>OX352291.1:46572887-49195387 GCA_947086415.1 Pammene aurita | reverse complement strand
CCCCGAGTCCAGAGTCAAAATCGAAACAAAAATCAAAACCTCGTAGCTTAACCTAAATTCGCGTTTAGTTAGGTAAATTATTAATGTCAATTACCAATTCAATCTACACTAAAAATTAAATCAATGTTTCAATTTTTGAGAAAGACTAAAAATTTAATATCTTCAATTATTCGCAAAGGATTAACACGTTAGTTACAATTAATTTCAATTCTAATTGAAATCAATTTGCACTAAACTATTAGTGTTCAATTTTTACTAACGTGTTTCAATCTTCAATTTTTAATTTTCAATTACACTAACGTTCGGCCAACACTGCTCGCTATACTTATAGAGTTGCTTTTTATATGCAGCGATATATTTTCTTAATCTACGAATATATACCCATCTGTATATAAGTACTAGACGGACCCGCGGCTCCGCTCGCGTAATTTAAATATAGAGTGTATCTTATGTATAGAGTGTATACTCAAATTCCGACACCTTATTATGAAACTATCATTCATTAGGCAACCTTCAGCATTCAACCCTGCCGGGAATCATGCCTGTCAAGTTATCAGTGTGGGCTGCTATTTGATAATCTCCGCTACCGTTCGCCCGTTTGCGCAGGGGGGCGATTTTTGAGATTCGAGCGCTCGAATATAACATTTAAAACTCTGGATAAAACGAAGAAATTATGTTTTAAGAACAACAGCGATAGTTATTTAAAATCATGATTATTTATATTATTAATTTCAGGCGTAAATAATGGCGACAAACTTTTGTGTGCGATTATATTCGAGGTTAAATTCTTTGTCTCGCTCGATTGTCAAAAATCGCCCACCCTGTTTGCCGGTTTTTTCAATAAGAAGCACAATTTTAATTTATATCTGATGGCTTGAAAATAAATATCACTAAATTAAATTAAAACTAAAATACAACTTAAAAAATAAACCTATACTAACAAACTACTTTTAAATATATGTATAAAAATAAATTTACCTATAAAAATCCCAACTTTGAAAAGAATACTCCGTTTAAAACGTCCGCTCGCGGCATGGTCCCCGTTTCGCTGATTGCGACCTCTCTGTATAGCTAAAGATATACGCTGGGAGACGTACGCGCCAGATCTATGGTCCCCTGTAGTCTCGCCCAGCCTTGCCGACAGGGCCCTCATGAAACACTTCATGTCGGCCGACCAGGGGCCCAGTGTCTCTAATGATAAGTTAATACTTACAACTCTTGGTATTTCCTCTATAAATAATCACTTATCATTATTTCAGGAATGATTTCAGGCGGCCGGCAATATAGATATATTAAAAAAACAATAATTATGATATGACATAAACATCCATTTATGTTCATTATGACATTTATGACATTTGTCTCACAGAGTATCTTATATATAAGCTTAGAGAATTCAACCAACCGGAGCGGCCATGACAGGCGTTCCCCTCTGCCGAAAACATATGACCGGGGTATTTATTGTATGGACTGACTTTTATCTGACGTGGCTATTTGTACGTTACGTACGAATAGCCATACATTTGACGTTCCCCTCCCCCGCAAAAATCGGCAGACTTTTTTTGTATAGAAAATGACAGTCATGGCCGCTCCGGTTGGTTTAATTCTCTAAGGTTTAACACACTTCAAGTTTGGCGAAACCAACCGAGCGTCGCCGAAAATGACCGATAGTCGTGAAATGAAGAAAATTATGAAAATTTCTTTGGCTAATTGTAAAATAAATACGGAGTGCAAGCGGAAGTTTTTGTGCTGTTGTTCTATTCTCATATTTAGACAATAGATTTGCATAGTTTTTTTCCAATGATATGTGCGTTGTATTGGAGAAACGTGTCAAGGAAGTTCTTAAAATTTGGTAAGGCGCCATCTCGCTTCATCCCTCGTTTTTTATCCCGTTCTGGTTTTTCGTTTTTATATAAGTAGATAGTCATCTCGATATTTGTACTGGCTCGGAAAGGGCACGCGCGGTTTTGCAACCGGAGAACAAAGATCCTACACAGGGCGTTACGAATGTTACGATGAATGGTAACAAAAAAGCTCTATTCTAATTAGTATAAAGATTAATATTGTTTAAAGCACTTGATATGGGGCATCGCCAAATAGCCATGCATTGATGTGTTTGCCGTTTATTCCAGTTGAAATGTTTACAAATACTTTCTATTAACTACGTAGGTAACTACAACCCAAGGGCGCTTGCAACTCCAGTGGTCACACGCACGTTGCCTTCACATCAAGTTTGAAGTATTCGCTCAGTTGACAAGTTCAGGAATAAATACTTGCTCTTAACAGCCAACAGGTTCTTGGAAGCATGTTTTTTTGTATTGTATGTACCTCTACTTATTTAAGGCGCTGGTGGCCTGGTGGTAAGATGTCAGACTTTCAATCCGAAGGTCTCGGGTTCAAACCCCGGCTCGTACCACTGAGTTTTTCAGAACTTATGTACGAAATATCATTTGATATTTACCAGTGGCTTTTCGGTGAACATCGTGAGGAAACCGGATCTAATCCCAACAAGGCCTAGTTTCCCCTCTGGGTTAGGTCAGATGGCGGTCGCTTTCGCTAAACTAGTGCCTACGCCAATTCCTGGGATTAGGTCGCCGAGCGGACCCCAAGCTCAATAGAGCAAAAGGCTGGGACAAACACTAGGAGGAAGAAGGAAGTATGTACCTACTTATTTAGCTCGCAGAATAAAGGTTTCTAGGATCAGTCAGTATACAGTCGCTCGGGATACTTATATTAACCTTATTCCACTACCAAGTACATATTTAGATAGGCACTTCATAGATAAATAGTTTATAGATACTCGTAGTCGTAGAGTAGCGGGAGAGAGCATCGGCTCCGTTGGCTTGAGTCAGCGAAACGAAAGCTGCAAGTAAATGCTTACAGAAGCGTTGGATTTCTGCTTACTGCCATAAGTATGATAATGTGATAGGATGGAATGGAACATTGGATAATGGATACCCCAATTACCCACCACGAGTTATATTATCTATCAAGGAAGACAATTAATAGGACAAGTATTTAATAGCAAGCTTAATAACTACATTTGACTGATTAAGCGCCTAAGGCTGCTGGCTATAACTGAACAGGTTTAGACAGTATTTTCCCGAAATAATAAATTTAAAACTAGGAACTTAAAATTAAAAAAAAATTGTATGATACGTATTATAGATAAAAATAGATGAGTAAACTCCAACCTAATTAAGTTACATTTGGATTACACATAATAAAGCTTTAATACGACGATTTGAAACGACCCCAGAATCGTATCATATTTAACTTAGTAGAAAGGAGTTCGTGCTTTGCTGACTTTGCATTTTACAATCTTGTTATGCAACTTAAAAGTGGTAAAAGTTTTAGGTATGTAGGTATATAATAAACGACGTGTGCATCTGTGTTCCGTTTAGATAGAGCTTCACTTGCTCAAAGACACATTGTGACAAGTGATATGAAGTTATGATGCAAACGCGACGGTCGGGACCCGCGGCCTCGGGAGCCTCGGGACTGACATCAGCCGGGATGATATCATGGCCACAAACAATAAAAACAACAAGCTTTATGACATTATGAAGCCATCGCAAGAAACCCACCAATTATATTTCCAGACAAATAGACGATAGTTCTGTGATTTGTGATGGTTTGTTATGCTCCTCGGCTAGCGACTTTACCTTCTACTAAGCCACCTAAAACCACAGAACAGCTTAAGCTAGTTGTCGATCCGAAAAGTCCCTTATCCAGGACACGTTACATTATTTCAATCTGAAATCGGTCATGACCCAACGTAATTAAAAGAATTTAGCATGAACAAAACATGTACTAGTGACCTACCGATCAATATTTCAATTAAGGCCTCAAGTCTAACTTCAGAAGCTGCGTCCCTTGGCACCCCGACCCACTGCCATCGAATAATTGCTGAATTGATATCAACTGGCATTGCATCGCTATTTGTTTCTATTGACCCGAATATTTACGTCAAACTTGCCACGCGACCATTTGGGATGCTGCAACGTTGACTGGCTGAATCATTGGCATCATTGCACCGTCATTTTATAAATCATTTGTTGACGATTTCAGGAATGGTTCGACAGTAAAATGTAATCAATAACAATTGCGCTTCCGATACCAAAGAAATGTTTACATATTTGCAATTTTCTTTATTGTAAATAGTAACAACATTTGCGTCTGTTTGTTTATTACTTTTTTGTACCAAATTTTGAGGCCTCAAGTGATGTAGATACTCGTACGTCTATCAACAAAATTTCGGAGATAAGTAAAAACATACATCCTTTGGTTAAAATGGACAGATAAACCGCCACGTCTTATTTGTTTGACAAGGGTAATGTGCGTCTTGAGGATATTTCATATGCAGATTTCCCAAAGGACCCTGAAAGATATGTCTGTACGAAACCGACAAAGGTAAGTAGAGTTCAGAACATGAAGTATAACCCAATGTGGCAGTTTCAGAGGTACAGGCGCCATCAAATATATCGGAGCGGCCAGGGTACTCAAAAATATCAGAACATGCACTTTATCGCCTTGATATGAGTATATGAGTGAGTAAAAATGAGGCGCTTTTAGGTACGTCCAGTCACATGCAACATCACACAAAGATTCACGCCAAGATATCTGACTCAATCTTATTTGTACAGGCCACAGGCTTCAGTGTTCACAAGAAGCATTGCCGACCCTTCAAGTATATCTACAATGAAGAGCGAAGGTTGTTTCTTAAATTCTCTGTATTGTCTGCCCTCATGAAAATCCTGCTTTTGTAAAATATATAACCCCGATGAAAACTGGATTTTAAAATAACGTAGCAGTTTGCTTGACGTAATATTGAGCAAATATAAATAACGATACCGAACACTAAACCGTAGCGGGATTTGCGACACGACCGTGCTGAAAGGACTACTTTGTTCTCTCGATGAGATCATTGATGACCGTTGCAGACCGTGTGGCAGCTGGAAATGGGATCATATATCCATCCATGTGCTGACTTAGATCAACCGACATTTATGACAATTTCCAAATATAAAAAATAACTACTCTGATCAAGTTAATTTGAGTTTCCTTAATAAGTTTTAGTATGAATAATCTAATTTTAAAATTATACACTTGTTTATTGCTTATTATGTGCATGTTTGGATTTGTTAATTTACGATCTTATGAATCAATTGATTGATTGACTTTCTGAATCAATCTAATAATTAATAAACATGTATGTTACTAGAGCATGTTTTGGCTTCTATATTCATATAACGAGTAAAAAAAATTACGATACCGTCAATATTTTTAAACTCGTGATAACCTCAGGAGCGAGCGACCCCATTTACCAAGTACAAATTAAAATATAACTTGTACTATTTATAAAATTTAAACCTTAATCACATACAAATAAAGGTCTCTCACAGTCTTTAAGTGTTCGCACGCCCTAACGATTATAACTCAAACAAATTTGAACCTTCACACGATGTAATAAGGTCTATTATTTGTACGTAATAGTCAATACATGCGTGTGCGCCTGGTAACCGTTGGTTACGTTACGGTTTACGACGAACATTAAACCGTTCCCGGAATCTGGTGAACGTATTTCTGGAGTCACCTGAATATGTGTCATGCGAGTCAGGGAGGCTAACTAACATACATTCGTCTATCTCCATCTCCATCGTCCAATAGTCAATAGATAGAGATGCAATTATGTAATCTTCGACTTTCAATGTAGGTAGCTTTCAGGTCAAACAACCCGATCTAGTGCAGCAGTTGGGTTTTACAAGTTAATGTTAAACGGGCCGCGTAGCGCGGAAATGTGTGGGATGGTGATCTGTTTTCAATGTTGCCACTGATCGGGAGTGGCAATGAATGGTGCACTATACTTGATATAGGTACTTATTGGCATAAAAACTTAAGAGTCGGAGTCTAAGGTTCGTTAGAAATAGGAGCCCCGTAATTATGCAAAGGTTATATTATTGGTGGATTTGGTTTAGTTCTTGCCACTCCCAGTGCTGGTTACTTAGGTAACTTAGCTGTATGGACTGGTAACAAACTTAAATTTTGCTTATTCAACTAGATATCCTTCCCTTACAAATATAGCTTACTCGTCTTTTAATTTTCCCCGCCCGAAATTAGATTCCAAATCCGATTAATACACCCATATCTACAGAAACATCCTAAGCAGCTAAAATTCAATACGATCGGATCAATTTCAATGTTTACGCTGATCCCGCCAAAATGATTAGGTATGCATTCTCGTTTGCAAAACCGTTTTTAGGTCAACATTTTTTTAACAGCGATAACAATATCACGTGGGAGAAACAGTGGACTGGATATATAATTATATATGTATGTATTTATTGTATAATGTGGTAACGATTCGCGACGACGGAAGCTACTATCTGCCGGTTGACCTCTCGGAGATAAAAATAATCGAAGCTTTTTGTGTCACGTTGGTTATAATGTAATGAGGTTCAATAAGGGAGTTAGCCTATGCAGTTAAGAAATCCAATCTTGAAATAAATGCATAATTTTGGCTAAGTATTTTAAAATGTTTGCATTTCTATGTTTTAGTTATTGTACCTACTTAGAAATTGCTGTTAAAAGTCAGTCATCATTGCGCAGGGCAAATCAAGCCTATTGGACACCTAGATGCATCTGGGCCTAAAATTTGCTTCAATGTAACCAACTTGCCTATACAAAAAATTTGAGATTAGAAAAATATACACCAGCAACTAGCAGCAGAGTATCAATTTAGTCCTAAATTCTGTATTCCAAGCATGTAATGTAGTTGCATAACTAGGGATGATGACACATGTTGAATTTTGTAATGAAATTAACTTGAATGGATGCAAAATGATAAATACATATATCCTAATAAAACTAAATTTAAAAAAATCTATTGAAATGGTTCAAAGATACGCGACTTCAAAATTCTAATATTTTACGATTTAAAAAAAGTATGAAATTCAAAAAAACAATGACACCATTCGATTTCTTACATTTCATCGTAAAATAAATTGTACAGCAACCATTTACATAAACGCAATATTTTATCGTCAAAATAGCAATTTAATAATTGTTCCATACTTACTTTAAACAGGGCGACTATGCAACCGTGACGTCACTGTTGCATATCATTTTTAGGGTTCCGTAGTCAACTAGGGACCCTTATAGTTTCGCCATGTCTGCCCGTCCGTCCGTCCGTCCGTCCGTCCGCGGATAATCTCAGTGACCGTTAGCACAAGAAAGCTGAAATTTGGTACTAATATGTATATCAATCACGCCGACAAAGTGGTGAAATAAAAAGTGAAAAAAAATGTTTTATTAGGGTACCTCCCCTATACGTAAAGTGGGGCGTAATTTTTTTTTTCATTTCAACCCTAATGTGTGATATATTGTTGGATAGGTATTTAAAAATGAATAGGAGTTTACTAAAAATCATTTTTTGATAATGTAAATATTTTCGGAAATAATCGCTCCAGAATTTAAAAAAAATGTGCCCCCCCCCCCCTCTAACTTTTGAACCATAAGTTTTAAAAATATGAAAAAAATCACAAAAGTAGAACTTTATAAAAACTTTCTAGGAAAATTATTTTGAACTTGATAGGTTGAATAGTTTTTGAAAAAAAATTACAAAATAATTTCTGAACTAAGTTTGTAATTTAACCGTATAAGCAGGTGTTTATTGTACCTGTAATTTCTACAAAATCACAATGAAATGACGTGCTTTCAAATAAAGTAAAAACGGTAAAATTCGGTTGACGCATTAAAGAATTATCCCATAAAAATCATCTTCCGTACTTTAAGCTCGCGCGCAATAGTTTACTTAATTTGCCGATAGATGTCGCTGTACGTGGAACGCTCATATCATATCCTACATGGCGGTGTTATTTTAACTCTTAAGTGACTCTTACTGTGACGGACGGAAAACTACGGAACCCTACACTGAGCGTGGCCTGACACGCTCTTGGCCGGTTTTTTTTGTTAGGAGCGTTTTGAGAAACAAAAGAGTGACAGATTTTGAATCTCATTTCTGACTTTTGTGTTGCTTTGACGCAATTAGCCCCATATAGACATTTCATCCTTACAACAAAACGAATCTATTAATTCCATACATGAAATAAATTCATCATGCCTATTGCATAGGAGATCCATCTCGTGTTGAATAACGAATTTACATTGAACTGTTCGTGCAAGGATCGCAAGTGGGTATCAAACAACAAAATCCATTTCGTGGTGCTACACCAACACGTCTTTGTTTTGTTTGTCTGTGAATTTTTATGTAATATTGTGTTCGTCGTGAATAAATATCTTGAATCTTGAATCAAAATATTCAATGGCCTCCTAGCCCAGTCGGTAGTAACAATTTAACTGCCTACGAAGCAGGAGGTCCCGGGTTCGAATCCTGGTAAGGGCATATATTTCTGTGTTTATCTTATCACAGATATTTGTACCTGAGTTATGGAGGTTTTCTATGTATTTAAGTATTTGTCTATATCTATTGTATCTATTATATTATATAATAGATACTTATAGATATAGAATTTATATATATATCCTCGTCTAAGTACCCACAACGCAAGCCTTATTGAGTTTACTGTGGCACTAGGTAGGTCGGTTCGTGTAAGATTGTCGCATAATGTTTAAAAAAAACCGGCCAAGAGCGTGTCGGGCCACGCTCAGTGTAGGGTTCCGTAGTTTTCCGTCCGTCACAGTAAGTGTCCCCACTTAAGAGTTAAAAAAATGGGCCCATGGTTGGGTTATTTGAAAGCACGTCATTTCATTGTGATTTTGTAGAAATTACAGGTACAATAAACACCTGCTTTTATACGGTTAAATTACAAACTTAGTTCAGAAATTATTTTGTAATTTTTTTTAAATTTTTATAAAGTTTTACTTTTGAGATCTTTTTCATATTTTTAAAACTTATGGTATGGTTCAAAAGTTAGAGGGGGGGGGGGGGGACACATTTTTTTAACTTCTGGAGCGATTATTTCCGAAAATATTTACATTATCAAAAAATAATTTTACTAAACCCCTATTCATTTTTAAATACCTATCCAACAATATATCACACGTTAGGTTTGAAATGAAAAAAAAATCACTCCCCACTTTACGTATAGGGGAGGTACACAAATAAAATATTTTTTTCACCTCAGCAGCTCGAACAGGGGTTCTTTGGTGCTCAATAACAGTGAGCAAAATTCAATTTTGCTGCGAGTGTGAGACAAAATGACCTTGAGATGTCCTCAGTAAAAAGACAGAGAAGGTAATATTTTCAAACTTCATATTCTCGCTTTTCTTTTTTATTTGAATACCAGACCCCCAACAATGCACACCAAAATAGCTTGGAAACCTAATCACAAGATTTGGCGCAGGCACCACTTTTTAGTAAATGTGCTATTTGTAATAAGTGGCGAAATTGGATCGGAAGCCAGTAAAAGAGGCGAGAATTGAGTGGGCGTCAGTGAAAGTAGAGCGGAAGACAAGCGGAATTGGGTGGAAGTGGAGCGGAACTGGCATAATTGGAGCGGAACTGGAGCGGGATTCAGTAAAAGTTGCGGGAATTGAGTGGAAGTAAGTGGAAGTAGAGTGAAGCGGAACTGGTCGGAAGTGGAGGAAAACTGACGGGAATGGAGCGGAACTGGCGGATTTAGAGCGAAATTGGAGTGGAAGTCACTAAAAGTGGCGGAAATAGACTGGAAGTCAGCGGAAGTGTAGCTGAACTAAGTGGAGGTGAAGCGGAACTGGCGGAACTGAAGCGGAACTTGAGCGGAACTCATTAAAAGTGGCGGGGATTAACTGGAAGTTAGTGGAAGTGGAGTGGAGCTGGGTGAAAGTGGAACGGAACTGGCTGAATTGAAGCGGAACTTGAGCGGAACTCATAGAAAGTGGCGCGAAGTCATTGGAAGTAAATCGGTGAACTAAGTGGAGGTGAAGCGGAACTGGCGGAACTGAAGCGGAACTTGAGCGGAACTCATTAAAAGTGGCGGGGATTGTGTGGAAGTTAGTGGAAGTGGAGCGGAGCTGGGTGGAGGTGGAGCGGAACTGGCGGAACTGGCGGAACTCAAGCGGACCTTAAGCGGAACTCATTCAAAGTGGCGGGGATTGTGTGGAAGTCAGTGGAAGCGGAGCGGAGCTGGGTAAAAGTGCAACGGAACTGGCGGAATTGAAGCGGAACTTGAGCGGAACTCATTAAAAGTGGCGGGAATTGAGTGCAAGTCATTGGAAGTAAAGCGGTGAACTAGGTGGAGGTGAAGCGGAACTGGCGGAACTGAAGCGAAACTTGAGCGGAACTCATTTAAAGTGGCGGGGATTGACTGGAAGTTAGTGGAAGTGGAGCGGAGCTGGGTGGAGTTGCAGCGGAACTGGCGGAACTGAAGCGGAACTTGAGCGGAACGCATGAAAAGTGGCGGGGATTGTGTGGAAGTTAGTGGAAGTGGAGCGGAGCTGGGTGGAGGTGGAGCGGAACTGGCGGAACTTGAGCGGAACTCATGAAAAGTGGCGGGGATTGTGTAGAAGTTAGTGGAAGTGGAGCGGAGCTGGGTGGAGGTGGAGCGGAACTGGCGGAACTGGCGGAACTCAAGCGGACCTTAAGCGGAACTCATTCAAAGTGGCGGGGATTGTGTGGAAGTCAGTGGAAGGGGAGCGGAGCTGGGTAAAGTGGAACGGAACTGGCGGAATTGAAGCGGATTGATCGGGATGGAGTGGAAGTCAGTGGGAATGAAAAGTTATTGAAATTTTCTGCTATGTTCTCACTGCTGAGGTGAAAAATTGTATGAGCAACATGAGACCAAAGTTATTTGCACCTCGTGCCTTTGAGTCACTCACTACGCTCAAGATTCTAACCTAGAATCACTCGCTACGCTCGTGATTCTATTATAGAATCTTTCGCTTGCTCGGGACTCAAAAATAACACTCGAAGCAAAAACTAACTTTGCTCTCTTGTTGCACAAATATCTATTTCCACTTTTTATTTTACCACTTTGTCGGCGTGATTGATATACATATTAGTACTAAATTTCAGCTTTCTAATGCTAACGGTCACTGAGATTATCCGCGGACGGACGGACGGACGGACAGACATGGCTACGTTTATATTGGCTACGTACGCATAGTTGACTACGGAACCCTAAAAAACGCTCACCGCTTTATCGATAGAACAGACATTGATAGGTCTAGATCTGGAATAACGGCCCACTTATTTGACTGGAATATTAAACATCGGACCGTAACTTGAAATCTGAAATCAGTCGAGTTTATAATAAAAATATAACAACTTAGAATGAAATAAAGTTCACTTTCCCCCTTAATCCCCCTAAACTTCATCCTAAAACCAAAGGAGATCCTCAATTCTGGGCCACCTGATATAAACCGTATACAGTTTGTACTGCAATGTAAAATAAATACTCATTTTATTACTAAAGTAGACAAAATATTGCAAAAAAATTAAACGGGAATTAGAAATACTAAATAAATAAACATTATGTTGATTTTGCCGCGATTAAAATACAGCAAGACAAGTCGTTAACGTCCTTATGGCATTGACATAAAGTTTAACTTCAGCCTGGCCTGAAACGGGATTGTTTTTTGGTTTGACACTGTCAATGTATACCGTTACATAATCTGCGTTTTGATACTGTTCGGTAAGTTAGAACATTGTAATATTAAAATATTATCTAAGCCTACGAATACGAAAGTTTAAATTAGAAATCGACTGTATTAAAACGCCTAAAGATTGAAAATGCGTATTTTTGCATTTATGATCGGAGTTTGAATATTAAAAGTGGGTTTCATATTGGCATAATATCATGCTCCTTCGATAACGAAACGCATCTTTTTTTCAATTTTGCAATGTCAGATACTAGTGCTATCGCACTTAACGGTGGTAAACCTTATCTCTTCGCAATAGGTGTTAGGAATGTTCAGTTAATAGTATCAACGATAGTTTGACAGCCGTCTTTGTTTACCGAAATACAGGAACTATAAATACGATCAAAATATGACTTTTTATTATTTCATCATGATTCCCGTTTTGTTTTCAAGTCCGCTTTTGTACTTTTTTTACATTAATATATAAATCATAGGCAAGCACGCTTTCAAATATTGTCCTTGTCAGATTCAAGTTTTAAATGCATGATTTTTGAATTTTCCCATTAGATTTCGCAATATTTTTACCACCATCCTGATCTAGAAATTATGACGATTCTTCAAAGGTAAGAACCATTCCTAAACGGTCCTAAATAATCTGGGCCAGATCACCTAACAAAAATTGACGATCTCCTTTAAGCTGTTAAGGCCTCGGTACCTTGTTACAGCCGACATTTTCTATACCTATTCCAAATTTCTGCTTTCTACGTTAAACTGTCCGAGAAAGACGCATTTTACCGATTTCGTCGACCGAAGTGATCCCATAAAAGTTTCGTAAACCAAGTTTTGGTACGAAACACTAAAAAGGGTCATCTATACGTGCAGGTCATGTGCAGATACTACCGGCAAACCCTGTGCCCGTACCAAGCCGAAACTGTGATCAGTATTGTATAAGTAAAGCTGGTAATAGCACATAAAAAAGTTACCTCCGCTCAAATCACCAGCGAATATCACAACACTTGCGCAGAGATGTGACTTATTTGAAATACTTGTATTTAAAATGCAAATACAAAATGCAAAATACCTATTTCCTATTTTGTATTTAAATGCCTTTTTAACAAAAGCATTTTGTATTTTATTTGAAATACTTTTTGGGACATATTTTCTATTTTGAAAATACAAAATACTTTTTTTTTGTAATTTAATATAATGTTGGTAGAAAGGGTAGGTTTAAAACAGGTTATAGTTATATTACTCCTACGTGGGTGATTGATAGGACAGGACACCGCGTAACCAAGGGAAAAAAGGCACTCATTCCTGACGATCTCGTCATTTTGTAACTAGTCGTCTGTTTTGAAATGGAGAGTTAAGATAAGTATGGAAATCATCATCCTCTTAGCGTTTGTCCCGGCTTGGCAAACTAATCACATGAATTGGCATACACACTAGTTTTTACAAAAGCGACTACCATCTGACCTTTCAACCCAGAGGAGAAACTACGCCTTATTGGGATTAGTTCCGGTTTCCGTGGGATGTTTTCTTTCACCGAAAAGCGACTAATAAATATCAACCGATAATTCGTACATAAGTTCCGAAAATCTCAGTGGTACAAAGTCGGGATTCGATCCCGAGACCTCCAGAACTCCAGATTGAAAGTCGGACGTCTTATCGCCAGGATACCAGCGCTTATAAGAATGGAAATCGTATAAAATAGCAATCCATTTTTGTACCGAATTTACATTGCATTGAAACTAAATAAAATATACATACTTGAAAAGTAAATTCCCTGGAACGGAAATGTGTCATGTGATCATGTCATTAATTTGGATCCATATAGATAAATATAACTCACTATCAGAGCATGAAAAAAAAACAACATTTAATTACATGTACCTAGGTATCGAGTGCCGACCCTAAAAAAATATTTTAACCATTTACCTACAAAACAAATTAGTGGCACACAAAACTTACCTGTAGTTAAAATTTGATTAACATTTGCTTTATATGTATTGATTAAAATGGCTATGCTATGACTATGACATATGATCACGGGCAGACGGACATGACGAGATAAGGATTCCGTTTTTTTCAACTTGGTGACAGCATTCTAAAAAGCATTTGTATTTTAAAAAAGTATTTTGAAAATACCTATTTTGTATTTAGTATTTGAAATACAAATTTACTAAGTATTTTGCATTTAAAATAGTAAATCATGAAAGTATTTGTATTTAAATACTTTTTCTAAACCATTTTGCACATCTCTGCTTGCGCCAAACTTTATAAGAACATCGGAAGATCATAACTCATGTCGCCAGACGCCACGATAATGGTCCGCGCTCACGCCACGCCACCCGACATATACTATTTGTTATATGTCCAACATGTCCAGAAGGAGTTATGGCAAGGTTTTTACAAATGTATAGCCTTGGCTTTAAAACCTGGACAGCTTTACCTAGGACAGATAGTTTATATTCCAAGAACGGGAAGACGTATTCCGATGATAAGCTTTTGAATGCTAATTGAATAAGTGTCATGTGACATGCTTAATATGGACCAAAAATGATTATACGTGTTATCGCGTATAGGCTGTCAAAATAATAGTTCATATTTTGAAGTAGTATCTCCGATTTCGTTAAAGCGCAAACTTCTTGACGTGTGTATCCTGCCTATCCTAACCTATGGCACCCAAACATGACTGAGGCTGAAAAGTCCAGACTCAAAGTTAGCGTGTGCGTGACAATTTTGAATATGACAAATGGCGATCAAACTTTTGTATCCGCAATCTTTGGTACATTTTCGGTCAAGGGTCAGTCTAACCTAGTTGCTTTCTATGTACATAACTACAGCATTAAATTTTGCCAAGACTTGAGTCATGATGGTAAAGCAAATTTTCAGATAATTCAGAGTTAGTAAAACCAACATAATTTGCTAGGCCCTATAACTATACGGCAGCTGTCACAGAATAAATAACAGGCAGTTGCTAAAAAGCTTTGGTGCGGACCGTCATATGTCATGTCTTGGCGGGCTTCAGGCCTAAGTAAATATAGCAGATTGCCCGTACAATAGTTTACGTGAGCTCTTTGTCAATATACAGTATTGGGTATTAGGAGTATGTGTTTGTTGCTACATATTTGTTTCCGCTGCCAGTTAATAACGTGTGTTACAAGCGGTTTTTATTGTTATATTGGATCTTAACCCTTTTAAAGCTAAGCACGCCTACAGATATCGTCGGAAAGTTTTAAATGTTCCAAGCTCCACCAAGCTCTTGCAGTTTCATAACTAGTACTAA
Source organism: Pammene aurita (assembly GCA_947086415.1). NCBI lineage: Eukaryota > Metazoa > Arthropoda > Insecta > Lepidoptera > Tortricidae > Pammene > Pammene aurita. Next base: position 49,180,521 of record OX352291.1, on the reverse strand, counting down.
TTCGTGAGTTGCGACCAAAGAGCTAACAAGGAAAAACTACGAAGTCTGAAGCATTTTGTATGCTAAAGCATGTTAACCACGTAACCGATGGAGAATCGAAATTGACGTCCCTTGCTGACTACAAATCGCGAAAGAAAAATGATCTCTTTCTTATCTTAGTGTTAATTTCTGTTGCATCTTTTCTTTGGTACTACTTCGGAGCCGACGAGTCGCTAGAAGTACTACTCCGTATTTAATGAATTGATTTTAATTGCTCAAGGCGACCTAAATGCATATGTAGAACATTCGCTACAATATTTTCTTCAGCTCATTGGTTTCATTACCATGGCCGATATTAATTGAAGTCTCTAACTGTTCATTGAATGCACTTGTTTATGGAGGTCGCTGTGTTGCGTCAGAACTATTTAGGACATAGAGTTCACTTTAACAATATGAGTCAACGAGCAAAAATAGGGCCAACTATTTCTAGAAATATAGTTAATCAGTGGTTGACATTTTTAAATTTTTCTTTACCACGACGGTGGCAAACAGGCGTACGGCGAGCGGTAGTGGCAGTGCGAGTATGAAGATTCGATTGGTAGGAGAAGAATTGTCGCGTAGACTGCACAGGATATTTTTTTCATTACCAAAGTAATTGATTATAGTAAACAATTTCACTCGATGGCTAGGTGACCCGTTGTTTGGCCAACCATTCCTGTCACTAAATATGGACAGGAATTTCAACATAAAATTACAACTCAAGTCGTTCTTAATAAATTAATAATCTTACATGCGCTATTTTAAGCGTCCATTATTTCCTTTAATTATTAACCGACTTCAAGATTTGAAAAGAGGAGGTTCTCAATTCGGCGTGTATGTTTTTTTTTATTTTTTTTATTTTTTATGTTTGTTACTCCATAACTCCGTCATGTCTGAACCGATTTTGAAAATTCTGTTTTTGATTGTAAGTATATATATACAGATTGGTCCCGTTTTTGTCAAAACGCAGTTCTGATGATGGGATCCATGAGGAATCGAGGGAACTCCTCAAATCTTAAAGGCATACATATAGTGATTTTTATATTTTTATCAACAAAACCATCATTTTCATTCAAAACAGTGACATTGGATGAAGTAGAACTGCTGATGATGATCAGAACGGAACTCTTCAACGACGCATAGTTCACGTTTGGCGATTCGTCCTCTTCGCTGTGTTTGTTTAGCAAGTTTAATTGTCAGAACAAATGTTCGTCCAGCTCAAGTTCTGATGATGGGATCCATGAAGAATCGAGGGAACTCCTCAAATCTTAAGGGCTTACACATAGTGACTTTTGTATTTTTATCAACAAATCAAGCATTTTCATTCAAAAGAGTGACATTTGATGAAGTGGAACTGCTGATGATGAACAGAACGGAACTCTTCAACGACGCATAGTTCATGTTTGGCGATTCTTCCTCTTCGCTATGTTTGTTAAGCAAGTTAGATTGTCAGGACCAATTTTCGTCAAGCTCAAGTTCTGATGATGAGTTCCACGAGGAATCGAGGGAATTCCTCAAATCTTAAAGGCATACATAAAGTGACTTTTGTATTTTTATCAACAAATCAAGCATTTTCATTCAAAAGAGTGACATTTGATGAAGTGGAACTGTTGATGATAATCAGAACGGAACTCTTCAACGACGCATAGTTCACGTTTGGCGATTGGTCCTCTCCGCTGCGTTTTTTAAGCAAGTTATTTCATTGTATGGAATCTAAGTGCACCATCTATCTACAATAATCCTTCACCGGCTACCCCCATTGAAGTCGGTTTTTTTTTCTTAAAAATTATATAGAATATAGATCACGACACCTTATACATCTCTAAGCATAATTTGGAATAAGTATTTTTTTTGTATACCTACCTGAATCAATTTACCTACTGTTTTATGATTATTATTTAAATTTAAAATATGTTTCTCACTGTTGATGATGGATTATTGTAATTTGGAAATTTACATAGAGGACACAGTTCAGGTAAGAAAGTGTATCAAACGTTTTGTGTACTTACTTCGTTTTTAATTAGTCGGATTTGAACTCATAAACATATTTTTTTCTTTCACATGGTATTTCTCTTAAACTGGTTTGATATTTCTCTTGAACTGGTTTTCTTATGAAATAACACATTTATACGTATTTTTAAGATTTGATTTTTTACTGTTGTTTTGAAAAAATAAGTCGCGCCGAGTTTCTTGCAGGTAATTATTCTTCTCGGGTCAGAGGTATGGGGTTAGAACCGGTGTAGTATTTTTTTTGCTGTTTTACTTTGATAAACTATCTGATGTGTAAAAGTACCCTTGTGGCCTACTTACTAAATAAATATTAGAACGCCATAAACACAAGAATTATACAAGCAAGTGCCCTATTTAAATCAACTGAGACACTCTAACTGGGAGCTCAACATAGAATATTTAACGTTTTTCTCACGAAATGCGAAGGCTGCCTCGCAGCTAAAATAATTTTATTGGGGCCAATATTAAATTCACAAAGTTGAGAGTTTCAACAACTGACTTAGGTATCTGTAAAGCACCATCGCCAACACAGTTGATCATTTATTATCGTTCTATTCGTTCTTTCAACGAAATAAGGGCTCCCAATGGTAAGTTTGAGTATAAACTTATATAGATGTCATATACAAAGGAAAAAGTGACCTAGGCCTTAAAATAATTACTAAAATTATTTGATTTGTTCTTCAGATGTTTGAGTATGTTGCCGTTAGCTGGTTAGTATAGGACCTTATATACTGTAGCAAGGTGTGGGTGTGTATGGTATGGGTAAATATCACTATACTATACCTTACTCATAGTGTTGTGTTCCTGTCGGTGAGTAAAGTCGCTAGAGAGTTCAAAGAGGATGTAGTGTGTTGACGACGGGGGCTCTTGTGCCTTTAGCCGTCAACACAGTGGATCCTCCTTTATAGAACGAGCGGAGCGTAAGCGAAGTGAACTTACAGACAACTTCGGATAGAACGGTGCTGTCAGCTGGCTACCGAGCTACCTGGACCAGGCGCGTATGGATTTCGTTCAGTCAGTGGGGGGCACTTTCCTTCACAAAAAATCTCGCAGCACCTACGGGCCTCGTAGTATACAAGGTCTGCGTTTCAGGACGGGGAGGGGCAATTTTTGTGCAGGTATTGTATCCGCGCCTGACCTTGACGTCCCTGCGATGGCTTTTTGATTTTGAATAGTCAGCGCCGGCCTGAGCCCTCGATCAGGGTAGAGCGAAATCAGGTTTTGGCGCCCTTCGTTAGTAATGAAAATGAAAAAAACTGGTGGTCCGCCTCGAACTCAGAACTCACGATTTCCTTGCAAACGAGATAACCAATATAACAAGACCCATCTCAAGATTTTTTTTTCGCCTTCTAGCTCCACACCCCCTTGATCGATCCTACTTATATACGAACTCTCAAATTATATGTATCTCTGCTACAACCCCAATTTTCATGAAGATCAGAAAAACGTCCCAGTAGCCGAATTTGTTTGTAAGAACTTCACTTCGCTTACGCTCGTTCAATTAATCTGTCTTATCTAAGCTTAGGCTGCGTTTCCACCAGAGATGAGCGAGGATTTATCAGGCTTTATTTCGTACCTTTCAAGATCAAAAGAAGTGACTTAAAAAAATCATACTAACATTATAAATGCGAAAGTGTGTCTGTCTGTATGTTACCTCATCACGCTTAAACCGCTAAACCGATTTAGATGAAATTTGATATAGTTTGAGTCCCGGTAAAGGACATAGGATAGTTTTTATCCCAGAAATAATTGCTTAAGAGGGTGGAAGTTTGTATGAAATTGTTGCTCACTGTTGACTTAAAATAGCATATTCCCTAAATTAATATTTACTATTCGATTTTACCAAGGCGTTTTATTCATTAATTATGGCGAATGTTAATCCCGCACAGATAAGGTCGTGGCGAAAGCAAGTAAATAATAAAATATAAACTTGATAAACCCAAATTGGGTTAATCAATCGCTTAGAAAATTATAAAGTACGTAACTTTTTCGGCGCCTTTATCGGGGTTAATTTCGCGTCTTTCAAAATTAAATCAGAGATTTAAAAACCATAAAATAATTTTAATCATGATATAACCAATTGCTTAGAAAATTATAAAGAACGTAACGTTTTCGGCGCCTTTATCAGTCTATATTTCGCTCCTTTTAGAATAAATAAAAAGAAGCGATTTAAAAATAAATATTAAAATGTAATCCTGATGAACCCTTAGAAAATTTTAAAGAACGTAACTTTTTCGGCGCCTTTCAAAATTAAAAGCAGCGAGTCACGCCTAAAAAAATACTTGAAATAACAAAAATACCAAAAAAATATAACTGTACGTTTTCGGCGCCTTTAACAGTCTATATTTCGCGCCTTTTAAAATCAAAAGCAGCGATTTAAACAATAAATTATATGATGTAATCCTGATAAACCCAATGTCTTTGAAAATTATTAAGAACGTAACTTTTTCGGCGCCTTTATCTCGCGCCTTTCAAGATTAAAAGCAGCGAGTCACGCTTAAGAAAAAATGTTGAAATAACAAAAATACCAACAAAAAAAAACGTTACTTTTTCGGCGCCTTTATCAGTCTTTATTTTGCGCCTTTTAAAATCAAAAGCAGCGATTTAAACAATAAATAATTAAATGTAATCCTGATAAACCCCAATTTCTTAGAAAATTATAAAAAACATAACTTTTTAGGCTCCTGTATTTCGCGCCTTTCAAGATTAAAAACAGCGATTCACGGCAAAAAAAATACTTGAAATAACAAAAATACCAAAAATTATAACTACGTTTTCGGCGCCTTTACTTCGCGCCTTTACTTCGCGCCTTTTAAAATCAAAAGCAGCGATTTAAACAATAAATAATAAAATGTAATCCTGATAAACCCAATCTCTTAGAAAATTATTAAGAACGTAACTTTTTCGGCGCCTTTATTTCGCGCCTTTCAAGATTAAAAGCAGCGAGTCACGGCAAAAAAATGTTGAAATAACAAAAATACCAAAATAATTATAACTACTTTTTCAGTGCCTTTCAGTCTATATTTCACGCCTTTTAAAATCAAATGCAGCGAATAAAAAAAATTATAAACCCAATCCCTTAGAAAATTATAAAGAACGTTAAGTTTTCGACGCCTTAATTTCGCGCCTTTCAAGATCAGCGCAAGCAGAAGAAGAGAGAAAAGCAGCAAGTCACGGCTAAAAAAAATGTTGAAATGATAAAAAACCAACAAAATTATATACAAAAAGGTTAATTACACCAGTCATTTTACCGAAACCCGTGAACCGAACGAACGCGCAACTCCAAGCGTAAATATTTTCACGTCTTTTAAAACTTTTTTTTCTCTTTTGCCATTTTGGCGCCCCCCTTGCCATCCGGCGCCTAGAGCGGCCGCTCCACTCGCTCTACCCTAGGTCCGGCCCTGTGAATAGTTGTTCCGAGATAACTTTAGAGTAACGTTTTTCTCGAAGAAATCGTGAGTTCTCAGTTCGAGGCGGTGATCTTAGAACGATGAAGTGATCTTAGACATGTTTTATCTAAATCGGTTCAGCCGTTTCGAAGTTTTCCTATTTGTTTAGGATAGTAAAATAATATTACATTAATTAATACTATAGTAAAAGCTTCCGTTAGTTGTATACCTAACGCGAATGGCTGACGATCACGAAAGACGATCATCCCGTCCAGACCGCTTTACCAACGTAAAATATCAGAATATAAGGATAATAGTTCGTATATTTATTGACCTTACACAGTCGTAATAAGGTGTATTTTTGCGTATGATGAAGATTTAGCAGACGCCAGCGGCGGCATTCCTGATTTCTTTAAACCTTACAGAGCAAAAAAACTGCAGGAGCCGACCGCTAAACATTTGCACCGGTCAACAAAGTGATTCAACGAACGATCTTTAATGCTACAGGCAGGATGGTGTTTATAGGTACTTACTGCTTTCTGAAAAAAATATTCCAGAATATAGTTAATTTTCATAAAGGTAATTTTCATGCAATTTTTATATTTTCCTAAAATTCCTACTTATTAAGTTTTTTTTTTCATAGGCCGTACATTTAGATTTAATCCTAAGTCTTAATCCTTCCACAATTTAATTCCACAAATTCGACTATGAAAGAAATACAACAAAAGTTTAGTTTAATTCAGAATTCTTCTACTCTCTCGTGTTCCGTCTGTTAGTCGGGAAATATTTTAAGAATAAAAATATTCTTCAGTCACTGGGGTATAACTATACAGTATATGGCATATTTTTTTTTTTTTTTTTTTTATACTACGACGGTGGCAAACAAGCATACGGCCCGCCTGATGGTAAGCAGCTACCGTAACCTATGGACGCCTGCCGCACCTCCCATCCCCCCTACCTCGCATCCCCCCTGTACTGTACCTATCCCGACATCCCGAGATCCAGACCGTGCGGCAGATTTTTCTAATATATTCAGGCTATTATTTCCAACTTCAAACGACATCAATGGACCCGGAATAGCTGACTATAGCTATATGTTTCAAAGGCATTAAAGATAAGTTAGGTAAGTAAAGTCGATGAGCAAAATACCTACGTCGGATAACTTAATTGTCAGAACTCATGTAAGATAATTAAAAGTTTAGGTACTTATACTTATTATTACGACTTATCTTGGGCTCACGCTTCCAGTAGATATGTATTATTAGGACAGAACCTAAGCCAGTTCAGCAATCATACTTAGATTAATTTATTCACATTTTTATTTCACTCTTCTAATGCCTGATAGTTACAAGCTTCCGTTACCGATATCGATATAACAAAGCGCTACATGTTAACTTTTAAAAGTTCAAAAGTTGGGCTTTACACATTTAGACACTGACACTGGTAATAAAGTTTCACGTCAATCATTTTCCGGCAATTTCGGCTATACCTCAGTTATAACTACCTAATCAACAATAACAAACAAAGAGGCATTGTTTATACAGTTGAATGATACCTACACGTGTAAAAAATGTTATCCCTTCTGTTCCCCAGTCAAGCATAATTCCTGTTTTTAACTTCTTGTACTTATCGCCAAAAACCAGTCCCGTCGGAGTCGAAATTGTAGGTAAGTACACATTTATTTAACTGTTCTTATTTTTAGGAATAACATCATAAGCCAAACCAAAGTCAAACTTGAATATAAGAGTTATAAAAAGTTAGAACTAAGAGACTCACCGTGTGCGGCGTCCTCGGGCGGCGACGGCGGAGCAACTGGGTGCCAACGCCGACGGCGGATGCGAGATAGCTTACGCGGCGGTTATATGTACTGCGACCGCTGAAACATTAAACTGCCTAAAATAGGGTTCGGTACAAGTGGCCTAATAATGTTAATATTTCTTTACGTCTAAAAGAACATAATATGACACATACCTGACCATGGGTGATTGCCTTAGGAATATAGTAAGATTGTTTTAAGATAATTAAGATAAAATATCTTCCGTCCACTCGAACATCTTAAAAAATCCCAGCTATACCTACATATTTCGTATTTGTTTGCATATTATACCACCATACGATACATTAGTGCAGGTTACGCGAGACAAAGTATAAATAAGACCGAAATAGTAAGTACTTGTTGAAACTGAAAACAAAATAAGTTACTCTGATGCCGTGACTATAACTTTATGTAGGTGTCCTCGGTGTTGAATTAACACAGGGCAGCTTGTGGCGAGCTGTTGGGAGTGACGACCGCACGGACCCGAGTGCTCCAGAGAGTCGGTCAGGGTCTCCGTCTCCGGCGTTGTCTTCGTCGGTCGGAGTGGACCCCAAGGGGACCCGCAGGACTCTCGGCTCTCGCTTGCCTTAATTTGCCGTCAGAGCTATATGCTCGCAGGGTGGAAGTGAAATTCGCATAAGTCGCGAGTTGGTAATGTTGGTACACTGGCTGGGCCTAATACAGACACTGGCAGAAAACGGCGCACACCTCTCCACACCCTGAGTCGCTCACACCGATGTTGCTTCTATCGCTCCTGGCCATCTTTGCGACGGCAGTTTCAGGGGCCCATCTAGTCGGCGGAGAGTAATCGCCTACTTCGATCGTTTTTAATTTCAAAATTGTTATGGTAGGTGTCCGGACCTCTGTACAGTCGCCATCAAATATATCGAAGCGGCCAAGGTACTCAAAAATATCTGAACATGCACTTTATCGCCTTGACAATAGAGGCGTTGTTCAGATATTTGTGACCACCTTGGCCGCTCCGATATATTTGATGGCGACTGTACAATAGCCCAATTTTTGACTCATCAGCCTCGTAATTAGTCTTACCATATTGTTTATAATAGTCCCAACGCCTGCTGCAATGGGACCGGTTCACGGGTATGTATTGATGTACCCGTAAATAGGTTCTAGCAGGTGTATTCATATCTCAAGCATGAGTCAAAATACTACATACTTGGAACTTAACAAAGAAGCTAAAGATTATAATTACTACGAATTATCCTATTATCAGAAACAAAAAATCATGGCGGAGGCACTGACTGTCATCGTGCAGAATTTTAGACCAACCTCATCACTTACCTTCATCAAGTTTGAAGACCAAACAAAGGATATTGATGGCAAAAACCCGGATTTTCCAAGAAACGAATGTCGAGACGGAGTAATATAGTCATAGTCCATTCAAATGTTCAGTCTATTAGGAATAAGTTAGAAGACTTAGAAGTTTTAACTGAAAATACACATTGTGACGTCCTTTGTATTATGGAGACATGGTTAACCGATTTGCAAACCCGGATAGTTAATATTAACAATTATAATGTAGCTTCACTTTTTTGCAGAACTAAAATTAAACACGGCGGTGTTGCCGTTTTGGTACGAAAAGGTATTAAGTATATAGTACGAAATGATTTCAATAAATTATCTACAGAAAAACACTGCGAGCTTACAGCAATTGAATTAAAACCACCATCACCAAAGGTCCTTATTATTGTAGTTTACCGTGCAAATTTGAATAAATGTTTTTGAAGAGAACATATCCAAAGTCTTAGCAAAAGCCCAGCATGAGAATAAAAAAGTTGTAATTACGGGTGACTTTAATCTAGACTTCTTAAAAAGTTGTCAACGCGTGTGCAGTTTTAAGACTATCCTGAAAAACTTTGGTTTTAAAACTATACTGAACAAACCGACGAGGATTTCAAATCAATCAGCGACATGCATTGACAACTTTTTTATTAACTTTAGTCATAAGATGGTAGAGGGCAGTGTCCTGAAATATAAGGTATCAGATCATAACGCTATTGAACCAAAAGTAAAATGTCCCTTGTTTAAAGAAGCAAACTTTAAAAACATATTTACCCGGGTATTTAACTCAGAAAATTGTAATTATTTTCATTACCTATTCAACAAGGACATTAGTTTGAGGAGCTCAGTTTTAGATGGCAGTGGTGCTATCAATAAAGTTGAAACATTTATAGCTGGTATTAAACACTACTATAATATTGCATTTCCTGAGAAAATTGTACAAATTAAAACCGGCTCCACATCCTGGGTTACGTCAGAAATAAAAGTTTCGAGAGACAATCTAAATAAAATGGAGTTGCTGCAAGATCACTCACCCACCGCAGAAAGAAAAGAAAAGATCAAGGCTTATAAAAAACATCTTAAGAAAGTCATTATAGCTGCCAAAAGGTCAGGCCATTCTGAAAAAATACAAAAATCGGCTGATAAGATTAAGGAATCCTGGAAAATTATAAAGGAAGAAACGGTGTGTGGATCAGATAAGGCTAAGGGCATACCAGATAAATTACTTGATTATGAGAATTCCACGTACACTAGTAACCACGAAGAAATGGCCAATATTTTTAATACACTCTTTACAACTGTAGCCCTTAGGATAAGTGGACATTTGGACATCTCATCAGAAACATGCATGGAATACCTTAGCAACTATAAAATACCACAAAAGCAAATAAAATTTAATCAAGTTACACCTAAGGAACTATGGACAATAATACAGGAACTTAAAATTAAAAAATCTAAAGATGTTTTACAAATGGACACAAGACTTCTTAAGCTTATTAGTTTTAATGACAACATAATGGAACTATTGCTAGATTGTGTCAATAGTTGTATTGGGGAAGGGGTATTTCCGGATGTATTTAAGTTAGGGAGAGTAGTACCAATCTACAAAAAGGGAAGCACGTCAGATCCAAACAATTATAGACCAGTATGTATTCTGCCAGCGTTTTCAAAAGTACTGGAGTCAGCACTAAAATCAAGAATAGTAACATTCTTTGAAGAAAATGATCTCTTTACATATTGCCTATATGGATTCCGAGCCAACAAAAATACGGGAGCAGCGATTAGAAGAGTGATAGACTTCATACTTGAGTCCTTGGATACGTCACAACAACGTGCAAGCATATTTTGTGACCTATCCAAGGCATTCGATTGTCTAAGACATGATATTCTTCTGAAGAAGCTCACGTACTACGGATTTAATGGGACCGCTTTAGATATAATGTCATCCTACATGAAAAACCGTAGTCAAATTGTACAGGTTGGATCTAGCAAGTCAATAATACAAAACAACTACATCGGAATACCACAGGGTTCGATTTTAGGACCTGTGTTATTCCTAATATACGTTAACGATCTACCATCAAATATTCCAGAATGGGCAGAAGTAACACTATTTGCTGATGACACACATGTGGGAGTTAGGCATGCGAAAATCAACATAATGGAGGCACAGCTGGTACATACCCAACGTAACCTACAGCAGTGGTTTCAGGCAAATGGTATTATACTGAATACTGATAAGACCATAACTATTAAATATAAAACAAATGCTCGGAAAGAAAAAAACTCATCAGAGTTATTTATCAAGAGTCAACAAAGTTTTTAGGCTATATAATAGATAAAAACATAACACATGCAGAACACATAAAGAAACTTGGTAGCAGACTATCTTCAGCAAATTTCGCGTTACTTAAACTGAAACCTTTAATCAATTTAGAAACTCTACAGATAGTGTACTATGCTTATATTCAATCCGTGTTAAATTATGTCATAACTATATGGGGAAATGCGACAGATATTAAGAAAATACTAATTCTACAAAAGCGTTCTGTGAGAAACATGTGCGGTGTCCGCCGACGTGAGCCGGCTAAACCCCTCTTCGTGAGACTAGGCATAATGACGGTTATCTCCCTATTTATTTATAATTCCCTTTTAGAAATACACAAAATAGCGGATTCTCTCCTAAAATTATCGGACATACACAATTATAACACGCGATCCAAACATAAATTCCTTCTACCAAACATGCGGCTTAGAAAATGCAAAAAACAAAGCGTCTACCTAAAAATTTAAATGTTCAATAAGTTGCCATATGATCAAATAATTTCGATTAGGTAATGCTAATCCTATTTCAATTTGAAATTATTTTTTTATATTTATACTAGCTATGATACCCGGCTTCGCTCGGGAGTTGATATGAGATTACGTGGTAGATGAAATAAAAAAACATACTATGACGTAAAAAGTAAAAAATATATTTTGAAAACATTTTCTATATTTACATTTTCTCATTATTTACACTACTTGTTTATAAACAACATTTTTCATTTTATTGTCCGGGGTATATATATATACATTTTTCGAAGTTCCTACTCTTGAGCAAGCTACATATAGCTGACCGTGAGAGAAGCAGGATTCTTTGAGGTTGATGCCACAATATTTCAAAGTTTGCCCTTGCGCTTTGTTAATTGTAAAACTAAAGGCTAATTTAATTGGAAACTGCAATCTTTTAAATTGAAATGGCAATTCAGAAGAGATCAGTGGTATTCTAGGTATAAATACTGTGTGTCCTTTGTTCTTTCCAGAAATAAGTTCAGCTTCAATGACATTATTCGATAGCTGTTTTACGATCATCCTCGTTCCATTACATAGTTTTGGGGAGTTGAGATTTCTGAGTAGTATGATTGGAGATCCAATTTTCAGACGAAGGCAGTGTAATGGCATTCCTGGTACTTGTAAAGAGTTTAGAAATTCAGTAGGAAAGTTGACACTTTCTTCAATGGATACCATCGTGTCGATCGATTTATATACTTTCTCTTCACCAGGTATTTTCTTTAGAATATTAAAATTGATATCGTCAACAATATTATTTTTAGTGGCCAAAATTGCTCTTTGAAATAACCACTCTACGTTGGTATAGTTCTGAATAATATTTGGATAAATTTTGTCGATTAGTTCGTTTTCAGTAGTGGCTATGTTACAGAAATCACTATTGAGTTCAATGAGGCCGGTCGTTTGGTCAGTAGGATATGTACCTTCGCCTATTTATAAAAGTATTTTAGCAAAATGTGCTGTTGTTTCATCTTTTGATAATTCAACCCTCATATTTTTTGTTAATTGCAGTATTTGTACTTGCGGCCAGAGATGTGACTTTTTTAAGCATGCATTGATCTCGTCTGCTGGTGTTGATTTGGGAATAACTGGAAGTGTTTGTCGAAAATCTCCTGAGAGTATGAGTAGAGCTCCTCCCATCATTTCAGAGTTTTTTCGCAATTCTTGTAATGTTCTGTCCATGGCTTCTAGTGATTTTTTATGGGCCATGGTGCATTCATCCCAGAAGATAATTTTAGCATGTTTTAGAAGTTGACCCCGTCCAGATGTTCCTGAGATTTTACATACCGGGAATTGTTGTTCGGCTATATTCAACGGTAGTTGTAAGGCAGAATGGGCAGTTCGTCCTCCTTCCATAAGTGTGGCTGCAATGCCGGATGATGCTAGTGCCAGTGCGATGTGTTTTTCAGCACGTATTTCCGCCAGTATTAGATTTATTAGAAACGTTTTACCGGTGCCTCCTGGTGCGTCCAAGTAAATAATTCCACCAGTGTTGTTATTTATTCGGTTCATTATAACGTTGTAAATTTTTTTTTTATTGTCATTGAGGAGTGGTTTGTTGTGAGCAATGTATTCAAGTAGTTCATTGACGTTGTAGCTTTTTTCCTTTGTAATTTCGTAGTTTAGCACACTGAAAGTATTTCTTTGTGGTGCTGGCATTCCAATTTCTACTAAGGTCTGGTTATTTATTGCTAAACATTTATCTTCTAAGCGAATGAGTGTTTCATTGAAGATGTCGTCATTGAATTCTATAGTTAGTTCTGGATTAGCTTGTCGGATTTGGTACAATATATCATCACTCATATTCCTTTTGAAAGAGTCCCATAGCTGTTTTGGGTTTGATGGGTTACATGTTGTTAGAATTATGGCGAATAACTCTTGAATTTGTTCAGCTGAAGCTGTGAGTGTGGCTTCTTGTAGTGTTAATTCCCAGTGGTTATCGTTTTCCAATAATCCTAAACGTTGACATGCTTCTCTGTAAGTCTGGCATATGTAGCCGTCAATAGTCCTGAGATCTGTGAAACTTGTTGGTCCCCGTATTTCGTGTAACAACATTCGGAGATAGAATCATTCGGCATTGTTTGGATGTACAGCGTATACTCGACCTATTGCGTTAGTTTTCATTATTTCTGGATGACCCTCTTCTGGCATTCCTTGTTTTCGTCGTTGAAAAATTTTCCTTGTTTTGTCCCACGTATAGTAAATAGGGACGTCGACATACAGTAACGTCTCTGCGAATGGATCCGTTTGGCAAAGTTGGAAAAAAGCTGTTAATGTTGTGTTCTGAGGTGGTTCGCTTGCAATTTTTCTAGTCGAGTCTTTTGTGAAGTAAACTCTCTGTCCATTCTCCAAATGTACTGCTAGATGTTGCACAGCTGGTTCGCGTTCGTGTATGGGAAAACTAAAAATCCTCCACGCTGCTTCGTTACTGTTGATGTATCTTTCCATTTGGTACATGAGGATTTCATCATTTCTATTATTTTGTTCGCTATTTTTGACTATTTGAAATACTGCCATATCACTACCTTTGTTTACGTACTTACATATATATTTAATAGATTTTACTGAATTGCAATATTCAACGTTTATGTGTGCTTGGAACATTTTGGAAAGTAGTGGGTTATATGGTACTACCCATTGATTATCTATTTCCAGTTCGTCTCTGCCTTGTATTCGTATTTTTGCTGAGAAGCCACCGTTTTTCGGTGATCGTCTTCTATATTTGGGATAGCCGTCATCTTCAGTTTTTGTATCGTCCAAGTATGGTTTTGGATATTTTTTTGTACATTTTCCATCACTCATGCATGGCGCATTGAAGTTTGATGGTCCACATGGTCCGTGAATCATGTTTTTCACTACTATGTTGTATAGTTCCGGATCATTTTGTGGATTGGGAAATTCAGCTTGGATGATTTTGTCGATATCCGTGGGATAAATTTTATCGTGTAGCCATATGAGATTGTGTGAGTGAGGTAATCCTCGTTTTTGCCACTCGATTGTATACATCCAGCATCTAACGGTTCCAAAGATGTGGTATTTTGTGATGACTTCAATAAATCTTATTTGTTTTTGTCGAAAAACTCGGGCTATCATGTCGTGTCGATCCATGGAGATTTGTCCGTATTTTAGTTGTTCTTTGATTTCTGGCCATGATGAGTTGCATGTAAATGTTATGAAGAGATCAGGTCGTCTATATTTTCTTACGTAGGTCATGGCATCTTGAGTATATTCGTGCATATGTCTTGGACTTCCTATGTATGATGAGGGTAAGATTACCATTGTTCCAATATCGTCAATATTGCCGTCATTTATGATCGCATCTCGAAGGTGGATGTATTCTTCTGTGCGTAGTTTCTTCTGATTCAGTCTTATGTAAAGCATCCGTTCTGCTTCTATTTTTGCGTACATATCTACCAGAAATTGTTGGAATAAACGGCGAGTGTTGAGAATGTGATTGTATATTTCATTGTCTCTGATCATTAAGCGGTAAGCATAGAACTCCTTGGAAGTGACTTTTTTGTTTGTTTCTATGCCTGTTTTAGGATGAATTTGTTTTATATTGAAATGATAACCATCCTCTCCGTGCAGAAATATTAACGGATATTGAAGAGCATCATATGAACGGTGTGTCTCTGCAATGCCTTGTAGTCCTTTTCTTCTTCGTTGTACAATTATGTCACGGCTTGTATTTTCATTGTCCACAATTACGATGGCGACTTCATCTATCTGAGGTGCATTAAATCTACGTTCGTGTTCTCCACGTGGTCTTTTATCGGCTCGAATTACAATTTTATAGTCATCAGAAATCATGCGGTCTAGTGTTGTTTTGAATATGTAAATCAGTTGATTGTATTTGTGTAAGATCCTCTGTACATCTTGGATTATTTCGCGTTTCAATCCAATGAAATTTGTACATCGTTGATCAATTTCGTTTTCTTCATTTCCGATGAAATATACTTGCAGAAATGTATAGTCATCGTTAGGCATTGGTAGTAACGATCCAATTTTGTGATAAATTTGCCCTTGAATTGAAAATACATATTCAAATTTGTCTCTATTAGGGCCGGTTGCACCAAACCGTCTGTTAACGTCAACGTCATCGTTAAAAAAAGCTTGTATAGAAAGTTTGACAATTTTCTATGGGATGACAGCTCCGTCGCCATATTTAACGTTGATGAGTCCGTTAATTGTGCATGGTGCAACCCACCCTTAGTGTCAGTCGAAGTAACACCGAAAGAAGTCATTTGAAAGCAGGAGTTGTATGATCTTATATTTTGAAGAAAGTGTTTTGATTCTCCCCGGTCATGTAATGTAGAAATTCCTGTGGAGGTGCTTCCAGTGGTGGTAATCGAATTTTTCCATTCATGCAACAGAGACCTGGTGTTTCTTTACTGAATTTTTTCGCGTGGCAAAATTGGCAAATGTTATTCATTTTTCCGATCATAACATATTTATGATCGTAATATTTCTTTCGTCGGTTCGTAGTGGAATGCTTCCTTTGTTAGATTACCTTTTAAAATGCTCGATTCTTCAATACTTTTATTTTCTTTTCTTTCTTCGCTTTTTCCGCTTCTCAGGGTGCTCATTCTGGTTCGTTGATTTTGTAAACGTGCTTCGCGCTCTTCTTCCGTTTCATTTCTTCGATTTTCTTTTTGTTTCCGCCGTTTCGCTGCAGAACTGGCAAGATCTCCACCTCTTTTACGTCTAGGCATTGTATTCTGTAAAATATAAATTAAATGAACATTTTATAGACAAATATATTGTTACGTAAACGTGGAGCACGTTGAGACAAAGAAAAAAAAAATATTTAATCTTCAAGCGGTCGCGCGATATTTTGTTTACGGCCAAAGTATATAGAAGGCATCGATTCAACGCCGCGCGACTACTTGAAAGTTAAGGAAATTACAATTAAAAGAAAAAAAAAAAAAAACATTAGAATTAATTAAATACACTATTAAAAATACTCACATTTGATATTTCACAATAAAGGCTCACAGATAACTTTTTTCTTCTTCGCTTCGAAATCGAGAATTAATTAAACACACTATTAAAAATACTCACACGTGATACTTCAAAATAAAGGCTCACACACAGATAATTTCTTTCTTTTTCGTTTCGAAATCGCTTGTTTCGCTGTTCAAATCAAACTAACTCTGGCGGGTGACACCGGGCTCTTATATATTCAGAAAGCTAGGCTCTAGGATATTCGAGAAAGTTGGCGCTAGGATATTCGAGAAAGTTTGGGAATAATCGTTCGTTTAAGTCCATATTGTGTACAATGAATGAAATTCAACTATTCGACAACAGATGGCGCCACTACACTTACTTTCCGAGTTGAAGGGTTGGAAAAGCCCTTATATCTTTAAAGACACACCCTTTAGGTTAAAACGGGAACTTTCTTGTTCGAGGGGGAATAAAGGGCTATCACACTATATAAGTCCCTTTATCGTGCTGGGACTCCTTTTTAAGTTTTATCGGCACGCACATTTTCTCAACTTAGTTTTATTATATATAATGATAATGATTACTGTTTGTACCTAATGACATACCATGTAATGATCATATTACTTTATGGTGAATAAATAAACTAAACTATTACATAGCAAAACTCCCCTCTGCGTGTTGGATCTTTATCGTATTTAAAGACCGGGATGTAAAGGCCCGTGAAACCCTCAAGCAGAAACAGTAATAAATTAATAATAATGATCTGCAAATGTTGATGTGTAGTATATGTAAATAATTTTAAACAA
Organism: Pammene aurita; assembly: GCA_947086415.1. Classification (NCBI taxonomy): domain Eukaryota; kingdom Metazoa; phylum Arthropoda; class Insecta; order Lepidoptera; family Tortricidae; genus Pammene; species Pammene aurita. Next base: position 49,163,404 of record OX352291.1, on the reverse strand, counting down.
AAAAGAACCGACTTCACTAAGCATCCACCTTTCCAACACCAAATGCTCGATCTGCTGTAAAAAATACTCAAATCACCATAGGTGTGCCTATAATAGTTGAAGAGTTCCCTCGATTTCTCCAGGATCCCATCATCAGATCCTGACATGGTTACAATGGGACCAACTGTGAAGTATACGCTGTCAAACAAAAAAAGAATTTTCCAAATCGGTCCAGCCGTCTTCGAATAATCGGTGAACATACATAAAAAAAAAAAAAATAGCAAAAACAAAGATCCCGACGAATTGATAACCTCCTCCTTCGAAATCTTGAAGTCGGTTGATAAACAAGTTTTCCTACATTTTCGGCTACTCTCATTGAACTTCATTTTTGCGTTGCACGATCTAAATTGGTGACAAATAGTTTAATGAATGCAGCAGACGCATTGAATATTAAAATTTAGACGTGGTAAGGCCATTCCAATTGTTTTGATTTATAGGTACAGTCAGCTGCAGAGAAAAGGTACCACCCACCATACAAGTTTGTAGGGCACGGTGGTACCTTTTCTCTGCAGCTGACCGTACATTAATGAAAAACGACGCAGTCCATAAACGCGCCTTAAAAAAAACAGCTTTTGCGACGCCAACGACGGATATATCCGCTACAAGTACTTTTTACATTAAACTGATTATTATAGGTTGGCGTATGAATTAGTGCATTGACATTTGTCATGGCGTCGCAAAGGTTAATTAAAACTTTTAACCCTTTTTAAACGAAAGTAGAGATTAGTCACACTGCCAAATCGTGCATTGGCATACGTTGCTTGAAAACTAAAACATCATGCTTTGATGTGTCTGTTTGCAGTCCGCAAGAGTGGGAGCGGGATCTGCCATCGATTGCCCAAGCGTACGGCCCCAGCGAAGAGCATTCGGCGACCAGCATTGCTCGAGCTACCAAGGTATTTATGCAGCGTTCATCTAGGGCACTCCCATACATATGTACTGGTTTGCCATGGGCGCGGAACCGAACGTTCCGCCGGACGCCACCGCTCGAGTCGCCATTAAGTTTGCACTACGCTCTAATAGCACCATGATAGGCTTAAGGGAACTGGAAGGTATCGAATGAAACCATAGTAATGTTACAAAAAGTACATCTGTATTCCAGAGGGCAAACGGCCGCCGCCAAACGGCGCCGGTCGTTAATACAGGCAATGTATTAACCGAAAAATACTGACCACTAATGGTTTCCGCAATCTAAAAGGGCCGCCACAGCAGCCTGAATTCAAACTCTGAATGCATGCCGGGTTAACCAATAAGCTAAGTAAACAGTTACAGGGTAGGGCTAGCTATGGCAACAAGATGTCAGGATCAGGGACCCCACGTCGAAGCTCGCTGCCCTCCCGCCGCTCCACTGACACGGCATCAAATTCTAATCTTAACCCGGCACGGCCTGAATGTTTACTATTTCGTTTGTAAAACGGTTTTGTATAGGCTCCACTGCAAACATGCAAGTTGCGGAAAGTTCTCGGAATTAAGAAAAATGTATGGGGATTGAAACATCCTTTTCCAAAGTCCATGTATGACAGCCATAATATTTGCAAGACTCCATTGTGGTTTGGTCTGAATTACAACTATACTCGCCGTCAATGTGACGAATAATTTGACGGTGAGTATAGCTACCGTCACTGGTGCGGGCCTGCCGCGGGGGCCTAGAGGAGCGCTTTACTCGTAAGACTTCTAGCGAGACACATTGTATGTCACACAGACAGTGTTCTCGGCTCGACATTCCTTGCCGCAGAACTTCAAATTATTAGCTCTAAGCTGTACGTTCGCCATCAGATATATCGGAGCGGCCAAGGTACTCAAAAATATATGAACGTTTATTTTATAGCCTTGTCAATAGAGGCGTTGTTCAGATATTTCACACCAGGCCGCTTAGATAAGTATATCTAATGGCAACTGTATGTACAAGGTACACTACTGCAGTAGTTGCCACGCCAGTCGCTCCCGAGACTATTCACTTCAGTGACAGTGAATTGTTGATAATATTTACATTAAATAAGTTGTTGATAATATCTACATAGAATTTAGTAGCGACGCAGAGCCGATACTTCTTAGTTAGTACCTACATCAACCTATACATACTATGACATATTTTTGAATATGGCAAATAGTGTTCATCTTTTGAACACTATTTGCCATATCCAAATTTTTATTCCAAAAATATGTCAGGCACGCTGGCCTAACCTATGTGAAAGCATTAATGTCTTTCGTATTTTGAAGCGATGTAGTTACGAAATTAAGGACCTCTGTATTGATTATTTGGCGTTCAAAGGGTTAAAATTCATATTGTATAGGTATCTGTCGTAAACTATGAAACATGGCTAGCTCACAATCACAACTCAGTAAATGAGTATTCTAAACATAGATCCAATAAAATATAAATCGTGTTTATAGATAATATAGTCAATGCCAATGATCTAGATACAATTATAATATACATAATATGTTATTCAATCAAATACAAACACTGAAAACATTGAAAAAATAATCAACCCAGCAGGATTTGTATTTGATTTGTAGGTGTTTGTATTTGATTGAATAACATACTATTGTATGAGTGGAATGCCCCACTTTAAAAAAACATGTAAAATAATTATACATAATATGTATTATACAGATTCGCTGCGCTGCGCCTGGTGTCAATATCGATTCACAGTTAAGAAAATATTTGCTCGCAAGTTAAAAAAAATTGCATAAGTATGCAAAGATATGAACGTGAATATGTGGTGTAGAAATTTTAGCGAGTACCTATTGTTTGTAGAGTGAACGTCAAATAACTAACTATATCTCAATCTTAGGAATGCTCACTATCTTTCAAACCAGGGCTACAGAATTGTGTGCCCACGCGACACAAATTCTTCAGATTACCTATACCTTTTCAATATGTAAGTGGTAAGGTAATGGAGACGAAAAACCTAATACCAAATATATTAAACCTTCGTTGACTGCGGCACTAAAACTGCAATGCTGGTTATCTTTTATTAATTGGTTAAAGCCGTTAAGAACAATTTTGAACCCTACAGTAAATATATACAATAACAAACAAGACATCGCCATTACCTACCTGCAGCTATTATGTGCCAAATCTTTGCATGAATATAAAATTTCAGACGTCATTCAAATTAATAGGGTTAAAACTGTCTAGGAATCGGGCAGGTTGGGTCGGTCGGTACTGAGGCCAGGCGCGCGACATAAATGCACAACATTAGCGACAACATCGTTTACGTCACACCTGGCCATAATGTGAGTATTACCGCACGCTACGCGTACGGTAAAACTCGCATTATGGCCAGGTGGAGACTTAAAATTGTGTACTCACCACGGGCAGTAAAAAAGAAAGCCCTCTATCGCATATTTACAACCCTCGCCTGCGGCTCGGGTCACAAATACCTGCGATTTCGGGCTTTCTTTCTTTTACAGTCCTTGGTAAGTAATGTACTATTATTGCGTCCGACACGGCATACATTCAAATATAAAATACCCGAAGTCTACGATGGAACCTAATGACTGTGTCAATGCAAAAAACTGTGTGTTCCTAACCTAACTCTATATATGTGATGTTTTCAAATAAAATATAGGTATCTTTGTCGGCTGTTGATAAGGCGCTACTGTCATGAAAATTCATTTAGAAATAAACCTTATCAACAACCGACAATGAGGTACCTTTTACTTGCTAGGCTCAGATTTCTTACATTGTCAATATGTTTTCAGCACAACCCTCTAAAATGATTACTCGCAGGGATGTTTTGGTCGCTAAAGTCCAGCAACTACAAAGGGATCTTAAGACGGCGACTGAGCTAAATGACAGACTCCTACAAGAGCGGGAAGAAAGTGAACAGGAAATCGAGCGTGTTATCCGAGCAAACACTGTTCTCAAAACTCAGCTTGCCAACCAGGACATTGACTATGAAGATATCCAGGGTCAGCGGGATGAACTTCAAGCTACTGTAGACCGATTTGAACAATGCCAGGAAATACACGAACAGGCATTGCAACGCATCAAGGACCTGGAGCAGCAGCTGGGGGAGATGGACCTTAAAAAAAAATATACTTGCAAGTACTGCTCCGAGCACTCCGGGCCGCCAGACAACAATTTAAGTATTTTTGCTGAGCTAAATAGTTTTGAAGTAGATTTAGTAAATGACAGCATAGTGGACTCTCCTTTTATGGAAAATATAGAGTTTTCAAGTTCTGTGTGCATAGGGAACAGTGATGGGAAAATTTCATTGAACGGAAGAAAAAAGATAAAAAAATATTTAAAATTAAATAGATTCATAAAAAAATCTAAACTTTTGCTGAAATGCCACAAATTCTTATTTAAATCATTAAATTCCAAATGTAAACATGTAGCCTTGAGAGATGAACTCCTAAAGTGCCAATATCAATTAGACCAGACAGTAGAGGAGCTGAATCATCGCTCTGCTGAATTAAGCAAATTAGAGTCAAAGCTAAAAGCTCTTAATGATAAGCATGAATTATCTAGTAAAACGCTACAGGAATACATAGCCTTTATGAATAATGTTCTAGCACCGGGCAGCGGCTACCCTCTGCGCTTGGAATCGCCACGGCCGCCGAGTCGCCTGGCTGCGCCGGGCTCGCCCGCGCCCGCGCCGCGCGCCACGCTGCTGGCGCGCGTCTCCGGCGCGACCACTCCGCGTCGCCAGCCCGAGCCTGACCTTAGCCTGGACGTCCGGGAGTCGTCGCTGGGTCCTTCACAGTCATGCCCTGGATTGGATGTCGCACTGGATTTATCCCTGCCCTGCCCAGTGGAACCAACTCCACCGTTATCGTGCCCAGGCGAGGCGGGTCCACCGCCGCCATGCACTGTCGAGCTGGTTCCACAGCCGCTGTGCACTGTCGAGCCGGGCCCATCGCCGCCATGCACTGACGAGCCGGGCCCATCGCAGCCATGCACTGTCGAGCCGGGCCCATCGCCACCATGCACTATCGAGCGGGGCCCATCGCCGTCGTGCCCAGTGGCACTGGATCTATCGCCGTCGCGCTCAGTCCAACACACTCCATCGCTATCGTGCCCTGTCGAGCTGGTTCCGCCGCCGCCGTGCCCGGTGGAGGCGCCACTCTCGCGCGCGCGCCCCGCCCCGCTGGTCCCCGCGCTCGTGCCCGCGCCTGCGCCTGCGCCCGCACCCGCACTCGCACCCGCGCCCGCGCCCGCGCCCGCGCCCGCACCCGCGCCCACGCCCGCACCCGCGCCCGCACCTGCGCCCGCGCCCGCACCCGCGCCCACGCCCGCACCCGCGCCCGCGCCCGCACCCGCGCCCGCGCCCGCGCCTGCGCCCGGCCGCACCGTTCTATATACAGACGAGGTGGGCGCCGGGCTCGGCGCGCTGCTGGCGGAGCGCTTGTCGCGAGGCGTCCTTAACAACTGTCACCCGGGCGCCTCCTTCGATCGTCTGATCAAATGTATATCGGTCGGCGAGTATGACCGCGATTCCACGCTTGTAGTGTTTTTAGGAAATAGTATAGATTGCACTAAACGAGATATCTTGAGATTATCCGAGACCCTGTCAGATATTGGCCAGCGAGATTCTGTAAAAATAATTATCTGTGCCTTACCATACAGAATGTCGAGTCATATAAATAAGAGGGTATATTCTTACAACTCCGTATTGTATAATCTTTCTTTGTACAGTAGTACGATTTCGTATTTTGATACAAATAAATTTATTGAGGATTTTATTATGCCCCATGATAGGACTTACCTTCCGAGAAGATGTCTTATAGATTGTGCTAACCTGTTAGCATACAATATTGTAGACCCCGTCGTGACTAGCACGGCGGATGATAGTTTTATTAAGACGAATCCCGATTCATACTGCAGGGGCTCAGATTTAGAGAGGCAGCCGTCTGGTGATATCAATTTAAACTGACTGCTACGACGAGTGCACCAGCCGGCTCCGTTCCTAAACATAACTGTGATGCTAGCATAAGTAGTAAAACTGATGTATTGTACTTAGTTCACCAAAATATTCAAGGGTTTACCAGTAAACAACTGGAAATTGATTTATTTGTACAACACTCGAACATTGATATCCTCTGTATAACGGAGCACTGGCTTAAAGGTCATGAATTTATGTTTAATTTCCACAATCATAGTGTAGTAAGTAAATTTTTTAGAAAATCCTGCATTCGCGGCGGGTCATTAATAATGGTAAAACATGATATAAAAAGTAAGGAGCGGAAAGACATTGTTGAATTGTCTGTGGAACGCCATATTGAACTTTCTTGTGTCGAGTTAGAAGAATTTATAATTATATGCGTGTACAGGCCTCCATTGGCAAACTATAACGTCTATAACACATTTGAGTCAGTGATAGATGAAGTTCTTACAAGTGTTTTTTGTAGTAATAAAAGTGTTATTGTGTGTGGTGATTTTAATATCAACTTACTTGAAGATTCATCCATGTGTGTAAGGTTACTTAGTACTTTCAAATCCTACAATTTAGTAAATTTATTTTGTGAGCCTACACGAATCACAGCAACCAGTGCTACATGTATAGATAACATTTTCAGTAACAAGGATGCGACTAGTAAATCTATAATAAACAACTTAAGTTCTGACCACTGTGGACAAAAAGCCTCTTTTAGCGGAAAAACTAAGGATATTCCACAAGTCACTATGTGCAGACCAATTTCCGAAAGACGATTAGATTTATTCAGTCGGAATATCACGAAACAATTATGTTATGTTCCATTTACCCAGGAAAACCCTAACCGTATGAGTATTGAGTTGTTTAACTGTATTAAAAGGGAATTTGATGCCTGTTTCATTCCGAAGAAGGTGCAAGGCAAGGTCAAGACGAAATTTAGCGACTGGGCTACGCCGGATATTCATGAGAAAAGACGACGGCTCTATGATTTATATGACTTGAGAAGAATTAATAAAAGTCCGGAATTCCTAGATTATGTCAGGAACTTTTCTAAATCTTTTAAGATGATGTGTGCCGCTGCTAAAGCTGATTATCTGTCCAGAAAGATCCAAAATTCCAAGGATAAAGTAAAAACTGTTTGGCAAGTAATCAACGATGAAACTGGGAAACGTAAAATCAAAGATCCGCACTACAACCTACGTATTAATAATAATTTAGTGAGTTCGGACCTTGAAGTTGCGGATCATTTTGATCAGTTCTTCTCTAATATACCGGTAGAAACAACAAAGTCTCTTCATTCATCGCCTGACGTCGCTGAGGCAATACTGAAAACAAATATAGCAGAGTGTACAGATTTCTTTAAATTTTCATATGTTACTCCGAACTTAGTTATTAAAACATTTAAATCCCTAAATTTAAAGAAAACTGAAGATCTTTGGGGCCTATCTGTTAAAGTTCTACATTCCATTGTTGAATCGATTGCACCACATTTAGCTGATATATTTAACAAATGTATTGATACAGGAATATTTCCAGACATAATGAAGCACAGCAAAGTCATCCCCTTGTTCAAATCAGGATCGAGAACAGAACCAAGCAATTTCAGACCAATTTCAATACTGCCGGCACTGAGCAAAGTTTTCGAGAAACTAATTCTAAATCAACTTGTGTCACATTTTAACCGAAACGAATTGTTCGCCAGAAATCAATTTGGTTTTACCAGAGGTCGCTCGACTACTGACGCAGGTGCTGTTCTTCTTAAGCACATCTTTGCCGCTTGGGAAAAAAAACAAGATGCTGTTGGAATATTCTGTGACCTATCGAAGGCATTTGATTGCGTTGATCACGAAAATCTAAAGAGAAAACTAAGCCATTACGGGATCAAAGCTGGTGCCCTTAACCTCGTCTCATCATACCTATCGGATAGAACACAACGAGTGGTTATTAATGGAACTCAATCTTCTGGGTCCCCTGTGGCACTCGGAGTGCCTCAAGGCTCAATACTTGGTCCTTTCCTGTTTTTGGTGTACATTAATGACCTACCTAAAATTATGCAAGATAAACATGATATAGTGTTATTTGCTGATGACACATCTCTGATATTTAAAGTGGACAGAAAAGAAAACAGCTTCGATAGTATTAACAGTACACTCTCCAAAGTAGTAAATTGGTTTACGGCTAATAACCTACTTTTGAACGCCAAGAAAACGAAGTGCATCAAATTTACACTTCCCAACGTCAAGCAGATTAACAGCAGCAAGATTATAATAAATGATGAAATAATGGAATTCGAAAATCAAACTGTTTTCTTAGGAGTCACTTTAGACTCGAAATTACAATGGCATCCACATATAGCTACCCTAGCTGGGAAACTTAGCTCTGCAGCCTATGCCGTGAGGCGAATCAGCCATCTAACAAACAGTGAAACTGCCAGGCTGGTATACTTCAGTTACTTTCACAGTGTTATGTCGTATGGAATTCTGTTGTGGGGTAAAGCAGCTGATATTGGGACCATATTTGTGCTACAAAAACGAGCTGTACGTGGCATTTATAAAATGCGCGGTCGAGCATCCGTAAGAGGAAAATTTGAAGAGGCAAATATTCTTACCGTAGCATCTCAATACGTACTTGAAAACATTATGTATGTGCGGAAAAACATCCATAAATTCAAGCTCAACAGTGATATCCATAACTATAACACTAGAAATAAAGATAAGATTGCTGAGCCTGGCCACCGCCTCGGTAAGGTTCGTACGTCTTTTGCTGGGAACTGTACACGTTTTTATAACAAAGTCCCCGCTGATGTAGTGAATTTGCCACTAAATAAATTCAAGTCTTATGTTAAGCGCTATTTGTTGAGGAGAGAGTACTATACTTTAAAGGAATTCATTGAGGATAACGATGCCTTTAAGCCTGTAGCTTGATATAGTTAGTACAATACAAATTGAGAAATTATTAGGTACATTACTCTATGAAGCAGCTTTACTAGTGTCCAGTATTACCTGTTTTTCATTTTTATTTTATTTTGTTTTTATTTAGTATTTGGACACTTAGAGACGTTATACATCTCTAAGTCTTGCATTCGCAAATATTTATATGTATAGATATATATTTAATGATCCTGACGCTTAGAGACATGTACATCTCTATGTCACTTTTATATTGTAATTTAGTTCACGCATGTAAAATACGAGCACAGAATATTGTTTCTCACCAGACTAAACATGGCTAGTTTTTATTAATTAATAAAGCCCGCCAGCTTGAACATGTCATGCTCGCTTAAAAGGCTCTGCTTATGGTGGCGTCGTTGATCGGGTCGCCACTTTCCCGAAGAAAGGTTGAGGGAGGCGATGGCTGAGATATGCGTCATACTCGTGAACGGGTGCTGTTTGTGGAGACCGGTCTGTTTAGGCTAACTGGGGCAACACATTTACGTAACTTTTTATTAATCATATTTAATTTTAGTTTAATTGGCTTTAGACACAACATTCGGTGCTTGATTATCCATATTTTTTTATTCAAGACACTTGGAGACCTTATACATCTCTAAGTATAATTTAGAAATAGTATGTTTATTGTATACTAGAATCACTTAAGTACTTTTTTTTATATTATTTAAATTCAAAGTTTGTTTCTAACTGTTGATGATGGATTATTATAATTTGGAAATTTATGTAGAAGACACAGTTCAGGTAAGAAAGTATATCAAACTTGTATGTAATTTATTTTCAATAGTCAGATTTGGACTCATCTTTTTTCTTTGGTATTTTTCTTAAACTATAACCTATTGTTGGTTAATCTAACCTTGGTTTGATATGTTTTCTTATAGAACAACGCACTATATGTATTGTTTAGTTTTGATGTACTGTTGTTTTGAAAAAATAAGTCCCGCCGAGTTTCTTGCCGGACATAATTCTTCTCGGGTCAGAGGTGTAGGGTTAGAACCGGTGTAGTTTGATTTTTTTTCTCTCTCTTTTACTTTGACGTGTAAAAGTGCCCTTGTGGCCTACTTACTGAATAAATGTTTGAGTTTGAGTTTGAGTTTGAGTTTGAAAACTTCATATATTACCGCTGACCGTCGAGTATAGTCGCCTTCTCATCATATATCAGAGCGGCCAAGGCGTTCAAATAAAGTATCTGAACATGTCTAATACCTTGACTATAGATGCCTGTTCATATATATGTGAGCACCTTGACCGGACCAACATTTAAACCGATGTACAATCGCCATCAAATATATCGAAACGGCCAAGGTACTCAAAAATATCTGGACATGCACTTTATCGCCTTGACAATAGAGGCGTTGTTCAGATATTTGTGACCACCTTGGCCGCTCCGATATATCTGATGGCGACTGTACGACCGCGTCAGCCTAAGAAACTCAGGAATATTTAATGTATGTTTATATCGATCATTAAAGACATACAGATTCCCATACGGACAGGCGTCCATAGGCTACGGTAACTGCTTACCATCAGGCGGACCGTATGCTTGTTTGCCACCGTCGTGGTATAAAAAAAAATCTTGGCGGTCAGAGTTGATTTTATGGAATATTTCATTGTAAAATTAGTTTATTTGTCAATTATAGTTTGGCCAGGGACTGTCTCACTTACGATAGTTATTGGTTAGCCAGAAGTTTGTCCAGGGACTGTCTCACTTACGATAGTTATTGGTTAGCCAGAAGTTTGGCCAGGGACTGTCTCACTTACGATAGTTATTGGTTAGCCAGAAGTTTGGCCAGGGACTGTCTCACTTACGATAGTTATTGGTTAGCTAGAAGTTTGTCCAGGGACTGTCTCACTTACGATAGTTATTGGTTAGCCAGAAGTTTGGCCAGGGACTGTCTCACTTACGATAGTTATTGGTTAGCCAGAAGTTTGGCCAGGGACTGTCTCACTTACGATAGTTATTGGTTAGCCAGAAGTTTGGCCAGGGACTGTCTCACTTACGATAGTTATTGGTTAGCCAGAAGTTTGGCCAGGGACTGTCTCACTTACGATAGTTATTGGTTAGCCAGAAGTTTGGCCAGGGACTGTCTCACTTACGATAGTTATTGGTTAGCTAGAAGTTTGTCCAGGGACTGTCTCACTTACGATAGTTATTGGTTAGCCAGAAGTTTGGCCAGGGACTGTCTCACTTACGATAGTTATTGGTTAGCCAGAAGTTTGGCCAGGGACTGTCTCACTTACGATAGTTATTGGTTAGCCAGAAGTTTGGCCAGGGACTGTCTCACTTACGATAGTTATTGGTTAGCCAGAAGTTTGGCCAGGGACTGCCTCACTTACGATAGTTATTGGTTAGCCAGACTATACATTGTAAACAAGAATCAAAACCTAAAAATACTTCATAATACATTGAATGCTCATTAGGATAAACTAGGCAACGCAGTTCATTAACCCCACAACACACCGTAACGTATTAGTCATCATTTTCCATCGAAAACTCAACTCGCTTCCTCTCTAGGATCATCCAAAGTTCGAAAACTAAAAGCTAAAAATACTAAACCCATAATTGTAAGGAGCACGAATTCGTTATAGAACTTTGTAATAGACCCCCGGGCCTGCCGGGGCCCAGGCTATTTACATGGCTTGTTATTAATTTATAACACCCCATCTCAGACAGTCTCTAGCCTAGCGAGTTTTAGGCGTTGCCAATGTTACACTGTAAGGCCGTGTTTGACACCGGACGCAGCTCACTGCGTCACATTGTTAGGTTCTTGCTACCTAGAAATCGCATTCTCGTATTTCTGGCTTGGGTACATCACAAACGCAATAGATCTTAGTTTCATACATTCTGTTCGGCGATCCTCATTAGGGGGATTGTCGACGGCAAATGGTGGCCATTTTTTTCCGTTTAGGTAATGAAGCAAAAAATACGCAAAATGAAACTATGTGAGAAAGACCAAAAGTAGCGTAATGAGTAGGACTACAACTTAATATTATGGATTATACAGAAATTGATTAGTTTATTAGGAAATACAATCCCCCCAATGAGGGCGCCACTGGACGGTCGACAGTCGCCGCCGCCAAAATAACTAACTCCAGAGACAGATGGCGCTGTGGCACCTAATACCTTAGAGAATTCAACCAACCGGAGCAGCCATTGACAGGCGTTCCCCTCTGCTGATATTTATAGTATGGACTGACGTTTATCTGACGCGGCTATTTGTACGTTACGTACGAATAGCCATACATTTGACATTCCCCTCCCCCGCAAAAATCAGACTTTATTTGTATAGAAAATGACAGACATGACCGTTCCGGTTGGTTGAATTCCCTAAGCCTAATACCGACCTACTAACAGACGTCCAGAAGTTTGGTAGACATGTCAATCCACGCTGTCTAGCACCATTTCTATAGAACGTTACGCTATTTATGCGCTGCGCCCGGGTGCACCCGCTGTTAACGGTCGTATGACAGTCCCACTGTTGGGCAAGCCTCTTCTTACTAGAGCTTTTGGGCTATTGTCCCCACGCTAAACCAATCGACTATTGGCACTTTATATACAACTGATGAATGCAGGTTTTCTAACGATGTTTTTACATCTAGCCAATTGTTTTGGTCTTATTTGGCAAATCACTATATCCTGAAAATATCATTTAATAAAAAAACCTAAACCAAACATTATTATGTACAAGTCATGCTAAGATTATTAAAAGTATAGTTTATTGGAGAGGAAATAATTGTGGTAAACGGGTGTTTTACCAAATAAGACACATTAATAATGTACTATGACTTTTTATTATCTTCGCCAGCGACTGTTGAAATGGGGTCCAGGACTCTAGACATATAATTATTTAAGAACAATCCAAAACAAATTCGATCGATATAATATACTATGAATACATAATACATAATGCGGAACGGTAAGCTGACGATTTGTAATCTGTCGCTTGGAACAAGGCGGGGCCGTGACCCTTTAAACGTTACGACCGATATAAAAGACGCGGACTTAAGGACGTTGCAGGGCTGTTTAATAAAATTTCTATTCAGAATTTTACAAGTCTGGCAACACTGATATACTGATATTGGCACGAGCTCGACCTGAAGGCCTTCTCAGCGTTGTTTAAATACTTGTAAAGTTGTAACTAGCAGCTTTATAAATTAGGCCCTTGACGGGCAGAAATGCAACAAGTCATACATAACATAAGCAGGAAAAAAGAAGCCCAATGGTATGCTATTACCAAAGTGCAAATAGTATATTATACATGACACCGTATATTAGACATGGGTCTTTCACGAGTGAGTCATTTAAATGAACTATCTTTTGATTCAACTCACTCACCCTTTAACTCACTGGAGATTTACTCGCTCGGCAATTGATGTATCTCAGTGTTTACGGTGTTACTTGCTCGCTCTTTCCCACTTACTATTGGAATGATTCGGCCGAGGCAAACAAGCGAGACGATGCGAATATGAGAACAGATCCACTGACCGAAATGAGTGATAGGTACACATCTCTCCGCGAGCGAAAGATATGAATCTATCTTCTCACCTCAGTGAAGCGTTTTGCGTAACTCATCATAAATTAATCTGAGTTTTCTTGCAAATAATGACAAGTTTGGTGCTTTATTGCCCATACATTAAAATGGCCCCATTCCAGCTACTTATTGTATACACAAGACGTTTATATCGGTCGTGGACATCAGGAGGGTTCCGCTCGGGCCCCACCGCTAGCCGAGACTATGTCACGTGACATTTACACAATTCAGTATAAAATGAAAAATATACAAAACAGTAACACATAAGTTCATGATCAGAGCGGCAGGGGCCTGCGGGCTGCGGGCTGCGGGCTGCGGGACGACCAAACACTTGCACAATTTGTAATCTCAGCAACAAAACGCTAAAACAACTGTAAAACATCATATAATAGTCAGTTTTTATAAGTTTGGTCATAAAAAGATGAAAAATCATTTAGGTTTCGGTTTTGCGAAAACCATGCGACGTCAAAAAGGAATACTGCATACAACACTTCCAAGTCCATTAAACTCTCTTTACCAACGTAATTTAAGCACTACGGATATTACTATCACGATGAAGTTTATCACAGTGGATAATCCCTTTCGCATGAAAGAGACGTCCTAAACATTTTGTCTCTGTCCTGCAAGCCGGCAGACCCCTGCAATCTTCACTCGCGCACACGCGAATTCTAAACAATACCTCCTAATGCGGTACCTTACGGTAACCGGTCAACCAGTTTGAATCCTAGGCCACTGCAGAACCGTGTCGAAATGGCTGTTGCCTGTTGTAACGTATACGTAACCTGGGAACTACTAAGCTAGCTATTGTGACAAGTTTCTGTAGTGGTCTAGGAATTCAGCAGCCACTTCTACACGTACAAAGAGCAAAAAAGATCCGAGTCTTACCTACTCGTTTGTGTACATGCTATTTGCTGCTAACTGTACATACTTTCGTAGTAAAATTAAAATGAGAACATGACAAATGAACGAAAACACCCATAGATTATGCAAACGTTCAAGACCTATGGTATTTTCTCAGGCGTAATTTCGTTAATTCAATCACGTCTATATATTATACAGAATGACAACAAGCTCGACCCATACGCTCCAACGACGTATCAAAGTTCAAGTCAATACAGTAGTCAGTTATAAGTTCGCTACATGAGAATTCAGTTATTTCAAGTTTACAGCGCGTATTACTGCCATTGACCGTATAGAAAAAACTTGAAATCATTGAATAATAAACAAGATCTGAACACACCTAAAAACATTGTTTTCACAATTTGCGTTCAAGTTGTTAATAGACGCGAAATATTCCATATTTATTAATTTGATAATAATTGTGAATTGTATGAAACAATCAGTCAATATATTTCTTATGGGAGTTATGGGTGACCTTTATCAAACAATATTGTTTGTCCAAATGCAATTTTCGGTCATTTTCAAATAAGTTAGGTTAGGTTAAGTTTATAAAACTATAATTAATACAATTAAGTAAGAATTACAAGATTACATTAGAACAAACAGTATTTATATAATACAGATCCCATTATAGTGTATATAACACGAACGAGTTAGTAAGGCGACTATCACACTGGCGCTGCAACGGGATGCGGCGACGGTGTGCAAGCGTGACAGCCCTATACACATGCCGAGCGCCATCTCGCTCGCGCCCCGGCGTCGCATGCGGAAACCGCAGCAGTGTGAAAACCGCCTTAAGGCTACTTTTCCCGATGACTGAACATTATTTATGGGAAATATGCAACTACAGAAGGATCCGTGAGAATGAAGTAAAAAAATACAAATACTCACAACAGATGGCGCTGTAGCGAATAGGCTTCATTACAGGTATTGCAAAGCTAGTTAAAACTTGACAGATAGTTTTTATCCGTTTGAAATTCTACCTTATCGCGAACAAAATAAAATCGATATTTAAAACACGGCACCAAATAGTGTAATGCTTGTAATGTTGACTTTATGATCAGGACAACAGGGTAGAAAATCAAATGTATAAAAATCATGTGTCAATCCTAAACTAAAGATAATCGCAGATTTAACAGTTGATGACTTTAGTCTATCTCTATCCTATCTTAACGTCATAAGCGAGAAACTTTTTTTTTAATTTAGAGACTTGAAATTCGAATTCAAGATACATAACTGAACCCTTTAACTGCAACGCCATCTTTGAGCTTTGTTCATTAACTCCATTTTAAGGAATAAGCGCGATTTAACATACGTGCCAAATTAAAAATACCCCAAATATAGAATCGAACTCATTTAAGAATCTTTTTAATTTAGCACGTTAATGGAAGTGAAACATTGCGTCACGGGGCCGGATCTAGGCAGTCTAACATGACTCGCTTCGCTCTAGATTCAGCCGCGAGACGCACGCACACGCACGCACACGTTCTCGACGACACACGCGGCGCTCGCCTGGGCGTGCCCATACGCCGTCGGTATATTTACTTGTATTGTATATTATATTCGCTTATTGGTGGGAAATTGACATTTAAATTCTTGTAATACAAGCCGAAGTCCCTTTCTAGAAAAGATGTCCAAAAGTGACATCCGCTTTTATAACAAGTTACAAGCTTTTGAGAAACGGGCCCTTGATTACGCGAAATCGCTGTTAAAACGCCATTTGCGTAGCTTTTGGTTCGCAAACAGCATTCGCGACGCGTTTGCTGACTTTTTTTCTCATAACAATATGCCTAACAAGATTAAATGGATATTTACAGAATTGTGACCGATATAGATTTCGTCCGTGGCCCACAAGCTAGATTAAAAAATACCTAAACTTGAGATTTGAGAACTGTCCTGCAGTAAACTTCATTTGTAAGTGCTTTTTCGAACATGTTCGACGGAACAATAGGAGCATCATCCCCAAACGAGCGCTATCAAATCTCGCATAAACATGCATTTTAGGACAAGTCCGGTGATAAACGTTAACGCGGGCGAGCCCACACGAAATTATTATTAATTTACTATCTAACTAATTAAAGAAAATAATAAGAGAAGCGATATGCGAAGCGTGTTAATGTCCCGCTCGGGGACGCCGGGCACCTGTCACCTCACACTGTCACTTCTAATACTACAAAAGATACAGAATTGGTCTGTAAGTTTCAATGGGGTCAGTCTGACTATTCAATGTTATATTGAAGATACGGGGATAAACGACTGGTGGTCTTATTTAACTCTGTTGGTAAGATGACGTAGTGGTTGCTTACGCTAATTTTGAGAATAAATCTACGTTAACCATTGAGCTCATATTATACTGAGAATTAGAATTAGCAACAGTTCTCTGTATTATATAAGATCAATGATGTTAAGTATGCAGTTTTACCGATTTATAATAAAAATCACGTAGCCGCCATAAACCACACTAAACAAATCGTCAAATGTTTCACCAACCGAGTTAATTGGAAAGCTTTGAGCTCCTTTATTATAATTCACCATTATTTGTCTATATGTTTATCAGTTTATGACTTACATGATAAACACGCAAGTTTATAGTGAATCACAGGGGCATCACAAGGGCAGTTTTATGTAAAGCTATGGTATAGTTTGTTTCATATTACCTGGCGTATTTCCATAAAAGGGGGAATATGAGGAGATCCTCGAAAATGTATTTTAGAAGCAGGCGTTATTTATATTATTTATTAACACAAAACTTAATACTATTATTGCTATTGACAGTTTTTAGCGGAAATACATCTGGTAATATCGAAAATTTAATTTACAGCAAATAAATTAATCATCTAAGTACATAGAGGCTCACAAAGTGAGATACACAGTTCATGATATATCAATCTATCTCATAATATAACCTGTAAACTCGAGTCTAATTTAAAATATGGTCATGTCTACTCGAGTTCCGTATTTAGTATAGTTGGCTGTATAAGTATTTAAGCGGGCAAAGTCATCATAATGATCTCACCACGACATTATTATAAGACAACAAGCGCGCATTCTGACCATTTTTTATTCCACGACAGTGGCAATCAAGCATACGGCCCGCCTGATAGTAAGCAGCTACCGTAGCCGATGGACGCCTGTAACTCCAGATGTGTCACATGCGCGTTGCCAACTCTTTATAAGGAGGGTTCACGATGTTGATCTCGCTCGCTTAATTACTTTTGCCGTTGACTCGTAATATAACAGTTAACTGACCATTGGTGAACCTTAACTCGAAGAGATAAGGTTCACCGTGCATCAGTTGAGTGTATGAGTGTTAGTACTGCCTATACAGTTGTGTGGTGTTGGTGTGTGTGTGTGTGTGTGTGTGTGTGTGTGTGTGTGTGTGTGTGTGTGTGTGTGTGTGTGTGGCGAACAGGTGTGCGTGTGGCGTCCCGCGGCCGCGGTCGCATGGAGGAGAGCGCCGAGGTGGGTCTGAAAATACATTTTATTTTTTATTAAATGGGTTACGTATGATAAAAAAAAATACAAACAACAACGCCAACAAAATGAGAAAAACAATAAATAATATGTGTGAGGCGGCGGCGCGGCTGCTCGCGCGTGCCGGCGGCTGCGCGCGCCTTCTTCTGTGAGACAACGTACCCGTTAGCGGCGGTAGGGCTGGCGCGGCGGCGGCGGGAAGGCGCGGTTGCTGGAGGTGGGGCGGCGGCGCGGCTGCTCGCGCGTGCCGGCGGCTGCGCGCGCCTTCTTCTGTGAGACAACGTACCCGTTAGCGGCGGTAGGGCTGGCGCGGCGGCGGCGGGAAGGCCCGGTTGCTGGAGGTGGGGCGGCGGCGCGGCTGCTCGCGCGTGCCGGCGGCTCCGCGCGCCTTCTTCTCCTCCACGTTCAGCTTCACGCCGTCCGGGCTGTCCGCCGGGAAGTACAACGGCTGAAAAAGGGAAGGAAAAGTGTTGATAATAAATGTCAATGTTAAATAGGGTGTTTATAGTAACACATAAAGTACAACATGTCCATTATGCACGCTGAGCTGGTTGCAATGGCTGGAGCCTTATCCCACATTCAATCTTTACATTACGATATATTATATAACATTGTCATACTGTCGGATTCTAAAAGTGTACTTCAAATATTGAAGGGCTTCCGATCGCTTCCACCATTTAGAATTTTATAATGAATCCCATTTCATGAAGGTACAAATAGCAACACTCTTAACTGTACATCGGTGGACCTTTTAAACGCCAAACTAAAGTGGTCGTTTGCTGTCGTGCCTACCACGCCAACGACCACTAAAGTGGTCATGGCAGACGCTGTCGAAGCAATTTTACTGTTGACAGATAAGGTTTAAATTCGTTTCTCACTAGTTGAGATGTTGGCGTGTATGCCACATTTTGATGCGAGAGAGAAAGCGTTCAAGAGGTTAAAAAGGGCATAAGGTCCACCGATGGGTAGTTAACAGTATGGACGATGGTACGAGTATAGTCGACAATGAAACCGGGGACACCATAGCCAGGCTGGTCTGTAGTATGTAATACGTTACCATTATATTCCGATTGTATTATTTTTGCCAATCAGCGGACTTATATATACATACATTATGGAAAGAATATTTTGATGAGCGATTTAAATAAATGTAATATTCGAGAAGATGTGTAACCATGTTATCATGGAATGTGTTCGGAACGAAGCTGTCCGGGTACAACTGGCTTATTCCAACAATTTGTATGCTATTTCCCACGTTAGGCTGCAATATCTAGCGCTCTGGCCGCCCCAATGTCGGAGGCGGCCGCAGCGCTTCTGCAGCTCGTTCGAAAGGCTTTTGTAAATAGACTAGTTAGTCCGCCTCGAACTAAGAACTCGCGATTTACTTGCAAACGAGAATGTTAATATAACAAGACTCTTCTGAAGATTTTTTTCGTCTTCTAGCTCCACAACCCCTTGATCAATCCTGCTATATACGAACTCTCAAATTATAGGTATCTCTACTACAATCCCAACAAATTTCATGAAGATCAGAAAAGCGTTACTAAAGTTATCGCGGAACAAACTCTAAAAATCTAAAAGCCATCGAAATGCCGAGACGTGCCACTAGCCAGAAGTTGTTTGTAAGAACTTGCTTCGCTTACGCTCCGCTCGTTCGATAAGGTAACATGTAAGACATTCATGTTTTATTGTTTTTATGGAGCGACATGTTCACTTCGGTGACAAGCTCTTGAATAAATAGAAAAAAGGGTGTTTTCGTTACCCTTAATCAAATTGTGAAAATGAAAATGTTATTGGTAACAGTATAGTTACAGCTTGGAAGAATAATAAGTAAGGAAGCGTAATCAACGCTCAAAATGTGCTCCACTTTCCTGGTGCCAAAGTGGGCGGAGCTTGTGACAGCGGTGCCCTAATGTCATGTCAAACATTTTGAAATTGTCATGTCGTCAAAATATTAGTTTTTTCGGTCCATGAAATTTCGGTAATATATCGGTATTAAAATGCCGGCTTGTGCCGTGCATTGGTGCAGGAGCCACACAGGCGCCAAAGTAAATCACGCATAGATATTCTCATACATTACGGACTTGGTCGATGTTATGCAATATAAGTTTTGGAAAAGTAAACTCATTTGAGGAAAAGTATAATGAATGTTCATTTATAATATAAGTATTACCTAGTAGTAATACATCGACAAAACAAAACCATTCGAATTAGTACCTACTATACTTACTCTGGTAAAATTATTCCATTCTGGCCGTGCTATTTCTAGTACAACTGACCAATAGGTATGACTTATTTTTCATTAATAATGAATGCTATAACTTCATAGCTTAGTCTTTAATTATCAAATCTAGAGCAGAGCCCAACTGGGGAACTACATCTACCTTACAGAAAACCACAGCCAATTAGCACTAGACCCTACTCATAGTGTTGTGTTCCTGCTGGTGAGTAAGGTTGCCAGAGAGCTCAGAGGATGCAGTGTGTTGACGACGGGGGATCCTCTTGTCCCTTTAGCTGTCAACACAGTGAATCCTCTTTTATATGAAAGCGTCGGCAACGCACATGAGACACCTCCGGAGTTACACGCGTCCATAGGCTACGGTAGCTGCTTACCATCAGGTGAGCCGTATGCCTGTTTGCTACCGTTGTAGTATAAAAAAATTGATACAAAATGTAAATTTATCTTTATATTTCCCTAAGCCTGCTAAAATAAATAGTACACATAAACGAACTCATCCGTTATTTTTTTAGTTATAAATAACGAGGAAGCAAAGATAATTTTAACTATTTATACTGAAGGTATACTATTATTTTCTAGTCTGGTCATAAATAAAGTTATAAATAATCGTTTTTTTTGCCATAATCAACTTTAATTGCTTAAAATTATGTTGCTTGAGACCAAGAGGGTCTCCCTAATATAACGGATTTATAAAATTGTAATAAAGTTCAAAATCTTTACTATTTTATGTTAATTTATGCTTATTTTGTAGTATGTAAGTCCCTATATAGTAATTAAGCACTTTTATTAAATAAATGAAAGATGAATAGAAGGCTTTCATATTATTCCTTATTCCAAGAACGATAAAATCTACGTATATTACATAAGTAATGAAAAATGTATTAAAAAATAAATTGTTAATTGATTGCATTATTATTTATTACGTGAACCTATCCACGTCAAACTTAGGCGTATTTATTATACGTTAACTTGACATTTCAGTTATTTCATTTGAGTATCTCCTGTCCAATTAAACTTCATTGTCAAATTGATTTTAACCACTCACAACACGGCAACTTTTCTTATTGGTGAAATGGCATGAGACCTTTGCGGAATTAAGGTTAACACAAAAAAAATATGCTTAAAGAATGAGTACTTGATTGGTTAATAAGACATAAGACATTTTAGTTTTGTAAACGTGAAAATGGGTCGTGTTTTCACATGAACTTTGCTTGCCTTTACTCGTCTTGATGAGTTAGTTACAGGTCGTTTTGTAACCTACATTCGGTGTTTATACTATACATCCATATGTCATTATGGCATATTTAGATATTTTTTCTACTCCAGTACTTTTATTTGTCATTAATACATTCATGATGACATAACGGGTGATAACAAAAAAATGAAAATCATTTTCTTTAGACTTCAAAATTAAACTATTTACGTTAACAAAATAGTTTGTTTATGAAGTTGTGGCGATGTGTTCTTTAATATTATTTATTTAATTTTTTCAAGCCTTTGTATTTGTAAAAATGGTGTCGAAACAAGAAGCTATGCGAAAATGTCTAGTACTTTTTTACATTTTAAACTTAAACATGGACAAAAACTATACAGTGGGTCATTTTAGTAAAAGAAAATGTACCCGTATCTACTATTTGTACAATTATTACACCCCTGAGTGTAGTTTCCAGAAGTGGTGACGGGAGATCAGCAATCATAATGACTGAGGGAAGACTGAACAAACAGAATTGCATCTTTAATGATGGTGATTCCACCAGCCAACGATTTGCCACGAAAAATTTCAGGTTTTCCAACGGTACCTACATTTGTCAATGTTTAAAAAGATAGGTCTAGAATGCCGCTAGCAGATAAGATTACCAGAATACAGATACATAGATCAGCAAAAATAAATTTTATATCACAGTGTCGCTGGACGATCCGAAACCCCAAAAATTTTTTTTTTCAATGTGGCTGGATGGCTTTTTTGAAGAACCTGGGAAAACCTCGGCAGGGAGTTCATTCCACAGCCGCAGCGTTCGTGGGGAGACATATTTGCGAAACACGTTAAAAGCCATCTCAGTGTAGTGATTGTCGACATGAGGCTGAACGGGCTCACCTGCGCGCCGAGACAGTCCTGCGCGTGCTTGGCGCTCTCGTAGGTGAGGAAGCCGTAGTGCGGGTGCGGCGCGCGGCCCAGCACGCGCAGCTCGGCCACGGGCCCGAAGCGCGAGAACAGCGCGCGCAGCTCCTCCTCCGTGGCCGACGGCGGCACGTTGCCCAGGAACAGCTGCTGCGAGTCCGAGTAGCGCCGCGACTCGCCGCCGCGCTCCTCCCCGCGCTCCCCGCCGCGCTCCCCCCCGCGCTCCCCCCCGCGCTCCCCGCGCTCGCGACCGCCGCGCTCCACGCGGTTGCCGCCTTCTGAAATAGGCAAGATGCAATATTTTTATTTTTACTTTAATTTGAAAGAGTTGCACGTATAATAGACCACGAGTGTATTAAAAAATGAAAATACTATAATTTATAGTCAAAAATTGCTGTTACAAATTACAAACTGAGTATTTAAATTTTCGCGCCTAAACGGAGCTACAGTCCCTGTGACGTTACTCATGTGTGTCAGTATCACTCGCCATAGTCGTGATATTTGTTCATCCTTGGTTCTATGGATGGTAGAAGGTAAGGATGACAATCTCTATGTTGCAAAAGTGTCCGTCAAAATGCGTTAAATTCCGTAATATGAGATTGTCATCTTTTACTATACCATCCATAGTTGTCAAAACAGGAGTGACGTCACCAGACGATGACTGGTGCATTAAAATACGTTCCATTTCACATTACTTCAAATTATTGTTTGAAATGGATATAAATTAAAGTAAAAACGTTTTAATATGTTATTTCAACATTTTTATTACAAAATAATAATAAATATTATAGCTGCATCTTCCCTATTATTCACACCGACCATAATGATGATGGGGAAGACAACTGTCAAAGGTTTTGCCAGATGACGCCAGAGTAGGTTGTATTTATAACTAATTTTGTTCTATGGGATTTGGCTTAAAATTCTAGTATCTAAGCTAGAAAATATAAAAAGAAAACAATAAAATCGTTATTAGTAGGTTTGACAGGTGCAACCCGTGCTACTCCTGACTCCATGCACAGATGAACTTAACGACTGTGGCTATGCCGTTACACAATGAAAATATTTGACTTTACGATCATAAAAAAAACTGGTCGAGTGCTGGTCGAACTCGTGCTCCAGTTGTCAATTTATAGCTTGAATAACACTTTGAATAAGTTCAAAACTATTTATCTTAAAATTATAAAAGAATATACATAAATCAAATTAAATTAATTGTTAATAACACATCGTTACAAGTCAATATCAAGTCATATATGTATATGAGATTGTTACGATCGGTCTTTTCATTTGACATGTCACACGATATAGATCGCAAAACTTGTCTAGTCCCAGCCTGATATTAAGAATGAGCTTACCAGTGGGCTGCGAGTCTCTGGGCACGCGGGCCACGCGCGGGCGCGGCTCCAGGGGCGCCGGCGCGGGCGCCCCGGGCGCCGGGGCGGAGGCCGCGGGCGCCCCGGCGGGCGCCGACGACTTCAGCAGGTTGGCGTACGTCTTCGGCTCCGGCGGGACCACTGTGCACAGAAAATAATTTTAAAGACATAATTTTAAACGAATAATTTTAAACAAAAAAGAACCGACTTCACTTAGCATCCACCTTTCCAACAGCAAATGCTCGAGCTGCTGTAAAAAATACTCAAATCACTATAGGTGTGCCTATAATAGTTGAAGAGTTCCCTCGATTTCTCCAGGATCCCATCATCAGATCCTGACCTGGTTACAATGGGACCAACTGTGAAGTATACTCTTTCAAACAAAAAAATAATTTTCCAAATCGGTCCCGCCGTCTTCAATTAATCGGTGAACATACATAAAATAAAAAAATTAGCAAAAACAAAGATCCCGACGAATTGATAACCTCCTCCTTCGAAATCTTCAAGTCGGTTGAAAAAGGAAGATGACATATTTAACTAATCATTAAATTGTACACAATCATTACGAAGTTATACAAAATTTCAAGTGAAATCAATCTGAAATACGGCGGCATTACAGATACGTTTATAATTTGATAGTATTGACAGGTTATAGGCTTCGAAGCCACAATTAAACATCGTGTAAACAATATTTTAATCGACTTTTAAAAAGTTCAAATTACTCGTATTACATATTTTTAATCATAAACAACGGATGAAATGATTTTGTGATGTGGGGCGTTAACGAGACAACTGTTATGAGGTTAGAAGTTCCGATATATTGTGTGTCAAATGATATATGTTACACTTATATACGTAAATATTTTAAAAGTACAAGTCCTTCATAACATGATTTTAAACATATATTTTGCTTATTACCTTCTGGGTTCGTATGAGTTAGTTTCAAAAAAAATTTAACTCTTGTGGGAATAAGATGCAACTTACCTCCTACTTTACTTGAGTGAAATAGCCAGGGACCGGAACCGATAACCATAAAGGGGTATTAGGTTGGGTATTTGATAGAGTTGTTTTTAAAAACCCAATCAATTCGGTAAGCGTATCGGTTGACTTACCCGAACGAAAGGCTAACCATATCAAATATATCAATACAGTTAATTCGGGTAAGTGGTTACAACCCAGCATATGGTTTCCCTATCAGATAGGGTTTTTCAAATGCGTTTAAGCTATTTTAAACTCTGTGACCAATACATTTGGCTTATTTATTATTCGAGCACCCTACGAGCTAAGCGCTGCCGGTATGGCGGCACGAGCGAGCCTACAGACAAACAAGAATCTTTTTGCGTATGTTTTCGTACTTACGCCTTTGATCTAGACGCTATTATTGCTTGTTAGTGCGCTAAAAGGTCGTTGTGTGGTGCCGGTGTTTTTGTTATTCGAACGTGACCGCTCGTGTCGATTGAATCTTAGACCCAGGCTTATAGGAACCAAAATCAAATGCATATGTATTGTGAAGTGTTAAAATATATAATTTTGTGTTATTCTAGTTATAGGTAGTACTTTGTTTCAATGGCTCCAGCAAAATGTGACGCCATTCACCGATACTTCTAGTATAATGAAACGATCAATATCAGTCATTGTTGGACACTCAAGAATAAAATCATTATTCGAAAAAAATATCGTAAGAATAAACTTATGTTGATTGTATTCCCGTTAAAATGATTCAAAATAATTTCGTCGGGACTAATTCATATGCGAGAAAATGTAATAAAAATAATTGATTCTTAACAAAATTATTTAATCATGCTTTTTATTTTAAATAATGTTCCGCGTATAAGAATGTAATCTGGGTTTTTTGGTGTAAGAAAACATCGTGTGGAAACTGGACCTAATCCCAATAAGGCGTAGTTTCTCTTAAGCCCAGCAAAAGTTATATCTGTTTTAAAATCCATGGTAGGCAGATATACTCTTTTCACTTCTCATGCTCGTAAAGTTCGACTTTAAATCGTGCGTGGACGATATAAAATCGCATTTTAAGCTCTAGGGCATAAAGTAAAATTAAGACCAAGAATGTGTCTCAACAGCCAAACAGAGTCAAAATATATTGCACAATTTAATTGAGCAGTAAAATTTCGTAGAATACTGAAACTTGTTCTTTTATTATATTCTTGCTATAATTATTTGAATTGTGTGTTTTCTATAATTAAATAAATGAAATCAAATAAAATAGGAGTTGATAATAGTTTAGAAATGCCCCGAAATGTTTTGATGACTTGGCAGAAAATTTCTAAATTCACATGTTGGAAATTAAAAAATATATTAAAAAATTAATTGGTGGGAATCATATTTGTTTTCATTGTAATATTTTTGTTACAACTTGAAATTGTTTTACGATTACCGATAAATAATTTCCTCGCAATTTAAGTGAAAATTAGAGTGTAACCCTCGTCCATAAAACCCATTTTACACTCGACTTAATATCAATCCTCGCTCGCAAGCTCGCTCGGATGGATAAACACCTCGCGTAAAATCGTACGTTTTATGCACTTGTTGTAACAATCTACTATTATAATATAATAAAAATAAAATAATAATGAAATACAAAAACAACAACAACCCAACAACACAACAAGTTACCCGTCGATGCTTTCAATTTATCATTTCCCGCTCTTAAGAAATATTTGAAAAAAAGTTTAATGTCAAAGGGTTATTACAGGGTCGAGGACTATATGACGGACAAAGATGCATGGCCCAAAGCAGAAACTACTACAAAATCATCTAACATTTCGAGGACACAGTTCAGATAGGAAAGCATATGAAACGTTTTGTGAAGCAATCAGATTTGGATTTTATTATTATGATTTTATTTTAATTAAACAATACGTACATTGTATGTCTCTCAAGCTGTTTTAATATGCCTTCTTATAGAACTACGCATTATTGTGTATCTTTAAGATATAATATTACTGTATTACTGTTTTGAAAAAATAAGTCCCGCCGAGTTTCTTGCCGGTCTTAAAAATAATACTTCTCGGGTCAGAGGTGTAGGGTTACAACCGGTGGTAGTTTTTTTTTCTCTCTGACGTTCATAAGTGCATTGTAATGTGCCTAAATTGAAGAATAAATATCATTTATCTTTTTTTTATCTTTTAATAAAAATGAAAATAAAATGAAAATAAAATGAAAGTAAAATTAAAATAAAATGAAAATATAATTAAAATAAAATGAAAGTAAAATGAAAATAAAATGATAATAAAATGAAAATAAAATGAAAAAAAAAATGAAAATAAAATGAAAATAAAAAGAAAATAAAATGAAAATAAAATGAAAATAAAATGAAAATAAAATATAATAAAATGAAATGAAAATAAAATGAAAATGAAAATAAAACGAAAGTAAAATGAAAGTAAAATGAAAGTAAAATGAAAATAAAATGAAAATAAAATGAAAATAAAATGAATATAAAATGAAAAAAAAAAAAAATATATATACATATATAATGAAAAAAAAAAAAATATTTATATATATATTTTTTTCATTTTATATTCATTTTATTTTCAGTTTATAATATATATATTTTTTGTCGTTTTTTTTTTTGTATATATATATATATATATATATATATATATATATATATATACACGGTGAATTTGAGTAACCCGACAGATTTTAACCATACATTCCTGATAATTGACTGATAAATAACTGACTGAGACTAAAATGTCGTATAAACTTTTCTGGAATTAGCCTAGTTTCAGAGTTCTTCTTCTTTGTCGTTACACTCTTTACAGAGTGGTCGTGGCCAAAATGTACTTATTTTTTTTAAACGACAGTTTTACCAATAACATTTGTTTTTATGTTTAAAAGCATTTTAAAAATCCAAAAAAGAAAAAAAAAATTTTTTGGTGAAATCGACCTAAATTCATATATAATTTTTTATTTATTTATTAACACTTTATTCGAAAACAAGTCATTAGATTTAAAACTACTTAAAAAATAAAATTACAAATATATCATTAATTAATTATAGATACGTATCAAAACTTTGCCCTTTAGCCAGGGTGCCCATCACGCAGGCAGCATTCCCGCGCTGAATAGCAATCGCTATTCTTTGAGCGAGAAAGCTGCCCGCGCGAGGGTCACCCGTTGCGTCCCTCAACCGCTTACTTATCTCCTTGTAGAGCCCACGCGCGCTTTTTCCCCAAGGGCCGAGTGTCTCGACGCCAAATGCAACAAAATCGTACTGGGCGCCGAGACAGCTATACTTCCCGACCTTGGATCGCTCTCGGGCATCCGCCGCTGCCCCAGCTTGTTTGGACGTGGCTGGCAAGTAGGACACTGCCAACGTATCAGCGCAAGTAGCGTCCCACACCAGTGCACGGCCCATCCGCCAGGGGATCAACGACATCCCGTCTGGACGCTTGCCGTCATCCCGTACAATCCGAGGCTCAAGAGCCACGGGGACGCATGCGCTGGCAAGCGCCCTTCTCAGGATGTCGTTGAGTGCAGCGTGACGGGACAAGCGGCCGGCGCCCGAGGAGCAGGCGAGTCCATGGTGACCAAAGCTATCTACTGCAGCTCCACAGGAGATGCAATTGTGGTCCACGCACACATCAACTCCGATGCGGAGAGCGACTGCAATTCGGAGTGTGCCCGGATCAATAAAAGTACCTAAGTTAGGTGACGGGTAGGCGTGAAGCCATTGCCCCGATTCTGGCCTGGATGCTGCCAGCAGCCTGGCTCGGTCCCGCCCGGATGAGGAGTCGATCAAAGACTTTATGGTAGCGGCGGAAGCTAACGAGTCCCATGCCCTTTGTAATTTTGGTCTTGATGGTAAAGTTGGGCTCGATCCAGCTAGCCAGGCGTTCTTAGCCTCAACCAAGCACGCGATCTCGCAGTTTGCAGTCATTGAGACTTTAAGGATTTTACCTGCGAGATCTTGTGTGCTGTGGGTTGATGATAAGAAGGCCGGCAAGGCCACGCTCGAGATTTTTCGAGTTCCCAAACCGCCATATCTTATGGGTAAACAGGCCTGAGTCCAGGCCTGTTCGCTAAATTTAACATTGAGAATTGATTCTAGTGTGGACTTCAAAAGGATATCAATAGAAAGGGCTAGATTGGGAAATCTCCAAATAGGGCAACAGCGGAGAAGGTATGTAAATTTAGGAACGAGTAGGCAAAATTTTAGAATGAATAAGGCAGAGTGAGAGCTTTATTTTGGCTAAACGTTCAGAGTTATTTTTGAATTTTGAGATTGATTTATCTAGAACAGACGGAATGGCCTCGTCAAAAATGGGTGATCCAAGGAGGTAGAGGTTGTCTTTAGTCAAAATTTTAAGGTTTGGAGCTATGTTTTTAAAACTATCAATTATTTGAGAAGCCAAAAATGGATCCGTTTTTTCGGAAATGTACAGTTCGCATTTGTCGAAATTTAGTTTCAGTCCAATATCATCAAATTTTTGTATAATTTTGGATAAATCAGCCAGGACGGATTGATACTTACCGCCAAATGTGCCATCGTCTAGATACCATACGTTTAGGTCGGAAGAAAGACTGTGGATGATTGGATTGATGGCGAGACTAAACAGGGCCGGACCTAGGGGATCCCCCTGCTGGCAGCCTACGGCTGAAAGAATTTCGTTGTCTTTGTGGAGTAACTTGGATGGAGAATGGTAACACTGTAATAAAAAGTTATATATTTCTGGTATATGATATCGTATTTCATTCAGCAAAGTTTCCCTATTAACTGAGTTAAAAGCGTTTTTAACATCTATTTTCAAAAGGACCTCACATGGCTCAGTATTTATAAAGGTGCGCACAGCGTGAACTGCGGCCTCGCAGCCGCCACGAGTTCCAAAACCAACCTGTGTAGGTTCGAAAAGTTTTTGTAATTTAGTACGGGTGTGTCTTACGCAGATTTTGGCTGCAAGACGCCGGAAGGTACAGCCAACAGCTATGGGGCGCACGCCAGCATCCTTCTTAGTAAGAGCAATCAAGTTAGCTCCATAAAGTATCGGTGTCACATCTTGGCATACGTCGCCCAGGAGCATAAGGTTTACCAGTTTTGTAATGCTTACTGTCAGCTGTTCACCGGCAACCCCGGAGCCGTAGCTAGTGAGGTCTAAAAGGTGTTGAGGCGTGATACCGTCTAAACCTGACGCCGACCCTTTGGGGAAGGATGCGAGGGCTGCCACTACGTCCTGCTCTGTAGCGCGGAGGCATATCGAAGGGTCTGATGGAGGATCAACAAAGAAAGGGGTCAAAGGGCCTGGGGGATGCTTAGATTGTAACGCGGCTGCGGTTCCGGGAGTGTCGGGGGCAATGGTATCATTAGTGAAGAGGAGCCGTGCCGCCCCTTTAAGATCACCATCCTGCAGTTTCTCTTCAACCTTTTTACACAAGTTGTACTGTTTACCTCTAGTTTGTAAAGGCCGTGATAGCGACGGTGTAGCTGGTGCTAAAATATTATTTTTTATTTTCCTCGTGAGGGAAATATTATTGTTGTTATTGTCTGGAACATGTAATATTTTGAAAGGTAAGGTTAACAAATCATGCCACGATTGGAGGTTATTATTTTGTACACAATTGTTTATTGTGGCTGTTAGTACTTCGGCAACGGCGGACCTGGCACCACGTGGAATGCGTTTGACTAGAGGCGTCGAATGTTTTAGTTGGCCGAGGAGGGTTTGAAGAGGAATAGCATTGTAGGATGATGACGTAGATGGGTTTACGTTATGGGTATTCGGGGCAGTTGAGATAGGATGAACGCGAACCTGATGGGTACGCGATTGGTGAATATGTAGGCCTCGTGTTGATGTAAAATCTCGTTTACATACTACGCAACATTCCATTCTACAATATAGCAAATACAAAAAGAAATGTAAGTAACTTAACTAGGAAATAAACTACCTAAAAATATAATAAGGACTATACAATTAAAAGATATAAGCAACGCTGATTCACCACATAGAAAGAGTCTTAAGAGTCACTCGGCGATCCAATGTTTCTGATAATCAACTAGTAGAAAATTTATGTATGATCATTGTTTCTGACTTGCACTGCACTTTTATACTATGATTGAAATAATTTAACACGATTTCTTGATAAAAAATACCCAAATAAGAATTTTCATTGGCTTCAATTTGACACCCGACTGTCACAACAGCTGTTACTATCCATTACTAATAATTTATTAAAGTAGCCGAAATATTTTTTCGTGTGAGCCGATGACAGATATCATATAATATTTATTACTCCTTATGAGTCTTATGACCTCAGGAATTTATGGTTGAAATCTGTCGGGTTACTCAGATTCACCGTGTATAATAATAATAATAAAGAATTATAACATGTATATATAATAATAACAAAAAAAAAAAAATTGACGCCGTCAAAGTCAGTCGTGTTTTTTATACTTTCCTATAAATTTTTGATAAATTATGTGTTTACGGGCGTTTTTACAAGTATTTACGCATTAGTTTTTGCGGAAAAGTTGCCCGAAATGTCAAGAACAGCTGCGCAAGGGCGCAAATAACTACAAATATGAATAACATGCAGGATGTAAATAACATGCCGGACACTAAACGTCAAACTAGTATAACGGAAATATGATAACACGAAGTAAATCGCGACTGCAACAAGCGTCCCCACCAAACGCACGCCCACCATCTACGCCCGCCTCGTCCGTCTCCTCGCCATCCTCATCGGGCGACAAATTTGCTACAGCGCCCGAGACCAGCGAGTCGAGCGACGAGTGCGGGCCGCCGCCGCCGCCGCGACGACCACCAGCGCGACGAGGACGGCCACCGCTGTCGGCACGCTTGGGGCTTGCGGGACATCCTGCCCCGCCCAGGGCCCCCGCTGCCGGTGGTATAGTGCGTCGCATGAAATGGACTCCTTCCATGAACGAGAACGTCATGCGCGCCTATTATGGGGCTACAGAGGGGGGAACTAATCTGTGCGCGTATCGTGACCGGATACTTCCTCTGTTTCAGGCCCTTGAACCAGCTATTGACACGACTGCGCAACGCCTATCGGATCAGGTGCGCGTCATTCAGCGGTTAAAGCGGTTGAATGACGCGACACTTGATCGGCTTCGCCTGGAGGCTCTCTCTGTTCGCGCGGCCACCACCTCGGCGCGGTATCCGCCCGCCACGTCGCCGGATCCGATGCCCGCACCCGACCTGGCATCGGGGGCGCTGCGGGTGGATCTCAGTGCCGATGAGGAGGAGATCGCGAATCAGAGTATGAGTAGTATAGCCAATGAGCAACTGAGGAGGACTTTGGAAGAGGCAATTACGCAGTATCGCTCCACAAACACCCCTAGGCCGCGATTACCACGCTTGCCTATGAATAGATGCAATCTAGCGTTAAATGATTTGCTAGATCCACTCCTGCGGACTAGTAAAGACTTAGATGATACGCACTCGATCATGTACTGCGGAGCCATCGCGGCGTGCCGTGTTGCTCGAGTCAAGTTTCCGGACGCTGAACGTGCACCTAGGACCACCGGGGGTGTCCCCGCATGGCAAGTGCGGATCGAGCGTCGTATCAACTCATTTAGGACCCTCATTGCAAAGCTGATCTGCTTCAGGGGGGGCAATAACCGCCCCCGAGTAATGCGCTTTGTGCACCAGGCGTTCGCGGGGACGAATATCGAGCCCCGCGACTACATGGCCAATGTCATAGAGCGCATCGACTTTCTGAAGCAGAAAGTTTATGCATGGGCAAGCCGTATTCGCCGCTACAGAGAGCGTGTGGACCGATTCAAGCAGAATCGTCTTTTCCAAAGTGACCAAAGGAAGGTATACCGAAGGTGGGAGGAAACCGATTCCCGTGTGTCCGACGTGCGACTGCCGGATGCTACTGCCATGACTGATTTCTGGCGTAGCATCTGGTCAGCGCCCGTTGAACACACGGAGGGCGAGTGGATGAGCGTTGTCGGGCGTGAGTGCGAGTCCATCGAACCTATGGGGGCTATCACCATCAGCCCCGATGACGTAAGTTGTGCAATCCGTACGGCCCAGAACTGGAAAAGTCCCGGCCCGGATGGATTGCACAACTTCTGGCTAAAATGGTTTCGGTGCTCGCACTCGCGGCTCGCAACGCAATTTCAACAAGCCCTCGAACTTGGCTCCCTCCCGCCTACCTTAACAACTGGTGTAACCTTCCTGCTCTATAAGTCCGGTAGTACCACGGAAGCGAAGAACTACCGACCCATCACTTGCCTACACTTTACAAGCTCCTTACATCCATTTTGAGAGCAAAAATAAACGCGCACATGGTCGCAAACAACATTTTGGCCTCAGCTCAAAATGGATGTAGGGTTGGGTCCCGTGGTACTAAAGAGCTCCTCCTCATAGACATGACCATTTGCCAACGAGTCCGGCGGAACAGGGGGGCCCTCTCGACCTCTTGGATTGACTACAAGAGGGCCTATGATTCGGTGCCTCATTCATGGCTTAAGAGGGTCTTAGAGCTGTATAAAATTGATACAGCTTTAAGATCCTTCCTTGGCGCGTGTATGAGGCAGTGGACCACAGTTCTTCGTCAACCAGGAGGTGGGGATGACCCCTCTGGCCCGCAGGACTTTATAAGGATCGAGCGAGGAATATTTCAGGGCGACAGTCTGAGTCCCCTGTGGTTCTGCCTAGCTCTAAATCCGCTCAGCACTCTGCTGAAGGATTCGGGGCTAGGTTGTCGGCTTCGGAGAGGGTGAAGTCATATCTCACCTTCTGTACATGGACGATCTCAAATTATTTGCACCAAATAACCGAGACTTGTTGGAGCTACTGAATACCACTGAAGTCTTCAGTAGTTCCATCAAGATGGAGTTTGGTTTTGATAAATGTGCGGTTATGCATGTACAGCGGGGGAAAGTAGTAAATTCAGCAAATTTACAGCTTTCTGAGACCATGACGTTCAGATCTATCTCTGAATCAGAAACCTACAAATACCTTGGTATGTCACAGTCCTTGGGTATTGAGGATGCGGGTATTAAACAGGCGTTGAAGGAGCGCTTCTTCGGACGGCTGACAAAAGTACTCAATAGTCTTTTGTCAGGCGGCAACAAGGTGCGCGCCTTCAACGCCTGGGTGATGCCCCTACTCACATACTCCTTTGGCATACTAAGGTGGACACAGACCGAGCTGGATGCCCTGGATCGGAGGGTCCGTCTATTGCTCACCACACACCGTATGCTTCACCCACGCTCGTCTGTTATGAGATTGTACATCCCACGGAAGTGTGGAGGTCGCGGCTTTTTAAACGCCAAAAATCTCCACAACCGTGAGGTGTACAATCTCAGGAATTATTTTCTTAACAACGAGTGTGGGATGCATCGTGATGTGGTGGCAGTAGATAAAGGCCTCACGCCGCTCTCCTTGGCAAACGAGAACTGGCGCAAACATGTGGTGCTAAGCACCGAGGATCGCAAGGCGGTATGGAAGAGCAAGGAGCTACACGGGTGGTTCTACAGGGCCCTCACGGGACCCGACGTAGACCTGCTCGCGTCGGTGAACTGGTTACGATTCGGGGACCTCTTCGGAGAAACCGAAGGTTTTGCCTGTGCAATTACGGACGAAGTTATCATGACGAATAACTACCGGAGGTATATCCTGAAGGACGGTACGGTCGACATTTGTCGGGCATGCCGCCGTCCCGGAGAGTCACTCAGGCATATCATCTCCGGTTGTTCTCATCTTGCTAACGTCGAGTACTTGCACAGACATAACCTCGTAGCTAGGATTATACACCAGCAGCTTGCTCTTCTATACGGTCTTGTGGACCACGAAGTGCCGTACTACAAGTACACACCTGCGCCAGTTCTCGAAAATGGTCGTGCCACGCTCTATTGGGATCGATCTATTATCACGGACAGGACTATTGTAGCCAATAAGCCTGATATCGTGGTAATAGATCGACCGCAACGCCGGGCCATGCTCGTCGACATCACCGTCCCATGTGACGAGAACCTCGTGAAGGCCGAGAAGGACAAGTCCAGCAAGTACTTAGACTTGGCTCACGAGGTAACCGCCATGTGGGAGGTTGATTCGGCGATCATTGTGCCGATAGTTGTTTCTGCGAACGGTCTCATAGCGAAGAGTCTCGACCAACACCTAGAGAGACTTTCGCTACGGGGTTGTGGTTGGATCAAGGGTCAGATTCAGAAGGCGGTTATCCTGGACACGGCGCGCATAGTCCGAAGGTTCCTCTCTCTGCGACCCTGACCACCGGCAGCCTGGGCCTTGCTCCGTTGCCGGCGGCACCCTAGGATAGGTTTTTTACAATGTTTTTATTGTTTTTCTATGTTTTAGATGTATTTTTATATTTTACTTTTATAAAAATATTGTAAAAACCTAATCCTAAGAAGGAAAATAATAAAGAAACCAGTCCATCTTGAATTTTAAAACAGATATAATTTATACACCCCGAATAATTAACCGAAAATAGCTACCATGACAATTTTTCAGTAAAAAGTATATAACCGCCATCTTGGATTATAAAACAGAAATTATTTTCGAAATCTACATCCCCTAATTATAAATATTATTTGAAACAGGGTATTTACCTCGCACCCGAAATATCGGATGCCCAATAACGCTAATATACATGGTAAATACACCGTTTCAAATAATATTTATAATGTGAATGTCCATGCGAGTTTAAAATCGTATATCCCATAATTAGCTGAAAACGACTACCAATTCCTACGCCAATTAGGAATATGCATGATTTTTTTGGAAGACGTCATTCGATTCTATTTCCCTGTAGATTCAAATGTCTCTAATAAACCTACTATCTATGATAGCCCTGAAACGTCAAAAATGTGAAAATACGTTAGGCGTCTGCGCCGCGCGTCAAAACGCCCCATACAAAAAGTGTGCGGATTGTGACGTCACCGTTCACAAAGTTGCAGAAAACTGTTTGGAAGGAACAAGTTTTTGTAAGATTTTTGTAATTTTAGGCACGAAAAAATGCGTTTACCTATATAGTTGTCGTACATTTTTTTTCTTGTTAGGACATAAGTAATCGAACTAAAGTTTCGAAAATACATTTGATGTATAAAAAAAATGCCTAAAATTTTACGTTTTCAAACCGCAATATCATTAAAAAAGTGTTAAAAATTATTACGGATTTCCACTTATTTATATTAGTTTGGGGTTGTTGAACGTGTTTATACAACAGATTCAATTAAATATTTTTCATGCATGTTCTCTATTCATGGGATTAGGTTGCCAAGCGGACCACAGGCTCAATTGAGCCGTGGCAAAAGCCGGGACAAACGCTAGGAGGATGAATGTATTGGTTTGTGTCAAATCGATTTGAATATGAATAAAAATTGTGTTTTTATTCTTATTCAAAATAATTATTACCCAACTCATCAGTACGTGCGAACTATGCAAAAATAAACTGAAGGTAAGACACATTTCTTTAACAGAAATTATTTAATTTAAAGTTGTGTACGCGAGCAGAGGACTGGACTGTGTGCGACTTTTCCAGAATGTATAAACGACAGCAAATCTTATATTCACTCAATTTGTTCCGCCGCCACCTCTCCTGTTCCATTTCAAATGAGAAAGATAGAACCGCCTGCCTGCGTGGAAAAGGGTAGCCCTATGATAGGGTAAGCGGTAAATATTAAGGCTATCTTAACCCCATTCGACTCGGAAACCACATTGAAAAGGGTTAAGCCTATTCAAAATGATTTCCATATCGATAGGGTAACCCAATGATAGGGTAACCCTATCATTAGGGTAAGACTTTAATAGGGTTACCCTATCGAAACGATTAATCAAATGAAGGGGTTTTCCGGTCCCTGGAAATAGCACGCTTTATGAGCAAGTCTGATGAAAAGTATTGTGAATATTGTGTAAAGGCTCCTAGCAAAGGCTAATGAGGGTTTCCGCGATCGAGATTTGATGGCAGCACCGTGACGGAAGGACTTTTAGACAGCAGCTGTCAAAATCCACCCGTAAAAAACTTTTTCTACGACAGTAGCAAAAACTTAATTAATAAATAATTTTAAAGTTCTTAAGTATCACGAGTACATAAATCAATTTTGGTTTTAAGATATTTTTATCAACTAATAACTCTTACTTTTGTGCCGAAGTCTTCGGATATTCACTGTGAAGTTTTTTGTCACTTATTTTATCAAAATTAACATAAACTTCTTGATATTAACATAATATACGAGTTTAAATACAAAAATTAAGCCGTACATTGTGTTGAAACTTTTTAAATATTAACTTTTTACTAAATGTCATAGACAGATCACGAGTTGGTTTTCAATTGCAAAAAAATATGGCTACGTTCAAGTAACTCTCAATGCAAAAGTTTACATTTAAGTACTATTATGCTTTTCATAAATATGAAAACTAAATTATTTAAGACATTAATATTTTAAAAAAGACATGATAATGTTTTTATCATAGTTTGTGCAAAAATAATTTCAAGTATATATCAATTTGAAAATATAATTTATATTGTAAACAAGAACGAACCCTTTTTAGACATGGCACCTGGAAGTCAGTGTATTAAAAAAACAAAAACAGTTGCACAATATGTTTTATCTACACTCATACTGTAAGTACTCTAAAATGCGTTCAAAAACCGTAGACAATGACAAGCATTACAACAAACGATTTAACTATGATAAGTTTCTTATCTGCGGCAGTAACGTAATTTTAACTATGCATGCTCAAATATTGTTAAGCAATGAGTTTCAAATTTGGAACATCGAATTTGATAACATAATGTTACCGCCATGGCCAACTCGATTGGTCCCGCGCGAGCGCCGGCACAATCGAGTAGGCCATGACGGTACAATGGCGGTCATTCTATGGTTTCCGAACAATTAATTTAATATATATAATATGAGTGTAGATAAAGCAGTGTATGCAACTGTACGTAATTAGGCCTTAAAACACTCGTGTGATCTTATTATGAAATTCGCCTGCGGCTCATTTCATAAAACCACACTCATGTTTTAAGGACCCTTATTACGTAACAGTTACATAAACTACTATTGTGTGACTGCTAGCAGTTATAGAAAGTACCTATAGATAAATAGACTTTAGCGCCTTCACTTAAATGATGTAGTTTTAGATACCACTATCAGTCATTTAATTAGCATATAGAAGTGCTGGAGTAGAAAAAAAAAGATTAGACATGGTTGGTGATATGACAGCTAGACCTCTCGCCACGGTGCTGCCATCTAGGAAAAAAAAAACGATCGCGGAAATCCCCATTGCGATTGCAAGAGTAAATTAAGCAGCTTTAGGCACTGGTCCCACCGCGGGCGAGTAACTATGAGCTATCGGCTATTTTCTAGCCCAAGAAACGAACAAAAGATAATCGCTTCCGTGTAAATAAAAGAGAGAGATGTATATTTATAGTTCATCGCAGTGTGAACAGCCGACGATGAACTATAAATATATATCTCTCTCTTTTATTTACACGGAAGCGATTATCTTTTGTTCGTTTCTTGGGCTAGAAAATAGCCGATAGCTCATAGCTTACTCGCTCGCGGTGGGACCAGTGCCTTAGGCTCCCTTATAGGGAACGTGCGTAAACTGAAGAGGGCAGCACAAGACGCCTCCGTTTATTGGCGCGAAGTGCAAATGACACATTAACAACGTGCAAGGGTATGAGTCAAATGTTGGAGGCAGCACTGTCTATTGGCGTGGAGTAGTTTCAGTTTTTGATTTAGACCGAAAGATGGCAGACCCTCCGACGCGCACGGTCCTTATACACCGTTACCTCTGCTTAAGAGGCGGCGGGATCGCGTGACTATTTGGTCTCCGTTACGAACTCGAGCGCGAGCGCAGATGTGAACTGCTTAGCCCCAATTACCATGACGTTTTAGAAATAACATGTCACGTACCGGGCATGGTCATGGGCATGGGCATGGGCTGCACGGGCGGCGGCGTGGGCTCGCGCGCCGGCTCGGGCTCCGGCGCGGGCTCGGGCGCGGGCGCCGGCGCGGGCGCGGGCGCCGCGGCCGGCTCGGGCTCCGGCTCCACCGGCGCTGCGGGCGCCGCTGCTGGATAACAGAATAATACGTTATTCTTGTTGTTATTAAACTGTTTTTTATACAGTCTAGAAATTAGGTACGGTACGACATTGAAAGGCTTAGATATGTCACTTTTATATACAATACTTTTTCTAAGAGTATTGAAAATAGACAAGCCGCTAAGAAGGCGGCGGCGGGGAGTAGCCGGCCAGCTCCTGGCAGGTAGTGTGTGCTGTACATGTATACTGACTGTGCTGCAGCCGCTCGGGCTGGTGGCCGTTGAGCGTGGGCTCGTCGGCGGGGGCGGGCGGCGGCGCGGGGAAGGCGGGCGGGAAGGGCGGCGGCGGGAAGTAGCCGCCGGCTCCTGGCAGGTAGTGTGTGCTGTACATGTATACTGACTGTGCTGCAGCCGCTCGGGCTGGTGGCCGTTGAGCGTGGGCTCGTCGGCGGGGGCGGGCGGCGGCGCGGGGAAGGCGGGCGGGAAGGGCGGCGGCGGGAAGTAGCCGCCGGCTCCTGGCAGGTAGTGTGTGCTGTACATGTATACTGACTGTGCTGCAGCCGCTCGGGCTGGTGGCCGTTGAGCGTGGGCTCGTCGGCGGGGGCGGGCGGCGGCGGGAAGTAGCCGCCGGCTCCTGGCAGGTAGTGTGTGCTGTACATGTATACTGACTGTGCTGCAGCCGCTCGGGCTGGTGGCCGTTGAGCGTGGGCTCGTCGGCGGGGGCGGGCGGCGGCGCGGGGAAGGCGGGCGGGAAGGGCGGCGGCGGGAAGTAGCCGCCGGCTCCTGGCAGGTAGTGTGTGCTGTACATGTATACTGACTGTGCTGCAGCCGCTCGGGCTGGTGGCCGTTGAGCGTGGGCTCGTCGGCGGGGGCGGGCGGCGGCGCGGGGAAGGCGGGCGGGAAGGGCGGCGGCGGGAAGTAGCCGCCGGCTCCTGGCAGGTAGTGTGTGCTGTACATGTATACTGACTGTGCTGCAGCCG
Organism: Pammene aurita; assembly: GCA_947086415.1. Taxonomy (NCBI): domain Eukaryota; kingdom Metazoa; phylum Arthropoda; class Insecta; order Lepidoptera; family Tortricidae; genus Pammene; species Pammene aurita. Next base: position 49,123,904 of record OX352291.1, on the reverse strand, counting down.
CTCGGGCTGGTGGCCGTTGAGCGTGGGCTCGTCGGCGGGGGCGGGCGGCGGCGCGGGGAAGGCGGGCGGGAAGGGCGGCGGCGGGAAGTAGCCGCCGGCTCCAGGCAGGTAGTGTGTGCTGTACATGTATACTGACTGTGCTGCAGCCGCTCGGGCTGGTGGCCGTTGAGCGTGGGCTCGTCGGCGGGGGCGGGCGGCGGCGCGGGGAAGGCGGGCGGGAAGGGCGGCGGCGGGAAGTAGCCGCCGGCTCCTGGCAGGTAGTGTGTGCTGTACATGTATACTGACTGTGCTGCAGCCGCTCGGGCTGGTGGCCGTTGAGCGTGGGCTCGTCGGCGGGGGCGGGCGGCGGCGCGGGGAAGGCGGGCGGGAAGGGCGGCGGCGGGAAGTAGCCGCCGGCTCCTGGCAGGTAGTGTGTGCTGTACATGTATACTGACTGTGCTGCAGCCGCTCGGGCTGGTGGCCGTTGAGCGTGGGCTCGTCGGCGGGGGCGGGCGGCGGCGCGGGGAAGGCGGGCGGGAAGGGCGGCGGCGGGAAGTAGCCGCCGGCTCCTGGCAGGTAGTGTGTGCTGTACATGTATACTGACTGTGCTGCAGCCGCTCGGGCTGGTGGCCGTTGAACGTGGGCTCGTCGGCGGGGGCGGGCGGCGGCGCGGGGAAGGCGGGCGGGAAGGGCGGCGGCGGGAAGTAGCCGCCGGCTCCTGGCAGGTAGTGTGTGCTGTACATGTATACTGACTGTGCTGCAGCCGCTCGGGCTGGTGGCCGTTGAGCGTGAGCTCGTCGGCGGGGGCGGGCGGCGGCGCGGGGAAGGCGGGCGGGAAGGGCGGCGGCGGGAAGTAGCCGCCGGCTCCTGGCAGGTAGTGTGTGCTGTACATGTATACTGACTGTGCTGCAGCCGCTCGGGCTGGTGGCCGTTGAGCGTGGGCTCGTCGGCGGGGGCGGGCGGCGGCGCGGGGAAGGCGGGCGGGAAGGGCGGCGGCGGGAAGTAGCCGGCCGGCTCCGCGGGCGAGCCCGGCTCCTCGTCTTCAGGGACCAGGTCCTGGGGACAACACAGACATCATGTTTAGACGCGCCCTGATCTGTTCTTATTAGGATACTTCGCCCGCTTACTATAAGTACTCAAAAAGGATACGATACCCATGTTGATTTTCAGACTTTGTGACCATATACCCTATGACCCTTTTAGGGGTTGAATTTTCAAAAAACCTGAAATACGTGTTTACTCATTTATCGTTAGGAATACTCCTGTGAAGTTTCGAATAAAATAGTCTAACAAATCTTGATTCGCCATACAAACTTTGGACCCCCATTTTACCCCCTTAGGGGGTGAATTTTGAAAAATCCTTTCTTAGTGCATCCCTAGACCTTATAAGGAACCTACGTGCCAAATTTAGAATCTCTAGAACCAGCGGTTTGGGCTGTGCGTTGATATGTCAGTCAGTCAGTCAGTCAGTTTCTTCTTTTATATATTTAGATAAACATTTGGCAACAGCAGGTACCTGGTAGCGGAAGATGTCGTTGTGCACGTAGTACTTCTTGGGCGACTGCGCGGCCAGCACGAAGGTCTGCGTGAAGCGCCGCATGGGGGCGCCGCCGTTGGACAGCTCGCCCGTCACCTGCACCACCACGCCGTTGCCGAGCGTCGCCTGCGAGTCCACCTAGGAACATAAACAATGCGCTATAAAAATTATTTGAAACAAAAAAGAACCGACTTCACTTAGCATCCACCTTTCCAAAAGCAAATGCTCGAGCTGCTGTAAAAATACTCAAATCACTATAGATGTGTGTATAATAGTTGAAGAGTTCCCTTGATTTCTCCAGTATCTCATCATTACATCATGACCTGGTTACAATGGGATCAACTGTGAAGTATACTCTTTCAAACAAAAAAAGAATTTTCCAAATTGGCCCAGCCGTCTTCGAGTAATCAGTACACATAATTTTTTTTTAACAAAAACAAAGATCCCGACGACGAATTGATAACCTTCTCCTTCGAAATCATGAAGTCGGTTGAAAACATGTTTTTCGTGCACAATTTTCTAGTCAGTCCACCAATGAACAGCTGCCAGGCACCCGGATTAATACCTTTCCGTTTAAATGAGTATTTGTTTCAATTAACCTGGCTGATCTTGGCATGACAGTCGCGGAAGTTGAGCTGCTGGATGCGGTTGTGGATCTGCTTCTGGCCGACCACGGGGAGTCCGCGGTGTAGCCCCCCCCTCCAGCAACACCCCCTGGATCAGTACCTGGCTGATCTTGGCATGGCAGTCGCGGAAGTTGAGTTGCTGGATGCGGTTGTGGATCTGCTTCTGGCCGACCGCGAGGAGTCCGCGGTGTAGCCCCCCCTCCAGCAACACCCCCTGGTTCAGTACCTGGCTGATCTTGGCATGGCAGTCGCGGAAGTTGAGCTGCTGGATGCGGTTGTGGATCTGCTTCTGGCCGACCACGGGGAGTCCGCGGTGTAGCATCCCCTCCAGCAACACCCCCTGGTTCAGTACCTGGCTGATCTTGGCATGGCAGTCACGGAAGTTGAGCTGTTGGATGCGGTTGTGGATCTGCTTCTGGCCGACCACGGGGAGGGTCTCGCGGTGCGGCGCGTCCAGCCCGCCGTGTACGAACGACGAGTAGTTGTTGTAGAACCTGAGGGAAATAAGATCATAAAACAAAACAAACTCCGCCAACCACAGAACAAATATTACAAATAGCAACCTCAAAAACGAAGCCGCGCGTGACGTTTTCTTCAAGTGAAGTCGATACATATGTACGTATTTTAACAACAAAATGACAAGAAAACATCACTATTTCCTCGGTCAACGTATTTGAATTCTTGCAATTACTACGGCGTAAAACACAAATTTAGAGAAATATGTCTGACAATTGGAACACCACGAGTTCATAATTTGGATAGTTGATCCTCGGCCAATGGCCTCGGGGATTAATGTTACTCTGCGTCCGTAGGAAACACCTTAGACAACGCTACACGTGATCCATGGGTGGTGCTAAAAAAGTAACAAACTTGGCAGCTGCACGGTCCCATCTAGACCTGTGATGCGAGGATTTTTATTGGATTTTCTTCATCATCTGCTTTCCAATGCCTATCTATATCCAGTAATATGTACATGATAAATAAAATAAAATCCTCGGCCAAGTAAACAACAGGCGTCGGCTAATGTATTATCTGTGGCGCTACAGACTTGGTGTATTTGTTCAAATATTCGTGTTGCCTCAGCTAGAAATAAGGCCAGAATACATCGGCCCGAGTTTCGGCTTTCATCACAATAGTTTTCGTAGTTTTTATAACGAAAAAAGGTAAGCATTTGACCACAATCTCATATGATGGTAAGTGACGATGAGGCCGAGGACGGAGAATGCTCCCCAAGAATGTGTCTGTTCACTCTTGATTTGAAAAGGTCCAGGTTATAGCTGAACCGGGGCACATGTAAAAATTTTTTTTTTTATAAATTTCGTTTTCACTAGGTAGGTATATTTTTTGCTGTAATGTTATGATGGAATCCGGGTCAATGGTCCTATTAGTTCACTTCGCACTCGACACCGAGATTATTTACGTTTACCGAGTTGCTAAAATACAAAATTTTCCATACATAAACTTGTTTATAATCATTATGAATCCAAAAACAGTCGTAAAATTACTCAAAGACAAGTGCAGGATCTCATTAAAATACATGATTTTATGAATGTCGTAAGTTCTTGAATGAATATCTATGTAATGCTAATCATGTATAGCATTTTTATTACGTACAGCGATTTAGGCAATATAGCAAATACTCGACATGAGCTCATCAGATAGTGAATGACGCGGCAATGAGTAATGCCACAAGATTCAGCGCAGATAATCCTACACTTCCTCGGGGGTTCCCGGAAATCGTCACGAGTCGCGTTACGCCTAAAATAACATTTAATATAATAAATACCACACCCTAAACTAAATGATAATCAGTAAATTTAATAAGGTTTTTTTAAATTTACATAGTTTGTGTTCCTGAGAATAGTAGGTATTTTGTGTTTTTTTTAATTTTGTCATTAAATAAATGTACAGGTAAGTAATTTGCTCTTTCCAATCATTTTCTAGTTTAGAGGTCTACAAAAGGTTGTCATAAAAACAAATTAGTTAATCACTACGGCGGTAACATACATTTGATATATTATATTTACACTTAAACTTGCACCATTAAGGATAAAACACACGTGCAATTGGTAAGTTGAGTGCGTTACGCTCTGCCGTGGATTTACCCACCACCACACTGCAGCTTGGGCTGGGTAATTTGTTTCTCAGTAAAAAAACACAATAGAAAGAATGCAGAGGCCCAGGCCCTTAGACCTACGGAGTGAAACAATGAATACCGAGTAAAACCGTTATAGGTGGGTTAAGTAGTCAATCTTCCAGGTAGACATATATAGAACAGGTAATTTTTAAACTGGATTAAAGCTTGTGGTGGTTTTTGCTCCTGAAGAAATGGAGATATAGGTAGTTTTAAGCTAAACTTGTAAGTTTTACTTAAGTAAAGGGACCACCAGTAATTGAAGTCCCTGGCGGTTTTCAAAAAACATGGTAAGGCTTTCCTACTGGACTTCCAAACGGAAGTTACTTCCACTTTCGGTTGACTTTGAAATTTTTGTGATATAACTGTTTTATTGTATACTAGTTCGATTAGATTAAGTCCTGGGGGTGCCAGAATAACAGCGTCCGTTGCTTGAAGGTGGTAGGGCCTTTAAGCCTTCTCGCACATACATAAGCTGAGCCACTTTCCTTTTTAATAAGTATAAGTATTATCTACTGTACCCTTATTATGTACTTATGCGATATTCTTAAATAAACGTCTCTTGTTATTATTATTATTAAACATAGACTTTGCCGTGGAATTCCAGACATTTGATAATAACATTGTCAATAAATATTTTTGAGTTTGAGTTTGTATAGATAGTTAAAGATACCTGACGTAATTTTCGTTCATAGATTCTGACCTGAATACTAACATAGTGTAAATCTTACTATCTAGAGACTTTATGTTAACGTTATTTAGCATTATAACTATATTATAATTATATTTTAACGGCCTCCTAGTGCAGTCGGTAGTGACACTGCCTACTAAGCAGGAGGTCCCGGGTTCGAATCCTGGTAAGGGCATTTATTTGTGTGTTTATCACAGATATATGTACCTGAGTTATGGATGTTTTCTATGTATTTAAGTATTTATCAATACCTATCTATTATATATATTGTCGTCTAGTACCCACAACACAAGCCTTATTAAGCTTACTGTGGGACTAGGTTGGTACTGTAAGATTGTCCTATAATATATTTAATTAATTAATTAATTTATTGAATATTTTATTTATTTATTTATTTATTATATATGTGGAAGTTTGTAATTTCCATCCAATTGATAAGTCTATTAACCTATGTGGCAGTAAGCATCCCAAATAAAATAAAACAACTTCACTAAGCCTCAACCTTTCCAAAAGCAAATGCTCGAGCTGCTGTAAAAAATACTCAAATCACTATAGGTTTGCCTATAATAGTTGAAGAGTTCCCTCGATTTCTCCAGGATCCCATCATCAGATCCTGACCTGGTTACGATGGGACCAACAGTGAAGTATACTCTTTAAAAAAAAAATCTATTTTCCAATTCGGTCTAGCCGTCTTCGAATAATCAGTGAACAACCAAAATGGAATTTACAACCAAACTGTAAAAAACAAAACACTGAAAATTCTGCACTCTTGTAGATAATACAATGTTAAAATGTGAATATGTGAGATTTTTTCTACCGTATAACCCAGTACGAGGCATGTGACCGACATGGGAGACACCTCCTAATTCCACAGAATTTTTTACAAAAATATTTAAGTTTTCTAATTATCCTGTATGGACCCCCTTCAGGTTAAAGCCTCCTCCAAGGTGTTCCATTTCACTCTCTTATTATCTTTACAAATCTCTAGCAAATTTCATCCTGCAACTGTTGCCATTTTGTATGCCCATCTGGCACACGGCTTGCATCTTCTTCTGGTACCTTTCGGTCACACACCTGCCTGTACCTGATATATAATAGATACCTGTGGAGGTGTGCGGGCGCCTTGTTCAGCAGCGTGTAGTACTGGCGCACGAACTCGCGGCCGACGCTCTGCGGGGAGGGGGACGGGGTCGCCTCCATTACCATCGCTCTAGTTCACGAGACCCGACACTGCCCTCTGCTGTAAGCCTGCAACCAAAAATCACATATCAAACACTGCTGACTCCTGGGTGGGCAGTTACATACAATTAGTATGTTATTAAATCAAATACAAGCATTGAAAACATTGAAAAAATAATCAACACAGCAGGACTTGAACCTGTATCGATATGCCTTGCGGGGGCTCGATCGCTTTACCAATTAAGCTATGGGTCAAGTTACTAAGTTGATGATATTTTCAATGCCTTCAATCATCTTTTTAACCGACTTCAAAAAAGGAGGAGGTTTTAAATTCGACAGTATTTTTTTTTGCATTTATTTTGATAAGCATCAGCTTTACAGCAGTCGTAAGTGACATCTAGGTGCTAACTACTAGTTAGATACCCTTCCCGCCAACACTATTCAAGTGTCACAACAGAAATATAGAAGAATATAGAAGAAATATGCTCTCAACTCATAATTATTTTTGCATTCCACTCATACAATAGTTTGTTATTATATTATTGTATAAGTGGAATGCCCCACTTTAAAAACATGCAAAAATAATTACATAGCATTAGTTTATCCCCTAATAAAACTGATTTCTGTCATATCAGCCATGGCCTAGTCACCTACAGAACTCAATTAGTGTTATGATTGATAACTTCTATGCCTTACACAATACACATGCATCCAAATCTTATATTCAATCAAGTTTGAATACAGATTTCTTCACATTCCTTTTATTCAATACAAGTTGTGGCGCGTTAAAAATATTCTTACCGAAGCCGAAAAGGTGTTACCATTTGGACATCTTAAAATATACTCAACAAATAAATTCTGGTTGGTTTGTGTAAGTTTGATATTTGTCATTTTTATGGTAAAACCCAAATAGAGGTTAAATTGGTTACCTACTATTTTAATAGTAAGTAAAAAATATATTGCTTCGTTTCAAAATGTTTTTAAGTATAGAACAACAAACTTCTGTGACATCAAGGAGTTTTCCCAGGTCATTATCCATCATACCCTCATGCTCACAAGTCAACACATCTGTTTATGTCACTGCAATTCACTGTGCTCTTTGAAGTCTTTTCCATAAAATAATATCTTGGCTACCAATATACATAGACCATACATATAAGTAGAAATTTTAATTGTGTGATGTAATTAGACGGCACTTTACATAAATTTGAAAACCACTCTGTATGCCAAGAGCTCTCAGATTACTTCAATCAATAAAATATTCTACTAGCAGCTGCAAAGAACAATGAACTACATTTCTGGCAGTTTGTACTTGATACAACATCCTGCAAGTAATCTACAAGTGCACTAATAAATTCATAAAAACAATGTAACAGACCTTAATTTGACATCTGTTACATTATCAGTAGAATTGCATTACATTTGTAAACAAATCGTCAGCATCCTTGTCTTACTCAACATCACACTGACAGTGCAGACAAAAAGGTTGCAAGTGTCAGGGACACAAATAAACAAGAAATGCTGAGCAGCAGACGAGCGCAGCGGGCCGCGGGCGCTCCCGGCCTGCTGCCAACTGACTGCTCCATGTCTTGTCAAGCACGCATGGCGACCACTAACACTCCTAGCAGTTTTCAACAGATTCTATTTTCTTCAAAGTAGTTACTAACCAGGGAAAAACGTAAGAATACACCCTTAGACGGCTTTTTCTTCGGCATGAGCTGATGAATCTCTCAAATACCATGAAAGATTAACCTTCATGGATCTGCCGACTATCAAAATATCCTTTTCATATGCGCCCTGCCTGGACTTATTATATACAAAATCTTACCTCAGCAAAATTTAGGCATTAAACTGGTGTATACTGCGGCGAATAATCACGAAATTCGAGCTATTTTCACGATAAATAAGGACTGAAAACAGAAAAAGAGCCTACCTCACCGTTCGGTGTCAATTTAAGCAATGTTGCCCAAGTAAAAAATATATCTTTTTTATTTTACTATTGCCATGTCGATCTTGAAAAAGGTCAGTTTATTTTTGTAATTTTTATTTATGAAATTTTCACGGACCCTTTATTTGAGTTATTTTACTAATGAAATAAACATTAATATTAAATTTTTTTATGTCAAGCAATTCGCAAAGTACAGCAAAACAAACAACAATGGCAAGGCCGTACCATATCCTTTTCCCGCAGCCATTCAGGCCATTTTCGACCCCCCTCTAGTTTCCTTGTCGATAAAGCTAGAAGTTTGAAATTTCTGTGAACACTATAACACAAGTAACATATAGTCTGGCAAACCATTTCTGTCAGTAGAAACGCGCGGCAAATTCAAAATACGTACATGTGGCAACCCTTTGTGATGAGACACCGTATTCATGACGAACATTTAAATTCACATTGAATTTGTTTCTAGTGCATTTCACTCTCTCATCTTAAGCGCGAGTAAGATAGAACTCCTGCAACGTTCCCAATTAAATTTAAATTCACTTTTAAGGCATATGTCAATTGCCTCAACCAGATTATCTGTTGCAGTTGATGACAGATCAGACGAAATATATCCGTCTCCTTTTTACACACTGTAAATGTCACCAAATGAAAGGGGCGGAAATACCAACTAAAATTAAAAGCATAAAAGATTCTTAGTGTTGTAATACTTTTGGTCGCTGTACATTACTACTGCGTTCGTTGGCTGGCCAGACTATATATTCCCAATTTCATTGAATTTCTACATATACTTCTAGAGTTATTGCAAGTCATACCGCAATATCAGTCGGGTTGTCTAGTTTTATAAACCGCACAAGTAACATTGTAATCACATAAAAACATATGCGGTAACAATGTTATTTTTTCTGTTGGTAAAATTTTAGTATTTTTTTACACTACCTAATTTAATTGTAAAGGTTAGGTACCCTCATAGACATATAAAATAAGAAGACGGAATCCCACGAAGATAAAACTGTGATTCCATAATGAGCCGCGATCTCGTGCACACACACTCACTTTTGACGTTTGAACCAATCACCGCTCGTCCACGAGTTGTATATGTGTGCGTGTCGCGCGTAAACACGTCTGAACTCGGCTTATTGTGGAGTCACAGTTTTGTCTTCACGGCGCTACGTCTTCTTATTTTATATGTCTATGGGTACCCTCTAGGCTACCCTCGGATATGAGCAAGCGTACGAGTTTCTGTGTGAAAATAGGTATGGTAATGTCATGAGCATGAACGTAAAAGGAGAAATGCGACCCTACATACAAAAAACCGGCCAAGAGCGTGTCGGGCCACGCTCAGTGTAGGGTTCCGTAGTTTTCCGTCCGTCACAGTAAGTGTCCCCACTTAAGAGTTGAAAAAAAATGGGCCCATGGTTGAGTTATTTGAAAGCACGTCATTTCATTGTGATTTTGTAGAAATTACAGGTACAATAAACACCTGCTTATACGGTTAAATTACAAACTTAGTTCAGAAATTATTTTGTAATTTTTTTTCAAAAACTATTCAACCTGTCAAGTTCAAAATAATTTTCCTAGAAAGTTTTTATAAAGTTCTACTTTTGAAATTTTTTTTATATTTTTAAAACTTATGGTTCAAAAGTTAGAGGGTGGGGGGGGGGCGCACTTTTTTTTTTACTTCTGGAGCGATTATTTCCGAAAATATTTACGTTATCAAAAAATGATTTTACTACACCCCTATTCATTTTTAAATACCTATCCAACAATATATCACACGTTAGGGTTGAAATGAAAAAAAATCACTCCTCTCTTATTGGGGAGGTACCCAAATATTTTTTTTTTCCCTTTTTTATTTTGCCACTTTGTCGGCGTGATTGATGTACATATTAGTACCAAATTTCAGCTTTCTAGTGCTAACGGTCACTGAGATTATCCGCGGACGAACGGACATGGCAAAACTATAAGGGTTCCTAGTTGACTACGGAACCCTAAAAAGGAATGAGATTCCATCAAAAAGATTACATGTACAAAATGCCAGTCTCGCAAGTAATGAGATCTAATGTAAAACCAAGCCGGTGTCCATAGTACTCAAACCCCACAATTTTGCGGGGGAGGGGAACGTCAAATGTATGGCTATTCGTACGTAACGCATATTTAGTATATTTAGCCGTGCGAAGTCATTGAGGTCATTCTATTTATTATAAAAATATACATATCTAAAGCCCCATCCAGGCTCTCCTCTCCACGAGGCTACAGGAGGGAGTATAAATGCCCCATCCACACTCTCCACGAGGCTACAGGTGGGAACGGGAGTACGAGAGTGTGGACGGTGCGCTCGTATCCCCTCGTCTTTCCTCGGCTCGCCTCGCTGTCGCTCCGCTTGTTGTTGGTTTTTCGGACGCGAGTCAAAAGACGCGAGGGGGTGAGGCGAGGGAATCAAGTTGAATCAACCACACTCTCGTGCTCGCTCACTTTGTAATTGCTGCTGCAACGACGCACGTGTTATTTTTTATAATGACCCTTTGCCTTTCTTTATTTATTTTGGTGACATAAACGCTGATTATAATACTTGTAGGCACATAAAGTAGTTAACGCTGTCACTTCAATCACGTCCATCTTGTAGTAGAAGTAGCGAGCAATTGAATAAATCGAGAGGAGAGTGTGGATGGTTAGCACTCCTACGGCCTCGACTCGCCTAGACTCGTGCCGAGCGCCTCTAGGAGGCGCCTCGAGAGAGTGTGGATGGGGCGTGTTTGGACGGTGCGCTCGTGTCCCCTCGTCTTTCCTCGGCTCGCCTCGCTGTCGCTCCGCTTGTTGTCTGTTTTGGCTGCGAGGGTGTGAGGTGAGCTGGAGGCGAAGGAATCAACCACACTCTCGCGCTCGCTCACTTTGTGTTTGCTGCTGCTGCAGAGTAAACCAGGTATTAGACACAACAATTTGTAGGGCCCAATCTGACAGGTTGGGAGGTGTAATAAGAGCTTGGGCCCTTAGGGAGCTGATGGAGGGGCAGGGAATAGCAGGGTACACAACAGATTGGGCCCTACAAATTGCAATGTCTAATACCCGTTTAAGGACCTAACGACGCACGTGTAATTTTTTATAATTACTTTTTGCCTTTATTTATTTATTTTGGTACATAGACGCAAGAGATTATAATACTGGCATAGCAGAGAGTTCTTGTGGTATAGGCACATAAAGTAGCTAACGCCGTCACTTCAATCACGCCCATCTTGTAGTAGACGTAGCGAGCAACTGAATAAATCGAGAGTGTGGATGGCTAGCACTTCTACGGCATCCACTCGCCAAGACTCGAGCCAAGCGCCTCTAGGAGGCGCCTCGAGAGTCTGGATGGGGCATTAGAAAAGCTAAATTTGTATGGCTATGGCTCGTAGTACTTTTTATCGCGAAAAGATTCAATGTTTTCTCTCGAATTGCTCTTGCACATATTCGTCTCCCCGTACAACTCCCCGACGCGAGCACGAGCGCGAGTGCCAACACACATGTTTAATACGGCGTTCAGTTCACACTAGCGTCTTCGTACTCGCGTCGTCGCTCGTCGAATAGTTCGACCAATCATTCGTGGACGAGTGCCAACTTGAATGTCCGTTCTCATATTCGTCTCCCCGTAAAACTCTCCGACAAAGCCCCAAGACGAGCACGCACGCAAGCTCGTGCGCGAGTGCCAACACGCATTGTGTAAACAGTAGCGCAAACTCCATTCAAAATCGTTTATTCAGTGTAACTTTGACACATATTATGTTAGTAAACATTAGTTTTTCTTAGATAAGATTTTTTAAAATATTAAGGATTATTTAATGGGGAAGGCCAGTGAAAACTTATTGTACAGGGCGCTGTTCCAAATTGATTCAACACAACGAGAGAGAGATAAAAGGTAAATGATCTTTAAACCGGTATTAGACATTGCAATTTGTAGGGCCCAATCTGTCAGTTTGGGAGGTGTAATAAAAGTTAGGGTACTTAGGGAGCTGAGGGAAAGTCGGAAGAAGCAGGCTACACGACAGATTGGGCCCTACAAGTTGCAATGCCTAATACCGGTTATAACAATATACGGAAAGTATATTGTTATAACCGGTAAGTCAGAAGGCTTTTCTTAGGCGAAACTCTTCCCTGTAGCTTTTTTCTACAGCATTTTAATTTTGGAATATTTGGTTATGGTATTTGGTAAACCTGCGAACTTCCTTTGAGGACCAATTCGAGACGATACAGTGAGTCATTTGCGCTAAAATAAATAAAAACTACTTCGCGCCATACAAATTAAGCTTTTCTAACATAGAAAGGACCATTGTTGCAAATGTTATTGTGACAGTTGCCTTCCTCATTGACGTGCATTGACCTCGCAACAAATTATTAATACATTGCGGCATTTCATCTATCGATTGATTTCGTGGCATCTATCTAGACGGCAATGTATCGAAATTGCATACAATTTTTTACATGGTGTATAGAGGCCTTAATAAAAAAATGCATACACAATCAATTTCTGAACTGAACATCCGTAAACGCGGTAAATTATTTTGTTATGTTGGTGAAGTTATTGATTTCATAGCGACTTAATCTATCTCTTTTGCTCTTGTGATATTTGTTATTCTCTCTCTCTCTTCAGCAGGCAAGATGCCATTGACCTGCCAACAACAGTTATTTATTCTCCCCTCTGATTGGTTGTTCAAGTGGTAGGGATGTATGCCTTGCAAAAAAACCGCGTCTCTTTGGTCATTACCAACATAACAAACCGTTTCGCGCCGACTCATCACGCACTTCCCTTCTTTCTTCTGCATTTAGCATTCAGTGTTGAAGGTCGTGTACGGACCTTAGTTTTTAGTTTATCATTAATTTAGCAGTTAGCTAAAACTTAAGTCATGGCCAATAACGACAATTTTGCACAAGACGTGACCGATAATCAATTAAATGGAAATGCAGAGAACGGTGGAGGTGATAATGGACAACAAGATAATGGTAGCGAAGCCCCGGGACGCGATGACGACAGGTATATTGATTTTTACTTTTTACTGGTCTAACTTGTTATTTTATTGTATTCTGTTTGTATAATACTATAAATTTTTAGTAGCAGCGGTTTAAAGTAAAGTATAAATTAGCTTTATAATATTCCTTTCAGTATACGATCTTTGCCCGCCGCAATGGCGGCGGTCCCGGCTTCATTCGAATCCATTGTAATCCTCTTTACGTTTTCAAAATTTTGCGTTTTTATCCTTACAGTTCGATCTTCGCTATGTAAATTTATTCCTAGATGTCATAGTTTTCATTGGAAGTAAGCTTCAGACTACTTTTGTCAGTATGTCCATTATCTCGATGGCGCGTGAGTAAAATGGCGTCGCATTTGCGCGTCGCTCGCACCCGGCGCCGGTTTCTTGTTATCGATTTGTCCATCGGCTATGAAAATGGTAATCGTATTTGCGGGTTGGTCGAGTAATTAGTGGCGAGCTGTTACTAATAGTCGCGGTACGGTCGGGTACTTGCAAGATTTTAAATCGGTGCTAGGTCGGGCGTCGCCGGCGAGACTCGGTAGCGTGTAGCGTGGCCGGGACGGCGGCGCCCGCGGTCAGTTTGGGGCGCGACTAACGCTCTGTCTCTCTGCAGGTGTGAGCCTGCGCCGCCGCCGCAGCTGTCGCCGAGGAAACGATGGTATTTACATTGCTGCTGGGCTCACACTAAAGTAACACGACCAAACTGACTAGATTGATCTGGCCACTTAACTTTGGGCCTCGTTCTTTCTTGCCAATTTCAAATCTTGCGATATCACTGTAACATCTTGTTTCATTTTTTTTGTTGTCATAATGTTAAATTTCCAGATTCCTAATTTTAACTTACAGGTTCACAATTTGTTTTGCTGCAGTGCTTGGAGTTTGTTTTTTGAACAAAAATAGTAGCTGTAAAGTACTGTAAACAAGTACTGCATAGTTTTAATTCTTAACTGTAATGTTTAATGATAAGTCAGTTTCTGAATCGAGACAACATCTCTTGATGTCGGTTTCATGTTGTTAATGTGTATTTTAATGTTCACAGAAAACTGTTTGTCGGAGGCTTGAGCTGGGAAACCACAGACAGTAAGCATCCTTTTTCCTAGTAATGATATTATTCTAAATTTAAAATGATGATATCATTCAGTTCTGCTTCTGATTAGTCATTGAAGAAAACACGATCCTGAGCTCTATAAATACTTTTAACACATCTTGTCCATTCAACTTTGAACAAAATGTCAATATGCGTGCTCTTTTCAGAGGAATTACGTGATCACTTCAGTGCTTATGGTGAGATTGATAGCATCAATGTGAAGACAGACCCTAACACTGGCCGATCACGAGGCTTTGCCTTCATCGTTTTCAAGGCGCCCGACTCCATCGACAAGGTTATGGCAGCGGGAGATCACACAATCAACAACAAGAAAGTAGACCCAAAGAAGGCCAAAGCAAGACACGGAAAGATCTTTGTTGGTGGTCTCAGCAGTGAAATCTCCGATGATGAAATCAAGAACTTCTTCGGCAACTTTGGAACCGTAAGTTCATTGCTACCTTACCTTTATTAGCCAGAGTCATTTTCCTGCACCTTCCACACTTCTTACGATGGCAGATATGGGGGATGACTCGTACGGGGCAGCTTATCTTATTTTGTTATTGATTATATTATGATGAAAACTCCGGAATTGGTGAGATTTAAAATTTTCTAGACTACTACTGAAGATAAAACCGGGCCACTGATAACAACATACATGTAATTTTTTGCACTGATAATATGAAATAGGGATTTAAAATGATTTTTAATTTCAGATCATTGAAGTTGAAATGCCTTTTGACAAGACGAAGAACCAAAGAAAAGGATTCTGCTTCATCACATTTGAGTCCGAGCAGGTTGTAAACGAACTGCTCAAGACACCCAAACAGACCATTGCCGGAAAGGAGGTAAGAATAATTTAAATACTTTTAATTTCCTTATTTGTTCTGTTGTTTTTCCAGCTCATCTCAATGTATATTTGGGTCTACAGTTATGTTCAATTCAAATGATGATTTCATTCAGTTCTGCTTCTGAAATTTCTTTGAAGCAATCTTTTACCCACGTTTCTGAGTTTATTAACAACAAAGTGTCGTATTTTGTGTCTAGTGTATATTGCTTTATCAACATGTCGGTTTGCGCAGGTGGACGTTAAGCGGGCGACGCCCAAGCCCGACGGCCCCGGAGGCATGACCGGGCGCGGCGGCCGCGGAGGCCGGGGCTCGCGCGGCGGCCGCGGGGGCCGCGGCGGCTACGGCGGCCAGGGCGCCTGGGGCAACCAGGGCTACGGCGGCTACGGCTACGGCCAGGGCGGCTACGGCGGCGGGTACGACGGCTACGGCTATGGCGGTTACGGCTACGACGGCTACGGGGGCTACGGCGGTTACGATTACTCCGGATACCCCAATTACGGTAAACGCGGCAAGCAGAACTAGATAATTAGCGACCCACCGCTAGCCTGCTCACCGACACATTACCTCGACTGATGTTACCTGATCCTTAGGATGTAAATGTAGAGTAAGGCTGCCCTCTGGGCACGTAGGTTAGCGATGCACGCGGGGCGACTCCGTCCTTGAGATGCCTATTTACCTTATAATGTATATCTTACATTTGATTCGAAGCGATCGACATCACGTGAACTTTAGCTATATATGTTAGTGTGTAGAAAATATTTATTTTTCTATTATAACTATTTACTTTTAATATTCTATCGAGATAATGTGTAGTTGAATGATGTTGGGTGACAGTATATATCTGAATATAACCATGGGTTGATCTAATCTTTTTGAGTATTTAGGAATTCATCATTTCATATAACTTGTTTGCGATTCATTTTAATTTTGCATATGTTTAGTTGGAGGATAATATTAGCATCACTGTTGGCACACTGTCTCGCGCCGTGTATACTGTCCGCGTGCTTGAGGTGTATGTGAGGTGTAGGCTTGTAGCGAGCCCGGGAGCGCATTGTCATCGTAAACGTTCTCCGGGTCACTATATGTACATATGTTACCCGCCTTATGTTTTATAAGTTTTATTTGTAATACCACTTTTGACATATGTAGCAATGTCGCTAGAGTTTTTATTTTCTTTTGGTATTTAGTTTTTACCTAACACTCTCGCCACATGCTACATCTGGGAATTGGGGTAATATATGGAGAGACATTGTGAAAGTGATAAAGATATGATGAAGCTTTTAATAAAGCACTGTTACGAAAATTCTCAATGTGTTTCCATATATCACCCCCCGTCCCTCCCGCACCCCTCGCGGCGTACCAACACCACTCATCGGCTAACTTCATTACTAACAAGCGAGCACTGGACTAGCGGACGATAGGAGCACTAACTCGACACCGGCAGGGATAGTTCAGGATAGATTATGTAGACAAGTGGAGTGGAAGGAATCGGTGCGAATAGAGCGAGTGTGAGTATGTAGTTGACGGACGGCACTAGCACTAATGGCATTGTGTTGGGCAGACTACGGCGGGTACGGAGGGTACGAGGGCGGCTACGGCGCGCGCACCACTCCTCGCGGCAAAGGTACTCCTGCCTCCGCCACCGCCACCACCACCACTAGAGCTCATGCACCGACCGTTGTTGCCTCACCACCCTGGACGCTACTAACTCGTTACTGATCTCCCACTCTTCACTAGTCCAAGCATCTAGTAGATTCATGTTTGTGTTGTAGTCTTGTCTGTCCGGCTTCCACATAACGTACTGTAGCGTAGACTCGCATAGTTTCAAAACAGTTTTCTAACCCATAGTCCATGTTGAAACGTTCACTATTAGTTTTTTTGCATGGCCTCTGATCACTAGTATCACTATACTCGCGACTAGTGATGGCACACGGAGCTTTTCCGTTTCTTCAGTTTTTTTGAGCGTTACTTAGTCACAGTGCACGTTAGATATACACTATACAGTATACCTAGTAGTAGTAGTAGACAGAAAGAGGTCGTACAGATGCGGCAAGACGTGTAGTGACCGTAGTGCGCCAACAGTGGTTGCGAGATGCGACGTGTGCGCTCGCGCTCGCGCCGATGGGGCGGATTGTGGGCGTGGCTATATCGTGGGTGGTGTTACAGCCGGCTACCAGGGCGGCAAGCAGCGCGGCGGCGGCGGCGGCCGCGCCAACCAGAGGCACCAGCCCTACTGAACCCGACACTCTCGCGTACCTGCCAATAGTCATCTCAGTCCAATAGTAAGGTGAGAATCCCTCCGTTCTATACTTTGTTACTTTAGCTTTTCTCACCTATAACTTAATGATGAAGTTGCACAAGTCTGAGAGCTCTGACGCTCGCCTCGGCGCTAGCGATAGCAGAACCCCCGGGGTGTCCGTGCTCCTCGTAGATTACGCGGGTGCGGTGTGCACGGCCTGACCGAGTGACACGACATGAGGACGCTCGGCCAGGCCGGGCCGCTCGTGGACGATGAGTGACGTAGTTGTTGGTTGTTGCAGGTTAAGTGCCCGGTCATGAGTGCCCCCCGTGCCCCGCTGCCGCGCCGGGGGCACATCATTCCATTCCACATTATTATTATAAGAAATTAATCTTTTTTAAGAAGATTTTTAAGGATAAATGTCTCTTGTAACAGTGCCGTGCTCGAACGGCGTTACATACTTATTATAATATAGAATGGATTATAGATTCACTGAGTATTATTGCAGATTGATTAGATTCAATTTTGTTTATTTAAATTGTTTCCTCTTAATTGGAGTCCAGTAACGTACAGTTTGGGGTCTCGGCTGCCGCCGTGCGCTGTGTGTGTATGAATGCGAGAGGCCGCGAGAGCGCCTCGCCTCCACTGACAGTTGTTTGATTGGGATCTCATTGCAGAAATGTTGTACTTTTGTATGTTTAATTTTGGTAATCTTACAAGGAATCAGAATCATGTATTTTATACAAACTTAGATGTTTCTTCCAATGAGTAGGAATGAAATTTAATTCTTAGATTAAGTCTCAGACATGAACAAACTTCTGGAGATATACGATTGTATGTCGAAATAAAACGAATGTGTAAATAAACAATTGACTTTTAGTCCCGTCTTTGTGTGTCTATAAGGAGATGAAGGAACCAGTTTCTGCCGGAGAATACATTTCTGCGCTCTAAGATAGCTTCTCCGTAAAGCAACTACGCAATACTTTAGTTTTTTTAAATCCACGCTATCGTTAATTTTTTATCACGCATTAGTTACAATAAAATTAACCCTTAGATTAGAACGCTCATACCTCCAAAATTACCGCTAAATTTGTCAAGTAAAATTAACTTGTAGCAATGATGTAGGCATATGCGGCTAATAAAATTAAATGTGGTCAATAGCGTAATGCGCTCTATTCGTCTCGATGCCTTCAATTAATGATCTTGATAAAAAATGTATTCAATAATAAGTGCCACTCGCGATTTCCTGAGCCATTAGCCTGAAACCTTTTCCTTGTAATTTATGAGAGGCACTTATTTTTATCATACGTGTAAGATCTAACAATTTAGTGATTTAAGTATAAAACTACACCGGCTCTTTCCTTATTATCATTGTAAAATATAAGCCGACGAACCATGATGTTCTGGAAACTTCTTCTTGGCTTGCTTCTTCTGGGAGCTGCGAGTTATGCTGAAGATTTCGAGAAGTAAGTACCTTTTCTATTATCTAAATAAATAAAGACTGAACAGAACAATGAAACAGTATCTATTTAAACATGTAAACACGTAGTTAAATGTAGAAGTCTACGCCTTTAACGACAGCTGTAGTCACTTAATATTCTTTCTGGTCTAAAATAACGTTGAGCCATTAAACGAGCCAATATGTATACCAACACTGTTGTGTTTAAGTAACCTTCATGCTTTACTAAGGTTTGTAGGGATAATAATAATAGAATACTTTATCTACACTCGCATTGTAAGTCCTCTAAAATATAAAACCACACTCTTATTTTAACGACCCTTATTACGTAACAGTTACATAAACTACTTGCACACTACAACAAACGAACAAAAGAGTTATAATCAGGGATCGGAAACTCGGGAGCTATTATACCTACAACTAGCAAAATTCCGGAAAAAAGCAAGTATGGAGTCGGCTTCTTAAAAATAATATTTTTTATTATTTAAATCCCGGGATTGTATGCAACTTCAGAAAATGGTTAATACGTATCAATTGTCGTTGGGTTATGCCTTTTTTAGCGAATTTCGTCAACATACAAGCCGTTTTAACGACATACAGAATGTATCAAAAAGACACGTGTTAGTCCGTTTAAGGGCTTAATTAATTATAGGTATTTTGATCATAGGAACAACTAAAATAGTCCATTTAAATACTTACATACATTTGTATGGCTGTCATTCTAATTTTCGGTATTTCGGGAAATCGCGGGAAATTTATTAGTAAAATTAAATTGAGTCCACCTCCATACTAGTCAACATCGACGCGGCGTAGGTACTGAGCCCGAAGTGTAGGTATAATAGCTCCCGAGTTTCCGATCCCTAGTTATAATTATAATATAGGTACAGCATAGAGGTAGGTATTATGTTGGCGTGTGCTTAATGGCCTTCTGTTATGGCGCAATAAGCGATAGGATAGGAGACGGCCGGGCCACATCTGATTAAGCTCCCAGGGGTGATTATGATTTATAGTTGCCATCAGATATATCTGAACGGCCAAGGTGGTCACAAATCTCTGAACAACTATTGTCAAGGCGATAAAGTGCATGTTCATATATTTTTGAGTACCTTGGCCACTCCGATATTTGATGGTGACTGTACCTCCATAGTTTAGCAGATGTAAGACATTAAAGGTAGGTATAGAGTAAAATCTCCAGCCGGGCCACGCATGTAAGTACCAGCTGATATCCGCGTTTTTAAGATGTGATTCGAATAACAGATTTATGTAACCTGCTATGTACATACCTCCAAATAAACCATTATTTATTTCAAAAAAGGTCTTATAGACGGAGAGCCGGCCTCGTCAGATATGGCACAATAATGAGAGCAACGAAACCCCTCTAGTAAGTTTGCTATATTATGCTTATTTCTAGATCCGGACATCTGGCAGCTGTAAAGTGGTGGAGGTTAAAGAATGCAAATAACTTGAAGAAAACAAATCTTAGAGTTCTGAGTTTGTTGCAATACTATGGGAAATTATCTAATTAATTAGATTATACCATAGCCAGAAGTTTCTGTTGGCGGAAAGTAGTGCCAAATGATGTATACAGATACAGATATTTTATTGGTAAAATTAAAATTTTACAGGTCATGAGTAGGTATACATGTATGTGGTAGGTATAATGCAATATATTATTGCTTTTGTTTCCGCAATAATACAGTTTTTTTTCTAATGTTAAAATATAGGCCCCGTCTATAAATGACAACTTCGGCAGTTTTTACCTGTTTTGGTATTACTTTTTTCCAACTGAAAAAAATTGTTGGTCTGTCACTCTGACCTCCACCCATTAAAAGCTGCCAGATGCCCGGATCTAGCAATAAGGATGGTAAAGCAATCTAACTAAACAGGTTTCATTGCTCTCATTATTGCGTCATATCTGACGTGGCCAGCTCTTAGTCCATTACTAATGTGCAGAATAGTAAGCGCCTACCAAAATTTATAGCAAATTTGGAAGCACGCGTAATTGCGATCACATTAGTTAAAGTATTAGTTTGGTCATTACATTATTTAAATTTAGGTAAAAATAATTTTAAAATTTAAGTCGTTCATATAAAGAGAAACACGCGTACACCCAAGAACAGAATATACGCAACACGACTAATTTGGACACGCATTTCAAGATTGTTGAAAGCATGACGTAGCTAGCCTACAGAGGCGTATTTGGATCTTTGGCGCCCCGGGCCAGTAAAATTTGCCGCCCCTGTTACTTAACTAGACAAAACTTTCAATATACTAGACAAATATAAAAAATTTTCTCGAGACTCTCTGAACCCTTAGTGTATGGTCAAACGTTGAGAAAACACCCTGCTGACGCCTTTTGCACATCTGCGTAGCGGGATCGACACCGCGGTACAGTGTTACACGTTTCGGCGCGTAACCGTAGCGGATCGAGAGCGCACCAAGTGCCAATTCGTGCGGCGATGTTCTGTGGTTTTGATTGCGTTCTTGATTCACTCTCGATCCGCTCTGGTTTCGCGGCCAAACGTGCTGCGCTGTACCGCGGTATCGATCCACTACGAAGATGTATAAAAAAGCGAAATGGGACCGGGTAACATGTGTATGTGGTCAAGGTGGTATAGGGACCAGGCGGCCACAGTGTGATCAAATACCTCATCGAGGAGCAGTTTGGAACCTTATTCATCGAAAATTTAAAGTTTTATAGGTCGGTAAATCACTTGGTCGGACAGCCCTCAGCCTGGTCGGTTTTGGTTTTCAAATTAATTGTACATTAAGAGTATATTAAGAGCTATCTCCTGTTTTTTTTTAATATTTTTTGATACATATTTTAGAAGCTAGAAAGATAATTAAACTATATAGTCAAATATCTTCTAAAATCTTTATTGTATAAAAAAAAACATTTAGTACTTAACCTTAAACTTATTTTTGAAAACGTACCGAACTTCATATCAGAAACTGATTTTTCAGCATTTATTTTTGTTTTATTTAACAGTTACAATAGTTACATATATCCTAAGGAATAATCATGCACCCCTAAAAATGTTTTTAAAAATAATTCTTGTCCAATATATGGCGAGATATAAAAGCCACTCACACACCAAATTTTATTAATATAGGGCCGTACATTTTGGCTATAGACGGAAAAGCACCCCAAAAATTGCACCACTAAGTGTCCGAAAACGGCATTGACCAGGCTGAGGTCTAACCGATCAAAAAAAAATTGAAAGCATCATTTTAACTATCAAATAAGGTTGGTTTCATCCTGTTACTCGATGAGGTAAAAACACCCCAAACATGGCACCACTAAAAGTGTACGAAAACGGAACGGACCAGGCTGAGGGCTGTCCGACTACAAAATATAGAAAGAGCATCACTTTAGTTATTAAATGAGTTTGGTTTCATCCTGCTATTCGATGAGGTAAAAACACTCAAAAAATAGGGTAGTTGCCCCTAAAGATGACCGACCCCCAAAAGATGAACGAAACGTCTTAAAATCTAAATAATTAAATCGTGAATTATGCTACATGCTTAAGGGTATTTTTCTATAACGCGTCAACACTTCGTCGGCAATGTCACTTAAACTGCCAGACAGTTGCGCCTAGCATATGGCCGTTATCGGTCGCCGAATCTGGGCTTCGCACCAAAATCGCCATTTGTATGGAAATGTTATTAAGGTAAGTGCTTCAAAATATAAGCTTTTAATTGCATAGAAAATAGAATACATGACCGACTGACATGGTTTTGGTCATTTTAGATTCTAGACTAATATCCCTTTCATTCACGTTACTAAAAATATATTTTTATTATTACTTAATGATATATTTGCTGTTCAAGGTATGGTTCCAATATTGTGTGTAATTTCCAATAGATGACCGGCGGTCAACTTGTGGGCATGGGCTATTTTTTTCAAATGCTTGTATAAATTCTAATATAAACGATAGACAAACCATATATATTTTAAATTGATTGCTGTCTGGTACACAATTTTTTTAACCAAAAGTTGAACAGCACTTTCTTTCGCTAACACCTTTATTTTGGGGGTTTATTTTAGTATGAAAACGTGTTTGTTCAACCGATGTTTCTATACCCAAAAGATGAACTAAGAGAATTTCCTAGTTCATCTTTTGGATTGGATTCCAATAAATGAATGCTTAAAATTAGTTCGTTCATTTTGTCAATATCGTGTCCAAAACTTGAACTAACAAAATTTCTTAGTTCATGTTTAAGTTAAGCAGTTTTAAGCTGAACATTTTTAATGGCTAAAATAACTTATTAAATCTATCGCTTTAGTAATAGCTTAAATTCGTAAAAAAATATTTAAATACTGCTAACCTATTTAAATTTTTTTTATATTTTATGTGTAATTAAATTAAATCTGGGGCAAAGTTGGACTCTTATCAGTATGGAGCAAAGTTATTCTGTTAACCGTCTAACTTTGCCCCAGATTTAATTTTGTTCTAAGTGCTCGTGAGTTACGAGATACAGAATAGAATTACGTATTAATAAGAAAAACTCTGTGATTACAATTACTTTGGAATGAAGGTAGCAAATTGTACGACATTAATTAAAAAAACGTATGTTATAATGGTTTTACGGTATAATTATGTATGTGGTCGGTTAAAAAGAATAAATATAATCTCTTAATTTGATTAAAACAGTCCACAATACCCTTAGTAAATAGGTAATATTATTAATACTGATAGATATAATATAGATATGGAAGTAAAAATATATAGATTACTGTACTACACTCGCGATCAAAAAAATCGACTCAAACTAATTTTTAATTTCATCGTTTAATATCTCAGGAACCAATCATGAGATCAAAAAAGCAACGGTACCATTTTAGAGCTAACAGTGTCAGCTTTCAATACGAGCATGTTTTTCAGGCGAAAAATTTCAGTTCATGAAAAACAAGCTAGCATACCAAGGAGGTGTAAAATTTGGGTGCAAAAATGACCTTAACAACGAAAGAAAAAACATTTTCATGAACGAATAACAATTTATTTTTATCTTTAATACCTGGTGTTACCACCAAAAACCTTTTTCACACATGCCATGCGTCTCTTCATTGACCTTATCAGCTTCCTGATGGTATCCTGGGGGCATGCTTCCCACTCTTCGACCAAAGCTTCTTTCAGGGCCAAAATTGTCTCCGGAGCAGGATTGCGAGCTCGAACCTTGCGTTTCAGGTAATCCCATAAGTGCTCGATAGGATTTAAATCAGGACTCAGAGGTGGCCACTTCAGAGTCGGGATGCCAACTGCGTCAAGGTACTCCTTTGTGACGCGGGCGGTATGACAAGGGGCGTTGTCTTGCATGAAATGGAACCCCTCGTCAAAGAACCCGGCGTAGGGGACGACATGGTCTTGCAGGATGTCGGTGATGTACCTGTCTGCATTCAAACCACCGCCTCGACCCCCGCCATCAACAAAAACCAGCTCGGTCCGCCCCTCCATGGAAATCCCCGCCCACATCATGACGGAACCTCCACCGTAGGCGACTGTTTCAGCGAAGCAACACTGGGCGAACCTCTCTCCAGGTCTTCGGTACACCCGTCCTCTTCTGTCGCTGCCATGGAGACACACTCTGCACTCGTCGCTGAAGAGTACGCGGCTCCATTGGTCGTAGGTCCAATTTTCGTAGGTCGCCACGAATTCCTTCCGAGCGTCCCGATGCCTCTGAGTCAGTTTGGGCCCAGTAGCAGGTCTTCTTGGGGTAAGGTTGGCTTCCTTGAGTCTCCGCCGAACTGTTGAGGTGCTAACAGGCACAACCCGGTTCCGCATCAGGAGTTTTATTAAAATATTTCCCGCTTTCCGGAAATACGACCAAAAGTAAAAAATGTTGCTTGAGTCGATTTTTTTGATCGCGAGTGTATAGCAATCTGTTATTTTTATTCTATATCGCTGATTTATCCAAACCATTACCACTGTTAATTTTGCGATAGTCTGATTTTTTCCTAACTATTTATTTTATTTCTACGTATACTCATTTTTTTAAAGATTAGTTAAATCGTGCGACAGTCGTCGTGCGATTTCTGGGAAAACGAGTTTAAAACTCACCAGTTTTACTCTTATTGTCTTAAGCGTAATACCCTTAGTAAATAGGTAATATTATTAATACTGATAGATATAATATAGATATGGAAGTAAAAATATATAGATTACTGTACTATAGCAATCTATTATTTTTATTCTATATCGCTGATTTATCCAAACCATTACCACTGTTAATTTTGTGATAGTCTGATTTTTTCCTAACTATTTATTTTATTTCTACGTATACTCATTTTTTTAAAGATTAGTTAAATCGTGCGACTGTCGTCGTGCGATTTCTGGGAAAACGAGTTTAAAACTCACCAGTTTTACTCTTATTGTCTTAAGCGTATTTTCCCTAAAATGGCTGAAAAAAATAAAGACACATGGGAGAAATTGACTGTTATTTTTCTAATCCAAAAAAGCGAGGTATAGTGTTGTGAAACTGTCAGTACCTAGGTTAGAAATATCATTTCCCCTCGGTTACCATAATTAGGTACCATTAATCGGCTACCAAATGAAAACGTATTGTTTATTCGATTAGTTTCAAATGATTGACAAATACTGCTTGTATGATCATTATAAGAGTTGTCCTGGAATTGTGCAACGGCTGGCTAAGGGGGCCTGAGCCCTGCTACCTAATAGTTACCGAAACCTATACTAGTGCAAACTGATAATATCAACAAAATACGTAAGTAGTACACACAGAACTATTTATTTTATAAACCGTTTAATTTTACACAATAATTTACAAATTCGTGATAGTCTGATGATGATATTATTAATCTACTTTCGTTTTTGTTGGGAATTTTTGTTTAGCATGCATAATTTACTTGGGGCAAAGTTAGACTGTTCTTAACAAATGCATTTTGGCCCAATACTAGTTCATCTACTGGAGTCAAGTCGTTCATAAATTGGACACCGATTTATACTTTTTTACTAGTTCATCTTTTGGATCAAAACGTTCATAATTAGGGCACTTTGTTCATCTTCTGGGTAAAATGGCCTATTCCGGCCAATAAACATTTTTATAAAAATATTGTATGGTCATAGGAGGGTTAGTAATAGCTTATTTTAAACTAGATTATATGCAGAATCATATAAAAAATTTAAACCGGTTGAAAATTGGTTGTACCACACATAAAAAAATACCAAAGTTGGGGTAGTCGCTTAATCGTTCATCTATTGGTGATCTGACCCTAGCACCACTAAAAGTGTCAGAAAACGGAACAGATCAGGCTGAGGGCTGTCCGACCAAGTGATTTGTGACCTATTAAACTTTTCTTTTCGATGAATAAGGTTCCAAACTGCTCGTCGATGAGGTAAGTGATCATACGGTTTCCGCTCGGTCCAATAGGCTTGTAGTGGTAGCCTATCCATCTTTCCTAACCATTACCAATACCGAAATTACAATTCCCAGTAACTTGACGACTGAGCTTCTGGAGGGTACAAACTTTATTTTACGCTAAAAAAGGAGTTACGTTTATAAAAAAAATAAGTGGAAAGCGTTACAGTTTACTTATTTGGCACGGGGAATATCCTATCTCTACCTTATTATATTACAGTGTAATTAAAATTGATGATTTTTTAAACTTATCATTCAAAATTAGTTCAGTTGATCGCCAGACAGGTAACGTAAAAAACAGACCCTGACGCTGAAAGCTTTCATCTAAACTCTTTTCTATTCTTAAATGAAATTAATCGTGTCCCTTATCTGCAATTAAAAGCAAGAGCATCCTCGGAGTTTAGTTTTCGGTCTTTTCGCGAAGTCCAAAATTTAGCCCCGTAAGGCAAAACAAATATATAGGCTCCTATGCCGAGACGCCGTTTTTAGACATCCTATTACCATTTTTGGGCAGTGCAAATCAGTGCACTTGCTGTATAACGGACTAGGCACTGGTGAAGGCTTTCCCTTATATGTTGAGTTGAGACGCAAGACCGCAGTCGCTTCCGTAAAAGTCATAAACACGCAATTCTAACATACGGCGTTCCAGAAAAAGAGAGAAGGGACGTGACATCGTCACAAAATGGCGTTCAGGAGTCCCGCCCAACATCTGTCAATGTGAGCCAATGGGCTCTCTAAATAGGATGCCGAAATCGGTGCGAAGTAGAGGAGAAAATATACCAGATTGGACCCTGGGCTTCGATACAGTACTTAAGAATGCAACCAAGATGAACGCTAAGATCAGGAAATATATAGACCTGGATCGCGGATTCTCAACGATCAACTTTTACTGACTTGATTAAGTTTACTGACTGAACCGGGCCTCGTTATATTGTCATCCCTTTTCGAAAAAAATGCAGTTTACTTTATTTGATATATGGTAATGGCAGTGATGGAAAGGCGGTATAAGTACAAAATAGCGCCCTTCATGTTTATTATTACTATTTACAAAACAGATTGTGGTGATTTGAAATTGTTTGTTTAAAATTACTCTTTCCAAGGGGTTATGGGCCGGTATACTTATTTTTTTTACTATAACAAAACTGTAATGTTGTAACTAACATTACAGTTTCCCGATGCGATTGAAATGCGCATCGAAAAAGGTGCCCAGAACCAAGCACACGGGGCGGCTCGCGCCGCCCCTGGCAGCCTGCCGCCCCGGGCCATGGCCCTCTTGGCCATAGGGTAAATACGCCCCTGCTAGCCTACATAATTTAGTCGGTTTCTTTGTTCCCCTTCAAAAAGCGGCGGAGGGTAACAAACATTTATAATCATAATCATAATATGTTTATTTGCAGAAAAAGGGTTAGTTACATGTCTTATCTTTAGGTTAGTGATAGTCCCACCTTCTTCAGCTGGGTTTAACAGCATGCAAATATACCTAATAAATACCTAATAACTACCATGAATGGAATAACAATATGAAATATATATACCGAGAGTATTATGTGATGTCAATAATAACAATAAAACATTAATCAATTAAACATACACTACAAGTTTGGCTAATATATTATAAAATAAAAATAAAAAATAATTACATTGAATGTGATTCCCGTAGGTACAATAAATGTCAATTGGCAGAGAAGAATACTAATTACACAAAAAGATGTCAAATAGTCATTACGAACTGCTCCACTAGGGTAAGAAATTTATTCTTCGTGTTCCATGAATTGTTGGACACTGAAGAAGCAGTGATCCATGAGCCAGACTGAGTTTTCTATTGAAGTCTTTTCCTTCAAGTGCTCTTATTTCGGCTGGTAATTTGTTATACACTGCAATGCTCATATTAAAGGCATTCCTTTTGTATATGTCAAATCTGCAACGTATATATATTGTACTTAGAGCCTTTTGGAAGTAAGCAATAATCACAACGTGAGACCATGACAAGGACCAATGATAATAGCGCCTTCTCTGTCATACCAATTGAAAGTCTAATAAAACCATACCGTTCAATCTTGATATTATTATTACATTTATTACCATGCTAGGTCTATGGCTAATATGTCTATGTATGGACGCTATAAAATATATGGGAGAAAGACATATGCTGGGAGGTGTACCTCCCACAGAGTACCTTCTTATATACTGAAAGTACCTCCCTAAACGGGCCCTAATCGACAAGGACGCCGCAATAGAGGAACATCAGAATTTAAAAAGCGAAATTGATAAATTACGTGGAACTATGGAAAGTTTATTAAATACAGACACTGAAAAGGGCACCGAATACCTGGCCTCAAGTAAACAGTTAATCAACTCTGAGCTGAAGGACTCCAGGTCCGACACACAAGATTCAAGGATATCTTTGAACAAACCGGATGCATCAAGTCAAACAGAGACCGTTACCAAATTAAACACCAGTATCAGTGCAGTATTGGACCCGCGCTCGGCTTCTAAGACACCTGCGCCCCAGACTCCGAAAGTTCTACTTGCTGACGACACTCCATCCATACTAAAAAAGAGGGGTATATACGAAACTGACTCTGTGCTCGTGGAACTTAAAGCATTTAGAGAAGAGACTAAGAACAGCTTCCGTGCTCAAGAATCGAAGGTATGTGACATGTCACTGCAATTTAAACTTATAAATGTATCTATAAGCAGCATTGATGAGAAACTGAAAGTACTGAAACACCTGACATGTGATGTATAAAAACTATCCGTTGGATCTACTCTGCTGCCTCAATGTATTGACACCAAAGAGCTGAAAAACAGTGTAGAACATACTCCAGAATTGTCAAAAAAGGTAACTCATTATTGTACTAGATATTAACTACATTAATGCTAAGACTTTATTGCAAAATACACCAATACGATCAGCGAAGATATCGATGTCGTTACATTCTATTAGAATATGGTTTAGGACCGTTCTTGCTCTAGCGGTGGGAGCGTTAGCACCGCGCTGCGTACGCGCTCCGGCGGCAGCGAATAGCCGCCGAGAGCGACGCACCGCCACAGCACCGACCGCGCCGCGCGCGCCTTCAACCGCCCCATTCGCTCGTGGAACCTGCAGCCCCATTCGCTCCAGTACGGTCGGATTATCCACTTTGTTGTTTAGCAGCTGATAATAATGGATAATATGCAGTAGTTTTCGCCGAGACTCGAGTGTGCGAAGCCCGACCATCCCTGATACAAAAAGCGATGGGTACAAAAAAGGATAATAACCGTAGTCTCTTATACAGATGTCTACCGAATTTCTTTTGGATACGCTCAAGCATTGTGCAGTATTTATTTTCATGCGGATCCCAAACGACTGCACCGAATTCGAGCCTGCTGTATTAAATTGTGACGTTATTCTCATTATGAATCCTAATGTCTTAGAAACACTCTTACATGTAGTCATTATGTGTTCTCTAAAATCTAGTTGTTTATCTAGAGTTAGTCCCAAGTCACGTACTGTGTCGGTATTTACAAGGGATGTGCCGCAAAGGCTATACTCGGTGGCGATTGGAGACCGGATTCGAGCAAAGGAAATATGTACGCATTTAGAGGCGTTGAAGTGTAATCGGTTTTCCTCACTCCATTCAGCAATTGCGTCTATATCCCTCTGTAGTTGTGCTCTATCATTATCGTCCTTAACACTGAAATAGTTTTAAATATGTCGTCTGCGAACATCAAGCACTTCGCCGCACTGACTGTGGCTGGCAAGTCATTAATCATGATTAAAAATTGCGTAGGTCCTAGTGTGCTACCTTGACTTATGCCCGAACGCGTATAATACGGCTGCGATTCGTACCCTGAAAGTTTCACATACTGTTTTCGATCTTGTAGATAATTGGCAAAGAAGTGCAGGAGCCTGGGTGCAAAGCCAATGTCTACAAACTTACGCAGTAGGATATCATTATCTACAAGATCGAAAGCTTTGCGAAAATCAAAGTATGCCGCATCTACTTGCGTTCGGGCATCCATAGCTTCAGTTATACAGGGTGGAAAGATAAGTCGGGCCCTGGAGGAAAACTACCTTAATACGTTGAGATAGCTCAATTCACTGAAAGGAAACATTCTTTAATTTCTTTAAAGGGACATAACTGCATTTACAAATTTTTGGAAAAGAGTACAGTTCTCAACAAAAGTATTTATTTTGTAATTTTTGCCATAAATATTTTTTATGACAATTGATCCCAATCGATCCTGTTTCCAACGAGGATAAAAACTTCTAAATACCAACCAAGTTTAGGGCACAAGAGAACCCATATTAATAATAATAATATTTTTCATACAATTAGTATGGAAAAAAGTAAAAATTAAGAAGAAAACTGTGAATGCAGTTTTAGTTTTTAGGAAAAATAAAAGAATGTTTCCTTTGAGCGAATTGAGCTATCTCAAGGTTTTAAGGTAGTTTTCCTCCAGGGCCCGACTTATCTTTCCACCCTGTATAGTCAACCAGAATGACGTGGTTTGTTGTCGTTGACCGACCTCGACGAAATCCATGTTGAGCATCATCTAATTTAATAGTTATCTGTTGACTAATAAAATAATCCACAATTGATTCAAATAACTTACCAAACACCGACAACACGGCAATGGGTCGATAACCTGTGACATCAGCTTTATCTGCACTACTCTTCAGCACAGGAGTTACTCTGGACAACTTCCAGCAGGATGGGTACACTGTACTACTCAGCGAAAGATTATATATATACAGAAGTGGCACTTCTAGAACAGATATACAATCCTTGGCTAAAAAGGCAGGCATCCCATCAGGTCCCGCCGAGGAGCGAGGTTTGAGTCGCTTGGCAGCGCGCCGCAAGTCGGCAGAGTTGACGGTTTCGACGGCGACCCGCGCCGCTTCGCGTGCGTCTCTGCTGCGCTCCGCTGCCTGCCGCACTGCCGCACTGTCTCGAGCCGCCTTCTCAGCGTCTAGTCGAGGAACCTCGCTGTGAAACACCGAGCTAAAATATTCTGAAAAAGCATCAGCGGCGTCCTGTCCTGTTACGGTTCTGTCATTGTAAGAATAATCGTCCTGTCGTTTGCTGTCTTTGCGTTTGCTCTTTACGTAACTCCAAAACTTTGTAGGGTCATTAATTATATCACGCTCAATGTTAGCCTTATAATTTTTACATGCGATATCAATCAAGTATTTTGCTTGGCCTCTATAAAATCTATACAGTTCTCTATTAAAGTCTGAGCGTGTTTCTTTGTATTTTTTGAAATGATAGTATTTATTTTGTAGGGTGTGTACAATTTCGGAGGTATACCACGACGGATAATTATATTTACCTGTAGTAAGTGGTCGGATTTTCTTAATTGGAACATGCTTAGATATACATTCTCTTAATTTAAATTAAAAATTATCAGTCGCAACATCGACACAATCAGACCCTAACACAGAAGTCCAATCAATTTTAGATATACTGGCATATAGTGCACTAAAGTCAGCCTTGCGAAAGTTCCATTCCAGCAAAGGAGAGATAAGGGACCGCGTGGAAGTATGTACTGAATTAGCTCACGCAGTAGGCAACGACAGCGTGATCTCTAGCGGTGAATGGTAGGCGTCGGGCGGCACGAGCGCTGCGTCAGCACGCTCAACGCGCACTCGCTCCTGCTCCAGCCCACTCAGTACTAAATCTAATATCCCTCCGTGATGGTTTACAACGCTGTTATATTGGTGTATTGCACAAAACTCAAGAAAGCACTCGAATTGTTGACGTACGTAGGTACTGCACGAGCTAAGGTTAAAATCACCTATTAACAACACATCCATTTCAGAATATTTACAAATCGCATTTTCTAAACAATTTAGCACGTTTAGATATTGATCATCATTATAATTAGGTGGCAAGTAGACTACACAGCATAGTAACATATTACATTTATACTCTAATTTAGCTATTAAAAGTTCCATACTATCTGTGATACCATCAACGTCGGTCAGTAGGCGCACGGAATATTTATTGCGAACTGCAAGAAGCACGCCCCCCCACCCTGTGTCCCCCGCGCGGTCCTTTCGTAGCACTACGTAACTCCCAGGAAATAATTCCGAGTCCATTAACTGAGCTAGTTAGAAAGGTTTCCGTGAGAGCAACAATGTCATTGTCAGATAAAAGTAAGTTATTATAAAATAAATCAGTTTTGGACCGGAGTCCCCTTACATTTTGATAGTACACTGAAGTATACACATATGTTTTGTTTTTACATTTGTTCACTTTGTGGACGAAAATTATCACGCCAGGGTTTTATGCAAATATCCTGGGCCCCAGTGTTGGCCGTTAATTTCAATTAGAATTGAAAATTGATCAATAAGATTGAAGATTAATTCCGTAACTAATCAATTACACTAACATCAATTTTTACTAACGTTAGTTCGCATTGATTTTGTGACGTCGTCAATTACACTAACCGTCAATTAGAATTAACCTATTAGGCTACGGCCGTACTGCACACGCCGCACGCAGCCGACAACGTCACGTCGCACGCAGCGTCTGAATGGTGTGTTCGAGAATGCTCGGGAGTGGTCGTTTTCGCTCGCTGCGTGCGGCGTCCCCCCGCCGCCCGCTGCAGCCGCCCGCTGGCTGTTGCGTCTTTAGTCATTTTGGAGCATTGCTGCGGCGGGACGCTAGCTCGAAATGGAGAAATTTACGAAAAGTCGAAAATATTCCACAAATTTTAGTTCATTATCAATTAAATGCCTAGTCACCAAAATATTGTAGGCACCCTCCGTTTGTCTAGCTTTAAATATATTGTTCTTCTTTTTCTTTTGCTTCCTTGATATCATAAATAAAATGTCCTCATCATCTTCCTCCTTAAGCAGTAAATACGCTAGAGTTTTTTCCATCGTAATACTACACACACACGTCCTTTCAGCACGACCGGGGCCTTAGGCCTTCCGGTCGTACTGCACACGCCGCAGTACGACCGTAGCCTGTTACACTAACGTCTCGAAAATTTAATAGGAATTACATAGGGTTGCAAAAAAAACGGTTTTTTTTTGTCTTGAAAAAAAGCCTGAAAAAAAAACCGTGAAAAAGAACAGTTTTTTTTCTGGAATATGTTTTTTTTCTAAAGTACGAAATCTCAAAATTTGCAAGGCAGTTAATACTCTTATACGGTTGTTTTAGACTTTATGTTAACTATTAAACTAATTTAATTTAACAACTTTAATTTCTGGTTTTATTAAACTTATATTAATGAAATATGTAGTGGTATGGTACTATGCTGCTGATAGTTCTAGTGAATAAGTTCAAAGTTTTTTTTGCATTTACTGAGAATAGTTTAGTTACATAACAGACATACCTACTTTAATGTACTTAGTTTTAAGTTACTTATATGAATAAACCACGAAAAACCGTGTTTGTCGTAATATTTGTTCATCTGAAAAAAAACCTTATTTAGAAAAAAAAACAATGGTGCCAGGTTTTTTTCATGTTTTTTTTCATAAATTTGAAAAAAAAACATTTTGTTTTTTTTCTATTTGCAACTCTAGAATTACAGTTAATTAGATTAACGTTAGTGTAACTAAATTAATCCTGTCTTACACTAATAATTAATTTTAAAACTGCATCTCGGGTTCGGAAGTCGGGACCAATATCACAAGATGGAGCTCATGCTGGACCCTAGGGCTACCTACTGGATCTTGGGTTTGGCGCATCATAGACTCATGCTGTTTGGGCTCATTCGACATGTACTGATGAGCAGATGGTACCGGTATCAAAATCTGGAGCTCATGCTGGACCCTGGGGATCCCTACTGGATCTCGGGTTTGGCGCATCATAGACTCATGCTGTTTGGGCTCATTCGACTTGTACTGATGAGCAGATGGTACCGGTATCAAAATCTGGAGCTCATGCTGGACCCTGGGGATCCCTACTGGATCTCGGGTTTGGCGCATCATAGACTCATGCTGTTTGGGCTCATTCGACTTGTACTGATGAGCAGATGGTACCGGTATCAAAATCTGGAGCTCCTTTTTACTTTTACTTTCTTAGTAAAAGTGAAAGTCAAAGTCAAAGTGAAAGTCAAAGTCAAAGTCAAAGTGAAAGCGAAGGTCAAAGTCAAAGTGAAAGTGATAGTCAAAGTGAAAGTGATAGTCAAAGTGAAAGTCAAACTGAAAGTCAAAGTGAAAGTGAAAGTCAAAGTGAAAGTCAAAGTGAAAGTCAAAGTGAAAGTCAGTCAAAGTCAAAGTGAAAGTGATAGTCAAAGTGAAAGTCAAAGTCAAAGTCAAAGTGAAAGTCAAAGTCAAAGTGAAAGTCAAAGTGAAAGTCAAAGTGAAAGTCAAAGTGAAAGTCAAAGTGAAAGTCAAAGTGAAAGTGAAAGTCAAAGTCAAAGTCAAAGTGAAAGTGAAAGTGAAGGTCAATGTCAAGGTCAAGGTCAAGGTCAAGGTAAAAGTAAAAGTAAAAGTAAAAGTAAAAATAAAAAGGTACCATACCTATACCGGTACCATCTGCTCATCAGTACAGGTCGAATGAGCCCAAATAGCATGAGTCTATGATGCGCCAAACCCGAGATCCAGTAAGGATCCCCAGGGTCCATCATGAGCTCCAGATTTTGATACCGGTACCATCTGCTCATCAGTACAAGTCGAATGAACCCAAACAGCATGAGTCTATGATGCGCCAAACCCGAGATCCAGTAGGGATCCCCAGGGTCCAGCATGAGCTCCAGATTTTGATACCGGTACCATCTGCTCATCAGTACAAGTCGAATGAGCCCAAACAGCATGAGTCTATGATGCGCCAAACCCGAGATCCAGTAGGGATCCCCAGGGTCCAGCATGAGCTCCAGATTTTGATACCGGTACCATCTGCTCATCAGTACAAGTCGAATTAGCCCAAACAGCATGAGTCTATGATGCGCCAAACCCGAGATCCAGTAGGGATCCCCAGGGTCCAGCATGAGCTCCAGATTTTGATCCCGGTACCATCTGCTCATCAGTACAAGTCGAATGAGCCCAAACAGCATGAGTCTATGATGCGCCAAACCCGAGATCCAGTAGGGATCCCCAGGGTCCAGCATGAGCTCCAGATTTTGATACCGGTCCCATTGCTTATTAATACAAGCCCCCGAGTCCAGAGTCAAAATCGAAACAAAAATCAAAACCTCGTAGCTTAACCTAAATTCGCGTTTAGTTAGGTGAATTATTAATGTCAATTACCAATTCAATCTACACTAAAATTTAAATTAATGTTTCAATTTTTGAGAAAGACTAAAAATTAAATATCTTCAATTATTAGTTATTCGCAAAGGATTAACACGTTTGTTACAATTAATTTCAATTCTAATTGAAATCAATTTGCACTAAACTATTAGTGTTCAATTTTAACTAACGTGTTTCAATCTTCAATTTTTAATTTTCAATTACACTAACGTTCGGCCAACACTGCTGGGCACAATTTTCACATGCCAATACTTGATCAGCAAAGTTAGGTGGAACACCTATTTTAAATGAAGCGTAATTCCCGCGCGCCTTGAGACCTTTAACAGTACATACAACTTCACTGCAACAAATGTTGTTTAAATGCAATCTTACTTGGTCCTCGGCAGTTCCTTGCTTCACATAGCACAATTGTAAGTATGTCATCTTTTCAGCAGCTTGTAGAAAGGTGGTACCTGGAACTGCAGAGCCTCTTACCATCTTTGCTCTTAACTGCCGACTGCGTTTAGATTCCACCTCATGCCACTTGCCGTCGGTGTTTTGCACGTCTTGCTTATCAACTTCACTCGTGCAGGGTTGACTCGAGGTAAAGGTTGGGATGTCAACAATTACTGTAGTAGCAAGGTCATGAGCCACAGGTAATGCAGCTTTATTTACTTTGCATTTATCCAATGCACTAATGTTTTTTTCCCTTATTGGGGCAGAAGTGCCAGATGGTGCTTGAGTTAAGTTATGTCATGTCATGTCCGTCTGTCCGACCGTCCGTCCGTATGTCACAGCCATTTTACTCGGAAACTATAAGACAAATCTTAATACAATTTTGAAATAAGGGTGTATTTTATGCTACTTAATTTTAGATTCAAATTGAAGTAAAAAATATTTGAGGGGGGGGCACTTTTTAGGGTTCCGTACCTCGAAAGAAAAAAACGGAACCGGAAGGATCACTTTGTTGTCCGTCCGTCCGTCCGTCTGTCAAGACCCTTTTTCTCAGGAACGCGTGGAGGTATCAAGCTGAAACTTATATCTAATACTCAGGTCTACTGTCCCTTCGAACTGTGAAAAAATCAAACTTCTAAGGCAACGCAATCAAAAGATACAGCAATTTATGCCGCAATTTCCGCAATTTTCGAAACTCGCAAGGGAATCAAAACCTACAGGGTACTTTCGTGAACTCAGAATCTTGAAATTTGGTACGAACCAACGTCTTATAGCACAGATAAAGGAAAAATTGCGAAAACCGTAAATTTTTAGTTACATCATATAATAAAAATATTTTTAATAATTTTTAAGTTACTACCCCTATATACCTACAGGTTTGTACGGAACCCTCGGTGCGCGAGTCCGACTTGCACTTGGCCGGGATCGTTACCGGTAATATTCAAAATCAAAATAGTGCCCGAATTTCGCAATGTTTACGTGATATTTTGAAATATAATTTAGGTTATCGTAATAAACAATCAGATTATCCGAAGAATATTCAAAATTATTCAATAACAATCGAGATACCAAAAATGAACACCGATTAATTTGTATGAAAATAATAGCGTTATTCGGTCCCTGGTTGCTTATTGCAATTTTTTATGCAACAGATTCTAAATTGCTAAACGATACCCAAGAATAAAAAAAACATACCTAGTTGCATTGAAATTATTTATTAACCTCAGGTTTATGATAAGATAATGTACTAAAAAATTCTTCGCACTTTCAGCAGACACAAGTTTATTAGGGATTTAGGGTTGTGGGCATGCCCATCGTGCATCGTGCCCACAACGGTGGATCCGCCCTTGGGTAGGACAGGTTCCTCTACCTAAGGTACAGCCTACAGTATTTCTGAGTGATTTTTTTGACGGCAAAAAAAATATATTTCGCATGTGTCTATTTTCCTAAATTTTTAGTATATCTAAGAGATACTCCTTGTGACCTTAATAAAGCAAAAACCGTAGGTATTTATGGAAATTAGTTTTTCACCTCAGCAGCTCGAACAAGCCTACTTAATTCCCTGCGAAAAAACAGTGACGAAAGTGCGATTTTCGTCGTGAGACAATAGTTATTTGTGCAACAAGAGAGGAAAGTTGGTTTTACTTGCGAGTGTTGATTTTGAGTCCCAAGTAAGCGAAAGAGTCTATAATTGAATCACGAGCGAAGCGAGTGATTCTAAGTAAGAATCTTGAGCGTAGCGAGGGACTCAAAAACACGAGATGTAAAATAACTTTGCTCTCGTGTGACACATACAACTTTTCACCTCAGTAGTGAGAACATAACGTATGCGGATTGAAATCTGGACAAAAGTTTGAAGAAGTAAAAAGTAAGTAAATAAATAAACTCAAATTTTATATAAATTCCAATTGAAAGCTTATACATCTGTTAATTAATCCCGTACTTTTATGGGCATTGGATTCTTTATCTTAAAATTATGGTTAATCGAGGAGAACAACGTCGCGAAACAGTATGTAATTTCTACAGTATTAATTCCCTATGGCTGAAAGCGAAGACCGTGGAAAATTTTGTGGAAATAGGATAGAGCTAAAGAGCTATTTATAATAATTTTGCGTCCTTTGTCTTTACAAAAATTGCCACAAGAAGGCTTGGTTCAGGGAAATATTCCAGCATTAGCCGGTTTGCAGAGAGAGTTCGATTAAAGAAAATGACAGCCCGCTGTGTCACAAAATCTTATAGAGAACTCGGGAAGGCATTCAAATGTGGCAGTAAAACTGTTTTAAAATATCTTGAAGACATAGGTATCAGTTAACAATTAAGAAAAGTTACGCCCATCGTCTCCAAATTTTTTTAAAAATAACCGAAAATACGGCCACGTCGTTTGGTCAAAAAATGTAAAAACAGGTGTTTTTCATTTTTGGATTTTTGAATGACTAATATTATGTTGTTTAAAATGGAAATACGTGGCAAGGTAACTATTATTTTGAGAACACCAATAATCTTACGGTCAAGAATGTGAAAAATGTCAAGTATACGAAGCCTCCTTAAAAAGTTATACGATGGAAGATAAATTTAGATCTTAAAAAATCTGTACATTGTTGTTGTCGACAGCGATGGACATAAAGTACCATTACTTTCGTTTGAAACCTCGCATTGGAGTAAACTTACTCTGGCGTTTAATATGATTAAATACATTATTAAAAACCATGAAAAGATTATAAAAATAACTATGTTATAATTATTTTATAAGAAATTTAACGTTGTCCAGATTTCATTCCGCATTAAAGGTTAAAAATATGTATTTCAAATTTGTAATAGACCCCGAAGTATGAAGTGGCAGTTCATGGCTTCACTAAATTAAAAAAAAAACTACTTTGTCTCACTCCCTGGTGTGACGAAAGTCGCACTTTCGTAACTCCAGGGAGTGACGAAATAGCGACTTTCGTCACTATGTATTCGCAAGGAAGTAGGCTTGTTCAAGCTGCTGAGGTGAAAAGTAGCTTGTCAATTTAGTTAAGGCCATGAACTGCCACCGAAGTATGAACTTCGGGGTCTATTACAAATTCGAAATACATATTTGAACTTTAATATGTTCTCACTACTGAGGTGAAAAATTGTATGTGTCACACAACAGCATAGTTATTTTACATCTCGCGTTTTTGAGTCCCTCGCTAAGCTCAAGATTCTAACTTAGAATCACTCGCTTCGCTCGTGATTCAATTATAGAATATTTCGCTTTCTCGGGACTCAAAATCAACACTCGCAAGAAAAACCAACTTTCCTCTCTTGTTGCACAATAGTACATTACTGCAGAGACCAGTAAGTAAGCTTTCCTGGCTGAGTATTTAGTAGCCGTCCGAGTCGAATAAGCTGATTACGGTCGAAGCATGTATAGTGCTTTTCTCAAACATGTAAGGAAATAAAATTACTTGTTTAGTGCTTCAGTTACTGGCTGAGTGATTTAATGTTGTATGAAAATCCTTTACGTACGTCGCGCTGAACCTGCCTTGGAATAGAGTCCCTACTGGTCTCTAATTACTAACGTAACAGGAACATTTCCGAGCATGTTTGAGAAAATAACTATGACGCCACTGCAAGTAGGTAACGAGTTCATAGTTCTTACCGACTATCCATTACGGCTTTGATTGCAGCGACATACCCGAACAATGCTTGAGCATGTCCACCACGGCCGTGACGTGCGCCGGCGTGGCCGCGCACAGCGACGGGCTGCTGCCGCACCCGGACTCCTGCCAGCTGTTCTACTACTGCCCGCCGGGCCACGCGGCGCCCGTGTGCCGGCGGTGCCCGGCCGGCCTGCACTTCAGCCCCGACACGCACGTCTGCGACCAGCCCCACCACGCCAAATGCCAATAGACACAGTTGCTTTCCTTACAACACGGATTATGGGTTTTTGATTATATATTACAATTCAGTAACGCGCCTTTTCATTCGAAAACATACTTACCTAAGTCTGGAAAAAGTCTTCGGTGGCAAGTGGTATTTTCTGAATTTTTCCTAAAGAACATTAGCGTACGCCAATAACTTGTATATTAAAATAACTTTGAATTAGGTTGCCAAACAAAACTTTGGCCCCCGGCTCTATGACCAATGCTTGGTATTAAGATGGCGAATGCAAACAAAAAGGAAGAGGTGCAGCACAATAAACGTTTACTAATTTGAAACGAATAACAGTCTAAAACATTCGACATAACAATTTTAGTTCAGACGCCCTTGAAAACACGCTGTTCCAGATCAGTCATTTCAGAGTATTTCAAGAAATGGAAGGACGGAGACGCGTCAGTGCAAGGTTTAGCAAGGTGGTGCGCTCGCCGTGGCAAAGAGTACGTCCAGGGCGTTGCACAGGGCACGGTAGTTCACCTGCAAAATGAAACCAGATTAGTTATTTAACTCAATACCTAGGTAACTGATGCTACTAACGAGAAGGATTTTACTTGCCTCCTGGGAGGAATCAAAGTGGCAATTTTCTATTCAAGACTTTACTAACAATTCTTTGTGTTTGTGATCATTATACCTAAGTGTATTTTTGCAGATAAAATATTGTAAAATTAGGTACTAGAAAAAAATATTAATGGTGAATTTTCAAGTTATGTTACATATCTACTAAGGCCTTAAATTTTCGCGTAGCGCTGGTATGGTATGATGACTGCCCCGCGCCAAACAGGATGATGACGAGATGATTAGGGTTTATTGTAATTCTCATAGGTGGTATGAAACGCAGTAGGTATGTGTCCCGTCCCGTGGTAGCAAAATTCTTTTCATCTCGGGCGTTAACGCTTCAATCCCTGTCTACGCTCACGTTCTAATTTAGAATCTACTGTGGAATCCTTATTTTCTGGTAGCAGACGCCTTGTTGATGAGGTCCCGTTCTCGAGCAGAGACCAGCGAGAGCAGGTTGTGAGCACTTAGCGCTCGGTCCGCGGAGACAGATCGTACCTCATCGCCACAGCCGCGTTGATAGCCGAACGCCTTGTAGATGAGGTCCCGTTCCCGAGCAGAGACCAACGAGAGCAGGTTGCGAGCACAAAGCGCTCGGTCCGCGGAGACAGATCGTACCTCATCGCCACAGCCGCGTTGGTAGCCGAATGCCTTGTAGATGCGGTCCCGTTCCCGAGCAGAGACCAGCGAGAGCAGGTTGCGAGCACATAGCGCTCGGTCCGCGGAGACAGATCGCACCTCATCGCCACAGCCGCGTTGGTAGCCGAACGCCTTGTAGATGAGGTCCCGTTCCCGAGCAGAGACCAGCGAGAGCAGGTTGCGAGCACATAGCGCTCGGTCCGCGGAGACAGATCGTACCTCATCGCCACAGCCGCGTTGGTAGCCGAACGCCTTGTAGATGAGGTCCCGTTCCCGAGTAGAGGACCAGCGAGAGCAGGTTGCGAGCACATAGCGCTCGGTCCGCGGAGAGAGATCGTACCTCATCGCCACAGCCGCGTTGGTAGCCGAACGCCTTGTAGATGAGGTCCCGTTCCCGAGCAGAGACCAGCGAGAGCAGGTTGCGAGCACATAGCGCTCGGTCCGCGGAGAGAGATCGTACCTCATCGCCACAGCCGCGTTGGTAGCCGAACGCCTTGTAGATGAGGTCCCGTTCCCGAGCAGAGACCAGCGAGAGCAGGTTGCGAGCACATAGCGCTCGGTCCGCGGAGAGAGATCGTACCTCATCGCCACAGCCGCGTTGGTAGCCGAACGCCTTGTAGATGAGGTCCCGTTCCCGAGCAGAGACCAGCGAGAGCAGGTTGCGAGCACATAGCGCTCGGTCCGCGGAGAGAGATCGTACCTCATCGCCACAGCCGCGTTGGTAGCCGAACGCCTTGTAGATGAGGTCCCGTTCCCGAGCAGAGACCAGCGAGAGCAGGTTGCGAGCACATAGCGCTCGGTCCGCGGATACTCGCGGGATGGTGCCGCAATGCTCTTTGTCCATATCCTGCCAAAACAATTCAAAATTGTTCACCAGTTGGTCAGAAATGTTTGTTAGAATAGTGAACGTTTTAGACATGAAGTTTTTCTATTTAAAGTTGAGCATAAAATCTATTTACCTACGCACGCTACTCTTTTAAAAATGCAAATTTCGGTCTGTAGCCTGCAGTAATAACTGCTTGTACGTACGTACGTCAAATCTAAAAACCGCTTCCTAGCATGCCCATAAAAAATCTAAAGTTTATATCAAGGAGCTTAGTGAGCGGTTCGGTGAGAACTTATATAACCTATGAGGTTACAAAAGTGGTACTCATTCTACTGGTTTACCTGAGACTTTCTCTTTAATACGCACCTTAAACACTTCGAGAATGTTGGACAGCTGATCAGGGAATTTCGCCAGCTTGGCTAAAGCAATGGACACAATGTTCCTCTCTTCAAAGTTGAGATGGTTGAGCGGCGAGTCGATGGTAGGCACATGCGGTATGGGTACTAGGAGTGGTGCACGTTCTAATCCGCTTTGCGTCAAGCATTCGCCCACGGTTTCCGCGAAGCGAAGGTATTCTATGTAGCGTCGGCGCGCGGGCGCACAGAATCTGCCAACAAAATTTACATTAATCAACCGACTTCAAGATTTCGAAGGAGGAGGTTATCAATTCGTCGGGGTCTTTGTTTTTGCTATTTTTTTATGTATGTTCACCGATAATTCGAAGACTGCTGGACCGATTTGGAAAATTCTTTTTTTGTTTGAAAGAGTATATTTCACAGTTTGTCCCATTGTAATCAGGTCAGGATCTGATGATGGGATCCTGTAGAAATCGAGGGAACTCTTCAACTATTATAGGGCACACCTATAGTGATTTGAGTACTTTTTACAGCAGCTCGAGCATTTGCTTTTGGAAAGGTTGAGGCTTAGTGAAGGCGGTTTTTTTTTGTTTAAAATTATTTTAGGTATAATTACCTGCCTATGTTTTACCTTTGACTAGATTATTAGATGAACATAAACCGAGTTAGATTTATTTGAGAACACATATATTACATATACTTAGCTTACTTTGGAAGACAAATCCGCCGTACCAGGCATGGTTGTCGGTTGACGACCAGTTCTTGCTGCATTCGTTGATGGTCCTTCCGAGCATTATCCGTAAGAGAGCCGATCAAACATAAAGAAGGCGGTCACCGGAGTTCTGCGTTCGCGTTTCATACTTGTCTTTATAAGTCCAATGGAACGCAAACGCAGAACTCCGGTGACCGTCTTTTTGTGTGTTTAGGCTCGAACAGCTCCGACAGTAGAAGTAGGCATATAGGCTGGTAGACCTCGCGAGAGATCATAAATTCAGTGACTGCTTGGAGATGGTGTTAGTGTCGGTACTCACACTTCCATGAGTGTGTCCATCTCGAGGGGCGTCAGCGCGAGGCCGGCAGCGGCGAGGCCGCGATAGAAGTCGGCGCGCGGGATCACCAGTTCCTTGTGCTTGTCGTACTGCTGCAAGAAGTCTAAAGGCCGCACACCCTCGCGGACCATCTGCAGACATAATGTAATCACTAATATCTTAAAATTTTCGATAAATTAAGTGCTAATCAAAAACTTTACCTCCTAGCATTCTCAAAAGAATCAAAAGAGTAAGTAATAGCTCGTAAGGACTTGGTCTCTGGTTGACGTTGCTTACGGCGTAACCGTCGGTAGAAATGTTGTTGATTTGCCTAACAATGTATACGTATACGGCCTTAAACGAAGACTATACACGGTGCCCGTGAGCATTGCGAGAGATTTTAACCACGCATTTCTGAGGTCAAAAGAATGAAAAAACATTATATGACTTTTGTTGTAAAACGCCAAAAAAAAATTTTTTTATTTATTTTTTTTTTCACTTTTTTTGAATGCTGTTCTACATAAAAAGTAAATGTCATTAGAAAAAAGTAACGGAAAAAGTAAATTGCTACATTTTTTCTCGTAAAAACTAGTCCATGCAAAGTGTTTCTTAGGTCTTTGATATCAGTCAATAAGAGATGTCTAGACTATGCCCCATACCGGTGAGATCGCCATCAAAAAATCATTTTACACTGAGAAACAATTCAAAATGCAATTTTTTGTAAGTAGTATTTACTCTGAAACTATGGCGAATTTCGAAAAAGTTTAAAGGACATTTTGTTCTCTAAATATGATAATGAATACACTGTTAAAGTCTCTCGCAATGCTCACGGGCACCGTGTATAAAGGTCTAAACAACATTGGTTACTATTCACCTGGGTAAAACGCTTACCAGGAGTTATGCCACATACCTTGCCCTTGATCTTAGCCAGTATCTGCACGATATCTGTCTCCAGCGGGTTGACCGTCTTGCTCCTCTGGCC
Source organism: Pammene aurita (assembly GCA_947086415.1). Taxonomy (NCBI): domain Eukaryota; kingdom Metazoa; phylum Arthropoda; class Insecta; order Lepidoptera; family Tortricidae; genus Pammene; species Pammene aurita. The sequence goes on along the minus strand of OX352291.1, from coordinate 49,079,889 downwards.
GCGAGGCCCCGGCCCCGGCCCGGCTATGACCGCACTCTCCACTGGCCTCTCCTCCAGGTCATCCAAGAGTTTTACGTAGCTGAAATAAAAATATAATAGAAAATAAACAATTTCGTTGAAACCGGCCAAGTGCGTGTCTGACCGTGGTCCGTGGTGGCATAATGGAGAGTTCTGTACCTTCAACGGAATAAGAAAAAATAGTTATCAAAAGGTCCTATTTGCTTATGGAAGAGGTTTTTGGAGATAACTCGAAAACGCTTTAACCGTTTACAATTTTTCTTGAAATGCAAGGAGATACACCTTAATTTTTTTCATAATTTTTGGATCACCGGTTCAAAAGTTACAGGCACAGTTTTTTTGACTTTTAGGGTTACTATTTCTGGAAATAAATAAATAAAAAATTTCATACAAACCTCAACGTTACTTGGTCAATGTTACAAGTATTAAACTCTATTTCTTTGCTTTATTGGATACTTATAACAAACGCTGTTATTTAAAAATGTGAGATCTTAAAGTAGGTTAGATTTGACTTGGCCAGTTTTTATCAGAATTAAAAAAAAAAATACATATATATATATATGTTGAATAACTTTATAAAATGACTGATGTAATGAAAACTGGCCAAGTCAAATCTAACCTACTTTAAGATCTCACATTTTTAAATAACAGCAATTGTTATAGGTATCCAATAAAGCAAAGAAATAGAGTTTAATACTTGTTCATAATGTTATTTTGTTCCTATAAATACATATTTGGATTTTGCATAGAACTTGGCACTCATTTAGATCTCCATTCTTTTTGCGACGAAGCCCACAGCCAAGCATAATTTTTGTATTGAACTTGGCTCTCCTTTTTTACATTTATGTTTTTGGTGGGATATAAGTTACACCAAAATGGTTGCCACTCAGCATGAGTTTTGGTAAGGTAGCCACACTAGCCACACAACGCTGATTTTCAGGGCCACCAGAACTTAAAAACTCTACCTAACTAGTGACAACAATATTTCCAACAGTATTTAACTACGAGTAGAATATAACCTGGTCGAACCTGAATCCGCAGTCGTCGAGATAGCGGAGCTCCAGGGCCCGCACTTGTTCCGGTGTTGGGAGGACGCCGAGTCGCGCCAGCACGCGACGCAGCTGGCCGCGGGACACGTGGCCGTTGTTGTGTCTGAGAACACGTTGTATGGTTAATATAGGTACGTCGGTCTTTAATAATAGATGGAAACAACGTTTAGAAATAAAGGAAAAATAGAAAAATCCACTGCCTCAGGCGAGACTCGAACTCGCGACTCCGAGATACATACCCATCGCTCCGACAAACTGAGCTACTGAGACTTACCTGATGGCTGCGAATTTCTCCACTATATCCTTTATGGGTCTTAGACGTTCTACTTAAATTTAATACAAAATTAATAACAGATGGAAAATAATATCACATTAATTAATTTATAAACTTTATTGCACAATAAAAATAAGTACAAATGGCGAATTTAATGCTTTAAGCCATCCTCTACCAGTCAACCATAAGGACAAACAGGAAATCGCTAAAGTGACTGTTGTGAAAGAAATCTTGTTGATTTCTGACGGTAGATTGCTACGGTGTGTGGGTCCTAAAACTCGCCGCAACGTCAGTTACTCCGTGATGACGCATGCAGCTGTGCCGAAATGTCGGGTGCTCAAAAACAAAATAATGTATATTGGAGTGAGCAATACCCCGTTACAAATAATAGTTATTAAGTTAATGACCATGTGAGCTTGAAATCGAATTCGCATAGAATATTTTTTTGTAAATTTACCATGTTCAGCGTGGTAAAATACAATTACATTCGGTAGGATTCAAAATATGTATTTTACATAGACATATAAAATAGGAAGACGTGGTCCCACGAAGATAGAACTGATACTCCATTATAAGCCGCGGTCTCGTGCACACACATTCACTTTTGATGTTTGAACCAATCACCGCTCGTCCACGAGTTGTATATGTGTGCGTGTCGCGCGTAAACACGAGGAAATCGGCTTATTATGAATCACAATTTTGTCTTCACTATGGTCTTCACGGCGCCGCGTGTTTTTATTTTATATGTCTAAGGTATTTATCCCTTCCTCCCCTAAACATCTCACGTAAATATTGGTAGCATATCCATACTAATATTATAAATGGGAAAGTGTATGTGTGTGTTTGTTTGTTTGTCCGTCTTTCACGGCAAAACGGGGCGACGAATTGACGTGATTTTTTAAGTGGAGATAGTTGAAGGAATGGAGAGTGACATAGGCTACTTTTTGTCTCTTTCTAACCCCCCAATTCCCTAAAATGGGGGGTGGAAGTTTGTATGGAGCATTCCGGGGGGAATCAGGAAAGGGGAACCGTGTTACCCCGAATTTAACGCGAGCGAAGCCGCGGGCAAAAGTTAATAATATATACACTTACTCGTCATGCTCTCCAAACGCAGGCCTCAGATCGATGCTCCTCTCCCCGACCGCCGCCCGCACGCGCAGCAAGGCCCTCTGCGCCGCGTCCAGCTCGTGCTCCCCGAGCCCGCCGCGCTCGCTGGCCGAGCCCACCGGGGGCAGCGCCGCCACCGCCGCCGCCGCCGCGCCCGCCTGCACGTCCGGGTGCTTCTCCAGCTCCTTTACGGCGAATACTGTAGTGATAGAAAGGATTAGGGGAGAATACAAGGTTATCAACTTTACAAAAGTCAATTTATAGTACATTACATCAGGGCCGGGAAAACACGGATTTCCGGCTAAGTAGGTATAGACGGCCGAGCGTAGCGAGACTAGCGAGGCCGGATAGATACGAGGCCGGGAATCCGTTTTCACGCCGAGGCATGTATAGTGCTTTTCTCAAACATGCAATGAAATAAAATAAAATAAAAAACCAAAAGGACAATGTTTTATTCAATCTAAAAAGCGACCATGAAGTAAAAATTAAAAAGTTTAAATCAGCTGTTCGTAAAACCTGCCGCCATCTTTGACGCTGTCTGAATGAGGTTGGATGTTGAAACAAAAAAAAAAGTTACTCTGCAGGCCTAGGCCTGAAAAGTTGTATGAAATCCCATTTCAGGCCGCCTCGAGATGCTGCGCCCGAAAAAGGATACTTCCGAGTCCATTATAAGGAACGTAAAGAGAATATTTCATTGCATTGTATGCCAAACTGGTACAGGGGTTACATGGGTATAGATTTTATTTCGTCTAAAGTTCTGACTCCGGTCTAAAGACTCCTGTCCATAATTTACGTTCCCTTAGTCGTCCTGGAAATCCTAACGGCAGACTACGTCGTAATGGCCAACTTAGTCACCGCATGTACAAGACCTCCTACGACAACTACTTCAACCTCCTAGGAATACCTACCCCCAATCAAAAACCGGACAGTCATCTGGTCACCACCATTCTCAAGGTACTTCGGTAACAGGATTGTCCACAGTCCCATAGACCTGCTCGGCACCAGCATTACCTTGATCGCAATCATCCTCAAACGTCCGCCAGCACACGCGGTTGTTGTCGTTGGGGTCCACGTAGTGGCGCAGCACGCACACGGCCTCTTGTGGCGACAGAACTGTCCCCAGACCCATTGCGTCCATCGCGCGACGGAACTCTGCCGGCGCGATCTGACCACTGTTCAGTGGATCGTAATCCTGAAAGACCAGGTAATTTTGTATATAAGAATCTCATGAGATGGTATTACACACGTTGCCTGTAGTTCTTGAAATGTACAATATAAATGTCGTGTAAGTAGTGTAAAACAGTTCAGATCAAAAAAATATATACGCCGGGGCCACCATGGAATGTGAAGCACATTCTGTCTTGTAGCTGCCTCGTAGATCTTTTGTGTTATGTAGCAACTATTAAAAATAATAATACTAACCATTCTTCTTCAACACTACCAAATTATCCAGCAGAACTGACCCTAAAAAACTCCGAAACTCGTATCTTTCGCTGCAAGACGAACTCCTGGACTCGCAGCATAAGCTCAATGAGATCGCGCGTGGGGCGCGACTGCTTCAGTATAGGATGGAAGCACTCGTTAGGGCCCAGAGGTGCAGTGGAGCGCCCGGCGTCGATCTCCGGCCGGGAGAGCTTCGGGAGAGTCGTGTCGATTAGCGCCACGGGGTTATTGTACTCCTGGGGAAGGAAGTTTGATTGAGGAGTGGAAGCGATCGACTGCTGAATCAATATGCGGTATCACAAACCAAGATCGACAGTCTGTTAGTTTTACAAAACCAAAGGCAGCTAGCCTTGAGGGATTCGATTATTCCATGGTGTATCCTACTATTACTCTGTCAAACCTACACTACAGCAGCAAGTTCAAGTCTTCCGTTATTGAGATAGAGCGTGACAAAACGCGTCTTTAACCAGTGCGATGTGGTAGGTTACTATGTATCTCTAGGAATCAGCTCCATTGGTATTAACCCTGTAACAGCCTATTACGGACCTAACTCCTTATTTTCAACTATTATTGACAACATGTCAGAGTTCAAATCTAAGCGAATATTTTATTTAGTCGGTTTTAACTGTGTTAAGCCCAAACTGCTTACCACTCCTAGTCCCCGGATGCCCTCCTTCTTGACCGCCTCCACGGCCTTGAGGAACTCGACGTAGTCCAGCGTGTACGAGTCCTTGATGAACCGCCGCACCAGCAGGTTGAAGTCCTCTGAGGACACCAGCACGCCGATGTAGTTCAGGATGCGAGCGAAGTGGGCGAAAGTTATTCGGCCGTCGTTTTTTGCTACCTGGGGAACAAGAAGTTAGGATAATTCATTTACAAGGGATGTCACAATTACTACGCACCAAAACGACTGGCACGTACTTCCGACGAAAATGGTAAGAGCATGCTACTTTGCCTCGATAGATGCGCATCTCCAATATGGGATAGAGTAGAGTATTTACAAAAACGAGCAGTGCGAGCTATAGTTCGAATCCCTCAAAGAGACTCTGCAAAACTGCATTTTAAGTTGCTAGACATTTTGACGCTACCCTCACTCTCTATCCTACAAATGGCGGTAACCACACGTGAAGAGGTGGATGCAACGCCTGAGAACACAAATGTGGGCCATCGCAGATACGCGACCCGCAGCGCGCTCTTTGGGAAACTACCTTGCGTATCACAGTTGTCACACCGACTCAAAAAGTCAGGAAAGCTCACACACATCACAAGGTCGCAAGGTCTACAATCAGATCCTTGATGAAATAACAGCTGTGCACAGTGAACAGGTTATATAAACCTAAAATAAGATAGAATATGCGTGGTCCGACAAGCACCGGCCAAGTGCGTGTCGGACCACGCATAATGGACGGTTCCGTACCTTCAATGAATAAACCAAACCAAACAAATATGAAAAGGTCGTATCTGATGCTAAGGAAGAAGTTTTTTGGAGACAACTCTAAAATGGCTTAACCGATAATGTCTAAAATAATTTTCGCAGAAAGTATGTGATAAGTCGCATCATCTCAATTTTTTTCTTATTTTTTTGACGTACGGTTTAAAAGTTACATTTAATCCGACGTCGATCATCATCCGACTTTATAAGCGTTTTTTTCTGAAGGTATTCACTTAATCACAAAATGTTTAAAAAAACCTCGATCTCACTTTTAAAGACTGATGACCGATTGATGTGCAACATGTTGATATTTGGTAAAAAAGAATTTGGAATTTAGTTACATGTATGGAGCGCCCCCATTTTTTTTGAAATTTGACTACATAACTAAATAGCGGCATACAAAATACACCTTATGACTAAATTTTATTAAGATGCGTCTTATGGTTTCCGAGTAAAATGGCTGTGACATACGGACGGACGGACGGACGGACGGACAGACGGACATATGTTAATTGGACAATATGTTATATTGATATGTGACCAACTATGACGTGTAACCGTATGTTATTAATAAATTTTCATTTCATTCCATTCATTTCATTTCATTTTCATGACGAAACTATAAGGGTTCCGTTATTGCCATTTTGGCTACGGAACCCTAAAAATGGCTTCTTGAGCAGGCGTTTTACGACCAAAAGGAGTTATTTTGTAGTACTTAATAGTATTAATACTTATTACTATTGTTTACTGAATATAATTGTATTATAATCAACATTTCATACAAGTACGTTTTAAATAAGTTAAAATGTACTTGTATGAAATGTTGATTTGTAATATGTATTACCAATAAATAAACATAAACATATCTCTATAAAACCGAATTATAAATTGCTTGTATGTCGTTCTATATCTTACCAGTTCATAGTCCTGGAAGTAAGGCTTCAGCGGCAGCTCTCGAGCAGCTATGGTAGCCAGCAAGCAGCAGAGGCGCCTCATCTGCCACTGGTCGAGGCGGTGACACTCTGGCTCGGGTGGTGGCGGGCAGGCCTCCAGCAGGCAATCTGCTGATATTTTGTCTTTGCCTCCCGCATCTAAATTTATTAAAGATCTTAAGTCTCTGATGTTTTTGTGACATCATTTTATTAGCGATATTGTTAAAAACCTTCGACGAGTCATAACCGTAGACGTAATTTTAAATAGTCGTAATAAAGTTATACCTACTAATTATATTCCGTAGATATCTAAGATTGTGCTAGAAAGGCTAGATTTTAGAGCTAACTCAAAAACATATCAATACTAAAGAAAACTAGTAACAACTGTCGCTGATCTCTCGTTATGTAAAGTGGCAAAGAATAGCCTCAGCTTAGGCCCTCGGCGCGAGGGCTCTCGCCGCCGGGCCCTCATTGCCGGGGCAAATGTCACGAACGGATGACGTCATCGATTTTAGTTCAGATACCTCTTCTACTCGCGTTTACTAAGCATTTAGTGCGCACGACTAGCATATGAAAAACTCAAGATGCTACGGCAGATTTTCCGCTACGCATAAATTTCTGAATGCTACGCGCTACGATGTTTAAAAGCGTAGTCGTGTCTTGGATATAGAACATGCCAAGAGAGATATCAAGGCAAGTAAGCACTTTTTCAGCTGTGAAAATGTAGAGGCACTAAATTCAGTTAATAAAAAAATATGTTTACTTATTTACATATTTTTAGCATTAAATTGCAGAGGGCTTCATCATTTCTTCAGCCGTTTTCTAGCTCATGGTTACGGCGGTTTGGTTCCTTTTAAAACTAATGATTTGTGTTCTTTGAAATGTACAAACCCAAAACAATGAAAACAAATTTTAATATTTTAATAAAAGGAAAAAAAGAGAATTGTAACTACAGTTGGCTTCAATAGAATCAAGGAATATTAATTTATTTTTCACTTCTCATGCTCAAAAATTGTGTCATATTATGCTTACCAAGGCGGACTAAAGTAGTACATTTAGCCTCTAGGGCTAATATGTATACATATTTATGATTTACAAAACATTTTAAATTGACCAATCGGAACACCTCACCATATTAAATCCACCAATCACAACACATATCGAAGTTAATCGGAACGCTAGATACTTTTTTAGTGCGTATACTGTGTAAATAATTTAAATCCTTAAAAAAAACATTGTATTTAATATCAACCAATCAGAATACAGCAATATTAAGGCACTGGTCCCACCGCGGGCGAGTAACTATGAGCTATCGGCTATTTTCTAGCCCAAGCAACGAACAAAAGATAATCGTTCCCGTGTAAATAAAAGAGAGAGATGTATATTTATAGTTCATCGCAGTGTGAACAGCCAGCGATGAACTATAAATATATATCTCTCTCTTTTATTTACACGGAAGCGATTATCTTTTGTTCGTTTCTTGGGCTAGAAAATAGCCGATAGCTCGTAGCTTACTAGCTCGCGGTGGGACCAGTGCCTAAAATCGACCAATCAGGAAACGCAATTTATTTCTCAAACCATGAGGTATTTTTTAGTTCCTACTTCACAATCATTAAAAAAGATTTTTCACACCACTAATCGTATACGGGCTTTTTCTTCCCTGCTAGGAGGGAAGAAAGCGGCACTTTTCTGTTCTAAGACATTAGCTTTTTTTTTCAGCTGGTCCGTCATTAAAAACATATTTCTTATTGAATTAATCGATTAATTATAATCAGGAAGCACGTTAGAAGCACATATAAAGTTAAAATAAATATGATTCAACAATAAAAAAAAAATATTCTCTAGGTGGTGTGAAAAGCAGTATGTGTCACATAGGAGCAAAACTATTTTCACTTCTCTTATTCAAAAAAATGTCTTTTCTACCTCGTTTAGAGGGAGCAAAAACGACTTTTGCTCCCTCTACATTTTTTTAAAACTTTTATTTCTGCCCTGACAACAGGGAGCAAAATTCAATTTTGCTCCCTGCTGTTAAGTTCCTTACTTGACAAAACCGCATAAACAAGAAACTTTAAAAGACGTCACAATCAATTCATCAGCCAGCCAGAGACACCATAGAAAAAAAAAATTATACAATTTTTAGTAGCGTGTTTAAGGAGACAGTTTCAGTAAGCGTTCAAAAACCATCCATTATTTCTGCATAAAACGTTTATGGCTTCATTAGTCGTCTCCTTCAACGCGCTACTGAATAACATATGATATACTTATTACATCAAACTGAAGTTTAAAACGTGATTTTAATAATACACCTTATATTAATAAGTGTGAATAGGTCAACATTTTTCATTAATTAGTATTTATGATTATATTTTAAATAATAGTTACACTCATAAAATGTATTTAAAAAAAACACCATACATTATAAAGCGCGCGAACACGCGTACTTTTTTAAATTAAAAAAATACGTTCTGGAGAAAATATTGATATTGAATCTGTATTTTCGAGATATTTTCCTTGACTAATAATAACCGAATTATTCACAATGAATTCAACGAGTTCTTCCAGTGAAAACGAAATCTTAACACCTGAATCTGTGAAAATAGAAGCGAACAACGTAATTAACAATTTACTACCTACGAAGTCCAGAGGAAAATATATAAAAGCTTACGAACATTTTGCTATTTGGAAAAATGGTAAAGGTGCGAAGTCTTTCTCTGAGACAGTGTTTTTAGCATACTTTCAAGAATTGGTTAAAACTAGGCAGCCTTCTACTCTTTGGAGTATTTACTCCATGTTAAAAGCGACCGTAAGTAACAACAATGACGTACAGATTAATACATATGCAAGATTAATGGCATTCCTGAAGAGGCATTCTGAAGGTCATAAAGCGAAAAAATCAAAAGTATTGTCTGCCGAAAATATTAATACTTTTTGAATGAGGCACCTGACTACAACTTTCTCGCCGTAAAAGTAAGTAAATATATAAATTAATAAACACTTTAAATTGATTGTTTTTCTGTCTACTAGCTATGAAAAGAAAACATGCTTTTATTTATATGGACATTGTTTTTTTTTCAGGTGGCATTAATTTTCGGGGTCACTGGCGCTTGTCGCGGACAGGAGTTATTAAATATCACAATAGACGACGTACAAAAACACTCCGAATCATTAATGCTAGTTAATTTAACAGATACGAAAACCAAAATAGACAGATCTTTTGTGGTTCGAGATGATTACGTGAAAGTAGTAGAAAAATATCAGTCTTCACGGCCTTCTGGTATGAGTAATAAAAGATTTTTCGTTGCCTACCACAACGGTAAATGCACCAAGCAGGTTATTGGGAAAAATAAGATAAGTCAGATGCCAAAAGAAATCGCACGTTACTTAAACCTCTCAAGTCCGGAGCAATATACAGGACATTGCTTCAGAAGAACCTCTGCGACTATTTTGGCTGATTCTGGAGCCAATTTAACTAGTATTAAACGCCTAGGGGGCTGGAAATCGTCGACAGTGGCAGAAGGCTATATTGACTAGTCTGTAGAAAATAAAGCCGCATTGAGCCGACGCATAGCACAAACCATCCGCCGCCACCGTCCACTGTCACCGCAGCCCGGAACGTATGCTCAGGCACGTACTGAACAGATAACCCAAAGGATGATGACTGATCAAGATACTGCTGTGGAGCCGAGCCCGACTTTTACAACACAAGATAATCAAACACATAATAAACCTGTTAATCCTGAAAACATTCATACTATCAGCCAAACTTTTACAGAATCCTCGGTGCAAAATACTCAAATAAATAGAACGAATGTCTCAGTGCCAAACAAACACGTAACATTAACATTTGAAAATTGTACAAATTTTACTATTAATTTTTAATTATATTTCTTTATTGTATGTGTATTTTAGTTAGGCTTCATAAAAGTATGATTGGTGAAGTGCTGAAGTTTTATTTACTTACAAGACGATTATTTTTTCTCATAAGAGAAGTGAAAAGCAGAGTGTATTACTCGGTAGCAAAATTATTTCTATCTCGGGCTTGGCGCTTTGAATCCCTCACTACGCTCAGGATTCCACGTTAGAATCCCTCACTACGTTCGGGATTCTATTCTGGAATCCTTCGCTTCGTTCGGGATTCAAAGCGCTAACCCTCGGTGAAATATAGCATTTTGCTCCCTTGTAATACAATCTACTATTTCACCTTGGGCGTTAACACTTGAATCCCCCACTACGCTCAGGAGTCTACTTTAGAATCCCTCGCTGCTCTCGGGATTCTATTATAGACTCCGTCGCTTCGTTTGGGATTCAATACACGCCCTCGCCGTAAATATTTCATTTTGCTCCCTTGTTACACAATCTACTATTATTTTTTTGGAAGCGGTTTAAAGCGTGTTTAAACTGTTTAAAGAGCTAATTATACCGTCGTCTGTGGAATTTATTCGCGGTGTTTATATTTTGTATCTGTGTCTAAGAAGTTAAAAAAATTAAAAGACCGTCAAGTTAAACCATAATTTCACCTTAGTTTAGTTATTGTGCGTAAATAATAAGTATTTTTATCTTATTTTCACGCAATCGAAGGGAAAAATTGTATGCATTACTCTGGTCTAAAAGCCATATTACCACTCGAACTATTTTCCCTCACTTCGTTCGGGAAAATAACCACCTCGTGGTAATATGACCTACTTTAGACCCTTGTCAAACAATGTACTATTAATACTGCGATACGTATTATTATTCCAGGCTAGGCTCAACAAATAGTTAATTCACATATCTCCTGGCAGAGAACTTCTCAACGCCGTCTGGAAATCGTTCTTTAAAACTACGTATCTCTTTTAGTTGCTTTATCAAAATCGATCATTCTGCCAATAAATCATGAATTCCAATGGAAGCACTAAGAGCAAGTCGCATGTTTTGAGTTCGCAAAAAGTAAAATTAGGCATTGCTTGTAAACTTTAGTTATGTGTAAGCTCGCGGTGTAATGTTTCTCGCGTGCTCAACGCTAGTCTAGTTAGTCATTATTTTACGGACTCGTATTATAGCGGAAAAATATATAGGCACGTTAAAAAAAATCTGATAAACAAAATGTAGTAAGTCTGATAAAGAAACCTGTACACTTTGTTGTCACGATACGTCATGGGATTTTTCCTGTGGTATTTGGTGGGTGTGAATGTACAATGAGATAAATGGTCATCACGTCATTGGTAGGCCTTATAAATACAAGTGTAAGAGCTGGAACCAACTGCTGTAATATGCTTTCCAGCTACTGTTTATAAAGGGGCTGATTATTGTAATTTGAGAATTTAAGTAAAGGCCACAGTTCAGGTAAGAAAGTATATCAAACTTGTGTGTACTTCGTTTTTAAATAGTAAAATTTGGACTCATAAACATTATTTTTTCTTTGGTATTTCTCTTAATTAAACTATAACCTATTGTTGGTTTACCTAACCTTGGTTTGATATGTTTTCTTATAGAACAAAATACATATAAATGCGTTATATGTATTTTTAAGTTTTGATGTGCTGTTGTTTTGAAAAAATAAGTCCTGCCGAGTTTCTTGCGGGTCAAAATTCTTCTCGGGTCAGATGTGTAGGGTTAGAACCGGTGTAGTTTCTTTTTTTTCTCTTTTACTTTGATAAACTATCCGACGTGTAAAAATTTCCTTGTGGCCTATCTATACATATAATAAAGCTGAAGAGGGTCGAAAGTCTGTACATGGAAGATAATCGAAAAAAAGTTGTCTGGGGATACTTAGAATCGATAACAGAACACGTTCCAACAATTTTTAGAATTTTTGTCTGTTTATCTGTTTGTCTGTTTATCTGTTTATCTGTTTGTCTGTTTATTTGACCGCGCATCACGTGAAAACGGCTGAACGGATTTTGATGAAATTTTGGATAGATATAGTTTGAGTCCTGGGAAAGGATAATATATAGTTTTAATCCCGAAAATCAACCCTGGTGGGGGTGAAAATGGGGTTGAAAGTTTGTATGGAGAATTTTTAACCGCTGAAACGATTTAGATAGAAATGAGTATGGAGATAATTTGAGTCTCGAGAAACGTCATAGGATAGTTTTCAAACCCTTGTGGGGGTGAAAAGGGGGTTGGAAGGTGGTATGAGGATTTTTTTACCGCTGAACTGATTTAGATGAAAATTGGTATAGAGATAGTATGGGTTGACAAAGGATAGTTTCTTCTTCAAACCCCCCCCCCCCCCCCATCTTACTTTAGAACCGTAGGTCCAAAAAATTTGAAAAAAATAATGGAAGTGACGCCTGAAAGGTACTTTCAATAAAAACTATCTATACATATAATAAAGCTGAAGAGGGTCGAAAGTCTGTTCATGGAATATATTCGAAAAAAAGTTGGCTGGAGATACTTAGAATCGATAACAGAACACGTTCCAAGTATTTTTAATTAGTTAACGGCTGAACGGATAATGATGAAATTTTGTGTAGAGATAGTTTGAGTCCCGGGAAAGGATAATGAACAGTTTTCATCCTGAAAATCAACCCTGGAAAGGGGGGGTTGAAAGTTTGTATGTTGAAAGTTGGTATTGAAATAATTTGTAATTTCTTGGTCAAGGTGTTTATATTTATAACATGTTACCCGTCGATGCTTTAAATTTACCTTTACCCGCTCTTAAAAAATATTTGAAAATGCCATGAATGTCAAAGGGTTATTGCAGCAAACCAAAAAACTACTACAAAATCATCTAACATTTATAGGACACCGTTTAGGTAGGAAAACATATCAAACGTTTTGTGAAGCAGTCAGATTAGGATTTATTTTTCTTTATAATTAAACAATAGGTACATTATCTGTCTCTCAAGCAGTTTTGATATGTCTTCTTCAAGAACTACGCATTATTTTGTATCTTTATGATCTAATAATGTATTACTGTTTTGAAAAAAATAAGTCCCGTAGAATTTCTTTTCGGTCATAATACTTCTTGGGCCAGAGGTACACCTACAGGGTTAGAACCGGTGGAGTTTTGGAACGAAGTTCCTTATCGGACGGTTCGCGGATGGGGGCCTAGGCGAAGAAAAGTCACGTGACCGTTACGAAAAAGCGTCACGTCACGAAAACGCGACACCCATACGATTGAGAAACATGTAAAATGGAATGAAATAAAAAATATATAAAATATAATAAAGTGAAGTGAAGTGTAGTGAAACTGAGAAGTGGCAAAGTGATAAAAGTGAAAAAAGTCGAGAATTTTAAATATGTCGAAAATGTCAAAAATTTAAAATTTCTAACTTTCCAAAATTTCCAATATTTCCAAAATCTCCAAAATTTACAAAATTTCCAAAATTTCCAATATTTCCAAAATTTCAAAATTTTCCAAATTTTCCAAAATTTCCAATATTTCCAAAATTTTCAAAATTTCCAAAATTTCCAAAATTTCTAAAATTTCCAAAATTTCCAAAATTTCCAAAATTTCCAAAATGTCACAAAATTTCCAAAACTTTCAAAATTTCCAAAATTTCCAAATTTTCCACTATTTCCAAAATTTCCACTATTTCCAAAATTTCCAAAATTTAAAAAAAATGCAAAAAAAATTAAAACCACAAAATTTACGAAAAAGTAAAAAATGAAATAAAATTAAGTAACATAACTTCCGAACTAAGTTCCAATCGCACTTGATTCACACACTTTCCACGACACTCACGTATTTTATTTTTCTCTGACGTTCATTAGTGCATTGTAATGTGCTTACATTGACGAATAAATATCTTGATCTACACCAATATCATAAATCCTCTATTTCGCGTTCGGAACCGTATGTAATTAATTACCAACATTATTGCAACCAATAACGTAACATCAGTGTATTAATATCTGTGACAGTGTGGTAAAAACGTATGAAAATTAATTACCTACGGTAACGTAATGAAAATCCGCCCCCCCGACCGCCGGCGCAATAATATTGGTCATGGCGGTGTAATGGTGGTCATTCTAATGGTTTCAATGGATTTTTAATATGTGTGTAGGTAAAGCAGTGTATGCTTCTGTACATAATTAGGCCTTATTACGTAACAGTTACATCGCCATGTCCGTCCGTCTGTCCGCGGTCTAGCTCAGTTACCGTTCGCACTAGAAAGCTGAAATTTGGTGAGGCCTGATAAGAACTTTCAATAAAAACTATATTGAATAAAATCGGTTCAGCCGTTTTTGAATTATTAGTCAAAAACGCATAGTGAAAGGAAGTGCCGAATAGTAAACTGACGTAAGCGCCGCCAAATAAACGACCTTTAGAACGGATGTTTTGTAACAGGGCAGCATCTACGAAACTCTACACTGAGCATCGCCCGACATGCTCTTGGCCGGTTTTTTTTTTCATTGTTATCCCGGAAATCACCCAATTAAGGATTACTAATTCCAATTCTAGAAAATCCCCAGCCAGGTTATACGTAGCCTATAAAAATTCAACGTCTAAAAGGGGGGGGGGGGGGGGGGTCTACACTCGATTGAGTTAAATTTGCATGGGTCATGGACCCCACCCCCTCCAAGTGCACCTAAAATAGAAAAAAATCATTTCTGCATTTGTGACACCCCCCCCCTCACCCCCCAACTGATTTGACGGGAGGATCGACCTGGATGATATTTGTCGTCGTGGACATGAACGTATAAATACAAAAGTGGTCCTGTATCGTCCGATATACACCTACTACTCTCTATGTCGTTTAAATCATGCCAAAAACAAATATAATAAAAAAAAAGTATACATTTATGAGTGTAGTTCATTTAGTGGTAATTGTAAAATATTTTATTAGGACTACTGTCCTCTAGCGTATCCATCTGTCAACTTTACTTCAAGTTCCGCCTCCAGGGTAGCGGGAGAGAAATTAGGGGTGAATTAGCCGCTTACTGACACAGACCGAATTCCACGCGGGCGGAGCCGCGGGCACAGCTAGTTTACTGAATAAATGTTTGATTTTGTGTTTGTGTTGCCGGAAGTCAGTATCGGAAGAAGCTACGTGGCCGTGGCAATCAAAATGAGTTTGGCCGGTTTCATTGTTAAGAGATTAACAGCGTGCGGACTTTATTTTGAACACCTCATCCGCTTAGTTACTTCTGCAGCTTACTGCGTCTACGATCATTTCCTTATAGTAGTAAATATCTTGTAATTTGTTACAACTGTATCTGTATCAAGCTCGATCAAAACACTGATAACTTAAACCTACTTTAATGGTCATCCATCAGACAACTGCGGTGTGTTTTAAGTCTCTAAATAACCTACTTCAAGAATTCGAAGTGTGAGGTACAGTACTGTCAGCAAAAGTAGTAGTAGAAGGTCTGTTTGAACTCCTCACCCGCTAAGCTACTTCCGCTGCTGACCGTACTCAATTCATCGGGATCTTTGTATTTTAAGTCTAGAGCTTTGAAACCGATATATCCTGACACTTATGACTCACCTTCGCCATGAATAAGTTGGCATAGCTGATGGTATAGGACGCGTCCGTCTTGCGTGCGAAAGTAGTCAGCTAGTTGTGCGATCTCGGCGTCCGACAGGCCGACGACGGTACGTAGCGGCCCGGCTAACACCGACACAAACTTGGACTCTGAAACGACATTACAGTATATAGTACCTTGAAATAACTGCTGGCAAAGGGTATACAAATAGTCATCTAGCTGTGCCCGACGTATGATGACAGAGCGCTGGCCAGGATTGACACAAACTTGGACTCTGCAACGACATTACGGTATGGTTACTCTAACGCGTCTGCTAGACGGTCGCCAACAAGGCTGCCGACGGTCCAAGGTCACCCTGACCTTGGTTGGTGCTTCATACAATTTTGCTGGAAACAACTGTCTACACGGTCCGTCCAGACCAAGGTTACTCTGTTGGAGGGGCTTGTTTGCGACCGTCTTGCAGACGTTTAAATAGCTGTTCATGAGGGGTATGAAAATAGCCAGGAAGTTGTGCAATTTCGCTGTCTGACAGCCTGACGACGGACCGCAGCGGCCCGGCCAACACAGACACGAAATTGGACTCTGGAATGACGTTTTCCGATATTAACTCGAGATAGCTGCTTATTCGTTCGTGTCAAGGTTCCTCATATAGTCGATGCCAAGAAGCAGCGGTATTGATAGCTAGCTGCTGAAAAAACCCGGCTAGTTGTGCAACCTCGTCGTCCGACAGTTCGACGACGGTGCGCGTTTGTCGACAAGCACCAAGACGAATTTGAAAAGTCAACGCTAAAAGTATGGATACATTTTTGAACCTTACTCCATTATAATATATTTTATATTTGTATACGTTCTTAATAGATTACGCCGCCGACGAACAACGGACTGTAAAACCGCATTAGCAGCCTATCACGGATATGTAGAGTCAACTTTGAGGTATGGCCTCCTCTTGTATGGGGAAATGGCATACGTCAAGTATTTTTGTGTCAGAGAGAATGTGTTCGTGCTATCTGGGGAGTTGCTCCATCTGAATCATGTAAGCCACTATTTCTGTCGCTGAATTTACTTCCTCTGCCATGCCTGTACATATTTGAAACGGCAAAACTTGTTAAGAAAAATATAAATCTATTCAGTACGGCTGCTGACGTATTCCCGAGAGGGACTGGAAATAGAGACAGATTAGTGGTTGGTATGCAACAAAGTTGTGACATGTTAAAAAAGAATTGTTTTGTAATGTGTATTAACATTTACAACGCCTTACCGGAAAATTTAAAAGAAATGCATTACCACAAATTTCAAAAGGTTCTACGCAAGTGGCTAGTACAAAAAAATATTTTACACTATTAGTGATTTTTTTAAATAATTAATGTAATGAAATTACTATGAACTGAGAATTGACTTACCTATTAGATTTATTAAATGTATGTGTAAAATGCAAAATATTACCCATTAAAAATTACGTTACTATAATTTTACTCATTGTCCTGTATAAACAAATTATTAGGATTGCGTAAATTGTGTTGACATTTCTTTATTATACATAGGCATGGACATTTAATTTAATTTTATATCATTGTATTTTAATATTAGTGCTTATACAATTGTATTGTTTGCATGTTGTTTGTGGGCAGCTGAATAAGGAGGACAACAAAACACATGTAACATCTTTAACTGTACCCTTTTCAAGCAAATAAATGATTTATGATTCAAAATTGGAAACAACACAAGGTATCTAGGGTTTAACCACATCAGATCGAAGTAGGTACCTGATGCAGCACACTGTTCCAGTACCATGCGTTAACACGCACGTGCCTTCGACGGGTGTGAGGTTTGATTTATGTTACATCATGGGTTATGTTATGTTATATAGTATGGCAGTGGCACTCTTGCATTACATATGCTACCTAAGAGCAAAGTAAGTGATATTTTCAACCGACTTCAAGATTTCGAAGGAGGAGGTTCCCAATTCGTCGGGATCTTGTATGTTCACCAATTATTCGAAGACGGCTGGGCCTAATTCGGAAAATTATTTTTTTTGTTTGAAAGAGTAGGTATACTTGACAGATTGTCCCATTGTTATCAGGTCAGGATCTGATGATGGGATCCTGGAGAAATCGAGGGAACTCTTCAACTAGTGTAAGCACACCTATAGTGATTTTAGTAATTTTTACAGCAAGTCGGGCATTTGCTTTTAGAAAGGTGGAGCCTAAGTGAAGTCAGTTCTTCTTTTGTTTAACATAATTAACAAATGTATCACAGACATCCGTGTGCATCGCAACTTGCGCACACATATCATATAGGTGTAGTACATTTACCAGAAATGAGGGAGTTTCCTTCAGGGTCCAGAGGCCGGTACCAGTCCCATAAGTTGAGGCCCACGCGGAAAGCCGCGGCACGGATCTTGTTGCATGTCTTCCAGACATCAGCGAGGCGTATTATCTGGGACAAAACCGATTCGCTTATGGATCTCATCTATTTTCTTAAAGTAAGTATATTGCATAATACAAGCTGGTACCTACAAATGGTGAACTTAGTGCCTTAACTTAAGGCATTCTCAACTTGTCAACCAATGGGCTAAAAAAAAAGATTATCATCATTCGGCAATGGATATTTAAAAAATCTGTTGTGTGCAATTATCTTATTTTTGTCTAGGTACCTATACATATAATCTGCGAAATCCGTGAGATCAATTTCTTTGAAAGGATACCGATGCATGTGTCTGGTCGGTAATCGCCTTAGACGGTTGTACCCCTTAAACACACAAATGAACTCCATTCCCGTCCAGTTTTAACGAAATAATGAATATCTAATTAATACATATTTCGAATTAATGTCAAACTTGTCCTTGTCAAACGAGAAAATGTAGATAGGGATTGTACCTACACTAACTCTATTTCTTCTGTACCCTACTATTACCAATATACTTAGGTACTTGATTTGATCTAACAAAGTTAGATGCGAGTTTCACCTTTATGACCTAGCTTGCAACCTTTGCGACTTACATTCAAGGAGGGCATAAGTATTGGGGTTAAGGGGTCGCGTATATCGGGTGAGGTGGTCACTCAAGTGATCTGTACATCCACTTTATCAGTTTCTAAAGAATGGTTTATCTAATGTCTGGTCAGTTTTTACTAGTATTTTTAAAAACAATAAGCTTTGAAATTACTGGTTCTATAAAAATCCCGACTCTCATAAGGGTTCTTGGCAATCAAAGGTCCCTCTGAACAGTCAAGGAAAAGTAACGGAAAGCTGTTGCACTTTGTCGTGTTATTAAACATATTTTATTCATGCAACCCTTTTATTCAATGAATAAGTAAAAGAGCGGCAGGATGTGGAGTACATTTTAATGAAAATAAGGAAAAGAGGACCATTTCTGTTCCAATGGCACTTACTGTGTAAGATATAAAGTTCAAAATATTGCAAAACTCTGCTGTTTATAGCAGATTGGATTCTGTCAAATGAGAATAAAACCGTTACCGTGTCATGCATTTTCTTGGGGCTCTAGAGTTCCGTCGACGTAATGAAAATAACCTAATTGTTGTAGATAACTCTCAATTTATCGGCATGAAAAAGGCTTGGTATTATGCTTTGATTTTTCGGTAAATGAACATTATTAAAACCTAACAAAACATGAGACGTAAATTGAATTTGACAACGTCAAAGGCAAAGAGAATTTAGTCAAAGGAGACGTAGAGATTATATACTTTTTGGTAGATCAATTTGAAAATGGAGTGATCCATGAAGTTATGATTAATAAACTGGAGTATACTCTTCGTCCACAAAGTGAGGTCAAAAGAGAGGCGCGATAGGAGGCTGCGTCTCGTTTTGACTAAGGAGGTAATGACGTCATCAGACAATAATGCCATCATGTGTGCTAATTTTGTAACGAGAGCGAGTGAGACACCGCCTCGTATACTATGCCATCATATTTGACACATATTGACATTTTGATTGTCTGATGACGTCATTACCTCCTTAGTCAAAACGAGACACAGTCCCCTAGATACCCTCTCTTTCGGCCTCACTTTTTGACCGAAGAGCATACTCCAGTTTAAAATGATAATATCATGGTCCGTGTAAGTACGAGTATTACGTTGATATATAACTTTTTTCGTGTTGAGTTTAATATTTTTGATCCTTCGTATTTACGGTGTAAAATATAAATTATCATGTCAACCATGGCTTTATATAAATCCATGATGTCAACATAAACAAGATTTTCGTATTTCGGGATGATTTCGGTCACAGAATTGGGACGCGCCATTTTATTTAGATGTGATTTCGGGATAATTATAAACTTGATGCTGAACCACACTTCGCCTATGCGGACGAATATTCGTGTTGCGTCTCTTTCTTATTGTATAGAATAAGAAAGAGACGCAACACGAATATTTGTCCGCATAGGCGAAGTGTGATTGCGCCATGAGGTCTATAATTTTCAACAAAAAAAATTTGATGGCCTGTACTCCTACCTACAGTTTTCTACTGTTTGCATTTTTACAATGTATCTGGTATTTTTAAGGTATGCTAAGTGTATAATTTGTCTACTTAAGCCAGAAACAGTGGCCGAGACAAGTTATCGGCCAAGATCAGCAAAGTTACCCCCCCAGGGTTAAAGTAACACGTGTAAAAGGTGATGTAGTCATATGGGGCTATAGCAGAGAGTTATAGAGCTTTATGGGCTATAGATATTTGAGGAGATAATAGGTACATACGAAAAGCCCAGCCCAAATTTTCGGGAGTAACCTAGTTAAAACAGAACATTTAATAACATTAATCAATTGTTAGTGACATTCACGGAAAATATGGGTTCGGCTTTTGCATTGATGGTCGGATAACAGAAAAGTAATGAGAAAAATTATTAGATTTTTAACTAAACAGCAATATGTTTAGTTCTACTGGCAATATTAGGCTATAATCCTGTTGTCAATTAACCATTCATTGTATATAAAAATGTAATTTATTTTCCCAATGTTGCAGACATCGGACTCCAGGGTAGCCATTACGAAACGCTCATCAATCAATTTGTCAATGGGAAACTTTGGTAGCACCAGCGGTGCACCTCCGACCAATGCTGACTCTTCACTTGACATTCAAACCGACGTCCAACACTCCGCGCCTGCTGCACATCCGTCGAAGGCCCGGAGAGGACGGAAAAGCTTCGTATTGTTTTAAAAGAGGAAATGGATGATGCATTAGGAGATAGAAATTGGTTTTACGTGTAGTGGTGTGGTCAGGAGGAGGCGCGAGACATGCGCGACGGCGCGCCGGGAACCAATGACGTCAAGCGGATCGATCCGCGCGGCGCTCTGCGCAGTCCGCCATTAGGGCCGCTGTCACCTGTGCACGTGCACGATGAGCCTTACGTAACGGCCTCCATGAACATCCATGTGCACAGAGCTCATGTGCGGGCTAAGTTTTAGGACCAGGAACAGCCCTTCGCAGAAAACCTCCCTCCGATGGGGCGACAGCTGCAGTAGCATGCCGGGACTAGTAGTGAACATTCGTTAACCGTGCACAGTGACTACATAGTGTTATTTAGATGATTATATTTTGGATGGTTCGTGTTTATATCCTAATGATGGGAGACTGTTAGTTCCGGCTGCGAGAGCTGCGATAGTTGACTGACAAGTAAGTTGCTCGGTAACGATCATGTAGCCGACGGAAATGGATGACTTTGATATCAATGGTTTGATTTGGTCCATCATAAGGGTCTTAATACTTATTAATTTGCCTTTTTCACGAAAATTATGAATGATCGTTAAAGTTATGGCTGTAAGTCTTCAGGTTTATCCTTTCGGACACGTCTACGTAAATACTTAAAATAAAATCAAAATTTTAAACATATTTTTAACATCCAAGGTAAGGCAATAAAAGATACCTATCTCAAAACATTTAAGTATGGTGATTGTGCTAGTTTTCGTCCACTCTTGTCAGTTTTCCGTCCATACTTATTTATATGTTTTCTTCAAGTTTTTCCCAAAATAAAACCTTAAAATTAAAAAAATCTACTAAAGAATAAACTATAAATATAAACTATATTGACCTTAAAAAGTTTTCCCATTTATTTGCAGCAGTTTAATCAAGTGGACGGTAAACTGGACCTGGACGGGAAACTAGCACAATTACCCTATTCAATCTTTAATAAAATAAGTTACTAGTGCTACTTGTTAATGCCTTCAAGTAAAGCGGAAGTAATCGAATGTAATTCAGTATTTCTTATTGCCATTTGATATTAACTTAACGATAATATTTGTATTGTTAACCAGGGGATGAACAGCACCAAATTCTGATGAGATATTTAAGCGCTCAACAAAATGAGAAATACTTAATACATACCTACATAAAAAAATATTTATACTTCAAGAGTAAACCTCTCTACGGCGGAAATGTACTACTTTCCACCCGCTTCATATATAAGCAATAACTGACTTCAAAAACGCTGCTTTATAAGGGTATTCAGGTCTTATCAAGTCATCTGAAACTCCATGTGTACACCAGTCGAATTTGTTGGCAGACGACTGGACAACAAAATTCAAGATGATAAACATCGCGGGTGTGATCTCCATCATCTTGTTCTACGTGCTGATTCTGGCCGTGGGCATCTGGGCGGGCCGCAAGAAGCCAGCTGGCAATGATTCGGAGGAGGAGGTCATGTTGGCTGGCCGCTCCATCGGCCTGTTCGTCGGCATCTTCACTATGACTGGTGAGTATTTCCTGTCAATATTTGTCCAGCGCCACACGAGTGGCTGTTTTTCGTCTACATACACCACCTGCACAGGGAAAATCTCTTAAACTTATGTTGACAAGATGTTACTATAAAATATAACGGTTACACTCACGTCACTTTAGTCACTTCGCGTGACATGTTTCGGAGAGTAACCGTTATATTTTATAGTGATAGTATGTCTCACGAAAGTTTAAATTTAATAATGACAAGATGTTTATCAAATTAAATGGTCTATGACCTGAATATACTACTTTAACCTGTGCCCGGCAGAGGTTAGGTAAGAATTATGAGTGGATCACCTTCCAGATCACTGCTAAGGATCCTGGTGGATGTCGTATTGTTTTAATAAACAAAGCTAACAACTTTAGCGGGTGAGGAATTTGTTATGAGCATAATTGTCGGTTTAGTAGAAATCTTGGACCTGTTTGATGACATGACATCCGGCGCCGGCGCCATGCAGTCTGAGGCTTTGAGCCTGTCTTAATGTAACGTGTAAGGGTATAGGCTAATTAATATTGTGATTCTTAAGTCCAATTGTAGAAAGGTCACATTCGTGTGGCAGACCAATTATGATACTTTGAACGTCTCGGTAGAAACTCGGTCAGCTGATAACGATTTTATTACACCCTTTGCTACAGAACGATCGTAGTACGTTAAAATTAGTACCTTGTTCTCATATGCTTTGAACTCTATGCGTATTAATATAGAGTGGGAAATGGGTCGTTTTATTTATATTTGTTGAACGTATTCGTTAACCAAAGTTGATTGATTATGATTATGACAACCAATAGATATTATGTAGAAGTTCTAGCTAGGTACTTACTTTGTGACCTGACCTGACATAAATTTGGATTACTACAATAGCATATCGTTTTAGAGCCTACGGAAAAGCTAATAGTTATATACCTTAATACCATTAAACTTACTACGGTAAATATAGTAAGACTCCAAATGGCAGTCTAATCCAAACGCCGATTAATAACCTTATTATATCCAAAGGGGTTAAAGGCAGGGACCGATACCGGTATTACTAAAAATCAAAATAGCGCCCAGGTATCGTCATGTTTACGTGATATTCTGATATGTGATTTAGGTAAACGTAATAAATTATCAGATTATCCGAAAAATATTCAAAAATATTCATTAACAACTGAGAAACCGAAATTGAATACTGGTTAATTTGTATGAAAATAATACCGGTACTCTTAACTAGCATGGTCGTCATTTATAATTGTTGAAAAAAGGAACTGCTATTAACCCATTATTAATCTAACTTTTTCTTACGGTTCGTACCCTATGTAACGCAATGGATTCGTTGATTTGTGATCAAATTGTGCAAGTTGGTAAAAATGTATGTTTGTTTCAGCCTTATTAGGTAGGCATTCATATTTATCGGCTAAAGAAAGCATATTTTTTCTTCAACAGGAACCAACCGCGAGCCCATTACGTTTCATTCAACTAAACGGTTTTGGTTTCAGTTAAACTCAATCGGCATTCACACTCGATGGTAAGGTGACATTTAAATCTTTAAATTTAGTGTCTATTTCAGTGCAATTTTACAGCGGAATGTGCAGGAGAAGCCTGCTGTGAGAATTTAATTTAATTCTAAATTATATATAGATTTTATAGGATCAAAACAAATTCAGACACTGTTTTGAAAAAAAACCTTTACTGAAGAAATTTCATATTTTTTTTACGACTAGCGTCTCAGTTTTTACACAAGTGTAGATCCTTTAATAAACGAATAATGAATGATTATTTCAAATGTAGTCACAGGACCAAAGGTCGAATGGAAATGAGGGGTGAAATTTGAGTATTCCTGGCCCTGTTCTCAATTTTACCGAGTACTAGTCCAAATATACGAGAAACCAAAATAAATGTGATCCAGGATTACGCATAGCTGTTAGGTTGTTCCTAGGTCGAACTTATCCTGGCTAGATTAAAGCAAAAGCTAGTATCTAGTCAGTTTGCGATGAGAATAACGGCTCGTTGGCAAGAGGACGGCAGGGTAGAGGACTTTTGTCTCGCTTTGCATATTGTATTTCGTGGATATAGGATAATAGGTCTGTTGAACTAAGCATTACTCGTAGGGAGCGGTCACCTTCAAACGGTCAATGAATATTTTAGCTAACGATTATTTATAGGTAAGTTACAGGCTTAAAGGTTTGCAAAACATTTTGAAATTTAACTAACCAAATAATAGGTTTATAATCTAAACGAAGATGAATACAAATAAGTGACGCGCACAGTCGTTGGGAAATCAGTGAACAACGGGTGAGAATCTAACTTATGCGTTGACTAAATTATAGACCGTTTTTTAGGGTTCCGTAGTCAACTAGGAACCCTTATAGTTTCGCCATGTCTGCCCGTCCGTCCGTCCGTCCGTCCGCGGATAATCTCAGTGACCGTTAGCACTAGAAAGCTGAAATTTGGTACTAATATGTATATCAATCACGCCGACAAAGTGGTAAAATAAAAAGTGGAAATTATTTTTTTATTAGGGTACCTCCCCTATACGTAAAGTGGGGAGTGATTTTTTTTTTCATTTCAACCCTAACGTGTGATATATTATTGGATAGGTATTTAAAAATGAATAGGGGTTTCCTAAAATCATTTTTCGATAATGTAAATATTTTCGGAAATAATCGCTCCAGAAGTAAAAAAATATGCGTCCCCCCCCCCTCTAACTTTTGAACCATAAGTTTTAAAAATATGAAAAAGATCTCAAAAGTAGAACTTTATAAAAACTTTCTAGGAAAATTATTTTGAACTTGATAGGATGAATAGTTTTTGAAAAAAAAATACAAAATAATTTCTGAACTAAGTTTGTAATTTAACCGTATAAGCAGGTGTTTATTGTACCTGTAATTTCTACAAAATTACAATGAAATGACGTGCTTTCAAATAAAGTAAAAACGGTGAAAATCGGTTCACGCAATAAAGAATTATCCCATAAAAATCATCTTCCATACTTTATGCTCGCGCGCTAGTTTACTTAATTTGCCGATAGATGTCGCTGTACGTGGAATGCTCATATCATATCCTACATGGCGGTGTTATTTTAACTCTTAAGTGGGGACACTTACTGTGACGGACGGAAAACTACGGAACCCTACAGTGAGCGTGGCCCGACACGCTCTTGGCCGGTTTTTTTTTCACTCACGAGTCACTCACTCACTCACGAACATTCCAATGTTTTTAATGATTTACAGTTACATTAAACGTTCATTACAGTTACGGTACAGGGAACGGGCGTACAGACAGTACTGTCAGTAGGTACAGTCACTCAATCCGTTTACGCATCGATAGCCCGGGGCTATAATTGTGACATGTCATGCGTTTAGGGACCAACAACATATTAACTAGTAGTCCGCCTCGAACTTAGAACTCGCGATTTCCTTGCAAACGAGATGACCAATATAAGAAGAATGTTTTTTTCGCGCCTTCTAGCTCTATGACCCCTTGGTCGATCATGCTCATATACGAACTCTCAAATTATATGTATCTCTGCTACAACCCCAACAAAATTCATAAAGAAAAGCGTTACTAAAGTTATCGCGGAACAAACTCTCAAAATCAAAAAGGCATCGAAATGCCGAGACGTCCCACTAGCCAGAAGTTGTTTGTAAGAACTTGCTTCGCTTACGCTCCGCTCGTTCGATTACAGTGAGAACTCTGTACATAGTACTATTATTAACTCTGTTACCACAGGCTAGACTTATTAGTGGCCACCGTCAAACCTTTCCCTTGTCGGCTATTCAGTATCGTCAGTCCCTGGGACTCTATATTCGGGCTATAATCGAAAATTCCCTCACGCATACCTTAAGGGTAACTAAATGGTTTACGGCAGCCATGCGATTCATAAATCGAGAGATCATAAAACTCATGTGTGGGTTTGGATTCCCGCTATTACCTAAATATTATTTTTCTGTCCACTATAAACAGTACACCTTTCGAAATTTGGAGAGAAATAAATGAAACAAATGATATCATACTCAATGCCTTTCCAGGGGATATTATCATGATATGAAACTTGTGAGAATACAAAGTTAACGTTTATTTATAGTTTTGTATGTCAGCTACACCAATATCAACGTTTTAACCGACTGCGACAAAAACAGTAAGTAAGGTAATGGTTTCAAAACTGAAAACTGAATACACCCTGTAGCCTAGGATGCTAAGCGGATTTCTACAAGTGACATATCCCTTAATTCCATTTAATCTGAACAATGAATCCACACTTATATATCTAAAGAAAAACAATATGGCGGCCGCAAGAGGTCACCAAATATGAAATCATGCTTTTTCCTTGGTGCCTAAACTATTGCGCGGATTTCAATGAAAGATATACCAGGAGGTCTGTGATTCATTGTTCAGATCAAGTGGAATTAAGGCATATGTCACTTGTAGAAATCCGCTTGGCATCCTAGGCTACAGGGTGTATTCAGTTTTCAGTTTTGAAACCATTACCTTACTTACTGGTTTTGTCGCAGTCGGTTAAAATGTTGATATTGGTGTAGCTGACATACAAAACTATAAATAAACGTTAACTTTGTATTCTCACAAGTTTCAGATCATGAGAATATCCCCTGGCAAGGCATTGACGATACACGTTACTTCACTTCCTCAAGTGATATATCTAAGGAGGTGCATTTTTCAGCAAAAGAGTACGCATGTTTCTATGTAGAATTTAATGAGCTTTAATATTGTCCTAGATCATATTTTCATAGAGTGCGTAGATTCGGAGGGAAAAGCGAATTTCTTCAGGATGGAGGACATTTTCCAAGGTGCTGGCGGTTCCTCGAGGTCCTCAAATGTCAAATGGTGTGGACAATAAAACGGGACCTCTAATCAACATACACACCAAATTTCAAAACTGTCCGGCGGATTTCGAGTTTTGTCGTATTTTGATTGTGCTACTAATCGTTAATGAGCATACATATAATAGCCTAAAGTAAAAGTCGGTTAAACATGGAGTAACGAATCAATTGACACATTATGAATCATTTTTTTACTAGCGCGGCCACGGTTTCGTTAATGAAACGCTTTCAGTAACGTAAGTTCACGTTAATATTAATGTAGTCCAGGGTCGCCCTTGTCATTGTCACACTCGCACGCCAACGTCGTCTATCATGCCAACCATAGATGAATATGTATATATGATGCCAACGTTTACCGACTGCATCTGCATGTCACTCGTGAAAACATATAAATAATAGTAGTTTATGTAACTGTTACGTTTTAAGGCCTAATTACGTACAGTTGCATACACTGCTTTATCTACACTCATATGATTTATTCTAAATGCCTTATTTGGAAACCATAGAATGGCCGCCATTGCACAGCCACCATGGCCAACTTGATTGTGCCGGCGGTCGCGCGGGCGCGGGTCGGGCTGTCGGCGTCGACGTCGGGAGGGTGCAGGTGTACATTATGTTATCAAAACTCATAGCACATCAATATTTGAGCATGAAAAGTTAAAATTACGTTACTGCTACGGATAAAAAGCTTATCATAGTAAAATCGGTCGTGGTAATGCTAGCCATTGCCTACCGTTTTCGAACACGTTTTAGAGAACTTACAATATGAGTGTAGATAAAAATTATTAAATAAAAGAAAATTTTAGCTTAATGCACAAATTGTTTATGACAAGTTCGAAAAAGTATTTTTATAAGTTAATCCGTGTGGAAATAGTCCAAACATACTCATACCACAGAATAACTAATAGTACTTAACTACCGTACTCGTACCTCAGTTAAAATATAATAACAGCTACATCGTCGTACTATGAAGTGTATCAAGGAATCATAGTTGAGGTTGTTGATTTGTGCTATTTTATCGTACAAAAATTAATATATCCTGTAAATAGAAAGTAACTGATTTGATTACCTTCTTGACGGAATGAATGAGACTCGATTGATTGAGTGAGTGACTGATTTGATTCATTCTATGTTCACTTGATTGAAATAGTTACTCGGTCGCCATGCCCTCACTTTTAGCGAGACCGTAGTCAAGAATAGACGTGCTCTAAACTTACCAGTGTAAAAATTTAAATTAAATTAAAAAAAAAAGAAATAAAAAGTGATTAACTATTATTCAGTATTTAATTCAAAATATATCCTGGTGTACCCTTACCTACCTAAAGGTTATGGGCCCAGAGTTTCGCATTTAACAGTTTAAAATTATAAATCATTTGAAACGAAAACACGTGGTCGCAATGGATAACCTAAAATCAAAACGAAATATCAAACCGTTCGACGGCGAAAAGTATAGTGTTTGGAAATTTCGAGTTCGTGCTTTGTTAAGTGAACTGGAAGTATTAAAAGTAGTCGATGAAGAGTTTTTGCTGCACACCACGGAATGGAATAAGAATAACCGGATAGCTAAAAATATTATAGTCGAATATCTAGCCGATTCTTATCTCGGCTTCGCGCGCGACGAGTCTACCGCCAGAGAAATATTCCAGAATCTAGACGCTATTTATGAGCGTAAAAGTATCGCCACTCAACTAGCACTGAGAAAGAAGCTTTTAGTATTAAAATTGCAAGGTGATACAAGTTTAGTGCGACATTTCACCACATTTGACGACTTGATCACGGAACTACTTGCGGCTGGAGCAAAGTTAGAGGAGACCGATAAAATTGCCCATCTGTTATTAACATTGCCGGCAGCATACGATGGCGTAATCACTGCAATTGAGACGTTATCTGAAGATAGTTTAACTTTGGCGTTTGTGAAAACAAGGTTATTGGACCACGAGGTTAAGTTGAAAAACGACAGTGCAGATACAAGCTCTAAAGTACTGCACGTTGAGCACAAACCCCGCACCTTTAAGAAGAGGAAATTGGATACACCCAACCCGTCAAATCACTTTAATAACAATCGTAAACAATTCAAGAATAAAACTTGGAAAAATGCTCACTTTTCCAAATGTCATCATTGTGGGCGCAAAGGTCACGTCAAGAAGGATTGTTATTACTATAAACAAATGATTCAAGAAAAACAGGCTGAAACAAACAGGACACGTACTGTTCAACAAGTCGAATTGAATCAAGAAACTCCAAACGATTTTGCTGGTTTCGCCTTTATGACGGGCGAATATCAAGATGATGTTCAAAAAGATAAAGTGAGATTTATTCTGGACTCGGGAGCATCGGACCACATCGTAAACAAGCCAAATCTTTTTCATAATTTCACAATTCTCAACCCACCCTCAAAAATATGGGTTGCGAAGAAAGGGGCATTTATTTTAGCTACACAAAAGGGAACAATGAAGGTGACGAGCGACGTGGGCGAGCAAGGAACTTTGGACAACGTGCTGCTCTGCCCGGAAGCCCCTTATAACCTGCTGTCAGTGCGGAAGATGCAGAAAGCTGGTTACAAGATAATCTTCGACGAATATGATGGATGCCAAGTATGTAAAGGTGGCAAAACCGTCATGACTGGTAAGTCTTTGAACAATTTAACTTTTGTTGACTTTACCGTGTCTAAAAATATGGTTATCTCTGATTCCCGTTTATACCAAGCTAATAATAATAACGACTACAATTTATGGCACCAGCGTTTGGGTCATATTAGTAAGAACAAATTTATAGAATTGAAAAATAATAGTATGATTGAAGACGTTAATCAAATCCAGTGTGTTGAACCAAATGATAATTTGTGCGAAGCTTGTATAAACGGAAAACAGGCAAGATTGCCATTTAATCAGGCTAAGAATAAAGATCACATTAAAAGGCCTTTATTTGTTGTACATTCTGATGTTTGTGGTCCGATCACTCCTCCAACAATAGATAATAAAAATTATTTTGTCATTTTTGTCGACCAGTTTACTCACTACTGTGTTGTCTATTTGATAACGTACAAATCGGAGGTATTTACTGCATTTAAAGATTTCGTTAATAAATGCGAGGCAAAGTTCAATTTAAAAATGGTAAATTTATACTGCGATAACGGGGGCGAGTATATATCCGCTGAGATGAAAAGTTATTGTGTAGAAAAGGGTATAACTTACCATTTGACAGTTCCGAGAACTCCACAGCAAAACGGTGTCTCAGAACGCATGATAAGGTCTATTACCGAAAAAGCGCGATCTATGCTCAGTGGTGCTAAGTTAAATAAAGTGTTTTGGGGTGAAGCCGTATTGACTGCGGTTCGATTAATAAATTTAACGCCTTCAAGAGCCCTTTTGCAATCAAAAACTCCATATGAACTGTGGCATGATAAAAAACCGCAACTTAAATACTTAAAGGTTTTTGGTGCCACAGTTTATGTACACAATAAAACCAGTAAATCTAAATTTGACGATAAATCATGGAGAGGAATACTGGTAGGCTATGAACCAAACGGATATAAAGTGTGGAACTCTGAAAGCGGTAAATATGTCACTGTTAGGGACGTTATTTTTGATGAGACTAATTTTCTAACATCAAGACCTAGTGACAATCTTGAATCAGATGCTTCTAAATCTGAAGACTTAGGCCCACCTACTAAAAATCGCAGATTAAATGAAACCATTACTGAACCCCAATCTGGCAGTACCTCTGATAATAATTGTACGAATGCAAATAAAAACACAGAAGACGCGAGGAGGAGTGATAGGATTAAAAATCGGCCGCCTGTCAATTATAATGAAATAGATGATGATGAGTGCATTTTAAGTGCGCAGTCTTTATTAGATGATGTTCCTAAAAATTTTGACGAAATTAAAGCTCGAGCTGATAAATCTAAATGGCAACTTGCCATAGAAGAAGAATTAAAATCTCTTTCTGAAAACAACACGTGGTCCTTGGTACCGAGACCACGAAATAAAAATGTTGTTGATAATAAATGGGTTTTCTCTATCAAGTATGATGAATTTGGTCAACCTCAAAGATACAAAGCCCGCCTCGTTGCTAGGGGATTTAGTCAGGAATACCTAGTTGATTTTAATGAAACTTTTGCACCTGTTGCTAGAATTTCTAGTTTTCGCTTTATTATTGGCCTTGCAAATCAATTTAATTTATTTGTCCACCACATGGACGTTAAAACTGCATTTTTAAATGGTAAATTAGAAGAAGAGATTTTTATGGAAGTTCCAAAAGGGGTAGATTGCAATAAAAATTACGTATGTAAATTAAATAAGGCATTGTACGGACTAAAACAGGCTGCCAGGTGCTGGTTTCAAGTTTTTGAGCAAGCACTCGTCGAAAAGGGATTTGTAAGCTCATCGGTTGACAGATGTATATACATGCTTGATAGAGGAAACATACATAAAAACATGTATGTAGTCTTGTATGTGGACGATTTAGTTCTTTCGTGTGGGGAAATAGAAACAATGAATCATTTCAAAAGGTATTTAATGAGTAAATTTCAAATGAAAGACTTGCAAGATATAAAATTATTTCTTGGTATAAAAATTGACAGGTCTGAAAATGAAATCACATTAAATCAAAGTGCATATATTGAAAAAGTCTTGCATAAATTTAAAATGTACGATTGTAACCCAATTAATACGCCGTTAGAAGTAAAACTAAATTATGATGCTTTGAACTCTGAAGAGACGTACGATGCCCCCTGTAGAAGTGTCATAGGTTGTTTAATGTATATAATGCTATGTACTCGTCCAGATTTGAGCACCAGCATCAACATTTTAAGCAGGTATACAAATAAAAACAATAAAGAATTATGGCAATGTTTAAAAAGAGTGCTAAGATATTTAAAAGGTACAATAGATTTAAAATTAGCTTACAAACGATGTGATTTTAATAATATACTATGCGGTTATGTAGATTCAGACTGGGGTGGCAGTGACTCAAGTGATAGGAAAAGTACCACAGGTTATTTATTTAAGCTATTTGATAAATGTACTATCACATGGAGCACAAAGAGGCAAATGTCAGTTGCAGCTTCATCAACAGAAGCTGAGTACATGGCATTATTCGAGGCTGTTCGTGAAGCTTTGTGGTTAAAGTCTCTAGCGTCAAGCATTAATGTAGATATCACACAGCCGATTGTTATTTATGAGGATAACAACGGATGTATAAGTATTGCCAACAACCCCACTAACCACAAGAGATCGAAACACATCGACATTAAATATCATTTTTCTAGGGAACAGATTGAGAAAAATATTATAAAATTGTGTTATCTTCCCACAGGTAAACAGATCGCTGACACCTTAACAAAACAGCTGCCTACAGCTGCATTTATAAAATTGCGATCTGAAATGGGTTTGCAATAATGTCATTGAAATGTACAATTTCCCATAATTTATTTTGTTTAAAAACAACTGTGGCCTGATTGGGTTTTTCTGGGTTTCCCCAATCCATATGCAATGAATATTGGGTCATAAAGTTGTGATTGTCCCAGAAAACACTTGGAAGTTAGACACGATCTATTAAGGCAATTTATTGTAAATAATTGTTAATTTTTGAGGGGGCGTGTTGATTTGTGCTATTTTATCGTACAAAAATTAATATATCCTGTAAATAGAAAGTAACTGATTTGATTACCTTCTTGACGGAATGAATGAGACTCGATTGATTGAGTGAGTGACTGATTTGATTCATTCTATGTTCACTTGATTGAAATAGTTACTCGGTCGCCATGCCCTCACTTTTAGCGAGACCGTAGTCAAGAATAGACGTGCTCTAAACTTACCAGTGTAAAAATTTAAATTAAATTAAAAAAAAAAGAAATAAAAAGTGATTAACTATTATTCAGTATTTAATTCAAAATATATCCTGGTGTACCCTTACCTACCTAAAGAGGTGGGCTCAAACAGTAACACAGCTCGGTTACGACTCGACTCGATACACCAAAGGCGTCGAACGCAGAAATGAGGCTCAAGTCCAATGCGACAATCGCTTAGTTACAAGTTCTGAAATAAATGGAGTGCTATATGTATACTGGCCGAGTCTCGTAATTTGAGTTCCGAGTCGTAATAAAAAGGACTCTCGGAACTCGAGTCCTTTACGAGACTAGCAATAGTATTCATCACCTAATCCGTGATACAGCTAAGATTGACTCACTCACGTCAGCTAATACATTACAAGAAGACATCGCCTAGGTTCAGACATGTTTTACGTGACTGAGATACCTAAGTAGCGGCAAGGTTCCGCGGGTGATCCGCATGTCATACATATCGGCAAACATCAATATGCGTAGGCGCGTTCTTTGCGTTCATGTTATCTTTTTACCATCTACATATTTCAGAATTGAATATACTAATATAAATAGGCATGTTTTAGACTAGGAGCCATATTCTAACTTTAAAAGACGTTTAGACACGATCCTACTTCAATATAACTCCAATGCATTAACTACGCAATACGGCTAACGTCGTCTGAATCAGAGACATCAGAATTTGCTTGAGAATTATTCCGACGCGTCTCCAATACAACTTCAATATTGGTTGATTATTTGTGGTGTGTTGGAGTTATGTTGAGAATAGATTGTGTTTTTAATGTATTGTTTATGTATTTTAAAATTAGAATACGGCACCAGTGTAAAGGTATATAAGTCAGAGTTAAAAATTAATCTCATGCTCTATTCATGGTCGCCGGTTGCGTATATGGAAAAGCTACTTCAGCACGTCCCCACGTGCCGAGACGAACTGAGTTAGTATTTCCAAGCGGTAAACGAGCGGAAATGCTCATTGAATACGTCTCAGGCGGTGACGTACTGCATTAGGATATATGAATATATTTTAGCGATAAACCCGCGTAAACTCTACCCCAATACATCTTAGAGGGCGTCTCGACGTACTGCAATAAAATTCTTTAGTAACAAGGCGAACCCCAATTTTTTTGAATACGTACAGTTTTTTCCTACTGTGATGCAGTTGAGCATCCTAAGAAAAAAAAATAAGACGAAACTTTTTAAGTTAGTGCGGTGAAAAATACAACCTTACAACAAAAATACACCATGACAGACTGAAAACCTGAATACTGTTTCTTTAGAGTCGAGAGTAGAATTCGATTGCAGTAACATAACATAACATAACATAACATAAATACTCTTTATTGCACACCTCAAAATAAAGAAACAAATAAAATACAAACATAGTTACAAACAGAATAATCAGAGGTAAAACAATTGGCGGTCTTATCGCTAAAAAGCGATCTCTTCCAGACAACCTTTGGGAAGCGGAAACCATTGAAGATAATCAGAAATACGTAGGTGTTGCAAATTGAAATCAACAAGTTAAACAATAATAAACTTACGCATATAAAATAAAAATAACCTTACATAAACCATACATATATAAATAAAAATTTATAAATTAAGAACATACAATCTAGGAGCAAGATACACACTATTTGCCACCAGGTAGTTACAAAACCCGTTTAATGGAGTTACAGGATAACGTATCATGGGAGAGACAGATAATATTATTTAAGGTATTGCAGTATATAATTAACATGGGTAACTTTTTGCTTTTTTAACGTGTCGTATAAAAGTTTGTAATGATACGGTTAACCGTGGTAGCGAGAGGTTAGAAGATAGAGGTGACTTGGGGAGACTGTGATATTTAATAATGGCATCTTAGACAAATTGGTTGTTTCACTGTTGAAGTGTCAGCATGATTGGCCAATCACTGTAGATTGAAATTGTCAAACTATTATTATTATTACCACAGAATAAGCAATAGTA
The DNA here is from genome assembly GCA_947086415.1 of Pammene aurita. NCBI lineage: Eukaryota > Metazoa > Arthropoda > Insecta > Lepidoptera > Tortricidae > Pammene > Pammene aurita. Next base: position 49,044,857 of record OX352291.1, on the reverse strand, counting down.
CACAAATGATGATTGTCCTTCCTGATTTTGACATATAGCTACAGAGATGAAATCGTTAGCCGTCATGCGCTCTTAAATAAAAAAGGATTTTCAACGTGCTTCATATATCGATGCAGGTTTGACACATGTCGTCATTCGGATGTCAATAAGACGTTAACTGCTATAAAAAATACCATAGAAATAAACTCTTAATAGAGTTTATTTCTATACTATAGACAACCGACAATTATGTTTGTTGTACCTATGACTTGTAAATGTCAATTATTCTTAAGGTGATAAGCAATGTGCAAAACCCTTCCCTCATTAGCCCTCATATACGGTAAGCGCATCGAAAAAACGGATACAATAAATAAATAAATAAAAATAAAAAGATATTTATTCACTTACACAAACGACATACATTACAGTAACTAATACAAGAAATTACAAAACTTGTGTAGTGAAATGGATGGAGACAATGAAGAGAGATATAGTGAAACCTCCCCTGTTATTACTAGCATTGGTTTTTTATACACTAACATGCAATAATTACTGAAAAGTGGTACGCTTCGCTAGTGCGATGTAATTTTATCAAGAACCTTATCAGCCAGCGGTACGATATTTCGGAAAGAATTTGAAGTCGTCAAGTTATATCACCGTATTGTACGGAACAATCTTTGCGGCCCTACATCGCGCGTAAAGCTGCGTTTTCACTTAGTGTTCTGAACAGTTCTGAGCGAGCATTCGTTCGTTCGTGCGGTAGATGAAAACACTTGAGCGTTCGAACGTGTTCGTTCAGTGATGATTGGCTGGACTCGGCGAGCGAATGCTCGCTCACTCACTCATTCAGTGCAAACGACGTCACAGGCGAGCGAGCAGATTTTCAGTGCATTTGTTCGGCGTTGTACATGCTCGGTGGGTCTCCGATCTTTTCCTATCCGATGCGATGGAATGGAATCAAGAAAAAACGTTGCAAGTCATTGAAGTTTATCGGATTCATCCCTGATTATGGGATAAAAAAAGCAAAGATTACAAAAAATTTGCAATGAAGAACGGTGCTTTTAAATACCTAGCCGACATTATGAAATGTACACCGCTGGATGTCAAAAAGAAGATTGTATCTTTAAATGGCATTTTCGACTAATCTCATTAAGTCTTGGAATTGTTGTTCAATCATTCTGTTTTTGTCGCTGTTTTTTAGGGTTCCGTACCTCGAAAGGAAAAAACGGAACCCTTATAGGATCACTTTGTTGTCCGTCTGTCTGTCTGTCTGTGTGTCTATCTGTCTGTCTGTCTGTCAAGACCATTTTTCTCAGGAACGCGTGGAGGCATCAAGCTGAAATTTATATCAAATACTCAGGAATATTGTCCCTTGGAGCTGTGAAAAAATCAAACTTAAAAGCCAACGCAATCAAAAGATACAGTTGTTTATGCTGCAAATTTTAAGGTTTCGGCACTCGCAAAACCTATGGGGTACTTCCCGTGAACTCAGAAACTTGAAATTTGGCACGAAGCAACGTCATGTAGCATAGACAATGGAAAAATTACAAAAAGTAGACATTTTTAGTAACATCATACAAAAAAATATTTTTTTAAATTTTAAACTTACTACTTTTTCCCTCGTAAACGCGTGGATGTATTAAATTGAAATTTATGTCAAATACTCAGGGCTATAGGACCTTTCAGATGTAGCAAAACCAAACTTTTATATCAACGCAATCAAAAGAAACTGAGTACTCGCAAGAAACTCAAAACCTAAAAGGTACTTCCCGTAAACTCAGAAACTTGAAACTTGGCACGAAGAAACTTCATATAGCACAGACAAAGGAAAAATTACGAAAAGTAGACATTTTTAGTAAAATCATACAATATTTTTATTTTAAATTTTTTAACTTACTACCTTTTTCCTCGTAAACGCGTAGAGGTATTAAATTGAAATTCATATCAAATACTCAGGTCTATAATACATTTAAGTTGTAAAGGTTTGTACGGAACCCTCGGTGCGCGAGTCCGATTCGCACTTGGCCGGTTTTTTTAATAACATTCCAATTAGAACAAACGTTGCACTAGCGAAAACTAAATCACTGCCGTCCATGATCGTAGGTGAAAAAGCAACTTGCTCGTACTGCTTATGGTTTCAGAATCAAAGCGGTGTCTGAGACGAAGTGATGGTTAATGGTTATACCTTGTTTTGTTCTTACGTGGTTGATAGATTGATATGGCACAATATACGAATATAGAGTAACAGAACAACTGACTTTTATGTCATTCTTCTTTTGTTTTGGAGCAGCGGGCTCTATGTATAACGTCGCGGCGGTACTCTTACAAACACCACTCAGATTTACATCCTAAGTAAGCTATGTTTGTCAAAGATAGTGCTATAAACAAAACATTTGACGTAGTTATTAGTTTCAAATACAATAGGCGGTGCCGTATTCTAACTTTCGTTTAGGTACGTAACGATCCAACTTCAATACAACTCCAATACAACTCCAATGCATTAACTACGCAATACAGCTAGCGCCTTATTATATAATATACTCGTATTTAGCACGCCTTAAGTCTAACAGTAAATTGTTCCAGAGTCTTATAGTCTGTTAAGTAGCTAGACTGCATACGATAAAATAAAATCTCGGTGACAATCTGTAGATATAATACCTACTTACTATGAATTAGAAATACAATCATAATTCAATATGAACACGTGTTCGAGATTTCACTTTTCTTAGATCTTTTATTTATCTATATTTGTCTACATACATATAAGAACCACTGATTGTAAAAATTAAATAAAAAAAACAAAAAAATATTTACATTAGCAGCTAGCACAAGGTATTTTACTCTTCTTAAAATACTATTTTATCAAAAAGATTTAACTTTTTTCTACTTAGGGTATTCAGGAAGACTCTCGAGTTCAAGCAATGAAAGAAGTATTTATATGGAAGGCGACTGCTCTAAACTAAAGTCAACTAAAACATGTCTTAATAAAAAGATAACTTAGTCAAGTAGATACATATAAAACAGCTCATTAGATAAAGATAACTATAATTAAAAGAAAACCTACTAAAGTCTGTCAAGTGAAAAGATTCTCGACAAATAATATAGATATAATACAATATATAAGGTGAAAGCTCAAACACGCCTACTTATTTTAATATGATTGTATGTCTATTTTATAGTATTATATCTACAGATAATATTTTTAAAAATGCTGGTTCAAAATTAGAAGTATATAATTACAAAGACAAACCAGATCTTGGCTAGATTTCACTTGGCGCGTAATTACAATTTTTTTTAGAAATATTTTAGTCTTAAGTTAGACGAATAAGACGAGTGTTTCTAGCACATTTAAATACGTATTAACCTAGAAATCCTACTGCAGTACATCACCGCCCAAGAAGTATTGGAGTAGAGTTTACGCGGGTTTATCGCTAAAATATGTTCATTTATCCTAATGCAGTACGTCACCGCCTGAGACGTATTGAATGAGCATTTCCGCTCGTTTACCGCTTGGAAATACTAACTCAGTTCGTCTCGGCCGATGGGGACGTGCTGAAGTAGCTTTTCCATATACGCTCCCCGGGTCTGGTTGCGAGAAGACCCTAATATTAAAGATGTCATAAATGTCTCCAATCTGGTAGTTCTTCTAGTATTTTAGGTTGTGAGCTTTAGTAGAATTTCATTCTCTCCTCTTGGTTGCCCTGAAAACCAGCGCCATGGCTAATCTTTAGCTATCGGCATATGCTGAGCGGCATCCTTTTTGGTGCTCTGTACTAGGATTAAGATGTAAATAGATTAAGTTTATATGTTATTACTATTTTCTGTACCACCAAATAAACAATTTTCTATTGTATTCTATTTCTATTCATAGTTATTAACGGACTTTGTTACATGTCATTAGTTTATTAATGGGAGATATATCATCATCATCATTTTAAGAGCCTGGCTCTTGTCGGTGGAGTAATCGCCATTCCTTTCTGTACTCAGCTAATTATTTACGGGAGATATATACCTATATATATTTATGCACTGCTTTGCTACGCGGTGCTACGGCGTAGCCCGTAGCTAATAAATCCCCTATTCTTTCCATGCCGCAGTTCGCTACGCGCCTCGCTTTGTAGAGGATAGCGACTTCGAAACCAGACCCCGCCTAGCGGGATCCCGGCACCCAATGCGTTATGTAGCAGGAAACCTAAGTCCATTAACAACAGGCGCAGCGTACGTGGTTTAAATTTTCATCTTTAATATTTGGTCTTTTCTTTTTAAGACTATTCTATAAGCAAAATGTTACAAATATGACACAGTGAAAACTTTTAATGTAACTTAAGAGTATGAATCTGTCCCCCTCTACTCTTGAAACATGGCTAAAGCAATCTCGCGACACGCATACTAATGGGGTCCGAGAGGGTTCCAACAAGTTAGGGTGTCAAGAGAGTCATTATGAATGTTATGATATTGTGGATCCAAAATCGAACAAAGTCGGGTTATTATGTTATGTATGGGTTAAAAAAAATGTCTTGATTTAATGTATTATATATCATTCTACAGCTTATATAGTCTAGTTTAGGTTAATATTACGCGTTAATAGAATAGAATAGAATAAAATTTATTCAGACAACATATCACCACATTTACAGACACATTAAAGAAGTATACATAACGAAAAAGATGTGAGGCTGAAATGGTCTCCTCAGCAATGCAGTTGGCACGAGTTAGCGTTGTCAACGGCGCTGGTTTTCTGCGGAGCTAGTGAGGTGTGCGGGATACACGGATAAGGGGTTCTCTATGGCGGGATAGCATACCGCGCGGCTTATATGTTTAATAAATCATACTTTCAGGTTTTGTTATAAAAAATATTGTTTGTAAAGGTGCGATATGTATGTGTCAGTTTTCCGTCCATACTTATTTATATATTTGTATTACAGATTTTACCAAAATAAAAGCTAAAAAAAATACGTGAGTGTCGTGGAACCTCGGTTGGAACGAAGTTATGTCATATAATTAAATTAAATTAAATTTTACTCTTTTTTGTAATTTTTGTAGTTAATGTAACTTTTGATTTTTTTTGTATTTTGTGTAATTTTTTTAGTTAATGTATTTTTTTGTATTTATTGTAATTTAGACTTTTTTTTTACTGTTTTTTTTTTACTTTTTTTAGACCTTTTTGACTTTTTCGACTTTTAACTTCTTGACTTTTCACTTAGTCACTTTTTACTTCACTTCACTTTATTCTATTTAATTTTATTTCATTTCACATGTTTTTCAATCGTATGGCTTTGAGTCGCGTTTTCGTGACGGTCACGTGACTTTTTTTCGCCTAGCCCCCCATCCGCGAACCGTCCGATAAGGAACTTCGTTCCAAAAATTATAAAATCTACTTAAAAATAAACTAATAACATAAAATTTGATCTTAAAAAGTGGTTCCCATGTATTTGTACCAGTTTAGTCAGGTTGACGGCAAACTGAACCTGGACGGGAAACACGCATAACGAAGTAGGGTTCGTAATAGATGTGTCGTACTCGTACGTCGCAGTAACACTAAACTACTAAAAGTTTAGATATTTCTGTATATTTATGTTGCGTGTGTAATTGTGCTGTGTATGTTTTTTTTTGGAGGACCAGAAATAAACTTACAACGTATATTTTGTATATAAAATTGAGCATTCGCATGAGTAATGTCCATAGGGATATTATAAAAGTGAGCCATAATTTAGAACACATACCTACGATTATACTTGTACTTATTATAATGTTACGTCAATATATTATCAAGGCTTCAATTATTATATTAAGCTTCGTAAAGAGGGTTCTATTGAGATATATGGATTAGATTTTAAGCTAACATGGTCATTAACATTACAAAAACTATTTAAAACGGGGTATTTACCATGTGTATTGTTGAGTTTCTGATATTTCGGCACAGTTGCATACGCCATTATCACCCACCCATGTCGCAAAACAAATACACATGGTAAATACCCGGTTTTAAATAATTTTTGGAACGATGTTCCTTATTAGACGGTTCGCAGATGGGGGCTAGGCGAAAAAAAGTCACGTGACCGTCACGAAAAAGCGTCAAATCACGAAAACGCGACACAAAGCCATACGATTGAGAAACATGTAAAATGGAATGGAATAAAGAAGATAAAAAATATAATAAAGTGAAGTGAAGTGTAGTGAAAGTGAACAAAATGAAAAAAGTCAATAAAGTCAAAAAAGTCGAGAAAGTCTTAAAAGTAAAAAATTCAAAAATTTCAAAAATTACAAAAATTTCAAAAATTTCCAAATTTCAAAAATTTCCAAATTTCAAAAATGTCAAAAAAATACAAATAAAATAAAACCACAAAAAATACGAAAAAGTCAAAATGGAAAAAAAAATTAATAACAACTTCGTTCCAACCGAGTGTTCCACGACACTCACGTATTTTTTTTGTAATATATGGGTTAGTTTCTGCCACAGGCGTTACACAATTGGAAATCCTTTATCGAGTCTCATTCGTATTTATAGTGGGTTCGATCGACTGTCCCATAAAATCGCTCCTCTGGGATTTCCCATTCATCTTAGTATTACAAACAGGGTTTCAGAGGACGGAACAGAATATAACAAGCCGTCGTATGTTATGTTATGTATATAGATACTATGTTACATACTTTGTGTATCACATTTTTTAGTTAATGTTGTGTGTTTGCATTCTAGTTAGGTGAAAACCGTACGGGTAGAATCACGTGTCTTTAGAAATAAAGGAAAAGTAGAAAAAATCCGCTACCTCAGGCGAGACTTGAACTCCTAAGACGCATATGAAAATAAATGATTGATGGTTGCATTTACAGCTATCGGGTAAATCTTAGTAGCTCATTTGGCAGAGCGATGGGCATGTATCCTAGAGTCGCGAATTCGAGTCTCGCCTGAGGCAGTGAATTTTCTACTTTTCCTTTATTTATAAAGATCGTGGTATCGTCAGCAGACGTTCTGCTTGACATAAAATTATTGTAGAATCACGTGAGTACGTTGGTCTGGTACTGATTATAAGACATGCGCCTTCAGGTGCCCTGATTCGGTAACCGTATCCTAAACCGAGGTCTGCTTCCAGCCTTACGCAAATATAAAATGATAAAATAAGAAGCCTGTTAATGTAACTGAAGATCTGAGCTTGCTTAACCTATTAACCGCCGTGCGTCAAAAATTGAAGTATCAATTTTGAACTCTTTCATAATTCACGAAAGTGTCATTTACGTTGTCATTCTATCTCATATATGGCATATGACTATGGCGGTTAAAGGGTTAATGACTTTAGTACCCTTGAGATTCTGAGATGTACATCTTTTAATATAATATATTTTCATTCTCTATGTATTTAAGTATTTATCTATATCTATCTATTATACAGGGTGTAATCGTTAAGTGTAGCCAGGCGATTACTCCGTAAATATAAGAGATATTAGAAAATATCTAACGGATATCGAAACTGCGTCACCTAATGAGTAAAATTACATTAATAACTTTTTTTAATAAAATCAGAACTATCCCAAACATTAACTTCAAACCCTCCCATACATTTAGTACGACGTTCGTTGAAAGACTAGTTTGTACGGTCTGGTCATTTCACCGTTGTCAAATGATTCATGAATTGTTTTATTATTTTATTACAGTTTATTCGTGCAAATAATGACTCTCAAGCAGTTTTATCTCTTAAGGCACCGACGTTCTACTTTGAGAGTGAGTCGTCGTAGGTACTAACTGTATGGGAGCATTTAAACTTAATATTTTTAATATTAATACTTTTATTTCATAAAAATTAATTAATGCAATTTTACTCATTGGGTAACGCACTTTCGATTCAGTTTGAAAATTTCTAATATCTCTTATATTTACGGAATAATCGCCTGGCTACACTTAACGATTACAACCTGTATATATCGTCGTTTAGTACCCACGACCAAGCCTTATTGAGCTTACCGTGGGACTAGGTCGATTTGTGTAAGATTGTCCCATAATATTTATTTATTGATTTATTTATATATATCTGATTTGCATACAGTAAATTATCAATGAATGCTCACTTTGTGATGTTGATGACCAAGCTAACGAAAAGTCACGTTTCAGCGACATGGGTGGGAGGCGGCTACATCAATGGAACCGCGGAGGCGATCTACACGTCCGGGCTGGTGTGGTGCCAGGCGCCCTTCGGATACGCGCTCTCACTCGTCTTTGGTAAGCAGCTTAGGTTTCATTATTTTGTAACCAAACTTTACTATAAATTTGGTTACCATTCTCTTTATTAGAGACGTCTAAATCCACTACTCAAGAAGACAACAGTCGCAAAAACGTAACTAGATAGGAAGCAATAAAATATGATGGCTTTATTTAAATAAATTGTAAATTATATATTTACAAAACGCTACCCAAGTAGGTGGTAGATAGTCCAGGTAGTATCTATACTATCTACCACCATTAGGGACAATCATGACATCAATTAAGTAGCTCCACGCCAACAAAGTAAGAAAATAATGTATAGTTTCGATAAATCTTCTCTGTCATCACGGGTTACTTATAAAGCTAAGATGGTACTCATTGACATCAAGTATTTATTCACCCCAGTCTTTAGCCACAGCCAGCGGTTTAAAAATATGAGCGATTCGTTCACAGTAATTTGAATAAATACATTTTAATTTATACCAGCATCGACTAGTAAATGCTCAGGCATTTGGTGGCAATTGCATTCGCGTGCCAGTCGGTTTGGAATTGGCAGCGTGCCGCCGGCCACTCTTGAGAATCCGTTTACGAGATTTTGAGGATTTCGCTCGAATTGTATGCTGCAATTTTACAATAAACAAGAGAATTTATGCATAGTAAGGGATCATTTTAATTCATTTTAAGATCATTCAGCATGTGTCATGCATGACAGGGGGTAGCCACAACGCTGATCGGGGCAACCAGACGTTAAAAACTATAATGGTTTTTATATTACTTTTTTATTCAGTCTTAAAATCTTATGGCTTAAAATCTCTTTAGCAAGAGCGTAAAGACATGGATTTGATGTCATGGACTGCAATTAGTTTTTATTATTATTGTTTACTTAATTCTGTCCCAATTGGATTTCAACACCATTTTTTGAAGCCCTCATAAACAAGTATGATTTAGATTCCTGTTTGTTGCAGGCGGCATATTCTTCGCGAACCCCATGCGGAAACAGGGCTACGTGACCATGCTGGACCCCCTGCAGGACTCCTTCGGCAGCCGCATGGGCGGCCTGCTGTTTCTGCCAGCTCTGTGCGGAGAGGTGTTCTGGGCGGCCGGCATCCTGGCTGCACTGGGTAAGTGTAGTATACAGAAGTTTGAAGCAAGGCTACGTGACCATGCTGGATCCCCTGCAGGACTCCTTCCATGTTGGTGACTTGGTGAGGCTGTTTTGGTGATTCTATATAATATTCGGTATTTATACTTAACGAAACAATTTATAGAAGCGTTATTTTAATGCCTTAATTCTAAATCGCTTATAGGAACCAATTAAGCCCATTAATTCTCCTTGTAATTGGGTAATGGTTTAAAATTGTATGTTTATTGATAGAATGAAATACCTAATAACGACAAAAGCTTTGTAATATTTAAAATGCTGCAGCATTTAGTTTCAGCCAGATGAGCGGCGTGTATATAAATTAATTTATAGCGAGTTAAAACCGCTATCTTAATTTGTTCCTAAGCAGTGTCCAACGTAGTAATTTTGGCAGAATGCCTAATTTTCCTTGTTCGTCTGAATAAGTCCGCTTTAGGGGAAACATTTTGTAATTTTGTTTCTCCTCAATCTCTTATATTAAAAAGCGCTAAAGTTATTTAGAAACTGCAGCACGAATTGTTCTTGCAGCACTATTGTGAGGCCAATTATTTGGGCTGATTGTGTATCACTAGTATTATTTGATCGGTGATCATAATGGTACGTAAGCAACACTACATATGTACATAATTATACCTACTATACATATTTAAAGTTAACCAATAAAATAAAATGTTTGTAAGCAGAAAGTCATATTTAGTTTTAATTATATTTTTACAACGAAATAGGTCCTTATACCTATAAGGAATGTATGTAACCATACCAACTGTGGTAGAAAAACCTAGAAAAAAAACAAATTGAACATTTTATTATTCATTCCCAAGGAGGTCCTAACTGACACGATGACTTTTTACACTTTATTTCTTACCTATCAGCCCATATATCAGTCCTTTGACGCAGAACGCATACAGTAAACATATCTGACAACAACTAAGCTGAATTTATTTCGATCTAGATCCATTAGCCTAATGGACACATGGACAGATGCAATCAGCTTCAGCCGTTAGTGCCGGCGAGCTTACTTTGACTCTGTGTTATATTTATTTCGAGATGATCTAGTTAAGAGACTGAGAGCACTGAGCTCCGAGGTTTACGATTAGGGACAAAATGGCTGTGAATTATATTTTATAGAGCTAGAGCTGGTCCCATCAGATATGACACAATAACTAGACTAGGGCAACGAAATTCGTCTAGTTACTTTATTATACTATTCTCATTACTAGAGCCGGGTACCTGGCTGCCATTCAGCGGCTTAGGTCAGTGTGACAGGCCAGCAGAACTTTTCACTTGAAAAAGAAAACCAAAGTACGTAACGACTTCTGAAGTTGTCTAAATTTATAGAGGGCAGGGCCTATAAACATTAGAACAAAAAACATTGCGAATTATTGTGGAAATAAAAGCAGTGGCCAAAAAACTCCGAATAACGGTAATAGGCTTTGGCATTTCTTTCTTACTATAAAAACGCCTAAAAATGATAAATTCTAAATAATTACATCGGCGTCCTGCTTTTTCGCCGATGATAATTGTATTGCTGAATTTCACTTGCCAACCAACTTTTCGCAGATGTTTCATTTGGCCGAATAACTTTTACTAAATAATTATTTCCCAACCCCATAGTTGGGTTAGGTTAGATTGGATTATGTAAAGTTGGAAAATTAAATTCTGCCAAATGAAACTTCTGCGAAAAGTTGGTTGGCAAGTGAAATTCGGCAATACAATTTTCGGCGAAAATACCCTAGCTAGACCAATTACATAATTACCCATAATACTGTTTAAAATCCAGAACTGTAGGAATTGTATTATTCAATTATGCGAATTACGCGCGTTGCCATTATAGGTTCGTTTTAATGCGTTAGTACGAGTCGTAGCGTACTCTGGCAGAACGAGGTAGGTACCATTTTTGATTACGGAACCGTCAATTTGGAATATATCCCTTGTATGAAAGGTTTTTGTGAAATGCAAGCAAAGGGTTCCAAACCTTTGTAATTAGAGCACCACTCGCGACGAGGGCTCTCAGCTTTTTGTGCGTAGAGTGGATACGATCAAAACGCCATAACATATATGTAGTTACATTAGTACGGGCGGGGACCGCAAGATCTGCTACGTTACGTGATACAAAGATAAGCCCCATGGCACATGTTCATAAAAGTGATGATGAGTTCCGAAAAAATAGTTTAAAAAATTTGAATTGGCCGAAAGCACAAAAAAATACCACTTCCGGTGTAAAAAATGGATGTTATTTACCTACGTCATTTGATACAAAGATGACACTTGTGGCAACAAATAGCAATTTGTATGTAGGTACAGAAAAACCCAGTCTGCCAGTTCCTGCATGGCCGGAAGTGCCTGGCAGACTGGTTAAAAAGTAACCCCAACGTGTTTGGCCCCAAATTTACGTCATTTACTTCGTTACTATAACTAATGGTGAGTACAGTCAGCAGCAGAAGTGGCTAAGCGGGTGAGGTGTTCAAAATTACCTTGACACGACTTTATTGTATGGTGCTCCCACACTAGCTGTTATATAACAGCAACTATCTTTCTTCAACAACATAGTGCTACTTAGCCTTATCCTTGTTACACTTTGTTATATTATAACATTTATTTATAACAGCTGGTGTGGGAGCACCATAAAGAGAATAAAAGCGTGTATAGATCATTTTGAATACCTGATCCGCTAAGCTGATTGTGCTCCTGACCTACCTATGTTAATTTGGGTCTAAAATATTTTAAGATATTCTAAATCTAATCTATAGTTTAGTTAAGGTTGGTTGGATTATTCGAGCACACCTTATACATAGAAAAATGTATGTCGTCCTCACTTAGGTCCATTTAATTAAGTACTTAAATCCTGATGAACAACAAAATAATGAAATATTAACTGCTGCAAACTTTTTACATAAAGCAACATTAATTTTATGTTGTATTTTGATATGGCAACTGTCACCCTTCTCTAGAAAATATATTTTAAGTTCACACGTACTTTGAGTACGTATTTTTAGGGTTCCGTACCTCGAAAGGAAAAAAACGGAACCCTTATAGGATCACTTTGTTGTCCGTCTGTCTGTCTGTCTGTCAAGACCATTTTTCTCAGGAACGCGTGGAGGTATCAAGCTGAAATTTATATCAAATACTTAAGTCTATTGTCCCTTGGAGCTGGGAAAAAATCAAACTTAAAAGCCAACGCAATCAAAAGATACAGTCGTTTATGCTGCAAATTTTAGAGTTTTTCGGCACTCCCAAAACCTACGGGGTACTTCCCGTGAACTCAGAAACTTGAAATTTGGCACGAAGCAACGTCATATAGCATAGACAATGAAAAAATTACAAAAAGTAGACATTTTTAGTAAAATCATACAAAAAAATATTTTTTTTAATTTTAAACTTACTACCTTTTTCCTCGTAAACGCGTGGAGGTATTAAATTGAAATTCATGTCAAATACTCAGGGATATAGGATCTTTCAGATGTAGCAAAACCAAACTTTTATGTCAACGCAATCAAAAGAAATAGCAATTTAAGTCGCATATTTTGATACTGAGTAGGTACCTACTCGCAAGAAACTCAAAACCTAAAGAGTACTTCCCGTAAACTCAGAAACTTGAAACTTGGCACGAAGAAACTTCATATACCACAGACAAAGGAAAAATTACGAAAAATAGACATTTTTAGTATAATCATACAAAAAATATTTTTTTAAATTTTAAACTTACTACCTATTTCCTCGTAAACGCGTAGAGGTATTAAATGAAATTCATATCAAATACTCAGGTCTACTGGCCCTTGGAGCTGTAAAAAATTAAACTTCTAAGTATCTATCTTCTTCTATCTATACATATAACAAAGCTGAAGAGGGTCGAAAGTCTGTACATGGAAGATAATCGAAAAAAAGTTGGCTAGAATCGATAACAGAACACGTTCCAACAATTTTTAGAATTTTTGTCTGTTTATCTGTTTGTCTGTTTATCTGTTTGTCTGTTTATTTGACCGCGCATCACGTAAAAACGGCTGAACGGATTTTGATGAAATTTTGTATAGAGATAGTTTGAGTCCCGGGAAAGGATAATATATAGTTTTAATCCCGAAAATCAACCCTGGTGGGGGTGAAAATGGGGTTGAAAGTTTGTATGGAGAATTTTTAGCCGCTGAAACGATTTACCTAGAAATGAGTATGGAGAGAATTTGAGTCTCGAAAAACGTAATAGGATTGTTTTCAAACCCTTGTGGGGGTGAAAAGGGGGTTGGAAGTTGGTATGAGGATTTTTTACCGCTGAACTGATTTAGATGAAAATTGGTATAGAGATAGTATGGGTCTCGAGAAAGGACAAAGGATAGTTTCATCTTCAAAAAAGCCCCCCCCCCCCCATCTTACTTTAGAACCGTAGGTCCAAAAAAATTGAAAAAACAATGGAAGTGGAGGCTGAAAGGTACTTTCAATAAAAACTATCTAAAGGCTGACCAGAAATATATGATTATTGTCAAGAGGGTGCTATTACTCTCATTTATATGGCAACAGTTCAGTAGTCATAGAGCTCTATGGTATGGTGACATCTTGATTTGCTTACCTGTCAGCTCTGATGTTAATTTGAATATATTTGACAGCTAAATGGTTTCATTTCCCGAGCGTATTATTTACAGCAGTTTATACACTATTTACAATGTTTCGCTGTTGACTATGGATAATTTTGGGAATTTTTTGTCGTTTATTATTTAATATTCAACACTTTATTATTATTCAAGTGAACCGCGTCAATGACAATGACAAGAGTGACAGCCAATCGAATGCACTCACACATGCATATCATTCTGTCATTAAAATTATTGCCAGTGTAAGAAATTAGTTCCAATGAAATCCCGCATGGCGCATGATCATATATTTCTGGTCAGGCTTTATACATACACCGTGGGCCCATAAAACTAGACAGATTGTAACAGTGTATTCCTTATCATATTTAGATACTAAAATGTCCTATAAACTTTTCTGGCATACGCCTAGTTTCAGAGTTAATACCAATTGAAAAAATATACACTTTTTATTATAACTCATCACAAAACGCCTTTCTAATGGCGTTGTTGCCACTATTGGACATAGTTTACACGTCCTTATTGACAGATATCACAGTGACAAGGAAAACTTTGCAGTAACTAAATTTTTTCAAAAAAAAAAGTACCAATTTTTTTTACGCGATAATTTTATTAATGACATTTGCTTTTCATGTGCAATAAATATTCAAAAAATGGAAAAAAAAACGAAAAAAAATTTTTTTTTTGCGAAATTGACCTAAAGTCACATAATATTTTTTCCTTCTTTTGGTCTTAGAAATTCGTGGTTAAGATCTGTCGGGTTATTCCAGCCCACGGTGTATAATAAAGCTGAAGAGGGTCGAAAGTCAGTTCATGGAATATATTCGAAAAAAAGTTGGCTGGAGATACTTAGAATCGATAACAGAACACGTTCCAACAATTTTCAGAATTTTTGTCTGTTTATCTGTTTATTTGACCGCGCATCACGTGAAAACGGCTGAACGGATTTTGATGAAATTTTGTGTAGTGATAGTTTGAGTCCCGGGAAAGGACAATTAATAGTTTTCATCCCGAAAATCAACGCTGGAGGGGGTGAAAAAGGGTTGAAAGTTTGTATGGAGAATTTATAATAGAAATTAGTATGGAGATAATTTGAGTCCCGAGAAACGACAAAATAGTTTTCATCCCGAAAATAAACCCTTGTGGGGGTGAAAAGGGGGTTGGAAGTTGGTATGAGGATTTTTTTACCGCTGAAATGATAAAGATGAAATTTGGTATAGTATGGGTCTCAAGAATGGACAAAGGATAGTTTTTACCCCGAAAATCAACCCTAAAGGGGTGAAAAGGGAGTTGGAAATTTGTATAGGGAATTATTAACCGCAGAATCGATTTAGATAGAATTTGGTATGGAGATAATTAGAGCTCTGGAAAAGGAAATAAAATCGTTTTATCTCGGAAATTATCCCTTAAGCGGATGCAAAAGAGGTAGAAGTTTACATGGGGGAGAAACAACCAATAACCGCTGTACGAATTTAGATGAAATTTGGTATTGAAATAATTTGTAATTTTTTGGTCAAGGTGTTAATATTTATAACATGTTACCCGACGATGCTTTAAATTTATCTTTACCCGCTCTTAAGAAATATTTGAAAATGTCATGAATATCAGGGTTATTGCAGGTTTGAGAACTATATATGACGGACAAAGATGCATGGCCCAAACCAAAAAAACTACTACAAAATCATCTAACATTTATAGGACACCGTTTAGGTAGGAAAACATATCAAACGTTTTGTGAAGCAGTCAGATTAGGATTTATTTTTCTTTATAATTAAACAATAGGTACATTATCTGTCTCTAAAGCTGTTTTGATGTCTTATTGAAGAACTACGCATTATTTTGTATCTTTAAGATCTAATAATGTATTACTGTTTTGAAAAAAATAGGTACCGTCGAGTTTCTTTTCGGTCTTAATACTTCTTGGGCCAGAGGTGTAGGGTTAGAAGCGGTGGTAGTTTCGGAACGAAGTTCCTTATCGGACGGTTCGCGGATGGGGGGCTAGGCGAAAAAAAGTCACGTGACCGTCACGAAAAAGTGTCACGTCACGAAAACGCGACACCCATACGATTGAGAAACATGTAAAATGGAATGAAATAAAAAAAATATTGGACTAGCTTTTGCCCGCGGCTTCGCTCGCGTTAAATTCGGGGTAACACGGTTCCCCTTTCCTGATTGCACCCCGGATTGCTCCATACAAACTTCCACCCCCCATTTTAGGGAAGTGGGGGGTTAAAAAGAGACAAAAAGTAGCCTATGTTCACTTAAAAAATCACGTCAATTCGTCGCCCCGTTTTGCCGTGAAAGACGGACAAACAAACAAACACACACATACACTTTCCCATTTATAATATTATAGTATAGTATGGATAGAATAAAGTGAAGTGAAGTGAAGTGTAGTGAAAAGTGAAAGTAAGAAGTGACAAAGTGATAAAAGTGGAAAAAGTCGAGAACCTAAAAGTAAAAAATGTCAAAAATGGCTAAATTTCTAAATTTCAAAAATTTCAAAAATTAAAAAAAAACAAAAAAATTAAAACCACAAGATTTACGAAAAAGTCAAAATTTTTATAACATAACTTCGTTCCAACCGAGTGTTCCACGACACTCTCGTATTTTATTTTTCTCTGACGCTCATTAGTGCATTGTAATGTGCTTACATTGAAAAATAAATATCTTGATTTACACCAATATCATAAATCCTCTATTCCGCGTTCGGAACCGTATGTAATTACCAAGTGCACCTCAAATAGAAAAAAATCATTTCTGCATTTGTGACCCCCCCCCCCCCCACCCCCCAATTGCAACCGCGCCTGTTCTTACCTTTTATGCTTACACTGATTTGACGGGAGGATCGATTTGGATGATATTTGCCGTGGACATGAACGTATAAATACAAAAGTGGTCCTGAGACCGAATTCCACGCGGGCGGAGCCGCGGGCACAGTTAGTTTTTAATAATTTTAAAGTTACTACCTCTATATACCTACAGGTTTGTACGGAACCCTCGGTGTGCGAGTCCGACTCGCACTTGGCCGGTTTTTATTTATTTAAATCACTTTCTGTGGCTAGAAGGACAAATTTGTTCCTTTTAACAATGACTTTACTAGCTTTAAAACATTAAAAACGGATAAATCAAATTACAGATTTTCTAATATTATTAAGTTTTAAATCACATTCTTTGTACAACTATGCCGAAGAAAGCATTTTACTGTTAAAGTTATCTTAGCCCTGATTAATCGTTACCTTCCTTTCATTAAGCTGCTACAAGTCGTGCAAATTGCTCAAAGTAATTAAGATCCTATCTTTCCGCGATTAAATTAT
Organism: Pammene aurita; assembly: GCA_947086415.1. NCBI lineage: Eukaryota > Metazoa > Arthropoda > Insecta > Lepidoptera > Tortricidae > Pammene > Pammene aurita. The sequence continues at coordinate 49,027,649 of OX352291.1, read as the reverse complement.
TATCTTAATCTTTTTATTGGGTTGTGATCAGATTCCATCCGCTTTGTTATATTGAAAATAGGCGATTGGGCGAATTTTTCACCTGAAGATTTAAAAAAAAATTGGGTCCTGCATGGCACCTTAAATAAATGTTTGTAAATATTCGTATGTTTATCATGTTTTGACTTTTAGCCATCATTATGATCAACTAATTTGGTACTTTTACTAAGTACCTACCTAAAATAGTATTCTTAATTGAATGGAGTAATCTGACAGCTCCTGGTGGTGTATTTTAATTTTAGAATACATAAAAAATACATTAAAACATATATATTTCAAATATAACTCCAACACACAACAAATAATCAACCAATATTGAAGTAGTATTGGAGTGGTATCGAAATAATTTTCAACCACTCGGATATTTTATGATTCAGACGTACACACACACGACACTAGCAGTATTGCGTAGTTAATTCATTGGAATTGTATTCAATTTGGATAGTGTTTAAGCGTGTTTTAAATTTCGAATACGGCCCCTGGCAAACAAAGCTGTTTGTATGCAAATAAATGTATGTAAAGTCTTGTCAAATCACTTCAATCAATTAAGAACTCTACCTCACTTATCGTTACCTCAATTAACTAAATAACTTATTAAATAGGGTTGGATAGGTCACAGTCAACAGCACAAGCAGCTAACCATGTGAGGTGTTCAAATTCAAAGTGATGTGAGTGTGACGGTTATTTTAAACACCTAGACCGAGTCAAGTAACATCGAAAGATGATAATGTCCTACCTATTTCAACAAAAGGACTCGAATGTATTTTATAAAACAAGAATTTATCAAATAACCTTTTATGCTAGCTCTTTGTGGTTCGTTACAATGTCAACTCAAGATCAAATTATTCTATACCTTCTTTCAAATACCCTAAAAGGTTTGTACTTACCTACCAGTTCGTCGTCTAGCAAACTAAAATACAATCACATATACGCAGGTAGGTCGTTGTGTAGTGTACTCACTATATTTGCTTTTCATCAATAACAGAGTTCAATAAAGACAGAACCAATGGAGTTTGCATGTTAAGAAAAATTTGAAGCACGAAATGCGGCCATTACATGACGTCACGGAATTACTCTACAGGTTATCTCTTGCTAACCACTACACAGAAAGAGACAAAACAAGAGCCACGATTGAATAAAGTTCTCTTCAACCGGATAAAGGAGATGGAAACTCCAATGATTCTATTTTTTAGAGTGCTCTGCACAATGTATTTTATTCGGAGTGGACTAAGAGCTGGCCACGTCAGATATGACACAATAATAAGAGCAACAAAACCCGTCTGGTTAGATTGCTATACTATCCTTATTGATATTTCCGGGCATCTGGCAGCTTTTAATGGGTGGAAGTCAGAGTAACAGCCTAGCAAAATTTTTGAATTGGAAAACAGTTATACCAAAATAGGTAAAAATTGCTGAAGTTTTCTCAGTTATAAAGGACAGGGCCTATATTTTAACACTAGAACAAAAAACACTGCGTATAATTAAGTAAAAAAACCAGTAGGCGACAAACTATGAATTACATTATACGTCGTTTGTCACTTATTTCCCCCAACAGAAACTTTTGGCAAAGATACAAACTAATTATTTATATAATTTCACATAATATTGCATTTAACACAGTACTCCAGGATTTATTTTCTTAAAGTGGTTTGCATTATTTGTCCACCACTACTTTACAGCTGACAGATGTCCAGATCTATAAATATAGTATAGCAAACTGACTGGAGTGGTTTCGTTGCTCTCATTATTGTGTCATATCTGAGTGGCTAGCTCTCCGTCTAGAGCTTAGAGGGCAAGTCTGGGAGGAAGGGTGAGAGGTATTAAAGATTCACCGGCACTTCAGGCGGGGCAGGTAGTTACTGACGGAGTTTACTTGTGTACAAGTGCAGTTTACATTTTAGAGCTACTTACTATACGAGCAATTGCTAGTAACTGCACCTAAGAAAACTGTTTTGTATAAATACCTTACTGGCAGTCCAGCAAACGAATCGACCAGTATAACAAGACCCCTATGATAATCGCTTTTTCTCCTAGCTCCATAATCTCTTTATCGGTCCTGCACATATTTTAATTAATAAACTTTATACACCATTATGTTTCTGCCAAATTTCATTTTCAGTTGAACACGTACTAAACTTATTGCGGAACGAACTATCAATAATAAAAAAAAAACCTCGAAATGCAAGGGCGTGTCGGTAGCCAGATGACAGAAGTTAAATATAAGAACTTCACTGCGCTACGATCCGCTCGTTAAATAATTATTGTACTTGTATTGTACAGACAATGTCCACTTCGAGGGTCGGGAAAACGCTTAAACCAATATACACCATAACACAAATCCAGCTCTGGATTTTATTTAGTTCTTTGATGCTAATAATTAGCGTAATTTGTGAACGTAAAATTATTATTACGGAAATGTGATCGAAGCAATGAAGCCTAAGCTCCGATTGGTAACAGTTCAGAGAACATAATTAAGTTAAAGAGCGGCAGGCTGACAAAATCATGATTATCTTATCTGACATTTTCTTGAAACTTTCCGTTTAAATAAGCACTGGGATAAATAACTTCCAAAAACTTAAAACGAGCAAATTTTTTGCCAAAGCCGTTTCGTAAATGTGAAATACGACTCTTCTAAAACTTTCAAGAATTGTCCAAAACTCTTTAGGGACATTTTCCCCGGTATCACCATTTCGCGCATCTTTATAGCGATCATTGTCGTGCTGAGCACATCTTTTGGACTTGAAATTGAGGAAAACCCGCAAACTGGCAAGAGATAGCGTGAGCTAGAGATATACCATTAGCGGGGAATGCTGTCCGAATGAATCATCAATTTGCTGGTCCCGTTTTCGATTTCAAGCAGGATATCGAGCGACAGAGCTTTACATAAACTAGCATGACTTTTACGGATAAAACATAACATTAGGAAAAGTCTCCGCCTGACTTTGTCCGTGTGGAAATTGCTTTTAAAACTATTCAATTCCTTCTTCGTACAGAGCCACGATATTTGAGGAAAATGTATTCCAAATTTCAAGGTGAATTTAACGATTTAAGCTGTGCGTTGTCTTGTTATCCCCTTTTAAACGCAATTGTTTCATATGTTTAAATAAAGAATGGCAATGCACGTCATGAGCGCTGGTAGCCTGGCTGTGAGACGTCCGACATTCAATCCGGAGGTCTCGGGTTCAAACCCCGGCTCGTACCAATGAGTTATAGGAACTTATGTACGAAATATCACTTGATATTTACCAATCGCTTTTCGGTGAAGGAAAACATCGTGAGGAAACCGGCATACATCCGCGAAGAAATTCAAAGATGTATGTGAAGTCTCCAACCTGCTTTGGGCCAGCGCAGGGACTATAAGCCCGATCCCTCTCGTGTATGAGAGGAGGCCTGTGCCCAGCAGTGGGACGTATATAGGCTAACATTATTATATTATTAAATTATTATAATGCACGTCTAAAGTCTCCAGCAAAGGTGCATTAAAACAGTTGTATCATATCAATATGTGTCACATCAATATGACATTATATGTATGTCAGTATGAGAGCACCATACTTGATGTAGTAATTAACTTGAATATTTACCGTGTTCGGACTCTATATCTATTTGTACCATTTGTACATACATAGTTATATACAGAGCGCTATAACGTGCGCAATTCTCCCAGTTGGCTGTCGTCTATAGCTAGAGTAATGTGACTACGCAGGATTATGTGCCGCATGTCACAATTTAAACCGGATTTCTCCATTATTTTTACCTACACATATAATCACGGACCTTAATTGTTAAGCCATTTACGGTTCATGCTATTTTCTTCTGTTTAATACTTACTGTATGAAATGTCCACTGTAAAGTGAATGGCTCAACAATAAAAGTCCGTTACCGTACCAACCTGTGATCTCACGAATCCTTAAATTTCTCCCTTGAATTTGTGGCTGATCAACTATTTCCTCGTGAATTATGAAGTGGGCCGATTTAAGTGGGTAAGCGACAACGGACGACCGTTGTCCAGAGTAATGTGACACGATACGGACAGTGTAGGATTGGGTGCCGCGTACCGCAGTGTACAACGGATACCATGGTTGCCATACTATAAACATAGTACCTAAACTACAGACATGAAAAATGGTGCACCTACCTATGATAGACATCTAACCGAGCGTTTGTTGATTCCCGCACATCTCCTCTCATCTCTGCTCATCTTCGCCTCAGTGTAAAGGCAGCATAACTCTGCACTGGCTTTTCAAGTGTCAAACTGCGGAGAGCGAGCATTCTTTATTCGTGTCAAGTCAAGAACGTCTTCATTGGCACTATTTCCTTTACCTGAACAAGGGAAGAAAGCCATTAAAAAAAACAAAAAAAACGTCAAATTTTATATGAAAAAAATACATTTATGGTGGCAGAAAAGATCTACATTTAGCTGATGAAGAATATGGACTCTTCAGAGTTGGCAAGGTCAAACTCTATACCGTGTAATTTACTCGTTGTCTGTCATACATACCTGCAATTCTGCAACTTTCCTACCTCGGAAAATCACCCCTGAAATAAACCCAATGTCTGGCCCATTATGGGAGACAAAAATAACTTCACGCGCCAGACGGCCTTGGTACATGCAAAGCTGTATTTATACTAAATACTTACTAACTTACTTACTTTTGTAACTGGAAATTTAAGAGAAAAAGGAGGGACAGGATTCGCCACTTTCCTTCTATTTATATCCAAATGTCCAGTTTTCTTTCCCTAAGGGATTATTGCTCACGATCTTTCTCTGTACTATATTTTTTTAAGTCACTGCTTACAACTACTAAGGCAGAAAACAGGTAGGTACCTACATAGTCACGTAATATACAGTAATCGGATTTTAGGGAGCAACACAGTTTTTTTTACCTCAATAATTATGCTAATATGGATAATCTTCGGGTTTTTAGGACCCACATTGTATACTATAGTAACATTAAATACATTTAAATAAAATTTTAACGTTTTAACCACTATATTCGCATAATAAGTGCATGTATTCCGCCGTGTTGCACCCTAAAATCGATCAATGGTAATATTAGTAGTTTATGTAACTGTTACGTAATAAGGGTCCTTAAAACATGAGTGTGGTTTTATGAAATGAGCCGCAGGCGAATTTCATAATAAGATCACACGAGTGTTTTAAGGCCTAATTACGTACAGTTGCATACAATGCTTTATCTACATTCATATTATATATATTAAATTAAGTGTTCGGAAACCATAGAATGACCGCCATTGTACCGTCATGGCCAACTCGATTGTGCCGGCGCTCGCGCGGGACCAATCGAGTTGGCCATGGCGGTAACATTATGTTATCAAATTCGATGTTCCAAATTTGAAACTCATTGCTTAACAATATTTGAGCATGCAACGTTAAATATTACGTTACTGCCGCAGATAAGAAACTTATCATAGTTAAATCGTTTGTTGTAATGCTTGTCATTGTCTACGGTTTTTGAACGCATTTTAGAGTACTTACAGTATGAGTGTAGATAAAATATATAGTCGTACCGCTCGTACCTATGAAGATTATATTTATAGATCGTACCTATAATTTAAAACGATTATTACAAATAATTTCAATAAAGTGTCAAATTAGTAATATTACGAATTACGTTACAAAAATGAAAAAGCAGTCGATTTCTTTATTCCTTTAAAATGGTTCCCCTAAAAAGCTGGCCTCCATTGGTGTGTGATGACGTGTGACTTTCTGATTCAAATATTTGTCTGATTTCAGTTAAATAACTGCGCGTAATGCCTTTAGTGCGCCTTCACATGTGCCGATCCGATATCGGATGTCGGATATGACCACGAAGAAGACAAATTTAAAATTTGTGCATTTCTATTTTTTTAGGGTTCCATAGCCAAAATGGCAAAACGGAACCCTTATAGTTTCGTCATGTCCGTATGTCACAGCCATTTTACTCGGAAACTATAAGACGTATCTTAATAAAATTTGGACATAAGGTGTATTTTGTATGCCGCTATTTAGTTATGAAGTTAAATTGCTGACAAAAATTTTTACGCAGGGCGCTCCATACATACATGTATGGAGCGCCCAACGTACTAAGTTTCAAAATTTTTTTTTTACCAAATATAAATATGTTGCACATCAATCGATAGGTCTTTAAAAATAACATCGAGGGTTTTTGAACTTTTTGTGATTAAGTAAATATTTTCAGAAATAATCACTTCGAAAGTCAGAAAAATTATGTCCGTATGTAACTTTTGAACCGTAAGTCCAAAAAATATAAAAAGATTTGGGAAAATGCGCCTTTTCATATACTTTCTACGAATTTTTTTTTAACATTATCGGTTCAGCCATTTTTGACTTACCTTTAAAAAACTTCTTCCATAGTCATCAGATACGACCTTTTGGTATTAGTTTGGTTCTTATTCCATTGAAGGTACGGAACCCTCCATTATGCGTGGTCCGACACGCACTTGGTCGGTTTTTTTCTTTAATAAACCTTGTTCATTGCTAAAAAAAGCACTAATACAAAAGAGGCGGAAAAAATGCCACATGGTAGTTTTTAGCAGCTTATTTTTTCCTTGGGCCATCCGACGTACCATATCGGATCGGACAGTGTGAGAACGCTCTTACGCGTCAAGTGATACTAAAAATATGTATAAACAATGGTACCATTTTTGATAATTATTAATCAACAAATTTCCACAAAATAATGCTTATAAATTAAAAGAATCATTGAATAAATATCATGTAACTATTATTGTACACAAATAAGTCGAAAAAACTGTATTTATGTGGGTAAAAACTGAACATAAAACAAATCATCACGTTTTAGTTTTTCTCAACACGTTTAACGAAACGCAAAATATTGTGTCATGACTGTCATGGCGGTGTACAATCGGGATTTTATATGGAACTTTTGATTATTTTTTATCTCGCAAACCAAGCGTTTCCGCAACTTAAAATTTGGTGAGGAGTTGTCATTTGGCTAGTAGAAGCTCCAAAAAAAATATGAAGCCTGAACTCGATGTCACATATTGTACAGTCCTTCAATAATGCTTCTAAGGGAGTCATTTCAGAAAAAAGATATCTCGTCATAGCTACTAAAAACGACCCATACTAAACACAGTAAAATACTCACATTGAAATGTTCCTCACATACATATGTATCGAGTTTCGTTTTGGGCAATTCATATCCAAAGCTTGACACCACGTTGCTTGTAAAGACTTTGGTATACTCAAGTATACTGAGTTTGGAAAGTCTCGTCTGTACTTCTTACAAGAAGGTACAAAGCACTGCAGTGCATCTCTGTAATACTGCATTTCCGCAGCGCGTTCAGGATCATCTAAATCCATCGTATAGATACTGTGATCCAAATTTACTCGTGTAGCAGTCCAAAAGCCAAGGCAAGAGTCGTTAAGCCAAAAAAACGTTATCCAAGAAGAAGTGCCCAAGTAGTCGTAAGTAAATCCAATCGGTGTCCAAATATCATGCAAAGGTCGTGGGAAAAGCGGCAAAATCCAAAGTGCGAAGTTCGTGCTGGGGTCGTGGGTCGTGGAAAAATTGGAAAATATTTCGAATATCACTAGATACCATCTGAATACACCAAAATGCAAGAAAACAAAACCGTTGGTTGGGCGTTGAAGCTTGATGTTTTACTTTTTGACAGTGACAGAGAGGCACGATTGACATTTTTTTCTTTTTGTTTTTTGCATAGACAAAGGCACTTAGCTTGTCAGCCATTAAACCTCACAAATGGTTGATATGGCAACCCTTGCCATGTAAACAGTAGTAGCGTGCATAGATGAATATGTATATAACTGGTAGCGTGAGCTCTTAGCAATTTTATTTATAATAATTACTTACAAGTCAACTTTCGACTTGTAAGTAATTATTATAAATAAAATCCCTAGTTGTGTGTCCAAAAGTGGTAGTGCGCACCCAGTTTACGTTTCCCACTGAAAGAAGCACATAGATACACTAAATTACTATTGCAGACACTGGTAAGATTATATTCTTAGTTATACAGTAGCACCTTTTGTGTAAAATTTCTATACAAAATGACCCCTTTTTATTGTTCTAGACTATATATATTATAATATATGATTTCAAGCTCACATGGTCATTCACATTATAAATATTATTTGAAACGGGATATTACGGGATGTTACTCCGTCATGATGGTGCATGCAACTGCGCCGAAATATCGGGTGCTCGTAAAAACAAATATACATGGTAAATATCCCGTTTCAAATAATATTTATAATATATATATTACATGTAAAAAGAATTAACCAAAAAAGCAATTATCAAACTACCAGGGTTGAAAACTGTTCGATTTATTATGCACCCTTGTAGCTCGTGAATTGAGAATCATGCTAGAGGGCGGATATCGATTGAGCTCAGAATAGCTGTTGCAGACGAGTGATGTAATGAACGAATTAGTGAATGATGACCGAATGAGAATATTCAAATATTCTACGAACTATTTACTTATAGAGGTAACTTAAATAGTTTTACACTATCTCTAATATTTTCATAATTTTGCGCACGCTGTAGAAATAATGTACCTACAACTTACACTCTCATATCGGATTGAATGTATATATAATTATTAATTTTCCAAATTTTTAATACCTGTATACCTCATCCCGACCCTCAGCTATTTGTAATATGTATTGTTTTTGGCTAAAATGCGCCTTAGAATTTACAAAGATTGCATATACACGGGAAAATTCGACTGGTGCTACGTGACCCGGGTGGCCAAGTGGTTAAGGCGTCTGCCATGAATGCAGAAGACGCTGGTTCGATTTCAGCCCTGGGCACCGAAGGCCTAGGTAATTTTTTCCTTTGTATATGACATCTATACAAGTTTATAAGTTGTATTATTTTTATTGGTTTTGACTCTGCGACTCCATTATATGGAGACTCGCAGGTTGAAAAGCACTGGCGTAGGTTAACACCAATATAAATAAACCGGCCAAGTGCGTATCGGACCACGCATAGGAGGGTTCCGTACCTTCAATGGAATAAGAACCAAACTAATGCCAAAAGGTCGTATCTGATGCCTATGCAAGAAGTTTTTTGAAGATAACTCGGAAATAGCTGAACCGATAATGTTCAAAAAAATTTTCGTAGAAAGTATACGATAAGGCGCTTCTTCTCAAATTTTTAAATATTTTTTGGACTTACGGTTCAAAAGTTACAGGGGGGGGGGGGGGGGCACAAATTTTCTGACTTTCGAAGCGATTATTTCAGAAAATATTCACTTAATCACAAATTAGTCAAAAAAACCTCAATTTTATTTTTAAAGACCTGTAGATTGATGTGTCACATGTTGATATTTGGTTTATAATTTTTATTAAAAAGTAGATACATGTATGGAGCGCCCTCCTAAAAATAGTTTTTTTTTCAAATTTAACTACATATCATATGTGTAAATTTTATGTTAATAATACACCTTATGTGTTAATTTTATTCAGATACGTCGTATAGCTTCCGAGTAAAATGGCTGTGACTTACGGACGGACAGACAGATAGACATACAGACAGACAGACAGACAGACAGACAGACATGACGAATCCATAAGGGTTCCGTTTTTTGCCATTTGGCTACGGAACCTAAAAAGTATGATATATGCCTTAGTTCACACGTTATGTCAGTCATTGAGTCCGGTAACGATTTGAAAACGAAAATCGATCATAATTAAATAACGCACATGAATTGCATTTGATAAGATAGTTTTCATGTCTTGTTATTGCAAAAAATACTTTTGGTACACATTTATTATTATTTAATACCCGAAAACTCAATTCTTGCAGAGCTTGTTTAGTGAGGACGTTGATTCGTGCAAGCTTGTCGCTTGATTTTTACTAATTATTTGTTCTGCCTTCCAATATGTTTTATATTATTTGACCGGACTCTTAAATCAACCAAAGTCGACGTTATTCGAATGGTAACGTTATTCGCTTGTAGCTGAGATAAACTGTACGAGGGCGAGCTTTTGTTTCATGTAGCCTCGTCCGCCCGCAGGCGATTTTGTAAAAGCCTTTGACTTCAGGCTTCGCTACCAGGAACAATGTAATACTGGCTTCAGCTTGGCTTTATCAATGTTGAACATTTAAAGTTTTTGTGTTTTAATCTGTCGGTATGTTAGCAAGTTGTGTTTAACTGTATTTTTGTATTGACTGACAAATAAATATATTTTTACATGAAACTTTACTGACTATTTTGATGGAACCAGATGATTGCCACATATTGATATAAGGGTCTAAAATGAATTTTAACTCATTCAAATAAATATGTAGTTTTGAATTTTGATTAGGACCCAAACTTCTGCATAAATATTGTTTTGATAGAAACATTTACTGTAATATTCATTTGTTTAGCTTTGGCTTTTGGCATTTGGCATTTTTGAATTTGACTTAAGCAGGTATGTACAGCTACGGGACTACAGTAAAAGTTTTAAGGGCTAAAATAAAAACGCCTAGTCAGTATCCAAGATTGAATAGAAATCATCATCTAGTGTAGCATGCCGAAAGAACGCCAGCTACATCTCGCGGCGTCCCTTGGGACCATCCGCGCGATTGGTTTGGTTTACCGGCCAAGTTGCGCGAGTCAGGGTAGATTAGATCGTGGTTCGTCTACTTATAGATAGGTGGCGCCGATATCAAAATATGATCACCATATCATGTGTCCTTTTTTATTTTGAAAGAAGCTGACGACTAAGAAAAGAGGATATTCGCATCTATTTTAAATTCACATTTTGTAGGAGTTTGGAATAGTTTTTGTTTTAGTCGAGAAGACAGATAGATTGTGAACCTCGAGCGGTGCAGTTGTCATAATCCATTTTCGACATCCCTTTTTTCCTATTTAAATATGGGTTTGGTTTTTTTTGGGCGTGATTGGAATTAGTATTTTGTGATATCCAACGCCAAGTGTGTGCGTGTACCGCGTCGGAGGGGCGTCAAGCGTTTGCGGCCGGAACTGCGATACTGTCCAACGCAGATATTGGATATCGCCTGTCGCGGTTGGGATACAGCCGCCAGCCGCTTCCAAAGGACTTGAGCCCGCATTTCGCTTGGCTCACCAGGTGAAACCGGCGTATCGCCCTGGAATACGGCCGCCAGTCGCCTCTAAAGGACTCGAGCCCGCATTTCGCGTGGCTCACCAGGTGAAACCGGAGTGTCGCTCTAGGATACGGCCGCCAGTCGCCTCCGAAGGACTTGAGCCTGCATTTCACGTGGTTCACCAGGTGAAAGCGGCGTGTCGCTCTGTGAAGTGTTCTAGAGTTTAATTGGGGACTTCGCATTTTATTTGCCGTGCTTATGCTTTAGTTCTATATTGTTGTTACCATTCTTACATATCTGCGATCCGCATTTTCATATTAACCCTAAATCCCCAAAATTCTAATTGCCTCATTTGACGGGCGTACAAAGACCTGGCTCTTGAATTTAGGCTACTCTCATCCAGTAAATCATCTGTCACCACCCATATCACTCGCCTCATTAAACCATTACTTTCCTCGCAGCCAAATTACCAGATGAGTTTTTTTTATTTGTACTTACTAGTTTTGCTAGTACTCCCTCGTTTTATTTTCCTTTCGAACGGAAAGTAGACGTCTACGATACTAAGGAAATTATTTAATGTGATATATCTTTATATCGATGTCGTTATCGTCATCTTTATGTGAAGTGCTAATTTTAAATAATCTGATTATTGTAATTTAATTACATTCTATCCGGGTCTACGATACTAAGGAAATTATTAAATCATAAATCATTTATTTGCTTGAAAAGGGTACAGTTAAAGATGTTACATGTGTTTTGTTGTCCTCCTATTCAGCTGTCCACAAACAACATGCAAACAATACAATTGTATAAGCACTAATATTAAAATACAATGATATAAAATTAAATAAAATGTCCTTGCCTATATATAATAAAGAAATGTCAACACAATTTATGCAATCCTAATAATTTGTTTATACAGGACAATGAGTAATTATAGTAACGTAATTTTTAATTGGTAATATTTTGCATTTTACACATACATTTAATAAATCTAATAGGTAAGTCAATTCTTAGTTCATAGGTCAGTAATTTCATTAAGTACATTCATTATTTAAAAAATCACCAATGGAGTAAAATCTTTTTTGTACTAGCCACTTGCGCAGAACCTTTTGAAATTTGTGGTAAGGCATTTCTTTAAAATTTTCCGGTAGGGCGTTGTAAATGTTAATACACATAAAGCAAATTTTTTTAACATGTGACATCGTTGTTGCATATCAACCACTAATCTGTCTCTATTTCTAGTCCCTCTCGGGAATAGTTCAGCAGCCGTACTGAACAGATTTATATTTTTCCTAACAAATTTTGCCGTTTCAAATATGTACAGGCATGGCAGAGGAAGTAAATTCAGCGACAGAAATAATGGCTTACACGATTCAGATGGAGCAACTCCCCAGATAGCACGAACACATTCTCTCTGACACAAAAATACTTGACGTATGTTAACGCCATTTCCCCATACAAGGAATTAATAATTTAAAAAAAGAAATTAAGATTAAGGAATTAAGGATTTTGCTGAGCAGGGTCCATTTCGTGGTGCTACACCTATACGTCTTTATTTTGTTTGTATGTAATATTGTGTACGTCATGAATAAATATCTTGAATCTTGAATCTTGAAGGAGGCCATACCTCAAAATTGACTCTACATATCCGTGATAGGCTGCTAATGCGGTTTTAGAGTCCGTTGTTCGTCGTAATCTATTAAGAACGTATACAAATCTACTTAGTTTATTACATACAACTTGGATAATATGGCCTTTCCATTTTAGCTCATTGTCTAAGTTAATGCCTAAAAATATTGTTGATTTACAGTTTTGGACATCGTGGTCATTATACGTAATATTTAGAGATTCTACATTACTATTAAAATGTATGTAGCATGTTTTCCTCAAATTTACTTGTAAATTATTTTTTTCCAACCAAGTTACTACATCTTTGACTACTGTGTTAAGACGATTGTCGCCGGAGTGTCCTTGAGCGTTTGGGCGCTCTCTCTCTCTACCCGCGCCACCCGCGTACCCTTCTCATTGCGATCGTGCATAAATCCGCCGCGATGCACCGCAATAATGTTCAAAGAATATGACTTTACTCAGAGGCGCGCGGTCAGATTTATAATAATCATTCCTAATCCTTTTGTGGATGTTTTGTGATTTGAATACTGTGATTAAGTACTACGGTGACATTTTTTAGGAATGCTACTGTAAAGGTTGTTTACCTTTACAACCTCTCTTCTCAAACACTGTCTGGCACGGTGTTATTCAAATTAAGAATTACAACGTTCTATGTCAGACGTTCAGGATTCTTTGAGGAGTCTCAAAGGGACAGCCTAAACCGATAGTCGATTTTGATGTACTAGCTAATAATATAAAAAAAGAAAATAAATAACTATCAAGTATATTTTGAGAGTATTAATTAAGGATACTCTCTACACTACTAAATAAGATAAGTAATAACGATCTCGATTAGTAGATTTTTATGTAAAAAAATGAAAACCTAGATTTTGAATTTGAAGTACAGTGAGCGGCAAAATATTTATGAATTTACGAAATATGGTTAAAAATATTCCGCATATCAGAAAAAAATAAAAAAATACTGACTAGTACAGCAAAAAAAACTGAATGCACATCAAAGCGGTGTTTTCATGTGAATTTGTTTTTTTTTGCTGTGATTTTAAATATTAATCGTAAAAATTCACTTAATTACGATAAATTAACAAAACTAAGCCTATTGCGAGTTGCGAATAGTAAAAATGCACATGTAAGGAGTGGTATTTGTGCACGAAATCATCATACAAATGAGAGCTGTAAGGCCATTAAATTTAGATCTTTATAACACAGCGCAAACACTTCTTAGGGGCAAAACAATTCTATAGCCAAAATGGTAAAAACGGAACCCTGAAAAGTTTTTTGAAACATGTCCGTCTGTCCGTCCGTATGTCACAGCCATTTTTATTATAAAACATATATTACTGAAATTTTATCTAGAGGTGTGTTTCATGTGGCTAAAACCAGAAAACTACGTAGCAATTTATTTAGCAATTTATTGCTAAAAAAATCTTTTAGGTGAGGCACTCCATACATATGCCAAACTAAATGTCAAAAATATTTTTTTTGTAAATATGAACATGTTGTACGATACGGCTTTAAAAATATCTTATATATATATATATATATATATATATATATAGTATTTTTAAAACTTTTTTATTAAGTCAATATTTTCAGAAATAATTGCTTCGAAAGTCTAAATATAATAGCCCCCATCTAACTTTTAATCCGTAAGTCTAAAAAATATGAAAAAATACCAAGAAGGCATAGTACTTAATTTTCTACGAAAATTATTTCACATATTATCGGTTCATCCGTTTTTGAGTTATGTCCAAGAAACTACTTTCTACGGAACCGTAGGGTTCATTATACATGGTCCGATACAAACTTGGCCGGTCTTTTAAAGATATTTGATAGGTAGTATTAACCCTTAGTTGTAATTTATTTATTCACTTGTGTTGACAATTAATATAAAATTTGTATTTATTTGCATTTCACCGACATAGTAAAGTTTTTTAGGGTAGTCAACGCGCATGTGAATCTTCTGAGGTTGCAGACGTCCATAGGCTTTATAACTGCTTTCAATCAGGCGGGTCGTATGCTTGTTTGCCAGCGTCGTGGTATAAAAAAGCTTTATTTCCTTTATTCTTGCATACATTGAACTCTTAAATATCAGCAATTTTTTATTAGATTCTCAATCAGGCTTTGCTCAGTGATAGTTAGTAGACTGAAATTTGGTATGAGTAATTATGTGTTTTAATTACGCCTACAAAGTGGTAAAACAATAAGTATCTGAAACCCATTGTTGGATAGGTCTTTCAAGAAGAATATGCCTTAAACAACTTTTGAATAAAACGAATACTTTCGTAAATAATAGCTTCGAAAGTTAAAATGCTCTTTGATTTTTGAACCGTGGGTCCAAAAAAATTGGGAAAATTCCTGGAAGTGAGGCCATTGAAATACTTATCACGTATTTTCAATAAAAACTATATGGAATACAATCGGTTGAGCCGTTTTTGAGTTATGCCTATAGTAAAATAACGTAAGTGCCACAAAATATTTCTTTATAGACTACCTTTTGAATGGATGTATTGTAACAGGCCGGCAACTACGGATCCCTACACTGAGCATAGCCCGATATTCTCTTGGCCGGTTTATCTGCAATCCTTTGCAGTTTACTTCGCAATTTCTAGATTTGAGGAATTAGTATAAAAAATAACATTAAAGATTGTGTTTAATCTTAAAATAAAACGCATATTACATTCGTTTAGAACACGGTATTCTTAAATAAATATGTTTAAATAAATTCGGTTCTTTGGAGTTTTTTTATTAAATTAAATATTAGTGTATTGTATTGCAGTACTAGCAGATTTCCGCAACTCGACGACTAATGCCTATTTTGCGTGATGCATGCGTCTACTAAAACATAATAATTTTAGTTTACTTACATGACCAAATTTGTTTTCAGAGCAATGTGAGATTCATGATTTTTGTTTTTTCTCCATTTTTATTTCATTTGTTTTTTCCTTGTATTATAATCTAAATAAAATACACTTTTTATACGAACGTACATAAACATGCATACGAGTACATTATCTTAAAAGATAAAACGTCTATACATTATTGATTCCGGGAAGACACGTTATAACCGCACCGCATGAACCCTCTGCAGTTATTTAGTCTTTAGGCACAGTAAGTCCGATATTATTGCTCACGGGCCAAGCACAAGTATATGTAGTACAAGGGAAGCACGGAGCGACGAGCGACACAGCCTCCTCGTCTCAAAGCTAGCTCACGACTGCCAGCAACGCCGTTTTCGAGCTAATAACGCACGAAATGTGGAATTATGATCAAGTTGTTTAAGAAAATTTAATCAATTTAAATATCCTACGTTGAGTTTGTAGTGTTCTGTAGTACATATTTTTTAGTTCAACAATATTTTAAATCGAATGAGCCGTTCAGTAGATATAAGCAAAATTAACCGTAAAACGACATTTCGTTACATTTACATAACGGAGAAACTATACGTTACACGAGTTATTCAAACGTTGACAATGTTGTACATGAAATGTTGAATAACATATATTTTTTTCAAAATTTTTGAATGACCCGTTATTGAGATATATCCCTTAGAAAGTAACAGTTTTTGGCCACCATCAGCGCCTAGCGCCTTAATCTCTATCATGCCGTACTTGCGAAGCTGATTTGTCGTTTGACACTATTATTGAGACGTCATCGGCAAATAATATGCATCTATGATTTGTAAGATTTGGGAGATCGTTTATGTATGTTAAAAAGAGCAGTGGTCCAAGAACGCTGCCTTGAGGCACCCCAAACCTGTTTATGGCAAATCTGGAGGTGAAAGTCTCTGTTTCGTGTTTATGGTTTATCTTATTTAGTAATGTGCATTGACTTCGGTTTCCTAAGTAGGACTTTATCCATTGCAATGCTGGTCCTCTAACACCGTAAAAATTTAACTTTTTTATTAGTAAATCATGATACACAAAGCCTTTGACATGTCAAAAAATAGTGCCGTGGTTAGTTTTTTTTTGCAATTTGTAGATATCTCGCGTACAACATTAAAAGCGGCTAGCGTGGTAGACTTGGTCTTTTGGAAGCCGTATTGATCCGCTGAAATAATGTTATATTTAGAGAAATAATCCATTAATCTGCAGTGCATCGCTTTCTCAAAAACTTTGGACAGTATTGGGACAAGCGTTATTGGATTGGATTGAATGTGAAATATCTTTATATCGATATCGTTATCGTCATTTTTATGTGAAGTGCTAATTTTAAATAATCTGATTATTGTAATTTAATTACATTCTATCCACTAAGGAAATTATTGAATGTGAAATATCTTTATATCGATATCGTTATCGTCATTTTTGTGTGAAGTGCTAATTTTAAATAATCTGATTATTGTAATTTAATTACATTCTATCCGGCTCGAAGGACCAAATTGCTAATTTTAAATAATTTACTTAATCTGCAAAATTAAACGTGTTAATGCAAATTACGAAGTGTTTTACTGCACTAGGTATTATATTTAAAAATATGCTCGTAGAATAACAAAAATCTATAATCGTTAAAAGCAAGCTTACAAAATGATTAGATTGTCTAAATATAAACCCTGATGCCGTAATTCAAAAGCCGTAAGGTACCTATTAAATAAACAGGACGTCTTGTTTCTTGAAGCCTTCAAGAACAAAAGATGAAAGATAGATATTTCCTAGTCTTTTGTTTAACACCTCTAGTATCTCTACTTAAATACAGAAAAAATATTTTGAATTTTTTTAAAAGCTCGCTATTAAATCTGAAAAGCGCAGTAATATTTTTGAATATTTTTTTCTCCGTACGAATACAAGACGGTATATTATATACATTTCGAGTTTAGAGTGAGAGGCCATTTGTATTTCTTCATACAAACAAATGTTCCGATTTATCTCTAAAAGCCGATTTATATCTAGCTTGTGTGCTTTAGCAACGATACTTTAACACTTTCACGACCAGGAACCCGCTAAGCGGGCTCTCTGTTCGTAGGCGCTTTCCGCTACATACGAGGAAAACGTTAGGGTTACGAGCGTAGCGCGTAGCGAAGTGTGGTACGGAAAGTGTTATAGTAAAAATAATAATTAAAAATAAGCTAAATCACAATACACATTAACTAAAACAATAGGTTAGGTACCTACGGTTTGTAAACAAAGTTGTAAAAAGAGGTTTATGAAAACTTAATCAATGTGAAAATAAAACAATTACGAGCTAGAATGTTATAATCCAACAGGTAGCGGAGGGCGTTTCGGCGAAATGTCGTGTATAATAAGTAGTTGTAAATGTTGTAATGTTCCCATGAAGGCAGGTGGCAGGCTGTGAAGAATGTACCTATGAAGCGAGGAGTAAAACGATTATGTAAAACGCGTCGAGATAAATTTTGCGAGCTGCTATCACTCTTCAGAGATGGCGTCTCATTTTTCTCAAACCATTTTCATAGGAATAGCAGATATTTAAATATCTGTGAAGTCAGTAGAAATTTCGAGGCGTAAGAATAAATGAAGAATATTCGAGGCGGTATATAGGTACGGTCAACCATTTTGATTCCTAGGCCACTGTAGAACCTTGTCGTATTGACTGTTGCCCTTGGCTACGTATAAGCGTAACCTATTCGCTACAAAACTGGCTATTGCTGCTATTGAACCTTGGTTCTAGAGTGGGCTAGGAATCAAAGTGGTTGACTGTACAGTTAGCAGCAGAAGTAGCTAGTAGCAGGTGAAGTGTTCATAATATAATAACCTACTCTAGCTCTTATTATATTAACAAAAAAAGGCTTGCCATAATGGTCTTTAAATGAGGGTTTCCGCGATTGAGATTTTCACTAGATGGCAGCACCGTGACGACAGGTCTTTTTGGCAGTAGCTGTCAAAATCCACCAATCAAAAAATATATGGTAAAACATGATTGGTGGATTGTGACAGCTAGACCTGTCGCCACGGTGCTGCCATCTAGTGAAAAACTCGATCGCGGAAACCCTCATTGAAACGCCTCAAATGCTTCAGTACTAAGTAAAACGATAAAGAGCAACAGTTCACAAATAGGTAATGATGTTTTAAGCAAAAGTATACGTAAATGGGCTTTAAGCTTTTGTAGTAAACCAGCTCTGTGAATTATTAACAAGGTTTTAATAAGCTGCTGAGTAAACAGCTTACAGTGAAATGTTTAGTAGCGTGATGTAAGCTTTTACCCACTAAGTAATGTAGAGGTTAATTTAGAAATGATTACATTTTTGGTTACGTAGCAAAATGAATTAGTCATTATTTGAAATTTAGGGTTTAAGAATTTTCTTGCCATAGAAAATTCTTTTTTCTGCTTTTGGTTCAGATTATATTTATTTTCTAATCGGTCTAGATTAATTCACAACCACAGAATGGCAGCGCGATCACAATCATCTTAATTCTACGGACTAACTCGAAATATGTATGTATTAAAGAGATCCGTTTTAATTGCAAGACTAATAACCAGAGACATTTTCATACGTAAATATAATCTTAATTCATGGTACACCCGTAACGCATGCTTCGTATGAACCTTGAATAAACTAGAAGGCCAAACAGTAACACTATTCATAGTCGTAAATGGTTTGCACGTTTAGCGCTTTCCTAGTAGTGTCACAAAAGTAATAGGTATATAAAACAGATATTTACTGCGAACTGGCGCGTGGGCGGTGACCTTTACAACTTGCCTACTTGTGTACCTACTGGCAATTTGCTGAAATTGTGAAACATCCGGAAAGTTTCGTCAGAAATCCCATTTATTTAATGTTGAGCTCGGGGACATTTAAATACTGTCCTTAATAGATTTCAATAAAACAGGGCATTCTCAATTTCATCTAATTGAGAATATTTCTGCCACCGAATTAAAATTGTTCTTGAGAAAGCCCCGAATATTTCAGTTATTAAATGATATCTACTTTCTGAAAACAGAAATCCGTTTTTAGACGAAAGAAAAGATCTCCTTTAATTAAATAATTTATGTATGCAATATTCTACAAGATTAGAAACGTTCCCAAGCGTGTGACATTGGTTTTTGTCTCTGAAATTAGTTTACATAGGACCGTGAACAGCTTGTCTACTAATGTAGCAAAAGTAGCCAAGATGGCGAGGTGTTCAAAATGATCTTCACACGCTAATTGTCTTTACAAAAATCTCTCCAAATCTCGCGCGGATGGGGTCGTAAATATAATACAATATAAATACAAAATACGATGGACCAATGTGGTACCTACCCTATTATATATTCAACTTAGACTGGTATCGTTAAGAGTAATAATATTCAACGTATGTTTTCCTCTACCTGCTTATGCTTTACCAATAAAACAATCGTCTACTTTTTCACTCACTTGATTGGCATTTTTTTTGAGCTATATATTGCCCAGGTCATAAGGGTTATATGTAGATAGGACTAGAGCTACCAAAAGCTACTGCTAAAAAAACCTTATCCTTTCCCAGGCGCAACCCTGGCCGTGATCATCGATATGGATCACCGCACCTCCGTCATCTTCAGCGCGTGTGTGGCTGTGTTCTACACGCTGTTCGGCGGCCTCTACTCCGTGGCCTACACCGACGTCATCCAGCTGTTCTGCATATTCCTGGGGCTCTGGATGTGCATCCCCTTCGCCTGGGCCAACGAGCACGTGAAGCCGCTGGGCGGCATGGAAGTGGACTGGATAGGGCATGTGGACAAGAAGTATTACTGGTTTTATGTGGATTATGGGCTGCTATTGATCTTTGGAGGGATTCCGTGGCAGGTGAGTTCCGCTTGTTCTGTCCCATTCTTATGTTTTAGCTCTTTTCTTAACGAAGTAAATTTGTCCTTTAAGTACATTTCTCGTTTCACGTAAACTTTAAGGTTCAACTATCGAGACAAGATCATCAAGGATGTATTATTTGACAGGTATATTTCCAACGCGTCCTGAGCAGTAAGACAGCAGGGCGGGCGCAGGTCCTCTCCTACGTGGCGGCCATTGGCTGCATCTTCATGGCCATCCCACCTGTGCTCATCGGAGCCATCGCCAAAGCTACAGGTCAGATTTCGAACAGTAATATAGGAAAAACTCAGTCAGTCTGTAACTAGACGCACTAGCTGCTCTAGCTAACAAGTAAATTGAGTGAAACAGAAAACTGTTATAAAATTATTCTCAGCAATTGAATCTACGATTAAATTGGTTATATTTTAGTAAATAGTATTTCATTTAAATATTTATTTTTACGCTAAATAAGTATTTTCTTAATTCTCTGAATTAAATCAAACACAAAGCATTTCTATTTCAAGCTTAAATAACAAGCAATAGTTTCATAAAACTTGACTATAATAGCTCATTAATCAGACGTCGAGTGTTTGTTTAAACTTATCAACAAGGGCTCTTTAGAGGAACAGAGGCGGCTCGGATTGAAAGAGGCGGTCGGGTCGGCCGGGTTAGGCGAGCTAGGTGCGCTAGCGAGGTCGGGTTTGATATATACCGATCCCCGAGGGAACTCGAGGCATTCTTATTTTGACCGTCGGATTGTCATTGACTCTGGCTCGCTCGTATAGTGTATAGTGAAAAGGTGAATCGTGAGGTTATTGTCGATAAGGTTGAGTTTGACGCTGTGTAACTACTATGTTGCATTGTGTTGAATTGTCGACTTTATTTTGTTGATAATAAGGTTGAGAGTTCAATAGTGTAGTGTTCAACAGTGCAGTGCAGTGTCTCCGCTACAACTTGTTGGATTTTCAATCGTTTTGTTACGTGTTTTGGTGAGTTTTTCCGCGATTTTGAGCTAGATCAATGGCCAGGTTGCATAGTCAACCTGACTGAATACACTTCATCTATCGGTGAGAATGAAGTTTATTCAGGAATCCTGTATAGTTTTTAGGACCAGATCTGGAGGGGGGTCTCAGACACTAGGGTTTGCTACACCTCGGTTTTGTCGGCCGAAAGTTTTCTAGCTTAGAGTAGGGCTAGGGTTCTCACACACATTTAAGTAAAATAGAGGTTAGCCTCTAATTTTTTTGCATACATTAGAATAGGTGAATTGGGGTAGAGTTAGAGTAGAGTCATACACAGGATGGTGGTATTATTTTTAATCAGTGGAGATGGGAAAGGGATAAAGTGTTATATTTTTGTTACCATTTATATAAAATTGGTTTGGTTTACAACTTTATGATCCTTAATAGCAGTAAAATATGGATCAATAAATTCAGTAAAATATAGATGCTGTAGATGTTGTAGATGATGCTGAGACGCGTACATTAAATATGATACTAAGGTAATTAACACATATTTTTTGGGAGAGTTTAGGGGAACAAAATTATTTGAGGACATACTAAATAATTTTGTTACAGGGAGCTAGTGACAGGCGAAGCAGTTCACTAGTGACAATTGAGCTTTTCTACAAGGGGTAAAAAGGGGCAGTTAAGTCATATTTATTAGACGAATGTTCTCGGTATTGCATACATATTTACAAAATATTCAGACGAGTTTCTTGGCGTTTCTTCTTGTCTGAAAGTAGGTTCCGAAACGCTGGTAAATATACATTTTTATTGTGCATAGGAATACCTATTAAAAACAATACAAAACAAAATAGGTATTATAAGGTTAGTTGGCCTGACTCCATCCGTACGTGGCAGTAAGTAGGTATGTTTGTATCCTTTGGTTTTTAATAAAATAATAATTTTGCTTGATTAAAATAAATATTTTCCTTTAGCTAGCTAGGTCGGTTAAGGGGTTAAAAAGGAAAATAAAAATACAAACTACAAGGACTTACTACTGTCACGGTAACTGGTCACGGTAGGGTCGGTAGGAGATATTATTAAAAAAAAACAAATATATTTTTGATTTATACTTACCTAAGTAAATTAACTCCGTAAAATAATTAATTTTGCAGTACATTTTAGTAAATTGTATTACTTAATCAAGAAGGTTATTAGGAATAGTAAGGAAATCCAAATCTAATTAGTCTACACATAAAAGACGAAGGGTTACAAGGTTCATAACAGGGTTTTTACTAGACGATCACATGGCCAAATTAAATTATTTTCTTAGTTAACAATTAATCCAGGTCGATTTTTATTGAAGCGGTATAAGGTTTAGTTATTGAAAGTTACATTTTTGGTGCCGATAAACCAGGATTAGAATTAGCTTCTGTTTAATTAGTGAAGTAGCCATTATGGCTACATTTTTGCTGCCGTAAGAAAACTGGAATGTGAGCTGATTAGATTTGGATTGTACAATAAACTAAAATAAAATTAATTTCATTTTATATAAATATAAAGATAGTATTTATTAAATAAATATAATCATTTCCTCCTCTTGGCTTGACTTTTCGGGCGTAGTCTGGAGCATTAAAGACTCATCATAATACCTGAAACAAACAAAAAATACAAAAATAAACACAAAAATTAATTTATCAATAATTGCTAAAATATAAAATAAGTCTTCAATACTTAGTACGGCTCTAAAAAATTAAGGGGCGATAGGTCATAAAATTTACATATATTTGTATACATATACATACACGTATATGTATACATGCACGTATATGTTTATGTATGGACATATACATATATCCATACATACATACATAGTTCTAACTTAATGTAACGAAATTATAGCAAGTGAAAAGTGATTTCAATATTATATAAAAAGTTAATATATATATTTTTTGTTTTGTTGGAAAAAGTCTATCTAAAGTGAAGTGCAGTGACTGTTTAAATAAACAAGTGCGAGTAACAAAGTGAATAAAGTAAATAAGTGAAAATGGAAAGAGTTACGAGGAAACGTACAGCCTCAGCTAAACAAAAGCCTACTCACACGGAGGCTACGCCAGCCATCAAAAAGAGTACAGTTGAACGTTTGGAGCAAAGATCAAGGGTAGCTAGAAGGATAATCAAAAAGAAATCGGATGTAAGACGCGGACTGTTTTATCATCTATTAAAGAGGACGGAACAGAAGATGACCGAAGGTCTTAGCCAATTGCGCAATGAACTGCAAACAGCTATCAGTCCATCCCATGACGAAGCCTTCGAATCTGTCGAAACTACACAGGAGGGTCAAGAAGAACCATTACAGCAGGATGCAGGGCCAAGCGGAGAAAAGGATCTGTCCATTGAGGAAAAGAAAACTATTATATATAACATAAAAAACACAAACATAGAAAGACCAAAGTTTGGCAAGACAAAAACTCACCCAGTTACGTTCTTAGAAGATTTAGATACATACATAAAAAAAGTGGCTACAGACACTAATGAAATAGAGAACATCTTAGAATGTATGGAGGGCACCGCTCGAGAGTGGGCAAGGCTTTACAAATATAGATGGAAGACCCTTGCCGATTTCAAAGCTGACTTCCTCAAATCTTATTGGGGTAATCACGAACAGAACGAGCTAAGGCGTAATATTGTGCATGGAGTATGGGACAAGGCTCTAAATTCGATGCACGACTATTTTGTCAAAATAGTAGGCCAAGCGAAAATGTTGTCTTACACTATCCCGGAAGATCAATTGGTAGCTGATATAATGAGGCATTTTCCCAGATATGTACAGCAGGCGTTCGCTTCTTCTAAAATATCGACCATTTTCGAAACAGCTGATTTCCTACACTCTATGGATGATGTCAATAAACAAGAACCTCGCCACATACCTACTACACCCGGAACTGCAAAACAACCAGACAAGAAAAAAAATTCTACGCAGTATTCAAATTGGCGGAAACCGGAAGCTACTACGGCAGCTATTGTGCAAGATATAGTCATCGAGGATCCGGAAAACTAACTGTGGCTGATGAAAATGTCCCCGGATCAGCTGATAACAAAGATAGGGTCAAAATTCTAAAACTAATGAACAATATGAATTGGAAGCCAGGACAACTATTAGGCAAAAATAATAACGGTTTGCGTGCCCCAATCGAATTAGAAATAGTAAATGGTGATCAAGGAGTAGGATTAGGCTTTAGCTGTATTGAAAAAGTACAAATTATAGGATTACATGATTTGATTAATGTTTTAAAATTAAAAAGTGAACTGATAGAATTTAATGTAGATGAAAATTTTGTTGCGTCTGTATTTGAGGAGTTAAAAGAAATACCAGAACCGAATTCGTTCAAGTGCGAAGTCATTATTCGAATGCGAGAATTTGAAATTAGGGCCTTATTAGACACGGGTAGCGATGTAACGTGTATATCTGAAGAATTCTGGGAAGTAGTGAAAAATAAATATCCAGGAATTCCCGTGATGCCAATCAAAACTTTTAATATAAAATCAGCTTCAGGTCACAAAAGCAAAGATATTAAAATCATGGCATTATTACCTATTCGTATTAAAGATCTAGAAATGGAAGTCGGATTTGTAGTAATACCGAACCTAAACTTTCCTTTGATTTTAGGATTTGATTGGCTTAAGGAAAACGTAGTGTCTATTGACCTTAGAAAAGAGAAATGTGGTGTTAATGTAGAACACAATGGGATTAGCACATTTATACCTTTTCACGATAGATATAATACAATAGGATGGGGAGACCAATGTAGCATCGATAGTTCGCAAACACCTCAGGCTCAGGTCATTTGTAAAGTCGGGATACCTCTGTTAGATCATGAGAAAAAGGCGTTGCATACAGTATTATCTAATTATAAAAATTTATTTGATTCGAAATTGGGCCGGGCTAATTGCTATCAACATGTAATAAAAATGGACAAACACGCGCCGGTAGTTAAGAGAAGTTACCCTATACCGTATGCCTATCGCGATAAAATAGAGTCCAAATTACGAGAATTAGAAGACCAGGGAATAATTAGTCGAACGCAAACAGAATACTGTAGTCCTTTAACATTCACCCTAAAGAAAGACGGTACAATAAGAGTCTTATTAGACGCGCGAGAAATAAACAAGTACATGATCGCCGAAACTGAGAAACCTACCTTGCAATTAGATGTGTTAAATTCATTTCACGGAGCTAAATTCATTAGTGTCATAGACCTAAATAATGCGTATTTCCAGATCCCAATATCAGACGAAAGCAGAAAGTATACAGGTTTTAGTTTTAATGGTAAATCTTACGTGTATAATGTGCTGCCTCAGGGTCTCAAAACATCCGTGGGAAGTTTCAGTCGGGCTATGGACAGCATACTCGGTCACGACGTTCGCGAATTCTGCGTCAATTATCTGGACGATTTGGCTATAATTTCCACCGGTACCCTGGAACAGCATTTAGAACATATAAACATAGTGCTGGGGAAATTGGAAAAGGCAGGTTTAACTTGCAATTTAGAGAAATGCAAATTTCTGTGTAAAGAGGTCCATATGCTAGGTTACATAGTATCAACCGATGGAATACGAACTGATCCGGATAAAATTAAGGCTATACAGGATTTTCCAGTACCTAGGAAGATAAAACAACTTAGGGCCTTTCTAGGACTGTGTAACTTTTACCGTAGATTCATACCTAATTACAGTGAAAACATCCAACCTTTGTGTAATTTGTTAAAGAAAAATGTTTTGTGGCACTGGGGTACGGTAGAACAGAATTCTTTTGAGAAAATAAAGAAGACATTTATAGACGTAATAGAACTTCAACATCCCGACTTTAACAAACCTTACTATTTACAAACGGACAGTTCAGGAATAGGATTAGCAGGAGTTCTATACCAACTAGATGACAATGGACAAATGAGAATTCTTGGTTTTCATAGTAAATCGTTGCGAGGAGCGCAATTGAATTATTCGACCTCTGAAAAAGAATTTTATGCAGTAATTAACTGTTTAGAGAAATTTGAAACTTATTTGAGAGGGACAAAGGTCATTATTCAAACAGATCATAAGGCCTTATTGTTTGTTAAAAATTGGAAACTGTATAATGCGCGAGTAATTCGTTGGATCAATTATTTAGAGCAGTTTCAATATGAAGTACAGCACATAAAAGGCAAAGAAAATATTGGTGCAGATGTGCTATCTAGATATCCACCACAATCTGATTTGTTGCAAGAAGACAAAGTACGATTGCCTGAAATATTTTATACCGAAACTGAGAAAAACAAGGAATTGATAAGTAAATTAAGAAAAATAAAAGAATTCCAAAAACAAGATTCTGAAATAGACGAAATTATACAGGGTCTAGAGAATGGAGACAGTAGTGATAAAATAGGTCGAATAATTCAAAGGTGCTCGATACAAAATGGTGTGTTGTATTTCACTCCAGACAATACCCAAAATAAAGTAATATATTTGCCCAGGTCACTAATAACAGATGTCATAAAACAGGTACACTTAGAAATGGGTCATCAGGGAGCTTATAAAATAATAAAATATTTAAAGGATAGATTTTATTTTAGAGGCATTACTAGAGAGGTTAGAAAAATAATCAGGTCTTGTCACACTTGCCAAATGGTGAAAAACGATAATATGAAATATGTAGGACCATGTAAATCAATAGTGTCAAATGATATTGGAGATTTAGTCATGGCGGATCTTTATGGGCCTTTGCCATCAGGACAGTTTGGAATGAATTACATTTTGGTAGTACAAGACTCTTTTAGTAAGTTCATCAAATTATTTGCACTACGTAAGGCAACAGCGTTATCTGTAATAGTTAGCATGAAAAAGTTCTTTAAAATTATTCATCCAAAAGCAGTCCTTACAGACAATGGTTCACAGTTCAGTTCAGCTCAATGGAGAAGATTTATGAATGAACAAGGGGTTAAAACTATATACACTACAGTTAGAAATCCACGCCCTAATACTACGGAACGAGTCAATAGACAGCTCGGTGTCTTATTTAAAACTTATTGCGAAAAACGACATCAAAGCTGGGTGAAAATATTACCGAAAGTAGAAACTTTGTATAATAATACATTCCATGACAGTACCGGATTTACGCCATGTGAGATAATGTATGGACAACCTACACAAGTATCGTTTGACAAAGAAATTATCAGTCATATGAAAAAGAACATCGCGGATATAAGGCAAAAAGTCAGAGAAAATTTAAAGAAAGCGGCAGATACAAGACAGGCAAAGTTTAATCAAAGTTTTAGACTGATACAATATCAAATTGGAGATTGGGTTAAAATACGAAAACTAAATAAATCAAACGCTCAACAAAAAATAACCAAAAAGTTTGAATCTATTTACGAAGGTCCTTATGTAATTGCAGCTATTCCCTTTCCAAACGTATATGTTTTGGTAGATCCATACACAAACGTTGTCCGAGGTAAATTCAATACTATACATTTGTCAAGATATTATAAAAGTGATTAGCTGGTCCGGGGAAGCATTAGTTAACATATAGTATTAGTTTAGTGTTTATGAAAAATATGTTATTCGTTATAGAACTAAGTAAGTATTATATTAATAAGAATGTTAAACATTATTATATACAAATATCTTTATATTCTTAAAATAGACATTAAAATGTACTTACGATGACTTATGTAGAATGTAGATATATAGCGTTGATTTAAATGTAGAATCGCAGCACATTGTACAACAGCTGAAATTAGAAAAATTTTTTTTTAAATATATGGACATTTTAGTATTGTAGTTTGCTATTTTGGTTCTTATTGTGTATACTTTATATTTCAGTATTAAATTTTTTATTTTATGTTAAAAATATACATATAATCATATTATTGTAAATTAAAAACTAAAAAAAATAAAAAGGTAATTTGTTAAAACTTGTAAAATTAGTTTTAAGTTTGTTTTAGAAATAAAAACAAAAAAAAAATGGAATAAAAAGGGAAAAAGAGATACGTAGGTTAGAATAGGGTCTTCTAACCTCATCCAGCATACGGGTAGTTCTATGTATGGAAGTAACACTATTCATACATACAAGTCGCATTGAGTAAAAAAAAAAAAACTCAACCATACGTAGAGTAGGTAAACATATAATTTATATAATGTATTTTATTTAATAACATATCTTTATAATGAATATAAAGGTAAATGTAAAACTTCTAAACCCTTTAAAAATAAAAGAAGCGAAATAAAGGGTTGAACTACCTGATGTTAACCGAAGACGCACTTAGGAGGTAGGGGTTTACTAAAAAAAAAAAATTTTTTTTTTGCAAATAGAAAAATTGAATTATAATTATTTAATTTTCATTAACAAAAAATAATCACTCTGAAGCAATTATTTGGAATAAATGATTGACTGAATATTCATCTGTATAAGTTAGTCTATTATAACTACATGATAATCATTAAAATCAACGTGTTAGTAGATGGACGTCAAATATAGAAGTGAAATAGCAATTTAATTACCTTTTATTTCGGTTGAAATTCCACGAAGCATATAGCGGAACACGTCTTGGTCCTTGTCACTTGGGATTAACTGAAAAACGGGAAGAAACCAGTTGAAACACAGAACAGTCTCAATATTTTAGCAGTTTATTGACGGCTACCGAAGAGTTTCAGTTTTGCAGACTATTTTTATGATCATATTGATTTCATAACATTAAACTATTGAAATGTAACTTCAATTTCAAAGTAGATATAATAAAGGAATCAAGACATGTTTAGATCACTCATACGTAAATAAATTGTAATAAAAAAAAATTTATTAAACAAAAAAATAACAAGAAAATATGAGCAGTATTAACAGTATCTTAGAAGCTGAAAACATGAAGAAGCAAAATTAAATAAAAAAATATTCTCTATAAATTACACAAAACTAAACAAAATATTAACATGCTTTGAGGTACGCGCTAACCCACTTATTAAACGGGCCTCTAAAAAAAATGGT
Source organism: Pammene aurita (assembly GCA_947086415.1). Taxonomy (NCBI): domain Eukaryota; kingdom Metazoa; phylum Arthropoda; class Insecta; order Lepidoptera; family Tortricidae; genus Pammene; species Pammene aurita. The sequence continues at coordinate 48,998,234 of OX352291.1, read as the reverse complement.
TCACAGGAATTCCTTCCTTTTTACACGTGGTTATCCTTTTGATCAAAAATCGCTTTTATTACACAGGCAATAGAGTCGAAAATAATTATTAGGTCAAGTAGAAGTTACGGTAGAGCTTTCTTATCAATATCAAGTGTGCAAGCTTTCTTATAAACAAAATGAGACGTGAAGTTAGTGTGTTGGTCGAAGTACCAGTAAACTATTTTAAGAAAATAATTGTGGTAGATAGACTAGGTAGCAGAAAATGACAATAAAAAAAAAAAGTTTAAATTAAATAAATACAAATTATTTGCATAAATTAAAACGCGATATCATTAGTTTGATTAAATCAGGTGTAGGTAGATTACAGTGACTATTTAGTAATAAAGATAAAATAGAGTATCATTTACCTTTACTTAAGTGAAGTCGTCCATCAAATTAAACTCGTTGATTGGGTCCTGAAAAATCAAATTTAAATGTTAAGATAATTTTAATAATTGTTGTAAAAATACCTATAGGTAACTTTTATCTGAAATTAAAAAAACAATATATTTTTTATCAATACATATAAATATGCATAAATAGGAAATAAAAAAATAGTACGTACGATAAATTCAGGAGGAGGTTGCTGCACTGTGGGAGACAAATTAAATAAAAGATCTTCCAGAGGCGTGGGAGGAGCTGGGGTCTGTAAAGTAAAGGGATTTGATTAAATTAACAGGTTAAATATTAAAATTAAAATAACAAAATAAAAATTAAAAACAATGTTTAACTTACTGGATCGGGGGACTGGTCATCGTGAGGGGGTTGACCAGCAGGTAATTCAAGATTAATTAGGATGACTCTGCTGTTGTTATGCGAAGAACTGGTACTTTGTTTTTTCTGTAATAATGAAATCTTTTATGGTACTAATAATTTAAAAATCAAATAAGTTAGAAAAGAAAAAAAAAAGTGAAAGAGAGTAATATACCTTAAGTCGATATCGGCGGTTTCTAAAATTTTTAATTTTCCTATTTAAGATTTTTAAATCGAAATCTGGGTGTGTCTTTTGACACAATGTTTATAACTCCTCTTTAGCCTCTTTAGTTCTTAGTTTGTCCCTAAAGTATAGGTCCTCTGAATCCCAAAGGACAGGGAAGTTAATAATAAGTTTGTCAAACCCTGTACACATTTAAAAAAAAATATACTAAATCAAAACACTGTGAAGTAGGTATGCACCGGGTTTGCTCTTGAAACAACAACTGAAAGCTATGTTTTAAGCTAAGGGGCGCCATCTATCGTCATATAGTCAAAATCTTAAGGGAAAGTTTTAATTGTTGATGTTGCTAGTAAGTAAATGGAGTAACCGTACAAACGTATTATTTGGTGTAAACTCAAATATTATTAAAACAGATGTGATTAGTTTAAATCTTATGAGGGATTAATTCTTTTAAAGATATTCATTCAAATCTTTACAGTTCGTAATCACTAATTACAAAACATTTTCAGATATCGTAAACGAGTCTGTGGTGTACTCGCCATCAGTAAGAAAAAAAAAACACTTAAGATAAAAGGATCAGAGTTGCGAGAAACAAAGACAAAAAAAAGGGTCGAGCCAGACAGCAAGATTTCATTACCTGCTCTAGAAATGTGTTTTAAGGAAGTTTGGATTGAATGTGATTTAGAAAGTTTGTAGTATATTTTTATAGTAGGGGTTAAATTGACTACTTTTAAATACAATGATAATAATATGAGTTTCCTAAAGAAATAATAATTACTGAAACAAAAATTATTGTTTGTCTATTGTGGGACAGATTATTTATTATTTAGTAATGCAAGTGTTAAGACAGGAGAATAATAAAAGGTGTCTATTAAAATACCATGAAAAGGAAATAGTATTGAATTAAAAATAAATTTACATTCAGTTCTGGCAAACAGCTAGACTAATGTAGCACTAACCTGACTGGTAATTGTTTTACTTTTATAAAATTCGTTACAAATGTATTACATATTATTTTTGAACTTACCAATAAATAACACATATCCGACAATTCACTTCACTGATTTTGCACTACTTATCTTCTCAACTCGAGGTAAAATTAAGACTGCGGGGAGCGCTTGTTTGAGAACAAACGCCAAACTATCCCTTCTACTCGACAGAAGCGTTGTCCTTCCATGTGCGTTGGCGCCGCCTCTTTGCGCGGGATTTAAATAACAGTGTTGCCAGTTTTAAAATTGGTAACGTAACGTTATTGAAAACGTTATTAACGGTAATACTTAAATTACAGAAACGTTAAGTGATTGTTCAACAATTTATGTATCGTTTAATTATTTGAGTTTAAATTTTAAATCACATAGAGATATACAAAAAATATATATATATATTTTAAATGAAATGGAAACAAAGTTCCCCATATTCCTAAAATTAAGCAGATTTCTATATTTTATTGAGTTGATAGTCTTTTATAATGCATTTATCTTTGATTGCATATCAAAGGCCTTGGCTATTTGTAGAAATTGAGCGAAAGGGCAATGAAAGGCAATGAAAGAGCTTAATTATTCACTACGGAGAAATGATGGATATTTGGTGAATCTGAAAGAAGTATGTTTTATTTTTATAAAAATGGATTTTTACAGATAGACAAAAGCCAGATTGCAATCAACCTAAATTTGTTGGTATTTTTTGCAAAATACACAAACTAGTCAACAAATTCTTATCAGTAGGCTAAAATCGTTATACGATTAGACCCATTTTAGAAGGGTAGTTTTTGTTGACTACACACTACACAAGAAGCTAAGAAGCACACATATGATTGGGTATACACACCTCTTACTGAGTGAGATCTTTGACATTGAAACAGATGATGACATGTCAGTAAACATGCATTATCACATTATTATCTGTTATGGATTTATTGACAAATAATTATATAGTAATAAGATTTATTTATTTTTTTAATGAGAGAAAGAGAACTCTACTTAATTTTTAAGAAAATATAAATTTAAGAAAGAATTTGAAATAGAGTAAATAGATAATCAGTAAGACTCATTTTCATATGTATGAGGTTAAAGTGTTTAACAAGTAGTAGATATGGAGAATTATGTTGTATCATAAATAAAATTTACTTTGGTTGACTTTATTGTTTTTAAAATTCACAATTACAGGCATAACATAGTTTTGACGTATATCTATGTTTTGTATGTAATAATACAATTTTGATATGATGTATCAAAATGTTATGCAGTTTTTAGCTTTCTTGAACACTTCATCTTTAATATGGAAATGAGTCTGAAGTCGTATATCCCATTCATGTATGAGACACGCTCCAAGAAAACTTGATTGGAATAGTTATTTGCTACTAGAATTAGGACCGAATTTTATTTAATGGAGAACGAACATCCCAGTACTTGTACCAAATGTTTTTCTTATTATGCTTAGGGAGGTTTTATTGGTTCACTTATTAACCGGACAATGTGGTTAAGTCGCCGGGTAGAAAGACCCATAGACTAGGGTGCAACCACGAAATCGAGCTAGTAGAGCTTGTTGGCCTCACAACCCAGCACCCTTTATGCAAATGGGAAAATCGTGACGAAAAGATGGTCATTATTCATTAATGAGATTCAGAAGGTCTGAGTTTTGTACTAAATCAATTTCAATCAATAAGTATTGGTTTAAACACACACCATACATCACACGTTTAGAATAATACAGGGGGGAAGGGGATAATACCAACAAAAATAGGATCTTCACATAATTTTTATTCTTTTTATTGAAATATTGTGCGAGAATTTTACATGTATGTGTGTAACAATACACTGCAAATTCTCGAAGGGGCGATTGTAACTAGACGCACTAGCTGCTCTAGCTAACAAGTAAATTGAGTGAAACAGAAAACTGTTATAAAATTATTCTCAGCAATTGAATCTACGATTAAATTGGTTATATTTTAGTAAATAGTATTTCATTTAAATATTTATTTTTACGCTAAATAAGTATTTTCTTAATTCTCTGAATTAAATCAAACACAAAGCATTTCTATTTCAAGCTTAAATAACAAGCAATAGTTTCATAAAACTTGACTATAATAGCTCATTAATCAGACGTCGAGTGTTTGTTTAAACTTATCAACAAGGGCTCTTTAGAGGAACAGAGGCGGCTCGGATTGAAAGAGGCGGTCGGGTCGGCCGGGTTAGGCGAGCTAGGTGCGCTAGCGAGGTCGGGTTTGATATATACCGATCCCCGAGGGAACTCGAGGCATTCTTATTTTGACCGTCGGATTGTCATTGACTCTGGCTCGCTCGTATAGTGTATAGTGAAAAGGTGAATCGTGAGGTTATTGTCGATAAGGTTGAGTTTGACGCTGTGTAACTACTATGTTGCATTGTGTTGAATTGTCGACTTTATTTTGTTGATAATAAGGTTGAGAGTTCAATAGTGTAGTGTTCAACAGTGCAGTGCAGTGTCTCCGCTACAACTTGTTGGATTTTCAATCGTTTTGTTACGTGTTTTGGTGAGTTTTTCCGCGATTTTGAGCTAGATCAATGGCCAGGTTGCATAGTCAACCTGACTGAATACACTTCATCTATCGGTGAGAATGAAGTTTATTCAGGAATCCTGTATAGTTTTTAGGACCAGATCTGGAGGGGGGTCTCAGACACTAGGGTTTGCTACACCTCGGTTTTGTCGGCCGAAAGTTTTCTAGCTTAGAGTAGGGCTAGGGTTCTCACACACATTTAAGTAAAATAGAGGTTAGCCTCTAATTTTTTTGCATACATTAGAATAGGTGAATTGGGGTAGAGTTAGAGTAGAGTCATACACAGGATGGTGGTATTATTTTTAATCAGTGGAGATGGGAAAGGGATAAAGTGTTATATTTTTGTTACCATTTATATAAAATTGGTTTGGTTTACAACTTTATGATCCTTAATAGCAGTAAAATATGGATCAATAAATTCAGTAAAATATAGATGTGATGCTGAGACGCGTACATTAAATATGATACTAAGGTAATTAACACATATTTTTTGGGAGAGTTTAGGGGAACAAAATTATTTGAGGACATACTAAATAATTTTGTTACAGGGAGCTAGTGACAGGCGAAGCAGTTCACTAGTGACAATTGAGCTTTTCTACAAGGGGTAAAAAGGGGCAGTTAAGTCATATTTATTAGACGAATGTTCTCGGTATTGCATACATATTTACAAAATATTCAGACGAGTTTCTTGGCGTTTCTTCTTGTCTGAAAGTAGGTTCCGAAACGCTGGTAAATATACATTTTTATTGTGCATAGGAATACCTATTAAAAACAATACAAAACAAAATAGGTATTATAAGGTTAGTTGGCCTGACTCCATCCGTACGTGGCAGTAAGTAGGTATGTTTGTATCCTTTGGTTTTTAATAAAATAATAATTTTGCTTGATTAAAATAAATATTTTCCTTTAGCTAGCTAGGTCGGTTAAGGGGTTAAAAAGGAAAATAAAAATACAAACTACAAGGACTTACTACTGTCACGGTAACTGGTCACGGTAGGGTCGGTAGGAGATATTATTAAAAAAAAACAAATATATTTTTGATTTATACTTACCTAAGTAAATTAACTCCGTAAAATAATTAATTTTGCAGTACATTTTAGTAAATTGTATTACTTAATCAAGAAGGTTATTAGGAATAGTAAGGAAATCCAAATCTAATTAGTCTACACATAAAAGACGAAGGGTTACAAGTTTCATAACAGGGTTTTTACTAGACGATCACATGGCCAAATTAAATTATTTTCTTAGTTAACAATTAATCCAGGTCGATTTTTATTGAAGCGGTATAAGGTTTAGTTATTGAAAGTTACAAGTCCTCGGTATTTGTGCGCGGCTATAACAGTGTATAAGTAACAAATATGTATTTTATTTAGTGTAACATGGTTGGACATGACAATGCTCTTTGTTATTGTAGTTGAAAAGAAAAGGCTTACTATTTTTTAGGGTTCCGTAGTCAACTAGGAACCCTTATAGTTTCGCCATGTCTGCCCGTCCGTCCGTCCGTCCGCGGATAATCTCAGTGACCGTTAGCACTAGAAAGCTGAAATTTGGTACTAATACGTATAACAATCACGCCGACAAAGTGGTAAAATAAAACTTTCTAGGAAAATTATTTTGAACTTGATAGGTTAGATTTAGGCTTGATAGTATAGTTTTTGATAAGAACTGAGTTTGTAATTTAACCATATAAGCAGGTGTTTATTGTACCTGTAATTTCTACAAAATCACAATGAAATGTGCATTCAAATAAAGTAAAAACGGTGAAAATCGATTCACGCAATAAAGAATTAGCCCATAAAATTCATCTTCCATACTTTAAGTTATTCTGTGCTCGCGCGCAATAGTTTACTTAATTTACCGATAGATGTCGCTGTACGTGGAACGCTCATGTCATATCCTACATGGCGGTGTTATTTTAACTCTTAAGTGGGGACACTTACTGTGACGGACGGAAAACTACGGAACCCTACACTGAGCGTGGCCCGACACGCTCTTGGCCGGTTTTTTTAATGAAAATATTGTTCATTTAATGAATACAGAGCCGTGTAAAGTTTCGGTCTGGCCGCGAGGCTGGCGGTGTTATCTTTCTAACGAGGCCTGGTTATTAGCCCATTATAATATGAGTCCCTTGTAAAACCTACGCGAGCTACACGTTTAGTGGTATGTTTATTATAATGATTACACTATGTTGATGTTCTTCATCGCATTATACTCATACCTACGTAATTAGTTGTCCAAAAAACTACATTAGTTTTATGGAGTTAAGGGACCTTTATAAAACAGTACCTTGCAGAGTTAGATAACTGCCCCTCCATCCAATATATTTTGGTTGTGACTCACCAAAAGCCTTCGGGTTTATCCAAGTTGTAGGTGTTTGTTTCAACAACAAATAACTAGTAGTCCGCCTCAAACTGCGAACTCGCGATTTTGTTGTAAACGAGTTGACCAATATAACAAGACCCTAATAATGATTTTTTCGAGTCTTCTAGCTCTATAACCCCTTGATCGATCATGATCATGCTACAACCCCAACAAATTTCACATGGATCAGAAAAACGTTACTTAAGTTATCGCGCGACAACTATTCAAAATCAAATGCCATCGAAATGCACAGACATCTAGGTAGCCAGCTGACAGTTCCGTTGTGTCCGAAGTTATCTATAAGAACTTCACTTCGCTTACGCTCCGCCCGTTCGATAAATTACTACCAGTAAATCTATACTTGAGCTGAGCCCGTAACTCGGTTGCCCAAAGTGTAGGCTTTCTTACATGCATTGAAATAGGTTGGCTAATAAAACCAGCTTTACAAACACCCTTTAATTTCAACGAATCAGCTTACGTTAATATAGCCTACGATCCCATAAAAACTACTAAAATCCAGCTTGAAAAGATGCTTCTTTATATTTACAAAGGCCTTACTTTCAGCATGGAACGAGACCGGATTCCACGGAGATCTGACCGCCGACGGCGAGCTGACCTCCGATCAAACCTCCATGATCTTGCCGCTGGTGCTGCAGCACCTGACGCCGGACTTCGTGTCTTTCTTCGGGCTGGGGGCCGTCTCCGCCGCCGTCATGTCCTCGGCTGATTCTAGTGTGCTGAGCGCTTCTAGCATGTTTGCCAGGTTAGTTTTCTAAACAGAACTTCGACGATTGTTTTTAAGATGTTGGTGGCGTGATTGGACTGAAGAAAATGGAGGGTTTTTCGGCATATTCCTGTTGCCATTGCAAAACCTTTATTCAGAATCGTAATTATATGCTTCACTCTCTTAATCCTTTGGACGTGTCAAATGCGGAACAATGCTAATCGTTGAGTCTACGCCACAAACCACAACGTTCACGTTTACACTTTTTGGGATACTTACTTACGGCGTCCTTACGTGATCTTGGCTTTCAAATAGCATGTTACTTATTTTCCCTGACCCAGTCGACTTTCACACTTTTTTTCACTTTTCCGCGATCGATCTTGTTGCGAGTATTGCTTACCTTTTCTTTGTTGACAGGAACGTGTACAAGCTGATCTTCCGCCAGAACGCGTCCGAGAAGGAGATCATCTGGGTGATGCGCGCCGGCATCCTCGTGGTGGGCTTCCTCTCCACGCTAATGGCGCTCACTATCCCCTCAATCTACGGATTGTGGTAAGTTTTCACCACTTTTATGTATTGAAGCCACATTCAAACAGTTTTATGCCCGATATATGTAGAACTAAGGTGGTTGATATGGATAATATTTATATCCATGCACTATGAAAGTGTCCTCAAGTGTATGAAATGTATAGTCGCGATCAGCTTTAAATGGATGCTATGCATATGTAAAGTATGTACTTACTGTAAACTGGCTTTTTCATATACAATTTCATTTCGTTTCGTATATAATTATGATTACAATTTTCTAGAGAGCCGTTGCGTAAAAGAAATATCATGAAGTGTGCGAGGATAAGCAAATAAAGTGATTATATTGGTGCTTAAGAAACACATTCCTCGCAACGCATCCTCGCTCATCTTTGGTGGAAACGCAGCCTAAAAGGGACTTGCGTCCAGTAATGAAATGTCATAGGTTGTAGGAATGATTTCTACTTATGAGTTCATATGACGTAGAAAGCATATAATGACGAAACAAACGCTTTGTAGAAACTATAATGTATAAGTTCGGTATGCTCATAAATATTAGGATAAAAATATATATCGTTATTAAACAAATACGCAAATAATATTTCAGAATCTATGACTAAGGAACTTTTAGATTATGGTGCTAACTTGTTCGTTGCAGATATTTTTGCAGCCGATAATGCTCGGTTCCTGGAGTTTTTTTATTTTTATTTTTATACCACAACGGTGGCAAACAAGCTTACGGCCCGCCTGATGTTAAGCAGCTACCGTAACCTATGGACGTGTGCAACTCCAAAGGAGTCACATGCGCGTTGCCGACCCTTTACAAAAAGGAGGATTCACTGTGTTGATGGCTAAAGGAACAAGAAGATCCCTCATCGTCAACACACTCGGTCCTCTTTGAGCTTTGAGTATATTTAAGTATGAAACATTATAGCTTATACGATGTTTTTTTGGAGAAAACTAAAACAACTAATAAATTAACACCTTAAATACTACAAACGCCCGCACGACAAATTAGGACAAACCACGTTGTGACGTGAATTGTCAATTACGCGGCGTGCCGTAAAGTAATGATTATGAACGTTGTAAACATGACGGGCTCGGTACAATAATTAATCACATTCGTTTTGTACAGCGTTGTCTGTAATTATACCTACTGTTACCTGACTGCTAAGGGAGGGATACGTTTTTCGATAATATCAATCAATATCTTTTATTGCTCACTTTTATGGACACGTTATAGTTACATAATAACAAATAACAATGCTATACAAAACAAAGAGCTTGAAACAATGGTTGTAAAAGGATATAGCGAAAGCAAGCATTCTTCCGTACTAGTTTACACTGCGTACGGCAAGGTACCCCCTCCACTCCTCTCCCAGTGGTCCATCCTACCAATGAAATGGTTCTCTTCAAAATAACAACATAGCAAGTGATTCAGGTAAATAACAAAAAATTGACTATTATTGTACTTAAATATGCAAGTTGGTGTTACCAAAAAAAAGAAACAAAATAAGAAATAAGTAAATTTTTTTTTTTTAAAGGCAAGTTAATAGACCAGTCAGGTACTATTTTATGGTGGTTATGACTGTGTAAAAATGTGTGAAGTATGTATGATATGATATATTGTGATAATGTTATGTGTGAAGTGAAGGACATAACGCAAAATACCTAAAAAGGCCAAGAATGACAACTTAACAAGAATAAAAGAAAGAAAACTGACGAGAAAAAAAGAAAGACAGTGCTGCAGACAGTTGATAGAGGATCTATTAAGACAAAGATAGATTGAGAGTCTCTTGTCGGATACCTGTAAATATTAGTATGAGGACTTGAGAACCACAATAACCCGCTTTGGGCCAGCGCGGGGACTATAGGCCGATCCCTCTTGTGCATGAGAGCAGGCCTGTGCCCAACAGTGGGACGTATATAGGCTAGCATATTATTTTTATTATGATTTGTGTATGTTTGACAATTTTTTGGCACGCCCTACATCAATTGACATATTACTACGTATGAGGCTTTATCAAATGTCGTAGGTGGATGAGCACATAACGTGACATCCTTTCAATTGACTTGTGACAAACAATTTGTAAAGTGTTTTTCACCAGGCAGTGTTTCAGTCGATATCTTGATTTAAAAATGATATGAAAGTAATATAAAATTTGTAGCCTTGCCTTTAAAAAATCTTCGGAATCATAATCGAAGGTTTATAATATACCTAAGTTGTCTTAGTTCTAAGAGTCTCGATAACGTATCAAAGGTACTGAATATTAAAAACTTCCAGTATCAGATTCTCGTCCAGAAATGAGGAATTTAGAAATATTGAGTTTCTTGGAATTCTGATGAGAAAAATAAACTTTACTTTCTTACCGAGCGGATTTTACGTAAAAGCTTAGTTGAGATTTTTATCCCAAGAATGAATAAGTCGGGAGCAGCACTTCGAAATTTCAAGCCAATAAGTGCGATCGGATTTGCAGTCGGCTTTCTTTCCGGGTTTAGACTTCAGAGTGACGTCACGAACCAAGATGTCTGGATTATGCCCAGATCTTAGACGTCAGGGTTGCCAGATGCACCAGATAGGTTTATACTAGTAGTCCGCCTCGAACGGAGAACTCGCGATTTACTTGCAAACGAGTTGACCAATATAACAAGACCCTTATCAACGTCGTTTTTCGCCTTCTCGCTCTTAAACCCCTTAGTCGATCCTGCTCATATACGAACTCTCAAATTATATGTACCTCTGCTACAACCTCAACAAATTTCATGCAGATCAGGAAAACAGTACTAAAGTTATTGCGGAACAAACGCTCAACGCAGAACCGTAATTAGTTAAATACTAGCTGTACCCGCGGCTTTGCCCGCGTGTGTGGGAGGTTTTGTCATTTTCATTTACTATCCAGGCCATTAGTGTAGAATTTACGCGTTGTACATATATATCTAAATTTATTAGTTCATTCGTGATAAGATTACTGACTAAAAGGCGTGCGTCGAGACCTGCGAATGCTAATGGCCGAGTTCCTGGTAGGAGAATATGCTTCGAACAGAGGATCAATCGCTGAAGGTACTGGTGCGAGGTAGCGTGTGAGCGCAACGTCCTAGCGAAAACTGCTTTTGCAGCAGCCGGCCAAAATGTAATAAGGGCAAACGCAGCAAGAATTGTTTCAGCAGAAGCATGAAAGGGTCCCCACAAACCTCAATGGTCAAGTCTTTTGGTGAACCCAAACGCCGAAGCCGTGACACAGTGAGCGGCAATATCGCGAAAGCCATATAGGGCGAGTACCGCGCAGGACCCAGGCCCGGAGGATCGCAGCGAGAATAGCTTCAGCAGAAGCAGCATATCAGGGACCGGACATACTTCAATGGCGAAGTGTGAAGGGTGAGCGGAAATGTATATGAAAGACAAAGGCTGAGTGCAGTGTAAGGTTCAGGCTCGGAACATAGCAGCGAGAACTTCTTCAACATCATCATGACAGGGACCGGACATAACTTAAAGGCGAAGTGTCTCAGCAAACCCGAGGGCCGTCGCTCGAGGGTGAGCGGCAACGTCTGAGAAAGCCAAAGGGCCGAGTACCGTGTAGGGCCCAGGTCAGCAGCAGTACCATGACAGGGACCGGACATGTCTCAATGGTGAAGTGTCTTAAGGCCCGAGGATGAGTGGCAAAATCTGCGAAAGCCATAGGCCGAGTACCGCGTAGGCCCAAGCCCGGAGCGTCGCAGCGAAAATTTCTCCAGCAGCAGCTACATGATATAATCCGGACAAAACTCAATGGCGAAGAATCTTAGCTAATCTAAGGGCCGGAGGCCCGAAGGTGAGCGGCAATGTCTGCGTAAGCCATAGGCCGAGTACCGCTTAGGCCCAGGCCCGGAGAGTCGCAGCGAGAATTGCTTCAGCAGCAGCAGCATGACAGGGACCGGACATATCTCAATGGTGAAGTGTCATAAGACCCGAGGGTAAGCGGCAATGTCTGCGAAAGTCATAGGCCGAGTACCGAGTAGGCCCAAGCCCAGAGCATCGTAGCGAGAATTTATTAAGCAGCATGCCATGCTGCCTGCAGCATGACAGAATCCAAACAAAACTCAATGGCCAAGAGTTTCAGCAAATCTGAGGGCCGGAGACCTGATGGTGAGCCGCAATATCTGCGAAAACCATAGGCCGAGTACCGCGTAGGCCCAGGCCCGGAGCGTCGGCGGAAAAATAGCACCCCTCCCCCCTGTAACTTTTGAACCGTAAGTCATAAAAATATGAAAAAAAATGAGAAGATGCGCGTTATTATATACTTTCTACGGAAATTATTTTGAACATTATCGGTTTAGCTATTTTTGAGTTATTTCCAAAAAACTTCTTCCATAGGCATCAGATACGACCTTTTGGCATTAGTCTGGTTCTTATTCCATTGAAGCTACGGAACCCTCCATTATGCGTGGTCCGACACGGACTTGGCTGGTTTTTATTGCAATCAGATGTTAAAGCGAGATAAAACATATTTATCTCACAAACGGTACAATTTTTGCTGTCGGGTAAATCGAAATGGATAAATCTTAACTACCTGTTTTATTTGTTTTGACGTATATTGTTAGTAGGTTTCAGTACCTTCTGTAGCTTCAGTAACTTTAAAGTACCTCCACGTATTAATGGATCACAATATATGTCCGGATACTAACTATTTCTAAAACGAATAGGGATTGCAATCCGGGTATCCGGATACCTGAAATATCCGGATATCCGCCGAATTTTGGATCCGGATCCTAGTGTGTACAGGATCCGGATACTTCGGATAGTACGGATCCTAAGAAAACGTGAGTAAAATCTAAAAATATACACTATGGGTTTGGTAATCCTATAAAATATATAAAATATGACTGCCAAATATGTAAAAACAAAATAGGTAATAGACATTGCTTTTAAATGTAGATTTAATATTTCTTCGTCATTTCATAAAGCATTATAATAAAATAATATGTTGAAATAGAAACACGATGTGTGACAGCTTTATTAACGGCATAAAGCATAAGCTTTGATAAAGGATCATACCGAAAGCTAAATACTGTTATATGCTCACTCACTTATGTTAAAAGAGATCCACATCCCCGCTGTCAACTAATGTTATGATAACTTGCGTACAAATACGTTTTAGCTTTTAGTTTGTCGGTATGATGATTTTAAAACTTATTACTTATACATATAGTAAGTAGAAAAATAAGTATATAAGAAAATTCTTAAAAGGGACTGTCCTACTGCCACATAAATTTTAGTATATAAACTACCCAAAGTTGGGGGTGTGTCATTGTTAAAGTCGTATACAGCTTCCCCTAAGAAAGTTTCATAAGAATTGATAATTTCAAAGAAAAAAAGTAGAATATTTTGCGTCTATCACCTCGGTTTGATATGTAAAAGGTTTTTTACCTTAGTTTGTTTTTTTTTAAATTTTTTTTAGGGAAATAACTTTGGGATCCGTTTTATCCGAAATATCCGGATATCCGGATCTGAGGAATTTTAAGATCCAAAATACCCGGATCCGAAAAAATTATGGATCTTGCAAACCCTAAAAACGAAGTAAGTAACACGTTTTAAAAATATTTAACCCGCAATCCTTAAATTGGGAAAGCATTTAAAAATCCATGGTTTACCTCGGCGGATCGCAATAGACCGAATCGATTAATTTAATCTAAAGACGGCCTTAAATAATGTGTGTATACAGTATACAGCGCCATCTGTGACCACTCTTGTGAACTATTTTTTTATGAAAATTATGTTTTTAATAAGCAGAATAAAAACTACCCTATATGTTGCTCCGGGGTATAAACTGTTACTATACAAAATTTCGTTAAATTCTGTGCAGTAGGTTTTACGTAGTACGCGGACAAATTCACAGACAGACAGACAAGAATTCCAAAAAACACTGAAATGTATTCAGTCAACGTTTCTCAGACCCCCCGAATAAGTTTTTCTAGAATATCTTCAATGTACATTTTTTTTTCTCCTTACGCGTTTATTATATGTATAGATGAATGTTCAGGTTAAAGCAGCCATGTTAATGCCTAGTAACCATTTTCAATCAATAAAAAAAACATGATGTTTGGTAATACTTTGGAACGGCATTTAAAATTGACCTGATCCATATTCCAGTCCAGCTGTATAAACGGTATTAAAGCCAAAGAAAAAATGATCCTGAAATTTTGGGATTTCATTCCTATAACTGCGAGGGCGCTCTTTCAGTAGCTGTATAAATTTATTTTAGAATGTCATCGAGGTCAAAATGTAAAAAAAACTAGTAGTCCGCCTCGAACTCAGAACTCGCGATTTCCTTGCAAACGAGATGACCAATATAACAAGACCCTTATGATCATTTTTTCGCGCCTTCTAGCTCCATGACCACTCGATCGGTCGATCCTGCTCATATACGAACTCTCAAATTATATGTATCTCTGCTAAAACCCTAACAAATTTCATAAAGATTAGAAAAAGGTACTAAACTGGTTATAAAGTTATCGTTTTTTTTTATTACCACGACGGTGGCAAGCAAACAAGCATACGGCCCGCCTGATGGTAAGCAGCTACCGTAACCTATGGACGCCTGCAACTGTCACATGCGCGTTGCCGACCCTTTACAAAAAGAAGGATTCACTGTGTTGACGTCTAAAGGAACAAGAAGTCAACACACTAGGTCCTCTTTGAGCTATTTGGCAGCCTTACTCACCAGCAGGAACACAACCCTATAAGTAGGGTCTAGTGCTATTTGGCTGTGGTTTTCTGTAAGGTGGAGGTACTTCCCCAGTCGGGCTCTGCACCAGATTTGAGCGAGATGACATTCGCTGAACGTGCCCTACCACACTATCTCCCTCTATCTTGGAGCAGTAACAAGAGTACAATCACAATTTGAAATCACCTTGCAACGGGTACCACAGGGCAGTGTCTTGGGACCCCTACTATTTCTTGTATATGTGAATGAGTTTCCCTTAATTATTAACCACTTGTGTGTTATGTTTGCCGACGATGCCACTATTTTCGTTTGTGAGGACAAACGGTTAGATATGAATAACGAGCTATATAATACTTTGAAACTTGTAATTGACTGGTTGCAATCTTTAAATTTAAGTGTGAACATTGAAAAAACTAAAATGGTACAATTTGTAAATTATAAGCAAAAGCCAAAAAATCTAAATGTAGTTATAGGTAGTAAAATTGTCAAACAAGTGAATAGTGATTGGACCCGGGGTATGTCCTTAAACTACGTCCGGACTTGGGTATGTCCTTAAACTATGCCAAAAAGAGAGGTATGGGCACTGCGAATGGCATCTCGCTTAGTGTGGTAGGGCACGTTCAGTGAATGTCATCTCGCTCAAATCTGGAGCAGAGCCCGACTGGGGAAGTACCTCCACCTTACAGAAAACCACAGCCAAATAGCACTAGACCCTACTCATAGTGTTGTGTTCCTGCTGGTGAGTAAGGTTGCCAAAGAGCTCAAAGAGGACTCAGTGTGTTGACGATGAGGGACCTTCTTGTTCCTTTAGTCGTCAACACAGTGAATCATCCTTTTTGTAAAGGGTCGGCAACGCGCATGTGACTCCTTTGGAGTTGCAGGCGTCCATAGGTTACGGTAGCT
The DNA here is from genome assembly GCA_947086415.1 of Pammene aurita. Classification (NCBI taxonomy): domain Eukaryota; kingdom Metazoa; phylum Arthropoda; class Insecta; order Lepidoptera; family Tortricidae; genus Pammene; species Pammene aurita. Next base: position 48,982,527 of record OX352291.1, on the reverse strand, counting down.
GCTTACCATCAGGCGGGCCGTATGCTTGTTTGCCAACTTTGTGGTATAAAAAAAAAAAAAAAAATAGTACAAATTTCTTAGGAGTTACAATAGACAGTAACTTAAACTGGAAGAATCACATCGATAAAGTGAATAAAAAACTATCCAGCGCATCTTATGCACTATCTATATTGACTAATATAACTACAGTCGATGTCGCAAAGAAGGCATATTATGGACGTTTATCCCCACTTGAAATATGGCATAGTATTTTGGGGAAACTCGGTAAATGTCGAATCAACATTTATTCTTCAAAAAAAATGCTTACTATATTTAAGTTTAAGTATCTAGAATCTGTAAGAGAATTATTTACGGAAAATGACATTTTACCACTGACATGTATTTATATATTAGAAATTTGTTTATTCGTAAAGGAACAAAATGACATTTTTACCAAAAAAAGTAATCATAAGAGGAACATCAGAACACAATATAAACACGATCTAGGTACGGTGAAACCTTCGAGCTTTATTCTAGAAAAGAGCACATATGTCTCTGGAATTAAAATATACAGGGTGACTGGTAATTCGTCGTATTCCTTCAAGGGGGTTATTCTACAGCTTATTTGGAGTGATTTAAGTCCGTCAAGCAGGGGTCAAAACTCATTAGTTTTAAGTTAAGTTACAAGAATTAACATGATTTATCAGCACGATGGCTGCCCTGCTCACTTTTAGCGGGGTGTGCGGCAGTGGATGGATAAAAACTACCCAAGAAGATGGATTGGTCGAGGTGGCCCAACCCCTTGGCCAGCCAGGAGCCCAGATTTAACTCCGTGTGATTTCTACATCTGTGGTCACATGAAGGCGTTGGTCTACGACAGACCGATACGTGACGTAGAAGACCTACGGCAAAAAATCCTAGCAGCTGCACAGACGATGAAAGACGGGCTTTCGAGGCGAGTGACAATCACTGAAGTACGAAGAAGGCTTCGTTCTTGCATACGCAGGCAGGGCAAACAGTTCGAGGAAGATTTATAATTTTTCCTTTTTAAGATTAAATTTTATTTAATAATGAAACTGTATTTTTCCTATTTTTCTTATTCCCCTACTTAATTACTTACCAAAGTATCACCCCGGGCAACTTAAAGTCTCAGAAGATAAGAAACTGGAGACAAAGTATGCCTTCGGCGAGTTTAAAACGACACAAACAAGTAAAGTCAAGTACGCTAAGTCCTGTACCTGCTCTGGTATTATGATTATTAATTGTAAAAAATGAGCATAAAATGTCATATATTGTACCTTTTTAGAAAGCTTATGAACTGAGGAAATAAATTCTGTAATTTGTACGCGAAGTGTTATTACTTTTTTTTTAGTTATGCCTTAAAATGTAACAAGATTTGAAAAAAAAATACAAAAACTTCTGACTTCAGATGCTTTTATTTGCAAAATTTTGATATGTTTTGTACTTTTTTTATTATTTTACGTAATCAGTGATTCATTGGCTATTCGGAAAATCTTTTTTTTTATTTGAAAAATACGTAGTTTAAAAAAAATACTAGTTTTAGGTCAAAAAGCGGGTAATTATTAAAAAATTCTAAAATCTTGAATAACTTGAAAACCAATGAGTTTTGACCCCTGCTTGACGGGACTTAAATCACTCCAAATAAGCTGTAGAATAACCCCCTTGAAGGAATACGACGAATTACCAGTCACCCTGTATAATCATTTACCTGATCATATTAGGTCACAAAATGGGATAAAATTCAAAAACATGCTCAAGAGATGGTTGTTAGTTAGTTTTTACAGTCTAAATGAATATTATAATCACACGGAGTAAAAGTATTTTTTTTTTTTTTTTTATAATGTAGGAAATGTTTTGTTATTGTTTTATTTTATTAACCGACGAAAAAAACGGAGGAGGTTCTCAAGTCGACGCGTATATATATATTTTTTTTTTTATGTATGACCACGCATAACTTTTTACAGAGTAGTTCGATTTTGATAATTATTTTTTTATTGCCCCGAAATTGGTCCCATATAAATTTGGAAAAAAAATTCCAACCTTAAGGGTAGGAAAATAGGGGATGATTGATTTTTCACTCACCGATTGTAACGTATGACCACGCATAACATTTTACAGAGTAGTCCGATTTTTTGGAAAAAAATCCTACCCTAAGGGTGGGAAAATAGGGGTAATTTATTGTTCACTCACAGATTTTAAAGCAGAGTTTTTACAAAAAAAACCTCACGAGTTTTGACAATGAGTTTTAGACCTGCCAGTCTCTTGTGTGTAGCAGAGTTTTAACAAAAAAAAACTTCACGAGTTTTGACAATGAGTTTTAGACCTGCCAGTCTCTTGTGTGTAGACCTCTCAGTCTCTGCATTTCTGCTAAAGTTTGTTTAAAGCCTGTTCTTTTTTAAGTATTTATATTACAGAACAAAATAATAGTTAAAGTAGGATTATTAATATAACAGTTAATAGCTAAAGCAAGGTAGGTAGCTATTTTAAAAGTAATCAAAAATTAAGCATGTAATAATTTGTATAAATTACAGCCACAGAAAATTATAAAATAAAAACTTTTTAATAAAAAAATTTAACCGCCGAAAAAAAACTAAAAGTCAATAAAAAACCGGCACTAACACGAAACGAATCGGCCAACAAAAAACAATAGCGCACTGAAAAGAAAAAAATAATAATTTGGTCTTCAATAACGCAAGTGAATACCTACCCTATAATTACAATTATAATCTAGTCGGAGTTTGGAGTCGGTGCCAGCCTCAAACAAACTTGAGCATCTTTAGCAGCGACGCCTTGTATTGGGCGCTTGGCGGAGGTTGCAGTTTTGGAATGTGTTGCGTTAAACACTTCACTAAGATGCTCAAGTTTGTTTGAGGCTGGCACCGACTCCAAACTCCGACTAGATTATAATTGTAATTGTAGGGTAGGTATTCACTTGCGTTATTGAAGACCAAATTATTATTTTTTTCTTTTCAGTGCGCTATTGTTTTTTGTTGGCCGATTCGTTTCGTGTTAGGTGCTGGTTTTTTATTGACTTTTAGTTTTTCTGCGGCTGTAAAATTTTTTTATTAAAAAGTTTTTATTTTATAATTTTCTGTGGCTATAATTTATACAAATTATTACATGCTTAATTTTTGATTACTTTTAAAATAGCTACCTACCTTGCTTTAGCTATTAACTGTTATATTAATAATCCTACTTTAACTATTATTTTGTTCTGTAATATAAATACTTAAAAAAGAACAGGCTTTAAACAAACTTTAGCAGAAATGCAGAGACTGAGAGGTCTACACACAAGAGACTGGCAGGTCTAAAACTCATTGTCAAAACTCGTGAGGTTTTTTTATGTAAAAACTCTGCTACACACAAGAGACTGGCAGGTCTAAAACTCATTGTCAAAACTCGTGAGGTTTTTTTTGTAAAAACTCTGCTTTAAAATCTGTGAGTGAACAATAAATTACTCCTATTTTCCCACCCTTAGGGTAGGATTTTTTTCCAAAAAATCGGACTACTCTGTAAAAAGTTATGCGTGGTCATACGTTACAATCGGTGAGTGAAAAATCAATCATCCCCTATTTTTCTACCCTTAAGGTTGCAATTTTTTTTCCAAATTTATATGGGACCAATTTCGGGGCAATAAAAAAATAATTATCAAAATCGAACTACTCTGTAAAAAGTTATGCGTGGTCATACATAAAAAAATATATATATATATACGCGTCGACTTGAGAACCTCCTCCGTTTTTTTCGTCGGTTAATAAAATAACACAATAACAAAACATTTCCTACATTATAAAAAAAAAATACTTTTACTCCGTGTGATTATAATATTCATTTAGACTGTAAAAACTCTTAACTAACAACCATCTCTTGAGCATGTTTTTGAATTTTATCCCATTTTGTGACCTAATATGATCAGGTAAATGATTATACAGGGTGACTGGTAATTCGTCGTATTCCTTCAAGGGGGTTATTCTACAGCTTATTTGGAGTGATTTAAGTCCAGTCAAGCAGGGGTCAAAACTCATTGGTTTTCAAGTTATTCAAGATTTTAGATTTTTTTAATAATTACCCGCTTTTTGACCTAAAACTAGTATTTTTTTTAAACTACGTATTTTTCAAATTAAAAAAAAATATTTTCTGAATAGCCAATGAATCACTGATTACGTAAAATTATAAAAAAAGTACAAAACATATCAAAATTTTGCAAATAAAAGCATCTGAAGTCAGAAGTTTTTGTATTTTTTTTTCAAATCTTGTTACATTTTAAGGCATAACTAAAAAAAAGTAATAACACTTCGCGTACAAATTACAGAATTTATTTCCTCAGTTCATAAGCTTTCTAAAAAGGTACAATTTATGACATTTTATGCTCATTTTTTACAATTAATAATAATAATACCAGAGCAGGTACAGGACTTAGCGTACTTGACTTTACTTGTTTGTGTCGTTTTAAACTCGCCGAAGGCATACTTTGTCTCCAGTTTCTTATCTTCTGAGACTTTAAGTTGCCCGGGGTGATACTTTGGTAAGAAATTAAGTAGGGGAATAAGAAAAATAGGAAAAATACAGTTTCATTATTAAATAAAATTTAATCTTAAAAAGGAAAAATTATAAATCTTGCTCGAACTGTTTGCCCTGCCTGCGTATGCAAGAACGAAGCCTTCTTCGTACTTCAGTGATTGTCACTCGCCTCGAAAGCCCGTCTTTTATCGTCTGTGCAGCTGCTAGGATTTTTTGCCGTAGGTCTTCTACGTCACGTATCGGTCTGTCGTAGACCAACGCCTTCATGTGACCACAGATGTAGAAATCACACGGAGTTAAATCTGGGCTCCTGGCTGGCCAAGGGGTTGGGCCACCTCGACCAATCCATCTTCTTGGGTAGTTTTCATCCATCCACTGCCGCACACCCCGGTAAAAGTGAGCAGGGCAGCCATCGTGCTGATAAATCATGTTAATTCTTCTAACTTAACTTAAAACCAATGAGTTTTGACCCCTGCTTGACGGACTTAAATCACTCCAAATAAAGTTTCCAAGTTTGTTTGAGGCTGGCACCGACTCCAAACTCCGACTAGATTATAATTGTAATTGTAGGGTAGGTATTCACTTGCGTTATTGAAGACCAAATTATTATTTTTTTCTTTTCAGTGCGCTATTGTTTTTTGTTGGCCGATTCGTTTCGTGTTAGTGCCGGTTTTTTATTGACTTTTAGTTTTTTTTCGGCTGTTAATTTTTTTTATTAAAAAGTTTTTTCTAGTTGTAAGTTTATTATTGCACGCCCGAAATGGGCAAACTGTTGGACTTTTACTGTAATTATGACATCTGCATGTATACAGTTTGACAATAAATGATATCTTATCTTATCTTATCATATCTTGGAACAAACCCTCAAAATCAAAAAGCCATCGAAATGCTGAGACGTCCCAGTAGCTGAAGTTGTTTGTAAGAACTCACTTCGCTTACGTCCGCTCGTTCGATTAGTAAATTACTAGTAGTCCGCCTCGAACCCAGAACTGTCGATGTCCTTATAAACGAGATGACCAATATATAGTAGTTTATGTAACTGTTACGTAATAAGGGTCCTTAAAACATGAGTGTGGTTTTATGAAATGAGCCGCAGGCGAATTTCATAATAAGATCACACGAGTGTTTTAAGGCCTAATTACGTACAGTTGCATACACTGCTTTATCTACACTCATATTATTTATTATAAATGCCGTATTCGTAAACCATAGAATGGCCGCCACAGTACCGCCGTGGCCATCTCGATTGTGTCGGCGCGGCCTACTCGATTGTGCCGGCGGACGCGCGGGCGGGTGTCGCCGGCCGCGGGCGCGTGCAGGTGTACATTATGTTATCAAAACTCAGAGTACATCAATAATTGAGCATGAAACGTTAACATTGCGGTACTGCCACAGATAAGAAACTTATCATAGTGAAATCGTTTGTTGTATTGCCTACGGTTTTTGAACGCATTTTAGAGGACTTACAATATGAGTGTAGATAAAACAATATTCAATACAAGATCAGAAAAACGTTACTAAAGTTATCGCGGAACAAACTCACAAAATCAAAAAGCCATCGAAATGTCGAGACGTCCCTGTAGCCAGAAGTTGTTTGTAAGAATTATCTTCGCTTACGCTCCGCTCGTTCGATAATCCAATTTTGCTTTTAAATGATAAAACATCGTGAGTAAGAATTTAGTGTCACATTAGCGGATTCGTGCGCCCCCGGCCTTCTCCCATTACTCGGATGTCGCAAACCTAATGGGTCCGTGATGGCACGTGTTTTACGATCGACCCGATAGGTCGGTGACAGGATGAGGTTCGAGGACGGACTTAGGGCTGTGTGCATGATAGTGGCGCTGGCGCTAAGGAATGCAACCTGTTTCTTTTGGTATAAAAATTTAGTAGTTTGGGTACTACTCGGGTTTTCTCATACTAAAAAAACGCGGGTTGCATTTTCTAGCTGGCGCTATGAGACACCTATTTGAGTATATTCAAACATTTGTTAAAATTATCGTAATATAGTCCCAGGGAAAGTAAAACATATTGCAGTTTTATCAGTTTTACCACGCGTAGTGGTTGTCATATAATATCTCACCATGTAAGAATCACTGAAGGCATCCTTGTCCGAGAGCGCTCGCTTATTAATGTAGCGCTATCACTAAGGAAGTCTTCTTCGATTAAGCTATTAATATTCCAATAATAGCTAAATTGTTCTGCATTCCCTTAAATTTTAAACAAATCTAGAGGCGTTGTTCATATGATGAACGAATAACTTAGACGCTTCGATGTACCGAATGGCTACTGCTTTAGGAATGAGTGATAATTTATCGTTGAAAATCTATCTCTGTCGTAATTTCTCTACCGACGGGTACAATATCGACAGATTTTTTTACTCAACTTGTTAAAACTCATTTTTAACTCAACTTATAAACAAGAGTTTACTCAACAGATAACAGATCTTACCGCATTACCATTGACGTAGGTCGATATTGATAAATGTTTCTTTGGCCTATTCTTAGCTTTCTGCGTATATGTACATCGATCTAGATAAAAAGGGTTCTTTTACAAGTAATTTGCGAACTTACTGTACTTTTATAAATAACGCGTTCGTGACTTAAGGCGAAAAATGAGGTTCATTTCAAATAACATGCTTCAAATGCTCGAAGCTTGTTCGTAGACGTAATATATGATGTACATCTTTAACTTGGTATTTTATCAAAATCAGTTCAGCTGGTCTTTTTTATACAACGACAGTGGCAGACAAGCATACGTCCCGCTTGATGGTAAGCAGCTACCGTAGCCTATGGACGCCTGCAACACCAGAGCCACCAGAGGTGTCACATGCGCGTTGCCGACCCTTTACAAAAAGAAGGGTTCACTGTGTTGACGGCTAAAGGAACAAGAGGGTCCCTCAGCGTCAACACACTGGGTGCTCTTTGTTTCGGGGGTTTACCTACATTTTGAAATTTGTTTAATTTTGTTTGCAAATTAAGGAAGCTTAATAAATACGAATTTCTTCGATAATTCTTCTTAAATACGAATTCTAGTAGAAGATATTGCTGAGAGTACAATATCAATTTAAATTCAAAAGCGAATTTTAATTTAAAATCCTGTCGCATTGTTAGCAAGAAATCCATTAGTTGAACACGGAATAATCCCTTGAATCCCGAGCTAAAGAGCTTAATAAAACTACGAGCTTTAAAAGGAAAATATTCAACTAAATCCTTGTACTACAGTCATTTTACGGGCGGCTAGTATGGGGAATTGGAAATAATTAATAATAGCTAATATTTTTAGTGCAACGGATATATCATGATACTAGTATTATTTACGCAATGAAATCCTACAAAATATCGTTATTCGCTAACCGCCACAAATATGTACACACATATTACTAGCGTTTTTCTTGTTGGATTTTAATGAATATATCGTTTCTAAGTCTTTTAAAATGTGTAAGAACAAACTACCAATTATTACTATCTAGACACACGGCAGTGTGTCCGCCAAGTTCGAGCAAAAAAAAGCGACACACCGGCCGTGGGTTATATTACACGAACCATTTCGGGCCAATTTCGACCACCCTATAACTCAAAACATATTTTATCTACGCATATGAAATTTCGAGTGTCTGTTGACATCCCCTTAATTGTCTAGAATACAAAATTTCATTATTCTACCTATAGCAGTTCTTGAGATATTGACGTCAGAAAATCGCTATTTTTACTATACACTCACTCACTGACTCATCAAAAACCTAGACCACTTCCAATGGTCGTACTGACTTGAAATTTGGCATGGAGATAGGTCTTAAGGTAAAGGGAAAAATCTGAAAACGGCCAAGTGTGAGTCAGTTTTAAAAATAGCGAAGGTGTAACTTTGTTCTACTATGAAGTCATAATGAACTAAATGGGTCTATCTTCCAATGGTCGTACCGACCTGAAATTTGGCTCGAAGGTTTGTCTTTAGGTCGAAATAAAGTAAAAATCTGAAAACGGCTAAGTGTGAGTCAGTTTCGAAAACAACGAATGTGTAATTTTGTTCTACTATAAGTACGTATGGAGTGGAAATGAGATAAGACTTATTTAAATTTAGGTACATACCAATTTAAGACAATACATGTTTGTCTTAAAGACAAGAACAATAAAATTGTTCACCACTCTGTGTGTGTCTGTTGCGGGAACCGAACCCACGATTTACGAAGTGCAAAGCAGGTCACTAGGTACACTAGGTGCGCTAAATCAGTCAAACAAAAATGAAAAGACTATTTTTTCTCGCATAGTCTAAATAATTTCTAATTTTACAACTAATAAAATCGCAGATTCAAGAACATGGAAATCATATATACTCTAAGATGGAATTATATATACTACTGCCCATCTCACCCTCCGATACGCCACGGGATGAGATGGGATGGTGCACTTCTAGGGCTACATAATAGGCCACCAATCATAATACCTACTGGTAGGTAGGTATTACCAAGTTATTAATTATCTATGTAGGTAGCGTACTTACAAACAGAATAAAGTACGTTATTGATGTATGTAATTATATGTAAGTAGGTACATTTTATAGGTGTAGGGAGCCAGTTTATTTGTAAAAATCACCTATAAATAAATAGTAAAATAGAATTAGACGCTTAGTATAAAGGGTTATAGTATAAAGTACATACCTAAGTGGAATGAGACATTTCCTAAAGCAAAAGTGATGAAAAAATAATAAAGAACCTACACCTAACAAAAATAAATGAAATCCCATCAAAAACATAAATGTGAAAGGCTGCCAAGTTCGATACTATGGGAATGCTTCGCCTATAAAAGAAGTGAGATCTGAATAAGTACCAAGTTCAATAAAAATACCTCAAATCATAAATAGTTATAGGAATGCACACTTGATTTCTAGCAGTTTTTAAGGTACAATTTGAATAAGTATCACGTTACATAGAAATACCTAAAATTATAATAGTCAGAGAAACGCACACCGGTTTTTTTAGCAGTTTCCTGATAACATTTATTATTTTCAGTACTTTTTAATGATGTAACTTGGCAAGTTTTAATAGAAAATTATATACTTGACACATTTCAGTCCAAAGGTGTCGATTCATTGCATTGAAAAGGTGTGTGGTGTGTGAAAACTTGCCAAGTTACATCATTAAAAAGTACTGAAAATAATAAATGTTATCAGGAAACTGCTAAAAAAACCGGTGGTCTTAAGAGAGGTATGGGCACTGCGAATGGCATCTCGCTTAGTGTGGTAGGGCACGTTCAGTGAATGTCATCTCGCTCAAATCTGGAGCAGAGCCCGACTGGGGAAGTACCTCCACCTTACAGAAAACCACAGCCAAATAGCACTAGACCCTACTCATAGTGTTGTGTTCCTGCTGGTGAGTAAGGTTGCCAAAGAGCTCAAAGAGGACCCAGTGTGTTGACGATGAGGGACCCTCTTGTTCCTTTAGCCGTCAACACAGTGAATCCTTCTTTTTGTAAAGGGTCGGCAACGCGCATGTGACTCCTGTGGAGTTACAGGCGTCCATAGGTTATGGTAGCTGCTTACCATCAGGTAGGCCGTATGCTTGTTTGCCACCGTCGTGGTATAAAAAAAAAAAAAAAAAACTTGGTGCTTATTCAGATCTCACTTCTTTTATAGGCGAAGCATTCCCATAGTATCGAACTTGGCAGCCTTTCACATTTATGTTTTTGATGGGATTTGTTTCTAAAGAATTAGGATATATATCGCCCGCGCCGTACATTTTGTCATTTATGTGGTTTTACATGGACACGTTTTCTTGTTTTTCACTTTGAACAGAAAGTAGACTTAAATATCGTCATATTTACAAATAAAATTATTGATATTATTGTAAATAAAAATATACAAATTTTTTATATCGTTTTTTGTACCTATTTAACTACTTCCGGGTTAAAAGTTTCTAGGATTTTTGCATATATGATCTATAAATATTCCATAAGAATGAAAAATAAAAAAATCCGGCTATTATAAATTAATGTTTGACGCAACCGTATCTTTACTGTACTATTGCTCTCTAATAATTTAAAAATGTAACTAGAATACCTAGCCAAAGCACAGAAGAAGCGGCTTTGTTAACTAGATTAAGTCAAAGTACTTGTACCTACTTAATAAGTAAAAGTAAAGTTAAGAATACAGCGGTGTGATGAATATGTATGCACGATGCACATCGGCTGACACGCTGTGTATTTAATTCATTAAACTACCTATATAGTATGTTTCGGTTTACTTATTCTTATTGAGGACACTGTAAATCTTCAATTTAACAAGGTACGCCTGTTTGTTTCTAAATAAATAAAATAAAATAATGTAAAAAGAAACTTATATCTTGGCTTTTGTCATTGGACTATGAACAAACTGAACGTATTTTACCATAAAATAGATGTCTTAGCACTTACAAAAACACACACACACACACACACATAAATAAATAAGAGTTATAATATTAGAATAAAGTAGATTCTATAGTCTGGGAGAGGACACTGACCTCTGTAACACAGGTTCCTAGGTCCCTAGGTTCCGACCTAGCACAGAAGTTAGATACTTCAGCACATTTTTGTTACTTTCCGATAATAAAAGATTTTATTTTTATTTATTTAATAGAAGGACGAGTGAACCTGATTAGTATAGTAAGCGCAATCGAACTTACCGCAAGCTAATGATTGCCGAAAAATGTACTTTTAAGCAACTATTTAAAAAAACTTTTTTTAATTTCGGAGTCATCGATAGTGCGCTAATAGTAGTTTATGTAACTGTTACGTAATACGGGTCCTTAAAACATGAGTGTGGTTTTATGAAACGAGGCGCAGGTGAGTTTCATAATAAGATCACACGAGTGTTTTAAGGCCTAATTACGTACAGTTGCATACACTGCTTTATCTACACTCATATTATTTATTTTAAATGCCGTATTCGGAAACCATAGAATGGCCGCTATTGCACCGCCATGGCCAACTCGATTGTGCCGGCGGTCGGGGAGGCGCGTGTCGGGCTGTCGGCGGATGCGCGGGAGAGTGCAGGTGTACATTATGTTATCAAAACTCATATCACATCAATAGTTGAGCATGTAAAGTTAAAATTACGTTACTGCCACAGATAAAAAGCTTATCATAGTAAAATCGGTCGTGGTAATGCTAGCCATTGCCTATCGTTTTCGAACACGTTTTAGAGAACTTACAATATGAGTGTAGATAAACATAATATTTAATCTTCAAACAAATAATAGATAATCTGCAATCCCGGTGGAAGCATAACAGGATGAAGTCTGCCGAGGTCGTTAATTGAAATTTGATCAACCCGCTTCACCACCGTATCACCCCTTTTTCATTTCGTATTCCGGGAGCCGCTGTAAAAAGATCTCTAATTGGATGTACAGCTCCGTGCATTCGGTTTGCATATTATGTTTAAATAGGATTTACTGTGGGAATAGCTAGGTTATTGCATAGTTTATAAGATTTATAACATATATTTTCTTTTATTGTGCAAATGCATTTTATGAGTTTGTTTCGGTGGTTTTGCTCTTTGGTTAGTTGATTGGTTATTTGCTTCGTAGACTGTTACGTGGTTATAAATAGGCGGCCATAAGCTACGGTAACTGCTTACCATCAGGCTTACCGTCGTGGTATTAAAAATAATATTTATTTAGCTAAACATACTTATACCGGGTGGTGCAATTCTAAGAACTATGGTGTAAGGATTGCTATTTATAAATGTTTTACAATCGATTTATACTAATAATAGCCCTCGCAATTAAAACAGAGAAATAAATTAGAATAATGTTTTTTATATTGCATTACCAACCCTAGTGCTCCTAACTACGTAATGTTTACATTTTCAAAGAACACTTGACAAAAATATTATTAATTTCACTTGGTGCAGTTTTTGACGACGTGTGGTGCCTATGTCGTTATTCCTTTAACAGACACCTTTTGTTCTGAGTAAACTTCCAATCACAATTTCATATCTTGTGAAGATGAGCTACATGCTCATCTTCACAGACACGATGTTGAGTTTTACCCACCACATTTTCTGTGTTGTCTACAAAATCGAACCAGCTGTTCCCATTGATGTACTTTTTTTTAACGTGCGTTACGAGTACAGTGCCAATTTTACTTCCGCAAATAAACAGAATTTCGATCATTTTATCTATTAGCAAAACATTATGAGTTATGACATTAAACATGACATGACGAAAACGTTACCTTGTCTTTTGTGATGAGTTATTATGTTATTCATGATCGAAATGACACACACCAAAAGGTATGTTAATTCCTTAATAATTTTATTTATTGCTTTACTAGGGTATTTCGTTACTAAAAAAAGTAAAAAGTGAACCTCGAGAATTAAAAAATATGACTATTTGGAAACATTTAAGTGGTGTTGGAAATTGATTATTATTAATATTATTGTATGTGTTAAACCTTTGTGTTAAATCGACCTTATGTATCTTAATGTTAAGCCCTGTGGTTGTCAATGTTTTCTAGCAAGCAAAAGTCAACTTTATGATGACATTTCTTGTCAGTCATGTAAAGTTTGTTTACTATAAAGGTCATTAAACCCATTTACTAATTAGGGCTGTAACAGGCAATGTTTTGCACTTTATTTCAACAAGCTCTAACTTGAAAACGGTTAGGAATATTAACATGGTTCACTGGCTTAAAAGTTATAACTAAAGCTAAACAAGCCCCCATTTTCGTAAAAGTTCATCGTATTGATCCACCCGATATATATTTTATGCCAAACATAGAGCACCAAACTGAAACTCAAGTCTCCGTAGTGTAGTTCATAGCCCTGCGTACGAAGCTGGGGGTCCTGTGTTCGAGTACCGTTGTGTGATGAGCATGAATATTTCTTGTTTTTTGGGTTCCGTACCTCAAAAGGAAAAAAACGGAACCTTTATAGGAAAACACATTGCAACCTGTATCTGTTCTCTGGCGATCTGGAATATTTGTTCCTGTTCCGGAGTTATGGTAGTTTTCCATGTTTTGAGAATCCAAATGAATCCCGAATTGAATGAGGGTTTAAAGTAAGAAAGAGGGAAGGAGAGAGAGTGGGTTTGGCAAACAAGCATACGGAACGCCTGATGGTAAGCAGCTACCGTAACTTGTGGATACTTGTAACTCTATAGGTGCCACATGCGCGTTGCAGATCAAATTTCGGACAAAGTAGCCGGCAGAAGCTAGTATGTAATTTAATAAACAAAATATAACGGTGCTTACACTCACTTTAATTTATGAAAACACCTCAGTTTTTTGTCACACGAATGCCGTGACGAAACAATCAATTTACATAAATGGATTATTTTTTACGTCAGAGGGTGTTTCTACGCGTATAGAAGGCTAGTGCGGATACTCAACGCTGGTATCCTTACTTATAGGTACTTATTTTTTTTTGAGATTAGAAATTAAGTAAACATAGCAACAGTAGTTGCCAACCTGTTTTAAATGTTCAATTTAAACACACTGCAAGCACACCAACAAACGATTAGTTAACATGATTAAGAGTTCACATTTGTGACTAAATAATAACAATTTGCAGATTAAGTAATCCAACAAAACAATAAAAAAACAATTTCGTTTTGATTATCACGTTAGAGACACGTAAAAATTTAAAAACTGACAGTGACGCATGTAAGTTCTAAAACGGAAACTTATCGTCTAGTGTTTTATCAGTATTCATGAAAATTATTTAAATGACAATCATAATATGCACTTATTAATAAAATTTCGTAAATAAAAGTTCTTCTAAACGATATTTAATCGTTTTATTATATAATACTAAATAACAAAACAATTGTCTTAGGTGATGGTAAAAGATTAGTTGAACTACGAGGTGACTTTTGTAGTTGTATGCCACTCGGGCCTGCCTCTGATTGTTCCATAACCCTCCAGCCAATCGCACAATAATAGCACAAGCAAATACCTTTACTTAAATAAGAATCACAATAAATATTAAAAACTATCCAGATATGGCTGAGAGATACGAATGACAGATGACGCCAGAAAATATTAAAAAATCTAACCATCCGTCTCGAACCTCTTCTATACGTTTTTTATTGTGCAACATTTACAAGAACATTAAAAATGTTAAAAATAAAATATTTCGAGCAAATAACTACTATCAAAATATTGTTAAATACTCAATATAAAATTAACAAATACGTAGGCATGGCTTTACTATAAATACAAATATATTTAAGTATGTTTAATGATGGCGTAGGCACTTTGACAGTTGTGATATGTATCTTGCCTGATAAAGAACCCTGTACATCCTTCTGTCAACGTTTTTCTAATCTCAAATAAAATGAACTATAGTTACCATTAAAGGGTCGTTCTCCAGATATTATTCCTGCGTTTAGACTATGGTTTGACTGTATTTGACGGTACGCTGTTTGACGGTTTGATAGTAAATGTATGAAAAGTTTGACGGTGTTGAGTACTCCCTCCACCCTCTATAAAACAAACTACTCTACCGGGGACTGCATATCGCAAAAATATAAGTACCGTTCTAAAACGGTATGACGTCATACTGTTTGTTTCAGTATGGTTTTGGTAGCGCAACCAATTTTTTTCTGTACCGTAATATAACGGTACCGTTATTTTTTTCGATACCTCAACCTTTTTTCATATAGGCATCGTTTGAGCTTGATGTATTCCCTACCCGACGGCTATTCGCACCCCGCGTCCCGCAGCCTCGCTCAGTTCCTTTATCGCGACCCTCCGCGAGCACCTACATCTTAATGGCTACGATAGAAAATTTCGGTACCGAAATAATAACGAATGGATATCGTTATAATAAAGGTATAAGTACCGTAATTTTATACCGGTAGCGTACCGTTATATTTCAACCGGTATAGTTCTACCTTTATAACGTAAAGGTATCGAAATTCTATACCGCTACCGTCACGCTTATACCGTAACGAAAACGGTTCCTGTACTCTATAATTTTATTTCGTTGGCTGTACCAGCTCGTATACTGTCGCCGACTGTAGCGGACGTGTCAAATGTCCATTAACGTAATGGGCAGCGGTCACGTCAATTAGCACCTTTTACGGCGGACGCGTTCAAAAAGCCGCCGTCCCTTTATTCGGCTTGTTGCAACCGTGCGAAAAGTATTACTTTCTTTCGCTAACTCTAGAGGTATTAGTGATCCGTCTCCTACCCGGAATGTTGAAATAGCTACCGAGACGATGCCTTTTCGGTGACACGGGGTTTCAAGAAGCGAATATACAGGGCTGGCAATGCATTAAGAGATGCCTTCGGTGTGTTTACGTTCTTATATAGGTGTCGATGTTCGCTTCTCATAAAAATTTGCAAAAGAGCCGCCGCTTTTGCTAATTTTTACATATAAGGATGTATTTTTTTAAATGGTTATTAACCTCTAAACTCTCTACAAATAAAATATTTAAAGAGATGATATAAATTGCTAGCCTAGCTAGCTATTCATTTCAATCGACGAAGTTTCAAAAGCTTAGTTTGTAGAGCGGCAGGCTGCGCCAGCGCCAGATACCTAGTTTCGCGAATTAGAATCTCGTCCAATGTGATAATTACTGCCATTTTGTCTTTAACAGTATATGCCTATATTGAATCTTATTTACGGTAATTTTGTTAGTTGAAAGTCTCACTAAATAATTGAGTACATAAAGTAGTTGTAAATGATCAGGTGAAGTGACATCCGAAGACCTTGGTTGCGACACAATAATTGTATTAGCACGCATTAATCTAAACACTAACCCAGATATTATCCCATTCCCAAACCGCACATGCATAAAATTGAGCAACCGGTGACCGATCAACAAACTTGTATACGGAACCAAAACGACCACCAAACTTCTCCAATCGAACGCGCTTACTACGTTATAGAACTAGCGTTGTATTCATCTTCAACTTACATTCACAACCAAATGGGTGTAACGACGTATATAAATCATTGAGACTTAGAACGTTTTTTCCATACCTAGTATGAGCAAGGCTTAAAAGGAGGATACCATTAGGGTTTTGTATGGACATAGGTCGTTTTCCGAAGGTTAATAATAGTGTTTATAGTGCTACGCGCACGAGGGGATCCATTTACTGTTGCGACACAGCGCATCTGGGTGATTTAGGATATTATATCGATTTAACAATCCCGGCTATCTAAAATTTCAAGTAATTTATGGAATCAGGCGTTACTTTGCGGAAGTCCATATTATTAACTACAATAATATTGCTTTATTTCTGTGAATGTCCATGTGGACGAAGTTTGTTCATGCTCGTAAAATAGAACACCAATTTGACTTTAATATACATGTATTAATGTGGAAGCGCGATGCTTTTATACAATTTCTGAGGACCTCTCCTGGAAATAGGTCCAACTGGCACGTTTTTAGGTTTAGTACTAAAAAGAATCTAGTCATGAAGAGACGTTTTTTCAAACTAAATATATGCTAAAATGGTATTGATAATTAATAATTTGGTAAATAAGTAGGTACATACTTATACTTATTCATAGAATGTTTGAAAAATTATCGCCGATTACCACCACATGAGCTTCATCGCTCAATCAGACGAGACGCGATGAGCGATCAACAAAGTTGCGCTTCCCTCTTAACTTCTCTGTTTATACTGAGGCAATACATTCTCATTAGCGCGTACCTCCTTGCCCCACGTTTTGCTGCGAAATTAAGGTTTGTTACAAAAAATAGGACGTCGTAAGCCGGGCTTACCTAGCTTCGTGCGGATTAGCTTGCTATGATTTTGGAACTCAGAAATGAGTCGCAAAATCATTTCTACATTTTGCGCGCTACGCTTGATTGCATCATTATATTCTTATTATTCAGTATACCTTTTTGAAAATAATAATATTAAGCAGCTATGGATTTTAAAACAATAAGATTACGAAGATTACGACCCGTACCAATACAAAACCGATGACATACATACATCAGTAATTATATGTAACTTTATTGCACATAAAGCGCATTTATAATTAGGTATGCCTTTTCAGAATTGGCATTGCAACACTTTCGAAATTTCTAGCATACATGAAAAAAAAGCAAATCTTAAACGTTATTTCTTCTCCAGCATTATAATTTGTCAATAAAATGGCTGACAAGTATATAAAGTATGTTAAAAAGATATACTTAATAAACGTTGTTCAGTTCAATAAGACAATGGCTAACCATTGTTTAATGGATTTTCATACAATTTTATAACACGTTGTTCTCCTCCCCGACCGCCGCCACAATCCACCAGGAGATTGAGGTTGCTAAATTGTTTAGAATCTGCAGGTTCTAAGGCGTTCATGGAACTAAATTCTTACCGGCTTGCCTATTTTGAGCACTCGTAGAAAAAATATGTTATACAATAGTGACATAATTAAGCTTTTCAATCTCGTACCTTACTTAGGCCACGAAGCTTGCTGAGTACACACGGAACTCGACTGGAAAGGTCTTCATTATGTCACGAGTGTATAAAATACTATTATTATAAACATACATCGGGGTTTTCGGTGCGGGAACGATTTGAGAAAGAGTAGAGATAAACAGATAGGTTAGTATCAGAAAATATCATGTAATGCCTAATGAACAACTACCTCTCTGTGAATAGTTTTGACACTATGATACGAGCTTTTTTTCTTGGAGACATGTTTGTATTGACTAATATATGAACACTTCATCACTTCACTACAAGTATAAAACAAAGTCGCATCCCGCTGTCTGTCCTTATGTATGCTTAGATCTTTAAAACTAAACTACGCAACGGATTTTGATGCGGTTTATTTATTAGATAGAGTGAGCTCGTAACGAGGTTCTTATCCCACCGCTTTTATGCTCATAATCCTAGATATTAAACACGCGTGCATTTCACAATAATTATCCAACTAGTGGAATAATTTAATAATCCGATCAAGTGACGTTTGTACTATAGTACCAAGTTGTACGTACGCAGACGAATCGTTGTAATTTAGTCGGGTATTACCTTTACTTTTTTTTAACTCTTTATGAGTTTACATTCTAAAAAAGTAAAAAAAAAGTAAATATAGTAAAAATATACACATTTACGATAGAATTCACAAATTATACAATCCTGATTGTGAATAAGAATCATTTTAACTTATTATATTACTCGTAATACACAATAAATTTCGTTTTAAACACGAATTGTCTGTTTTAATATTGGCTGTTTGGCATTATACGTCCGCGCCTTTGCCTCAAGCTGCACGCACATCCAAAAAAGAAAATTGCGTGCCATTTATAAGTTAACCTCATTCCTTTATTTGTTAGATTTTTCTCGTCGTGTTTTATTAATTTAAACAAATTATATTCTCAATGAATAAGAAGACAACTTTAGCGTTAATTTGACCTCTGGATATATTTCAAATTTGTGATACATACTAGTAAAATATCATCATAAAAATCTAGTGAGCAATACGTAAGAAAAAATACTATAATTTATTGCACAATAAATGTGAAGTCTTTAATTTTATGAAATGATTTGAAAAAGAGTTCCAGATACTCAATAACATCACAAAAAAGGTTAGTTAAATTTAATTATCTTAGGTTCGTAAGTACCTCTATCCTATAAACATTCTGACAATTAATGTATTTATCAAAACTGATTAATTATACTATTCTGTTATCTCCTCGCAAGTGTGTTGAAAAACGTCGTATGAAACGCGTGTGCTTGATCATTACATAAGCTCAGCTTCCTTATGCGCACTCACATGCGTTCGTGCGCACAATATCGCTTCGTATGTAATGATCAACTTAGCACACTTGTATCATAATGTACTAATAATACATGCATAATATATGAGATAAACACTGATAATTTTAAAGGTTTCTAATGTGATGTCCGGCTGAACCCTACGAGATAGATCAAAATAATGTACTACAGTATTGTACAACTTGAAAAGTCTGGCATGGTATATGTCTATCTCTTAGGGATACTCCACAATAACCATTTTTTATCCCGTGCCAAGCCGGGGCGGGTCGCTAGTAGTATTTTAAAAATGTAATTGCATATGAGAAATTTATCAACTAGATAATTACCTACCCAAGACAAAGACACGGAATGACAATATGTGTCAAACCACGGTGTATCTGTCGCAGGGAAATGATTAAAACAGAGATTTGAACAAATCTCTAAGGGATATTAAAAAAAATTGGTATTAACTCTGAAACTAGACGTATTCCAGAATAGTTTATAGGACATTTTAGTATCTAAATATGATCAGTAATACACTGTTAAAATCTTTCTAGTTATAAGGGCCCACGGTGTATATACTGTGACCTATGATTTATTCAAGTATTTTCTTTCAATTAATTATTAATTGGGTAGAAACCTGCTACAGTACATTCTGTATTTTAAGTCAATACCTACTCTTTGGGTAATGTCAAACATTCCCGCACCGAAAACCCCGATTATAAACAGACATCGGGGTTTTCGGAGCGGGAACGATTTGAGAAAGAGTAGATATAAACAGATAGGTTAGTCTGAGAAAATATCATATTATGCCTAATGAATAACTACCTCTCTGTGAATAGTATACACACTAAGATACGAGTTTTTTTTCTTGGAGGCATTTTTGTCTTGACTATTTTTTAGTATGTTAAAAAGGCAATTGCATACTTGCATAATAGGTCCCTTTTTTCCTTTGTATATGACATCTATATAAGTTTAATGCAATTGCATATGAGAAATTTATGCACAACATAATTAACTAAGAAAAAGACACGGTATGACATTAAGCGTCAAATATTAATCTTGACGTCCGATATTTATGAACCATTTTCTTATAAATGATTAGGGGCTTAACTGAAGTGTATGATAATGACTGACTATTATATATATTGTATGATTTTTTTTCAATTAATTATTCATTAGGCAGAAACCTGCTAGAGTACATTCTGTTTTTAAGTCAATACCTACTCTTTGGCTAATGTCAAACATTCCCGCTCCGAAAACCCCGATGTATGATTATAAATCAGTCAATAAAACGAACATTATTTTACAACACCCCTTCTTCCCCAGGTCGATGTGCTCAGACCTGGTGTACGTGATCCTCTTCCCGCAACTCCTCATGGTGGTCCACTTCAAGAAGTACTGCAACACGTACGGCTCCCTCGCGGCGTACATCGTGGCGCTGGTGGTTCGGCTGACCGGCGGCGAGAAGATGCTGGGCCTGGCCCCGCTGATACACTACCCTGGGTGGGACCCGGAGACTGAGCAGCAGCTGTTCCCCTTCAGGACCATGGCGATGGTGATGTCGCTCTTCACGCTGGCGTTCATATCGTGGTTGTCTGTGTAAGTATATTTTTCTTAGGTGTACACGTAAGAGGGCTTAGGTCTCTCTTTACGTCTAAGGTTGTGAGACGGTTATTTTCAAATATTTTCACGCTGTCATAGATGGTAGAACGCCAAGACCTACAACGCAACTGGCCAGCTCTACTGCCACATGTGCAATAGGGTATTTAAGACCAAGTTCGGCCTAGCTAGCCATATTAGGGCTCACAACAGTCAACCTCCATAGGGTTTGCATTGGGGTCGCCGTCATCGAAATCGAAGAGGAGGACTATGTATGTATATATATATATTTTTTCCTTTTAGGTATTAACTAACGTTTATCATGTACAGTCACCCGACTAGCGGTCAGTTTCAGCAAACATGTCGGTCATTCATTACACGGCCAAATTATGAACAATGGCAAGTCCGCATGGTGAATGTACATGTGTCTTACATACTACATTGATCTTGAAAATCATTGTGCAAAGTATATCAACCGTCTACTCTACGTTATATGGGAAATTTGCTGTATTAATCCTACTGGTGCACATCTTCGACGACAGTAGTTTGCACTGCATTCTATATAAACTAAAACACTATGGATTGAAAAGCTTGTTTTGGTTAGCTAGGCAAGCTAGGTACAGTCAGCAGCAGAAGTAGCTAAGCGGGCGAGGTGTTCAAAATGAGCTTGACACGACTTTATTGTTAAGGGAATAAGAGCGGGTGAAGCCTGCTGACTGTATACAACGTGTTTTCATTAATTTGCTTTAATAGGCATGGTGAATTTTTTTCATGTATGGTATCAATCGATTCGTTTTGTTGCGAGGATCAAATGTCTATATGGGACCAATTGCGTTAAAGCAACACAAAAGTCAGAAATGAGACTTAAAGTCCGAGATTTGCATATTGCATGCGAAAATCGATAAATTTAGAAATTTTGCAGCTTGATATCTTTGAGCCATTTCAATAGAATTTATAAATTTTCACTTTAGTTGGATATATTGACCATTTTGCAACTAAATTTTATTGCATAATTCAACATGTGTCATCATGCCTATTGCAAGGGTACATTCCTGAGCATAAATCTAAATATATAAAACCGGCCAAGAGCGTGTCGGGCCACGCTCAGTGTAGGATTCCGTAGTTTTCCGTCCGTCACAGTAAGTGTCCCCACTTAAGAGTTAATAACACCGCCATGTAGGATATGATATGAGCGTTCCACGTACAGCGACATCTATCGGCAAATTAAGTAAACTATTGCGCGCGAGCTTAAAGTATGGAAGATGATTTTTATGGAATAATTCTTTATTGCGTGAACCGATTTTCACCGTTTTTACTTTATTTGAAAGCACGTCATATCATTGTAATTTTGTAGAAATTACAGGTACAATAAACACCTGCTTATACGGTTAAATTACAAACTTGGTTCAGAAATTATTTTGTAATTTTTTTTCAAGAACTATTCATCCTATCAAGTTCAAAATAATTTTTCTGGAAAGTTTTGATAAAGTTCTACTTTTGAGATTTTTTTCATATTTTAAAACTTATGGTTCAAAAGTTAGAGGGGGGGACGGACGCATAGTTTTTTACTTCTGGAGCGATTATTTCCGAAAATATTTACATTATCGAAAAATGATTTTAGTAAACCCCTATTCATTTTTAAATACCTGTCCAACAATATATCACACGTTAGGGTTGAAATGAAAAAAAAAATCACTCCCCACTTTACGTATAGGGGAGGTACCCTAATAAAATAAAAAAATCCACTTTTTATTTTACCACTTTGTCGGTGTGATTGATATACATATTAGTACCAAATTTCAGCTTTCTAGTGCTAACGGTCACTGAGATTATCCGCGGACGGACGGACGGACGGACGGGCACACATGGCGAAACTATAAGGGTTCCTAGTTGACTACGGAACCCTAAAAAGAAGAAACTGACTGACTGACTGACTGACTGACTGACATATCAACGCACAGCCCAAACCGCTGGTTCTAGAGATTCCAAATTTGGCACGTAGGTTCCTTATAAGGTCTAGGGATGCACTAAGAAAGGATTTTTCAAAATTCAACCCCCAAAGGGGTAAAATGGGGGTCCAAAGTTTGTATGGCGAATCAAGATTTGTTAGACTATTTTATTCGAAACTTCACAGGAGTATTCCTAACGATAAATGAGTATACACGTGTTTCAGGTATTTTGAAAATTCAACCCCTAAAAGGGGCAAATGTGGTCACAAAGTCTGAAAATCAACATGGGTATCGTATCCTTTTTGAGTACTTATAGTACGCGGGCGAAGCCGCGGGAAAAGGCTAGTTAAGTATATTTCTCAAAGACACCAGTGTCCTAATTAGCTTCCGTTCTGAAATAATCGATAGTTAATTTTATATCTTTACGATTGTGTAAACCTCCATTAAATTATTTTTGTATTCTGAGACACCGTCATCGTCAAGAAAAATATGCTTCCTTCGTATCTCGGAGTATCAATGTTCGAAATTACATTGAATTGTCAAAATTTCCAATTGTTTGGTTGAGTTAATCATAATACGCTTATACCCTACTTACACCAGTCACCGATATAACAATTAAAACTTGAAAAGAACTACAGAGATTACATATACATGAGAAAATTTGGCAAGTTCTGCCGTGACCGGGTGGGGTGGTCTAGTGGTCAGGACGTCAGCCGCGAAAGCTGAAGACGCCAGTTCAAATCTGGCCTCGGACACCGGAGGGTTTGGTCACTTTTTCTGAAGTATATGACATCTATTTTCACTTGAAAAAAAAACTAATTATGCCAGTTCGTTTTCTTAATCGTACCTAATATGCTGAAATTAAAGAAAAAAAAACACGTTGTATAGTGAGGGCTCACAATAGATTTTTATTTAAATTTAAGTTAAAAACGATGAGGGCTATAAATATGGTCACAGTAGGTATATTTAAATACGGTATTTGTAAGTGTGTTTTAGGTATGGGAAATGGAAATAATGTACCGTCATTTACATTAAGGGGCGATTAGCATCGCTCACTTTGAAGTTGGACGTAAATCCATTAAAAGAGGACAAATAATTTCAGAGGGATGGAACTAATTATTCAGGATGTAAATACAGCTCATTATTCCATTCACGTTTGAAAAGCGACCACGGTAATGAATTTAGTATTCACAACCCAAAGAGGTGAAATTATGTATGGACAGTCATTTTAGTAATTTATTCCCTTCCTACTCCCTTGTTATTGGCGGTGTTAGCTATTTTATAGTTGACAACGTCAACTAGTGTTATTCGTGGGACTTAATTTAAAATAAATAGTTACTTTAGTTTAGATGTGTCAGTGACGGTTTCCGTGATCGAGATTTTCACTAGACGGCAGCACCGTGACGAGACGTGTTTTTGATAGCAGCTGTCAGATCCACCAATGAAAAAAAAAAGATTAAACACACTGACCTTTATGTAGGGGATCCGACATATGTAAATCAAAACACATAAAAATATATTCGCCTCGTTTAACTCAGCGCCATATTCATAAGCAAAAAGAGATGACGAGTATATACGTAAAAACCCAATGCGGCCGAAAAATCCGCCATATTGATATCTCAGGACGTCAAAACCTATACACTATAACCGCCATGTTGATATTTATGATACCTCGAAATCGACACTCGTTTTTCGTTGATGTCCCCTATATTTCATTTCAATGATTAAACATGATTGGTGGATTATGAAAGCTAGACCTCGATTGTGGAACCCTTTTGACAAAAGGTAGCTTAGTATGCACTTAACCGAAATTTGACTAATTCCAACTTTAACTACTAAAATCGAATACACAACACAATAAGCCAATCACGGGTTATTGCGCATTTCAAAAAATACTAATTTTGCTTAAAACGTAAAACTAGGTACGTACTAAAGCAGATATTAAAAATTTAGATCCAAAGCTCCAATTACAAACAATTACGAACCTTTAACATGTCTACCTAGCAAAAAGGACCTTGAAAAGGGAGATACTAACAATTTCCGAGGGCAGGGTATTCAAATAAATGATTTTATTAGGTCGTCCTTTCCATTCAAATACTTAT
Source organism: Pammene aurita (assembly GCA_947086415.1). Taxonomy (NCBI): domain Eukaryota; kingdom Metazoa; phylum Arthropoda; class Insecta; order Lepidoptera; family Tortricidae; genus Pammene; species Pammene aurita. The sequence continues at coordinate 48,957,663 of OX352291.1, read as the reverse complement.
TTCGAATTCAGATTCAGATAACCATTTGGAATATTTATACTCCCTAATTTATATTTATTTTCTTCCATTCAATAAATGTGAATGTTTAACAAGCAAATATAAATTATTAGTTAAATATTGTGTATGTGGATAGGGTAGGAAATTACCATTATAGCTTATTTTTATGTATTAATGGTTTGTAAATACATTTATCAACCGACTTCAAGATTTCGAAGGAGGAGGTTATCAATTCGTCGGGATCTTTGTTTTTGCTATTTTTTTTTTTTTTTTTTTATGTATGTTCACCGATTATTCGAAGACGGCTGGACTGATTTGGAAAATTATTTTTTTGTTTGAAAGAGTATACTTCACAGTTGGTCCCATTGTAACCAAGTCAGGATCTGATAATGGGATCCTGGAGAAATCGAGGGAACTCTTCAACTATTATAGGCACACCTATAGTGATTTGAGTATTTTTTACAGCATCCCGAGCATTTTCTTTTGGAAAGGTGGATGCTAAGTGAAGTCGGTTCTTTTTTGTTTAAAATTATTTTATTTCCAAAAACCTTACATGTTGGTGGAAGGGAACGTACCTTTCGTAGAGGAAATATCACTCCTCTATCCTTATTAAAGTTTAGCCATTCGCTATATTGTTGGTTTGTAACCTATATTAAAAAAAAACCTACATAAATTATCCCGTCTGGTTACATAATACTAAGGGGTATAAATAAATGAAAGAAACACAGTCTCCACTTGGCAATTATTTATTACTTCTTTCAGTCTGCTAATACACCCTAAAATATACTAACAACTAGCTCAGCTGTTATCCGGAGAGCTATTGGTTCGTTAATGTCTAGTTTTACATTATAGGATAAACCACCATCATTGTTAAATTAAATTAAGTTTATTTGATGATATTAAATAATATGTAATAGAACCTGTGCATTAAATATGTCAAACAAAACTGTCCATCAGACCTCATCCTTTGTTATAATATTCAAATCATTTTAAAAAGCAATGGTAACGTTAAAAGGATACCTACAGGTCCAAGACTACTGCAAACTTAAGGCCAACACGTACCTGTCACTGAAGACAAAACATAAATTTCAACTGCATTTCCCCCAGTCTTTTGAGGCGAATGACGGGAAAATTAGTAGCAACATACACTAAGCATTTGGAACTCGTAGCGAAGACCTTCCAGACCTCGAATCTCCGTTAGAGAAGTCATCCAAATAACCTTGCCCCGCTCGGGGACCGATTCTTCCTTTTACAAAGACTTCCCGCAAAGGAAAACCATTTTCTTAACTGGCTTGACCTGGAAAGATCAATGAACTCAAATAAAAATCTCAAACAAACACGGTCATGGCGGCGTTTAGTGAAAACTCGCTACACAGACAAAGATATACTTACAAATCAGCCGAAACAAACAGCAGCGATGCGCAGCACAACTAGCACAAGCTTAATAGCTTAAGTAAATCATTAAAGATCCAAAATGTATTTATTTTCTAATATATTTGATAAAATCCAGTTTACGTTTTTCTCTTGTATCCATCTTCTTTTCTTTTTCCCATTTTCTTTTTTTTAGTCATTTGTATTTCGAATATTCTCTGCTCCAATCCATTTCTGCCAGTTAGCTTCAAACTAAACATGTAGGTTTTATTACACAATAAAACGGAATGAGATTTTGTATTATATAATAATAATATCATTATTTTATTTTACATACTATCGAAATAAAATGTTCTTTAATAATTACAAATTAATACTATCATAAAATAAAATAATTAATCACATAGTTCCACCGGCTCTTACTAGACGGCGCTACGTGACAGGTTGAATTGAAAGTCATTAAATCATATGTCCCAAACGAGACGACCATCATTGCACAAATACAAAAGGCAGAAACATATCATTAGCAAAATGTATTTAAATTAATAAAGTGACGTAGGTGCCACATAAACCTAGAACTATTCAGTGAGTCTTCATATTGTTAGGTTTCGTAATACCAAGTAGACTTTCTAGGTTTAGAATGCGTCCAGTTTATACAAGCGGAGATACTTTCGTTTTCCTTTGTAGGTACCAAATGACTGTTAAATATGTACCTTCCTTTCAAAGTTTATATAATGTCGCTCCTCACGACGTTTGATCGCTGTTGATAATTTAGATTAAACATTAGAGCGATACGCGATTCCCTTCTAATTTTATGGTCAATAAATCGTGTGGTTTATCTTCAGGGTTTAGTTTGAACCACAGATTATTACTAAGTGGAAGTAACATACAACGTGTAACAAAAATGCTGGGGATCCGTTTAAGGGTGTATTTGATTTTGTATTCTAGTTATAAAAAAATAAGAAAAACAGAACTTGGCATTCATAGAGATATCAATTCCCTTGTCGGCAAAGAACTTGGCTCTCAATTCGTATGTTTTTGATGGGATATCATTACTTTTTGCATTTATTTATTTATCGTATGGCTAATTAATACACTGTGTTGTTTTTTCATGCAACTATCACAATTTAAATTTAAATTTCCTTAAGTAGTCAGCAGCGTCGCTCGTGAAGTTTTTAAAATCCATAAAATCGATAAATAAATAAATAAATTTGCATAAAATATGTACAAACTTAAATAAATAATAAATTCATTATTGCTATTAAAAATTCGATAGGCTAAGCGCCTGTGTGTAAATAAAAACTAACTGTTTTTTGTAAATATTACAAATCGTTAAAAAAAATCACCGTTTCTTAGTTTAGTAACCACAACAATTACCCAATTTGCATGGCATGTAAATAATATAAATAAGTGTAATTCTCATCCAGCGAAATGTAAATTTCTTTTGAGAATAACAAATATCTTTAACCCGATTTCAACTTGCTAGGTCATCTGGAAGTGGGTTAGGTTTTTGATGTTAGGTCGGTCAGTCAGAGATATTTGTATCTTAATAACCGATTGAGCTGTAGTCATGACATTTGGGGTTCTAGTTAGCCTTAAGGGTCTTAATAAATGACCCTATTTTCATACGTTTGCGTTTCATAGATTTTGGATTACTTAGGGATTAAAAACACACGACGGTCGTTGCGTCGCCAGTTCTCTTCTTTTGAACTTGGCTTGACACGCTGCCGCGTGTCTAGATTAATCCAGGTTTGCGCTTATAGGGTACAGCTACTAAACGAAGTAAAGAAGTCTAAATGATTACTTAAAAGGTCCAACAATCAGAAATGGTACAAAAACTTTCTCTTTTGCGGTTGCCACTCCTATAATAATTTCTGGAAAACATCGGAGAAGTTATATGAATTATCTTGAGTGGTTTATTATTACAAGGAAGATTTTTCCGCTGAGTTTTTGCCGACACTATTCGAAAGAATGAAACAATAAAATATTAATGTCCTTTGTAATATTTCTTTGAAATTGAAGGTCCAAAATTTATGGATATTGAATTATGTTTTATTGACATTCAAATCTTCAGGGAGGGCTTTCGTTCAATATTATGTGTAAAAAATAGGTGGACGATAGAACATATTACGTTAGTATTAGATTTTTGATTACAATATTCCTTCTAAAGGTAAGAGTTTCTAAAAAAAAATATGTTTTATATATTGATGTCTCGATAGAGAGCTACGACGCCACGACACTTTTACGTGACGACATTATGTTGTGTCGTGCTTCGCGTGACGACGCCGTGACGTAACCGGTGCATCACGACCGGCAGCTCTTGGCTCGATTTGGCCGTCTATTAAACCGTCATGAGATGGCAACTAAATGGGTCCTGAGATTATAGGCGGTTCGACATTAGCCTTATATGATGCCAGATTGCGAAACTATTCTACTCTATAAATTTCTGTCTATCTATCTGTCTACAGGATGTAAGGATTGATTGAGCACTAAAGTTATCCCCCTAATTTATTTTTATTTTCTGATAGCTTATTTTTTACGATTGCTATTCTTTGAATAGATTCACATGTAGTTCATAAATAATATTGCTAATCGAACGGCGCCGAGTATGGCTTGCAACTCCGGCTCGTCTCCCGGAAATAGCATTTGATTTTTACCAATAAATCTTGTCTACCGTTAAAAAACACATAGTAAGTAAAACCAGCATACATCTGCATATAAAGTCTCGGCGGTAAGCAATTATAACAACTTCCACCTACGCCTTTTTAAATACTAACTACCCTTATCTCCCCCAGGTACCTCTTCAACTCCGGCTACCTCAGCCCCGAATCAGACTACTTCAACTGCGTAGTCAATATCCCCGAGGACATGGGCCGCGTAGACGAGCCGTCCGAGGCCGGCGAGCAGATGTCCGTGCTTGGCGGCGTGCCGGGAAGGTTGTACGGAGCTGCGTCCACACTTGTCGGCCCCGACGAGCGCGCTGGACGCGTTAACCCCGCCCTGGAGCCTGACGACGATCTGGACGACCCTAATGATGGACCGACACCGCTCTTTGGCTCCAGCTCTGCCCCACCGCCAGTTCAGCCGCTCGGCAAACAGACGGCTTTCTGAGACGACGCGTACTTTTATTAAAGAAGCACGGTTGGGCTAAACAAGACTCTGTAACGGCATTTATAATCCTAATTGGTACAAAAATCATTTGTCTTTCAGTTTTCAATGAAATCGATTTCCAACGATGTATTGTACAATTTGACTTCGAGTTCCAAACCGGCACCAATCAATATATTATATCATAATATTGTAACACATATTTTGCGGTGTTGGACTGTTGGTGTTTATATTCAACACTTATACATAAAATATGTGTATGTCTCACAAGACGGAAGATACTCGTGTTTTGAAAATCGATTTTACTGCTCCCAATAACGTATTTAATTATCGAATATATTTTGGACTCTTGATTATATCATCTATATAAATGCATGGTTGCAGAACCTCGTGTGCCCTTTATTGACTGGAACGATGCTCAAATCGAGGACGTGTCTTCTTCCGATTCACTCACTTTTGTAACCAACGACGTTTTTCATTTAGTTATAAGTGCCCGCACTTAGACGATGTAGAATCAGGGCCTAGTTGGACCTAGGCTGATTAAACTAAAAAAACTTTGAGGTCAAATAAAAGGAGGAAAGATAAAGGAAGGATTCAAGGAAAAAAGACGACGGTATACCAAAAAGTTTGGAAAGTGTTGAGGCAAAAAAAAAATGGTGTAAAAGAGTTGAATGGGGCATTTTAAATGTTGCGGGATTTATATCTTTTTTGGGCAAGGAGTAAAGGCCGTAGTTATATCAGCCTGGGGATATCATTATTCTTAGACCAGGTCCTGAGAACCCATGGTAATGTGATCGCAGTCTATAGAGAATGTTTGTATGTACTTATACTTATATTAAAGCTAGTAGCGTGACTACGCGTAATGCAACTCATACATATCAAGAAGAACTTTAATTGTTAGAGAGATATTGTATACATTATTTATATTGAAGAAGATTCCTTATTTAAGTCAATTAATGTAGAGATGAGAGCACATATGTGTCGCGTGCTTATAGATCAAGCGCGGGTACAGTCGCGGTCGTTATGGGTAACGAAACGTAAGTTGAGGCCACTCACCGAGTATTTATTTAAATCTACAGCCAATTCGTCAAAATGCGAGACGGACTAAGATCCTTTCAATTAGATTCGATTATAGAGCATGCAAGATAGCCACACCAAGAATAGGCACATTAAGATGTGTTCACATTTTCGACCGGTATACATTCAGGTACAATAAAAATATCCACATAAAATTGAGTTATAGGGACATTACTTATAGTATAAAATAGCGTAGGATGCTACCCAGTTCTACTTTTTGAATCAAAGTATTTTACTGTAATAGTAAAATTACGCCTATGTTAAAGTGCTCGAAAAATGTCGCTACACTGTGTGTGTAGTTCAATTTGCCTCAACTTAAATTGCGATACCTGTAGGGGCCGCAGTTGTAGTCGTGCTAGTAGTTTTTAATGGGCGATGAATTGATTCAAACAGTATTCATGAAATTGTATCAATTTCAAATACCCATATATAAAATTATCTTCAAAACCCTGTATAGAAAAGTTAACGATGCAATAACAAAATTATTTTATATTAAAATTTGACGCAATATAGATGTTATTGTTTTATAAAAGTTTAGCTTAGTAGAAAATTGATTTGTAAATAATTTTGCTGTATCATTTAGATCTCAATGGCTTTTCACGAAATTAGCATTAGTTTAATGAAATTATGAATATATATTTATGGATATAAAAGCGTTTATCGAAGCAAAGCTACAGAATTTTCCAGATGTTTATTTAGCTCAGATACAGAATGTACTAACGAAACTTAGACATATTGAATTTTATTAAAAGTAGGCTCTGAGCCTCACTTTAAATATGTGCCGATATATTTGTTTCCAGTCTGCACATAGATATATGTATATCTGTGCACGATAGGGCCAGGCCAGTGAACACAGACTTGCATGTGTGACCCCGTAGGATACGTTTTAACTATGTGTGTATCGGTGTTCAATATACTATAGGCTCGGTCCTAGTCCTCCCCACATGACCAAATGTCCAAATTGATATACTCGTTCACGCTTTGTCACTAAAGTCTATCCTATATCTGTTTTAAATCGTTGTTACTAAAATATATAACGCTGCAAAGCTATATCATAGTATCTTATACTTATGAAAGTTTAGGATCTGCGTTGCAATATATCAAAGTATATTTTTAATGTGATATACAAGTCACCTGCCTATATGTAGGTATAAATATAGAGTTCAACACGAAACATATCAAATAAATGTGACTTAATGTTAACTTATTGAGACATATCTTAACTTTAGTTTAGAGATCGAATACATATCAGTAATTTTAAGTAGATATAGGCATCGTTGTTGTTCTTCGACCGCGCTTTCTAACTGTACTATAGTCGAATTGGTTTAAATTATATTATAAAGTATAAACATATTACAATATATTTAAATTGAGTTTATATCCTGTTTACAAAAAAACTCTATTATTTGTACTTAGGCCAATTAAATAAGCTAAAGTATATATACACGTGTATTTTAAATTTAAATGCATATCACTGAAAGAAAAATTGTTCAGTGTTAAACTGTCACATTAAAACGAATAGGAAAATCATATTTGCTTGAGGCTATACTTAACTGGAATTCATTTAACAGATTAATGTTTTCTGTAACTGGCCATTTGCAACCACTCAAGGTATTATATTCTACTATAACTGTTTTAAATGAATGTAATCACATAAGCAATAAATAGTTATAATACTCTGCGCGTTAGGTCCCTTAAGATCAGATATCAAGACTAGTCTTTACGTGATGGTAAGTACCTTTGACGATGACGAAAATGTTTGTTTTTTGGCCTGTTATTGTAATAGATGGAGAGCTAGCCACGTCGGATCTGACACAATAATGAGAGCAACGAAACCCCTCTAGTCAATTTGCTATACTATGCTTATTTCTAGACCTGGACATCTGACAGCTGTAAAGTGGTGGTCAAAGAATGCAACCTACTTCAAGAAAACAAATCGTAGAGTTCTGGGTTTGATGCAGTATTATGAGAAATTATATAAATAATTAGATTATATAATTCCCAAATGTTTCTGTTGGGGGAAAGTAGTGCCAAACGACGTTTAATTCATAGTTTGTCGCCTATAGTTTTTGTTTCCGAAATAATACGCAATGATTTTTGTTCTAATGATAAAACATAGGCTCTAGCTGTCCTTTATAACTGACGCTTCGGCAGTTTTTACCTATTTTCCAATTCAAAAATTTTGCTAGCCTGTCACTCTGAACTCCACCCATTAAAAGCTACCAGCACGGCTAGCACGTCTTACGCGCGACTGGCGTGACAAAAGACAGATCTGCGCGACTTCATGCGTTGTCGCTAGTTGGCAGCACAACTTGCGCGTGAAAGGAGCGACAGACTCGCGATTAAATGCCAGTGTCATAAAATGACAGTGACTCGCGACTTTGAACTAAAATCCTTTGCATAACTTTGAGTTCTCTTCGTGTCAGTTGTAGCCGCGGGTGCATGTTATGCTACCGGAAAGCGAGATTTTTGACAGGCGCGGGAAGGTTTCCCTACTCGCGGCTTAAGTCGCTCTTATAAGACGTGCTAGCCGTGCTGATGCCCGGATCTAGCAGTAAGGATAGTATAGCAATCTTTCCAGATGGGTTTTATTGCTCTCATTATTGTGTCACATCTGACATGGCCAGCTCTTAGTCCATAACTGTCGTTTTATCTAATTTACTTACCAGTAAATCTGCTAGCACCCACTGGAAATTGACAGCACTTGTTTAATGATATTATTTTTCTCAATCAAGTTATGTGGCAAAAAAAAATATAACACACACAAATCCATATCAATATGCATTGGTTTTCATGTTTTCTATACATATCTATATGACTGACTCTACATATCAGGAAAGTATACAAGAATATAATTAATTAGTATGTGACAAATCTATATATGCGTTTAGTTGGCATGTTTACGTTAGGAAGCGACCGGTCCACTGTTAGGTAGTAGATATACTATTGACTTATTCCTAGTTCTTGTTGAATATTGAAACTGTGAAATGTGTAACGTTGTGGACTCGCCGACAGGCGCAATAAACATAGTATGTCGAGGCTTTGTCTACTTATTACATCTACTGATTCTACCCTTTATACCAATCCCTTAGACCAGGGGTTCCCAACCTTTTACCCTATGCGCCTCACCTAACGTTATGCTAACATACTGCTAGGGGCTGAAATGGGGAGTCAAAACCGGGCACCTTTGTTAGCACCTTATAGATCGGAGCATAATTCGGATTATGCAGGGCAATGCACGGTGAAATGTTATGTATTTTAGTACCTGGCAGCCTGAGGCAAAGTTGGATATTTTATACAATTTTTGATCCCCATTTATAGTAAATATTTAAAAATGTGACGCATACGTCAATATTAGAAGAGTAGGTATTAGCTGTCATCGTATATAAGCTTTATATAAATGCCCTACCAACACGACCCCAGTCATCGTGCACATATACAGGTGTTTCAGTAGACGTGAGCAGAATTAACACTACGGATTCAGTCAATAACAAGCTATTGTTGGATACCATTATTAGAGTGATTAGCACAAAAAAATTAAAGTAAATTATAAATTATTTACGACACGCATGGTCACTACACTTAGAATATCCCGCCAAGTACTGATACTCTCTTGTTTTTCTGTGATATGTGTCAAATCGATGTCTGGTTATTTTGGATACAATGTTATAGTATCTCACTTAATTTGACAATTGTTTTTTTTTCATAATCAAAGTGCTGTTATAATTGTTAAAACGGTTTTATCTTTATTGATTTGTTTATGTAGGGTGACCATGATTATTACAGAGAATAAAATTTAGACGTAAAAAAAAGGTAAAATAAAATTTGAAAGGCGTTATTGTTTCAATTAAACATGACGGCGGCCGATTCATTATGGTTAATTAGTGTGTAGGGTTGTTCCTACTCACGTCTCCTGAATCACCCTGTATATACGTTATGGTGTATTTATTTATTTTAAACTATATTGCACAAAAATAAAACGTACAAAAGTCGGACTTAATTCCTCAAGGCATTCTCTATCAGTCAACCATAGGGCCAAACAGAGATTTGCTAAGGTGGGCGCAGCGAGAAATGGGGTACGCTAACCTAGATAAATATTATACAATTTCCTTTCGACTAAGATTTATATTTGCCATCGCGTGCAGGTTTGCGAGATCAGATTTTTGGATAGGTAGGTACTTAGATAGAGATGATGAAAGTGTCCAAAAGGCTAGGTAAATGCATGGTAACCTACGAAACTACCTTATCGCAACATGGATTATCATAACTATTCCTTTTTCATTAGGAGTTAGAACTAATTAATCGTATTTAGGTAACATACGGTGCAGAGGGACGATCTCGACTGCGGGGAAAATTGCAACTAAATCGCAATATCTTACGTGTTTTACATCATTAACTATATTTACATCTATATCCGGATATCGGAAAAACGTTTTTTCGCTCTATAAATGGCACTATAATTATGTTTAAACACATATGATATTTTGATTTAGTTGAAATTTCCCGCAGCCTAGATTGCCCCGCTGCACCTTAGAGGTATTAGTAAAAGAAAGACATTATTTTACATGTCATTTTTTAATAGAAGGCCCCCAAAAAATGGTTAATAGTTTTGTAGTCGATTTGAATAAGGATAGAAAAATAAACAACGAGCCCAGTTATTTACAAGATTTTATTTTTACAAAATACTTTGTACTTAAACTAAATTTTGTACAATTGCTTATAAAAATTAAATAATTAATACTTTTCGTTGCTACAAAGCACCTACGACACGGTGAGTATAACGAGACGAGGCCGACGCGACACGGCCACGAGACGTGTCCGACACGAGAGGGATGACCACAGAGAGGCGATGTATATAACTTAACCTAAAGTTAAAATCAAGCTCGACTAAGCATAACTCAAATTTCAATCATTTCATGTAAATTTTATAAGTTCTCTGATGTTGAACTGAAGGATAACTGTCAAACGTGGCAACTTTACCTTCTGTGGTAACTTTACCAGTCTACTTTAGCATGAAAATATGGTATAATTAAACAGAGAATCGTTGCATTTTAAAGGATCAACGGCTACCTTAGAGTTTTATGAGTTATTTATATGTAGTAATACAATGTTCATGCTAAAGTAGACTGGTGAAGATACCACAGAAGGTAAAGTTACCACATTTGACGGAATACTGACATTGCTTATTTCTAGTTTATAAACCAACAACGTTTATAAATTTCTGAACAATCATTGTTTTTGTTTAGTGTTGTACAAAGTCTTACAACACAAAAAACAAAATCGTATAACACGTTATGGTTGTTTTGCTAATGAATTTTTCATGTAGTTTTATTTTTTCTTATGTGTTTTTTCAATTATTTATGATCAGTTACGTAGGTAATTTATAATTTTATATATTTATTAGTGAGCTACGATTTTTTTCCAAAGCAATCGGCAAATTTGACGTAGTTCACAAACAAAAAAACTGTTAAAGGTACGGTCAGCTGCAGAGAAAATGGCCCACGCTGCATACAAAGTTTATATGCACTGCATATAAATGCTGGGGGGGTCTTTTCCTAGCTTCGTGATCTGATTCAAATTTTCCGGTGCTTTAAAGTATCAGGTAACAATTGACCGCCGAGCCTCACACACTTGCACTGACTGATGCACAAACACGCTTAATACGAGTAGCCACCGTTGGAGTCGTAGCTTTGAGAGATGGTCTCAGGCACGCTGGCGGGGCCTGAGGAGTAACCGCCGAACCCACCCGAGCCTCCTAAGCCTCCTGAGCCGTGCCCTCCGGAGCTGTAGCCTCCAGAAGAACCACCGAACCCACCCGAGCCTCCTGAGCCTCCTGAGCCGTGCCCTCCGGAGCTGTAGCCTCCAGAAGAACCACCGAATCCACCTGAGCTACCGCTGAAACCTCCTGAGCCTCCTGATGAGTAGCCGCCGCTGGACGAGAAACCGCTTGAGCCGCTAGATGAGAATCCACCGCTGGAATGTCCGCCAGAGAAGCCACCAGAGCTAGGAGTTCCGTAACTGCTAGAGGGAGTCTGGGCTGGGGCACCGTAGCTCGACGATGGCGCAGAAGGCGCGCCGTAGCTGGAAGAAGGACCGCTGCTGCCGAAACCGCTTCCACCTCCAAAGCCGCTACCACCGAATCCACTGCTGCCGCTGCTGCCGTGACCGCCGATGCTGCCTCCGCTTGAGTGCCCGCCGAAGCCACCGCTGCTGCCACCGAAGCTACTGCCTCCACCAGGAGCACCGTACGTGGAAGAAGGGGCAGGAGCAGGAGCGCCATAAGAGGATGAGGGTGGGGCACCATAGGAGCTTGATGGGGCAGGAGCTGGGGCACCATATGAGCTTGCGGGGGCGGGGGCTGGGGCTCCGTAAGAGCTGGAGGGCGCAGGAGCACCGTAGCTGCTTGAGGGTTTAGGTGCGGGAGCTCCATAGCTGCTTGAAGGCCTAGGAGCAGGAGCGTTATACGTGGTGGAAGGTCCAGTGGGAACACCATAGCTGGTCGCTGGAGGGCGCGCGGGGGCGCCGTAGCTTGAAGATGGGCGGGGGGCGGGAGCGCCATAGCTGGACGATGGGGCGGGCGCTCCGTAGCTGCTAGAGGGCTTTGGAGCGGGAGCGCCGTAGCTGCTAGAGGGCGCAGGGGCTCCGTAGCTACTGGAAGGGGCGGGAGCTCCATAGCTGGATGAGGGCTTTGGTGCGGGAGCACCATAACTAGACGACGGTCTAGGTGCTGGGGCACCGTAGCTGCTAGAGGGCCTCGGGGCTGGGGCACCATAGCTGGACGATGGTCTAGGCGCCGGCGCTCCATAGCTGCTGGAAGGTCTTGGCGGAGCACCGTAGCTGGACGAGGGAGGGGCTCCGTAGCTGGACGAGGGAGGGGCTCCGTAGCTGGACGAGGGGGCTGGGGCCCCGTAGCTGCTCGAAGGCCGGCCGCCCGATGGTGGCAGGTACGAGGAGCTCAGTGGCGCTATATGGAGAGGAATAGGGGCTTTATTTAAAATATTGTAAATTGCTTATATTTACATAAAGTTAAGTTAAGAGCCTGCGCCTTGAGTCAGTAGTCCCTTCAACACTAATTACTTATTACAGCGAAATAGTTTAACAAAAAACGGGTAAAAAATATTGAACTTTTTATATCAGCAAGTTCGTTTGTTGTTATTATTACGTAAGTAACGGATTTATTGGTTGAGCCATTGACGGTTCAAGCTATTTACTTTTGTTTAATACTTATTCTATTAAATGTCCAGTGTAAAGTAAACCCTTAATGGCTCAACAATTCAAGTTCGTTAAAACTTTTCATGAACCTATTTAACCACAGGTTAACATAAAATTTAACCACAGGTTAACTTTAATTTTAACGATTGTACAGATCATCAGATATATCGGAGCGGCCAAGGTACTAAAAATATCTGAACATGCACTTTATCGCCTTGACAATGGAGACGTTGTTCAGATATTTGTGACCATCTTGGCCGCTCCGATATACATATCTGATGGCGACTGAACTGGCGGCGAACATGCACTTTATCGCCTTGACAATAGAGACGTTGTTTAGATATTTGTGACCATCTTGGCCGCTCCGACATACATATCTGACCACGTTTGCATTATAAATGTGCGTTTTTTATTGGGATAATAAATGATGTAAGTATTTGAATTTTTGACTTCATATTAAGTAAGAATTCTAAAACGTACTTGTTAAAGAGCTACCTCCTTATATAATAATGTAATGTAACTCTACTCTATTATTAACAGAAGGGCAAAGGTTGCGGACACGTTTTTTTAATAATACAACTTTAAAAAAATAAAAATATGCTATTATTTCGATAGATCAAGATTGACAAATCCGTCAAGCTAACACTTAAGCATGAAATGCTTCTAATGTTGTTGTTTGTTTTCTCATTAGTAAAAGAGTTTGTCCACCTTTGCTGTAATATTGTAAATACGAGATGAGAAGCGCTTTCTGGTTAACTGGTACAGCCCCAGACCACCTCAACTAATAGATAGAGCGTGTAAGACAACTCGCGGTCACCAGACATATGCACAAGCTCCTGTACTAATTTATCGTGGGAGCGCGACCGCTTAATTCACTTGTTATTTTTCGCTTGTGTAATTTAATAGTACATTATGATACAAGTGTGCTAAGTTGATCATTACATACGAAGCGATATTGTGCGCACGAACGCATGTGAGTGCGCATAAGGAAGCTGAGCTTATGTAATGATCGAGCACACGCGTTTCATACGACGTTTTTCAACACACTTGCGAGGAAATAACAGAATAGTATAATTAATAACTTTTGATAAATACATTAATTGTCAGAATGTTTACAGGATAGAGGTACTTACGAACCTAAGATAATTAAATTTAACTAACCTTTTTTGTGATGTTATTGAGTATCTGGAACTCTTTTTCAAATCATTTCATAAGACTTCACATTTATTGTGCAATAAATTTTAGTATTTTTTTCTTACGTATTGCTCACTAGATTTTTATGATGACATTTTACTAGTATGTATCACAATTTTGAAATATATCCAGAGGTTAAATTAACGCTAAAGCTGTCTTCTTATTAAATGAAAATATAATTTGTTTAAATTTATAAAACACGACGAGAAAAATCTAACAAATAAACAATGATTTGAGGTTAACTTATAAATGGCGCGCAATTTTCTTTTTTGGATGTGCGTGCAGCTTGAGGCAAAAGCGCGGACGTATAATGCCAATCAGCCAATATTAAAACAGACAATTCGTGTTTAAAACGTAATTTATTGTGTATTACGAGTAATATAATAAGTTGAAATGATTCTTATTCACAATCAGGATTGTATAATTTGTATTCTATCGTCAATGTGTATATTTCTAATATATTTACTTTTTTTTTACTTTTTTAGAATGTAAACTCATAAAGAGTTAAAAAAAAGTAAAGGTAATACCCGACTAAATTACAACGATTCGTCTGCGTACGTACAACTTGGTACTAGAGTACAAACGTCACTTGATCGGATTATTAAATTATTCCACTAGTTGGATACTTATTGTGAAATGCACGCGTGTTTAATATCTAGGATTATGAGCATAAAAGCGGTGGAATAAGAACTTCGTTACGAGCAGGTGTGTTGAAAATACCGTTATATAAGGGTGAAACTAATGGGCTTATGTAGTATAAATGAGGTGTTAGATGCTATTCATTGGTTAGCATTTGGGCCAAATACATTTTCTGAAAGTCATTTTCTGTGGATAAAATAATAAAAGCACATAATTATTAATGAGGGTTTCCGCGATCGAGTTTTTCCCTAGATGGCAGCACCGTGGCGACAGGTCTAGCTGTCACAATCCACCAATCATGTTTAACCATATATTTTTTGATTGGTGGATTTTGACAGCTGCTGTCAAAAAGACCTGTCGTCACGGTGCTGCCATCTAATGAAAATCTCAATCGCGGAAACCCTCATTTCGTTATTAGCTTTCCTTCATTTGATTCTTTAATGCTGAGATTCAAATAAGCAAAACTCTTAATTATCAATAAAATGTATAAGTATGACCCATTTATGAGTGGTGACCTTGTGCTCTTTGTAAACATATCATAAATACGGTGTTTATTGAATTTAAAATGTTATAAAATGTTACGGTGGTGTCTAAAATGTCTAGTAAGTGGTACAGTCCCAGCTGTTTACGCATTTGATAGAATACAAACGTTGAGTAAGAGAAGGTATTACGCAAATTCACTCGACCATCGGTAATTCTATTCATGTGTAATAAAAGAGTAAACAGTTGTAAAACTCTATAGTCAATAGAAAGAAATGTGTATGTGAAATAGCTGTTAAATGTCCCAATCGTTTTTACCTAAGTTTGTTTTCTTACCATACGCAATGTGAGGCATTTCATGATAATTAATTGACAGTAACTATCTATCCTATTTTATTATTGAATTTCTAGGTCCCACGTGACCTAACAGAAAAAACATGGAATATAATATGATATGATTTTTGGGATCACTAGGTAGTCAAGTGACGTCTAGAGTTTATCTAAGAATCGAAAGTCCGTATATAACTTTTTAATTAACAATCCGTATAAAGTTTTCCTAATGTTCGTCTCTGCCGAATAAATAGGCCTTTTATTCTTAGTTTTTAAACCTTAATAACTACGATGAAATGTGTTAGAATAACGCCAGCTTGTTATCTACTTTACCTGAAACCCTACGTACCCTACGTGTGGGCTGTATATAAATAAAGCTGGGAGGTTTGTTGCCGCTCGACAAGTACAGTCGCCATCAGATATATCGGAGCGGCCAAGGTAGTCACAAATATCTGAACATCGCCTCTATTGTCAAGGCGATGAAGTGCATGTTCTGATATTTTTGGGTACCCTGGCCGCTCCTATATATTTGATGTCTACTGTACAAGTAGCGCTGTTTTGCTCAAAAATCGGACCGTAGTGCGGATCCGCATCGGTGTGGATAAGCGTGTACAGTTTTTGCGGATAGAGAAGTGTCGTGTTTTGCATGGAAACTAAATAATTCCAGTCACTTCTCATTCCTACTAAATAGACTGTTTAAAATATACTGTTTTCGCAATTTTTTCTTTATCTGTGCTATAAGACATTGCTTCGTACAAAATTTCAAGATTCTGAAAAATCAAATGGTACTCGATAAAAAACCATAAAGTCAATCGACATAAGGACGACATCGACTCTCGCGCAGGCCCTGGTATCGCGAACTGACGTTACCTTCTCGTTTGTAGTGGTAGCTGCGGCGGGGCTTGGCTGAGGCCGCCACCAGCAGCGCCGCGAACACCTGGAACCAAACAAAGGCGTGAGATCATTGCTATAAAAAAAAAAACAAAAAATAACATCCTATTTATTTTTATATGAAAACTCCTACTCGCCTACACCGTGGATATGTGCTACCACGATTTGTGCTATTTGAGAAAAGTTTAGATTAGATATTCATGTCTACGCCTATTTCAAGAATAATTATATGTACAAGTAATAATAATTACATTACAAGTACCTATGGTATAAGACTTAGTCATGCCAGTAAGGACTGAAGAAAGCTGTTACTATGGGATGGTCTTTAAACCCCCCAATCATTTGAAGAGCCCCTGTGGGAGCACTTATTCCAAATGACTTTACTGTAGTTTGAAGACGATTTTGGTGCACATTGTGAGAAAAATATTCAGCGCATTAGTATTTAAGACATAATAAGCCATAAATATAAGATAACGATCATTTAGGATCCGCGAAAGTGTCCCCAACATCACGTGTGGATTACAAAACAGTAAGTAGATTATAAAATAAAGTAAAGAAAGTGAAACTGGTGCGTGCGTCGCCTGCCAACGCCGGTAGCAAATCGCGAGGGTTTTGGATTTTACGTCGATGCATATGGAAAGTTTAAATTAACATAATATATTTAAATCGCAGCCTTTGAGAATACGATGTGATGTAAAAGAATGTCTGACGGATAAACTGTCAAATATTTAAAGTCTCTTCGAATAGGATAAGTAACCTAATTCTCCATATAAAATTACTTTAAGCCTAAGTTAATGGCGTGTATTGTTATTTCTCTTGGATACTTTTATCTGTTCATGATTCTAATAATAAGTAAGTAGGTAAATAAGACAGTGGTAAAAATTACAAATACGTACGTCATTCCCCATAAAAGTGACTGCGTGACCTTAGCGTGAGCACAAGGATGTTTTTTTAGCCTAAAATAGTATCCCACTGCTGGGCAAAGGCCTCTCCCACTGTTATCTACAACTCTCGGTCCCGCGCTTTTTCAGGTCAGGTGCTGAGGAAAACGTCCAAATCGTTCCGCCATCGTTTGGGCCTACCACGTCCGCGCCTCTTTTGCGGCATCCATTTGGTGTACTACTACAATGTACACCAAGTGGATGCCGCAAAAGAGGCGCGATGTGGTGGTGTTTACGCTACAAAAAATATTTTATAATTTAATTCCTCTTAGGGAACGTTGATTATAGAAGTAGACTTACCTATGCATCATGTAAAAGTAAGTAAGCCCTCGTGGCCTTCTCCCACTAACGTCATTATTTCAATGAAAGTATCCTTCATCCTAAACTATTTACGCACGACCTAACTTTTATCGTCCATCTGCTATTACTCCCAAACCGTGGAGATGGTGGCAATATTCATGCGCTTGCGCAACGCAGCTGGGAGCACGTACGCCAGTTTAATTGGCTTCCAGTACGCTGGTAGGTTACTGGTAGGCGGGTAGGTAGGTAGGAGAGTAAGTTGGCAAGTAACTAGAAATATGTATGGTTGATAACAATGCGATAATGGAAAAAAAAACAGATTTCTTTTAACTTCTGTACAAAGTCTCCATTATAAATATCTAAGATGAAACCACTTGTAATGTTATCCTAGATCTAAAACAAAAAATATATAAATATACACTTAGTGGTACCTTATTTGAGAAAATTGTTTTTTAGATCGTTTTGACCTACAAATTCCCAAACGTTAATTTCATATTTCAGACACTGTAGACCAAACTAAGTTTGCAACTTAGTGCCATTGTTTTATTATAATAAGCCCTTACCTAACCTAATTAGAGACCTGAAATTAACTGGACCACAACAGGGCTAATTGCATTTAGACCTTAGGCCCAAGTGTCATTGTAACCAGAATCCTAGGTTTTGAAGGTCACTCTGCGGTTTTAGTGACTTTGCGCTAAAATAGTTAACTAACAGAAGACTTTCGTCATTGCGTAATGGTTATAACCTTGGAAGACCTTGGGCCCATTTTGGAAGCATCGTGGAAAAGATGGGTGGAGATGAAGACAAAGGGATTTGTGGCAGATTTTATCGCATTGGCCTTAGTAGTAATAAGTGCACTGTTACCAAAAACGTTTAAGGGGCTTTTATAAATGTGATGAACTTGATGTTGCTTTGCTTACGGTTTATTTAAGACAAGTAGAAATAAACAATTATATTTATTTACATAATAAGAATATGTTGATGATGTTTTAAATCATATATTCGTTATTATGTAGGTAATTCATGTTGTCTAAACCAAAGTCAATATATTTATTTAAAATCAAGAAAAAAACCATATCATGACATAAATCCAAAGCGCGTCCAAAATGCACAAATCAAATTCGTAACAAGCTTTGTCCAAAAACCTAACCCTTTACATACTTCTCCACGTCAATTCCCCGAGACGACACGTACCAAATGGTGCAAACGTCCCAAATGAGCTGGCCGCATTACCGCGTTGCACTGCCAACGATATTTGCTGGACCAGGAATGAGTCGAATTGGGTCAACAACCTCGCTCGCTTAACCGCTGCCCCAGATTTTTTATATTTTTTTTCCCCCAGAGCACCAGGGCCCACCGGTTTCCACTGCAACCGGGACAAAGTCATACAATCCAAATTCGCGTATTGGGAATGCTTAAGCTTCGCCGCATTCTCTGCAGCAGCCCCAGCCCTCCGAACCGTGTGGCTAAGATGTGACTGACGGAGCAAATGTACTTACGCACGTCGCATCCCAAATGAGACAGCGTCCTCTCGCCCAATACCCCTGTTCTAACCCGTCCAGTCCAGTCTTTTGCGGATTGTAGTTTTTAAATTAAGGTAAACCTAATAAGTGCACTCCGTAAATTAAAATTAAACAAAATGACACCATATACAAATTGAAAGACTACTTTCACTGTTTTCTTTAGGTAAAGCGTTTGCCGGTGGGTGGGTTACATTTAGTGCGTCACAAATGGAATTCAAATTAATTTCATTGTGTACTGAAACTAGATACTTTAACACCTTATGCATGTAATAGTGGTCGCCTTTGTTTAAACGTTGGTCTAGTCTACCCGGTACTCTGCTCTTGCTCAAGCACCTAATGATTCCACAAAAACGCACAGATAAAGACGCGTTGCGCAGCCGCGAAACAATAGCGACCATTAAAACATGCAAATTTATTTAAATTCGGATTCCCAGAGCTCAGAACCGTTCACTGAGCGAATATTTCTAGGGGCAAAAGTAAAGCCAATTTTGCAAGAGGAATTAACCAACAACGGTGACAGGTTGAACAAACATTTGGGTCAATGTCAAAAGGACCGGCGATGCCGATGGGGTTTAGCAATGTTTGTTTTAATGATTCTAGGCAAGCAAAGCAGTGAATGTCAATGGTCAGCAATCGGAGAAACATTTGGTGCTTAGAATGTTGAGTTAAGTGAGATGAGTCACGTCCCTTCTGGGTCACGCGTGTTACTTTAGGTTGGACAATATTGACTTACATTTTTATAATTAATTAATCTTAAAACACGGTTTGTTAATTTACAATGTTATACTCGTATATATACCAAAAGGTAGTCTATAATGCCCTTATCTGTGGCAATTATACTTTATCCAGCTAAAGAACTCAATACTTACTTCGTACGATTAGGCAAATATTTAAAGCGTAAAATGAAATCACTTTCAAATAACTTTCGCTGTTTACAAGTGATATATTATATAAGTGAGAATATCTGTAATTTAAAAGTATATATTCAATTCACACTTAAAAAAAACCGGCCAAGAGCGTGTCGGGCCACGCTCAGTGTAGGGTTCCGTAGTTTTCCGTCCGTCACAGTAAGTGTCCCCACTTAAGAGTTAAAATAACACCGCCATGTAGGATATGATATGAGCGTTCCACGTACAGCGACATCTATCGGCAAATTAAGTAAACTATTGCGCGCGAGCTTAAAGTACGGAAGATGATTTTTATGGGATAATTTTTTATTGCGTGAACCGATTTTCACCGTTTTTACTTTATTTGAAAGCACGTCATTTCATTGTGATTTTGTAGAAATTACAGGTACAATAAACACCTGCTTATACGGTTAAATTACAAACTTAGTTCAGAAATTATTTTATAATTTTTTTTCAAATAGGTACTATTCAACCTATCAAGTTCAAAATAATTTTCCTAGAAAGTTTTTATGAAGTTCTTCTTTTGAGATTTTTTTCATATTTTTAAAACTTATGGTTCAAAAGGTAGAGGGGGGCACATTTTTTTTTTACTTCTGGAGCGATTATTTCCGAAAATAATTACATTATCAAATAATGATTTTAGTAAACCCCTATTCATTTTTAAATACCTATCCACAACAATATATCACACGTTAGGGTTGAAATGAAAAAAAAAATCACTCCCCACTTTACGTATAGGGGAGGTACCCTAATAAAACAATTTTTTCCACTTTTTATTTTACCACTTTGTCGGCGTGATTGATATACATATTAGTACCAAATTTCAGCTTTCTAGTGCTAACGGTCACTGAGATTATCCGCGGACGGACGGACGGACGGGCAGACATGGCGAAACTATAAGGGTTCCTACTTGACTACGGAACCCTAAAAAGGTAAATATGATATGATGGTTCAAAAAAGCTTAATCTATTGTGTCGTTTACTCATAGAAAGTGGTATTGAATTGAAAGAAAATTTAATGAACGTTTCACGGCTGATTTGTTTAGATATTCTGCCATAATGCTCATAAACTAACAATGCTAATTCTAATTATCGTGAGACACTAATTTATTAGTTCGTTACGTCGTACGTTAAAACCAAACTGCTTTAACTTCAATAACATAATTGAAATTACGACCTTAACACTTGCATAGAGAGTATAGCACATAAGTGTATACTCTTAAGTTATTGTTTAATAAATGTTTTGTTTTAAGGATTACCCTCACGCTTTCTCCTGTTATGTTTTGTGCGGTAATTTATTTGAGTTGCGTGGATTTGATAACGGATCGCTTTGCAACCGGCTTTGTTCGGTTTGTTCGTTGTAGTTTGAATCAATGATGATTATAGTCGAAGATAAGGGTAATGAGCTGAACTATTGTCAGTAGGGAGAGAATGGGTTTTATCTACAGCATTGCATATTATTTAGCAGTTAAATGTTTAATGCAATTCGCAAATTGCAACGGATGAATTATATTTTTTTGTACATTTTACTATCTTCTTCTACTTATTTTAACGTACATACTACTATCACGTCCATTGGGCTAAAAATAATGTTATCGTTACGGATGCTTAATGAACAATGAATAAACATTAGGGTATATAATCGCTGTCTGGTTATATACTGCGGTTTTCAGCGCGCGTGACGCAACGCTTCCTCGTCGCTGTGGTCGGCTTATGTCGTTGGTGATAAACTTTACGTTTGATCGACTTTGCGACATATTTATGACTAGATATGATAACTAGGAGAGCATTGTCATAGGAGAGGTGACAGACGTGAGTTTATATGAGACTGATGGCAACACCCACCTACATCTATGATAAGAGCTTAATAACACCACGGTGTGTCCTGATCTAGAGAATGTGTAAATAATCTGACCTAACCAAAGGAGTGAAGATAAAACATTATCAGTGCCACAAAATACGTAGAGATATAAAAAACTGCGCAGCACGAAAAATGTTGTTTGAGCGAGTCGTAGTTAGACTGCCTGTTTATATGTCTTAATTGCATTCCGTTATAAAGAATTAATTTCAGTAGGTACATTATACTTAACATGCAATATGCTTTATAAATTTAGCATATATTTTATTCGTATTCATTTTCATTTACTGATTAATAATTCACATATATTTAAAAAATCCCACCTTATTCGTGGCGTGTATTAACTATGCATGTAATAAAATGGTAAAATTGACAGATTGCGCAAACAGATGACAATCTAGAAGCTTTGCGCGTCTCACGGGAAACCGCGTTGTCATGGGAACCGGCGCCTGCGCAACTAACCGGTATTGTTCATTCATGCTTGACCATTGCGATCTGCTACAAGGCCACGCGAAAAATATCCTTATTCCAAGGGTGATTGAGGCTTGTTTTAAGGATTTGCGATTTATTTTATGTAGTTCCCATGCCATTTGCAAACAATTTAATGAAAATATAAAGGGTTTGATAACATATTATATTCAGATTTAATTTAATTTGTATGATTCCAAGCACGTGAGAATTAAAGTACAATACTATCAAATGAAAAGTCATCAACAGCTACGGATTCACAATGCCTTTTTAATTGAACTAACATGTCATTCAAACTTCACAAGTTATGATTATGATTCGTGTTTGGAACGACGTGTGAATAGAACAATTTGTAACCTCATGAAAGGAGATAAGATTATTTTCCCATTCAGCATTTTCGATATCGACATCTACTAATGTTATTTATTTTAATTTGCACAGTTTTGTTTTAGCACAAACAGAATTTGTTTTAGTATACATCAAGTTATAAAATATAGATGCGATTTATTAGACAAAAATATATGAACGCACATGTGGATGAGATTGGTCATAGAAAGTGGAGATGGGCAGAGCACATTGCCAGGATGGACAATATCCGCTGGGAGAGACGCACGTTACCCGACGACATCTGTCAACAGGCTGGCGAGAATTGGATGCAGATGCCAGATGGCAATGGTTGGAGAAGCGTGGAAGTATGAAGAGGAGGCCTATGTCCGAAGACGGGCGCTATAAAGGCTGCTATAGATAGATAGATAGATATGAACACAACCTTACTTTTATAGGTTTAAGGTCGTGTACACATATTTTTGTCCAATCAATCTCATCTATATTTTAGAAGTTAACTGTTCTCAAAAAGTTAATATTCTAACATTATCTTACACGTTGAAAGATTTGCTAATGTTGATAAATAATAGTTTCGCGTGACAAAATATTGCATTGAGCAAGTGTAATTTTAAGTAATTTGTTTCACCGCTGACAAGTTTGCGGTCAATGTCACGAGGTATGTTGTGAAAATCCTTGAATAATAGAAGAATAGAAGCATCTTGATCACAATCGGGCCTTGGATGAGACATTAAGGAATATGTATGTTTTTGTATTTTTATCAAATTGTTTTAAAAAGTAAAGTATATAAGCTATAATTGAACTAGGTAACTGACGAAGAAGGCGAAGCGAGGTCTATAAATTATATAACATTATTAAAATATGAAAATTCTGCAATAAAACAAATTGGACACCAGGTACCTAGAGGATGGTTCACGCTGTTCCGTTCCGCGTTCTGCACGACCTTTCCGACACTTCATTTTGTATAGAAAGCGTCACGTGATCCTCGGAGGTGCCGTGATGTTCTATATATAAAATGAAGTGACGGAAGTGTCGAGTAGGACGCGGGACGGAACAGCGTGAATCATCCTTAATTCTTTGTGTATGGATCAACTTCAAGATATTGTGTACATAGGCCAGAACGCCTAATGTGCAGATCTACTGATCGACTACCTTTTCTAGAAATTAACCAAATTCAATAACAAATAACTAAACATATAAAGAACGTTGCAAAACATTTGAATAATAAATGACATAACATCACATGACCGCCATTTCCCACGGCGAAAGTAAAAGCACGTCCCACTTACTTTCGACGCGCAGGTGGAGGCGGGCCAGGCTATGACCATTGCTTATTCTTCAAGAAACGTTAAACTATTTGACCAATTAAAGCAGCATAACACGTGGTGCATTGCGGTAGGATTGCTCTTACGTAAAAGTTGTAATCATAGTGCAAATTAGGTGACGTGACCTATGACCCAGAGTGCTGGCCTGGATAGAGGGCTGGTAATCTGTGGGCACTTTTACGCTACAATAAAAGTTTAAGTTTACTTTAGTTTCGTTTTTATATCTCATTAATCATTATACAAATTATTGGTCACGACATTGGGTCTCTAGAAGGTTAATAGTGTTGAAAATTAATGGATTAATGTAGTTAGCCGTAGATTCATAGTCCAACTTTTATTATTGAATACTTATGTACGTTAATATCTGCACTCAAATTCTAGAAAAATAATGTAGCCCGCATGACATGTAAATGTAGCAGTGAACATAGATTTCAGCCTCGACACGTTCTGTTAATTTTGCCATTTTTTAGCTGCCATAATAATTGTAATCTACTTCATACATACTAAGCTTGATTACTACCCATAAATTAACAAAAAAAAACTTGGGAACCCCGTGCTTAGACGGCGATAGACGACACTTGTCTATGAAAGTGTACAAGAAAGTAGACATGTTCATTAACAGTAC
The DNA here is from genome assembly GCA_947086415.1 of Pammene aurita. Lineage (NCBI taxonomy): Eukaryota > Metazoa > Arthropoda > Insecta > Lepidoptera > Tortricidae > Pammene > Pammene aurita. The sequence goes on along the minus strand of OX352291.1, from coordinate 48,933,075 downwards.
ACTACAAAGAGTCTCACGGGTTTTCTGTACTTTCCCGGATGGTTTTAGGTAGAGAAGCGGAAATTGGAAGTTCGAGTGAAGTGGAGGAAATAATTTGTTTGGAAGTGCTTAAGAGCACTTGATTGATGTATTGAACGACAATCTTGTTAGCAGGAAATTAGAAAAGTATTTGGTAAATTTAAGTAAATTTCAGAATACCATAGAGACTGATATTTCAACTTAATTTTGCAACACGAGGGGAGTATTTGTAGGAATGGGTAAAAATGACTTAGAAGAAATATGTCGATTTCAAAGACAAGGATGTATAATTTTTTTTAACACACCCGCTCGTAATGAGGTTCTTATTCCACCGCTTTTATGCTCATAATCCTGGATATTAAACACGCGTGCATTTGACAATAATTATCCAACTAGTGGAATAATTTAATAATCAGATCAAGTGACGTTTGTACTCTAGTCCCAAGTTGTAGAAAGTTAGTCGGGTATTACCTTTACTTTTTTTTAACTCTGTATGAGTTTACATTCTAAAAAAGTAAAAAAAAAGTAAATATATTAAAAATATACACATTTACGATAGAATACAAATTATATAATCCTGATTGTGAATAAGAATCATTTCAACTTATTATATTACTCGTAATACACAATAAATTACGTTTTAAACACGAATTATCTGTTTTAATATTGGCTGTTTGGCATTATACGTCCGCGCCTTTGCCTCAAGCTGCACGCACATCCAAAAAAGAAAATTGCGCGCTATTTATAACTTAACCTCAAATCATTGTTTATTTGTTAGATTTTTCTCGTCGTGTTTTATTAATTTAAACAAATTATATTTTCAATGAATAAGAAGACAACTTTAGCGTTAATTTAACCTATGTATATAATTCAAAATTGTGATACATACTAGTAAAATGTCATCATAAAAATCTAGTGAGCAATACGTAAGAAAAAAATACTATAATTTATTGCACAATAAATGTAAGTCTTTAATTTTATGAAATGATTTGAAAAAGAGTTCCAGATACTCAATAAAATCACAAAAAAGGTTAGTTAAATTTAATTATCTTAGGTTCGTAAGTACCTCTATCCTGTAAACATTCTGACAATTAATGTATTTATCAGAAGTTATTAATTACACTATTCTGTTATTTCCTCGCAAGTGTGTTGAAATACGTCGTATGAAACGCGTGTGCTTGATCATTACATAAGCTCAGCTTCCTTATGCGCACTCACATGCGTTCGTGCGCACAATATCGCTTCGTATGTAATGATCAACTTAGCACACTTGTATCATAATGTACTATTATGATAGGTATATACCTATCATATCTATTAATAAATATTGAAGAATAATAACCTTTTTTTTGTAATATCTAATCTTTATATATTAACGTTTCTAGAAAATGAGTCATTGATGTCTTATTTTAGCTAACGGTGCTAAAAGAATTAATTAATCTTGCAAATAAAAGCATAATTATCAAATAACTTCACACGTGACGTAGTTTAAAGACTCAGTACCAACTCAAACAGAGATTTTAATATTAATTTTACCTTTCGGCTTTTTGAGCATTTACCTAATGATCTTAGGTTTACTTAAACATCGTTTCGACATGACCCGAAATTTGATAAATCACTTGAGTGTCAAGTGTCACCTCTGTTAGCTTAAGCAGCTAAACTGTAAGTGTTCAGTAATAACCATTAGCAGGTATTACGGCTGTTTGGGACCGACGTAACCGTGGAATCACCTTGCTCAGTTGAAAAACGTTATAAAACCATTTAGGGTCCATACATTTTTGAACATTTTCGGGTTAAGAGTCGCGCAGAGTGAGTCTGTTTAGCGCTCTGCTTAAGATTTAGGTAAATTACACGTTTACATACCATTGCCGAATTTGTAAACTTTCTAATGTTTAAAGGGATTAGCGAACATGTGTCAATAGATTTTTTTAAAGTATTTTTCATTTAAAGTAGGTTTTGAAATTAAACTCTCGAGAGAGAGTTAAGAAAGGGGATTTTTAGAAAGTTTAAAGCGACATTAAAGTGTTAGGGTCACAAATGGTAGATTATAAAATGTCTATAACCTTTTTTGACAGTTACTATTCCGACATATCATTCTCATATCATTCGAGCTCAGCTCAAGACTAAACAAATGAATATATATGTAATATATATAAGTTAGTATATACGTCCCACTGCTGGGCACAGGCCTCCTCTCATGCATGAGAGGGATCGGGCTATAGTCCTTGCGCTGGCCCAAAGCAGTTTTGGGACTTCACATACACCTCTGAATTTCTTCGAAGATGTATGCAGGTTTCCTCACGTTATATGTGACAATAGCAATGCGTATGAATGCATAGTGGCAGACAGAGGATAAAGTAAAGAAACGAATCGTAACAAGAATATTCAGATTCTCACGGCGTGTCACCCAATTGTGCAATCAGAGCACTTCTTCGTCAGATTTCTACAAGTACAACCGTCATTTACTTCGATTTTATTGTTAAGAACTGGAAATTAATCTGAGTGCCAATTTTTTGAAGAGTTCCATTCATTTGATGATATTTATCTCTGTTGTACCGCGGCTGCTGTCAAAGACAAAGTTGCGCAATAACTCTTGCTGATACTTCTGCATATACGCCCATCTATGAAGTGTTCTTTCTACTTCCTGTGATGGAAAGCACTTTGAAATTACTTGTAAAGTTTTAAGATTTATTTAGAAATGACGCGAGTATCTATATGAGACTGAAATGTCGAAAAAAAAAAACCAAGTAAATTAAAAACTTATATATATGTCATATACAAAGGAAAAAGTGACCTAGGCCTCCGTTGCCTAGGGCTAGGATCAAACCAACGTCTTCTGCATTCGCGGCAGACGCCTTAACCACTTGGTCACCCGGGTCACAGCAGCACCGGTCAAATTTTTCCGTGTATATGCAATCTTTGTAAAATGCTAAGGCGCATTTACTCAATTAAACTTAATAACTCTAAAAACCCGGATTCATTTCTGAAAAGTGAACACACCAAAGAATTAACGCTTCTGTTACCATAGGATTAACGCTTCTGTTAGACTATTTCAGTTAGGATACCAAACAGTAGGACATTTACCTATTCAAACCACTATACATTGTTCTCAAATCTAAGCATTCTTTTGGGTCATACTTATAACTAAGCATGCATGTTACGTTAGATTACGCACACTATTTGTTTTATTGTTCACGCATCACCCGCTAAAGGCGTAGCCAATGCCGAAGAAAGCCGAAGCTCGCGCGGCTCGCCTCGGAATCGTTCGGTCAGTTCCGCACGACGCGCGTGCGCATAATGTAAGCGGAAGAACCTTGACCTTTCACTGGCTTTTTGGAAAAGTGGGACATTGGGTGGTGCATGACTGTGGCGCTGTCCAGGTGGCTATGGGTTTCAGTTGTTTGACAGTTGACATTTGTTAATTAATAAGAAATTTGAGCTGACTAAAGTTTTTATTTCTTACATGCCGTACGTTTTTGCCGTTTAAGTAGTTAGCATGTAACACCCATTTCATAACATTTCGTTAGGTAAACTTCCTAGTATTTGACATGCGAATACCCAATAGTTGACACCCTGTTGCCACATTATTGGTAATTACTGAAGCTAAACACAGCGACGAGCACTCTGACATCTATTTTTAACCTAGCCTAAACTTTATCTAAGATACTATTTTTTTTTTTTATACGGTGTAACAGTAACATCTTCACAAACGGTCGTGCATTGTGACGCAACGCGAAGATGACGTAACGACGTTGTGACGCTTTTGTGACGCTCTTAACGGAGCTTACGGAACTTCGCCGTAAGCTCTTTGTTGTTGACTTTCGCCGACTGGCAACGTGTTCTACTGTCTTGTATTTGCCGACTTATTATTCGGAAATAATAGTTTCCTTTATGAGGAAAGCGAGTAATTCATAAGTACAGAATAGAAACTTAGGGCTGATTGTTAAAAATGTAGTGGAAAACTAGTTACTCCGCTTTTTCTATTTCTGATAACTTTAAAAACTAAGTTATAGGACACGTTAAAAGTCATTTTATTACTACAGTCCGAGGAAAGAGGATAACTTTAACGGTGCTGACAAACTTTCAGCAAGTTTCTAGTTCTTTTAAGACAAACATTTAATGTCACACTGAATACTTTTAAATTAAGTTAAAATTTTTAGAGTTACTTTTTTAAACTAAATCAGTAAAATGGCAAAGAAAAATCTTGTATCTCGGACTTCTCCCTATGTAATATGTAAGGGGAGAGTATTTATTTATTTATTTAATCTTTATTGCATTGCACAAACCAAGATGGTACAAATGGCAACTCACCTTATTGCTATCCCTACCAACCCAACTAGGGGGTGAGGTGGGATACCCCACTATTTAGTGTTTATCATTAAAATTATGAAATTAATCGACAGATAATAAATAAAATATTAAAATTCATACGACGGGACAATTTTTTATGTATTAAAATAAACGTGCCACATATAAAAATAAACTTTTATCCAGGTTTGAACTTCTATTGTCCCGACTGACCCCATTATACAGTACTTAATTTACTTTATTATTTATTTTGACAGTTTGTTAATGTTAGGTTTTTTAAGTAACACAATATTTTTTAAATGGTCACAATGCCGTTTGCATATCCATATCAATATTATATATAAATACGACAGAAAATCGGTCTGTATATCCGTTAAAGTATAAACATACATTATTGTAGTGTAGGTACAAATGCATGCAGCTTTTATCGAGTGAGCGGAGCGTAAGCGAAGTGACAGTTCTTACAAACAACATCGGCTACCTAGACGTCCCTGCATTTAAATGGCTTTTTCATTTTGAAAAGTTTTTCTGAACTTTATGTTTGTTGGGTTTGTAGTAGATATACATATAATTTAAGAGTTCGTATATGAGCAGGATCGGTCAAGGGGTTATGGCACTAGAAGGCGCGAAATAATCATCAGAAGGGTCTTGTTATATTCGTCGGTTCGTATGCAAGGAAATCGTGAGTTTTCAGTTCGAGGCGGACTATATCAACTTACACATGTTTATGAAGATGTGCATTGTTACGTCGGTTTCATAATCTGGCTGAATACTTGGTAATGACAATGTCATTACGGTAAACGGTTCCGTTGTAGACTTCTTATTAAACTGGCATTTCCTGATTTAACTGTTAAAATAGAAACAAACTAGGTTTTATTTGTTTAAGGAGTACTTGCTTTACTTTGACACTGACGTACCTAACCACTACCTAACGATAAAGCACCTTAAAATATACCTGATAATATAAAAATAAATAATACCTACCTTCAGTAAAATCATCACATATATCAAACAACATTTGAAGCCACGGGTAACTAATAATAAGTTGTTATAGTTTTGCAGCTTGTGTAAGTGTCATGGTTCAGATCTTATGGCCACTAAACATGATTCATATTTTTAAAACACATGTTGAGTGAACATATAGTGAATACACAGATAAGGTAACCACGATGGGAAGCTGTGTAAACGGAGCCGCTGGCAAAATAGGTTTTTAATAAACTGTCAGTTTCACACGGAATAAACAAAACACTGTCGAAAGTGGGATTTTGATGGACTTTGGATAAGACCTGGACTTGCAACGGTCATAAAATTACGGGAACTCGGTATAACAAATTCACACGATATTTAACAGAACAGAACTAAATAGTTTTTAAGTGATGACCCAGATATAATAATTAATAATACGGGTGTAACCGACCGACCTTTGACAAAAAATGCGCCAATCTTGAAGGCGTAAACTTAATCAAGAAATCAAAACTATTTTAACATGGGGTCGGGTCACTCGATTTTATCACGTGTAGAATACCACATTTTTACGTAACGGATGGCAATACAACAATAGTTAAGGGAGCGGCCACGGTATCTGATCAAGCGGAGCGTTGACATGAGCGTATTATGTCTTAAATATGTATAATAAAGGTTACATTTTGATGTAGGTACTTATAGATATTTTTAATACCAAAAAATAAATGGCACCTATTTGCATCATATCTTTCAAATGACTTTAACGTGGCTAAGTTGCACATTATCCAATCTACTATACCGATATTATGATTCAACAGTAACTACTTACTCACCCGCCAATTGGAACGATTTTTATTAAATTAGTATAATGTTAATTTCTAATAGGAAACCACATTTCCTAATGTTTGATATTAGATCAAAATACTCTGTCAAAACGTTCGTCTCTTTTCTATGTCTGCAAAATGGGGTCATAGACGCATTCGACATTCATCCATTTTGCATGTGAAAAGTGACAAGCTGTGTCGAATTCTGACAATGTCAGAATTGAGAGCGGATGAATCATCTCATAACTAGGTGAATGTGAATATTATACGGTATTGTGGTTGTTACGTGAGCCTGGAAGCTCTAAACGGTTTTAAACGAGAGGTTGCAGCAACACCTAGGAATCATGACGGCAAGTTTGTGGGATGGGTTTTTAATCTGCTCGATTAAAGTGAGAAGATTTTTCTACTTTTATGTTTTGTTAATTTCCCTTTGCTCAGCGTACCGTTTAAGGAAAAACGTAACATTATTAAAAAAACGTTTATATGTGTGTGTGTAATATGTATGGTCCAAAGGAAAAGACAAGCAATTATAATGTGTGGGGTTTTAAGCTAACTAGAATTTATAAAATAAGAAACAAAATAAGAAATTCGTTGAGAAGCTATGCCTATAAATTTTGCAACATAAGGTCGTTTTGCGATATTTCCGATAATTTAAGGTTTTATTTTATTTAATATGAAACAAACAGTCATACAAGGGTTAAATTTACAATATATTTGCTTAGCTTTAGACCTATAGTTTCCAGTATTATTTCAACTTAGTAGAATTAAACACGATGTAGTACAAAATATAAATCACTCAGTTGAACTGATATCATTTGTTCAACATTAATATAAATTTACGAAAAAACATTAAAAAGCACCGAAAAGTACACTTACGGTAACGGTACGGTACGTAAGGTTTTATCAAATACTCGAAAATTATGGAGGTATTCGTAAAATTTAGCAAATCTTTGTCAAATTGTAACTTTATCTAACAAACATAAATGACAAAATAACAAATGGAAACCAAATGCATTTCAGTTTAGTTAGTATTAAGACTATCACATACATTTATTTAAAGATGTATTAGGTACTTACGATTGTTTTTATATGCACCATCTTGAAGAGCAGACGGCGTCTGTGGAAGGAAAATGTTTGTTTACATTTTGTCTACATGTTGCAACAATATATATTAATTTGCAATCCATGGTTACTAACTACACTAATTATCTGGCTGTTGCGTATAAATTATTGTATTACTTAAAAGGAAATAGAGTACTTAGAGCCGCTCAATTTGGCCAACAAAATTATTGAGTAGGTATTTAAACTTTTGAATAATGAAATTAAGAAAAATGGCAAATTCAGTTGCTCAAACGAGACTACTCATGATTCCGGGAAATTCGCAGCTAACGGGTAAGTCGCGTTAGATTAGTTGTTAGAGCGGCTGGCAGGTGTCAAAGCAATGATTGCCAATATTGTTTCAAAAGTGAAACAATATTCGTTGCAATATTTCGTTCGTTAAATCTTAGTCCCTAAAGAGGGACTAGCTAGATCAATAAATACGAGTATGATCATTATTTTCATCGGCCTATTGTATCTTTAAATATGAACGTATTTTATCGTTACTATCATTAATTCCCCATTAACTTTAAATTCTGTACCTACTTATCATAAAAATTGTGTTATACCTGAAGGTAGAATTTAGAAAAGGTAGGTAGAATTCACAATAGTGTCATATAATATTTTACTTGATTTATATCACAAGACTAAGCTTTGTTCTATTGTAATTAGATTACCGCGTTATAGCAGTAAGTACTACATTTTTTTATATAAAAAAAAATAACAAAATAAATTTGACATTGAACTGCAACCTTTGATTTTAAATGTCACCGTAGCAGCAAATAAGAACACCGATGAAGAACATTCTTATACTTTAAAATGTTGATTTAATTTCAAAATGGTGATCTATTGTCATCAAATTGACATCTACCTAAACAAATTATAATGCTGACAATCAATATCACAACAACGTCAGACGTTGACGTGTGATGTTCAGAAATCGCATTTATAAAAGATATATGAAATATATAAACTTGATAATCAATTGATTACATGACCGGCTCTGATTTTGTATGGTGATTCCCGGATCCGGGTTTGGCTTTGTATAAATATCGAGTACCGGGAGCAAACCTGAGAGTAAGCCAAATGACATTTCTGACGGGTCCAATTCTTTTCAATATCAAATTTAAATCAAAGCTATGTCAACTTATATTCTACGAAGATGCCTCCAGTGCTATTACAACAATTTGCGGCTAGCAAATTATTTGCGAAGAATCCTTGGTTTCTCCGCACGACTAGCTTATTAACAAATGAATAGTTATTCAAGTAAATTATGGAAAATTGTACCAAGATAAAATCAGTACAAATTTTCCTTAACGCGATTTCCGCATTTAGAGATTCCAATTCCAAAAGAAACGTTCGCAAAATGGATTTTCTCTCTATTGTTATTTAGGCCGCACTTCAATGTTTTCCCGGCAACCGTCATCAGATAAATCACTTTCACTTTATGAAACTCTCATTGTGCACATTGATGAGTTTGCTATGTCGTGATAGTTACTCCTGGTCTTCTTTTTAACTTCACAATGGTAGTGAAAATAATTAAGAACATTTATTGTAACCTAAAAGAGTTTTTTTTAAAGCTCGGCTATCCGATTAGTTAAGCAAACATAATATGACGTTCCCTTTATAGGTATCTGATATACTTTTTTGTTTAGTTTATATATATATATATATTTTTACAAATCCGTTAACATGTTTGGTAAACCAAATTTCATGAATCCACTTTTTTCATCAAAAATCAAATGACAATGTCCGAAAACGATCCACAATTTCGATCCACTAACTCACCGGCACAAGCGAGCGGGGATCCGCTAAAAATCGGCTGTCAAATCTGCGCGAACGCACGCACTGCGCGGGTCCCGCGCTCATCTCTCTATATACGCCACCCCCTCTCATCTTCATCGCACTCGTACAGGGCCATCATGAGGGTTTTTCTTTTTGTAATTTTCTCGAATCCCGATATAGTGATATTTTCAGGAAAAATTAAAAATAATAAGGGAATTTTTAAATGTGTAATCTAACTAACGATCGTTTAAGTTTAATTTTAGATACTTTTATAGTTCAAGTTTTTTTTCGCGTAGTTTTTGTATGATAAAAGCTTTAATATTGTGTATATTTATAGACTGCATTAAATATGCTTCCGTATGATTATATTTTTATTTAAAAATAAATGATATTTATTAGTTATGTAACGTTCTAGAAAATAATATTTTTTTGAGTGTTTTTCCTCTCCGCAGAACTTTTTTTTAAATATGGATTTTTAATTTTTTTATATCAAAAATGAAATCTGCATGTCTGTTTTATAAGGAAACGATACCACACAACACCTAGCAGCCTTAACCAGAGAGTAAAAACATATTGCACGGGACCCCTGATTTTGACGTGAAGGTCCAAAAATTTTACGGACCTCCAATACTAAAAAATATTCATCGTGGGGCACTCTATCCATCGTCAAAAAATCACAACTTTTTCTCGATGCGCACAATTTTTTTCAATTTCAAGCTATGCTAGCGTCACGAGCTGTCGTTAAAATATAACGTTTACGGGCTCTGAAGCTACTCATATGAAATACATCTTGCTCAGATGTTAGCGTTTATAAGGATTTAATTTTAAGGAAATATTGCGTAGAAATTACCAGTAGGTAATTCTTACAAAATATTTACTGGCTGCACTCTTTATACCTTTACTTTCTCTTAAAGTAGCTTTTGGTAGATAAAGTACAGGTAATATATGTATACAGGGTGGAAAGATAAGTCGGACCCTGGAGGAAAACTACCTTAAAACGTTGAGATAGCTCAATTCACTGAAAGGAAACATTCTTTAATTTCTTTAAAGGGATATAACTGCATTTACAAATTTTTGGAAAAGAGTACAGTTTTCAAAAAAAGTATTTATTTTGTAATTTTTGCCATAAATAATTTTTATGACAATTGATGCCAATCGATCCTGTTTCCAACGAGGATAAAAACTTCTAAATACCAACCAAGTTTAGGGCACAAGAGAACCCATAAATAATAATAATAATATTTTTATACAATTAGTATGGAAAAAAGCGAAAATTAAGATAAAAACTGTGAATGCAGTTTTAGTTTTTAGGAAAAATAAAATAATGTTTCCTTTGAGCGAATTGAGCTATCTCAAGGTTTTAAGGTAGTTTCCCTCCAGGGCCCGACTTATCTTTCCACCCTGTATACTTACAAATTTTTTTTATTTTTTATTACCAATTTTGTTTCGCCAAAAAACTGTTGTACAGAAAAAGATCACTCATTATTATTATGTTATACGTAACTATGTATGTTATGAGTTAGTACCTACCAAACTACTTACTAAAAAACTAAGTTAAGTTTCTTTAACATAAACACTAATGGTTGATCAAACAACAATATAATGTAAACATCATGTTCTGAATTTAGACTTTATACTAATAGTTTATTCGTTCTTTTTTTGTATAAAAGAGAATACTTCACAGTAGGTCCCTTTGTCATCAGGTCAGGCTCTAACCTAGAAACCTACGAGTATAGTGATTTCAGCATTTTTTACATTAGCTCGGGCATTTGATTTTGGAAAGGTGGAGGCCATGTGAAGTATTTATTATATTAGTCCAAAGTGAATTCACTTTTGGATTTTTCTCTTAATGTTACAAGGTTTTCGGTATCCTCTTCCATTAGACTATTGGCTTACATGTAAAACAATCACTATTCCTATGATTCTGATGATTCATATGTCCTCGTGGAATGCGATCGATGGTTACCGGATCTAGTTTCGTCTTTCGTAATTTGCATGTAAGTGCGCAAAGTGCTAGGCTAGGTTATGGTTCCAATCGCTCTACTAATACGCGTAGTCCATAGATATCTGTGTCAGTGGGGTAGTCGAAGGCTAAAGCCCGTGATCGTAAGAGCCTTTCAATATGTAAGGGCCGTAGCTATTACAAAAAGCTACAAGGAAGCGAAAAAAGATACCTGGAAAGTAATATGCTAGCTGTCGTGTTTTTAGAATCATTAATTTATTTTTATTTTTTGTCCTAGTTTAAAAATATTACATTAAGTTAATATAATATTATATAATTTAAACTTTATCCAACGGCCTCCTAGCCCAGTCGGTAGTGACGCTGCCTATGATAAAAGATAAAAAGATAAAAGATATTTATTCTTCAATTTAGGCACATTACAATGCACTTATGAACGTCAGAGAGAAAAAAAAAACTACCTCCGGTTCTAACCCTACACCTCTGACCCGAGAAGAATTATTTATGACCGGCAAGAAACTCGGCGGGACTTATTTTTTCAAAACAGTAATACAGTAATATTACATCTTAAAGATACACAATAATGCGTAGTTATATAAGAAGGCATATCAAAACAGCTTGAGAGACATACAATGTACGTATTGTTTAATTAAAATAAAATAATAATAATAAAATCCAAATCTGATTGCTTCACAAAACGTTTGATATGCTTTCCTATCTGAACTGTGTCCTCTAAATGTTAGATGATTTTGTTGTATTTTCTGGTTTGGGCCATGCATCTTTGTCCGTCATATAGTCCTCGACCCTGTAATAACCCTTTGACATTAAACTTTTTTTCAAATATTTCTTAAGAGCGGGAAATGATAAATTTAAAGCATCGACGGGTAACTTGTTATAAATGTGAATACCTTGACCAAAAAATGACTTATATGCTTTGCGGATACGACTACTTCTGATAGCAAGCTTGTTTTTATTTCTAGTGTTATAGCTGTGGATGTCAGATATTTTTTTTGTATGTATGTATATTCTTTACAACAAAAATAATATTGTCATAGATATATTGGGAAGCAACAGTTAAGATATTAATTTCTTTAAATAGTTCTCTAACTGATGCACCTGCCTTTAAGTTATACAGAAAGCGGATGGCTCTTTTTTGTAAAACAAATATAGTTTGTATGTCAGCTGCTTTGCCCCAAACCAGAATACCAAATGACATTACACTATGAAAATAACTGTGATAAACTAAGCGAGCTGTGTCAATATTCGTTAATTGTCTAATTCTCCTAACGGCATGAGCGGCCGAGCTTACTCGAAGAGGGAGTTTTCTTATACGAGGACTCCATTGTAGATTTTTGTCCAACGTCGAACCAAGGAACACTGCTTTATCTACTATCTCTAAACATTCACCATTCAGGAGAATCTTAGTGTCCACCGGTGCAACGTTTGGCAAAACAAATATGAAGCAGGAGGTCCCGGGTTCGAATCCTGGTCAGGGCATTTATTTGTGTGTTCATCACGGATATTTGTTCCTCAGTTATGGATGTTTTCTATGTATTTAAGTATTTATCTATATTTATCTATTATATATACCGTCGCCTAGTACCCACAACACAAGCCTTATTGAGCTTACTGTGGGACTAGGATGATTTGTGTAAGATTGTCCCATAATATTTATTTATTTAATTTTTATTTTATTTATTAATAGGCATTGAGTAGCTTTCATGCCAAATATTTTATATTTGCAATATATAAACTGAACTAGATAGTGCCGAACTCTTATTTTAAAATGCAAAAATAATACATTAAAAACACAATCTATCAACATAATTCCAACACACGACAAATGATCAATCAATATTGGATTTATATTGAAGTTGCATCGGAATGATTTTCAAACGAATTCTTATATTTCTGATTCAGACGTTTAGGCGCTAGTTGTATTGCGTAGTTAATACATTGAAGTTGTATTGAAGTGAGATTGTGTCTAAACGTGTTATAAATTAGAATACGGCCCCTGAACACTTAATAACTGTTAATCAACATTTTACTATCGACAAATCAGGGCAATTAAGTAAAGTAAGTAATGGATCTCAAGGTCACGATACATTTTTACCAATCATTGGATACAATTAGAATCGCAATCGGAATTTAAGAACTCTGCTGTTGATTTGATATTATTTTTTTACTTTCAGTGCATCTCACCTCCACGGTTCTCTGCCTTTACGCCGACTAACGTTTCCCAAACTGTTTCATTTGCCAACTGTGTCATTTAGCATACTGCATTTTTTTCCGAAACTATAAGAATTTTATGATTATTATAAAACAAATCTAACCTAACCTATATGGTTCTACACGATGATTATAAAGCAAACTCTGAAAAGTCTACAGTTTCAGAAAAAAATTCAGTATGCCAAATGACACAGTTGGCACCTGAAACAGTTTACACGTTTTCGGCGAAAAGGCAGGATCCCCACCTCCACTCACATATTGTTAATTCAATGAAGAAACAATAACAATATTAAAATCTGAATACCGTGCTCGCCCGGGCTTGCTCTACCTATTGGAATAGATACATGGGCTATGGAGATTGAAGGCTAGCCTAGGAATTTGTAATGATTTTAATGACGAGTATTGTTTTATGGACCTGTGAATTAGTTGCTAATTTGACCTACATTCATTACCGAGTCTAGAAAGGATGATGTTCACCATTCTAATTCTTTATATATTTCGATCTTATATATGAAGACGGTGGCAAACAAGCATATGGTCCTCCTGATAGAAAGCAGCTACCGTAACCGCCATACGTCCATACGTCTGCTACCCAAGACTTGCTAGACAAGAGGATTCGCTGTGTTGACGGTTAAAGATACCAGAGGGTGTCCCGTCATCACCACACTGCATCCTTGAGGCTCTCTGGCAACCTTGGGCTTAATGACTATTAAGTTAGGGCCCGACGGCAGATAGCCGCAGATTCTGCGACCTTCTTGTGACCTTGGTTGAAGCAAGTTGTTGAAGCGAGCGTCTACAACCAACCGCTTCTGCTAATGGTTGGCAGAGCACGCCTAGCCACCAAGGGCGTTTAAAGGTCATGTAGAATTTGGCATCAACCACGGGCTACATGGTTTAAAATCTCTGTTTTCTGCCAAAGTCTCGTGGCAGAAGGCTGTGGTTGTATGCCGTCTGGCCCTAACTTAACGAGTATTCGATAGCCCGCCTGCACTCCGGCCTGGCGTCAGTGGCGTCCCTACACAACATCATCTAACCGCGTTTGTAAACACACGCAATGAAATGACATAACGGCGCGTACCTATGCTAACCCGCCGCAAACAGAGTTGCGATCATCAAATATTTCGCATTCTGACATTTGTGACTAACGACGCACAGCCTGTTAGACTAGTCTGGTCCGCGGCTTTGTTTGTTAAGGTTAGTATAAGTGACATTACGCATGAGAAATAGCTGACACCTGCTTCTTAATTAAGTAAGTAAATATCTTATGAGGTAAACGTCCCAGTGCTCAACATACTGCCCCATAGTGGACCTGCTGTCACTTTTATTGCGAATGAATTAAGGTTAAAGGTGACATGTGACGAACAGTCGGACGTTTACCTTAAGTATTTCCGGATTTTATAAATTGCTAACTTTGTGAGGTAGCTGGGTGGGTGCCTTACTCCAGGGAGACTTCTTGAAATAAAATGCAGGAACGGGTCGACAGTGGGTATATTATTTATCGAGGATAAAAGGCCCAATTTATGTGCCTGTTTACAATCTGGACAGTCGAAGATGCGTTACGATGGTGCAATGATCGTGGACTGCACTTATAGTTGCACTTGTTCTAAATGTTTTATTTGTGCACTGCACTTAAACTGCACTAAACGTTATTTTAATACAAATTAAATTATAATAACTAAAACAGAGGGTTAAAATAAATAAGCTCTAGGAGATACAAGACATCAATATTATCGATCGGAGATCTGATCGAACTAGGAAAAAGGCATTGCCAAAAAGGACTCGAAAATGCAAATTTAAAATTTATACCGAGAATGTCCCAGTTAGAGAAGCTTGATAGTGTAACGTTCCGTTACACGCAGCGTTACAGAGTTCTCACAAAACTTTTAGTCGCCAACAAATATATGGGAGCGGCCAAGGTACTCAATAGAGGCGATGTTCAGATATTTGTGACCACCTTGATTGCTCCGATATATCTGATGGAGACTGTACCCACAGCATACGGAATTCAGTCGTAAACAGTCGTAAGGATGATTGCTGATGATGGACTGTTAGAGGATAGACAGATACCGACTAATTCATTGAAGGTTATCAAAAATTAATTCTGTTGGAGTTTTGTTTGTTTGTTTTGCTGAATTTATTTAGGTCAAGTATTATTTTTCTGACTCTATTTTGATTCATTTTCACCTACCAACTTGAAAAACCGCATTTGTACGGGATACAATGCCAGACAATGGAAGTTCCATTGTCTATCTATTGGTTATGAAATAAATTGGCTAGCAAATAAACCGTAACAGACAGATAAATAATTATCCTAACTCGTAATATAATATAACTGTAGTCTAGTAGCTGATGGACATTGATTACATGGTTAGTTTAGATGTGGCTGGTAAATTTGTTTCGAGTTTTTGCCGATTCCTTACATATTTACGGTGGTGGTTTAGCATTTAATTTGGTCGGCAGAACGTCGATAATACTTAGTTCCACTTTAAACTGAAAGATTGTAAAGTACATACATTGTTTAAAAAACAATCCTCCTCATCGACATCGAAATTTATCATTTAAATATTTTTATAAATAACGGACTTAATTGCTTGTTCTATCAGTCAACCATAGAACTAAACAGTGTAGTTGTATGTAATTTTTAGTAACTAAACACAATAAATAACTTTTTAGAACAGCTCTGTATTATGGTAATCGAGAGGAATAGGGTCGGATTCCTTAATTAGCCTGTCATTTATACTTTATATCCCCACTCCAAGCATGATACAGTGGGGCATTCCACGAGCTGTCCCATACAAATGCTTGTGTATCTCTGTCATTAGAGTTATCTTTGCAATTTTAATTGGAATATTATAATTCTGACCATAACTTGACTCTGTTGTCGCAGAAAAGGGAACTCCAAAACCTACCAATTTTCAGAAAATTCGTGTCTGTACGGGACAACGGTGGACTTGTTCGTGGAATGATTCATTACAACACAACATGAATAAATTTAAGTAACCTACTTGATCCGCTACTGGGCATAAATAGGCAGTTATTTATGTAATTCAAAATGAATACCGCATTGTGTGGAAATAGACCCATAAAGATATTCGTTTATAGTCGAACGTATTTCGGCAAATTAGACATAAGTGGACACGCAATTGTCGCACAATATAAGTAGAGTGCTCAGTACTTCGATAGCGCCTACACACTTGTACTTATTAGTCCAGATATTTGTGTTTTTTTTTTTTTTTTTTTTTTTTTTATTTTATACCACGACGGCGGCAAACAAGCATACGGCCCGCCTGATGGTAAGCAGCCACCGTAACCTATGGACGCCTGCAACTCCAAAGGAGTCACATGCGCGTTGCCGACCCTTTACAAAAAGGAGGATTCACTGTGTTGACGACTAAAGGAACAAGAAGGTCCCTCATCGTCAACACACTGGGTCCTCTTTGAGCTCTTTGGCAACCTTACTCACCAGCAGGAACACAACACTATGAGTAGGGTTGTTATAGCTTTTCCTAAACTGCGAAATAAGAAAGAGACGCAGCACGAATATTTGAACAAATAACTATGCCAAGTGTATAGGCGGCCTGATATTGCGTTAATCAGTTCAGCAAAAACGACTGAATTCGACGGAAAAATCTATCATACACAGGAATCATTAAGAAAAAACTGACAGATATCTTTTGCCATAGACAATATTTATTTTAAAGCGTGCCAGTGTCTTTTAAACGTCAGTGTCTTGCTTGTGCTATGGCAAATAGCGTCGCGTCGCCGTTACCATTATTGCGTCAACGTTGCGTCAACACAGCAGGAGCTATAGAGTTAACTAAAATTGAATTCATAATGCAGTAGTGATTTGACAGCTCCTGGCATACAAAGCGGTTGTCAAATGTATGTAAAGTGCTGTGAAATCACTCCGCTAAATTATGGATTCTACCTTAGAGGCAGACGCTCTGGAAATTGTAATGAGGGCACTCTAGCACAAGATTTTAAACAAGAAACGGAAATATTATCTTACTTGTATTGTGTTCGTTAAAAAATACAGTTATGCGTATGTACTGTGTAACATCTTGCGACTACATCATTTGGGATCCAAATATGTGGAGATTTGAAATTAAATTAATGGATGTACGTTACAAATGTTTGTTTCAATTGAGTAGGTACGAAATTAATATTTATGAATAAAATTTTCAGCTATCGAGGATTAACTGAAGCAAAATATATCAATTTCAACTCACCCTTAAACAACCCTTGAAAATTTTCCATTAATTATAATACCTAATGTATATTGTTATTTACATAGCATATAATAGTAGATTGTACACCAAGGGGATAAAGCACTGTTTTATGTCACGGGCGCGATATTGAATCCCGAACGTACATCAATCGATAGGTCTTTAAAAATAACATTGAGAATTCTTTGTCCATTTTTTGATTAAGTGAATATTTTCTGAAATAATCGCTTCGACAGTCAGAAAAATTGTGTCCCCCCCCTGTAACTTTTGAACCGTAACTCCAAAAAATAAGAAGAAATTTGAGGAGATGCGCCTTATCATACTTTCTACGAAAATTGTTTTGAACATTATCGGTTCAGCCACATTTGATACGACCTTTTGGTATTAGTTTGGTTCTTATTCCATTGAATGTACGGCATCCTCCTATGCGTGGTCCGACACGCACTTGGCCGGTTTTTTAAAGTAAATCAAAAGTATAAATTGATTCTTGATACATTAGTCCATTTTATTCGAAAATTATCTTCTATTTTTGTAGAACCTGCAGTTTTACTCCGTATACTGCAGCTCATATGACACTCGCGGCATTTGTTTTTGGTATTTAACATGAGGTGGCCAGCGCGAGTTTCAAATCAGTTCGACGACGCGGCGACGCGGGCCCGTGCACCGTGCGGACTTTACGAAATTTGACTTTAAGCACATAACAATAAGAACTATGGGAAGTGGAATCACATTATTAACCAGCGGGTTATAATGAGATTTAGTACAACATTATAACCCGGCTAAAGCCAAGGGCTATAATGATTTGCTTTCGGTCAGGTTTGCATATATAATTTAGCATTGTCGAGCAGGTGGTGTGAAAAATAGATTAATTAACAACCAGTTAAAGATTATACAATAAAAATCTTAAATACTGTTTCGTTTTTCAACACCTTTGATAGGTATATCGGATAATCTGAATAGTTCAAAAGATAAAAAAGATAAAAGACATATCTATTCTTCAATTTGCACATTAAAATATTCTAATGAACGTCAGAGAGAAAAAACTACCACCGGTTCTAACCCTATACCTCTGACCCGAGAAGTATTATGACCGGCAAGAAACTCGGCGGGACATATTCCGTTGAATTATTCTGTTCTATTGAATTATTTTGATTTCGTTCAGAGAGTATGGAAAGGTGATAAATTGCTCTAAAAACGTTGCAACTACACGTTGGCTAAAAACATACGCATACGGCACGTGTGTTATAAGGAAAGCGGACACGGTATTCTGAACATAGATGCTTGCGTGTTTAAAAAGCTTTAGTTGGGTATCTTATTAGATTAGATAAGATTAATGTTTGTCTAATTAAATTTTATTAATAAAAACGTACCTACAGTTGCGCCATAGACTCATTTTAAAGGTAGATATAACAAGGTTGGTTCTCTCGGCTTTGCTATACAATGTGACTATATGCCAGCCTGGGCACACTGCCCATTAAAGATTTTGGGAAAAAAATGATTAATATTAGGGTCTCTTTTATAAATTACTGTTGTTTTGCTTTTATTACTGTGTTTATAAATATAGACATTACCATTCAGCTGCTAGAAACCCAACTATTTAAACTACTGGCGGAAAAATAACTAAAGTTTACATGACGAGATGCTATGTAAGTACTCACAGCATACCTCTGGCCTTCGGCCGGCGGTATTTAACGGCCTCCTAGCCTAGTCGGTAGTGACCCTGCCTATGAAGCAAGAGGTCCCGGGTTCGAATCCTGGTCAGGGCATTTATTTGTTTGTTTATCACGGATATTTTTTCCTGATGTTTTCTATGTATTTAAGTATTTATATGTATATATCTATTACATATATCGTCGTCTAGTACCCACTACACAAGCCTTATTGAGCTTACTGTGGGACTAGGTTGATTTGTGTAAGATTGTCCCATAATATTTAATACTTATTTTAATATTTTAATACATAACCATTTATCCATATTTTGCAATTGCATTAAGATTTACGAATGTTTAGTGAAATGTGTCGACTTTGGTCAGTATGCTCAAGGCTTCGCTATTTGGGCTTGTGTGTAAGTAGGTCGGTGATGTATGCCACGTAATAGATAATAGTGTTAATTACTAAACGCGTTGATTACCATTAATCGTTCTTCATGGGACGTTTAACGTGGAAAACAACCGTTATTAAAGTACAGTACATGAAGTAAGAGCTGTTGCAGAGATTGAGGGTCGGATGCACCCATGTTGCACCAAACTGTCTGTCACCGTTAAATCGTTCGCTAAATGTTATTGTACGGAAATTTTCATAGTACTCTGCCGGGTGACGTTGACGAGTCCGTCAAAAGTGGTTGGTGCAGCTGGCCCTTATACTAGCGTTATACATATAACCATAGCGCTAAGGGGCATATATTTAGTGGGTATCTACATTTTATACCCCTTTTTAACCGACTTCAAGATTTCAAAAGGAGGAGGTTATCAATTTTGTTGTATGTTTTTTTTGTAAGTAGGTACATAAAAAGGCGTCATCGCGTACCAACACAGCTTTGACCATTCACACACCTTTGTACGACATAATAGAATGTAACTTACTTCACTAAAGAAATAACGTTTTGACTAGAGCCGGATGTCAGGAAAATAAAGACAGTTGTGTCGGAGTAGTGACGTCATGTCATATAATGTCAAATAATTGACAGTTATTGTTTAGAGTTTAGAGTAATGTAACTGGAGCAATGTGAGAAATATTAAATAGATGTCTGGATAGCAGAGTTGGGCGTAATCAATTACTTTTGGAATCACAGTAATCGTTATTCCTCGGTAATCGATTACTTAGGTAATCAAAATTACTGTAATACTGTACTATGATTACACTTGTAATCCATTCCTTTGGAATCGGTATTGTAAACCACTACTGTAATCTTGATTCCTCGGTAATCAAGTACTCAAGTAATCTGAATTACTTAACTTCGGTTCCAGACTAGATTACTTCATTGGCAAACCTTATTTTGTAATTTTGTTAATGTCACTCAAATAAAATTGTTTTTGGTTTTCATGTCATTCTAGCATTTCACTTTCACATAAAATTTTGGTGTTGAATCCGTTAATAAAGGGGTTAATATTTTTATATGTAAGTATATTATATACACAATGGCATGCATTATTGATATGGAGGAATTTCGTTATTTTAAAATGGAACTTATGGCTAAATTAGAAATAATTAAACTTCGTCAAGGAAATGTCAATTACGGTAAGATATAAAACAAATAATAATTATTATTATAAAAACCCTAAAAAGGTCATGTTTATTTATGTTACCTGTTTATTTTTAACAGAGCCCAATTTATGCTGCTGTCTGGTAAATTTTCGTGAGAGGTGCCTAAAGCTGATGTTCAAACGAATACACTTTTTAGAATTTGACAATTGTTGGGAAGAAGTGATGGAGGTATTTCGAAAACACCAAGAAAATGGTCTTTGCGACAATAAAGACCCAAGAGTTGGTAATTGCACATGTGTAAAACAGCCATCATATTTAAGAAAACAGTTATTGAAGATACCTACACAAACATTTGAAACATTTTGGTTTGAGGCTGTAAATAAAATTGTAAAATATGCAGATGATTGTAGTGAATAATGTTTTCCCGTCGTATTTTATCGCCACAAGGCAACTGTTCGTGCCTTGTCAATATTACGGCGTACGGCGAGCCCTAAAGCAAATAAAGATATACTTTTTTTGTTTACTGGAGGTCTGAACCAAGGGCGAAGCTAAGTGTATTTCAAACATTTACTGAAGAATGAAAACCACATTGGAAAAAACACCTAATACTAGAGGCAAAGTTATGAAAGATTTAAGTAACTACTGAAATTTGAGGTCTATACGAACTCATCCGCACTGTAAAACAGTTTAGCTTTGGGCTGATTAGATCTCAACCGCACCAGTTAAAAGTTCTTATTTGTCCCGCAGTGAACGTGTTAAATAAACACTTCAGATACTAAAGTTGAATTTCCAATGAAGTGTACCTGTTTCGTCGTTAAATCGCCTTTGCCTTTATAATTGTGTTATCAGACCTATTTAGACAACGTTGAAGAGGTCTTACCATTTACATTAGTCTATGGGTCTTACTAAAATATTGTAATATTGACTGACAATGTCAATTGAAGTTGACAAATGTAACTACATTTCAGCGAGTTTACAATCCAATTGTCCAATTTATAAATCCATCCCATAACTCCACTTAGTATGGATTCGGATTCATCAGCTTCAAATTCTGATCCCGAAATTTTATTTGATGGTAATTTTTTTTCCAAAATTACATCTAAAACAACAGATTCGTCCACTGTGGCAGCGTGTATGAGATGTTTACCATCAAACGTTGAAATAAAAGGTTATAAAAAATGCTCTTCCAACTTCGTTAAACACCTGAAAAGAAAACATGGACCTGACTGTGTTGAAGAGTACAGATCATATTGCATAGAGAAGAAAAGAAATATTCAACAATCAACATCGGTTCAAAATCGTCCAGTAATTAAAATTAGCAGCTCTTACTCTCAAGAAGAGTTTGATAGAGACATAGTAAATTTTTTTATACATTCGATGATACCACTCAGTTGTGTAGAAGATCCACATTTCATTCAAATCTTAAAGCGACTACATGTCGACAGTTATGGATTGACTATTATGAGTCGTACAACATTAACCCGTCGTATAAACCAACATTATGAGGATCAAGTTAAAATAATTAAAGATTTAATGACCAGAGTTAATTTTATCTGTGCTACTGCAGACATTTGGTCCAGCCGGAAAAGAAGTTTTTTAGGCCTGACAGCCCATTGGATCGATCCTGATACTTTTCTAAGATCGTCAAGGGCATTAGCATGTCGGAGATTCCCGAGAGTGCATAATTACGAACGAATAACAAATCTACTAAGAGATATTTTACATGAATTTGACTTAGATTTGCCCAAGATTGTTGCTGTTACCACAGATAATGCTAGCAACTTTTTAAAGGCTTTTAAAGAATTCGGCGTTCACCCAAGTAGCATAGAAACAAATGACAATTGTGAGACGGTTTCAAATGATGATAACGAAGACGATCCCTTGATGATTTCAGATAAACGTTATATTGATTTTTATAATGATCATGTACTTTTACCGTATCACATGCGATGCTGTTCCCATACTTTGAACCTGATAGCAACCACAGATTTAAAACATTTACTTGCCACTGACATTGTCCTGTCCAACATTCATAAGAATGTAATAGACAAATGTAACCATCTTTGGAAAATGGCGAATCGTCCCAAAAGCTCTGAAATTATCTTAAATATATTGGGACACAATCTTAGTCGACCAGGCGAAACTCGTTGGAACAGTATGTATGATGCCCTAAAGCAAATTTTATCGATTAAAGAAAAAAGCAGTATTCTGCATGAAGGGCTCGGTTTGGAAAATCCTCTGCGTAATACAGACTTCAATTATATAGAAGAATACCTGTCTTGTTTAAAACCTGTAGCAGCAGTACTGGATATTCTTCAAGGAGAAAATAATACCTATTACGGTTTATTGCTACCAACACTACTGATGCTTAAAAAAAAAGTACAAGCACTACAGCAAAACAATTATCAATATTGTAAACCAATTGCGGTCCACTTATTAAAACAAGTGCAGAATCGTTTCGATAATATATTGAAACTTACAGGACCTGCCGCAGAAAAGGCAATTATCGCCGCACACAGCTATCCCAGGTTCAAGAACACTTGGTACCCATGCGTTGATATTGAACATCACGCTCGGTTAAAAAATATATTTTTGGCTGCTGTATCGGAGGAATGTTCACAAGATTCATTTAACGAGCCTGAGATATTTCAACATACCCATGACTTCGATGACGCGTTTTACGATTTCAGTAATTCAGACCATGACAGTAACACCAGCAGCGGCAGCAGCGGACACTCAATCAGAGCCGAATATTCTATATTAGGATATCTATCAGATACATCACGGTCACTAGATATCCTGAAAAAATATCCTGAGATCAAAAAGGTTTTCCTAAAGTATAACACACCTTTGACTTCTTCAGCTCCCGTAGAAAGACTGTTCTCGTATGCGACGATGACAAATACTCCAAAAAGCAACCGATTAACAGACAAGAATTTTGAGCGACGAGTTATATTAAAAGCCAACTTGAACAATGAAAAACATTCTTAAATCTAAGAAATATATTTTTTGTCGTAATCCGAATTCACTTAGCTTGTATCTGACAAATATATTCTATTGTCAATTGTGTCTGCACCCTGCTAACTAATTTGTAATTAAAGTCATTGTAAGTACAGTCATGGTCAAAGATATACAGGGTGGCACATTTAGATCGGTCCGTATGGGCAAGTCTGAAACTATAAGATAAACGAAGATCTCTTCTTAGGCACCATATCATCAATTTTAGTAACAAAAAAAAACTGCATTCATACATAAAAAAATTTTTTTTTCATAACTCGAGAATCGAAAAATAAAACTAACACTATTTATATTTAGATATCGATTGTGTGGGTCTTAAGCAGTAAATGTTACTATGAAACATGATGTCTAAAATGAATAAAATGCATTGTTTTCATATCCTTTATTGTGGTAAGTTTTCGAAATGGCCACCATTTTTTTCAATACAACATTCAAATATGAAGGCCACTGTATGTAACAAGTTGCGACACCAGCAAAGAGCTACTCATAACCATAGATACAATTTTACGCACCTAAACTAGTTGAATGTTGTATTGAAAAAAAAAATGGTCATTTCGAAAACTTACTTAAATAAATTAAACATGAAAACATTTTAGACAACATGTGTCATAGTAACATTTACTGCTTAAAACCTACACAATGGATATCTAAATAGAAATAGTGTTAGTTTTATATTTCAAAACGTCCGGGTTCGATTCCCGAGTTGAGTACAAGTTTTTTTAAGAGATCTTCGTATATTTTATAGTTTCAGACTTTCCCATACTGACCGATCTAAATGTGCCATCCTGTATACCTACTTCCTTCAGGATAACGAGTAATCATAAAAAGTTCAATAGATTCAAATGGTAATAAATTTACGTACATTTTTTAGTTGCCGAATTTATGACCATTTAGATGACTACGCATTTTGTTACCCTGTGGTGTATACATCTTTGACTTCGACTGTACCAAAATTTTTACAGTACATTACAGTAAGTACATTTTAATTTAAAGCTTAAGTAAAAGCGATAAGTTTATTTTTATTTTATTTAGTATGAGTAGAATAAATAAAAGCAATAAAACTATTGTTTATAATTCAAGAAAGCATTTTTATTTCATTCATGTTGTATGATGTGTGGAATTAGGAATACCTTGAATTTGGACGCACATTTTCAGCTAAACAATAATAAAATCGAATAATGCCAATTTCATCTAAATCAAGGTTTAAGCATAAAAGGTAGCGGGCAGAATGAGGGATGGACTGACCGACCGACAGATTACTACCCGATTACTTCTTGATTACTACCAGATTACTTCTAAATATTAAGTTTTTATATACTTAATATATATAAGTACGAGTAATCCGGAAGTAATCAAGTCAACAATTCCAGTAATTTGGAATCGACATTGATTCCTAATTACTAGGAATTATAATATTTGTATAGATGATTACTGATTCCTTAGTATGAAATGGTAATTCACCGTTTCACTTGATTACATTACAAGTAATCTGACACCCAGTAGTGGATTACAAAGTAAAATCAAGTAATCGTGTAATCAGGAATCGATTACGAAATGCCCATCTCTGCTGGATAGATGCCCATGGCTGGATACGACGTCTTCTGGATTCTGTGGATTTACGGCTGATGAGGCGTCTATTTATGTTTCTAATTTAAGTATGTGTCTACTCAAAACAAAGAAATAAAAAGAAAATATTTCTTCTCGGGTTGGAATGTGTGAAACAATGCAACTTTTTGTGTTTGGGAACAACCCAAGTATTTACAAGTGATGTGATATCATATTCGGTAAGAACCGGCGTATTTGATATTGACTTCATCGAAATATATAAAACAGTGGCTTTGACTGAGAGACAATGTAAAAGTTAAGCCGTTGAAGTTAGAACATAAAAAAAGAAGATATTCTTGAAATGTCATGTCATGGATGTTTATTAGGAAAATATTTTTGGAAATTTAACCCCAAAAGGGTTAAAAAAAGGTTAAAAGTTTTAACTTTTACGCAACCGAAGTCGCGAGCAAAGTATAGTTTTATAATGTACTAGCGATCCGCTCCGGCTACGCACAAAAAAAAATGGTTACGAGTATTGTGGGTTACCCTTAAGAGATAGACGTATACCATCACAGACTTTTTTGGTAAACTTTTTAAGGTATACAATACTGTAGTACATTTTTTTCATCTATCTCGTAGGGTTCAGCCAGCATTTGCAATGTAAGCGCAAACAATGTGTTTATTTACGACATCACATTCTAAAATTATCAGTGTTTCTCTACTTTATTCATGTATTATACATATAAACCTTCCTCTTGAATCACTCTATTAAAAAAAAACTGCATCAAAATCCGTTGCGTAGTTTCAAAGATCTAAGCATACATAGGGACAGACAGACAGCGGAAAGTGACTTTGTTTTTATACTATGTACGAGTAGTGATAGTGAAGTAACCTGTATGGAAATATCACGGGCGCGTTTATGTTTTCTTAATGGGCGTTTCTTTTGTTTACCGTACATTACACGTTCTAAAAACACATCTTAACTTATGTTTAATTCATATAAATTAAATAATTACTTTTACATAATTAAACGTGCAATTGAGGTTTCCGTCGAACGCGTTTAAGTATTTTAATTATTATATAACAAACTCTAATTAAACATTTTATATTACTATTTTTCCTAATTAAACACTCGGTAGCAGACTTAAGATGAGTGAAAGGTTGTTGGAATATAAAACTTCAATTTGTGTTTATTAGTCATAGGGCCGTATTCTAACTCTGAAATATAACACCATTATAAAAAACATTGAACAAATTTTTGCCTATGCATTTAAGGATAGGGATTGGTGGAAATATTTGAGGGAGGCATTTACCCAGCAGTGGGACACGATAGGCTCCATATAATAAAAATAATAATGTATTGGCGTAGCCGTACACGGAAAAAATCTTAGGAGATTATCAGTGTGGCTTCCGAAGAAATCGAAGTACGATCGATCAGATCTTTCACCTAAAGCAGCTGATGGAGAAGAAGTGGGAGTATGGCCAGAATATCCACGCGGTGTTCGTCGACTTTGCTAAGGCGTATGATAGTATTGACCGAAACGCTCTCTTCACCATCTTAAGGAATTTTGGCTTCCTTAATAAACTGATCAACATGGTTCAAGTCGCTACGGGGGAGAGCAAAATGGTGGTGCGTGTCGAGGGGGAACTTACTGACGACTTCACAGTAGTGACGGAACTCAAGCAGGGCGATGCCTTGTCACCTATGCTCTTCAATTTGGTCTTAGAATATGTCCTAAGGAAAGTTTTAACACTGGAAGGAGGGCTAGAACTGAATGGAAGGCATAAGGTGATAGGATACGCTGATGATCTGGCCCTGTTGGGAATATCTATAGACGAGGTGCGGGAGTCCGTAAGGGTCCTTGCAGAAGAAGCTTCGAAGGTCGGCATAAGGATATTTATCCCAAGGAAAAACAGAGTATCTCCACATGAAACGATACAAAAACACTCGTATTCAACCGCAGGACCTGCATGTCGGGGATACCACTTACAGAGGCGTGGAGAAATTCAGATACTTAGGCTGCACCATCACAAATAGAAATACTCGCAGCGAAGAAATCAACATCCGAGTGCAAAACACCTTGCGATGCAGTGCTGCCCTTCACAAAGTGTTAGCGTCCAAACTTCTGACCAGATCCGCTAAAATCCGTATTTATAAAACTATACTGCGGCCGATCCTTATGTAAGGTTGTGAGGCATGGACGCTGACACTGAGAGAGAGAGATATGCTGCTAGTCGCAGAAAGAAAGATATTTCGCAAGATCCTCGGGCCGAAGCAACGACTGGATGGAAGCTGGAGAGTACTAAAGAACGTGGAAATGGAAGACCTGGTGGCTGAACCTAATATTATAGGAGAGACCAAAGCTCACAGACTCCGCTGGCTTGGCCACCTCGAGAGGATGGGGGAAGATCGGAAAGTGAAGAAGGCATACCGTGGTTGTCCGGAAGGGCGACGTCCAGTTGGACGTCCACGGTATCGCTGGAGCGACATGGTCGAGGCGGATCTGCGCGAACTCCAGATCAGCAATTGGCAAGAGCTAGCGCGGGATCGAGAAAAGTGGCACACTCTCGTATCGGAGGCCAAGATTCAGTTTGGGTCGCTGAGCCAACGGAGTAAGTAAGTATTGGCGTAGGAATGTGACGACCCCATCGCCCACTGGTTTTCTGGTTGCTTATAGCGAGCTATGGGAGAGTAGCGACTCCACGTACCTGAGTGCCCCTGGGGTGCCCTATCGAATGGGTGGGACACACGGAGTATATGGAGGGAGACGGTATCAGCCGTAGTTTGTTCCAAAACCAGCGTAGCCGGCATTTACACGCACACATTCTCATTAAAGTACGCACGAGGTGATACACACAAAGAAATGTCAGTCTCTCATTCGCTGTGTTGATATGTGCGTACGCTCGAAAATACGTAACCACTACCATTGCCTCGTAGGCTCCGCTTACATTAGGGATGTGGCCTGTCGATATACATATCGATATCGATTATCGATAATTAACTCCATAATACCGCGCCACACCTCATATTAATAAAACAATGTCGATTTTCATTAATAGTTGGATAAAAATCTACCCTAATAAGGGTTCATCCATTAATTACGTCAGATGTTAAGGGGGACGGAGGGATCAACAAAGTGTGACGAGTTCTGATAAGGGGTAGGGGGGAGTTTTATTTCTTGTGACATCACAAATACAAATATCGTGTACATATATACATATAGTACAGTGTACACTTTTTTTTGAAGGAAAGGAACCATTTATGTCTTCTAGTCTGACATTCAAACACTTTGGATTATTATTTTTCTTGCTTTGATTTCATTTAATATATTATTTAAAATGGGAAAATAATGAAATAGTAATTTTAAACATTATTGTTGAAATTTGTTTGACGTAATTTGTGGATGTACCCTTATCTATCTAATTTATGTGTCTGCTAAAATACTAAAAATAATCGTGACTCAAAATATCTTCATACCAAATTTCATCTTAATCGGTTCAGCAGTTTAAGTGTGAAAGGTAACAGACAGACAGAGACACTTTCGCATTAATAATATTAGTATGGTTAGAAGTACCATTATAAAGTTATCGTATCTATAAAACACGTTGATCATTGGATTAATTAATCCAGTCAATCACGTTATTTTGTTTTCGAAAGAAATAAAATTAGTTTCTACTATAGGACAGACAAGTTACACCTTAAACAATGTGTTCGAAATTATCGATAATAAATAACGGGCCGCACTCTATTGGCGGCAGGCGCGCGGCAGCCATGTTGCCCAGCAACGTGGCTGCCGATCGTGTGACGAGACTGACGAGCGACGTTCATATTTCGAAATATATTGCGCGTCAGTCGCGTAATCCTGCGACCGCCAGCAATAGCCAGCGAGCAATTGATATAAATACTGTTGTACCATCAGATAATGGGTGAATGTCGTAATAAAAGCCTAAAATTTTTGGAAATATGTGAAATACTCGGTTTTTATACTTACCGGTGGAAACTTGGGAGTGGAGTAGTTACTCCACTCCCAAGTGGCAATGTTTTAAGTCCAGTAACACCTCTCCAGTGCGACCACCTGTTGTTACCTTATTTTAAGTTTATTGTACAAAAAATATTTTTATTATTCTTGTATTTTTGGTGCAATTAAGAATATTTACTTACTTACCTCTCTACCCCCATCCCCCGCACCGGTGTTATGTGGGCCCATCTTGCGGAGGGCGAGTCACCGTCTGCCGGAAATAAAATTGGATACCGTTTTATTAGGCAGGCGTCCGGCTTTTCATTCAATAGCCCAGTAGTTAGTCCATACTCTTCACCCAATAGCCTAGTACATTTTAGACTTCACTAACTCTCAATAGTCCTTACACCATGGCGGGTGCTGTCTCTGCGTGCGTCCCATGACACGGGCAGGGGCAGCATCCGTTTATCCTAACTTTTCATTAAATTGCCGATAGGGCTGCTGCGCGTTAGCTTCGGCTCCGCCACAGATAAGGTAACCACTAGATAAGCCTTACAAGGCGACTTGGGGTCACCACTCATTAGAGTAAAACGACTTATAAATTGCGCGGGCGTCCGCCGTGCCGTTCAGTTGCGACCATGTTTTAGACCTGCACGTAGTGTGGGTGTATGAAAACTATTCAAAATTTTGGCATATTGTAGTGTAAGGTGGTGTGGCAAATGTTTTTAAACGTTAAGAATCAAAAGAGTTGGAATTACATTCCACTTTTACTTCTAAATATTTTTTTTTACTTTAATATCATTCTAGCCAGCGGAGTTCATTTTGAAGTAGTTTATTTGAGAAGTAGTTACTATGCCCGTCTCTTTTTATCATGTTAAGAATGCAATGTGCTATTCCTTTCTTACGGAAGCACGTGAAGGATAGTGATGTGCGGATGATGTGTACCGGACTTATATACCGGCACCACGTACTTTCGACTTAACAAATATACGAAGTACAATGGAAAACAGGACATCTTAGTTTTATTTTCTTTTTTTCTTTTAGTTTGAGTAGTTGGTAGAATTTAAAGATTTATTTTGTCGGTAGTTTTTCTTTTCATATAGTTATAATAAATATGGGTATTACGGGTGCCACATGAGCGTTGCTTCTATAAGATACTTTCAATGGGTGTCACATGAGAGTTGTTTTAAGTAACTTTTAATTGGTGTCACAGAAGCGTTGCTTCTTTGAGACATTTTCAATTGGTGTCTTATGATATGAGAGTTGTTTTAAGGAACTTTTAATTGGTGTCACATGAGCGTTACTGCTATGAAACAAGTTCAATGGGTGTCACATGACTAAATAATAACAATATGAATAAATAATAACATGAGCGTTGCTTCTATAAGCCGCTATCAAAGGGTGTCACATGAGTGTTGCTTCTATAAGACGATTTCAATGGGTGTCACATGGGCGTTGCTTCTATAAAACGCTTTTAATGAGTGTCACATGAGCGTTGCTTCTTAAAGCTGAAATTTGGTACTAATATGTATATCAATCACGCCGACAAAGTGATTTGTTTGTGAGTGAGTGAGTGATTTTTTTGTGAATAGGTGTCACATGTGCGTTGCTTCTGTAAGACGCTTTCAATGGGTGTTATATGAGTGTTGCTTCTATAAGACGCTTTCAATGGGTGTCACATGGGCGTTGCTTCTATAAAACGGTTTCAATGAGTGTCACATGAGCGTTGCTTCTATAAGACGCTTTCCATGGGTGTCACATGAGCGTTGCTTCTATAAGACGCTTTCAATGGGTGTCACACGAACGTTTTTTCTATAAGGCGCTTTCAATAGGTGTCACATAGGAGTGGCTTTAAGGAACTATTAATCGGTGTCACATGAACGTTGCTTCTAGAAGACACTTTGAATTGGGTGTCACATGGGAGTCGCTTCTAAAAGTACTTCCAATGCACAGATATGGTAATTTCAGATTAGTCTATAAGGCGACTAGATAAAATGTATTGGTAATACGTTTTTAAAGTAGGCAAATGCATATTGCAGTATTGTTATTTGTTATCAATTTAGTAAACAGTAAATAACTCAATTCACAACAACAAATTTCAGTACGGTACGGTACAGTACCGTTTACTTGTAGTACACATGTCCCATCACTACGCAACTACGTGATAGCGCGCGGTCCTTGAAACGATCAATCACAGCGCCGCGCCGCTATCACCCACCCGCCCCTCACGTCTTCCGCAAGACTTGGTGACTCGCGGCGCGAACAACATGAGCAAAATTATTACTCTATAGGAGGTTCTCTGTGGGCTCCGCATACGCCTCCCAAAGGTCCGGTATACCATTGTTCCGTGGTCGGGAAAGACATATAATTAATAATAATGTATTTAATAAACAAATTGTATTTAATAAACAAATAAAAAAAAACTCAAAGAGTAATGAGTTGGCTTTTTAAATGTACTTACATAAAAATATTTTTCTACTCCTGTACTTTTATCTGTCATTTATACATTCGTCAACACCTTTATAAGAACATAGATAATACACTCGATGAAAAGTCTATCTAGTCTATTCCCCAAAATAACACTTGTTCTATAAAAGCGCCAAAATAGTATCGCGGAATCGCGTGCAAACACGACTATTAATATAAAATGAATTACTGCCAACCTAAGAAACCTAAATAAACGCAGCGTTTTTAGAAAAAAAACTATTAAAAAGAAAAAATTTAAAGAACCACAGACCTACTTCGTAGTTTTTTACGTTTCCCGTTCGTTTGTTGGGGCGAATTGCAAACTTTGAAAGTAATTTAGGTATTTTTACTAATCTCTGTAGCTCTCAAATAACGACGGTGTGTATTTGTGTTAGTAATGTTAGTATTATTGAAAAATAGTGTTTTAAAAGGTAAAACTTAAATGATTGTTGATTATGTTGAAAAAATAAATGCGATATCCAAGAAGTTTTCAATTTCGCATTTTATGTAAAAGTAAGTGTATTCGTAGAAAAAGTATTGTATGCAACGTCGTAGGTAAAAAAATAAGTAGGTAAAAAAATGTTCGTGGCGTTTTTCTTAACAATTTTCGCCTACGGCTCAAATTGTTACCCACGCCACTCACCTTTTTTAACCCCTCTTATACAACTGTTGCATAAACTACTATAAAGTAGGTTTAATCACATCGTGCGAATGTCCTAATTAATTTTGTATCAAAGCATGCTTCCATTCATAAATGTGTTTCAAAGCGTCAATGAAATAAAAGAATTCCCCTGACCACCCATTATTGAATCTATACGCTGTCATCTAATGTTTTGCTGAATAGTATAACAATTTCAGTGTACCATAGAAACATTAATATATTTGTAAAACGTTAGTATTTAAGTAACTAGAATAAGTAAACTAATCTATACATCTCAGTGAGGACTGTCGAGGAGCTAAATGCATGTTTGTTATGTAATTAATAATGAATCTTAAGCGTTGTGTACATTTAACTCTGTTCTCCTAATAAAAAAAAAAAATATATACTGCCTCCTAACCTAACGGCCTCCTAGCCTAGTCGGTAGTGACCCTGCCTATGAAGCAGGAGGTCCCGGGTTCGAAACCTGGACAGGAAATTTATTTGTGTGTTTATCACGGATATTTCCTCCTGAGTTATGTATGTTTTCTTTGTATTTAAGTATTTATATGTACCTATATATCGTCGCCACGCAACACAAACCTTATTGAGCTTACTGTAAAATGTAAAATGATTACATAATAGTTAACTGTATAAGTTATACTGTATATGGGGTATATGTCTGTGCTAAGTGCTAACCCAACTTAGGTATGATGGCTTCGGTAACTGTACTCTCGGTATGATTAGCCTTTAAATGTAAAGGCTAGTGTGACATTCTCCTAACAAAATTATTGAGGAAAAACGTAAAATATCGCCATTCACCTTTGCATTAGAAATTAACTTCAATGTGTAATTTTACCTACGTAAGTTTTTGTTAGGTAATATATTATCATGATAGTAAAAGGTTGTTTTGCTATGTCTGTTTGTCTGCCTCTTTGGCCGCCTGTTTTAGTGTAGTTTTCACTCAGTAAAAAACAGAAGCGACAAAAATTGTGGGCATCAAGCTAAAGTAAGCAAGTAATTCTTGCTTACTTTAGCTTGATGCGCACAATTTTTGATATACCTTAGAATTACTCTTATTCTAAAGCTAAAGTTGTAAATTAAATCACGTATACAGGGTGTAACAAGAATGCTGGTGGTCCGTTTAAGGACGTAATTGGTATCATATTCTAATTATGAAAAACAAAAAAAAAATATTTTTTTTAAGCGAAAACAAAAATTGGTTTTGTATGGAGGGTCGGCCGTCTGTGATGTGATGATGGCGTGTCCCATACAAAAAAAAAATTTCGCGTCCTAAAAATTTTTCCTTTACGTTTTCTTAGTCTCAATATTATACCAATTATGCCCTTAAACAGATCACCACTATTTTTGTTAGACCCTATAGAGTGGGTAAACAAAGCATTATTATATTGTCTTCGGTTGCCGCGATAGTTATTCATGAAATAAAACAACTAAAAACGGATTATATCGCGTGTACTGAGCTTAAATTACATACCGATGTTTCGAACACTTTACAGCGTTCGTGGTCAACGGGTCGACCCGTTATTAACAAAGCATTATCATATTATTTAGAACCTCATGACCATGAGCAGCGGTTTATTGGTTAATTGTAAATATTTAGACATACATAGGAAATTAATAGTAGATTGTACACCAAGGGGATAAAGCACTGTTTTATGTCACGGGCGCGATATTGAATCCCGAACGGAACGAAGGACTCCAGACTTTACTCCCGAGCGCAGCGAGGGGGTTATGAGTTAATTCCCGAGCGTAGCGAGGGAATTAAGACTGAGTCCTGAGTGCAGTGAGGGGTTTAAGCGCGCCCGTGACAAAAACAGCTTTATCCCCGAGGAGTATACTCTACTTTTCTCACCTCTTGTGAGACAATAAAATAGTTAAGGCTACTACTAGAAACGGATTTTTATTAGGGTCCCGTAGCCAAATGGCAAAAAACGGAACCCTTATGTATTTGTCATGTCTGTCCGTCTGTCCGGCCGTATGTCACAGCTATTTTACTTGGAAACTATACGACGTATATGAATAAAATTTACACATAAGGTGTATTTTGTATGCTGCTACTTAGTTATGTAGTTAAATTTGAAAAAACATAAATTTTAGGGGGGGGGCTCCATACATGTAACTAAATAAAAAATGAAAAAAATTTAACCAAATATCAACATGTGACACATCAATCAATAGGTCTTTAAAAATAACATTGAGATTTCTGTGACCACTTTTTGATTAAGTGAATATTTTCTGAAATAATCGCTTCGACAGTCAGAAAAATTGTGTCCCCCCCCCCCTGTAACTTAGGAACCGTAAGTCAAAAAATATGAAGAAATTTGAGGAGATGCGCCTTATCATACTTTCTACGAAAATTGTTTTGAATATTATCGGTTCAGCCATTTTTGAGTTATCTCCAAGAAAGTTCCTCCATAGGCATCAGATACGTACCTTTTGGTATTAGTTTGGTTCTTATTCCATTGAATGTACGGAATCCTCCTATGCGTGATCCGACACGTACTTGGCCGGTTTTTTAAAGTAAATCAAAAGTATAAATTGATTCTTGATACATTAGTCCATTTTATTCGAATTTTATCTTCTATTTTTGTAGAACCTGCAGTTTTACTCCGTATACTGCAGCTCATATGACACTCGCGGCATTCGTTTTTGGTATTTAACATGAGGTGGCCAGCGCGGGTTTCATTCAAATCAGTTCGACGACGCGGCGACGCGGGCCCGTGCACCGTGCGGACTTTACGAAATTAGACTTTAAGCACATAACAATAAGAACTATGCGAAGTGAAATCACATGTCTATTTTAAAATCCAAGACCGCGGTCATACACTTTTTTGGTAAAAGTCATCATGTTAGTCGTTTCCGATTAATTCAGGGGTGTAGAGGACCGTTTTAAAATCAAAGATGGCGGAAACGGGCAAAATTTTCAAAATCATCATGGTAGTCATTTCCGACTAATTCTGGTGTGCAGATTTCGAAAATAATGTCTCTTTAGAAATCGAAGATGGCGGTCAAACAGTTTCTTGGTAAAAATCGTCATGGTAGTCATTTTCGATTAATTCAGGGAAGTAGATTTCGAAAATAAAGACCGTTTTAAAATCCAAGATGGTGAAAATGGATAATTTTGTCAAAATCGTCATGGTAGTCATTTTCGACTAATTCGGGTGTGCAGATTTCGAAAATAATGTCTTTTTTTAAATCCAAGTTAGCTCTCGCACACTTATTTGGTGAAAATCGAATGAGTGTCGTTTTAGATTAATTTGGGGATTTAAATTTCGAAAATAAATATCGTTTTAAAATTGAAGATGTCTGGATCTAATGGACAATTTCATTAAAATCGTCATGATAGTCTTTTTTGTCTCATTTGGATGTGTACTGTGTAGATTTCGAAAATATTGTATGTTTTAAAATCCAAGATGGCGGCCATACACTTTTTTGGAAAACAATTTTATGGTAGTCGCTTGTGATTAATTGAGGGGTGTAGATTTCGATATAAGGACCGATTTGAGATCCAAGATGGGTGTTAAAGGACAATTATTGTAAAAATGGTCATAGTAGTCATTTTCCACCAAACTCAAATTGTTATGAGTGTTATGATGACATTGAACCTAGAAGAACTCAACCCCTAAGGCACAGGTTTTTACCTAGTCTAGGGGTCGAAAGTTTGACCACTCCACACCGACTTGTCTGTACAAAAATCCTGTTGTGTAACTATTACGTAACATGATGTCTATATGTACAATAAAGCTATTCTTATTATTTATTATTATTATTTTTACTAATTCATGTGTGTAGATTTAGAAAATAATTTTTGTTTTAAAATACAAGACGGCAGTCATACAATTTTAGTAAAAATCGTTATAGTAGTCTCTGTTGATTAATTCGGCAATGTGAATTCCGACAATAAACACTGTTTTAAAATATAAGATAGCAGTGATGACCTATTTGTGAAAATCTTCATGGTAATCTTGTTCGACTGATTCAGGTGTTTAGATTTTGAGAAAAGGGTCTGTTTTAAATTCCAAGATGGCGGCCATACACTTTTTTCTGGATAATCGTTATGGTAGTCATTTTCGATTTAATCGGGGATACAAAAAAGTATATAGCCGCCATCTTGAATTTTAAAACAGAATTTGTTTTTGAAATCTACATATCAGAATAACGACGATTTTTATAAATGAATGACAATTTCTGCCATCGTGGATTTTGAAACGGACTTTATTTTTGAAATCTACACGCCTGAATTAATCGAAAATGGCTAAAATAACAAAAAAAATATGTGATCGCCATCTTCGATTTTAAAATAGACATTATTTTCGAAATCTATAGTTCCCGAATTAGTCGAAAACGACTTCCATTACGAATTTGTCAATTTATTTCATTTCCGCCATCTTTGATTTTAAAACAGTCTTTATTTTCGAAGTCTTCATCCCTGAATTAATCAAAAATGACGTCCATTACGATTTTTAAGTAAAATGCGTATGGCCGCCATCTTGGATTTCAAAACAGAGATTGTTTTCGAAATCTACACCCCCAAATTAGTCGAAGACGACTACCATGACGATATTGACAAAATTTTTCCATTTCCGCCATCTTGTATTTTAAAACGGTCTTTATTTTCGATTTAAAGATTTTTACCACAAAAGTGTATGACCGCCATCTTGGATTTTAAAATAGGCATTATTTTCGAAATCTGCACACCCGAATTAGTCGAAGACGAAAACCATGACGATTTTGACAAAAATTTCCGTTTCCGCCATCTTTGATTTTAAAACGGTCCTTATTTTCGAAGTCTTCTTCCCTGAATTAATCAAAAATGACGTCCATTACGATTTTTATGTAAAATGTGTATGGCCGCCATCTTGGATTTTGAAACAAACATTTTTTTCGAAATCTACACCCCCAAATTAGTCGAAGACGACTACCATGACGATTTTGACAAAATTTTTCCATTTCCGCCATTTCTTGTATTCTAAAACGGTCTCTATTTTCGATTTAAAGATTTTTACCACAAAAGTGTATGACCGCCATCATGGATTTTAAAATAGGCATTATTTTCGAAATCTGCACACCCGAATTAGTCGAAGACGAAAACCATGACGATTTTGACAAAAATTTCCGTTTCCGCCATCTTTGATTTTAAAACGGTCCTTATTTTCGAAGTCTTCTCCCCGGAATTAATCAAAAATGACGTCCATTACGATTTTTATGTAAAATGTGTATGGCCGCCATCTTGGATTTTGAAACAAACAAATTTTTCGAAATCTACACCCCCAAATTAGTCGAAGACGACTACCATGACGATTTTGACAAAATTTTCCATTTCCGCCATCTTGGATTTTAAAACGGTCTTTATTTTCAATTTAACGATTTTTACCAAAAAAGTGTATGACCGCCCTCTTGAATTTCAAAATAGACATTATTTTCGAAATCTGCACACCCAAATTAGTCGAAAATGACTACCATGACCAATTTGACAAAATTTTCCATTTCCGCCATATTAATTTATAAAACCGTCCTTATTTCCGGAATCTACACCTATGAATTAATCGGAAATGACTACTATTACGATTTTTAAGTAAAAAGTGTATGGCCGCCATCTTGGATTTTAAAACATCCATCATTTTCGAAGTCTACACCCCCGAATTAGTCGAAGACGACTACCATAACGATTTTGACAAAATTTTCCATTTTCGCCATCTTGGATTTTAAAACGGTCTTCATTTTCGATTTAACGATTTTTACCAAAAAAAGTGTATGACCGCCATCTTGTATTTCAAAATGGACATTATTTTCGAAATCTGCACACCCAAATTAGTCGAAAATGACTACCATGACGATTTTGACAAAATTGTCCATTTCCGCCATCGTTGATTTTAATACGGATATTACTTTCGAAATCTACACCCCTGAATTAATCGAAAATGACTACCATAACGATTTTTACCAAAAAAGTGTTTGACCGCCATCTTGGATTTCTACATGGACATTATTTTATATAATCAAAATATTGCATTGTCACTCGATATACATATGCGTGAAAAATTTCAGCTCAATCGGAAATCGGGAAGTTGGTCATTTGAACCATGGGCAACGGACAGGTGAAACTAAATAAAAACCTTTAAAAACATACTAATCCCTGTTATTTGGGGGGTCCAATATGGGAGTCCAGGTTTTCCGCACGTACAAATAAACATAAGTTCGATCACCAACTGACGAACGAAACAAATGAACGCAGCGAGTGAGCGAGCGCCGAGCGGACAAAGCCGACGCCACGAGTCAGAGAGAGAGAACAAATCCTTTAATACGCGGCGACAAGTAATACCGGTACCTATGCGTGATTCGGAACCGGTACCAAGTCTAATACAGGTTTATGGTTCAAGGCCACAATACCGGTTCCCATTAAATACCTGTAATTCAAGCCCTGAATACCGGTACCTCGGAACCGGAAAATACCTGTAATTCGATCCCTGGATACCGGTACCACGGAACCGGTACCAAGTCATATACCGGCTCCTTGTTCGAAGCCACGATACCGGTTCCGAAAAATACCTGTAATTCGATCCCTGGATACCGGTACCACGGAACCGGTACCAAGTCATATACCGGTTCCTGGTTCGAAGCCACGATACCGGTTCCGAAAAATACCTGTATTTCAAGCCCTGGTTTCAAATCAGTTCGACGATGCGGCGACGCGGGCCCGTGCACCGTGCGGACTTTACGAAATTAGACTTTAAGCACATAACAATAAGAACTATGGGAAGTGAAATCACATTATTAACCAGCGGGTTATAATGAGATTTAGTACAACATTATAACCCGGCTAAAGCCAAGGGCTATAATGATTTGCTTTCGGTCAGGTTTGCATGATATATAATTTAGCATTGTCGAGCAGGTGGTGTGAAAATTATATTGTATCTACACATTGTGGTACCGCACTGAAATGTAATTTTAATTATGAATAAATCATAATTATGATTATAATGCTAAAAATAATGCAAATGCGACACACAATAATTGCATTTATTATACACAAATAGAATAACCAATAAACATATATTTAATACTTACACATGGAATAAATAAACAAATAAAATAAAAATTGTTTATTCCAGACATAGTATGCCCATAAGTTTGTCTAATTTTAATTAATTTCTAATTTATATAATTTTTTATGCTTATATTCCTTAAATACAAATGTAATACAACTTATGGACATACTAATATTATATAATTTAAGGAAAATTAATAGTAAATATCAATTATAGTCAAGTTATAGAATTAATTCATAAATTCAATGACGATAATGACAGACAGTTTAAGAAACTTGACACTAGTGTAAGTCACTATTTTTGATGTAACTAAAACCAATTTTTATTTGTCGACATTGCACCAATGGGCAAGAAATAAAAGGCCTTTTATGATATTTTTATTTATTTATTATGTCCATAAAAGTGTTAGTTGTACAATCTTAAGAGACTATGTTAGTGTTACAAAAGATAAAAAATAAAACAACGAAAATAAAATAACATGTGTTTAATGTAAGTACCTACTTGAATAAGTAACATGACCTCTGAGTTACAGCGCACCACACGGATAAAGTAATGAAAATGAATTTTACCATTTAAGAAACGAACGAAAGAAGTGGTATGATATAAACTAAAAGTTCCTCCGACATCTTTAGTAGATGTCTAGAGAGTTACGCTCGCAGATTACTTACCGTAGTCTCTGCAAGCGTTTAGAAGTTACCACAGCGCCACCGTAGGCTGGGCTAGGAAGTATTAATTAGAGTAATTTTCTATACATTGTTGTTTGCCCTTTTCATTGTTTTGTTATGTATATTTTAAATGAAAAAGCTGTTTAAAAATATATATTATGGTACAATCTTACACAAATCAACGTAGTCCCACAGTAAGCTCAATTAGGCTTGTGTTGTGGGTACTAGGCGACGATAGATATAATAGATAGATATAATACATAGAAAACATCCATAACTCAGGAACAAATATCCGTGATAAACACACAAATGAATGCCTTGACCAGGATTCGAACCCGGGACCTCCAGCTTCGTAGGCAGAGTCACTATCACTGCCGACTAGGCTAGGAGGCCGCGTTTATTTATTTAAACTTTATTGCGCAAAAGAAAAACATGATGTACAAAAGGCGGACTATTAAGTCCGCCTTTTGTGCATCAAGTTTGCACTGGCATTAGTCAGTAGGCATTCTCTACCAGTCAACCTTAAGGCAAAGCAGAGAAGTTGTGGGCGGTGCTTACGAGAACAAAAGGTGAAGAGTTAACTACAAGTAAACAAGGAATAAAACAATTAATCGTTTATATAAAAAACAAGCGTTTATATTAAATCATTATGGGAACACCAATTCTTGGCGACCACAAGTCTTATAATCCGTCTAGAAAGTAACACATGATGTGAACACTGTAGCTATCGTAAAGTTGTTACTTGCTAGAACAACTTTATTCGCCAAAACTCAACCGGGAATACCTAATGTTGCACGTGCCATCTAAACAACCATTACATTCCTAACTAAAGAGTACCGTTGTAATATTATGGAAACTCCTTTGGGACTTGAACCCTATATTATTTAAGTTAATACATCAGTAGCGGTATAAAAAAAGATTATGATTATTCGAGTTTAGTTACTTATATGACTTGCAAGTGCTTGATTAAATGAATTAACTGCATGCATTAATTATTAGTGTTCATTAATTAATTATATGAATTTTACTTCAGTAATTATTTACGTAAGTCTATTTTATGACTAACAATCATACAAATTGTAACAGAAATACTGGTGATCCGTTTAAAGGCATAATTGGTATCGTATTGCGAGTAAGACAAAGTAGAAGAAAAAGTTTTTAGATCCGAAAATAGTAGTTTTCGATACAAGTGCGAGAAGTAAGTATGTCATTTTGCACGAGTACCGAGGTTACTTGGCCCGAGCTGAGAGGCGAGGGTCAAGACTCGGGACGAGTGAAAATGACACTTCTGCACGTGTGTCGAACAACGTTTTTTAATACAATTGCGAAAAAACTACAATGAAATAATAGTAGATTGTTTGACAAGGGTCTAAAGTAGGCAATATTACCAGCAGGTGGTTATTTTCCCGACCGAAGTGAGGGAAAATTGTTCGAGTGGTAATATGGCTTTTAGACCAGAGTAATGCGTACAATGTTTCACTTCGATTTCGAGAAAATATCATAAAAATACGTATTATTTACGCACAATAACTAAACTAAGGTGAAATTATAGTATAACTTGACGGTCTTTTAATTTTTTTAACTTCTTTGACATAGATACGAAATATCAATTTATCTAATTGTAAAATTTGTGCTTGTAACTGTATGAGGTGTGCAATAAAGAGTATTTATTATTATTTATTATTATTATTATCAATACCGCGAATAAATGCCACAGACGACGGTATAATTAGCTCTTTAAAAAAGCTATTAGACATGGCAATTTGTAGGGCCCAACCTGTTGTGTACCCTGCCTCTCCCACACCCTCCTTCAGCTCCCTACGGGCCCAACCTCCTATTACACCTCCCAACACAACAGGTTGGGCCCTACAAATTGCCGTGTCTAATAGCTGTTTTACAGTTTAAACACACTTTAATGCGTTTCCCAAAAAATTAAATCTTTTTTAATGATTGTGAAGTAGGAACTAAAAAACACCTCATGTTTTGAGAAATAAATTGCGTTTCCTGATTGGTCGATTTTAACATTGCTGTATTCTGATTGGTTGATATTAAATACAATGTTTTTTTAAGGACTTAAATTATTTACACAGTATACGCACCAAAAAAGTATCTAGCGTTCCGATTAACTCCGATATGTGTTGTGATTGGTGGATTTAATATATAGTGAAGTGTTCTGATTGGTCAATTTAAAATGCAATATATCTGCAAATCGTGCGTAAAATCAAACTTTACGCACGATTTGCAGATCTGATTACTTTTTAGCACTAGTGCATAAAATCAAACTTTACGCACGATTTGCAGCTACATAAAGTATTAAAAAATATTTTTGAATGGGACACGTGGTCCTAGCCGCCCAAGCCTCGATACAAAACTAATTTTTGATTTTGCTTCAAAAAATTTTTTTCTTTGTTTTTCATAATTAGATTACGATGCCAATCACGGCCTTAAACGGACCACCAGCATTTTTGTTACACCCTGTATACGTGATTTAATTTACAACTTTATGCGCACAATTTTAGTTTACGCGTCAAAAAAATTGTGTTCTACTTTTTCATCACGTCAGCCGCGAAAGCTGAAGACGCCAGTTCAAATCTGTTCTCGGACACCGGAGGGTTTGGTCACTTTTTCTGAAGTATATGACATCTATTTTCAGTTTATATATAGTAGTTTAACTAATTAAAAATTGCAAATCAAAAAATATTGAACAAAATAATTTGATTTGCTTCAAGATTTACTTTTCATAATTTGAATACGATACCAATTATTCCTTTAAAAGGATCACCAGTATTTTTGTTACACCTTGTAGTATCCATTTTGTTATTCAATTATTTTTACACTCATACTGTAAGTACTCTTAAATGCGTTCAAAAACCGTAGACAATGACAAGCATTACAACAAACGATTTAACTATGATAAGTTTCTTATCTGCGGCAGTAACGTAATTTTAACTTTGCATGCTCAAATATTGTTAAGCAATGAGTTTCAAATTTGGAACATCGAATTTGATAACATAATGTTACCGCCATGGCCAACTCGATTGGTCCCGCGCGAGCGCCGGCACAATCGAGTTGGCCATGACGGTACAATGGCGGTCATTCTATGGTTTCCGAACACTTAATTTAATATATATAATATGAGTGTAGATAAAGCAGTGTATGCAACTGTACGTAATTAGGCCTTAAAACACTCGTGTGATCTTATTATGACCTTATTACGTAACAGTTACATAAACTACTATAAGCACACACATGCTTATTGAAGTTTGGACCTCTTAGTGGATAAAGGCATTTCCGTTTGTCGCTTTGAGACGCTATTGTTGTCAGGCCCCATACCTACTAATTTTCATTCTGTTTTTTTTTTAGAATTTTCCTGTTAAAGTGTTTTTTTGTCATAACTTCTAAACAAATTGTGATTCTGACAAACGTTTGACGTGCCGTTTTGACCTGAAGTAATTTCATTTTGATGTGGTTTGAAACCGATTACAAATTGACGTTAAAGTCCAGAACAACTCTCACAATGTCAGGGAGTATTGGGATCCTCGGTGTCGACATTTCCAGTGACGTCCAATTCCGTAGTCACCTTGAAGGGAAGGCCAAGCTGGCATCCAAAAAGCTC
Organism: Pammene aurita; assembly: GCA_947086415.1. NCBI lineage: Eukaryota > Metazoa > Arthropoda > Insecta > Lepidoptera > Tortricidae > Pammene > Pammene aurita. Next base: position 48,889,484 of record OX352291.1, on the reverse strand, counting down.
GGTGTGCTCAATAGAGCGAGGATACTTTACTCCGGGGCAGAGACTGCTTCTATGCAAGTCGCAAGTCAGACCCCACATGGAGTACTGCTGTCACCTTTGGGCGGGAGCACCTGGATACCAGCTTGGTCCATTTGACTCGGTGCAAAGGCGCGCTGTGCGGATCGTTGACGATCCCAAGCTCACAAGCGACATTGAACCTTTGAGTCTAAGGAGAGACTTTGCCTCCTTATGTGTGTTCTATCGCTTGTACAATGGGTTGTGCTCTGAAGAACTGTTTGATATGATGCCCACGGCAGCTTTTTATCACCGCACTGCTCGCCGCCGGCAGGGTGTTCATCCTCACACCCTGGAGCCTAAGGGGTCGCGCACTGTAAGGTTTAAGAGGAATTTCCTCCCACGAACGCTGCAACTGTGGAATGAACTCCCTGCCGAGGTTTTCCCAGCGGGCTACAGTATGAGGTTCTTCAAAAAAGGAGTGTATAGGTTCTTAAAGGGTAGGCAACGCGCATGCGAATCCTCTGGGGTTGCAGGCGTCCATAGGCTACGGTAACTGCTTACCATCAGGCGGGCCGTATGCTTGTTTGCCACCGTCGTGGTATAAAAAAAAAAAAAAAAAATAACTGTACCCGTACAATATTTTATTAAAATCCAACCAACACCATATATTCTTCGATAGGCCTTCAGATTGCGCAGACACGTGTGTTCATACACCGGATAATACTCGTATATGAAATTATATGTTTGAGTGTCACATTACCTACATTGATCATCTTAAGAATTTGGGTGTATTCTCATGCGTGCCCGCCCGGGACAGATAGGAATAGCGGTTTTCATAGAATCCCAATTCCCATCAATCTCTGCCGTCGCCATACTGCACGCGGTTGAGATGGGAAATACACCCGCATTTGGTGTGTCTAATAAGGGTTTCCGCGATCGAGTTTCTCACTAGATGGCAGCACCGTGACGAGAGATCTTTTTGACAGCAGCTGTTAAAATCCACCAATCAAAAAATATATGATTAAACATGATTGGTCAATTATGATGACAGCTACACCTGTCGCCACGGTGCTTCCATCTAGTGAAAAACTCGATCGCGGGTTAGGTACTCCTTACCAAGGGTGATTAAGACAAGGATTAACAATGCCTATACAAAATCGCGTTCCCTTATTTCAGGCTAAAGCACTAGCGTCATCTATCGGGCACCACAAACACTAAATTCCTACTTAACCTTTCTGTTAAGCCCATTGTTTGACTGGTAGAGAATGCCTTATGGCATTAAGTCCGCCATTTGTACCATCTTATTTTGTGCAATTAAGTATATTAAATAAATTCTAGTTTCTAATATTTTGTTCGGTGATTAACGCTGACAAAATAACTCGACTCCAGACTTAACAGATGGCGCCGTGGCACTCAGTACCGAAAACAGACGTATAGCCTGAAGGTTCGAGGAACGCGATTTTGTATAGGCATTGTCCATCCATGTCTTAACTTTAAAAAGGCCAAAGAGATAAAAGAGTGAAATTCAATGAGGTTCTTCGATAGTTTATCCATAGGTATAAAATCTCCCGTTTTCATTGCTTATTTAGGTGTTTAATATATATACGTATGACTCACCTATTTTATCTAGTTTCCGCATCCATTAAGTGTAAAATGGCAATTTTGTATATCATTATAATGTTTTATCGTTGTTTAAAACTTAAGCTCATTAACTTATGCAACACAAAATGAAATAGTAACAGACACAAACCACTGAGGAAGAGAATAGTGTAGATACTTACCTAGACGGTGCGAATGTACAATTGTTTCAGTTTGTAACTAAACGAATTATTCTAGCTAATCAATCAAAAAATAATATCAGCCTCCGTAACGAGACCACTCCTACACTTGTCACGATACTGCAAAACTTACTATTTTTTGTATAAAAACTGTTTATAAATATAACAAAGTTATAATGTTGCATTATTTTCCAAGAACAATCAATCTAATATCATATAATAAACGCGTTTGTACAATACAATACAATGTACAAAAATGAACGCGTAAGGAGATAAAAAAATTACATTGCAGATATTTGAGAAAAACTAATTTAGTCTTAGAAACATTCACTGAATACATTTCAATGATTTTTGGAATTTTTGTCTGTATATTTGAGTCACTTTTTGAGTCAGTTACGAGTATATATCGGTGGCTACCGATATATAATGAATTGCTGCCCTGATGCTGCTTTTCGGACGTGATTAAAGGATGTTCTTTAAATACGAGTACATAATTTGCACCAACTTACAAGTCTCTGTTTGGCCCAATGGTTGACTGGTAGAGAATGCCATTTGGCATTAAGTCCGCCATTTGTACATTTTCACTTGTTGTGCAATAAAGTTTAAATAAATAAATAAATAATTGTTCTACAATATTTGTTTACGTTTTTGTAGTTATCTCATCAGCTTTTAAATTTAATATATGTACCTCATTCAAAAGCTACAAACCATCAATTTATAGATATGTCGCAGGGAAATGATTAAAACAGAGATTTGAACAAATCTCTAAGGGATATGATCAAACGCAGGATGTTAAAATGGAGACTCCATATCATCATTTCCCTAGAAAATTCAGTAATTTCACCAAATCACGGACTCTGTTTAGTGGGAAGACAAAATCGGCCAAAAAACGCGACACGCTTTTTCATTTCACTAGATTTGTTTAGGAATTTGACAAAATCCCTAACCGCTACAGTAAGTTGATGAAACGAACTCAAAAAGTCGACTAGTTTTATCATTTCGCTAAACAAGTTAAGTGAAATGATAAAGTCTCAACTGGAAGATGGTATATGGTGATTTGATTAAATCTCTGAACTGGTTTAGTGAAATGACGAAAGGAAGTACCAAATACAATATTTTACTTTACAGTTCAGCGATTTTATGAAATCTCTGACTAGATAAAGTGAAACAGATATTAAATCAGAGATTTTAACAAACCTCTAAGGGAATATGCTCAAATTACGCAGGATGTTAAAATGGAAAATCCATATCATCATTTCCCTAGAAAAATTCAGTCATTTCACCAAATCACTAACTCTGTTCAGTTGAAAGACAAAATCGGCCGGTGCAGTATTTGTGAACATCCAGTGCATGCAACATGTGGAAGTACTGTTGGAGAGGAAGGTTAAGGCTTAATTGATAAATGCCAATTTTGTCAAAAAGAAAGCAATATTAGAGCTGAGAGGGAAAATGCAGCAAAATTTTTGAACATATACTAAAGAAAGATTGAAGATATGACTTGAAGATATAGACTAGATTAAGTGAAATTGTTATATAAAATGTCAAAAGTAGGTATCAAAGTTGTTTATGCCATCAAAAACAAAACTTGTAAAAAAAAAACAAGTCTCGCAACTCAGTTCTTCTACCGTAAAAAGTTGTGAGATCCATCTAATACCAAGTCGGTTGATTTATTCAGTCCCTACTTAAGGGACCTTCTGTCTTAAGTTATTAAGTAATTAGCTAATCTAACAACATCTTATAGTGACCGTGAGCATGCACTGGATTTTCACAAATAACGCACCTTCCAATTATGTCTTTCCACTAAACAGAGTCAGTGATTTGGTGAAATGACTAAATTTTTCTAGAGAAATGATGATTCTCCATCTTAACATCCTGCGTGATTTGATCATATCCCTTAGAGATTTGTTAAAATCTCTGATTTAATATCTGTTTCACTTTATCTAGTCAGAGATTTGATAAAATCGCTTAACTGTAAAGTAAAATATTGTATTCGGTACTTTCTTTCGTCATTTCACTAAACCAGTTCAGAGATTTAATCAAATCACCATATACCATCTTCCAGTTGAGACTTTATCATTTCACTAAACTTGTTTAGCGAAATGATAAAACTAGTCGACTTTTTGAGTTCGTTTCATCAACTTACTGTAGCGGTTAGGGATTTTGTCAAATTCCTAAACAAATCTAGTGAAATGAAAAAGCGTGTCGCGTTTTTTGGCCGATTTTGTCTTCCCACTAAACAGAGTCAGTGATTTGCTGAAATTACTGAATCTTTCTAGGCAAATGATGATATGGAGTCTCCATTTTAACATCCTGCGTAATTTGATCATATCCCTTAGAGATTTGTTCAAATCTCTGTTTTAATCATTTCCCTGCGACAGATACATTGTTTACATTGAGTGTTACGAAAACGGCAATATGTAAAATCATCCACACCTCTCAAATAAAATAAATTGCGTTATCACAGATTACGATAATATTACTCACGCGAAGTTCAAGGACCATAATTTACTACAAAAAAAGCAGCTGATTAAAAACACGAAAATACAACTTTAGTATTGTGTCAATGAGAATATAACTTTATTGCCCAAGATGCAAAGTTCAAAGTTTAAAGTGATTTAAACATTGTTAAGATTGAGGAATTTACAAACGGCCTTATCATAGCATTGCGAATGAGAAATAGATGAGACGGTAATAATGTGACAAATGTATGGGTGATGTCAAGTGGGGAAGGCCAGTGAAAACTTACTGTAAAGGATGCTCTTCTAAATTGAGAGAGAGAGAGAAAAAGACAAAATATGAATGGTCCTTAACTGTGCACGGAAGTCACATACAATCAGGAGGCAATTCTTAGGCAAAAATCTTCCATATAGCTTTATTCTACAGATTTTAAATTAACAAGAGTATTTCGGAAACAAGCGTATTTCCCTTTCGTACCGATTCGAGACGAAGCAGTGAGACCTTTTCGTGAAAATAAAATTCAAGGGATTATTTGAATCGTTGTGAAGTGGACGAGGCGGGAACAAAATGCGGGAATATATTGCTCTAAATTATAGATTAGCTTAAGATAACATTTGTAACTGACGTTTTGCAACTGATTGTTGCTATGCCTAGTTGCCTACTTGAATAAACACATTTTTGACTTGACTTTGACTTATTCCTAAATTAAGGTATAAAAAAGCATTAACATATCCATAAGAACAAATCTCATCAGAATTAGGTACCAGCTTGTAAACAAGAATGCGTGACTACGTATAAACAACACTTAACTGATCAACAGTAGTCTCTATCTCTTTGGAATACGGTTTACAATTGGTCGGTGAACTGTGATGATGATGCTGTTATAATTTTCGGTTGCGAAACACTCAAGGGTACGCATACGCCCGTGCGCCGTTTATGGCATGATTGCACCCAATATAATAGTATTAAAATAAATGATAATGAGGTTCCATAGCACGCTGTAGAATAAAGTTATAATTTATTGACATATAAAAAAAAAATGTGTGCATGCGTTTTCTCTACATGTTTTTGGAAAATAACAAATATTTTCTTGTCTAAACTGTTTAAAAATGGGTTACTCTGTACTCACGTAGAGATATAACTAGTTTTTGAATATTTTGAGTGTCATGGGGCGTTAGAAATTAGAACGGGTCGTTTAGTATAGATATTTCCACACAAGATGACCCTTTTTCATTACCCTTGAGGGCAGTTAATATTTTTTTGTAAAAAAATTGAAATATTAGTATCTACAATAATGTTGCTCTATAAACCATCATTCAATTGATAATGCCCCGAAGTCAAATCCATAAGAATCAGTCGTGAAATATAATTTATCCAAACACATATCTATGTTAGTGGAGTTCGAGTCTTTTGTACATTGAATTAAAGTTCAATTTAAAGTGTTTAAAACTATATTAAAATTAAAAAAATAAATTTAAAATTATTTATTCTAAAACTAAAATTATATGATACCTACAAGCGTCTAAGTACGTACCGTAGATGGTGTTATCATTTGCAATGAAGATTCGTAGTTCAATTTAGATCAGTGGGCGTTAAAGTAGACTTTATGAGCAAATGCAATGAAGCTGTAATGTAAGGTATGACATGACAAGGTTGTCTTACAAAATTACAATCGAATATTACTCGCAGTCACGGATTTAACTCACGAATGAACTGAACGAAGGTAGCCAGGAATAATTAGTAGTTTGATAGTTTAATCGAGAGCAAATCGCGTGTGAATCACGTTTTTAATTCATACAACACAAATTTGTTAGCGGTACATTTAAACACCATGATTGTACTTATAGACGGAGAGCTAGCCACGTCAGATATGACACAATAATGAGAGCAACGAAACCCTCTAGTCAGTTTGCTAAACTAGGCTTCTTTCTAGACCTGGACATCTGGCAGCTGTAAAGTGGTGGAGGTCAAAGAATGCAAACCACTTCAAGAAAACAAATCCTTGAGTTCTGGGTTTGATGCAATATTATGAGAAATTATATAAATAATTCATTGCCAAAAGTTTCTGTTGGGAGAAAGTAGTGCCAAACCACTTATAATGTACCTAATTCGTTGTTTTTGTTCCTGTTTTTGTTCCTGTAATAATGCGCAATGTTTTTTGTTCTAATATTAAAATATAGGCCCTGTAAATTATAACTGAGACAACTTCAGCAGGTTTTATCTATTTTGGTATTTCTATTTTCCAATTCAAAAATTTTACTTATCTGTCACTTGATCTCCACCCATTAAAAGCTGCCAGATGCCCGGATGTAGCAATAAGGATAGTATAGCAATCTAACCAGACGAATTTTGTTGCTCTAATTTTTGTGTCATATCCGACGTGCATTCATGCATTAATTTAATCGCGTACCTATAGCCAAACTATTAGCACTTCTTTCAATTTAGACGGTATTTAATGAAATAGACTGGCCATGTTAAGTTACCTATATAATTAAAGCCAAAATAATGTTGCAGATTATCGAAATTATATGTAAAGAGTGCATATCGTAGTCGAATTACTACTGGGGGCTTAGCCAAGATGATAATCGTTTGCAGAAAACGAATCGAAACGCTGTCCGTCTCTCTATCGCGCTAATATGGAAGAGTGTCCGAGAGCGTGTAGCGTTTCGTTTCGTTTTCTGCAAACGATTGTCATCTTGGCTACAGGGCCTGTTATCTAAAACGCGAATTAACTTCATTGGCATGAGACTGCCAATTATTTAGTTACATAGGTAAACAATGCCCTGTGAAATGTAGTGTGACGCATTTTTTATCTAAAATAAGAAAAAGTTAATACTTACCTCAAATCTCGCCATTCGTAAGTCAGCGTGCGTGCGAGTAGTTAATAACAGCTATTTGTAAAATCGTTGCTCGCTGCGGTGTTCACGCTATTTCGGTTATTGCATTCATTAAACGTGACATTTAACTGCCTGTAGAAGCGGAAAAGTGATATGAAAAATATGACTGTTGTTTGAAAAGTTGGCTTAAATTGAACTGTAGGTATCTAGTACGACGTACTTAAAGCTAAATAGGTATCTATTAAGTTAATAATAGTATTACTTAGTTTGTAAACACTTCAAATTATGTATGTACAGAAATATTTATATCCTACATTAAGTATCTAATCTAAAAGCAATTTAAAAAAAATAAGGAAAAAGAAACTGCTAAAATCGTTTTCTGAAGTAAAATCCTAAATAATAAATGTTTTCTATAAAATTCATATAGGTTATTTTCACAGAAAACAAGGACAATGGGTACTATTTATTCAAAACAGTTAAATGTACAGTGAACCTAAAAAAGCCAGAAAAGCTTGTACTTACCTACCTTGTCACATGCATTAATTTGCCAGATACAAAATACTCTAGTATAAAGACTTATATATACCTTTCCTACGACAATTCCGTACACGGGCTGTTTCAAGATATGTACACACTTTTCGCCTTAATAACGGTGGAAAAAGATGCAAATAAGTATACATATCTTTGAAGTCGATCATGTGAAGGGTTACCGCAAAAAAATCCGGTATTACGAGTGTAATCTTAATGAGGATCTAGCCCATTTGCCACTTCGTACTGCCATTACCTGACCGCAACAACGGTGAGCGGTGATTTACTGGAAATAATAAAAATGTTAGATAAACAGCTGATTTTCTGGGAAAAATAGTTCCGGCTTTGGATCTATGTACTTAAAAAATAAGTTAAGACCATAGGAATTTCAGAAATATATGTGTCTTTAGATCCTCCCTGAAGACCACTGGATTTAATCACATTAATCTATTTTAAGGCATTTTACTCTAGTACCTATTTATAGTTGGCGGGATGACGGACGCATTTCTGAAAAACTGGCTATAAATGACCCTAACTCGGGAGTATGGAATTCTAGGGGGAGGCCTTTGCCCAGTAGTGGGACGTATGGGACACTTTATAGGCTCCAATAAAAAAAAAGTTCGCACCAGGAGCGCTATATCGTGCTCGAAACGTCGGAGATCATTACACAGTGGATACAGGTCCAGTCACGCAGATAAATAAATAAATGGTGACAATAAGACAAAAAAATTTAGGTACACGCCATGCACTTGACAATAAAAGTAATGTGTCACATTGCCGGCACGGCACTTTTGACCTCGAACAATTATGATATTACCCACTACCCAAGTAACACATCAAAGCAGTATAACGGCAGATACAGCATATCTGCATGCTTTTAGCATTTTGAGTTCGTTTTATAGTAGCATTATAAACGTTTATAGTGCTGATATAGCTCTCAAATGGGCACAAATTACCCAGCTTGAGATCCTATACAGGTTATTTAATAGCATTACATGCGCATTATATCTGCGCTATTAGCATTATCGTTGTCATGGAAAGTGCCAATCGCATTAAAGAAGCATTAGTACGCTCTAGTAAGTTGCCAACCGCATTAAAGAAGCATTAATACAGCCAAAAAAGTTGCTAATCGCAGTAAAGAAGCATTAGTACGCTCGATTAAGTTGCCAATCGCAATACAAAAGCATTATACTAGCATAAGAGTGTAGTAAAATAAACCTTACGTCAATGCAAAAACGTCTCTAATACCGACAGAACGAATGTTATATTATAATACAATGAACGTTGTGATTTAACTACTTTGTCTCGCAATATAAAATGGATGAAGACGGTACAAAAAACTAAATGAGTGATACTACATATTTGTTTGCATCGTAACAAAGTTTATAAAAGTTTTTTACTCTTTTACGTTATTATAAATATTACTGCGCAATGTAGTTTACTGTAAATGTGTATATAAGTTTCATTGAAAATTTTCACGCGCCTTTGATTTATGGTAGTTTTGCTATAAAATATTATAAAAAGATATGCGTCATATAAACAAAACAATTGTGTAATCCTCGTATAGAACGAGTTTTGCATTATTAACATAAAAATGTTGGTTGAGCAGTCTTAAATTAAGTTATTTCATTATTATATAGGTATTTTCCTCGTATAAATATGTCCGCATGATTTTATTTTTAGGTTATAAATTATTTACAAAATGGCGTTGGTCTTTATAGACGGAGAGCTAGCCACGTCAGATATGACACAATAATGAGAGCAACCAAAGCCCTTTAGTCAGTTTGGTATACTATGTTTATTTATAGATCTGGAAATCTGGCAGCTTTAAAGTGGTGGAGGTCAAAGAATGCAAACCATTTCAAGAAAACAAATCATAGAGATCTGGGTTTGATGCAATATTACGAGAAACTATACAAATACCTACTATACAATAGTAAGAGAAATTATACAAAAGTTTATGTTGGGGGAAAGTAGTGCCAAACGTTGTACTCGTATAATATACTTCATAGTTTGTCGCTGTTTTTGTTTTCGTAATAATACACAATATTTTTTGGTCTAACGTTTTTTATCGATTTTTGACCAGATTTGAGTCGATATTCCAACATATTCACTACAGATAGAATTATAAGGCAAACGACGTTCTTGAATCTTGTATCTCCATTCTGTAGAGCCGGATCTTGAAATAAATGAGCCGTTATTTTTTATGATATTTTTAAAATATGGTCTAAAAAAACACTTTTATCGATATTCGAATGGTGTAAAGAATCTTACATATACGTACTACATATTAGGGTTCCTCTTTGATGTCTCTAAAAACTGTAGAGAGATTTTAATTTTTAACTAATTAACACAAAATTTATGACCATAAAACCACTTTTTTAGCCTAAACCGGTTCGACTTTGATGTCAAATATCTCAAAGACAATGAATATTGAAGTAAATATAGGATACTATATTGTTTAAAGCCGTTACTGATAATATGATAAGCTATATAAATCATAAGAAAACTAAGGGAATCAGATCTAAGGTCGTTGGCGCCAGGGAGCCCCTTAAAATATAGGCCCTGTCCTTTATTACTGAGACAACTTCGGCAGTTTTTACCTAGTTTGGTATTACTATTTTCCAATTAAAACATTTTCCTAGTCTGTCACTGTGAGCTTCACCCATTAAAAGCTGCCAGATGCCAGGATCTAGCAATAAGAATAGTATAGCAATCTAACCAGACGGGTTTTGTTGCTCTCATTATTGTGTCATATCTGACGTGGCTAGCTCTTAGTCCAATAGCAGCTCAGTGACACTTAAAAAAACCTTATTAATGCCTACAGCATTACACGTGAATAATTATGCTATTAAACAACATTAAGCATTATATACTACTTAAAATTGCTATTGTAGACCCTAAGGCACTAAAACAGCGTAAAGCTGTATAGGGGCTGTTCATAAATTACGTCATCAATTTTTAATAATTTTTATCCCCCTCCCCCTAAAATCATTCAACCCTCCCCCGGCCAAATAAAGTGACGTCATTAAAAAAAATGCGTTTTTAGCTTAATTGTAAAATAAAAAACTATTTAGTAGATAATATTTTATAGCATTAAAAGTTTATAGAAACACGAATTTCATTCCTTTTTGTACACATTGAAGCACTTTTTAAAGATGCGAGAGATGATGTCATCTTCGCAATGACCGCCCCCCCTCCTACGTCATGATACCAACATCCGATGTTCAGACCCCCCCCCCCATTTGAAAGGACGTAATTTATGAACAGCCCCTTATAGTGAATTACTTGGCTTTATAATGGTTTATATTATTGCTATTATACAGCATTAGGAATGTATTACCTACTTATAAATGCTATTGTACACCCTAAGGCATTAAAAATAGCTGAAAGCTGTATATCGAATTTACGTGGCATTATAATGGCTAATATTCATGCTCTTAAACAGCATTAAGCATTTATTTATGCTATTTTAGAACCTAAGGCACTAAACCACACCGAAGCATTAGTGTAGCAAACCAAAACGCAACTGTACAGCTGAATGCTGTACAGTTGCATTTAGGTTCGCTGCACTAAAACTAATGGCTAAACAAAAGCATTTACATTATACAACCGTTACACAGCATAAAGCATTATATAATGCTATTGTAGAACCTAAAGCACTAAAAACGGCTGAAAGCTGTATACTGGATTAACGTGGCATTATAATGGCTAATATTCATGCTCATAAACAGCATTAAGCATTTATTTATGCTATTATAGAACCTAAGGCACTCCCATATAACCATTTTCAGTCGCCGTTACGAAACATGTCGACACATTTCGCGTCGACACTGTTCTATTCTAGTAACAATTTCGGTCGCCGTGTGGTCGCCGTGTAGTCGCCGTTACCAGAAATGGCGAAGAGTCGACGCAGACACATTTGGTCGCACGGTGTCGACGCAGTGTAGTAACAATGTTCCCAGTTTGCGACTAGTTTTCGAATAATCATTCGTTCGATCGTTCATTTTGTTCGTTTCCATTGAGGAAGTGTCACCAGTGTCAGTGAAAAAATATATAATTAAAAATAACTAACATTAGTGACGTTGACGCCAACGTCGCCATCGCTTTAAGTTATTCCTCAGACGTAAGTATTTATTGTACATTTATAATATCAATATTATTGCCTAGATTATTATGGGCAATTAAACTGCTCGAGTGATTTTACTAACGTAGTCTGAATTCATCAACGCGCCACCCCATTATTCAAGTTAAGCCAGTAAAATAATAATTAACAGCTCTGTGCAAGTGTACACAACGATTCACGACTGCTTTATTTGATGCATTTTTGGTGGTCTGAAATATTCTTAGGCAGAATTGTAGCTTTAAAAGTAATAAAAACGCATAATAAACATAGAAACTTGTTAGTTATTATGTATAAATATGTTTTAAGGTTAACAAATATTGCAGTCACAAAGTAGTCGCATAGTTACTGGAATGTGTAAACATGTGTCGAGTTGTTACTAAAAGTAGAAACGACGTTACTAGATTTACAAAATGGCTCCTTGTACTTTTCTGATTCCAGATATCCTCAAAGTTTACCTCGAGGCATTCCTTGGTCAGTCACTGGTTGTGATGGAAGAGGATTACAAAAAACTTAAGGTTCCAGTTATAACAATACGATGAAGTAGCTAGTTACTAAATAATGATGTACTTTTATGATGAACAGACCTCGTAATTTGTAATAACACTTTTAAATTACAAATATCTATTGTCTGAAATAAAATTGTATACATTATTTGACAGTACTCACTGGTGTTTGATTTATGTGCATTTTTGTAATGTTCCCATGGGATGGACCCATTCTAAAAAACGTTTGTGATACGATTACCTAATCCAGCAATTATGAATAAAATTTGTTTGCGTTTTCTTGTTTGAATGGAAATACCACCAAGCATTGTTGGGCAAACAATTAACTAAATTACATATTGTAAATTGTAATTACTCAATATAATGCAGTTACAATTACAATAAAAAAGTAAATTGAAGCTCCAATTAAAAATTGCAATTACAAAATCAAATTTGTAATTATAATTCGTAATTAATTACGTTAGCAATTACCTACAAATTCCTTTTGCGTCATATCTTTTTAAAATTTGGTTTAAAATTTGGCTTAAAAAAGCAAATAAGTAGGACTGGAGTCGCTTAGGTTACATTTTATGATTTAATGACTAATGATTAAATTATTTTGTTTTGTTGCTGCCTACATTGGTTGCTCAAGTAGTGCCAATATTTTTGGATCGAATTATTGGATTCCCCATTGTTTTTTACGCTAGACCTTTGGCTGATGTACCCAACAATTTTTTGGTCTGCCTAATTAAATTGAGTAATAGTATGAAAAATAATTCAATAATTTGATTAAAACCATTGGCACTACTTAAGTAAGAAATGCCGCGCATCCAAGCAATGGAACAGTTTGACAATCTTTGGTATTTTATGTAAATTTTTAGTTACAATGATTCTACACAGTTAAGTAACGTTACGACACATTGTGTATACTTAATTTAAAGTGGTAACGAAGTTTCTACACTGTTTCTACACGTTACCACTTTTTGTTCTTAGTTTTGACATCTGGTCACAAACTGAACGCAAGGTGTATAAAAATGTTTCGAAACAAATGTGACCGAAAAGTATGAACATTGCGTCGACTCTTAGTTACTAAAAAAAATCCAGTCGCATTGTGTGCACACTGTTACCACACGAAGAAACCAAAACTCAACACAGTCGCGAAGTGTAGTAACTGTTTCGACACTTCTGGGTTTAGGTTACTACTTTGAAAATCCTGCGACCAGTATGGTTATATGGGCTAAACCACACCGAAGCATTAGTGTAGCAAACCAAAACGCAACTGTACAGCATTCAGCTGTACTATTGCATTTTGGTTCGCTGCACTAAAACTAAAGGCTTTAAAAAAGCATTTACATATGCCATTATACAACCGTTATACAGCTTAAAGCATTATATAATGCTATTGTAGAACCTAAAGCACTTTAGTGCTTTTAAACAGCTGAAAGCTGTACAGTTGCATTGTGGTGTGCTGCACTAAAGCTAAAGGCTTTACAAAAGCATTTAGATATGCCATTATACAACCGTTATACAGCTCAAAGCATCATAATGCGACAAGTTGCTCGGTGAACGTATATAAGAGTTTATACGGTCCTTAAGTTCTACATAAGTTAACTATTCATATGTTATAATGCTTCCTGTGTTACTTGGGTACCAGTTACACATTTCAAAGTCGTCGCCTTTCCAAAAGGAAATGCCCGAGCTGCTGTATAAAATACTCAAATCAATAGGTGTGCCTATAATATTTGAAGAATTTGAAGAACCCTCCTTCGAAATCTTGAAGTCGGTTGATAACGCAAATAAGAGAATGCAATCAACCACCGAGATTTTTTAAATTTACTCAGTAAATTTACTCAGTCACAATATTGCCCAAGCGCAGAGCATATACGCTATGAAAGTGCGTAACGACGAAAATTCACACTTAGGTACATTTCATATTCATTGGTTGCTAGTTAGCGGCAACGAACCAGTATCCAGTTTAACTGGACTCATGAAAAGGGTCGAAGTAAAAACAGAAGTTAGAGATATAAAATATTTGAAGGGACAGTAAGGCGCATGTACCTAACAACCTGGAGTTGTAGGCGTCCATAGGCTTCGCTAACCGCTTACCATCAGGCGGGGTTAGCTACTGACGTCGTATTTAAAAAAGGCTGTAACTATCATACCTACATACTGGAGGGAAAATGTAATCTTGGAGCCTAACAGAATACTTAATCCAGATTTCAGTCGAGACTAAATTTTGCATCAATTTAGCAGCATGCATTTGGGTGCAAAGGGTTTAGCAGGCTAAGGAAGGACGTGTGGCCCCTGTGAGGAATAGTTGAATTGGTAAATGTCAATTGTTTATCGCCTCATAACTAGTAATCACTCCAACTTTCAGCCCTCTATCTTGAACTGTCACAGAGATAATGTCAAAAATGTATTTTCTTAACATTTTTTTTCAAACTCTTATATCTCCTAATCCATAGCAGCTAAAGCAACAAAATCACAGAAACGTAGTTTTAGTGGGAGTATACCCTATAATTTTATTAATATTTTATACGTGAAAAATAAAAGAAATAAATGTCAATTTATTTTTTGACAACTCTTTCCAACACGTTTTTTTGAAAGTACAATTATGAAAAAAATAATGTAAATTGCTTATAGTATTAGCTACTAGTATACAAAAAATCAATTGATTTTATTTGGTGCAACATACTGTAAAAAAAAAACTAACGAAAGTATTCAAGTATCAAGAGCAGGCTTCTGGACTGAAAGTTCGTTTTTAAGTTTTATGTTTGTTGCAACAAAGGGTGTATTGTTTTTAATTTGACGTATGACTGTCAAAAAAGGTCACTGAACTACTGCTGTGTTAGCATTTGTAACTAATTTTACTAACTACTAAATCAACGAAACGACGGATGTGTTATATGTTTATTATTTTATAAACAAAATTAATTGGTTTCATTATAGTACACGTATTAAGATAACGAATTAAATAACTCATTAGAGCAGATATCACAATATAAGTCACTTAGATAATGACTATCGTAATATTCGTCGTCCCAGGTATAGGACAATGTTATCCTGCAGTCATCGCAATATCCTTTTAACATAATATTTTCGTCAGAGAGCGATATATCAATATCTGGTAAAGACTGTAAAAACAGTTGCTTCGCTATTAAGCTATCTTTAAATTATACAATACTATTATACAATTTATACGCTAGCACATTTAACATAATAGTGAATTGTTTAAGGGAATATACAACACGTTATGTAGAAGAGGAGTCAGATTTTTCCATAATGGCGAAAGTAAGCTTTAAATGTAAATAAAATAAAAAATAAAACAGAAACTTCATGTATATACATTCTTTCAGATGGAAATCATAAAATCAAAAATATTTGGGCTCAACTTGCCACGGTTAATAGCGAAGCAACTGTTTTTACAGTCTTTACCAGATGTTGAGATATCGCTCTCTGACGAAAATATTATGTTAAAAGGATATTGCGATGACTGCAGGATAACATTGTCCTATACCTGGGACGACGAATATTACGATAGTCATTATCTTAGTGACTTATATTGTGATATCTGCTCTAATGAGTTATTTAATTCGTTATGTTAATAAGTGTACTATAATGAAACCAATTAATTTTGTTTATAAAATAATAAACATATAGCACATCCGTCGTTTCGTTGATTTAGCAGTTAGTAAAATTAGTTACAAATACTAACACAGCAGTGTTAGTAGTTCATAGATGGCAGCACCATCTCTCTCGCTATACCAGAATCACGTAAGAGATTCGGATAGGAGGTGCAAGCACGTACTGCGCATGCCCTTAGAGTATGGTCAACGGCGCCTAGCCGTTTCAAATTCAGAGATTGCATATACATGAGAAAATTTGTCAAGTTCCGCCGTGACCGGGTGGTCTAGTGGTCAGGACGTCAGCCGCGAAAGCTGAAGACGCCAGTTCAAATCTGGCCTCGGACACCGGAGGGTTTGGTCACTTTTTCTGAAGTATATGACATCTATTTTCAGTCAAAGGGTGTATTGTTTTTAATTTGACGTATGACTGTCAAAAAAGGTCACTGAACTACTGCTGTGTTAGTATTTGTAACTAATTTTACTAACTGCTAAATCAACGAAACGACGGATGTGCTATATGTTTATTATTTTATAAACAAAATTAATTGGTTTCATTATAGTACACTTATTAACATAACGAATTAAATAACTCATTAGAGCAGATATCACAATATAAGTCACTAAGATAATGACTATCGTAATATTCGTCGTCCCAGGTATAGGACAATGTTATCCTGCAGTCATCGCAATATCCTTTTAACATAATATTTTCGTCAGAGAGCGATATCTCAACATCTGGTAAAGACTGTAAAAACAGTTGCTTCCCTATTAACCGTGGCAAGTTGAGCCCAAATATTTTTGATTTTATGATTTCCATCTGAAAGAATGTATATACATGAAGTTTCTGTTTTATTTTTTATTTTATTTACATTTAAAGCTTACTTTCGGCATTATGGAAAAATCTGACTCCTCTTCTACATAACGTGTTGTATATTCCCTTAAACAATTCACTATTATGTTAAATGTGCTAGCGTATAAATTGTATAATAGTATTGTATAATTTAAAGATAGCTTAATAGCGAAGCAACTGTTTTTACAGTCTTTACCAGATATTGATATATCGCTCTCTGACGAAAATATTATGTTAAAAGGATATTGCGATGACTGCAGGATAACATTGTCCTATACCTGGGACGACGAATATTACGATAGTCATTATCTAAGTGACTTATATTGTGATATCTGCTCTAATGAGTTATTTAATTCGTTATGTTAATACGTGTACTATAATGAAACCAATTAATTTTGTTTAAAAAATAATAAACATATAACACATCCGTCGTTTCGTTGATTTAGTAGTTAGTAAAATTAGTTACAAATGCTAACACAGCAGTAGTTCAGTGACCTTTTTTGACAGTCATACGTCAAATTAAAAACAATACACCCTTTGTTGCAACAAACATAAAACTTAAAAACGAACTTTCAGTCCAGAAGCCTGCTCTTGATACTTGAATACTTTCGTTAGTTTTTTTTTTACAGTATGTTGCACCAAATAAAATCAATTGATTTTTTGTATACTAGTAGCTAATACTATAAGCAATTTACATTATTTTTTTCATAATTGTACTTTCAAAAAAACGTGTTGGAAAGAGTTGTCAAAAAATAAATTGACATTTATTTCTTTTATTTTTCACGTATAAAATATTAATAATATAAGTCACTAAGATAATGACTATCGTAATATTCGTCGTCCCAGGTATAGGACAATGTTATCCTGCAGTCATCGCAATATCCTTTTAACATAATATTTTCGTCAGAGAGCGATATCTCAACATCTGGTAAAGACTGTAAAAACAGTTGCTTCGCTATTAACCGTGGCAAGTTGAGCCCAAATATTTTTGATTTTATGATTTCCATCTGAAAGAATGTATATACATGAAGTTTCTGTTTTATTTTTTATTTTATTTACATTTAAAGCTTACTTTCGCCATTATGGAAAAATCTGACTCCTCTTCTACATAACGTGTTGTATATTCCCTTAAACAATTCACTATTATGTTAAATGTGCTAGCGTATAAATTGTATAATAGTATTGTATAATTTAAAGATAGCTTAATAGCGAAGCAACTGTTTTTACAGTCTTTACCAGATATTGATATATCGCTCTCTGACGAAAATATTATGTTAAAAGGATATTGCGATGACTGCAGGATAACATTGTCCTATACCTGGGACGACGAATATTACGATGGTCATTATCTAAGTGACTTATATTGTGATATCTGCTCTAATGAGTTATTTAATTCGTTATGTTAATACGTGTACTATAATGAAACCAATTAATTTTGTTTATAAAATAATAAACATATAACACATCCGTCGTTTCGTTGATTTAGTAGTTAGTAAAATTAGTTACAAATGCTAACACAGCAGTAGTTCAGTGACCTTTTTTTACAGTCATACGTCAAATTAAAAACAATACACCCTTTGTTGCAACAAACATAAAACTTAAAAACGAACTTTCAGTCCAGAAGCCTGCTCTTGATACTTGAATACTTTCGTTAGTTTTTTTTTACAGTATGTTGCACCAAATAAAATCAATTGATTTTTTGTATACTAGTAGCTAATACTATAAGCAATTTACATTATTTTTTTCATAATTGTACTTTCAAAAAAACGTGTTGGAAAGAGTTGTCAAAAAATAAATTGACATTTATTTCTTTTATTTTTCACGTATAAAATATTAATAATATAAGTCACTAAGATAATGACTATCGTAATATTCGTCGTCCGAGGTATAGGACAATGTTATCCTGCAGTCATCGCAATATCCTTTTAACATAATATTTTCGTCAGAGAGCGATATATCAATATCTGGTAAAGACTGTAAAACAGTTGCTTCGCTATTAAGCTATCTTTAAATTATACAATACTATTATACAATTTATACGCTAGCACATTTAACATAATAGTGAATTGTTTAAGGGAATATACAACACGTTATGTAGAAGAGGAGTCAGATTTTTCCATAATGGCGAAAGTAAGCTTTAAATGTAAATAAAATAAAAAATAAAACAGAAACTTCATGTATATACATTCTTTCAGATGGAATTCATAAAATCAAAAATATTTGGGCTCAACTTGCCACGGTTAATAGCGAAGCAACTGTTTTTACAGTCTTTACCAGATGTTGAGATATCGCTCTCTGACGAAAATATTATGTTAAAAGGATATTGCGATGACTGCAGGATAACATTGTCCTATACCTGGGACGACGAATATTGCGATAGTCATTATCTTAGTGACTTATATTGTGATATCTGCTCTAATGAGTTATTTAATTCGTTATGTTAATAAGTGTACTATAATGAAACCAATTAATTTTGTTTATAAAATAATAAACGTATAGCACATCCGTCGTTTCGTTGATTTAGCAGTTAGTAAAATTAGTTACAAATACTAACACAGCAGTAGTTCAGTGACCTTTTTTGACAGTCATACGTCAAATTAAAAACAATACACCCTTTGACTGAAAATAGATGTCATATACTTCAGAAAAAGTGACCAAACCCTCCGGTGTCCGAGGCCAGATTTGAACTGGCGTCTTCAGCTTTCGCGGCTGACGTCCTGACCACTAGACCACCCGGTCACGGCGGAACTTGACATTTGATTTGCTTCAAAATTCATAGATGGCAGCACCATCTCTCTCGCTATACCAGAATCACGTAAGAGATTCGGATAGGAGGTGCAAGCACGTACTGCGCATGCCCTTAGAGTATGGTCAACGGCGCCTAGCCGTTTCAAATTCAGAAATTGCATATACATGAGAAAATTTGTCAAGTTCCGCCGTGACCGGGTGGTCTAGTGGTCAGGACGTCAGCCGCGAAAGCTGAAGACGCCAGTTCAAATCTGGCCTCGGACACCGGAGGGTTTGGTCACTTTTTCTGAAGTATATGACATCTATTTTCAGTTTATATATAGTAGTGTAACTACTTAAAAATTGCAAATCAAAAAATATTGAACAAAATAATTTGATTTGCTTCACAATTCATAGATGGCAGCACCATCTCTCTCGCTATACCAGAATCACGTAAGAGATTCGGATAGGAGGTGCAAGCACGTACTGCGCATGCCCTTAGAGTATGGTCAATGGCGCCTAGCCGTTTCAAATTCAGAGATTGCATATACATGAGAAAATTTGTCAAGTTCCGCCGTGACCGGGTGGTCTAGTGGTCAGGACGTCAGCCGCGAAAGCTGAAGACGCCAGTTCAAATCTGGCCTCGGACACCGGAGGGTTTGGTCACTTTTTCTGAAGTATATGACATCTTATTTAATCAAATACAAACATTGAAACATTGAAAAAATAATCAACCCAGTTTGACTTGAACAAACATCGATACGCCTTACCGGGGCTCGATATCGCTTTACCAATTAAGCTATGGGTTCAGTTACTGAGCTGACGAAATTCTCAATGCCTTCAATCATCTTTTTGCATTTATTTTTACATCGACTTTATAGCAGCCGTAAGCGACATCTAGGTGCCAACTACTACAGTTAGCTACCCTTCCCGCCGACTCTTTTACAAGTGTCACAACGGAAATAACAGATGGCGCCTGCTATCAACTCATAATTATTTTACTTGTTTTTTTAAAGTGGGTATTCCACTCATACATTAGTATGTTATTTAATCAAATACAAACATTGAAACATTGAAAAAATAATCAACCCAGTTTGACTTGAACAAACATCGATACGCCTTACCGGGGCTCGATATCGCTTTACCAATTAAGCTATAATTATTCAATGTTTCAATGTTTGTATTTGATTAAATATTGTTTGTTCAAGTCAAACTGGGTTGATTATTTTTTCAATGTTTCAATGTTTGTATTTGATTAAATAACATACTAATGTATGAGTGGAATACCCACTTTAAAAAAACAAGTAAAATAATTATGAGTTGATAGCAGGCGCCATCTGTTATTTCCGTTGTGACACTTGTAAAAGAGTCGGCGGGAAGGGTAGCTAACTGTAGTAGTTGGCACCTAGATGTCGCTTACGGCTGCTATAAAGTCGATGTAAAAATAAATGCAAAAAGATGATTGAAGGCATTGAGAATTTCGTCAGCTCAGTAACTGAACCCATAGCTTAATTGGTAAAGCGATATCGAGCCCCGGTAAGGCGTATCGATGTTTGTTCAAGTCAAACTGGGTTGATTATTTTTTCAATGTTTCAATGTTTGTATTTGATTAAATAACATACTAATGTATGAGTGGAATACCCACTTTAAAAAAACAAGTAAAATAATTATATGACATCTATTTTCAGTTTATATATAGTAGTGTAACTACTTAAAAATTGCAAATCAAAAAATATTGAACAAAATAATTTGATTTGCTTCAAAATTAATACAGCCTTTGTTGCAAGGCAACAAATATAAAACTTAAAAACGAACTTTCAGTTCAGAAGCCTACTCTTGATACTTGAATACTTTCGTTAGTTTTTTTTTTACAGTATGTTGCACCAAATATAATCAATTGATTTTTTGTATGCTAGTAGCTAATACTATAAGCAATTTACATGATTTTTTTCATAATTGTACTTTCAAAAAAACGTGTTGGAAAGAGCTGTCAAAAAATAAATTGACATTTATTTCTTTTATTTTTCACGTATAAAATATTAATAAAATTATAGGGTATACTCCCACTAAAACTACGTTTCTGTGATTTTGTTTCAATGCTTTAGCTGCTATGGATTAGGAGATATAAGAGTTGGAAAAAAAAATGTTAAGAAAATACATTTTTGACATTATCTCTGTGACAGTTCAAGATAGAGGGCTGAAAGTTGGAGTGGTTACTAGTTATGAGGCGACAAACAATTGACATTTACTAATTCAACTATTCTTCACAGGGGCCACACGTCCTTCCTTAGCCTGCTAAACCCTTTAGGGTTGACAAATACTACGTGCGTTTTTTTGCATATGTATAGCTTTATCAATAACCCGCATTAACCAGTATTAAAAAAAGCAAGCAAGGTCAAGTGAAGTAAGAGTAGACACCAGAAAAACAATTTTACAAAAATAGCGTAGAACATAGCGTAGCATTCTGTTGTATTTCGCTTTGTATAATCTATGTTTTGTATTGTTTTGTGTTTGTATTTTAAGTGGGTACACTAAAACCAGCGTTGTAACACTTTTGTGCTGCGACACATGCTGAGTGTTATCCTCTTCAGAAACCAGTCATAGCATTGTAATTTTTATTTCTCTAGTTTAAGCATAAGTTTACCTTATATT
Organism: Pammene aurita; assembly: GCA_947086415.1. NCBI lineage: Eukaryota > Metazoa > Arthropoda > Insecta > Lepidoptera > Tortricidae > Pammene > Pammene aurita. The sequence goes on along the minus strand of OX352291.1, from coordinate 48,867,424 downwards.
GTTGTGTCTGTGTTTTGAATAAATACTTCATTCATTCATTCATTTCTATGGTTCCAAACCAGGCATCGTCATTCAGTATCCGGGACATGTCGGCGTCCCCGCCTACCCGGACGTACGGCAGAAAGCACCCTAACCTAAGTAAGAGGAACGAGCGAAGCACAAACATGCAGAAGGACAGTTGACAACGGAACTCTAAAAATCCGATCAGGTTCATCATGTCGCGAATGTCAGTTATGTGCGAGAAATATAAAAACAAGAATAAATTCGTTTGACCTCCGCGTTCGCCAATTTAAGCAACGGTCCGTACAATTTTACGAGTATGTCGCCATCGACGATTGCAGATGATCTATCAGTACGTGAGTTTACATGCAAATGTACATGCAAGTAGTGCTACTAGTTAACGCAAGCCGTGAATAGGAGAGGAATTCAAAGGTAACATTTTATATTGATTTGATGTGATCTTATCTTGATACTCCAATGTATGATCTGGAGATAACGGTCAAATAAGGCGAGCTTAGGGTACGAGATGGTCGGACACATTAAAAAAATGGCAACATCATACATTGTGCAGCATTATGTAGTCGTGATCCTCAGCACAAGATACCTATAAACATAATGTAATTTAACGAATATACTTAGGAATGAAGTTTAATTTAAGAAGTACCTACTTTATACTGTACGATAAAAACGTAAACTTTTGCAACTTAGCCAAGCATTCCAAAGAAGATTTGCAATTTTAATTAAAAAAAAGTGTAGGCTGAGAAGACCATTCCGATTGGAGAAAAATATACGAACATGATATTGATGAATTGCTTTTCAGGCGCTTAAGTGCTATTCATACGAGAGAGGAGACTGATATAATGTCAGTGTCATATTTTTCAAATCTGAATAAGCCTCCAAAGCGTCAAATCGCAACAATATAACTCTGTATCTCATCTACATAATTTATAACGTACTTTTATTCAAATGAGGGTTTTATTTGCCTTTCCAGCACGGCATTAGAAAACAATAGTTACGTCATGTTTAAGGAGCAAATACCAGAGGCGGTGGACACCTAGTGACATACAATTGACCCACTGATAGTGTTTACTGGCGAGATTGTCTTCGACCTTGAGATAAAAGCAGCATACGTAAGACGGTCGTCACATTTAATGAGGATCCGTACACCGAGCGAGACATCGCTACATACGACGTATACGGCTCTCTCGCTTACACACCGCAGCGACGTGAGGAACCGCGTAAATGATAACCGTGTAAGTATTGGATAGGCAACTAATAGTTGACTATCCTAGGAATATTCATATATTTTTTGCAAAAACGGTTGAAGTTACCACAAAAATTTCAATAAAGGAAATATTCTTCATGAAATTCTCTACAATTCTTGCCTTTGAAGTATGTTGCTAAGACTTATAGTTTTCAATCTATGTGTCGCGAAAATTTGAACCCCCCCTTTTTACCCCCACCGCACCATAAATTTAGGTGGCTCTGCTTCCTAAAATGGCAAATGGGTCCTAAAGTTTCACTGTGCAAAAGGTGATCCCATCATCACTAAAATCCGTATAATGCCCTTTGTTGTCGTGTGCACCACCGACTAATGAGACCCACTGTCCATATTGTGTACTCGTAGTGTACTGACAAGGCAGATTTTAAAACCTCTTTGGCATTACTTTTAGTGCGTGACTGCTAGTTTTTTTATTATTTAAACATTTAGAATATTTAAAATATAAGTGGGACCCTATTACTAAGACTCCGCTGTTCGTCCGTCACCAGGCTGTATCTCATGAACCGTGATAGTTAGACAGTTGAAATTTTCACAGATAGCCGCTATAACAACAAATATTAAAAACAGAATATAAATATTTAAGGGGGGCAACAGACATGATTTTTTTGCCGTTTTTATAGATAATGGTACGGAACCCTTCGTGCGCGAGTCCGAGTCGCACTTGGCCGGTTTTTTTATTATAAACTAGGTATCTAACTTTTATCCGCGAGGGGTTTACAGAAAGGCAGAAAACAATAAAAATAATAATTTCAGAAATACTTCGATTTGCTTAAAATGTATGTACAATGAACAAAGCTTGTTCATTGTACATACAGAATATGTATGAACAAAGCTTGCTTTGTTCATTGTACATACAGAATAAACAATAAGAAAATAAATAATAATCCTACTAGATTTTTTAGAACTTAATTTTGTCGTCGAAATATTAATTTCATTAAAATCCACTTTATAAGATTGCAGCTATTTATAAGTAGTTCCTGATTACCACGTGTGCAACTGTATAATTTAGAAAAAATAAGAATAAAAATCAAAAGAACCATGAAAATGAACGTAGATTTAATTGATTTTGTTTTGGGAGAGAGCAATGCATTTTGTTAAGCTTACAATACAACATTCATTGCTGTAATACTAACTCTACCAATTTGTATTGGTCTTGACTAAAAATAGTATCAAAATCATGTCATAAAATATCTGTTCGTAAAAGTCAGTTGATTATTTTGTATCTGAATAAGTGCTGTTAATTGAAATACGTAAAATATTGATTGACGAGTATAAAGCTATACATAACTACCGTTCATTAGATAGATAATAATTCTTCGTTCATTCATTACACAATGGTATGTGGCGCAACGTTATGGTGGTCATTAAACATGGGGTCAGAAGTATCGGACCTTTTGCATAATACGAGGTATGCGGAAGGCCTCGACAATGGCGACACATGTCAAATTACTTGTAATTGACACTTTGACAGTCTTTGTTGGAAAGATTTGGGTACGGTAGGAGTCAAATATTTGATTAGAGTATTAGAGGTAATTGACCATTTTTGATGCCGCCGATGCTTTTAGTCACTAAACGTAATACATTAATTTATTATTATTGTGAGCCTATACTGTTTCACTGCTGGGCAAAGGCCTCCCCCCACTTTTTCCATTAAATCCGGTCTTGTGCAGTCTCTGGCCATTTTTTCAAAAAGGAGTCAAGCTCGTCTCGCCACCGCCGGCGGGGTCTGCCGGATCCTCGATTTGAGCTGTCGGGTTGAGCACTCGAATACATTAAACTTAAGTTTGTAATGTGTTATGTTGTGGCAACATTTCGTATGCCATATATATAAATAAAAAAGATGCGACTCGAATGTTTGGCCAAAGTATATCTACGACGAAACGAATTTACGTCGATACGCATTTTGCGGTGATAGGTATTTGACATCTAAACACATTCGGATAATAATGACCGACTGCAGTATAGGTAAAGGAAATTCAAAAAAATCCTTTTATAAGGTTAAAAAAACGCGCGTGAAGCGTAAGCTTATCCGACTGCCTCTGCCTCGTACGATTTTTAGTCACTCAACAGCCACTTACAACGAAAATTACATACCTAACGACCAATATTCTAAGACTATCGTTTTTTTACGTTCCCAACATTAAGTATATTCGCTAAGTGCTCAACAGAGCTAAATGTTGCAACTGTACTTTATTTTCGAAAGTGGTCATTGTTATCAATTTAGCATCATTTAATCTAACTGCTTATAATATGACCTGAATCTAATTGATGGACAGCTCTATTATTCTTTATTTCATTAAAGTAATACCTTTACTAATATATATCACTTACCTAATCACACAAAGGTTATTCTTTACATTATAACAGTATTCATTATGTTGTGACCTCAGTTCCAATCATAATAGGTTTAATATGAACTACAAAAACGAAATGCTGACATACCTATCTAAAAATCGATGTTTTTATTATAATATTATTTATTTACAAGTGAACATGGCACTGTGGCTATTTGGCTGTAGGAAAACAATCCCAGTCGTATCTCCGTGTAGGTATATAATTAGTGTCATTATACTCATTATAGTTAACATAATTTGTCATATGTCAATATCCCAACCATAAAAATTAATTACAAGTAAATCATAAACTGCTTTTTTATTAAACCACGGTCATCGTAACCAGTTTACCGGCAATCGACACACGTTTTCACGTGGATCCATTTTTTGTTTCCATAATAAATCTTAAGTAAATATTAATGCGCTACTGAGTCGGCTTCACTGATGATACTCGTATGTCAGGGTCTTGGATAATTATAATTACTGCGTCGAGGTCAGACGTTTTCAGATGACCTCTGCGCCACAGTTTAATTATTCAGTTTCTCAACTATACTTTTCAACTTGCTTAATAAATCTATGTTATTTTTGTGCCTAAAACAATAGAGTACTATAAGCAACACATATACCAAGCTGGAAAATATTTCTTAAAATAATAAGTTCGTCTTTGTACTCATCATGATTTATACTTATTTTACACGTATGCAACCGAATACCGCTATTCAAAGGTGTCAAGCATTGCAGTAATGAAAAAAAACACCTAATCCATGCCATTATAATTCCATTATTATGTTTTCAGAAGCAATATTTTTAACAATATTGACAATAAAAACAAAATAATTCGAATAATACAATAAACATACTTTTATGCAAAAAAAATAATTAAATATAGTACTCGCAGTAGATGTAAGTTAGTCGGTCAATGTGCATTTCATTGTTAAGAAAATGAGAGTGTGTGATGATCATTTTAAACACCCCATCCGCTTTTGCGGTTGACTGTGGCAGGGCAGTAGCCAGAGTTGCAGTTAAGATAGGGCAGTGCTAATTTAATATAGTGTATGACCAATTTTAAGGTATGGCATTTACTTTAGTTTCATAGTTTTATGAGCCGATGGTAGTTATTAAGGGAGGGCATTGCTCCACAATGCCCCCTCCTGGCTACAGCTCTGGACTGTAAAAAAAAGATAAAAGATATTTATTCTTCAATTTAGGCACATATGCACGTCAGAACGACGTCTTGACGTTATGGACGTCTGTGGTCAAGAATGTCCTTGAAAAATGTTAAGGTCCACAATAAAATCATTTTCATGTCTAAGTACTTACAATAGTTTGACTGTGTATAAGTAAACCGATCATTCAGTATGTGGGCAGCGTATTAAGCAGAGGGCCAGTAATCTAAGTTAATCACGAGATCGAGCGAGTATTGTTTAATGCTTTAGTCTTTAGTGGTTCACTGCTCGAGAATTGGAGATTTCGACCAATCGTGATTGGGTAGGCACGAGCTCAAAGTTATGTACTATCGGGTTCATAATTGCATACCCAATTTATCAATGAATTCATTCATAAAGTGGGTATGTAATTATGAACCCGATGGTACATGGCTTTAAAATTGGAATCATGTACCTAAATGATTGATTTGTTGAAAAAAATATAAAAATCACTATATGTATGCCTTTTATATTTGAGGAATTCCCTCGATTCCTCATCGATCCCATCATCAGAACTGCGTTTTGACAAAAACGGGACCAATCTGTGTATACATATACCCTAGGGTTCCGCGATAATAAAAAAATCAAAACACCTCTCTCTGGTCGACCGTTCTGACGCGGCGTATCACGATTGTAGGGTTCCATCAAGTATCTCGCTTTCGTAAAAAATATTGAGAACGAAAGACATACAAAATACACCTCATGTCTAAATTTTATTAAGATACGTCATATAGTTTCCGAGTAAAATGGCTGTGACATACGGATGGACGGACGGACGGACGGACAGACGGACATGACGAAACTATAAGGGTTCCGTTTTTGTTTTTGCCATTTTGGCTACGGAACCCTAAAAACGATCATGTATGTTGTATGGGAGCCCCCTTAAATATTTATTTTATTTTGTTTTTTAGTATTTATTGTTATAGCGGCAGAGAAATACATGATCTGTGAAAATTTCAACTATCTAACTATCACGGTTCATGAGATACAGCCTAGTGACAGACGGACAGCGGAGTCTTAGTAATAGGGTCCCGTTTTTACCCCTTGTGTACGGAACCATAAAAAACACAGCGCGTACGAACTCACGGGCAAAAGCTAGTTGATTAATAAATTCCAATCGGAGCTCTTGGTTCATGCCGATGCAACTTTGTCGTAGCAAGCTAATTCGGTCACAGGCGGAGGGCGGGGCCGGTCGATACCGTTCAAATGGAGTGTGAAACGGTTATGTTTTGCTGTGTTATACAAACAACTTTTAACCTTCATTTGTCGTAGCTAAAATTGGCAACATAAATGATGTTATCTTATCAATTAAAAAGAAATGTCAACTTAAAACTAAATAAACAACCTGCTAGTACTAAAAAAACCGGCCAAGTGCGAGTCGGACTCGCGCACCAAGGGTTCCGTACAAACCTGTAGGTATAAAAGTAATAGTTCACCCATCATGACAATCGAGTCATTGTAGTAACTTTAAAATTATTAAAAATATTTTTATTATGTGATGTAACTAAAAATTTACGGTTTTCGCAATTTTTCCTTTATCTGTGCTATAAGACGTTGCTTCGTACAAAATTTCAAGATTCTGAGTTCACGGGAAGTACCCTGTAGGTTTTGATTCCCTAGCGTGTTTCGAAAATTTGCGGAAATTTGCGGCATAAACAGCTGTATATTTTCATTGCGTTGATTTAGAAGTTTCATTTTTTCACAGCTCTAAGGGACAGTAGACCGGAGTATTTAATATAAAGTTCAGCTTGATACCTCCACTAGTTCCTGAGAAAAAGAGGGTTCCGTTTTTTCCTTTCGAGGTACGGAACCCTAAAAACACACCTTCCCTATGGTGTCCACCAGACCTGTGAGTTGTATCTGTAACGTGCCTAGAAGTATAAAAGGGTTATCCAATGTGTAGCTATAATATTTTATTTGTTAACTAGCTTTTGCCCGCGGCTTCGCACGCGTTAAATTCGGGGTAACAAACCATACAAACTTCCACCCCCCATTTTAGGGAAGTGGGGGGTTAGAAAGAGACAAAAAGTAGCCTATGGCACTCTCTATCCCTTCAACTATCTCCACTTAAAAAATCACGTCAATTCGTCGCCCCGTTTTGCTGTGAAAGACGGACAAACAAAAAAACAAACACACACATACACTTTCCCATTTATAATATTAGTATGGATTGACCTCCAGATAATATGCAATTCAACAACAAACACAAACGTGAATACACAATACATAAACGTACATAATATTCATACAAAGAGGTATACATAAACACAAAGAGGTTTCTAATTTATGTTTGGAATTGGATTGGCTTAAGCAGTGCCCTCAGTTCAATTAATTATTTCTCTGTAACTTAGTTCAATTACAATTTCAAACAATCAGACTAAATAAAGACTGTCAATGTTTTATTAGTGTTTCTAATCAATCATTATTGTTTTAAGCATACTGCTTCCATGGGAGACTAATATTATATTATGTCAACCTGTACTTGCAGAAAAGGGCGTAACCAACCCTTACGAAGTATTTTGCTATTTAAAGTTAATTAATATCGTCAAAATAGAAGTTATTTGTACAGATACAGGGCCCCAATCCGACATGCGAAACTATGAGACGTGGATGTCACACTTGTATCGCTAGTGGATAGAGTGATATCCATCTGTCCACACGTGTCCACACGTGTCCACACCTAACTGTCCAGCTGACAGTAGGTCTCGCTAGAGCGTTTTGTCTATGGCTATGGCCACCATTTTAGATATCACTCTTGAGTGATTCCGCCCCGATTTCAACTGTCATAAAAGTGTGATATCATAGTTGTCGCGCAAGCGACTGTCAGTTATGCCATGTCGAACCGGAAACTATCTCATTTGTAACAGTTGAAAATTCGACATGGCATAACTGAAAGTCGCTTGTGAGACAATTATGATATCACTTTTGTAACAGTTGAAATATGGGGTATCTAAAATCGTGGCCATAGCGATAGAAAAAACGCTCTAGCGAGACCTACTGACAGATTGACAGTTAGGTGTGGACACGTGTGGACAGATGGATATCACTCTATCCACTAGCGATACAAGTGTGATATCCACGTTTCACAGTTTGGCATGTCGAATCATATCTATGGAAAGAATAGGTTTTGGGTGCTATAAGTGATAGAACATAAGACTTAATAACTTACATATAGTATAAGTTAGGTATGGTAAGATTAGTTAAGTATTAGGTTAAAAAAACCGGCCAAGCATGAGTCGGACTCGTGCCCTGAGGGTTCCATGCATTACACTATTTTAACAATCATCGAAAATTGCTGTATGTAACAAAAAGAAAAATTGGATTGAGGGTAAAATTTTTTATATGCAAAAAAAATTTTCTTTGTGATGGAACAACAAATAAACGATTTTTGGACTTTTCCCTTTACCTTTAGGACTTACAGCATAGTAAGACCTTCCTTTTTGTCCAAGTTCATGATTCTACGTCTATGGAATAGGTTTTGGGTGCTATAAGTGATAGAACATAAGACTTAAATGGCCGTATCTTTGAATTGAATTGACTTAGAAGTTTGATTTTCTTATAGCTTCAAGGAACTGCAGACGTATCTATTTGATGTAAATTTCAACTTGATAGCTCCACGCATGCCTGAGAAAAAGGTTCTTGACAGACCGACAGATTGACAGACAGACGGACGACAAAGTGATCCTTTTTTTTCCTTTTAGGTACGGAACCCTAAAAATTATAAAAAGTTAAAGGAGTCTTTATTTTTGATTTGTCTATAGGTAGACTTAAATAATTAAATAATTCTCCGATTTCGATTTGTGGTCATGTGTTAATTGCTTTAATTAAGTATACAATTTGAATTCGAGTAAGATTTATAATTAGTGTAAAACTACGCTACCAACAAGTACTCGGTACCTACTACGTTAGTTTAGAATAATTATCAAACACCATAATTCTCCGTGTTATCCGGATTAAAATCGTGATTGTGGTTGTTCATTGCCGGTGACTAATTTGATTGAGAATGGTATATCAGTAGTTGAAGTGGGCGTGCATTTGTTCAACCGATTTTAATACACAGGAAAAATAAATCATCTAATCGTCTAAGCCGGCCTATTATTGTGTACATACACAATAATATCATTCTATTTATTATAAAAATTCTATTTATCCATACTAATATTATAAATGGGAAAGTGTATGTGTGTGTTTGTTTGTCCGTCTTTCACGGCAAAACGGGGCGACGAATTGACGTGATTTTTTAAGTGGAGATAGTTGAAGGGATGGAGAGTGACATAGGCTACTTTTTGTCTCTTTCTAACCCCCCACTTCCCTTGGGGGGTGGAAGTTGTATGGTTCGTTACCCCGAATTTAACGCGAGCGAAGCCGCGGGCAAAAGCTAGTTATAAAAATATAGACATCTAATTTTCAAATGATCACTATGACATGTTGTTAGTAAACTCCGGCACGCCGGCGTGGTTTTACATTAGATTTCAATACTTTTTGCAGTAGGTGAACTGCGTTGCGAGACTGGCATTTTTGTGCATGTAATGTTTGTGACGGGATTCAACTTGTTAGGAGCCCTATATCCTCCTGTATTGGAGCTCCAGAAGCATGTCGGTACATGTAGTACTAACCGTGTAGTTTGAACTAAGTAATTACTAACTTTGTTGATTGGGTCTTCCTGCGGTTATCTAGTCTAAGAGCTTACTACTCAGGTGTTAGTTAATAATAGTTATCATCAGCTTTATTAAAAACGGGACCCTATTATTAAGACTCCGCTGTCCGTCTGTCACCAGGCTGTATCTCATGAACCGTGATAGTTAAGGCAGTTGAAATTTTCACAGATGATGTATTTCTGATGTTGCTATAACAACAAATACTAAAAAACTTTTTACAAAAAAAAGATAAACCGACTTCAAAAAGGATAAAATAAATTATTGTATTATTTATATGCGTTCCAAACTGATATGTATGAAGTCGGTGCCAAGCCAAAAAGTTACAATACCGGTCAAATCAGCTTCAAGTCTGAAAATCACAAAACAGTTAATACGAACGAGGCGTATGTGTTCAGTGAATTGTTCTTCATACTATAGAACTAATTCTGGTATTGACTGTACGTAGGTTTTCATTCTAGTACAGAAAGAAAGTATAATCATGCGTCTTATGATGTTTGTTAATAAACTTTTTTACTAGTTGTCGGACTATCCATATCTTGAACGGAGCCCGTGCTTCGGTTTGAATTATTTATTCTACTTCATCTAAGGTGTTTTATCGAAGTGTAAAAGAATTCAATGGCTAGATTGATTTTTCTATAGTCAGTCACACTGGGTGTGTGGGTCACACCTTTTCAGTAGAAAAAGGCACGATATTTAAATTTTCTATGGTTGACCATACGTGTTTTTTATTTTTATTTGCCGCCTTTTTCTGATTATTGACAAAGTAGACGTGTATCAGAGAATATATACATAGGTACGGTCACGTCTGAAAATATGGATATATTGAATGTTACAAAAACATGTATTAAAGACTTTACGGCTAGGTAATAGGGTCGTGGCTACATATTTTTGTCACATTAAATGTATCCATATTTTCAGACGTAACTGTACCACATTTCATCAAAATTGGATTAGTAGTTTAGACGTGAAAATGTAACAGATAGATTCACATTCACCTTTGCAATATAAGTAGGTATCGATATATTTTGTGATTTTCAGACTTGAAGCTGATTTGACCGGTATTGTTACTTTTTGGCTTGGCACCGATTTCAAACATATCAGTTTGTAACGCATATAGATAATATAATAATTTATTTTATCCTTTTTGAAGTCGGTTTATCTTTTTTTTTGTAAAAAGTTTTTATTTTTCCATTTTTAGTGGTTATATAATTATCATAATCGGACAACGGATCTCGCAATAATCGGTGAAGAAAAAGTTCATAATACGTAACTCAATGTAAGGAAAGTTCCACTTATCACACGTGGTCTTCATCATTAGGTCCACTCCATCAAATTAGTGGTTTTCGAGAGGAAATGCTTGAGTTGCCTAAAAAAACAACCAAATCACCATACATGTGCCTTTAAAAATTGAGGAGTTCCCTTAATTCGTCATGGATCCCATCATCAGAATAGCACCAGATTAATGTGGAACTATCTCAGAGGTAGTTACTTTCAGACAAAAAAAGAATTCCTGAAATCGGATCACGGGTCTCGGAGTAATCACTGAACATCCCACATTTAAAAAAATCATCATCATTATCATCAAAACAATCATCATCATGACGTTCACATCATCAAATTGGTGGTTTCCGAGAGAAAACCCTCGAGTTGATTAAGAAAACACCCAAATCACCATACATATGCCTTTAAAAATTGAGTTCCCTCAATTCCTCATAGATTCCATCATCAGAACAGCACCAGATTAATATGGGACCACCTTGAAAGTTTCAAACAAAAAAAGAACAAACAAAGAAGATCTATTTTCAAAAAAGAACTATTCAAATCGGACCACGCGTCTCGGAGTAATCGGTGAACATACATAAAAAAAACCGGCCAAGAGCATGTCGGGCCACGCTCAGTGTAGGGTTCCGTAGTTTTCCGTCGGTCACAGTAAGTGTCCCCACTTAAGATTTAAAATAATTTTAAGCAAAAAAGAACCGACTTCACTTAGCCTCCAAAGCAAATGCTCGAGCTGCTGTAAAAAATACTCAAATCACTATAGTGTGCCTATAATAGTTGAAGAGTTCCCTCGATTTCTCCAGGATCCCATCATCAGATCCTGACTTGGTTACAATGGGACCAACTGTGAAGTATACTCTTTCAAACAAAAAAATAATTTTCCAAATCGGTCCAGCCGTCTTCGAATAATCGGTGAACATAAATAAATAAAAATAAAAAAATAGCAAAAACAAAGATCCCGACGAATTGATAACCTCCTCCTTCGAAATCTTGAAGTCGGTTGATAACACCCCCATGTAGAATATGATATGAGCGTTCCACGTACAGCGACATCTATCGGCAAATTAAGTAAACTATTGCGCGCGAGCTTAAAGTATGATTGATATGGGATAATTCTTTATTGGGTGGCTAACCGGCCAAGTGCGAGTCGGACTCGCGCACCGAGGGTTCCGTACAAACCTATATAGGGGTAGTAACTTTAAAATTATTAAAACTATTTTTACTATATGATGTAACTAAAAATTTACGGGTTTCGAAATTTTTCCTTTATCTATCCTTTAGACGTTGCTTCGTACCAAATTTCAAGATTCTGAGTTCACGGCAAGTACCCTGTAGGTTTTGATTCCCTTGCGAGTTTCGAAAATTTGCAAATATTTACGGCATAAACGGCTGTATCTTTTGATTGCGTTGGCTTAAAAGTTTGATTTTTGTACAGCTCCAAGGGACAGTAGACCTGAGTATTTGATATAAATTTCAGCTTTATACCTCCACGCGTGCCTGAGAAAAAGGGTCATGACAGACGGACGGGGACAACAAAGTGATCCTATAAGGGTTCCGTTTTTTCCTTTCGAGGTACGGAACCCTAAAAACACAAAGGTTATAGGTACCTATATGTACACAGTGCTGAATATCTAATTCTTTTTGACTGAGTCACAATATATCTTACACAGCCTGTAAATTTTATACGGGCGTATACTGTATCCACCTATAGTATCCAGCAATGGGACTCATATAGTATAATCATTTTTGTTAATAATGTGTTATTATGAAATAAAACAATTAAAAGCGGAACGCTGTAAAGTGTTCGAAACGTCGGGATGTAATTTAAGCTCAGTACACGCGATAAAATCCGTTTTTAATTGTTTTATTTCATGAATAACTATCGCGGCAACCGAAGACAATAGAATGTGTTATTAATTATGCGTAACGATTTTTTAAAGTCCTACCGGGCACCAATGTACGCTATACAACTGATTTAAAATTGACCTAACTGACATGACGCATTGGTAATTTAATTGTCATGGATGCAATACATTGCGGGCTAAATTATTATGTATAAAAAAAAAATCTTATTTTCATAAAGAAATAAATGTAAATAGGTTCCCTAGGTGCAATACTAATCGCCAGTACAATATACGCCCGTATAAAATTTACACACTATTTGGACATGGATAAGCAATAGGTACTGTGTCATGATCGCCATTTTGAAATTATCGAGTTTAAAGATTTGCTCAGTACTTTTGTCAAACTTGTTCTGGATTTATCAAAATATGTTAATAATGTAAACATATGGTTGCAGTATTGTATACAATACTTAATTAAATAAAATATCACGAAAAAACATGTCTTGTTTCCATAAAATATGCAAAAAATGTTATTGAAAAATGGGGAAACGTCTACTTTCAGAAATGGACCAAGAGCTGGCTACGTCAAATATAACACAATAAGAGAGCAACACAACCCGTCTGGTTAGATTGCTATACCATCCTTATTGCTATATCCGTCTGGCAGCTTTTAATGGGTAGAGGTCAGAGTGGCAGCTTAGCAAAATTTTTGAATTGGAAAATAGTAATACCAAAATAAGAAAAAACTGCAGGACAGGGCCTATATAGGATGTATTGTTGATATAACCACATACGCTAAGGGTAGTTAATAAAGACCCTAATAAACATACTTTCATATGTTTTATTAAAATTCAACTACATTTTTTTCCATATAAAACATTTTAGCACGCAATGTATCATCATTGTATTGATGTCTGTGTTGTGTTAGTGTATACGCAGTACATTATACTTCGTTTGAAACTACTTTCCCTCAACAGAAACTTTTGGAAATTATCTAATTATATATATAATTTCTCATAATATTTATTCAAACCCAGAACTCTAAGATTCGTTTTCTTGAATTTGATTTATTTATTTGTTTATTTGTATAAATAAATCTTACAGGCTTACGGTGGACACCAACACGCTTGTAAGATAAAATACATCAGATAGTTACATATACAGTTAACGTCTACTTAATGAAGTAAATAATAAATTACAATATAATACAAAACAATTGAATTAATAAGAATTACATTAAAATTATAAGTTAGATTACACGGTCAATATTGATTGCAAAAATTGTACTTACCAGTTAAATAAAATTAAAATCAAATGTCCCAAAAAGTCAATTTAAATTACAAGGAAAAAAAAAGAAAAGTATAATTAAATGCATTGCTTTGACCTCCACCACTTTACAGCTGCCAGATGTCCGGATCTAAAAATAAGCATAGTATAGCAAACTGACTAGAGCGGTTTCGTTGCTCTCATTATTGTGTCATATCTGACGTGGCTAGCTCATCGTCCACTAACAAATGTTTCAAGTCTCTTATTACTGCAAATCAAATGCAAACTATAGGTATACCGCGCATTCTGCAATAACAAATTAATCAATTAAGCTTATAATGAGCTTTATCAAGTTCATTCTGTAAAATTATAAAAATGGTCTGTGATTACTAATTCGTTGCCCGGTTAAAAAGGCCGCGGTGTCGCATTTATCTTTTTAATGGTGAGCTCTCTTGAATTAGTGACAGCCTGCTACGGGAAATATTTATTTTGAATATTCTCGGTAATCCAGTCAGCAATACAATACAAAACAACAGTATACTTTCGATTATTTTTGTCAAAGTTTGTCTGGAAGAAAAATCGCATGTCGAAAACATCATTTACCTAATCATAAAAACACTCGTCGTCGTTCGGGAGACACTAGTGTAGGGGGTCTTTAACACGTGCGTTTTTTTATATTTATGAGTACATGTATAAATTCCAAACATTTGACTCCTGACACTGAGGAACATTCCTGTAAATATTAATATTTCCGTGGCACATCCCCACTCCCGAAGGTCAATTAACAGTGAGTAATGTTGCGAATAATTTTCCGGTCCTTGGGGAAATACATCGTGACAAATTCAGTTCATAAAAACATTTAGCTTACACTGAATTAAGACTATGTTAAGAATAAATGTAATAAAAAAATATTATAGGTAAGAAAGAAAACCAATTACATTTTATAATGACCTAAAATATCCCATCATACTAAAATGCGCTCTCCCGTATATAGTACTTCGGTACTTTAAATCATATTTCACCTCCTTTATAAGAAACAAGACGACGTAGCGAAAACTCTATTAAACAAAATCCATTCATGCTATTTCAGTTCGTGTTCAATTCGCGGCGGATTATTTCTTTTGAAGGCACTAATAACTCTTTCAGCTTTGAAGAAAAGACCACGACTTGGGTTTACCGCTGTTTTCTATGTTTCTTTACTTGAAAATTGTGTCTTTAGAAAATATACTTATAGTTGTTATAATTCGAGCGTATTAATGTCCGTGTCTAAAACGTGTAGAGTGGGTTATACATGAGTTATACATATGTTCAAGTATTTACATATGTAATGCATAATTTGGCAAAACCATGTCGTTGTATGTTTTTTGCCACTTGTTATTAATTTGCTAAAATTATGATAAATGGTATGAGAGAGTAACACAAAAACTGCTGTATTTTTTAAAATTTATTATTTAGGCTATTTAGGTAATTAATGTATTTTACCTTTTACACGTTTGTTTATAAACATTGTTATTATAAAACTATATATAATCGTTAAACTGCTTATTATTTATAATCAATACACATTCTAATATTTAACTTATTTTGTTCACATTAAGGAAAGACGAATGTATTAAAATTCAGCTGCCTAGTCCTAACTAAAAATAGCATTGTAATTTAAGTTACTTTTGTTACAGTGACCTACATGCTTCTCAAAGACGCTACATATGCAAACCTCAATAAATATATTGTCATAAAACTTCATCAAAGTATCCCCCAAAAAGTCCGCCAATAATCCCATACGTGGCCGCACTATCAACCGAATAGGGTAGCATCGTTTATCAATAACCGGAAGGTCGACAATTGCGTGTTCACTCTTGCTTGCTACTAACAATTCTGCAGGCGTCTAAGGAAACCGAACAAGCCATTTTGATCCGGTTGTGTGTGATGTATGGACGTAGCGTTGGGATTTGGGACAAGCGGTGGAATTGGATTTGGCTTTAGACGAATTCGCGGAGGGTTAGAAGATTGAGGATAGTGTAAAATATGAACAACATGATGTGAGATACAGATCGGCATTTACATTTTAATCAGTGCTTAAAATTGTATAACATTACTCTCAGTGACAGTAATAATACCGATTTAAACTCACATCGCGTACACTTACTTTTATTATTTTCCTGACGTTTCGAGCGTGTCGTAACGCTTGTCACAGGCAGACTGGCAAGGAATTGTATCAGCATCTTCTAGATGTGCGGGGTTTTCGAACTAGACGCACGAAATAAGTGTACGTGATTAAGTCCCGATTTTGTCAAAATAATGAGTAAATAATACCGTCGGTCATCTCGAATATCTTGATATAAGTAAATACATAAGTAGCTACCTGTTATTGTTTCAATATCGAATTGAGAGTAGGTATATTATGTTAAAAGGTAAATGTCATTATTAAAGGTCCATCAAACTTCAAAATATCAATATTATCTAATAAATATCAAATCAAGTCGAATAGTATGTTTGAATATGCCTCCTAGTACCATAAATATCGAAGTACTAGCTTTTCCCCGCGGCTTCGCCCGCGTACAAAAGGAGGTGCTCAGTTAGACTCGAATCTTTGTATATGTATGTATGTTTGTCCGCGATCAACTCGCGATTTAGATGCGGTTTTCGGAAAAGTATTTTTTACATTCTGGAGGTTTCGGTATACTTACTACGTTTTTATGAAAGCGGCTCGCTCTTTTTTTTAAATAAATGAATGCAATCATTATTGAATTGTTCCGCCAGCAACGACTTACTACTACTAATAAGAGATTATAATTAATGCAGATTTCTACTCTTGAATAGAAGCTGTTCCCCGCGACTTCGTTTGCGTGGATATAGTAATCCACCCTCCTTTTTATCCACTTAAGGAATGACTTCTGGGATAACAACTACATTATCATTCCCCAGAACTCAAACTATCTCCATATACCAAATCCCCATACAAACTTTCAACCCTTTTTTTACTCCCTAATGGGTTGATTTTCTGGATAAAAACTATCCTGTATTATTTCCCGGGACTCAAACTATGTGCATACGAAATCTTGTCTATATCGGTTCGCGGTTAAAAATTCTCCATACAAACCTCCAACCTCCATTTCACCCCCTTAAGGGTTCATTTTCGCGATATAAACTATTTTATGTTCCTTCCCGGGACTCACCCTACCTGTATACCAAGTTTCATCTAAATAGGTCCAGCTGTTAAAATTTTCCTATAAAAACTTCCAACCCACTTTTCACCCCCTTAAGGGTTGATTTTCGGGATGAAAACTTCCTCATCTCATTTTGGGCTATACTCCATAGGGGATGAATTTTGAAAAATCCTTTCTTAGTGAACCCCTAGATCTTATGAGGAACCTACATGCCAAATTTGGAATCTCTAGAACCAGCGGTTTGGGCTGTGCGTTGATATGTCAGTCAGTCAGTCAGATTCTTCTTTTATATATTTAGATAAATCGTTCGACTATTGGTTCTCGCTTTTTATCAATAATCAACTAATACAGCCGAAAGAGTTACGCTGATAAAAAATCGGTTGTCTGTAAAGTCGGTTTACTGACGATAGTTGAACGTGACAACGTCATAAGAAAATACTGATGGAATGGTTGCATTTTTCAAAAGAAAATTTTAATTTCACTGCACTTCATACTTGACGAAAACATGTAAATGTATTATTGTATAGCAGCTGTCCACGCGGACGCATCGCTCACTCAAGTAGGAGAGAGACAGATGTCGAACGCTGCCGAACGCGAAGGCCGATTGTGCCTCTTTGTCGCTTGTTCCGCGCTCTCGCTTGCACTTCAAGCCAAGTTCAGTGTGCGGCAAAATATTTATGAATTTACGAAATATGGTTATAAATATTCCGCATATCAGAAAACAATAAAACAATACTGACTAGTACAGCAAAAAAAACTGAATGCACATCAAAGCGGTGTTTTCATGTGAATTGGGATTTTTTTTGTTGTGCAAGTGAGCTTCATACATGGTTATTTTTATGTTGCGATTTTAAATATTAACCGTAAAAATTCAATTAATTACGATAATTTAACAAAACTAAGCCTGTTGCGAGTTGCGAATAGTAAAAATGCACATGTAAGGAGCGGCATTTGTGCACGAAATCGACATACAATTGTCATGAGAGCTGTAAGCCCATTAAATCTTTATTTTAAAATATAACACTTATCTTTAGAATATAGTTTCATAGATTCATAGATTTATTGGTATTAATCATACACTGTCAATATAATAATATAGTTAAAAACTTAATTAATAATTAATATTTCATAATACTTTGATCCTTTAACAAATACCTTACGCACAACCTTTTTGCCGATCTTATTTGGAGGTGACGTGTCATCATTAGAAGCCGACTTATTTTCACTACCTATTCATAAAGGTGGTTTAGCAATATCTAATGGTGCTACCACCTCAAACTTATACTATGATATGTCTAAAAAAGGCTGCTCAGTTCTTTCATCGTCCCTTATTGAAATGAGCCATATGGAACTTGCAAAACATCATAAATCCCTCATGGATGCACGTAAAGAATGCCACAAACTAAAAGAAGCTCACGACGATAATTTTTTAGACTCGATTTTAACCAATCTCCCACCCATCAAAAAAAGAGCCATAGAAAGGTCAATTGCAACCAAAATGAAAACAAAATCCTCCAGTTGGCTATCCGTTATACCCACAAGCAAAGACCATTTTGACCTTTCTCCACATGAATTCCGAGATGCCCTTTCAATACGTTACCATCGAACACCGATCTCAATGCCAAAATCTTGTGATGGATGCGGTAATAACGATTTCAACATCGATCATGCCCTGTGTTGTAAAACCGGCGGTCTCATCACGAGACGACACAATGAATTAAGGGATCTATTCTGCGAACTATGTCAACATGCATGGGGAAATGTTGTCAAAGAACCCATAATCACTGAAGGTGACACTGGTCTACGAGGAGATTTAGCATGCCGAGGCGTGTGGGTTGCACAGAGGGAGGCGTTATTCGATATCCGTGTTGTTGACACCGACGCTCCCTCTTACATATCACGCCCTGTTATTTCTGTCTTGAAATCTGCCGAATCAGAAAAACAAAAAAAATACTCGAATGCCTGCGAGTCACGTCATGCCACCTTTATACCCCTCGTCACCTCTGTGGATGGAGTTTTTGCCCCACAACTGGCCAACTTCGTAAAACACCTCGGGGAAGCACTGGCATCTCGCTGGAATAGATCCCTGTCCAGTGTTTTAGGCTGGCTCAGGGCCCGTATAACTACCTCTATAATTAGAGCGACGAGCATGTGCATCCGAGGTACCCGCCATAAATGGAAGCCAGTAGCAAAACTCTTTGGCTTCGATGATGGTGCTGCGCTTCCACACTCCGACTGACATTTTATATTTATTGCTTAGTTCCACCGAAATATGTTTTATTTGTCTGTATGTTTACCATTTGGTCAATAAATGATTGTTATAAGTGTTGTATTAAGATTTCATAATAACAAGTTTGTGTAAAGTCATAACAAAAAATGTACAATTTAAAATATTAAATGAATAATTTTTATGGATAAATACATTAATTACAATAAGAGTAAGTAGGTAAACATTATAATGTCATATATGGCGACTTGGGCATTTTCATTCATCCAAGAACTCATCAACTGAATAATAGGCCTTCGACAGGCAATACAATTTAAATTTATTTACAAATTGACGCTCAGTGTCAATATTTCTTATTCCCTCAGGGATTTTATTGTAGATTATAGCACCCATTATACCGAGAGACTTAGCCGTTTTCTGTAGCCTGTGTTCAGGAATAGCCAAACATGGTTTCCTCCTTGCGGAGTTGCTCCGTGCTTTAGGGAAATCGCCTGGGGTCCTTCTGACATTCTTACCGACCTCGAAGTACTGAGAGCGCCATTCACACTTAGGAAGTTCCCGAGCCTATCACAGAGTCCCGTTTCGAAGATCTTGGAAACTGCAGGTACGAGGGATATTGGACGGTAGCTTTTCATAACATTCTTAGCACCTTTCCCTTTATACACCGGAGTTACCCTGATCTTTTTGAGCGGAGCAGGGTACAGGCCATTCGAAACAGAGTCATTAAATAATTCACATACGTGATATATAAAGTTTAATGGTAAATCATGCAAAATTGCCGTCGGAAGCCCATATATATCTTTAGTACCTTTAGCCTTTAGTCGTTTAATGACCCTTAAAATTTCTTGCGTCGTAAACGGTGATATGTACATGCTGGATACCTGAGCCGGACGGGTGGCACGCAGCAGGCGCATCGCCTCGGCCAGGCGCGGGCGCACCGGGGTGTCACGGACCACGCTCAGGTAGTGCTGGTTGAGTGCGTCAGCCAAATAAATAAAATAGTATAACACAGCGCAAACACTTCTTAGGGTTCCATAGCCAAAATGGCAAAAACGGAACCCTTAAAAGTTTTTTGAAACATGTCCGTATGTCAAAGCCATTTTTATTATAAAACATATATTACTGAAATTTTATCTAGAGGTGTGTTTCATGTGCCGCTACTTAGTTTTCTGGCTAAATTGCTAAAAAACTTTTAGGGGAGGCACTCCATACATACATATGCCAAACTAAATGTCAAAAATATATTTTTTGTAAATATGAACATGTTGTACGATACGATTTTAAAAATATCTTATATATATATATATATATATATATATATAGAGGATTTGTAAAACTGTTTTATTAAGTCAATATTTTCAGAAATAATTGCTTCGAAAGTCTAAATATAATAGGCCCCCCTTCGGTATAAAATCTAACTTTTAATCCGTAAGTCTAAAAAATATGAAAAAAACCAAGAAGGCTTAGTAATTAATTTCTACGAAAATTGTTTCACATATTATCGGGTTTATCCGTTTTTGAGTTATCTCAAGAAACTACTTTCTACGGAACCCTACAATATGCGTGGTCCGATACAAACTTGGCTGGTCCTTTAAAGATATTTGACAGGTAGTATTAACCCTTAGTAGTAATTTATTTATTTACTTTGTGTTGATAATTAATATAAAATTTGTATTTATTTCACCGACATAACTAGTAAAGTTTTTTTAGGGTAGTCAACGCGCATGTGAATCTTCAGGGGTTGCAGGCGTCCATAGGCTTTATGCCTGCTTTCCATCAGGTGGGTCGTATGCTTGTTTGCCAGCGTCGTGGTACAAAAAAAAAAGCTTTTTTTCCTTTGTTCTTACATACATACATTGAAATCTTAAATATCAGCAATTTTTTATTAGAATCTTAATCAGGCTTTGCTCAGAGATAGTTAGTACACTGAAATTTGGTATGAGTATGTGTTTTAATTACGCCTACAAAGTGGTAAAACAATAAGTATCTGAAACACATTGTTGGATAGGTCTTTCAAGAAGAATAAGCCTTAAACAACTTTTGGATAAAACGAATACTTTCGTAAATAATAGCTCCGAAAGTAAAACATGCTCTTTTTCCTGGAAGTCCTCACTTCCAGGAATTTTTCCAAATTTTTTGTGTAATGATTTTTTGGACCCGGGGTATGTCCTTAAACTACGTCCGGACCTGGGTATGTCCTTAAACTACGTCCGGACCTGGGTATGTCCTTAAACTACGCCAAAAAGAGAGGTATGGGCACTGCGAATGGCATCTCGCTAAGTGTGGTAGGGCACGTTCAGCGAATGTCATCGCTCAAATGTGGAGCAGAGCCCGACTGGGGAAGTACCTCCATCTTACAGAAAACCACAGCCAAATAGCACTAGACCCTACTCATAGTGTTGTGTTCCTGCTGGTGAGTAAGGTTGCCAAAGAGCTCAAAGAGGACCCAGTGTGTTGACGATGAGGGATCTTCTTGTTCCTTTATTCGTCAACACAGTGAATCCTCCTTTTTGTAAAGGGTCGGCAACGCGCATGTGACTCCTTTGGAGTTGCAGGCGTCCATAGGTTACGGTAGCTCCTTACCATCAGGCGGGCCGTATGCTTGTTTGCCACCGTCGTGGTATAAAAAAAAATGAAATACTTATCACGTATTTTCAATAAAAACTATATGGAATCAAATCGGTTGAGCCGTTTTTGAGTTATGCCTATAGTAAAATAACGTAAGTGCCACAAAACATCTCTTTATAAACTACCTTTTGAATGGATGTATTGTAACAGGCTGGCAACTACGGATCCTTACACTGAGCATAGCCCGACATTCTCTTGGCCGGTTTATATGCAATCCTTTGCAGTTTACTTCGCAATTTCTTGATTGATAAATTATTATAAAGTGTAACATTAAATATTGTGTTTAATCTTTAAAAAAAATGCATGTGTCCGCATCGCATGAACCCTCTGCAGTTATTTAGTCTTTAGGCACAGTAAGTCAGATATTATTGCTCACGGGCCAATCACAAGTATATGTAGCACAAGGGAAGCACGCAGCGACGCGCGACACAGCCTCCTCGTCTCAAAGCTAGCTCACGACTGCCAGCAACGCCGTTTTCGAGCTACCAACGCACGAAATGTGGAAGTATGATCAAGTTGTTTAAGAAAATTTAATCAATTTAAATATCCTACGTTGTGTTTGTAGTGTTCTGTAGTACACATTTTTTAGTTCAACAATATTTTAAATCGAATAAGCCGTTCAGTAGATATAAGCAAAATTAAACGTAAAACGACATTTCGTTACATTTAAATAACGGAGAAACTATACGTTACACGAGTTATTCAAACGTTGCAAATATTGTACATGAAATGGTAATTAACATATATTTTAAAAAAAATTTTTGAATGACTCGTTATTGAGATATATCCCTTAGAAAGTAACAGTTTTCGGCCACATTCAGCGCCTAGCGCCTTAAATGGAACGCCACAGAGCGAGGTAACGCCGCATGAGTCATGTTTTTTCGTGCGTGCAGCCGGCTCCATCGAATTATAAGACGTTATCACGTCAAAAACATAGGCCTAGGATTTCCTTAACGACCAACGACGACCACTTTTAAAGTACATTGCAAAGAAATTTTTTTTTTCATTAGTAGACGCGGGTGAATTCGAGAGAACAATATTTCACTGGAGTACGGATACTGGAGTTATAATACATATATGTGTAAGTAGATATATAAAACACACTTATTAAATAAATATTATACACACATTTTAACGGAGTACGACTCTACATAGGTAAATCTGGTCTGGAATAAGCAATACCACCGACAAACTCCTAATTTCCTTTAAAACCGCATCACTAAAAACACGAGTATGCTAAAATCTTCGGATGCTGATGGTTAATCCAAGCAAGAAACATGCTTATCAACAGAGGCGTTGAGTTCAAATTTAGGTAAATAAATAAATTACTATTCGCACTGACATAACCAGTCGAAAGGACTTAAGTATAATATGCATTGTTTAAATTTGAACCGTATTAACATTGAATACGTAAGGATTTAGTTTAATAGTTTCCATTTAGTGCAAAGGCGTTCCTAGATCTAGCAATAAAGGATTTCAAGGGATGTTCGATTTCCGGCGTGAAATAATTTGATCCATCATAAATTTAATGATTCGATGGGCCAACACTTTTCGAAAAACTACAGACAGAGACAACCCTAAATGACTTCGTCTTTAGGTGGCTCTGCTTCCTAAAATAGCCTATGGGTCCTAAAGTCTCACTATGCAAAAGGATGTCCCATCATCACTAAAATCCGTATAATGCCCTTTGTTGTCGTGTATACCACCGACTATATGGATAGTACCTACACTCATGTTATCTTTAATCAAAGTCATACTATGCATTGCAACGCTATGTTACATTAAAATAAAACTTGAGTGTGTATTTTACGGCACAAGAGTAAGTACTGAATACTGCTACTGTGAACAGTGTATATATCTTCTTTTTGTACATAAACGATTAAAACATTTCTCAATGTAACATTATACTGTACATTTTTTTTATATTGTATCAAACTGTTTGTTTTCTTCTCGCTAAAGAGGTTTACAGTAAAAAAAAACAGTTACAATCTCTTTTCATGTTCAATGGTGAACGAGGGCCTACTGCGAACCCTAAAAAACAAAATTTCGTTATCTGTTTCTTTTTCGCTCGAATTAGCAAGTGCGATATCCCACTCTATCGCTCTATTAGAGGTTCACGGTAAGCCCTTTGTTTAAGGATGGTTCACATTGTAACCTTCCGCGTCATATACGACACTTCCGACACTTCATCTAAATATATAAATGAAGATACTGACTGACTGACTGACTGACTGTCTGACTGACTGGCTGATTGACTGACTGACTGACTGACATATCAACGCACAGCCCAAACCGCTGGTTCTAGAGATTCCAAATTTGGCACGTAGGTTCCTTATAAGGTCTAGGGGTGGACTAAGAAAGGATTTTTCAAAATTCACCCCCCAAAAGGGGAAAATGTGGTCATAAAGTCTGAAAATCAACATGGGTATCGTATCCTGTTTGAGTACTTATAATAATAATAATAATAATAATAATAAATACTCTTTATTGCACACCTCATACAGTTACAAGCACAAATTTTACAATTAGATAAATTTAGGTAGAGGTAACAACAGGCGGTCTTATCGCTAATGAGCGATTTCTTCCAGACAACCTTTGGGTAGTGGAGACTAGAGAAAAACAATAAGCAGTAGGTGGTGCATAGACACAAAAGAGACGAAATAGATAACACAGCACATTCATATGAATATACATACTTAAATAAATACAAAATAAACATACATATACGTACATATATAATACACACAGTAAGAAACAACAGTGTCAACTTAAAACCCTAAGGAAGAGATAAATAGTATTCCTTAAGTTGCGATTTAAAGCTACCAATAGATTGCGCGCGTTTTATGTTGAGAGGGAGAGAATTCCACAAACGAACGGCCTGGAACGTAAATGAGCAATTATAAAATTTGGAAGATGAAGATGGCACTTTTAGGAGCAATTTTTGAGAGGATCTAATAGAATTAAGATAAGAGTAACGCTCTTTGAGGTAGCGGGGAGTTGCAGGGTTAAAAAGTATAGAAAAGAGTAAAGAAAGTATGTGAGAGTTACGGCGGTGACGGATAGGGAGCCATTTGAGTTGAGAACGAAAACTAGAAACATGGTCGAATTTGCGTAATCCGAAAATGAACCGAATGCAGGCATTTTGAATACGCTCAAGCTTATTAAGTTGCTCCTCGGTTAGGTCTAAATAGGAGATATCTGCATAATCAAGAATGGGGAGAAGTAACGACTGAGCAAGCGCAATTTTAGTAGCAATTGGCAGGAAATTCCGGAGCCGTCTGAGAGACCCTATGGCAGCAAACATCTTCCTGCTCACTTATAGTACGTGGGCGAAGCTGCGGCAAAAGGCTAGTTTGGTATATTAATCGTCACGTGATCCCCGGAGTGAAGTGAAGTGTTGGAAGTGTCGTGTAGGACGCAGAACGCTACACCGTGAACGAAACTTTATTCAAACGAATTCGATAGTATATGGTGTACCAAAATTTTTAAAAGTGGAACGATGTGATTTCCGGCGGAAGTTGGTAGCGCTTGCGCGGCGCCATCGACCGCGGGGCAGTATGGGCACAGATCGCGATGATACCGAACCGTGCTTTATGGTTACATGGCTTAGGACGGGGTTGGGGTACGGCTACTTGGGTCACTATCTGACTTAGCACATTAATATGAAACAACTCCATTTCCTATTATTTATTTATATGAGCTAAGAATGTCAAACAGGATTCCTATTTGGTTGTTGTAATTTAGAGGATGAATCGCGTGTTATCACTTATTTTATTCTATCCCGTGACCACGAGCGCTGTAAAGAATTCGAAACGTTGTGAGATTTAAAATAAGTGATAACACGCGATTAATCCTTTTAATTACAACAACCATAATGAATAATCATCGCGGCAACATAAGAGTTCTAAGATCTTATACGATTCCTATAGATCAAATTAATGGTATACCAGCGGTATTAGTTTCAAATTTACGGAATTCACCGAAAAAACTAAATCACATATGTTTATCACTTGCAACAATTTTACAAAGAACAACTCATTAAAAAGAGAAGGATTCATCGTGACATCACTTTGGTGTCTTCATAAATATAATTATGAATTAATATAAGAAGTCGTTCTCAAGTTTCATTAGGAGTAGCTGATTTGGCTTTTTGATTGCGGCGATTGCTTGAAATATTATTAGTTACAAATAAATTTTCATAACAAAAAAATCCAAAACGCGATTATAGACCAAAATGTAGTCCTATCTAGAATTTTAAGTGCAAACAAAAAGGTATAAAAATCACGACATCGCGGATTTTCATTAAACGGAGCGTAAACCTCCACGTGGTCTAGAGGGCCATTCATGAATTAAACAAGGATATAAATCGAACACATTTAAGGTAAAACCAGTGAAATAGATGACTCATACATAGTATATTCTTGCACCACTCGGTACTGTTTACGAATGAACCGCAGACGATCGAGCTGCCAATTACCAAATGCCATTTGCATTTCGGCTGTCAAAGGATTTTCTATAATTGGGATTGCTTAACAAACGATAAGTGGCTATATTCCGAACGTAGGCCGCTCGTTAAACAAACCTCTGTTCTCTTTTTCATATTTCTTTTTATTTATAGTCCAAGCCCATTTTGCTATGTAAGTATGAGGTGCAAGACGGAGGAATTAACAGGCATTTGAAGGCCGTTAAAAATATTTTAAAAGATGAAATCCGGAGGAGGCTTCAATGAAAAATAATAGCCTATATTGGTTTTAAAGTTAGTACCAGTATTTTTCTTATTTGCAGAATTAGAATATTTGACTTGACGAAAACTGCTTAATTCCGTGCACGATCTTCTCCGGGTTCCGTGCCATTACACTTTTCAAGTCACAATTTTTCCTTTTGTTCCCATGGGATCGCTTTTTGACTTTAATTAGCTTTACAAGTTTAAACTTCCTCCTGTGATTGGAATTTATAAAGTGAAACGAACCAAAAATCCATGTTCTGGGCTTAAATTTTACCGAAGTGACAATTTCATAAGAATATATCAATCGATTTTGTTAATGACATTATAGTAGTTTATGCAACAGTTGTATAAGAGGGGTCAAAAAAGGTGAGTGGTGTGGGTAACAATTTGAGCCATAGGCGCAGCCGGAGGCGAAAATTTTTAAGAAAAACGCCACGAACATTTTTTTACCTACTTATAGGTCGTTGCATACAATACTTTTTCTACGACTATACTTACTTTTACATAAAATGCGAAATTGAAAACTTCATGGATATCGCAGTTATTTTGTCAACATAATCAACAATCGTTTAAGTTTTACGTTTTAAAACACTATTTTGCAAGAATACTAACATCACTAACACAAATACACACCGTCGTTATTTGATCAATTATTAAAGAGCTACAGAGATTAGTAAAAATACCTGAATTACTTTCAAAGTTTGCAATTTGCCCCTACAAACGAACGGTAAACGTAAAAAACTACGAAGTAGGTCTGTGGTTCTTTTATTTTTTCCTTTTTTTTTCTAAAAACGCTGCGTTTATTTAGGTTTCTTAGGTTGGCAGTAATTTATTTTATATTAATAGTCGTGTTTGCACGCGATTACGCGATACTATTTTGGCGCTTTTATAGAACAAGTGTTATTTTGGGAAATAGACTAGATAGACTTTTCATCGAGTATATTATCTATGTTCTTATAAAGGTGTTGACGAATGTATAAATGACAGATAAAAGCACAGGAGTAGAAAAAACCACTTACAGCATTAAAATCAATAATGTAATATAGATGTATGTTATCACCTTCAAGAGACAAGTACTGCATTTAAAATAATAGAGGATTTTATAAGTTTACTACTTTCATAAATACATTTAGATTTTTAAGACTTTGTGTTGTTAAAACGAATGGATCTTAGTTACCTAAATAAAGATATTCAAATTATAAATAAAATAAATTGGTCAGAGTGTAGGTTACTCCTACACTCAAACAAGTTTTCCACATTGTGGTTTCGTTTTCAAGCCACTTTGCCTTTTTCTGCAATTATTACGAGTTTAAAAGTGTAAGCTTTCATTAACTGGTTGTTTCATACCACTTCTTGCCCATCTCATTTCTTTACGAATGAGTTTCTCATTCGCACAGAATAGTAGATTGTACACCAAGGGGATAAAGCACTGTTTTATGTCACGGGCGCGATATTGAATCCCGAACGGAACGAAGGACTCCAGACTTTACTCCCGAGCGCAGCGAGGGGGTTACGAGTTAATTCCCGAGCGTAGCGAGGGAATTAAGACTGAGTCCTGAGTGCAGTGAGGGGTTTAAGCGCGCCCGTGACAAAAACAGCTTTATCCCCGAGGAGTATACTCTACTTTTCTCACCTCTTGTGAGACAATAAAATAGTTAAGGCTACTACTAGAAACGGATTTTTATTAGGTTCCCGTAGCCAAATGGCAAAAAACGGAACGTATGTATTTGTCATGTCTGTCTGTCTGTCCGTCTGTCCGTCCGTATGTCACAGCCATTTTACTTGGAAACTATACGACGTATCTGAATAAAATTTTCACATAAGGTGTATTTTGTATGCCGCTACTTAGTTATGTAGTTAAATTTGAAAAAACAAAAATTTTAGGGGGGGGGGGCTCAATAAAAAATGAAAAAAATTTAACCAAATATCAACATGTGACACATCAATCGATAGGTCTTTAAAAATAACATTGAGATTTCTTTGACCATTTTTGGATTAAGTGAATATTTTCTGAAATAATCGCTTCGACAGCCAGAAAAATTGTGTCCCCCCCCTGTAACTTTTGAACCGTAAGTCCAAAAAATATGAAGAAATTTGAGGAGATTCGCCTTATCATACTTTCTACGAAAATTGTTTTGAACATTATCGGTACAGCCATTTTTGAGTTATCTCCAAGAAACTTCCTCCATAGGCATCAGATACGACCTTTTGGCATTAGTTTGGTTCTTATTCCATTGAATGTACGGAATCCTCCTATGCGTGGTCCGACACGCACTTGGCCGGTTTTTTAAAGTAAATCAAAAGTATAAATTGATTCTTGATACATTAGTCCATTTTATTCGAATTTTATCTTCTATTTTTATAGAACCTGCAGTTTTACTCCGTATACTGCAGCTCATATGACACTCGCGGCATTTGTTTTTGGTATTTAAAATTGAGGTGGCCAGCGCGAGTTTCAAATCAGTTCGACGACGCGGCGGCGCGGGCCCGTGCACCGTGCGGACTTTACGAAATTTGACTTTAAGCACATAACAATAAGAACTATGGGAAGTGGAATCACATTATTAACCAGCGGGTTATAATGAGATTTAGTACAACATTATAACCCGGCTAAAGCCAAGGGCTATAATGATTTGCTTTCGGTCAGGTTTGCATGATATATAATTTAGCATTGTCGAGCAGGTGGTGTGAAATAGTACATTACTGCAGAGACCAGTAAGTAAGCTTTCCTGGCTGAGTATTTAGTAGCCGTCCGAGTCGAAGACGAGGACGGCTACAATACGAAGCCAGGTAAGCTGATTACGGTCGAAGCATGTATAGTGCTTTTCTCAAACATGTAAGGAAATAAAATTACTTGTTTAGTGCTTCAGTTACTGGCTGAGTGATTTAATGTTGTATGAAAATCCTTTACGTACGTCGCGCTGAACCTGCCTTGGAATAGAGTCCCTACTGGTCTCTAATTACTAACGTAACAGGAACATTTCCGAGCATGTTTGAGAAAATTACGTTACTTTCCTGACGACGGATTTTTACTCTTGTACCTCACGTATCCATCCATTAATGTAACTTTCGTAGGGTATTAGGCATTTCCCTCTTACATTACATCTTGGAACAAATTAGGCATCTGATTGGTTGGTGACCCCAGTTAGAACTTGAGCCAAACGAGTCAAAATGGAGACAGTTTTTTTGGTTATATAAGGGTTTTGGGCGATTGGAGGGTGTTGTAATGGTTAGGGAAATACGGCTGGTATTTTATTACATCTAGTGACGCGATTTAAAGGATTTTAATTTTAATTTCATAATACATGACGTGTAAAAATACATTTAATTATTCGGTCTCTGATGCGTTTTTAGATAAAAATACCAAATGACTACTTAAATACCATTGAAAAAAAAAGAAGAAATTCAAAGGTTAGGGTAAACCCAGGGGGAATATAAAGGTTAAATAAAATGACGTCTTCAGGTAGGTACCGGGTTATTAAAATCATAATCTTATACAAAAAAAGTATAATATTTCAAGTAATTTGAAATACGAGTTCAAATGAAAAACATCACTCAAGGATTTTAAAAAACCTTTAGATCCAGCCTAGAATTGTAACCAGTAAAATGTGTAAACAAGCAGATATGCATACCTATTTACAATCATATATATCCTATGTCCTATGGAAACAGCCAAATTTCGCTATTATATTTATCAAAACTATACCATAGAGGGTAGCAGTTGGAATATTTTCATTAATTTATATAAAAAAAGGTTATCAAAACAGGTTCGTGCTTTGAAACATAAAAATACTGCCCTGTTTCCTTAAATCAAACACCCTGTATATCAAACGCAGCACCCGTAATCCCAAAAGAAAATTACACAACCACCGATTACTTAACAGAAATAGAGACCGGCTATCGTTAGGGCGAGAAGCAATATGAAATCTCCAGACCACTTTTATAGGGTCAATCGCGCTGTATCGACCATAGGCCCATCGCGCCTATTTTTAGCTATCGACCCATCTTCCATACCTACTTGAAATTTTCAGGACCGCCCCATTGGCTGAAGCGGTATGACGTCACGGAAATCTATCGACCAACCACGAGGCTGGAATCTGCGCATAGTCGGTGGAGGTCTGGCGAGGCGATGGCGCTTCAAACCAGTCCGGGCCTGCCGCGTCCAGGTGTGCAAAGCTACCGCCAACAATATTCAAAGGTCAATAGTTTATTCGCCATTTTAGATTTTTTGAAAATCGAACGCTTTCCTAGTGTGTTTTTGTAGTGTTTTTAGTGTAGTTTTAAGTGCTTAAATATTTCTGTGCTTTGTATGGGAAGTGCGTAGTTATGTAATTTTTACGCAAGGGGTTTATCTGTGGTGTGTGAGCGAGAGGGAGCAGTAGTGATTTTAGTGAAGGTCGAGAATGCGGTACAAGGAGCGGTGTACACAAAAGTGGTCCTTATGTAGTTGGGATTAAGGCTAAAGTGTTATCCGGTCGATCATTAAGTGGTGATTTAATAATAGAGTTATTGGGATTCCAATTATTTATTGACGAGCAATCAAAACTTTGAAATTACACTGATGAGAAAAAAACTTTATTATGAATGGGATAAGATGTTAAGTAATATTAAAACTACATATTATTACTAGTATTTGCATACATAAAGTCAAAAATGCGACTAAAATTGTAGGAACCACATATTTACTGAAATTGTTTGAAAAAAAAAAATCCAGTAAGATACATAAATCTAACCTTACCAACCCCTACTAGCTAACCAAAATAATGTTTTCAAAGGACAAAGCATTAATATACTAAGTAACACATTTTTATTTTTAGCCCAGTGTCAAAGTCCAGAACGAAAAACCAAGAATAATATTACAGTGATACACGCGGGGGTATATTAAACCTACATTAGAAAACTTAATTTACACGGATTTTAATCATTTCATAGTCTACCTTGAACTATACTCATTAAAAAAATTACCGCGTCGAGCAAGATTCGAACTTGTGACCTGTCGGAACACCGGTCCGTTCACTCTGACCAACTGAGCTATCGACGCTTACTCAACCTCGGTGAATCTTTTCATCAGTTCCTTACGTCAGAGGGAGATGTGTAGCGACATCTACCGTAAGTGTATATACACGTTAACGGCATCGAAGTTCCAAGTCATAGTGGAACAACATCGATAACAATGCGCTAACCTAACCCATACTAAATTAATTAAAATTTCGCTTGCAGCCATTTCTGCTATTATACTCATACAGGTTATGATAAATAGTTTAACTATACTAGTATAGTTTATCTTCAGGAGTAAAAGTCATGTAATCTTATTTGAAATAGTCCTTTGCCGTCGGTTCCACGAGTCGTAGCGCCGTAGCACCGCGTAGCGGCCGACGGCGGCGTCGCTACGAAAAACTCAACTCTTAATAATATATTGGAGAAACAAAATATGAATTACATGGTTGTTGACCTTGACATTATTATTAGGTAGTTTATTCTGAGACATTATAGATAAGTACATCAAATCTAAAGACTCTAATAAAAAAGAAAATATAAGGCAAACTTTAGCGAGCAAGACGTTAGACATGCAATCCGAGTTTAACCATTACAACGACTGCTCGTATCATGGATTGAAATGTACATTTATATTCAAAATATTCTTCGTACTCACTTTTATATCAACTGTTAGTACTTAAAAGAATCTTCGCAAGAAAGAAGTAGAAAAAAGAACTCTTAACTCAAGATTTTTAAGTATTATCAAACCTCAAAACGAAACTTCAGGCAAAATAACACAATATAATTACTGGAAACTGTAGGTACCTTAACTGAAGGTTATTTTTCAAAAAAATACTCCCGTTGAAAATTATGGGTAAAATCTATTTTTACTAAAATTCAATACAAAATAATTAGAAACTCGAAGAAACAAACCTATATGGACGACAAAATATCCCGTTTTTAGGGTTCCGTAGTCAACTAGGAACCCTTATAGTTTCGCCATGTCTGCCCGTCCGTCCGTCCGTCCGTCCGCGGATAATCTCAGTGACCGTTAGCACTAGAAAGCTGAAATTTGGTACTAATATGTATATCAATCACGCCGACAAAGTGGTAAAATAAAAAGTGGAAATTTTTTTTTTATTAGGGTACCTCCCCTATACGTAAAGTGGGGAGTGATTTTTTTTTTCATTTCAACCCTAACGTGTGATATATTATTGGATAGGTATTTAAAAATGAATAGGGGTTTCGTAAAATCATTTTTCGATAATGTAAATATTTTCGGAAATAATCGCTCCAGAAGTAAAAAAATATGCGTCCCCCCCCCTCTAACTTTTGAACCATAAGTTTTAAAAATATGAAAAAAATCTCAAAAGTAGAACTTTATAAAAACTTTCTAGGAAAATTATTTTGAACTTGATAGGATGAATAGTTTTTGAAAAAAAAATACAAAATAATTTCTGAACTAAGTTTGTAATTTAACCGTATAAGCAGGTGTTTATTGTACCTGTAATTTCTACAAAATTACAATGAAATGACGTGCTTTCAAATAAAGTAAAAACGGTGAAAATCGGTTCACGCAATAAAGAATTATCCCATAAAAATCATCTTCCATACTTTATGCTCGCGCGCAATAGTTTACTTAATTTGCCGATAGATGTCGCTGTACGTGGAACTCTCATATCATATCCTACATAGCGGTGTTATTAACTCTTAAGTGGGGACACTTACTGTGACGGACGGAAAACTACGGAACCCTACAGTGAGCGTGGCCCGACACGCTCTTGGCCGGTTTTTAATATATAGTTGTTGCAAATAAATAAGTAAAATAAGTACCTAATATATAAGTAACCAAACCTTACGATGCTCTAACATTTGGCAAGCTGATTTTAAGCTTCTTTCAATAGCTATTTTGTTCTTTGCTATAATATCGATGAAGTTATAATAATTTAGTACCATCGAGCTGATCTCATAACGGAGCATGAAGGTAGATCCACTCCCTTGAAATTTTTAGAGGACTCTATTGCCTAAGGTAGAATCCATAATTCAGCGGAGTTATTTGACATTTGACAACCGCTTTGTATGCCAAGAGCTGTCAAATCACTCCACTGAATTATGAATTCTACCTTAGGTAATAAGGGTGACGGCTGGTAACTAGATCTACCAAAGCGATTCGATGTTGAATCTCTTCTATAGCGAATACTGGACCCCTTGAGTTGGACTCGAATGATTCATTCCGATGTGTCCATATTCTTGGGGAACATAAAATACAATCGGTAATAGTTTTAAATGAGTGTGTAATAGAAAAATTATGACAACTTATATTGAGGGTAAAATATTGAACTAATTAATACGTAAAAATTGTTTAAAGTATTTAAAACTTATAAATAATTAAAAGAAAATGTGACAAAAAAAAATTTAAACTGCACTTACAGAATAAACAAGAGAAACGAAATAAACTAATAAATACTTGAATACAATCTTAATAGGTTGAATAAAAATAGTAGATTGTACACCAAGGGGATAAAGCACTGTTTTATGTCACGGGCGCAATATTGAATCCTGAACGTAACGAAGGACTCCAGATTTTACTCCCGAGCGCAGCGAGGGGATATGAGTTAATTCCCGAGCGAAGCGAGGGAATTAAGACTGAGTCCTGAGTGCAGTGAGGGGTTCAAGCGCGCCCGTGACAAAAACAGCTTTATCCCCGAGGAGTATACTCTACTTTTCTCACCTCTTGCGAGACAATAAAATAGCTAAGGCTACTAGAAACGGATTTTTATTAAAGTAAATCAAAAGTAAAAACCGGCCAAGTGCGTGTCGGACCACACATAGCAGGATTCCGTACCTTCAATGGAATAAGAACCAAACTAATACCAAAAGGTCGTATCTGATGACTATGGAAAAAGTTTTTTGGAGATAACTCAAAAATGGCTAAACCAATATGTTCAAAAAAATTTTCTTAGAAAGTGTATGATAAGGCGCATCTCCTCAATTTTTTTCATATTTTTTGGACTTACGGTTCAAAAGTTACAGGGGGGGGGCACAATTTTTCTGACTTTCGAAGCGATTATTTCAGAAACTATTCACTTAATCACAAAATGGTCAAAAAACCTCAGTGTTATTTAAATAAATTTAAAATTTAAATTTAAATAAAGACCTATCGATTTATGTGTCACATGTTGATATTTAGTCAAAAATATAAAAAATAAAAATTTTGTTACATGTATGGAGCGCCCCCCCCCTAAAAATTTTTTTTTTCAAATTTAACTACATAACTGAGTAGCGGCATACAAAATATACCTTATGTGTAAATTTTATTCAGATACGTCGTATAGTTTCCGAGTAAAATGGCTGTGACATACGGACGGACAGACATACAGACAGACATGACGAATCAATAAGGGTTCCGTTTTTTGCCATTTGGCTACGGAACCCTAAAAATTGATTCTTGATACATTAGTCCATTTTATTCTAATTTTATCTTCTATTTTTATAGAACCTGCAGTTTTACTCCGTATACTGCAGCGTCTTATGACACTCGCGGCATTTGTTTTAGGTATTTAAAATTGAGGTGGCCAGCACGATTTTCCGAATAAATTCGATTTTCAAATCAGCTCGACGCGGCGGCGCGGGCCCCGGCTGGCGTCGCGGGGCTATGCACCGTGCGGACTTTACGAAATTAGACTTTAAGCACATAACAATAAGAGCTATGGGAAGTGAATTCACATTATTAACCAGCGGGTTATAATGAGATTTAGTACAACATTATAACCCGGCTAAAGCCAAGGGCTATAATGATTTGCTTTCGGTGAGGTTTGCATGATATATAATTTTGCATTGTCGAGCAGGTGGTGTGAAAATAATTTTAAGTCCCTGTTATTTGTCCAAAAATGTCATCCCCAAATTCAAATCCAACTGTAAGCGTAAGCATTTATATTTAAACTTGATCTAACAAAACGTGTGAACGCTCGTAGCTCGGCAAATCGGACCACAGGGCAAAATGGATCAATAGTTTGTCATTAAATCAAATACAAACATTGATAAATTAATCAACCCAGTAAGACTTGAACTTACGTCGGGGCTCGATGACTTTACAAATTAAGCTAAGGCCTTTCGATGTAAGTTCAAGTCTGGTTTGATTATTTTTTAAATATTTTCAATGTTTGTATTTGATTTAATAACAAGCTATTGTATGAGAGGAATGCACCACTTTAAAATATATTATGTAAAATAATTATGAAAAGGATCAAGTTAAGCAATTCTGTCAAATTTATAAGAACGCGGGTAGCCACGAACAACCAATCAGCGTTTCGCGTCGGGTTTGTCATTCCCGGACGCCGCGGAGGCGGCCATCAAAGAATGACGAAAATGATCTAATTGATCCGTTTCGCCCTGCAACCTGATTTGCCTCGCTCTCCCTATAACAAGTTTGTTAATTTTTTCCTGTCACTGAAAGTTGATAAAAGCATATTTCAACATTACACTAGTACTGAAACATATTTCTTTTCCACGTGCAAATTTTTCCTCTAACATGAAATTGGTGGCATTCTGCAGCGCCGGAAGCCGGCCCAGGGCGGAAGTGGCGGAGTGCCGCGTTTCCGGTTCCGCTCGAGACAAACTCCTGCGACGGAACTTGAGACACTTGACGTTGTTTGCCTTTGTACAAGACTTGTGACTTGCCAGCTGAGCAAATTGTTGCTATACAATTCAAAACATGGCAATTCTTACCTACCTACTTATTAAAAATAAATAATATTACAATAATTAATACGTTTTGAACTATTTTAAAACCTAATAATTTTAGTTTAGTAGTGAAAGTTTAGTGTAACTTAAATATGTAGTGAACACTCTATAAATACTTACGTATTTCTCGGTGAAGTATACAACGTGAATAAATTATTAATTGATACTAACATAAAGTTGATAGCTGGCATTATTGGTTAATAACACAAATATTGTAATATCCTCGTCACTTTCAAGGGTAACATTACTCACAAATCTGGTAATAAATTTGAATCATCACCATCATATCAGCCGAAAGACGTCCACTGCTGGACATAGGCCTCCCCCAAAGAGTGCCACAATGACCGGTCCTGCGCCACCCGCATCCAGCGGACTCCCGCGACCTTCACCAGGTCATCAGTCCACCTTGCGGGGGGTCTACCCACGCTGCGCCTTCCGGTTCGTGGTCGCCACTCGAGAACCTTTCCGCCCCAACGGTCATCGGTTCTACGAGCAATGTGCCCCACCCACTGCCACTTTAGCTATTCGGAGGGCTATATCGGTTACTTTGGTTCTGCTGCGGATGGCTTCATTTCTGATGCGATCACGCAGAGAGACTCCAACCATAGCCCTCTCCATTGCCCTTTGGGTGACTTT
The DNA here is from genome assembly GCA_947086415.1 of Pammene aurita. NCBI lineage: Eukaryota > Metazoa > Arthropoda > Insecta > Lepidoptera > Tortricidae > Pammene > Pammene aurita. Next base: position 48,830,454 of record OX352291.1, on the reverse strand, counting down.
GAGTTTCCTTATGAGGCCCATTGTAAGCGACCACGTTTCAGTACCATATGTCATCACTGGCAACACACACTGGTCAAAGACTTTCGTCTTGAGACACTGCGGAATATTGGACAAAAAGATGTGCCGTAGCTTCCCGAACGCTGCCCAACCGAGTCGGATTCGTCGATTGACCTCTTTCTCGAAGTTGGATCTACCTAACTGGATAGTATGTCCTAAGTATATATAATCGTCCACAACTTCGAGTGTAAAGTCTCCGATTGTAACGGGAGTTGGTGTTACATGGGTATTTGAGATGATCTTCGTCTTATCCATGTTCATCTTTAGACCAACTCGCTCGGAGGCTTTACTGAGGTCATCGAGCATCGTACTCAAATCCTCGATAGTCTCAGACAAGACTACTATATCGTCAGCAAACCGAAGGTGAGTGATGTACTATGTTGATGCCTAGCCATCTGCAGTCCAGAGTCTTGAAAACATCCTCCAGTGCAGCGGTAAACAGTTTAGGAGAAATAACCCTTATCACCCTTTTTGAGGAACAATACCACCACACCTCTGTTCCATGCCTTAAGCGTTCTCCCTTCTAGTAAAACGGAGTCGAATAACTTCTGAAGGGCCATAAGGACCGGTTTACCACCCGCCTTCAGAAGTTCGGCTGTAATTCCGTCTTCACCAGGTGCCTTATTGTTTTTGAGCTGTTTAAGAGCCATTCTGATCTCGTACAGGCTGATGTCCGGGATGTCTTCGGTATAATGTCGGGTCAGTCTAGCTCTAGGGTCTTCCGCCAGATCAACTTCAGGTCTGCTAGTTGATGTGTATAGCTGTCCATAAAAGTCCTCTATCTCCCCCAGAAGCTCGGGTCTGGATGAAACGATTCTACCATCCTCAGTTTTTAATTTAGCGAGCTGGCTCTGCCCAATAGACAAATCTCTTGCGAAAACTTTAGAGCCCTTATTCTGATCAATGGCCTCTTCAATACGATTTGTATTGAATTGGCGCAAATCACGGGTAAGGGACTTAGAGATCCGTTTATTGAGCTGCCGGTATAATGACGCATCTGCTGAGGATTGCAGAACCATTTCTCTCCTTTCCTCGATGAGTTTCTGAGTGGAGTCAGAGAGCCCTTTGGTTCTGTTACTCCGCTGGGCCTTAAAAAACTTAGACCCAGTACTATGGACAGCTTCCACAAACCCGTCATTGAATTCGTCCACATCGCCGCCTAGACAATCGAAACGGTTTTGGAGTTCCAGCTGGAAGCTCTCAGGGTTTTGGATTTGAAGTGCTGCTGGACGGAGCGTAGACTTCATCAGTCGAGAGCGCTCTAGCTTAACACATATATTCAATGTGCCTCTCACCAGACGGTGATCACTTCCGGTTTTAACTGTATTGATCACAGAGACATCATTGAATATATCTCGTTTTTATTTGCACCGTCGGGACTCATCCAGGTCGACTTCCTGTGCTCACGTTTCTTGAAGAAGGAGTTCATCATGTAGAGTCCCTCCTTCTCCAAGAAGCCAGCCAGTAGTTGGCCCCGGTGGTTCCGACTTCCAAATCCAAATTGCCCCACTCTCAGCTCTTCACCATCTCTCTTGCCCAGTTTCGCGTTGAAGTCCCCCATAACAACGGTGAAGTAGGTTTTGGAGCTATGCATGGCCTTCGATATATAGAAAGAAAGAAAGAAAGAAAAAACGTTTATTCGTGACGTAATATATGGTACACATGTACTTAGTGATTAAAATTAAATGATTAATTTGTCACGAAATGGTCCCGACTCAGCGTGGTGCTAGCCTGGAGGGCCAGCGCTGGTCTTCCGTCGGGGCCACATGTGGGTGAGGTCACGGAGACAACACATTAAATTATAGTAACAAATAGTAATATTAAAACTAAAAAATTAAAACACGACAGTTATAAAAGAAATACAAAAACAAAATAAAAATAAAAATCAAAGAAAGTAACACAGAAAATTGGGCAATAGAATTAACTGTCAATAAAAGCTTGTTTCTGAACGCGACCATTCATCATTTCATGTCATAATTGATTGACTGACAGTGACAGCGAACAGAACATTCCGACTTTTAGTGCTACTGAAAAAACATAAAATTAGATCTAAGATTAAACTATCTTGAAAACCACAACAACAGATACTTAAAAACAACTCGTAAAACTATCAGTTCACATAAATACTAATAAGGAAATTCACAAAATTATGGGAAACAGTGAGGTTATGCATGGCATAGCGGATGAATGGGACATAACATGACAGTGAGTACAATATACTACAAATGCTGGAAAATTTAACGAATATAATATAATATAAATAATATACTACTTAGACTACCTATATGCAGCTCGTCTCGAGCCTGAGGGTTTCCTCGCTTACCTGATGATCAAGCATGAACTTTCGTAACCTAATTCTGAAACTATTAATGTTTTTCAGGTCTCTTATAGGGGGTGGTATATTGTTCCAACACTTAGTGGCTGCATATCGGAAACTGCCTCGGAAGGCTGCAGATGCGTGTCGTGAGGTGAATAAAACAATCTCACACCGCCGACCTCCACGAGACCTGGTTAAAGAGAGTTTCTCAAATAAATATATTGGGGCTTTATAGTTTACAATACCGAAAAGTAAAGAAGCAAGGTGAAGCTTACGGCGATGGTGCATTTTGAGAATAAGGTGCTTATTTAGAAATGGAGTGACATGGGCTCTCAAAGGAATACTGAAGCAGAAACGGGCACAAGCGTTTTGTACACGTTGAATGAGACGTTTGGTTCTAGAAAGTAGACGTGGACTGAAAACCGAATCTGCATAATTGAGTTTTGATAATACTAGTGACTCTACCAACCTAACACGCAGTGTTTCATTAATAAAAGGCCTTACTTTGTATAACACCCTGAGCCTATAGAAGCAATTCCTGACAGCATCAGCTACATGCTTCTCATACCGAAGGCCACAGTCTATCTGGAGACCCAAATTATATCGTCATACATAGCCTCATGCATCCTCGTCAGAGTGTGCCGAAGTCGGCGCATACACCTGTATGACCTTCAACGAGTACCTCTTGGATACTCTGAGTATAAGGTACGCCACCCTAGTCGACATACTCTCGATCTTCACCACGTTGTTCACGAGGGACTTATGGACGATGAACCCGACACCTCCCTGGGACTGTTGGTCGCCCTCCCGGAAATAAAGCAAGTTGCCGGACTTTAGGATTATCGTTTCCTCCCCCTCTCTTCGGACTTTAGATAACCCTATGACATCCCAACGCAACTTGCTCAATCCTTCCTCCAGTTCCACTATCTTTTCGTCGGTCCGCAGTGTACGCGTGTTATATGTTGCCAGGGCCAGAAGTCGTCGGTGGTGGTAGCCGGATCTTTGCCGGAGATTCTTAGCACCCCTGACCCCGCTAGTACCCTGGCCGCTACCATAACCAGGGCACCGGGGGTCGCCGGACACTCGGGGCCGTGGTTTTTGTGTTCTTTTCATGGGGGGTGAATGCCCCCCATTGAAAGATTTGAAAAATTTGAATACTTGGCTTCAATTTAATACATTTGAAATATCATTAAACTATTTGTTTAGTGGTGGTACTAAAATAGTACTAATATTCGATACACTTACAGAGTTGATAGTCACAACAACACTACCTAGGAAACACATAATACTTGAGCATAACGGATAGATTTGCTTGATTATTCAAAACATGTGTAGGTATATCAATAATCAGTAATATTAAATCTTGAGTTAAACACACGAAGCTAATTAGGAAACTGCACTTAGATAAGTTGGGTTTACTAAATGTTTCTTGTTGTAATTCTGAGTCGTCAGTCAGGTGGCAAAAGCAACATAGATTGTTAAAAACAACGTTGTATCTAACTAAAACTATGTTTACTGTGTTTAATAGATGTCCCATTTTTTAGCTACTGCAAAAATGCATGCTTGGTCAATTTTATTTCCAATACAAGCAGGTTAAAAAATGACTAGCATATACCACACAATGACAACATACGAGGGTCATGCCAAAAGAAATTAGATACTCAAAAGTTACAGACTTTATTCTTTATTACAGCTATCTATTTTTTCAAAGTATTCACCGTGAACACGTTTACACTTTTCCATCCGTCTAAACCACTTAGAAAATACCGATGACCACTCTTCTTTAGACACCTCAGAAATTTCATAATTATACGCAGCCAGGGCATCTTCTTTGTTCTCAAATCGCTTTCCTTTTTATTTTTCTTTAATCTTTGGAAAGAGGTAAAAATCACAGGGGGCTAGGTCAGGGGAATATGGCGGGTGGGACAGAATAGTCACGTTTTTTGAGCTGAAATAGTCAAGTGTTCTAGCAGAAGTGTGCGGGGCAGCGTTGTCGTGGTGCTGGGTTCCCGACTTCGGCTGCCTGTCACGCCAAGCTGACAGTACTCTTGGGGCACAAACTGTCACATTCCATTCTGAATTAACTGTCCTTTGATCTTCTAGCACTATCGTAGCAATATGTCCCGTCTTGCAGAAAAATGAGGCAACTATTTGTTTTTGTGTACTTCGGGTTCGGCGACATTTTGTTGGCGTCGGCTCATCTTCAAAACACCATACTGTGGACTGTCGCTTTGTTTCAGGATCGTAGTTATATAGCCATGTTTCGTCACCTGTAAGTATATCATATACGTTTTTGTCCTCGCCAGCGTCGAATTTATCTATCATAAATTTGCACCAATCCACGCGACGGTCTTTCTGTAAATCGGTGAGTTTGTGCGGCACCCATCATGAACAACGCTTATGAAGGGACAGTTGATTATGAATTTGCAATGCTGCTGATCCAATGCCCAGTTCACGCTCGAGCTCTACATATGTAATTCGTCGGTTCGCACGAAAAAATTTTTCAACAGCCTTTTCAATTCTTGAGTAACTGCGGTTGGCGACCGTCCGGTCTTCGCCTCATCTTCAAAGCTCTCCCGTCCTCTTTTAAATTCAGCAAACCAATTAAAAACAGTTGCACGTGAACACGCAGACAGAAATTCCCCCCAAAATTAACCAGAAAAAAAAATAATTACAAAAAGAATCTTAAGATTTTCCAAGTGTTCCATTTTTGAATTTATAAGCAAATAACCTGCCTTTACAATGGTGTACTCGTATAACTAGCCAGTATCGATAAAATGGCCATAGAGTATATAACTTCTTTTGGCATGACCCTCGTAATGTCATCGAAAGTTATTGTTATAAAAGTAGTTTGTTATTACTTATTATTCATATTTAAAGGTAATTTTAACTACAATCCTTAATATCCTCATGGTTTCCTTACAACTCCATTCGATTTGGTCTAAGTATGTAAAACTTTGAAAATTAAGATCAACCTTACCACGTAGAAACAAACAGTAATATTACTACAGTTACCAGTAGCTTGATGCTTTCTATTAGTTGCTTGTTAAAATTAATACAGCTACCAGGATGACACATACTCATAATAAAGATGACTTTACCATCTTATCAATAACACATAATATTTTATTTGCTGCACTATGGTCACTATATACACTGCACCTTCTGTTCTTTGTAAATGGAGATAATTATGCTTTTAACTTAGTAATTATTCAATATTGTGACGTCACACGTGTTACATTTAAAAAAACCGGCCAAGAGCGTGTCGGGCCACGCTCACTGTAGGGTTCCGTAGTTTTCCGTCCGTCACAGTAAGTGTCCCCACTTAAGAGTTAATAACACCGCCATGTAGGATATGATATGAGAGTTCCATGTACAGCGACATCTATCGGCAAATTGAGTAAACTATTGCGCGCGAGCATAAAGTATGGAAGATGATTTTTATGGGATAATTCTTTATTGCGTGAACCGATTTTCACCGTTTTTACTTTATTTGAAAGCACGTCATTTCATTGTAATTTTGTAGAAATTACAGGTACAATAAACACCTGCTTATACGGTTAAATTACAAACTTAGTTCAGAAATTATTTTGTATTTTTTTTTCAAAAACTATTCATCCTATCAAGTTCAAAATAATTTTCCAAGAAAGTTTTTATAAAGTTCTACTTTTGAGATTTTTTTCATATTTTTAAAACTTATGGTTCAAAAGTTAGAGGGGGGGGACGCATATTTTTTTACTTCTGGAGCGATTATTTCCGAAAATATTTACATTATCGAAAAATGATTTTAGGAAACCCCAATTCATTTTTAAATACCTATCCAATAATATATCACACGTTAGGGTTGAAATGAAAAAAAAAATCACTCCCCACTTTACGTATAGGGGAGGTACCCTAATAAAAAAAAATTTTCACTTTTTATTTTACCACTTTGTCGGCGTGATTGATATACATATTAGTACCAAATTTCAGCTTTCTAGTGCTAACGGTCACTGAGATTATCCGCGGACGGACGGACGGACGGACGGGCAGACATGGCGAAACTATAAGGGTTCCTAGTTGACTACGGAACCCTAAAAAATACAGGAGTTGTAAAACTTTCTAGTCTTAATTTTAGTTTTAGCTGATTAGGATTAGTCGAATTTTATTATTATATTATTATTATTTATTGTAGGGAAAACCAACAGCACAAAATATTTGTATAAATATAATAAAACTAGAAAGCTACTAATCTGAAGATTAACATAATAAGTTACTTGTAAGTGTAATAATTGTTTATAAGTTATGGATTTTTTTAAACAAGTTTTTTTTATTTTACATGTTTTTGCTGGAACGATGTCAAAATTGTACCATCATTGAATTTCACATCCCCTATTTATATGAAAACGATAGGTACCAATCTTGGCGTAGTAGCTTAACTGATGTAGATATCAAGATAAAGTTGAGAGCCTCCCCCCTAAAAATTTACGTCAAAAATATTGGTGGCTCCACTTTTCAAATCCATCCTCCTCGAATAATCGGTCCTCACGAATAATCATGCCGAAGGAAATCTTTTGTTCACGAAAAGCCGTATTTTTTCTGCTACAACGGCCACTACCTATAACATGTAGTAAGTAAACAATTATTGATTGTGACAACCAATACCTATAACTTAAAAAAATAATGTATCGAATTGACGTTGGGCAATCTATTTTTGATGATTGTTCAAGCTCAAAAAAACAAACCAATATTAAATAATATCCTTCGAAAGGGTTGTTTAGTTTTGAAAAGCATGTTGCTAATATTGCTTTCTTTTTGTTTTTAAAGCATGTATACATCTTAAAAGAGATGCCAAAACATGTGTTTTCTTTGTATTCATGTGGAAATAAAATTCAGAATATTATTATTTGTAGCATATATTGGTTATTGTGCGCTGAACCTTTCAATAAGTTTTCGCTGTCGATGGTCGAATTCACTAATATCAACTACGTAAACGCTAAGTAATCAACTCATTCTTTCAAGTTTTACATAATGCGATCGATGAATTAAAGTAGGTAACCATAAAAAATACCATAACGTACGTAATCAGGCCACCAGCATATAAGCGGTGAACGCTCCATAGTGTGATTGGACCATATTTTGATGACACTGAGACTATCAAGTGGTTTTATGAGGTGATAATGACCAAAATTAATTAAACGAATATGTAGGTATGAGGTTGTCTGAAAGAGATCGCTGGGTAGCAAAAATACTGTATGTTGTTTAACCTCTACCCTCAATGTAATCTTATCTATCTGTATATGTTGTAGTGTTTTGAGGTGTTCAATAGACAGTTATCGCACTGTATAAGAGTGATTGCCATCAGAATATTTAGTATAAGAATGAGTAGGTCTTTTTTTGGTCTTGTATTTTTGTGTATAATGCAGTGTTTTACATTATAATATTTTGTTGAAAAAAAATACATAACTAATAAAAATATTAATTGTTACAGAGCACACCATGAGCGGCAACTGAACAAACCAATACATATCAAACAATGCACTGATAGCTTATACTAAAACAAACCAAACTAGGCTAGTTACAAGTGTCGGTGGGGGGCGCCCCCTGGTTAAAGTGGAGGAGGAAGGCGCGCTGTTGGGGCGGCTGCAGGCGCTGCGGGGCACGGCGTCGCCGGCGCGCGTGGCCAGCTCGATACGAGGGTACCTGACCAATAAGGTTGGGTCGCTCCAGCTGAGGGACACAGGTATGTACTGTAGATATCTGTGTAGTGGGTGGCTGCGGGGCATGGCGTGCGTGGCTAGCTCGATACGAGGGTACCTGACCATTAAGGTTGGGTCGCTCCAGCTGAGTGATACAGGTATGTACTGTAGATATCTGTGTAGTGGGTGGCTGCGGGGCATGGCGTGCGTGGCTAGCTCGATACGAGGGTACCTGACCAATAAGGTTGGGTCGCTCCAGCTGAGGGACACAGGTATGTACTGTAGATATCTGTGTATTGGGTGGCTTCGGGGCATGGCGTGCGTGGCCAGCTCGATACGAGGGTACCTGACCATTAAGGTTGGGTCGCTCCAGCTGAGTGATACAGGTATGTATCGTAGAAACCTGTGTGGTGGGTAGCTTCGGGGCATGGCGTGCGTGGCCAGCTCAATACGAGGGTACCTGACCAATACGGTTGGTTCGCTCCAGCTGAGTGACACAGGTATGTATCGTAGAAACCTGTATGGTGGGTGGCTACGGAGAACGGCGTCGCCGGCGCGCTAGGTCAGCACGGTACGGGGGTACCTGACCTATTGGTCACCTGTTAACCTTATTAGATTGGGTCGCTCCAACTGAAGGACACAGGTGTGTACCGTCGAAACCTGGAGGGGGTGTAGTCGGTGGCTTCCAGGAGAGGGTCGCCATGACGGCATGAATGAACAGCTCCATGAGGGAAAATCTGATTAGTAAGGCAACTGAGGGACATCGGTAGGTACACTGATTACCATTTACTTATTAACCATGAGGCGGCTAGTTGTAGCTAGCTTAGTTATCGAGTACCAAGCGAGCTACCGAGTGGCCAACTTCATCCGTCGATACTTGATTATTCTTACCAACAAGGTCGTGTCTTTGTAGCTCAGGGACATATGTATGTATGTTAGGTATTTACGTACAATGACATCATTGAAGGCAACTTCGACACATAATGCCGCATTAGTTAAAACATTTTGATACCTAACCGAAGCATTTCTAGACTGTGCCAGTTTTCTGTGTGGGTTTATCCTTCGTGAACTTTTCGAAGTTCGTCGCCCGTACATGAAGTGGCCCAAAATAAGGGCATACTTACTATGCTTATCGGTTAAGGAACTGCTGACAATACGAGGTTTGGTAGCCAAATAAGGATCTTTCACGACCCATCATTTATATTCTGCACAGCAGAAGGCGTTAAGAGGACATTCTTGAAGGGTTTTATTATACGCTGCATCTAGAGTGACTTTTTCCTTTTCGCTGCAATGATACTCTAAAATAAACTCTTAATAATATAAGAGACGGCTTTTTCTATAATTCCGGCACCAAATTACGACGATTATCTGTTTGTTTGACTATTTGGCAAATACATGCGTTATATAACTTTTTTTTTACTTAATAGCAACGCAAAGTTTCACTGGCAAACTCAAACTCAAACTCAAACTCAAACATTTATTCAGTAAGTAGGCCACAAGGGCACTTTTACACGTCAAAGTAAAAGAGAGAGAAAAAAAATCAAACTACACCGGTTCTAACCCTACACCTCTGACCCGAGAAGAATTATGTCCGGCAAGAAACTCGGCGGGACTTATTTTTTCAAAACAACAGTACATCAAAACTAAACAATACATATAAGTGCGTTGTTCTATAAGAAAACATATCAAACCAAGGTTAGATTAACCAACAATAGGTTATAGTTTAAGAAAAATACCAAAGAAAAAAGATGAGTCCAAATCTGACTATTGAAAATAAATTACATACAAGTTTGATATACTTTCTTACCTGAACTGTGTCTTCTACATAAATTTCCAAATTATAATAATCCATCATCAACAGTTAGAAATAAACTTTGAATTTAAATAATATAAAAAAAAGTACTTAAGTGATTCTAGTATACAATAAACATACTATTTCTAAATTATACTTAGAGATGTATAAGGTCTCCAAGTGTCTTGATCTATATATTCTATATAATAAAAAATATGGATAATCAAGCACCGAATGTTGTGTCTAAAGCCAATTAAACTAAAATTAAATATGATTAATAAAAAGTATTAATTAATAAAAACTAGCCATGTTTAGTCTGGTGAGAAACAATATTCTGTGCTCGTATTTTACATGCGTGAACTAAATTACAATATAAAAGTGACATAGAGATGTACATGTCTCTAAGCGTCAGGATCATTAAATATATATCAGATCATCAAATGTACCATAAGCTTTAGATACAGTCTCTGTTAAGCCTGCAACGTCTAAAAGTTTCTTACACAATGAAATGTTGGAGTTATAAAGGGTATATTGATCTTGGAGTTACACAACAAACGTCGCAGCGCTGCCGCAGCGGTTGAATGACGTCTCTAGCTGCAGCCATCCACTAATAATAGTACGATTTATGTTTTGCTTAACTAGTCGCAAGATTGCAGTTTGATATATAACTGTGTTCCACATATACATACATACATACTTAGTAGCATATCAGAATTTACTAACAAATAAATTATTTGATTTATTTTATTATTTAAATTAGTTACACAGCATTATAGTAATAAAACCAAGGCACTGTGAACTACAAAAAATATAAAACTTTCGTGAGACTCTAACATATTAAAAATATTTATAACGGAAAAGTTCCTCGTTCAGCGAAAAATACGGGAAGCTATAGAAATAAGTCGTCATTCGAATTTCAATCGGGATGGTGGTTGGTCATTGCCCGCTAGTTGGAAAACGGTTTTCAATACTACGTCGGTGGGCAGTGTGGACGTGCCTTTAGCAAGTGACGTCGTTAGTGTAGTGTGCAAACATTTCGGCAATAGTGAAGAAGTGAACGAGGGTAGATCTGCCACAACACCGCCGCCGCCGCCGCCGCCTCCCACCGCCAGCAGCAGGGCACACCGCGCGCAGGCGCGTAGTAGCCGTCGCGCTGCCGTCGCGGAAGGCAGCTCGTGAAAATGGTCATCGTAAATTGACCGAAACATGTCGAGCAAAAATCGACTTAAATTACGTGAGTAACCCGTTATAAATATTTTTAATACAGAAAAATACTTAAAACTAGTCTGATTTAGGCGACGTAACTGCGTGGCTCCGTTGCGTCGTCTGATCTGGTGTAGGATTCGGTAGAGTGCCACCGCCTGAACCGGATGAATTAGTAGGTAGGTACGTACTATTATTTAATTTTTTAAATAAGGGGATTATTTAATTTATAAGCTAACACGAACACGGTTTTCTGGCCCGTTTCCCACGTGTAATAAAGAAACGTGTAATTAAGATCCGTTTCCACGAGTAAACGGGTAGCCGAAGCAACGTTCCTTAAATACACGCGGATCTCGAAACGTCCTTGACGAGTGGCAGAGATACGACTCGAGACGTTTAAGAGCTACTAATGAATACATGTGGTAGCTTAGGGAATTTTAGTCATGTTGAATCTTATTGCGAGTCCATAGAGTTGAAATTTAGTTAACGGTTAATTTGAACGAACCTTTTTTCCACGCAGGTAGAAGCACAGGTTTGTTTTCAATAGATAAAGGATGAATTACCTGTATTAAAATAACAATTCTGCCGTTTTAGCAATATAAATATTACTTCGTTATACTCAATACTTATTTCATTGGATTAATAGTGTCTTCCGTTCTTTAAAATAAAGGTTTAGGTAATTATTATTTTTATACCACGACGGTGGCAAACAAGCATACGGCCCGCCTGATGGTAAGCTGCTACCGTAGCCTATGGATGCCTGCAACTAATGAGGTGTCACATGCGCGTTGCCTTCAAAAGGAGGATTTACTGTGTTGACAGCTAAAGGAACAAGATGGTCCCTCGTCGTCAACACACTGGGTCCTCTTTGAGCTCTTGTATTAGTTGTTTATTGATAAAAAAACACTATATTTGATTAAAATTAGATAGTGGTCTGCGGCGGCGGTTAGGACGGTTTGGTTAGGTATTCAAATCCGGGCAAGAAAAATAATTTGAAACTTACAATGCATAGCAGCTGTAGTATAAATATTATTTGGACATTTTATCCCCGATTTATTTACCCTAGTACAACGAACGGTTCTCTCAATAGAGAACATGCATGAAAAATATTTAATTGAATCTGTGGCATAAACACGTTCAACAACCCCAAACTAATATAAACAAGTGGAAATCCGTAATAATTTTTAACAGTTTTTTAAAGTGAGGTCTTTTTTTACGGTTTGAAAACGTAACATTTTAGGCATTTTTTTTTATACATCAAATGTATTTTCGAAACTGCAGTTCGATTACTTATGTCCTAACAAGAAAAAAAATGTACGACAACTATATAGCTAAACGCATTTTTTCGTGCCTAAAATTACAAAAATCTTACAAAAACTTGTTCCATCCAAACAGTTTTCTGCAACTTTGTGAACGGTGACGTCACAATCTACACACTTTTTGTATGGGGCGTTTTGACGCGCGGCGCAGACGCCTAACGTATTTTCACATTTTTGACGTTTCAGGGCTATCGTAGATAGTAGGTTTATTAGAGACATTTGAATCTACAGGGAAACAGAATCGAATGACGACTTCCAAAAAAATCATGCATATTCCTAATTAACGCTGAAAATTGTGTTGCCGATTATCAGTTCCCAACAAACTTTTATTTCACATCGCGGAATGATCATGTGCCAACTTATCAAAAGATTTTGTTTTATTTCTCTCAGTTACCAACTGTACGTTTGGCCTGTTTTTATAAAGTCACTTTTCTATATGCCGCCTCTCGAGGTTTAGTTTGCGTAATATTCATTTCGTAAGGATGCCATTTTCACTGTGGGCAAATTATATACAGGTAGTTATTATTATTTGAATACAATAGTTTATTCATTAGACTTATTGTTTAGGATATTTTTATATTAAAAAGTCGTTACGGCGGCACGCTCGCTTCGCTCGCTCGGCTTTGTGCACTGTTTGCTCACGGTAGATCTAACACGCTCCTCTTCGCTTCGCTCGTCGTCTCACCTAACTGGAGTCCGTCACATATGACATTTCTGTTGTTAATATACTTACTAACGAAACGTTATTCTTTTAATAGTTGCTTGGCCTAGTGATATATTTGACAAATGATAAGTATCCCAGAAGTTTTGAGTCATTATAATAATCAGCTTTAAAACAATTCTACCAAATGAAACGTTATCATATAAAATTTTGCTAATAGTTAATTGTTAAAGTGAATCATCAGCGAAATGTTGGTTAGCAAGTTAAATTCGGTCAAAAAAAGTTCGGCGAAAAGGCAGAACACCACAACGAACATGTCCTATTATGAATTGATTACTACCATTTACTAATAAATTGTGTTGAATACAATGAATTGATTAACAGTGTCATCAGAGGTAACAGAACGGTCCTTTATATAATTATCAACAAATTCTTTCCATTTCGAATCATTTTATATCTGAAAACAGGTAATTTATTATTTTGGACACTAAATTATGTCACTATATACATTATAAATGATGTACTCATAACATGATTATCCATTATTAGTTTATTACTAAATACACTCAACATTATCTTGATTTGTATTAGTAGTCAATAAATTGGTATGAATGCTACTTACCAGTTAAATAGGTTTTTTTTACAATTTTTTTATATTCTTCTGGGTAGCTCGTTGACATGCAATCATAACAATTTTATAACAACAAAAACCAACAAAACAAAAAAACTATTAACAAAACAACTAACACTATTTTAAAATGGTAAGATTAACTCGGGAAGACTGTAGTATCCAACTGACCGACTAAGTGGAAAACTGAAGCCATACTAAAACTCAATAGGATATTCTATATCTTAGGCATGTTTTTTTTTAAATTATATTGAAAGTTCCTTCTACCTATAAGTATCACAGTGAAATTAGGCCGCGTGGCGTCAAAACAAAAGGGAACATTTACTGTGCTATAGATTAAGTAAATCCTCTTAAAATCGTGCCGCTTAAGGTCTTGTGTTTATACAGATGTGTTGACTTTATTACAACCACATAGAGCTTAAAATAGGTGGCCATTATGATTTGGAAATCAACACGTTTGCACCAAAGGGTGTCGTAAAATCTGCATTTTATTTTATTACCTGTACGCTAATCTCAAAGTTACCCAAGTCAACTAGCAGTTTACCTGTTTTAGGATCTAAGCTTAATTGAATAAGTTATATTATCGCGGGATAACCAAAGTAGCATAAGTAATATTGGTTCTTTGTTAAAAACACCTGTGCATGGTACTTTGATAAGGCCTCTTAAATTGGTGGTTAGTTTTTTTTGTCGCTGCCGCGTATCTCATGGTAGTGAATACCAAGGACGAGATAAAACTAACAGTTCAATTGATGATGATGATGATTTTATAAACTATTAATATAGTATAATAATGAATACCTAAGATATTTGTAAAAGTTTCTAGTTTCATTGCTGTGGAGTCCACAACAATGAAACTAGAAACTTTTACATCATTGTATACAAAATGATTTACGAGACGTGAGCAGAAACAACCCTACACAATTAATTAGTACACGCTAATGAATCAGCCGCCATCGCCATCATGTTTAAGTGAAACAAAAACGCCTTTCTATTTTTTTCACCTTTTTGTTACTTATAAATTTTATTATCTGTAATCATAGTCACCTTACACAAACAAACCAATAAAGATAAAACCTCTTTAAGAATTATGACAGAACACTTTGATTATGAAAAAAAATTGTTAAATTAAGTGAGATACGACGTTTCCATAGTAACCAGACATCAATTTTACACCATAGAAATCTAAAGTATAGGGAGAAATGGCATGACAGCTAAAACACTGTCCCTAAATCCTGATCAACTTGATCAGAAAACTCGATCACAATGTCAGTAACATGACAACCGTTGCAGTATAAATTTAATACAAACATAAAATCACTGTTTTCGCCTTTGTTACTTGTACAAATCGCAGTACAACTATTAATTCTGTGGTGTCAATTATCAAATATAAAGCTAATATTGATATGTTTTTGCCAGAAAAATAATTAAAAAAAACGTTTTCCTATGCAAGCTGTCAAAATGGCATCCATTGCTTGATTTGTGTGCTTATCTCTTTATTTCTTAGATGTTTACCCAGCTGACGCTCAATAGACAGCGAACTTGTGATATTTGACATTAAGTCACAAAATTGAAATAATACGTCAAAATAAATTTGCACTAGTGCCGCGGATCAGTCGATATTCTTAATTTTATCTTATCGATATTTTTACGAAGACGTGCATGCAATAAGTATTCGAATATGTAGTAGGTATATTGTTAATTTATAACTATCGATTGATTGACATACTTGAATATTAAACGTTAGTTTGATCGTAATTTTTCATATTTGGGGTCGTCCAGAAATCATGTGATCATATTTGGCCGACTAATGTCGTTTCTACTGTATTGCGTATATGTTCAAGATGCTATTTCTGAAAAACAGGCATCGTAAAAATCTGCTTATGACTTAATATCAAAAAATAGAGTGGATTTGATCTGATTAAATTTTTGAGTAAAATTGGTATTCATTTTGTCTAGAATACCGATGAATACCTCAATATATAATCATATTTACTTATATTGTGAAGCTAAATAAGTAATTAAAATATCCTACGATACTATACAACCTCATCTGTATGCAACTGAAGAGCATTCAATAGTAACCCTTATTTGCATCGGTTCTAACTGCTTCGGACCCGTTCGAGCCGGTATTAAGTACCCGTGTACCCGTAGGAACGTTTCTCGAAACGTTTCCATGGAAACGTTTCCTGGAGACGTTTCCGAATCCCGGCGGGTTCGTGTAAACCGGCTCCTTAGCACCGTCGGTCTTAAGTACACGGGTATTCGTCTCCGCGTGTAACACGTGTAGCGGGAGCTCTAATTATAATTAGATCTATAATAGTGGAGCATATGTTTTAAATCATCATATCATAAGCTTGATTTTTTAATCAGTTTTATCACTTAGATCCTCCCAGTTTACATTCCATCTAGACTTTTTACCGTAACAAGCACAACGTCAAACAACTCATAAATACAAACAATTCGCAAACAGTCCCTGCCAACAGCGCAAAAATAAACCTTATGACGTTGAGTTAGAGCTCAGCTGCACTAACGAGCTAATATTTGTGTAGACTTAAGTAAATAGGGTGCGATATGTCACTAACAAAGGAGCAGTCTTGTTTGTAGAGTCATTGGAAATTAAATAGAAAAATTGTGTAATTTGGTTTGTGGCTGGGAGCTTTTCTTTTGTTTTCTTTTAGGTAAAAGTTGGAATGGCAAGACTTCATTATTATAATGTTTCAAACTTATGCAGGTTGTCGGTAGTTTTATACAAAAAGGAGACTTTAACATTGGTACTAAAACCATCATTATAAAGCCCCCACACATCAATGTTATGTCATAGCAATATCCGCAAACCACTTAGGAAACCCGCAACCATAATTGTCAGAAATTGACACGCTTGTCAATTATCGTTACCTCGTCATAGTTTCCGAACTTCGCGATCCCTCGGCGTAATTGCATCAATTAAGATTCAGACGGGAGGTAGGGATGTTTCTTGTTACTAGGGTAATTTTTCTCTTGGGGTATCTAATTATGGCTATTAAGGACTTATAATTCAGAGCATTATTGGTTATTTGACTTTGAATTTATGATAATGATAATTAATTATTTTAGATAAATGGTGTACTAATATGTATGGTAAATGGCCGAAAATTGTATGGTAAATGATCACTTCTAAAACTATTTTTCCCATAGTTTCATTTGGCAGAATCATCAGCTCAGATATATATATCGTTTCGCATACCTATTTTGCGCATATTTTTATTTGGCATCTTAAACTAACCTATCTATGCCAAATGAAAAGTCGCCCAAATAAAACTAGCGAAATGAAATTAGGTGAAATAATTTCACAGAAATGGCATTACACCTAGATAAATACAGACAGATACAGACCAAAAAACTGTACAAGATCTGAATACTTTGGATACCTCTTTGGATATTTCAACACACAGAATCAGTAAGGGTTAGTTTTGGTTCTGACTTTCACAAGTGTATTGTACCTAGCATGTCTAAATTGATGGACGAATATTTATTATCTGTAATATAAATTGTAACTTCTGTAACAGTAAAGACTGGAAGCCAGTACAAACATCTTAGATGCTCTAGGTTATTAAAAAACCGAGTTTCCCCAATATTCAAAAGATAGATAGCAAACATAAAAATATGGAAATACTTCATTTTACCCTCGCTGCCATTCAGCTAGACGTGAACTAAGTACGTTTGGATATAACTTTCTCCATACATTTACCCAACATGGCAACAGGGGAGAGTGGGGTGGATGAATATTTGATGCCGACGGGCCCCGACCTACCCTTCCCGTACAGTCAGATAGTCGTATTGTGTTTGAAAAGACGGAAAATATGTTTGGATTCATGTAAAAACAATGGTAAAAAAGGATTGTGTTTCAAAGGAAAGTAAGTAATAATACTTAAAGTAAGTAAAAGCACTATAGAATAATGACATGGCATAAAATACCAGTTAGGAACAATACTAAGGTACAATACATACCATAAAAATAGGTACTAGTTTGTATAAACAAAAAGAAATACGCAATATTGGTGGAACAAATCAAGGATTTCTTCGTTGTTTTAATAAAATTTTGGGTACTAGCTTTATATTTAATATCGTTTTAATTTATGGTAAATTAATAACAAAACCCTACTTTAGAAATACCTAGGTATCTAATAACATAATTATTTAATACCAACTTTTGTATGCAACTATAAGAACTATATATACGAATAACCTGTGTTTATCACTTTCTACCAAAATAATAGACTAATGCTAACTGTACTTGCCAGTGTTTGGCGTTTAAATGCAAATACAGAATTACAGAAAGGCAAGGTGTGTTCCCCCAGACGGGGCGACGGGGGTGCAGGAACCGGCTTATTTATTATTTATATTAGCGGCGTGATGGGATGTATTGATATGTTAAGTGATTATCAAACTAGCGCCGCAACCGGGTGCGGCGGCGGTGTGCAAGCGTGACAGCGATATACACAGGCAGAGCACTATCTCGCTCGCGCACCGGTGTCGCATGCGGAAACCGCAGTAATGTGAAAGCTGCCTTAGTAGACTGAAGTGAATCGTATCGCAAGGCATTTTACCATGCAGTGGCGACGGCCACCGCGGTGCGGGAAGGTTAAAGCCAACGCGGGACGCTGATTGACTGTCCGTGATATTGGCTATCCGCGATCTTATGAATTTGACATGGCACACGTAATCGTAATAACTATAAACAAATATACATGGTAAATACTCCATTTTTAATAGTCGTTATACGTTAACATGTTAGCTTGAACCGTAACTATAAGAATGCTTGAAAAAGACTTACTTAAACGAATTTTAAGTAGATATAAAAATATCGCACTGGTGCGGTATTTCAGTAATAGCTTACGATGTTCCAAGCCAATCCCCTCAGTCTATTATGACACTCACGGGAACGGGGATGACTTGAGTTTGGCACTCTACTCGTACACTGGCTATAAATCTGAATTAAATTCGTCCAAGCACTTATATCAAAACGTCTGGAATTTACCTTTGCCTTTCTGTCACAATATTTGCAAATAGTAAACGCTAGAGTTTTTTTAATGTAAAAATCCTTGCTGATTGTAAGGTGATAGCCTCCCTACAAACACGTGGGTGGCCGAGACCTCGGATAACCGTTTGTTCAACTAAAGGGAGGTTACACGCATTTTGAGACTAAGTTTTCATTAGCTGCACACTTGTTCGTTAGGTCACCGCACAATTAGCTATCAATATTACACACTGAACTACGTAAATGAGCAAAAAACAAAAAACTATTCTAAACACGCTGTCACCATCTTGAGCTCAAACGGGTATCGACAAAACGACAAAGCCCAAGGCAATGCCTCAACCGAACAACGTTGCTTATATTTTATGAAAAATTAATATATTAATATAATAAGTCTACACCTCGACATTGGCAGAATTCACCTCGCCAAAATCGGCGAGGAGTAAAAGCCATATAAAAAAAAAAAAATGTTTTTTTATAATAGAATACGAAATTGATTTAAGCCCCACGTCTGCATGCTTACGTGATGCTTACGGTACTAGATACACTGCATGCTAACAAAGTGACACGTACATACCTAACTAAATTCTTACGCAATTTTCTCCAAATCTCTACAAAACCCAACTAATCTAAACCGTAAACTTGTAAAGATCTTTTGTCAAACCATACTAAAGCAATTGTTCCGGTTGCTCAGACAAAACGTGCTCTTATGTTACTCAGTACAATTTGCCCGATTTTCTCTTATATAACAATGAACTTGAGCTCTTTAGGTTCTTGGTAGCTTCATTGTACGCCACCAAACACACTTAATCCTACTTTTAATGAACACCCCGCTCTCCCCTTACATTTATTGCCGTTGTACCACAATGCGGGGAGGATGGGGCGATATGGAATTTCTAGGGGAGCGAAGCTTAATTTTTTGTTAAAATTTTGATGTGTACAGAATTTATTTGGTTTTAATTAAGTAGGGTGTAGTTAATGGTTTATTTATTAATCTGTATAATGGATAGAAATAAGATATTCCTATAGGTATACCAGTTATCTGATATTAAGATCGCCATTTCATAGAACTACGCGTAAGTATGATTTATAAGTTTGGAGAGGTCGCTTGTCATTGTATAAACAGAAATGAGCATACTGTGCCACGTGTACTACGCCAGTATCATTAGCTCAAAAACCGGCCAAGAGCATGTCGGGCCATGCTCAGTGTAGGGTTCCGTAGTTGCCGGCACGTTACAATACATCCGTTAAAAAGATCGTTTATTAAGGGATATTTGGCGGTGCTTACGTCGTTTTACTATCCGGCACTTACGTCCTTTCACTATGCGTTTCATAACTCAAAAACGGCTCAACCTATTTTATTCAATATGCTTTTCATTAAAAGTTCTTATCAAACCACACGTTTATGAACTTTAAAAAATTTTTGGACTCACGGTTTAAAAGTTAGATGGTTTAAAAGTAGGACGCCCTTTTTTGTTGTTTCAGAGCTTTTATTTACGAAACTATTAGTTTTATCCAAAAACTGTTTTAAAAGAGTTGTATTGTTTTTGAAAGACCTTTCCAACGATATCCAACACGATAGGGCAAGAATGAAAAAAAAATCACCCCCTCACTTAATGTGTACCCGAATAAAAATATTTTTCCAGTTTTTATTCTAACCACTTACCACTTTGTTGGCGTGATTAGTGCACAATTGAACACACTGGTCACTGAGCTAGACCGCGGACAGACGGACAGACGGATGTAGTTGACTATGAAACCCTAAAAAGGAAAAATATACCGATTTTATAGTAATAATTTCGACAAAATTGGTTTACAAGATTAAAATATATATGTTATATATTAAAGTTACATACAATTACAAGTTATATACAAATTGTTCTAGGGCACTATGTTTCGTTTCGTTACAATATTCTAACGCATTTAAAATAATAAATACACACGTCTACATTTTCCCATCAAGACCCCGGACAAATCTAAAACTTCATCACGTACATAGGGGCGAGTGGGGCCGGTCGGCACAGGAAACTGTTAGTTACGGCGATAAATGGTGATCGGGCCAGAGGGCGCTGATTACGAACGCGGATGCAATCTCTATCCTCGTGTGTCTGCCAATGAAAGAGCATAAGTGATCCAATTTCATGTATACATATCACGTTTTACAACTGAGTATGGTATTTCAAATTTGTTATGTTAAAACAGCTTAAGTGCGCTTTTTATGCATTTAGTTTTAGCGTTTTGTGTTTGGAGAGATTTCTTGGCGTTGCATTAGTTCTGGGCATTGAGTAGGTTGTAGATTTATACGTTTCGTGTTAAGGTAAGGGTAATTGGGGCCCCCTTTTAAGTATCGGTCAGTAGCAAATCTTTATGACATTTATTGTATGTATACTGTTTGAATAGTATTTTTAGTACCAACATATGAAAAAATAACAAGCTTCCATTTTTATACATTAGACAAACAGTTCGAGTTTACAAGCTTCACTTTTTTTCTGAAAATAGGGCCGAGAAAATTATATCGGTGTTAGGATTGAACTATAAGAAAATAAATCACATCGATATTCTAACGACACTACAACATCTTAACTAAAACCATGAACATGATAAATTCTAGTTTTAACGCGCATTACTTCAACTTTGATACTTAAAAAAAAAAACAATTTTATATTAAACCCGCCTCAATAAATAAACAAAAGGTCGCAACCAGAGTGATCTTTATTCCGCGCACATATTTTATAGATATATCCGTGCTCCCCCAATTACGATGTCCTTTGCATCCGTCCCGAATGGCACAAGCGCCGGTGGCACCCGCGGCGCCACCATCTGCCCCACGTAGACTCCGCATTGGCGTTTATATCACTGCTCGTACAATTACATCATCCTTTGCATTCGTCGCGGTTGTCACAACCCCCCTGTGGCATTCTCGGCGCGTGGCGCTCGTCGTGTTCACGTAGACTCCGAATTAGCACAACTGGGAGCTTAGCCAAGATGACAATCGTTTGCAGAAAACGAATAGAAACGCTATCCGTCTCTCTATCGCACTAATATGGAAGAGTGCGAGAGCGTGTAGCGTTTCGTTTCGTTTTCTGCAAACTTTTGTCATCTTGGCTACAGGGACTGAAATAGATGTCACGTACGAAAGAAAAAAGTACCTAACCAAAGCTGGAGTCAAACCAGCTTGCTCGGAATTTAAATAGTATTGTTTCTACTTAAAACAAGTTATAGTGCTGCATTGCTATCGCACCGATCGATTGAATGGTATCCAAGATAAAATGATGTCCTACATATTTAAAATTGTGCGGACATGTGTAGCGTACAGGTCATAAACGGACGCATCTAATGCCGCCTGTCCGATATACATATGCCATATGGCCATCCTAGACTTCTACTTATGGCAACAACGCCTTATTGACAGCGGGCAAAATGCTACAAATTGCCTCAAAATGGCAAAAAATTTTTAGTAGAAGTTACACGTGAGATGAGGGCATAAAATGAGATTTGGTCGATTTTGTAGCAGTTAGCAATGGTTGAAAACTGCAATTTTTATACATGCTGCATCTAATAGAGTAATCAATTTCAATGCGTATCCCACTTGCCCCTGCGTCCCCGGCTTATCGAGATCGTTTGCGTAATTTGACACTCGTAGTGTTCGTTCCGGCGCTTGTAGGATTCTGCTCGACTTCCCCTTTATCAAGATTGTTTTGACAGTATTGGTATGTTAGCATTGTGATTGGGAGGATAAAGATGTTTGGGTGTATTTTAATGACAAATATATGTGTAGTAAATGACGTCAAATCATTGTCAAAATATGTGAATGCGTTTAGTTGTTGAAAAGAGATGTAAAAAAGTAACATTTTGCTCTATGATATCGCTGTTTCAAAATTTTTGTATTTCGTAGGAATTGCATTCATTATACGCTCACTGGACGCATTACCTAATACCTAAATTAACTACCCACAATTTTCTGCACAGAAAACGAAGTTATACTATAAGCCTACGGCGTAGCATGAGTAGTATGATATTTCATTCCCATTCAGCACTAATTAGACGTTGTCATCGTTACACCTCTACAAAATATTTTCGCTACATAGCGGAAAACCCATAGCGCAAACGGACGAGCACAGCTTACGCGTATTTTTATGGCAATTACTTATACTAGGTACTTCGGTCCCAATGGGTAAATAAAAAAAAATCTTTATTTCAGAACATTGCGATTCCATAAACATTGTCATTATCCTTAAGCTACATGATAGTGCATACAAAATAATTATGATCATTTTATAAATAATTAGCGTCATGAAATCAAAATTCGTTGTTAAATTCAATTAATATAAATAATGATAATACTAATAGTAAATAATTAAAATTCAAAATAAAATAGACTAGAATATAAAAGTAAAGTATAATATAATATTACTAACAGTCATAAAGGATAATTTTAAATAAAAAAATATTTTTTTTTTTTCAGATCAAAGATCCATAATATGTTGTGCTTATACTCTAGACTTAATAACTATGTTGGTTTGAGCATACAAATACTTAAAATAAAAACAAAAAACTTCCTATTCGGCCCTTCCGATGGCGATTTTGACGCTTCGAAATAATTTGTTTACCTTAGACTAAATTCTGATTCGCAGCTCTAGGACACTGAGCTACGGAGGCTTGCCTGATTGCGGAAAAACTCTTCATTGTTTTACTTGCCCTAGGGACGCAACGAATTTACGCCGTCCCCCCGAATGTCTTGGGGCGATTTCAGCACAGTCCAGAATTACCGCCATTTTCTTTTAGCTCTCTGGAAACGGTCCCGTATACTTTTGTTAGGGGAGCGCGGGCTAGATTGGATCACTAACTTTTGTGGTTCGCTTTACGAGTATTGAGCACTTTATTGAATCCGGGTTATGTAGCGGTTGAGCGGGGTACAGTCAGCAGCAGAAGTAGCTAAGTGGGCAAAGTAATCAAAATGAGCTTGACACGCTTTAAGGTCAAGAAAACTAGAGCGTTATGAAACTCGAAAACAGAAAATATAAGATATTCAACTTTTAACAGGTAGGCGTCAGTAAATTTTTAAAGGTATCAATGAAATTTTGTAAATATTTCAAAATTATCGCTGATTTTCACATTTTTATACGACGCTCTGTAATCTTTCAATTTATTTTAATGATAATCAGTCTGACTATAAACGTCACAACGATTTATTGCAATAATTTTTCCTGTGCTTAAATTTAATTAATGCGTTTTATTACGTCTCCATCAAAACCCTATTCTCACATCTATACCTACCATCGTAGCTATAAATATTTTACGGATATCTTAAAAGAGCAACAAAATAGTATGAGCGAGGAATATGTTGTACATTATTCGGACGATTAGGCGCGCGCCGGTCGGGCCATTTCTCTCGGATGTTATCGGCGGCGGGCAGTTTTACAAGCGGGCTATTAGGCTGCAAATCATCGCGGGGAAGATTGGCGGATTGCACACTAGCTCGATTTATTTAACCTTTATTTCATAAATAAAAATCTTGACTTACAAAAGGCTGACTAAATGCCGTAAGACATTCTTATTGTTTTTTTTTTCCTAATGGACCATTGATGATCATTATTTCTGGGTATTACTTTCTACACAGATCGTACCGTTGATTTGCGGTTTGTTCTAATGTAGGTATGTTTTGATAAAATATGTCCTGCCGAGTTTCTTGCCGGTGATAATACTTATCGGGTCAGAGGTGTAGGGTTAGAACCGGTGGTACTTTTTTTCTGTCTGGCGTTCATAAGTTCATTGTAATGTGCCTAAATTGAAGAATAGGTAAATTTTTAAAACTTTTACCTTATTTTCTTTTAGTGTAAAGTATTAACAAACTTTTTATTGAGTTAAATAACCAGTCGGCAATCAAAGCTTGCGTAGTCCTAAAAATGGTAACATATAAATAAATATCTAACAAACATAAAAAAATAGAGACACGGAAAGAAATGAAACAGACATCCTGACTCGGGTGTCAGAAATGGGTACAACAAACTTGTTACACCACAAACACATTGCTTGCACAAACCAACTGTATCTGCAAGCATCCTAAGGATGATAAATCTACGGAGGGCTGCTCCCTCCTCGATATTATCGTAATGAGCCTACCTCGCCTCATTGCCTCGCCTCGTTGCCTCGCCGCCTCGCCGCAAAGAATTGGTCGCACCATGAATTATTCACGAGGTGTGAGAAACTTTTAACGGCGTTTAGTAACTGCAATATTTATAGATTCTTGTTTAAAAGGTTGATGTAAGAGGGACAGAAAAAGCTTTGTAAAATATATTTTAAAGTAGCACCAAAAATATTAATTACCGTTTCTCCGAAAACAAACGAAGAGTAAAATATATTTGAAGGCAATGAATTTAAGGGTAAAAGAATAAAGTTACGAACAGAAATCAAGCTAGTTTTATATATAGAGATATACTGTTCTTCTCAGTTTAAATTTAGATGGGTATACTTATACTAGTTTAGGGTCTTCTTTTTTTATCGTTGATTTTTTGTGCCAATGAAGCATTTCCTGTCACAGGATAAAAAAAAACACAAACGTCGGGCCACGCTCAGTGTAGGGTTCCTTAGTTTTCCGTCCGTCACAGTAAGTGTCCGTCACTTAAGAGTTAAAATAACACCGCCATGTAGGATATGATATGAGCGTTCCACGTACAGCGACATCTATCGGCAAATTAAGTAAACTATTGCGCGCGAGCTTAAAGTATGGAAGATGATTTTTATGGGATAATTCTTTATTGCGTGAACCGATTTTCACCTTTTTTACTTTATTTGAAAGCACGTCATTTCATTGTGATTTTGTAGAAATTACATGTACAATAAATACCTGCTTATACGGTTAAATTACAAACTTAGTTCAGAAATTATTTTGTATTTTTTTTTCAAAAACTATTCAACCTATCAAGTTCAAAATAATTTTCCTAGGAAGTTTTTATAAAGTTCTACTTTTGAGATTTTTTTCATATTTTTAAAACTTATGGCTCAAAAGTTAGAGGGGGGGAGGACACATTTTTTTTTACTTCTGGAGCGATTATTTCCAAAAATATTTACATTATCAAAAAATGATTTTAGGAAACCCCTATTCATTTTTAAATACCTATCCAACAATATTTACACGTCAGGGTTGAAATGAAAAAAAAATCACTCCCCACTTTACGTATAGGGGAGGTACCCTAATAAATTTTTTTTTTTCCATTTTTTATTTTACCATTTTGTCGGCGTGATTGATATACATATTAGTACCAAATTTCAGCTTTCTAGTGCTAACGGTCACTGAGATTATCCGCGGACGGACGGACGGACGGACGGACGGGCAGACATGGCGAAACTATAAGGGTTCCTAGTTGACTACGGAACCCTAAAAACGGATTTTATCGCGTGTACTGAGCTTAAATTACATCGGCATCGGCGGGATGTAATTTAAGCTCAGTACAAGCGATAAAATCCGTTTTTAATTGTTTTATTTCATGAATAACTATCGCCGCAACCGAAGACAATATTACTTTATTAAGCAATAACTAATCAACAGTTAAACTCTTAATTTACCTCGTTTAAACCATTTGAATCGCAAATTTCTGTTTTTTTTCATCTTTGGAAAACTTCTATCAATAAATATGTGATGTTCTTATTGAGTTTTATAAGGTTTCTAAAAGTGCAATGAAGTAACTTTGCAGTGCAAAGGTCACAGTATACTCCCAGTCCCGAGAGGGCAGTCGCAGGGGCAATAAAAACGTTTATTACTCCGCCAGCCACGCTATTGCTTCGTATAATACATTTAATCTTCATCAACACGTTTGTACTTACCTACGTGTACGTGACCTATTGTTACTCGTCCAGTCAGCGTTCTTAATGATCTTAGCACGATTTTATTGGAAAAGTTTTTTTTTTTACCAAATATCGACATGTTGCACATCAATCGATAGGTCTGTAAAAAAACACCGAGGTTTCTTTGAACATTTTGTGATTAAGATAATATTTTCAGAAATAATCGCTTCGAAAGTCAGAAAAATTGTGTCCCCCCCTGTAACTTTTGAACCGTATGTCTAAAAAATATGTTTTTTTTTAAAGATCTACCTTATTACATACTCTCTATGAAAATTATTTTGAACAGTATGGGTTCAGCCATTTTTGAATTATCTCCAAAAAACTTTTTCCATAGGCATCACATACGACCCTTTGGTATTAGTTTGGTTCTTATTCCATTGAACATACGGAACCCTACATTATGCGTGGTCCGACACGCACTTGGCCGGTTTTTTCTTCTTGATGTACGAGTATTAGCGAAATCGTTTACGAACTTCTTTATACATATGTTCGTGATGGGATCATCCTCTCGCAAGCGTCCTCCTACGGCCACAATTTAATACCGGGCTAAGGGTAGACGGATGCCTATATTGGCTTTAGGGGTTTTAGGCTTCTTTACTACCATATGCGGGTTGTGGATTAAGGAAACTGCCCTTATCCATACTAATATTATAAATGGGAAAGTGTATGTGTGTGTTTGTTTGTTTGTCCGTCTTTCACGGAAAACGGGGCGACGAATTGACGTGATTTTTTAAGTGGATATAGTTGAAGGGATGGAAAGTGACATAGGCTACCTTTTGTCTCTTTCTAACCCCCCACTTCCCTAAAATGGGGGGTGGAAGTTTGTATGGAACAATCCGCAATTTTCAAGGTAGAAAGCTAAAAATTGGTATGCGGACTATTTGTGTGCGGTTTATTCTGTTCTGAGTTCTCTTCTGTGTTTTAAATCAGGAAAAGGGAACCGTGTTACCCCGAATTTAACGCGAGCGAAGCCGCGGGCAAAAGCATAAAGGGTATTCATTTTTGTTGAGCCGTATTAGTCTGGAACTAAGAATTAATTGTAGCATTTATTGTTTGTTTGTTGGTGCATGTTTACCTATCAGTTGCGTTACTTAGATACTGACAGATAACGGACAGCATAAAGTGTTCCTGGCGTACAGATGCTGCTTAAATTAACTGCTGAGATGAGAAGACCTAATGATGATAGTGATGAACTTTGAAATTTTAAAAATACGTTTTACGAATTTTAGGAAACTTATAAAAGTTTAAATAATGTAGGTATGTTGACCAGAATAAAAGTTTTAGTTTACCTCAGCGCCAGACGCACCACAAAACCGTAATAAGGCGACAGGCACGGAATAACCTACAACACGACACCCTGAAGGGCTGCTTAAATTGCTAGTCTGCCAGCAACAAGACGCTACTAACGACGTCGACATAATGGTGTAATGACACGACTGCTATTAACATAGTTTGTTCTAAATTTCGTAAAGTCTTGCATCATATAAACCACGAGGATTCTCTTTTTGTGCAAAGCTACCCATCGTCAGAAAGTTGTCAAAAAGCTGAATAAGTTCTCGGAAATTTGTTTCTAAATATAATTTTAGAAATAATTTTCATATGTGAAGAATTATGTCAATTTTCAAATTTTGCTCGGCACATATGCGGTAACATTTTCAATAAGTTCTTTATAATTAGTAGTGACAAGCGATGTACAAAATATTTTATATATAGAGACAGCTTGTAATAAAAGAGTACCCAGACAATTGAGTTACCAACAGACAAAGGGAGGGTAATGTGTTTTCGAGCGCGTAGTACGCCCTTGGGCAATTAAATGGTTTGTCCTCCTATTTCACTTAGCTGCAAAATTGCATGGACACATTACCTATGATGAATTAATTAATAAATACAATTCCTTGTACTAGAGATTTTTGTTTATAGTCTTCACGTTAGTCCAGTGATTAGACCTTTGCACGTATTTGCAGAAGTATACAGGTTTTCTCACGATATTTTTCTTCACCGTACCAACCTGCTGACCGGTCAAAACTAAATAATATTTCACACCTATGTCCTGTCCATCTCCACTTTGTTCTGCAGGCTACGTCCACCACAAATTTCAGCACTGTCCTCTGTCCTTTGTGGCTACTCCTTATTCTATCACGCAGTCTTAAGCCCAGCATACTTCTTTCCATTGATTTTTGGAAGACTCTTAGTTTCTTAACTGTCTGTTGAGTAAAGACTCTCTCTCTCTTGAGAATAGACCCAGCTTTTATACTTAGTAATCATAATTCTTTAGGCATATCATAATTATATGTAAAGGACCTCGCAGCAAACATAGGGAAAAAGTGGTTTCAGTCAAATCTCACGAAATTGTAATACGATGTAGATTCCTTTCCTCCTGGTTATTTTTTATAAAGGCACAACTCGCTCAGAAGTATACTTTTAGAAATAATGAAGTACAGTAGTTTCATACAAAACATGTAACATACCAATTTTTCGTAAAATCTTTCTCTTTACTTTTGCATAATATAAATAACTAACAAAATGCGATTTCAACGTGACAGAAACGTTATTAAGATCATATTTAACGCCAGTAAGTCTCAGTGTGAGTCAATTCAAAGTATCGATTTTAAGAAACACGTCATAGAAAAATAATAATATAAACTTGATTATTTCTGACAGTGTACTTCTGAGGGAGTGGCGCCCTTATATACAAATAATAAGGAGACCTGAATCTACATCGTACTAAAATTTCATGCGATTTGACTGAAACCACTTTTTCCCTATGTTTGCTGCGGGGTCCTTTATTACACTGGTACCTACCTATATGATAAAGAACTCTTTGTCCATATGTATTGTGTAGAGGGCACCCTCCTGCCCGGTCCCCCCTTGCAATTACGCCGCGTCCCCGCCCGTGAAAATTTAATGACTGAAGGTTTGTCTGTGTGTCACGCTAAATGGTTTTCAGGTTCAATATATTATTAAACAGTATTTACTTATTAATTGATTTTGTTATTTGTTTTCCATTAAATTAAAAGCTTACTTAATAAAAAACGTTTTATGAAAAAAATCAAGTAAGTAAATTAAGTTTTTTTTTAAATATCAAAGACAGATGCGAGTCATTATATTTAGCGAAGAAAATATACTAGTTTAAAGCAAAGTAATATCAAGTTCAATAAATGTTATTTTTATCACTAGTCTCCCTTAATTGATTAAAAAAACATTACTAACAGGAAAACTTATCTTTCATTTGCAATTATTTTTTATATACCACGACGGTGGCAACCAGGCGTCTGGCCCGCCTGGTGGTAAGCAGTTACCGTAGCCTATGAATGCCTGGCATCCCAGACGATTCACATGCGCGTTGCCTACCTTTTAAGAACCTATACACTCGATATGGTGTCAGCATAAATTTGGCAATTTACTTTGTTGTTGTTGATCCTAGGGCACCCCGGAGGTGCATAGGGCCTCCACAAGATCCTTCCACGCCTTTCTGTCCTGGGCAACCGTGTTGGCCTCTCTCCAGCTCAGTCCTATGGACTTTACTTTATAAAATCATGATTTTACACATAATTTTCTACATAACGATATTTACGATAATATAAAATATCAATAACTCAAATTATTCAAATGTTAAAATAACATGCAATTTTAAACAAAAAAAAATACTTGCGGACGAGTATTGATATTGCGTATAACTTCTTGAATATATGCCGTGTGAGACCGAAAAGAACCCCAACAGTTTCGTCATGTCCGCCCGTCTGTCCGTTAGTCTGCATGTCACCGCCAGTTTATATTGTTTTTCAATTTTTATTTTATTCGTATTATACGCTACTTTAGTTTTGTAGTTAAATAGTTAAAAATATATGTATAACCCTTGTCTAACATAAGTATTTCATCACTATTAACGTATTTAAAAAAAACAGCCATTTCTGATTTGATGTAAGGCAAAATGTACCATTTCAATATTGCCCTGGCCGCGGGCCTTTATCCAAAGATACTCGTCATTTGGTTACTATCTTTATGTCGAATGTTGGCAGAAATGCAGAAAATTATCAGGAGTTACAAAAGTTAACGAGCATTTCTCAATTTACCTACCTTTTTCGAAAGTATTGATCCCGTTTGCTGTTAAACAAATGACTGAGTAGGTATAGCTAAAACAGAATGAATGTGCCAAAATACAAAAAGAAGAAGAATAAGGTGCAGAAGGAGAAGGCGTTGCTGGAAGGGGAGATTGATGCGGCAACCGCTGTCCAGCTTAGTTCGTGGGCATCGAGTTTCACCGTCGAAAACATCTGTGAAGCGAAGCAGGTGTTGTGCCAGTCCCTTGGAGTCCTTGGCACGTATGTACCTCACCGGAAAGGGGATGAAACCGGAAACAAGACCCTTGCGGATATCAAGAAAATCCTGAGGGAGAACCAAGAGCGGATTCCTGAATTTGTGACGAAGGATGCCTCTATCCTGCCGTCTCATGTCGGAACATGAGACGGCAGGATAATGTCGACGTTCGCTGCTTGTTCAAGGATATCGTGGCCCTAAAAACAAGTTTAGCCGATATTATTTTGAAGTTTGAAGCGGTCCAAGTCACTATTGCCGAGTTACGCAACGAAGTTAACAGTTTGCGAAATAGTGCTCCTACTCGGTCGGTGGCATCAGATTTCAAGAGCGACGACCGACCCGCCGCTATAAACGCTGAGTCTGTCAGTTTGTGTGTTGCTGACACTGTA
Organism: Pammene aurita; assembly: GCA_947086415.1. Taxonomy (NCBI): domain Eukaryota; kingdom Metazoa; phylum Arthropoda; class Insecta; order Lepidoptera; family Tortricidae; genus Pammene; species Pammene aurita. The sequence continues at coordinate 48,799,234 of OX352291.1, read as the reverse complement.
AAATGTGCCGCAACCGCCGTTGCACCGCCCGCGCACCCCCCGCGTGTGCGGCCGCCTCCTGTTTCTAAACCACGTCAGCGTGCTTATGCTGACGTCGCCGGTCAGCCAGTCGCAGCTAACCGGGTCACGGTGCCTTCTAAGGCATGCGTAGTATGGGGTCCCGAAAAGGGAAAATCCTCCCGCACCAATGTGGATAAGGAGGGATTCACACTGGTGGATAGGAAGAGCAAGAAGCGAAGGGCGCCCCGCAAAACTCTGTATGGCACTGCGGAACCGGGTAATTCTGGTATTCGGATTGCAATACCGAATAGGGCGCTCTACGTGTCGCGCTTGCATCACTCCACCGTGGTCGACGATGTGGTGGAGTACGTTCACCGGAAGACTGGCTTAACGTTGAGGGTGCACCAGCTACAGTCCCGGCACTACGTGCACTTCAACTCGTTTGTGGTGCGCGTGCCGCGGCCGCTGCAGGACACCATCGCGAGTGCAGATTTCTGGCCGAAGGGTGTCGTTTTTCGGCGATTCCGGGGCAATCTGCCGAATCCTATGCTCAATCAGACGACGCAACGGAGCCACGCAGTTACGTCGCCTAAATCAACCTAGTATTAAGTCATTTTATATGTTTATTTAGTAGTTCGCAGTGCCTTGGTTTTTACTGTAATGCTGTGTAACTGTTTTGAATAATAAATAAATAAATAAAATAATTTTTTCCGTTTTCTGTAAATAAAAATCTTTCTACCTTCGTTTACCTTAAAAATTATCATTCGTCACCATTGCATGCATTCTACCTCTTGTATATTTCCTATTTGCGCACACCCCGGCCCGGCCTTCCCTATCCTAACGATGCCGTGGGGCATAGTCCGCTACTTATAATTTAGTTACGGTTTCCATTCCGGATAAAGAGAAGTGAATAAATTGTAAAAAACCAGCCAAGTGCGAGTCGGACTCGCGCACCAAAAGTACCATTATCTATAAAAACGGCAAAAAAATCATGTCTGTTTTATGGGAGCCCTCTTAAATATTTATTTTATTCTGTTTAGTATTTGTTGTTACATCATCTGTAAAAATTTCAACTGTCTAACTATCACGGTTCATGAGATACAGCCTGGTGACAGACGGACAGCGGAGTATTAGTAATAGGGTCCCGTTTTTACCCTTTGGGTACGGAACCCAGGACCTGTCCTCCTCTTTAGTCAGTCGGGTTAAAGGAACGGTTATGTATGGGTTTTAATTATTTCCACAAAAAATTTGACTGTTAGTAGTAGAGTTTTATTAAGTTGGAACTGTACGTCCCCGGAAGCGAGCATATATCCAACTAATAATCCATTACGACAGATAAAAAATATATCGTAGCAGAATATACCAATTACCATGTATGTCGAAAGCTACATATACCGTTTAATTTTTGTATTTCGTAAACCGTGTTTTTTTTGTAATTACTAATTAACTATACAAAATATTACACATCCATAATTGCTATATTAAAATTTTAATCAATACGCGTTTTAATTAAAAATGTGGTATAATTACTTATCGCACAGGAAAATACAACAGACATGCCTCATTACATGCTTCGTGTTTCAAACACTTGTAAAAATATAACTTCAAAAATGTCGTTTCAGACGTCATACTCGTATACCCGTCATTCTTTCATTTTACTAAGCCCGAATATCGTTAGCTCCGTTACGTCATTCACTCCGATTCTATGAATGTTAAGGAGCCTTCCAGACCATCCAATCTCCGAGCCAAATGGAAAACGAAAACAACACTTACTTCCTCAAGGTAACTTTCATTACAAAAATACTCCCTAAATCTGCATAAGCCCTATCTCAAGCCAGTAAAGTCTAGAGTTAAAAGAAATCATCCAGATTGATGGCAAAGATAAATTGGTGGTTACATCTTGAAGGGGAGAATGGGTAAAAGTGGATTATATCGCCGGGCTCAGGGGACAGGGGGAAAGGACGCGGTGAGAAAAGTTTGTGTAACTCAGCTGTAATCTGGTTTCGTCGTCATTTCTAGAAGCTATAGCGAAATTTATTAAAAAGATGGGCGAAGATTTTAGACATTCCAATTTTTTTTTAACTGTATAAAAATTATTAGCATTTAACTATTTGTAAGGAAATCTTTAGCAGCTCTATAGCATAACTTTAATTACTGTTAAGGCGGGTAGCTAAGAAAAAATATTAGCCACTAGTAGTTCAAAGTAGTTGCTTACCGTTTGATTTGGTCAAATTCTTGTAGGGGAAGCAGGGGGAATGGTGTTCACTTAAGGAAAAATGCCCATAATTTTGAAAATATCCAGGTTTATTAAATGAAAATCAAACATAACATAAGTGCAACTAACCACTAATTAGAATTTAAACATAAAATATGTTTAGATCTTTTAGATAACGAGAAATATAATCTTTAAAAAAACACACCTTTCAACGGCATTACCCTTAGGTGTGGTTAATGCCGTTCAGGCAATGGGGTAATCACGCTCAAACCAACATTAGCCCAAATAACGTAATTGAGATCAACATTTACTTATTAAAAATAAGAGATCAACTCTTAAAAACAAAATTAACATCGTTTTATCATTGTTACTTTTATATTAGACATGATAATGAGTATTTTTTTCTAAAAATCAACATAATCAATATTCGTATATCTTTAGGAACAGAAATCGCATATATACCCCTCTGCCAAATCCCACCCAGAGCACATAGCATGGCTCCACAGCCCGCAAATGGTGCAGCGGTACCATACTTCATTGTTCTGTCCAAATTCCTTGCATAGGTGGCACATGTTATCGGTATTACCTTCATCATCCATATCATCATCGTGCACTCGGGGGAATTGGCGCTCATGAGCGCTATTAACCCAAACGGTCGTTTTGTATTAAAACTGAAATTTAAAATTTTACGCATAATATTGTTCAATAATATCAACTAGGCCTTGGACTTGAATAGCTTAACGATCCAAACAATCAGGCACGCAACGTAAAAGTTTGTAGAATTTCAACTTACCGACAAAAATATCCAGCGAAAAATTAGATCGAAGGAGCTTGAAACAAACAAACGACTCTCACTCTTACGTGTTTCGCACGGACTGGCGGGGCACGTTGCCACTGGTTCAAGCGTCACTCTCCGCTCCCTTTCACCCGCACGCCGGGATCATAGGAACTAGTTATATCAAGTTATTGAGGTGAGCGCCATTACCCGGTGACTGGTATTACCCCTGCTTCCCCTACTTATAGAGTACAGTCACCGGCAATAGTATCTTCTACACGAAGGCCGTGACACGCTCATTTGTAGAGCCATAGCGTGTCACATATTTTTGCGGCCTTCGTGTAGGAAGATACTATTGCCGGTGATTGTACAAAAAATATGTCTTTAAGGTCGTTACTCTAATACCCATGACTCTGTGAACTATAATTTATTACAATTTCACTATAAACGTATCTCTAGCTCCTTCCGACAACTAATACGAGTATAGATAGTTGTTAGATAGAGAGACAGACAGCGAAATTGTAAATTGTAGCATAAAAAGCGATCCACGAAGTACTATAAAAATATTCCTATTGTCAACCCTTCGACGACGGTATGAAGGGTTTACGTGACCCGCGATAGGCCACGCGTCGCGCGCGGCAAGTGCTCTTGATACCGATACCCATTGTTTCTGCAGGGGTTAAGCATGCTTTGTGTTGCATGATCGTTGGAGGGAGAACTTGTAAAGGGCATTCGTCAAGGCAAATCTAACAATAAGCTTTGAAGCATTTAAAATTAACGGTATAATTCAATAATAATATAACAATATCTATAGTATAATAAGCAAATAGCTGCAAAATAAAGAAACTACCTTAAAATTAAGGATCAAAAGTTTGTCTCAAATCACTGTCGACGGGCAAGCTAACGAGAAGGCTGGCTATATGGTCTTACAGCAATGTTTTATTTGAAAGTTAAAATTTTTTGTTCTACTGGGAAATGTCTCTTCTTCACCTGCATTCGTTGTTTTTTTCCCCATTCCGTAGAGAATGCATCGAAGTCACTGATAAAGTTATTTGTGCAATATAATGGCAATAGTTACGAACTAATATCTTAGGTACAATGCAATTAATTTAACATAATAATCAACATTCAGCTACCAACCCACATCTAGACCAACCAGGGATTCATCCTGCGGTTTCTACATGTTTCAAAATCATTATCCCATTTCCAATTATGCTACGTGTACACCTCTACCTAATATACTCACACACACAGATTAGATAGATAGATAGATAGATCATTTATTGGTAAAAAATGATATTTTACATGTCAAACACACATTATTTAAAAGATATTTATAAACTTATCAGAAATTTTGTATTTTTTAATGTCATCATTACTCAGAACAATTCATTTTTCTTATGCATTTCTGTGAAAAATTCATCAATTTTGTAGTATGCTTTATCTAGGAGTAGCATTTTTAGATTACGTACAAAAATGTGGTCACTGGCAGAGTCGAGTATTGACTTCGGAAGTGAGTTATATAGTTTGGCCCCATGATACTGAGCGACTTCCCAACCTTTGATAGCCTGTAGTCTGGGATGAGTATTGGGTTGTGTCGTCGAGTGCTTCTGACAGGAACTCGAGTGAGTTTATATTCTTGAAGACTTGCCCTTACGTGTGTACAGGTGACTAAAATATAGATACTTGGTAACGTGAGTATTTTATATTTTTTAAACAATTCTTGTGCAGGGTAGTCTAAGGGTTTATTATCTACTATCCGGAGACACCGGAGATTATTCCAAATGCTTGTCAGGCTCGGACGGACTAGTATTGGCAACGTGTGAAATACTTTAACCCTTTGACCGCCAAAGACGTCAAATCACGCGCACGGAAATTCGTGTCCTCAGCGCCAGCCCGTGATATCACATCCAAAATATTTTATTCCGTCCGATGCTTGGCAGTTAAAGGGTTAACTACAGAATAAGTAGTACAAATGTTGTACATAGTTTCCAAGCTCTACTCCGCCCCGGAGTAATTTTAATTCAAATCGTTTACGTGACGTTCTATAATATTTGTAAGTTTGGCACATGCTAGTAAACACACTAAAAATCCGATCAAGCGCAAGTCGGCCCATGCTCACAAGCGTTATTGCCGTACTTTCTCGTATAAGGGTCACCTCTAATTATTTTCGCGGTCGTGCACAACCACGTATTTTTTTTATATGTCCCGTATTGCTTGGATGAGCTTACGCGTAGGCACAAATCTGGATAACAAATTAAGAGTGAGTCGAGTTCAAATTTGAGCTTAATCGAATCGAGCGCTTCACAAAGTCACTTTACAATGAGTCCTCGTTGCGTATGAAATTCCCGCTAGAGGCGCTAGTGTAGACGGAGGTCTTGGAAATGTAAAATTAGTAATTAAGTGCGATTCGCTGAATTATTTCTACATTACTATTTAACAATGTTGTGAATATTTTGCCGTACCAGGACATTAACTATGGCAAATATGAGTTACGATTCATTCAATGTAAATGTTTTAAAAGCGGAACTAAAAAATCCTCCTTTTTCCAAATAAAGCGGAACCGCACTACACTGCGGCGACGTCGATATTTTTACAGTACGGCAATTGTATTGAATATTATTTAGGCGTAAATGTGATTTGGCGTAAGCTATATTTCAGAACCTTCTACAGTGGCGCCAACTGGTGAGTAAAAAAACGGTAGCCCTCATCAAAACTGCTATTATCTGCTCACCCAAGGAGTGTTAATCGTTTACTGGTCGTTGTATTGACCTGGGCACCATCAGGTGAAAATAAGTGAAGATCACTGATCAGTCAAAATAAACCCTCTATTCACACAGACTCGTGCAGACATAGCAAACGTGTACTAATCTCATCTTTCGTCTCCCTCGCACAGGGGAGGCATGTGAAGATGTGTGTCTGTGTGTAACCAGAGACGGAAGGTTATTAATTGTGTGTCATGTTTACCGTCGGGATACTGTGACGTTAGTTTGCTATTCTGGGGATAATTGACAATGAAAATAACATGAGACGATGTTATTGCTGACACGTGAAAGTAAAAGGGAGTAGGTTTCCCATTAGTTGGATATTCTAGACTACTAATTAAATTTAGAACGATTTGTTTCAAAATAACGTATAACTAGTTGCGTAATTATTTAATTAGTTCCATGAAAACTGCAGACCATACCACTCGCCTACCAGTAGGTACTATCGAACCACTTGATTCCTGACCCACACTAGAACTTTGTCATAGTACGTGTTATAAGAACTTTCCTTGTCAATGCAATGCTATGTCACTATGACATTTTCTATGAAAAGGTTCCACAGTGGGTCACGATTCATTTGGTTCGATAGTACTTCATAACTAAAAACAGTAGAGTTTAAACTACTTTTGAGTTCATTAGGTCTCCATTATAACAAATATTTTAATCGAACGAGCGGACGTAAGCCAAGTGAAGTTCTTACAAATGACTTTGGACACAACAGAACTGTCAGCTGACTACCCTGCATTTAGATGACTTTTTGATTATTAATAGTTGTTCCGCAATTTTAGTAACGTTTTTCCGAACTTTATGAAAGGAGCTGGGACCACCCTCCAATAGCTTTAAGATGTATGTCGTTCGATAGGTCTTGTCAATAGGAATAACTTTTGCTTTGACAGCTTTGTTGTCACAGTTGTCCGTTCAGAGATATATGACATTTAAGATCCGATCCGCAGGCTTATGATGGTCACTGACAGCGGATAACTTGATAAAATGATAAACTGACAAGTTATCAAGTTATCAGCTGATAGCCAGATAACATGACAATATGTCAAGTTGTCGGCTAGTTGCCGACATGGTTCAGTAGTGTGTGTGTACCACAGTGTATACGATTGTCTACGACTAGCTTTTTAAAACCCATAAAATAGGTTAAGACTTTAAGGAGTACTAACTTCTTTTAGATAGTCTAGTCCATGTGTAGTCATACTCTAAAAAGTAATGCTTTAATCTTTAATATGTATAAAAAACCGGCCAAGTGCGTGTCGGACCACACATAATGGAGGGGAAGATGTTTTTTGCAGATAACTCAAAAATGGCTAAACCGATAATGTTCAAAATAATATGTTGTGACCACAAGTCATTTGATATTTACAAGTCAGTGAAGAAATACATTTCCTTTGTATAATATCATATCTAAATAAGTTTATAAGAAATACATTCTAGGAATGTCGAACCTAATCCCAACAAACCCTAGTTTCCCGTCAGGGTTGAAAGGTCTGTATCTTTCGTAAAAACTGGTGTGTATGCCAAATCTTAGGATTAGGTTCTGTAGCAGACCCCGAGCTCCGAGAAAAACGTGCGGCCGAGATAATACGATCAATGCATGGTTTAGCCATGAAGTTATCATTTTAAACTGGAGTATTACCCTTCGGTCACAAAGCGAGGCCGAAAGAGAGAGTTATGATGGGGACTGTGTCTTGTTTTGACTAAGGAGGTAATGACGTCATCAGACAATCAAAATGTCAATATGTGTCAAATATGACAATTTTGTAACAAGTGTGAGTGAGACACCGCCCCCTACATTATGCTCTCTATCAGACCGTTTTTACTACTTATTACTAGTCATAGTAGTAGTGCTCGGTAAAAAGGTTCAACTGTTAGGGAAATAGAGTAATCTCCGGTTTCTCTCTTGGTCCATGGGTTTAGCACTTTGAGAATTCAACCAACCAACCAACAATAGCGACTCCTATTGACAGGCGTTCCCCTCTGCCGAAAACATATAACCAGTGGTCATACACATGTATGGACTGGCGTTTATCTGACGTAGTATTTGTACGTTACGTACGAATAGCCATACATTTGACGTTCCCCTCCCCCGCAAAAATCGGCAAACTTTTTGTATCGGAAATGACAGACATGGCTACTCCATCCGGGTTGAATTCTCTAAGGTTTAGCACGATTGCTTTCGTACTTGTCAATAATGACAAAAGTAAAAAGATAATAATTAATGTCATATTTTTATCTGAAGTGCTTTTTATTCTTTAGAGATTTATATTTATAATTCGGCACCAAGAAAAATACCAGTAATACTTGTACCCAAAATAAGTAAAATAGCAAGAAATAAAATAAAACAATCCGGATATGAGGGTAAGTAAATGTAGATAATATTATAAGAAGCATTATAATAAGAAGACGCCTCCAAAGTCATCGGTTCCTCGAGCAATGTGTTTTTCCCATAGCAAGCACCTCTCTGAGCTCTCTGATAGCCATCAACAGGCTAGAATAAGCTTCTTATGCGTTTTTTATATTAGTTTTTTGGTTAAGTATCTTTCTTATTACGGTTTTGCTTGATACCGATACTTGATATTTTTTTCTCTCATCATCAACTTCTTTTCATTTTCAGACTATCGCACGAAAAACTGTGAACTTCTTCAGGCTATGGCTACTAGAATGCAACTAAAGTGTCGTAAAAAAAAGGAAAAGTAAGCAATATGTTTATTAAAGTGAGTAAACTAGCTGGTAGTAAGTAGTGAAATGCAGACCTAACTAATTTTAAATTCTCTTGAAAATTACTATACACATCATGCGAGCAATCAAAACGTCTAGTGCATTTTAGTTTATGCTACTCTGCATCATAGGAAATGCAATCCGTGATGTCAGCCGAACTTTCCGAAAAATGATGACCGTTTCATGTAAACAGAATAGAAATAAATAATGTTTGTTCCTTATTTAGAGTTCCATAATCAAAGAGCAATAAATGAAAAGTCACTTCTATTTACAATATTTTTAAGCTCTTGATGTCTGTCTGTCCGTCTGTCTGTCCTTGCGTTCGACTTATAGCGGGGTTTTCTTTCCCATCTCAAGAACCGTAGGATTAGCATAGTTTTCTGTTCAGTTGTTTGTCCTTTTTATTTATTTTGATGTAAATAAAAGTATTGCTACCTATGTAATATATTGTAATACATTTTTTTTCACATGTAGCGACTAACCGAATTCTATGGGAATAGAAGTGAAAAATAAAGGATGAATTTTTGTCGGTGATGTTTTCAATAATGAACGGTTTAGACTGTGTGGTTGTCTGTGCGACTCTATGTAACGTCTATAAGGAAATATCAAATATCAACAGTAGAACTATATATAACATATGTAGGTATGCACGTTTATATACCGAATGAAGGCAAGATTTTCCATATAGGTAGTTTTCAGACTTCAAAATTATAAAAGAAGGAGATTGGCTGTATGTTGTTTTAGGGTTCCGTATCTGAAAAGCAAAAAACCCTTATAAGATCATGTCTTGGATATCTGTCTGTCTCTCTATATGTCCGTGCCTGCGTCAGTATAATCGTTCTTTTTAGGGTTCCGTATTTCAAAACGAAAAAACGGAACCCTCATAGAATCATGGCGTGGAGGGTTGTCTGTCTGTCTACCTGTCCGTCCATCCGTCCGTGCGTCTGTCCATCTGCACACCTGTCCGTCCGTCCGTCCGTCTGCCCGTTCTTTTTTTATAGGATCATGTAGTGGATGTCTGTCTGCCCGTCCGTCCGTCCGTCCATCTGCAGGTCTGTCCGTCCGTCCCATCCGTCTGCCCGTCTGTCCGTCTGTCCGTTCTTTTTTTATAGAATCATATAGTAGATGTCTAACTGTCCGTCCGTTCGTCCGGTGTCCGTTGTTTTTAAGGTTCCAAATCCATATCTCAAAAATAAAAAAAAGTCATGTCGTGTAAGTCTGTCTGTCTGTCTATTCGTCTGTCCGTCCCACCTTTTTGTCCGACCGCCGAAGGAAGGTTATGATTTTCGTGAGTATTTATGTAAGTATGTTTGTATTGTCGCATAGTAACTAACTAATACGGCAAATTTTCTAGACGGACTGTGGTGCTCATTCTTTGATTTATTTAGTTCATATCCTACGACATAACGATTGGATTACCAAAATATTTTAGTAATATTTTTATTCTATCTGTCGGTTCTTTACAAGTCATGAGAAAGCGGTGCTGCTAGCGTTGTTTCTTTTATTTATTTGTTACCTACTATTCCATATTTGTGCGAATATTGCACTGCTTTTTCCTGAAAAAAAAAACCGTATCGACACATGCTTAGATTGACTGGTAAATATTTTGATAATTGCCACAAGTAAATGGAATAACAAACATTATTTTTTCAGAATTACCTAAGTACCTGAAAATTAAAAAGCAACTCTATCTATATGTAAGAGTTAAATATTCATCACGCAACTTCGTGTCTTCGTGTGTAAAACGCCAAAAACCACAGTTCCGTGTCAAGAAAATACGCCAAGCCGAGAGCCTTCATAGACACTAAACACAGCATTTAATATTATTAAATAATTTTACTTTGTCCCTAAAACGTGGTATCTGCTGTTAAAAAAATACTTGAGGATATCTGCAGCACCCACGTATTAGGAGGATCATTAGGTTCTAATCAATAAAATTTATTTCTGAAAGATGATGTAAATAATTGAATATGTACCTACCTCAAGTTTTGGGCGAGCTGTGCCAAATATGCGCATTATTTTCTCTTGTCTTTTATTTTTATATAAATCCACTGTTAAAACGTACAATTTGGGCACACTTAGCACAATTTGCACAAAACTTCCACGTCACATCGTCTTTATTAAAATAATAGACTAAGAGTGTGAAAATTGTGACAAAATAACGAGAACGATGAAACTCCTCTTATTAGTTAGCTATACTATCCTTATGACTAGATCCAGGCAACTGGTAGCTAATCATCGGTGGAGGTTAGAGTTACACGACAGTAAATCTGTTGGGAAAAAGGAACATCAAAGTAGTTAAAAAGGTGTCTCTTTCATAGCGGACAGGGCCTATATATTTATTTTAACATACCTAAGTACAAAAAATAATGCGAAAGAGAGAGATTAATACGCTTAGTTACTTATTTATCTAAGCCTCCACCGATGAATAACTGACAGAAGCCAGGATCTAAAAATAATGATAGAGCCACTCAGGGTAACTATGCGCACTCTTGTCTTTGACTTCATACCTCACAAAAAAAATAGTATTAGAAGAACAATTGGAGTATATATGAAAATAATCATCAAAACAGTAGCTATTTTTTGGAGCAGAATAATAATAATGAGGAAAAACCGGAATGCGCATACTTGACCCTTAATGCGGGTAAGTGTGCTTACCATTACGGGGTAAGTACCTAGGCGTATTGAGGATAAGTGTTTGCATTTGTTTCGTTACCATAAATAATCATTTTATAAATATTATCAGTTAAGTAATTAAAATTAACTAATAAGTCTAAAAATCTGTTGAAATTGTCATGTAATTGAGTCATTCTCATACAGAAAATGTACACATTTACCCGCGCACGCTTTCCCAAGAAAGCCAAATTTTTTATTACCGCCACTACATTTGCGCAACGATTTTAACTTTAAATTTTCAAACACTTAAATATACACTCAATTGATATTTAATAGACTCACCGTTTTGAGCTAGCAACTTTTCACATAACAAGGCTTTCCAAAATGCTAAACAAATTTGAAATGAGGCAACTAATATTGTATTTTTGCAAAAATATTCTTAATGAAACGTTATGCAGCGCAGTGAGTCATCGAAACCGATTTGCTTCGCCCCTCTTGCGCCTCCAATCGGATCATATGCGGCCACCTCCCCCATTCGACTTCTAAGATATTCGCATTGCGCCCACTTACCCACTGCGCTCCGTTACCGCGAATGACTAGCATTTTCTTAGCTCTCGTTATTGAGTCCCATTTTCCGTGTCATGGATCCTGGCCCGACCACAACAAGATATTGGAATATAATGATTGTACAAATTCATCATATTTAGGTGCTATTTAGTGCTTATAGTCAGATGAATTTGTGCCACATAGTTTTCACGTTATAGCAGTACCGTTGTGGTCGGGCGGGGGTACAGGATCCTGGCCCGATCACACCATTCAAACGAGATAAGGTGAATGCACAATTTCATCATTTTTAGGTGCTTTTTAGTGCCGCCAATGTCATGTCGCGGTAACGTTGTGGTCGGGTGGGGGTACAGGTACCGTGATTACTATGTGGAACACATTCATGGAATTGAAGACACTAGATGACACCTAAATATTAGTTAATTTGTGCATTCACCAAATCTTCTTTGAATGGGGTCGTCGGGCCAGGATCCTGTACCTACCCCAGCCCGACCACAACGGTACCACGATAACTTGAAAACTATGCTGCACAAATTCCCATACCATAGTCATGGGACTAGGAGCACTAAATAGCACCTAAAATGATGAATTTGAGCAATCATTTAATTCTAATATCTTGTCGTATTTAGTCGGGCCAGGATCCATGACACCATTTTCCTGATTAAGGGATGAAGTGGGCGGATAACAATATTCTTCAATCATGTAGAATTGTAGATGAAATTCGTTTTCCATGTGGTATAGTTTTTGTTATCCAGTCTGTCTCGATGAGATATGTTAGTGCTGCCATATTGTGCACCAATCCCCAAACTACCACCGCTCAACTTGTAGTATGTTAGAGTGTCTCTATTAATAGTATAGGAGTACGATGGCAGAAACTGAAACGCTGACTGTGTTTTGAGCTTAAATGTAAGTAAAACTTGGCATTAAAAATGAAAAAATAATTAGATGTTTATGTTATTTTCTGCCTATTTAATATACCTAAATATTAAATTCATAAACTTAGAAGTTAATAATCGTTCATGGTGATTCTTTCGTTTATTAAGCTAAACACGTAAAATTGCCTGTGAAAATGGTCATCATATCTACTTCCGATCCTAACCTTTTTAATTAAGAGTTGCCTGCTTATAAACTAAAAATACTTCCTTGTTAGAGTTTGTGGTACAGGTACGTTGTTTATATGGGAACTCATACATTCTACGGCACTTCTTTTTCCAGACAGGCTCTAGTCCAAACTGTAAAGAGTTCCACAGTGCGCACAGTAGGTAGATACCTACTGAAAACTTCAGATACCCCAAATAATTAATCAGTAGTTATTCTTTAAACAGTTAATAATTGCGAAATATATTAGTATGGTTAGTTCTCCTTGCAGTTTTATTCGATTGTTAACTGTATACATTCGCACATTTTGTGTCATGTCGATTTTTGATAAGTACAACCGTATCTATCTAGATACGGTTGTACTTGGCTGTATTGTACTCGCGAATGTATACAGTTAACAATCGAATAAAACTGCAAGGAGAACTAACCATACGAATATATTTCGCAATTATTAACTGTTTAAAGAATCACTACTGATTAATTATTTGGGGTATCTGAAGTTTTCAGTCACTCTCATTGTATAATTACGTGCCAAACTGAAGCCGGGCATAAGACGTCCGACTTTCAATCCGGAGGTCTCGCGTTCAAACCACTGTGTTCTTCGGAACTTACGTACTATATATCATTTGATATATATACCAGTCGCTTTTCGGTGAAGCAAAACATCGTGAGGAAACCGGACGTAATCCTAATAAGGCCTAGTTTCTCCTCTGAGTCGCTTTCGTAAGAATTAATGACTACGCCAATTCATGGGATTAGGTTGCCAAGCGCACCCAAGGCTCAAATGAGCCGTGGCTAAAGCCGGGTTTAACGCTAGGAGGATGATGATATGTGCTAAACTATTCGTCAGGCATATCGAATGGATTACAGACATCCCTATAAGCTCTACAATGGAGTTTTCTCTGCTGTTTTTCTTCGGCAGCAGCAGCTGCCAAAAAAAATTAAATGCCACCATTCCTTCAAAACAATAACATAGTAAGCATAGAATCATTCTAAAAAGTAACTTTGTAACATCTGAAAAAACAGCTACTTACTAGAAATCAATGACAAAAAGAAGAATTTTCATACGTTTTAGTTCCTGACAACTGTTATCGGGGTCCGATGAGCACCTATATAAAGTTAACAAGTTTGCTGTCAAAAAAGGATAGATTATCAAGTTATCAGCTGGCGCTGTCAAAAGTGAAAAAACTGATATAACCATAGTGTAAACGATATTTTTTTAGACACACACATTCAAAAAAACATGCGTGCGTACAGTGGACAATATGTCAAGTTATCCCGCTATCAGATGTCAAATGAAAAACGGATAGTTATCATATTAATGACGGCAACTGTCATTTTATCAGATTTATATCAACTTATCCGCTGATATAATCTGCCATCATAGGCGTGCAGGGGTTGCTCCGACAATGCTGTGCAGCGAGAGATCCCGCACCCTCATTGCTGCCGTCATCGTTGCCCTCTCTGTGTTCCAGTGGGGACACCCTTCCAGCGTGTGCTGGGCCGTGTCGTCCACCGCTCCACAATCCAGGCACTGGGGCCCCAACTCCCTCCCGATTTGGTGCAGGTAATGCCTGAAACACCCATGTCCGGTCATCACCTGCGTCATCCTATAAGTGAGGGCCCCATGCTTCCGGCCCAACCAGCCTTCAAAGTGTGGGAGAATAGCACCTATGGTGCGGGTTCCATAGAGGCTATCCTCCAGCACAGATTTCCAGCGCTCCCGGAGCCTGTCCAGAGCCTGTCGCGCCGCCCTCTCGACTTCTTCTGGGTCCGGGAGCTCACCCCTTTTCCGAGCCTCAGCCCTCACCCTGTACCTCTCCGCCAGCACCTGAGTATCCAGCTCCCACGGCGGGGTACTGGCGAGGAGGCACACCGCTGCAAAAGCTGTGGTGCAGTAGGCTCTTGCTGCCCGCTGCGCCACTATCCTTTGGGGCCGACGGAGCAAAGGTTTTGTTCTCTCCGTCAACCCGGTCCACCCATATTGGTGCACCATACAGAGCCATGCTCCTAAGCACACCCGCAAACAGTTTCCTGCAGGAGCTGTTGGGTCCACCTACGTTGGGCAGCAAGCGCCCCAGAGCCGATGCAGCTCCCACTAGCCGAGGGGCGAGCCTCGCGAAGTGCTCACGAAATTGCCAACCTCTGTCCAGGATAAGGCCCAGATATTTAATGTGGGGCTTAACCCGGACAGCTTCCCCTCCGACGGCAAAGGTTGTGTCAGGGCCCAACCGTCATTTGCCGAATACGATCGCCTCCGTTTTTAGGAGGGACACCTTCAACCCGAGGAGCTCTATGCGACCGACAGTCATTGCCGTCGCTACAGCCGCTCTCCGAAGAATTTCTTCGGGCCGCTTTCCCTTCACGGCCACCATCGTGTCATCGGCGTAACAGATGGTGACCATGCGTGGCAGTTGTGTCCCTCTGACGGCCCTTAATTATAACCCCTGATCGGATCTTAAATGTCATATATCTCTGAACGGACAACTGTGACAACAAAGCTGTCAAAGCAAAAGTTATTCCTATTGACAAGACCTATCGAACGACATACATCTTAACGCTATTGGAGGGTGGTCCCAATCTGCCCATTCTCCTTTGTTGGGGTTGTAGCAGAGATGCATATAATTTGAGAGTTCGTATATGAGCAGAAATGGTCAAGGGGTTATGGAGCTAGATAATGAAATAATAATCACAAGGTACTTGTTATATTGTTCAACTCGTTTGCAAGGAAATTGCGAGTTTTCAGTTCGAGGCGGACTATTATTAAATAAGTATATCTCGATCTGAACACTTCGTGGCACCCTGCCGTGAGCTTGCTTTGATCGTCTCCAGCGAACCACGTGAACGCGGGGTGTAACAATTGTTTTGATGTCGCCTGCTGTTAACAATCTATTAAATTTTAATAGCAATAAATAACGTATGTATATTCTGTACGCTTTGTATGGAAATCCTTCTGAAAACTCAGCCTTGGAGTGCATTACGTAGCCTAAAAGTATGTACAGATAAGAATCCCAAACTGGGGTGTACTGTGAAATTGTATCTGGGGTGAACTAACCTCAGAAACTTTTTAACCTATAAGACTTTATTATTTTATTCTAGATACTGGTATGCTGGAAACCAAAGCAACTGACAAATTGAGATATTATTACATTGATATTTTGATATAGACTTATATGTATTAGCCTAACGTCGACTATATGTCTTTATCCATGCAGTTAACCTACCTAGTCTCTACAATGAGCTAGCTTTGATCGTCTCCATCCGAGCGCGTAATCAGAGGGTGTAATTGTTTAGATATCGCCCGCTGTGCGTCTGACTCAGTGGTTTTAATACAATTTGTGATTTGAGGCGTATTTCTTTAATGGCTACAACACAACGCATGGTTATTTAAATTAAATAATTGATGGAAAGGAAACAGTAGTTCCACATGTATAACAAATATTTGTACAGTCGCCATCAAATATATCGGAGCGGCCAAGGTGGTCACAAATATCTGAACAACGCCTCTATTGTCAAGGCGATAAAGTGCATGTTCAGATATTTTTGAGTACCCAGGCCGCTCCGATATATTTGATGGCGACTGTACAAGTAGCGATATTTTTTTTATGTTAAAGAAAATCTTGTCATGTAAAAATATTGCCTGTTTAGACCTGCGTAGACCCGCGTAAACCTTTGATGGAGTTGTCAAAATCAAAATTCACAAGCACGACAAATGAGCGTTCAATCAAGGGCACCTTTACATATATAATTCAGTCCGTACACTCACTTCGCGCCGTGCTGGCAAAAATAATGAAAATAACAATTAAATTCATAGATGTAGTTTACAGAACACAACTAACTTCAAAAGAGGACTTTAATCCAACTTATTAAAGCCTATATCTACCTATCAAGGAATCTAACAGTGTGGGAACATTGCAGCTTGCCTTTTGTTCTCGAGCCTGCCAGTGGCAGCAAATACAGTAGCAATTACTAGCGCAAACCTTTCAATAGTGCATCTTATCCAGGGGTTTTAGAGTCTATTTTGGCCTGTATGCTGAGGAATGAGTTTAGAACGGTGCAGGTTAGCTTTTGTTATAAAAGCTGTCGTTTACAGCAAATATTGTTGGTAACAATTACTGGTCGAAAACAAGTAGCTCATGGAAATGGTAGATGTTAAGGGGTTTTGCCTTACATCAAATCAGGTACTGCTGGTTTTTGTATATGTTAATAGTGAGGAAATACTTGTTAGACAAGAGTTTCCGATCTCAAAATCACACCGAGTTGTTATTGGTTCGTGTAAAATGTTCGTGGTTATTATTGGTTTCTAAAATTTTATTCTAACAAAGGACGTATGTTACGGCAAAAGTTTCCAAAGAAACTTTATAGTAGACCATATTTTCAATATAATAAGCCTAATTAGGATTACAAACACTTCATGGTTCTCGGGAAACAACTCTTCAAAGTTGCCCTGTAATGCAGGTTTTACTGACTCCCGAGTCACAGGCTTTGTCCTAGTTCGGGAGGCAGAGGCTCAATCCCAACACTTTTACTGTCACAAACCTAACGAAAACTTTTGTAAATTAGCATTTAATAAACCATACCTAAATTCAGTTACATCTACAGAAATGGCTTAATGTGACTCCCAGAACCGAGGCCAATGTAACGACAAAATTTTCAAAGATTTGAGCTGCAAGAACGCAGAAATTCTAAACCATTCCTTCGTCGTGAAAAGTGCATTTTCTCTCACAACACGGTTGATCCAGCTAACCTAAAGTCTGAAGCCGGCACCGACCCCCCGCCGCCCGAGGGCACGGGCCCTCAAATTAACTCGCCCTACCTCGCCCTACCTGCCCTTTGAGGGGCCGAATGGCAAATGAACGAGGATTTCAAACAGTTTTATAGATTCTTTTTGTACGAACGTTTGTGTACCTGTGTAATTTATTTTTGGTAATTCACTTTTGTTTAGCCACGATTTGGTTATTTTAAGTATTACATTGTAATAGTGAATGTTTATAAATAATCCGTTTCAAAAGTCACAAAACATTTTTAACTTCGTAATAATATTTTCCAAATGCCACATGGTTTGAAATTAATGAACAAAATTATCTATTTAGGGCCTTAAACCATTTTACCAATTAAACTTTTGAATATTTATTTTGTGTAAAATACAATGGCACTATCGAGCTGATCTTATTATGTAGTTAGTATAGACGCACACTGGAACCCGCCCATACATTGCTGTGTTTAAAACTCAACTTAGCAATTATGGGTATTTTGTACTGAAATTGAAATATATGTATGACCAGGGAAGTATTGTACCTCATTGCAGCAAAATACCTTCATTATCAGTTGTCATTACGTAGTTGCATTATGTCAAAGGTCTAAGATTTCATATGTCACGTTCAGTGGTAATTAGCATCGATTATTAAATAGACTTGTTTCAAGTTATAGCAGGAATAATAACTCAAAATCCGCAATGTCTCATCTTGAGCAAGGTATGTTGATTACGTTTTACGTATTTTATATTCTAAAAACACTTTTGTGTTTGTGATATTTGGACAATAATAACTTATATTGTAATTTAATAAAAATGGTCTTAATTCCTATAATGGAAAACATCTTTTGATACTTTTTAGGCACGATAGCTAAAAAAGTGGTCGTTATTATTATTCTTTATTCGAAAGCAAAAGATGTTGTCCATTTTTCGAAAACGGACGAAATTTTTTGCTCTGGCTATTTGATCAGGCGTTTTTACTGTAGCGAAAATGTAACTTTTTCGCACTAAAACAATGATTTAGTGCGTAATATTTTACCCTAAGGTTACTTCTATTCATTTCGACGGTTTCAGATGAGAAAAGCGATTCAATTTTACTTCAACGACGAGAATTGTGCAACACGATATTTAAAAGTAAATACAAAACAATGAAAAACAAATTTGAAGACCTTTATAAATTTTTAATGCTTAAAACCAACTGTCCTGATCATCTAAAACACAAAATCATCATAGAGGCACGTAATTTTAAGACTCAATTCAATATAAAGTGGGCCAAGTCTAACAGCTATAAAAAAACATTCTTAGAAAAAGAGAAGACATGGCTCAGCGGTGAATGCCGATTTAAACTGCATTTTTCAAAACCAGAACAACAAAAAGGAGGGAGACCTCAAAAAGATTTTGTGGAATCCAGTGATGGCTCAAAACGCAGAAAAACAGCAGTTTTACGCAGCAGTTATTCCGCTGACATGTTAACATATGCTGCACAAATGAAATTAAGGGCGGAGCGGAAGTTATTAGAAGCCAAACATGTACAGCAGGTAATAACACCAAAGGAAATTTCGGAAAATGATAATAAAAACAAACACCTAGTGACACCTGTACAAGCTTTGTCTTTGATGATGGAAGCTCAACTATCAAAGAAACAATACAATATAATAAAAAATTATGCCCCTGATGTGTTCCCATCCTATAAAATGGTGAAGAAGGAAAAAAACCAATGCTACCCAGAAAATGTGACATGTACAGACATTGAAGCAGAAGTGCCTTTGCAGTCCTTATTGGATCATACAACTTCTCGTCTGTTACAAGTTCAAGAGGATGTTATCACATCATTCAATCCAGAATGCCAATTTACCATGCACTACAAATGGGGCTTTGATGGCTCTTCAAGTCGCACGCAATACATGCAGAAATTTGTTACTGGAGAATGTGACGATAAATACATGTTTCTCGCTTCTTTGGTTCCTGTACGATTAACAATGGATGAAGAAGACAAAAACATAGTTATTTGGAACAATCCGCGACCCTCTTCCCCTCGCTTCTGCAGACCTATAAAACTACAGTATAAAAAAGAGACAACGGATCATTCAAAAACAGTTAGAGATCAGATAGAACGTCAAAAAAGTAGTTTAATAAAAACAAATGTGCAACTAAAAGATAAAATATATTCAATTCAACACAAACTTTATTTCACAATGGTAGATGGAAAGGTCTGTAACGCATTGTCAGATACTAAATCTACTTTGAAATGTTTTTTATGCGAAGCTACTTCCGGTGAATTTAATGACTTGAAAAAAGTACTACAGAAACCTCTGAGAAAAGAATATTTAGCATTTGGTATATCTGTTTTACATGCTTGGATCCGACTTTTCGAAGCTTTGTTACACATGGCATATAAATTAGAGATACGATCTTGGAGTGTAAACAAAATGCACAAACCAAAAGTTGATCAAAATAAAAAAAGGATCCAGACAGAGTTTAAGGAAAAACTTTCCTTAATAATAGATCAACCAAAACCAGGTTTTGGCAATACTAATAATGGTAATGTGGCTCGAAAATTTTTCCAAAACTATCTAATATCAGCCAAAATAACTAAAATAGATGAAGAACTCATACGTCGCTTTTACATAATTTTACAAACGATTTCCAGTGGCTACAAAATCGATACGTGTAAATTCAAGACATACTGTCTAGAGACAGCAAAGTTATATGTAGACCTGTACCCGTGGTGTCGTATGACACCTACTGTTCATAAAATCCTTATTCATGGAGACGCAATAATATCTGAGCACCTGATTCCAATAGGCAATTTAAGTGAAGAGGCCCAGGAAGCGAGGAATAAGGATTTTAAAAACTATCGAGAGAGATTTAGTCGTAAAACTTCCAGAATCGACAACATGACGGATGTTTTTAATAGGCTCTTGGTTTCCTCTGATCCCCTCATCACCAGCATACGACCTCTGCCAATTATGAATACAAAAATATTTCACCCGGAAGCTGTCGATATGTTTATCGATGAATATGTACCTTTATCATAGGAATATTTTTTTTATACAAATATAATGTAAATAATAATTATTATAAGCACTACTTGACATTACGAATGCAGAATGGTACTTTTTTTGCTTAATTTTACTTTTTGTAGTTTTGAGCACAGCAATGTATGGGCGGGTTCCAGTGTGAGACGATACAGAAAGCCAACAATAAGTTTAGGCTCATTATCGTTATCTAGAAAATCTAAAGCCAAGTATATTATATCTAATTAGTGAATATATTATATTTTAATAAGTACATTCGTCTATTCTATTATATATTTTCTGACAACATAAAATATAGAAAATATTGACGCCAGATACAAAAAGCTCTAACAAAATAGTAATCCCATTTCCTAATGCCCCTGTTTACTTTAATACAAATCTAGTTAGCGCCCCATCTAATTCAAATTCCGACGCCGTCCCCCGGTGTTTTCACTGCTAACGGCCCGATTAGGTATATCAAACATGGAACGGTAAAAAATATTCCCAAAGAAAATATTGGAAAAAACGTGCTAAATCTTGCATAAGGAAGAAAAATCGCTTTGAAAATTTATAAGCGGGCTCTTCAGACAGAGGAATTTTCGAGTTATTTGCATTTGAAAAGAGGCTTTGTTTCCTTTATGATATTGTATTAATAGTATAATTTTTTGACATTGGAAATGTCTTTTCGTTCGTTCCAGTATAGGCCCCGATTTCACGAAAAAGTGCGATCCCCTTATAACTCGGAAAGTTGTAAAGATATGATATTCAAAAATAACTCAAAAGACTCATATTTACGAGAGCTGTAAGATGCAAAAATAATTTTTCGAGAAAATCAAAAAAGAAAAAAGTTATGGCCGGAATAGTGAAAAAAAAAATCTATTTTTTCCAAATTTTTGATTTTGGCGTTCGATATTTTGGAAACGAAGAATGATATCAAAAATTTGAGCAGAACTCCTCTGGACAATTTAGTCAGCTACAATTTAAGCCTAAAAAAAAGACGATCGGGTTAAGGGTCTGCCCTGTAGCCTAACCTTTTTGAAAAAAGTCAGAACGACATTTTTCACATTAATTTTTTTTAACTGACTTCAAGATTTCAAAAGAGGAGGTTCTCAATTCGGCGTGTATGTTTTTTATTTTGTTTTCTTTTTTGTTTTTTTTTTTTTTTTTTATGGTTGTTAGTCCATAACTCCGTCATGGGGAATCTAGGGAACTCCTCAAATGTTAATGGCATACATGTAGTGATTTTTATCAACAAATCAATCATTTTCATTCAAAACAGTGACATTTGATTAAGCGGAACTGCTGATGATGATCAGAAGGGAACTCTTCAACGACGCATAGTTCACGTTTGGCGATTCCTCCTCTTATCGAACACACATCGGTGTTTGTTAAGCAAGTAAGATTGTCACGACAAATTTTCGTCAAGCTCAAGTTCTGACGATGAGATCCATGAGGAATCGAGGGAACTCCTCAAATCTTAAAGGCAAACACATAGTGATTTTTGTATTTTTATCAACAAATCAAGCATTTTCATTCAAAAGAGTGACATTTGATGAAGTGGAACTGCTGATGATGATCAGAACGGAACTTTTCAACGGCGCATAATTCACGTTTGGCGATTTCTCCTCTACGATGTGTTTGTTAAGCAAGTTAGATTGTCAGGACAAATTGTCGTCAAGCTCAAGTTCTGATGATGGGTTACATGCGGAATCGAGGGAACTCCTCAAATCTTAAAGGCATATACATAGTGATTTTTGTATTTTTATCAACAAATCAAGCATTTTCATTCTAAAGAGTGACATTTGATGAAGTGGAACTGCTGATGATGATCAGCGCGGAACTCTTCAATGATGCATAGTTCACGTTTGGCGATTTGTCCTCTTCGCTATGTTTGTTAAGCAAGTTAGATTCTCAGGACAAATTTTCGTCAAGCTAAGTTCTGATGATGGGATCCAGGAGGAATCGAGGAAACTTCTCAAATCTTAAAGGCATACATAAAGTGATTGTTGTATTTAAATCAACAAATCAAGCATTTTCATTGAAAACAGCGACATTTTGATGAAGTGGAACTGCGGCTGATGCCATAAACATGTGAAATGTAAAATGAGAAAGGAATTCTTCAACGACGCATAGTTCACGTTTGACGATTTGTCCTCTTCGCTGTGTTTGTTAAGCAAGTTATTTCATTGTATAGAGTGCACCATCTACAATAACCCTTCACCGGCTTCCCCCATTGAAGAAGTCGGTTTTTTTTTGCTTAAAAATTATTTAGCTGTGGCTACCACTTCTCGAGTTGACTACGGATTTGTAATGTAATAATTTTCTTGTACTTTGAACATTATTATATCCTGATTAATAATCTAAAAATGAAATATGTATACTTAGGCGCCACGGCGACAATTATTCAAACTTCGATATGCGTGTGGAAATTTTTCAATTTGTTTGTTCACAGCAGAGTTGGGCACACTTGATTAAAATCGGTGATCGATTACTAATCATCGCTGATTGAATAATCGCTGATTAAATCATAACACAAAACAATCAAGTAATTTCGCCATGAGTAAATCATTAACGACGGGCGCTGATTGAATCTAAATTAACGCTAATCAACTAACTTGTTCAATGTGATTGACGAATGTATGATTAGAGTGTTCTTAAGCTGATTTATATTATTACTTGAATAAGGCGTTTGTTCTGAATTTCACATACTGAACCAGATACATATGTAGAAATTTTCATTATCCTAAATGAAAATGAAAATGAGAATGAGAATGAGAATAAGAATGAGAATGAGAATGAGAATGAGAATGATAATGAGAATGAGAATGGGAATGGGAATGAGAGTGAGAGTGAGAGTGAGAGTGAGAGTGAGAGTGAGAGTGAGAGTGAGAGTGAGAGTGAGAGTGAGAGTGAGAATGAGAATGAGAATGAGAATGAGAATGAGAATGTGAATGTGAATGAGAATGAGAATGAGAAAATGAAAATTAGAAGCGCATGTGGAAACCGCAACTGTGTGATAGCTGCCTTAACTGTAGCCGAAAACCGCAATAAAACAGAACAGGCCGTTTCAAAGTTAAATGGGAGCATTCATTTGTACACTCATACCAAAAACTAACAAAAAAATTGTCAATATTTTGGTAAAGCTAACATTTGTCACTGGCATTTACGCTTTTATTGCTCAATATTGAATCTGCACTATACAACTTAAGACGTAAGCGCCAACCGCCAAATGATACCTTTAGAAATATTGTCACAAATAGCCATTTATCCTAAATGTATATTATACTCACCTAAGTACCGCCTCTGTTTCGTCAGGGAAAAAGTGAAGGAGCTAGTAGCTATGCAAAATCTAATCATAATCTTATCATCTAATCAACTAAATCATTAGTTTAACTACTGTCTTACTAATGTAATCACTTCAGCTAATCATGAGTGAAACTAAAAATCGACATGATTTACTTATGTCGGTGGTCAATCAGATTAGAAAGCTCATGATTGAATTTGTAATCATGTTCATATGATTATGAGTAACGTTCTCATTTTTAACTTTAGTTTCAATCACGTTAATTTTTGCCCAACTCTGGTTCACAGGCGTTATGTCGAGGATACTTATGTTAATCTAAGAATAAGATAATTATCATTCAACGTCGTAGTTTTATTTTATAACATTTTCCTTATCCCGACTTTCTCGTCGCTCAGCGACACTATTTTTTCGACTTCCGTAGATTCATTTCCAATGTGCTCGATTGTCGTGTGAGGCACGAAATCTGTGAACTTTTTTGTAAAAAAAATGTTAGCATACAAATCGCGTAATAAAGAAGATATAAATCAAACTTTGTAACATGTCATATTGTCTTTAGCTTACCACGTGATGGGCATCATTGTGTGATTTGTTATGGTATCCTAAGCTAGTCACATTTTATCATCAGTCATCACGTTATAACAAATGATACTGCCCTACTTGAATATAACAGCTGTGAGTATTTACATTGAAAACTCAGCGAGAACACGATTAATAATTAATATTGTCTTCCGTTGCCGCGATAGTTATTCATGAAATAAAACAACTAAAAACAGATTATATCGCGTGTACTGCGCTTAAATTACATCCCGACGTTTCAAATACGAGTACTTTACAGCGTTCGTGTTCAACGGGTCGACCCGATAATTGTATGAGTTTTACAATAACTGTTATTATACCTAATACGTTAATGTCAGTAGAGAAATAAGTAAACTTTCTTATTAAGGTATACCTAGCCGGGCGAGAGTGACGCATGACGCGATACATATACTAGAAAAAGCAACGATCCTTGCCGTACTAGAGTTGTTTGATCATGTCGCAGGTTATTTTTAACGCGTTATCGACCCGTCTGACCTCGAGGTAGCTCAGAATAGTCCACTTATATTTCTCTACGGGTAAAGCAAGCAGGTTTTTTATTACCTTTGTTAGTTGCTTACAACTCCTAGGCTAATTTGGTATAGTTGGGATATAAAATTACTTCCACTAGCGTAGATTTCTGTTGCTTTTCTCCGAAATGTATTTTATTTCTAATTAAAAAATGAACATTTAAAACCTATATGAATAATAAAGCCGTTTAGTTTTGTCTACTGTGAAATTTAAAATTTGTAAGGCAATTATGAAGATTATAGGTTTATATCTAAGTAGGTAGTAGGTTTTAAAAAACTTTCAGATACACAGAGAACACTGTCATATTGTTATAATTTATATAAACTCATAAAACGCGTTCTTTCTCTCGAAAGCTGCTGCATTTAATCAGGAAATAGTTCTGACTGAACTACACCTGCGGAAAATAGGTTTACTGAAATGTCTCAAAAGGAATGGAGAGCGAGTTAGACTGAAAATGGACAATATAGACAATAGGATTCGTTTCGAACGTACAATTTTATTTCTTGTTTATCAGAAACAATTGGAAAGAAAAAGAAAATGTTTCAAAATTTCAATAGCACATCGACCTACTTACTTGTAGGTATTACAATAAAATTTTGTACAACGACGAGAACCACCAAATATGTGACTGCTTTTATGAGCTTACAGATATTTTTCCACTTTTTCTTCCATAAAATATATACGTAAGTCCCAATTCAGTTTCATTTCAGATTCAGATTCATTTGTTCCTGAGTTATGGATGTTTTCTATGTAAGTGTAAGTATTTATCTATATCTATACATTATATATATCGTCGTCTAGTATCCACAACACAAGTCATATTGAGCTTACCGTGGATCTAGGTCGATTTGTGTAATATTGTCCTATAATATTAATTTAAGGCTATAACGAAATAAGGCTAGCAATATCTGGACCCTAAATAGAAAGCGTGTGGACTTATAACGCATAGTGTTTCACCTCTACTGCACTTACACAGGGTATCGTAAACCATCCGTGTACCCGAGGGATTCCCGGGTAATGCGATCGCAAACACTTCACGAGAGAACCTTTGCTGTTTTTCGAGTGAGGCTTGATAGCTCCAAGAAGACCTAACTTTGACAAGTCAACGAAACCATGTGACCTTTTTTGGTCAAAGTTTTGGATTAATACTTTAAAAGAAGATTTTCAATATTAGCAGACTTTATTGGTGTATTGACTTATTATGTTAGTGTATTTTTATTATATTCTCGTATACCTAGCGTTCAGAAACATACGAGTTTGGCATAAATTCAGTTGGGTTAACTGAGTCCAATCGACGAATACAAAGTATGGCGTAGGGATTAGGGGCTCTACCGCCGTGAATAGCGTCTAACTTATGTGGATACGTAAACACTTAACTTAGTAACAAATGTTTTTGATAAACAAAAGTACCGGAGACCGGTATTTTTAAGTACCCAGAACTTCTAGATTCGTAGGTAGAATCACTACCGACTAGGCTACGAATGATGTCGACTACGATTTGTATAAGATAATAATTCATAATAATTTTTGCATGTTTTTAAAGTGGGGCATACCACTCATACAATAGTTTGTTATTAAATCAAATACAAACATTGAAAAAATAATCAACCCAGCAGGACTTGAACCTGCATCGCTTGCCGGGGCTCGATCGCTTTACCAATTAAGCTAATATGGGTTAAGTTACAAAGTTGACGAAATTTTCAATGCCTTCAATTATCTTTTTGAATTTATTTTGATCTACATCGGCTTTAATAACAAGATAATAACCGTTGGTTTATAACCTCATTGCATGAAAAGTTTACACCTAATAATTTCATCAACACGAGCGTCACTTCAATTTCATTAAAGCAGTGAAAATTGACCATTGAAAAACTCTTTCTAGTTAATCGCCTCTCTAACATGCGACATCGAACAGGGGGGTTTTTCACCGCCCCGGCACGAACAGGCACTTGACCAAGGGCACGTACACTGAAAGACAGTATATACGGTTCACTTCGAATGGAAATTTCTATACAAATATACCCTATTTAAACTCTTTGAGTGTGCAGTGGGGTCGATGCCGATGTAATCTGTTCTGCGGCACGGTAGGAAAGCACGCCACATTTCCTCTTGAAATGTTAGAATAATATTATGATTGTGGGGTTGATATGCTGATATTGTAAAAATATTTTCGATGGTTATCAAACGTGACTGTAAAGTAAATACCTAGATTATGTTTTGACATAGGTAGATTGGACAATTTATCCGACTCCCGCGGTAGCGAAAAAAATTATGATTTTAGCAGTACGTATGTATTATATGGGATTATACATTCTTATAACTTCTGAAAATTAGTTTTGAATTATGAGTACTAGAGTTATCTAGATATTAGCATCTTGTCGGGTTAAAGTTAAATAAACTTTAAACTTTTTTCTTGGTCGCCAAGAAGTACTTACATTTGGTTATTTTTTTTATAATAAAACTAAATCAAAAAAACAAAATCAATAGACACAGCCAAGATGCAAGACAGAAGATGCAAATTTAACTTGAAAGTTTATAAAGTTAAAGTCAGAGCCAAGTCCGCGAGCCATCGGTTGAAGGATGTCAAGAACTTTGCCCTCGACTTGCCCCAATTGGCAGCTGGCCAGACAGCTGGAAAACTTTTGTTCCAATAGATAAGTTTAGCTACAAGTAGGTTTCAAGTTTGTGTAGCAACAAAATACAAGAGTGTGGTCAATAGATATATTTTTAAGTATTATAGGAAGTACGAGAGATAAATATTTTCTTATAGTTTATAGGTTGGCATTGGATGCAATAGGGCCAAACAGTTTTTTTAGTATGAGTAAAGGTTATACGCCTTTTCTGTGAACATTACAAAATAAATGGACTTCGGAATGGAATGGGCTAATTTCCTTGTTAAACCCCTATAGTTATGTGCCAATATTCTTCTTCTTTAAATCTATATAGTGGACCCGGAGTATGTCCTAAAACTACGGCCAAGACCACCGGGGGATGGGCAGCAGCATCCTCGGAGTGCGGTGGAGATACTGCGATCGCCAACCCGCATGCCAAGCGTGGCGATTACGGCATTCACCCCCCATGGAAAGAAGACAAAAACCACGGCCCCGAGTGTCCGGCGACCCCCGGTGCCCTGGTTATGGTAGCGGCCAGGGTACTAGCGGGGTCAGGGCTGCTAAGAATCTCCGGCGAAGATCCGGCTACCACCACCGACGACTTCTGGCCCTGGCAACTTATAACACGCGTACATTGCGGACCGACGAAAAGATAGTGGAACTGGAGGAAGGATTGAGCAAGTTGCGTTGGGATGTCATAGGGTTATCTGAAGTCCGAAGAGAGGGGGAGGAAACGATAATCCTAAAGTCCGGCAACTTGCTTTATTTCCGGGAGGGCGACCAACAGTCCCAGGGAGGTGTCGGGTTCATCGTCCATAAGTCCCTTGTGAACAACGTGGTGAAGATCGAGAGTGTGTCGACTAGGGTGGCGTACCTTATACTCAGAGTATCCAAGAGGTACTCGTTGAAGGTCATACAGGTGTATGCGCCGACTTCGGCACACTCCGATGACGAGGTGGAGGCTATGTATGAGGATATATCGAAGGCCATGCATAGCTCCAAAACCTACTTCACCGTTGTTATGGGGGACTTCAACGCGAAATTGGGCAAGAGAGATGGTGAAGAGCTGAGAGTGGGGCAATTTGGATTTGGAAGTCGGAACCACCGGGGCCAACTACTGGCTGGCTTCTTGGAGAAGGAGGGACTCTACATGATGAACTCCTTCTTCAAGAAACGTGAGCACAGGAAGTGGACCTGGATGAGTCCCGACGGTGCAACTAAAAACGAGATTGACTTCATCATGTCAACGAAGACGCATATATTCAATGATGTCTCTGTGATCAATACGGTTAAAACCGGAAGTGATCACCGTCTGGTGAGAGGCACATTGAATATATGTGTTAAGCTAGAGCGCTCTCGACTGATGAAGTCTACGCTCCGTCCAGCAGCGCTTCAAATCCAAAACCCTGAGAGCTTCCAGCTGGAACTCCAAAACCGTTTCGATTGTCTAGGCGGCGATGTGGACGAATTCAACAACGGGTTTGTGGAAGCTGTCCATAGCACTGGGTCTAAGTTTTTTAAGGCCCAGCGGAGCAACAGAACCAAAGGGCTCTCTGACTCCACTCAGAAACTCATCGAGGAAAGGAGAGAAATGGTTCTGCAATCCTCAGCAGATGCGTCATTATACCGGCAGCTCAACAAACAGATCTCTAAGTCCCTTACCCGTGATTTGCGCCAATTCAATACAAATCGTATTGAAGAGGCCATTGAGCAGAATAAGGGCTTTAAAGTTTTCGCAAGGAATCTGTCTATTGGGCAGAGCCAGCTCGCCAAATTAAAAACTGAGGATGTTAGAATCGTTTCATTCAGACCCGAGCTTCTGGGGGAGATAGAGGACTTTTATGGACAGCTGTACACATCAACTAGCAGACCTAAAGTTGATCTGGCGGAAGACCCTAGAGCTAGACTGACCCGACATTATACCGAAGACATCCCGGACATCAGCCTGTACGAGATTAGAATGGCTCTTAAACAGCTCAAAAACAATAAGGCACCTGGTGAAGACAGAATTACAGCCGAACTTCTGAAGGCGGGTGGTAAACCGGTCCTTATGGCCCTTCAGAAGTTGTTCGACTCCGTTTTACTAGAAGGGAGAACGCCTAAGGCATGGAACAGAGGTGTGGTGGTATTGTTCTTCAAAAGGGCGACAACGCGTTACTGAAGAACTACCGACCCATTTCACTTCTGAGCCATGTCTATAAGCTGTTTTCAAGAGTCATTACGAACCGTCTCGCACGGAGGCTAGATGACTTCCAGCCTCCCGAACAAGCCGGTTTCCGAAGAGGCTTTAGTACCGTAGACCACATCCATACGCTCCGTCAGGTTATACAGAAGACTGAGGAGTATAACCTGCCCCTCTGCTTAGCGTTCGTGGACTACGAGAAAGCCTTCGACTCGATCGAAACCTGGGCTGTACTACAATCTCTCCAGAGGTGCCAAGTGGACTATCGCTATATCGAAGTGCTGAAGTGTTTGTACGAGAACGCCACTATGTCAGTCCGACTCCAGGACCAGAACTCGAAGCCTATTCCGTTGCAGCGGGGAGTCAGGCAAGGAGATGTTATTTCTCCTAAACTGTTTACCGTTGCACTGGAGGATGTTTTCAAGACTCTGGACTGGAGAAGGCTAGGCATCAACATAAACGGCGAGTACATCACTCACCTTCGGTTTGCTGACGATACAGTAGTCTTGGCTGAGACCATGGAGGATTTGAGTACGATGCTCGATGACCTCAGTAAAGCCTCCGAGCGATCATGTCAAATACCTATGAGCACCAACTCCCGTTACAATTGGAGACTTTACACTCGAAGTTGTGGACGATTATATATACTTAGGACAGACTGTCCAGTTAGGTAGATCCAACTTCGAGAAAGAGGTCAATCGACGAATCCGACTCGGTTGGGCAGCGTTCGGGAAGCTACGGCACATCTTTTTGTCCAATATTCCGCAGTGTCTCAAGACGAAAGTCTTTGACCAGTGTGTGTTGCCAGTGATGACATATGGAACTGAAACGTGGTCGCTTACAATGGGCCTCATAAGAAGGCTCAAAGTCACCCAAAGTGCAATGGAGAGGGCTATGGTTGGAGTCTCTCTGCGTGATCGCATCAGAAATGAGGCCATCCGCAGCAGAACCAAAGTAACCGATATAGCCCTCCGAAGGCGCAGCGTGGGTAGACCCCCCGCAAGGTGGACTGATGACCTGGTGAAGGTCGCGGGAGTCCGCTGGATGCGGGTGGCGCAGGACCGGTCATTGTGGCACTCTTTGGGGGAGGCCTATGTTCAGCAGTGGACGTCTTTCGGCTGATATGATGATGATGATGATGAAATCTGTATAGTAAAAACATTAGTAAGTATAATGTACCCAAAACGTTAACTTTAATACTGTCGATAGAATAGTCGCCCGTCTTTCTGAACGTTTTTGACCTTTTGAGGCAAGATAGCCAGAAGGCTATATGAATTGTAAATAGTAAACATAATTGTGCTTCTACCATTTTTGGTTGATGTTTGTTTTAGGGAGAGGAAGGATGAGATCTATTAGTGCGGGCCTGTTTTGAATATTTTTTAATTCAAAATTATAGTTCTAACAGTTCCTCATATTAAGCACTGGGCTCCAAACATCCATCACACAAACTTTCTTCTAACAAATTGGGCCCAATATTACTCATAAATTTATTCCTTTGATCTTCTTAATATTTGCACGACTGGGGCTTCAAAAGATTGAGTTCTGATGAGATCAAGGAATATGAGCTGTCATATTATCATATGGAATTGGAACATTACGAGGCTTCCGTCATTATCATATTTTTCTCATTTATGCGGCACATTTTTCTGGATAACGAAATTTAGGGAAAGATACCTATTATATTCTGTGTATAAAGCATTATCAACCGACTTCAAGATTTCGAAGGAGGAGGTTATCAAATTGTCGGGATGTTTTTTTTGCAATTATTTTTTATGTATGTTCACCGATTATTCGAAGACGGCTGGACCGATTTGGAAAATTCTTTTTTTGTTTGAAAGCGTATAGGTACCTCACAATTGGTTCCATTGTAACCATGTCAGGATCTGATGATGGGATCCTGGAGAAATCGAGGGAACTCTTCAACTATTATAGGCACACAGTGATTCGAGTATTTTTACAGCAGCTCGAGCATTTGCTGTTGGAAAGGTGGATGATAAGAATATATTAAAAGCAAAACATTTGGGCTTGTGTTTGTCCAGTTTAGTGTGGTCCACAAATTAAGTGTACTTAATGTTAGACGTTTCTTAATATTTCTCAAGAGTAATTAGAGCCAGCTTAGGCGATTATCACACTGACGCCGCAATCACAAGGGGCGACGGTGTGCAAGCGTGACAGCGCTATAGACATGCATAGCACTATCGCGTTCGCACACCGCCGCCACATGCGTAAACCGCAGCAGTGTGAAAACCGCCTTACTTTACATTCCATAGCAAACTTCAAAACAAACCCTCAATCTTCCCTCATCGTCTCCGCCAGTAAATTGGGTTTAGCTCAAATAAGAAAACGTGCATAAACTGCGCTAAACAGATTCTATTACCGCCCTCTCCTTGCTGCCCGGGAATTATATCATTGCTGGGACGAGGTCGGATGAGCTCAGGAGCGGTATTCAGATTATGAAATTTATATCATTTGTTAACTATTGTGATACGATCGCTAGCGCTTTAATTATAAGTAAGTAAAAATAAAAATCTGCTACAAATTTCCTTAATAAATTGTCAACTTTCCGATAGGGACACATGGGAATGATTTCTGTAACAAATGGACATTAAGCTGTTTTCAACCGACTTCAAGATTTCGAAGGAGGAGGTGAACATTCATTAAAAAAATCACGAATTGATAACGACGGGATTTTTTAAATGAATGTTCACCGATTATTCGAAGATGGCTGGACCGATTTGGAAAATTCTTTTTTGTTTGAAAGAGTATACTTTACAGTTGGCCCCATTGTAACCAGGAACTGATGATGGGAACCTGGAAAAATCGAGGGAACTCTTCAACTATTATAGGCACACCTATAGTGATTTGAATATTTTTTACCTCAGCTCGAGCATTTGCTTTTCGAAAGATCTGTGGAGGCTAAGTCAAGTTGGTTCTTTTTTGTTCCAAATTATTTATAGTATATTCATGTATAGGTAATATATATATATGTCGTATCAGTCGTTGGTCGGCACATTATTCCGACCAGACATAACGTTTAGAGACAAGTTTTAATCAAAATATTAATATTTTAACCTTAATTTTTTTAAGTAGGTACTGTTTTTGCATTGATAACCTTGAGCTTTGTTACTTACAAACGGGGTTTTCCGACATTTTGAAATTATCAGCCAAATTAATTTCAAATTGCAAATAATAACTTCGCGTCATAAGTAACTACGATATGTGTGTTTGATAGTGCATCCCTTTTACGTATATCAAATTTAATTGTATTTTGTTCAAAAGGACTCTGAATCGTCTTTGGATAGAAGATCTTGTCTTAACCGTTCGGGACTAAGGAACCATGCAACTAACAGAAACAAAGATCGACTCAAAATCCTTTTGACACAATTCTTTCCCGTCCCGTTTTTGCCAATGAAATGATAACTGAATGATCATTTCTGTTTGTTGTCAGGTTCCGAAGTCCCGAAGGGTCGCGTCGGAGGCGGGGCAAATGATCACTGAGAAACGAAGAATCCAAACGACAGGACGGGGACTTGGGCCCCTCCGAACATGGTAACAGATTCTCGCGAGACACATTGTATTTAGCCAGAGCTGTAAGAAATATTCAAGATGGCTGAGGGACCGCAATCAATATGGCAGAAGATCGACAATACCACCATCCCCATGGTCAACCTGGAGGTGAAGGAAGTGCGGGAGATATTATGGGAGAAGACTCAGGAGCCGAGCGCGCAGAGGAAGATTATCCTCGTTATCGTATCCATAGCGCTCCTCCTGGACAACATGTTGTACATGGTTATTGTACCAATCATCCCCGACTACCTGCGCTACATCGGCGCGTGGGGCGAGGCGGGCTACGACCACGTCGTCACCCTCGACCCCATCATAGAAGGCAACCGCACAATCATCCCAACCAAAATCATTCCCGCGTCCCACGAGGGTCAAGACTCCGCCACGGGCGTGCTCTTCGCTTCAAAGGCGATCGTTCAGCTCATGATCAACCCATTTTCTGGTGCCTTAATCGACCGTATAGGATACGATATACCCATGATGATCGGACTCATTATTATGTTCTTATCTACGTCAATATTCGCGTGCGGTCGGAGCTATAGTATGCTGTTCTTCGCGAGAAGTCTGCAGGGGGTTGGCTCCGCGTTCGCTGACACGGCAGGTCTGGCGATGATCGCTGACAGGTTTACAGAGGAGCAGGAACGATCTAAGGCCTTGGGTATTGCTCTCGCCTTCATCAGCTTTGGATGCCTCGTCGCTCCGCCTTTCGGAGGAGCGCTTTATCAGTTTGCTGGAAAAGAAGTACCATTTTTGATCCTCGCTCTAATTTCGCTTCTTGATGGATTTATGTTATTACTTGTTATGAAACCGCTAAAAACGCAAATAAAGGAAGCCAACCAGCCGAAACCAGCCGGTACCCCAATCTGGAAACTTCTCATGGATCCATATATCGCCGTCTGTGCCGGCGCGTTGATGATGTCTAACGTGGCTTTGGCTTTCCTCGAGCCGACGATTTCGTTCTGGATGGAGGATAATCTCACAAAAGACAATTGGAAAATCGGTATGATATGGTTGCCTGCTTTCTTTCCACACGTGCTCGGGGTAATTATAACAGTCAAGATGGCGAGGAAGTACCCTCAGCACCAGTGGTT
Organism: Pammene aurita; assembly: GCA_947086415.1. Lineage (NCBI taxonomy): Eukaryota > Metazoa > Arthropoda > Insecta > Lepidoptera > Tortricidae > Pammene > Pammene aurita. Next base: position 48,764,850 of record OX352291.1, on the reverse strand, counting down.
GATGGCAGCGGGTGGGTTAGCACTCGAAGGGTTATGCTGCTTCATCATCCCGTTCGCAAGTTCTTACAAGATGCTGATGATCCCCATATGCGGAATTTGCTTCGGAATAGCGTTGATTGACACAGCTTTGCTCCCAATGCTAGGGTACTTAGTAGATGTGCGCTACGTCTCCGTCTATGGAAGTATCTACGCCATCGCCGACATCTCGTACTCATTCGCGTACGCCGTCGGCCCTATCATCGCCGGTGAGGTCGTCGAAGCAATCGGCTTCACAGCACTCAATCTGTTCATCGCATTCAGTAATCTCTTGTACGCTCCAGTGCTCATGTACCTACGGCATATCTACGACTTCAAGCCATTCGAAAATGAAGCCAATGTATTGATGGCAGATCCACCCGACAAAGAGTACCAAACTTACAGCCTTCAGGAGCAGCGACCCGTGAATGGTGATTATAAGAATCACCTCGAGTACACGAACGTGGGTGGACAGCAGGTGCAGGAGACCAGCGTAGACGCGGGTGGCTATTCATACGACCAGTCATATCAGCAGGGCGGGTACCAAAACAATCAGGGCTATAGCCAGGGCTACGAGCAGCAGCAACAGCAGGGATATCAGCAGGACTATCAGCAGCAGGAGCAGTATAATCAGCCGAGGCAGCTGCCGTCGCAGCCACCGGCCTCCAACCCGTTCCGAGCGGCCCCCGCCGCCCCGGCTGCCCCCACAGGGCAGGCTCCGGTTAAAAACCCCTTCCGGCAAGGCTTCTAGAGCCCTTATTCGGTGTTGTTGTCTTTTTTGACTTTACTTGTTGTGTATTTATAATATTTGGGTATAACTTCGATCACTGAGCCGCGGCGGCGGCGGTTGTTTCGTGTCTGACTAGATGTCTATTATAGCTGTGCTTGTAATAAATAACGTGTTGTAGAAAAATTTACGGTTCTCGCCTCGTCGCGTCCGAGACGTTGTGTTTTATATAAGTTGTAAAATCGTTAAAGTTATTAAAAAACAGAATTAGAGTCAGAGGATTATAGTAGTTATGTGCATAAGTAAATAGGTATTGTTTTACTCGTAATTGTCAGGCACGGCTTCAGCGTTAAACATTTTTCGAAAAACCTTGTTGCGCATGTCGCGGGGCGAGCAGCTGCCTGTTTTTGTTGACCTGTATTGTTCTGGATAGACTAATACCACTGTTGATTATGCCTTCGACTAGACATAGGTATTTAATCGGATCAAAATAATATAAATGGTACATGAAAACTCCCAAAATCTAGCTAGCAAATAGTGTCGGTTAAGGTAGATGTTTATTTTTACATATTAATGTTTGGAGAGCTGTGGGCTTAATGCACTAAAAATCACGTGAGGGCCTAAGATGTCATATATATTACAAATCTTTTGGCACGTACTGTAGGTTATTTTGGACACATGTTGAATAACACCGCGTTAGGAACCAGCGCTATCTTTTTGCAGTAAATGTTCAAGTGACCGTAATTATGTATTGATATGTAAAGATTACGTCTTTTCAATATTATAAGTAAAAAATATCAAGTAATATAATAAAATCAAAAAGTACATATAATATGTTTTGTACATAAGGTTCAGTGCCGACATTTTGTCGAGTTGGACTTGTGAATATATCTATACTAGCTACTTAAGATTCAGATTAAGAAGTATCATATGCTATATCAGCAATATTAGATTAAGATCTAGTGTATTGCTTATATCAATTCTCATAAACATACTCAATTATTATATCAATTAATTTAGGTTCAACCAACTTGTGATAAAGTTGCAACCAAGGTAACGAAACATATCAGAATCTTTTGATTCACTTTAGAATAAGAGTAGTTTTAAATTATCTCTAAGTGTATTATACAGTGTAGTGCATCTGGGTTTTGGTATATTGATGGTAGAAACGCGGGAGGACAGGAGAAGATATCCTTCGGTGGAGAGAAACACCTGCTTAAGCGTGTACTTCAAAGTATATCGATTACAAAATATGACATATATAACAAAAAAAAAATACTAACTGTTTCTACTCTCCGAGAGGATAATTACAGTCGGCTGTATTACAGAGAAAAATTAAAGTTTATTGTACAAGAAAACGTGACGAGCCCGATATGTCAATTGAAAGAGTGTATAAAGTTTAAAGTGAAACCTATTGTGAATATTGTCGTTAAATTTATGACGGCAGATAATCCGTTGCTTTGTCGAGAGCTCCTCAAAATGGTAAAGCACCCAGTAATAAATATAATCGGAGCTGTTTTAGAATGGAAACAATATTGTGGATAAATATAACATGATATCCTTAGTCAATGTATGGTGTCTTACTCTGTATAAAATGTAATCAAGCTACTTTTTCTGTTCATGAAACTCAATGTTTTTATTTATGAGAAATACCATTTACGGTAAATCCGTAACATATCCCTAAACTAAATAAAATTATTACCATGTTATATTGTAATATTACTTTTATGACTTTGAATAAGCTTTTGATAAAGTATGATTTGTGAAATAATCTAATGGCCTCATGACAAAATAAAGTTAATAAAAATACACATTAAAAACGTCGATGTAACACTCACATACACCTATACCACCACAACCAACCACAATAAAATTCACGACCGAGTAGCATAATCGTAAGTAGGTACAAGTTGTAACTACATAATTTCGGAGTACCTCAGAGGACATTACTGGGTGCCTTACTTTAAACAGACCCTGTTATCGTTTGAGTCTTGGACTTAGTCATAGCCTGGAGAGTACAATAGCAATGTTAGACCTCCTCCTGCTCTTTATGTTCGCACAACTTGCTATGCACAATTATAACATAACATTATAAAGTGCACGTAGCCGCGATCAGGCGGTCTAATCAGACATTTTGACTGACACTTTAAAATATAATGTAAGTTTAGAGTCAATTTTTGTGTCAAATTCTCCCGAAATTCAATTAATTAGTAGCACAAGGTGACATTTGTCGTTAGTGAAGCGTTCGTGGGTGCAATTGACGTAAATATGAAGATTAATTACATTAGGTTCTACTTGAGTGAAAGTCTGAAAGACAATCATTTTATTCTATGTTTTGTTAACAGTGTTTTGTACTACAAAAAATATATACATACTACCGAAGTATATACTTGTACGAGTTCCGGTAAGCAAATGGTCGTGTACCACTCTGAATTAACCGTTCTACGGTTTTCTAGTGGCACTGTAGCTACATGGCCATTAATACCGAAGAAGCAGGCCACCATTTGTTTCAATGTACTTTTTGCACGAGTAACTTTCGTAGGGTTCGGCTCATTTTGAAACACCCATACCGTTGATTGTTGCTTCGTTTCGGGATCGTATGCATAGATCCAGGATTCGTCACCTGTATAGATGTTATAAACGGCTTTTGAGTCACCGCGGTTATATTTTTTTAACATTTTATTGCACCATTCGACGCGAGCATCTTTTTGCTCTTTTGTTAAGTTGTGGGGTATCCAACGCGAACAAATTTTTTTTACAGACAAATAATTATGTAATATGCTATTAATGCTGGTCATAGAAATACCCAGAGTCGCCTCTATCTCGCGGTACGTAACATGTCGGTCGTCCATTACAAGTTTTCGCACAGCCTCGATATTTTGTTGTACAACGACCGATTTCGGGCGACCTGCCTTAACTTCGTCCGTAAGCATACTACGTCCACGATTGAACTCACTAAACCAGTGATACACAGTAGTTTTAGATGGGGCTTCATCACCAAAAGTTGAAGTTAGTTGATCTATGCACTGTTGTTGCGTTAAACCACGCCGAAAATCATAATAAATCATAGCACGAATATTTTCACGAGTGAGTTCCATTCTTGCTGCGAGATGACATTTAAAACCCGTCAAAAACAAAACACGAGCGTTAATAAGAAAGAAAAAATATACCGGCCAGTACTTAAAAAAGTTCAAATTTTACCATGGAGGTCAAATATGCTATTTAAGAAGATTGTAATCCCGGTTTCCGGATATATAAATAGCAGCCCTTGTATGTTGCCACTAAGCCCAAGATAAAATGAATGAAGCTATGTCAGAGGCAAAAGTGGTTAGTCATTTAAACAGAGCAATTAATCACAATATATCAAAAATATACATGAAACGTAAGGAAAAGTTATATAAATATGTGTCAATGCCTGCCAGCAATCTATTGTACTTACTGTGTGTAAGTAATCTTTTGATACAAATCACTGTTTACAAAACCTAGCTTTTTATTTGTGATGGAATTGTAAAAAATTGCCAGCTTCTAAAGCAGAAAGTTGTAATGTTAGGTGTATGTTCTATGTCAATGCATTCATGGGCGCTAGTCAATGTGTTTAGTACTAGGTGTGCGTTATACTTTGTATCGTGCAAATTACTGTTAGCAATAAAAGAACCGATATCACATACATATCATTAGATATAAGGATATACATATACTACGCTAGTTTTATATATTTTCTCCTTATGTGGAGCTATATTGATATGGTGGTTTTTGTAAAATAGCTTTTGGAGATTTAGATATTGCGTGACTGTGGCGTTATGAACTAGTATATTTCTATTTATTTTACCTGGAAATTTTGAAACTGTAATGTTTGATACCTAATTTAAACTAAAAAGTTGTATGTACCTCTAGGGCCAGGTGAGGTTATAATTTATTCGAAAATACACCGTCTTAGCTTTATTATTTACACTTTTGATCAAACTGTTTCTTGGATTGGAAATGTTATCAAATCTTAATTATTTAATCAAATTGTAATATTTGTACTGATTGTAATTCACTTTAATTAATATTTTTACTCTTTTTAATGAATTCGTTATCTTGCATGTTTAAAAAACTTGCGTGAATGAGATTATTGGTAAGATTTATCGAAAAGAGACCACATTAACAATGATTAAGATTAAAATCTTAATTTTGTTTGTTCATTTAAGTAGATATATCTCGGTTCTGTAAATTTATTATCATTGCTTATTTCGCTAAAATGTTAAAATTTTCAAACAATGTGTGACGTCAATGCCCGAATGCTCAAAAATCGTAAACATATCACAGTTTTACAAAGTTTTTTAAGAGTTGTATTTAAAAAAATTGGTAAGAGAATCGTGACGTCACATGTTAAATTTTAAACGGTAATGAATTACTTTATTTTATTTTTAATATATTTTACCTAATTGAATGAACGGATAGTGTGGAGTTATTTTAATCAAAATAACTAATAAATATAAGGGTTTCATTAACTTTCGACCTTCATGAATGCCTGATTTGAGATTCCAATTGAACGACTGTTCCACAAAATCATTTTTTCAATTCGAAATGCATGTAGGTGTTCATTAGTTTTTTTGAATAGTAGTAGTAGATATTTTAAATGTGATTTTTTTAAACTGACATTTAACAAAACAGTTCAGTATATTTAAAATCCTTAAAATTATGTGTAAACAGAATACCTATATGCCATGAGTAAAAGTGATTATAAAATGTCTATATTTATAAACTTATTCGACATATGACCAAACAAAGTCACACAATACTTGTAAAATTGCCTACAGCATTTCAAATTGTATTTCTTATTCTATGTCACTAAAATACTAACGTTGAATGAAATCTAACAGCAACCTTCATATTTATTATTAACAACTCCAGGCTTCTTAGCAATATATTAAAACAATATTAATAAATTGTATATAGATATATTTATTTGGCGTCTGATTGATGAATTCTATATAAATTCGAATTGCGTAAGTTAAAGGTACACATTGATTTCAAATTTAAGTGTAAATCTTAATGACTATTTAGTAGAGTTTGCCGTTGGATTTCCAAATTAGATCAGCACCCGTCCGTTAGTACTACATCTTAATATTTCCTATTTATACCTACCTATACTTAATAGTTATATTAAATCTATCTATTGTATATCTTCCAAGTTTCTCCTCTCCTCTTAACTATAACTAAAAGTTCTTGAAATGAAAGATCACTCATTTCAAACGCATGATGTTAGTATTCTTACTAACGAATTAATTGTTTTTGAAGCTAATAGTTAAAATTAAAAAAAGACTCAATTTAAATACCAACATTGAAATTAATAGAACACGTATAGAATAATTTCAGTGTTATACATGGTAAATAAAATAACTATTCACATTCACAATTTCGCGAGAAAACATACTTGCAACATACATTATATTTTTGACTTGAGTATCCAATATTTAGACGATTATGTAAATATGGTAGTTACAATTTAAATGACCATGTTAGCTTGAAATATTGTTTGCTGATACCAGTTAAACTTATAAGCTAGCTATCGAAAGTAAAGTAGATTTTTTGCAAAAAACATTTTTTTGGTTGATGAGATTTTACTGTACCTATCAATAAATATGTATACATTCTACTAATTAAAATTCAAATGCGATAGTGTAAAAAACTTATTGCCTATAAACTAGGCATTGAGTATTGTGTTTCATTGCCATCATATTTATTCTACTAACTATAAAACATTTAACAGCTATTTTGATAGGGCGTAATTAAAATTGATGGTATTCAATTCTAATAACGCCCTCAATCAAAATAGTTATACTTGGTAAACAATATTGTTTTGATAAATATTATTAATAAATAAATATTAAACTAACAATTTAATCTAATTAGGTTATTTTTTATTTATTGTAAAAATAATTATAGAATCCTTATACGCTTCTTTTGTTTGACTAGAGTGACCTTATGTCGCTTTACGGCAAATACTTAAAATTTTATTTAGCATATTAATAATCATTACATCTGTTGCAATGTGTTCGGTTTGGTTTAAAAATATATCATTAAAATGTTAAGATACATCTTAGATTAGGAAATAAACGACGCAATCGTACCGTGCATTTTTCCAATGTACCATATTATTATAACATAGATATTAAACAAGTTAAGTAGCCATATAATGTAAATATAGCAATCGGAGGCCCACGCAAGTATGAGTGATAGATATCAGTATCAAACATAGTAGCCTTTTACTAATCCTTGCTCTCCCTTCCTCTCTCACCAATAGAATTCTTCAAGTAGTGTTAACAGTAATCAATAAATAAAAATATATTCTTATAAACGCAAAATAACATCTTGCATAGGATTAAAGAACATTATTTATAATTAATATAATTAATTATGATTCTTTATTAATTAAATAAAACTTATTCATTTACCAAATTAAACAATTAATCGCCCATTTTTTTATCTATTCAACTTCATATACCTACAACTTCTATAAATAATCCTAGCATGTTATATCTAACTATAGTGCTATCAAAACTATTTAAATATAGTTATTGGCTGTTAATATTTGGCTTCGTAGGTAATTGATAACTAACTAGATTATAGTTAAATCTTAGTTAACTAAATATAGTATAAATTGTAAACTATAATTCGATTTGTTGGTATGTTGAAAGTAGATTCCTCAGAATAGAGAAGAATACCTCAGTTTTGTTTCTCATTTTATGTAACAAAAGTTATCAAATAATGTGTCGCTAAAATTTTTAGACCAATTTACTATATTGCTAAAATAACATTGTAATGTTTCATGATAATCAACATTCATAATGGTGAAATATAACCATTGCCAATATAAACGCCATATTTTCATAATGAATTTGACGTTTTTAGTTGCACATGTAGCTTATACTTTACAAAGTATGTCCGACTCAGGCCAGGCGGCTTTCACACTGCTGCGGTTTCCGCATGCGGCACCGGTGCGTGAGCGAGATAACGCTCTGCATGTGTATAGCGCTGTCATGCTTGCACACCATCGGCGCATTTGGTTTCGGCGCCAGTGTCATAATCGTCTCAGCTTAGACAGAATCTAGGCCGATACGTGGTATTTTTAATTCACAAAATTCACTTCTCTATCGAACAATATTATTATTGTATTTAAACGTGTAGTTAACCAATTTGAGTATCGCTAGTTTAATACTTAGTGACATTACTAAATAATGACACATGTTCGATAATAATTGACTTGAAAATATTACACATCGGCTTAAGGCGTACTTTGTTTTAAGTAATCTCTTTCATATTACTAATATATAAGATATCTAAATGTATTTCAATAATCGCGTCATTATGTATATTCATGAGTACTCGTACACGTTAGAAGTTAAAACTTAGATCACTCGAATCATACAATTAATGTAAAATAGCAATTAGTTAGTTCGTAGTGATGACTGTTGATGATTATTATCTCTATGGTTTTGTTTGATTTCGTTATCAGTAATAGTTATAAAGCTTTTTAAGTAAATTATAAATGTAATCGTTTGATGTAATCGATTAAAGTTATCGTGTTGATGGAATATCCTGCAATTATGTGCCGTTCTGGCCACCCTATTTAAATATACGTAATTTAAATCGTTTTGTTATTTCAATTGTGTAGTATGGTAACAATAAAAAAGCAATCCCCAAAGGATTACCTAGAGCTAGAGCCATAATTCAGACTACTCAATTCGTTTCAATATAAGTGCATTTCGACACATCCACGTCAACATGCGGTTTTCACTTATTAGTGAAATTGAAATAGTATTATGAGTCAGTGTATCATATTTTGTGTTAAAAGCACCTCTAAGTTTTATTATCTCTTCCATGTTCAGATTAAACAAATAAATATTATGACGATTATTGGAAATATATAGTGCAAAAAAGATGCAAGATATTCCAGCAACAGCATCTACTGTAGTTCGAGTAAGTCGTAACGAAACTAATCAGATTATAAATACATAAGCGATATATTCTATCTAGTTGTATGTAAGTGGGAATTCAGTGATCGAATCAAATAAAATTGTTACACCAAACCGCCTTTCATTACAGTTATTACCGAACTAGCTTATGCCTTCAATTTCGTCTGTATAGAAATCGTTAACATTCCCCTTACCCTTCCCCCCTTAGTGTCCATATCCTAAAAAAAAATCTTTTAACATTCATATAGGTCCTACCATATAGGTATCCTAGTAAGTATATAATTAAATAAATATCTGTGACAATCAGGTCATTTAAAAATAAATAAGTTTCTACGTAACAATAACCATTTCGTAATCTAATAAATAACGTTACGTCTCTTGTCAAAGTATGAAAATAAAAAACAAAATGTGTGCGAATTTGAATATTGCAATTTTTTAAATTAAGTATCACGTTTTTTCATTTTTTTTTAAGTTTTGTTGTACCTATATTTAAATTTTATAACTAATGGATATTTAATTTTTTGGAATTAAAAATTATTTATCCAAAAGGTATTTATTAATTAGGCCAATGTTTTATAACAGGAGTTTATTTGAAGTTAATAATAATGCTTAATAATGCCCATAATGCCTTTTTGCGAACCAAAAGTCGATTAAAAATATCACCATGATGGTCAAGGGAATATCAAATCTTAGTTAATTTTTTTGGGTTCCGTAGCCAAAATAGCAAAAACGGAACCGTTATACTTTCATTTCTGTCGGTCCGTCCGTATGTCACAGCCATTTTACTCGGAAACGTAACTTTATAAAAATGTAACATATGGTGTATTTTGTACCTATGTAATTAAATTACATTGTAGTGAAATTGCTGAAAAAATACTTCATAGCACTTTCAGGGCACTCCATACATGTAACGATTGTAAAAAAAAAAAAATTTTTTATTAAATATCAAAATGTTGCACATTAAGCGATGGGTATTTAAAAACAACATTGAGGTTTGTTCGAATATTTTTTTATTAAGTGAAAATTTTCAGAAATAATTACCCCTAAAGTCTGTGACTATTGAAACGGAGATCCAAAAAATATGAAGTTACATCATTGTGTATTACTCGTATTTCAACGAAAATTGTTTTGAACGTTATCGGTTAGGGCGTTTTCGAGTTATCTCCAAAAAACTTATTTCATAGGCAGATACGACCTTTTGATATTACTTTCTTCGATAGTAGCTACGGAACCCTCCCTTATGCGTGGTCCGACACGCACTGGGCCGGCTTTATATACAAATACTTCTTTTGAATATAAGCGTCTGTAGTGAAAATTCATTTGGTTATTATTACTATTCATAACTGATCTATACATTTTAAGCCTACACGGATTTGGAAAGTTTGTGAGGTCACTGAGCTATTCAGAGTACAATCATAATATGTATAATAATAAGCGCACTTCAGATCTAAAAACCGGCCAAGTGCGTGTTGGACCACGCATATGAGGGTTCCGTACCTTCAATGGAATAATAACCAAACTAATACCAAAAGGTCGTATCTGATGCCTATGGAAGAAGTTTTTTGGAGATAACTCATAAATGGCTTAACCGATAATGTTCAAAACAATTTTCATATAAAGTATATGATAAGGCGCATCTCCTCAATTTTTTTCATATTTTTTGGACTTACGGTTCAAAAGTCTGTAACTTTTGGGGGGGGGGGGGGGACAATTTTTCTGACTTTCGAAGTGATTATTTCAGAAAATACTCACTTAATCGTGTTAACATTGACAAAACTAAATTAATATCTATACATATAATAAAGCTGAAGAGGGTCGAAACGAAAGTCTGTACATCTATACATATAATAAAGCTGAAGAGGGTCGAAAGTCTGTACATGGAAGATATTTGAAAAAAAAGTTGGCTGGGGATACTTAGAATCGATAATAGAAAACGTTCCAACAATTTTTATTTTTGTCTGTTTGTCTGTTTATCTGTTTGTCTGTTTATTTGACCGCGCATCACGTGAAAACGGCTGAACGGATTTTGATGAAATTTTGTATAGAGACAGATTGAGACCCGAGAAAGGACAAAGGATAGTTTTCATCCCGACAATCAACCCTGGAGGGGGTGAAAAGGGGGTTGAAAGTTTGTATGGAGAATTTTTTATAGAAATGAGTATGGAGATAATTTGAGTCCCGAGAAACGACAGAATAGTTTTTATCCCGAAAATAAAGGCTTGTGGGGGTGAAAAGGGGGTTGGAAGTTGGTATGAGGCGTTTTTCACCGCTGAACTGATTTAGATGAAATTTGGTATAGAGATAGTATGGGTCTCGAAAATCAACCCTAAAGGGATAAAAAGTGAGTTGGAAATTTGTATAGGGAATTCATAACCGCAGAATCGTTTTAGATAAAATTTGGTATGGAGATCATTTGAGCTCTGGAAAAGGACATAAAATAGCTTTATCTCAGAAATCATCCCTTAAGGCGATGCAAAAGGTGTGGAAGTTTACATGGGGAAGAAACAAACAAAAACCGCTGTACGTATTTAGATGAAATTTGGTATTGAAATATTTTGTAATTTTTTGGTCAAGGTGTTCACGTTTATAACAAGTTACCCGTCGATGCTTTAAATTTACCTTTACCCGCTCTTAAGAAATATTTGCAAATGTCATTTGTCATTAATGTCAAAGAGTTATTACAGGTTGGAGGACTATCTATATGACGGACAAAGATGCATGGCCCAAACCAGAAACTACTACAAAATCATCTAACATTTATAGGACACCGTTTAGGTAGGAAAACATATCAAACGTTTTGTGAAGTAGTCAGATTAGGATTTATTTTTCTTTATAATTAAACAATAGGTACATTATCTGTCTCTCAAGCTGTTTTGATATGTTTTCTTGAAGAACTACGCATTATTTTGTATCTTTAAGATCTAATAATGTATTACGGTTTTGAAAAAATATTTAAGTCCCGTCGAGTTTCCTTTCGGTCATAATACTTCTCGGGCCAAAGGTGTAGGGTTAGAACCGGTGGTAGTTTTTTTTTCTCTGACGTTCATAAGTGCATTGTAATGTGCTCAAATTGAAGAATAAATATCTTTATCTAAGTACACCAATATCATAAATCCTCTATTCTGTGTTCGGAAACCGTATGTTATTGCAACCAGTAACGTAACATCAGTGTATTATCTGTGACAGTGTGGTAAAAAAGTATGAAAATTCATTACCTACGGTAACGTAATGTAAATCTGCCCTCCACCCCGACCGCAGGCACTAGAGAGGCAGATAGGTCTTTCAAAAATAATAGAGGTCTTCTGAAGCATTTTTTGGATGAAACTGATAGTTTCTGAAATACTAGATCTGAAAGTTTAAAAAAGGGCGTCTTCCCCCCATCACCGTAGCTCCAAAAAATGATACCCGATAATAACTTTCAATAAAAACTATATTGAATAAAAGCGGTTCAGTCGTTTTTGAATTATCAGTCAAAAACGCATAGTGAAAGGAAGTGCCGGATAGTAAAATGACGTAAGCGCCGCCAACTATCCCTTAATAAACGACCTTTTGAACGGATGTTTTGTAACAGGGCGGCAACTACGAAACCTTACACTGAGCATGGCCCGACATGCTCTTGGCCGGTTTTTTTGCATTGTTATCTCAGAAATCACCCCTTAAGGATTACTAATTCCAATTCAAGAAAATCCCCGGCCAGGTTATACGTAGCCTATAAAACTTCAACCTCTAAAAGGGGGGGGGGGGGGTAACCAGTAGTGGTAACCCATGCAAACTCGATTGAGTTAAATTTGCATGGGTCATGACTAGACCCCGGACTCTTGTGGCAATGACGTCACAATAGGGTGATTTGGGGAGTAAACGGGACGGTGCTATGAAACACGGTTAAAAACTCGGTTTTTAACCGAATACATTTTAATAAGATATTTTCAACAAAATTATCTAGTAAGTTGATCAATATTATTTTTTAGTGCAAACCATACAATTGTACTTTAAACTGGCTTGGTGACAGTTGTGACGAACAAGGAGCAAGTGGCCGACAAAACCAATGCCAGTTTAACGTACAAATGCATGGTTTGCAAGTAATATAGCAAACGCTAATATTGACCAACTTACTAAGTAATATTGTTAAAAATGTCTAAATTAATGTATTCGGTTAACAACCGAGTTTTTAACCTTGTTTCATAGCACCGTCCCGTTTACACCCCAAATCACCCTATTGTGACGTCATTGCCACAAGAGTCCGGGGTCTAGTCATGACCCTCCCCCCAAGTACATCTTAAATAGAAAGTCATAACTGACCCCCTCAAAAAATCATTTCTGCATTAGTGACCCCCCAAAAATTTCAGGCTGCAACCGCGCCTCTTCTTACCTTTCATGCTTAGACTGATTTTACTGGAGGATCAAGTTGGATGATTTTTGCCGTGGTCATGAACAGTCAAGGACGTGTAAATACAAAAGTGGTACTGTATCGTCCGATATACACCTACTATTCTGTCGTTTAAATCATGTCACAAAAATTAATAAGGACGTAAAAAAGGATTGATCCTCTAGCGTATCCATCTGTCAACTTTACTGCAGCTCCAGGGGAGAGGGAGAGAAATTAGAGGTGAATCAGCCGCTTACTGACACAGACCGAATTCCACGCGGGCGGAGCCGCGGGCACAGCTAGTTGTTTAAATATAACACCAAGAAGACGGACAAATTAGAAGTAGTAATGAATGGAGCTGTAATAGACGTAGTAGACCACGTAGAATGTCTTGGCGTGCATATTGATTTCCATCTAAATTGGAAACACCAGCTGGAGGTGGTCGAGAGCTCTATTGCATCAGCATGCTATGCCTTACGGTGTCTTAGGGAGGTAATGGGAATAGATCAGCTCAAGACAGTATATTACGCTCTGATAGAATCCAAGCTAAGATACAGTATCAAACTTTGGGGTAACAGTTACCAATATAATATTAATAGAGCTTTAATAATACAAAAGAGAGCAGTTCGTACTATCGCATACCTACATGGGATTCGTGTAGACATTATTTTAAAGACCTTGGAATTCTCACGGTACCCTGCTTGTACGTCTTGGTGCTGCTCACAAAGCTCCTCAAGAATGAGTCCTGTGAAGTGCGATCTGGGGGCCGATTTTTGACTTTCGAGCGCACGAATTCAAAAGCGAGTATTCGAAAATAATCGCATTCGAAAAATTTGTCACGATTATTTTCACTTAAATTCATAATACGTATTTTTGAAACTCACCTCCCATTAGCTAGTGATGCACTATCGAAAGTTTAGCGTTTCGTTGTACGCAGAAAATCAATGATTACCGGTTTTTAAAATAGGTGTTTAAAAAATTAAATTAAGGTAAATCATCTTTGAAAGTTATATTTCAGCTAATGATATTAATATCAAAGTGCATTTCAAGTACATATATGCTTGGTAACACAAAGATAAACTTATGTTATACGCGTGGACGGAACGTTTAGTTTCCCGTTCCCAATGTTATAGATTAGAGTCTATGGTCGATACCGTCGATATGACATGACTGGCATGGATGGCCGTTAGTTTTCTTTTCTCATTGTTGACTCGTTTACTGTTAACATCAAATACTATACTGAAATGGCTGATATAAAAAATAAAAGTCACATGTCTGCCACCCAAAAAAAAAAGGCTGGCCGATATAATGGCCACCAAAAACACCTTAAGGGCTGGAAAATTTACTTCAAATTTCACCAAAAAGGATGCCCAACGAGAGTGGGAGGAAATCACAGATATATTAAATGCGTTGCCAGGAGCCACCAAAACCTGGATGTCATGGAGAAAGGTAATTATCAAAACAAGCTAGTAAGTGATTATGATAAGGCAATTTTTTTATTACAATTAACAGTTATTACTGTTTGTTCTTTCAGTCATGGCAAGATTTGCTGTCAAAAGCAAAAGGCAAAAAGGGGGCAATCACGAAGTCGATCAATGCGACTGGAGGAGGCGGGCCGGTGCAAGCCCTAGACGAAGTTGAGGAGAACATTGTTTCCCTCATCGATCCAAGAAGTGTGTCAGGCCACCGGGAGTCCCAGGAGTCTGAGGCAGTTTTTAATTGTGAGTTGGTTTTGTACAGTAATTACAATATTAACAAACTTAATACACATTGCATTACAAACATATTTTTCTAGCTGTTGGGAAAACAAATTTCTGTCAATAAAAAAACATATTTATTGTTTTAATGATTCTAGAGCCAGAGGCCGACTTCAAGGGCTATACTTTTTAAACTATGTTAATACAAGTTTACATTCTGATTACAACTTCATCGAGGAATCATTAATAAATTAATGTAATTTTATTCATCGCTAATACTTATATTTTATATACATATATATTTTTAGTTGAGACACAATTCGAGGAGGAGGCAATGGAGGTACCGCCAGAGGAGGAGGTGACTGTATATGAAATTGGTAAGTGAAAGCCAAGAAATTTCGTACATAGAACAATGTCTTCTTTTTACTCTTTGCTTACGGAGGGTTATTTCATATGAGAGTAAGTTGTATGTATGTCCATTTTTTGGCACACCCTGAAGCCTAACATTACCATTTTAGGTGTCATAAAATTTGTCTCGATCGTGGGAGTGTCAGTCGGGTATTTTTATAATCTTTTAAATTTAACTAGTTCCCATTGAAACTAAGTCTTTACATATTAGGTTTTTTTTTTACTTTGTTATGTTCCAGAGGTGTCTGGTTCAAACCCTGGATCATATTACTTTCTTTGTTCAAGTTAACAAATAACATTTGTTTTTAGTTCCAGATGTGGCAGAAGTGAATCAAGAGAAACAGAAACAAAAAAAAATAAATTTAAAGTCATTAATGAAAGAAAAATTAGAGTTAAAAAAAAGATTGACTGAAGCTAAAATACAGTTTTACACTGCATTAGTAGATGAAAAAAAAAAACAAACTTCTGCGCTGGAGCAGATTGCTTGGGCCATACAAGGCCAAACTCAAAATCTGCCCTAGTGGAGTAGTTTTAAGATTGTTGATTATTAAAAGGTATAAATAAAAAATTATGTGTGGACTAGTTTAGGAAAAGGGCCACTTTGTCAATTACAAGGTCACTGATTTTTTTCACTAATAGTTAGCATAATTATATTGTGTAGTTTTAGGAAATACTAATAACTCCATATAAACAAAATGGGCCCTTTTTCATACACTGACACATTTATCCCAAAGACTTGTTTATTAAAGTTGTAATAATATGTAAGTCATGTGCATCTAAGAAAAGTTTACGCCATATTGTTGCATAGTTCCCTTTTAGACATTGTTTGTTACTGCTAAGTTTGGTGTAAACTTGTCTTGAGACATGTACTGTTGTTGATTTCTCTATAGGAATAAAAATATTATTTTTTGATCTTTAAGAAAGTTGATTGTTACAAAGAGATATTAAATAGAGGTGAACAGATTAAGAAATTTTTGTACTCTAAGTTCGATAGCTTTACTAGATGGCGCTGTACAGCCTTCATACATTATGCGGTAACTCTGGTTTGCTCTGGTTCCGATGGCGGTTCAGAGTTAATGTTATAATGTATGGGGTAGTTTTAAGATTGTTGATTATTAAAAGGTATAAAAAAAAATGATGTGTGCACTAGTTTAGGAAAAGGGCCACTTTGTCAATTACAAGGTCACTGATTTTTTTCACTAATAGTTAGCATAATTATATTGTGTAGTTTTAGGAAATACTAATAACTCCATATAAACCAAATAGGCCCTTTTTCATACACTGACACATTTATCCCAAAGACTTGTTTATTAAAATTGTAATAATATGTAAGTCATGTGCATCTAAGAAAAGTTTACGCCATATTGTTGCATAGTTCCCTTTTAGACATTGTTTGTTACTGCTAAGTTTGGTGTAAACTTGTCTTGAGACATGCACTGTTGTTGATTTCTCTATAGAAATAAAAGTATTAATTTTTGTCATTTAAGATAGTTGATTGTTACAGAGATACTAAATAGAGGGGCACAAACTAAGAATTCTTTGTGCTCCAAGTTTGATAGCTTTACTAGATGGCGCTGTCCGGCCCCATACATTATGCGGTAACTTTGGTTCGCTCTGGTTCAGATGGCGCTTCGAGTTACCGGTTAATGTATGGGGCCGTACAGCGCCATCTAGTAAAGCTATCAAACTTGGAGCACAAAGAATTCTTAGTCTGTGCCCTTCTTTTTAATATTATCTCTTTTATTGTTATCAGTTCTTTAGTCAGAGAAAAGCGATTATATACCTGAAATTTATTTGAAAAAGTAATACACAATCAGCAGCAAAAGTAGCAAAGTAGGAGGGGTGTTTAAAAAGCAGCCAAGCACATTTTATTGTTAGGAGAGTGTATTATGTGCAAATAATTGTGTACATCTCGACTGCTCAGCAACTTGTGCTGCCGGCTGTCATAAGAAATGGTTATGTGAAGTAATCAATAAGTGAACCATAAGTTTTGTCAGTTACTGTATAATAAATTATATAATTTTAAAAGTTTTATTTCTAGTTGAGCTTGTTGATTTTCATAGGTTTTATGATAATTAATTATGAATAAATGAAAAAGGTTTATAATTAAAAACTTCATTTACATACATTTTTGATAATTTATATTCAAAAATAATTATTTATTATATGATTTTGCATAGCCTGCCCTCGCAAAAGGTCTCGATTCATCCTTCCTCTTGGCTGGGGAGGTGGAGGAGGCAATTCCATTCCAAGGTCTATTGGAATGTTTTCTTCTTCCTCTTCCAGTGCCACATTATTGGTAACGCACAAATTGTGCAGTACAACACATGCATTTATTATTTTCGTGGCCTTTTCTGGGTTATAATGTAGCCCTCTCTCCTTTTTAAGGCAACGGAATCGTCCCTTTAGCAGGCCATTGCATCTTTCTATAGTTGCTCTGGCAACTTTGAAAGCTGCATTGTACCTGTAAGCAGGTGTTCCCTCAACAGGTTCCGTCACAGGTACATGCAGCCACGGCCTTAATGCGTAACCGCTGTCACCTATAATCAATATATCAGTTTATTTATTATCAATTATATATACCTCATAAGATTGAGTTAAAATATTAGCTCTATCTACCTATTAGATAGTATCCTAGGTGCCCAGCATTGTGCAAGCCCTGCATGAGAGGTAATACGGAACTTTGGTTCCATATATAGGAGTCATGAGTACTCCCTGGAAACAATGCATTTACATTTGTAATGCGCATGTTGGCATCACAAATCTGAAAAAGAGAGTAAATATTAATAGGTATAATTTTTTTAAATCAAGTTTATCTGACAGCACAGAAACTACCAATTGCGTGTTGATGGTGTGTACACCCTTCCGGTTCACATATGACCTCTCATCATATTCCTCAGTGCTCGGAGGAACAATGGCAACATGGGTGCAGTCAATGGTTCCAATAATGCCCGGTAAGCCATAACGATTAAAAAATCTGTGAACAAATAAAAAATACCCAAGACTATTACATGAAAATATTGCATAATATAGATGTTCAGATAACTCCCTTCTCAACCAGATTTGAACATACTAACTACTTCCAACTCTTGTTTGCTCGCAAGAGCCTCTCCATAGCCACTCTATTTAAGGAGAGTTTGTTAACATATTATAGGTATAATGAGTGGTTGGAAACATACTATATTAGTAGATGTAACACAATTATTTACAATAAGTATAAAACATTATTAGGTACTTACTGTTGTGTGATTTCATCCAACTCTGCTAAATTGGCAGGGAATTTAACATAATGGTTAAATATGTCCCTATGATTGAGGGCCATAACAACTTCCGTTAGAGATTTGGACACCGATGCTTGGGATTTTTTTTTTGATAAATGTTGACCCACAGGTGTTTGATATGACCCAGTGGCAAAAAAGTTTAGTGCAAGCAGTACCTGCAAAGAGAAAATGGGGATACATTAGAAATAACACTATTGTTGATATAACACTATTGCTAAAGCTGGAGTCTTGCTGTAGCTAGGGAAATTGTGTAATAAAGCTCTTTTGGTGTGTGGAATAAAGAAAATTATAACTAATAAGTACTAACCTTTGTTTGAACATTTAAGTCGGTAGTTCGTTCCGCATCCTTAATGTAGGGCTTCAATTTATCAATTAATTGCTTACAGAGCTCTTTTGTGAGCCTGTAACTTTTTTTAAATTGTCTTTCTGTTAATAGAAAGGCTTCTTGCGCTGCCACCTCCATCTGTGTTCGCCGCCCTAACGGCGCGGGTAAATTGTCCTCCTCTTCTTCATCATGGTTCATAAAATATAGTAGATATTCTTCGAGGTTAGCCATACCAATTCTATTTATTGTTTTTTTTAACCGAATCTAAGAAGCCAGAGAAGTATGGAATCCTATATCGTATTGTATTGTTTGTCATTTAGAATTTTGACAAGTCAAGTCACTGACGTCTTGGCATTAGTGACAGCATACCACTTAATTTCTACTGATAGAATTGAATACGAGTGGTCAATACCACTCGTGTTTGAACTTTCTATCGCTCGTATTTCAAAAATACCATTTCATCGTTTTCTAAAGTTTTCGAATGAAAGATTCGAACGCTCGAAAGCCAAAAATCGGCCCCCTGAACGCTTACTTACGCGCACTAAAAATTGGAAATTTAAGTTTTGTCCTAGACTCAAAGTAGTTGAGCTCTCCGCTGGTCATCAAGCTATAAAACTGTATAACAGGTTGCCTACTGAACTGAAAATCATTACGGATAACTCGCTGTTTCATAAGGAATTAAAAAGTTTTTTATTGAGAGGTTGCTTTTACACCCTTGATGAAATATTTCACAATGTTTAATGTTATATTTAAAAATAGAGTGTTTTTAATTTTTTTTTGTGTGCGCGCGCTCGTGTGTCTCTGTGTGTGTGTGTGTGTCCTAGTTTGTAATAGTTTTAATTTAATTTAAAGGCTGTATTTCAAACACAATACCTGTATTGTTAGTGAATAAATACTATGACTATGAATAATCACAAAATAGTCAAAGAAACCTCTCGATGGATGTGTCACATGTTGATATTTGGTTAAAAAAAATGTATGGAGCGCCCCCCTAAAAATTTTTTTTTTTCACATTTAACTACATAACTAAGTAGCGGCATACAAAATACACCTTATGTGTACATTTTATTTAGATACGTCATATAGTTTCCGAGTAAAATGGCTGTGACATACGGACGGACAGACATGACGAATCCATAAGGGTTCCGTTCCGTAATGAATTCGTTCATGAATAGACTTCGTTTAGGCGCCAGTCGAGCGTTTCGGGCTTTCAATTTGAGTCATTCGAATCCAGAATTAAATGAATTAGTATGCCGTTTCAAAATACATATTAAAAATATACGACTAAGTATATGTATTATGATGTAATTTATAGAAAAAAACGTTTTGCATTTTCAAATATGGTACCTCCATTAATGCTACCCTCGACTTCGTCAGTGTGCAGGTGACGTATTCTAATTTTAAAATACAAAAATAATACATTAATAACACAATCTATTTCAAACATAACTCCAACACAGAACAAATAATCATTATAATCAACGGGTCGGTATCAAAACGACTGGATCTGAAAATGACCGGTTCTCATGAGGATGGGATCTTAAAACGACCACAATAGCAGAAAGCGTATATCTCAGTATAACATGGTAGCAAAACGACTACCTTGCAAAAGGTCTTCGTCGCAGAATGATTTAGTATCAAAACTACTAGTTCGCAAAAAGACCACCTCGTGGAACGTCTATATCTTTAAATGCCTTTGTAGTGAAATGACTAGATCGTAGAAGAACTGAATCTCAGAATGGCTCAGTAGCCAAAATACTTGTTATTGAAAGAACATAAACCATTTATTTTTTTATAAATCCAGTGATACCTGTCAGCCGGGTTTAGGGACCTGACGACCTGGGGCCCGTTTCTCGAAAGCTTGTAACTTGTATTACATACATACCATAAAATAAATATATTAGTTTTTAATATTTTTTGTTTTATTTTTTATGGTTTGAAGCACGTTTGAAGTAATCCTTTTACATATTTTCAATAGCTGACCTTAAATTTAAGATCTCCTTTTCATTGTTTTATACTTAACTAGCTTTCCGCCCGCGACTTCGCCCGCGTATAATACGGTACAATCAACGGCAAAAACATGGTTTCCTGTCGTTTGACCAAAAAAATGTTTAGCAAATTGACACTTGGCAACCAACTACTGGCAAAATGATATTTTTACAAATCTTTTTTTTACAACAACATTATTGACAAATTATTGTCTTAACCAAATAATTAACCAATAAAATTTCTTTTTATTAAAGTTTATTTGACAAATGCATATTTAACAACAAAGTTAACTAATAAACCTACCATTGGCTTAAAAATGTTTGCCATAATGTATTATTTGACATGTGATTTTGTAACAGTCAATTAGTAATTTATAAAAGGGTCGAAAATTCTACCTCTGAAAAATTAGTTGACAGCTATTGCATGGAATAAAAACGAAAGTACTCCCAGAGATATATAGGTTAGGGTTATTTATTTATGACCCTAAAAATGGACGGACCATGCTTATAAAGTATGCATATATTGAAGTATGTTTTTTTTTCTCAAACATACCCCGAAATGTATGCGTTAATGTCACGAAATGAAGCCATACGCTGAAAACCCTTTTTTAGATTTAAGTACGTAACCTTTTACAATTTTTGAAGTCTTCAGCTCAAAAAAAAAGTTTCCGCCATACAAACTTTGCACCCCTGTTTGATCCCCTTCGGGGTGGAATTTCTAAAAATCGCGTCTTATCCCTTGTTTACGTCATAAAAAAAGCTCTGTACCAAATTTGAAGTTTCTAGTTCCAATAGTTTCGGCTGTGCGTTGATGGTAGATCAGGACTTCTTCTTTTATATATATTTATTTTATTTCATTTTATTTCATAGGAAAACTTACAGCTAGGGTAACAAGATAGGCAGTAATGTAGAAACAGTGAGCCAATTAAAAGTTTCCACAGGTAGATAATATAGATAGAAGATAGATAAATATTATAGCTATATTGATAACTAGTCGTTTTGATACCAAGAAACGTAACCGTTCCGCCACTTGGTCTTTTTGCGATCTAGTCGTTTTACTACTAAGGCATTTAAAGATGTAGACGTTCCACGAGGTGGTCTTTTTGCGAACTAGTAGTTTTGATATTAAACCATTCTGAGACGAAGACCTTTTGCAAGGTAGTCGTTTTGCTACCATGTTATTTTGAGATATAGGCTTTCTGCTATTGTGGTCGTTTTGCGATCCCGTCCTCATGAGAACCGGTCATTTTCAGATTCAGTCGTTTTGATACCGACCCTCAACCAATATTGAAGTTGTATTGGAGTGCATCGGAACCATTTTCAAGCAAATTCTGACATTTCTGATTCTCACGTTTAGGTGCTAGCTGTATTGCGAAGTTGTATTGAAGTTGGATCGTATCTAAAAGTTTTACAAAGTTAGAATACGGTTCCAGGTCATTATAAAAACATTCAATAGCATCCACCTTTCTGTTTTGAGGGGTTGAGATACCAAAAAACTTCGTTTAGTGGAGCTACATACATAGGTTAGACTAGCCTTTTCCCGCGGCTTCGCCCGCGTACTATAAGTACTCAAAAAGGATACGATACCCATGTTGATTTCCAGACTTTGTGACCACATTTGCCTCTTTTAGGGGTTGAATTTTCAAAAAAACCTGAAACACGTGTTTACTCATTTATCGTTAGGAATAATCCTGTGAAGTTTCGAATAAAATAATCTAACAAATCTTGATTCGCCATACAAACTTTGGACCCCCATTTTACCCCCTTAGGGGGTGAATTTTGAAAAATCCTTTCTTAGTGCAGCCCTAGAACTTATAAGGAACCTACGTGCCAAATTTGGAATCTCTAGAACCAGCGGTTTGGGCTGTGCGTTGATATGTCAGTCAGTCAGTCAGTCAGTTTCTTCTTTTATATATTTAGATTAATGTACTAAGCTTATTATTTCGATTCGATCAATCAAGTAAATACATAAACGAGATAATGACTATGTAGTATGTACGTCCTCAACAACTAATATTTCAAATTCAACCGCATCAACACATTCCGTTATCACTACCACCCACTAGTAAATGGAACTTTCCAAACAAATTCTACTCATTACAATAATATGAGATGTTTATCACCAAAACCACGAAACAAAGTTACCATCCACACGATTCTGCGCCCTATTGTTAAACCCACAAAACTCAATTTCAACTAACACTTTCTGAACAAACTTACAACGCAAATTCGACAAACACAATCCGGTTAATATAAGACTTTAATAGTATTGTTTTATGGTTCAATTTGATTTGGTGCTTAAGTTACGATGGTTAACTTTAGGTGGTTGGTATAAAGGTGATATTTGCTTGGCAGAGGGGAGAGTAGGGAGCGTTGTACTGTGTTAATTAGTCAAATTAGTGCGGGTCGGGATCTGTATCGAAAATTAAGTAATTACTTGAGGAAGGGACAATAATGTTTTTAGGGTTTTGTCAAGGTCTTGTCAGTAATTTATTGGTTTGATTAACTACTGAAGCTTGTTAGTGCTTATTTAATTTTATTTATTTCAGTATTTTTTTATGAAAAATATGTGCAAAACTAATAATGTGACAGCTTTTACCGGCTGCCAGATATAGTGTGTTTTACACATACATGCCTGTATTATTTTTCCAAAGATTTTCCATACATAATTTTCTATTTCCTATTTCTATTTCTCTCTTTTCTTAGCTAAATAGTGAATACCCAATTAAGTAGCATCAGTGTGAACCATTATACAACTGAAGGACGTCAAAAATGAGTCAAATCCCATATGAAGTCACCCGTTTTAATAACGTCCGTCATAACACAAATACACTCTTCTATTCTATAAATATCTCTGTCATAATTTAAAACCCTGTCCACGCGTAGCACATAATGATGCTACGAGGGCGCTACGAGTACGCGGCGGCGTAGCGCTACGAGGCACCCGCGCTAATGAAAACATTACTCACGGAGGGGACAGCGGATTGCAGTTTTTGTTCTGCTATGTTATGTTGCTCTCGCATTCATTTCGGCTTTGAGACCCTCAGCTTGATTTGATAATACACATAGTGCATTTCACGGGCACGAAGTACGACTGAAGTGTGAAGTGCGTTTTTAGTTTAGTTTTTTTAGACAGTTAAAAATGAATTTAAGTGAAACATTTAGAAAACGTACACAGCTAACTTCTTCAGGCTTATGTGTTATTATTTTGAATTCTGAATATCCTGATGTCTTTCTGGTATCTAAATAAGTAAGTACGTATTAAAAAAGTAATCATGAAAAAAATACGAGTATAGGCCATAAAAAGTTCTCCACACAAATAAAAGACAACAAAGCCTTTAATTTAACTGTCCGAATATTTTACGAAGACTTCAAAAACACTAAGGTATCGTCTAACGATAATCACGTAATTGGAGGGGCGCTCATTAAATGTTCACGATCGTTTGACCTGCGCCCGGGTGCGAGGGAGCCCAGCTGCCCTGCTAAGCCGAATATCTCAGAAAAAAATTGACTGCTAAAATATACTTTAAATTATGTATCTCAAAATTCCATTTTCAATACCATTTGTTTTTGAGATAGCGCTTTTTGGCTTAGGAGGGCAGGCGAACGTCTCAATCGAATGAACTCGTATAGCTAAGCAAGAGTGGATCGGCTCTGAGAATATTTCAGTATGGTATTAGGTTTTAAAAAAGTAATGTCGTTAAAATAATAAAGAAGAAGCACAAATAAATAGTTCGTCTGTGGTTTAATTTTACCCTTTTTGTTTTGTTCAACATTTTTCTTCTTATGGGATGTCGGCGATCATCATGCGAAAGTTTTCTCTGTTCTTCGTCGTTCTGGAGAGAGTGACGGCGTCTTTCTTACCGGTCCAGTCCTTAATGTTTTTACTCCACGTTGTTTTAGGTCTTCCTCTACTTCTTTTATCGTCTATGGCATCCTCAATTATGTTTCGTATTATAACATATTTCTTATTTCTGTAAATGTGGCCGATGTATGCCGTTTTCCTCCTTTTTATCGTTACTATTACTATCGTTAGTATTGTTCAACATGGTCACCTTTTTTTCAACCAAATGATCAAATTTTGACCCGTATGCCCGATCATTATATCTATTTCTTCAGCTTTTAACTTATAGATATGAAATACATATAGTAAGGTCAGGACTGCAAATAAACAGTGATAAAATAATTGGTGTGTATAAGTAAGATAGACCGAAAAAGCTGTTTGTTAAAATTTACAGCCTTTTTGATAGCTCCCAGCCTATTCGGCAAAAGCAAGTTTTAATTACACAAAAAGGGTGCAAATAAGAGACCCTTGACGGGGATCGGGAATCAGGTGCTGGTTGATGGGGTTTGCTCTTAACACTTTGAGTGCCAAGCTCTCTGAATCCTATACAGAATGAACACACCTAGCGAAACATTCAATCACCTTGCTATGAGGAACTATATTTTTTAATACTTTCTTTTATATTTACTGTCATATACTACCCTGTTAATCCGAATGGCGCTAACTCAATATCAAATTATCTTGAAAATTGAATTCTTGAGCTGCAGAATTTAAGGTATAAAGGCTGTAGCCGTGTTTCTATACAAAATTAGCCTTTCTATCAAATGCTCTAGTTATTTTATTTTTAGATACTCCTTGTAGGCAAAGCTTTGTTCCCAAAAGAAGAACCATGTACACTTGTCAGTTTTCGTAATATGGCGGTTTGTTTTTTTTTTCAGGTGTTAATTATTTTCTTGAATTTGGTCTTTGCGATTTATTAGATTTTTTGGTAGGCTATACTACATATTAAAACTCATCACTACAAAAAATATTGTCTAAAACTTTAGTTCAAATATATGTCAAAATAATGGAAACTATAATTTGTCAATTTTTTTTTGGTGTTCTGGTATAGCGGCACCTACAGTTTTTATTTCATGAATTGCCCATCTATAGACCTACTACATATATTAAATTCCAAATATTAGCTTTGGTACTTCATGCCAAAAACCAACTACAAATAAAATTATTCCTTTCTTGTTTCAATGTTTTTACAGGATTGCTGTAATTACTTATATGAATGAAATCCTACTATATCCTATTTTTATATTTGACATTTTTGAAAGTTTTTTTTTTGACATTCATTTAAACATTCTCTAGAAAAAAAAGGAATAATTTTATTTGTAGTTAGTTTTTGGCATGAAGTACCAAAGCTAATATTTTGAATTTAATATATGTTGTAGGTCTATAGATGGGCAATTCATGAAATAAATACTGTAGGTGCCTGCATACCAGAACACCAAAAAAAAATTGTCAAATTATAGGTTCTATTATTTTGACATGTATTTGAACTAAAGTTTCAGACAATATTTTTTGTAGTGATGAGTTTTAATATGTAGTATAGCCTACCAAAAAATCAAATAAATCGCAAAGACCAAATTCAAGAAAATAATTAAAAACTGATAAAAAAAACCGCCATATTACAAAAACTGACAAGTGTACATGGTTCTTCTTTTGGGAACAGGGCTTTGCCTACAAGGAGTATCTAAAAATAAAATAACTAGAACATTTGATAGAAAGGCTAATTTTGTATAGAAACACGGCTACAGCCTTTGCATTATTATTTTTTTCCGAGATTCGGCTTAGCAGGGACTGCCCTACTAAATACTAAAAAATACTAAAATTACATTCAAGAGCTATGAAAACGGGTCACTTTTTGTGAATATGTCCAAAACACAGTATCCCGTATTTATTACTTGTTAATATAGGTAATTGTTTTATAGAAAGACAAAGAAGACTGTTTGTTACAATTTAAAACCCTTGATCCCTCGGAAAGTATTAATTGGACAAAAAGGGAGCAAACAAGGAACCCTTGACGGGGATCAGGTCGATGGGGTTAGCTCTTGAAACAACACCGTGAAGTTGGGTTGGTGACACAATGAACAGAGTCGTCTTGTTTTTGTATAGGTACAGGGTGTTTTTTTCAATAACTAGCCATATTGTGAGAGGCGATTAGGTAAGTCATACTGAACAACTTTTTCTAAAGGACCAACCCCGAAATTCCAAAAAAAATCCGTAATTCCATAACGTCGACGTCTGATCGGCCGAAATGTATGAAACAGCCAAAAAAAATTTGCGATTTCGGAGTTCGTCCCATAGTAAAAGTTGTAAAATATGGCTTACCAAATCACCTTGCACAATATGGCTAGCTATTGAAAAAAAACCGGCCAAGTGCGTGTCGGACTCGCGCACGAAAGGTTCCGTACCATTATCTATAAAAACGGCAAAAAAAAAACATGTCCGTTGTATGGGGTAAATATTTATTTTATTCTGTAGTATTTGCTGTTACAGCGGCAACAAAAATACATCATCTGTGAAAAATTCAACTGTCTAACTATCACGGTTCATGACATACAGCCTGGTGATAGACAGACAAACAGACAGACAGACGGACAGCGGAGTCTTAGTAACGGACCACCCTTTGGGACTGTATGATATGTGACTAGGTAAGTTTTTAAATAGGGTAGGGTAAAAGCGAAGTTAAAATGGCTAGGTATGCGAAAATAAATTGCGTATGCAAATGACGTTCCACATCCACAGATTTTAACTTTGTTTCAATTGTATTTTGTTTTTAATCATACACAAGTTATAGATGATCATGCGCATTGTTTTGTGTGTTTGTTATATACGTAACTAAACAAGCACTCTGGATCTGCTTGGAGAGACGCAGTGTTACAGTCGCCATCAGATATATAGGAGCGGCCAAGGTGGTTACAAATATCTGAACATGTACTTCATCGCTTTGAAAATAGAGGCGTTGTTCAGATATTTGTAACCACTTTGGCTGCTCTGATATATCTGATGGCGACTGTAGATTTATACAAGCGATGTCTACCAGGTACTTGTGCGGGTTTTAACGGTGGAGGGGTTTTAGTGTTTTTATAAAAAAAATCTTACGTTATTTAGCCTACACTCGACCCTAAAGGCGAAATTTACGAGCATAAGAACTGAAAGGCTTAAACCCAATTTAGAGTCAACTCATAAACGAGACCCTAGACAACAAAAAACCCTTTGAAGAAAAATAAAGCTGGCATTTTCTTTCTACAAAAAGGAAAATCTATCTTTTCGCTAATAGTGTACCCTCACAAAAAGAAACATTAGTCGCGCACGGAGCAAAATGGCCGAAAAGTTAATTCCCGGCCGGGCGATGCTACAGTAATAATATTGACACAGTATATTGATTCAATGATTCACTCTAGTGGATGAGTAGCGAAGAGATTTCAAACGGTAGCTTTGTGGATTTAACCGCTGAGGTTTATAGATTTTAACTACCTACTAGTAAAAATAAGATATTGCCGGGTATATTTGTTCATTTTAGTATTTTATTTTCTATTAATGGCTAATTGTGATAACTTAAAATCATATACCTCCTGAAACTATCGCACACTCCTATGGAAACAAGGGCAAAATGACAAATGAAAAAAATATTGTTTTAAGTCACTTGATCCCTTTACACGAGATAGTAGATATTATCCATCCATCAGTACTTGAGGTAGCCATGATAATTATTATTATTATTTATTGCACAAAATACTTGTAGAAATACGATAAAACTAGAAAGCCAAATTACATGTTCTCACTAAACTTATAAAACTAAATTATTTACAAAAAGAAGTTACAGCCCAACAAGAAGTTAAAACACATATAAGTACCGATAACACAAGATAATAGAAGATACTACTCTAAAAATAACTATGGAATTTACTAGTTCAACTCGAATTCTAATTAACTGCACCCTAATACCTTCTAATTATACTATTGTCAGTCAACTGTTTCCAATATTTGTTCTGTGTTTCGTTTAACACAGGCCGGGTGTGCCGAGCGGGTTTTTCTACCCGAAGCGAACTTCTTTGTATAGGTACGAATAGTTGCGTCATCGATTTTTAACGAAGACATGCTTATAGCTCATGGAAATGGTAGTTGTAAGGGGTGTTGACTATCAAATCTGCGATTTTAGATTTAGTTAATATATTTATAGTGTTGGAATACTTTAGACAAGAGTTTCTGCCCTCTCTCTCCTCTCTAATTTATATGCAAAAAACTCGATTCGGTTAAAACTCGAGTTTTTTCCATACTTAAACTATTGCAACCCCTAGTCGCACGAATCGCACGATACAGAGAGTAGCATTAGATGATGTTCCAAATAACCTTGACAAGCTACCTACCTATGACCTATAATAATAGGGTTGTACCAAAATAATAACACCTTACTTGAAGCTTACCATTTCGAACCCTTAGCCTTACCGGTAGGCGACCACCGCCAGTGTTTTAAATAATAAATAAAATAATAATAAATACTAATGGAACAATCTTACGCAAATCAACCTAGTCCCACAGTTAAGCTCAATAAGGCTTGTGTTGTGGGTACACGACGGTAGACGATGATATATATAATAGATAGATATAGGTAAATACTTAAATACATATAAAACATCCATATAATCCAAATAAATGCCCTGACCAGGATTCGAACCCGGGACCTCCGGCTTCGTGGGCAGGTTCACTACCGATTAGGCCAGGAGGCTGTTACACATACATTTCCTACATAAACTCAGAGAAAACGACAGCTATGATTCTTGTAAATTTCATTACGAACCCACGCAGTTTTCTACGAACATGTTGAAATTTCTAATTAGATTCGCTTGAACAAGTCCGCAAACGAACGTATTCCGGGAATACGGAAAAAATTACACGCATAAAATAATGTGAGGGAAAATTTACGTTCTCGTTGTTCTGAAAGACTAATTCACTTTTTAAAAAGGATTCGAGTGTGTTTTGTTGCTGGAATAAATTTGTTTTCGTGACTAAAATTTAAAAATAATTTAAAAGAATACATGGTGCACATGTGACACAACTAAAATGATTTTGGTTTTAATTTAAAAAGTGTTTGGAATGTTTCGATTACTTATTAAAAAACCTCTTTATTATTTTATAAAATATCTTGCAATGGTACCATTAAGCTTGGTCTCATATTTTGTTTAATTAAATCTCAAACACGTCTTGTCAATAATTTATCGAGTTGAATGCCTAATTGAAAGAAAAAAGCTAAGGCCTAGATCACTTTTTCCTTTGTATGTGAGATCTATATAAGTTTAAAAAAGCTAAATTGTGATACATATCACGTTTTACGTTTATCAAGGACCAAGGTGCTTCGTCATAGTCAATCGTTTATCGAGGCCTTCTCGCACCTGGGCTTAAGGAAGATTTATTGTACGATCAATTCCAGAGGTAACCTATTAGGTATACCTTTTTCAGGGACACCTCATCATCATATCTTTGTTCCCATTCGTGTTGTGGCTGGCTCTTCTGCCCATGGGCCGTATTTCAACTTTAATACACATTTACACACGACACAATGCATTAACTACGCAATATGTACAGCTATCGCCTAAACGTCTGAATCAAAAATATCAGAATTTGCTTGAAAATTATTCCGATGCAACTCCCATACAACTTCAATATTGGTTGATTATTTATTGCGTGTTGGAGTTATGTTTGAGATAGATTGTGTTTTAATGTATTGTTTATTTTTTTTAATACGGCATCTGTTATATAACGTAAATAAAAAAAAAACAGTTTTTTAACATAATAAAACTGAAATGAAAGCCTTCATTAAAACAAGCTCTACCTGAGAGCTCACACAAAAAAATCGCGCATAAAAAAACGCCAACAATTAATCACACAAAACCCGCTTTTTCTTTCTAAAGGTAAAATATCATTAACTATCCAAACAAAACCAGACACTAACCCTCAGGCGGTTTGCAAAAAGCTGAGCTGAGCGTCAAAAAGTGGGCCGTTTAACTAGCGGGGGCGGGGGCGGGGGCGGAGGCGTCGCCTGGCAACCAGGTGCGATCGATCGCAGGTGCGGTACAGGGTTGGCACATAAGATGTATTCAGAATAACGTATTACCTCTGATCATTGACTCCTAGTAATGACTCGGAGAACACACAAATCTCCATTTGCCATGTCGTGCCATTGATATCTGAAGAAGAAAAAAAACATAATTTGAACTTTCTACTTTGCACTAGTTGCCACTAGTGCATGTAAATCCACGGTAGGCAACACTCCTTCACAAAAAACTCAATGGTTACGGTAAATCAATGCTTATTGGTGCTTGAGACGATCGATTGCCTCGTTGGGAGTAAATTTGTAACTGATTTTATGTGTGGTAATACTTGTCACCACTGTAACACTTAATTTGATAACTATCTTTTCCCGCGGGCTACCCGTCGTCATTCCTCGACTCGTCAGCTCAGGCCTCTCTGTAAGTCCCGAAAACCATAAAAAAAACTAACTAATCTTATATATACCTAACCTAGTAAACCGCCTCGAACTGAGAACTCGCGATGTCCAGTAGCCAGGTGACAGTTGTGTCCGAAGCTGTTTGTAAGAACTTCGCTTCGCTTATGCTCCACTCATTCGATAATGCTAATTAAATAATCGTAACGTAATAAGTTGAAAGTCTGCTCAACCAAATATTAAGAAGGGGCGAGTCATGTTTAATACAATTATTAAACCATTAACATACATTTGACATAATGTCATTGCTATTTAACATAATTATATTATTTATTACAATTACTATTTTATGTCATTTGGAAACAGTATAGTAAAAGCTGCACTAGTGGCAACCCTGCGTGACTGTCTTGCCGCCACGTCTCCACAACTCGCGTCGCTTCTAGTGTGCCGCGACCCTTATTATAAACATACAATACAACCCACCCACAATACATGCTTACATGTTATTGAACGAGCTTTATTCAATGAACTATTTCAAATCAATTGTCACATTGTAAGGTTGGAGAAAAGTATGTAAAATTGTGACGGTATGTAATTAGTGGGCAGAATGGGGCTAGATTAAGTAAATTTGACCCTTATGAAAATGGAATATATAGTTTACGTGAAACTGAGACTTGTACAGGTACTTTTATAATAATTATAATAAAGCCTATAGTAGTCTGATGTTTTTTTTTCAATTTCCTCCCACGAACGCTGCGACTGTGGAATGAACTCCCTGCCGAGGTTTTCCCAGCGGGCTACAGTATGAGGTTCTTCAAAAAAACCGGCCAAGAGCGTGTCGGGCCACGCTCACTGTAGGGTTCCGTAGTTTTCCGTCCGTCACAGTAAGTGTCCCCACTTAAGAGTTAATAACACCGCCATGTAGGATATGATATGAGAGTTCCATGTACAGCGACATCTATCGGCAAATTGAGTAAACTATTGCGCGCGAGCATAAAGTATGGAAGATGATTTTTATGGGATAATTCTTTATTGCGTGAACCGATTTTCACCGTTTTTACTTTATTTGAAAGCACGTCATTTCATTGTAATTTTGTAGAAATTACAGGTACAATAAACACCTGCTTATACGGTTAAATTACAAACTTAGTTCAAAAATTATTTTGTATTTTTTTTTTCAAAAACTATTCATCCTATCAAGTTCAAAATAATTTTCCAAGAAAGTTTTTATAAAGTTCTACTTTTGAGATTTTTTTCATATTTTTAAAACTTATGGTTCAAAAGTTAGAGG
The DNA here is from genome assembly GCA_947086415.1 of Pammene aurita. NCBI lineage: Eukaryota > Metazoa > Arthropoda > Insecta > Lepidoptera > Tortricidae > Pammene > Pammene aurita. The sequence continues at coordinate 48,732,511 of OX352291.1, read as the reverse complement.
GGGGGGGACGCATATTTTTTTACTTCTGGAGCGATTATTTCCGAAAATATTTCCATTATCGAAAAATGATTTTAGGAAACCCCAATTCATTTTTAAATACCTATCCAATAATATATCACACGTTAGGGTTGAAATGAAAAAAAAAATCACTCCCCACTTTACGTATAGGGGAGGTACCCTAATAAATAAAAAATTTTCACTTTTTATTTTACCACTTTGTCGGCGTGATTGATATACACATTAGTACCAAATTTCAGCTTTCTAGTGCTAACGGTCACTGAGATTATCCGCGGACGGACGGACGGACGGACGGGCAGACATGGCGAAACTATAAGGGTTCCTAGTTGACTACGGAACCCTAAAAAGGAGTGTATAGGTTCTTAAAGGGTAGGCAACGCGCATGTGAGTCCACCGGGGTTGCAGGCGTCCATAGGCTGCGGTAGCTGCTTACCATTAGGTGGGCCGTATGCTTGTTTGCCACCGTCGTGGTATTAAAAAAGTCATTTTGCTAATATCTCGAAAGTAAAATTCCCTTTTCATTAGGGCCGCTTAACCTTATAGCACATCAGCTGTTTTATCTATCTCTTCATACGAGTAAGTGTAATAAACTCTGTGTAATAAAATAAATTAGGACTTAAACGGTCTCGGTATATTCGAAGAGATTTAGTTGTTATAACTGCGAATGAAGTTCACGCAAACATATTAAGGGATTTTCTATGTTACTTTTAATACCATTTCTTATAGGTTTTCCTGTAATTTATAGGCATAAAACTATTTTTTGTATTTTTTTCTAAATTTTCGAAACTGTAGTTTCAGAGTTTAGGGGGGAGGGAATTTTAAATTTTCGCCTTTTTCCTAAATAACTTCTAAACTATTTATTTTAGAAATAAAAATATATTTTAAATGTTCACAATACGACCTTTCATTTGATATGTAACACGACATAGTTTACAAAACTTGCTTTAATGTAATTTACCCCCCAAAAGTGGACACCATGTTTAAAATTCATAAATTTATGTTATACGTCCGTCTTTGGGTCACATTTATTTTATGTGTACTACATTTTATTTCATTCGGTCCAGTAGTTTCGGAGTAAATTAAACCAAGGGGTTCTAGCCCTGTAAATATGAACTCATACAGTACCTAAGGCCAAGGGCTAGACTTGTGGCAATCAATTTTACGGCACGGCAACCACTCATTACGGTCTAACTGTTTTGAATCACAATTTTACAGCTCTTATAACTAATGGTTTTGAGATTGTAAGATATCACTTTATATTATCAATGGTAAAATAACCCACGTAGATACCATCTATCAATTCCCTTGTTATTTGGAGAATTATAATATTGGATACTGAAATGGAAAACGGCTCACCCCGTATGGAAATTTATATGCAGAGTGACCCGTTGTCATTGTCCTTGAGTGTATTAACAAAATCATAGGAAAAATTGTGTTTTGAATATAAATTAATTCTGCGAGATTTAGTCATTCAAAGAAACCAATGCAGGGGGACGTACGCTTTATATTGCATATCGATTGAGTCGCCGAATTCAAGTTCATAATGTTCATATATCGACCAGCTACTTAAGTACGATTTTAGTAAGTACAAACAGCAACTGTACATCGGTGGACCTTATTACAAAAGGCATAAGGTTCATCGATAGGCAGTTAACAGTGTGGGTGCTGGTATGCGTATATTTGGAGTGGGTCTCTGGCGAAGGACCACAGATACTAATCGCGACACGACACACTCACATTAGCGAGCTCGTTCTATAGAGCGACGAAATACCTTTAATACAGTCATTCTGTATCTATGGGAATAATCTAATTGGTAGAACGAAAACAATCATATCGTTTTTTGTTTTCATTATTTTAAGATCCAAATGATGCTGTACGAGTATTGCGTGAAGGGTCAATTCAAAATAGCCTTAAATGACCCTTTATTGGACCAAATATGCCCCGGTTTTGGCCACTTTAACACTTTCCGTACCACAATTCGCTACGCGCTACGCTTTTAGCCGATCCTAGCGTTTTCCTCGTATGTAACGTAAAGCGCCTACGAACAGAGAGCCCACTTAGAGGGTTCTTGGTCTTGAAAGTGTTAAGGAGAGTTGATCTATTCGGACGTCTGTCATTTTGTGTCGACGAGGAAGGTCATAATTATTTTTGTACTGAGTCATTAAAAATATATTACTATATGATTCTCCGCTGTTAAGATTCTGACATTAGATCTTTTTTTTTCTTTAGTGAAATATCCCCAGAGCCCAGGTGCTATATTGACCACTTTTTTCCATGGCTTCTGACAATTGAAAGACAACTGATATTATGACAGATGACAGTGTCATCTGTGCTGCCATAATTTAATCTTATATCAACTATAAACCATAGACTTGTAAATTTGTCTATACCTTAGTACAGTTGAAAATGACCAAAAACGGCACACTGACCATAACTGGCACCTAGTAGGTACCGAAAATATCTACAAATACAAAACCGTATACTACCATAATTCAGCCTATACCTCTGTTTGGTATACCTAGTTTTTTTTTACAAGGAGATATACTCATATTTCATTGACCAGCGTGTCGATTGGCAGCTTAAATATACAATCCCTATCTGCTGTATCTTACATAAATATATTTAATTACTACCTCCACAAAGACATTTTCAGAAACATGGCGGCCGGAAGCCCTCGCCACCGGAACCGGAAGTAGCCCCCATTAGGTCCCCGATGGAGCGATGTTCCCGGTTTCTTTTCTATTAGCATTTACACTATTTCCGGGCAAGAATCATCTGTTTTTAGGGTTTTGTATACAAAAGTGCAATGAGGGTTCAAAGAACGAGATTACAAAGGGACTTGGCACTTTTATGCAGCTGCACTGAAAAAAAGGATAAACGCACTACTTCGGCTATTTTATTAATAACTAAAATTCGGCACGGAGTTAATTAAGTTTATTTGCTTATAGCAAAGTTTACGGATAAAGAACATTTTGGTAATAAGATTAAGTTTTGAAGTCCCAAAACTTAAGTTAATGGTAGACGAAGTTTGGTTGCTGGTAACAAATTATTTTTTTCATTGTGGTAGCGACTTCTAAGCTGATGTGGCTAGTAGTTAATAATTTAAAAGAAATATGAAATGATTTTCATTTTCGTTTCGGCACAATTTTCCGTAGCAAGCGCCCTACGCTACCCATTAGGCCTCTTTTGAAACTAGACGCCCCTCGCAGATGTGGGTTCGCACGGAAAAATCGATACAATTTGGCTACGGGCGAGGCTGAAGACAGTCAGCTGCCAGTTTAGGAAATACGACGGAACATTTTACGTTGTCGATAAACGATTGCTATCTTGGCTACCACCTCTGGTCTAGTATACATGGTTATGCTAACTCAATTCTACTCAGCTGCGCCCAGAGTTAACTGGAGGTCTATTCAAACTTCAGAAATCTTGGTCAGGTTTCATATTGTATATATACAAAGAAAATGCACTTCTAATAATGTCAAATAAAAGTCATTATTTTTAAGTTCGAATAACGCTCCAAGTGTGTAAGGTCGCGCGGCGGTCGGCCATGCTTGTTTAACAAGTGTGGTAATCCCAGCTTTGCTGAGCGCGGTCATGTTTGGAAGGGAGCAAAGGGTATATTTGGTACTGTGCGAAATGAGTTTAGGCGAGAAGCGAGGACAGGTATGAAACTTACTGCGTCCCAGAAAAATTAGACAAATAATAGTTTGTTAGTTTGTTTGTAGGCATTGAAAATTTCGTCAACTTGACCCATAGCTTAATTGGTAAAGCGATCGAGCCCCGGCAAGGCGTATCGATGCAGGTTCCAGTCCTGCTTGGTTGATTATTTTTTCGATGTTTGTATTTGATTTAATAACAAACTATTGTAGAAGTGGAATGCTCCACTTCAAAAACATGCAAAATTAATTATGAAATAATAATTGGTACTTTTTTTAAATACTGCTCTAAGTGCAGGGTCATGCGGCGATCGATCGTGCTTGTTTAATAAGTGTGGTAATCCCTATTTTTGCTGAGCTCAGTGAGGGCGGTCATGTTTGGAAAGGAGCAAGGGGTTTTTGGATTTTGATGGTACTGTGTGAAATAAGTTTAGACGCGAGGTGAGCTACCAAACCTAGAGCGCCCCTGGGAAATTGGACAACTATATGCAAAATAAAAGAAGTCTCGTGACTCCTAACGCCTGAAATCGGACCCTATATCAGAATCTCTGTACGACCAAAATATTTAAATGTCTTGCTTTTTACAAGGTTAGATTCAGGTATTTATTGAATAAATTTGGTCAAAATTATGGCTGAACTAAAAAATAAATTAATATTAAATATAAACTAAATACAGGTTTAGGTTAGGTTAGATTTTTGAGGACCAGAGGTGAATAGTTGCAATTGCAGGTTTAAATTTGGAATAGGTAAGTAGGTAATTGTGTTTTGTACGAGAATACAATAAACAATGAATGAGTTCTTCCTTGGCTTTTACGGCTCTTATCCGGTGCTGGGTAAATGGTTAATTAAATAAGTATCTAATTAACACTATTGCAGAACACAAAAGTAAGGGTAAAAAATGTTGACTTCAAGGTAGACTTATCCCATATCTATTTGTAATAACGGGACTTAACCGCGTATATATTTCTAAAAACCGGCCAAGAGCGTGTCGGGCCACGCTCAGTGTAGGGTTCCGTAGTTTTCCGTCCGTCACAGTAAGTGTCCCCACTTAAGAGTTAATAACACCGCCATGTAGCATATGATACGAGAGTTCCACGTACAGCGACATCTATCGGCAAATTAAGTAAACTATTGCGCGCGAGCTTAAAGTATGGAAGATGATTTTTATTGAATAATTCTTTATTGCGTGAACCGATTTTCACCGTTTTTACTTTATTTGAAAGCACGTCATTTCATTGTAATTTTGTAGAAATTACAGGTACAATAAACACCTGCTTATACGGTTAAATTACAAACTTAGTTCAGAAATTATTTTGTAATTTTTTTTCAAAAACTATTCAACCTATCAAGTTCAAAATAATTTTCCTAGAAAGTTTTTATAAAGTTCTACTTTTGAGATTTTTTTCATATTTTTAAAACTTATGGTTCAAAAGTTAGAGGGGGGGGGACGCATATTTTTTTACTTCTGGAGCGATTATTTCCGAAAATATTTACATTATCGAAAAATGATTTTAGTAAACCCCTATTCATTTTTAAATACCTATCCAACAATATACCACACGTTAGGGTTGAAATGAAAAAAAAAATCACTCCCCACTTTACGTATAGGGGAGGTACCCTAATAAAATAAAAAAAATTCCACTTTTTATTTTACCACTTTGTCGGCGTGATTGATATACATATTAGTACCAAATTTCAGCTTTCTAGTGCTAACGGTCACTGAGATTACCCGCGGACGGACGGACGGACGGACGGGCAGACATGGCGAAACTATAAGGGTTCCTAGTTGACTACGGAACCCTAAAAAATACCTTCGACGTTTCGAGGACGACCTTGTCCCCGTGGTCCCGGCAATTTTTAGAAATATATACGCGGTTAAGTCCCGTTATTACAAATAGATATGTGTAAAAACCGTGAAAGTTTAAATCAGTGTTTAGACTTATCCCTTTGAGAGATCTTTTCCAGCTAATCTTATTGCCTGCTGCGGTTACGGATTATAAAATGTCTAATATTTATTTATGAAATTATAGGTTATAGCTTTATATTTTTTTGACAAATAATTGTCTTTTGAAATACCTATGATCAATAGCTGTAAATTATTGTGTGTAAACTTTTAAGTGTGTGCATAAGTTACGCTAAAAAAATAACGTAAATACGTAACTTCATCAATCGTTAAAGAGTAGGTAATGTAACAGCTCACGTGTTACTTAATTAAGGGGTGTCACATGGGGGGAGAAATAGCGATTGGCGGCAAATCGAATTGCCCACGCTGGTGTAAGTGACCGATCGAAGCGTCACTCAGCTACGGTCGAAGGGTAACCGTAGCTCTAGGTATGTATTATAGTATTTATAGTTGTAGTACGGTTGTGGGGTCACATTCACTGCAAAAATAGGCTACGTTAGCCACCTGAGAGCTCAATACCGACGCTCCACTAGCTAATAGACATTCAGCCATGGTTGAACTAGAGAAAAGTATATTTAAAGTTTTAGGCCGGTGTCCGACCAACCTTGATAGTTTATGTCAAAATAAGTAGTGTCGAAAGATATCCGTAATATGAATATGACCACAATTTCTTTAAAGAAAAGAGAACATACTCGTAATTGCAGAAAATGTTATTTTCTCAAAAATGGTATGTAATGTTGCCATAATATCCCTAAAATGTATCCAGAAAGTGAACTCTACCGGAGACATATTCACAACTATCCAGTAAGAAGCGAGATTTTAAATTTGGAATCTCCTACTGTCCAGTAAGTAAGTATGTCATTTACCTACTGGACAGTAGGTCATCCTCTTTAGATCTGCTTAGAAAAAAAAACATAGTACCAGACACAGATTAGAGTGTAGCCATATAACATGGTTATAGGAGGGAGGCTCCAAATATATATCTATCTCTCTTTTCGGTATGTCATTTTATGAGATAGATATATTTTTGGAGCCTTAAACAGCCATTTTATAGTCTGTGACACTTAACGCGACGCAGAAAAAGTATGCACGTTGCGTTTTGTTCTTAGTAATGTTGTAGAAGTATAGTGGGATTTTATGTTTGTATTTAGTAATTTCAGTTTATAAATCATGTTGGATTAAAACTTTCCATTCTAAAATTAACATGGAGTTTCAAAAACAATAATTTACATTTTTTTACTAAAACATTCATGTAAGTAATGTAAAAATAGAACAATGTTCCAAACTAAACGCAAACTTTTTAGTAAAAAAAAAACAACGACTGGCGGGATTTCACATTCAATTGCGACAATTGTGTTTTATTTTACCGCGTGAACATAAATAATCCCAAAAAATGAGTTCAAGCGAATCCGATTCGGAAATAGATGGCACTCCTCCTGATTTAAAAGCTGAGGCCGAATTAGCAAAAAACAATTTACTTCCTCCAAAATCCAAGGAGCGATATATGAAAACTTATGAAAAATTTATGAAGTGGAAGTCAGAAAAACAAGCCAACAGTTGGTCTGAAAATGTATTCTTGGCATATTTCAGCTTTCTTCGCCAAACAATGCAGCCGACAAGTTTATGGGCTGTGTATTCTATGCTTCGATGTGTAGTGCAAAATAAACACGATGTAAACATTAAGAATTATTCCAATTTAATCACTTGGTTGAAAAGACAATCGACTGGCTACAAAGGAAAAAAATCGAGTGTATTTACCAGCCAAAACATACAGAAGTTTTTAAATGAAGCACCCGATGATGTTTATCTAGCAGCGAAGGTAATATTTATTTTATTTACTTATTTCATTTAAATTGTTGTGATGTAAGTTGTCTGTTAGTCGGTTGCAATAATATAATTATGCTATTAAATCTGGTTCCAATTAACAGATACTTATTTTTATATTCTCGATTTAAAACAGTTTTTTTTTTGTTTTTAGGTTATTACTATAATGGGAGTTAATGGCGCCTGCCGAAGTATAGAGCTCTGTAATATTAAAAACAGTGACGTGGAATACCATAATGAAATAATTTTGGTAAAAGTACGAGAAACAAAAACAAAAATTGATCGCTCTTTTGTTATACACAAGGAGTCAGCTCATATTGTAAGGAAATACCATGACCTGTGCCCTGAAAATACGAAAAGCGATCGTTTTTTTATCAATTATAGAAGCGGGACATGCTTGCGGCAAAACATCGGTCGTCATAAGATTGCCGCAATGCCTAAACAAATAGCAGAATATTTGAATTTACCAAATCCAGAGAGCTATACTGGCCATTGTTTCCGGAGGTCGTCTGCTACCCTTCTGGCTGACTCTGGAGCCAATCTCACGACAATAAAACGACACGGGGGGTGGAAATCGGACCGAGTTGCAGAAGGATATATAGAAGAGTCATTAGAAAATAAAAGTGAAATTACAAGCAATATAAATAAAAAAATTAAATTGAATACTCAAAAAACACCATCTTTCACCTCCCCGCAGCCGTCTACATCGCGTCAACAGCCGCTAAGCCTGACTCCGCAGCCATCTACCTCTCGCCAAGAACCGACCACTATTCCCCTGACCGTAACATCATCGCAACCATCCACCTTCCCAAACAACCAAATTAATGTTTCACAGACATTTACTGTCAGCCAAGAGTCCATTAATCCAGATGTACAAGAAACAAACATAAATGCCCCCGGTAAATCGATAAAAATATCTATCAGTAATTGCCCGTATATGAATGTAACCTTCAATATTAATTAAACGAATTTGTTGTTAAACTTTCTTTCATTTTTGAGAAAAGCACTATACAAGCCTCAACCAGTAAGAAAGCCATCCTGGCCTCGTATATAACCGGACCTCACCTGCGGTTCGGTCCGGTTAACTCATCCTTGGCCAGGAAGGCTTACTTACTGGATTCTGCAGTAATGTACTAATAATTTTATTGTCAACGAATCATATTTTTTTCCAATGAGGTATTTTCAGTCTATTGATTTTATGGTTCACCGTCCACTTATATAGGCAAAATTAACTCTCTACGTCGACAGGCATAAGAAGCGAGTATTCGTAAAGACTGACGAAAGGCTGACAGACGCGCGTATACTGATTTGTAACAAAGCTGCATATTTTATTTACATAAATAATACTCGAAATTTAATAAAAGTCTTACCCATCTTATGCTTTCGTCACCATTTTGCATCCGTCAGCCGCCCTTTATTAATAACAAAGTGTTTTCTTATAGTGTCCTAGAAATCAAATTGGTTGACTAATGTACAGTCGCCATCAACTATATCGGAGCGACCAAGGTAGTCAGAAATATCTAAACATGCACTTTACCGCCATGACAATAGAGGCGTTGTTCAGATATGTGTGACCACCTTGGCCGCTCCGATATATCTGATAGCGACTGTATTATAGTAAGCAGAAATAGTAGCTAAGCGGGCGAAGTATCCAAAATGATCTTGGCATTGACACTACCTTCTTGTTAAGACATCTAGAGCATGTCAAGATCTTTTCGGATGGCTCGTCCGTTTGGCTAATTATGCTTCTGACTGTACAAAAAGCAACACTCTTAACTTTTTTTTATAGGATATACAACAATATATAAAAAAAATCACACTAATTAATACTAACTACCTAGGCCAGCCTACGGTGCTTAAACTATATGTACAAATGTCCCCTATATCACTGCTATTTGGTAAGGTGCTAAGGCTGGCTGCGTTACCTGGCTGAATGGCAATGCCAATGCGCTGAGCGACGAACGAGCCAGCTCTCTGGTCACCTGTGGAGCGAATAAGCATATAGGACAGTTTTTTGAATAAATTCTGGCCCCCATGACCCTAATGTCTCCACGGCAAACGCCGCGAATACTCGTACATACCTCTCGCCTAGAGTTGCGTATTTGCGGCGCTTTGCGGCTTCGGCGGCCGCTGCAGCACTGCCGGCTTTCATAGATGTCGTGTTGAGGTGGGAAGGCGCTAAAGTATCCACGCATGTTGCGTCTCAGATTAAAGGTCTTTCCCAAAGCCACGGCACAAGGGTCAACCCGTCGGGCCTTTTGCCATCGTCACGCGCCAGGCCATTAGGTTCCAGTGTGGCTGGCACGTTGACGCTGACTAGAGCTACGACGGATAATGTCGTTAAGACAGGCGTGGCGGGATAGGCGACCAGCGCTTCTTGGGCATGCGAGACCGTGGTGACCCAAGCGGTCTACTGTTGTACCACAGGAGCAGATGTGTGGCTCGACAAGGTTAGCGCCAAGTCACAAACCTACCGTAAGGCGGAAACTATTACGGTCCAGGAGGTTACCGAAATTAGACGAAGGATATGCGTGTAGCCAGTAGCCTGATTCTTTCGCTGATATAGCTAGCAAGCGGGCTCTTTCTAGTGCTGAAGGGCTAGTTTCCAGGAGGTGGTCATGTAATTGACGGCACATAGGTTCGTCCCAAAGTTTTTCGGAATTTGGATTAGGAGGCAAGTCTTTTCCGGGGCCGGCCAACTTCCAAGCGTCCCTGGCCTGGGACAAGCACGCTACCTCACAATCACGAAGTGAGGGCTTTAAGATATTGCCTGTAAGAGGCAGCGTGCTGTGTACCGAGGACAGGAACGCCGGGAGGGCTACGCTGGAGATTTACCTCAGTCCAACCAAGACCACCAAACCTCACTGGTAGAGATGCTACTGAGAACATTCTTTTATCAATTTTGATGTTAATTATTTTTTCAATTTGTGTCCGGTAATGTGCTTCCCTTACTTTGCCGATCCCACGCACGAGAACAAAATGCATTTATGTCCCCCGTAATGAAGTAATTTGTCCCACATGCATCAATTAGGGTGCGTCACACCGGAAAAGATGTATGGCGGGCATCGAATCTCGGCCGACAGTGACCGATCGTTGGGACATTCTGATGTACCATCGCCCACACTGTTAACTGCCCATCGGTGGACCTTATACCTTTTGTAATAAGGTCCACCGGTATATAGTTAAGAGTGTTGCTGTTTACACACACTGGCATAGTCGTTGGAGATTATACCTACAGAAAGGACTCAAGGTCACACCACATTTTTTTATACCAAGACGGTGGCAAACAAGCACACGGCCCTTCTGATAGTAAGCAGCTACCGTAGCCTATGGACGCCTGCAACTCCAGATGAGTCACCTGCGTGTTGCCGACCCTTTACAAAAAGTAGGATTCACTGTGTTGACGGCTAAAGGAACAAGAGGGAAAATTTTGTAGTTCTCATGTTAATATAAAGTAAATGTCTAAGTGTTCGTGTTCCCAGACGCAGAGTATATTAGGCAAGTTACTCTAACTATGGATGTGAGATGATGGTTTAAATACGATAACTAAGTATTAAATTAACAAATTATACAGGTATATCCTAAAAAGACAAGAACTTTTTTTTAATAATATACGAATACTCACAATGTCTATATTCATATGGTGTTGTTTATAAATCTTTTTATTACATATATTTTTATGACTAGTAAAATAACTGTGAATGTAGTAAATTCGTTTCGTCATTAAAGCGTGCAGAAATAGTGTTTATTAAAAGTAGTCATTATATTTTTTTACGGTAGGTTTGATAATCTAATATTTTGCTTTGTTTTTATGGTTCCGTACCTCAAAAGGAAAAAAGGGAACCCTTATAGGATTACTCAAGTATCTGTCTGTCTGTCTGTCACAGCCAATTTACTCCGAAACTACTGGACCGATTGAAATAAATTTTAGTACACATATACCTAGGTCAGTGACCCAAAGACGGACGTATAACGTAAATTAATGAAATTTAAACATGGGATCCACTTTTGGGGGGGTAAATTACGAAATTTAAAAAAAAAGTTGTGAAAACTATGTCGTGTTACATATCAAATGAAATATGAAATGATTTTCATTTTCGTTGCCGCACAATTTTCCGTTCTTAAAAGGGCGTATTGTAAACATTTCATTTTTTTTTTTCTAAAATAAACAGTTTAGAAGTTATTTAGGTAAATAAGCGAAGATTGATCCGGTTGCCTCGCGGACACTGCAACCACGTGTCGTTGCTCCGAGTAATGAATAAATAAATAAATATTATAGGACAATCTTACACAAATCGACCTAGGCCCACAGTAAGCTCTATAAGGCTTGTGTTATGGGTACTAGACGACGATATATATAATAGATAAATACTTAAATACATAGAAAACATCCATAACTCAGGAACAAATATCTGCGATCAACACACAAATAAATGCCCTGACAAGGATTCGAGTAATAATGTATAATCATTACAAAAATATTTACTAATAGATGTAAAATCTGATTGTCTTATAAAATCATCTCATATCACCTTAGTTGTAGAAACTTGGGGTTCCCGAAGCGTCAATTTGCCGGAGTGATCCGAGCAAATAGACGGCCCTAATGTATCGAATACAAACCCAGGATTCGTCAATGCTCTAGATAATAGCTCAACCAAAGTTAAGTGTTAGATAATCTTGAAGGTGGGCATTGTGACGTTCAAAGCATTTGGTGTACAATTATTAACCGTATATAAAATGTCTTCCAAAAATTGCTGTCAAATGCATCAGGAGGACTATCAGTGCACACGAAAATATGATTATAGCAGAAGTTTACAATATTAATTTTACGGACAAATCAAAAAGTGAATTATCCGACTACTTTCTATCACTCGGTCTAAGGGCCGGTTTTTTTTTTAATACCACGACGGTGGCAAACAAGCATACGGCCCGCCTGATGGTAAGCAGCTACCGTAACCTATGGACGCCTGCGACTCCAAAGGAGCGTGCGCGTTGCTGACCCTTTACAAAAAGGAGGATTCACTGTGTTGACGGCTAAAGGAACAAGAAGGCCCCTCATCGTCAACACACTGGGTCCTCTTTGAGCTCTTTGGCAACCTTACTCACCAGCAGGAACACAACACTATGAGTAGGGTCTAGTGCTATTTGGCTGAGGTTTTCTGTAAGGTGGAGGTACTTCCCCAGTCGGGCTCTGCTCCAGATTTGAGCGACATGACATTCGCTGAACGTGCCCTACCACACTTAGCGAGATGCCATTCGCAGTGCCCATACCTCTCTTTTTGGCGTAGTTTAAGGACATACCCAAGTCCGGACGTAGTTTAAGGACATACCCCGGGTCCAAGACGGGTTGCACCAAACCGTCTGTTAAAGTCAACGTTATCGTTAAAAAAATCTTGTATGAAAAGTTTGTCAGTTTTTTAACCCAACCCACCCAGTCCAGAATCATAACAAACAATTCAACAAAGGACAATATATTCAGCTGTTTCCCTCTACAATCCGGTACATACTTTTAACTTTTTTTAATTAGGTAAGTAAACAAATTTGGGACAGATTTAAAACAATTTACGGAATTTAGATAATTAACGTAGGTACCTAGTGTACCTACGGCACCCTCTCCACGCGAGTCGAACTCCCACTTAACCGGTTTTTTATTATTTACATGACTAAAAAGGTTTTTGCTATAAATCATTGTGAAACCAATCTAGAAAATTAAATATAAAAACGTTAGGTGCAATACAATAAATGTTGATAGTTCTTAGAGTTTAGGTTTTGATTTTTTCATTTTATGGTCGTAATATTTTTTGTTCTAATTATAATATAACCGCGCTATTATTATATTTTTTTACAGTTTCTAGATATATAAAAGTAACAATCATCCGAATATTGCTGTAAGGAAAATAAAATATTTTGATTGAGGGACACACTATGACTCCGTCCTCGTTGAAAAACTGTTGTCTCCTTACATCGTCATAATCATATCGTCATCGTCATAGTCATAGGCGTGAATAGGTTTCTAAAGGGTAGGCAACGCGCATGTGAATCCTCTGGGGTTGCAGGCGTCCATAGGCTACGGTAACTGCTTACCATCAGGCGGGCCGTATGCATGTTTGCCACCGTCGTGGTATAAAAAAAAATTGTGATTAGTGTACCAACTGAAAATAAGTTTGTAATCGCGTTTTTTGAGACGGAACAATAAATCAACGATTTTCAGACTTTCGCCTTTACTTGTACTGTAAGGCATTCCTTCTTGGCAAATTTCAAGATCCTAGATCTATGGCTAGTATTCTATAGGATAGGTTTAGAGTCCCCTCTTTACGAAATGTTAGAAAATAAGGCTCAATGCTTGGATCGGATCTTTTGATGGCTTCAAGGGACCGTAGACATAAGTATTTAATGTTAATTTCAACATTATACCACGCGTTCCTGAGAAAAATGGTCTTGATAGACAGACATACAATAAGGTTATCCTATAAGGATTATAACTTTTAAAGTACCTAGAGAATCTAAAAAAAGTTTATTTTGTTATACTTATAATGATCTTTTTTTATTCGGAATGGAGGTGTAGTGTGTGCCATATACGACTCACACACTCTCTCAAATGTACCATATATACCTCAGCATATGTATCAGAATAAAGTTATACTCTGCGCCAAGTGCTTCTCTATACGTCCCACTTCACAGTCGTGTCTCTGTCTGCTATAGCATTAAATGAAATCATTTCAACAATACCAACGTATACAAACAAAAAACATATTTTTATTTTGAATAAAAACGGATTAATGGATTTCAAATTGTACAAGTAATTAATTTGCATAAAAACAAAATTCATAAAAACATTCTCCATAATTTCATGACGTATCTCTCAATTTGCATAACTTTGACTTGCATAATGAACAATCGGTATAATAGTCAAATCGCATGTAATGTTTGTTCACAAATAGTCACCCGCCACGGCCGCCACATAGTTGACGAAGCTCCTGCTTTGCAGAGCTCCAATTTCCGCTCTGAGGGACTAGAGGTAACTAGCAAACCGACCTCATTAAAAACTTTTCTGTTTATGCTTGTTAATTAAATTACTCTGTGCCATTTCATACATTTTAATTGGTATACTAAACGTATGTTATGACATTAGATATTAGTCAAAATAAATGTTATTCCAAACGTTGTTATGATAAATGAGCAGTATACTACGTGAACGTTATGTGACTCATAAAGTTATGCAGTTTGTCTTATGTAAATCGGTCATTATGCATTTTGATAGTATGCTATTTAAAAATATGACTTTTTTGTATGAAAATCGAACCGGACGACACCCGCATAAAATACTTACCACACATTAACCGGATTATAAATTATATAAATAAACCAGGCATAAATAAACTTTTTTATTCAGTTGGCCAAGAATGGCGTTTTAGTAAGTAGTGGTTAATGTGCGAAAAGTTGGATTTCGCGTACTATGCCTTTTTATATGCTTTTAAAATTGCAATTTATGTGAACGTTTTTGTATAAATCGACCTATTGTGAATTACAAAAATAAATCTAAATGTATTTAACATCGCTGGATCGCTGTAATTAATGTGCAAAATATGAAATTTCATGTAGCTCAATGGAAAAATTCGTAGGGGTATAATACTAGTATAACCAATATTTGTATTGTCAAATGTATATAATAAAAGTTTTGATGCATGCGGGAAATAATATTTTTCACTCGTCCCGAATCTAGCCACTCGCCTCTGTACCTTGTGGCAAGATATCTCCATGCCCTTGCATGAAAATATACAAAGTATGTAGAGTACAGGCACTGAGTCACTGTCCGTCTGTTAGTTTGTACTTATAGACGAATAAATAAATAAATAAAATAAATGAATAAATGAATGGGTAGATAAATGTTTCATTTGTTTCAGCATGGGGCGAATCGCTGCTGTCTCTGCCGAAGAGATGGCTCAGCCAACAGGGCGAGGAGGACGAGTTCGAGGTTCGTTTTAATGTTTTTTTTTTATAAAACTAGTAGCAAACGAGCAGACGAGCCGCCTTATGGGAAGCGGTCAACGTCGCCCATGAACATAAGCAACATCAGGAGCCGCCTATGCGTTGCCGACCCTTGAGAGCCCTGTACGCCCGCTAATAATATTAATAATATACCTAGTAAACAACCATGTAGGGTAAATCGCCGATTACTGGTCATATCTTACAATTGCGGTATAAATCAAGGATTTAGTTAAAATCTACAGATCCAAACTTCATTATATGGACAAGAACAACTTAAATTATAAGTACATATAAAATATACATTCATATAGTAAAAGTAAATGACGACGTAAGATGTGGCCAAATTGAAAGAAAGTTAAGTTATTTTAACAGCGTCAAATTGCCGAATATAATGTATGGAATTAAGACCTGCTGTGTTTTAGTATACTCGTAGTAGTAATAATAGGCAGTGATGAATATACCTACGTCACCTAAGACATTAGAGAGTATTCATTTGTTTAATATTTACTACTGATATTTATTCCCGTGTTATGAATCTATGTCTGCACTGTTACTACTCTTTACATTCATTTATCTTATCATTATATTCGTAATAGGTAATGGCAATTAAAACGTTTTTTTTAGTGGCACAAAAAAGCGAAGAAATTACTTTCCCCTATTTAAAATATTTATAACGGGTTACTCACGTAATTTACGTTGATTTTAGCTGGACATTTTTCGATCAATTTACGATTATCATATTCATGAGCGGCCTACCGCGACGGCAGCGCGCCGTCTCGGTGTGTGTGAGTAACCCGTTATAAATATTGTTAATATTATATGTTAGTCTCACGAGAGTTTTACTTTATAACTTTCCCTTGTATAAATTACGTCGATGTTCGTAACTCGTGTACAAGAAAAATCAATAACTTCGTGTTTATAAATAATTGGAATTCCAAGAACATTAAGTTTTATTATTATTATTCTTTATTTATTTTCCTTCTTAGGATTAGGTTTTTACAATATTTTTATAAAAGTAAAATATAAAAATACATCTAAAACATAGAAAAACAATAAAAACATTGTAAAAAACCTATCCTAGGGTGCCGCCGGCAACGGAGCAAGGCCCAGGCTGCCGGTGGTCAGGGTCGCAGAGAGAGGAACCTTCGGACTATGCGCGCCGTGTCCAGGATAACCGCCTTCTGAATCTGACCCTTGATCCAACCACAACCCCGTAGCGAAAGTCTCTCTAGGTGTTGGTCGAGACTCTTCGCTATGAGACCGTTCGCAGAAACAACTATCGGCACAATGATCGCCGAATCAACCTCCCACATGGCGGTTACCTCGTGAGCCAAGTCTAGGTACTTGCTGGACTTGTCCTTCTCGGCCTTCACGAGGTTCTCGTCACATGGGACGGTGATGTCGACGAGCATGGCCCGGCGTTGCGGTCGATCTATTACCACGATATCAGGCTTATTGGCTACAATAGTCCTGTCCGTGATAATAGATCGATCCCAATAGAGCGTGGCACGACCATTTTCGAGAACTGGCGCAGGTGTGTACTTGTAGTACGGCACTTCGTGGTCCACAAGACCGTATAGAAGAGCAAGCTGCTGGTGTATAATCCTAGCTACGAGGTTATGTCTGTGCAAGTACTCGCCGTTAGCAAGATGAGAACAACCGGAGATGATATGCCTGAGTGACTCTCCGGGACGGCGGCATGCCCGACAAATGTCGACCGTACCGTCCTTCAGGATATACCTCCGGTAGTTATTCGTCATGATAACTTCGTCCGTAATTGCACAGGCAAAACCTTCGGTTTCTCCGAAGAGGTCCCCGAATCGTAACCAGTTCACCGACGCGAGCAGGTCTACGTCGGGTCCCGTGAGGGCCCTGTAGAACCGCCCGTGTAGCTCCTTGCTCTTCCATACCGCCTTGCGATCCTCGGTGCTTAGCACCACATGTTTGCGCCAGTTCTCGTTTGCCAAGGAGAGCGGCGTGAGGCCTTTATCTACTGCCACCACATCACGATGCATCCCACACTCGTTGTTAAGAAAATAATTCCTAAGATTGTACACCTCACGGTTGTGGAGATTTTTGGCGTTTAAAAAGCCGCGACCTCCACACTTTCGTGGGATGTACAATCTCATAACAGACGAGCGTGGGTGAAGCATACGGTGTGTGGTGAGCAATAGACGGACCCTCCGATCCAGGGCATCCAGCTCGGTCTGTGTCCACCTTAGTATGCCAAAGGAGTATGTGAGTAGGGGCATCACCCAGGCGTTGAAGGCGCGCACCTTGTTGCCGCCTGACAAAAGACTATTGAGTACTTTTGTCAGCCGTCCGAAGAAGCGTTCCTTCAACGCCTGTTTAATACCCGCATCCTCAATACCCAAGGACTGTGACATACTAAGGTATTTGTAGGTTTCTGATTCAGAGATAGATCTGAACGTCATGGTCTCAGAAAGCTGTAAATTTGCTGAATTTACTACTTTCCCCCGCTGTACATGCATAACCGCACATTTATCAACACCAAACTCCATCTTGATGGAACTACTGAAGACTTCAGTGGTATTCAGTAGCTCCAACAAGTCTCGGTTATTTGGTGCAAATAATTTGAGATCGTCCATGTACAGAAGGTGAGATATGACTTCACCCTCTCTCCGAAGCCGGCAACCTAGCCCCGAATCCTTCAGCAGAGTGCTGAGCGGATTTAGAGCTAGGCAGAACCACAGGGGACTCAGACTGTCGCCCTGAAATATTCCTCGCTCGATCCTTATAAAGTCCTGCGGGCCAGAGGGGTCATCCCCACCTGGTTGACGAAGAACTGTGGTCCACTGCCTCATACACGCGCCAAGGAAGGATCTTAAAGCTGTATCAATTTTATATAGCTCTAAGACCCTCTCAAGCCATGAATGAGGCACCGAATCATAGGCCTTCTTGTAGTCAATCCAAGCGGTCGAGAGGGCCCCCCTGTTCCGCCGGACTCGTTGGCAAATGGTCATGTCTATGAGGAGGAGCTCTTTAGTACCACGGGACCCAACCCTACATCCATTTTGAGCTGAGGCCAAAATGTTGTTTGCGACCATGTGCGCGTTTATTTTTGCTCTCAAAATGGATGTAAGGAGCTTGTAAAGTGTAGGCAAGCACGTGATGGGTCGGTAGTTCTTCGCTTCCGTGGTACTACCGGACTTATAGAGCAGGAAGGTTACACCAGTTGTTAAGGAAGGCGGGAGGGAGCCAAGTTCGAGGGCTTGTTGAAATTGCGTTGCGAGCCGCGAGTGCGAGCACCGAAACCATTTTAGCCAGAAGTTGTGCAATCCATCCGGGCCGGGACTTTTCCAGTTCTGGGCCGTACGGATCGCACAACTTACGTCATCGGGGCTGATGGTGATAGCCCCCATAGGTTCGATGGACTCGCACTCACGCCCGACAACGCTCATCCACTCGCCCTCCGTGTGTTCAACGGGCGCTGACCAGATGCTACGCCAAAAATCAGTCATGGCAGTAGCATCCGGCAGTCGCACGTCGGACACACGGGGATCGGTTTCCTCCCACCTTCGGTATACCTTCCTTTGGTCACTTTGGAAAAGGCGATTCTGCTTGAATCGGTCCACACGCTCTCTGTAGCGGCGAATACGGCTTGCCCATGCATAAACTTTCCGCTTCAGAAAGTCGATGCGCTCTATGACATTGGCCATGTAGTCGCGGGGCTCGATATTCGTCCCCGCGAACGCCTGGTGCACAAAGCGCATTACTCGGGGGCGGTTATTGCCCCCCCTGAAGCAGATCAGCTTTGCAATGAGGGTCCTAAATGAGTTGATACGACGCTCGATCCGCACTTGCCATGCGGGGACACCCCCGGTGGTCCTAGGTGCACGTTCAGCGTCCGGAAACTTGACTCGAGCAACACGGCACGCCGCGATGGCTCCGCAGTACATGATTGAGTGCGTATCATCTAAGTCTTTACTAGTCCGCAGGAGTGGATCTAGCAAATCATTTAGGGCTCCCATTAACGCTAGATTGCATCTATTCATAGGCAAGCGTGGTAATCGCGGCCTAGGGGTGTTTGTGGAGCGATACTGCGTAATTGCCTCTTCCAAAGTCCTCCTCAGTTGCTCATTGGCTATACTACTCATACTCTGATTCGCGATCTCCTCCTCATCGGCACTGAGATCCACCCGCAGCGCCCCCGATGCCAGGTCGGGTGCGGGCATCGGATCCGGCGACGTGGCGGGCGGATCCCGCGCCGAGGTGGTGGCCGCGCGAACAGAGAGAGCCTCCAGGCGAAGCCGATCAAGTGTCGCGTCATTCAACCGCTTTAGCCGCTGAATGACGCGCACCTGATCCGATAGGCGTTGCGCAGTCGTGTCAATAGCTGGTTCAAGGGCCTGAAACAGAGGAAGTATCCGGTCACGATACGCGCACAGATTAGTTCCCCCCTCTGTAGCCCCATAATAGGCGCGCATGACGTTCTCGTTCATGGAAGGAGTCCATTTCATGCGACGCACTATACCACCGGCAGCGGGGGCCCTGGGCGGGGCAGAATGTCCCGCAAGCCCCAAGCGTGCCGGCAGCGGTGGCCGTCCCCGTCGCACTGGTGGTCGTGGCGGCGGCGGCGGCGGCCCGCACTCGTCGCTCGACTCGCTGGTCTC
Organism: Pammene aurita; assembly: GCA_947086415.1. Classification (NCBI taxonomy): domain Eukaryota; kingdom Metazoa; phylum Arthropoda; class Insecta; order Lepidoptera; family Tortricidae; genus Pammene; species Pammene aurita. The sequence continues at coordinate 48,712,487 of OX352291.1, read as the reverse complement.
AGGCGCTGTAGCAAATTTGTCGCCCGATGAGGATGGCGAGGAGACGGACGAGGCGGGCGTAGATGGTGGGCGTGCGTTTGGTGGGGACGCTTGTTGCAGTCGCGATTTACTTCGTGTTATCATATTTCCGTTATATTAGTTTGACGTTTAGTGTCCGGCATGTTATTTACATCCTGTATTCATATTTGTAGTTATTTGCGCCCTTGCGCAGCTGTTCTTGACATTTCGGGCAACTTTTCCGCAAAAACTAATGCGTAAATACTTGTAAAAACGCCCGTAAACACATAATTTATCAAAAATTTATAGGAAAGTAGCAAAAACACGACTGACTTTGACGGCGTCAAATTTTTTTATTTTTTTATTATTATTATCTTTATTTATTTTTTGTCTCAGGTTAGTTTTTATAATATTTTTACAAAATAAAATATAAAAATACATCTAAAACATACAAAAACAATAAAAACATTATAAAAACCTAACCTAGGGTGCCGCCGGCAGCGGAGCAAGGCCCAGGCTGCCGGTGGTTAGGGCCGCAGAGTGAGGAACCGTCGGACTATGCGCGCCGTGTCCAAGATTACCGCCTTCTGAATCTGACCCTTAATCCAACCACAACCCCGTAGCGAAAGTCTCTCAAGATGTTGGTCGAGACTCTTCGCTATGAGACCGTTCGCAGAGACAACTATCGGCACAATGATCGCCGAATCGACCTCCCACATGGCGGTTACCTCGTGAGCCAAGTCTAGGTACTTGCTGGACTTGTCCTTCTCGGCCTTCACGAGGTTCTCGTCACATGGGACGGTGATGTCGACGAGCATGGCCCGGCGTTGCGGTCGATCTATTACCACGATATCAGGCCTATTGGCTACAATAGTCCTGTCCGTGATAATAGATCGATCCCAATAGAGCGTGGCACGACCATTTTCGAGAACTGGCGCAGGTGTGTACTTGTAGTACGGCACTTCGTGGTCCACAAGACCGTATAGGAGAGCAAGCTGCTGGTGTATAATCCTGGCTACGAGGTTATGTCTGTGCAAGTACTCGCCGTTAGCAAGATGAGAACAACCGGAGATGATATGCCTGAGTGACTCTCCGGGACGGCGGCATGCCCGACAAATGTCGACCGTACCGTCCTTCAGGATATATTTCCGGTAGTTATTCGTCATGATAACTTCGTCCGCAATTGCACAGGCAAAACCTTCGGTTTCTCCGAAGAGGTCCCCGAATCGTAACCAGTTCACCGACGCGAGCAGGTCTACGTCGGGTCCCGTGAGGGCCCTGTAGAACCGCCCGTGTAGCTCCTTGCTCTTCCATACCGCCCTGCGATCCTCGGTGCTTAGCACCACAGGTTTGCGCCAGTTCTTGTTTGCCAAGGAGAGCGGCGTGAGACCCTTATCTACAGCCACCACATCACGATGCATCTCACACTCGTTGTTAAGGAAATAATTCCTGAGATTGTACACCTCACGGTTGTGGAGATTTTTGGCGTTTAAAAAGCCGCGACCTCCACACTTCCGTGGGATGTACAATCTCATAACAGACGAGCGTGGGTGAAGCATACGGTGTGTGGTGAGCAATAGACGGACTCTCCGATCCAGGGCATCCAGCTCGGTCTGTGTCCACCTTAGTATGCCAAAGGAGTATGTGAGTAGGGGCATTACCCAGGCATTGAAGGCGCGCACCTTGTTGCCACCTGACAGAAGACTATTAAGTACTTTTGTCAGCCGACCAAAGAAGCGCTCCTTCAACGCCTGTTTAATACCCACATCCTCAATGCCCAAAGACTGTGACATACCAAGGTATTTGTAGGTTTCTGATTCAGAGATAGATCTGAACGTCATTGTCTCAGAAAGCTGTATATTTGTTGAATTTACTACTTTCCCCCGCTGTACATGCATAACCGCACATTTATCAACACCAAACTCCATCTTGATGGAACTACTGAACACTTTAGTGGTCTTCAGTAGTTCCAACAAGTCTCGATTATTTGGTGCAAATAACTTGAGATCGTCCATGTACAGAAGGTGAGATATGACTTCACCCTCTCTCCGAAGCCGGCAACCTAGCCCTGAATCCTTCAGCAGATTGCTGAGCGGATTTAGAGCTAGGCAGAACCACAGGGGACTCAGACTGTCGCCCTGAAATATTCCTCGCTCGATCCTTATAAAGTCCTGCGGGCCAGGGGGGTCATCCCCGCCTCCTGGTTGACGAAGGACTGTGGTCCACTGCCTCATACACGCGCCAAGGAAGGACCTCAAAGCTGCATCAATTTTATACAGCTCTAAGATCCTCTCCAGCCATGAATGAGGCACCGAATCATAGGCCTTCTTGTAGTCAATCCAAGCGGCCGAGAGGGCCCCCCTGTTCCGCCGGACTCGTTGGCAAATGGTCATGTCTATGAGGAGGAGCTCTTTAGTACCACGGGACCCAACCTTACATCCATTTTGAGCGGAGACCAAAATGTTGTTTGCGACCATGTGCGCGTTTATTTTTGCTCTCAAAATGGATGTAAGAAGCTTGTAGAGCGTAGGCAAGCACGTGATGGGTCGGTAGTTCTTCGCTTCCGTGGTACTACCGGACTTATAGAGCAGGAAGGTTACACCAGTTGTTAAGGAAGGCGGGAGGGAGCCAAGTTCAAGGGCTTGTTGAAATTGCGTTGCCAGCCGCGAGTGCGAGCACCGAAACCATTTTAGCCAGAAGTTGTGCAACCCATCCGGGCCAGGACTTTTCCAGTTCTGGGCCGTACGGATCGCGCAACTTACGTCGTCGGGGCTGATGGTGATAGCCCCCATTGGTTCGATGGACTCGCACTCACGTTCAACAACACTCATCCACTCGCCCTCCGTGTGTTCAACGGGCGCTGACCAGATGCTATGCCAGTATGTCAATGCAGTTAGTCATGGCAGTAGCATGTCAGTTAGTCATGGCAGTAGCATCCGGCAGTCGCACGTCGGACACACGGGGGTCGGTTTCCTCCCACCTTCGGTATACCTTCCTTTGGTCACTTTGGAAAAGACGATTCTGCTTGAATCGGTCCACACGCTCTCTGTAACGGCGAATACGGCTTGCCCATGCATAAACTTTCTGCTTCAGAAAGTCGATGCGCTCTACGACGTTGGCCATGTAGTCGCGGGGCTTGATATCCGTCCCCGCGAACGCCTGGTGCACAAAGCGCATTACTCGGGGGCGGTTATTGCCCCCCCTGAAGCAGATCAGCTTTGCAATGAGAGTCCTAAATGAGTTGATACGACGCTCGATCCGCACCTGCCATGCGGGGACACCCCCGGCGGTCCTAGGTGCACGTTCAGCGTCCGGAAACTTGACTCGAGCAACACGGCACGCCGCGATGGCTCCGCAGTACATTATCGAGTGCGTATCATCTAAGTCTTTACTAGTCCGCAGGAATGGATCTAGCAAATCATTTAGGACTGCCATTAACGCTAGATTGCGTCTATTCATAGGCAAGCGTGGTAATCGTGGCCTAGGGATGTTTGTGGAGCGATACTGCGTAATTGCCTCTTCCAAAGTCCTCCTCAGTTGCTCATTGGCTGAACTACTCACACTCTGATTCGCGATCCCCTCCTCATCGGCACTGGGATCAACCCGCGGTGCCCCCGATGCCAAGTCGGGTGCAGGCATCGGATCCGGCGACGTGGCGAGCGGATCCCGCGCCGAGGTGGTGGTCGCGCGAACAGAGAGAGTCTCCAGGCGAAGCCGATCAAGTGTCGCGTCATCCAACCGCTTTAGCCGCTGAATGACGCGCACCTGATCCGACAACCGCTGCGCAGTCGTGTCAATGGTTGGTTCAAGGGCCTGAAACAGAGGAAGTATCCGGTCACGATACGCGCACAGATTAGTTCCCCCCTCTGTAGCCCCATAATAGGCGCGCATGACGTTTTCATTCATGGATGAAGTCCATCTCATGCGACGCACTATACCACCGGCAGCGGGGGCCCTGGGCGGGACAGGTTGTCCCGCAGGCCCCAAGCGTGCCGGCAGCGGTGGCCGTCCTCGTCGCGCAGGTGGTCGTGGCGGCGGCGGCGGCGGCACGCACTCGTCGCTCGACTCGCTGGTGTCGGGCACAGTAGCGAACTCATTGCCCGACAACGATGGTGAGGAGACTGACGAGGCGGGCGAGGATGGTGGGCGTGCGTTTGGTGGGGACGCTTGCTGCTGTCGTGATTTACTTCTCGTAATCATTTCCTTCCTTTTCCTTTGACGTTTAATGTCCGGGATTCTGTTTACGTGTTGTAACCAGAATGTTTATTATTATTATTATTATCTTTTGCCTCAACGATGGGTTTAGTATAGAGTTTTTTATTATAAGAAATCCACGTTCTAGGAATACCTTTAAAGGTAATAACACAGCTTAATCGTTGTTGTCAATCCGTCTTGCTGAGTTTCGCAGTATACTCATTTAAAATTAAATATTAGGCTCAGATTGTATTAAGGTGGAACTTGTGAACGTATCGTTATCGTTAGTTAGGTATAATGTATCATCATATTCATCATAATTGTAACTTATTGTTATACTTATTAAAAATTTAAAAAACCGGCCAACTGTGTGTCGGACCACGCATAATGGAGGGTTCCGTAGCTTCAATGGAATAAGAACCAAACTAATGCAAAAGGTCGTATCTGATGCCTATGGAAGAATATGTTTGGAGATAACTCAAACATGGCTGAAACGATAATGTTTCAAACAATTTTCGTAGAAATTATAAATTATTTCTGAAAATATTGACTTAATCACAAAATGTTCAAAAAAAACTCACTGTTATTTTGAAAGACCTATCGATTGATATGCAAGATATTGATAGTTGGTAAAAAAAAAATTTTGTTACATGTATGGAGCGCCCCCTGAATTTTTTTTCTGTAATTTTACACATAACTAAATAGCGGCATACAAAATACACCTCATGTTAAAATTTTATTAAGATACGTCTTATAGTTTCCGAGTACAATGGCTGTGACATACGGGCGGACGGACGGACGGACGGACAGACGGACATGACGAAACTATAAGGGTTCCGTTTTTGCAATTTTGGCTACGGAACCCTAGAAAGGCTTTTTGTGGATTTATGTGTTATATTTTTCCGAGTTTGACCTTGGAAACCAAAGTAAAAATTTAATTTAATTAGTTTGTGTAGTTAGAGTCCCTTAAAGCAGCTGCATGATTGAAGCGCTTAAGGAGTATGCAGGGGAGTTCACAAACTCTGCAGCTGACTGTCAGTACGAGTAAAACAATTAAAATAAAACCTTGTTCTCCTAGAATGTGCAGCTACCAAAGCTGCCAGTGCCGGACCTCCAGGCGACCCTGGAGACTTACGTGGACCTCGCTGCGGCCGTGGTCTCCAGCCAGGCACAGCTGGAGCACACCAGGGCCCTTGCTAAAGCCTTCTTGGAGGACCCTGGGCCGAAGCTTCAAGCTGCGTTGCTGGCGAGGCAGGTGGAGATGGATAACTGGGTAAGTCATAACTTGACATTGACCCCTTGATGTTCTAGAGTTCCTTACACTTGATTTGTTTTATTGTAATGGACATCTTTTTACAATTTGTGATACTTATATTTGGAAAGCAACCGTGATCTGGATATCAATTGAAGATATATACATTTAAAAATTGTGTAACTTACAGTTTTTACAGTAGCTGTGCAAGTTACTTAAGTAGTATCAATTTTTAAGTATTTTTGATACTTGTATCAAGAGATACTGCTCTTCCACAGATGGTATGTTACAATGATAGTGTAATTTAATACAGTTTCATGACTACAATACAAATAACAATATATACTATTGCTGAGTGAGAATCTAGTCAGCCGCAGCAGTACCTCAGTGAGCGTTATTTTTAAAACTAAATGTGAACAGTTCGTTGTTGCTGGTCGTGTGTAGATTTGAACATCCCCCCCCCCCCCCCACATTCCGGCTTCGGCTTGTTGTTGACTGTACCTATGTACTAAGTTAAAATTTAAATTGAAACAACATCGCAGTGTTTTTTCAATTAATTGAAAAGTCTTAAAGTTCAGACATTTGGCATTCACAAACATTGAATCAATAATATTGAATGTTGTAATCTTTCTTTTGCTGTCTCACTTTACCTTTCATGTCTAGAGAGTGAAAAGAACAGAATTAACAAAGCAGCAGTGCACTATTTTCAGACCAAATGTCCTTATCAGTAGCGTATTTCCTTTCCGTAATTTCAACCCAAAACAACGGCGTCAACGGTATTGTTCGGTCGGTGCCGCGATAACATGCCCTCTCGGAAGAACAAACCTTTAACCTAAAATGATCAAATATTTGTGCATTTTGATCTTTTCACTTGTGGTCAAAAACCGTGCCTTTCTAACCACCAACCCGGATGTAGAAGCGACGGCAAGAAACAACCCAGTGTTGATGAGGCTGCTGCAAACAGTGGACGCTGCCACTACCGATGAACGGCTGCTGGACGTCTCCCTACAACTGCTGAAGAGCTTGTGTATTTGCATGCGTGACACTTTAAAAGAAAAGCAACTTGAAAGTGCATATTTCAATGGTGATACCAACTCGCTACAAGCCGAAGACAACATCACAAATCCAAGTAGAAGAGTAATGGAAATATATCAAAATATTTACAACAAAACTTGCATTGATTTAAAAAATGAAGTAGCTTCAAAAGTAAATAAAAGTGCTAAAATATCATCAGACGAAGAAAAGGAATTTATGCTAAAAAGCGTCTGTGGAAAAAAACCAATGCATACTATTATCAATGTTCATGATACACAGAAGCAAGACGCCATAATGAAAAAAAATGATACTACACTTGAAGACATTTTATACCAAACTTTTGTAAAAACTCGTAATTACCATAGATTCCGTGCGAGAAAATACAGCTTGTATAAACAAACAAAACAGCAGACGCGCGTTTCTGACGAGCATAGCGTTATAGTCATACTTACCCTATATCCGGAAAATAATATAAGTCACTCAATAAATAACTGCACAAAGCTTATCGATGAACTTAACAAGACGTTACATACCCATTCACCGATAGACATAGACATTATTGATGCAAGATATGGACAAAAAGAAAATATCAGCGAAGAAATCTTAACGTCAAAGGAAGCTACGGACTGCGCTTTAAAATCTATTTACATATTTTTGTTACAAAGTGAAAAACACAATAAAACAAAGGTTTTCAAGGTGCTACATCGAAATAACTCCATTAAGGTTTACATTGATGTAACTTCCGAACCATACCATTCTGACTATACTAAAATGTGTTGTACTAACAAAACTGACATACCGTTGTGCAAAATAGAATTTAAAAATGAAATTTTTGAGTCTAAAGAGATAACGACAACTCCACATAAAAAAGAGAAGTCTGAACATTTCAAAGATACAATATCGAAAATAAAGTCTCTAGTTAAATTATATGATAAAAAATTGATAAAGAAAAAGTTAAAACGATCAACTACATTACAAACATTTATCAAACAAAATGAAATTAAAAGCTATGTAGTGACTGAGGGTGACAATGATAAATATGCAAAAAAAAAGAAAACAGCAAATGCATTTACTGAATCCAATAGTTTCTTAAATTATATCGGTTCAAAAGAAGTATGGATGAACCGTATTTTTAATGACGAATCCAACCATAAAGAAGATAAAAACCTGAGAACTGTTATGGCACAAATCACACGACCTGACCAAAAATATACGGGTTTGCTGAAAAAAAAATTCATAAAGAGTAATTTGTTAACGAAAGATTTGATTTATCCTCACGAAATTGATTCAAAACTAGTAACATCAACAGAGCTTTTAAACCTTCAAAAAATAAAGAAATATAAAGCAAACGATTCTTATCATAACACTTCTATCTCACAGACAAACGAAACATCAGATTTGCTTCATTTACAAAGTGACAACTCTACAGAAAGGAGCTTATCAGGTTGGGAGCAAGCTAATAATACATTTTCAACTTTACCAAACATCGAAAAAGTATCTGACGTTGTTTTAAAAAATATAAATAGTGCACAATCAACTGCACACAGAGATATTACTTCTTCAATTGCTCAGTTGCCAATAGAAAACACATTAGAAATTATCGTTACAACGAATAACAAACAAAAGAAAATTACAATCAACGATTTATTTTCGGAGCCAAATATAAACGAGGTAAACAAAAATCTCCCAACAATTAATAAAGTCACTACAAACAATAATGGTAAAGTCTCAAAAATATCTGAAAACTCGACATCAAAAGAAATTTTTTTCAGTATCTGTATATCATTATCGAAAAATACACGTCATCCAGAATTTTCAGACGATCAATCGGCTTTAACCAATAATCTATTAACATCTAGTTTTCATATTGATGATAGTATGAAAGCGAAGGATGTTGATTATATGTTAACTACTACAAACACCGAAAAAAAATCCAATGAAAACAATATAACGGAATCACCAACAACCATAAACGTATTCGATATCAGATCACAAGGAGATAAAGTAATAGAACAGTCAACAAAATACAGTTTAGAAGTACATACCAGGAATCTATCATCTAAGACAACTGAAGTGTTTAGGACAATGAAATCAGAAAGTTATTATGACCTTAATTTATTTACGTCAAACGTACTTGATACGACACATAGTTACAATGCTGATGTAATAAGCGACCTAACTGGCTCTGAAAGACATGACTCGTATTCGTACAATACGCATGGTGAGACATTTGCGGGTAATCGCTTTACGAATCATGACAATACAGGCTTTACAACTTTTAACAATTCGAAACCAAAAGACGAAACAACCACATCTGAAATAAGTCACATATTTAGTGTATTAACGGATCCATTTTACTTTAAAAATATCAACACATTAACTGATAGTTCAACTAGTGTAATGAACAAATCTTTACTAATGATTAACAATCAAACGGATAAAGAACGTAACTATACTGTATTCAATCAATCCAGATTATCGGATTATACTGGAAACAGAGAAGATGAGGAAAATAATGCAAGCATTAACATAGAAACAACACCAAGTCAAACATTTGAAAACAGATCTAATGTTACACAAGAAATCTTTAGGAAGGAAAATAACACAAATAATTATACGAAGGATAGCAATAAAATTGAAACAGAACAGAACATGGCGGTAATCAATCAATTATATTCAACATTACCAGACAATGTAGGTAGTCTTGACTCGATACAAATGGAAAAAGAAACAAATAACTTAATAACGATGCGAAATGTTCCTAAAACAGCACTTAATCAAGAACGGATGAAATTTGCTCGAACTTTAAAACCTGCACTATTAAATAAAAGTGACAACACAACTATTTCTGATTTCATAAACTCTAAAGTGTACGATAGCACATTTACAGCATTTGCATCGCAAGCTACGGGAACCGATGAAAACAATTTTTTTTTCAAGGATTTTATTATCATGAACCAGAGCAAGAACAATCCGCTAAAAAAGAAAGATGAATTAAGTGATTTAAAAACTCCTTATAATTCAATGTTACACAAAGTCAATGCAAGCGGGACAACTGAAGCTAAAACTAATAATGATTTAATTATTAAAAGCATGTTGAGTAAAATCAAAGAAAATATTGAATCTGATTCTTACTCTACTGTTTTGCCAAAGTATACAAGATCAACCGAACCCATGGATACAAACTATTTTTGGCCAAATATTGTAGAAAATTCTGATATGTTTAATACTGTAACGGAGTCTAATATGAAAAGTCAAGAAATTAAATTTAATTATTCGTTTCCATCAAGCACAAAAAAAATTGAATATTTACTTACTACACAAGATACAATGAATCATGTGAATCAAAAAGAAGATAAAACGAATGCAAACAAGGGGTCACCTACTATTAAAGTACCTGACGTGATAAATATTGCGACAAACTTAACTACAGTTTCTCCAAAAAACGTGAATATAATCAGCATTTCACCAGATAATGGCTACAATACAACTAAATCTGTAAGTGATCATTCCGGTTATATTTCGAATAATTACAACATATCAACAGAGAAAACATTGAATCCTGTAACTAATAATCGCTGGCATCCTATAATGAGTGTAACACAAAGCAAATATGATTCTTCATTTGAGGTTCTTAAATATTCGCAAACAAATGATACTAATCCTAACCTCAATGAAACTTTTAATAACATATCAGACACAACTAATCAATTTCATAGTAATCAAAATGGGACTGAAGCAGATCTATCAAATGATGCCATTTTTGGTTTTTTAAATATAAATACTGGTAGAACATTAATGATGACTACAACTCAAATGTCCAATGGTTCTGATACAAGAGATCTAAAATACACTGATATGTTGACTATAAAAGTCTCTAATAAAACAACACTTAATGAATCTAACTTTAACAATATATTATTCGGAGAAATTAATAATACAAATGATATAAATAATTCCACGTTCATTCCTGACATTGATTATTATTCCAGTGCATTTGATGGATCGCAAAAAACCACGCAAAAAGTAACTCCAAAAATAAGCGTGTATAAAAATATAACTGAAACACGACTGAGTAAAAAAATCCGAAACCTTGCAAATTACAGCAGCATAGAATCAAAAACTAGTGTTGATAAAGCCACTAAAGCTAGCGTCCCTGATTTCTCACTTACTGATACGTTTGAAAGCACTTCTAAAACGTACAAAACATTTACGCAAATATCAAATAAAACAAATCCATATTTAAATAATAATTTTGGAGATGAGACAATTCAACCCGAAGGTAGTGTTACCGGTATTATTAAAACGGACAAATACTGGGCACTTACAAAGGTTCATATTACCAATGATTCTAAAATTGAAGGTATAAAAGATCCTACTATTAGTGATATTAGCTTCTCAGATACAACACAACGATACAAACTTAGCCATACTGAAAATCTTGGTATAAATAACATTGTTCTAAAAAACAAAACTGATAAAAATAGCATACACAATGATGATAAAAGCATAAAAAATGAAAAAAATCAAGATCAAAAGAAATCTACGTTTGTTACTGATTTAGACTCTTATTACACACAATATATAGAAATAACCCAAAATGATAACTTTAATATTCTTGATCTAAATACAACCGTAGCCCTATTAGATGGTGACAATTACTATAGTACAACACCTAATAGTGCCACGGAAGCTATAATGACTATTTGGATAGGCAATAAGACGTCTACTTTGTTACTGAATGATGCATCTATATTAAATAAAAAAAATGAAAACATATCATACACGATGAATCAATATTCAAGTGGAGAAAAAACAATGTTATCGAAAGATATTGATTTCAATATGCTTGAAATTACAAAAGTGAGAAATCCCACAACTATAATAAATCTGATACATAATGTTACCAGTATTGGTAGCCTACAACACACTGATGTACTTAATGTTAATTCTTTGTATACAACTAAACCATACTCGTATAGTATGAATAAAATAAATGTAGGCACTAATGATTTTCCTACAGAAAGGCATATAGATAAAAAAAAGTGGGATTTATTCGACGGGAATTCAAAAAAACATGAGGAATCAAAACTCAACAACCACAAACCGTATTTGTACAAACAAAATTCCAAAACAGTTAATAATTATAGTGACATAATGGCAATGACTACTGCCGCAAAAAGCGTCCATAATTCTAAAGTAACCACTGTTAAGCACTCACTCGCCAATGAGTTTATATTAAACACTACTCCTACATCTCAGGTAACCAATCAATATCTAGTGAGTGAAATTGAAAATGATTTTTTTCAACCCAAAGAAGTTTTCTCCGATATTTTTGAGATTAATGAAGCGAGAATACAGGTAAGTAAAGCAACACAAAATATCTATAACTCTACAAATGAGACCTTAAAACCAACTGAAGTTGCTAACATAAACTCTTTAAGTACATTAAATCTCTCCATTTTCGGTGAAAGTTCGACTGAGGATATCAATATTCTACAATCTAACGATAAAATTGTCAACAATACTGGAAACCTAAATGAAATAAACCTTTCACCAGAAGTTACGCAAAATACAACAAAACCCGTTTTGGCAAATAATCAGTATACAGATCTTAGTAAGGAGATATTACATACTACAAAACCATACACTTCTAATAATCATAATTTTTCCAAAGGCCAGCATGACGTTGGGGATTTAACTTTAAGTGATACAGAAACATTAACCAATATTACTCATAACTTTAATGATTCTAGAGCTATCAACCTTACATACTCATTTACTGAAATCTTTGATAAAGTTTCACCGGAATTAAATGAATTATTTAATGTATCGTCTACTTTAGTTCTTTCAACAGAAAGTTATTCTAATTTTACGAAATATTCTTCGACTGCTCGAAACGATACCATTATAGTGACTCCATTTATAAATAAAATCTATTCTACTCTTCATGCTGACGACCACTATGGGCACTCAACAAGTATTGCTAAAGATAACAATGTTTTAATACTAGATAAAGATAAATATTCCTCATATGGTACTGTTGAAAATATTTCAAATCTATACAATATCTCTAAAAATCTATCGTACAAATCGCACCTTAAGAAAGATAATACAACGAATATGGAAATAACGAGTACAGTTGATAATTTAATTTATCCAGAAATTAAGGAAGATGACACAGAATCGAGTAATATGCCTGTCACTACAAACTTCTTAATCGTGTTTAAATCGAATAATAAAATTATACATAATTCCAAAAATGAAAGTGATTTCAACAATTTAAATGAGAATATTTCTAATTTCACTAAATCATTTTTCGTTACTCGCAATTATATGTACTCTACTTTTGACCCTCATGACGACTTTGCTCACTCAACAATGATTGCTAAAAATAACAATGAGTCAATAACATATACAGATCAATACACCTTGTCTGATGCTATAAATTATAATGTTAATCAGTATAATAACACTTCAAAGCCGTCATATACCACACAACCAAATCTAAGCGAAAATAAAACTAACATTATGGAATTAACGGGTAGGGGCTATAATTTAAAAATTCCATATTATGAGGATGATAACATAGAATCGAGCAATCCATCTGTTATTGTAAACAAAGATAAAACAGACAATATGGAAATAACGGGCACAGTTGCTAATTTAAATACTCATGAAATTAAGGAAGATGGCATAGAATCGAGCAAGATCCCCGTGACTAAAAATTTCTTAATAGTATTTAAATCTCATAATAAAATTAAGTATAAGTCGAAAGATGCAAATAAAATCAATAATATAAAGGGTAATAGTTCGAATATTACTAAATCTCACTCAGTTACTCGAAATGATATATATTCTACTCTTAATGCAGATGACAACTTTACTCGCTCAACATTAATTTCTAAAAATAACAATGTGACAATAATAGATACAGATAAAAATTATTTGTCTGATTCTACTAATTATAATTTAAATCAGTTTAATATCACAACAAATCCGTCATTTACAACACAACCAAATCTAAACGAAAATAAAACAAACAGTATAGATATAACAGGCAAAGTTGATCATTTTAATATTCCATACTACCAGGAAGATAACATATTGGCAGTTACAGTAAATCCATTTACAAATCATATTTATTCTACTCTTGATGCTGATGAAGGATTTGCGCACTCAACAACTATTGGTAAATATAATAATGTGTTAATACTAGACAAAGATAAATATTTTTCTTCTGATACTAATGATGATATTTCAAATCTGGATAATATATCTAAAAATATATCATATACAACGAAATCGCACCTAAGCAAAGATAATACAAACAAAATAGAAATAACAGGCGCAATTAATAATTTGAATTCTCCACAAATCAAAGAAGATTACACAGAATCAAGCAGTATACCGGTTACTAAAAGTGACTCATTACTGTTTAAATCTAATAATAAAATTAAGCATAAATCCAAAGAAGAAACAGAAATCAACAATTCAATCGAGATCAATTCTAATTTCACTAAATCTTATTTAGTTACTCCAAATTATATGTATTCTACTCTTAAAGCTAATGACGACTTTTCACACTCCAAAATAATTGCTAAAAATAACAATGTTTCAATAACAGATACAGGTAAATACTCTTCTTCTGATTATATTCCTTATAATTTATATCAGTATGATATCACTACAAATCTGTCATATACAACACAACCAAATCTAAACGAAAATAGAACAAACAATATAGAAATAACGAGTAAAGTGGATAATTTAAATATTTCACATTACCAGGAAAACATATTGGCAGTAATTCCATTAACAAATAATATTTATTCTATTCTTGATTCTGATGAGGACTTGGCTCACTCAGCAACTATTGGTAAAGATAACAATGTGTTAACGCTAGACAAAAATAAATATTTTTCGTCTGATAGTAATGATACTGCTCCAAATCTGGATAATATCACTAAAAATCTATCATATATAACGAACTCGCACATAAACAAAAATAATACAGACAAAATAGAAATAACGGGTGCAATAGATACCTTAAATTCTTCAGAAATTAAAGAAGATTATACAGAATTGAGCAATATACCTGTAACTAAAAGTGACCTTTTAGTATTTAAAACCAATAATAAAATTAAGCATAAGTCCAAAGAAGAAAAAGTATTCGAAAATGTAATCGAGAATAGTTCAAAATTTACTCAATCTAATTTATTTACTCGTAATGATATGTATTCTATTCTTAAAGATGACGACGACTTTGCTTACCCAACAACTATTGCTATAGATAACAACGTGTCCATAACAGATACATATAAATACTCTTTGTCTGATGCTATAGACTATAATTTAAATCAATATAATATCACTAAAGATCTGTCATATACAACACAACCAAATCTAAAAGAAAATCAAACAAACAATATGGAAATAACGAGCAAGGTTGATAATTTAAATATTTCAGATTATCGGGGAGCTGACGTAGAATCGAGAAATTTTCCTGTTACTAAAAGTATAGTGTCTAGTAAGACTAATCATGATATTAAATATGACAAAGGATCAAGTAATTTAAAAGAAAATATTTCTAATTTAACGAAATCACATTCATCTATTCAAAATGTCACAGTTACAGTAATTCCATTAACAAATTATATTTATTCTACGCGTAACGTTGATGACAAATTTACTCGTTCAAAAAGTATTGCTGATACCAAGTTTTCGTCTCATTCAACTGAAATTAATGCAAATCAGTATAATATCACACAAAAGCTGTCATATACAACGCAATCTTACCGTAGCATAAATAATACAAAAAGTATGGAAATAACAAGTGCAGTTGATAATTTAATTTATTCCGAATTTAAGGACAGTAAATCCAGTATTACACCTAAAACTTTACATGACTTAATAGTGTCTAGTTCTATTAGTGACATTAAACCAATAAAAGTGACTTTCTCTGATCAATTTATACTACCGGTTGTTTTTGATAAACATTTAAAAAACGATAATATATCATACAGCACGAAACCTTTCTTGAATAGTGATTTTAAAACTACTGCAACAATCCCACTACAGGATGATAAAGTTGATGTTAATGTTCTAAATACTTACAAGAAAAATACACAGACCACTCTACTTCCACTTATTCACGACTCGAAAGAAAATGCTAAAAAATATACATCTACTAAAGTATTAGAATCACAGTTTAAGAAGCATGATCAAGACAAAATATCCTTTGTGACAGAATCTTTTTCATATCGCCAGACGAAAGATACAACAAGTGAAAGCCAAATTCAGTTACGATTTAATACTTCGAAATTTCAAGAAGCAAATAGTATAAAGAGAGAGCCATTTAAATTTTCTACAAGGTTTACTGATTTGTCAGTGCCAAATATGATTGTTAAAATCAAGAAAATGTTAAAAGACAAACGTAAAACAAATTCTTCGTCAAATAAAATACTTAATTTCACGTTCTCAGGTGCGTTTGATATACACTTTCAAAAGCCAAAATTCAAACACCAAATGTATAATACCACTACGGTTCCATCTATGCCTACCAAACCTAATATTTCTACACCTAATCAAAACAGGGCTTCAAATATGCTTGGTATTGAAAATGTAAGCGATATAATGTCTACATACCCTGATAAACCTTTCTTATACAATCTAGTTGAAAATAGAACTGAGAATATAACTACCTTAATTACGGCGGACACGTTAAAGAACTCTGGGTCAGAAAAACCAAAGCATAATAGTAATGTAACTGATACTGATTCAAAAGTAATTTATATATTTAAGAACACTACATCAAATATAATAGAGCCCTCATATATGAATACTTTGAGTGTAAAAGCCCTTGTCGATTTTGGAAATGAAACACATGTAAGAAAACCTTATTTGAATCACAAAATTATAAACCGATTAAATAAACATAAATATGATGCTCTTGTAACTGAGAACGTTTTACCAAAATTTATGCAATCAGTTCATGTATTTAAACTTAATCCTTACACCACACACTCACACTACACACACACCAATGTTTTTAACGAAACCTTAACCATCAAGTCATTATTCTTAACAACACCACATACATCTGCTAAAATAAAAAATGAAACGAACTCAAGTTTCGCAAGTGTTACAGATAGCATACCCATGATATATGAAATAACATCAAACAACACTCGATTTACGTCAGAAGTAAATAACTCATCACTTGAACCACCGTATACTGAGGTTTACGATATAACATCGCAGTTCCATGACCAACTAACCGAGATTCAAATGCCAGCCGTGACCTATGACAATGATTCAGGAATGTATATAAAAAGATCTTCCGTCCCAAAATCAAGTACAACAGCAACATACACAACTAACAAAACAAAAAACTATTTGTATGATAATATTACGTCAAACATAATAAAGAAATTAAAAGTAGCTTCTGATATAGTTAACATTCAGAAATCCAGTAATAAGCCATTAAATACCAGCCGCGCTAAAATAAATAAAAAATCAACAACTAAAACAAATGTATATAAGGCTGTTCTTGAAGACACCTATTTTAATAATACAAAGAAACTACCTACAAATGTTATTAGTAAAAATAAAATGAAATCTAAAAAAGATTTAGTTACAGCTCAAACACAAATAGGTTTAGGAGGGTCGAGTATGCTCAATAAAGCCAAACAAATTATTAACAACAACACAAATAAAAATAATCTTACAACGATTAATTTTCACAGATTAAAACCCGTTTCAGTGCATGGCATACAAAAGTTATCATTTAATCATCAATCCCCTTATACTAAAACTATGAAAAAGACAAATCATTCACTGATGACAACAATTTCAGTAATAAAAAGGACCGATTCTCTTCAAAATAATATTAAAGTAAATAAAGTATCAACTACTCGCAACAATATCAGTAACTCCAGGCTTCCACAACACTTTTTTGATTCTATGTATCAAAGCACACAGTCCTATTATTTGAATCCTCGCAACTATTACACAAATGATACGAAAACTCCATCCAAAATGAGTGGTAATGGATCAAGGAATAGAGATACAAATCTAAATTATGCTACTACAGATATAGTTAAACCCTTCCTTACAGATACATTTTCTGATAGTAGATCATTTGATACAAAACCTTATGGTTATAATCATACTATAAACGATGAAAACTACAAGAACATTATTAAAATGAATACATTCTCAACAATAGACAACGATTCACACAAATACTTGCTTTTAAGCACGTCACAATATAATTTTACTCCAAATGAAAGCAAGACCAAGGATTTGCAACCGCAATATAAGCCACAAAATAAAGACATAGAACTAATGGAACTCGTTGCTACAACAACGCAGTTTACAAATCATGTAACCCAATCTCGCATTTCATTAAAAGCAGACGATATTAATGTTTCTCGATCTAAACAACAATATGATAAAGAAAAGATGAAAACAATCATAGAAAACAACAAAGAAACGCCTATGGAAAGATATTTGGACTCGACTTTCACTAAAGAAAACAAAAACAATAGCGTTACTGGTATACCATTCAATCCAGCTATATTTGAGGATATATTTACAAAATCTGAAATGATGAATACAAATGAATTCAATGCTGATAATATGATCAAAACAAATCCTTTTAATACCACCACAGTTAAAATCAATGACCCGTTAAATTCGACTTCGTCCTTAAGTAGTGTATCGAAAACACAAGACGACGATTCAGCCCATTTATACAAACCAACTAATAACATTATTCAAGAACCACGGAATATACCTGTATATACAGCAATAGGAAATGTATTCGGTCATGAAATCTCGCAATTTGATAATGAGACTTCAGTGAACATTCTTCCGTACAATTATACCGATAACTACAGTACATCAATAAATAAGAAAGGAAATCTGTTTTATGGTCATATCGGGAGAAAACCTAATAATTATTTTACGTGGAAATTTCATACAACGAAGTCTTTCGATAGCACATCAAATATTAATGTATTTGGTTCTAAAAAGAATACAGGACTCATAAAACCAATAGGTACATCATCCCATAGTGCATTCGACATATATAATTTATATCCGAAATCCACGCTTTACACTCCTGCAAAAATTACACAGAAATATAAAAACTTCTATAACATGACTACGATGACTATGCCAAATTTAAGCAAATTTACTGACTCACGTACGTCTATTTCGACCAGTAAAATGCCATATTTTTATGGCCGAGATTATTATAATCTAACCAGTTTGGAATCCAATATGTCTAACGTTTTGAACTCTACGACAACTACCACTACAACTGGTAAAAAAGTGGTGGTCTTTAAAGATATTTTAGTAAAAAATAAGAAATCAAAGCCAATCATGGATAATATTATCCGTGATTTAGGACAGAGTACCAAATTTGAGTTCACTAATGCGAATTCTACAAAGCACATACTTACTAAAACTGACATTCTACGAAAGGTTAAAGACAGCGTCGATACAATTATTAAAAATTCTCGCGGCATGCTTTTAAACATCAGTAAAGAATCAACTAAAATAGCTAATGCTACTAAAAAGTTTGTAAAGAACACAAGAAATACAATTACTCCTGAAAATTCGGTTGTGACATACCAAACTTTAATCAATACAAGACGTCAACAACATCGTAACATGACTACATCAATTGAGCCTATGACTATTCTGAAAAATAGCAAGAATCTTGCAGATAACAAAGAAACCTCAACGATTATAAACGATTTTCATAATCAATTTAAAAATTCCATCTTTAACGATTTACATAAAAAAACAATATTTATTACAAAAAGAATCATGAAAAACTCTAAAACAGAAAGAGAACCCGAAAAAGTAGTTAAATCCAAAATAATAAGTCGAACCAATCTTTCTAAGTTTATAAACGTTATCAAAGTGCCAACTTTATATACTAAAGGTAAGTTTCGCCAACTCAACGGCAACGAAAAGACTTTTGTAAATTCTAATAAATCTAACCAAACAATACATCCAAAACAGATTACACGTTCTAGACAAAGTAACACTCGACGAGCTAGTGTAGATCTTGAATCACTACCAAGACATAGTGATAAGATAGCAAAAATAAGTAACCCAAAACAACAAACTACTAAATCAATCGTTTATAACACATATAAAGCTCTAACTGAAGAGGAACTGACTTTGCCACCTGATGTTAAAAAGATTATAACTTCATTTTCAACCATTTATACAAAAGAAATTAACAATATGACATCGCTTGTAAGTGTAAATGCTAACAAACATCAGGTTAATAAAATTAGATCTGACCTCAAACCCAAACTTCCTTTAAGAGCCAAAGTAACAGAAAAACTAAATAAAATAAAAGAAACAAATAATGAATTCGATGATGCTTTAATATATGATACCCTTCACAGTTTTACCAATAATACATATCTTCATCCCATCGAAATTTTTCTTAAAGATACTCAAAGGAAATTATTAAAACGTGTTAATATGAATAAAAACAGCCCAATAGTGATGATGAATACTGACAACTTCCTCTCTTTTCATCAAACGGTCACAAGAAAAGACAATTTCTATAAAATGCTTAAACCTAATCCATTGCCTGCGGCCAGGTATCAAATCAAAGCACCGCGAGTCACAAAAATGGCTAAACGCATCATGTTGAAACCAAGATTCAATTCACTTGAAGTGTCAAAAACGAACCCCATACCTGCCATTCCAAAACAAATCGTAATGCAAGATGACCGCGATTTCTATAGAGATAACTTCCAGTTTCATCACAAACCTGACCAGTCTTGGAGAGAAAAGATAAGCGAAGTGCGAACTAAATTAGAGCCTCAACGTCGTTCGGGATTACAAAGCCCACAAAAGATAAACTTTGAACCTGTCATAGATGTGCCGTATTACATGCCCACACATATGAAATCCTACTTTTTGAGAGACAAAGTGGACTCGGTGAGGAGTTTTATTTACAACGAGGAGAAGAACCAATTAAATAGTAGGAGGCACTTCAAGAGTCCTCCTAAAATAGAGAATTCTGGAGTAGCAGTAGATGCTGTTGATCCGTATGAACATATGAACTTGAGCGTGGACAAGTCCCATGAGCAGACCGAGGCAACGTCACCTAGAGTCACTAGGCCAAAGAAGACAATATTCTTTTTAAGTCCAACTGTACCATATAAACGTTATTTTTAATTAGATTTTAAGGAGTTGACAATTGAATACGTGTAAAGTAGTGCAAAATATTTTAGCAAAATAAGTACCATTAAACGCAAAATAGTTGGTGTTTAACGATATCATAGGTTTTGTGGTAACTGAATTATTAAACATAAGCTTAAATTGCATCTTTAATAATTTGCTCTGCTTGTATTTCTTATGTAGGTATATATTGTAAGTTTATGTTCTGTACATGCATATTTATACGTATTATCTATTAGATAAATTGTTATTTTTCAAATTTGTTTTCCTATATTCTTCTTCTTTTAAAATATCCCATTAGTCCCATAACAGTAGTGTTAGGGCATAAATTACTCTATACCAAGTGGTTTAAATTTGAAACATCAAAGAATTCCAATAGCAGTTCATGAGATTGCAAGATTATTGTCCTATCATGCTTTAACCGGATGCGATAGCACCAGCGCCTTTTCAGGGCACACGAAGAAATTTGCTCAATGATTTCGGTCATGTTCCAGATCTCTCTGAGGAGCAAACAAAAATGAAATCTTTGCCACCAAAATGTATAACAATACCTAGTTGGCAACTAAGTTCTGTTACCAGATTTCTGACTGATAAAATATAAAATAAAGCATTAATTAAAAATATAAAGTAATTATTTAATAGCCTAATTTCTAATGAACATAATATGGTATAATAATATACAAATCAGATGGGACATTTATTGAAAATCCTTGTAAAGCACAAGATTGCCTGAAGACGCAAACACACGGTAAATTTAAAAAAAAACACTTTACAAAAGTGCATCAAATAAATATTGCACCTTTGTTTAGAAGGTTCCATTGCTTGTTTGTAAGAAACCTGTTTATTAGAGGTAATTGTGTGACCACCATTTAATTTTCTTGCGATTTTATCTCACAGATATTCCCATTTGAAACATTGCCTATTTTTAAGTTTTGCGTAAAAGACATAGATTTAGACTGCTATGGAACAAGCAGACTTGCAGCGTATAGTCTAGTATTTTATCGGATAGACCCACGTGAACTATACATATACCAAATTTAAGCTAAATAATATAGCTACCGAATTGTGCAAGACTGATGCGTCTTAAACGTGATTAAAAATAAATAGGATTTAAAATTAACATGAACAAGGAGTGTAATTTTGACGTATATTTTTCACGCCTTTTTCCGAGTGTTATTTAGAATTCTGAAAAATTGCAACAATCATTTTCAATTCAATATAATGTAATCTATTGACTATTAAATAAGCTTTTAAATTATGTATATTAATAATTAAAATGTTGCTACCTATTCCAATTTATTTAGTGAAAACTCTAGTAACAGAACTTAGTAACCGACTAGGTAAATCTTCTGCGCTTGAAACAATAGACAACATTGCAGATTTGAGGACATCCATGTTCCAGAATGTTGAAGCCCTCGAGAAACTGCCGCCATAATAACATGTTATGGAATTTCACCTTAAAAGGGCAAATTGCCAAGCATGTTGTTGGTATACTTACCGCTGATTTAGTAATTCAAAATTTGCCTGAGCCTATTGATAGGGGCTGTAAATTAGAAGACGGGCAACTACGTCCAGTTATATAATAGCAAGAAACTATCACTCTAAAAAAATAGAATGAACTTCTTGCTATTGCAAGACAGGGTGCAGGAGATCTCGATGTGGATGTGCTAACCGGAAACAAAATTGTATGGTAAATAATATATGCCATATCGGTGTCCAATGTATTATAATAAAAATAAAATAAAATAAAATAGCCTTTATTTACAGACTCAAGATTAACAAGATTATAACATTTCTGTTTTTTATATATCCATACTAATATGATAAATGGGAAAGTGTGTGTGTTTGTTTGTCCGTCTTTCACGGCAAAACGGGGCGACGAATTGACGTGATTTTTTAAGTGGAGATAGTTGAAGGGATGGAGAGTGACATTGGCTACTTTTTGTCTCTTTCTAACCCCCCACTTCCCTAAAATGGGGGGTGGAAGTTTGTATGGAGCATTCCGGGGGGCAAAGGGGAACCGTGTTACCCCGAATTTAACGCGAACACGAAGCCGCGGGCAAAAGCTAGTATATATATATATATATATATTATTATTATTCTTTTTCTTCTTTTTATCTTTCTATTATTTCACATCTTTTATATTCCTTGTCTGCTTGCCCTTCGGCAAAGGCCTCCTCTAACCTTCTCCATTCTCTTCGGTCCAATGCCACTCTGCTCCAGGTGCGACCTGCCACCTGCGCGATATCATCATCCCATCTTATAAGGGGTTTCTGCGCCTTCCTTACTCCCTCTCTTGGGTACCATTGGGTGACTCGCTTGCTCCACTTGTCTGCGCCTCGGATGATATGTCCCGACCACTTCCATTTGAGCCTTTTTATTTTCAACTAGCCTTTTCCCGCGGCTTCGCCCGCGTACTATAAGTACTCAAAAAGGATACGATACCCATGTTGACTGACTATATTTGCCCCTTTTAGGGGTTGAATTATCAAAAAACCTGAAACACGTGTTTACTCATTTATCGTTAGGAATACTCCTGTGAAGTTTCGAATAAAATATTCTAACAAATCTTGATTCGCCATACAAATTTTGGACCCCTATTTTACCGCCTTAGGGGGTGAATTTTGAAAAATCCTTTCTTAGTGCATCCTTAGACCTTATAAGGAACCTACGTGCCAAATTTGGAATCTCTAGAACCAGCGGTTTGGGCTGTGCGTTGATATGTCAGTCAGTCAGTCAGTCAGTTTCTTCTTTTATATATTCAGATGTGATGTCTTGTACTTTAGTTCTATTTCTAATTAGGGAGTTTCGCACTCGATCGGTTTTACGGACACCTACCATGTTCCATGGCGCGCTGGCAGCGTGCTAGTTTAGACAGAGAACTTTTTGTCAGGGCCCAGGATTGGCTACCATACATTAGTACAGGGAGAATGCATGTGTTGAACAGTTTACCTTTTGTCCTAGAATGAAGCTCTTTATCTTTAAAAACTTCTTTCAGGGACCAATGTCCCTGAAAGAATGTGTCCAATGTGTCCAATGTTTTAATCAGTTTAATTATACGGAAGATAATCCCTCTGGCTACGTGGTCCTACCGGCCTTGTCCTATCGATCGGGCCACATGAACTTTTGGTTTCCTATTGGTTCGACTATAGGAACTGTCGTTTTCTTAGACCACGTACTCCCACTAATTGGATCACGCGTTCTAGATATATGTAAATTAACTAATATTCGTTTCTCCTTATCTGTCACATTGACAGTTGTGTTTGTTAGAAACAGACAAAACATAGTTAAATTAACTAATTTAAGTCTGCGAGACGTTTATTCAATTCAATTCAATTTCTTTATTTGTCAACCAACGTGGGTCATTAAACACATTATAATAATAAAACAAAATAACACAAATAAAAAAATTTATGAATAAGGGGATAAGATTTACAACTTACCCCATTATTTTTATTTATTTATTTATTGACAAGAACGATTTAAGTACACGAATAACACTTGCTTCATATTTACATACTTATTCTAGTTATAAATGTGGCACTCATAATAGTCGAGGCACTTACTTTCAAACTACTGTTACGTCGGCGGCCGATGAAAACATGACAATTACTTGATCGAATCTTGATCGAAATCGTACAAGTACAACAAAATGACCGACAAGTATAATAAAAGCCTCTATCGAAACCAGTTTCGAAACCCGAACGTTTCGTAGGCGGCCGAATGGAACGTACTACACTACTCGGCTAGGTTACAGGGACAGTAAGTTCATATGGTCCGATCGGTAGGACGAAGCGGAATAACAAATCCTCGTAGTCCGATTAATCAAACTAATAAGAAAAAAAAGTTCATGTGGTCCGATCGGTAGGACGAAGCGGGATAACAAATCCTTGTGGGTGGGTTAGATTGATGCAATCGAACTGTTAATTTAGTATCTGGGAGGCATGCTCCTTGCATTGGATCAACGTCGGCCCATCTATGGACGCCACGCCAAGAGAATTAAGATTGCTGTACTCAAATAAAATATCAACAAAATCGAGTTTATGAGTTAAAGAATTAACATGGATTGTTGTAAATCTTGTATAGGATAGAAGCGAGTAACGCCGTTCTCAGCTCTGTATTTAGTGGTCATGGCATGAGAAATCGTACAGACTACATAATGCGAGTCTAGTGAGGAGTAATCTATGTTCGCAGACTTCGTGTGACTCGTTTCGAAGCTATGAGTGAAATAGAGACCTATACCTACTATATATAGCTTCGTTGCTAGGATACGGCATGGTTCTCGTTTGTCAATTTCTTCCAATGTTTCTTTGGTTCCAATCTACGTGTTCTTGTCGCAGGTAACCGACTATTGGCTGGACGACATGTACCTGAAGGTACGGCTACCTCTGCCCATCAACTCCAACCCTGGCATGGTGTTCCCCAGCCGACGGTTTGCCAAGGTCGACGAGGTAGCGGATCTGGCTGCTCTGTTCATCGATGACCTACTGGATTATAAGGAGATGCTTGACAGGTACTTTACCTGTTTGGCCATGCACGGCTACGACGACTAGTTAACTTTCACTATCTGCTAACTTTTCACGTAAATCTGCAAACATTAGCTAGTTTCCTCAAAGACTCCAAATTGTATACGTTCAGAACAAACGTTATTCAACTGAATATTCCAGGGGCGAGCTTCCACTGGAGCGGGCGACCAGCCGCGAAAAGGGCCAGCCTCTCTGCATGGAGCAATTCTACCGACTCCTGGGCGTCTGCCGGATCCCACAGCTGGGCAAAGACCGCTTGGAGCTACCACCACTCCGTCCAGAAGGAGAGCAGGAAGAACTGGTTGTCGTGGCTTGCAGAAATTATGTTAGTATACTCGTACTAGAACCAGTAGTTATCACACTTATTTACAACGCTGGGTAAGTGACCCAAGGAGGATACGCCTCTGACACCAGAGATCGCTACTCTTCCAAATTTTGCGCCACTGCGTGTCAATTGGATGTCAAAATGGCGGATAGATCTTTGTGGACTTTTTCGCTCCAACGGTATCTAGGTGGATATGCGCGATGTTTCCCTTACATTCGAATACATAAATGCATACCGATTTACATACATTATACTTAGTACCTATAAACGAATAAAACTAGGATTGCAATAACATTATTAATTTCTTTACAAAATCGCGTTCCAATTCAGGCAAAAGTATTAGTGCCACGATGTCTTCGAGCAACACGGGCTTCCGACGCACGATGTAGTTTATGGCTTTTTGCAATTTAGAGGTGCACATATCGTACCTGTAATGAAACCTGTTTCTTAGATACTACAATAAAGACGTTTAACTTTGATGCATCAGACGCATAATGACCTATTTTACCAACGCAAAATGTCGTGAACGTAAAATGTCCTAAACGCAAAATGCCCTAAACGTAAGATGCCCTAAACGCAAATTGCCCTAAACGTATAATGTCCTAAAACGCAAAACGCCCTAAACGCAAAATGCCCTAAAACGCAAAACGCCCTAAACGCAAAATGCCCTAAAACGCAAAACGCCCTAAACGCAAAATGCCCTAAAACGCAAAACGCCCTAAACGCAAAATGCTCTAAAACCGTGCAAACGTAACAGACGGACACACTGTCGATATTAGCATCCATAGAACCAGATTTCCACCGGTTTGCCTAAATTCCTGAAATGTGACCATTTTTTCTATCGGTGACAGGAAAGGTAAGCCAAATTAGCTCCGGGTTTACTGCCAATATTTTCGATTTGTCGCCACTGGTAATTACATATATGGATGAAAATGTATATTTTGTATTTATATTTCAAGAATGATGTGTACTAATCCTATCCTACGAAATAACATCCACAGGTAAAACTGTTTTAAATAGGTAATTTTATTTTATTAGTTTCATTCATTTCATTCATTCATGTACAACTTGGACAAAGAAAATGTTCCACAGCTGGAGCACTCGTAAGACAATGCTGATTTCATAGTAGTTTTCAAAAAAACACGTTTACTATTCGTTTGGCGTAGATAAATAGGTACTTATTTATTTAAAGACTTTGGCATTATAGACGGAGAGCTAGCCACGTCAGATATGACACAATAATGAGAACCAAACCCCTCTAGTTCGTTTGCTATACTATACTTATTTCTAGATCTAGGATATCTGGCAGCTGTAAAGTGGTGGAAGTCAAAGAATGTAAACCACTTCAAGAAAACAAAGCCTAGAGTTCTGGGTTTGATAAATTATATAAATAATTAGATTATATCATTGTCAAAAGTTTCTGGGGAAAAGTAGTGCCAAATATAACAAGTTACCCTCAATATAACAAGTTACCCGTCGATGCTTTAAATTTATCATTTCCCGCTCTTAAGAAACATTTGAAAAAAAGTTTAATGTCAAAGGGTTATTACAGGGTCTATATGACGGACAAACATGCATGGCCCAAACCAGAACCTACTACAAAATCATCTAACATTTAGAGGACACAGTTCAGATAGGAAAGCCTATCAAACGTTTTGTGAAGCAATCAGATTTGGATTTTATTATTATTATTTTATTTTAATTAAACAATACGTACATTGTATGTCTCTCAAGCTGTTTTGATATGTCTTCTTATAGAACTACGCATTATTGTGTATCTTTAAGATATAATATTACTGTATTACTGTTTTGAAAAAATAAGTCCCGCCGAGTTTCTTGCCGGTCATAAATAATACTTCTCGGGTCAGAGGTGTAGGGTTAGAACCGGTGGTAGTTTTTCTTTCGTTCATAAGTGCATTATAATGTGCCTAAATTGAAGAATAAATATCTTTTATCTTTTTATCAAACGACGTATAATGTAATTCATAGTTTGAAGTTTGTCGCGCTACTGTTTTAGTTTCCGCAATAATAGGCAATTTTTTTGTTCAAATGTCAAAATATAGGCTCTGCCCTTTACAACTTCGGCAGTTTTTACCTATTTTGGTATTACTATTTTCCAATACCAAAACTTTGCTAGTGCTGTCACTCTGACCTCCACCCATGAAAAGCTGCCAGATGCCCGGATCTAGCAATAAGGATAGTATAGCAATCTAACCAGACGGGTTTTGTTGCTCTCATTATTGTGTCATATCTGACGTAGCCAGCTCTTAGTCCATTACCTATGTCAGTGAAAACTAGACTCGTTAGTAAGTTTTACGAGCTGTGGACCCTTCTAATGCAATGTCTTCGAGAAGTAATGTCATTACTTAACCGCCCTCCAAAGTCTGCCCTTGTCAGAGTAAACTATTTGGACAGTTGTTCAGTTGCGTTCATACCTAGCAGTGAAGGGCGTTCAAGGAACTCCATTCTCATCGGGTCGCATAACTTAAGAAACAGTGGTTTATGTAACTGTTACGTAATAAGGCCTAATACACTGTTTTATCTACACACATATTATAAATCCTAAATGAAGTGCTCGGAAACCTTTAGAATGACCGAAATTGCACCGCCATGACCAACTCGATTTTGCCGGCGGTCAGGCGGGCGCGTGCCACAGGTCTGAGAGGATGGCATATTTTACCGTAGGTAATGAATTTTCATGCGTTTTAATCACACTGTCACTGATATTACGTTACTAGTTGCAGTAATGATGGTAATTACATAGAGGATCTATGATATTGGTGTAGATAAAATTAGTATACAACTAATACTGTTTCAAATAGGTTTACTGCAGCATCAGCCTCTTAACAACATTAGGACCCAAGTTTTGAGAATTCGATTAAAGTTTATAGCCAGAATTTATGGTTAGTTTCTAGACAACTAATGGTTCATTTTGTTTTACTTTACCGTTAAGCTATTTCGTACGGTAGAGTAACTATTATGTAGGTATACAATATGAAGCCTATTCAAAACTTTTTTCTTAGGTCGTAAGTGTATTTTCCAACACGTTATAAGTAAGTATTAAAACTTTCCAGACGGTTTGTATAATATGAATAGGGAAATAATAGGGGATAAAATCCGGGCAAGTGCGAGTCGGACTCGCGCACGAAGGTTTAAGTACCATTATCTATATCTATAAAACGGCAAAAAAATCATGTCTTTTGTCAGCCCCTTAAATATTTATTTTATTCTGTTTTTTAGTATTTTTTGTTATAAAAATCCCACCAAAAACATAAATGTAAAAAACCGGCCAAGAGCGTGTCGGGCCACGCTCAGTGTAGGGTTCCGTAGTTTTCCGTCCGTCACAGTAAGTGTACCCACTTAAGAGTTAAAACCAGACTAATGCCTAAAGGTCGTATCTGATGCCTATGGAAGAAGTTTTTTGGAAATAATTCAAAAATGGCTAGACCTATAATGTTCAAAATAATTTTCCTAAAAAGTTTATCATAACGCGCATCTTCTCCAATTTTTTCATATTTTTTGGACTTACAGTTCAAAAGTTACAGGGGGGGACGGACGCTATTTTTCCGACTTTCGAAGCGATTATTTCCGAAAACATTTACATTATCAAAAAATTATTTTACTAAACCCCAATTCATTTTTAAATACCTATCCATCAATATATCACACGTTAGGGTTAAAATGAAAAAAAAATCACTCCCCACTTTACGTATAGGGGAGGTACCCTAATAAAAAAAAATCCACTTTTTATTTTACCACTTTGTCGGCGTGATTGATATATTTACATATTAGTACCAAATTTCAGCTTTCTAGTGCTAACGGTCACTGAGATTATCCGCGGA
Organism: Pammene aurita; assembly: GCA_947086415.1. Taxonomy (NCBI): domain Eukaryota; kingdom Metazoa; phylum Arthropoda; class Insecta; order Lepidoptera; family Tortricidae; genus Pammene; species Pammene aurita. Next base: position 48,683,096 of record OX352291.1, on the reverse strand, counting down.
CGGACGGACGGACGGACAGACATGGCGAAACTATAAGGGTTCCTAGTTGACTACGGAACCCTAAAAAAGGAGAGCCAAGTTCAATACAAAAATTATGCTTGGCTGTGGGCTTCCCCGCAAAAAGAATGGAGATCTAAATGTGCGCCAAGTTCTATGCAAAATCCAAATTATGTATTTATAGGAACAAAATAACATTATGAACAAGTATTAAACTCTACTCGTATTTCTTTGCTTTATTGGATACCTATAACAATTGCTGTTATTTAAAAAAGTGAAATCTTAAAGTAGGTTAGATTTGACTTGGCCAGTTTTCATTACATCAGTCATTTCATAAAGTTATTCAACATATATATATATTTTTCATTCTGATAAAGTAAAATCTAACCTACTTTAAGATCTCGCATTTTTAAATAACAGCAATTGTTATAGGTATCCAATAAAACAAAGAAATAGAGTTTAATACTTGTTCATAATGTTATTTTGTTCCTATAAATACATAATATGGCTTTTGCATAGAACTTGGCACACATTTAGATCTCCATTATTTTTGCGGCGAAGCCCACAGCCAAGCATAATTTTTGTATTGAACTTGGCTCTCCTTTTTTACATTTATGTTTTTGGTGGGATATCACTACCTTTTGTAAAGAAAACTAGGCAGGTATTGAGATTTAATGTTTTTTCTTGCGTTTCCGCTGCATTGTTTTCTTTTTTATGCTATTGTCTATATGCTATTGGTGCCGCGCGCCGCCGACGACACACCGTTGTTGCCCGGTCGTTTAGCGCGTATTACAAGTTTTTTGTATGGGGACACCACTTATTTTTTGACTTAACTTTATTTTTATATTTTATAGCAAATATAATAATACATAAGGCCAAGTCAAATCTAACCTACTTTAAGATCTCGCATTTTTAAATAACAGCAATTGTTATAGGTATCCAATAAAGCAAAGAAATAGAGTTTAATACTTGTTCATGATGTTATTTTGTTCCTATAAATACATTATATGGATTTTGCATAGAACTTGGCACACATTTAGATCTCCATTATTTTTGCGGCGAAGCCCACAGCCAAGCATAATTTTTGTATTGAACTTGGCTCTCCTTTTTTACATTTATGTTTTTGGTGGGATATCATTACTTTTTGTAAAGAAAACTAGGCAGGTATTGTGATAACTAGTTTCAAATATCTGCTTGTAACGGTTCCAACGATACAATAAAATAAAATAAATTGTATGGGGACCCCTCCTATTTTTTAACTTTTTTTATTTTTAGTTTTTTTCCTACGCTTACACACAATTACCGAGCTGGATTCCAAATTTCATCCTTCTAGGTCATCTGGAAGTAGGTTAGATTTAGGTACTATATGTCAGTCAGTCAGTCAGTGCTAAAATTTACGATTTTTTGACCTTCATATCTTTATAACCGTTTGAGCTAGCTTCATGAAATTTGGGCTTGTAGATGTCCTTATGGATATAATTAAACACACGTAGTTTTATGTGTTTACGTTAAAGAAGTTTTGAGTTATAGAAGGGTCAAAAGTGGCACCAAGTGGTTCGTGTAATATAATAATAAATTTATTGCTTTCATGTTGATACAGATAGTCTTAAGTATAGTTAATTTAAAACTAAGAACAACATGAGACCCCAGACAGGGTATTGCAAATTTAAACACACAATAAAGCTATTACATAAAATAAACAAATATAGGAAAACATACTTAACTAATTATAATCCAATCAAATACAAACACTGAAAACATTGAAAAAATAATCAACCCAGCCGGACTTGAACCTGGCATCGATACGCCTTACCGGGGCTCGATCGCTTTACCCATTAAGCTATGGGTTCAGTTACTGAGTTGACGAAATTCTCAATGCCTTCAATCATCTTTTTGCATTTATTTTTACATCGACTTTATAGCAGCCGTAAGCGACATCTAGGTGCTAACTACTAGAGTTAGATACCCTTCCCGCCGACCCTTTTACAAGTGTCACAACGGAAATAATAGATGGCGCTGCTATCAACTCATAATTATTTTACATGATTTTTAAAGTGGGGCATTCCACTCATACAATAGTATGTTATTCAATCAAATACAAACACTGAAAACATTGAAAAAATAATCAACCCAGCCGGACTTGAACCTGGCATCGATACGCCTTACCGGGGCTCGATCGCTTTACCCATTAAGCTATGGGTTCAGTTACTGAGTTGACGAAATTCTCAATGCCTTCAATCATCTTTTTGCATTTAAGCCAAGTTAAAGCAAAGGAACTGGCTAACCAGCGCCGAGTGTATATTTACACGAACCACTTGGTGCCACTTTTGACCTTTCTATAACTCAAAACCTCTTTAACGTAAACACATAAAACTACGTGTGTTTAATTATATCCATAAGGACATCTAGAAGCCCAAATTTCATGAAGCTAGCTCAAACGGTTATAAAGATATGAAGGTCAAAAAGTCGTAAATTTTAGCACTGACTGACTGACTGACATATAGTACCTAAATCTAACCTACTTCCAGATGACCTAGAAGGATGAAATTTGGAATCCAGCTCGGTAATTGTGTGTAAGCGTAGGAAAAAATCTAAAAATAAAAAAAAGATAAAGAATAGGGGGGGGGGGGTTCATACAAAATATTTTTTTTAAATTGTATCGTTGGAACCGTTACAAGCAGATATTTGAAACTATCCCAATATATGTATTATTATATTTGCTATAAAATATAAAAATAAAGTTAAGTCAAAAAATAAGTGGTGTCCCCATACAAAAACCTTGTAATACGCGCTAAACGACCGGCCAACGATGTGTCGGCGGCGGCGAGCGGCACCAATAGCATATAGACAATAGCATAAAAAAGAAAACAATGCAGCGGAAACGCAAGATAAAACATTAAATCTCAATACCTGCCTAGTTTTCTTTACAAAAAGTAGTGATATCCCACCAAAAACATAAATGTAAAAAAGGAGAGCCAAGTTCAATACAAAAATTATGCTTGGCTGTGGGCTTCGCCGCAAAAAGAGTGGAGATCTAAATGAGTGCCAAGTTCTATGCAAAATCCAAATATGTATTTATAGGATCAAAATAACATTATGAACAAGTATCAAACTCTATTTCTTTGCTTAATTGGATACCTATAACAATTGCTGTTATTTAAAAATGTGAGATCTTAAAGTGGGTTAGATTTGAGTTGGCCAAGTCAAATCTAACTTACTTTAAAATCTCACATTTTGAAATAACTCATTAAATCTCCACTCTTTTTGCGGCGAAGCCCACAGCCAAGCATAATTTTTGTATTGAACTTGGCTCTCCTTTTTACATTTATGTTTTTGGTGGGATATTTTTTACCGTACCAATAGCTACCAATCCTACAGTAAACTATAAAGTATCGTTTCTCCAGTTCTACCCCATCCCGGTGAAGGCAGCCGACCGCGGACGCCTCACTCCTGGCGAGATCCAAGCTCAGCTACTGATGGCCTTGGTTGATGCGGCAGGGGCTCCGTCGGCGCCCCGAGTAGGGCTGCTCTCTGCCTTGCCGAGGGACGCCTGGGCCAGAGCGAGGGACATACTCTATGAGGGTAGGTGGACTGTCTCGTGAGATTCAAGTATTACTGATGAGCATGGTTGATAAGGGGCTAGCCCCTCGTGTAGGGCTGCTCACTGCCCTGCCGAGGGACGCCCCAAGGTCGGTGACTGACTTCCGGTGAGATCAAGCACAGTTACTGATGATATGAATGGGTTATTATTAATTAAACTTGGATATTCATCATCATCATCCTCTTGCCCTTGTCCCATTTACTTGGGGTCGGCGCAGCATGTCTTTTTCTTCCACACATCTCTATCACCCGTCATCTCATCACTCACATTCTTTCTTTTCATAATCATCTCTCACACAGTCCATCTACCTTTTCCTAGGTTTGTCTCTTCTCCTACATCACTCCACATTCAATCTTAATACCTTTCTCGTAACATGACTTTCATCCCTCCCCATACCACTATTCAAGTTAAAAGCTTGTGATCAGTGATTCTTGCATTCCAGACGAGACCAATCGTCACAACATGGAGCTGATCTCTCGTGCGCTGTGCATCGTGTGCCTGGACGAAGGTGGTGGGGACCGTGCTGACGCTGATGCTGATACCAACGCGCTGCTGCGCGCCATGCACGGGGCAGGGACTAAACACCACTCTGCCAATCGCTGGTTCGACAAGACGGTGCAGGTGCGTGTACAAAAGCTTTTAAGAATTACTTATTTACGACCAACACGAAACAAATAACAAAAAAAAGTTCTTTCCAGATTGAACAGCTAACGAATCGCTCGCGCACTCAATTTATTTATTTAATCGTATGACAAAATACAGAAGCATAATATACGTATATTCAATAAATTAGGTATTAAATGTCAACACTAAGACCAGTCAGCCATTTAATGGCTTCGTCGCACAAGGTGATCAGGTCATCTGGAGGACCGGCGGTATAGCGTGATATAGGGCAGTCTTCAATTATGTGCTGGATGGTTTGAGCCACAGCACCGCACGTGTAAGCAGGAGAGTCGACCCATCCGCAGCGGTGTTTATAATGAGCGCAACGACCGTGACCAGTACGAAGCCTGTTGAGTCTACACCAGTCTCGCCTTGAAAGCTCCGATCCTTTTATTTTGGATCCTGGTGTAATTATGGAGCCTAGTTTTCCCGCCATTAAGGAAATCCACGTTTCGGACCATTCGCGTCGCAAGTCGAATTTGCCGTCTACTAGCTCCCTAGCGATGCTGTATGAAGGCTTTCTTGATTTAAGGCGATGCTGAGCAGGTGCTAGAAACTCTTCGTATATTGGGAGACGGGGGTTGCTACGAATCTTGACGGCTTCCCTCAGTAAGGCATCTTTCCTCCTCAAGTCCGGCGGTGCGATACGGGAGAGAACTGGCAGCTAGTGGCAAGGGGTAGATTGGAGCGTCCCAGAGATGACCCTCATGGCTTTGTTTAACTCGACATCCACTTTGTTGGTATGGGCGCTACCCAGCCAGGCCGCCGCACAGTATTCGCCCGTGGAAAACACCAAAGATAGCGCCGACGTTCGCAACACTTCGGCATTAGCTCCCCAGGAGGTGCCGCTAAGTTTTTGGACGATGTTATTGCGAGTCTGGAGCTTACTTGCTGTTGTGGACAAATGTTGTTTGTACGTCAATGAGCGGTCGAGGGTGACGCCGAGATATTTAGGACAGAAGTTGTGTCTAACTAGTGCTCCATTCAAATGCACCTTGAGCTCACGCTTTGCAAGTTGATTGTGCAGGTGAAAACAACACACTTCTGTTTTGCTGACGCTTGGTGTTAGTCGCCAGGTTCTAAAGTAGTTAATAGTTCCAGGTCACCAATTAGCGTAGACTCCAGGCTGTTGAAATTTTTGCTTTGAACTACGAGGCAGATGTCATCAGCGTAGATGAACCTACGTGCAATGGTTTTTGTAAGGTCAGAGATGTACAGGTTGAATAAAATGGGTGCCAACACGGATCCTTGGGGTAGCCTATTACTTAATGCTCTGACGTCGCTAACCTTCGAGCCCAAGTAGACGTTAAACCTTCGTTGAGTAAGCATATTGGAAATCAGGTTGGCAATAGTCAAGCTTGGGACAACCGAAAGAAGCTTGAAGATTAACCCCTCCCTCCAGACAGTGTCGTAAGCTGCAGTGAGGTCGACAAATACGGCTCCGGACTTCAGCCCTTTCTGGAAACCATTTTCCAGGTGTGTAGTAAGGGCAAGGACCTGGTCTGTACAACTCCACCCAGGTCGAAAGCCCGCCTGTTCTACTGGGACCACACGGTCTATGAGAGGCGCTGAGATAAATGAGTTTTTCAAGCAGCTTATAGCAATTACTAAGCAGCGCTATAGGGCGGTAACTGGAAGGGTCATCCTCTTTTTTCCCCGGCTTTAATAGTGCTATAACTTTTGACTCCTTAAACGTTCTGGGGAGTTAATTGCGACTGAGAACGTCGGAAAAGAAGATAGCGAGCCATTTTACAGCGTTAGAGCCCAGATTAAGCAAGAACTCATTATAGACTCCATCTGCTCCCGCAACTTTCCCAGCCTGTAGCTCTTTAATCGCGAGATGGGTTTCTTCGGCCGTAAAAGGTCTTGCCAGCTCTGGATCCTCTGCGAAGTTTGATTCCAGCTCCTTGATCTTTTTCTTAATCTTTTTGGTCTCAAATTTGTCGCCCTTAGCTCTGGAGGTTGAAACCATCTTATTTGCAATTACGTTTGGTTTTATCCAAGTGGTCGGTCGTGGTGATGTCGTCTTCCCCGTGAGTTTGTTCAGAACATTCTACGCTTTACGGCTTGACCGCTTGAAGTCCATTGATTGCACAGTATCCTTCCACTTCTTAACCCGGTTGGCGTCCAGGGAAAGTAAGAGCTCGGTTCCTATCGAACTGTCTCCAGTTGCCTGGTAGATTCTGTACAGATTTTCGCTTTCACTGCTCCATCCAGGGATATACTCTTTCCTGAAGCCTCTACAAATATGACGCTTTGCGGATGAATGCATGAAACCTAGAAATCGGTCGTAGCTTTCTGCTTTAGGAGGGATGAAGCGAGTACCAGCATCGACAAATTTGGTAAAACCGCTCCATTCCGCACGCTTGAAATTCCAACGAGGAAGGGGCATCGAGCTAGCAAGGGGGATCTTTGTGCCCACATCTACAATGACTGGCCTGTGCTGGCTGTTTGGAAAGTCTTTTAGGACTAACCGGTTTGCAGAAAGGGGTCTGCCCGTATGATCCTTGGTGACGAATGTCATGTCGGGGTTGTAATCCTTCCTTCATCGAGCCGAATGGAAGGTGCCTTTGTCTTTGGCGTCAAACACGAGGAACAGATTATGTGATTCGGCCCACTGTGCCAGGGTTAGCCCGTTGGTGTCGTCTGCGGAGTAGCGCCATAGTGTATGGTGACTATTGAAATCGCCTGTATAGATGCATGGGTGATCAAAGATGGGAGGACCATTGTTTGCCCAACTCGCCAGTGGGGGCTTATATATGTTGGCTATTTTAAAATCATCAACCTGAGCGACGATGATAAAATTGTCAGCGGTGGCGTCGGAGAATATCACACTAGTGTCCTTTAAATCAGATCGATAGTAGGTAGCGATGCCTTAGCTGCGGTGGTTGAGCGCTTTGAGAAGTGTAAAGCCGGGGATGAGTCCTCTATTTTCGATGTCCTGATCGTCACTGGTATGGGTTTCCTGTATGTTCAGGACGTCGATTTTATTTTCTTTTAAAAGTCTAGAAATGTAGTCGCATTTCGGTCTGCTAATACCTTCTACGTTGAGTTGACAAATACGGACTGAAGGTCCGAGATCTCTGGTCTGAGTGCTCATTGTGATAGTGTATATCGTAGTATTCGCTTCTGTACAGTCGCTGCGAGGCTCTTAATAACAAAGTGCAGTGCAGCGGCCAAAGTTGAGTACTCTTTAGCACCACCCAGGGAACACGTGCAGGGTATCTAAGGTAAATCCTGCGGACGCGAGTAATCGTTGTCCCCCCAACCGCGCACTCAATATTTGACTTGTTCGACCAATATGCCCGTCGCTTTTATGTTTTTAATTAGAAGTCTGCTGAAGAGCATTCACTGGCTCTATTCTTAATGATTACTTATCATATGTGTATATAGACTAGCTCAATGCCATGTCAATTGCGCAACTTTGCGGTTCGTTTGAGTAATTAAATCATGTAAAGTAAACAAATCGTGTAAGAATGTGCTTCTTATTTCTAGCTGATCATATCCTCGGATGGTACCGTGGGTATGTGCTACGAGCACAGCGCGGCTGAAGGCGTGGCGGTGGTCCGTCTGGCAGAGCGGGCCTTGGCTCGGGCTGTAGTGGCGGCTCGGCCAGCGCCGCCGCCCGCGCTGCTGCCGGCCCCGCAGGCCATGAAGTGGACGCTCACTACGGATGTGGAGCGGATGATTGAACAGGCTGGCAGAGAGATTGACCGGTATGCCACCATTATGCTTCGGCTTCAGCCATCATAAAAACGCTCGGAGATATGGCGTTGGATGCCAGGATAAGCATATTCGCTCATATCAAAAATCTAATTTTATTTTAATGTTTCAGTAACATCGCTGACCTGGATGTGAAGGTGTACACCTACAAGAACTACGGGCGAGAGTACATGAAGAGCTGCCGAACCAGTCCAGATGTCTACATTCAATTGGCTATGCAGTACGCCTATTACAAGTGAGATGCTAAGAGAATAAAATTGCCGAATTATATTTGCGAGAGGATGTGTGTCAATATTATTTTGTGGGCTCCTATTAAGAGTACCTATAGTTAATTATTTGCCTATTTCGTAGGATGTACGGAAACCTAGTCTCCACCTACGAGTCAGCATCCCTCCGCCGCTTCCTACAAGGCCGCGTTGACAACATCCGCTCAGCCCACCAGCCTGCCCAAGCCTGGGCCAAGGCCATGTGCGCCGACGAAACGCCCCCCCTCTCCGATGCAGACGACAGCCAGAAAAAGGTGTCTTTTAATTTGTACGGGGTGAGAAACTTGAAGCCACACTTTCGCTGTTAGACGCTTGTGAGTCAATGTCTAGATCGGAATCCAGCAGGTGGTCGCGTTTAAACAAATATCGACATGTCTTTATGGACTATGTCCTCCCAGATGTTTTTCTTGACTTGTTTGTTTCGTTAATTGTAGTAAATATTAACGGCATCTCGACCACCAGAATAATGTTAGTTTTTAAGACTATTCACGCTCTAGAAACTTGAACTAGAAAGTTGACTAGTCTTAAAACCAAAATTGTAGATTGTGGGAGTAGCAAGTGTGTGCATCTATGTTAGAGGCTTAGTCACAAATAAATTATACATATTGCTTCGTACTACGAAACCGATGTTTGACCCTAAGTGTATATAAAATACTAGTATACTATACATACGCGCCATGTGTGTCTCTCATTCGGACACATCATTTCTGTTTGAGACATATGATTTATCTGTAAGTACTAGGGATGTAACAAATATTCGTATTCGCATTCGTGAATATCTGCACGTTTTTGCATATTCGCAAAATTCAATGCGAATATTTGCGAATATTTTTAGAGCATTTTATCAAAAAACTATATTGGAAAGGAAATCCCAATCCGGTCAGATGTCTTTTAAATATCTTCATGAAAGATACATATATAATTGGATGCCGTTAAGAAAAAATGTGTCAACCCACATTCGTTTTGCAAAAAAAGTCAACTTTAAGCATAATTTTTTAGAGTTGACATCTTATTGCAAAACGAATGTGGGTTGACACATTTTTGCTTAACAGCATCCAATTGTTGTTTCATGATTTCGAATATATTCAGGTTAACAGAACATAGAAGTTTGGTGGTATCTACTAAGTGCCTATATAAAATTCGTTTTCTTAACATTCGGTTGGAAAATATCACGTCTGAATCATTAAACTATTTATACCACAATTTTCCTTATACCAAGGTTATTGACCCCATATTCGTGTTCCCATTTGCGAATAAATATGAACGGCAAGTGATCGCATTCGCGAATGTTCAAAAAACAGTATGCGTTACATCTCTAGTAACTACCTAGGTCTTATTTTCATATTTTATTTTACGAGTACTCGTATATTGCTGAGAATTCGCTTATATTCTCTGCCTTTTTTCTGTCTGTAAACCATAGACAATTTTCAGGAACAGAAGAAACTGGAGCTCTTCGAGGAAGCAGCCAAAAAGCAAACAGCTATCATGGAAGCTAACATTCTGGGTCGGGGCATCGACAACCACCTTCTAGGGTTGAGGGAAACGGCCAGGGCGCAGGGTCCCCTGCCGGAGCTGTTCACTGATCCAACGTACAAGCTGATGAATGAGTTCAAGCTGAGCACCAGTCAGGTATATTCACAGTATATTTTGCTATGACCCTAAAAAGACGATCATTTTAAGTGAAGTAAGAGAAATACGGGGGTAAGTACCCAAGTGGAACACTTGTATGGAATTTTTATGCTGTTCCTCTTTCCCATGGCAATATATAAACTATATTTCTCTTACTCCACCTGATCTTAATCTATGATTTCGCGGTAGACATCGCTGGTAAAAACTCTTGATAAATTAAAAATGGAACCAGGAGGCCTAACGTGAACCTCGTAAATCGAAATTTCGTTAACTGCGTCTGTTTCGCTCGAATCAGAAAGAGCGATAGAGTGGAAGATAAAAAAATTTCGATTTTCGTAGTTCGTGGTAGACTCTCAGAACGTCGCGATAGATGGAACCGTGAGTTTCGACAGCGCGCAAAAATGTAACTATTATTACGTGGTCAATATATCTGCATAGTACGTAGTAGCTACTGTGCAAAAATTAGGTAGTCCGTAGCCAGAATTGCAATTAAGATAAGGCAATTTAAGGTTAGGTACGGCATGTCCAATTTTTTTTTTTTTTTAATAAATAAATAAATATTATTGGACAATCTTACACAAATCGACCTAGTCCCACAGTAAGCTCATTAAGGCTTGTAGTGTGGGTACTTGACGACGATATATATAATAGATAAATACTTAAATACATAGAAAACATCCATAACTCAGAAACAAATATCTGTGATAAACACACAAATCAATGCCCTGACCAGGATTCGAACCCGGGACCTCCTCCTTCGTAGGCAGGGTCACTACCGACTAGGCTAGGAGGCCGTAGGTAATTTTAAGGTTAATAAGAGTCGATGGTCGTTTTTAATGTAGGACATTAGTATTTGATGGCAAGGCATTGTTCCATAATGCCCTCCTCCTCTAGCTACGGCCCTTTATAGAGGCTTGATAAAATTACTGTTCTGATCCCAGGTGGCCACAACCACCGACGATACATTCATGGGCTACGGAGCTGTCGTTCCCGACGGCTACGGCTGCAGCTACAATCCCAAGAAGGACAGCGTCATCTTCTGCATCTCGTCGTTTGTGTCGTCCAGCGTTACCAACACAGAAGCCTTCCGGCAATCGCTGCAGGAGGCGCTGGACTCTATGAAGCTCATGTTCCAGCATCGGCAGACTTAATAAGAAGCACCAGGATCATGGTGAGGAGAATGCGGATCAGGAGTGGTGGTAATGTATGAAGATGGAAGTTATTGAAGGTGGGTTACAAAAAATTCATTGCCTTGTTTTCCGCCCCAAAAATAGGATCGGAATTGATTTTTGTATAAGACGGAGTGAACTTCATATATTTTTTATGTAAAGTATTCGGAATTTAGTAGTTCAATACAACGAGACATAAAAGAAACATCAATTCGCAACAGTGAAATAGTCAAAAACAAGACAATGAATATAATTTTGAGCTTGACCCAGTAAATGTGTCGATTTTTGACCAGATAATGTGAATTAGGGAATATGATATTAATCGATCTCACCACATAATTATTAAAAATACAAGTTGTACTTATGCAAATACATGTTAGATACGTGTTCGTTGATTGCACAAATAAAAGTTTAATGATGAAATTAGTGAATTACAATAAAATTTACCTTGAATTGAAACTATCAGCGTGTGGTTTGATATTGGAAATAAAAATAGGTGATATTATGAAAAGAAGTACGTTTGACGCTTTCGAAGCGATCTCTTAAATGTTTAATAATATTTACGGTTTACAAAATTCTGAATTCTAAGTATTCTGTATGTAATACGCACAGTGTGTAGTTGTAAGATGGTTGTAAGAATGTCGACTTTGTAGAGTAAGGGAACTAAAACATATCAAGAAGTATGTCCTTAAAATGTAGATGTAAGTGTTCTAACGCTTACAATTGTATGCAAAGTATTCTAGTCATAAGATCTAGTTCAATTTGTTAAAAACGTATATTTAGATATATGAGTATGAGTAGGTATTTTATTATGTGTTTAAATGCAAATACACAGTATCATATCATTGCTATTGTAGGGTTTATTTGTGATATAATTATCAACCAGGATAAGTAATATTTATTAATAAAATAATATTTATTATTGAATGTTTGAGATCTATATTATACACGTAAATTATTATGTGACATTAGATGCACAATGTTTTTAAATTCGGCTTCTTTATTGAGCTACTTATAGAATTACCTACTTATACCAAAGATTGTTTAACATTTACACTCCCTAGGTACTAAAATTATTTATAATATATTATATACCTACACGTAATGTGTCATACAATGCACAAATTATTTATTGCAAATTTGCATATTTATAAAATACCCTTATATAGCATATTAGTTCTGTAATTAAAATATTGTATACATTTGTTGTTACTTTATAAATAGTGCCATTCCACGTATTTAAATATTAAATGCTAAAAAAAGCTATGAATAAGTCTTAATTTAATATGACTGCAAATATTTATCCTAAATGTTATACTTTGTGGTCTTAAAAAATATATATTATTAATCTTAAAATACTATACATACTTAAGTATTGAATCCTGGGTATTACGTACTTATGGGTGTTTTGAAAAAAAAAACAATAATGTTATACTTCTTCTGTTCTTATAAACTCTTTTAGAGATATGTACATGCCGTGGTTATAATTTAACAATAATACAATTTAAAAGGGATAATAGTGTTAAAAATATTATTATACCCGATAAAAACATCTTATCGCACATTATTTATATAAATAAATATATGAAAAATGTGAAATACATACAAATTCTGTGCTACATTCTACATTATAAACCACATCAAGTATTATGCTTCATCCATAAAAAAACTCGAATTAATATATGTACCTACCTACTTGCCTAAAAGCATAGAGTAACAATTATTTTTGCATGGTTCGTATTTTGTACCTACCCACAGATTGATTATAAACATATTTTCCTTAAAAAATGGAACCATGTTATAAGTCAGAAATACCTATAAAACTGTCTATGTACACACATATGCACTTAGTAGGTATCTAGCCTACTCAGTTAAATAGTATTTTTTTTGCTTAAATATAAAATAAAACAAGAGTTTTCATTATCCAGCCCAATACAAATGTTGGATAGACACTGCATTTAAATGTTACTCGTTGTATTGTAAGGTTGTAACTCTAACTTGGTAGTTGTAAGGTAAACTATACATATCAAATGTCAACGATCATGTTAGACATGAGCAAGAATATCAAATACATATCAATTGTTAGGTTTAAGTGTAACGGATACATATCAAATTGTATTAACTTATAAGTAAATATAAGATTTGTAGATCTAAGTGAATGTTACGAATAGTTCAATTATTGAGTGATAGATGTCGATCGCTGTTCAAAAAAAGTAGGTACACAACGCCATCTGTTGTCAGATAGCGTTACTAATTAGTAATTGTGTTAGATCCAATCATGTTCTCATTGTTCTTTGTTAATTAGTAAAAAAAACTAGAAACAACATTTTAATTTAAAAAAATATATTTTTGTCAGTTATATTTTGGATGAGGAAATGATAAGAATTATCTTAGTCACTTTAGTATTATTTTATGATAAGTGATGCCAGCACATGAATATGATGCAATAATTAGGTACTTTCCTGGGTAAAAAAAATATAATTTTATTTAGCCCGTCAGTTAGATTATCAAAAAAAATTGGACACGTATTTTTTATTTTGTCAATCAAACAAAAATTGGTGAAGATATCGCCCGTTCAAGTTCCGCGTGACGTCACATTATACTAAAAATTGTACTGAAATGTGACGTCACGTAGAACTTTAACGGGCTATATCTTCACCAATTTTTGTTTGATTGACAAAATAAAAAATAAGTGTCCAATATTTTTTGATAATCTAACTGACGGACTAAATATATTTTTTTAGGAAAGAAGCCAATTGTTATCAACTTAATGCGAATAGACAAACAAAAACATAACCTTATCCACAAATAGATACCACTAGCGACATCTAGTATAATAGTAGGGCAAACTACTTACTTATAAGTTGAACCAGAGAGTATATATTAGAGCGGCTCAGTCCAAGAACTTTTTGAAACTCCAACTCTGAAGCGCCATCTGATCGAGTTACTACGGTACGCTACTCGTTACTCACTACACAGTGAAACCTCCTTTTTGTAAAGGGTCGGCAACGCGCATGTGACATCTCTGGAGTTGCAGACGTCCATAGGCTACGGTAGCTGACTACTCACGTCGCCTAATAAAAATTATATTATTAACACAAAAATCGCAAAATGTCCAATTTATCAAAAAAGCCGTTAATAAATCCAAAGCAACCTGGCATATTATTAACAACCCAAAAACGAAATGCCCAAAGGAAGCCATCGGAAAGATTAATTTTGAAGGTAACATTATTACAAATCCGAAAGAAGTAGCTGAAGCGTTTAATAATAAGTTTATTGAGCAAACTTATATCACTAGTAATAATGATGATGGTATAAATAATAACAGATTATTTAATACAATGACATTTAATTCACCCAATTCAATATTCATGGTACCAACAATTTCGGATGACATTCATATAATTATAAATTCATTGAAAAATACGAATAGTACAGGGATTGATGGACTAGATACTAGAATTATTAAATCAGTTGCACACATTATCTCGACACCTTTAAGTTATATAGCAATTATATAATATTTTAATATTTCCATTCCATTTTAATTATAATATTTCCGGATCGACTGAAAACATCTATTATAAAACCTCTGTACAAGAAAGATAATAAACTTGATATTAATAACTATCGGCCAGTAGCTTTAATTCCAATTTTCTCAAAAATATTTGAAAAGGTCATTTATAACAAAATTAGCTCATACTTTGAAAATCATAACTTATTTGCCAAAGAACAAAATGGGTTTCGCAAAAACAAATCAATAAACCTGGCTATATATGATCTACTCCAAATAATCATGACAAATGTTGACAAGACAACACCGGTCTGTGCAGTTTACATGGATATGACGAAAGCTTTTGACTTCGTCGACCATAGCCTGTTATTAGAAAAGCTGTATAAATATGGTATACGAGGCAACGTCCACGATTTAATTAAATCATATTTAAGTAATCGAAAACAAATAACTCAAATAAATAGAATTTGTCTCGAAACAAAAACAGAAATATTTTATTCATCAGATCCACGTGAAATAACAAGCGGAGTACCACAAGGGAGCGTTTTAGGCCCTTTGTTGTTCATCATATACATTAATGACCTCCCTCAAGCCGTTAACTACCCCATGACACTTTTTGCTGATGACAGCACAGTAATCGTTACAGGAGAAGACCTACAGACATATCAATATAACATCAATAGAACGCTTGAATTAATAATTGAATGGATGAATAAAAATAAATTAAAAATTAATACACGTAAAACAAAAATAATGAATTTCAGACAAAGAATTAACAAAACCCCAAATTTAATTGTTACATATAAAAACCGGCTAATCTCGCACTTAGCCGGTTTTTATATGAAGTTTCTTCGTGCCAAGTTTCAAGTTTCTGAGTTTACGGAAAGTACCCTTTAGGTTTTGAGTTTCTTGCGATTACTCAGTTTTAGAATATGCGACTTAAATTGCTATTTATTTTGATTGCGTTGATATAAAAGTTTGGTTTTGCTACATCTGAAAGGTCCTATAGCCCTGAGTATTTGACATGAATTTTCAATTTAATACATCCACGCGTTTACGAGGGAAAAGGTAGTAAGTTTAAAATTTAAAAAAATATGTGTTTGTATGATTTTACTAAAAATGTCTACTTTTTGTAATTTTTCCATTGTCTATGCTATATGACGTTGCTTCGTGCCAAATTTCAAGTTTCTGAGTTCACGGGAAGTACCCCATAGGTTTTTCGAGTGCCGAAACTCTACAATTTGCAGCATAAACGACTGTATCTTTTGATTGCGTTGGCCTTTAAGTTTGATTATTTTACAGCTCTAAGGGACAATATGCCTGAGTATTTGATATAAATTTCAGCTTGATACCTCCACGCGTTCCTGAGAAAAATGGTCTTGACAGACAGACAGACGGACAACAAAGTGATCCTATAAGGGTTCCGTTTTTTCCTTTCGAGGTACGGAACCCTAAAAATGAAAAAATAGATGAAACTGAAATGACACATTTTCTGGAATTTTTAGATAGTAAATTAACTTGGACGGACCAAATTGATACGATATGTAGTAAACTGGATCGATATTCTTATGCCTTGTGTAACCTGAGAAAAGTAACTGACCAGTCCACCGTGCTTATCGCGTATCACGCTTATGTTACATCTACTTTGCGGTATGGAGTTATGTTCTGGGGAAACTCTGTAGACAGAGAAAGGGCTTTTATAGCACAAAAAAAATGTTTAAGGGCTGTATGCCATATTTTTCTTCCGGAGTCATGTAAACCACTGTTCATTAAACTTAATATACTAACACTGCCTTGTCTGTACATCTATGAAATAGCAACATATGTAAAAAATAACATAAGTAACTTTAAAAAGCTCAATAGCATTAGACACCGTGAAAAAATATGCACGTATTCATTTGACACTGCCTTGTTTTCTAAAAGTGCGTTTGGAATGGCACCCAGAATATATAATAATCTGCCAAAATCTATCTTAGACTGTAAAAATGTAGTACAATTTAAGAAAATGCATCTTGACTTTCTGGTAAAGAAAGCATTCTACTCTGTTGAAGAATATCTGAAAGACTCATTTTATCACGGCAAGTTTGCGTAATGCACCTGATGTAATATACCTAGTGCTAGTGTGTATGTCTTTCCCGACCACGGAACGTGCTAGTGCTATTATTATGTTACGTGTGTGTGTCTTAGTTTTGTTAGTAAAAGTACTTTCTAATATTAAGTATTTAGTTTGTCATTAGTTTGACTGTTTGTTTTGTACGCCTTATGGCAAAAACATGGTGATTCACTACCAATTGTAACTTCATTTCAAATACCTGTGTCTTTACAAAGAAATAAATGATTATGATTACTCATAACACATCAATATTTGAGCATGTAAAGTTAAAATTACGTTACTGCCACGGATAAAAAGCTTATCATAGTAAAATCGGTTGTGGTAATGCTAGCCATTGCCTACCGTTTTCGAACACGTTTTAGAGAACTTACAATGTGAGTGTGGATAAAAAAAAACTAGATGGCAAATGTCATTTCCTCTTACATTTTGGGTACCTAACTTTAATTTGTTCTCAGTGTTGGAGCTTCAAAAAGTTCTTAGGCTGTAGCTATCTATATATAAATATATATATGTATAGTCTCTGATTGAACATACCCTGGTGTAAACCACGCCGTAACACAGATCCGCCGTTACAGTCCCTTACAGACTACGGTCGTCGTTGTCAACCGTTATACTTCTTCTGAACATACCCTTGACAATTGATGGGCTCCTAGTAGATTTACCGGGAATGTGATTATGAAATGGCTTCAATGTGGTAAAATAGTCAATCACTAGATTGTTAGACTACTTGTTAATTGTTCGTTATATATAGATCTAAGCGTAATGTGTGGAACTATAGTCTACTCGTATAACGTACGACCATGGAGGATTTTCTTAATTTTTCTGAGCTCCTCGTATTGTAAAGTAAAATCAAACTGTCGCCAGTTTACTAGTGTAATAATTATCGTCATCAACCCGTTCTTCGAGTTACGCACGAGTACTAACACTCCCAGGGCTTGAAAATGGAGACTTAAGCTCTCCAAAACTCGTCGCACAGTGTCTAAACTTAAATTGTTATATTATAATACAGAACAAAGTCCTCTGTGATCGTTTAGTTTAGTGCCACAAGTTTGCTTTGAAACTTAATTGTTATGCTTTACTGTAGATTATATTGGAATAACGGGCAGTCAGAGCGATATGTAAAAGAAATGATTGTATTCTGTACATTTTGTTACCTAATTTGATAATCATAATCGTCTGTTAGGTACGAATCAAACACTTGTTGCGAAATATTCAATTTATTGTGTAAAAGTTCAGCAAGATGATAAAACGAAATTAACTACTATACTATGCGAGAGAAAAACAATGAAGGTACTACTTACCGTTTTTTTCTTATTAAACGATCTTGACATCAAAACAGATAAAAAAATGACAAACCATATCTCTCGACTGTTTCCTAGTGTAGCTAAGATCACCAGTACCTGTGCGTTAGCGGTAGAGGAGACTGGGGACACTTGATCCAACTGGAAATATGACTATATTATACATATATATGAAGTAACTCAAACCAGTACCAGTTATGTCTTACTTAAATTCATATCCTTGATAAAATAACGCAGTATCTGTAATGAAATGTCTATGTGTCAATACTTAGGTTGCTTACACGAGGTTTTTTTGGCGATAAAACTGTTTGTTATTGTCCAATCAATGTTTTTGTGATTTTTGTGGTGTAAAGAAAGAATATTTATTACCTGACGCAGAACTCCAAGTACTACTAAAATAACTTGTATTTTTTGGAATCTGAATAGTAAATCCACTATTAAAGGTAGTTTTAACGTTTAAACTTACATTTACAAGCAATTATTTGCAATGTCAATTTTTCAAGGGTATAGTGTCCCCAGTCTACCCTAAGCAACTAGCATATCTGTTAGCGCGAGTAACTAAGCATATCAGTAGATTGTATGTCCAAATGTCAATTGAATGTTGCTCTCAATAAATCATTATTGGAAAATATATTGTTTTATTCATGATTTTATGAACCCCGATTATTATTATTATTGGAAAATAAATTATTTTATTCATGATTTTATGATTTTATTAGGTGACCCGGTAAAATTACCGCCAACGTCCACGGACTCCCATCGATCTCAACTTTACTCCTACGCCAGTCCTACCGTATCTTACCCCACTCCCACTGACTCGTTCGCCAGTTTACCGTATTCCACCACTGTCCCACTCTCCTTTTCTCTTCCATCGACTCCCACACCCCTCCCATCGACTCCTACGCCAGTCTCACCGTCTCCCATCCCACCCACTCCTATTGACTTTCAATTTTCTCCTAACTACTCGTACTCGTGATTCACTTCCATAACTAGACCATTTTTATTTTTATTTCTTATTAATATTTTAATAGTTATTCTGCTGTTCTGGGAGGATATAAATTAAAAAAACAAATGATAATGAAAATCGTTTTAGCCGTTCTTGAGTTATAAATGGTGTAACCGACACGGCTTTGTTTTATATTGTTGTTAATAGGTGCAACTTTCAATCAGTAGGTCACAGTTCTATCCCCGGCTCGTACATGATATTGAGCTTTTAGGAATGTATGTACGAAATATCATAGTGCTAACCAACCTATAGAGAAATGATGTAGCGGCCAAGGTACTCAAAACTATCGGAACATGCACTTCATGCCTGCCTTGACAATAGAGACGTTGTAGCGATATTTCTGACCACCTTGGCCGCTTCGATTTATTTTGTGGCGGCTGTTCAGTCACCGGCAATAGTATCTTCCTACACGAAGGCCTCAAAAATATGTGACACGCTCTTATGGCTCTACAAATAAGAGCGTGTCACATATTTTTGCGGTCTTCGTGTAGGAAGATACTATTGCCAGCTGCCGGCGACTATACCTAACAAAATAAAAGGGTAGTTTCATATCTGCAGATTAATAATAAAAATCAGAAAGAAATGGATTTAATATTTATTATTCCTCAATCTCGTCCAACATGAAACAATTATATACATACAACAATTTATCTCTTAACAACATATAAGTCATTCCCTAAAATCGTGACTAAAACCAGAGATAGACATGAACTTAAAATAAACGAATCATTTACCTATATGACAAAAAATGATGGCCTGACACGTTTTTGGTAAGATTAAAATATCATGTAAAATTATCAGAGATATGTTTTTTTAACGTAGTCATAAAATATTTAAAAATATTGTCGATCGTAAATTCAATTAGGGTAAGGGATTTCCATGACCCTTACCATATTTGGATCTACGATCAACTATATATTGAATTCATTAAATTGCATAATTTAGTCATAAAACCGTATTATAAATGATAAAATTAAATTGTGGAAGTGGAAACAGCCTATTGTATATAAAAACCAATTGTAAATGCATTTCTTCATACGTATACTTCCGCTTAGCTAGTTTTAAAATACATTTTCCTAATATTACTAGTCACCGTCAAAGCGCAGCCATCAAGAAGTTTGCATACATCTGGGCGTTATAGTATGTTCAGATATTTATGATTGCGACTTCACAGGCGTTTATTAACCTACACCGTAACAAATGTTCTGTAAAACTAGTAAAATGTATAAAAGAATGTTATAACAATTTGAGTAAGTAGGTACTAAACATTTAATCAGATTTCGTATTTAATAGATCTAATAATATAATTTCACAAGATATTGGTGAGATAAATGGATATAAGAGTATGATAAAGAAAAAGCATAATATTTCATAGTTATATAGCTAGTATTTCTGACTAGATCCGAGGATATCAAATATTTGTTAACACTGTTTTAATCAACCCGAAAAAAAACAAATGATACAAAAATATCATCTGCTGGTTTTGTAATTATTCTACCAATATATTGTGCATTATATATTTAAATCAATTATATTACTTCAAGGGCAAAAATTTATCATAATCTTCACTGTTTGGACTGATTATATGTCAGCTTGAAACCTGCAGTGTAAACTGATGGTAAGTAAAATTTATATAAAACATATATCGTCAGATAAAATGTTACACTATTAAAGCACTATTAAGTCACCAAGTCTTACTAAGAGACCAGGCCGGATTGAGCTGCTCTAAGGGTAAAAATATTTTACACAGTCTAGCTTTATACAAGGTGCTAACAAATTAGTCACGGATATTTTAAGAGATAATACATTACATTAAAACAATTAACTTTTAACTGTAATTAAGGAACCTTTGTATATCATTTTTTTTAAACTTATATAGATGTCATATACAAAGGAAAAAGTGACCTAGGCCTCCGGTGCCCAGGGCTGGGATCGAACCAGCGTCTTCTGCATTCGCGGCAGACGCCTTTACAACTTGGCATCATTTTTTTCATTTACCATTTTTATCATTTTTTTATCATTTCTTTTGTTTTCATTTACCGAACAAAAAAAATATTATAATTAATTTTTAAAATAACCATCCCCTATAATCTACCTGTCAAGATGTTTAACACTGTCATGTCACGTCAAAAGTTTTTTTCTTAAATGTCATTATGATTCGGGTCTAAAGAGGTTTCATTTAATTATCTTATTAACAGAGTGTTTTAACGTAGGAAACTTGTTTTCTAGTTTTCTCCAAAAAAACATAACAAAACCTATGATGTTTCATACTTAAATATACTCCGAGAACCGAGTACTATCAGCGATAAAAATATCCGTGACTAATTTGTTAGCACCTTATATAGACCGAGGCTAATTGGATCTTAGTGCGAAACGGATATATTTAAGCATTTTTGTAAAATTCCTAAGTTTGCGCACCTATTCATTATACTCTATGGATTGCGCTACGGCGGCGTGCGAAGGTCAAACCCGACGCTGGACGCTGATTGGTTTTCCGCTTCCTGCGATCTTATGATTTTGACAAAAATGCTTCTTGATCTTCGTCCTACGCTTCGATTCGCCCCGGTCTACCCTAAATATAATTTATTCTAAACCTTATTTATGTGTTACAGTGTGGGAACACCCATCACACCATCTGTCGGATAGTATGAAAACGTAGTTCCATGAAAGTTGACTTTGCCTTACCTCCACTCGATTCACACATTGTCAAAAAGGTTTACAATTATAGTCGTACAGTTTTTAAAAACTGTGCTCCGTTTTGTATTCGCGCGAGAATATTTCTCATAGTAAATGGAGCCCGTTATCGAGTCTTACAATATATAGGTAGTACCTATAGGCTATAACTTATGGACTAAGAGCTGGCAACGTCAGATATGACACAATATATTTTTACTACTCAGTATGTTTTTACTAATTTGTGTGATTTGTTCAACCTGGACCTGGTTCTGTCCGGACCTGGGTATGTCCTTAAACTACGCCAAAAAGAGAGGTATGGGTACTGCGAATGACATCTCGCTAAGTGTGGTAGGGCACGTTCAGCGAATATCATCGCTCAAATCTGGAGCAGAGCCCGACTGGGGAAGTACCTCCACCTTACAGAAAACCACAGCCAAATAGCACTAGACCCTACTCATAGTGTTGTGTTCCTGCTGGTGAGTAAGGTTGCCAAAGAGCTCAAAGAGGACCCAGTGTGTTGACGATGAGGGACCTTCTTGTTCCTTTAGTCGTCAACACAGTGAATCCTCCTTTTTGTAAAGGGTCGGCAACGCGCATGTGACTCCTTTGGAGTTGCAAGCGTCCATAGGTTACGGTAGCTGCTTACCATCAGGCGGGCCGTATGCTTGTTTGCCACCGTCGTGGTATAAAAAAAAAAAAAAAAAAAAACCTTGTTCGTTTTTTAAATGTCTGATCTTAAAATTGGTGTTTTATTAATAAATAACGCTGTTTAGAGGAACTTTCCCGGTTGGCATTCGTAACATTCATCGTTTTTCACCTGAAATGAAAATAAATTGGTATAAGCATGGTTTAATCATCAAAGACAAATCAATAGAAAGTTAAGAGATAAATTCACAGCGTGAAAACATTTTCGCTTTGAACGCCGTGTGCGAGTCGGACTTTCGTTACGTTCCGTACCATTATCTATAAAAAAAACCGGCCAAGTGCGTGTCGGACCAAGCATAATGGAGGGTTCCGTACCTTAAATGGAATAAGAAACAAACTAATAACAAAAGGTCGTATCTGATGCCAATGGAAGACGTTTTTTGGAGATAACTCAAAAATTACTGAACTGATAATCAAAATAATCTTCGTAGAAACTATGTAATAAAGCGCATCTTCTGCAATTTTTTCATATTTTTTGGACTTACCGATCAAAATATTTTTTTCTGCCATTTGACTACATAACTAAATAGCGGCATACAAAATACACCTTATGTTCATGTCTGTTGTATGAGAGCCCCATTAAATATTTATTTTATTCTGTTTTTTTCTTTAGTATTTGTTGATATAGCGGCAACAGAAATACTTCATCAGTGAAAATTCATTCGGAGGCCAAGACCCACTTTGGGTCACTGCGCCAGAGGAGTAAGTAGTAGTAAGTAGTGAAAATTTCAACTGTCTAACTACCACGGTTCATGAGATACAGCCTGGTGACGGACAGACAGACGGACAGCGGAGTCTTAGTATGGTCTTTACCATTGCGTACCTCCCCAATCGACCACATTATAAGCGATAATATTTCAAGCGCGTTGTATAGACAAACTTTTTAAAAGTGGTTAATCAAAATAAGTACTCGACGGTATTTTCCTAAGTTGCTTGGAATTTCTCATCATTACACACGGCCTCCTAGCCTAGTCGCTAGTGACCCTGCTTATGAAGCAGGAGGTCCCGAGTTCGAATCTTGGTCAGGGCATTTATTTGTGTGTTTATCACGGAGTTCCTGAGTTATGGATGTTTCTATGTATTTATCTATATCTATTATAGTATTTATGTAATGGGGATCAATGTTACTCTGCGTCCGTAGGAAACACCTTAGACAACCCTACACGTGATCCCTGGGTGGTGCTAAAAGAGTAACAAACTTGGCAGCTGCACTGTCCCATCTGGACTCACACTCACTGGATTTTCTTTATCATCTTTATGAAGCCTTATTGCGCTTACTGTGGAACTAGGTTGATTTGTGTAAGATTGTCCCATAATATTTATTTATTTATATTTATTTAAAAAAACACTAACCATGAGGAAGTGGTGTAGTTTGAGCGCCTCAGCCTTCGGCCTCTTATCGGCGTCGTGCGTGAGACAGAGCAGGCAGAACTGCTGTCCCTCTTCGGAGAGGGTCTCCGGTATGTGCGGACGGCCTCCCATGCCGACTACGAACATTATTTGGTAGTTGCTATCGTACTCGGGGAACGGTCGCTGTAACAGAAGAATCCGTTTTATTTTCCTTTCCTCTTTAAATGGGTAGGTAATTCTGTCGATAAGGTCTCTTAGGGTTCCTTGAGCCTCGGGTTTGAAATTCACTTGAAGACAATTTTTTTTCGACTTTTTCTATTTTGAACGTCCTTGGTGCACACGCTTAAGACTGCGTTGACCGTCTAGTGGCGCCCTTGTAGGGGGATTGTATTGTCTAATAACTTTTTTTTTTAATACCACGAACCACGGTGGCAAACAAGCATACGGCCCGCCTGATGGTAAGCAGTTACCGTAGCCTAAGGACGCCTGCAACCCCAGAGGATTTACATGCGCGTTGCCTAACCTTTAGGAACCTATACACTCCTTTTTTGAAGAACCTCATACTGTAGCCCACTGGGAACACCTCGGCAGGGAATTCATTCCACAGCCGCAGCGTGCGTTCGTAATTAATTTCTCTATGATCCATCATGTTAAGTTGTAGTCCTACTAATTCCGCAACTTATCATCTGTGTGATAGTTTTATATTACTTACTTTACCACCATTTGCCGTTTAGGTAATGAAGCAAAAAATACGCAAAATGGAACTGTGTGGCAATGATCAAAAGTAGCGTAATCAGTAGGACTACAACTTAGTACTTATAGTTAGAGAGCCCATGACACTGAACCTAGTTCGATAAGTGTCCTAGATGAGATATATATAATTAGTAGCGTCTTTAATGGGGGAATACGAAATGCCGATGCTGCAATGCAAAAAAAGTGGTGGCGTATTTTTTTTTTTTTAAATAAAAAATCGGTTTCTAATATGATAAGTCTCCTAGATATTCTTTGTTCCTCGAAGCAGGGGAGGGGTAGGGCTACACGATAATGCGGTGCTGTAAGCCCCTGTGCGTGGCCTTGTCAGTGGCAGCAGCATCAAAAGATTGTAGATGTATGAAAAAACAAAGCGCGTGATCTTTTAAAATATAAAATTATTTTAATAACGTAACATCTTGCTGCAGTTTAGGCGCTCAGTTTAGGTTACATAACACCTTTTTTTTGTTATAAAAAGATCAGGCGTTTTGTTTTTTCATACAGCTACAATCTTTTGATGCTGCTGCCACTGACAAGGCCACGCATGGGGGCTTGCAGAACTGCATTATCGTGTAGCCCTGCCTCTCCCCTGCTTCGAGGAACGAAGGAAATCTAGGAGACTTATCGTACTAGAAACCGGATGTTTAATTTTTTTTTTTAAATATTAAAATACGCCACTACTTTTTTTGCATTGCAGCATCGGCATTTCGTGTTCCCCCATTAAAGACGCAACTAATTATATATATCTCATCTAGGACACTTATCGAACTAGGTTCAGTGTCGTGGGCTCTCTAATTATTAGGGATTATACATAAATTAATTCGTTTATTAGGAAACACAATCCCCCCAATGAGGGCGGCACTGGACGGTCGGCACAGTCTTAATGAACACCTCGGTCGCAATCAGAAGTATATGCACGCGAGGCGTTAAAAGATGAGCCAAGCCCAAGTCAGTTGTTAAGAGAATAACCCCCTTATTCATAACAGGCCACTAAAGTTAAGAGATCGCTGATAATCGTTTGTCCCTTTCCCTCATATAGGTTGGACGGAAAGGGACAAACGATTATCAGAGGCCTCTTAACTTTAGTAGACGTTTATGAATAAGGGGGTAAGAGCGCGTGCACACGCGGGCCGCGCGCGACGTGCGGCGCCGCACCTTGCCGGACGCCATCTCGGTGACGACGCAGCCCAGCGACCACACGTCCGTGGCGCGCCCGTGCCCGTCCGACTTCATGAACACTTCCGGCGCCATGTACGCTACACAGGGAAAAAATAGTACATTACTGCAGAGACCAGTAAGTAAGCTTTCCTGGCTGAGTATTTAGTAGCCGTCCGAGTCGAAGACGAGGACGGCTACAATACGAAGCCAGGTAAGCTGATTACGGTCGAAGCATGTATAGTGCTTTTCTCAAACATGTAAGGAAATAAAATTACTTGTTTAGTGCTTCAGTTACTGGCTGAGTGATTTAATGTTGTATGAAAATCCTTTACGTACGTCGCGCTGAACCTGCCTTGGAATAGAGTCCCTACTGGTCTCTAATTACTAACGTAACAGGAACATTTCCGAGCATGTTTGAGAAAATTATGTTACTCACACTATTGCTTTTATAGGATTAAATGATATCGGTAAGAGAACTTGATATATATGATTTCAACACAATTGATTTTCTACCTCAAGACAAATAAGATAAATCAATAATTAAACCATGCGACTCAATCGCATGATACTTATAATATTGACTTTGCTATTACAAGTAATTCGCCTCAAGCTGAGAACTCGCGATTTACTTGCAAACGAAATGACCATTATTACAAGATCCTTATGTAGATCGTTTTTCGCCTTCTAACTCCATGACCCCTTAGTCTATCCTGCTCATATACGAACTCTCAAATTATATGTATCTCTGTTACAACCCCAACAAATTTCATGAAGATCTGAAAAGCGTTACTAAAGTTATCGCGGAACAAACTCTCAAAGTCAAAAAGCCATCGAAATGTCGAGAGGTTCCAGTAGCCAGATGACAGTTTAGTCCGAAGTTGTTTGTAAGAACTTCGCTTCGCTTGACGCTCCCCTCCTTCGATGACAGAAAGTTCAAAAATTAAATGTATAAGAATCCTCTGTCAAGTTCAAACTACAGTTTGAACATTGTTATAAATTTTTTCACACCACCTGCTCGACAATGCCAAATTATATATCATGCAAACCTGACCGAAAGCAAATCGTATCCTTGGCTTTAGCCGGGTTATAATGTTGTACTAAATCTCATTATAACCCGCTGGTTAATAATGTGATTTCACTTCCCATAGTTCTTATTATTATGTTCTTAAAGTCTAATTTCGTAAAGTCCGCACGGTGCACGGGCCCGCGCCGCCGCGTCGAAGTGATTTGAAATAGTACATTACTTACCAAGGACTGTAAAAGAAATAATGCCCGAAATCGCAGGTATTTGTGACCCAAGCCGCAGGCGAGGGTTGTAAGTATGCGATAGAGGACTTTCTTATTACTGTCCGTGGTGAGTACATAATTTTACGTCTACACCTGACCATAATGCGAGTTTTACCGTACGCGTAGCGTGCGGCAAAACTCACATTATGGCCAGGTGTGACGTAAAATATTATAATTAAAATAACTACTAAGTAATCAAGTAAATAAGTTTTCACACCACCTGCTCGACAATGCCAAATTATATATCATGCAAACCTCACCGAAAGCAAATCATTATAGCCCTTGGCTTTAGCCGGGTTATAATGTTGTACTAAATCTCATTATAACCCGCTGGTTAATAATGTGAATTCACTTCCTATAGCTCTTATTGTTATGTGCTTAAAGTCTAATTTGGTAAAGTCCGCACGGTGCACGGGCCCGCGACGCCAGCCGGGGCCCGCGCCGCCGCGTCGAGCTGATTTGAAAACTTTTTGAAAATCGAATTTATTCGGAAACTCGCGCTGGCCACCTCAATTTTAAATACCTAAAACAAATGCCGCGAGTGTCATAAGACGCTGCAGTATACGGAGTAAAACTGCAGGTTCTATAAAAATAGAAGATAAAATTAGAATAAAATGGACTAATGTATCAAGAATAAATTTTTAGGGTTCCGTAGCCAAATGGCAAAAAACGGAACCCTTATTGATTCGTCATGTCTGTCTGTATGTCTGTCCGTCCGTATGTCACAGCCATTTTACTCGGAAACTATACGACGTATCTGAATAAAATTTACACATAAGGTATATTTTGTATGCCGCTACTCAGTTATGTAGTTAAATTTGAAAAAAAAAATTTTTAGGGGGGGGGCGCTCCATACATGTAACAAAATTTTTATTTTTTATATTTTTGACTAAATATCAACATGTGACACATAAATCGATAGGTCTTTAAAAATAACACTGAGGTTTTTTGACCATTTTGTGATTAAGTGAATATTTTCTGAAATAATCGCTTCGAAAGTCAGAAAAATTGTGCCCCCCCCCCTGTAACTTTTGAACCGTAAGTCCAAAAAATATGAAAAAAATTGAGGAGATGCGCCTTATCATACACTTTCTAAGAAAATTTTTTTGAACATATTGGTTTAGCCATTTTTGAGTTATCTCCAAAAAACTTTTTCCATAGTCATCAGATACGACCTTTTGGTATTAGTTTGGTTCTTATTCCATTGAAGGTACGGAATCCTGCTATGTGTGGTCCGACACGCACTTGGCCGGTTTTTACTTTTGATTTACTTTAATAAAAATCCGTTTCTAGTAGCCTTAACTATTTTATTGTCTCGCAAGAGGTGAGAAAAGTAGAGTATACTCCTCGGGGATAAAGCTGTTTTTGTCACGGGCGCGCTTGAACCCCTCACTGCACTCAGGACTCAGTCTTAATTCCCGAGCGAAGAGAGCTCGCTTCGCTCGGGAGTAAAGTCTGGAGTCCTTCGTTACGTTCAGGATTCAATATCACGCCCGTGACATAAAACAGTGCTTTATCCCCTTGGTGTACAATCTACTATTAAATTGCCGCCTTTTTTATTTTTTAAACTTGACATTTGAAAAAGCTATTCGAGCACCATGTTTAACGGCTTATAAATTTAGTACCATAGATTTTGTTTCTTCTTTTTTAATTTTAATGTCGCAAGTATACATACAGAGAGAGTGGTCGTTGGCTGTATGTAATATTGCCTTTGTCAGTCTAACCTTAGTGAGCAAATTTAAAAAGTTAGAGCAGCGGACAATAATGTACGTTTCATACTTAACTCCCTACATTACTTCTTGGCCTAGAAGTAATGTAAGGAGCCATAAATGAGCAACTTCATGTCTTCATTTCGTGACATTCATCATCATCATCATCATCATATCAGCCGAAAGACGTCCACTGCTGAACATAGGCCTCCCCCAAAGAGTGCCACAATGACCGGTCCTGCGCCACCCGCATCCAGCGGACTCCCGCGACCTTCACCAGGTCATCAGTCCACCTTGCGGGGGGTCTACCCACGCTGCGCCTTCCGGTTCGTGGTCGCCGCTCGAGAACCTTTCCGCCCCAACGGCCATCGGTTCTACGAGCAATGTGCCCCGCCCACTGCCACTTTAGTTTAGCGATTCGGAGGGCTATATCGGTTACTTTGGTTCTGCTGCGGATGGCCTCATTTCTGATGCGATCACGCAGAGAGACTCCAACCATAGCCCTCTCCATTGCCCTTTGGGTGACTTTGAGCCTTCTTATGAGGCCCATTGTACTGACATTAACGCATACATTTCGGAGTGTTTGAGAAATAGTACATTACTGCAGAGGCCGTGAAGTAAGGGATTTAAGGACGAGATTGCGGATAAAGCGAGTCCTGCAATCTCTGTTCCGGCCAAGGATTGTATAGTGCTTTTCTCAAACAATGTAAGAAAATATTATAATTAAAATAACTACTAAGTAATCAAGTAAATAAGTTTAAATTGCCGCCTTTTTTATTTTTTAAACTTGACATTTGAAAAAGCTATTCGAGCACCATGTTTAACTGCTTATACATTTAGTACCATAGATTTTGTTTTTTCTTTTTTAATTTTAATGTCGCAAGTATACTTACAGAGAGAGTGGTCGTTGGCTGTATGTAATATTTCCTTTGTCAGTCTAACCTTAGTAAGCAAATTTAAAAAGTTAGAGCAGCGGACAATAATGTACCTGCCTGTAATGGCCTAAGGCCAAGAAGTAATGTAAGGAGCCATAAATGAGCAACTTCATGTCTTCATTTCGTGACATTAATGCAAGAGGTGAGAAAAGTAGAGTATACTCCTCGGGGATAAAGCTGTTTTTGTCACGGGCACGCTTAAACCCCTCACTGCACTCAGGACTCAGTCTTAATTCCCGAGCGAAGCGAGCTCGCTTCGCTCGGGAGTAAAGTCTGGAGTCCTTCGTTACGTTCAGGATTCAATATCACGCCCGTGACATAAAACAGTGCTTTATCCCCTTGGTGTACAATCTACTATTGTTCCAATATTGTACAATAAAGTCGTTCCATTTGTGTACTTTATAGAAATCCCTTTGGCGATGAAATAAATATTTACCTTCATGCTAAATCACATCTAGCACTAATCGATCAGCCAGATCACGAACGCACAGACCGACATGACCCAATTGACTAAAGACTCCTAAATATGTTACCTTGCGTGCCCACATAGCCTTGCAGTTCCCCTGCCGCGGTGGTGGTGGATCGGATCTTGACTGCACAGCCGAAGTCACCTAACTTGAGGCAGTGGCCTTCGTTCATCAGGAAAATGTTTCCACCTGCAAGAATACTTGGTAATAAGTTCAAAACTCGAGGTTAAAATATATACTAAATCCAGTTAGCGTGCTACAGCACATGAGACATATGTATTACTTGTAGTCCGCCTCGAATTCAGAACTCGCGATTTACTTGGAAACGAGTTGACCAATATAACAAGATCCTAATGATGTTTTTTTAGAGCCTTCTAGCCCCATAACCCCTTGATCGATCATGCTCATGAACGAACTCTCAAATTGTGTGGAGCTCTACTACAACCCCAAAAAAATTCATATAGATCAGAAAAACGTTACTAAAGTTACCGCGCGACAACTATTTTAAAACAAAAACCATCGAAATGCACAGACCTCTAGGTAGCCTGCTGACAGTTGTTATGTCCGAAGTTGTCTGTAAGAACTTCACTTCGCTTACGCTCCGCTCGTTCGATTATTATGTCGGTTAATTTGATGAGCCATTCAAAGGTTTCTTTATAAAGACATAGACATGCGACATATGTTTAGGTCTATTTAGAGAATTGCTGTGGTGTTTATGTTCCGTAGGAATGTGGGGTTTCTAAAGAATCTTCGACGCAAGTTTTGTTTCTGGCAAGCAACTCTAACATTGCACTGACTAGAGGCGCTGTACAAACTTTTTGATGACCGATATCATAGCTAACAGTTCTTTTTCTACCATAGAAGTGCAATACATAATACTTACTCTTGATGTCGCGATGCGCTATATTTCTCGCATGCAATTCTGATATGGCACTAAGTAGCTGCGCTGAATATCTTCGCACCGTCTGTTCTGGGAGTGCGCCTGACGTGGCAATCAGGGTTTCTAGGGAACCTTCCACGCATAGCTCCATGAAGATCAGCATCTCTTCCTGTTAACACATGATTATTGTATTTCTATTCGTGTACCTAAATAATACAAAATAGGACAAGAAATAAAATAGAATGGAATCTGGGGGAAGATCAGTACGGTTTTAGGAAAAACAAGGGTACAAGGGAAGCTATATTGGCATTAAGATTAACAATAGACAGAAGATTAGATGTAGGGTTAGACACATACATAGCTTTTGTAGACCTAGAAAAAGCTTTTGATAGCGTTGACTGGAAGAAAATGTTAAAGAAACTCAAAGAAATAGGGCTGGATTACAGGGACAGAAGATTCATATACAATCTATATAAAGCACAAGAAACAATGATAAAAATAGGAGAAGAGACAGGAACAGCTAAGATAAGGAAAGGGGTAAGACAAGGTTGCTCACTCTCTCCATTAATCTTCAACATTTTCATAGAATCAGCAATTAAGAAAATTGAAGAACAAACAGACATAGGAGTAAAATTTAATGGACATAATATAAAATTCATAAGATTTGCGGATGATATAGCGGCAATAGCAGAATCAAATAAAGATTTAGAGACATTATTAAGTTTAGTGGATAAAGTTTTTAAAGAATTCCCACTGAAGATAAATGTAAATAAGACCAAGATTTTAGTGACGTCAAAAAAAGAAAACCAGCCCTTGTCACAAATTTTACTAAATGGATCAACGGTACAAAGGGTTAAATCCTTTAGATATTTAGGAAGCCTCATCACCGCCGACTCTAGGTGTACGCCCGATATAAAAGCCAGGATAGCAATGGCCAAACAAGCATTTCATAATAAAAGGAACCTACTAACTTCAAACATATCCAAAAACACAAAGAAGAAATTTGTAAAAACATATATATGGAGCATAGCACTATACGGCAGCGAGACATGGACACTGACACAGAGGGACAAGAGTATACTTGAGGCGTTTGAAATGTGGTGTTGGAGGCGGATGGAGAGGATTAGCTGGACTGAGAGAGTGACGAACGAAGAAGTGCTGGAAAGAGTGGAGGAAAAGAGGCAGTTGATGGATAGCATAGAGTCGAGAAGAGGGAGGATGATGGGCCACCTCATACGACATGACAACTTTATACAGAAGATAGTTGAAGGAAAAATGGAAGGAAGGCGAGGAAGGGGAAGACCTAGAATTAATTATATAGACCAAATTAAAAATAATGTTAAGGTCAGGTCGTACCAAGAGATCAAAGAGGAGGCCTGGGACCGAAGCAAATGGAGAGCCCACTTTGAGTTGCACCGACAAGAGCATGGCTCTTAAGTGTTTGATGATGACCAAATTGTCATCCCGACACGGGTTTTGAACGTTAAGGTCGGGATCGGTTCTGTTATGATTAGGATCTGGATCTGGTCCTATGTGAAAGCAATTGGGTCTGTAATTATCGAGATCAGGTTTATTTTAGTAATGTACAAATCTTTGTAATGCTTAAAGGTTAGCTGGAAGAGATCCCTTAAAGGGATAAGTTCGCCTTTGTACACACTCACTATATTTTTGTTGGTCATGTATTTGTTTTGTGCAATAAAGTGTTTTACTACTCCTACTATTATTTTATTATAGTCGGTATCACCTGTTACTATTCTGGTCTGGTTTTTGGCCGGAATTTGGTTTTTTTTCCGGAATCAGGTCTGTTACTACCAGGATCAGGTCTTTTCTTATTTGAATCTGGTTTGGTATAGTCTTAATCGGGTCTGTTATGGTCGGAATCTGGTACATTATGTACGGGATCAAGTCTGTTATGGTCGGGTCTGTTAATATCGGGATCGAATATGTTATGGGAAGGCTCATCAGCAGAGCTCGGATTTTTCACGGCAAAACAAAACACTAGCGTAATTTAGCCAGTGCTTGAAATATTATTTTATCGATATCGATAATTCAGAACTAGAAGAAATAAAAGTCACCAAATAAAATTAATATGTAATAAAACTAATAAAAACATTTGTATAAAGTTACTATATATTAGAAACAGACGCAATTTCTTCTTCAAAATCTACGTCAGTACACACAGCAGCACAAGACATTTTATTTGGGTAATAGTGATAGGAGTAGATGATCATTATCTTTTCAACATTCTCTGGGAGTAAACAGTTGCGTTTATCACTATAAATCCATTTATGTACACTAAATGTACGTTCAACTTCAGTTGACGTCAAGGGAGCAAATTTATAGAATTCATTATCAGTTCGGGTAATATTTTCAGATATGTCTCTTAAAATTTCGTAATCAGGATTTCGTTTGAGCACGGCTTCAAATTTACGTATCACTGGTAAAAGTTTACTCCAGTTTACGTAGCAACGAACAGTATCCAGAATGAGGAAGGATTCCGCAATGGATAAAGTCGAACATTGCAATTGTTCTATTGAAGAGGCTATTACTTCGTAGTTGTCGCGAATGAAATTTAACTCCGGTCGTAGTTTGCGTGTTTGAAAACATTTTTTTGCAGCTCTTATAGCTGCCGAGTCATTAGCAAGTATGGAGACGACATCACGTATTTGCTCATAGTATTGAGCGTAATATACCGCAGCAGATATCCAAGTTCCCCATCTGGCGATAATTGGCTCGGGAGGTAGGGGAATTGACGGATATTTTGCCTTAAAAAGGCATACACGCTCTGGAGATTTTAGGAATATCTTTTTGACATTCGATATCAACCCATCCACACCTTTGAAATTATCTCGCACTTCTTCGGCAACCCGGTGCAGACCATGAGCTAAACACGTAATGTGTTTCATACGAGGAAACGTTGCTTTTAAAATACGACCGGCTTTAAGCATATATGCGGCACTATCTGTGCAAAGTAAAAGCAAATTGTTTACGTTATCATTGAAAGAATTTTGAAACAAAAATTTTAATTGGTTTATTATTAGGTTTGCTTTTTTTCCCCATTTACCTTCTCTAAAACCTTCGACCCCAAAAGATAAAATTGCTTAGAACAATTTTTTTGCAAAGACTGAATCACCACGTTTGTCACACATTTTCCCATGAAATCTGGTGTTTCGTCTATAGATATCCACAAATAATTGGTTTTGTTTACCTCTCTTATACCCTGTATAGTTTTTTTGTACACGAGATTTAAATAAATTTTTCGCAGGGTCGATTCGTCCGGTAAAGAAGTCATAGAGCAGTCGCAACATAAATACTTGTTAAAAAAATGACGAAAATTATTGTTGTTGACTGTTGCCCATGGTATGTTGCATGAAATAAGAAAAATAATTAAATCGAAATAAAATTGATGTTTCCTATTTGGTTGCCCCGAACGGTAATTGTGGCGGTTGCTTTTCACATGATTCTCAATATTGCATTTCTTCAGTTTTAGATGCATATCGCACATAGAGCAGTATATAGTGGAGGTCACTTCATTATAGACTAACTCAGGGTGATTTTCAATCCACGTTTTGATCCGATCTTGTACATTACTCATTTTTGTATTAATTGATACCTTGCAATATTAAGTTATTATACGTATATCCAACACGTCGGATTCAATGCGTTGCGAAATAAATAATACCTAGATGCAATTTACGTTTTATACGTAATGAAATGACAGTTAAAGTGTGAATGTCATATGTCATGTGAGATGAAATTTGCAGTCGTTTCTATCATTTTAAATGAGGTGGTATAGTTACTTCGTTCTAAGTTGTACATGCAGACCCACCTCTTTGTTGCTCGACTATGGCAAAGCTAAAATGAAAAGTTATTTTATTACTTATACAGGATGTCCGGTAATTAATGCACAACCTTCTAACCCCCAGTAGGTCACCTTAGACTGGTCAAAAATATTGATTTTGAGCTCTAGTAAGTCTCCTGTTTTTCGAAATTTTCGCACGTTTGTTAGTTTTTAAATTTTGACATTCACACTGATAGGTGTACCATCGAATAAAAAAAGAAAAAAATGTACTGAGGCAATACCTGTCATATACTCTAGTAAGACTCGATAGGTGTCGATAAAATAATATTTCAAGCACTGGCTTAATTACGCTAGTGTTTTGTTTTGCCGTGAAAAATCCGAGCTCTGCTCATCAGGTTTGTTATGACAGTAATCTTATCTTTTATAAGGTTCAGGTTTGTTATAATAGGGATTTGGTATGCTTTGACAGGTATCACGTCTGTCAAAGACCCCTTTCTATCTGTTGATAAACTGAGATCTTGTCCGTTATGGTCGGGTTTTTGCCAACCGATCGATTGCTCTATGATAATGGTCAGTATTTCCAGAGACAATGGTAAGGGAAGTAAGTTATTTATTTTCACTTCTCATGCTCGTAAAGGTCGACTTTAAGTCGTGCGTGGACGACATTAAATCGCATTTTAAGCTCTAGGGCATAAAGTAAAATTTTTTTCCAAGACAGTCAAAATATATTGCACAATTTAATTGAGCAGTAAAATTTCGTAGAATATTGAAACTTGTTCTTTTATTATATTCTTGCTATAATTGTTTGAATTGCGTGTTTTCTATAATTAAATAAATGAAATCAAATAAAATAGGAGTTGATAATAGTTTAGAAATGCCCCGAAATGTTTTTATGACTTGGCAGAAGTATCAATGTCTACATTCACATGTTGAAAATTAAAAAAAAAAACATTAAAAAATTAATTGGTGGGAACCATATTTGTTTTTCATTGTAATATTTTCGTTAAAACTTGGAATTGTTTTACGATTACCGATAAATAATTTCCTCGCAATGAGGGTTTCCGCGATTAAGATTTCCACTAGATGGCAGCACCGTGACGACAGGTCTTTTTGGCAGTAGCTGTCAAAATCCACCAATCAAAAAATATATGGTTAAACATGATTGGTGGATTGTGACAGCTAGACCTGTCGCCACGGTGCTGCCATCTAGTGAAAAACTCGATAGCGGAAACCCTCATTGAAGTGAAAATTAGAGTGTAACCCGAGGGTTACACGTGACATGGGTTTTATGGACGAGTCCATAAAACCCATTTTACACTCGACTTTATATCAATCCTCGCTCGCAAGCTCGCTCGGATGGATAAACGCCTCGCGTAAAATCGTACGTTTTATGCACTTGTTGTACAAACTACTATTATTTATCGTATGGCTAATTAATACACTGTGTTGTTTTTTCATGCAACTATCACTATGTGTAGTCCACTCACCCGGTGCACCTCGATGCCGTAGTAGCGCACGAGATGCGGATGCTGCGCGCCCTCGAGCACGCGCAGCTCGTTGGCGGCGCGCTGCGTGGCGCGCCGGTCGCCCGCGCCGATGCTCACCTCCTTCATGGCGAGCAGCTGCCCTGTCTCCGTGTTCACTACTGTGTACACCTGAAATTTATATTTTTATGATTTCTGTATAGATCTCAAACAAGTCTAATGGTACGGACGCCTCGGGAACTATACAATACTTCATCTAATAATTTTAAACGTTTAAACGAAAGAAAATGCCCGAGCTACTGTAAAAAAATTATATTTGAAGTGTTCCCTCGATTTTCCAGGATCCCATAATCAGACCCTGACCTGGTTACAATGGGACCAACTGTGAAGAATACTCTGTCAAACAAAAAAATAATTTTCCAAATCGGTGTAGCCGTCTTCAAATAATCGGTACATACATAAAAAAAATTGCAAAAACAAAGATCTCGACGAATTGATAACCTCCTCCTTCGAAATCTTGAAGTCAGTTGAAAACAGCACTGCCCTTTCAAGGAAACTTATCACTTACGCGGTTCGTAGCTAAACCGACCACCATGTCGCCCGAAGCTGTTCTAGGAAAAGGCTAAGACTGAGCTTCCAGTGAAAATGCTACCGCTACAGGAAGGTAGACATCGGGCACAACCCGCACAACCTGTTTAAGGTTGTTTAAACCTGTGTAAGGGTGGACCCGGGGTATGTCCTTAAACTACGTCCGGACTTGGGTATGTCCTTAAACTATGCCAAAAAGAGAGGTATGGGCACTGCGAATGGCATCTCGCTTAGTGTGGTAGGGCACGTTCAGTGAATGTCATCTCGCTCAAATCTGGAGCAGAGCCCGACTGGGGAAGTACCTCCACCTTACAGAAAACCACAGCCAAATAGCACTAGACCCTACTCATAGTGTTGTGTTCCTGCTGGTGAGTAAGGTTGCCAAAGAGCTCAAAGAGGACCCAGTGTGTTGACGATGAGGGACCCTCTTGTTCCTTTAGCCGTCAACACAGTGAATCCTTCTTTTTGTAAAGGGTCGGCAACGCGCATGTGACTCCTGTGGAGTTACAGGCGTCCATAGGTTACGGTAGCTGCTTACCATCAGGTAGGCCGTATGCTTGTTTGCCACCGTCGTGGTATAAAAAAAAAAAAAAAAAGGTCCGTCATTGTAACCCTTCAATGAACTAACCTTGCCAAAGGTCCCAGCGCCTATTTTCAGCCCTCGCTGCCACTTGAAGGTGACCTGGCGCATGCGCGGCTCGTAGCTGGCCACGGCCGGCTCCGCCGCGCGCCCGACGGCCTTCATCTCGCGGAGGGCGGCGTCGCGGGACGCGTCTAGCTTCTTTATCGCTTCCATTACGCTTCTTGTGCGTGCTAGATAAAATACAAAAAATAGTAGTTTTCGATACAAGTGCGAGAAGTATGTCATTTCGCACGAGTACCGAGGTTACTTGGCCCGAGCCGAAAGGCGAGCGCACGTGCGTCGAACAACGTTTTTTTAATACAATTGCGAAAAAACTACAATGAAATAAAATTACATTTATATTCTGTCAGTGTACGAAAGACAGCTTCATTCATTCGCGCGTTGTTCAAGTAATACTATTGGGTCTCGCATAATATTCCTTTATGCCCAATCGCGCGTAGTTCAGGTTCAGGTGGGTCATTTATAAGCGGGTCTCGCATATTACTCATTTATTTAAAATTCTGATCGCAAATCGTGCGCAAAATCTGCAAATCGTGCGTAAAATCTAACTTTACGCAAGATTTGCAGATCAGATTACTTTTTAGCACTAGTGCATAAAATCAAATTTTACGCACGATTTGCAGCTACATAAACTAAACTTTTTGAGCAATTGTATTAAAAAATCTATTAGATAAAGATGGCCGACTGTAGTTTTCTGGAAACAGTATTTTAATTTCGAAATTTAAAGATATACAATCGAAACAAATGATAAAATAGTAGTCCGCCTCGAACTCAGAACTCGCGATTTATTTGCAAACGAGATGACCAATATAACAAGACCCTTATGATGACTTTTTTCGCGCCTTTTAGCTCCATTACCTGTAAGTCGATCCTGCTTATATACGAACTCTCAAATTATATGTACCTCTGCTACAACCCCAACTAATTTCATCAGATCAGAAAATCGTTACTAAAGTTATCGTGGAACAAACTCTCAAAATCAAAAAGCCATCGAAATGCCGAAATGTCCCAGTAGCCGAAGTTGTTTGTAAGAACTTCACTTCGCTTACGTTCCGCTCGTTCGATAAACCAAATCGTACACACATCACAAAATAAGTAATAGAACAAGTACAGAAGATTCTCCTTTCTGAATTTGACATTTAGCTACAGAGATGAAAACGTAGGCTACAACCCCAACTAATTTCATCAGATCAGAAAATCGTTACTAAAGTTATCGTGGAACAAACTCTCAAAATCAAAAAGCCATCGAAATGCCGAAATGTCCCAGTAGCCGAAGTTGTTTGTAAGAACTTCACTTCGCTTACGTTCCGCTCGTTCGATAAACCAAATCGTACACACATCACAAAATAAGTAATAGAACAAGTACAGAAGATTCTCCTTTCTGAATTTGACATTTAGCTACAGAGATGAAAACGTAGGCTGTCGTGCGCTCTTAAAAAAATAAAATAGGATTTTCAACGTGCTTCATATATCCATGCAGGTTTGAGATATGCCATAAACACTGGCTGAAATGATAATATGTGACGTTTTCAATCATAGGTACACATCATTGTCGGTTGTCAATAAGACGTTACCTGCCATAAAAATATTTATAAATAAACTCTATTAACAACCGACAATGATGTACCTATGACTTAAAAATGTCACATATTCTCGAACGCACCCATAAGGTATGCGGTAAACGCATTGGGAAAAACGATGGAGAGAGATATAGTGAAACTCCCTTGCAACCATGAAACAAATTCTAATAAGCCCAAATTCAATGAGGTCTGTATAAACAGATCAGTTTCATGGTACTGTAACATTGCGTTGCTACAAAAGTAATTAGAATATCCTAAATTTCAGCTGAATCATAAGGCACTCTATAATATTTTGGTTACAAGATGTGATTCAAATTAACAAAAGTTTGTAAATAGTTTACCATATGGTTCAGGCACGTTGAAGCTGGGAGCGGGCTCGGGCTCCCCCGGCGGCGTCGGAGGCGCCGTGCTCTCTTTAGGAGCACCCGAATGGGTTGGTAAGGGACTCTGTGTAGTGAAAGGTGATAAATTAGAAGCAAATATGACACTACTACTAATTTTGTATTAAGCAGAACGTCTGCTAACGATACCACAATGTTTAGAAACAAAGGAAAAATAGAAAAATCCACTGCCTCAGGCGAGACTCGAATCGGGACTCGTTGTCGCTAGGCGTCCTCCTAAGATGCATAGAGTGGAGAAATTCACAGCTATCAGGTAGCTCAGTTGGTCAGAGCTGGATACATATTCCAGAGTCGCGAGTTCGAGTCTCGCCTGAGGCAGAGAGGATTTTTGTACTTTTCCTTTATTTATAACTTAGTATATGATATGATATGATATGATTTTGTTAGACCATGTGTTAATATTTAAAAAGACGACTAAATACCTATTGTTCTAAGTGTTTTGGAGTCTGCAGGCTGATTGTTTTAGTGTGGGTGCATAGTAACGAGAGAGTTTTGCATTTGTGTGCACAAATTTTATATGTGTACACGTCAATTATATAGATATATATACAAATGATTTCACAATCACTAATACGTGGCGGTGCATCGAACTACGTAAGCCGGTGGCGATGACGTGGTGTGACGTGGCCGATGTGATGACGTAGCACGGAGACCCGACGTATGGCGTGACGTCATACCTGACACGTCCTTCTCAGGTTTTAGCAGACTTTTGTTTGGAAAGATGCGGCTCGATGGCCTCCTGTTCCAGAAGTTAAGGTTGTATAAGGTGGGTGTGGTGTGGTGTGGTGTGTTGTGGGGTGGTGTGGTGTGTTGTGGTGTGGCGTGGCGTGTTGTGGTGTGGTGTGGTGTGTTGTGGTGTGGCGTGTTGTGGTGTGGTGTGGCGTGGCGTGGCGTGGTGTGGTGTGGTGTGTTGTGGTGTGGCGTGGCGTGGCGTGGCGTGTTGTGGTGTGGTGTGGTGTGGTGTGGCGTGGCGTGGCGTGGCGTGGCGTGGCGTGGCGTGGCGTGGCGTGGTGTGGTGTGGTGTGGTGTGGTGTGGTGTGGTGTGGTGTGGTGTGGGTACTCACGTGCAGACGGTGGCGGGGCCGCGGGGACGGCTCGGCGTCGGCGGCGCGCGGCGCAGGCGCGCGGGACCCGATCACGTGGGAGATGCATCCGTCCATTAGATGTTTTAGTTCCTACGAGTATGAGCGACAACAGTATAAAATAACTGTTTTTATGGGTATTTTTAGAAGACAAGAGCGCATTCCTTTGGGTTAGCCCGTGCAAAAAAATTACATTTTTGTGCATGAAAAGATTTTACTGCGTTTTATGTTGATTTCTCGATTGTGAAAAGCAGTTTTTCGTTTAGGCAACGAGGGAGCCGCGCTGGTGTAGCATGCCTAATCGAAAAACTACTTTTCATAATCGATAAATCAACATAAAACGCAGTAAAATCTTTTCATCTAGCTCGGCTATTATGGTCGTGCCTCGCCCGAGGCAATGCGGCCGCCCGTACGTTTGCCTCGGCCGAGACAAGTCCTCACTAGCCGAGCTGCCTCGCGCGGCAATTTCCTCGCGAGGCGGTGCGTCAGGTGTGGACCCACCTATTGGAGATGCCCTATGATACTGATAAAACCAAATTACACTTCTTTAACAACAGAGATCAAATAAAGGAAAAAAAAATACGTCGTGTCATAAATATCAGGCTGTCAAGGAAAAGGCAAATGACAGGAATGCATGTATGTAATGATGCAAAACTTTTTAAATATCAGTTTATGATTACTAATAGTAACTATAAACCATACCTCGAACTCTTCGTCGCTAAGATGCCGTGTGTTGTAAGGGTCGCACGCCAGCATTAAAAACTCCAACCCCTGACTCGCCCATCTGATAACAAATTAACTATTTTAGTGACGTACTGCATAAACATTCAGCGTATTTAACCTTAAGAGAAAACCAGAATCTATAAAACGAATCGTGTACTGGTACAGTCGACTAGACTTTTACGTAGGGCTATCTTCCAAAGAAACTTCTATAATTGTCGCAATGAGGTGTATGCATGTATTACATTCGCTAGATATACAGCCTTGGCCAGAAGTGTTGAGCATAGCAGTTTACAGTTTTGATGTTAAGTATTATTTCCCAATAATAACAATGTACGGTGACGTAAAATAATAACAATTTCAAGGTACCTATAAAACATGAAAACATAAGGTCACAAAAATGCGACTTTAGGTCGGTGCGACAAATTGCAATTATGCTATGCAGTTACTACTAACTTCAACAAAACATGCCTGTTCAGTTTGAATTAATTGATAAAATAACTTCAAAAAACCGGCCAAGAGCGTGTCGGGCCACGCTCAGTGTAGGGTTCCGTAGTTTTCCGTCCGTCACAGTAAGTGTCCCCACTTAAGAGTTAAAATAACACCGCCATCAGGATATGATATGAGCGTTCCACGTACATCGACATCTATCGGCAAATTAAGTAAACTATTGCGCGCGAACTTAAAGTATGGAAGATGATTTTTATGGGATAATTCTTTATTGCGTGAACCGATTTTCACCGTTTTTACTTTATTTGAAAGCACGTAATTTCATTGTGATTTTGTAGAAATTACAGGTACAATAAACACCTGCTTATACGGTTAAATTACAAACTTAGTTCAGATATTATATTGTAATTTTTTTTCAAAAACTATTCAACCTATCAAGTTCAAAATAATTTTCCTAGAAAGTTTTTATAAAGTTCTACTTATGAGATTTTTTTCATATTTTTAAAACTTATGGTACAAAAGTTACATTTTTTTTTACTTCTGGAGCGATTATTTCCGAAAATATTAACATTATCAAAAAATGATTTTAGTAAACCCGTATTCATTTTTAAATACCTATCCAACAATATATCACACGTTAGGGTTGAAATGAAAAAAAAAATCACTCCCCACTTTACGTATAGGGGAGGTACCCTAATAAAACATTTTTTTCCACTTTTTATTTTAGCACTTTGTCGGCGTGATTGACATACATATTAGTACCAAATTTCAGCTTTCTAGTGCTAACGGTCACTGAGATTATCCGCGGACGGACGGACGGACGGACGGACGGGCAGACATGGCAAAACTATAAGGGTTCCTAGTTGACTACGGAACCCTAAAAAGAGTTTTGTAGCGAGTTTTGTATGAAAATCGCAAGGGTGCTCAACACTTCTGGCCAAGGCTGTATATGTAAGTCTTGTATCAACCATGTATTGGAGTAGAATGTAAGTAAGTCTTAAAGACAGCAACATTAAAGACAACTATTGTAGAGAATTTGATGAAGAACATATGACTAGATTATGTTGTAACTTTTACAGTTTTTATTAAAAATATGAAACACTGCAAATTGGGACACAAAATTAAGGGGGTGAGGGGGGGGGGGGGGGCACCTACTAGACGACCTGTTTCCACTTCTTGCCTTTCCAGTTTCATACCTTCTTCCGGATGTGACCAGACATTATGAGTTAAGACTCGGACTACATGGCGACCCTGCCAGTATGAAACACAACACAAGTACTGTTTATCACATAGCTCACATAAAAAAACGCATTAATTTACTTCTAAAGGTTACCTAGGCCTGCGTCCACGGCCGCGCTCACACCGTTCTAAGACGAATCGCATCCAGCAACGCGCGAATGATACTATAGCCCGAGCGACCGCCGCGCTCCACGCCTCTTCATCTGTGCACTGTTTTCTCTCGGGTCGTGGCGTCGGCGCCGGTGGTGGAGATCCTAGGAGTTCTTCTATTGACACTTGAGTCTAAAAAAGAAATAATTGTTTTTATATTTAACTAGCTTTTGCCCGCGGCTTCGCTCGCGTTAAATTCGGGGTAACACGGTTCCCCTTTCCTGATGGCCCCCCGGAATGCTCCATACAAACTTCCACCCCCCATGTTAGTAAGTAGTGTTAGCAATAGCGGCTCATGTTATAAAGCTGTACTAACCTAAACCTTACTGCAAGGTAATAAAGTCTACCAATAGTCAAGTGCGTTAGTATCTTGATCTCAGGATAGTCGATCTCTGCGAAGATGCCGACAGTGCCGTCTGGCTCGTCTGGACTCTCAGCGGAGCAGCCAACGTGGGGCCGGTGGGCGGCGCGTGGAGCTTATGTTATTATATCGTTACTATACGTTACACGAAACCTAACCTTACTGAATGGTAATAAAGTCTATATTGGTAGACTTCACGCACACACGAGTCAAGTGTGTTGGTACCTTGATCGCGGGATAGTCAATCTCCGCGAACGTGCCGTCCGGCTCGTCTCCAGTGACTGACTCGGATAGTAGGAGCCAGCGCAGCACGTGGGGCTCGTCTTATGTAGCCACACGAAACTCAACCTTAACGCAAGGTAATAAAGTCTACCATTGGTTGGTGTGTACCTTGATTCCGAGACAGTCAATATCCGCGAACGTGCCGTCCGGCTCGTCTTCAGTGACTGACTCGGATCGTAGTAGCCAGCGCGGCACGTGGGGCTCATAAAATGTAGCCACGCGAAACTCAACCTTAACGCAAGGTAATAAAGTCTACCAATGGTTGGTGTGTACCTTGATCTCGAGACAAACGATGTATGCGAACGTGCCGTCGGGCTCGTCCTCGGTGACGGACTCGGATCGCAGGAGCAAGCGCGGCCCGTGGGGCTCATCTTATGTAGCCACACGAAACTCAACCTTAACGCAAGGTAATGAAGTCTACCAATGGTTGGTGTGTACCTTGATCTCGAGACAGTCGATGTCTGCGAACGTGCCGTCGGGCTCGTCCTCGGTGACTGACTCGGATCGCAGGAGCCAGCACGGCCCGTGGGGCTCATCTTATGTAGCCAACGAAACTCAACCTTAATACAAGGTAATAAAGTCTACCAATAGTTGGTACCTTGATCTCGAGACAGTCGATGTCTGCGAACGTGCCGTCGGGCTCGTCCTCGGTGACTGACTCGGATCGCAGGAGCCAGCGCGGCCCGTGGGGCTCATCTTATGTAGCAAACGAAACTCAACCTTAATCCAAGGTAATAAAGTCTACCAATAGTTGGTACCTTGATCTCGAGACAGTCGATGTCTGCGAACGTGCCGTCCGGTTCGTCTTCGGTGACGGACTCGGATCGCAGGAGCCAGCGCGGCACGTGGGGCTCATAAAATGTAGCCACGCGAAACTCAACCTTAATGCAAGGTAATAAAGTGTACCAATGGTTGGTGTGTACCTTGATTTCGAGACAGTCGATGTCTGCGAACGTGCCGTCCGGTTCGTCTTCGGTGACGGACTCGGATCGCAGGAGCCAGCGCGGCACGTGGGGCTCATAAAATGTAGCCACGCGAAACTCAACCTTAATGCAAGGTAATAAAGTGTACCAATGGTTGGT
This sequence comes from Pammene aurita, assembly GCA_947086415.1. Classification (NCBI taxonomy): domain Eukaryota; kingdom Metazoa; phylum Arthropoda; class Insecta; order Lepidoptera; family Tortricidae; genus Pammene; species Pammene aurita. The sequence continues at coordinate 48,638,333 of OX352291.1, read as the reverse complement.
GGGTTGGTGTGTACCTTGATTTCGAGACAGTCGATGTCTGCGAACGTGCCGTCCGGTTCGTCTTCGGTGACGGACTCGGATCGCAGGAGCCAGCGCGGCACGTGGGGCTCATAAAATGTAGCCACGCGAAACTCAACCTTAATGCAAGGTAATAAAGTGTACCAATGGTTGATGTGTACCTTGATTTCGAGACAGTCGATGTCTGCGAACGTGCCGTCCGGTTCGTCTTCGGTGACGGACTCGGATCGCAGGAGCCAGCGCGGCACGTGGGGCTCATAAAATGTAGCCACGCGAAACTCAACCTTAATGCAAGGTAATAAAGTGTACCAATGGTTGGTGTGTACCTTGATTTCGAGACGGTCGATGTCTGCGAACGTGCCGTCCGGTTCGTCTTCGGTGACGGACTCGGATCGCAGGAGCCAGCGCGGCACGTGGGGCTCATAAAATGTAGCCACGCGAAACTCAACCTTAATGCAAGGTAATAAAGTGTACCAATGGTTGGTGTGTACCTTGATTTCGAGACGGTCGATGTCTGCGAACGTGCCGTCCGGTTCGTCTTCGGTGACGGACTCGGATCGCAGGAGCCAGCGCGGCACGTGGGGCTCATAAAATGTAGCCACGCGAAACTCAACCTTAATGCAAGGCAATAAAGTGTACCAATGGTTGGTGTGTACCTTGATTTCGAGACAGTCGATGTCTGCGAACGTGCCGTCCGGTTCGTCTTCGGTGACGGACTCGGATCGCAGGAGCCAGCGCGGCACGTGGGGCTCATAAAATGTAGCCACGCGAAACTCAACCTTAATGCAAGGTAATAAAGTGTACCAATGGTTGGTGTGTACCTTGATTTCGAGACGGTCGATGTCTGCGAACGTGCCGTCCGGTTCGTCTTCGGTGACGGACTCGGATCGCAGGAGCCAGCGCGGCACGTGGGGCTCATAAAATGTAGCCACGCGAAACTCAACCTTAATGCAAGGTAATAAAGTGTACCAATGGTTGGTGTGTACCTTGATTTCGAGACAGTCGATGTCTGCGAACGTGCCGTCCGGTTCGTCTTCGGTGACGGACTCGGATCGCAGGAGCCAGCGCGGCACGTGGGGGCTCATAAAATGTAGCCACGCGAAACTCAACCTTAATGCAAGGTAATAAAGTGTACCGATGGTTGGTGTGTACCTTGATTTCGAGACGGTCGATGTCTGCGAACGTGCCGTCCGGTTCGTCTTCGGTGACGGACTCGGATCGCAGGAGCCAGCGCGGCACGTGGGGCTCATAAAATGTAGCCACGCGAAACTCAACCTTAATGCAAGGTAATAAAGTGTACCAATGGTTGGTGTGTACCTTGATTTCGAGACAGTCGATGTCTGCGAACGTGCCGTCCGGTTCGTCTTCGGTGACGGACTCGGATCGCAGGAGCCAGCGCGGCACGTGGGGCTCATAAAATGTAGCCACGCGAAACTCAACCTTAATGCAAGGTAATAAAGTGTACCAATGGTTGGTGTGTACCTTGATTTCGAGACAGTCGATGTCTGCGAACGTGCCGTCCGGTTCGTCTTCGGTGACGGACTCGGATCGCAGGAGCCAGCGCGGCACGTGGGACTCATAAAATGTAGCCACGCGAAACTCAACCTTAATGCAAGGTAATAAAGTGTACCAATGGTTGGTGTGTACCTTGATTTCGAGACGGTCGATGTCTGCGAACGTGCCGTTCGGTTCGTCATCGGTGACGGACTCGGATCGCAGGAGCCAGCGCGGCACGTGGGGCTCATAAAATGTAGCCACGCGAAACTCAACCTTAATGCAAGGTAATAAAGTGTACCAATGGTTGGTGTGTACCTTGATTTCGAGACAGTCGATGTCTGCGAACGTGCCGTCCGGTTCGTCTTCGGTGACGGACTCGGATCGCAGGAGCCAGCGCGGCACGTGGGGCTCATAAAATGTAGCCACGCGAAACTCAACCTTAATGCAAGGTAATAAAGTGTACCAATGGTTGGTGTGTACCTTGATTTCGAGACAGTCGATGTCTGCGAACGTGCCGTCCGGTTCGTCTTCGGTGACGGACTCGGATCGCAGGAGCCAGCGCGGCACGTGGGGCTCATAAAATGTAGCCACGCGAAACTCAACCTTAATGCAAGGTAATAAAGTGTACCAATGGTTGGTGTGTACCTTGATTTCGAGACAGTCGATGTCTGCGAACGTGCCGTTCGGTTCGTCTTCGGTGACGGACTCGGATCGCAGGAGCCAGCGCGGCACGTGGGGCTCATAAAATGTAGCCACGCGAAACTCAACCTTAATGCAAGGTAATAAAGTGTACCAATGGTTGGTGTGTACCTTGATTTCGAGACGGTCGATGTCTGCGAACGTGCCGTCCGGTTCGTCTTCGGTGACGGACTCGGATCGCAGGAGCCAGCGCGGCACGTGGGGCTCATAAAATGTAGCCACGCGAAACTCAACCTTAACGCAAGGTAATAAAGTGTACCAATGGTTGGTGTGTACCTTGATTTCGAGACAGTCGATGTCTGCGAACGTGCCGTCCGGTTCGTCTTCGGTGACGGACTCGGATCGCAGGAGCCAGCGCGGCACGTGGGGCTCATAAAATGTAGCCACGCGAAACTCAACCTTAATGCAAGGTAATAAAGTGTACCAATGGTTGGTGTGTACCTTGATTTCGAGACGGTCGATGTCTGCGAACGTGCCGTTCGGTTCGTCATCGGTGACGGACTCGGATCGCAGGAGCCAGCGCGGCACGTGGGGCTCATAAAATGTAGCCACGCGAAACTCAACCTTAATGCAAGGTAATAAAGTGTACCAATGGTTGGTGTGTACCTTGATTTCGAGACAGTCGATGTCTGCGAACGTGCCGTCCGGTTCGTCTTCGGTGACGGACTCGGATCGCAGGAGCCAGCGCGGCACGTGGGGCTCATAAAATGTAGCCACGCGAAACTCAACCTTAATGCAAGGTAATAAAGTGTACCAATGGTTGGTGTGTACCTTGATTTCGAGACAGTCGATGTCTGCGAACGTGCCGTCCGGTTCGTCTTCGGTGACGGACTCGGATCGCAGGAGCCAGCGCGGCACGTGGGGCTCATAAAATGTAGCCACGCGAAACTCAACCTTAATGCAAGGTAATAAAGTGTACCAATGGTTGGTGTGTACCTTGATTTCGAGACAGTCGATGTCTGCGAACGTGCCGTTCGGTTCGTCTTCGGTGACGGACTCGGATCGCAGGAGCCAGCGCGGCACGTGGGGCTCATAAAATGTAGCCACGCGAAACTCAACCTTAATGCAAGGTAATAAAGTGTACCAATGGTTGGTGTGTACCTTGATTTCGAGACGGTCGATGTCTGCGAACGTGCCGTCCGGTTCGTCTTCGGTGACGGACTCGGATCGCAGGAGCCAGCGCGGCACGTGGGGCTCATAAAATGTAGCCACGCGAAACTCAACCTTAATGCAAGGTAATAAAGTGTACCAATGGTTGGTGTGTACCTTGATTTCGAGACAGTCGATGTCTGCGAACGTGCCGTCCGGTTCGTCTTCGGTGACGGACTCGGATCGCAGGAGCCAGCGCGGCACGTGGGGCTCATAAAATGTAGCCACGCGAAACTCAACCTTAATGCAAGGTAATAAAGTGTACCAATGGTTGGTGTGTACCTTGATTTCGAGACAGTCGATGTCTGCGAACGTGCCGTCCGGTTCGTCTTCGGTGACGGACTCGGATCGCAGGAGCCAGCGCGGCACGTGGGGCTCATAAAATGTAGCCACGCGAAACTCAACCTTAATGCAAGGTAATAAAGTGTACCAATGGTTGGTGTGTACCTTGATTTCGAGACAGTCGATGTCTGCGAACGTGCCGTCCGGTTCGTCTTCGGTGACGGACTCGGATCGCAGGAGCCCGCGCGGCGCCGGCGCCCGGCGGGCTGTGGGGCCGAAGCGCTCGTTCACAAAACGGTGGAGCTCTTTATGGATCTGGGGGACATATTACATCGTCAGAATTATTATGTACAGTCACCGGCAATAGTATCTTCCTACACGGAGGCCGCAAAAATACGTGACACGCTCTTATGGCCCTAGAAATAATGTGGCCCTCGTGTAGGAAGATACTATTGCCGGTGACTGTACTTATAACTAATTTACATAGTAACATGTGTTTAAATAAAATTCATTTATTTCAGACCCATATTGATCCATAAGTTAAATAATAATTAATACTACATTTTAATTAAAATTTAAATTTTAATATAAATTTAACTCTAGTTATACGTCACAGGAGCCTTAAAGTACTATTTGTAATGTAAAAAACAGCCGCATAATGTTGAAATTCAAATGGGTGCTTACGTGTAAGAAGTCTTTCAAGCCGATAATGCTACACAATGGAATTAAACACAATACTAAAACAAAGCATCTTTAAGCTCTATAATAATATTAATAATGTATTGATTTCCAAATACGGCAACATCATTCACCTTACCAACTGCTAGGAAAAACTTATCATATAGTTAAAACTGGGTGACACAGCCACACAGGAATCATATAATGCTGGGGCACCACACTTCGCCTATGCGGACAAATATTCGTGTTGCGTCTCTTTCTTATTGTATAGAATAGGAAAGAGACACAACACGAATATTTGTCCGCATAGGCGAAGTGTGGTGCCACCATTAAACAACAGCACGTTATAACTTGAAGTAGGTATTCGAAGTGTTACCTCACATTTCACAACAGCGTAGTTTATAGGACGAAAAGCGAAATTACAACCCAGAACCATTCCATTAGAAGAAGAAAACACCAGAACAATTTGGTATCAATCTACAAAACAGGCGATAATGGTACCAGGATCGCATGATACAGTAGGAACCTTAAGCAAGGAGTCATAAACTTAAGCAACGCCTAATATCTGCACCTATAGACACTGTTAGCCACACATGAACAAAACAACGAAACACAAACCAGGACAATTTAGTTACAAAACATAGGTGTAGCGATAATGGTACCAGGAGCACATGGTGCAGCAGGAGTATGACCTTTAGCGACGCCAAATAATGCCAGCTCAGCTCAGTGCCTAGTAGACAGTGTTAGCCAACAGAACTACAAGCGAAGCACACTCGAACCATCTAGAAACTTTACCATCGGATTGACAGACTCATCGACCAGCATGGTCACTGTATAATATTCAAAGTTACCCAATTTCATTCCCCATGAGTTTATGAAATCTAAACACAAAGAAATCTAAAATCTCTTATTAGATACTGCAAGCAGTGTAGGTACCAGGAGCGCATACTATAGCAGAAGGTAACCTTCAGACGTGCCTACGCACCTTCAGACAATGTTAGCCACACAAAAACAGTCAAGCGAAACATTCAAAAGCTCAGCGAAAACTCCAGAACCGTCTAGAACCCTTTACCGTCGGATTGACGGACTCATTGACCAGCATGGTCTCCGGCCTCCTAGGACGCGCGCGCTCGAAGAATCGCTTCGGCGGCTGGAGCGACGAGGGCCGTTGACGGGGAGTTGGCTTGGCCGTACCATGGACGAACTTGTAGCATTCGCGGTGCAGCTGTAGGACATGCGTGTTAGCGTGCAAGCTGGCATCCCAGTAAGTTATATGAGTAAAAATATCACCCTATTTCAGCTATTGGGTTAATTTTTCCAAAATTAAACTTACAAAATATTTAAGAAAAGTCATCTACGTATATTTCTTAATACCATGACGTCTGATAGTAAGCAGCTACCGTTACATATGGACGCCTGCAACTCCAGAGGTGTCACATGTGCGTTGACAAGCCTTTAATATATTATTCATTGTTTTGAAGGCTAGCCTTTAATATATTATTCATTGTTTTGAAGGCTAAAGGGAAAACAGGATCCCCGTAGTCAAAAAAATTATTGTTAGTTAGCATAAATTCAGGCAATTTTATTTAGTATTTCATGCGGAGTGCAACAACAAGATTAGGTTTCAATTTATCTTGTCAACTTATGAGGATGCTCCTTATTTGAAGTGTTGGCATTGCAAGTGATACGCCACTAAAGTTAAGAAGTGCATGGTGTCGACGTAAACAAAACGGCAAAGTAGGCATTTAAATTAGAAAAATATAAAAGATATCTAAAACCATCTGCACAAACTTAAATTAACATGTATATCGACTTACATAAGACGTGTCTAAAGCGAATTAATTTACCTTGAGTTCTTATGTTTCCCATTTAATGTTCGTTAATATGTGTACAGTCGCCATCAGATATATCGGAGCGGCCAAGGCAGTTACAAATATCTGAACGCCTCCATTGTCAAGGCGATAAAGTGCATGTTTGCATGTTCAGATATGTTGAAGTACCTTGGCCGCTTCGATATATTTGACGGCTGTACCAAGCGCGAATGTTTTACCTCGAAGCCAAGCCTGTATATCTGCAGCAGCAGATCTCGGACCCTGGCGACGACACCATCTGTGACTTCATGGAGGTATTCTTCGGGAGGATTCTTGCTGGCTCGTTCTAGAATGTCCATCGTGTGCCGGACGATGCACTCTCGGAATTGGATTAGACTTTCCTATTAACAAAAATTTTGGGGTTAATTTATTTATTTATCGAGTGGCTACATGTCACTGCATATAGATAAGCATTTCTTCCCTGGGGTAGTAATAGTGGGAAAGCAGATGATAATGAAAATCCAGTGAGTGTTGCGAGGTCCAGATGGGACAGTGCAGCTGCCACGTTTTTTACTCTCTTAGCACCACCCAGGGATCACGTGTAGGGTTATCTAAGGTGTTTCCTACGGACGCAGAGTAACATTGATCCCCAATAGGGGTTAATAACTTAAAATCACTACACAGTGGGAGCCCGAAAACTCAAATCGGGGACGCGGCAAACCCCGCAGGCGATGGCGGGATGAACTAGACTCCTTTTTGAAGGAGTGGTCAGACACAGCACAGGGTAGGGATCGGTGGAAAGTGGGGGACGCCTTTGCCCAGCAGTGGGACACGATAGGCTCCATATAATATAATAACTTAATAGTCCTCGTCGGTTGAGGGAAAAATTCAGGTTAGTAGCAATGTACGAGCTATTCGTAGTGAACTTTGATTTAGACTTATCAGCGCGAGCTGCCCGTCTAAAACGAAATAATATTATTTTAATATGTAGTTGCTGTTTGTGGAGGCAAACATCATAAGGAAACGAGAGACCTGCCCATATAGTTGGAAGAAAAATCAAAGTTGTGTGAAATCTTTAATCCGTGATGTGTTCAGGTCTTGCTTGTTTGTACCGGGTGTCTCAATAAGTCATCAGGTCAGGATTTGATAATGGGATCCTGGAGAAATCAAGGGAACTCTTGAAATAGGCACATCTAAGTGATTGCAGTATTTTTCACAGTAACTCGGGCATTTGTTCATGTTAAGATGTAACCTAAGTGAAGTTGGTTCTTTTGTCTTTAGAATTATGCTATTTATCAAACGAGCTGAGCGTAAGCGAAGTGAGTTCTTACAAACAACTTCGGCTACTGGGACGTCTCGCCATTTTGATGACTTTTGAGATTTTTGAGGTTTGTTCCGCGGTAACTTTTTAGTAACGTTTTTCTAATCTTCTTGAAATTTGTTGGGGTTGTAGCAGGGATACACATAATTTGAGAGTACGTATATGAGCAGGATCGATCAAGGGGTTGTGGAGCTAGAAGGCGAAAAAAAACCTTCAGAAGTTTCTTGTTATATTGGTCATCTTGTTTGCAAGTAAATCGCCAGTTCTCAGTTCGAGGCGAACTTAGGTATTTAAATAAAAGTTAATAAGATCTACCCTCAAATGGCTCCTTAAGCCAGTTGAGCGTAGATGAAAACGTTACACGATCAAATAATATTGGTTAAAGCCAGGTCGTTAAGTGACAGATCCAGGCAGTTTTGTATTTGATTGGTTAACCAATAAAAGTTATAACTACCCGAAAATGTAAAATTTGTTAGTTTACTTTTATTTAAATACCTAAAGACATACAGCCTTATTCATAAAAAATCCTTAAATTAGGTTTTAACCATCATATAGTTAAAACGCTATATAAGCCTAAATGACGTTTTAAGAAATGTGTGATTTATAATCCCTCCATAAGCCTACTATAGTAATTTCATTGATTCGACTCGTTATTTTGGCACTCTTGGCAAAATTATAGACAAAATCGTATCCCAATCGCAATTTAAAAAAAAAGTTTGACAGCAAATGTCAGTAATGAGCGGGAAATCGGCGAAATAGAATCGACTGAATGCAAATACTAGTTTAGATAAATGTAATCTAACTCAAAAAGCCCTTGCATTGAAAAGACGAATCAATGCAACAAAAAATGGGAGTAATAATTTCACAGTTGACTACAATACAAGGTAAGAATACCAATTTATTTACTTATAATTAGGTTATGTGAAGTTGATTCTTGCTTGCCTTTATTGTTTTTAATTAATCTAATCACTGATATATCCTCCTCAGGTATTATTACAAGAGCAAAATATAAGGAAAAATTCCGGATACAAACACCAACGGCTTTAAGATGGACCTTTTGCAAGTAAGTACAATACCTGCCCAAGTGCCCAAGTCAGACACTTTCACAGTAATAATTATATTCCTACAACTAATAACATTAGGTATTCTTATTGTAAACCAGTTATATCTCTCTGATATCGCCTACAGTTAATGCAGTGAAATAATAGTGTACTAACTATACCCAGAAGGATGATATTAAACTAGTGAAAAATCAATGGTTAGATAATGTGCGAAATGTATTGAAACATGCATTAGTAAGGTAGAATTTTATTGTTATTTTCATTCAAAATCCTTATTAATGTCACCATAATTATTGCAGAATATAAGTAGGTATTCCAGATTGTGATGCTGTAATGTCTGTAAATTCTATATTATTCAGTCAATCAGTCAGATGCTGACAATAAAAGGCATCAGGCAGATGTACTTACATTGCTGCCGTTTATTGTCAAGAAAATTTGACTACATACTTATGTAATAACTAGTAATAACCAGTGGTGATAGGTATATATACTCGTACCTTAGGATGTTGGTCTTTCTCAATTTAATGTAAATTTATAGTTATTATATGTAGTCACAACAATTTCTGCCAATTTTATAGAAAACTTCTATGGAATAATATATATGAAGGCTAAAAATAAAAAAAGTGTTTGTTTAAAATTAATTTAATTAAATTTGTTGCATTCTTTTCAGGTCAGCACATATCATCAGCCGTCATCATCCACTGCCATTATTGAGGCAGTAAGTCGTCAAGCATTAAGCAGGAAAGGGCAACCGGGTCAAGAATCCACACAAATCCAGGAAAAGTCTACCGGCCCCGGACATATTCCAAGCCAAGCAGTCCTCAGCGGCAAGGCAATCAACTGAAACATAAAAAAGAAAAATTAGAAGCTACATAGCCTGATTTTGGTCAAAACTACCGGTTCTGGCCCCATAATACTCTTTAGCTTTGTTTTATTATGGAATTGTATGTTTAATTTTGCTAAATAAAAATATTTTGTTTCATGAAGGTTTTGTAATGATCTTTAATGCTTCTCTCTGGGAGAATCTGTTTATTTAGTGGCATATTATTATTCAAAGCTTAATCTTAGCAAGAGAAATGAAAATGGGTAATTCTATAAGGTGTTTTGCATACAAATTATACCTATCCATTTTCATTACTCTTAAGTGTTGATAGTTATGCTGCTGTAGGCTAACCTTTTGGTAATAACACATTTATGTTGCAATAATTATAGTTTGCCCAAACTATACCTCTGTGGTTGAATTGTAATGAACAAAATCAGTAATGTATGAGCATTGATTGCCGCTTTAATACTTGTTTTAAAAATACCACTTCATTATCTTTAATTAAAGATGAATGTATATCTATTCCACATATTTTTTTCATATACTACCAGTTAAAGTAAGAATAGTGCAATGTTTAGCTTCAAATTAAATATGTTGACTGACACCATTAGTAAGAAGTTAGGTTAGGTATTGAGTTCATCTAAAGATTGGTTGGAGGCATAAAGCTCTATAAATGGAGTACGCTTCGCCTCATCTTTCCAAACAAAAAAGTCTGCCAAAATCTGAGGGGGGCGAGGTAGCACGCATGTGAAGTTTTCAAGTCAAAGGTACATCATTGTCGGTTGTTAATACAGTTTATTTCTAAATGAATTTTTATGGCAGCAACGCTTTATTGACAACCGACAAAGATGTACCTTTGACTTGAAAACACCAAACATATTTGACATATTATTTTTATACTTCATAACACTAAATGGAGCAATAGATAGTCGACTGTACAAGTGTTAACATATGGTTCATTATTGGATGCAGTTTTTGCAAATGTCAAACAAAAAAGCCAAGGATCATTTTTGATTGTATTTTCAAACAAAATATAGAAGACAGCAATCCTTAAGCGCATTAAATATGGAGAAGTGTCAAACGTCAAATAGTTACTGCCCGTCAGAAAGAAAACGATTGTCTTTGAATCGATCCTGTAAACGAAGCTTGATTTTCGATTTAGGTTAAATCTTTTATTACGAAAGTAATGGTAAATAAAGTAAAACTGTACTTACATCTGAAAAGGTATTTCATCTTTTTGTAAACTAGACGAATATAACATTTTGTTACATCAAAAAACAGCGTATAAGGGCATTTTCACGGAGCTTGTTATCCATCGACAGCGATGACGAAAATGGCGTGGCATCGATTATTGAAATAGTTTTTATAGATGTACTAGATTTTCCGCCAATACTTTTGACAGAGGGGAAATGATACTCAGGGCCTCTCCTGGTTTAGAACTCTCTGGTTGGAGGCTGTTTTATATCAGGTATGTTAACCCTTTGAACGCCATACGTCAAACTGTAACATATCAATCACACGCAAATTTTACTAGCACAAGTAACCCAATATAAACCGTACTTGAAAGTATGAAGGTTATAATGCTTAGAAAAAATGGAAAAGTAGAAAAATCCACTGCCTCAGGCGAGACTCGAACTCGCGACTCTGGAATACATGCCCATCGCTCTGAACAACATTATGATAGCATTATGATTCTGATAGCATTATGGTATCGTTAGCAGACGTTCTGCTTAATACAAAAATAATTGTATGAAGGTTATACTTTGACTGCTCTTGCTCTCTGCTTGCTCTTGGCGCTGTGAGCATGAGAACTCATGATACCTTTAGGTGTTGTTAGCTTTCAAAGGGTTAAGCATGTTAAGCATAAACTAGATTAGGTCCCAATGGTAACCTATCTGCCTCCTAATAGAAAATCTGTTGCAACTACTTTACTAACTACTTACCTGAGACCAAAACTAACCTAAATAGGTGAAAATTGTTTGCTTCTTATTTCATGACTAATGAAACTTTCGCACTCAGAATCCAACATGATGGCCACAACCACTCTGTAAAGAGTGTAATGGCAAAGAAGAAGAATGAAACTTTAATTTACTCTTTTTATTTGGAACTAGGTAGTTTTGCTCGGTTTCAATATTATGCAAAACTGTCAGTGCGATGAATGGTGCCTACTTCTTTGGCTTGAAAATGATGGTTTACTTATATATTTCTATAAATAACATCCTGACCCCTGACCATAGGCAGTGTAAAGTATATACTATTACGACAAGTTGATAGTAAATGACAAATATGCTCACCCACACACTTCTTTCTTACCTTATGTTATGATACATATTCCAAAATCGGTTTTCGTAGTTGTACCTATTCACAAGCTCCATTGCCTGAATAGGCATTTTATAGCAACAATTTCACTTCAAAAGTTCACAGTCACTTTAATAGATAGGTTTTTTATTTAATACAATAAATAATATTATTTTTCACAAAACATAAAACTTGTAACGATAGAGTAACTTCCATTCGTAGAAATCTTCTGATTTGTGTTCGGTGTCGCTAGTGTCAAAATCAGCTGTTCAATATTATGGCGGCCATTTTGATCCTTATCGAGGAGATAAAGAAGGGTCCTGGGTCATGTAACTTTTCGAACATTTGCAATAGGTTTGTAGAGCTTTTTAGAGATAAATAACGTTTATAAATAACGTTTTTGGGCATCCGGACTTCAAGTAGGTTTGAAGAAGGTTGTAACTTTTTATGAATAAGGCTGATAGAGTATACTAGTTTGTAAGGTCGTAGTAACTTACGTATATTCTCCGCCTGGCGCGCCGCGCGTCCGCACAGGAGCGCGCTTGATGCGACGCGAGCGCTCGCGCGAACGCCGCGGCTTGCAGCGCCGCCTCGCGCTCGCTAGCGAACACGCTCTGAGCTTCGCGGCATAGTGTGTAGAATACGTATCTGTAACCCAAAAACTATACCCCTTATTTATAAAACTTAGCAAACATCTTTTAAAATTTGTCTTTTCATACATAATACAAATGTCAGATGGATAAAGATTCCATACAATGAGAAAAAGAGACAGAAACCTTGTACGACAAAAATATACAGTAAAGTAGCTTTTCTTAGGCAGAAACCTTCGCTATGGCCTTAATTTACAGCATTTTGAATTTAGGGTATGTCAGAAAACGGTGGATGTCTTTTTCTGAGTAGTTCGAGACCAAACATTGAGTCACTTTCGCGCAAATAAATAATTTTACGTCACACCTGGCCATAATGTGAGTTTTACCGCTCGCTACGCTTACGGTAAAACTCGCATTATGGCCAGGTGGGGACGTAAAATTGTGTACTCACCACGGGCAGTAAAAAAGAAAGCCCTCTATCGCATATTTACAACCCTCGCCTGCGGCTCGGGTCCCAAATACCTGCGATTTCGGGCTTTCTTTTTTTTACAGCCCTAGGTAAGTAATGTACTATTAAGGACTCCTGTTGGAAATGTCACTTTGACAGTTGCCTTCCCCATAATAACGTTGTAAATCGTTTATATTTAAACGATTTACAACGTTATTATGGATTTGACAGATATTTTTGACAGACATCTCGTCCTTCTCTATCATGCAATTTTTTTCTATGATTGTGAAACTTAAAAAGCCATTTTAAGGCACATCGAACAAAGTAAAATCCAAACGTAATCAATGTATCTGTGATGTTTCAAGCCATATTTCAAGAACTAGTGTACTAAAGTGGTAGTCTCTAGGAGTATAGCTAAAAGTTTACAATTTAAGACTATTGAAATTTTTAGGAATAAAGCTAAAAGGACTATTGAAATTTTACCTGTTCGGGTCTGGAGAGTCTTGGTCTACTTTATTGACTAGAGTTAACTTATGCTCGAATTGTTTCATAACCCTGTTGAGTTGATTACACGCGATGTCACTGAAACATACAATTTATAATAGTATTAAAGCTAGATTAAATAAAGAGGTGGTAATGTTACTCATTTTTTTTTATAATGGCCACTGCAGTTTTAATGAGGGAAAACTGGATTCACCTCAATTTGAAGATATCAATGTGTGCCAAGAAGCTCCATTCGCGTTGCTGCTCCACTTAGATGGCTCTAGTATAAATACTCACGTGAAGGCAATAGGAGCGAGGTCCTTGACCCCCGAGCCGCGCTCCGCGACTCGAGCCACGAAGCTCCATTCGGCCTCTAGGCTCGAATTGCTGCTCTACTTAGTTGGTTCTAGTATAAATACTCACGTGAAGGCGATAGAGGCAAGGTCCTTGACCCACGAGCCGCGCTCCGCGACTCGAGCCACGAAGCTCCATTCTGCCTCCAGGCTCGAGTATGGCTGCTCCACTTAGATGGTTCTAGTATAAATACTCACGTGAAGGCGACAGGGGCAATGTCCTTGACCTACGTGCTGCGCTCCGCGACTCGAGCCACGAAGCTCCATTCTGCCTCTAGGCTCGAGTGGCTGCTCCACTTAGTTGGCTGTAGTATAAATTCTCACGTGAAGGCGATAGGGGCAAGGTCCTTGACCTACGAGTCGCGCTCCGCGACTCGAGCCACGAAGCTCCATTCTGCCTCCAGGCTCGAGTATGGCTGCTCCACTTAGATGGCTCTAGTATAAATACTCACGTGAAGGCAACAGGAGCGAGGTCCTTGACCCACGAGCCGCGCTCCGCGACTCGAGCCACGAAGCTGCATTCTGCCTCCAGGCTCGAGTATGGCTGCTCCACTTAGATGGCTCTAGTATAAATACTCACGTGAAGGCAACAGGAGCGAGGTCCTTGACCCACGAGCCGCGCTCCGCGACTCGAGCCACGAAGCTCCATTCTGCCTCCAGGCTCGAGTATGGCTGCTCCACTTAGATGGCTCTAGTATAAATACTCACGTGAAGGCAACAGGAGCGAGGTCCTTGACCCACGAGCCGCGCTCCGCGACTCGAGCCACGAAGCTCCATTCGGCCTCCAGGCTCGAGCGTGACATATGCTCTACTTCTGATATGGCACTTAAGTAGGATAGGTATTGCTGTGAACAAATAACTATCGGTAAATACCTAAATAAGTCTCTAAAGTAAAGAAATAATAAAGTTTTTCTCCATCCTTTTTACCGGAATACAGAAGAAAAGAAAGAAATATCTTTTTTATATTTAAGTGTAAGCTAAAGTGAGATTGGCTACTTTCCAAAAAAAATATATTTAGTCCGTCAGTTAGATTATTCAGTACAACGCCACATTTCAGTACAATTTTTAGTCTAATGTGACGTCACGGGGAACTTTATCGGGCTATATTTTCATCAATTTTTGTTTGATCGACAAAATAAAAAATACGTGTCCAATATTTTTTGATAATCTAACTGACGGACTAAATAGAAATATTTTTTTTTTTACCCAGGAAAGTACCCAATTGGGCTGGGCATGTCTACCGCATGCACCCGGAACGGTGGGCCAGAATGGCTACAGAGTGGGACCCACGAGACACCATCGACGGTCGCCGGGGCAGAGGCAGACCGAAAAGGAGATGGCGGGACGACCTGGAGGCATTCTTTACGGGATGGCGGGGAAGCACTATAAACAGGACTGAATGGAGGAGAAGAGGGCCTTTGTCCAGCAGTAGGATACTAATACAGGCTAATAAAAAAATAATTAAGTGTATATAGGCCAAAAACGTTTAAACAGGGCATCTATCTGTTTTTAGGCTAGTCTTCTGACGTAAGCTAAGGTGAGTCTATAGCTTACCTTGAACACGTCCTCAACACTAGTATCGAAGGTCTTGATGATGAGGAGCAGGTCCTGGCGGGCGGCGTGTCCGGCGCGGCAGCCGCGGAGCGCCACCTCGATGTTGCCGACGAACGCCTGCCGCATGGTGGTCGCGATGTCGAGACCCTCCTTCAGTTCGTGGATTAGCTGGAACAAGGTTTATGATTATACAACCCATGTTGTAGTTTATCTTCTACAGGCAGAATAGCAGTAGATTCGAGATGTAAAATGTGTGCACACTGTACAGGTACAGGTTGATTCACGAAAACCGACGCGAGATTTATAAAGAACAATTTTTTTTAATGGAGGCAGACGTTTGACCACGATCTCACCTGATGGTAAGTGATGATGCGGTCTATGGTGGACCAAGCTTACCTATGAGATACCTATTTACTCTTGCTTTGAAGAGACCCAAATTGTACTCAAGTGGAAACACAGACTCAGGCCACAGACTCGTTCCACTCCTTGGCAGTTCACATAAGGAATGTTGAAGCGAAACGCTTCGTGCGTATATGTGCAATACCTACCATGAAGCGACGCCGGAGTGCCGATTGTCTGGTAGTCAGAAGGTAAAATGGGGACTGAGGAAGGTTGTGCAGTTCCTCGGCACAGTCTCCGAAATGTATACTATAAAAGATGGATAGGCTGGCAACCTTGCAACGATGCACTAGACTGAAGTCGAGCATTCGTCAGCTCGTCATCATTGATGATTCTTTTGGCCCTCCTCTCGACTGATTCGAGCGCCTCAAGATGGTATTTTGCACACAACATTTTCATAGACATTCAGCTCCAGCTTTTGTGAATTTGAAAGGGGTTGAAGATATAACTGTCAGGGGAGTATTGAGGCCGTTTTTGAGAGCCATGTTTGTACTGAGGACTTAGACTCTCGAAAATATCCGAGCTAACATATGCCTACTGAAATGACCCATTGAAAGGGTTTCTTAGATCAAACCTGCTTAATAGTGAGACAGGAGGGGTGCTCCGGGCGGCCCTCGAGCCGCAGTGTGAGGTAGTCATGCACGGCCTCCATGCAGATACTGCTGAGGAGATGGAAGTGGTTGCGGTATGAGGGTAGACCCATTGAAAGAGTTTCTTAGATCAAACCTGCTTAATAGTGAGACAGGAGGGGTGCTCCGGGCGGCCCTCGAGCCGCAGTGTGAGGTAGTCATGCACGGCCTCCATGCAGATACTGCTGAGGAGATGGAAGTGGTTGCGGTATGAGGGTAGACCCATTGAAAGAGTTTCTTAGATCAAACCTGCTTAATAGTGAGACAGGAGGGGTGCTCCGGGCGGCCCTCGAGCCGCAGTGTGAGGTAGTCATGCACAGCCTCCATGCAGATACTGCTGAGAAGCAGGAAGTGGTTGCGGTACGACGGTAGACCCATTGAAAGCGTTTCTTCCGACCAGCAACCGAATCTGGAAGGAAGGGGCTGAATCAAAATACACTAAGGGGTGTTAAAATGAGTGCGGGATGATTAGGTGATTTCGTTAAAGTGAATTAAGTGAACGGAATGGTGGAACGGCAAAGTGATAAGCGTCAGTTTGCACTGACATGGCAGTGGCAAAGTATGGCCTTGTGCCGCTCAACAGACATTTTAGCCAGCGAAATTGGAACCACATGAGTTGGAAAATAGAGTAGATTTTCCTTTGCAAAGAATAATGGACTTTAACGGACTTACAAATGGTTTAAATTCCATCGCAATAAAATGTTAAGCCTGACCAGAAATATATGATTATGCGCCATGTTGCGGAGTTTCATTCGAACTAATTTCTTAGACTGGCAATAATTTTAATGACACTGTGGCGGTTTACTTGAATAATAGTAAAGTGTTAATTATTAAATAATGAACGACAACAAATGCCCAAAATTTTTCATAGTTAAGAGCGAAACATTGTAATTAATAAACTGCTGTCAATAATACGTTCGGGAAATGAAACTATTTTGGTGCAATAGATTTTCAAATTAACATCACAGCTCAGGTAAACAAATCACAATGTCACCATAGCATAGATATACACTCTTACACTGACTTACAAAGAGCTCAAAGAGGACCCAGTGTTGACGATGAGGAACCTTCTTGTTCCTTTACCCGTCAACACAGTGAATCCTCCTTTTTGTAAAGGGTCGGCAACGCGCATGTAACTCCTTTGGAGTTGCAGGCCTCCATAGGTTACGGTAGCTGCTTACCATCGGGCGGGCGGTATGCTTGTTTTCCACTGTCGTGGCATAAAAAAAAAACTATGTAAACTGTTGCCATAAAAATGAGATAATTAGCTCCCTCTTGACAATGATCATACATTTCTGGTCAGGCTTTATATGATACTAGCTTTTGCCCGCGGCTTCGCTCGCGTTTAATTCGGGGTAACAAACCATACAAACTTCCACCCCCCATTTTAGGGAAGTGGGGGGTTAGAAAGAGACAAAAAGTAGCCTATGTCACTCTCCATCCCTTCAACTATCTCCACTTAAAAAACCGGCCAAGTGCGTGTCGGACCACGCATAGGAGGGTTCCGTACCTTCAATGGAATAAGAACCAAACTAATAACAAAAGGTCGTATCTGATGCCTATGGAAGAAGTTTTTTTGAGATAACTCAAAAATGGCTGAACCGATAATGTTCAAAACAATTTTCGTTGAAAGTATATGATAAGGCGCATCTCTTCAAATTTTTTCATATTTTTTAACTTACGGTTCAAAAGTTACGGGGGGGCTACACAACTTTTCTGACTTTCGAAGCGATTATTTCAGAAAATATTCACTTAATCACAAAATAGTCAAAGAAACCTCAATGTTATTTTGAAAGACTATCGATTGATGTGTCACATGGTGATATTTGGTTATTTTTTTTTTTTTAATTTAGTTACCTGTATGGAGCGCCCCCCTAAAAATATTTTTTTTTTCAAATTTAACTACATAACTAAGTAGCTGCATACAAAATACACCTTATGTGTAAATTTTATTCAGATACGTCGTATAGTTTCCGAGTAAAATGCCTGTGACATACGGACGGACAGACAGACAGACAGACAGACAGACAGACAGACAGACAGACAGACATGACGAATCCATAAGGGTTCCGTGTTTTGCCATTTGGCTACGGAACCCTAAAAATCACGTCAATTCGTCGCCCCGTTTTGCCGTGAAAGACGGACAAACAAACACACATATACACTTTCCCATTTATAATATTAGTATGGATTGTACATTGGGCGGCATGAAGACTGGAGCACAGATGTAAACAGCCCTAAAAGATCATAATATTCAGACGGTCTTTACCTTTTTAATTCATGCTCATCCTGAGCTTCCCTGGCCCTCTGCGCCTTCTCATCCTTTTCGTCCGACGCGTCTGTCGGGTCTTCCTCTCTACTCGATTCCTCGATCATGCTCTGCAATCAAATTTCTTCTTAAAATGTTCAGCGAAGGTGTTGCATACCTGTCAACTTCCCATCAGTATCAACTGACGTTAAGTGCATTACAAGTGCCTGAAGTTACGATATATTAATTTGTCATGTTGGCATGATTGTTCAATGACGTCATTACTACCTTGATCAAAACGAAATGCAGTCCCCTACTTTAACTCTTTTGCCCTCACTTTTTGGTTGAGGGCCCTCCAGAGTAAATGTACATTCATCCCACGGGACTGTAGAGCCACTTGCCATTGTTCGTAATTTGGCCGTTTAATAAATGACTTGGACCCGGGGTATGTCCTTAAACTACGTCCGGACTTGGGTATATCCTTAAACTACGCCAAAATGAGAGGTATGGGCACTGCGAATGGCATCTCGCTAAGTGTGGTAGGGCACGTTCAGCGAATGTCATCTCGCTCAAATCTGGAGCAGAGCCCGACTGGGGAAGTACCTCCACCTTACAGAAAACCACAGCCAAATAGCACTAGACCCTACTCATAGTGTTGTGTTCCTGCTGGTGAGTAAGGTTGCCAAAGAGCTCAAAGAGGACCAAGTGTGTTGACGATGAGGGACCCTCTTGTTCCTTTAGCCATCAACACAGTGAATCCTACTTTTTGTAAAGGGTCGGCAACGCGCATGTGACTCCTTTGGAGTTGCAGGCGTCCATAGGTTATGGTAGCTGCTTACTATCAGGCAGGCCGTATGCTTGTTTGCCACCTTCGTGGTATTAAAAAAAGAATTACCGATGTTAGCTGACAGCTGATAGGTTAAGTAAGTAAGTAAATAAGATTTATTTGTAAATGTAGGTAGTTACAATGGTGGTAAATTCATACATAGTTTCACTATATTTTGCCATCAGGCGTACATAAAATATGAACTTAATCCTAAACAATAAGGTATTTATATATCTATCCTATCATGCACAGACTATACAGGTTGTCGTTAACATCAGTCATTCATTCATTCACACGGCTAAAACGATGGCAAGTGGCTCTACAATCCCGTGTAGTGACTGTACATTCATGTTGGTAACAAAGTGGCCGAATGGCAATGTTTAATATAGGGCCAACATACCTCGGGTTGTTGAAACGTGAGGTAGACTTTGTTGAGCAGCTTGGTCCGCAGCTTGTGTATGAACATCATGGAGCGACGGACTCCTTGGATCTTCAGGATCTCGTAGTGGTACTCTCTGAGGACAAACATCAAATCTATACATTGACCGAGTTAGCGTGTCTCCGTTTTAATTAGGGCAATAATGCTTTTGGACATATCCGTTCACCGTCTGTTCACCGAACGTTCTCCTGTACAGGTCGCATATCTCAATTGGTTCTGGTGAAATTTTGCGTTCGATATTTACATAGCACAAAATTCAAATTTTACGAAATGACACAGGCAGAAAGTTACATTAAGTGCCATTGGAATCTGTGGCGCTTAGGACTATTGATGAGTTCGTTTTTGGCTGTATTAATGAAAACAAAGGAACTTTTCAACCGACTTCAAGATTTCGAAGGAGGAGGTTATCAATTCGTCGGGATCTTTGTAATTTTTTTTTTAATGTATGTTCACCGATTATTCGAAGACAGCTGGACCGATTTGGAAAATTCTTCTTTTGTTTAAATGGGTATACGAGAGTATACGAGAGTTGGTCCCATTGTAACCAGGTCAGGATCTGATGATGGGATCCTGGAGAAATCGAGGAAACTCTTCAAGTATTATAGGCACACCTATAGTGATTTGAGTATTTTTTATAGCAGCTCGAGCATTTGCTGTTGGAAAGGTGGATGCTAAGTGAAGTCGGTTCTTTTTTGTTTAAAATAATTAAATTAACTATCGGTACAATGATCGCCAAATCAAGTTAGATTACTAATTATTTTACCTGTAAGGCGACACTTCGCATTTCTCCAACAGCTTCAGTCTCGTCAGATCAGCCAACGATCCCACGTTGAACACGGACTCCGGTGAACTGATGTTGAACCATCTTTCTCTCTCCGACAGGTATCCACTCTCACTTGACGTACTGGTGTCGTTGGTACTGTATTTTGCATCGGATATTATGATTTCGGGAGTGATTTGGCCGGTTTCATCTGCAAAATAAATAAAAATGTATTATTTCGGTAGCCTAGCGGGAAAACACCCGGCTTTCAATCTTGGAGGTCTCGGGTTCAAAGCCCAACCCGTTTTTCGGAACTTAAGTAATAAATACCATTGGATTCTCCGAACCGAAATGAAGCTAAACAATTAAACAGATATTACCAAGCCTGCGCTGTCTGTCCGTCTGTCAAGCGGCTGTATTCAAAGGCGGTAATGTAAGTAGGCAGTTATTTTTGACTGACGCTAAAAGAAGACATGTTTTTACACATATAATTAACGTAATTGTTTGGACAGCTTTTCGTATCATTTAAAACAATAACATGTCGTGACTCAATAATTACAAAATCATCATTAAACGAAAATCAACCTTGTGTTGTCACCAATACAGTTAATCGTGGCTATGAACTTGTGGTAGTAGTTAGTGAGTTTTGGTTATGCTTAAAAACAACATTATTACTCGAAAATTTAATCAGATTACATAATGACGACCCCTTAAAGACTAACCTGTTCTAATAACACAATCAGTCTCATCCTCTCCATTTTTCTCTCCATCGAACTGCGCCACCCCTGGTTGACATTCACTAGAGCCGCGCTCCGATTGGTCGGACGTTTCTTTCTCGCCCTCTGATTGGCTCTTCTCAGTGGGATAGCTCTCGTCGCTGTTGCTCGAGCTCGTAGGGTTGTCACAGTTAAAGCGGACGTGGCGCTCGCTGTTTTGACGATATGCTTGTTGATCTCTGGTTGGTAAAAAGTTAGCAAATGTGAGTAGCCGAGTAGACAGGAAGCATTTTCTTTTTGGGTCAGTGAGGGCAGCTACCAGATCCCGTGCTACTACACCAAAATGGTCTTAGAAGACCTTCCCTCGATTTCAAATTAATGATGATTGGCGTTTACAGATTTTGGAAAAAGGTCCATCCTGTATAATGCTGGAGCTTCTCTAGCAACAAAATCTAAGTTACGGTTGTACAGTCGCCATCAGAAATATCGGAGCGCCCTAGGCAGTCACAAATATCTTAACAACACCTTTATTGTCAAGGCGATAAAGTACATGTTCAGATATTTTAAATACCTTGGCCGACTGTATGTCTGACTGTGTGTACCAGTTCCCATCACGCTACGCGAAAAATGTCTTAATAAGAAACCATTTAATTAAAGGCGATTGGAATTAACACATTTTTGAAAAAATATACTATACATACAGTCAGCGAGAAAATCGCAATGTTTCCTAAAGATATTATTGATGTCAAGCTATCCTGTTCCTTACAGGGATCAAAGGTCCCTAACAGACCAGATCCAGGTCACGGCACTTGAAAACCCACAAATCAAAAATTACGTTCGTAATCATAGATCGCGGCACACTTGTACTCTTGCACTTGCATTTGTGGCACTTGTGTGTACTTGTGGCTAACCATCCTGAGAGAGAAAAAACACACGTGAACATGACACAATATGTCAAACAGGCACAGTGGAGGGCCGAACATCCATCTTCTCGCTGCACCACCCACATTCGTTGCGCTCTACCACCCATCTACTCGCAAACACGTCGCATAGAGGAGCTGATGCTAGAAGTGCAATCAAGCTGTAAGCAAGAGATGACGTAATACAACGTACCCATCCAAATTGGGTTCGCCGCAGGGGGGGAAGTACTCCGGCAAGGTGGGCCGGCCTTTAGCCCCGATGGTGCGCAGGAGTCGCCGGACGCCCAGGATCTTCAAGCGCATGTGCATCGCCATGTTGTACCATAGACACAACGCCTGGAGACACATAACATAAACATGAAAAAAAAACCCAATACGTAAATACGAATTGTCGCTCAGTATGGTGTCCCGCACACCCTTCTTGCTGGCTCCACAGAAAACCAGCGCCGTAGACCACGCTAGCCGAGCCAACTGCATTGCTGAGTGGAGACCATTTCGGCTTCACATCTATATTTAGTTATTTTATTACTTTTACTGCTTTATTTGTAAGATGTGTTGTTTGAATAAATGTTTTCTATTCTATTCTAATTGTATTAAGCTTAAATTTGAAAAGAGATGACCTGACAACTGTAAAACTAACTTTATAATCACGTACATATTCCATAGCATTGAAACTGTATTTAATGCTACGCATTACTAAATTTATCTTTACTCTACGGGTGACGGGCTAGTTTTATTCAAAATTTGAAGCTTGTGTGACTGCTAGAAGTTCTTTAAAATTTTGATGATCACAAATCTAAAAAAATGACTTTACCCCTAACGCGGTATTTTACCTTGATCCTATTCTGGAACAAGCTAGTGGCCAACAGCTTGTGTTCCACGGTCATGGCCTGCGTGGAGGGGTAGAGGGCGCCGGCGCGGTGGAAGGAGTCCAGCAAGGTGCGGACCTCCGTCATCGCAGCGCCGATGGCGGACGAGCAGAGGCGGCAGTCGAAGGAGAGGCAGCCGAGCTTGTCTTCTTCTGAAATTTAATGGATTTGTTAATAGATGTAGCTATAGGGGGCGTTAGAGGTATCCAAAGGACATTCACGCATTACTCATAGTAACTTCCTGCTGGTAAGTAAGGTTGCCAAAGAGCTCAAAGAGGACCCAGTGTGTCGACGACGAAGGACCCTCTTGTTCCTTTAGCCGTCAACACAGTGGATTCACTTTTTGTAAACGTCGGCAACGGGCATGTAACACCTCTGGAGTTGCAGGGGTCCATAGGGTACGGTAGCTGCTTATTCAGGTGGGCCGTATGCTTGTTTGCCACCGTCGTGGTATATTAAAAAAAATACTAGGAGACTATAAGACCATAAGAAATAAACAATATTGCGTGGTTTATGTTGATTGCGCCATCGACATACATTATCACCAAGACGAAAAAAGTTCAATGATACTCCCTAGAATACCTGCTTTCAAATAAATATAAACACATTTTAGTTCGATAGTGCCACAGACAGACACACATAAGGGTCTAACTTATAACACCCCTCTTTTTGTATCGTTGGGTAAAACTAATGTGGAAAATTTTAAACCAGTTTCCACATTTACAAAAATCGCCTATTGACTGCCACTACTTTTAATCTGTGTACTGTAACTGTTCTATTTTATTGAGGTGTGTAATAATAGTAGTTTATGCAACAGTTGTATAAGAGGGGTCAAAAAAGGTGAGTGGCGTGGGTAACAATTTGAGCCGTAGGCGAAAATTGTTAAGAAAAACGCCACGAACATTTTTTGACCTACTTATACGACGTTGCATACAATACTTTTTCTACGAATACACTTACTTTTACATAAAATGCGAAATTAAAACTTCATGGATATCGCAGTTATTTTGTCAACATAATCAACAATCATTTAAGTTTTACCTTTTAAAACACTATTTTTCAATAATACTAACATTACTAACACAAATACACACCGTCGTTATTTGATCAATTATTAAAGAGCTACAGAGATTAGTAAAAATACCTAAATTACTTTCAAAGTTTGCAATTCGCCCCAACAAACGAACGGGAAACGTAAAAACTACGAAGTAGGTCTGTGGTTCTTTAAATTTGTTCTTTTTAAAAAGTTATTTTTTTCTAAAAACGCTGCGTTTATTTAGGGTTCTTAGGTTGGCAGTAATTTATTTTATATTAATGGTCGTGTTTGCACGCGATTACGCGATACTATTTTGGCGCTTTTATAGAACAAGTGTTATTTTGGGGAATAGACTAGATAAACTTTTCATCGAGTGTATTATCTATGTTCTTATAAAGGTATTGACGAATGTATAAATGACAGATAAAAGTACAGGAGTAGAAAAAGAATATTTGTATTTGTACTACAAACTAGAGTAAGGTTTACTGAACCAATGAACTTTTTCGTTGTTGACATCATTTTACACCAAATGAGAGAATAAAGGCTGTACAGCTAGTAATGAAAAACTACCTGTCTCGTTGTCTGACTTGTCGTCCGTAAGATCTTCGCAGGAACCTCCCGTCGCGCAGAGCCGCTTCGACCGGCCTTTGCAGGGATTTGGGTTTACAAACCTTTTAAAATTAGATATTTAGTATGATGATCAGACATGGTAGGCGAAAATAGTTATAAATCAAATTAAGTCAATATTTTTGAATATAAGGCTTTTAACGCCGGCTGTAATTTTCTTGTACTTCGTCTACAGTTCGACGAGTTAAATGTAACAAACACAAACACAATGAGCTTCCATTGTTTTTATCACAAAGACTACCAGCACCACCCCATTTGGTCTCCATCATCCAACTAGCTCGATGGTTACAAACTATTACATTGTCATCCAAGTTAAAGCCTGACCAGAAATATATGATCATTGTCAAGAGGGCGCTATTATTCTCATTTATGTCGCAACAGTTCAATATGGTCAAAAAGTATATTATTCTCTATGGTATGGCGATATCTTGGTTTCTTTTCCTGTCAGATCTGACGTTAATTTGAAAATCTTTCGTAGCGAAATAGTTTCATTTCTCGAGCGTTTTATTTCCAGCTGTTTATTTATTATATACATTATTTACAATGTTTCCCTCTTGTCTATGTTTTTTGATATTCAACGCGTTACTATTATTCAACTAAATCGCCACAATGACACTGACAACAGTGACAACCTATCATTGTTTTTTAATTTCCCGTGTAAGAAATTAGTTCCAACGAAATTCCGCAACATGGCGCATGATCATACGAGGGCGGAGTGATAAGTCTGGTAAAAATTAAACTATTTGTTATGTTATAGGCAAAGTTAATATTTATTTTTCGACATAGTCTCCTTCTAAGTCACAGCACTTATTCCAACGTTTTTCTAGCTTCTCTATTCCCTCCGCATAATACGATTGCTCCAACCCTTCAAAATAAGCATTGGTTTCTTCTATCACTTCCTCATTCGACCTAAACCTTTTTCCTCCAAGCCATTTCTTCAAGTTAGGAAAAAGGAAATAATCGCAGGGGGCTAAATCTGGCGAATAAGGCGGATGGGCGACCAATTCGTAATGCAATTCGTGGATTTTAGCCATGGCAACTGCACAAGTGTGCACCCGTGCGTTGTCTTGGTGAAAAAGAATTTTCTTCTTCGCCAAGTGGGGCCTTTTTTCCATTAAAACTTGATGAAATCGTTGCAGTAAATTGGCATAATATTCGCCGTTGATTGTTTTGCCTTTTTGAAGGTAATCAATGTATATTACACCACGAGCATCCCAGAAGACGGTAGCCATAACTTTATTTGCCGATAAAACTGCTTTGGCCTTCTTCGGTGCAGGTTCACCAGAAGCAATCCATTGTTTTGACTGCTCCTTGGTTTCTGGTGTAAGATGATGGATCCAAGTTTCGTCTACAGTTATGAAACGACGGATGAAATCCTTTTTATTACGCCTAAACTTCGCCAAACCTTCTTCTGAAATGGCCACTCTAGTACGCTTTTGATCCTCTGTAAGCAATCGCGGCACCCAACGGGCGGATAGCTTCTTCATGTCCAAATGAGTGTGTAGGATATTACGAACCCTTTCGTCTGAAATGCTTACAATATCAGC
This sequence comes from Pammene aurita, assembly GCA_947086415.1. Lineage (NCBI taxonomy): Eukaryota > Metazoa > Arthropoda > Insecta > Lepidoptera > Tortricidae > Pammene > Pammene aurita. Next base: position 48,612,252 of record OX352291.1, on the reverse strand, counting down.
TATCTCTCTGACTTTTACTCTTCGGTCATCCAATACGATATCATGGATTTTCCTTATCATCTCTGGTGTAGTGACCTCAACTGGCCGTCCGGGTCGGTCGGCATCATTAGTGCTTGTACGACCACAACGAAACTCAGTAAACCACTTGTGAATCATTTTAATCGACGGAGCAGAGTCCCCGTAATATTTTTCTAGGCTTTTTTTTGTTTCCGTAATAGATTTTTTTCGAAGAAAATAATGTTTGATCAGAACGCGAAACTCACTTTTCTCCATGTTTGCAAACATCAAAGCAATTGTTTTTTTTCTTCGCTGTCAAAAAAAAAGTAATGATGCGAACTGGCTGAAAATATACAATTCAGCCTCAAAAAGGTTCGACTACAAGTGGGCATCATTGAAATTGTGAACATATTACCTTAACTAATGATTTTACCGGACTTATCACTCCGCCCTCGTTATATTTCTAGTCAGGCTTTACGTAGATATCTACTTTTCATATAGCTAATTTACAGTTCAATCGGAAATCAGGAACTGGTTCGACTTTGCTTCTACCTGAACAACCAAGTATTGACCTGACCGTTCGTCAGTTAGTAAAACACTGTGTTATATAAAAGTTTGTAAAAATGAAGGACTTGCCTATAGTCAATAATATTCTTGATTAAGGTAGGTATAATATTCCTCTGCGAGCAAAGGAAGAGATCTTGCTGCGCCAGCGTACGGCTAGCTATCTTGGCCTGCAGCTCCAGCCATATCAGGTCTTTCAGCTCGTTCTGCCACACTTGCTCCTCTCGGCTTATCTGGAAAGGAAATCCTGTTAGAGATAGAGTTAAAAAAAAACAACAGATGAGGTACCCAGTTAGCAAGGTTGTGTGCGTTGCAGCAAAACAAAAGGGTTCGCGGCTCAGCTATGCACCTCACTCTTTCGAGCAAAACACTGGTAAGTATTCTGCCGAAACCACTTGATTTCTCAATGAAAAAGCAAATACTGATGGTATTTTAACTTTTTACTACGGATAACCGTTTGTTAACGAAAATTCATTTTAGAAATAAAGGTAAATAAAGGTAACGCCGCCATCGGGTATGCTTCGGTAGCTGTTGGGTAGAACGTGACCTTGTCAAGTTGTAACCCCAAAAAATATTTAAATTTGAATAAGCTGGTCCAGACCTGACGCACCGCCTCGCGAGGAAATTATCGCGCGAGGCAGCTCGGCTAGTTTGGACGTGCCTCGGCCGAGGCCAACGCATGCGCGGCCGCAATGTCGAGGGCGAGGCACCTCCACACTAGCAGAGCCGCCTCGCGCGGCGATTTGCTCGCGAGGCATTCCCTCTGAGCCCGATTAAAGCGCTTCACACACTTACGGAATTCAGCTACAATATACAAAAATTAGCCAAAAGACGGATCACGTCCAAAAAAAATTCCGTGGTTCAATACAAAAATTCAGCTACCATAGAAAAATTCGGATTTTTTCCATGATGTCTATGATAGCTAAATTATGCTCAAATGTTTGATGCGCTTAAGTTACTACCTGCAAGAGTCCCTCGATCCGGATCCATTAATAATTAAAACTTGGTCCTTCGAACAAGACGAGCTAGAGTGGCTACTGTGAATTGGATCATAAGTTCATAACAAAATTGATGTCCGTCTGCAGCCTTTGTCCACGTTGCCCATGTTAATGATGCTGAAGCCGGTGGAACGTCAACCTGGACTGTGTCAGCTGTTCTTGAGGTACCTCGCGTTCGGCGAGCGAGACGCGAGATTTGAGGCGTGAGGTTTAGGGACACAAAGACTCACTGTTCTCCGGCAGCCCTTGTCCACGTTGCCCGTGTTGATGTCCATGCTGATGCTCCGGTGGAACGTCACCCTGGACTCTGCAAGCTGTTCTTGAGGTGCCTAGCGCTCAGCGTGCGAGACGTGACATTTGAGACGTGACGTTAGGGGCAAGAAGACTCACAGTCCGTCGGCAGCCCTAGTCCACGTTGCCCACGTTGATGACCATGCTCAAGGTGCGGTGGAACGTCACCCTGGAGTCTGGGAGCTGTTCTTGAGGTGCCAAGCACTCGGCATGCGAGGCGTGAGGTTAGGGACATGAAGACTCTCTGTTCTACGGCAGCCCTTGTCCACGTTGCCCATGTTGATGAGCATGCTGAAGGTGTGGTGGAAGGTCACCCTGGACTCTTGTCAGCTGTTTTTGAGAAGCCTCGCGCTCGGCGTGCTAGGTGCGACATTTGAGGCGTGAGGTTTAGGGACACAAAGACTCACTGTTCTCCGGCAGCCCTTGTCCACGGTGCCCATGTTGATGAGCATGCTGAAGGTACGGTGGAAGGCAACCCTGGACTCTGGGAGCTGTTCCTGAGGTGCCTCGCGGTCGACCGCACGCGAGACATTTGAGGCGTGAGGTTAGGAACATGAAGACTCACTGTTCTCCGGCAGCCCTTGTCCACGTTGCCCATGTTGATGAGCATGCTGAAGGTGCGATGGAACGTCACCCTGGACTCTGGAAGCTGTTCTTGAGGTGCCTCGCGCTCGACGGCTCGCTCGGCGTGCGAGGCGCGACATTTGAGGCGTGAGGTTAGGGACATGAAGCGGCTGCAAGATTCCACCTGGGGAAACATACATACACGTTAGCTTTCATAACCAATCATAATTTTAATGAAAGAATTATCTAATTCGCTTAGCCTACTCCACTTTTACAAGAGCAATGAGCAAATGCCCGAGCGACTGTAAAAAAAATCTTAAATCACTATAGGGTGTGTCAATAAAAATTTTTGGGAGTTCCCTCGATTTCTATATGATCTCATCATCAAATCCTGACGTGGTGACAATGTGACCAACTGTGAAGTGGGTATACCCTTTAAAAAAATCCCAAATCGCTCCAGTCGTCTCCGAATAATCAGTGAACATACATTTCAATAATTTTAAACAAAAAGAATTTAAGATTTTAAGAACCGACTTCACTAAGCATCCACCTTTCCAACACCAAATGCTCTATCTGCTGTAAAAAATACTCAAATCACCATAGGTGTGCCTATAATAGTTGAAGAGTTCCCTCGATTTCTCCAGGATCCCAACATCAGATCCTGACATGGTTACAATGGGACCAACTGTGAAGTATACGCTTTCAAACAAAAAAAGAATTTTCCAAATCGGTCCAGCCGTCTTCGAATAATCGGTGAACATACATAAAAAAAAAATATAGAAAAAACATAGATCCCGACGAATTGATAACCTCCTTCGAAATCTTGAAGTCGGTTAAAATGGCGCTGTAGGCATTGCCATAAGGCAATGCCTACATTGTGCGATACCTCCGGATGACTAAAGTTGCTGTCTGACAATTCTGTTACCTACAAATATGTGGCGTCTTAGGAGCGCCATTTAGTAAAGTTGTTAAACACTGAACACCAGCTCGATGGTACCAAAGTATTGTATTGCCACCTAAGTTACGCAGGTATGATAAATTTCAGCTCAATCGAACATTAGAGATCGATTTAAAATCTGGCTTGCAATATTTTACCTACACAACAAACTGACTGACAAACAATTATGTGAGTTAAATAAAAGCTTGTAAAAACCGTGTAAATAGTCATGATACTCATGTTAAACAGCCGCCGAGATATAACTGAGTAATCAGTGTCTTGTTTGATATGTTATTTGCAGACTCAAAAACGGAAGTTTAAATATTTGATGTATGACGTATTTATCCAAATATTTGTGTTGGCTCTCCTATGTTTAGAGTTCCGTACCCAACGGGTAAAAACGGGACCCTGTTACTAAGACTCCTGTCCGTCTGTCACCTGGCTGTATCTCATGAACCGTGATAGTTAGACAGTTGAAATTTTTACAGATGATGTCTGTTGCCGCTATAACAACAAATCCTAAAAAAAAACAGACATAATTTTTTTTGCCGTTTTTATTGATGATGGTACGGAACCCCTCGTGTGCGAGTCCAACTCGCACTTGGCGGGTTTTTAAAGAGATATACCTAACACTAATCTGGACAAATACGGCCAGGTGTGTTGTCGACATAACATAATCGACGACTTCTACTGTTACCGACAATAGTATCTTCCTACATGAAGGCGGCAAAAATATGTGACACGCTCTTATGTGAAGGGCTATAAGAGCGTGTCACATATTTTTGTGTCTAAAATATTGATGCAATTTTGTGATCAAAAACTATTTCGTAAATACAGGTTGTCTTTTCAACCCTTCGCCTTATTGTGCGAGCTAATTATGTAGGTCACGCAGAACAACTTTTTCTATGGGATCAATCCCAAAATAAAAACTTGGGCCGTCCCATAGAAAACGTCGATATCTTATCGGCCAAAATGTACGAAACAGCCAAAAAAATACTTTAGATTTCGGAGTTGGTCCCATAGAAAAAGTTGTTTAGTATGTCGTACCTAATTACCCGCACTAGTGTTAAAAAAACATCCTGTATTTCGTAGTTTAACAACCGAAAAACCCTGTGGCATGTTAAGTGACCAAAAATATCTTTTAGGGAAAGGGGTACCAAATTTAAAGCCGTGACTATATTAGAATAGGAGTAGGAGCTGTCAATCCATATTAATTTTGACGTAGCTTGCAGCTACGGTGGTGTATGGTAACTTAGGGTGTATGGACTCACCAGGGTAGGCACAGCGGGCGTGTCGCTGAGAGGAAGCGAATCTGCCTTTATTTCCCCTCTCTGACCCATCTCCGTCTTCCAATCTCGGTCTGTTGACCGTTTGAGACTCCATCGCTTTTTTAAACGCTCTGAAAAAAAGTATAAATCTCGTGCTTGTTGACTAGTAGACATCGTATAAATAAACATTATAAACTATTAGTATGGGTACAGAGCTTGTGACACATACTTTACGAGTTCATTCTCTCTAAATAATATGATTGTACAATGTGCTCATCAGGAACCCAACATATTCTAACCACGCATTTCTGGGGCTAGAAAGAAAAATACTATACATACAGAATGTATAGTATTTTTCTAGAAAGAAAAAGTAGGAGAAAAATTTTTTGGACGCAAAAAAACACATTTTTTGTATGGGTCACGTCGTCTCAGCCGGCCAACCCTCCATACAATTTTTTTTTCGAGTGAATTTTTTTTTTGTTTTTTATAACTAGATTACCATACCAATTACGCCCTTAAACGGATCACCGACATTTTTGTTACACCTTGTATGACTAGGTAAATATTGGCCAAAAAAAAAACTAATTCTCGACTCTTTAAACATTTTTGTACAAAGAAATTATACGAGGGAGAACTATGGCTTGATATAAATAAGTGATTTTTTTTTTGTAATAACTAGTTTATGCAGTGTTTTTTGTCACATTGATATCTGAGAATAAAGATGTCTAGACTAAGCTCCATATAGTGGCGACATCATCAAAAAGGCGTTTTTACATTCGCCTCATTTAGTAACTTCGAGTACCAGTTGCACAATAGTATTTTGTGCAACCGGTACATAATAAGGGTTCTTAAGATTCGAGGGTCGAAGTTACAAAATGAGGCGAAGCCGAATTTTGTAATAACAGACCCGAGAATTTTAAGAACTAATTATGTACCGTTGCACACGAAACTTTTTCTACGACAGTAGCAAAAACTTAATTAATAAATAATTTTAAAGTTCTTAAGTATCACGAGTACATAAATCAATTTTGTTTTAAGATTTTTTTTATCAACTAATAACTCTTACTTTTGTGCCGAAGTCTTCGGATATTCACTGTGAAGTTTTCTTGTCACTTATTTTATCAAAATTAACATAAACTTCTTGATATTAACATAATATACGAGTTTAAATACAAAAATTAAGCCGTACATTGTGTTGAAACTTTTTAAATATTAACTTTTTACTAAATGTCATAGACAGATCACGAGTTGGTTTTTAATTGCAAAAAAATATGGCTTCGTTCAAGTAACTCTCAATGCAAAAGTTTACATTAAAGTACTATTATGCTTTTCATAAATATGAAACTAAATAATTTAAGATATTAATACTTTAAAAAAGACATGATAATGTTTTTATCATAGTTTGTGCAAAAATAATTTCAAGTGTATATCAATTTGAAAATATAATTTATATTGTAAACAAGAACGAACCCTTTTTAGACATGGCACCTGGAAGTCAGTGTATTAAAAAAACAAAAACAGTTGCACAATATGTTTTGTGTGACTGCTAGCAGTTATAGAAAGTACCTATAGACAAATAGACTTTAGCACCTTCACTTAAATGATGTAGTTTTAGATACCACTATCAGTCATTTAATTAGCATATAGAAGTGCTGGAGTAGAAAAAATACTATTTGCACCGAGTCACAATAAACAGCAATGTTTTTTAATTACCTGGTATCACAGGGGCATCGTTCGAGGAGACGTAAACGGTCGTATTTCTTCTGTCTCGTATCATTTTCTGGAACCTCGCCTCGTCTATGTTTTCCCTGCCGAGAACACACCATGTCAAGATTACAGACAACGAAAACTTCATGTAGAAATTTCAATAGAGGACGTCTCGTTTTCTATGTACTTAATTATTTTTTGAATAGATATTTGGGAAATATCCAGAGACTATCTTACACAAACGACCTAGTCCTACACTAAGCTCAAGCAGGTGTTGTGAGTACTAGACGATGATAGATATCAACTTAAATACTTACATAGAAAATATCCTTAAGTCAAGAACAAATATTGATTCAAAAATAAATGCCCTTACGGGATTCGACCCCACGATCTACAGCTTCGTAGTCAGGATCCAACTACGGACGTCATTTATATGGCCTGTAGGAATATGCATTGTATGTATGTTTATATTACTAAACTGGTAACTATTAGTGAATGCCTTTTGGCATTAAGTTCGCCTTTTGTACTTTTTTTTTCATTGTGCAATAAAGTTTAAATAAATAAATAAATATTATACATATAATATACATGCCAAATTGTCGCCTGCGATATTTCCGGACCGATACGACCTTCAAACCTGCCGGCAACGCGCTTGTGACCCCCCTGGTGTTGCGGGCGTCCATGGACAGCGGTAATCGATATGATATTTTATTTATTCAAGAACAATTTACATTGTGTTTGAATACTTTTCAATATATTTACAATTAATATTAACCTAGTAATTATGCATATACAAAAAATAATATAAAATGCATGTAGTATTTACATAAGGGTGCGTCCAATAATCGCGTCATACGTTTTTGGCTTGTTTTAGAGCTTTCTTATGAGGCCCATTGTAAGCGACCACGTTTCAGTACCATATGTCATCACTGGCAACACACACTGGTCAAAGACTTTCGTCTTGAGACACTGCGGAATATTGGACAAAAAGATGTGCCGTAGCTTCCCGAACGCTGCCCAACCGAGTCGGATTCGTCGATTGACCTCTTTCTCGAAGTTGGATCTACCTAACTGGACAGTATGTCCTAAGTATATATAATCGTCCACAACTTCGAGTGTAAAGTCTCCGATTGTAACGGGAGTTGGTGCTACATGGGTATTTGACATGATCTTCGTCTTATCCATGTTCATCTTTAGACCAACTCGCTCGGAGGCTTTGCTGAGGTCATCGAGCATCGTACTCAAATCCTCCATGGTCTCAGCCAAGACTACTATGTCGTCAGCAAACCGAAGGTGAGTGATGTACTCGCCGTTTATGTTGATGCCTAGCCTTCTCCAGTCCAGAGTCTTGAAAACATCCTCCAGTGCAGCGGTAAACAGTTTAGGAGAAATAACATCTCCTTGCCTGACTCCCCGCTGCAACGGAATAGGCTTCGAGTTCTGGTCCTGGAGTCGGACTGACATAGTGGAGTTCTCGTACAAACACTTCAGCACTTCGATATAGAGATAGTCCACTTGGCACCTCTGGAGAGATTGTAGTACAGCCCAGGTTTCGATCGAGTCGAAGGCTTTCTCGTAATCCACGAACGCTAAGCAGAGGGGCAGGTTATACTCCTCAGTCTTCTGTATAACCTGACGGAGCGTATGGATGTGGTCTACGGTACTAAAGCCTCTTCGGAAACCAGCTTGTTCGGGAGGCTGGAAGTCATCTAGCCTGCGTGCGAGACGGTTCGTAATGACTATTGAAAACAGCTTATAGACATGGCTCAGAAGTGAAATGGGTCGGTAGTTCTTCAGTAGGTAACGCGTTATCACCCTTTTTGAAGAACAATACCACCACACCTCTGTTCCATGCCTTAGGCGTTCTCCCTTCTAGTAAAACATACATTCTAGTAACATGTATACATGTAACATGTATACATATAAAAGAAAATTATCTTTAATAGAAAAAAACCGGCCAAGTGCGTGTCGGACCACGCGGTTTCGTACCTGCTATCGAAAAAGTAATATCAAAAGGTCGTATCTGCATGAAATGAGTTTTTAGGAGATAACTCAATAATTCCTAAACCGATAATCTTCTCAATTTTTTTCATATTTTTTTGGATTTCCGGTTCAAAAGTGACAGGGGGGGACACAAGTTTTTTAGACTTACGGGGTGATTTTTTCTTAAAATAAACGGACCTTAATGTTATTTTGAAAGACCTATCGAGACATGACGATATTTAGTAAATACAAAAAATTACATGTATGGACTAGTGCCCCTCCTTAAAATATCTTTTTCAGCAATTTTACTACAAAACTAAGTAGCGCCATACAAAAACACACCTTACATTTAAATATTTATTAAGATACGTTTTATAGTTTCCGAGTAAAATGGCTGTGACATACGGACGGATGGACAGACGGACATAACGAAACTATAAGGGTTACGTTTTTGCCACTTTGGCTACGGAACCCTAAAAACCTACTTCACAAAATAATATGTCAAATGACATTAAAAAATATTTACTAGACTGACTATATTTGCTAGACTGCTAGTGCAATTTTACTCTGCTTTTGACGGAATTTAAAAGTTGATAACAATGATAACTTTTATTTTATTGACCACTAGCTGTGTCCGCGGCTCCGCCCGCGTGGAAATCGGTCTGTGTCAGTAAGCGGCTAATTCACCCCAAATTTTTTTTTCATTACGTTACCGTAGGTTACGTTACTGGTTGCAATAATGGTGGTAATTACATACGGTTCCGAATGCGGAATAGAGGATTCATGATATTGGTGTAGATCAAGATATTTATTCTTCAATGTAAGCACATTACAATGCACTAATGAACGTCAGAGAAAAATTAAATACGTGAGTGTAAATTTTGTTGTTTTAATTTTTTTTGTATTTTTTTGAAATTTTAGAAATTTTGGAAATTTTAGAAATTTTAGAAATTTTAGAAAGTTTCAGAAATTTTAGAAATGTTAGAAATTTTAGAAATTTTAAATATTTAAGAAATTTTAGGAATTTTAGAAATTTTATTAGTTTTTGAAATTTAGAACATTTAAAAATTAGAAAAGAACAGAAGAAAATAATGCGTATTTCTTCAAGAAGACAAAGGTTAACTGGAAGAAATCCCTTAAAGGGATAAGTTCGCCTTTGTACGTATATGTTGTGTTATATGTCTTTCTTTGTGTTTTCTTGTACAATAAAGTGTTTTACTACTACTACATATCAAAACAGCTTGAGAGACAGATAATGTACCCAATGTTTAATTATAGAGAAAAATAAATCCTAATCTGACTGCTTCACAAAACGTTTGATATGTTTTCCTGCCTAAACGGTGTCCTATAAATGTTAGATGATTTTGTAGTAGTTTTTTGGTTTGGGCCATGCATCTTTGTCCGTCATATATAGTCCTCGAATCTGCAATAACTCTTTGACATTCATGACATTTTCAAATATTTCTTAAGAGCGGGTAAAGGTATAGTAGTTTATGTAACTGTTACGTAATAAGGGTCCTTAAAACATGAGTGTGGTTTTATGAAATGAGCCGCAGGCGAATTTCATAATAAGATCACACGAGTGTTTTAAGGCCTAATTACGTACAGTTGCATACACTGCTTTATCTACACTCATATTATATATATTAAATTAATTGTTCGGAAACCATAGAATGACCGCCATTTTACCGTCATGGCCTACTCGATTGTGCCGGCGCTCGCGCGGGACCAATCGAGTTGGCCATGGCGGTAACATTATGTTATCAAATTCGATGTTCCAAATTTGAAACTCATTGCTTAACAATATTTGAGCATGCATAGTTAAAATTACGTTACTGCCGCAGATAAGAAACTTATCATAGTTAAATCGTTTGTTGTAATGCTTGTCATTGTCTACGGTTTTTGAACGCATTTTAGAGTACTTACAGTATGAGTGTAGATAAAATTTAAAGCATCTACATATTATAAATATGAACACCTTGACCAAAAAATTACAAATTATTTCAATACCAAATTTCATCTAAATACGTACAGCGGTTATTGGTTGTTTCTTCTTATTTCATTTTCCAGAGCTCAAATTATCTCCATACCAAATTTTATCTAAATCGATTTTGCGGTTAATAATTCCCTATACAAATTTCCAACTCCCTTTTCACCCCTTTATATGGGTTGATTTTTGGGGTGAAAACTATCCTTTGTCCTTTCTCGAGACCCATACTATCTCTATACCAAATTTCATCTTTATCAGTTTAATCCAATCATCGGGGAATCATCTCCATACATTACATTGCCTTACAAAAGGTGGAGTAGAAAATATTTTAATGGTTATTGGTAGGCTATAGGGTGGTAATTAAAATACTAGATTTGAGACCTTGAGGGAGGGGGGGGGGCGGCCACCATCTTGGTTTAAAGGTGCCAAAAGTCCGTTTTTGAACCTTGGCGCTTAAACGGTTATCAGTATGCCTAAAATTTCTATGGAACGTATGAAGAAGATAAAATTGTCTACAATATTTCCATACATAATACATCTGTAAGTCTTACAGATATAAAGATACAGGGGATGAAAAAGTGTATATTTTCTTATATCATAAAATTGTATTTATTAGCTTCAAAGTTTTGTGCTTCGAGATAAGGAAATGAAGTCTCTACCACAGTTTTGTCATATTCTAATGATTGTTTTAAAAGATATTCAAAAGTTGAATTCACCCGTGGAGCGCTTATATAGGGGGTGAAAGTAGTAAATCTCACACACAAAATCAATGTTCTATTACTCATCATAAAATACTACTAGGCGTTGTCAAGTATAGCAATCGATCAATTCGGGTATAATGAATTTAGATTTGACAAAAGGTTGTCTGGAAGAAATCGCTCATTAGCGATAAGACCGCCTGTTGTTACCTCTACCTAAATTTATCTAATTGTAAAATTTGTGCTTGTAACTGTATGAGGTGTGCAATAATAGTAGTTTACGTCACCACCTGGCCATAATGTGAGTTTTACCGCTCGCTACGCTTACGGTAAAACTCGCATTATGGCCAGGTGGGGACGTAAAATTGTGTACTCACCACGGGCAGTAAAAAAGAAAGCCCTCTATCGCATATTTACAACCCTCGCCTGCGGCTCGGGTCCCAAATACCTGCGATTTCGGGCTTTCTTTTTTTTACAGCCCTAGGTAAGTAATGTACTATTATGCAACAGTTGTATAAGAGGGGTCAAAAAAGGTGAGTGGCGTGGGTAACAATTTGAGCCGTAGGCGAAAATTGTTAAGAAAAACGCCACGAACACTTTTTTACCTACTTATACGACGTTGCATACAATACTTTTTCTACGAATACACTTACTTTTACATAAAATGCGAAATTGAAAACTTCATGGATATCGCAGTTATTTTGTCAACATAATCAACAATAATTTAAGTTTTACCTTTTAAAACACAATTTTTCAATAATACTAACATTACTAACACAAATACACACCGTCGTTATTTGATCAATTATTAAAGAGCTACAGAGATTAGTAAAAATACCTAAATTACTTTCAAAGTTTACAATTCGCCCCAACAAACGAACGGGAAACGTAAAAAACTACGAAGTAGGTCTGTGGTTCTTTAATTTTTTCTTTTTTAAAGTTTTTTTTTCTAAAAACGCTGCGTTTATTTAGGTTTCTTAGGTTGGCAGTAATTTATTTTATATTAATAGTCGTGTTTGCACGCGATTCCGCGATACTATTTTGGCGCTTTTATAGAACGAGTGTTATTTTGGGGAATAGACTAGATAGACTTTTCATCGAGTGTATTATATATGTTCTTATAAGGGTGTTGACGAATGTATAAATGACAGATAAAAGTACAGGAGTAGAAAAAGAGTATTTATTATTATTATTATACGCTTTCATAGAAAAAAAAATTTTTTTTAAGAAAGTGCTTGAATTTTTTTATTTTTTTAAACTTCATATAACTGTCAACTTATTATTAAAATATCGTATAGGCTTTAGCATTTTTTACATAATACCTGAACAGCTCTCTTTATGACGAAAATGTCTACGAAAATTATAAAGACTCTATTTTTTTTTGTATTTATTCTGTACGTCTTAAAAGATACAAAGTTACAGGAAGGAAAAAATTACTCATACTCATTGTCTTTATACTTCTCGTAGACATTTTTGTCATAAAGTCAACTGTTCAAGCATTATGTACAAAATGCTAAAGCCTATACGATATTTTAATAATAACTTGACAGTTATATGAAGTTTAAAAAAATAAAAATATTTTCAAGCACTTTCTTTAAAAAAAATGTTTTGTATGAAAGCATATATGTTTTTTGTCAAATCTAAATTAATTATACCCTAATTGATCCATAGCTATACCTGACAACGCCTAGTAGTTTTTATGATGAGTAATAGAACACTGATTTTGTGTGTGAGACTTACTACTTTCACCCCCTCTATAAGCGCTCTAGGGGTGAATTCAACTTTTGAATATCTTTTAAAAGAATCATTAGAAGATGAAAAAACTGTGGTAGAGACTTCATTTTCTTATCTCGAAGCACAAAACTTTGAAGCTAATAAATAAAATTCTTATGATATAAGAAAATATACACCTTTTCACCCCTGTATCTTTATATCTGTAAGACTTACAGATGTATTGTGTATGGAAATATTGTAGACAATTTTATGTTCTTCATACGTTGCATAGACATTTTAGGCATACTGATAACCGTTTAAGCGCCAAGGTTCAAAAACGGACTTATGGCACGTTTAAACCAAGATGGCGGCCAACGCACCCCCCCCCCCCTCAAGGTCTCAAATCTAGTATTTTAATAACCACCCTATAGCCTACCAATAACCATTAAAACATTTTCTACTCCACCTTTTGTAAGGCAAATGCTCCAATTATTGCGCTAGTTGTTTAGCGGTAAAAAAATCCTCATACCAACTTCCAACCCCCTTTTCACCCCCACAAGGGTTTGAAAACTATCCTATGACGTTTCTCGAGACTCAAATTATCTCCCTACTCATTTCTATCTAAATCGTTTCAGCGGTAAAAAAATCTCCATACAAACTTTCAACCCCATTTTCACCCCCACCAGGGTTGATTTTCGGGATTAAAACTATATATTATCCTTTCACGGGACTCAAACTATCATTATACAAAATTTCATCAAAATCTGTTTAGCCGTTTTCCCGTGATGCGCGGTCAAATAAACAGACAAACAGATAAACGGACAAAAATTCTAAAAATTGTTGGAACGTGTTCTGTTATCGATTCTAAGTATCCCCAGCCAACTTTTTTTCGATTATCTTCCATGTACAGACTTTCGACCCTCTTCAGCTTTATTAAATGTACCTATAGATAATACAGTATAGCACAAGGAACAAAAAAATTACACGTGATATGTGTCCTGCTCCCCTCCCCCCTGTGGTGATCATTGGTGATTTTTTCTTGACCCCCTCCCCCCCTATACAATATGACGCGAATAATGGACGCCCCCTAACCCTGTTAATAAAATTATAAATTAAAATTTTACAATTATCAATTAAATTCTATTTTAACGTTAGACATAAATATTTAAAAGTAAGCAAAAGTTTTGTCACAAATGGAATCAAAATAAACAATAATCATCATTAGGTAAAAACAATAATCGCCATAATACAATAATCATTAAAAGTCACTAATTTCATAACAGCATTTTTCCAATAAATATGATTTTAACTTATCTCTAAAAATTGCAGAGCATGGCTTACCATCAGGCGATTCGTCTGCTCGTTTGCCTCCTACGTCATAAAAAAACAAGGGTTGCCGAACGAAATAAGATTATAAAAGTAACTAAACACTAGGATATTACATAAGTTACTGAACAGCGTCTCAAACAAGTGAAAGAGTCGCTAATAGTTCTGTGTCTAATTACTTTGTAATCTTATTTCGTGTACCTTACTAATAAATAAATACTATAAACCCATCGATTACACACCTTCACTCTGTGTCCTCACCTACATTCAAATATTGGGACGATTACTCAAGTAATCGCATCGCAAAAATTGTAGATTCTGGAAAGGGAGGCGTTACAATTAACGGGAAGTTATTTTATTTCGTCAGATTTGCAGATGACATAGCAGCAATAGCAGAAAATTCCACACAACTAGAACAGCTTTTAATGGAAATGGATAATGTATTCACAGAATTTGGACTTAAAATTAATACAAACAAAACAAAAACTTTGATTGCATCCAAACGCATACCCAAAATAGCTCCCATACAAATTAGAAATACTGCCATAGAACAAGTAAATAAATTTAAATACTTAGGTAGCATCATAACTAGCGACTCCAGATGTACTAAGGATATCATCACACGTATAGCTATGGCCAAAAAAGCTTTTAACTCCAAAAAACACATATTTAAAGCAAAGATATCACGTAACATCAGAAAACGATTTATAAAGACCTACGTCTGGAGTATAGCGTTATACGGCTGCGAGACATGGACATTAACCCAGCGTGATAGGGAAAGATTAGGCGCATTTGAAATGTGGATATGGAGAAGAATGGAAGGAATAAGCTGGAGAGAGAGAAGAACGAACGAAGAAGTACTGAATTTGGTAGGAGAGAACAGATGCCTGCTTAAAACGATTGAAAACAGAAGAGGAAATATGTTGAGGCACCTGATACGTCATGACGATTACATAAAAACTATTATTGAAGGGAGAATACCGAAACGAAGAGACCGAGGAAGACCAAGACGTGCGTTTCTAGATCAGGCCAAAGAAAAAGCCAACGTCATGACGTATCAAGAGCTAAAAGAATTAGCGGAGAACAGAAAGGAATGGCGATTACTCCACCGACAAGAGCCAGGCTCTTAAAATTATGATGATGATGACTCAAGTAGATGAGTTCAGGCAGGTGATGTTTGTCCAATAAATTAAATTGGTACGCCTATAGACGGAGAGCTAGCCACGTCAGATATGACACAATAATGAGAGCGATGAAACCCATCTCGTTAGTTTGCTATACTATTCTTATTTCTAGATCCGGACATCTGGCAGCTGTAAAGTGGTGGAGGTCAAAGAATGCAAACCAGTTTAAGAAAACAAATTCTAGAGTTCTGGTTTTTATGCAGTATTATGAAAAAGTATATAAATATTTAGATCATATCATTGTCAAAAGTTTCTGATGAGGGAAAGAAGTCCAAAACGACGTATAATGTAATTCATAGTTTGTCGCCTACAGTTTCTGTTCCCGAATTATTACGCAATGTTTTTTGTTCTAATGTTAAAATATAGGCCCCGTCCTCTATAAATAAGATCATTTCGGCCGTTTCTACCTAGTGTGGTATTACTTTTTTCCAATTGAAAAACTTTGCTAGTCTGTCACTCTGACATCCACCCATTAAAAGCTGCCAGATGCCCGGATCTAGCAATAAGAATAGTATTGCAATCTTACTAGATCGGTTTCATTGCTCTCATTATTGTGTCATATCTGACGTGGCCAGCTCTTAGACCAATAGGTGGCTCTGACATTTACTTGAAGTAGGTAGCGAAGACAGACATTGACTCCACTTTAATAGTTACAAAGTGCCAAGTGGTTATCTTCGAAGTTCAGAATCTCAATAGTCGCATAGTAAAAGTAAACCGTATTCAACATGCTGTTAATGACATTACTTAGTCGTTTTAGTAATTAATCGCAATCACGCTTTAATGCTTTTGATGTGATTTGTCTCTCATTCGGGTCACTTGTAGATTTTTTTATATAAGGTGACCTTTCTAATTGTCCTCGAAAATCAGACATGTGATATAGGTATCGCCAGGAAATATGAGGTAAATGATTACGCACACATTACGTACTGATTGCAAAAAAAGTGAATGTATTAAATGAATGAGTGAAGTGAATGTAAATGTAATTAAAAGCACGATTATATTTTAGAAAAAAAGGCAGAGCAAACAGTATACTAATATCGAACCATTTTATTTATCATTCAGATACCTCTTCGTTTAAATAAAACTATATAATTGAAACATAAAAAGTTGCAAATATCATTTCCAATATAATATTATATAATACAGGAGAGGTGTTTTATATAAATGAGATATAAATAGTATCCTAAAAAAATCTTAAAGTGTTACCTAAAAGGAAATTTGTCAACTTAGTGTCAATCTTGCAGTTCACTGTTGAACTTGCTATCGGTACGAAAAAAGAACAATAATTTCAAAATCCCGCTGTCATTACATGACATTTTGTTGTGTGCGTGATCTCAACTAACGTGGCGATACCTATAGCTAGACGGTATTTAACATACCTACTATTAAAGAAATTATTCACAATCACCATAGTAATTAATCGCAATCACGCTTCACAGCCCACTCTAGACATAAATAGCTGATAAGATATCCGACAGCGATAACACGCGCGTCAATCCTCATCTGGTGGAATAAAATAAATAATAAGTGACTAATCGCGGACATGGCTTTATCATTTTAGAAATATAACGTTACCAATTACAGCCTATTATGTTAATATAAACCTATGATAAAAAAGGATAAAACATATTTATTTTTCCATTTAGGCACATCACAATGCACTTATATATGAACGTCAGAGAAAAAAAACTTCAACCGGTTCTAACCCTACACGTATTATGACCGCGGCAAGAAACTCGGCGGGACTAATTTTTTTTAAACAGAAATACATTAGATCTTAAAGATACACAATAATGCGTAGTTCTATAAGACATATCAAAACATCTTGAGACCTCAGAGAAATAAACCAATTATCAAAGCTTGAGACAGACAATGTACGTATTGTTTAATTAAAAAGAAAAAGAAAAACATTAAAATCCAAATCTGACTGCTGCACATAACGTTTGATATGGTTTCCTATCTGAACTGTGTTCTCTAAATGTTAGATGTTTTTGTAGTAGTTTCTGGTTTGGGCCAAGCATCTTTGTCCGTCATATAGTTCTCGACCCTGTAATACCCCTTTGACAAAAAAGACCCCCCTTGAAGAGCCTTTGAGATTATGATTACCTATGAAATCGCCGCGCTCGGCCGAGGCGCGTCTACACAGTTCATTTGCGCGGTAATTTCCTCACGAGGTTGCTGTTCCTGTTAGGACACACCTACTGAAGTAAGGCAATATATTTTTCTCCAATGTGCTCGGAAATATTCACCTTACTGTAGTAAAATTAGTACGTGAAGTTCGTCATTATTTACTAATAGAAATTTAAAAAAATAAAAATCATTATTGTCCTGTTTTAGCGGGCAACAACACAACAGTTGTCACTTGTCGTCCGCATTGTTTTTTACCTTTTAAACATTTCATTCGACTAAGAAATATAATTTCAAACAGCCAACCATCTGAACGGCAATCCCTTCAAACTATAGGATAGAGCGAGATAGTGAGATCAAAAACCTTGGTTATCTCGTTCTGTTTCATAGCTTGCATGACCACCGCGTCTGATCGTGCGAATACAGCTTCATATAATCATAGACAAAACAACTTTTTTTAAGGTTTAAGCTTTTACAGTTGTGTGAAAGGAGCATATTTAATACTGTCTGAAATAGTTTTTGACGAAAATTGATTTTTAAATATTACTTGAATGAACTTTGGCAGATGATTGGCAGTATAAGTAGTACTCTATACTAAAAAAAAATGTTGTAAAGGGAAGCTAATTCATAAATTCATGATATTTAATGCTAACCTAAGTATGTAATTTATTTAATTTACTTTATTTCCTCGCACATTTGGAGGAAAGCGTTATATATGCCTCGGCGGGAATAGAAATTCGTGGACTCGTCTTATATTTTCGGACTCAGCTGCGCTTCGTCCGAAAAAATCGCTCGTCGACGAATTTATCTTAGTGGAGTACGGGAACGCCTTTTTAACCTATAAAAACCGGCCAAGAGCGTGTCGGGCCACGCTCACTGTAGGGTTCCGTAGTTTTCCGTCCGTCACAGTAAGTGTCCCCACTTAAGAGTTAATAACACCGCCATGTAGGATATGATATGAGAGTTCCACGTACAGCGACATCTATCGGCAAATTAAGTAAACTATTGCGCGCGAGCATAAAGTATGGAAGATGATTTTAATGGGATAATTCTTTATTGCGTGAACCGATTTTCACCGTTTTTACTTTATTTGAAAGCACGTCATTTCATTGTAATTTTGTAGAAATTACAGGTACAATAAACACCTGCTTATACGGTTAAATTACAAACTTAGTTCAGAAATTATTTTGTATTTTTTTTTATAAAACTATTCATCCTATCAAGTTCAAAATAATTTTCCTAGAAAGTTTTTATAAAGTTCTACTTTTGAGATTTTTTTCATATTTTTAAAACTTATGGTTCAAAAGTTAGAGGGGGGGGGGACGCATATTTTTTTACTTCTGGAGCGATTATTTCCGAAAATATTTACATTATCGAAAAATGATTTTAGGAAACCCCTATTCATTTTTAAATACCTATCCAATAATATATCACACGTTAGGGTTGAAATGAAAAAAAAAATCACTCCCCACTTTACGTATAGGGGAGGTACCCTAATAATAAAAAAATTCCACTTTTTATTTTACCACTTTGTCGGCGTGATTGATATACATATTAGTACCAAATTTCAGCTTTCTAGTGCTAACGGTCACTGAGATTATCCGCGGACGGACGGACGGACGGGCAGACATGGCGAAACTATAAGGGTTCCTAGTTGACTACGGAACCCTAAAAATGACATAAATCACAAGTCCAATTTTATTTTGTGACCTGTTAGAATACGTTAAGTACTAATGATAAAAAATATTTTCTAACAACTGTTAGCATTGCGCTAGGTATAATACATGTATTTGTTTGCTACACTCACAAAAGATTATGTAAGTTTTATTTTTCTCCACTAGGCTATCGCTTTTTACTATTGCAACATAAGTTCACATTTTATAACGGTTTTGTCAAGAGCATATGTCGTCTTAGCCATTTGTAATTCGTTTAGAATTCAAGGTCACTTATATTTTGACAAATTGTTTTCCATTATGCTCACATAATCTATTCACCAAACTGTTATAGAATGACAGATGATCTTGAAATAGTTGAATGCAATGGTATGGTAAAGCAAAATATATCTTGTATAATCTTTTCTTGTTGTTATTAACAAATATCTATATAATACCTAGCGCGACGTCAAAAACTGTTAGAAAAATATTTTTACGTCACACCTGGCCATAATGTAAGTTTTACCGCACGCTACGCGTACGGTAAAACTCGCATTATGGCCAGGTGCAGACGTAAAATTGTGTACTCACCACGGGCAGTAAAAGAGAAAGCCCTCTATCGCATATTTACAACCCTCGCCTGCAGCTCGGGTCACAAATACCTGCGATTTCGGGCATTCTTTCTTTTACAGTCCTTGGTAAGTAATGTACTATTACTATAAGTAATCATATCACATTATCTAACTAAAAAAGAAAATCGCACTTGTGAATTATCGAAGCTCAAAACTGTTCGCGTACTGTACTATCTTTCCCGTCCTCTGCAATAATGTAATGTTTATCGATTTACCTTCTAGCCTTCTCCTTTTTCCTGATAAGCGCTCTCGGTGGCGTGCTGCTCAGCAGGTCCGCCTCTGAACCGTCGCCGACATCGTCGAGCAGGTAGTCGGTGGAGCGGCGCGGCGGCGGCGGGCGACGCATCACGACATCTGCTACGTCACTGGAACGTGAGACAAAATATGTTAAATACAATTTAAAGAGCGAAATATAAGAAGTTTCTTCAAGGGATTACTGACTACAGTATGGACTTTCTTTAGAAAACGGTAGAGATTTTTAAAAGGTCAACAACTCATTATTCTGTGTCAGGCTGTTTCGATTTAGGGCCTAGCTATGGCAATAGTAATTGAAGGAAGGGCATGGCACATTCTAGGGTAGAACATTTACTTTATTGCCATAGTCGATAGTATTTCTTAAGGTAGGGCAATGATATTTTAAGGTAGGGAATTGCCCCATAATAATGCCAACCCCCCTAGCTACGGCCCCGAGGTGACCCTGCCGAGTAGCCCTGGAGATCCTGGGTTCGGAAACTTGTGAGTGCATTTATTTGTGTGATTAATTGATTACCATTGACTTTTGTACATGTGTTGTGTTATGCATGTTTTCTATGTATCTAAATCTCAGTATGATCGCCTGGTACTTACAGTACAAACTTAGCTTTAAGCTACGCTTATTATGGGGCAATTCCCTACATTAAAATATCATTGCCCTACCTTAAGAAATACTATCGACTATGGCAATAAAGTAAATGTTCAACCCTAGAATGTGCCATGCCCTTCCTTCAATTACCATTGCCATATCCTATCTTAGCTTCAACCCTAGCTACGGCTCCGAGTCACCACTAAGAACATTTGCTTTTAAGGCCATTCATATGTTATTAGTGTGTTGTGTAGACGTAAATATTACATATCTGTACTCTACAAAGTCAACAGTTGTTAAAACGCCTGTTGTCGACGACGTGCCAGGACCACATACTCACATACTTCGGACACCTCTCACGACGCTCCTCGGATAGCTTGGAGAGAATCATGACGGGAAAACTTGAAGGCACAAGACTAAGAGGCCCTCCCCCTGCTAGATGGTGTGACCAAATCACTGCAACCATGCGCTTAGCCAGCGATAGAAGCCTATGGAGGAACCTGGTTTTAACAGAAGGACATGATGTCACGACCCCTCAGCTCTGAGGAAAGGACTAATGATGATGATGATGAAAGTCAACAGAATGTTTATGTTAAATTATAATAATCGCTTGTACGATCAGAATCATAGTAACATCCAACTATTTACATAAGTACCGTAAACATTTTACACGTCACAGTTTGAATAGCTTCATTGTATGGAGGCGGATATATTTAGTGCACATCAAGGTTTCGTGTACCTAAATTTCGTTTTCAAGTTTTTACACGCAGCAAATAAGATAGTTTATATAGACCTATAGACAGATAACATAGGTAGAGTCCGTCGACGCCAACTTGCAGTGACAATGTATGTGAGCAACACTAGGCGTGGTTGGACTCTGGGTAACCCAGGCATGTTCTTAAACTATGTTAAAAATAGAGGTATTGGACACGGTGAATGTCATCTTACTAAGTGTAGTAGGGGCAGGGCACAGCTCCGCGAATATCATCTCGCTCAAATCTGGAGCAAAGCCCGACTGGGGAAGTACCTCCAACTTACAGAGAACCACAGGCAAATAGCACTAGATCCATCGGAAAGAGGATGCAGTATGTTGACGACGATAGCAGTTACAGCCGGCCAGAAAAAGGACCAGTGCTATTTGGTTGTGATTTTCTGTAAGGTGTAGTACTTCCTACTTCCCCAGTTGTCCCCATTCCAGATTACATTCGCTGTGTATATACATACCTCCCTTTTTGGACGTAGTTTCAGGACAATACGCGGGTCTAGGTGGCAGGATTAGGATGGTAAGTCGGACCCCAGACTCTATTGAGCTGTGGCTAAACCCGGGATAAACACTAGGAGGACGACGATATGTCATTATTGTGCACAATGATGAACAAACCGCCTTCCTAATCGTACTCAACACACGGACCGACAGAGAAACCGGACATTACTCTTCTTTATTCTATTTCCCTAACCACAGTTGAACCTTATTTATTACCGAGCAAAACAGTAGTCATAAGTAGTACACGGTCCGATAAACAGTATAATGTAGTCGGCGGTGCCTCACTCGCACTCGTTACAAGATTGTCACATTTGACACATGTTGACATTTTGATGGTCTGATGACGTCATTACCGCCTTAGTAAAAACAAGACACAGTCCCCTAGATGACTTTCTCTTTCGGCCTCTTTGTGACCGAAGAGTATACTCCAGTTTAAAATGATAACTTCATGAAAAAATAAGATTGCTGTAAGAGCTCATTAAAATGTGTCACAAAATTGCTACCGCCACAATATTCCAATCATCATTGTTCGAAAACCCTCGGTTTCCGTGCGTCCGCAGGGTCACGGCCACGGCCGAGCATAATACGTAATTAACAGAACTATGTGCATCTACGAATTTTACGAATATTGTAATTTGAATATTTGCGAATACGGATATTAGCTGTTTACGGGGTTAATAGCCTTGGAATTGGATAATTTGGAATTGAGACGTTGGAAGTTGAATGAATCAAGCGTGATCCTTTCAAACCGAGGGTCATGAAATCGTACTTTGTATGTCATTAACAAGCATTATAGTTCTAAGCATTTCTGCACGACGACAAATATTCACATTTTTCGTCAAAATAGTTAAAAACTATTTTGAATGTTGTCGTTACCGTTTTCAAATGTTTCTCTTAGAAAAAATACACTAAAAAAATTGGCAACATATTCGCAATGAATCGTACGAATACGAATGGGAACATTCGATTCGTACTTACGTACTACCTAGGAGGTCCGTGTCATCGACACTGTTAGGCCTCTTGTCCACGTCACGGTTTTTCGCCGTGAAAATCTACGGTTAATTCGCCGTGTGTTGGCACGGTCGTCAGTGTTGTATGGATCACTATGGAAGCTTGTAGACGTGCACGGCGGCACGTGCGTAGACGCGGTGCGCCGAGGGGCAGACACGGCGCACACGGCGGCTGCGCCGTGCCGTGGCGCCGCCGTGCACGTCTACAAGCTTCCATAGTGATCCATACAACACTGACGACCGTGCCAACACACGGCGAATTAACCGTAGATTTTCACGGCGAAAAACCGTGACGTGGACAAGAGGCCTTAGACGGAGAGCTAGCCACGTCAGATATGACACGATAATGAGAGCAACGAAACGACTCTAGTCAGTTTACTATACTATGGGTATTTCTAGATCTGGACATCTGGCAGCTGTAAAGTGGTGGAGGTCAAATAATGCAAACCACTTGAAGAAAACAAATCCTAGAGTTCTGGGTTTGATGCAATATTATGAGAAATTATATAAATAATTAGATTATATCATTGCCAAAAGTTTATGTTGGGGAAAAGTAGTGACAAACGACGTATAATGTAATTCATAGTTTGTTGCGTAGCGTTACCTACTGTTTTTGTTTCTGTAATAATACGCGAAGTTTTTTTTCTAATGTTAAAATATAGGCCCTGTCCTTTATAACTGAGTCAACTTCGGCTGTTTTTACCTATATTGGTATTACTATTTTCCAAATTAAAAGATGCCCGGATCTATCAATAAGGATGGTATAGCAATCTAACCAGACGGGTTTTGTTGCTCTAATTATTGTCTCATATCTGACGTGGCCAGCTCTTAGTCCATGTTAGCGAAAGAAGTAACATTGATTCTCAATCATTCTTAAACTGATTGGTGGTATGGAAGCCAAGGGAAAATTCAGGACCCTACAGCAACCAGACATAATAAGTTTTCCACGCTGAAATGCATCTACCGAGCTTGCACCTCCAGCAAGATCAGTAAATGGGAGTCGAATTGATGGGAGTTTTGTCGCGGGGTCAAGACCAAGACTAGGCATATATCGTCCTTTAGACATAATAAACAGGCGACTAATAAAGGCAACCCTTTTGTTCCTAAGGTGACGGCCAAGGTCGTAGACCTCGTGCTGCATTAATGATAATGATAACATTCACTGATAACGTCTCCACGTGACTTCTCTCTTACAATTATTTACTATTGAAGACACATTAGTGGCCGATTGTGAACTTAAATGGAGTGGTGTAAGGTGCAGTTTGCTGTACTTTTGTTTGTATTGAACCTGCCTAAGATTCCTGAATAGTTACACTATTACCATAAACCTCGTTTTCTAATCATAAATAATGGGTAATCAATTTAGTAATGCTATTTATAAATTTGTAATGACTAGATACTTATACCTATTTCTTAGAAACCACTTAGTTTTAAGTGCTTCTTAACAGGCTTTCATCCTTTTTAAGGTTCCGTGGTCAACTAGGAAATTCTTAGTAGGAATCCTTAGTTTCGTCGTGTCCGTCTATCTGACCGTGGCTTTGCTCAGTGATTGGTAAATACTAGAAAACTGAAATTTGGTATGACTGATGGGTATGTGTTTTAATCACTTCACGAAAATTCCTCAGCCTGGTTTCGTTTTTTATTCACGTAAGGTAGTCAATTCAATAGCCACAACCGAAATTTCCAAAAACAATTCCACATACAATACGTCAAATCTCGAAATGAAAAATTTGTCTAGCCTTTTAAAGCGAGTGAGCACGCAGTAATATGTCGTCTTGCTCCAGCTATTGAGTCCAGTTTAGCATGCGCGGCTACGACTCAGCTATGCTTGCGTCATAGTGAAAAAAGTGGAGTAAGTTACTTCAATCATATAATTGTCTAATTTCATATTTGTACTTAACTCGTATCATTATAATTTTAATAAATATTTTGATGGCGTATTGTTAATTAAACAATTTAGTATTTAATTGAAGCATCAGAGTATCATTGCCTCACTAAATAGAACACCATCACCACTACTCGCCAACAAATGACGCTTGTAGTGTCATAATGCACACAATGCAGCCGCATGCACCGATACAACTACGCTTCGACACTAGTCACGCCGCCTACCAACAGATGGTACATTGATCGAGTTATATAGATGCCGCTAACGTTTGTTCAACGCAGAAACATGACCCTCGGCGCATTGCCGAGGACTTTTTGAGAAACGCCCTACCGGTCTCAAGGTACGCATGCTATATGCCTCAACCAAGTTTGAGCATTTTAGTGTTGTGACACTAAGCCACTAGGCCAGTAATTTGTCCTAAGGGCACACCCTTAGGACAAATTACTGGCCTGGTACACATCTACCTAGCTGGGTAGTACTCGGCAAGTAATCACTAGAGAGAAGAGAGTACATGTAAATTTCTAAAGCAATAAATTGTATCCCATCAAAAACATTACATGTACAATAATGCCAGCCTCGCAACGCAGTTCTCCTACTTCAAAAAGTAATGAGGTCTAATGTAAAACCAAGCCAGTGTGCCGGAGTTTACTAACAACATGTCATTGTGATCTTTTGAATATTAGATGTTTATATAAAATAACTTTGTTTCTGCATATATTTATATGGGATTACAATGTTAACTGTGCGGTTTGTAAAACTAGAGAACCCGGGATATTGCGGTATGTTTTAATTTTCAGTGGCTTTATAGTCTAAGAGTTAACCCTAGAAGTTAGAAGTGTTCAAAATTTGGAGCTTGTGGGACTGCTACAAGTATTTTAGATATACGATGATCGTAATCAGTGAGTCAGTGACAAAATTAAGGAATTTTGACTTGCAATAGTTCTTAAAGTATATTGTAGAATTCAATGATATTGGGATCTTCCTTGTGTTATGGCCTCTTTGTCACAGAAATTTCAGCCTTCTAGCTTTATCGATGACAGAATCAGAGGGGGATCGAAAATGGCCCGAATGGCTTCGGAAAAAGGATGGTTCGGCCGTGCCTTTGTTTTGCTCGACTTGGCAGGGGAACTGCCATGCCCACAGATCTGGTACGCGCGACTTTTTGTCGTCGCCTCCCACCTCCCCGCTAGAGCGATAACCATAGATTTCTTCATAACGGGTATATCAAGACATGCGAAACAGCGCATTTGCCAGATGACTTAAACTTTTTATTTTACCCAAATTTAAACATAAGTTGTACTTATAAATAACGCTTAAATAAGATTTATCTCTATCGTGTAATTCACCTGTGACAACTGTATTTTTTTCTCTGTGTGTAATATTTAATTATTTATTTTGTTATAAGTCGAAATACGAGTACATGTCATATGGTTTAGAAAAAGTGACCAAGTCCTCCGGTATCCGAGGCGAGGCCAGCAGGCAGCATCTTTTTTTTGGCATCTACCTATGGTTGATATAACTATAAACATTAATTTAATAGACATTCAATGACATAACATGCAATAGAATTAACATTATTGCACGCCAAACACTGGCCATTGTCATGTGTTGTTTCGTTGGTACAATAAATTATTTGTATCTGTATGGATCGAAGCGAATACTTACTCCGAAGACCGGATAACCACTTATCCACTTAGTCTCCGCTGGCAATCTACTGGCAGTAGGATGTCGGGTC
This sequence comes from Pammene aurita, assembly GCA_947086415.1. NCBI lineage: Eukaryota > Metazoa > Arthropoda > Insecta > Lepidoptera > Tortricidae > Pammene > Pammene aurita. Next base: position 48,585,883 of record OX352291.1, on the reverse strand, counting down.
GCCCCCCCAAACCCGCAATACAAAGAGGCGATAAGTTGAGACAGATGTAGCCTAAGCCGGTCTCGGCTAGAAGTTGCCGTTTAAGATCGTGGCAAGTGCAAAACTTTTATGCGAGCCCTGTCCCTAATGAGGGACAACAGGAACAAATTTTCGTCACCACAATTACATTAGTGACCGATTGAATAAATCTTTTTGTAAAAATCTGTTTCAACTTAAAGAAAATCACAATTTCCAAAAATTTACAAAATAGTTTTATTTGTTCCATATGACTAGACCCCGTTTTCAGTGGTGAAATTTTAATGAAAATGCTAGGGTTGGCATAGCACATTTTAATATTCTTAATATGACGTATATATATTTTGATGTAAGCTATATACTTAATTTATTTATACAGGATGGAAAGATAAGTCTGGCCCTGGAGGGAAACTACCTTAAAACCTTGAGATAGCTCAATTCGCTCAAAGGAAACATTCTTTTATTTTTCCTAAAAACTAAAACTGCATTCACAGTTTTTTCTTAATTTTGACTTTATTCCATACTAATTGTATGAAAAATATTATTATTATTATTTATGTGTTCTCTTGTGCCCTAAACTTGGTTGGTATTGAAAAGTTTTTATCCTCGTTGGAAACAGGATCGATTGGCATCAATTGGCATAAAAATTATTTATGGCAAAAATTACACAATAAATACTTTTTTGAAAACTGTACTCTTTTCCAAAAATTTGTAAATGCAGTTATGTCCCTTTAAAGAAATTAAAGACTGTTTTTTTTTCAGTGAATTGAGCTATCTCAACGTTTTAAGGTAGTTTTCCTCCAGGGCCCGATGTATCTTTCCACCCTGTATATTAAGGCAAAGGACTTTAACGAGGTTTAATTTGGTATATAAACACCATAATAGTTACTTAATTGTATTTTTGCGGCAATTATGATTGATGTCATATTAATCACTTAATTGTTTATTCAGTAAAAGTATGGATTTCCTGAATAATCTTGCTAAATTTTCTCAGTTTCTCAGTCTCAACGACGCGGAAATAGTTACTAAATTTAGTATAACTGTGCAATAGATACCATTTTTTTCGAATAGGTAAACCTGGTAAGCGTACCTATTAGATTATAGTTTTCTAATAAATAAATAAATTTGTTTTTTTTTTTCAGTAACATGATACAATTGTGCAAATGCATATACATTTTAAAGTAAGATGACTAAGATTCGTGTTAAAACGTGTTAAATCGTATGCCAGAAGTGGCCAGAAGTGTTGAGCATAGCTCTTTTTTGTTTACAATTTTGATGTCAAGTATATCCCTATCATAACAATGTACGATGACGTAAAATGTTATATTTTATTGATATATCTAGAAAACTTCACTTAATAACACTTTCAAGGTACCTATAAAATATGAAAAGTGGAGGTCCCAAAAATGCGAATTTAGGTCGGTGCGAAAAATTGCAAATATTCTATGCAGTTACTACTCACTTCAACAAAACATGCTTGTTCAGTTTGAATTAATTGATAAAATAACTTCAAAAAAGATAAAAACGCCGGTCTAAACTTTCGAGTTTTGTATGAAAATCGGAAGGGTGCTCAACACTTCTGGCCAAGGCTGTATATGACGGTTCCTAGGATGAAATGGTCACAGTATTCAAAACAATTATGACAAGTGGAAAAAGGTGGCCAAAAAATGAATTGTATTGCACAAGCGATAACCAGACATCAGAGTTACGGAAAACGTTACCTAATGAAAATACCATCTCAACGAATGTAACCTTTTTGTCATGAAGCCTTTTTAATATGTCACATGTTGTACTCGAAATAAAATATTGTGTGACAACCCTATGATTCGATATCATTAAATCTACACAACACGCATGCATTTTAAAAATGTGTCAAATATATTACAACTGGTGTACTTTTTTATTTACACTGTGACTGGGCGTTTAGCACCACTACAAATTATATCAATTAAGATAAAATTACTAACAGTATGGGGGTATTAATGTAGTGTTAATGTATATTTCAGTAACGTACAAAACCATAAAAGTAAACTTTTTCTTTGAGTTTATTAAAGAAGATAACGAGAACGCTGCGCATGGCCCCTCGCATCCCCGCTCCCGCGTCCCGCGTCCTGCACGTGCGCATTCCACTAACGAGTGAAATATTAGGTATCTTTATTTGTGACATGATTTAACTTTTTAATACGCAGGATATTTTGTTGGATTTTTGTACAGTCGCAAGAAAACTCTTAAAGGAAATATAATTAAAAAAATATATTGACGGAGAAATATTCTACTGCGAATAATAAGCAAATTTTTATACTGAAAAAGTTTGATGATGAAATTTTTAGATTTTTTTTGTCATACGTAGAATACATACATTTAATGTCACTTCAGTAAAAAAAAAGACGGAGCAAATTTCCGATGTGATATAAAAAATGATATAAAAAAATATGTTCAGTTATGGATTTTTTTTTTGATATTTATAACATTGGTTACATACATCAAGTCAATATTTTTAGTGCAATAAAATTAGACTGAGCATTTTTCCAGACGTAAATATAGACGATATAAGAGTTTAGATAAAAAAACCTAAGAAGGACAATAGTTTTTTTTTGGAAAAATATATATATACCATCTACTCCTGACACTTTATCATGCTGTAAAGTTTTTTTGGACTGAGGAGTTAATGCGAGGTCAACCCCTCTATTGCCTGGCCCAGTAAGGATTATTGGATTTCATCGCATAAGGAGGTCTACTGCGAAGGGGATGAGAGATGTGCGAGAATGAACCAATAGGCTGCCTTTCCACTCGGGCGCATATAGGAAATGCAATACCGCATTTTTGTATGGCTGATCCCGGAATACCGGTATTGGGCCATCCAAAAATATACCGGTATCGAACGCCCTAGGCGCAGATTAGCGGCAGATGACGATATTTATTTGATTTCCGCGCGTCTTCTCTCATCTCTGCACCAGTCGAAAGGCAGCCTAATAATGACAAAAATGTCGAACGTTACCACGGGGCAGACACGTCATACTACAAAACTCGTTTGAGCACCTTTTTGTGCACGGTACATCTGTACACGCTTCAATGTGTACGTCTTAGGGCGCTGTTTCCGCTGTCGTAAATGACGTTTGACAATACACCGACATTTTGCTTTTTATCGATGCGCTGCCAACCTCACGGATTAGCCTACTAGTTCCCTACCAATCGGCCGTTCGGGGTGAGGTAATTACGTTCAGGGCGGAGCGTAGCGTGGCCATTCTGTATTATCTATTCTATGACGTTACTACGAGAAATTAAATAGACTGTCAATTAGCAAATGGTGTTTATCTAACCGGTATTCATGGTAGAATTTGTCAAGTCACCGCGTTTGTTATGTTACTGTTAGTCGATACGCCAAGTGACAATTTAACGGAGCATATGTACCTACATAGTGACATGGGTGACAATATGCTTTCATAATGTTAGGGAAGAAGTGGAAACCTCAAATTGGTAAGAGTAGCAGCAGCGACAGATCTAGGGGAAAGGCTGACCCAAATGCATCCCCCCGCCCTTGTAACTTTTGAATCCAATTTTTACTTTGAAAAAATTCATAAAAGTGATTCCGAATAAGTACTTTCAATGAAAACTATATTAAATACGAGTACAATCGGTAGAGTCGTTTTAGAGTTCTCTCAAAAACGCCTAGTAAAAAGGACGTAAGTGCTGCATAATATTAATAATAATAATAAAATGCTTTTTTGTGCACCAAAAGAAAACACAAATGCTTACACAAATACTGCATAGTTAATGACGTACCTAAATGCCGAAAAATATCATATAAAAAACAACCTTTGGAGTGGGTGTATTGTGACAGGCCGGTAACTACGAAACCCTACATTGAGCATGGTATGACATGCTCTTGGCCGGTTTTTCTAATGTGGCATGAACGTTGAAAATAGCGTGACACTGTACAGAACCTTTCGAGTCCGTTTCGCCAGTTTTTTATACGCGTCGTACATAAGTTCCGAAAAACTCAGTGGTACGAGCCGGGGTTTGAACCCGCGACCTTCGGATTGAAAGTCTGACGTCTTACCGCTAGGCCACCAGCGCTTTAGAAATAAATAAAATGCCAAGAATAACATTATTTCATTTTATACTAACAGTGATATTAGCTCTTATGCCAATAGAAAACAGGTTTACTAATGATAACATAACAAACCGAATGCAAATAACCTGTTGCGCTAACCTGTGAACGGCGCTCGTAATGTCCGATTTGGCTAGTCATCACCATAGACAAATAAAATAAGAAGACGTAACGCCGTGAAGACAAATTAACTGTGATTCCATGATCAGCCGATTTCTTTGTGTTTACGCGCGACACGGACACATAAACAACTCGTGGACGATTGGTGATTGGTTCAAACGTCAAAAGTGAGTCTGTCTCTGTGTGCACGAGACCGCGGCTTATGATGTGATCACCATAGACATGTAAAATAAGGAGACGTAATCCCACGAAGATAAAATTGTAATTCCATAATGTTATCAGTCAGGGTGGAAGATTAAATTGCTTATCGCCAGACTACAGCAAAGCTAAACAAAAGGGTAACGCTGCGTTTCCACCAGAGATGAGCGAGTATTTGTTGCGAGGAATGTGTTTTTTAAACGGTTTTATTTAGCTTGTCCCCGTATATTTGTATATTTATTTGTATATTTATACGCATCAAATCTTGCAATCGATTTTTCGACCATTTCTACTTAACAGATTTCGATGAAATTTGGTATGCGTATCAGGTCTCCGTGACAATAACTTTTAATAATATTTTCAACCTTTGATCTTCTAATCCTGATGCTGCAGAGACACTGCTTACCTTAACCGAGAGTCGTACACATCTGCTAACTAATTTAACTACTTATATTATTGTTGCTAGTAAATAAATCCTTAGTGACTTTATATTGACCATCAACTCTTCAGTTCTGATGCTGCATAGGTGTACTGCCTGCCATAACTGACCGGGTGGAGACTGTCAATTTAATAATAGTGTATAGTTTTAGGTAGACTTATTTACGTTACATATTGATCTCCAACTCCTCAGTCGTGATGATGCAAGGTTACAGCCTGCCATAACTGACAGGGTGGAGAATGTGTCAATTTAATAATAGTGCTCTAGATTTAGGTAGACGCATTTACGTTTCAAATTGACCTCCAACTCCTCCGTCGTGATGATGCAAGGGTACAGCCTGCCATAACTGACAGGGTGGAGAATGTGTCAATTTAATAATAGTGTTCGAGTTTTAGGTAGACGCATTTACGTTACATATTGATCTCCCAACTCCTCAGTCGTGATGATGCAAGGTTACAGCCTGCCATAACTGACAGGGTGGAGAATGTGTCAATTTAATAATAGTGATCTAGTTTTAGGTAGCCGCATTTCCGTTACATATTGATCTCCAACTCCTCAGTCGTGATGATGAAAGGTTACAGCCTGCCATAACTGACAGGGTGGAGAATGTGTCAATTTAATAATAGTGTTCTAGTTTTAGGTTGACGCATTTACGTTACATATTGATCTCCAATTCCTCAGTTCTGATGCTGCATGGTAACTGACCGGTTCCAGAATGTGTCAATTTAAAAATAGTGCATTAGTTTTAGCTAGAGACATTTACGTTACGTTTGATCTCTAACTCCTCAATCGTAATGCTGCTAGGCTACTGGCTGCCATAAAGGACCAGTTGGAGAATGTATGCATTTAAAAATAGTGTTCTAGTTTTAGGTATAGACGTTTACGTGTTTTATTGATCTCCAACTCCTGAGTCGTGACCGCTAGGACACTTAATATTAATATTAATTATTGGGTTTTGTCCGGTCCATGTCATGCTGCTACTGAAGCAATTCTCGTTGTGATGTTCCGATCGTATGCAATACGCGGTACTTGGCCTTTTAGCTTCGCATAGATTGCGGCTCACCCTCGGGCCTTCGGCCCTCGGGCTCGCTAAGACACTTGGACATTGAGTTTTATAAAGTCCATATCATACTGCTGCTGAAGCAATTCTCGTTGTGATGTTCCGATCGTATGCAATACGCGGTACTCGGCCTTGTAGCTTCGCGTATATTGCGGCTCACCCTCAGGCCTTCGGCCCTCGGGCTCGCTAAAACACTTGACCATTGAGTTTTATCAGGTCCATGACATGCTGCTCCTAAAGCAATTCTCACTGTGACGTACTCAGCCTTTTAGCTTAGCATAAATTTTTAAAATAAAAGAATGTCCTCTACGTAAATTAAGCTATTTCAAGGATTTAGTTCCCCTCCAGGACCCATAGATTTTTCCCACACTGTATACATATATGTACCCTATAATATAAGTAGATACCCAACTACTCAACTTAATGTAGGTACCCTCTACTTTAAACACACGAAAGGTCACATACAATTAATATAATACCAATTGAGATGTCATCACATATAGTTTTCCCACCAGATACCTACTACGGTCAATAGGGCTGGTTACAAGTACAAAAATTTTACTAAAAACTTAAAAATAAATTAACGTAAAAAAGTTTTAAGTTAAACGGTTTTATTTCAATCAAATGTACCAAAAACTAGAAAATAAAAAATTATACGAATTTTAGTCCCAAATACATTGCTTCCTGGAGAGTAATCATGTATGACGGATAACAGAATAGGCATCTCGAGTCTGATGCTGAAGGCCCTATTTGTCTCTATATCAGTGGATTAAGTCATAATCAGAAGCTTTTATCAGACTAAAATAAAAACGTGGGGCGTTGGTACGACAAAAAAATTTGGTAGGCAGGTAAGGCTACCAATGAACGAAAATCCTGTGATTCAAAATCGTAATTACATGGTAAAACAATAATAGAGAAAATTTTAAGACCTAAAAATCATGAAAATCAAGTGCCTTTGCCCAGCAGTGGAGGGCACTCAAGTCGACTAGTAAATAAAAAATAAATAAGAATTGCTAATGCTAGCCCTTATACAAATTAACTCACCATATTTACTTAATTTCACAAACTAAATATCTAAGTATTTGACTCATTTTATAATTTATATATACATATTTTTAATACTACTCGTAGTACTCTCACACTAACGCCACCTCCAACAACATTACATACTTAACCCACTCTACCTTATATTAGACGCCCCACGTTTTTATTTTAGTCTGATAAAAGCTTCCGATTCTGACTTAATCCACTGATATAGAGACAAATAGGGCCTTTAGCATCCGACTCGAGATGCCTATTCTGTTATCCGTCATACATGATTACTCTCCAGGAAGCAACTATGTATGTGGAACTAATATTCGTATAAACTTTTATTTTCTAGTTTTTGGTACATTTGATTGAAATAAAACCGTTTAACTTAAAACTTTTTTACGTTAATTTATTTAAGAACCAATTCTAGAGCTGCGCTGTTCGAGGATAAACAAATGAAGTGATTCAATTGGTGCTTAACAAACACATTCTTCGCTCATCTCTGGTGGAAACGCAGCCGTGTATTCTGGTTGACAGAGCGATAGCGAAGATCTCCGTATCAGCTTGGGCAGATATGCTGTCGTATGTCCGTCCAGCGTCTGTCCGGCTGTTCTCTTCTAAAGGTCGCATTTCTCAACAAATTTCATGAAGATCAGAAAAGCGTTACTAAAGTTATCGTGGAACAAACTCTCAAAATCAAAAAGCCATCAAAATGCCGAGACGTCCAACAAGCCAGAAGTTGTATGTAAGAACTTGCTTCGCTTACGCTCCGCTCGTTCGATTATGTAGAGTATTGTCACTATTGAGTCTAATATAATCAATAGACCATAGCCTGTTTAAACATACAACATTTTAGATAGGCAGGTAAAAACTCGAAATAATTTGAACCATCAACACCGGTCGTTTCCTCAGATCGTGACATCACGTCCTTCTGTTGAAGACCAGGTTCCCCATAGGCTTCTATCCCGACACGTCGTCGACAACCGGCGTTTTATGCGTAGCTCCTCTAGCATGGACTGAAGTGCGCATCACAGTCCAAGGTATCCGTAAAACGCAGCCTATTATGATTGACCGACCGATAGCGAAGATCTCCATTTCAGCTTGGGCAGATATGTATGTCGTATGTCTGTCCGGCGTCTGTCAGACTGTTCTTTTCTACAGGTCGCTACCGATTCCCGTGACATTTTGAAAGCAGGTTCTTTAGTTACGTAGAATTTGTTTGTCGTTTCGTTCGCCGTAATGGCTCATGTCGCTTAAGGCCATTGTGAGTTTGCTATGATATGGTAGGTACATGTATCAAAATGGTGGATACATCTATTCCGTGTGTCTGCAGTTCATAGAGTGGGTAACTACCTACGCTTGCGCCTATGCACTTAATATACCTAATCCCCCCCCCCCCCCCCCCCCCCCCCTCTCGTTTATAAGTGGAGGCGTTGTAGCAGGAGGAAGTGTCCTAAAATATCTTTCCAAGCTACAAGGAGTTCGTAGGTAGATAACTAACTAATTTATCTCAGAAAACACTGAATAAAAAAGGCTCCACTTGGGTAAATGAAAAAGTTCTAGTGATAAAAAATACTACCGTAAAACCACCAAACTATCATCCAGTCCAGTTACTGATGTGCAAGTTGCGAAAAGTTTCAAAATGGTTGGAAAAGCTCTCGCAAATTTCCAGAAACGTTCACAACAAATATAGGAAATTTAAATTTAAGAAACCGGTAGTTTCAATCCCCATACAAAATGATGAGAAATTTCCAAATTTTTCCTGTGTGAAAATTTTCGTAATTTTGGGAAGTTTCCATCAGTCCATCAATACGTCCTGTACTGCAACTATCTATGATCCACGAGTTCAAGATGTAATTAAGGTATCAAATAAAATCTTACCTTTTTGGTTTTTTATTAGTTTTCACTCATTTATGAACATATTTTGTCTTAGAACTGTGTTATGTATATTGGCCACAGTTGGGAGCTTTGGAATTTGGGTGGTTTCCCTTCCCGAACAAAAGTATCCACCTGCCACATACGTAACTGCCAAAATCTTTTTTGGCATACACTTTATACAGTCAACTAATTTGATTCCTAGGCCACTCTAGTCACTATAGCTACTTTACTTTGGTAGGGAATAGGTCACGTTACGTATCCATGGGCAACTGTCATTACGGCATGGTTCTACAGTGACCTAGGTATCAAATTGCTTGACCATACCTCCTGTTCTTTGCATGTATGTAAATCACAAAAGTATAGCAAATTTCGAAGTCGTTGAAATTAAACCGAGAAGATCAGCTAATATATTGAGTAAAACTAAAACAAAATAATTTTAAACAAAAAAGAACCGACTTCACTTAGCATCCACCTTTCCAAAAGCAAATGCTCGGGATGCTGTAAAAAATACTCAAATCACTATAGGTGTGCCTATAATAGTTGAAGAGTTCCCTCGATTTCTCCAGGATCCCATCATCAGATCCTGACATGGTTACAATGGGACCAACTGTCAAGTATACTCTTTCAAACAAAAAAAGAATTTTCCAAATCGGTCCATTTTCCAAAAAAAAAAAAAAAAATAGCAAAAACAAAGATCCCGACGAATTGATAACCTCCTCCTTCGAAATCTTGAAGTCGGTTGAAAACAAAATGAACCTCATCACAACTAACAACAGTTTACCAACTAATTTTCATGTCACTATCTGATTTTATAAGTACCAAATGTACCTATTTGCTCTACTCCATTCTTATCAGCTGATGGACTGATTGCGATAATGTATCTCTTCAATATTAACAAGCTATTAAGCTTTTAATGGCTGCATTTTAACCCATACCCATAGTAACAGGAACGCGGATGTGACACCGCTGGAGTTGCAACTATTGATACTGATGCCTTTACACGTTCGGCCGGGATGGGTGATTAGAGACAGAGAGATTGTGTAGACTACACTGTAGATCGCTGATGATAGAGCGTCATTGCCTTTCTGTTTTTCAGATAGATATCAAAGAAAGCACAGATTGTGTGATGATTGTATATTATTCAGTCCAATTCAATATAGTATCCCTCAAAAATGACACAAGTATCAATGTTCAGCTTGAGCAAAAATATGTGTTTGTCAAAAGCATAGACTAATTAACCCAAGACCCCACATAGCTGGGCGACCTCCGCTGCCACGCTCGAAGTAATTTCACTCTATAGTGAGACACTAATATTGGATGTGACAGTAAACATAGTACGTCTCCATGGCAACCATTAATGTCTAACTCTTTCTTACGACCCACGGAAGAATCGCGCGTTCCATGTCTAGCAATGCGTGTTCCCCTCCCGCACCCCTTCTTTTTGGCAGCTTAAGTTTCAAAGAAATAACGCGCTAAGTGGAGTATAGAGATATCTTGTATATGGTCAAAAGTATTTACAGATAGCCTCGGCATACATTGTCTCTGTCAATCCTACTACTATCAAATCCTTGTTTTTTTAATGGCTCAATTTAATTTGGCTGGAAAAGGCTGGAAGTAGCCGCTCAAGATCGCGACAAGTGGGAACCTCTTCTGTCAGCCCTGTGTCCCTAAAGGCAAAACAGGAAGAAATCATCATCATCAAATTACCGAAATAAGTAATACATATAGTGCAATTTGTCCATGGGGCTTCCACACCCGGATCGCATTTTATAATGTGACAATTATAAATTCAGTTTGCCTCTCTTTCTTACAACTTTATAGAAAGAGATGCAAAGAGCAAATTTATAAACCATAGCTTTATAAAAAGCAACAGATGGAGCCATACTTCTAGATAGAGTTAAGCTAGCCTGCTTTACTTTAATAGACTGACATTCATAAGTACCTACTTGCAGAAAACAGGAGAGCCCATAATCTTATTGGTTTCATGTAGGAAAACTGATTAGACCACAATCCTTTACAAAATAATCATTTTAGACTCTCATATTATGTTGAGTATTGTCAATTTTGAGACTAATAAAGACTGTGTACGATAAAATCTGGACATGCATGATCTGGTATATATTTTTTTCGGTACCACATATTCAAGCAACACTTCTTTTAAATAATTTGTGGTCATCAAGCTTCATAATAAAATTATAAACATAATATAACGTTACGTTATCTGTGACTTTGATCACTATGTATTCCACAGTGCCTATATTTTTTTGTCCACGGTGTTCTGACAGTGTTTACCAAATTTTCCTGTGAAAAATAGTTTTTTTATTTTTTATTAGATAAACCAAATTATACCTTATTACATTCTCTTTTCATAATAGCTTACATTTTTCTAATTGTACTTAGATGTAAATAGTTCTGAGGTGTTCTAGCTTTGGTGAGCTTGACTTTTTTACAAAAATATGCCTCCCATATAAAAACTACCTTTAGTGCTTGGAGTAGAAAGTCTTCCTGACTGCCTCAAGTAGAAATGAGTTTCAAATCGTATTTTTTTTGTAAGATAACATTCTAATGAGCATAAAACAGCTTGTGAAAATATAAATACAATTGTCGCATTGTAGCAGGAAGTGAGTGAAGATTATCAAAAAATGCTGGACAAAAAAATCAAGATATGATGGAATATATTTGGCAAAAACTCACACAAGCCCATACAATTGTAATATGATTCTATTTTTAGTATATATTACTATAACTCCAGATTATTAAAATAAAAGAAATGCTTGAATATGTCGTACCGAAAAAAAGATATACCAGATTATGCATGTCCGGATTTTATCGTACACAGTCTTTATAATCAATAGACTAACCTGTTTAAAAATACAACATTTTAGATAGGCAGGTAAAAATTATTATTTTTTTGTTTTTTGCATGGGTGCAGTTTTTGGGCGCACTATCTTGCAGGAGGAGGGCTTCTCTCTCGAGTCTCGTGCCTTAAATTTTTCCTATCCTGATAATTCTCTCCAAGCTAATCGAGGAGCGTAGTGAGAGGTGTCCGAAGTATGTGAGTATTCACACACAAATTCTTGTGTTTATTTACATTTGCTCTGTTATACTTTCCTCACTCATGAAGCACTTTATGGTCCAACAAAATACAATTGTTGCAAAGTACTAAAATCCTTACTAACAAATATTTTCATAGAAGCTGACTACCCAATAAAAAATAAACAAACACCGGAAATGAATATTTCACGCTTTATCTACGCTCTACAGCAGTCGTAAACTAAACGCTGAACTTGGCCGTATCATTCATTAGATGATTAGCAACTCATAAACCACTGCGTATCAGTTACGATTTAACCTAAACCACTCGAGTAAATTAACTGTCAAACTACACTTACAGGTCTTCCTCAGAATCCGATTTGAAGTTAATTTGAAATCCAAGTTTGCTCTTCCAATCCTTATCAAGAGACACATCCATGTTTTTTCCCTAAACTTAAAACACGGCACTATAACATGATTCCGATTTTCACACACAGAACGCTCAGGAAGAGCAACTGTGTAACATGATAACGTATTACTGCATTGTCAGAAACCACTATTATTATTTAATCGGTAAAAACACTTCATGTTACACAAAAAATACAGAAAATACGAATAGCGCATCGAGTAACGCAACGTACAGCCGACACGTATTTTCGGTCTATTTGTCTTGGTTTGATGTGATTATTTTGACATTGACGTTTCAGGGTTATAGTGTTGCCAAAAGCTTTTGTAAATTTTTTAAATAATTTAATTTAGTATTAGAATCAGAATATATCTCTATATTTTAAAAATAAATTACAACTCTTTAAAAAACTAAAACTCTATATTAAACTTAAAACTATCTCGAAACTAAATACTATTATAGAAAGAAAACCCCGTCTAATAGGTCGCCTTGCGGCATGGTCCCCATCACACTGGCGGCGTTACCTCTCTGAACTGCGATAGAAATTCGTTGCGAGAGGTAACTGCCAGCACGACGGTCTCCCGAGGTGTCAATCAACTTCGGCGACAGGGCCCCCATAAACTTCTTCATGTCGGCTGACCAGGGGCCCAAAGTTTCTATCGCAAGCGCCGCAAACTCATAGTCTTTAAGTAAAGACGAGTATTTGCGGCGCTTGAGAAACTGAGCCTGATCAGCCGCAGCGCCGGCCTGCGAGCGGGTTGCCTGGATATGAGACTGGGCGAACGTATCGACACAAGTAGCGTCCCATATCAAGGCTCTACCTAGCCTCCACGGCACCAACGTAGCTCCGTCGGGGCGCTTGCCGTCATCTCTTGCCAAACCAGTAGGCTCTAGGATGGCTGGTATTGAGGCAGTGGCAAGCGAGCGACGGATCAAATCGTTGATAGTGCCGTGACGGTATAGCCGGCCAGCGCTTTTGATGCATGAAAGACCGTGTCGCCCAAGCTGATCGACGCTCTTTCCACAGATGCAGGTGTGGGGGACGCAAATTCTGGACCCAAGCCTCAAGCATATTGCTATCCTTAAACAGCTTGGATCCAGAACGGTGCCTATTTGACGTGATGGGAGTGCATGCAGCCAGTGACCTGCTTCTGGAACTGATACCGCCAGAAGGCGGGCACGTTCCGAGTCGTCCTGACTATTATCGATGAGTGATGCGTGAACTGTCTTGAGGCGAGGGGCATCCCACGCTTTTTGAACATGTCGGGTGGCCGGGATATCCGATCCAGGGCACGAGCCGCACCACGCTTCCCTCGCCTCCCTTAGAGTCGCCACCTCATCGTCGACTATCTGAGTATGGTTTAGAATGATGCCGACAAGAGATAGCGAGCAATAAGCAGAGGACAGGAAAGCAGGCAGGGCTACGCTAGCCGAGGTTCGAATACCCAGCCCCCCGAACCTTATAGGGAGAACCGCTTGGGACCAGGTTCTGAAGTCAAAATTAATATTTAGAATTTTTGACAGTGTTGTCTGAAGGGAGGTATCAATGGATGACAAAATGGTCGAAAATTTCCAAATTGGGCAGCTCCGTAATAGATACATAAATTTAGGAGTAAATAGACAAAAACGTATAATAAAAAGGGCCATATGAGGATTGATTTGATAAAGAAGGTCGGATGTATTGTTGAATAAGTTTAATTTACAGTTGATCACAGGGTTAATAGATTCTTCGAAAATGGGTGAGCCTAAAAGAGTGAGGGATGAATTTGAAAGTACAGAAACGTCGGCCAGTATGGTGTTAAAATTTGTAAGTATATCAGTTTTTTTATCTTGTGAAATGTGATTTGGAATAAAAATTTCACATTTTGAAAAGTTTAAAAGAAGGCCGATTTCCGAAAATTTTTGGATGACTGTCTGCAAATCCTGCAAAACAGTAGATGCATCACCTCCCAGTGAACCATCGTCTAAATACCATAAATTAAATTTTGAATTTAGAGACGAGATTATTGGCTGAATTGCTAAACTAAAAATTGCCGGACCAAGCGGATCTCCCTGTTGGCAGCCCACGCACGACGAAATGATTTTATCCCGAAAAACTAATTTTGATGGCGCTCCGTAGCACTGCCATAAGTAGCTGTAGAGATCCGGCAGCTCTTTTTTGGCCTCGGCTAACAGAGCGCCGCGATCCACCGAATTGAATGCGTTTTTTACATCGATCTTTACAAAAACTTCATAGTCTGGACGACTCAGGAAGGTGCGCGCAGCATGTACTGCGGCCTCACAGCCGCCTTTGACACCAAACCCCAACTGTCGGGGCTTGAAACCTTTAGAAAGCCTCTCGCTGAATTGACGGCAACAGAGTTTAGACGCAAGGCGTCTAAGAGTGCAGCCCACGGCAATTGGACGAATTCCACCGTCTTTCTTTGCTAAAGCAATGAGATTGGCGCCGTACAGGACCGGAACAATCTCAGCGTTCACTTGTCCTGACAGCATTAAGTTAATCAAGCTTGTCAGTTGCTTTAGCAAAGTAGCCTTCTGCTCACCTAAAGACGTGGAGGTGAGGTCCTTAAGATGCTGGGGAGAGAGTCCGTCCAGCCCACCAGCGGACCCGTTGGGGAAGGATGTTATGGCTAGCTGGACTGCATCCTCGGACACCACAACTCTAGGTTCATCAGGAGTGGGGGGATCTGGTAATACAGAGGAGGCTGAAGGAACAGGGTGTTTTTCTCTCAAAGCGGCGTGGGTCTCAGCGGAGTATGCAGCAAGATCGTCACGGGAAAATAAAAGCCTGGCAGCACCACTAACATCCCCTTCGGAAAGCTTACTTTCTATTGTTCTTATTTTAGAATTTAAAGTATTTTTTGGCTTATTTGTAATGGTATGTTGATGATTTCGAGGAAAGATTGATAAATTATGTGCTTGAAGCGTATTTTGTTTAATTTGTGACGTAAGCGAGGCTTTATTAGATTTGTCTGCGTGTAAGACTTTGTAGGGGAATGTGAGTAAGCTCTCCCATGCTTGAGGGGTATTTTCCATGACGACCCTTGACACGCACTCCGAGAGGCAGGAAGCGACAGATGTGCGCGCACCGCGAGGTATTCTTTTTATAATATGATGATTTGCCTTTAACAGCCCTAGCCTTTCTGCAAGTGTTGCTGTAGGGCTCGCGGGAGCTGCTGTATCGTCCACGACAGATGGTAATGGCTGGGAAGCGCTGGGCGGTGGGGGGTCAATAACCATACGAACGCCATGGCGGCGAGCGGTATGGATAGCGAGTCCCCTCTGTCCTTTGTATTGTTTGTTGTCGCCGCAAGTTAGACAATACAGCACCTCCGCCGGGTTTACATTGGGCTGAGAAGGCATAAAATACTTAATATAAATGCTAGATTAGTTAAATTAATGTAGACAAATAGGTATAAGAAGTAAGAAAATTAAAGTACCTAACAAGAACAACGACTACATAGGGATAAAAAAGAAAAATATAGACTAAGATATTGAAGTAGCATAAATTCACCACGCACTAGAAGACACTTGGGGCAGGAAGCTTATGTGAACACAGAGAAGAACACGGATGCAGTAAATGAACTTATGTAAAAACATTATATGAGCACTGCACTACGTTTTTCATTATTAGATGGCACAATTTCTTGATAAAATAACAAATATTACGCCTTTTGTATTTTGACAACTGTCAAAACAGTCCTTTACGCCAGGTGTAAGTAGGCCGGGGCTCCGCTCTCTGTCGCAGAGCGGTGTAGGTGGCTGCGAGTTGTCTATTGTGAATAAAAATTAATACTCATAGGTCGGGAGTCTGATAAATAAAATTTACATAATTTATAAAGTAAGAGGAAAACAAATTTCCTTGTTTCCTGCGTTGCTAGGCAACATAGTCTGCAATTTTTTAAATATTTATATAGAATTACAGAAATATCTTCCATCTATGAATAGAGGGCAATTTTTATGGTGAGACTCAATTTACAGACATTTTTTATTTTTAACCAATACGGGATAGTAAGCTCCTGTAAAGTTACATTTTCACTAGGGCCTTAGATTTATTGTTACCTTTGAATAAATAGATAAATAAACAAACAAATAAATACTAAATATAAAATGAGAATCTTAAATAAAAAAATATCAGAACGAAAAAACTAATGTATGTTATCCTCGCAGCATAATGGTTTTCTTCGCGGGCTGAGCGAGAAACATTAATGTGTTTTCATTCCAACAATAACAATTACTAACATTCTTTGTAAAATAAAACCTAGAAACCACATTTTTGACAATATTTTTATAGAACATAAGATAATTTTATTAGCTGGCAATATTTTCATACCTACCATAGACAATATTATAGACTAGGTGACAGCGCTCAGCTGGGTTTTTCTAAGCTAAACATGTGTTTTTGTTTGATAGCAAATCATGCAGTGCACATAGTGCAATTTTTTTTTTTGTTGAGATCTGGCGCCGAATGTCTTTGAAAATGTTGACAGTTCGGTACAATACAAACTTCGCGCCAGCTTTTGACAAATACACCTACCAAGTTATTATGACTTGTGTTATGTTGTGTGTATTAACCAAATTATACTACTCTTTGGTATTAACCTATGAGGCAAAAAATAAAGGAGCCCTATGACCAGGTGGACCGTAGAGATACCCTGCTCTGAAAGGCCAGGGTTGCGTCCGTGGACTGGCTGGCAACCACTGTTGCCCAATCGGTAACAAAGCTGGTTGCCTCAGGTGGAAGGGGTAGTACGGAGTTTCAGGCCATTGAGCGAAGTTCTGTTGTTGACCATTTAACTGCCATAGCTGAGCATTGGTGAAGATTGTTGCCGTCGATATGATCGTCAGATGAATTAGAAGCATGGCCTAAAAACAAAAACGCTCGAAATTACTATGGGCGATTGACCTTTCAAACTCGTTTAATTATTTTAATATATTTTAAATAAAGTAAGTACCTAAGTAGGCAATTCAATTATATTAGTGAATGCAAATTTTACCTGTGTATTCTGTAGTTCCACTTGAAACTTGAACCAATCAAGTATGCGCTTAGAACAATAGCTGTTAGAAAATCCAAGGATTTATGTAACAGAATCCCATATAAACCTACACAATGGGAATAGGAATAGGTTTTTATAATTTTTTACTGATGTAAGACATACAAATCTGAGTTTTAGAGACACGGTAGTGATTTAGTCAAGTTTGCAAAGCAAAGACATACCGACCGTAGATTATATTACACGAATCATTTAGGGTCAATTTTAGCCCCTCATTATTTTCCCATCTGAGGTCGCGATATTTCACACTTTTATTCTTAGAAACAACATCTTTAATTTGGCTTTCTCACTAAAAATCCTTTATTGTTTATGGTAAATGTAAGAAATACCTCGGAACGAATAATGGAAGGATGTAAAATTCAAGGAATAAATTAACACATTTTTTAAAAATAATGTTTGTTAGATTGATATAACGATTTTATTTAGAAATGTTGCAAAAAATATTATTTTATCTAGTTAGCTTAGTACCTATATTATTTATAGTTTAGATACGATATGCACTTAATCGTCGCGTACCCGATTACGACGGGACTTAGACCGAAGCTTCTTTCGATTATTTTTTCCCATTTTAAACTCATCACTATCCTTCATGTCACGCGCATTAGGATCGTTGTTCTTCCCTAACTCCAGCCAGTCCTTAGCTCGATCCTTTTTAATTTTCTTCTGGTACACTACATAGCCATCCTTAGTCACATATGACACCACTGGCGTAAGGACTTGTCGTCTTTTCTTGTGAGCCTTGTGCTGGTCCCTTGCTCTCAACTTAAGTTCACCACTTTCAGACGAAGATGACGTAGAATAACTGTCTGACTCAGAACTAGAATCAGAATTGGATTCGTAACGTTTCTTCTTTTGTTTTTTCTTCTTTGGCTTCCTTTGTTTGTCTCTTAACTTGTCCGCAGTACGAGAATGGTATGGCATTACGACGGATGGCAATTGCGATGGGCCGACTATTGGCATTTGGACTGGCATGGGTGGCATGCCCATTTGCATTGGCATTGCTCCGGGGAATTGCATTGGGAACTGGGCATGTGTGTGGAAGACGTGCAGGGTCATGAACAGCGTCACATGGTGAAGATTCATCTGGAAATATTTTGTTGTTACTTTATGTGGCCCCAAAGACCCTAATTTGCGTTGGGCTAGCGTGGGGACTATCCTAGCCGAAACTTTCTTATTATGACAGAGTACCAACTATGAGGACCGATTCAACTTTGAACCTTAATGTGTTTTCTAAGTTTGCCTCCAAAAAATATTTCTTATATTAACACAACCAATGAGCTAAATCTTTTATCTTTTATAATACATACGTATCTATTTTTTTCGTCCTTCGATATGCAAAATTTATTGCATATGATTGTGCTTTATCACGATTTCTGTTTTATTTATTAAGTGTTAAAAAATAAAAAGATAAATTTTTAAATATCTATTCTTTATTTTAGACACATTACAATGCAGTTACGAACGTCAGAGAAGAGAAAAAAAAACTACTACCGGTTCTAATAACCCTACACCTCTGACCCGAGAAGTATTATGACCGGCAAGAAACTCGGCGGGACTTATTTTGTCAAAACAGTATAAATGTATTTCTCAAAATAGTATATACCTTAGAAGATACACAATAATGCGTAGTTCTATAAGAAGACATATCAAAACAGCTTGTGAGACAGACATTTTCTTAATTAAAAAGAAAAATAAATAAATATGCTTCACCAAACGTTTGATTATGCTTTCCTATCTGAACTCTGGCCCTCTATGTTTATGAATATGGTACCCAAAGTAGACTATGTGCGTAAAGAGAAGGGTTGTGATCAGGCGCGGATACATCAACAGGGTCAATTGCCCGCCCCCTGAAACGCAAACCTCGTATACTACGGGGCCCATAGGTGCGGACCGCGAGATTTTTTGTGAAGGAAAGTGCCCTCCCCTGAACGAAATCCTAGAAAGTGCCCCCCCCTGAACGAAATTCTGGAACGTGCCCCCCCCTGAACGAAATCCTGGATCCGCACCTGGTTGTGATGTGATTGGCTACATAGGCAAGATGCAATATTTTCATTTATGCCTTCATTTGAAAGAATTGCACGTAGAATAGGCCACGAGTGTATAAAAAAATTAAAATACTATAATTTATAGTCAAAAATTGCTGTTACAAACTGACAATTTAAATGTTCGCGCCTAAACGGATCTACAGTTCCTGTGACGTCACTCATGTGTGTCACTCGCCATATTAGTTCGGCCACAGTGTCAACTTCTTGTTTTTTTTTTATTTTATGTCCTGGATGCTTGCCCTTTAAGCTAATCCCCATAGACAGTTGCGAACCCCATTAGTTGTCATAACATGAGTGACGTCACCAAGCGCTGATTGGTGGATTAAAACACGTTCCGTTTCACATTACTTCAAATCGTAATAATTATTTGAAATTAGTATGAACTAAAGTAAAAACGTTTGTATAGCTATTATTTTATGTTTTTTCAACATTTTGATCACAAAATAATGGTAAACATTATAGCTCCATCTTCCCTATCTTGTGTTTCCGTACAGACTTTACAAATACCGATAGACTAATAAAACAAAGCTAATGGAAATAAAAATAGGCATAACATACCTTGATATTTTATTTAGTATTGTTCTCATATCAAACTCTTTGGGAAAAGAACCGGTAGAGTGAATCAAAAGTCTGGCACGACTAAAGAAAAACCGATATTCCATGTTGTTAAATAGAGTAACTTCAACTCAACACAATGAGATTATTATGTAATTTTGTATGTAACACCTATATGAACAAATATGTACATTTTCGTCTTGAAGCAAACATGTATTCATAAAACATAAGCGCTTATTACATCTACCTTATTGGATCGACGCTTTTTCGTGGGAGGAACAGAGAAATAACCTTCCCTGAAGAGAGAGAGAAATTCCCTGTCCTTCTCCGTTCTGTCCGAAAAACACTAGAACCATCACAACGTTGTAACAACTACCATGTATCGGTCAACGTTATACTGGTCATTTATTCTCTGACCTGCATTGTAAATTGCCTTTGCAAAAATATTGCTTTTAATCCCGATTTACGTAAGCCAAATCGACAATGCGCACATTGTGTTACTGATTACGCAAAACTTTTTTGTCTTATTGTCCTTTCCTGGCCATCTGGGCACATAGTTTTTGGTTTACATAAAGGCTGCCCGTTCCATCTAACGCATTGCACGACTCGCTTGGGGATAAATAGACGAATCTTAAGAACGCTGATAACCAAAGAAAGAAACATATACTTAATGATATTGAAAAGGTACGTTTTAAAAATTTCGTCATTGTAGGATTTGGTTAGTTTTATTTCAGAATCGTAATTTGATACTTTAAAGTTTAAACCCTTAATAACATCTTTATCGGTTTTATCGGGGCTATTTTAAGAAGCAGCCGAAAAATTATCGATTTCTCTTTGTTATACTTCTGACAATACATTCTTAATACCTATTGCAGATTAAAATGTCTAGGAAACTACGCTGCTACGTAATCCTGGCCATCTTCACACCAGCCTTCGCAAAGGACCCTGAGCCTGAACTGCCACCATGCCCGACTAACTTTCAGTTTCTGCCTCAAACGCTGCCTATGCATTGCACGATGCCCAGCCAGCCTTACCCATCATCAGGTCTCTTACCTCCTCAACTTCCTCCATCAATACCAGGAAAACCGAATCTTGTTGCTCCTAGCCCAGGAAATCCTCCTGCTCCTGCTCCGTTCCCTCCTCCAATGCCCATGGGAATGGGCCCACCCCCGCCGATGGGCCCTATGCCTATGGGAATGCCTGGAATGCCTATGGGAATGCCTGGAATGCCTGGAATGCCTATAGGCATGCCGATGGTCGGGCCTCCACCACAAGCCAAACTACCAGTCATAGTTATGCCTTTCTACTCTCCCGATCCTGCTTACAAAGATCCTAGAAAAGATCCCAGGAGTCCTTCCGAACCCTACAAAAGAAAAATTAGGATTATCAAGAAATCACGCCATCGTCATGATCATGATACTGATACTGATACTGATAGAAGCAGTGACAACTCAAGTTCTGACACTGATTCGAGTGATTCAGACAGCGAATATTGGAACTGGAAAAACCGCAGGTCTATGAGAAGACGTAAGAAAATGAGGCGTGCTAAAAAGCAAGATTACTTAACTCCGATCTTACAATACGTAAGCAAAGATGGCTATGTTATATTTGAAAAACAGATTTCTAAAGGAGAAGCAAAGGATTGGTTAAGTGAAAATAAAGGTCCTAACGCAGAAACGGATAATATATATGAAGCAAGCAACAAATATGAAAAAGACGAAGAAGAGATAAATCCAAATAAAATTGTTAAATCGGCTAGAGATAAAACTGGAGAGTCGGATCATAAAGCAGTAAACAAAAATAATCAAAAGCGGCAAAGGAAATCGCGTCCTGCAGAACCTCAACAAAAACTAATAAACAAACAAGAGTAACATCTTTAAGAATGTACAGTTATTATGGTTTGTTTTGTATTTTTATATCTGCTTGTAAATAAAATATTTTAGAATACATTTATGAAGCTTTTATTAAGTTACGTGAAGGAATGTGAGTATTCATCATCATTTTCGTTAATACATCATAGAAATATTGGTCCATATCACGACCTACAACGTGAATTCTTCACTAAAGAACCAAGGCAGGTAGTCCTCTGTCGGGATCTCGAACGTTAAGCACTACTTCCACCGATATGATCACAATCAACCCAAAAAATGGCCCTACAATATTGTTGTAAGAACGACTGGTACAGCAGTTTCTGGGTAAATTTTATTAGACTAGGAAGTGGTAAGACTGGCCGGTTACAAATTTCAAGAGCCATATTTTCGGTAAATCTTGTTTGCGACTGTATCTTTACTAATATTCTAACTAACTCAATGACTACATCCAATCGTGTGGCAAACTTGACTGTCTTGATTCAGAAAACTTTCGAAATAAACTGGTCAGTGATCATACAGTGGACATATCTGATAAAACCACCCTGATCTTCGCTTAACGCAGCCGTTTTAAAAAGGGCTTGAGTCAGTTGACTCAACTTTGGAACTTATCCTTATCAAGTCTTAGGTTGTATGTCAGTAGAGCTCAAATTTAAATAAACTAGTAATAAAATAAACTATTTTATTTGCATGGTTAAGTCGCCCGCAGATATATCGGAGCGGCCAAGGTGGCTACAAATATCTGAACAAAGCCTCTCTTGTCGAGGCGATAGTTCATGGTCAAATATTGTTGAATACCTTGGCCGCTTAGATATATTTGATGGCGACTGTACGACGAAGTTTAGTTTTCAAAATACATTTCTGTTTTATAAAAAGTCGTTATAACCACTATTATTATTATTAGTTTTTACCTTATTTACGATAAATTCCATCATTGTACAGTCGCCATCAGATATATCGAAGCAGTCGTGGTCCTCACAAATATCAGAACACGCCTCTATTGATAAGGCGATTAGGTGCACGTTCAGATATATTCTAGCACCGTGGCTAGTGCGATGTATCTGATGGCGACTGTACATATGTTCATATCTTGTTTTACTTTCAACTATTAATTTTATTCTATTTGCACATGTGGATTTTATACGTCGTGGGGAAAATTTACCCTACACTTAGTCGAAAATAACTTGATTTGGATCAGATTATGTAGCACTGCATTGTTCTTTTAAAAGTGAAAGAGTAAAACGCTGATAACGTTCAGTAGTTCAGTGGTCTTTCGAGTAGATGGTCAGTGTTAAAGTAAGAGTACCTATAGGATTTTATCGATATGGTGAGTAATGAAAAGTTATCTTGTCCAATAATATAGTAGGTATAGTCAACAACAGAAATAGCTTATCGGGTGAGTTCTTAAAAATGGTCCAATCGTCGCCAAGTCGAGGCCATAACAAAAGGAATATATATTCCAAATATCATTGAATTCTAACTTATACTTTAAGAATTATTGCAAGACAAAATTCCTTAATTTTGTCACGGACTCACTGACTCACTGATCACGATCATCGACAATCATCGTATATCTAAGGTACTTCTAGCAGTCCCACAAGCTCCAAATTTTGAACATTTCTAGTGTTTAGGCTATAAAGCCACTGAGAATTTAAGCATACCGTAATGTCAGTCGTGCACGTAGACGTGCACGTTTCATTGCGTTGTAAAAATTCTCATAAGACATGTCACACCGCTTGCGTGGCGTATGCGGGCGCGTGCGGTGTGACATGTCTTATGAGAATTCTTATTTTACAACGCAGGGGGACGTGCACGTCTACGCACACGCAGCCGGTGTGGCTCGGCCTTAGGTACTACGAGAGAACTGACCAATTTGAAAGTAAATAAATCAGAAATAAGTAGGTACGTACTCGTAAATAGCGCAAAGTGTAAATTAAAAAACCGGCCAAGAGCGTGTCGGGCCACGCTCAGTGTAGGGTTCCGTAGTTTTCCGTCCGTCACAGTAAGTGTCCCCACTTAAGAGTTAAAATAACACCGCCATGTAGGATATGATACGAGCGTTCCATGTACAGCGACATCTATCGGCAAATTAAGTAAACTATTGCGCGAGAGCTTAAAGTATGGAAGACGATTTTTATGGGATAATTCTTTATTGCGTGAACCGATTTTCACCGTTTTTACTTTATTTGAAAGCACGTCATTTCATTGTGATTTTGTAGAAATTACAGGTACAATAAACACCTGCTTATACGGTTAAATTACAAACTTAGTTCAGAAATTATTTTGGAATTTTTTTTTCAAAACCTTTTCAACCTATCAAGTTCAAAATAATTTTCCTAGAAAGTTTTTATAAAGTGCTACTTTTGAGATTTATTTCATATTTTTAAAACTTTAGGTTCAAAAATTAGAGGGGGGGGGGGGCACATTTACATTATTAAAAAATGATTTTACTAAACCATTTCACTCACTTCATTTTTAACCGACTTCAAGATTTGAAAAGAGGAGGTTCTCAATTCGGCGTGTATGTTTTTTTTTTTTATTTTTATTTTTTATGTTTGTTACTCCATAACTCCGTCATGTCTGAACCGATTTTGAAAATTCTTTTTTTGATTGTAAGTATATATATACAGATTGGTCCCGTTTTTGTCAAAACGCAGTTCTGATGATGGGATCCATGAGGAATCGAGGGAACTCCTCAAATCTTAAAGGCATACATATAGTGATTTTTATATTTTTATCAACAAAACCATCATTTTCATTCAAAACAGTGACATTGGATGAAGTAGAACTGCTGATGATGATCAGAACGGAACTCTTCAACGACGCATAGTTCACGTTTGGCGATTCGTCCTCTTCGCTGTGTTTGTTTAGCAAGTTTAATTGTCAGAACAAATGTTCGTCCAGCTCAAGTTCTGATGATGGGATCCATGAAGAATCGAGGGAACTCCTCAAATCTTAAGGGCTTACACATAGTGACTTTTGTATTTTTATCAACAAATCAAGCATTTTCATTCAAAAGAGTGACATTTGATGAAGTGGAACTGCTGATGATGAACAGAACGGAACTCTTCAACGACGCATAGTTCATGTTTGGCGATTCTTCCTCTTCGCTATGTTTGTTAAGCAAGTTAGATTGTCAGGACCAATTTTCGTCAAGCTCAAGTTCTGATGATGAGTTCCACGAGGAATCGAGGGAATTCCTCAAATCTTAAAGGCATACATAAAGTGACTTTTGTATTTTTATCAACAAATTAAGCATTTTCATTCAAAAGAGTGACATTTGATGAAGTGGAACTGTTGATGATAATCAGAACGGAACTCTTCAACGACGCATAGTTCACGTTTGGCGATTGGTCCTCTCCGCTGCGTTTTTTAAGCAAGTTATTTCATTGTATGGAATCTAAGTGCACCATCTATCTACAATAATCCTTCACCGGCTACCCCCATTGAAGTCGGTTTTTTTTCTTAAAAATTATTAAATACCTATCCAACAATATATCACACGTTAGGGTTGAAATGAAAAAAAAAATCACTCCCCACTTTACGTATAGGGGAGGTACCCTAATAAAACATTTTTTCCACTTTTTATTTTACCACTTTGTCGGCGTGATTGATATACATATTAGTACCAAATTGCAGCTTTCTAGTGCTAACGGTCACTGAGATTATCCGCGGACGGACGGACGGACGGACGGACGGGCAGACATGGCGAAACTATAAGGGTTCCTAGTTGACTACGGAACCCTAAAAAAGAAAATTAAAACAAATAGTGTAAATTAGCTTTTGGATAAAAATGAATGAATGAATTAATTAATAAATGCTTTATTGCACACCTCAAAAAAAAACAGCACAGTATAAAAAAATACATGATAAAAAGAAGCAAACAACAGGCGGTCTTATCGCTAATGAGCGATCTCTTCCAGACAACCTTACGGTACTGGCCTTATATTCGTGTGTATGAAATATACAATATTTTTACGATTGTTTCTAATAACCTAACCTACTTTTGTGAAAACCAATCGTGTCTGTTAAAGGTCGCAGTTCTAACCTTACTTAACATATGAGTTTGAATATCAGTATACCGGTTTTGCGATCATTGTAACCAAGAATAAGTATGAATAATAATCACATCACCTATAATCTAGGATAAAATATCGTAAATCGTAAAAATAAAATTGTTTAAGAAAAAAAATCGGACTTCAAATGATCTGATTTGCAATTTTATACGAAATCAGTATGTGCCCATTTCCAAAAAAAGTTTAAAATATAGTATAGTGATTATAATTGAAATAATAATTGCTTTTTACTTTATTATGTTTAACACTACTACTTAAAAGTATTAAAAGTATGTTATGATATTCGAACGAGCGGGGCGTAAGCGAAGTGAAGTTCTTTCAAACAACTTCGGCTACCTAGACGTCTGTGCATTTCGATGGCTTTTTAACCGACTTCAAGATTTGAAAAGAGGAGGTTCTCAATTCGGCGTGTATGTTTTTTTATTTTTTTTTTATTTTTTATGTTTGTTACTCCATAACTCCGTCATGTCTGAACCGATTTTGAAAATTCTTTTTTTGATTGTAAGTATATATATACAGATTGGTCCCGTTTTTGTCAAAACGCAGTTCTGATGATGGGATCCATGAGGAATCGAGGGAACTCCTCAAATCTTAAAGGCATACATATAGTGATTTTTATATTTTTATCAACAAAACCATCATTTTCATTCAAAACAGTGACATTGGATGAAGTAGAACTGCTGATGATGATCAGAACGGAACTCTTCAACGACGCATAGTTCACGTTTGGCGATTCGTCCTCTTCGCTGTGTTTGTTTAGCAAGTTTAATTGTCAGAACAAATGTTCGTCCAGCTCAAGTTCTGATGATGGGATCCATGAAGAATCGAGGGAACTCCTCAAATCTTAAGGGCTTACACATAGTGACTTTTGTATTTTTATCAACAAATCAAGCATTTTCATTCAAAAGAGTGACATTTGATGAAGTGGAACTGCTGATGATGAACAGAACGGAACTCTTCAACGACGCATAGTTCATGTTTGGCGATTCTTCCTCTTCGCTATGTTTGTTAAGCAAGTTAGATTGTCAGGACCAATTTTCGTCAAGCTCAAGTTCTGATGATGAGTTCCACGAGGAATCGAGGGAATTCCTCAAATCTTAAAGGCATACATAAAGTGACTTTTGTATTTTTATCAACAAATCAAGCATTTTCATTCAAAAGAGTGACATTTGATGAAGTGGAACTGTTGATGATAATCAGAACGGAACTCTTCAACGACGCATAGTTCACGTTTGGCGATTGGTCCTCTCCGCTGCGTTTTTTAAGCAAGTTATTTCATTGTATGGAATCTAAGTGCACCATCTATCTACAATAATCCTTCACCGGCTACCCCCATTGAAGTCGGTTTTTTTTTCTTAAAAATTATTGATTTTTAATAGTTGTTGCGCGATAAGTTTAGTAACGTTCTTTCTGATTTATATGAAATTTGTTGGTGTTGTAGTAGAGCTCAATACAATTTGTGAGTTCGTTCATGTCATGAGCATGATCGATCAAGGAGTTATGGAGCTAGAAGGCTCGAGAAAATCATCATTAGGGTCTTGTTATATTGGTCACTCGTTTGCAAAAAAAAACGCGAATTCTTAGTTCGCGGCGGAATTCTCAGGTAAATAACAGGAATGTTTTTATGTTCTTTGCAGTGTTGCCAGATGAAATCTGAAAGAAGCAGTAGAAATATAATAAAAAAATCAGTAGATTCAGGAAAAAATCAGTAGACTGTAAATGTTGATATAAACATAAAAATGTTCAGTAATTTCATGCAATGGTCTTATAAACATACACTAAAGCTACCAACCTGTTAAGTTTAAGCTTCTTCGTACATGCGGCTGTTAAACATGGGTAAGTATTTTTTTGTGTCGTGGGAATAACAGCAGCTGGTCTGAGAATAAATCCGTTTTGTGTGTAAGATACCGCAGAGGGTCTTGTTATGCAGTCGATTTCTTAATTTAGTTTTATTTATATTAATCTGGGAAAAAATTCTTTCCACAGTTGCGCTGGAGTGGGGCAGGCACATTAATTTTTTAACAAAGGCATTTAATACTGGAAAAAGAGGTGCATCATCACCAAACTTTATTTTTCCTAACCTAGCCCAATAGTCTTCAAGGTCACTGCTGTCACCTTTTTGTTGTTTGACATCTGTATTTTGCAGAAGCCTCCAATCATTGTCTAGCGCCTGTAAATCTTTTTCTGGCAACAAATTCGGAAATCTTGCAGCCAGGGGAGCAAGGGAGCTATATTTTTTGCTGTCTACTACCTCCGGATCCAATATTTCTAAATATTGTATAACTGGATCGGAAAAGTTAAATCGTTTATGTATTTGCGAAACTCCCTCTATGTAAAAGTCTAAGACCTTAAGTCTGAACTGTTTTTCATCTTCTGAGCGCAAGTTCAAGTTTTGTAAGGAGGCAGTAACCTGTGCTCCCATATACATGGACTCTAATTGTAAAAACAGTCTTGGATTCTTGAACTGAACATCTTGAATGTTATTTGCTTGCAGATGGCTCATTTGCATATAATTTGATAGGATACTTCTTACTAGTGCTTCCACGTTTTTTTTCATTTGATGTATTTGGATTTTTTCTGACTGCATCAATTTATTGAGATTATTAAAGCTAGGAAGAATGAAGTTCAGGAATTGCAAGTACAATTTTGTGAAGGGGTTGTTCAATCCTTCTAATATTTCTCCTGGAGCAGTTAGACGCTCATTGCTTGCAGCATCAATGAAGTAAAGCTTTAATGCTTCATACTGCTCTAAAATTCTTGATATTGCTGCATGCAAAGACAGCCACCTTGTCTGGCATGGGTGTAAGATTTTGTGCGGTTTTAGCTCTAAAAATTGTTGAAACTCATGAAATTCTTTAATTCTTTTTGGGCTTGTTTGAATGTAGTTATATATGTTTCTAACTAAGTCTTCGACATATCTAGGTAATTTTTCCCCAGCATAAGAGGCACAAAGTGCAAAGGAGTGGCATATACATTTCATTGTAAACAAATTAGGTAAATCCTTTTTCAACAATTCATTTACAGAATGATTTGCGCCCATCATCACATTCGCGCCGTCTGCGGCATAGCCAATTAAATGTTTTTTCCATGGTATATTGCACTTTTCTAAACTTTGAACTATTGCCCTGTGAATTCCGATCGCGGTAGCATCTTCTACGGATACTAAGTCAAAAAAAGCATCTGTAACACGGCTATTTTTCATAATCCTGACACTTATTGCCAAACTTTTTACTGTACCACAGTCAGTAGATTCGTCTAAAATGATTGAAAAATACTCATTTCGCATTAGTGTACATAGTTCTTCTTTTTCAGTAACTCCTAGTACATTTTTAATAATTGCTGTAGCCTTTGTACGGCCTAACGTAATGCCTTTAGCAATTTCGGAGTCTGGACAAACAGCTCTTATTAAATCTGGGAGGTGTTCAGCAGCCACAAACGCAATGTTATGCTCTGCAATGTAGGAGCTAAGTCTTATTTCAGCTTCTTTTATTTGGGTGGCAAGATTATTTTCTTTTGATACTGATGGCAATACTTCTGCTATCTTTTTTTGCCCCTTAACAGCTGTTTGCTTGGACATATGTTTAGAAGTATTTTTATGTTTTACTAAATCAAACTTTCCACCATTGCCAATACCTATATCACAACCACAAACCTTACAAAATGCAAAGCCTTCACCTTTATTGCTTTTTGACAGCCAACTTTTAAACTCATCTAACTCCATCCACTCATGTTTAAATTTTTGACTGTATTTGGGTTTTTTGGCGCTGCTCATTTTGCCAATTTATTTAGATATTAGTTTTAAAAAACCCACCCACATGCATAGCATTGAAACCACCACAGGATTAAAGGTTAGTAATTGGTATGTATAAGTATATAGTTAATCTTTGTATTTAGGGCTGGAATAAAACAAAAATAAAATGCAATGACAATACAAGTTCAATGTTAATATTCAAATTAAAGTTAATTGTATTGATTAGGGTTTGATTTAAGCTGATTACAGTGACATATTGTTAGGACAAGTAGTAATGCCATTATTACATGTAACTAATAACAAAACCTTTTTTTGAAAATACATAGGAAGACAAAACTTATTAGTAATAAGTTTTGTCTTCCTATGTATTTTCATAATAAGTTTTGTGCATCATACATTCCACGGATGAATTAGTAACGCTCAGTGCAAATAACTAAATGTATACATATGCTAAGAGATTAACAAAAATCCAAAAATAGCGTGTCCTATATCAATGAGTAACATGATATATAAGGATATTATAAAAATCACTTCCATTCCAACCAACAACTAGAAATCATTATTTCCAAACAAATACATCAGCCAGCAGTCACACCAAGAGAAAATGCTTTCCACTTACCTATCACTGTCGTATTTAGTCTACAAACACTGAAAATTCTGGAAATGAATTCAACTTCTGAACTTTCGACTTCTGTTGACTTGATTCGCTCGACACTCATCGCATCTCATTCTCCTTTTGAAGTGAAAAAAATATTTTGGAAATGTTGGCAGCAATGACACTTGGCGCTCATTTTGACAGTGACGTGACAGGTGACAGCAGCACGTATACAGTCGAGGAAACAGTTTGACATACTTCTAACATTTGCCGTGTTAGGCATGTCACTCATAATTGGTCGTCTTCAACTTCAGGAATATAATAACCCGACAAATTTCACAAGTAAGTATGTCAAACTGCTAAACATTCCGTTTCTTCGACTGATGAAAACGACGCTGCCACAGATTAGGCAATAACCACTAACAGACACGTTTTTGAATAGACGAAATTTGGTTTTGTATATTTAGTTTAGCTTGGCATTATCCATATGATTAAAAAAGCAGGTAGATTTCCGGAATTGTTAAAAATAAGTCAGTAGATCAGTAGATAGCTCTAAAATCAGGTAGATCTACTGCTTTATCAGTAGATCTGGCATCACTGGTTCTTTGACCCAAGGTTTGGCTGATCTAGAGAAATATGTTCTTTAAGTAAATGAATTTATGTTGACATGGCTTTGTATATGCTTTGTATCAATATTGTAAACAAAATACCTCGCAATACGCTCGAGTAGGTATATCCCGAGGAGGTCATAGTTCGTTTTGGATTCAACAAGTGATAGAGGAGAGTGGGGTTCGACGTGCCGATTTTCAAATATCATAAGATTATGTCATAAAAGAAATGAGTTTCAGTTTACTTATCTGGATATATTATAAGAATGTTTATTTTCCTTGGAAACAACGCAGTATTTTCAACGAAAATCTCAATCGTTTTTTTTATACAAGCATTTATTCGACAAATTTCGGAGCGGAACTTTGAGCCCCTCTTTGGGGCAAATTGTTCCGGATAGATTATGTAAAAGATTGTCAGAATGAAATAGATTTATGTTATAAAACAAACTATTTCTTGTCCTTATGAGCATAAATGTCTATGCTCTGCACGACTACCTATGCTTTTTCGGGCGTCATGTAAAAAATAATAATTTTCTAGTCACCGTTCTCATTGGATTCTACTCCATTAGCTTATGTTTTAAACATTTTACCTCTTTCAGTCCTATTTTAGTATTTTCGCATCGTTTTTTTATGATATAAGGGGCAACCGAGCAGACGAATCGCCTGATGTTAAGCAATTACCGCCACCCATGGACGCCCGCAACACCAGGGGGGTCACAAGTGCGTTGCTGGCCTTTAAGATGGGAATACGCTCTTTTTTTAGAGGTTTGAAGGTCGTATCGGTCCGGAAATACCGCAGACGACGGTTCATTTTTGTTGATTTACAGTTTTGTTGTGCGAGGCAGGAAGTTTCTGGAGAAACGCATAGTTGAGGACTACCAACCATCTAAATGGAAATAGAAATAGAAATAGAAATATTTATTTGCTTGAATACGTACAATGGTTCTTAAAAATAAAGTAGTTGAGACACAGTACTCAGTCGACACAACATCGACATGCAAATTATTTACAAATAAGTACACGAGGGTACTAAATAATCCTAATTATTAACATGCAATTAAAAATATACAAAACAGATTAATTAATAAATTGCAAAATAGAGTTAAAATTAAAATATGTCAATTACGTGTGTCAAACTTGGGTCAAATCAAAATAAGCTATTTAATCAAATACAAACATTGAAACATTGAAAAAATAATCAACCCAGTTTTGACTTGAACAAACATCGATACGCCTTACCCACCCCACCTTAACTGAACCCATAGCTTAATTGGTAAAGCGATATCGAGCCCCGGTAAGGCGTATCGATGTTTGTTCAAGTCAAAACTGGGTTGATTATTTTTTCAATGTTTCAATGTTTGTATTTGATTAAATAACATACTAATGTATGAGTGGAATACCCACTTTAAAAAAAAAACAAGTAAAAATAATTACAAAATAAGCTAGTAAAAGTCACGGATCAGAAGACAATCCGGATAGTACCTTTACTATATTTCCCTAACCACAGTTGAACCTTATTACCGAGCAAAACAGTCGTTCATAGGTCACTAGTAAAAAGTAATAAAAACGGTCCGATAGAGAGCATAATGTAGGGGCGGTGTCTCACTCGCACAATGCTGCCAACTTATGAAACTTACCAATGTGGTTTTATTTATCTACATTTATTTTAGTAACAAACTAGAAGTTACTTCCTACTTATAATAATTTATTGCAATATTTGAATTAATACTTTGTTCCCTTTTAGCTGCTTTGAATTTTTTACGACGTAAATATTATTCATTCATTAAATTACTTAAAGAATTGCAATTAATATTGCAGACAGTAGTAAGCTTTGTAATATTTAAAATACGGTCTGGTATCCCCATCCCATCAGTCCCATCACTGACATAATATGTCACTGATATTATTTCAAATGACGCCGCTCAGCTCAACAACATTTCGTAACAACATTTTTAAGTTAAAATGGTCAAGATATGTTGCGTAAAAGGGTGCAGGGGTGAGACTTTACAATAAAGTAGACTTTCCTTTCACCGGTAATCCACAATCATTCAATTTTACGATTTAACAACAAGTTAAGATTGTCAAACAATAGGGTGACTATGATGTCGGCAAGCTGCGGATCGGTTTTGTTGTTTTTACAGAAATGTACATAAGTACATGGTCTGTTCCTAAGTATTACTTACACAGGACAGGAGTGGCCCACGGATCTTTTTAGGCCCTTTTGAAAGGGTCCTAAAATGGCACAAGGCCATACAAAAAATTGTAGTAGTGGCAGTATAATGAATAAATATGAAATAAATATTATGGGACAATCTTACACAAATCAACCTAGTCCCACAGTAAGCTCAATAAGGCTTGTGTTGTGGGTACTAGACGACGATATATGTAATAGATATATACATATAAATACTTAAATACATAGAAAACATCCATAACTCAGGAACAAATATCCGTGATAAACACATTAATAAATGCCCTGACCAGGATTCGAACCCGGGACCTCCTGTTTCATAGGTAGGGTCACTACCGACTAGGCTAGGAGGCCGTTAAAATATACTTTATTGTACAACATTTGTACAACAAAGAAAAATACAACAGGAAGAATATACAATATTTGTACATGGAAGAGATCTCTTCCAGTCAACCATTGAGCTGTTTGATGCTATTGATGTTTTCTTTATTTACCTTTAAGTATATTAAAGTCGGAGAACTGTCCACATCAGATATGACGCAATAGTGTGAGCCACGAACCCCCTGTACTTACTTAGTTTTAGTTTGCTACACTAACTATCCCCTATTTTAAGACGCGGACATCTGGCAATTGTTCATCGGTGTTATGCAAACGAGTTGTAAGAAATAAATATCTTACAGTTCTAGGTTTGATGCAGTGTAGTATCATGTAATTAATAAGATTATATCATTTTCAGGAGTTTCTGTTGGGGGAAAATAGTGCAAAATGACGTTACGTTAATGTATTGTTTGTCGCCTACCTACTGTTTTCCGTAGCGATACGCAATGTTTTTACTTTTTTGTTATTATATTAGCGATAGGCTTCGACAGTTTTTACCTATTAACTGAATTTATTTGCTGGTCTGTCTCTCTGACGTCCTCCGATAAATAGCTGCCAGATGCCTGAATCTAGCAATAAGTTTAAAATATTAAACTAATTAGAGGGGTTCTCTGCTCTCATTATTGCGTCAACGTATCTGAAGTGGCCAGCTCCTTAATTCAGTAGAATGTATAAGTTTCCATATGAACTATGAGACTTCTCTTTCTGGACATTACTTACTAGACGACAAGCATATTTAATTTTATATTTATCTTTATACTATCCCAATCCCACATACATCATAGTACATATGGTCACTCTACTTAGAATGAGATGCAGCCCCCTACATTACCCTCTCTTTCGGCCTCACTTTGTGGTCGAAGTATGACCTCCAGATTGTATTTAACTTCATGGTAAAAGTAGGTAGATATTATGTCAAATTTAGGTCAGGGTGAAATTATACAAAATTGATTAATTACATAATTATGATTAAACCTAGGATATAACAGACTTGTTACAATAATAAAAATAAAAATACATTTATCAAAAGGTCAGCTAATATGAATTCGATACGTCCCATTTAAAATACTCCT
Source organism: Pammene aurita (assembly GCA_947086415.1). Lineage (NCBI taxonomy): Eukaryota > Metazoa > Arthropoda > Insecta > Lepidoptera > Tortricidae > Pammene > Pammene aurita. The sequence continues at coordinate 48,551,400 of OX352291.1, read as the reverse complement.
TAATGCTATAAAAACGATGGTCATGTAGCCACTTGGTCAATTTAGTCCTAAATATTTTACCACTCAGCATTCTCAGCTCTTGAGGGAGTTTATTAAAAATTGTAATACACATATTGACTGCATTTCTCTCATATATGTCAGACTTACAAGGTACAAAAGGTGGTACAAAAGATACTGGTACTGAGTTCGGAGCTCTCTTGTAGACATTACTTCGCGCTTTACAAAATATTCTGGGTGGTTCGCTGTAAAAATACAAACTTTCAGTATATACATTGATGCTAATGGAAGAATGTTGAACTTTTTGAAGAGAAGTCTACAGCTTTCATCAAAATTAACACCAGCCAATGCTCGTACGCAGTCTTTCTGAATCACAAAAGCCCTCTGAATGCCGCAAAGTAAAATGCCGTAATTAAGGGTAGATGCCACATATCCGTGGTAAGCTGCTAACGCGGCCTGAGTGGAGATAGTGTTCTTTAGATTTCTTAAGGCAAAAACAAATCGCGATAGTTTAGAACACACCATGTCGACGTGGAATTTCCAGTTTAAATGTCTATCAATAATGAAACCTAGGAATTCAGCACAATGAGATTCTTCAATTGGAGTGTTATTGGTATTAATTGTAAGATTGAAAAATAAATTTGAATTAGGATGATAAAATTGTGTAAATAGTGTTTTATTTAGGTTAATATGGAGGCTGTTACATTCTATCCATGTACTTACATCTAGAAATGATTTTTTTATGTCTGATTCATAAGAGTTTATGTCACTTCCCTTCACTATTAAGGTCGTATCATCTGCGAAGAGTATACACCTTTGTGATGTTGATTGCTGACTTCCGAGTCACAGGCATCCGCCTAGTTCGGAAGACAGAGGCTCAGTTCCGGTGAAACTGTTTCAAACCTAATGCAATAAGTCTATCTTAAGCTATTAGCGTACAATGCAAATATTAAGTTATACTTGTATTAGGTTTAAGTCAATAAAGATTATTATTATTATTATTATTGCGGGAGGTCATTAATAAATAATAAAAATAATAATGGACCTAAATTACTCCCTTGTGGCACTCCTGTTTCATTGGCACGGTATGGCGATCTAAACCTTTTTTTTAAAAGATTATTACCCTCTGTGACCATTCTTGAGATTTCAGTGCACTGCGTTCGGTCGCTCAGATAACTTTTCATCCAATCTATAACATTACCTCTGAGTCCAAGGCCTTCAAGCTTAGAGAGGAGCTTTAAGTGATTTACACAGGTGATGGTTACATGGTGATGATGGAAATGCTGTCGTGTAGGACGATGGCGGAAAGAGGCGGCAGGTATTAATCCGAGAAATTCCTCGGAGCACTCTCCGTTATAGAGGCGATAGAAGAAAATCTAATGAGAAATCGATAATTTTTTTTTAATTGTACAATTGAGGTCGATTGAGGTGAGCTGTTCTTGGGAACAATTTCCTCTTCAAAAGGCAACTTTGGGCCAAGTTGGGGTTACGGACTAACACTGGCGTACTGGGAACCGTATTAACCAATTAAAAAAAAATATTGTATCCACCACCTTTAAACAACCATAATACGTTCCTATATGCACATACCTTTGTTTGCCTCCACCAAAACATGTCTAACTATACCTGTGAACCTATAGAAAGAGTCAAATGTATTACATACTTAGGTATGCAAGTAGATGAACATTTTTCCTGGTCATACCATGTAAACTATATTTGTGGTAAACTTAGAGTTCTTTTAGGCAAATTTTTCCACTTAAGTTTCAGAGTTCCTGTTTGTATCTGTCATTAGTAGATTCTATACTGAGTTATGGTCTCGATAGCTATGGACTTACAACCAAAACCAATATTGATAGACTAGAAAATATGCAACTTAGATTTTTAAAATTACTAGTTAACAAAAAAAATAAACAGAAATACAAAAATAACTATAGACAACTATTTCATGGAGATCGTCAATTTTTGTTAGGTGATCTGGCCCAGATTATTTAGGACCGTTCAGGAATGGTTCTTACCTTTAAAGAATCGGCATAATTTCTAGATCAGGATGGTGGTAAAAATATTGCGAAATCTAATGGGAAAACTGAAAAATCATGCATTTAAAACTTGAATCTGACAAGGACAATATTTGAAAGCGTGCTTGCCTATTATTTATATATTAATGTAAAAAAAGTACCGATTTTTTAAAGATAATGTACAAAAACGGACTTGAAAACAAAACTGGAATCATGATGAAATAATAAAAAGTCATATTTTGATCGTATTTATAGTTCCTGTATTTCGATAAACAAAGACGGCTGTCAAACCATCGTTGATACTATTAACTGAACATTCCTAACACCTATTGCGAAGGGATAAGGTTTACCACCGTTAAGTGCGATAGCACTAGTATCTGACATTACAAAATTGATAAAAAGATGCGTTTCGTTATCGAAGTAGCATGATATTATGCCATTATGAAACCTACTTTTAATATTCAAACTCCGATCAAAAATGCAAAAATACGCATTTTCAATCTTTAGGCGTTTTAATACAGTCGATTTTTAATTTAAACTTGCGTATTCGTAGGCTTAGATACTATTTTAATATTACAATGTTCTAACTTACCGAACAGTATCAAAACGTAGATTATGTAACGGTATACATTGACAGTGTCAAACCAAAAAACAATCCCGTTTCAGGCCAGGGTGAAGTTAAACTTTATGTCAATGCCATAAGGACGTTAACGACTTGTCTTGCTGTATTTTAATCGCGGAAAGATCAACATAATGTTTATTTATTTAGTATTTCTAATTCCCGTTTCATTTTTTTGCAATATTTTGTCTACTTTAGTAATAAAATGAGTATTTATTTTACATTGCAGTACAAACTGTATACGGTTTATATCAGGTGGCCCAGAATTTACTATGTCCTTTGCAAAATATTACCTGTAAGCTTAAAACATAAATATTTACTAGCTTTAAGTAGCCATGGCTACTTGGATCATAATTCAGACAATTTTCCATTGAAACCTCCCGATCATACATATAGTACTAAATCCATGACTTCTGGTAAACTATTCGTTCCGAGAGTTAATAACTATTATGGGGACAGAACGCGTTAAAAACGCATCCCATATACATATACTCAATAGTTTACCGGAAGCCATTCGATGCGAGAAAAAATATGCTATATTTAAGAAAAGATTAAAAGAACATATCCTAGACATAGCTTTATAGATTGTTAACTTTATAAATACTTGTTTTAAATGAGACTGCGGATCCCACAGTCAAACTATTATCACAGTTTTGTGGGACAATGCAATAGTTTTTAAGTTAAACATTGTGTATATATAAAAAAAAAAAAAAAACCGGCCAAGAGCGTGTCGGGCCACGCTCAGTGTAGGGTTCCGTAGTTTTCCGTCCGTCACAGTAAGTGTCCCCACTTAAGAGTTAAAATAACACCGCCATGTAGGATATGATATGAGCGTTCCACGTACAGCGACATCTATCGGCAAATTATGTAAACTATTGCGCACGAGCTTAAAGTCTGGAAGATGATTTTTATGGGATAATTCTTTATTGCGTGAACCGATTTTCACCGTTTTTACTTTATTTGAAAGCACGTCATTTCATTGTGATTTTGTAGAAATTACAGGTACAATAAACACCTGCTTATACGGTTAAATTACAAACTTAGTTTAGATTTTTTTTTTTTTTTTCAAAAACCATTCAACCTATCAAGTTCAAAATAATTTTCCTAGAAAGGTTTTATAAAGTTCTACTTTTGAGATTTTTTCATATTTTTAAAACTTATGGTTCAAAAGTTAGAGGGGGGGACACACATTTTTTTTTACTTCCAGAGCGATTATTTCCGAAAATATTTACATTATCACAAAATGATTTTAGTAAACCCCTATTCATTTTTAAATACCTATCCAACAACATATCACACGTTAGGGTTAAAATGAAAAAAAAAAATCACTTCCCACTTTACGTATAGGGGAGGTACCCTAATAAAACATTTTTTTCCACTTTTTATTTTACCACTTTGTCGGCGTGATTGATATACATATTAGTACCAAATTTCAGCTTTCTAGTGCTAACGGTCACTGAGATTATCCGCGGACGGCCGGACGGACGGACGGACGGGCAGACATGGCGAAACTATAAGGGTTCCTAGTTGACTACGACAACAACAAACAACAAGATACCTAAATAATGTCATTATAATTTAGGAAAGCAACGCTTGAATCGGTCCAAAGTGCGCAGATACAGACCAAATAGGTAAAGCATAAAAAAACGTACAAGTGTGTCCAATTCATAATCTTACAACCATATAGTGATGGTTATTAGTAACCCAATGTCCCGAGAGATGGCGCTGTTCCCCGCGCAAACTAGCTAACGACTGTTTGCTTTAGAATATTAAGGTTGTAATTTTATATTTTGTATACGAGAATTATTGAAGAAGATTTGAGAGCATTATAGTTGTTTATAGTACAACCGGCTTTAATATCGAGACCCTTGGGTACACTCTTTTACATGGTCCTTCGAGCCGGATAGATGTTAAGTAGTTCAGTGCGTGTGAGCAGAGCTACTCTTCGCATCGATCCCATAGTAGCAGTGGATTGCTGTTCAGAGGGATCGGTTGGCTGGCAGCAGCGACGGTGGCGCCATCTGGCTGAAGTCACTGGGAAGTGTTGCCAGGAGAGGAGGTCAGCCGAGAGGGCGCTATCAGCGCGTCACAACAAGACGTCAGATCAAGGTGGCAAGTTAGTTGTTTGAGTGAAGTGCCAACCGTGAGTACATTTATATTTGTTACGCGAAATTCAGCCTTATTTCAAGGAAGCTTAAAACTTTAAAGTTACTGGAGGTTCATCAAGAAAGTTGGACATTTTCAACCTTATAACCAAGGAGTTCGGGACTTAGTGCAAAATTAAATTATACTTTTACTTGTAATATTTAGCTTCATTAAATACTATTTATTTCAACACAACAACACATAACAGTAAACATATAATAAACACTAAACAACTTAAAACTAGAGATAAAAAATTTGGCCCAGATCGCTGTCAACGGGCAGGGTGCCCAGAAGGCTGGCCGTATTGCCACGTTGAATGGCGATAGCTATACGTTGTGCAAAATAGTAGCCAGCCCTCTGGTCACCAGAGGCGTCTATTAGGCGCGCCGATAGATCTTTGTATAGTCGGCGCGCGCTTGGCCCCCACGGCCCCAAAGTTTCAACCCCAAACGCCGCAAATATGTAGCTACTTCCTAGAGCAACATACTTGCGGCGCTTGAGGTCTTCGGCCGAGGATGCCGCGGCGCCAGCATTGATTTTGGTGCCTGAAATACGGGACGGTGCCAAGGTATCAACGCAGGTAGCGTCCCAAACTAGCGGCCGTCCCATACTCCAAGGCACCAGTGTCATGCCGTCGGGCCTCTTGCCGTCGTCCCTGGCCAAACCGCTAGGTTCCAGGACTGCCGGCAGTTTAGCGCTGACAAGGGCCCTTCGGTTGACGTCGTTAATGCTGGCGTGGCGGGAGATCCTCCCAGCACTTCGGACGCAAGATAGACCGTGGTGGCCTAGACTGTCCACCATGACGCCGCATTGACAGCGATGAGGTTGGTTTGTTGGTGCCCCCAAACGTAAGCAGGTTGCGAGGCGAAAGGTGGTGTTATCTAACAGTGTTCCAATATTGGGAGACGGTAGAGCTGTTAACCAGAGGCCAGACTCCCACTCTGCAGTAGCGAGGAGACGAGCGCAGTCCGTCGGACTAGGTGACGTATCTAAGAGATTTTTCCGTACTAGTCGACAGAGCGGCTCGTCCCATCGCCTCTGCGAGCAGGGATGGTCAGGTAAATCGGTGTTCGGGCAGGTTATAGACCAAACGTTTTTGGCCTCGGAGCAGTGTGCAGCCTCCAGGGACCCAATGGAAGGGGCCAGTATTTTTCCTATAAGGCTTTGAGCACCATGCACCGAGGACAAGAACGCAGGTAACGCCACGCAGGAGATTTTGCGGATACCCAGGCCACCGAACCTAATAGGTAAGCTAGCCTGGGTCCAAGTTCTGTCGTCAAAAGATATGTTGAAAATGGATGTCAGTGTTTCTACGACTAATGTATCTAATTTTGAAACCAAATCAGGGTATTTCCAAAGATGGGATCCGCGGAGAATGTATGTAAATTTTGGCACAAATAGGCAATGTTTTATGATTGAATAAGCGGAGTGAATGTTAATTTTTGATAAACGATGTGATGTTGCTTTGAAATTTTGAATTTTAGAATCTACAAAGATTTCAAATGACTGATCCAAGACGGGACAGCCAAGGAGGTGAAGTGATTCTTTATTTATAATTTTTATACCAGGAGCTAGATTATTAAAAAGGTCTATTGTATTTTTCTTGTTTGGACAGGAATCGGTAATAAATAGTTCGCATTTGGAAAAATTTAGGGAGAGGCCAATTGTTTTCAAGTTTGTAGTTATCTTTTTAAAATCTTCGAGAACAGAAGTCGCTTCACCGCCGAGGGTCCCGTCATCCAGATACCACACGTTTAATTTAGAATTTAGTTCCTTAATGATGGGATGTATGGCGAGACTGAAAATTGCTGGGCCGAGGGGGTCGCCTTGTTGACATCCTACCGATGAATCCAGAACGTTTGTTTTATATAATAATTTAGACGGGGAGCTATAACACTGCCAAAGAAATTTGTATGTCAAGGGAATTTTTTCTTTTATTTGTGTCAACAAGGCGCCTCTATCTACAGAATTAAAAGCGTTACAAACATCCACCTTCAGTAGGACCTCTCCTGCCTCATGCTCAAGAAACGTTCGCACGGCATGCACGGCGGCTTCGCAGCCACTCTTGGAACCAAACCCCAGTTGGATTGGCTGAAGTTCTGAGCTGAGTTGTGAGAGAATGGAGCGACAAGCAATCTTGGCGGCAAGCCGACGAAGCGTGGTGCCAACGGCAATAGGCCGAATGCCGCCGTCTTTTTTTGTTAGGGCACAGAGGTTTGCACCATACAGGACGTCTCTGATATCTTCTGGGACCTGACCGGCTAGCATGATGTTCACCAGGGCTGTCAGGTCCTTTAAAATGTTTTCCCCAGTTTCTCCGCAGCCGTTGCACAGGTCTTTTAGGTGCTGGGGTGTCAAGCCATCCAGCCCGCCTGCGGAGCCATTGGGGAAAGACATGACTGCTCCAAAGACGTCCTGTGGAGTAGCGGTAAGATTTCGATCGGTCATTTGCGGGGGATCAGGGAGACAAATGTTTGTAGCTGGAGGTGGATGTTTGCTGTGGAGAGCTGTGAGTGTGTCAGAGTTGGAAGGGGCTACTGCATCGTCAGAGAAGAGCAAGCGAGCGGCACCACTAATGTCGCCGTCAGCAACTTTGCTTTCAACTATTTTAAATAAATTATTTTTGGAATTCCTGGAATTGTTGGGAGAGGGCCGAAATGATACATCTTTAGCTTCATTGGAATTGGGACTTAGAAAATTTCGTAAAAAAACGAAGGTACGGGGAATCCATGCCGGATTTAGTCTTTCAATTAAATTATACTTTTACTTGTAATATTTACCTTCATTGGAATTGGGCCTTAGAAAATTTCGTAAAAAAACGAAGGTACGGGGAATCCATGCCGGATTTAGTCTTTCAAACACTTGTAATGTTACAAACCTTGACTCGAAAAAATTTCTAAGTGTCAACTTTTCACTTGTGTTTTAAAATTGGTTTAGTTCTATGAAAATTTGTTGTTGTGAGAAATTTACATTGTGATTTTTTAGGTTGTTGTTTCAAGATGGAATCTTTGTTAAATTTCCAAGTCGATTTGGCAAATCGCATAAATAAAGCGAGAAGTAATTTTAAAAAGTCTCCTAAGGAGCGTATAACTGAATACTATGTTGAAAGCAAGCTCGAGTCCTTGGAATAGCTGTGGAATGATTTTAGGCAGGGTCATAAGGAGCTTCTGCAAACAGCTGATGTTACATCATTAAAGTCTTTAAAATATACAACCGATGATGTGTATGAGTCAACGGAAGAGCAATATATGACTTACAAGTGTGATTTGAAACACATTTTAGACCAGTTAAAGGTCCAATCTAATGTAAGTAAGTTAAATAGTAGTGCAAATGAAAATGTAAACAAAAGGTCATCTTTGGTCAAACTACCCAAGATTAGCATCCCTACATTTTCAGGGATATATACAGAGTGGCCCACATTTCGGGATTTGTTTGTGTCATTGATACACAACAACTCAGAATTAGACAATGTACATAGGTTGCAATATCTTAAGGGTTATTTGGCCGGAGAAGCTGAGCAATTGATTCGTCATACACCCGTGGCGGATGCCAATTACGCTCAATGTTGGAAACAATTGGAGGAACGTTATAGCAATAAAAAATATATTTCGAATTGCATTTTGAAGCGGCTGCTTAGCCAGCGGAATATTACTACGGAGTCAGCAAGCTGCTTAAAAGAGCTGATGGATACGTCTTCCGATTGTTTAAACGCATTACAAAATTTAGGTATAGATGTTTCGTCCTGGGATCTAATTGTAATTCATTTGCTTTCACTTAAATTGGATGCCGAAACCAGAAAGCAGTGGGAGTTGAATGTTGCCACTAATGTGTCATCGGATGCTTTGCCGACGTTTAAAGAATTTCAAACGTTTTTAACAAATAGATATCGGGCTTTGGAATTTATTGATCCAAAAAATGTATACAAGGCAACAAAATTCAGCCCAAAGGCGCCCAGCAGTAATGATCACGCAAGGGTATTGCACGCGGCAAACATAGTAAAATTAAGTTGTGAATTTTGTGGCGAGGAGCATAAATTATGCTTTTGTAAGCAATTCGCTAACCAGGATTATGAAAAAAGGCACGAGTTCGTAACTAATAATAGAATTTGTTATAATTGTTTAGGCAGCAATCACGGTGTTAGATTTTGCCAAAAAGCCACCAGCTGTAGAGTATGTCAGAAAAAACACCATTCCTTACTTCATCCAAAGGGTGTTCCAACGGGTAATTCAGGTAGTTCAGATCGATCAGTTGGAAGGAATTCAGGTGAGAGAGCAACTAACGGACACTCAGATGGAGGCTCCAGTCAGTCTCCAGGTGAGAGTACATCGGTAGTGACTTGTTTTGCGAAAGGTCAGGTAAAAACCCGAGTGTTGTTACCCACGGCAATCGTGAATGTTGAGTCAAAAACATGTCAGTACCGGCCATTCAGAGCTTTGATATATCAGTGTTCAGAGACCTCCTTTGTAACAGAGGCCACAGTTCAAGGATTGGGATTGCAGAAAGCATCTGCCAACCTTTCAATTTCAGGAGTAGAAGATGATCCGAGGTCAGCGAGGTCAAAGGCTGCAGTGATGTTAAAACTCCAGTCATTAACGGATCCGAACTTTACGATGGAAGTAAAGTGTTATGTTTTCACAAAGGTTACATGTGTACTTCCCGAGAGACAGCTATCCGTTCCGGATTGGATACAAGTGAAAGACTTATGTTTGGCTGACAAAAACTTTGATTCGCCCAATAAAATAGACATTTTACTGGGTGGAGAAGTATACAGCAAGATTTTAAAGGAAGGCTTATTGAAAGGGCCAAATGAGGCCCCGATAGTTCAGAGCACTGCCCTTGGCTGGATAGTGTCCGGGCCAATGAGCGCATTTTAGGGCAGTTAATCAAATATCCGTTTTCCTTGCAAGGGTGGAGGACAACGAGATATAAAAAGATTTTGGGAATTGGAAAATGAACCTTTATTGAGTACACAAATATTAACAAAGGAAGAGAGGAAGGGTGTGAAGACATCTTCTCAGCCACGACGCGTAGAGACGAAGATGGTAGGTATGTCGTGAAGTTGCCGTAGTACACAAATATTAACAAAGGAAGAAAGGAAGGGTGTGAAGACATCTTCTCAGCCACGACGCGTAGAGACGAAGATGGTAGGTATGTCGTGAAGTTGCCGTTCCGCGATGAAGAGTTGACCTGCAAAAACGGAAACTCTCGTATGATATCAGTAAAAAGATTATTGACATTGGAAAGAAAGTTCACAAAGGATAAGGTCCTAAAAGAGAGATATACCGAAGTAATCAACGAATATTTACAGTTAGGTCATATGGTGCCAGTACCGAGCCAAGAGATTGTTAAAGATAAATCAGCCTACTTGCCGCATCATGCAGTCATCAGGGAGGACAAGTCCACCACAAAGGTTAGAGTGGTGTTCGATGCATCCTGCAAAAATGAAGACGGCGTGTCATTGAATGACAACTTGATGGTTGGACCTACGTTGCAGCCAGACCTAAGACATTTGATCATGAGTTGGAGAAAACATCCCGTATGTTTAATAGCCGACATCGTCAAGATGTACCGAATGGTTAAAGTGGCCGAAGAAGATTGCGATTTTCAGCGCATAGTGTGGAGAAGTTCGCCTGAAACCGATATACAGGACTACAAACTACTCACGGTCACATTCGGCACGGCTTCTGCGCCTTATTTAGCAGTCAAAAGTCTAAATCAAGTCGCCATAGATCATAAAGAGGAGTATCCAATGGCAGCAGAGAAAGTCGCAAGATAGTTTTATATGGACGATCTGATGACGGGTTGCCAAACCATAGAAGAGGGCGCAAGGCTGTACCAGGATATGAATGCACTATTAAACAAAGGTGGATTCATCTTACAAAAATGGGCTAGTAACAAAGATGAATTATTACAGATAATAGATAACTCGGGAACTGGAGCACATAACAAGCAGGACAAAACTTTAGAATTCAAACAGGACAATGTAGTGAAGATCTTAGGAATAGAAGTCGCGATGAGTTCCAATACTCGGTGAAGCTACCTCCGTTGTCTGCACCTGTAACAAAAAGAAAGATTATTTCTGACGTTGCGCGTTTATTCGACCCTCTGGGTTGAATAGCTTCGTGCGTTATAAAAGCTAAAATATTCATACAGCGATTGTGGATAGCGGGGACAGGATGGGACGAGGAACCACCAATAAGTATCTTACAGGATTGGTATACCTACCGCGATGAACTAGCTCAATTGACCGGTTTCAGTATTCCGCGGTGGATATTCACAAAGGCAGACGATGTCATCACTGAATTGCATGGTTTCTCTGATGCATCCAATGTGGCCTACTCTGCGGTTGTTTATATGCGCGTTATAAACGCAAATTCAGAAGTCCATGTTGCCCTAGTTAGCGCCAAAACCAAAGTGTCGCCCGTTCGGCAAGTCAGCATCCCACGTTTGGAACTTTGTGGGGCAGTCTTGCTGGCTAAACTGTTGGTTGAGGTAGCTGGGGTTTTGAGTATTCCCAGGAACGATATAAGGGCTTGGACTGACTCCTCAGTGGTACTAGCATGGCTAAATAAACATCCAAGTAATTGGAAAACGTTCGTAGCAAACCGAATCTCCGATATCCATTCCAAATTGGAATCCTCACAATGGTCTCACGTCCCCACGAAGGATAATCCAGCTGATTGTGCTTCGCGTGGAGTGCAGCCATCAGAACTGGCGGAGTTGGAGTTGTGGAAATTTGGCCAGAAGTTTCTGTGGAAAAAGGACATAGCGTATAACAGATTAAAGAATAACGAGACAATTGAAGAGCAATCAGTAAGAGTTCACATTGCTACGAGTAAGATAGCAGTGTCAATATTGGAGAAATATTCTTCGCTGCAAAAGCTGATCAGAGTAATAGCATTTTGCAGAAGATTTATCACAAAAAGGGTAATCATCCATAAAGGTCAAGACCTAAAGCACTTAAATAAATGGGAACTCGATGAAGCGTTAGTGACCTGCATTAAACTAAGTCAAGCTATCGAATTTGAAGCTGAAATAAAAGAAATACAAACTTACAGACAAGTCACATCCAAGTCGTCGAAGCTATTGTGCCTAATTCCTTTTATCGGTGAGCATGGACTACTGAGAGTGAACGGACGAATCACTCACTCGCAAGAACCTCAAGGAGTGAAGGAGCCCATAATATTGCCACACAGTTCGCACGTGTGTGGACGAAGCTCACAGGAAGACGTTACACGGTGATGCGAAACTGATGCTTAACTTTATCCGATCGGCATACTGGATAATTGGAGTGAAAACCCTGGTGAACGGTCATGTGCGCAAATGCGTAGTTTGTGTGCGACACAAGGCTAAACTACAAAATCAGCTTATGGGTACACTGCCCGCGGTTAGAGTCACCCCTGCCAGAGCATTCTTAAATAGCGGTGTGGACTATGCGGGACCCATCATGCTGAGAACTTCTAAAGACAGAGGTCATAAAGCTTTCAAAGGTTACGTAAGTTTATTCGTATGTATGGTTACAAAGGCCGTGCATATTGAAGTGGTAAGCGATCTTACCTCCAGAGGTTTTCTAGAAGTGTTCAAACGCTTCGTTGCTAGACGCGGTCACTGTGTCAACCTGTACAGTGACAACGGCACCAATTTTATAGGCGCTGCAAAGGAGCTCAAGGCGTTATTTAATGCGGAGAACTCGACAATGACCAAGGAAGTGGCTGCAGGTCTAGCGGGCTGTGGTACTAATTGGCATTTCATCCCTCCCCGCGCACCCAATTTTGGCGGATTATGGGAAGCAGGCGTGAAATCGGTCAAATATCACATCAAACGCGTCATTGGTGAGTCTACTTTGACTTATGAAGAAATGAGCACTCTCCTCAGTCAAATAGAGGCGTGTCTTAACTCTCGTCCCTTGTCTATGCTGAGCAATGATCCAACAGAAGCCCTCCCCTTAACCCCAGGTCATTTCTTAGTAGGAGAACCACTTGTGATGGTCCCTGAGGCAAACTACGAGAGCTCTAATATAAGTATCTTAAAAAGATGGCAGATTACTCAACAGATGTTACAGAATTTTTGGAAACGATGGTCGAATGAATACATAACCCATCTCATGCATCGTTACAAATGGGCTTTCAAGACACCTGAACCTGAAGTCGGGAATATAGTTTTAATTAAGGAAGACGATTTACCCCCTAGTAAGTGGCTTTTTGGTAGAATCCTCACTAAACATCCTGGCTCGGATGGCCTGACCCGAGTTGTATCTTTGAAATGTAAAAACTCCGTAATAAAACGCCCTACATCCAAAATTTGTGTATTGCCAGTAAGTGAATAACTGGGAAATCCCATATAAAGATCTGTAGATAAGTAAACCATTTGTTTTTATTAGCTGCTAGCTGTGTCTAACAGTGAATACTTTGTTAAATATAAGTGTAAAGTTGTCAACCTTGCAATGGTGGGCGGTCAGAAAGGACATTCTGTCCTTGGTGGGCGACATGTCCAATTCGTAATCTTACAACCATATAGTGATGGTTAGTAACCCAATGTCCCGAGAGATGGCGCTGTTCCCAGCGCAAACTAGCTAACGACTGTTTGCTTTAGAATATTAAGGTTGTAATTTTATATTTTTAAGGTTGTAAGGAGATTTGAGAGCATTATAGTTGTTTATAGTACAACCGGCTTTAATTTAGAGACCCTTGGGTACACTCTTGTTCAAAGTGTATAATTTTGGTAGTTTATGGGTGTTTGCGCACCCCACTTAACCGTCATGATTAGTGAAAATAAAATTGTTGCCAATATGGCATGTTATCTGAGGCTATAATTGCGCATTTTGACCGTATCCCTATCTCTATTATTTAAAAGTTATTGAGGTCGGCACAGTTTACTCACGGCACTTTCAACCCCGCTCTCCCCTACATTCGAATGATGCGAAGTAAATACATAACGAAACATGAGATTTTCAAGAACGACAAAAAGGAACAGACCGCCACTTTCTCACACGTAGGTATAAACTAGGTATTTTTATTCCTCACATTGTAAAATGTTGTATGCTACATTTGTAGAAAGCAAGTAAATTCAGAACTAGTGTCGGTGTGAAAAACTCGTTTGGAAATTACTTGTATCATATACTTGTAGCATAAATAAATATTTATGTAGTTAACTGTTTATTTATTGTATATGAAAAACTTTTCTTTTATAAACATGCATGCAAGTACGAGTATAATGAAAATCGAATAAAACATATTTTATAGCTGATACAAATATCGAATAGGCATATTACACAACATATGGTTACGAGTTGTACCTACCAGCCCGTATAAATTCCATTGTTTTAAACACAGTAACTTAGTGCCAAGATGCTTTTGCGTGCGAAAATCCTACGTCATATTGAGTGGTATTTTACTAGTAATTAATAACGGCTCAAAAAATGATCCATGTAAGATTTAAATAGAATACCCGTGAATTTAATTTATGTTCAGTTATAATTTACGTAATGACAAAAATTGTGGTGATATCATCGATTAGGGCTTCGCTGATAAGTAAAATAACATAACAATGCTCATTTTATAAAAAAAATGGACTTACCTACTCGCTGTTACGTACGCTCATCGTCACGATCGAAGTCCCGGTTTTTATTTAGATAATGAGTAAAAATTGTGCTAATTTAAATCTTTAGGTTACGTTAGAAAAAATACATTATCTTTTGTTACAGAAACAGTCATGGACACCTGCAATCATATTGTTAGGTGTTATGAGGACAGTAAACGTACAATTTGCAATGCCAATGTTTCAACCACCACCACCACCTTTATTCATGATGGCACCGCCACCGCCGCCCGTGCACATTCCAGTGGGAGTGCCGTTCCCAGTGCCAATACCTGTTATAGTCACAAGGAAACCTACTACAACAACTACTACTACGACAACACAAGCACCTGGTGAAGGTGATGGTGGGGACACCAAGTGTGCAGTAGCGTTTCCTCTGCCCTTCGGGTTCCCGATGCCATTTGTCATGCCGCAAGCTCCTCCGCCAAAGTTTTGCGCTGATAAAGCGAGGCCAAAGCAATGTCCTCCCTGCCCGCCTTGCGTCTGCGCTCCTAGTTGCACACCAGCATTTTATTCATTTTGTTCTCCATGTCATCAGAAATGTAGATGTAAGAGTAACGGCGATACTCCCAGGCCCGAACCCCCTCGACCACCTCCGCCTATGCCCATGCTACCAGTACCTATGCCAATGCCTGCGTATCCTATGGCACCCGCCCCTGGTCCTATATTCATCTTTCCCTTACCACCTGCTATGCCTGTTCGACGTCCACCGAGGAGAGTACCCATTGAATCGAGAAGCACTGAAGTAAGTAGCAGTTCCTCTGAAACGGATTGCGATTCTTATAGCGATGGACGTCGGAGGAGGAGAGGAAAACACAAAAGTAAGAGAACGCTTAGAGACCATAGAAGAAGTGCTAGAATTTTAGAAACGAGTGACGATACGGGAACAGACGAACATGATATCAAATTTGTAAAACCGGTGTTATCCTACATAAGCAAGCAAGGTGATGTTAAGTTTGAAAAAAAGATTAGCGAAGATGATGCTGCACATTTGATGGAGACAGATAGATCAAAAAGCATTGAAATTATTAGAAGTAGTCGGAGATCTTCTAACGCTGGCAAAGTTATTTTAAAACCGGTGTTATCCTTCATAAGCAAGCAAGGTGATGTTAAGTTTGAAAAAAAGATAAGCGAGGATGATGCTGCACATTTGATGGAGACAGATAAATCAAAAAGCAACGAAAATTTTCAAAAAAGATGGAGAGCTTCAAACGATGGTGAAAATAATAAAAAACCGATGATATCCTACATAAGCAAGCAAGGTAAATTAAAATTCGAAACAAAGATTAGCGAAGATGGTGCTGCACATTTACAGACAGACAAATCAAATAGCGTTGAAAATATTGGAAAAAGTTTTAGATCTGCTGGCAAAGATAGCAGAACTGTTATATTCAGCCCTCCGCCAAACAAGAAGATTGCAAATCTCACACTTTCCTTTAACGTTGTTTCATAATTACATTATTTTTTGTAATTACAGAAATGAAACAGATATATTCAAGATTATAGACATTTCATGAAGTACCTACACAATTTTTCATACAAATTTATAGACAAATTATAATACAGACGTACAAGTGTAACACCACGAAATGAACCCTACTGCGCTCGAGCGTTGGTCTAAAAAGTGGTAGGTGGTATATGTATATTGAATTCAAACAAGTCTCGAGAGTTCCGTACTTCTACGATCAGTAAATGAAATAGGTACACCCTAATGAAGGACAGACAGGCGAAAACCGGAGGTTTAGTAATAGGGTTCTGTTTTCCATTGCTAAAAGGCACCTACGAAACCCTCAAAACCTAATCGTTTTCATTCCGATACAGGCACCTGGGGCTTATATAACAATGGGAACCTTGCATAATTAGCTTCAATTGATTTCAATGAACAATCATTTCTTAAATATCGAGGTTTGCATATCAAAGCAAAACGCACTTTTGCTTTAACCATTGCCAAAATGCGCTCCAAAATATACGCAACGTTTTTAATTCTGCTATTTCTACCATCATTCGATTTCCAAAGCTTATCAATCAACGGTTTTCCTTTTGATTATAATCAGCTAATGTTTATGCAGCAACAGCTGTTGCATAGTAAAGATACGAATTTAAACAAAACTTTAGCTGCAAGAAGAGCTAACGCAAACACAGCAACCATCAAAAAACCCGACGAAATTAAGAAGACGCCTTGTTGTACCGCGAATGGTTGCTTCGACGTTTGTTCTTACCCACTTATACCAGTACCACCTATGGCACCTGTACCAGTTTACCCACCGCAACCACAGGCACCGATCGTAATCCATGCAAGAACATTCTTCGAACCTGTCGAGCATGACCATCCTCCACTCAAGGATATACAAACATGGATTAGAAAAGACAGGAAGAAGCATAGAAAATATATACATCATTGTAGGCGCTCCAGCGATGAGAGTGATACTGATTATACTGATGATACTGATGATACTGATTATACGGACAGTGACAGCCGTTCTAGTGATTTTGATTATTACGGAGGCGCAAAGCATATCAGACGACCGTAGAAAAGTGCGTAAAGAAGAAGACAAAACTTTATAAACGTAAGTTTAAAAAAATATGGAGTTTATATTTAAGAACCACTATAATAGCGAAACCATGTAAATTTATCTGAATCAGATATTCCCAACCAGTTGGGCACGCTCTACTTGAGGCGCGTAGAGTGATCCAAGGAGGGGCGCAGCGAGTGGCTTCAGATTCAAACTATATAAGGCCTGTACCGCTACGCGGACGGTGCCCAGTTTTGACTTCCCATTTCGGCCCTTAGGGGGACGTAGTGTTTTAGCATAAAGTGAGACGCATAGAGTAAAAGATTGGGAACCCCTAATCTAAATTATTTCGTAAACTATGCCTACACCTGTTGTTTACGCAACTTTGGAAAGCTACAATGGTTTTCAATGAACAATCAGCTATTACATCAAGAATACCTAGTTTCGATAAAGAGCCAATCAGCAGCAGCAATTACATTCACCACAGCAAACATGTGCTCTACACTCGTATTATTTCTGGTACAAATATTTTTATCAATGTTATTTTCTTGTCGTGCCAATGTCGGTTACAATGACAGTTCCAATTCAACCTCAACAGTTCCAGTAACTGTACCACTAGCAACAATCCCTGCACAGGTATCTTTATTTCATGGACTTGATGATCATCTATCGACTAATGATACAGTAAAAGAAGACACAGTAAAACGAATGAGACGACAATCCGAAGATAGCAGTGCTGGAAGCAGTGAAAGCGACTCCAGTGGAACATATAGTTCTAGTTGTTCCGGTTCTAGTAGTAGTGATATCAGTAGTAGTCTTACTGATGATACTGATGATTATTATTTTCTCGTTGAATAAGAATGTATTAATTATTACTTTCTTGTTGAATGAGAACCTCGACTACTTGTGGTCAACTGTGTATTTTTTTATTTGTATAAAGATAACATGTTTTTTATGTTGATATTACGAGTAATAGTAATAGACAACCACAATCGGTTTCCCGTTTGTGTGGCGTTTCATTATTTTATTTTTGTATTTTTTTATATTCACTTATATGTAGGTATCGTTATATTACACCGATTTTAAATGAAAATATGGTCATTTATAATAAATTGTTTATTTACAACAGCTTATTTTTGTACCTTTGTACCTTTTTCGTATATTCTTCAACACATTATATTAAAATTGTACAAATTATTATTGAAATATAATCCAAAACCGAAAATAAAATTTATCTATATTATCTAATTATAATATTTACAGTTGTAAGGGTTTACCTATTATTTTTACGAAGATTTTTGTCCGATGCTTCAATTGCCAAATATAAGACCGTCGGATTTTCAGAATGGGTCACAAATCGAATATACCTAGATCCTTATGATTTCATATACCTAATTCCAAAAAAAAAAAAAAATCATCTGGGCCAATTAAAATGTAGCAAACGAAATATCGGACAAACATATCGTTTATTAACATTCACATTTGCAAAATATACGAATTACAAATATATCAACTAAGAAAATAGGTACACAGAACGATTTTCCAACGTTCAATAACAATCAATTATTCTACGCAAGAAATTGGCAATTCGTTCGATAATCACAAAAGAAATAAACAAAATTTTGATTGAAAGTTTGTGTTAACGGCAAAATACTAATTTAATTTAATAAAAGTGAATACAAAAATCTAACGATTGTTTCAGTTATTAAATACATAAATGTTTAAATATGTTTTACGTGCTACCACGTATCACAGTTACATTTATTTCTTAATATAACCTAAATGGATCCGTATTAAATACTTAAAATCCTTAAACGCATTTCCCCTTGTAAATTTACAACTAACTTAAAGTAGTGAAAAATATCACTGTTTGAGCAAAATCGGTGTAACCCTGTATTTATACATATATAGAATGTTTAATGGTACCTATACCTACCTACCTTGGGCGTGCTGTAGCTCGCCAAACATTTTAACTTTGGACTCTCTTTTAGAAAGAATCTAAATATTACGCAATTTTGCATAATAAATTCATACCTAAGTATAATGCCGACTGGTAAACCTTTAATGCAAGCATAAAATATTAAGCCAAAAACGTACTTATTGGTTAGAAAATGTTTAACTTTAGCATCATTGTTTTCTGCCCTAAAGAGATGTAGCTTAGATCCACAATTCCACAGCATCGTTAAACGATTTATTAAATGGTTCGCTTATTACAGCCTGCACCAAAATGCTAACATTTGTTACATTTAAGCTACTATTTATATAGATTTTTCAAAAAATATGAAGGAAAAAGCAGTAACATATTTACAATTTTTCAAGTTTTCCTGCTATTTTCGTACCTAATTGTATGGCCATATTAAATACAAGCAAATCCATGCTGTATTTCCTCTCCTGGACGTTTGTATATATTATCCTAATGTTGATAATTTACTACTATCGTGAACAGACAGGCCTGTCTTAACCTTCATCACAAGAAACTATTGCTTTTTGAATCGAAATCCATCAACGGAACACAAAGTATCGTCGCTTTCTTCTCATCGCTAGGACTCTGGTACTCAATCGCCCTCTCATCAGCACAGAGCCAGGTTCTGCAGACTTGAACGAAGGAATAAGCTATGAGAAGGGTGCCGAGGATATATAGTAGGATCTCGGCGGCTAGGAAGATAGCGGGACCGGTTTTGTACATCAGGTTCAGTTGGTTTTTAGTGTGTTCCGGTAAGGCAGGAAGTATCTGAAATATATTAAATGGCGGTAATAATAAAATAATGTTTAGGAGAATTAAAAAAAAAAAAAAAAGGATAGTATGATAAAGCACAGAAGTTTAGAAATATTGCAGCAGTCTTTCTAAAGTCTGACGTTGCAGCTCGTCACGTTGTGACGATAGATGTCATGCATATACTTCAGAAAAAGTGACCAAACCCTCCGGTGTCCGAGGCCAGATTTGAACTGGCGTCTTCAGCTTTCGCGGCTGACCTCTTATTTCGCGGTTGATATGTTTTGTTATTTATGGCCTGTTTCACAATCTACAGTTAAAGCATATCTGCCAGATAAATGTTTGCTGTCCTTTTCTTTTATATGACTGGAGAAAAGGATAGCAATAATTTTAACTGGCAGATAAGTTTATCTGGAGATTGTGAAACAGGCCCTTAGTAAAGGAAAACATCATGAGGCTGGGTGTTGGTTACATTATCCCTATGAAGGTCAGATGACAGTGCTTTTGTAAAATCTAGTGAGTTCGCCAATTCTTGGCATTATGTTGCTAGACGTGGTAGCTGGGCTTCTAAGGATGCAAAATTTTTTACATTAAGCAGAGACGTGTGCTAAGAATGATGGCACATGTTTAGGAATAAAGGAAAAAGTTAAGAAATCACTGCCTCATGCGATGCTCGAACTCACGCGTCCTTAAGACTCCTAAGGTGCTTATGAAGGCCAGATATGGAATATTGGTAGAGTAGCGGGGTGGTATCCCAAAGTCATAGTTCGACTCAGACAAAAGAGCGACTCGGCTAGATGAAGAAACTTACAATTCTAAAGTATCCCACTGGAACAACCATGCCGGACGTGGCCTTTGCCTCGTCGTTGAAGCTGACGTCTCCCATCACGATGTTCACCTGCACAGTGAACTCCGCCTCAATGACGGCGCCGATTTGCTGCCAATAAAACAAACTCTTCAATTCGCGCACATTACACTATAAAATAAAATAATAAAATAAATAAATATTAATAGGACAATCTTACACAAATCAACTTAGTCCCACAGAAAGCTTGTGCTTGTGTTGTGAGTACTAGGCGACGCTATATATAAAAGATATATATAGTTAAATACATAGAACCAATCAACAACTCAGGAACAAATATCCGTGATAAACACACAAATAAATGCCCTGAGCAGGATTCGAACCCGGGACCTCCTGCTTCGTAGGTAGGGTCACTACCAGGGCGAATAATCTTAGTACTACGGACATGGTAATGTCAACAGTATAACCATGCCAAGTTATGTATGAAGTTATGAATGAGTAAATTCATAGTTTTAAGTTATTCCAAATTTGACAGCATTATTACTAAAAACTTCTTTACTTTCGATTACAGATGTCGCGATAAGCGCTAAAATCATGACATTGTAAAAATTTTATTATGTTGTAATTATTTTGTCGTAACAGGAAATAATTTGCTCAATATAAATAACTTAAATTAGGAAATAATACGCTGCTTTGGAAATTATATATATTTTTTCTTTTGGCAACACTACTTATCGCGCAGCCGCAGAAATTCGTCGCTGAATGGCCGTAAGTCATTTAAACGCTTTTTGGACAAAATTATGAACAAAGGACAACTTTATGTTGAAATTCGGAAATGTCTGATAAAAAGTGTTGTGTACCCGGATGCACACCACAGGACGGTATGTATACAATCTAAACCTCGCCTATATCACTGCAAAATCAAGATACAATTTTGGTAGTCTGTGCGGGAAGAAAAGTGTCGTATTGTGTCGTATAATGCATGAGCTCCTATATAAAACCATACTTAATCAAGATTGTACCTATTTTTACAAGTAAATTAAATGAAAAATTATAAAAGCCCATCGCAAATAACACTTCTCTTTTTGCGTCGGCGGTAATTTTCCCCTTAACATAGCCGCAGTCTGAATGTCTATAGGTGTGCTAGTTTTCGTCCACTCTTGTCAGTTTTCCGTCCATACTTATTTATATGTTTATCTTCAAGTTATTCCCAAAATAAAAGCTTAAAAGTAAAAAATCTACTAAAGAATAAACTATAAATATAAACTATGTTGACCTTAAAAAGTTTTTCCCATTTATTTGCAGTAGTTTAATAAAGTGGACGGTAAACTGGACCTGGACGGGAAATTAGCACAATTACCCTACCTCGTTTTTTCAGATTAGAAAAATAACAGTCGATTTCGCCAATCTATCTTTAGGGCCGATTCTAATTGGAATGGCAGCGGCCAGTAGCGTAGGCCGCCGCCGGCCGCCAGGGCCGCGCGGCGCTTCTTGTAGCTGCCAGCGGCCGCCGCCTTCCGACTCCGCTCGCCTAGTCTCCAAGAGGAGATGATCAAGAGATCAGTTTAGTGTCTACATGCGTCGTGTGACGCTGCCGTCAGCCGCGGGCAGAACCGCCGACAAGACGCGCGCAGCCGCAAGCCCGCTCGTATTGCACATTTTATTTCACTTTTGTACTGAGGGAAAACCCTACTATTTGTACTGTTCATGTAGCTGAAAGATTGGACTTGTTTTATTTAAAACATTATTTATTTTGTGTTTGTTTATGGTTGATTAGGTCTGTTGAAATGTATATTTACTTAATAGTAAATTCAAAATAACATCGAATGGGGTTATACGATAGGGTCAAAAATGGATGGAGTTAGTCATTTTAGATAAAATAGTTGTAAACTTAGGTTATTAACTCGAGAATATTATGGAAGTTACAAATCAACTGTGTTTCATTTATTTATTTGAATATACCTATAGGTACGGTCGGCGTTACTTTACACTAGCATTTTTAAATTTTAAAAAGATTTCATGTTTAGCGTTTCGTTATTTGGAAACAAGAATTTAACATTAAATGATATTTTCCGTTAATTAAAAGTGTACAGAAACTGCGACTGCTTGTAATATTTTATATAGAGTATGCTTATACATAAATATAAGGTATTTAAAATTGAAAATAGAAAGTCTTTCAGTATGCCAATGCATACTTAAAGATTTCCGGTTATTAATTTTAAATTTGAACAAAAGTACTGCATAAAGCAACCCTATAAGAAGGTACTCTGTGGCAACCCTATTAAAAAAAATTACAACTCATGATAACAGATGGCGGTAGCGACTCGGTTACCCGCCAGAGCCCCAGAGTTTGTTCTCTATTTCAGTATATAAGTAAGAAGGTACTCTGTGGTCACTACCAACTAGGCTAGGAGGCCGTTGAATGATAATACTTTCCCATGCCTTGTCGCACTAAATAGGTAGGGTAGGAATACAAAAGAAATGGTTAGAATTTAGGATGGATGAATTTCTACCGGCTCAATAAGGAATTTTCCGCGATGTATGGCCTCGTCTGGTTTCAGGCCCTCGATTCGCTCGTACATTTTAGGCGGTGCGTTTAGGAAGTGTCCGTTGGACATTGCAAGAGGCAGACCTAGAAGTAAGGAGAACTTTGATTATTACGGGTTGAAATAAAACGGAAATGAATGGGTACTTACTGTGTGATTTGCTAAAATTTCAAAAAGGAAGATAACTTCTAAAAATATAAGATTTTTTTTATTTAATAATCACAAGATCCAGTGAGTCCATTTTTGAAATAAATATTTAGATAAGTAACAATAAAATAATACATGCAGTATTATATTATTGTGTGTAAAATAATAATCAAAACTCACCATAAAAACATGGCGAGAGATCGGAGAGCCCGTCCATACAGATCCCCTTTCCGCAGAGACACTCATTGTCTTTGCCGGGCGAGTACGTCCTGTTGCTTATCTTGTACACCAATGCTTCAGCCCCAAAGTCCATGGTGACTTGCTCCTGGAAGAAGATAGGAATTTCAAAAGTGATGGCATATTTCTGTTGTAAAACAAAAAATCCTGACGTGCTATGTAGCATTTCAAGCGTGGCGTCAGAATGTATCGCGCGTAAAACCTGGTAATACAGTTTATTATTAAGTAGTTATACCTGAGTAGTTAGTAAGATATGAATGTGCACTGCACTTGTATAATATGATTAATATGTAACCACATTTATGTTACTACACCCTATAAAGGTCCATGTACATAATATTATGTATTTTGGTTACAAATAAGGCTGCGTTTCCAACAGAGATGAGCGAGGATGCGTTGCGAGGAACGCACAGCGCAACTCTTGGATTGGTTCTTAAAGCGCGCGGTTGTTTTATGCGTCGACCGCAGCGTTACTGGGGCATCGCAGCGTCAAACGCACTACGCAGTGCGTTTGACGCTGCGGTTCCCATACTTCGGCACAAACGCGTGCGTGTATAAAGCACAACTATAATGTAGATTCATATTATTTATATTTGAATTGAGTTATTCTCTGTACATAATTTGCTATAAGTAAAAGTCTAAGCTGTAAAATTAAGAATGCAATTTTAAAATAGTTGATTATTTATATGTCTGATTATAATTTTAACATACCTAATATTTATTAAAATCTATTATATATGTATATACATTTCATATATTAAATATTTGTAAATCGTACATCCACCCAAATGTTTTAATCAGAATCCAACCCTGTTTTACCTGCCCGTTCGGGAAAATCACAATTGCCTGGGAATACCAGTGCAAGCGCGATCTCCAATTACGCACATTTGTTTCAGATCTCGGTGTCGAGTTACGCTGGTTCTAGAGCATTTGAATCGCTTGTACTGGGTGCAACCGTATAGAACTTAGAGCTTTTTTCGTATTAGTTCATATTAAATCTTATTGCGTGGTCCATATAGTAGAAATTCAATAAACGCTAACATGTGGCCAAACCATTTTTTTCATAGTGGCACGCGCGCCTGCGGTTTACACACAAAAGATAAGACACTAAGTGGATGAGTTCAGTTCAAATTGTTTAGAGTATAAGGCAGTGGTCCCACCGCGAGCGAGTAAGCTATGAGCTATCGGCTATTTTCTAGCCCAAGAAACGAACAAAAGATAATCGCTTCCGTGTAAATAAAAGGGAGAGATATATATTTATAGTTCATAGCTGGCTGTTCACACTGCGATGAACTATAAATATACAGCTCTCTCTTTTATTTACACGGAAGCGATTATCTTTTGTTCATTTCTTGGGCTAGAAAATAGTCGATAGCTCATAGTTACTCGCCCGCGGTGGGACCAGTGCCTAACGCTGCGGTCGACTCATTAAACAACCGCGCGCTTAACAAACACATTCCTCGCAACGCATCCTCGCTCCTCTCTGTTGGAAACGCACCTTTAAGATTTCCTATCTAAATTGTGCTAGGATTTGCCTATCGACTAGACTCTGAGCCAGGTTATTTTTAAGGTCACCGCATTCAGGTCTATAACTTGTGAAATAATGAAACCTCATGAGTCGTGAATGTCAACTGCCATTCCGTTAGTGGGGTGAGAAACGGCAGCCAAATACTTAATAGTTGTTTAACAAGCAACGGTCTAAAGTAGGCCATATTACCACGAGGTGGCACAGTTTGTTCGAGTGGTAATATGGCTTTTAGGCCAGAGTTATGCATACTATTTTTCACTTCGAATGCGATAAATAATAAAAAATAATATGGTTTAACTTGACGGTCTTTTTATTTTTTTAACTGCTTTGACACAGATACAAAATATAAACACCGCCAATAAATGCCAAAAACAACAGGATAATTAGCGCTTTAAAGCTCCCAAAAGATTTTTATTTTGCATGCTATAAACTAAAGCTGATTAAGGTGTGCATATATTTTTTTGTTTATAACATCTGTATTTACGAGTATAACCCTTTTTCTTGCAAAATAAATTACTTAAACTGTATACGCACCACAAAAGGACCCAGCGTTCGGATTAACTTCGGATATGTGTTGTGTTTGGTGGATTTAATATGGTGAAGTGTTCTGATTGGTCATTTTAAAATTTGTAAATCATAAATATGTGTACATATTTGCCCTAGACTAGAGGCTGAATGTACTACTTTAGTCCGCCTTGGTAAGCTAAATATGACATACTTTTATCTACACTCATACTGTAAGTACTCTAAAATGCGTTCAAAAACCGTAGACAATGACAAGCATTACAACAAACGATTTAACTATGACAAGTTTCTTATCTGCGGCAGTAACGTAATTTTAACGTTGCATGCTCAAATATTGTTAAGCAATGAGTTTCAAATTTGGAACATCGAATTTGATAACATAATGTTACCGCCATGGCCAACTCGATTGGTCCCGCGCGAGCGCCGGCACAATCGAGTAGGCCATGACGGTACAATGGCGGTCATTCTATGGTTTCCGAACAATTAATTTAATATATATAATATGAGTGTAGATAAAGCAGTGTATGCAACTGTACGTAATTAGGCCTTAAAACACTCGTGTGATCTTATTATGAAATTCGCCTGCGGCTCATTTCATAAAACCACACTCATGTTTTAAGGACCCTTATTACGTAACAGTTACATAAACTACTATTTGAGCATGAGATGTGAAAAAGAAATGGTCATCGCCTCCCGATTAAAATGTATTAGACGATAGTATCATCTCACGCTTCGTTACGTTACCTGGAAGTCCAGCTCAAGGAACCGGCAGAGGACGTTCCGGAAAATCCGGATTTCAGTGTCGGGCGTCAGGTCGTCCGGGTACGCTACACCTTCGTAGGCGTTGGTAAAAGTGTTGCATTTCGATCTGAAAAAATATTTTATCTACACTCATACCGTAAGTATACCCATACACCAAAAACCGTAGACAATGACAAGCATTACAACAAACGATTTAACTATGATAAGTTTCTTATCTGCGGCAGTAACGTAATTTTAACTATGCATGCTCAAATATTGTTAAGCAATGAGTTTCAAATTTGGAACATCGAATTTGATAACATAATGTTACCGCCATGGCCAACTCGATTGGTCCCGCGCGAGCGCCGGCACAATCGAGTAGGCCATGACGGTACAATGGCGGTCATTCTATGGTTTCCGAACACTTAATTTAATATATATAATATGAGTGTAGATAAAGCAGTGTATGCAACTGTACGTAATTAGGCCTTAAAACACTCGTGTGATCTTATTATGAAATTCGCCTGCGGCTCATTTCATAAAACCACACTCATGTTTTAAGGACCCTTATTACGTAACAGTTACATAAACTACTAATTATTATCATTACCTATAGGAAGTTTTTTTGTTACGTAACAAAAAGGTAAAAATAATATCAACAGCCGATGGCGGCCGATTAGTTATCATTAACTAAGTGTGTAGGGTTGTTCCTGCTCACGTCTCCTAAATCATGCTGTAAGTATATGAGGATAAAACCCACAGATTATAAATGTTTTTTTTTAAGAACCATATTTTACTTGATGGGTAGAGACTCTTTACTAAAGACTATAGATTTGACATCTCCAAACCATAACCAACATTTTTTTATGATCTGCGCAATACCTTTGCGCGTTTATCCTTATTGAAACGGGTCCCAACTTACGTTTTTTTAAAGTTGAATATTGCTTGAGCTGTCTCGCTACATTACGAGGAGCTAGTAAAATTAAAAAGAAAGAAAAGTAGTAGAAGGAAGAAGGTAGTAGAGTTATTAAAAGTAGGAGTTATGTAGTAAAAGGAAGTTAGTTTGTTACCTTGTAGTGTTATCCTGGTAACCCCAAGACGAAAGCCCTTTGATCCCATTCATGGACTTGATTTCAAACTTGTCAGCATTTGTGGCGCCAACGACCAGCCGGTTGGGAACTGTCTTATCGTATAGCTGAAAAAAAAACAATTATTTATATATTAATAGATTATTTATAGACAAAGGGCAGTTTGCATATTTACAAAGATCCAGCGCGGTTATTGTGCATAAACCACGCCCACTTATTGTGCAGACAACAAACGTAGATAAAGAAGTGTGTATCGCCTTATTTCTGGTTGTAATATGTCCAGTCACCGGCAATAATGTCTTCCTACACGAAGGTCGCAAAAATATGAGACACGCTCTTATTTGTAGGGCCATAACAGCGTATCACACATTTGTACGGCCTTCATGTAGGAAGATACTATTGCCGGTGACTGTACAGGGTGCTTTAAAACGACTGGCATTTAGTTTCCCATGTTGTTAAGTGTTGAGAACAGACACGATAATTGACGATAAAATAGAAACGCTCTTGTGGTAGGGTTTCTACGGAAGATCAGAGTTAAAGGCCTAAAGGTACCTAAAGGTACATACAGGTACCTTTACATTAAGATGAGTGGCTGGAGACCTTTTGAATAACGCTATGCTTAAAGTGATTTTATGACAATGTGCTACGTTTTCTTGTCTATTTGGTGTCCTGAATAAATTTAATCTTATTGTTATTTTGAAGTAAAAAATTAAAGACCTAAAACATGTGTGGTTATAACTTACAGGATTCAGCCAACCGGAGTCGCTATTGACAGGCGTTCCCCTCTGCCGAAAACATATGACCGGTGGTTTATCTGACGTTTACATTTGACGTTCCCCTCCCGTGCAGAAATCGGCAGCCTTTTTTTGTATAGAAAATGGCAGACATGGCTACTCCGAGTTGAATTCTCTAAGGGCTATAACGAGTTGGTGCATTTTAGGTGTAAACTATAACTATAAGTGGCCCTAAATAAGTGTATGACATGTCCATCTTTAAGTTTCTCACGTACCCTGTCCATGATTCCCATCTTAGTGAAGTGTATCCAACCGGGCATGAAGGTGTTCCCCATGGTGATAAGAGCTTCGTCGTACCCCCACAGGTACTCGTGTGCTGGGACTGTAACACTTGATAGTTTAGTTTAAGGTGCTAGGCGCTAGTTGTGGCCAAAAACTGTTACTTTCTAAGGGATATATCTCAATAACGAGTTATTCAAAAATAAAAAATAAAAAATGTTAATTACCATTTCATGTACAACATTGTCAACGTTTGAATAACTCGTGTAACGTATAGTTTCACGGTTATTTAAATGTATCGAAATGTCGTTTTACGGTTAATTTTGCTTATATCTACTGAACGGCTCATTCGATTTAAAATATTGTTGAACTAAAAAATGTGTACTATAGAACACTACAAACACAACGTAGGATATTTAAATTGATTAAATTTTCTTAAACAACTTGATCATAATTCCACATTTCGTGAGTTGGTAGCTCGAAAACGGCGTTGCTGGCAGTCGTGAGCTAGCTTTGAGACGAGGAGGCTGTGTCGCTCGTCGCTTCGTGCTTCCCTTGTACTACAAATACTTGTGCTTGGCCCGTGAGCAATAATATCGGACTTACTGTGCCTAAAGACTAAATAACTGCAGACGGTTCATGCGGTGCGGGCATAACGTGTCTTGTCGGAATCAATAGCGCATAGACGTTTTATCTTTTAAGATAATATACCCGTATGTGTGTTCATGTATTTAATTACGTTCTTATAAAAAGTGTATTTTATTTAGATTACCTATATTACAAATTAAATAAAGAAATGAAATTAAAATGGAGAAGAAACAGAACTCATGCATATTATAATGCTCTGAAAACAAAATGTAGTCTTGTAAGTACACTACAATTATTATGTATTAGTACTTAGTCTGATGCGTCACGCAAAATAGGCGTTAGTCGTCGAGTTGCGGTAACCTGCTATTGCTACAATACAATGGACTAATAATTAATTTTCGGAGTTATTATTTACGAAAATATGCGTTTTATCTAAAAGCTATTTAAGACTTATTCTTTTTGAAAGACCTGTCCAATAATACCACACACTATCGTGTATCGTGTATCGTATCAATCGTGTGGGTTGGAGTGAAAAAAATCACCTCCACTTCATTTTATATTTCTCGTTTTGTTTTACCATATTGTCGGCGTGATTAAAACACATACCAATTTCAGTGTACTAACTATCACTATAACGAGCAAAGCCTGATCGAGATTCTAATTTAAAATTGCTGATATTTAAGAGTTCAATGTAAGTAAGAATAAAGGAAAAAAAGCTTTACTATCTCGTTGAAATGCAAATTTTATATAAATTATCAACACAAGTAAATAAATAAATTACTACTAACGGTTAATACTACCTATCAAATATCTTTAAAAGACCGGCCAAGAGTGTATCGGACCACGCATAATGTAGGGTTCCATAGAAAGTAGTTTCTCGGAGATAACTCAAAAATGGCTCAACCGATAATATGTGAAAAAGGTTTTCGTATAATTAAGTACTAAGCCGTATCTTCTTTAATTTTTTTCATATTTTTTGGACTTACGGATTAAAAGTTAGATGAGGGGGGGACTATTATTTAAACTTTCGAAGCGATTATTTCTAAAAATATTGACTCAATAAAAAAGGTTTAAAAAATCCTCTATATATACTTAAGATATTTTTAAACCCGTATCGATAGATGTACACAATGTTCATATTTGAAAAAAAAAAATTGTTTTGACATTTAGTTCGGCCTATGTATGGATGGAGTGCCTCCCCGTAAAGTTTTTATTCCAGCACTTTAGCTAAAAACTAAGTAGCGGCACAAGAAACACACCTATGGATAAAATTTCATCAATATATGTTTTACAATAAAATGGTTGTGGTTGTGACATATGGATGGACAGACGGACAGTCGGACATTTTACAAGAAAATTTTAAGGGTTCCTTTTTGCCATTATGGCTACGGAACCCGATGAAGTTTTTGCTCTGTGTTATATTTTAAAGATCATTTAATGGTTTTATAGCTCTCGTGACAATTGTATGACGATTTCGTGGACAAATGCCGCTCCTTACATGTGCATTTTTAGTATTCGTAATAATATTAGTTTTGTAAATTTTTCGTAATTATACAGGATGTTTGCTCCATCGTTTGCCAAAAAAAAATGGCGGATTGCTGGGATCATTTTCTATCACATTAAGCCCTCTTAAAAATTCTTGGGCCAACGCATAATTTTTTTTCGTTTTTCTTGTAATTTATGAAAAATCTTCAGGGCCGATATGCTTAAACTTCATTTTAAAAAAAAGTAAGTGGTAGAGAGATGCAATTTTTACTGCATCGTGATCTGTAACGTTTCACGGCTCGAATAAGTCAAACTAACTGACACGTAACGTCTAATTTTGTTTTTTATTGGCCCTCAAATGTTTTACAACGTGTAAAAATTTAGTCAAATGTCAACTTTGAATTGCAATGAAAAAAAAAATTTAAAGAGACAGCGGTCTTGAAACTGTTTTAAAAAAACTGTGTTTTGTGTTCTTTCTAACGATGTACAATTATCTCAATAAAACCCTTCCTAAACTTCATTTTTTTCACGATTTAGTAACGAACGCAACGGTCAGGTTATTGAGATTCAAACATTGACACTGTTCCCTTTTGCTGCCAGCTTTGAAGTCCCCATTTTCTTTCCACACACAGGTTGGTCTACAGGTTGTAAAGATTTAAAACTTATCTCTCGTAAATTTGGACTTCAAGGTCAAGGTCAACTTTCACAAACTTGAGCGTAAGCGATTAGGCATGATAAGATAAGAAAAAATCTTGAAAACAACACGTGCGAAGCAGGTAAGGACTGCTATCTCTCTCTTACACAGCACAATAAGTGCAGTTGTCTTTCTGTGTTGAACTGAAAGATGACCTTGAACTTAAACTCCAATGCAATGTGCAATTGTCTCAAAAAAAAAACCTACAATACGTTTAAAGAACACAAAACAGAGTTTATTTTTAAACAGTTTCAAGACCGCTGTCTCTTTAAAAAAAAATTTAATTGCAAATCAAAGTTGACATTTGACTAAATTTTTACATGGTGTAAAACATTTGAGGGCCAATAAAAAAAAATTAGACGTTACGTGTCAGTTAGTTTGACTTATTCGAGCCGTGAAACGTTACAGATCACGATGCAGTAAAAATTGCATCTCTCTACCACTTACTTTTTTTTTAAATGAAGTTTAAGCATATCGGCCCTGAAGATTTTTTATAAATTACAAGAAAAACGAAAAAAAAATATACGTGGGCCCAATAATTTTTTAGACGGCGTGAGGTGATAGAAAATGACCCCCAGCAATTCGCCATTTTTTTTTTGCAAACGATGGAGCAAACACCCTGTATAAGTGATTTTTACGGTTGATATTCAAAATCGCTACAAAAAATTAACCATCTATTAAACTCACTTGCACAGCAAAAAAACTATATTCACATGAAAACATCGCTTCGATGTGCATTCAGTTTTTTTTCTGCGCTAGTCAGTTTTTTTTCTGATATGCAGAATATTTTTACCAATATTTTGCCGCTGACTGTACGTCAAATTCAAAATCTAGGTTTTATGTTATTACATAAAAATCTACTAATTGAGATAGTTATTACTTATTTTATTTAATAGGTAAGAAGCATTCCTAAAAATATCACCATTGCAGTACTTAATCACAGTATTCAAATCAAAAAATATCCGCAAAAGGATTATACTTATTATAAAGCTGCCCGCGCGCCTCTGTGTAAAGTCATATTCTTTGGACATCGTTCCGGTGCAGTGTAGCGGATTTACGTACGATCGCAATGAGCGGGGTAAGCGGGTAGCGCGGGTACACAGCGCCCAAACGCTGAAGGACACTCTGGCGACAACCGTCTTAAGGTGGACGTCCCTGGTAGTTCTATCGCTTAGCGGCGAAAATATGGTCTTTTTTACATTGTCCTTCGGATTGAAAGACGGACTTCTTACCGTGAGGTTATAAGTGCTTATTTTTGTGGTTTTTGTTATTTTTCCAAATATGTGTTATTTTTCTGAGGTACTATCGGGTTCAGAATTGCATGGCCAATTTATGAATGAATTCATTGATAAATTGACCATGCAATTTTGAACCCGATGGTACATACTTCCATACTTTTGTACTCAGACATCATCTTGGTTAACTCAAAATCATTTTCCACTAGCAGCTTTTGTTGTATATTCGCATGTTCTTTGTTCATACAACACAACTTCGGATACAACTGTCACCTGGCTACTGGGACGTCTCGGCATTTCGATGGCTTTTTTATTTTGAGTGTTTGTTCCGCAATAAATTTAGTAACGTTTTTCTGATCTTTATGAAATTTGATCTTTATGAAAATCGCGAGTTCTCAGTTTGAGGCGGACTACGACTTAGATTCACAATCTGTTGCTAACTTTCTTAATTTAGTGAGAAAATATCTAGCGTATCTGTTCCTTAACACGCGTAAAAAAATTGAATATGTTAGGTACTATCGGGTTCAGAATTGCATGGCCATTTTATGAATTGAATTCATTGATAAATTGACCATGCAATTTTGAACCTGTTGGTACATTGACATAGTTTTCAAGAATACAAGTATCATTATTCCTATCTCAATGCGTAAAGAAATGTTACAAAACATTCATGCCAGTCATGCTTCATAGCAATCATGAAGTTTTCAAAAACTTGCCTCCACCTTATCCAAGACGAGGCAATACTTATAAAACTGGTGACATGACTAGTAGTCCGCCTCAAACTGAGAACTTGCGATTTACTCGCAAACGAGATGACCAATATAACAAGACCCTTCTGAAGATTTTTTTTGCCTTCTTGCTCCACAACCACTTGATCGATCCTGCTCATATACGAACTCTCAAATTATATGTATCTCTGCTACAATTAACCCCAATAAATTTTATAAAGATCAGAAAAACGTTACTAAAGTTATCGCGGAACAAACCCTCAAAATCAAAAAGCCATCGAAATGCCGAGACGTCCCAGTAGCCGAAGTTGTTTGTAAGAACTTCACTTCGCTTACGCTCCGCTCGTTCGATAATTCATAATATAATAGTAATAATATAACTAACTATTTACCTGTAATGATGGCTTTGGAGTTGACCTGGCGCTGCAAGGCGTTGTAGCCGAGACGCGTCCAGAACGGGTAGGACGACATCATGGCTGTCATACTCTGATGAAATACAAGAAGATTTAAGTATGATAAATGTCAATAGTAGTAGTAGTAGTTCGTAGTAGGCTTACATTCTTCATACACAAGCGATGAAGAAGATTTTGTCTTCGGCTCAATTCGGCAACAGGAATATGATTGTCAGGAAGATGAGCAATTAGTGACACCATTTTGATTCAATCAGTACCTACATGAATAACCACGTTGTCACAGCAGATTGGCATGTCGAATAAAGCTCCTTACTATGGTACCTGACCCACTGTTGGCAGGAAGTCATCTCATACCATAGAATATAGAACCTCTATGAGAGCGCACTGTAATTTCCTTCCAAGAACCTTCCAGTTGTGGAATAAACGTGGCGAGGTTTTACGGGAGACTCATTATCATAAAATTCTCAAAACATGTGACATTTTTGTATGAATTATAAAGAATCTAATAAGGCTATTATTATAGAACTAGCTGTGCCCGCGGCTCCGCCCGCGTGGAATTCGGTCTGTGTCAGTAAGCGGCTAATTCACCCCTAATTTCTCTCCCGCTACCCTGGAGGCGGAACTTGAAGTAAGGTTGACAGATGACGCTAGAGGACGGTAGTCCTAATAAAATATTTTCAATTACCACTAAATGAAAGTACACTCAAAAATGAATACTTTTTTTATCATATTTTTTTTTGGCATGATTTAAACGACATAGAGTAGTAGGTGTATATCGGACGATACAGGACCACTTTTGTATTTACATATACGTTCATGTCCACGGCAAATATCATCCAAATCGATCCTCCCGTCAAATCAGTCTAAGCATGAAAGGTAAGAACAGGCGCGGTTGAAATTGGGGGGGGGGGGGGGGGTCATTCAATTTGAGGTGCACTTGGAGCGGGGAGGGGGTCCATGACCCATGCAAATTTAACTCAATCGAGTGTAGAGGCTACCCCCCCCTTTTAGACGTTGAATTTGAGCATGAGATGAGAACCGGCCAAGAGCATGTCGGGCGATGCTCAGTGTAGAGTTTCGTAGAGGCCGCCCTGTTACAAAACATCCGTTCAAAAGGTCGTTTATTAAGGGATATTTGGCGGCGCTTACGTCATTTTACTATTTGGCACTTCCTTTCACTATGCGTTTTTGACTGATAATTCAAAAACGGCTGAACCGATTTTATTCAATATAGTTTTTATTGAGAGTTCTTATCAGGCCTCACCAAATTTCAGCTTTTTAGTGCGAACGGTAACTGAGTTAGACCGCGGACAGACGGACGGACATGGCGAAACTATAAGGGTTCCTAGTTGACTACGGAACCCTAAAAAGAGATAAATAGTAGTTATGTAACTGTTACGTAATAAGGCCTAATTATGTACAGAAGCATACACTGCTTTACCTACACACATATTAAAAATCCAGGGGGGGCGGGTCGGGGGTAATGAACTTTCATACGTTTTTACCACACTGTCACAGATAAATCAAAATATTTATTTATCAATGTAAGCACATTACACTGCACTAATTAACGTCAGAGAAAAATAAAATACGTGAGTGTCGTGGAACACGTGATTGGAACGAAGTTATGTTATTTAATTTTAATTTTTTTTGGAAATTTTTTTTGTATTTTTTTGAAATTTTTGAAATAGTTGAAATTTTAGAAATTTATAAAAGTATTGAAATTTTTAAAATTTTGGAAATTATTTGAAATTTTTGAAATTTATGAATTTTTTTGAAAATTTTGCCATTGTTTACTTTTAGGTTCCCGACTTTTTTCAGTTTTTTCACTTTTATCACTTTGTCACTTCTCACTTTAACTTTTCACTACACTTGAATTCACTTCACTTTATTCTATTTTATATATTTTTTATTTCATTCCATTTTACATGTTTCTCAGTCGTATGGGTGTCGCGTTTTCGTGACGTGACGCTTTTTCGTGACTTTTTTTCGCCTAGCCTCCCATCCGCGAACCGTCCGATAAGGAACTTCGTTCCAAAACTACCACCGGTTCTAACCCTACATACACCTCTGGCCCAAGAAGTATTATGACATTTATGACCGAAAAGAAACTCGACGGAACTTATTTTTTTCAAAACAGTAAGTAATACATTATTAGATCTTAAAGATACAAAATAATGCGTAGTTCTTCAAGAAGACATATCAAAACAGCTTGAGAGACAGATAATGTACCCATTGTTTAATTATAAAGAAAAATAAATCCTAATCTGACTGCTTCACAAAACGTTTGATATGTTTTCCTACCTAAACGGTGTCCTATAAATGTTAGATGATTTTGTAGTAGTTTTTTGGTTTGGGCCATGCATCTTTGTCTGTCAATATAGTCCTCGAACCTGGAATAACCCTTTGGCATTCATGACATTTTCAAATATTTCTTAAGAGCGGGTAAAGGTAAATTTAAAGCATCGAGGGGTAACATGTTATAAATATGAACACTTTGACCAAAAAATTACAAATTATTTCAATACCAAATTTCATCTAAATACGTACAGCGGTTATTGGTTGTTTCTTCCCCATGTAAACTTTTTGCATCCGCTTAAGGGATAATTTCCGAGATAAAACTATTTCATTTCCTTTTCCAGAGCTCAAATTATCTCCATACCAAATTTTATCTAAATCGATTCTGGGGTTAATAATTCCCTATACAAATTTCCAACTCCCTTTTCACCCCTTTAGGGTTGACTTTGGGGTAAAAACTATCCTTTGTCCTTTCTCGAGACCCATACTATCTCTTTACACATTTCCATCTAAATCAGTTCAGCGGTAAAAAATTCCTCATACCAACTTCCAACCCCCTTTTCACCCCCACAAGGGTTTGAAAACTATCCTATGACGTTTCTCGAGACTCAAATTATCTTCATACTCATTTCTATCTAAATCGTTTCAGCGGTTAAAAATTCTCCATACAAACTTTCAACCCCATTTTTACCCCCACCAGGGTTGATTTTCGGGATTAAAACTATATATTATCCTTACCCGGGACTCAAACTATCTCTATACAAAATTTCATCAAAATCCGTTCAGCCGTTTTCACGTGATGCGCGGTCAAATAAACAGACAAACAGATAAACAGACAAACAGACAAAAATTCTAAAAATTGTTGTAACGTGTTCTGTTATCGATTCTAAGTATCCCCAGCCAACTTTTTTTCGATTATCTTCCATGTACAGACTTTCGACCCTCTTCAGCTTTATTATATGTATAGACACTGAACCTAGTTTGATAAGTCTCCTAGATGAGATATATATAATTAATCACGTCTTTAGTGACGTCTTTAATGGGGGAACACAAAATGCCGACGCTACAATGCATTTGCGCGCTATATTTTGGCATAAGTAAATACATCTACAATGTTTAGATGCTGCTGCCACTGACAAGACCAGGCACGGGACTTGCAGCACCGCATTATCGCATAGCCCTACCCCTCCCCTACTTCGAGGAATAAAGGAAATCTAGGAGACTTATCAGACTAGAAACCGGATTTTTTATTAAAAAAAAAAAAATACGCCGCCACTTTTTTTTGCATTGCAGCATCGGCATTCTGTATTCCCCCATTAAAGACGTGACTAATTACATATATCTCATCTAAACTTATCAAACTAGGTTCAGTGTCGTGGACTCTTATAATATTAGGCGGTTTTATAGTCAGCATCAGAATCAGTATAGCGGGTGCGATGTTCAAAATTACTTTCTTACTCTCTTTTTCTGTTAATGATAAGATCACCTCACCCTAGCTATCTACTGCTGACTGTATGTTTGTTTGTAAACGTGACACAAAGTGATAGATAGCAAAATTCCTTACCAGCATGGCAATGTTAGGGATAGTGACGTTGATGTCATGAGGGTTCCCGATAGACTCCTCAGGCACGAATTCAACGTCCACGTGTGGCGAGTACCGCACCACGCCTTCTTCTTCGTCCAACTCTAAATCGTGGTTGGAGCGAAGCTCTCTGTAAAGTTAAAATATATGGCTACACCTACTATGTATGTATGTATACACAACAAATACTTCCAAAATGGTACCTATCCTTGTTCTTTTCGAACGAGCGGAGCGTAAGCGAAGTGAAGTTCTTACAAACAACTTCGGCTACTGGGACATCTCGGCATTTCGATGGCTTTTTGATTTTGAGGATTTGTTCTAGTTCGATAGATTAGATTTGTATTTGTTCAATAACTTTAGTTACGATTTTCTGATCTTTATGAAGTTTATTGGGGTTGTAGCAGAGATACATATAATTTGAGATTTCGTAAATGAGCCGGATCGATCAAGGGAGCTAGAAGGCGGAAAAATTTCTTCAGAAGGGTCTTGTTATATTGTTCATCTCGTTCGTAAGTAAACCGCGAGTTCTCAGTTCGAAGCGGACTAATACTTTATTTCTTACTTTAAAACTAATTGAAATTTATAGGCCTGGTATCTTTGAATCTCTTCTCTCTAATGTATTAAGAAATATTGCTCATTTTGTATCCATTTAACCAATTAAATTTTGTTACAACATGTGTCATCAACATCATCCTTATTATCTCTGCTATTATAAAATAATCAGGGGTCCAATTAGACAATAAGAAATTGTCAGCTCTGCTGCTGAGATCACTACGACTCATTCTAATAGTAAATAGGTGAATGTGTCAAACAAGTTTTTTAATTTAATTGACACCGTAATCTGACGGCTCCATTATAAACCACTTTGTATGGCTGTCAGATTACTGTACTAAATTAAAAATACTACTTTAGTGATCTCGCATTGATATGACCTCGCATGTCACGGTGTATTATGTCCAATAGGGGTCCATCATTAAACTTGAACTCTGAACATTTTATAATTCTTGTTGTTACTCAACAAATGACTGTCTCGTGTCAAAAAGGTTAATAATGCAATGTTCAGAAGATGATAGGATGGCCAGAGAACGAAGTAGGTATTTACATAGACTTGTAGGTAGGTATATATGCACTTAAAAAAAATCAAAGAGCTCAAAGAGGACCCAGTGTGTTGACGATGAGGGACCTTTTTGTTGCTTTAGCCATCAACACAGTGAATCCTGCTTTTTGTAAAGGCCCGCCTGATGGTAAGCAGCTACCGTAGCCTATGGACGCATGCAACTCCAGAGGTGTCACATGCGCGTTGCCGACCCTTTACAAAAATGAGGATTCACTGTGTTGATGGCTAAAGGAACAAGGGGTCTCTCGAGGTCAACACACTGGGTCCTCTTTGAGCTCTTTGGCAACCTTACTTACCAGCAGGAACACAACACTATTGTATTGTATATTGTTTATTTCAGATGTCAAATCCATAAGCTGTTAGTAATGAATGACACATTTTAATAATTATTTGTTAGTACACAACATCAACATAAAATAGGACTAAGACTAGAATTGGATGCTAAAATAAATTACAAATAAAATAATTACCTAAATGTCAAGACATAATTACTTAAGAATATTACAATTAGAATCAATTAAAAAAAAAATGAGTAGGGTCTAGTGCTATTTGGCTGTGGTTTTTTGTAAGGTGGAGTTACTTCCCCAGTCGGGCTCTGCTCCAGATTTGAGCGAGATGACACTCACTAAACTAAACTAAAACTAACTCACTTGTAACTAAAAGGACCGATCTCCTCCACTTTCATGTTGTGGTCCTTCCCACTCAGGAACTCGTCGCGGTTGGTCACGTTGAACAGGTATGCCTGTATGTGCACCCCCTCCACCTCGGATTGGAGTAGGTGGTACGGGAGGGAGTTGAGCGCGATCCGGGTTTGCTGGAAGAGAGGTGGAGTCAGTGGTCAGTAAGTTTTCTGGACTTCCCTAGTGATATATTCCTACCAAGGATGATTAAGACATGGATTGACAATATCCATACAAAATCGCGTTCCCTTATTTCAGGTTAAAGCACTAGCGTCATCTATCGGTCACCACAAACACTAAATTCTAGTTTCTAATATTTTGTTCGGCGCTTAACGCTGACAGAATAACTCGACTCCAGACTCGACAGATGGCGCTGTGGAACTTAGTACCGAAAACAGACGTAAATATAACCTGAAGGTTCGAGGAACGCGATTTTGTAAAAGCATTGTCAATCCATATCTCCTACTACTTATGACCACCATACTTATATATCTTATAATCCTACCAAGTGTTCATACCTTAAGCTTAGCACACGTATAATAATTGTCTTATGACAACGTGTGTTTTATACTGAACATTGTTAGGAAACCTCCTGATTCAAATATACATGTCAAGTCCCCAACACGCTTTAGGCCAACGTTGGGATTATAACACGATCCTCGCAGCTTTATATAGGATAGATTCCTACTGTGCCCAGTGTGGGACGTAGGTATATAGGATAAATTATTTTATTTATACATATTTCGTTTGTAAGTTATGTAAGTAAATACTTGGATAAAACAAGTCACAGTTAATTTGAGAAGTAATGCCGGACCACAGAAATTACATTAGGGACTGACAACAGCTTAATTCCATCCCTATCTTTTTCAGCGCGAGTGAAAGAGAAACACTGTGTTACGATTATATAGTATGGGAGATCATTGCAAAATGCTGAATTAAAAAAAAAACTACATATTAATTGAGAAATATAAAATGATGAAGTTTTTTAGGGTTCCGTAGTCAACTAGGAACCCTTATAGTTTCGCCATTTCTGCCCGTCCGTCCGTCCGTCCGCGGATAATCTCAGTGACCGTTAGCACTAGAAAGCTGAAATTTGATACTAATATGTATATCAATCACGCCGACAAAGCGGTAAAATAAAAAGTGGAAAAAAATGTTTTATTAGGGTACCTCCCCTATACGTAAAGTGGGGAGTGATTTTTTTTTTCATTTCAACCCTAACGTGTTATATTATTGGATAGGTATTTAAAAATGAATAAGGGTTTACTAAAATCATTTTTTGATAATGTAAATATTTTCGGTAATAATCGCTCCAGAAGTAAAAATAATGTGCCCCCCCCTCTTACTTTTGAACCATAAGTTTTAAAAATATAAAAAAAATCTCAAAAGTAGAACTTTATAAAAACTTTCTAGGAAAATTATTTTGAACTTGATAGGTTGAATAGTTTTTCAAAAAAAATTACAAAATGATTTCTGAACTAAGTTTGTAATTTAACCGCATAAGCAGGTGTTTATTGTACCTGTAATTTCTACAAAATCACAATGAAATGACGTGCTTTCAAATAAAGTAAAAACGGTGAAAATCGGTTCACGCAATAAAGAATTATCCCATAAAAATCATCTTCCATACTTTAAGCTCGCGCGCAATAGTTTACTTAATTTGCCGATAGATATCGCTGTACGTGGAACGCTCATATCATATCCCCATGTAGGTGTTATTTTAACTCTTTTAAGTGGGGACACTTACTGTGACGGACGGAAAACTACGGAACCCTACACTGAGCGTGGCCCGACACGCTCTTGGCCGGTTTTTAGATTATTTCATCCAATCGTGTATCGGAATTAACAAAGTTCTTCCAAATATAATGAATATTACCATGTATTATTTTTACTTTCTCATAACAAGTAGTTATAGCTAAAAACTGTTTAAGTAAAGGCAATTAGATGGTCTTAGGCTGTTTATTTAATCTTTATTGCACAATACAAGAAAGTACAAATGGCGGACTTAATGCCTTAAGGCATTTTCTACAAGTCAACCATTGGGCTAAACAGAAACTAATGATTGGTGCAGGATTATAAGAGCAGAGATGACTCAATAAAAACAAATCACATTAACATACCTAATAGTTAATTAAATTAATTAAATTAAATACGTTTATTTCAAGCCTGCTGTGGCTCATAAAATGTTAGTTTTTTACAATGTACTTAAACTTAATAACTATGTTAGTTCACTGTTACTGGGCTTGTGAAGTCCACAACAGTGCATAATGTACGGACAGTCAAACCTGTCCGCAATCATCATAAGGATGCTGTTGGGGCTGGCGCGCACACGTCGTACTAGCGATGCGGCTCGCAGGCGCATTGTCGCTTTAAAACAGGTTACGTGTGCCTCGGCGAACATCTGTGAGGCACTGCAGTAGCGCGGCAGCCCCATCAACACCCGGAACGCATTATTATACTGAACTTGTAGGGCCTTGTACGACCTTTTTGTAAATTTGCTCCACAGACTGCAGGTATAAAAAGTGGTACAAAAAGCTCGGAATAGGGTAATTTTACTTTCTTTAGAGCAACGAGCAAACCTGCGCGCAATCATATTTGCTCTTATCGACAAGGCCCTACGTTCGCGTTCAATGTCAGCATTATCTTTGAGGTCGGCGGTTAGTATATGACCTAGGTATTTATATTTGAACACTCTTTCGAGGTCC
The DNA here is from genome assembly GCA_947086415.1 of Pammene aurita. NCBI lineage: Eukaryota > Metazoa > Arthropoda > Insecta > Lepidoptera > Tortricidae > Pammene > Pammene aurita. Next base: position 48,509,646 of record OX352291.1, on the reverse strand, counting down.
ATCGAGTTCAACCGAATGGGTGGAACTTCAGATGGTAGAATAGCACCGACCCCAAAAACCATATACTGACTTTTGCTGACATTATATCTCAGCCCGTGAAGCTTGCGCATAGTCCTCACAAACCTGCAGCAGTTTTCTCATACCGCAGACTGACGCGCTCAGCAGCACCATATCGTCGGCATAGCTCAAGTTGTTTACGTTAACGCCATCTACATGACAGCCTATATGCATACTGCTGAGCGAGACAATCAGCTCATTAATGTACAGGTTGAACAGCGCTGGCGAGCTCAATCCACCCTGCCTCACACCGCATTCCATACCATATGACTCAGATAGCGCACCAGCCCACCGAACATAGTTGATCTGGTTTCCATACCAATATCTGAATAAAATTATGAGTTCTTGAGGTAAGTTTACTGACTCAAGTTTATTCCATAGTATATCGTAGGAAACCAGATCAAATGCTTTCGACAGGTCTAGGTAGCATGCATAGACCGGCGTGTTTCTGGTCACATAGTACGCAACCGTGTGCTTAAGGCTCAGAATAGCACTTTCAGTCGAAAGTCCGGGTCTAAACCCAAACTGATTATCGTGCAGCAAGAGTACTTTGTTTAACTGAGCGTTAAGCACACCGTCGAGCACTTTTGCAACAATAGTCGCGAGTGATATCGGTCTATAGTTGCACTTATCTGTTAAGTCCCCGGTTTTATTTTTTACAACAGGTATAACTATCGTTTTAATTAAGTCGGGGGGCAGATAAGCATGACCAACACAGAGAGAAAAGAACATCGCCAGCACTCGCGTTATATGTTGACCAGCATAGCGCAGATGTTCGACACTGAGGCCATCGTGACCTGGTGATTTGCCTCCTGATATTGACTTAATGGCTTTCGCCACTTCATGGGCCGATATTGTCATCACGTTCCGGTCATTCACAGCCCCAATGACAGCACCCTTCCCACAAGAGTTGAAGTTAGGCTTTACAATAAAGTGCTCCCTAAAAACATTGGCAATTTCTTTAGGGTCATTCACCCCGTCGACGCTCACGGGAGGGCCAGTCCGGACATTTAGTTTATTGGTAGACTTCCAGAAGGCAGAAAAGTCTTTCTTTGAATGATTCGTAGCCAATATATCCATTTTAATCTGGTCTTGATGGTCCTGGCACCACTTTAATTTCGATTTAAATAAACGTCTGTTTTCACACATTCTATCAAACTGAATACCTACTGTCGGTTTTCCAGCATATACCCAGTCCAAAAATGACCGCCTTGCCCTCCCATGGGCGTCCTTAACGTGTTTGTTCCAGCCAATAATACGCTGTTTATTATTTTTATAAGGTTTATTATGCTTGGTACTCGTATTATTACTAATTGTTGCAGACTCACTCAGGGCAGATATGTCACATATGATAATGTCACAATACAAGTTATTTAAAATTAGCTGATGATATTTTTTGTTACAATATTTGTCACCACAATCTATAAATTGAGAAGGGAACTGAATAGCTTTTAGCCTATTATTACATTCCATTGTGTACCGCGCAATCTGTTCCTGTGACCTTTCACCCCACACCGCGTAGTTACGTTTTAGAGGACTAGACACAGCTAGCCTAGGTTTTAGTGAATGAATGTTGCATTCAACGGTAAGGGGGAAGTGATCTGACCAGAGTACACCATAGTCTACATAAATACTACTTATAGAACACAAAGCAGATTGCGTAACAATACAATGGTCCAACCACCGCTTCGATTTGTGCGCTTCACTTATAAAAGTAAAAGTATCGGAAGAAAGTCCAAGCCTGTTTATATCAACACACACCCATGCTTGTTCATCACAATAGTTCATCAACTCATTGAAAAATTGTTCACCTGGTTGTTAATACACGTACTAAGCAATACTATAAACATACATATATAATTACATAATATAATAAATAAATAATATTGTACCCATGTATAATCATCAAGCAGATCATCAGAGAGGTGTTTACGTAATTTGCGCTTGAAGGAAAATTTGCGGTTGGGGTATAGCAAAAGGGGCCCGATTTTAGGACTTAGAAAATTTACGACCAAAATTTAAATAATAAATACTCAGTGTTGTGTCCCTGTTGGTGAGTAAGGTTGCCAAAAAGCTCAAAGAGGACCCAGTGTGTTGACGATGACCGACCCTCTTGTTCCTTTAGCCGTCAGCACAGTGAATCCTCCTTTTTTGGTAAATGGTACGTCAACGCGCATGTGACACCTCTGGAGCTGCAGGCGTCCATAGGCTACGGTAACTGCTTACCATCAGGTGGGCCTTATGCTTCTTTGCCACCGTCGTGGTATAAAAAAAGTTATGAATTCGGTGAATGACAGAGTATCAGGTTGGTACTCTACCATTGATGTATTATGTATTCTACTAGATGAGCCATCTAGAACAAATTTTGTGCGCCATGTTTGGCGGTTGACAGCTGTCACTGAATCAAAGAGAAGCTTTAACAAAACTGACGTCACACTGTTTTGACAAAGTTCATATTCTGCCTAAACCAATTTTGTAAGGATTCATAATTAACTTAGTTATTGTTTTAATGTTTATTTTGCTCCTTACCCTTGAGTTTTAGGAACAATTGTCGGCAAAAATAGTATTTTACTTACAATACTATTTTTGCCGACAAGCGCCTTTCAATACGAACTTTGATCCTTGATATTTACTTAAAATGACATTGATTTCTTCGCACGGATGAAAAATAATTGTGTAAGTACATATAACACGGATGATATTTCGATATTACGTTTTAAATTCGAATCATAAAAACATTTTCTACGTATTTTACTCGCATTAACAATTTTAGCAAAATCGCCCTTGTTGAACAATAAATATATGTTTAATGAACTAAACATTACCTAACGTACTTATCTAAAACATGTTTATTACGTAAATATTTTTATGCTGAGTACTATTAAACAATATCAAGTGTAACAATGTCAAGGTATATCAAGTAGACACATCTGCTGTGTTACTTCTGCGACATTAATCTGTGCGCCAAGGAATATGGCGTCGCACCGCCAACATTAATATTTTAAATTAATGTAACATCAAACTTTGCACTTACTTACCTATGGAATGTAATTCCGTGGCTTTTATTACTATTTTTAGAATTATTTTCACGGTTTATTATCATGTAAGAAGCCTATACGTTTAGTATTTGATTTTTTAAATTTTTTGACACTTGCGTGTAATCATGTCTGTGGTCCAACAGCCACTGTCAGACTTGTAGTGATTTTCACTAAAACTCATGGTACAAATAATTTCTTAGGGAAGTCTTCTCCTGTTACTCTACATAATATTTTGATTTACCTCCATCACTCACCGGCTACGTCACCAACTAGTTTTGCGGATACTATTTAAGAATGTCATGGAATAGTCAATCAATTAGTATGTTATTGTTACTTTATTGTTTAAAAAAAATATTATGGCGTTAGCATAAAACGGAACTATGATTTAATAATGGAAAAATAATATTATTAACATGTTAACGAAAATTAATATACAATAGGTACCGTAAAACGGGGTAAGAAGGGATGATGTGGGCAGTTAGGTCATAAGTGAGGAGAGTAGAGATGCTTGAGGGGCGAGTTGGTGTTTTAAGACCAATAGGCCTATGATGGCAGATTTTATCAGCGGATAAGTTGATATAACCCTGATAAAATGACAGTTGCCTTCATTGTTTGTCACTTTATCAGGTTTATATGAACTTATCCGCTGATAAAATCTGCCATCATAGGCCTGGTTGTTAAATCGCTACGTAAATAAAATCAAGCTATTGCAATGTTCATAATTCAAAAATGTAAATCCTAGTAATTTTCCTAACTCACTTTATTGGTATCCTTACCAACCCCAACTATGGGGTGAGGTGGGATTTCACACTATTTTGTGTTCATCATTAAAATTATGAAACTAATCGACAGATTATATATAAAATTCATACGACCGGACTATTTTTCATGTTTAAAAATCAACGTGCCACGTATAAAAATAGACTTTTATCAACTTCGAACTTCGGTTTGTCCCTATTCACCCCATTTTAAGTACCTACTCTTAAATGGATTTAACAGAGCATGGAAAAGCCGGAATAAACACTAGTAGGATGGTAAGTACATACTCGACGTAAACCAATATCTATAATAGGGAACGTGCGTAAACTGAAGAGGGCAGCAAAGGACGCCCCTGCCTATTGGCGCAAAGTGCAAATTACAGTTGCCAAATAAGTCTACTAGATGGCAGGACTAACAACGTGCAAGGGTTTGTGACCCAAATGTTGGAGGCAGCACTGTCTATTGGCCAGGAAGTAGATTCAGTTTTCGATTTAGATTAAAAGATGGCAGACCCTCTAACGCGCACGGTCCCTATAGTCAACTAAGGGTGCACTTCCGTGTATGTTTTCGTGATTTGTCCGTTCGCTCGTTTGCACGAACAAAAAGTGATCTACAAATTTAGATTTGGCTTAAACTCTAACATTAATCCAAACCTGGTTTATTCTTTTTAATACCTACTGGTATTAAAAAGAATACTACAAAAATATACTTAAGCCGGAATTGGCCGGAACAAAACTAAAACTTTGGTTGGACTCTAAAAAAGTGATCCCATCAAGTATTTCGTAAACCGAAAGCAAGGATGATTAAGACATGGATAGACAATGCCTATACAAAATCGCGTATTCGAACCTTCAGGCTATACGTCTGTTTTCGGTACTAAGTGCCACAGCGCCATCTGTTGAGTCTGGAGTCGAGTTATTAATCATCATATTATCATAAGGCATTCTCTACCAGTCAACCAATGGGCTTAACAGAAAGGTTCAGTAGGAATTTAGTGTTTGTGGTGACCGATAGATGACGCTAGTGCGTGCTTGAAATAAGGGAACGCGATTTCGTATAGGCATTGTCAATCCATGTCTTAATCATCCTTGACCGAAAGGTATTAACTACTTACTAATAAGTTATTTAGGTTGCCTCGTCTTCAATTTTTGGGGTTCCGTAGCCAAAATGGAACCCTTATAGTTTCGTCATGTCCGTCTGTCCGTCCGTCCGTCCGTATGTCACAGCCATTTTACTCGGAAACTATAAAAGGTATCTTAATAAAATTTACACATAAGGTGTATTTTGTATGTCGCTACTTAGTTATGTAGTTAAATTGCAGAAAAAAAATATTTTTAGGGGGGCGCTCCATACATCTAACTAAATTAAAAAAAAAAATTGTCCAAATATCAACATGTGGCATATCAATCGATAGGTCTTTAAAAATAACATAGAGTTTTTTATGAACATTTTGTGATTAAGTGAATATTTTCTTAATTAATAGCTTCGAAAATCAGAAAAATTGTGGTCCCCCCTGTAACTGTAAGTCCAAAAAATATGATAAAATTCAGAAAATGCGCCTTATTACTTATTTTCTACAAAAATTGTTTTGAACATTATCGGTTCGGCCACTTTTGAGTTATGTTCAAAAAACTTCTTCCATAGGCATCAGATACGACCTTTTGGTATTAATTTGGTTACGGGGTCGGAACCCTCCATCATGCGTGATCCTACACGCACTTGGCCGGTTTTATTATATTTACCTACCCACAATAAATATTAACATTTTACACTAAAAACTTTCGAGAACAATATCGTACCTATTTGTTGAACACCAAAAATGTTAATAACTCATTTACATCGCATAATATGACGTATTTAAATATCCTATGTACTTACTTCAGTTGTTTTTAAAATAATTAAATAATTACAAAGTGTAGGTACGTCTAAAATAAAATAAAATAAGTTGTTTATGTGAGCGACACAAAGTGAATAAAAAAATAATGATTTAGAAATTTTAAAACAGTTTTCAGTTGTTCGGGTAAAAATGGGACCAGTCACAGGACTGACAGGGACCAAGGGTTTCAAAAAAGTTTTTTTTAATCGTTTGACTTATTCGTCTGAGTTACAACTCAAAAACTCTGTACTTATTAGGTTTCACTTTCATGAATTTTTCCAAATTTTTTGGACTCACGGTTCAAAAGTTAGATGGGGGGGGGGCGCCTGCTTTTAAACTTTCGGAGCTATTATTAACTATTAGTTTTACGAAAAATATTACTCAAAGACCTATCCAACGTCATCCCACACAATAGAGTTGGTGCAAAAAAAAATTCACCCCCCACTTCATGTGTAGGGGAGGTACCCTAATAAAAAATATTTTACTTGTTTTTATATATTCTACCACTTTGTCGGCGTAATTAATGCATATATTCATACTAAATTTTTTTTTTTTTTTTTTTATGAAATAGGAGGCAAACGAGCAGACGAATCGCCTGATGGTAAGCAATTAACGCCGCCCATAGACGCCCGCAACACCAGAGGGGTCACAAGCACGTTGCCGGCCTTTAAGATGGGAATACGCTCTTTTCTTGAAGGTTTGAAGGTTTTTAGCGCTGACGATCACTGACTTAAGCTGCGGACAGACAGACGGACAGAGGGACATGACGAAACTATAAGGGTTCCTAGTTGACTACGGAACCCTAAAAACGAGAACCTTCTCCTTTTTGGCGGCCAGTTAAAAATTAAGGAAAACACGTACTGACCTAATAATACCCTTTACAAAGTGCTGGTTGCTAAAATCATGTCAACTACGTGACGATACCAAAGCGAGAGTGTTTCTCAAGCCTTTAATATTCTATATCATGCCCCGCCTTGAACAGAAACGGATAGAATGCTAAATTAACTCTTTCTAACTATTTACAGCACTTCAATTTAGACCCAGCGTATGTTTGAACTTTTAACATGCGAAAATGTTAATAATTGTTAGGTCTCTTTATACTGGGTAAACGTATAAAAATGTTTTTTTAAGTGAGTGGAAGAGATAAACGCTGCATTTAATTTAAAAAGTACTTAGTGCAGTGATGTCTTTTGTTTTTATATTGTGTGTCTTATCAAGACGACATTAGTTACGTTTTTCAATGTTGTTTTCAGCAATGTTTGGTTAATATTGATTGATACTTTAGTTTTTGTAATACCTACTTTATTCTGAAGACATTTTAATTTGTACTAGTTTTAAGCCATATTGCAAGCGTAGGTAAAGTGATGTCAGGGTCACCAAAGTCCTAGGCCAGCTAGGTAGGCTAGGCCTACTTTGTCTATATCTAAATGACTAGCGACCCGCCCCGGCTTCGCACGGGATAAAAATGGTTATTGTGCGTTATCCCTAAGAGATAGACATATACCATTGCCAGAACTATTATATAATATGTGCCATTGCGGACTTTTTTGTAGACCTTTTTAACAATGTACAATACTGTAGTACATTATTTTTATCCATCTCGTAGGGTTCAGCCAGCGTTTGCAATGTAAGCGCAAAAAACTGTTTTTAAACGATATCACATTAGAAACCTCTAAAATTATTTGTGTTTCTCTACTATATTATGCATGTATTATACATATATAAACCTTCTTTTTGAATCACTCTATCTATTTAAAAAACTGCATCAAAATCCGTTGCGTAGTTTTAAAAATCTAAGCATACATAGGGACAAACAGCGAAAAGCACTTTGTTTTATACTATGTAGTGATGAATCTAATTATAAAATTCATAATATATACTTACAAACTTAGCAATAATGTGGACGGGATCGATGGCCATCAATATAGCCGATATGATGATGCACAGCACTCCAGTGAAGAAAGCAATCATCAGTCTTTCTGCAACAGACAATTTTTGAATAAATATTTTTCTGTTTTTTTTTTTCGCTAAAAAAATGTAATCATTTTTTACAGCAGGAATTTTTGTTGTTTTAAAAAAATGTATGAGATCAGTTTTCCTGCAAAAGAAATTTTTTGCAATAAAAATAAAATAAAAAATTAGGGGAGGGATTTTTGTTGTGTTAAAAAAAAAGATATATATTTAAACATAGGTGCACAATTATCACTTTTTTTCCGCCGGTGATTCATTGTCGGCTTTATCCATATTTCAGAATTACCCGAATGTACATTATACTTATTAATTTGTAGGAGTTTGTGTGTTGCTGTGTAATTTGCTCTCTTTACTTTAAATTTTTGCACTACCTGTTATTTTAAATTAATTCTTCATTTCCTGCTACCCAAAGGTTGTCTGGGAGAGATAGCTTTTTAGCGATAAGACCGCCTGTTGTTACCTTATTCTAAGTTTATTGTAAAAAAAAATATTTTTATTATTCTTGTATTTTTGGTGCAATAATAGTACATTACTTACCAAGGGCTGTACAAGAAAGAAAGCCTGAAATCGCAGGTATTTGTAACCCGAGACGCAGGCGAGGGTTGTAAATATGCGTAGAGGGCTTTCTTTTTTACTGCCCGTGGTGAGTACACAATTTTACGTCTCCATCTGGGCATTATGCGAGTTTTACCGTACGGGTAGCGTGCGGTAAAACTCACATTATGGCTAGGTGTGACGTAAAGAATATTTACTTACTTACTTACGTTATTACCAAATAGCAGCAACAGACCCTACTCAGTGTTGTCCTTCTGGTAAGGTTGCCGGGGAGGTCAAAGAGGATACAGGGTGTTGACGACACGGGATCCATTTGTCCCTTATTTATCTGGCAACACAGTGAATCCTCCTTTATATTAAAGGGACGGCAACGCGCATGTACCTCTGGAGTTACAGGCGTCCATATTATGTTTTTAATATGATGCCACCGTTGTGATAAAAAAAAATTAGGTACAGTCGCCAAGTCGCCATCAAATATATCGGAGCGGCCACGGTACTAAAAATATCTGAACACGCACTTTATCGCTTTGACAACAGAGGCATTGTTCAGATATTTGAGACCACGTTGGCCGCTCCGATATATCTGCTGGCGACTGTACTAATCCCGTATCATTGTTATTTAAATAGATACTTACTCCTGGCCACTAACTTGGCTTCTCGAGTCGTGTTGAACGCCATGGCTCATCGGTAGCATTCGATCCACTGAAACAGTAAAAATAAAAAAAATTAAATAAAAAAATATAAATAAACCTAGTATAGTTTTGTGACTAAGCAGTAAATATAGTTCTGTTAGGGAAATAATATTCCACATATCAAAAAATACTTACTTGCACAACAAAAAAATTCGAATGCACATTAAAGCGTTTTTTGATGTGATATTGAATTTTTTGGCTGTACAAATCAGTATATTATTTAGGTTATGGTTTTTTAGGGTTCCGTAGCCAAAATGGCAAAAACGGAACCCTTATAGTTTCGTCATGTCCGTCTGTCCGTCCGTCCGTCCATATGTCACAGCCATTTTACTCGGAAACTATAAGACGTATCTTTTGTATGCCGCTATTTAGTTATGTAGTTAAATTGCAGAAAAAATCTATGGTTATGGTAATCTATGGTCTTTCTATGGTTTTTATTTCACTTTAACAATACAATTTGTAATGTAAATTAATACCCATCCAATTAGCTGACCAAGGGCGGGTTTAAATCCAGCAAGCTGTACCCGCACCTTTTTCATTACATGATTTTAATTAAATATGATTCATATCCTTAAATTGTTACCTAACATTTCATAACTAACATAGACTACTTACTTGCCTAACCTCGATACCTGTAAACACTGTAAAAAGTAATGAAATAAACGCATATGTATTTGTATTTGTAAATAATTTTTAAGAAAAAAAAACCGACTTCAATGGGGGTAGCCGGTGAAGGATTATTGTAGATAGATGGTGCACTTAGATTCCATACAATGAAATAACTTGCTTAAAAAACGCAGCGGAGAGGACCAATCGCCAAACGTGAACTATGCGTCGTTGAAGAGTTCCGTTCTGATTATCATCAACAGTTCCACTTCATCAAATGTCACTCTTTTGAATGAAAATGCTTGATTTGTTGATAAAAATACAAAAGTCACTTTATGTATGCCTTTAAGATTTGAGGAATTCCCTCGATTCCTCGTGGAACTCATCATCAGAACTTGAGCTTGACGAAAATTGGTCCTGACAATCTAACTTGCTTAACAAACATAGCGAAGAGGAAGAATCGCCAAACATGAACTATGCGTCGTTGAAGAGGTCCGTTCTGTTCATCATCAGCAGTTCCACTTCATCAAATGTCACTCTTTTGAATGAAAATGCTTGATTTGTTGATAAAAATACAAAAGTCACTATGTGTAAGCCCTTAAGATTTGAGGAGTTCCCTCGATTCTTCATGGATCCCATCATCAGAACTTGAGCTGGACGAACATTTGTTCTGACAATTAAACTTGCTAAACAAACACAGCGAAGAGGACGAATCGCCAAACGTGAACTATGCGTCGTTGAAGAGTTCCGTTCTGATCATCATCAGCAGTTCTACTTCATCCAATGTCACTGTTTTGAATGAAAATGATGGTTTTGTTGATAAAAATCACTATATGTATGCCTTTAAGATTTGAGGAGTTCCCTCGATTCCTCATGGATCCCATCATCAGAACTGCGTTTTGACAAAAACGGGACCAATCTGTATATATATACTTACAATCAAAAAAAGAATTTTCAAAATCGGTTCAGACATGACGGAGTTATGGAGTAACAAACATAAAAAAAAAAAAAAAAAAAAAAAAAAAAAAAAAAACATACACGCCGAATTGAGAACCTCCTCTTTTCAAATCTTGAAGTCGGTTAAAAAAATTTTTAGGGGGGGCGCTCTATATATGTAACTAAATTTCATTATATGTAAAAATTGATTTACTAAATATCAACAGGTTGCACATCAATCGATAGGTCTTTAAAAATAACATCGAGGTTTCTTTAAACATTTTGTGATTAAGTAAATAATTTTCAGAATTAATCGATTCGAAAGTCAGAAAAATGGTGTCCTCCCCCTGTAACTTTTGAACCGTAGGTCCAAAAATTATGGAAAAATTCAAGAATATGCGCCTGATTACATATTTTCTACAAAAATTATTTTGGATATTATCGGTTTAGTAAATTTTGTGTTATATCCAAAAAACTTCTTCCATAGGCATCAGATACGACCTTTTGGTATTAGTTTGGTTCTTATTCCATTCAAGGTATGGAACCCTCCATTATGCATGGTCCGACACGCACTTGGTCGGTTTTTTATTCTACCTTAACTTACGAGCCATATAGTCATGCATAGATCGAATTGGCTAATTTATGTTCCCGGAAATTAAAGTTTCAATTACTAGGTCTTCAATTACTTTCAATTTCCTATGACCATAAAAAATCCACAAATTGTAAGTACCTATCATAGGGTCATCTGTAAAAATCTTCGATAGGCTAGCCCCATAGAATACCCTATACCAATACAATTTATCTCAGAAATACTTCATACGAAAATAATATACAACAAAATTATGCAAAATTAAATTTTTGATAATGTATTAATAGTACATTACTTACCAAGGACTGTAAAAGAAAGAAAGACCGAAATCGCAGGTATTTGTGACCCGAGCTGCAGGCGAGGGTTGTAAATATGCGATAGAGGGCTTTCTTTTTTACTGCCCGTGATGAGTACACAATTTTACGGCGCCACCTGGCCATAATGCGAGTTTTACCGTACGCGTAGCGTGCGGTAATACTCACATTATGGCCAGGTGTGACGTAAAATATATAAACAACACAACTCCGCCTAGACACTAGACTAGACTGAATTTATGCAAAAACTTGAGAGGAACGAACTCATATGGCCATACAGGTGGCCATCCAATACCTAAATGTAGCTTTCACAGCTGCCAGAGGAGTGAGAAATTGCAAATAAACAACAAAAGTTGTTTGGGACTTATAAGATTGTTCCTTCTTCTTTTTTTAATATTTAAATTTGTTCAAACATTTTGTCAGTTTTGTGACATTTTTCGCATGTCACAAAACTGACATAATTTTGATCTTTGTAGGAAAAGCATTAAATAACTCTTACAGTAGAACTAGTAGAATTAAGGAAAGTGTATTATAAAAGGACAGTTCAGTATATTTTCGATAACTTAAAACCTGAACACAATCTGTTTTCCATTTTAAAGTAAGTAAATAAGTAAGAACACATACTTGTATTTTAAAATATTACAAGCGAATGCGCATGTTTTTAGTGGCCTGTAACCCTTATTGACTTTAGTAATAGTTCCCGAGTCAGAAGGCCATGTAAATAACATGCCAAACTTGATTATTTGAATAACTAGTAGTTATTTACAGTTTATTATTATTTCTAGCAGGTACCATACCTACCTATTGAAGAACATTAAGTTGGTTTCACATTTACATTTCAGAAATAACTAAACCATTGTAATCTGTCGAAAACATGTTCGTAATTAATATTAAATATCCTAAAACGCAATTTCCCGCTATTTAAAAAAAGCTGTTATTTTTCAACCAATATTTTGATTGGCTTAATTTTTTTTGACATCAGATCTCATATGCCTGTGTGCCATTCTAAATCTGATATCCAAAGTCATATTTTTTGTTCTGTCATTATTTAAAGCCTATTATTATAGAACTGATAAGACTTCCTTAGTATTTTCTGCGCTGCTTAGGTAGGTAGGAAGAAATACCTAATCAAATTGTAGTTTTTTTGTAAAATTTTGGGGGCGCGTGTATACTGAGTGGTTAAATTAACTGGTCAATAAATAGGTTGGAGGTTGAAGACAATTAATTAACCTAATAAAAAAAAATAAGTAAAAAAGGTCGCACTTAAAGACACTAACGTCAAAGGCCGCTATAATTTATAAGATCATTATAAAACTTTGATTTTTCATTATCATACCCATTAAAAACAAGTTTATAGTAACTTTATATCCTAATCGTCAATATCATTTGCGATCGAATGATACTTGTTGACCAAATAAAAAATTAAGATAATGAAAATGTTGGGCCTACTTTTCTAGGTATTATGCAACACTCATTGCAAAATAAGGTAGGTACAAGTACCTTGGGCAGATATACATTAAAAATTATATCAACCTTAGTACCTACTCCGTAAAACATGATCTTATAAAAAAATGTGTTATCCACTTTAATATTGTATTCACATAAATTTTAAGTTTAAACATTTGTCTTTTTATTTGTATGTATTTCAGAAAGATATGTTACGAGTAATTTCGTTAAAAGGCTTCATTATCGATAGCAGGTGGTTGTCAAATGTTTATTTCGTTAAATTCTTATTTCTTATTAAGTATTTTATTGGATTTGATTTGATGACTGCTTATAGAAAACAATCCTATTAAATTAAAAGCGATAAGACCGCGAAATTATCTACAGTTCTTTAGTTTTTTTGAGTTTCTTGTATTCTTTTTTTCTTTTAAATAAATATTGGGGAATATTGCATTCAATATTGATTTTTTTTTAACATGTAGCTATTAAATTCAAGCTTAAATATCTAATACGTGCACTTTAATGAAATGGCGTATGCATCAGATGAAATCATAAAGGGTTTCATAAATCATAAAGTTTTCAGTTTAATTTATATTTAAAAACGACCTCCTAACCTAGAAGGTAGTGACCCTGCCTATGAAGCTGGAGGTCCCGGGTTCGAATCCTGGTAAATTTATTTGTGTGTTTATCACGGATTCCTGAGTTATGGATGTTATAATCTAAAATAGGTACATAGTTAGGTATTTATCTATTATATACAGCGTCTATTTTTGATAAAACTGCATACTTTAAACATACTTTCACATGTTTTATTAAAATTTTACGACATTTTTTTGTCCATATAATATATTTCAGCACTCAGGGTATACCTACGTAACTACATGATTACTTTGCCTTTAAAACGTCACTATTGATGATGTGTCTAATTAGAGTATACACAATACATTGCGGCTCCAAAAAAAATGCAAAATTAATTACTCTGTAATATTGTCTTCGGTTGCCGCGATAGTTATTCATGAAATAAAACAATTAAAAACGGATTGCTGTACTGAGCTTAAATTACATCCCGACGTTTCGAACACTTTACAGCGTTCGTGGTCAACGGGTCGACGTGGTCGAGTCGGGGATGTAATTTAAGCTCAGTACACGCGATAAAATCCGTTTTTAATTGTTTTATTTCATGAATAACTATCGCGGCAACCGAAGACAATATTACAGAGTAATTAATTTTGCATTTTTTTTGGAGCCGCAATGTATTGTGTATACTCTAATTAGACACATCATCAATAGTGACGTTTTAAAGGCAAAGTAATCATGTAGTTACGTAGGTATACCCTGAGTGCTGAAATATATTATATGGACAAAAAAATGTCGTAAAATCCCGACGTTTCGAACACTTTACAGCGTTCGTGGTCAACGGGTCGACGTGGTCGAGTCGGGGATGTAATTTAAGCTCAGTACACGCGATAAAATCCGTTTTTAATTGTTTTATTTCATAATTACTCTGTTTTAATTAAAAGTTAACTAAATATTTATTGCGATATTGATTTATAATTTCAAATCCTGCGTCTGGCTTCCTTTTGTGGTTATATTAAAGATGAAGATACATGCAGTACTTATATCATAGCCTAAATAAATAGTAGGTACCCAACTATCCACAACACAAGCATTATAGACCTTACTCTGAGACTAGGTTTATTTGTGTAAGATTTTTTATGTTGTTATAAATCTCTGTGTTATAAATAAATTTCAGGACTGACCATTGAACTTGGCACCCATTTAGATCTCACTTCTTTTGTCGTTGAAGTCAACTACCAAGGCATTGTGTTTACTTGTATAAATTTATGATTATTAATAAATACTTTAAAAGGCATCTATACATCTATACATATAATAAAGCTGAAGAGGGTCGAAAGTCTGTACATGGAAGATAATCGAAAAAAAGTTGTCTGGGGATACTTAGAATCGATAACAGAACACGTTCCAACAATTTTTAGAATTTTTGTCTGTTTATCTGTTTATCTGTTTGTCTGTTTATTTGACCGCGCATCACGTGAAAACGGCTGAACGGATTTTGATGAAATTTTGGATAGATATAGTTTGAGTCCTGGGAAAGGATAATATATAGTTTTAATCCCGAAAATCAACCCTGGTGGGGGTGAAAATGGGGTTGAAAGTTTGTATGGAGAATTTTTAACCGCTGAAACGATTTAGATAGAAATGGGTATGGAGATAATTTGAGTCTCGAGAAACGTCATAGGATAGTTTTCAAACCCTTGTGGGGGTGAAAAGGGGGTTGGAAGGTGGTATGAGGATTTTTTTACCGCTGAACTGATTTAGACATACATATAATAAAGCTGAAGAGGGTCGAAAGTCTGTACATGGAAGATAATCGAAAAAAAGTTGTCTGGGGATACTTAGAATCGATAACAGAACACGTTCCAACAATTTTTAGAATTAGTCTGTTTATCTGTTTGTCTGTTTATCTGTTTATCTGTTTATCTGTTTGTCTGTTTATTTGACCGCGCATCACGTGAAAACGGCTGAACGGATTTTGATGAAGTTTTGGATAGATATAGTTTGAGTCCTAGGAAAGGATAATATATAGTTTTAATCCCGAAAATCAACCCTGGTGGGGGTGAAAATGGGGTTGAAAGTTTGTATGGAGAATTTTTAACCGCTGAAACGATTTAGATAGAAATGAGTATGGAGATAATTTGAGTCTCGAGAAACGTCATAGGATAGTTTTCAAACCCTTGTGGGGGTGAAAAGGGGGTTGGAAGGTGGTATGAGGATTTTTTTACCGCTGAACTGATTTAGATGAAAATTGGTATAGAGATAGTATGGGTCTCGAGAAATGACAAAGGATAGTTTCTTCTTCAAACCCCCCCCCCCCCCCCCCCCATCTTACTTTAGAACCGTAGGTCCAAAAAATTTGAAAAAAATAATGGAAGTGACGCCTGAAAGGTACTTTCAATAAAAACTATCTATACATATAATAAAGCTGAAGAGGGTCGAAAGTCTGTTCATGGAATATATTCGAAAAAAAGTTGGCTGGAGATACTTAGAATCGATAACAGAACACGTTCCAAGTATTTTTAATTAGTTAACGGCTGAACGGATAATGATGAAATTTTGTGTAGAGATAGTTTGAGTCCCGGGAAAGGATAATGAACAGTTTTCATCCCGAACATCAACCCTGGAAGGGGTGAAAAGGGGGTTGAAAGTTTGTATGTTGAAAGTTGGTATTGAAATAATTTGTAATTTCTTGGTCAAGATTTTTATAACATGTTACCCGTCGATGCTTTAAATTTACCATTACCCGCTCTTAAGAAATATTTGAAAATGTCATGAATGTCAAAGGGTTATTGCAGCAAACCAAAAAACTACTACAAGATCATCTAACATTTATAGGACACCGTTTAGGTAGGAAAACATATTAAACGTTTTGTGAAGCAGTCAGATTAGGATTTATTTTTCTTTATAATTAAACAATAGGTACATTATCTGTCTCTCAAGCAGTTTTGATATGTCTTCTTGAAGAACTACGCATTATTTTGTATCTTTATGATCTAATAATGTATTACTGTTTTGAAAAAAATAAGTCCCGTAGAATTTCTTTTCGGTCATAATACTTCTTGGGCCAGAGGTACACCTACAGGGTTAGAACCGGTGGAGTTTTGGAACGAAGTTCTTTATCGGACGGTTCGCGGATGGGGGCCTAGGCGAAAAAAAGTCACGTGACCGTTACGAAAAAGCGTCACGTCACGAAAACGCGACACCCATACGATTGAGAAACATGTAAAATGGAATGAAATAAAAAATATATAAAATAGAATAAAGTGAAGTGAAGTGTAGTGAAACTGAGAAGTGGCAAAGTGATAAAAGTGAAAAAAGTCGAGAACCTCAAAAGTCGAGAAATTTAAAAATGTCGAAAATGTCAAAAATGTCGAAAATGTCAAAAATTTAAAATATTTAAATTTCCAAAATTTCCAAAATTTCCAAAATTTCCAAAATTTCCAAAATTTCCAAAATTTCCAAAATTTCCAATATTTCGAAAATTTCCAAAATTTCCAAAATTTCCAAAATTTTCAAATTTCCAAATTTTCCAAAAATTCCAAAATTTCCAAAATTTCCAAATTTTCCAAAATTTCCAAAATTTCACAAAATTTCCAAAACTTTCAAAATTTCCAAAATTTCCAAATTTTCCACTATTTCCAAAATTTCCACTATTTCCAAAATTTTTAAAAAATGCAAAAAAAATTAAAACCACAAAATTTACGAAAAAGTAAAAAATGAAATAAAATTAAGTACTTCGTTCCAATCGCACTTGATTCACACACTTTCCACGACACTCACGTATTTTATTTTTCTCTGACGTTCATTAGTGTATTGTAATGTGCTTACATTGACGAATAAATATCTTGATCTACACCAATATCATAAATCCTCTATTCCGCGTTCGGAACCGTATGTAATTAATTACCAACATTATTGCAACCAATAACGTAACATCAGTGTATTATCTGTGACAGTGTGGTAAAAACGTATGAAAATTCATTACCTACGGTAACGTAATGAAAATCCGCCCCCCGACCGCCGGCGCCAATAATACGCATACGCCAATAATATTGGTCATGGCGGTGTAATGGTGGTCATTCTAATGGTTTCAATGGATTTTTAATATGTGTGTAGGTAAAGCAGTGTATGCTTCTGTACATAATTAGGCCTTATTACGTAACAGTTACATCGCCATGTCCGTCCGTCTGTCCGCGGTCTAGCTCAGTTACCGTTCGCACTAGAAAGCTGAAATTTGGTGAGGCCTGATAAGAACTTTCAATAAAAACTATATTGAATAAAATCGGTTCAGCCGTTTTTGAATTATTAGTCAAAAACGCATAGTGAAAGGAAGTGCCGAATAGTAAACTGACGTAAGCGCCGCCAAATAAACGACCTTTAGAACGGATGTTTTGTAACAGGGCAGCATCTACGAAACTCTACACTGAGCATCGCCCGACATGCTCTTGGCCGGTTTTTTTTTTCATTGTTATCCCGGAAATCACCCAATTAAGGATTACTAATTCCAATTCTAGAAAATCCCCAGCCAGGTTATACGTAGCCTATAAAAATTCAACGTCTAAAAGGGGGGGGGTAGCCACTACACTCGATTGAGTTAAATTTGCATGGGTCATGGACCCCCCCCCCCCCTCCAAGTGCACCTAAAATAGAAAAAAATAATTTCTGCATTTGTGACACCCCCCCCCCCCCTCTCACCCCCCAACTAATTTGTCGGGAGGATCGATCTGGATGATATTTGCCGTGGACATGAACGTATAAATACAAAAGTGGTCCTGTATCGTCCGATATACACCTACTACTCTCTATGTCATCTAAATCATGCCAAAAACAAATATAATAAAAAAAAAGTATACATTTATGAGTGTAGTTCATTTAGTGGTAATTGTAAAATATTTTATTAGGACTACTGTCCTCTAGCGTATCCATCTGTCAACTTTACTTCAAGTTCCGCCTCCAGGGTAGCGGGAGAGAAATTAGGGGTGAATTAGCCGCTTACTGACACAGACCGAATTCCACGCGGGCGGAGCCGCGGGCACAGCTAGTATATAATATATTGAACTTGGCTCTCACTTCACATTTATGTTTTGATGGGATTTACGGTTCAGTTGCATCGTTACGAAATTTTTAACAAATATATGTCTCAATATTTGGAAACATGATAGTTACCTAATAAATTTCAGTGTTCTGGTCATATGTTTGAGCATCGATACATTCTCATTGGTTTGAGTCATAATAATCATAACATCATACGATACTCAATAACCAATCGCTGTACATTTCAATTCATATGTCGTTCTACAAATGCGGCTAATCTGCTGACTGGTACCAATATAGTCAGCGGCAGAACTAGCTAAGCAGGGAGAGGTATTCAAAATGATCGTGACACTCTTGTTGACTTGACAATAAAGTTGCGTCAAGCTCATTTAAAACACCTGTGAGCAGGATAGTAATATCGTCCTGAGGAGTTCGCAATTGTAGACAATAGTTAGTACATAGTACCTAATAATAAAGGCCACCACTTCCGCCAGAGACAATTTTAAGACAATTGTTTCCCGGGCGGACTCGCGGAAATTGTAAACTGGTTAAAGATGGCTGTCATGGCTAATTTCTTCTTCAAGACAGCTTCTTATCTGTAATTTAAGACACTATCAATAAGAACGAAATTACTAAAATATTCTGTTACTACGTGTTGAGAGATTACCGTTCCTCTACCCACTGACGGAGCAGCATTCATTTCATTAGGCATCATCAGTTATCAATTATCACTTTGGAAGGATAAATTACCTACTAACATTTGTTTCTTGATTGCGGTCTATGTGCAAATGTGCAATAATATATTATGTGACCGCGTCCACGCAATCGGCACATTTGCAAAATAATTATAATCGTTTGAACAATTATACAATATAATAATATTTGTATTTGTCTTATGTCAATTTTATTTGTAACGTTTATAGTAACACCAGTGTGGGACCGGGTTTAGGTTCCGAGAGTCTATTACGCGTTGCACACCGTCCAAGGCACACGGTCCTATACGGTCCTTATAGTGCCTTTATGTATACACTTATACAGCGATGTCAAATACCGTTATTGACCTTATCAGATCAACGTCGACAGTTATGAGGAAAATATCGAAACTACGGAAAAGAAACCTGTTCTTTTTTTTCTTCAACTTAGGCACAATACAATACACTTATGAACGTCAGAGAGATAAAAAAACAACCACCACCTGACCCGAGAAGTAAGTAAGTAAGACCAGAAACTCGGCGGGACTTACTTTTTCAAAGCAGTAATACATTAGATCTCAAAGACACAATAATGTGTAGTTCCTCAAGAAGACATATCGTCACTTGTTTTCATCTGATGGAACTGGCCTTGACCTTGCTAGATTTCCTACCATTAGCATACAGCCAATGATATGTAGGTAGGTATACTATAGCTCGCCTCCATTGCGATGAAATAATTTCCAAAAACCGTATGCATATTTTTGCCTGGAAATTGACTACATATTTTAATTGGTCTTATCGAAATATGAAATATATAAATATGTTGCTTTTAGGTAAACAATAATGAATACCTACCTCGTTTGAATTTCACGACGAATATTTTTTATCTTTTATTTTAGGCACTTGGCACTTCCCAACAAACATCGGGTTTGCGCTCTTTATAAAACCTCTTAAGAAGGATCTGGAAGAAATACAAAGCACGTGGTGCTAAAATAAAAAAAAGTGTGTATCAAAAAGAAACAATAACTTGTTATCTATTAATTACTGGCAGAAAACAAAGCCAGCCATGATTGAACATCATGTAACTGCAGGAAATTATGTTTCTAATTGCTAATAAAAATATATTCAAGTAAAGAATCATGTAATGGTCGCTTTGTAAACATTTTGAGTTATCAAGCTTTTAAATTTTGGATACGATTCTATTAACCATTTTGTTTTCGTAATTCGATTTTGCATTTTAGACCTCCCATCCTAGACCTCGACCTCCTCGAAATAGACTTCCTTGCAAAGTCTACGTTTTAAAATAAAAAAGAGGTAAATTAAAAAGATGTGACTACCTATCATAGAGTTATAATTACATCAATGCTACCTATAAATTTATTTTTCTTATCCATGTGTACCCGTCAAATGGGTAAAAGATAAGGTTAATATCATAGACATATAAATTAAGAAGACGTAGTCCCACGAAGATAAAACTGTGATTCCATAATGAGCCGCGATCTCGTGCACACACACTCACTTTTGACGTTTGAACCAATCACCGCTCGTCCACGAGTTGTAGATGTGTGCGTGCCGCGCGTAAACACGAAAAAATCGGCTTATTATGGAATCACAGTTTTGTCTTAACGGCGTTACGTCTTCTTATTTTATACGTCTATGGTTAATATATCGTATTTCAATTCATCGCTGATTTCAGTGCTGGCGCTGCGAAATGCGCTCCCTGTCCAGTCCAGCTTAGTGGCGGAGCTTAATCATCAATCAACCATAAACTACCCACATTTATAGGGACGAACTTTACTAACTCGATGAATGATTTGGTAGCATGATACTTGATTCACCTGATTGCACAAACATTGGAATACATAGACATAGCACCAAAGATTATCAAAGATGCACCTTCCGTCCATAATTTTAAAATAAAATTAAAAAAATGGTTATTGAAATCACAATTTTATGGCTTAGACGAATATTTTTCCAACAATGTTACAAATAATAATGATTAAATAAACAAGTACATATTATATACTTACCTATAATTGTAATATGTTATTAACCGACTTCAAGATTTGAAAAGAGGAGGTTCTCAATTCGGCGTGTATGTTTTTTTTTTTTTTTTTTTCGTTTTTTATTTTTTATGTTTGTTACTCCATAACTCCGTCATGTCTGAACCGATTTTGAAAATTCTTTTTTTGATTGTAAGTATATATATACAGATTGGTCCCGTTTTTGTCAAAACGCAGTTCTGATGATGGGATCCATGAGGAATCGAGGGAACTCCTCAAATCTTAAAGGCATACATATTAGATTTTTATCAACAAAACCATCATTTTCATTCAAAACAGTGACATTTGATGAAGTAGAACTGCTGATGATGATCAGAACGGAACTCTTCAACGACGCATAGTTCACGTTTGGCGATTCGTCCTCTTCGCTGTGTTTGTTTAGCAAGTTTAATTGTCAGAACAAATGTTCGTCAAGCTCAAGTTCTGATGATGGGATCCATGAAGAATCGAGGGAACTCCTCAAATCTTAAGGGCTTACACATAGTGATTTTTGTATTTTTATCAACAAATCAAGCATTTTCATTCAAAAGAGTGACATTTGATGAAGTGGAACTGCTGATGATGAACAGAACGGAACTCTTCAACGACGCATAGTTCATGTTTGGCGATTCTTCCTCTTCGCTATGTTTGTTAAGCAAGTTAGATTGTCAGGACCAATTTTCGTCAAGCTCAAGTTCTGATGATGAGTTCCACGAGGAATCGAGGGAATTCCTCAAATCTTAAAGGCATACATAAAGTGACTTTTGTATTTTTATCAACAAATCAAGCATTTTCATTCAAAAGAGTGATATTTGATGAAGTGGAACTGCTGATGATAATCAGAACGGAATCTTCAACGACGCATAGTTCACGTTTGGCGATTTGTCCTCTCCGCTGCGTTTTTTAAGCAAGTTATTTCATTGTATGGAATCTAAGTGCACCATCTACAATAATCCTTCACCGGCTACCCCCATTGAAGTCGGTTTTTTTTTCTTAAAAATTATATTGATATGTGACCAACTATGACGTGTAACCTTATGTTATTAATAAATTTTCATTTCATTTCATTTCATTAGCAAATGCTCATAAGTATATGTAATTTTATTCATTTTTAGATAAATCCAAAAATTTATTTTAGCACAAGTGCGCGTCAACGTTAACTCACGAGTTAAATAAAACATACTCCTTTAGCAGAAACTGCATTCGAATTAACTAATATATTTTGGAGATAAATTCCTATTAAATTATCTCCATTATGTAAAAAAAATAATTTAACAAGTAAATAATAACCAAAAATATTGTGCATATATTAAAATTCAAATGCAATTTGCAAATGTAAATAACTGACTTTATTTTTGTAAAAAATAAGTATAATGTTATTTGGTATTAAATTCAAGTATTTTACGTAGGAATTACCAGTTTTTTATACATACCATTGTTCGTTAGTAGTTAGGTATATCAAAAGGTCAAGTCCTTGGGTCCTATGCTACCACCATTTACGTATATAATATAACCGACCACCAAGTTCCTCGAATTTTGAAAAAATACATGGTGTCTGCCAAAAATATAAATCTAAATATTACAATATCTTCTAATTTTAAAACTCAGTTTAAAGGATTTCCCTCTTAACGCCCTTTGTGGGTTCAAAATTTCAAATGTTGAAGTGTTGACATATGTACATAAATACATGTTGAAAGCTAAAAGGCCCCTCTTTAACCACAACATGTATAAATCTACCTTATGTTAATTATATTATAGGGTCAATAAACTAAAAGCTATTTCGGTAATTCCAACTCCAACTTTACTTATATACCTATGTAAATATGTATATATTTCTATTTTACTCAAATTACTTGAAATTAGCAGGAAGGTACAATAATTAATGAAAAAAGAAAGAATGTCGCAATTTAAGCAAAATATTGGCTTGCACAAAGCGTTATTTCGTGTAGTTAGTTGCCTCAAAACGAGTTTTTAGAATCCAATAGGAATAAAAATAAAAAACATTTTTATAGATAATTTGCGCTCAGCTTTGAAAATTGAGCAGTTTTAGTAACTTTTTGTTGTATTGCTTGATATTGCAACCGGTTTAACAACGTAAATAGGCATTTTATAAATGATCTTCGACGTCACACATGTCTGCTATGTGCGAAGTGCATGGTGGGGGTAACGTGAACGTTCCCAGTGCACTATGTGACAAAAAAATTATCTGCAAAGGCTCTTGTCAATATCAAATTTCAAAATATTTGATATCACCTATGTCACCTCAACTCTGTCAACTGTCAAGATAGTGAATAAGCCAGTGACATTTCATATGAGCAAGGAGTACAAGCCATTCATAAAAAAGAAAAAAGTTTGAGCCCCTGCCCAAGAGATGGCGAAACAATCATGCACACAGCGTATACTTAGGTAATAAGGCATAGGTGTTATCATGGTGTTATGCCTACTGTGATTAGCTATATGTTAGCTATACAAGCTGTGGGTTGTGTGGGTAGATTCATTAAAAATACTTCGAAATAAAATACTAAAGTAGATATATCATCGAAATTGTATCAATGAACCGACTATTTTAACGGTAACGCTCTCCCTGAAAAAAAAAGTTGAGGTTTCACCTTGGAAGCATGAGTACCCTTTACATAATTAGACGAACGTCGGTAAATAGAAAAAAAAACCATCGAGAGGAAAACAATTAAAGTAATAAGTTTAAGTATGGTCACGTATGAAACTATGTATACTTTTAATTTGACAAAAACATGTATCCACGACTTTACGCCTGGGTATTAGTCGTCGTTATTAGTCGTGGCTACATATTATTGTCCTATTAAATATATCCATATTTTCAGACGTGACCGTATAAGTATATATCTGTTAATTTACTTCTTCAAATAATACCTGTACCTCACAGCCTTGACTATTTACCCCAGTATCTTTCTCGTTTAGTTGTATACTAGACCTCGGTTCGACACGTGGTAGTCGTGGATATCCATGCGAGATCACCAGGGAGCGAAATTTGGTACCAGTGACGCCATTATGTCGTAAATTCATATAAACGGTGCTTTTATACAGCGTGTAAATTTTATACGGGCGTATACTTTATCCACCTATAGTATCCAGCAATAGGAGTCATCTAAATATATAAAAGAAGAAACTGACTGACTGACTGACTGATTGACTGACTGACTGACTGACTGACATATCAACGCACAGCCCAAACCACTGGTTCTAGAGATTCCAAATTTGGCACGTAGGTTCCTTATAAGGTCTAGGGATGCACTAAGAAAGGATTTTTCAAAATTCACCCCCTAAAGGGATAAAACGGGAGTCCAAAATTCTTATGGCGAATCAAGATTTGTTAGACTATTTTAATCGAAACTTCACAGGAGTATTCCTAACAATAAATGAGTAAACACGTGTTTCAGGTTTTTTGTATATTCAACCCCCAAAAGGGGCAAATGTGGTCACAAAGTCTGAAAATCAACATGGGTATCGTATCCTTTTCGAGTACTTGTAGTACGCGGGCGAAGCCGCGGGAAAAGCCTAGAATAGTATAATCATTTTGTTAAATAGTGTTATTAATTATTTGTAACGATTATTAAAGTCCTACCGGGCACCAATGTACGCTATCGCATCGGTAAGTTAATTGTCATGGATGCAATACATTGCGGGCTAAATTATTATGTATGAAAAAAAAATCCTTATTTTCATACATAAATAAATGTAAATAGGTTCCCTAGGTCCAATACTAATCGCCATTACAATATACGCCCGTATAAAATTTACACACTGTATACTTAAATAGCGTTTCGTTTCTGAATAAAGTTTTTTGGTTTTATAGATACAAATGTAAGTATTATATATTTTTATATTTACGGAAAACCTTATGTAGACCCAGTGCTTAAAGCGCTACACACACATGGGCGGAAATCAGCGCGGAATTCAGATATCATGTACAAAAATCAGCCAGAAGTCGGTTTATCGATGGTAGCTGAATTTTTGTACGGACATAATTTACTGACGAAATTCAGCTGGAAGTTGGATTTTTTCGTCTTCCATCTGATCTTTGTTTGTCATCGCTGAATTCAGCTCAAGTGTGATTTGCGCCTAAATAAGTAGGACTATATGATTAAAGAGGGTAGCCATAACAGTGGCGCGGCGTCAAAAACAATCGTAGGCAAGCCGGACATAATTTCGATATCAGACATGACCAATAGGAAAATTGTCATTTGACTCCAAATGGGCAAGCTGGTGGTAATTAAGTTCCACGGATGCCCTGCTACATTATAGCTCATAGAAATGGTAACAGTAAAAGAGGGTAACCTTACATAAAATCGGACACGGCTGCTTTCACCCAAACAGTATATTTTTATCCACGAATAAAGTTATGCTATTACGAGTATTATTTATCTGTGGTGCTACAATACTGCAACGCGCATGTGAATCCTCTGGAGTTATAGGCGTCCATAGGCTACAGTAACTGCTTACCATTAGGTGGACCGTATGCTTGTTCACCACCATCGTGCTACAACAAAAATACTAATGTGACGCTGAGCGACGTAAATAAGTGTCATCGATAATAAGATTCCCTTTCCTAGATAACGCCACAATTCAATTGTTTTAAATACCATTTATAATTTACTTGCGATGCAATCCCCTGCAATAGTAGTTTATGCAACTGTTACGTAATAAGGGTCCTTAAAACATGAGTGTGGTTTTATGAAATGAGCCGCAGGCGAATTTCATAATAAGATCACACGAGTGTTTTAAGGCCTAATTACGTACAGTTGCATACACTGCTTTATCTACACTCATATTATATATATTAAATTAAGTGTTCGGAAACCATAGAATGACCGCCATTGTACCGTCATGGCCAACTCGATTGTGCCGGCGCTCGCGCGGGACCAATCGAGTTGGCCATGGCGGTAACATTATGTTATCAAATTCGATGTTCCAAATTTGAAACTCATTGCTTAACAATATTTGAGCATGCAAAGTTAAAATTACGTTACTGCCGCAGATAAGAAACTTATCATAGTTAAATCGTTTGTTGTAATGCTTGTCATTGTCTACGGTTTTTGAACGCATTTTAGAGTACTTACAGTATGAGTGTAGATAAAGATTTTTTTTGTACCACGACGTCGGCAAACAAGCATACTGCCCGCCTGATGGTAAGCAGCTACCGTAGCCTATGGACCCCTGCAACTCCAGAGGTGTCACATGCGCGTTGCCGACTCTTTACAAGAAGGACGGTTCACTGTGTTGTGTGTGTCGGCTAAAGGAACAAGAGGGTCCCTCATCATCAACACACAGGGTCCTCTTTGAGCTCTTTGGCAACCTTACTTACCAGCAGGAACACAACACTATGAGTAGGGTCTGGTGCTATTTGACTGTGGTTTTCTGTAAGGTAGAGTTACTTCCCCAGTCGGGCTCTGCTCCAGATTTGAGTAAGACGACATTCGCTGTGCTGTGCCGTGCCCTATCACACATAGCGAGATGACATTCGCAGTACCCATACCTCTCTTTTGGACGTACAGAGTTTAAGGACATTCCCGGGTCCAATTTACTCCAGCATTGTACAATTGCCATCACTATATCGGAGCGGCCAAGGTGGTCACAAATATCTGAACAACGCCTGTATTCTCGAGGCGATAAAGTGCATGTTCAGATATTTTTGAGTATCTTGGCCGCTCCGATATATGTGATGGCGACTGTACTCTATCAATTAAATGGCTGACTGAATATACTTTACAAATGTTGTTTATGATATTTAATAAGAACGTCGCTCACAATGGGATTTTCATACAATATTATAACGCGTTTAGGATGAGGTTACCCTCCTCCCCGATCATCGCGACCGGCACAACCCATCGGGAGACTGAGGTTACTAAATTGTATAGAGGCATATTCTAACGCGTTCGTCGAACTCAATTTGATCACTCGAGTCGAGTTACCGGCTTGCCTATTTTGATCACTCGCAGAAAAAGTTTTGTATACAATAGTGACATAATTAAGCTCAGAAAGCTTCGTGGCTTATACTCGACTGAAAAGCTATTCATTGTGCCACGATTATATAACATACTATTGTGATAAACTACCGATGGTTCTTAGATATAGGAGGTAGATACTAGCTCATAAGATGACGCTTATTTTTTTGTGTATAAAAAATAATTTAAATTTTTCAAGTAACACATCAAAGCTGTATAACGGCCGTCTTACAGCATATCTGTATGCTTTTAGCATTTTGAGTTCGTTTTATAGTAGCATTATAAACGTTTATAGTGCTGATATATTGCTCTTAAATGGGCACAAATTACCTAGCTTGAGATCATACATAGTTATTTTATAGCATTACGGCGCATTATGTCTGCGCTATTAGCATTATCGTTGTCATGGAAAGTGCCAATCGCATTAAAGAAGCATTAGTACGCTCTATTAAGTTGCCAACCGCATTAAAGAAACATTACTACGGCCAAAAAAGTTGCTAATCGCAGTAAAGTAGCTTTGGTACGCTCGATTAAGTTGCCAATCGCAATACAAAAGCATTATACTAGCATAAGAGTGTAGTAAAATAAACCTTACGTCAATGCAAAAACGTCTCTAATACCGACGGAATAAATGTTGTAATACAATGAACGTTGTGATTTAACTACTTCGTCTCGCAATATAAAATGGACGAAGAAGGTACAAAAAATGAATGAGTGACATGTCATATTTGTTTGCATCGTAACAAAATTTATTAGTGTTTGACTCTTTTACGTTATCAAATCCTTCAAATATTACTGCGCAATGTAGTTTACTGTAAATGTGTATACAAGTTTCATTGAAAATTTTCACGCGCCTTTGATTTATTGTGGTTTTGCTATAAAATATTATAAAAAGATATGCGTCAAATAAACAAAACAATTGTGTAATCCTCGTATAGAACGAGTTTTGCATTATTAACATAATAGTGTTGGTTGAGCATTCTTAAATTAAGTTATTTGATTATTATATAGGTATTTTCCTTGTATAAATAGGTCCGCATGATTTTATTTTAGGTTATAAATTGTTTACAAAATGGCGTTGGTCTATATAGACGGAGAGCTAGCCACGTCAGATATGAGACAATAATGAGAGCAACCAAACCCCTCTAGTCAGTTTGGTATACTATGCTTATTTCTAGATCTGGACATCTGGCAGCTTTAAAGTGGTGGAGGTCAAAGAATGCAAACCATTTCTAGAAAATAAATTCTAGATATCTGGGTTTGATGCAATATTATGAGAAACTATATACAAATACTTACAATATTAAGAGAAATTTTACAAAAGTTTATGTTGGGGGAAAGTAGTGCCAAACGATGTATAATATAATTCATAGTTTGTCGCTTACTGTTTATGTTTCCGTAATAATACACAATATTTTTTGGTCTAACGTTTTTATCGATTTTTGACCAGTTTTGAGTCGATATTCCAAAATATTCACTACAGATAGAATTAAAAGGCAAACGACTATCGGTTCTTGAATCTTTTATCTCCATTCTGTAGACCCGGATCTTGAAATAAATGAGCCGTTATTTTTTTATGATATTTTTAAAATATGGTCTAAAAAAACACTTATCGATATTCGAATGGTGTAAACAATCTTACATATACGTAATCTACATATTAGGGTTCCTCTTTGATGTATCTAAAAACTAGAGATTTTAATTTTTAACTAATTATAAAAACACAAAATTTATGACCATAAACCACTTTTTTAGCCTAAACCGGTTCGAATTTGATGTCAAATATCTCGAAGACAATTAATATTGAAGTGATAATATGATAAGCTATATAAATCATTAGAAAACGAATGGAATCAGATCTAAGGTCGTTGGCGCCAGGGAGCCCCTTAAAATATAGGCCCTGTCCTTTATAACTGAGACAACTTCGTTTTTACAGTTTTTACCTAGTTTGGTATTACTATTTTCCAATTAAAACATTTTGCTAGTCTGTCACTGTGTCCTCCACCCATTAAAAGCTGCCAGATGCCAGGTTCTAGCAATAAGGATAGTATAGCAATCTAACCAGACGGGTTTTGTTGCTCTCATTATTGTGACGTGGCTAGCTCTTAGTTAAATGGCAGCTCAGTGACCCTCAAAAATAGCTTATTAATGCCTACAGCATTACACGTGAATAATTATGCTATTAAACAACATACAGCATTATATACTACTTAAAATTGCTATTGTAAACCCTAAGGCACTAAAACAGCTAAAACCTGTATAGGGGCTGTTCATAAATTACGTCATCAATTTTTGATGATTTTTACCCCCCCCCGCCCCCTAAAATCATCCAACCCTCCCCCTGCTAAATAAAGTGACGTCATTTAAAAAAAAGCGTTTTTAGCCTTATTATAAAATAAAAAAAATATTTAGTAGAAAATATTTTATATCATTAAAAGTTTATAGAAACACGAATTCCATTCCGTTTTTACACATTGAAGCACTTTTTTAAAAGAAAGATGCTAGAGATGATGTGATCTTTGGAATGACCGCCCCCCCCCCCCCGCCCCCCCTCCTACGTCATGCTACCCCCCATTTGAAATGACGTAATTTATGAACAGCCCCTTATAGTGAATTACTTGGCTTTATAATGGTTTATATTATTGCTATTATACAGCATTAGGAATGTATTACCTACTTATAAATGCTATTGTACACCCTAAGGCATTAAAAATAGCTGAAAGCTGAATAGCGAATTTACGTGGCATTATAATGGCTAATATTCATGCTCTTAAACAGCATTAAGGATTTATTTATGCTATTGTAGAACCGTTATACAGCTTAAAGCATTATATAATGCTATTGTAGAACCTAAAGCACTTAAGTGCTTTTAAACAACTGAAAGCTGTACAATTGCGTTGTGGTTTGCTGCACTAAAGCTAAAGGCTTTACAAAAGCATTTAGATATGCCATTATACAACCGTTATACAGGCAAAAGCATCATATAATGCGACAAGTTGCTCGGTGAACGTATATAAGAGTTTATACGGTCCTTAAGTTCTAAATAAGTTAACTATTCATATGTTATATTTATAACATTAGTAACACAGGAAGCATCCTGTGTTACTTGGGTTAGTTTTAGGTGTTTACCTTGATGTGACATTTTGGTTAAAGAGCTTGGTAATTAAATATTGGCAATAAAACAGATCTTCTCGTAGATTGTATGACAATCCATTGTGATTAACATATAAAAATAGTTAACAAACTCTATTAATGTTAATTATTATTTAGTTATTATAATTTAAAAAATAGACCTACTAAAATTACAAACTTAATTAGCATACCTACCAAAAAATAAAAAAATAAAACTATACCTACTGCATTAATAAACATACCTGAGAAAAAAAAACGTTAAAAATCCCGGATATTTTTCTAAAAATAAAATCACTGTTTCCAATCCTCATATGCACTATCGTGTCCACATATTGTTGATTTTCACTTGTTTTCCGTAATTTTCCGAAATTTCGCGAGGGCGGACACCGCGACGACCACTCTGCGCGCGCGGTGTTGTGATTTTGTGACCAATGACTTACATTTTTCGATGCTACCTGACATGATGTCATTGTTAAGGAGACGTCATTGGGTCACATTCGGGTTCACGATGACGACACATCGCATGCTAGTGAAATTGTAATTGTAGCCGGTGCGGGTTTAATTATTGTTCAATTTATCAACTATAATATAACATTCTACTACTTATTGAACTTATCTAATAAAATTATTTAAAAAAAAAATTATATAGGTACAGTCGAGGTCAAAAATACCTTTACAGTTGAGTGTTATAAAAATACCTTTACATTTAAATAAGTTTACACACTAAATGACAAAAACATGCTTACAACACACATGACAGATTCATATTTTCACTTAATGCACCAAAGTTCAGTTTACAATCTGTCTTCCATAGAAACATTGTCACAGATTGTGACATAATAGGTTTACATTGCATGTTACAGAATTAGATTTCCTGTTAATGTGCCGTAAATATGTTCACAGATTTGATGGGCCCGTTCTTAATTTGAATAATTACCAATTTTCTATTTAATTCACATAGCCGATGTTGTGAAATTAAGAACTTTCAATAGAATTCTAAGGGCCTGTTTCACAATCTCCAGATAAACTTATCTGCCAGTTACAATTATTACTATCCTTTACTCCAGTCATATAAAAGAAAAGGACAGCAAACATTTATTCGACAGATATGCTTCAACTGGAGATTGTGAAACAGGCCATAAATACATATATTAACGACTTGCCCCGGCTTCAGACGGGATAAAAAATGGTTATTGTGGGTTATCCCTAAGATATAGATATATACCATCGCGGACTTTTTTGTAGACCTTTTTAAGGTGTATCAAAATAATGATATATCTCTTAGGACTCAGCCAGCGTTTGCAATGTAAGCGCAAAAAATGGGTTTATTTACGACATCACATTAGAAACCTTTTAACGGCCTCCTGGCCTAGTCGGTAGTGACACTGCCTACGAATCAGGAGGTCCCGGGTTCGAATCCTGGTCAGAGCATTTATTTGTGTGTTTATCACAGATATTTGTTCCTGAGTTATGGATGTTTTCTATGTATTTAAGTATTTATCAATATCTATCTATTATATACATCGTCGTCTAGTATCCACAACACAAGCCTTATTGAGCTTACCGTGGGCCTAGGTCGATATGTGAAAGATTATCCTATAATATTTAATTATTTATTAAACCTCTAAAATCATCAGT
The DNA here is from genome assembly GCA_947086415.1 of Pammene aurita. Taxonomy (NCBI): domain Eukaryota; kingdom Metazoa; phylum Arthropoda; class Insecta; order Lepidoptera; family Tortricidae; genus Pammene; species Pammene aurita. The sequence goes on along the minus strand of OX352291.1, from coordinate 48,477,712 downwards.
GTTTCTCTACTACTAACTATATTATGCATGTATTATACATATATACCTTCCTCTTGAATCACTCTCTCTATAAAAAAAATCCGCAACCGCATCAAAATCCGTTGCTTAGTTTTAAAGATCTAAGCATACACAGGGACAAACAGCGGAAAGCGACTTTGTTTTATACTATGTAGTGATGTCGTTCGTATGGTGAGCGTTAAAATCCATGAGATTTTCTTCGGCCTCAGCTGTTTGATCCCAAGCATCAAGAGGCTTTCCCAAATGAAATAAGCACGTTCTTGTTGTTGGAGAAATATATAAATGAAACTCCATTAAGATTTTTGCCTTCATAAGTATAGGAACATCACATCATAAATTTCAGTGTTTGGACACCCGCCGAATATACAAGAACTCCACTCGGGTGTTTTACGAAGCAACATCACTGAGTCAGGAATTTCTGCACTCAGAAATATTTTTTGTCACAGAATTTATTATTCTTACAATCCCAAATTGAAACTGACTGGCGTGCAAAATCGTTCATTGACATATAAAAAGATCGTATGAAGTGGTCAGTCAGACGCTAACCACCATAAATTTAATGAAACACAAGCACCAATAAAAACAAACGAGAATGCTTTTATATTGTTTTTTTAGCATGATCGCAATACATCTTAGACCGGACCACTTTAGGGGGTCAATAGCATGATAGGCACCACCACCACCATCTCATGACCACTTTATGGGTCTTTGGCGTTCAAAGGGTTAAAAGGAACTCTTACTTAATTTGAGATGTGTTAGAATCGAAATATATAAAATAAGAAACTGACTGACTGACTGATTGACTGACTGACTGACTGACTGACATATCAACGCACAGCCCAAACCGCAGGTTCTAGAGATTCCAAAGGAGATCGTCAATTTTTGTTAGGTGATCAGGCCCAGATTATTTAGGACCATTTAGGAATGACTCTAACCTTTAAAAAATCGTCATAATTTCTAGATCAGGACGGTGGTAAAAAAATTTCGAAATCTAATGGGAAAATTGAAAAATCATGCATTTAAAACTTGAATCTGACGAGGACAATTTTTGAAAGCGTGCATGCCTATGATTTATACATTAATGTAAAAAAAGTACTGGTTTTTTAAAGAAAATGTACAAAAGCGGACTTAAAAACAAAACGGAAATCATGATGAAATAATAAAAAGTCATATTTTGATCGTATTTATAGTTCCTGTATTTCGGTAAACAAAGACGGCTGTCAAACCATCGTTGATACTATTAACTGAACATTCCTAACACCTATTGCAAAGGGATAAGGTTTACCACCGTTAAGTGCGATAGCACTAGTATCTGACATTGCAAAATTGAAAAAAAGATGCGTTTCGTTATCGAAGGAGCATGATATTATGCCATTATGAAACCTTCTTTTATTTTCAAACTCCGATCAAAAATGCAAAAATACGCATTTTCAATCTTTAGGCGTTTTAATACAGTCGATTTCTAATTTAAACTTCCGTATTCGTAGGCTTAGATATTATTTTAATATTACAATGTTATAACTTACCGAACAGTATCAAAACGCAGATTATGTAACGGTAGATATTGACAGTGTCAAACCAAAAAACAAACCCGTTTCAGTCCAGGTGAAGTTAAACTTTATGTCAATGCCATAAGGACGTTAACGACTTGTCTTGCTGTATTTTAATCGCGGAAAGATCAACATAATATTTATTTATTTAGTATTTCTAATTCCCGTTTCATTATTTTGTAATATTTTGTCTACTTTAGTAATAAAATGAGTATTTATTTTACATTGTAGTACAAACTGTATACGGTTTATATCAGGTGGCCCAGAATTGACGATATCCTTTGACACGTAGGTTCCTTATAAGGTCTAGGGATGCACTAAGAAAGGATTTTTCAAAATTCACCCAATAAGGGGGTAAAATGGGGGTCCAAAATTTGTATGGCGAATCAAGATTTGTTAGACTTTTTTATTCGAAGCTTCACAGGAGTATCCCTAATAATAAATGAGTAAACACGTGTTTCAGGTTTTTTGAAAATTCAGCCCTAAAAAGGGCAAATGTGGTCACAAAGTCTGAAAATCAACATGGGTATCGTATCCTTTTTGAGTACTTATAGTACGCGGGCGAAGCCGCGGGAAAAGGCTAGTATGATATAAAGAAACCGTCCAATTACTACTAAGGATTTCTTGTCAACATACTATATAATGTATGTAAAAACACTTAACCAAACAAATACAGCTAAAAAAAATTGTACTATTTTTAACTCCCTTAATAAACAATAAATAATAAAACCAAAAGTTAGTAAAGTTTATTATGACGATTCATGTCATTATTAAAATTAAAATCGGGCTAATCAAATCTGTAAAGATATTTATGTAACAATAGGTGTACGTAATCGAAAAGTAAGCTTGATCGCAAGGTTTCTAATGTCACTGAAAATGTAAACGTATTTACGGCACATTGGCAGTAAATCTTATTCTGTAACATGCAATGTAAATCTGTTATGACACAATTTTTGTAAATGTTTTTATGGAAGACAGATTGTAAACTGAAATTTGGAGCATTAACTGAAAAGCAGAATCTGTCATGTGAGTTGTAAGCATGTTTTTGTCATGCAATGTGTAAACATATTTAAATGTAAAGGTATTTTTGTAACACTCAACTGTAAAGGTATTTTTGACCTCGACTGTACATCCTTTTATTTAATTAGGTAAATCGCCAATAACTGGGGGGCGTTTTTAGAGATAAGAGCGCTCGAATCTGACATTAAAACTCTTTCTAAGACAATGAATTAGTGTTTGAAAACATTTTTTTTTTTGGACATACAACATTTCTTACAAATCTTCTTCCTCCTAGCGTTTGTCCCAGCTTTTTGCTCTATTGAGCCTTGGGTCCACTCGGCAACCTAATCCCAGGAATTGGCGTAGGCACTAGTTTTTACGAAAGTGACTGCCAACTGACCTTTCAACCCAAAGGGGAAACTAGGCCTTGTTGGGATTAGATCCGGTTTCCTCGTGATGTTTTCCTTCACCGAAAAGCGACTGGTCAATATCAAATGATATTTCGTACATAAGTTCCGAAAAACAGTTCAGTGGTACGAGCCGGGGTTTGACTTTGAACCCGCGACCTTCGGATTGAAAGTCTGCATGACGTCTTACCACCAGGCTACCAGTAGGCCTAGCACATGAATAGTACATTACTGCAGAGACCAGTAAGTAAGCTTTCCTGGCTGAGTATTTAGTAGCCGTCCGAGTCGAAGACGAGGACGGCTACAATACGAAGCCAGGTAAGCTGATTACGGTCGAAGCATGTATAGTGCTTTTCTCAAACATGTAAGGAAATAAAATTACTTGTTTAGTGCTTCAGTTACTGGCTGAGTGATTTAATGTTGTATGAAAATCCTTTACGTACGTCGCGCTGAACCTGCCTTGGAATAGAGTCCCTACTGGTCTCTAATTACTAACGTAACAGGAACATTTCCGAGCATGTTTGAGAAAATTATATAATCTGTGACATGAGTGTATCGACAATATCTCGCGGTCGAGATAGACATCTGTCACTGTCTAACTGTATTCATCAGAAACTGACAGATGTCTATCTCGACCGTGAGATACTGTCGCTACACTCCTGTGCTAGGCCTACAGCGCTTTTTATACTTTCTGTATGTGTACTAAACATTAAATGTTAAATGGCGTGTAATTTATGTTATCAATAAAGAAATAAAATTGTAATTGTAATTTACTATTTGAATGTAGATTTAAATGTAGTTCTTGTCCATGTAATGTAGTTAGATTTTTTAAATTTTATCTAGATCCTTGCTATATGTCGCAATTTTACGATTCAGCCAGTAACTAGAGAGTGGTCAGTAATAGGCAAAATACCTACTTACTTAAGTTACTAATACTATATTATTTCCGCTTGTATAAAAGTATGGGTGTGTGAGTACACATTATATAGCAGAAAAAATTAAAAGCTAGTATCGAATAGGTAATAGTAATTTATTATATTTTATGTCAAATGAAATACATAGGCTGCTATTTATATATCCGGAAACCGGGATTACAATCTTGTTAAATAGCATATTTGACCTCCATGGTAAAATTTGAACTTTTTTAAGTACTGGTCGGTATATTTTTTCTTTCTTATTAACGCTCGTGTTTTGTTTTTGACGGGTTTTAAATGTCATCTCGCAGCAAGAATGGAACTCACTCGTGAAAATATTCGTGCTATGATTTATTATGATTTTCGGCGTGGTTTAACGCAACAACAGTGCATAGATCAACTAACTTCAACTTTTGGTGATGAAGCCCCATCTAAAACTACTGTGTATCACTGGTTTAGTGAGTTCAATCGTGGACGTAGTATGCTTACGGACGAAGTTAAGGCAGGTCGCCCGAAATCGGTCGTTGTAGGTACAACAAAATATCGAGGCTGTGCGAAAACTTATAATGGACGACCGACATGTTACGTACCGCGAGATAGAGGCGACTCTGGGTATTTCTATGACCAGCATTAATAGCATATTACATAATTATTTGGCTGTAAAAAAAATTTGTTCGCGTTGGATACCCCACAACTTAACAAAAGAGCAAAAAGATGCTCGCGTCGAATGGTGCAATAAAATGTTAAAAAAATATAACCGTGGTGACTCAAAAGCCGTTTATAACATCTATACAGGTGACGAATCCTGGATCTATGCATACGATCCCGAAACGAAGCAACAATCAACGGTATGGGTGTTTCAAAATGAGCCGAACCCTACGAAAGTTACTCGTGCAAAAAGTACATTGAAACAAATGGTGGCCTGCTTCTTCAGTATTAATGGCCATGTAGCTACAGTGCCACTAGAAAACCGTAGAATGGTTAATTCAGAGTGGTACACGACCATTTGCTTACCGGAAGTATTTGAACAAATTCGTAAAACTAACCAGCGACGAAGAATCATTCTTCATCATGACAATGCCAGCTGTCATACGTCACGCGAAACAACTCTATTTTTGGAGGGTCAAAATGTGGAATTAACGGGTCATCCGCCGTACAGCCCTGACTTGGCACCCAACGATTTTTATTTATTTCCAAATATAAAGAATAAATTACGCGGTCAACGATTTTCGACCGCTGAAGATGCTGTCGACGCATTCAAACAACACGTTATGGAGGTACCTCAGGCGGAGTGGCAGAAGTGCTTTAAAAATTGGTTCACGCGAATGCAAAAGTGCATAGATCAGCAAGGGGAATACTTTGAAAAACAATAAAACCATTTTCAGCCGTGTACGTTTGTTTGTTTTTTTGTTTCCGGATATATAAGTAGCAACCCTCGTAAGTACCTAATGAATAATTTTACAAGCTCGTTAACGTAAGCTAAAGTAGGTACTTACATAAATAACTAAATCTGAAAACGAGTAGTAAATTCTTTTATCTACACTCATACTGTAAGTACTCTATAATGCGTTCAAAAACCGTAGACAATGACAAGCATTACAACAAACGATTTAACTATGATAAGTTTCTTATCTGCGGCAGTAACGTAATTTTAACGTTGCATGCTCAAATATTGTTAATCAATGAGTTTCAAATTTGGAACATCGAATTTGATAACATAATGTTACCGCCATGGCCAACTCGATTGGTCCCGCGCGAGCGCCGGCACAATCGAGTTGGCCATGACGGTACAATGGCGGTCATTCTATGGTTTCCGAACACTTAATTTAATATATATAATATGAGTGTAGATAAAGCAGTGTATGCAACTGTACGTAATTAGGCCTTAAAACACTCGTGTGATCTTATTATGAAATTCGCCTGCGGCTCATTTCATAAAACCACACTCATGTTTTAAGGACCCTTATTACGTAACAGTTACATAAACTACTATTTTTTAATGCATAGATGCAAAACAAAATGAAAAAATAAGATCGTAAAATAATTCACAGAATATCTACGAAGCTAATCAAGTTTTTTATTGCCTGGCCTTAACAAAAAATCTCCATTTACGCACATGACATGACATGACACACACATAGCGATCGTATCACCACGCGACCTGCACATGTGTTGATGTGTGGCTAAACAAAAATTAGTGTAAATTATGTATAACACGTCATACTAGTTTGATTCCAACTAGAATTCGATTATGCATAGATGTATAGAAACCAGTTTGCTAGAAATACTTACTTACCTACGTACTTAGGGCGTTTTTTCAATGACTTGCCATAATACGCATCATCAAAGGTCATATTCATATTAGATACCTTATTGCAGATGTGTGTATGATTGAATAAAGTGAGAATTAATTAACGGCCTCCTAGCCCAGTCGGTAGTGACTCTGCCTACGAAGCAGGAGGTCCCGGGTTCGAATCCTGGTCAGGGCATTTATTTGTGTGTTTATCACAGATTTTTGTTCCTGAGTTATGGGTGTTTTCTAGGTATTTAAGTATTTATTCATATTTATCTATTATATATATCGTCGTCTAGTACCCATAACACAAGCCTTATTGAGCTTACTGTGGGCAGAGATAGAGATGGGCATTTCGTAATCGATTCCTGATTACACGATTACTTGATTTTACTTCTGTAATCCACTACTGGTTGTCAGATTACTTGTAATGTAATCAAGTGAAACGGTGATTACCAGTACATATTAAGGAATCAGGAATCATCTATACAAATAGTACAATTACTATTAATTGGGAATCAAAATTGATTCCAAATTACTGGAATTGTTGACTGATTGATTACCACCAGATTACTTCTACATATATATACTGCTACCATGCTTGTGATGTTTTTTTTACATGTATCAGCACGGCTAGCACGTCTTACAAGAGCGTCTTAAGCCGCGAGTAGGGAAAACCTTCCCGCGCCTGTCAAAAATCTCGCTTTCCGGTAGCATAACATGTACCCGCGGCTACAACTGACACGAAGAGAACTTAGTTATGCAAAGGATTTTAGTTCAAAGTCGCGAGTCACTGTCATTTTATGACACTGGCATTTGATCGCCAGTCTGTCGCTCCATTCACGCGCAAGTTGTGCTGCCAACTAGCGACAACGCATGAAGTCGCGCAGATCTGACTTTTGTCACGCCAGTCACGCGTAAGACGTGCTAGCCGTGCAGGTCGGATTCAGGCTTTGGGCATCGATTAAATAAGCGCATCACACACTTGAACGGAATCGTAGCGGTCGACCATAGACAAAAACCAGCTGTAAGTAAGAAAAAACCGGCCAAGAGCGTGTCGGGCCACGCTCAGTGTAGGGTTCCGTAGTTTTCCGTCCGTCACAGTAAGTGTCCCCACTTAAGAGTTAAAATAACACCGCCATCAGGATATGACATGAGCGTTCCACGTACATCTACATCTATCGGCAAATTAAGTAAACTATTGCGCGCGAACTTAAAGTATGGAAGATGATTTTTATGGGATAATTCTTTATTGCGTGAGCCGATTTTCACCGTTTTTACTTTATTTGAAAGCACGTCATTTCATTGTGATTTTGTAGAAATTACAGGTACAATAAACACCTGCTTATACGGTTATATTACAAACTTAGTTCAGAAATTATATTGTAATTTTTTTTCAAAAACTATTCAACCTATCAAGTTCAAAATAATTTTCCTAGAAAGTTTTTATAAAGTTCTACTTATGAGATTTTTTTCATATTTTTAAAACTTATGGTTCAAAAGTTAGAGGGGGGGGGACACATTTTTTTTTACTTCTGGAGCGATTATTTCCGAAAATATTAACATTATCAAAAAATGATTTTAGTAAACCCCTATTCATTTTTCAATACCTATCCAACAATATATCACACGTTAGGGTTGAAATGAAAAAAAAAATCACTCCCCACTTTACGTATAGGGGAGGTACCCTAATAAAACATTTTTTTCCACTTTTTATTTTACCACTTTGTCGGCGTGATTGATATACATATTAGTACCAAATTTCAGCTTTCTAGTGCTAACGGTCACTGAGATTATCCGCGGACGGACGGACGGACGGACGGACGGGCAGACATGGCGAAACTATAAGGGTTCCTAGTTGACTACGGAACCCTAAAAACCAAACCTCCGGCTGAATTTTGTCTACTACACTCATAATATACAAAACTCAGTCACAATAAACACCGGAAGTTGGGTTGTTTCCGATTTCCGGCTGATTATTGTCTATGATCGACTGAATGCCGCTCAATTGTGATGCACCTTAAGTATATTAAGAAATCATTTTTTTTATAAGCTTTTATTTAACTCACAGTGTTTGAAGTAAAATACAGTCAGTCACAAAATCGTAATTGTCAAAAACCTGAAAACTGATTTAAAACTAATTCCTTCTAACCGATGTTAGAATAAATAATAAGTATTTAGATGATTGTCTAATTAAAAGTACAGTCAGCCACAAAATCATAAACTGTCAAAAACTTGTAAACTGATTTAGAACCTCTTCCTCCTAACCGATATTAGAGTCGTCTTAATACCCTAAGTATATCAGATGATAGTCCACAGAAAAGTACAGTCAGTCATAAAATCGGATAATGTCAAAAACCGGTAAACTGATTTATAACCTCTTCCTCCTAACCGATATTAGAGTCGTCTTAATACCCTAAGTATCAGGTGATTGTCTACAGAAAAGTACAGTCAGTCATAAAATCGTATAATGTCAAAAACTTGTAAACTGATTTAGAATCAATTTAGAATCAAAATAATAAGTATTTATATGATTGTCTAAATAAAAGTACAGTCAGCCATGAAATCGTATAATGTCAAAAACTTGTACTTAAACTGATTTAGAATCAATTTAGAATCAAAATAATAAGTATTTATATGATTGTTTAAATAAAAGTACAGTCAGCCACAAAATCATAAACCGTCAAAAACTTGCAAGCTGATTTAGAACCTCTTCCTCCTAACCGATATTAGAATCGTCTTAATACCCTAAGTATCAGATGATTGTCTAAAGAAAAGTACAGTCAGCCGTGAAATCGTATAATATCAAAAACTTGTAAACTGATTTAGAATCAAAATAATAAGTATTTATATGATTGTCTAAATAAAAGTACAGTCAGCCACAAAATCATAAACCGTCAAAAACTTGCAACCTGATTTAGAACCGCTTCCTCCTAACCGATATTAGAATCGTCTCAATACCCTAAGTATCAGATGATTGTCTGAAGAAAAGTACAGTCAGCCATAAAATCGTATAGTATCAAAAACTTGTAAACTGATTTAAAACCAATTCCTCCTAAGCTATATTAGAATAAATAGTAAGTATTTAGATGATTGTCTATAGAACAGTACAGTCAGCCTCAAAATTGGGCCGCCACTAAAGCCACACTACAGGCAAGAACGCATCGAGCCCAAGATCGACCGGCTAAAAGAGCACAGGGGAAAAGCGTCCACATCGTCACGTCCCTCAACCACGAGGATCAAGCAAAGAATGCAAAAAAACGCGATATAAATTCAAGGGATCCTTATACAAGAAACGTGTTATTTTTCGTTTTGGTACGGAACCCTCCGTGTGAAAGTCCGACTCGCACATGGCGGGCTCTTAAATAACCGATTCACAGGCAGTCTTTAATTATACCCATCATTGTTTATAATTTTTATAAATCACCCATGACAACCATGCCAATGACACTCACTCACGGTGTAATCCAGTCTGGAATTTAGTAATCTAGTAATTCAGGTTACTTAAGTACTTGATTACTGAGGAATCAAGATTACAGTAGTGGTTTGCAATACTGATTCCTAAGTAAGTGATTACAAATGTAATCATAGTACAGTATTACAGTAATTTTGATTACCCAAGTAATCGATTACCGAGGAATCATGATTACTGTAATGTAATCGTGTAATTAATTCCAAAAGTAATCGGTTACGCCCAACTCTGACTGTGGGCCTAGGTCGATTTGTGTAAGATTGTCCTATAATAGTTATTAATTAATTAATTAATTATAAAGTAAAATTAAGACTGGATTATTAAATAAAATATTTTAAATTGCTGATTAATTTTAACTATAAATAATAAACAGTTCAGTTTAAGACTTCAGATTTTACTGTGATTTTATGCTAGGTTACTGGAGTACAGGTGGCGTTTTTAAAGACAAGTGTACTTCACTGTACTGTTTATTTATTTAAAGAAATTAACAACTTTTAGGGTAGTTCTGTTCTTAATTAACGAGACGAGAAACGGTGTCGCAAAACTGTCAAAAACCTTGATTCCCTTATTTTTAATAACTCAATAAAAATAATCCATAACAAAAAACAAATTATATTTTCGAAAAAAAAGGAACTCATTATTTTCTGAAATTGCCCGGTTACGTCAGATGTTTCATAAACTTTAAGTAGTGGTATTTAGTGAAGGCGCAACGCACACTTAACAGGCTGACAACACCCTTCGACAATGATGACAATTACCTTCAAATTGACTTTACTCAAACAGTGTTTTAGCTATAAAGGTGCGACCACACCGCTGTTTAAATTAAAATACGGCTACGTTACGGAATCGCAGTGACACATCGTATCCGCACCGTTTTAATCGCATGCCCCCCACACCGCTGCTTAAAATACGGTGACGCTACGGAATCGCAGTGACGCATCGTATCCGTACCGTTTTTATCGCATGCCCTCCATACCGCTGCTCGAAATACGCAGACGCAACGTGTACGCCCGTGACGTGCCCCATACTAAATATTTTGACGCAGCTCAATGTCTGCGTATTTCAAGCAGCGCTGTGGAGAGCATGCGTTAAAATCGTGACGTTTACGGCACGTCATTGCGATTCCGTACCGTCAGCGTATTTTGAGCAGCGGTGTGGAGGGCATGCGATTAAAACGGTACGAATACGATGCATTACTGCGATTCCGTAGCGTCACCGTATTTTAAGCAGCGGTGTGGTCGCACCTTAACTCATTGTTTTGAGAAAGTAATAAAAAATATATAGTATTATTCGTTATATTTGGAAGAACTTCGTTGATTCCGATACACGATTGGACGAAATCGGCTCGATAGAAAATAATTCCAAAGTTACATCTTAAAATATGCTTTAAACAGTCGTATGTCTTTAGTTTCTTGACTTACGAGTATACGTCTGTAACTAAGGACAAAATTCCTCCGCACTAATACTAAAAACTTCGTTGATTTATATTTCTCAATTATTGCGTAGTTTTTTTTTAATTCATCATTTTGCAAAATTTGTAATGAGCTCCCATACTAATCGTAGCAGAGTGTTTCTCTTTCACTCGCGCTGAAAAAGATAGGGAGGGAATTTAGCTGTTGTCAGCCCCATCCCAGATCTCAGCTGCTGGGCTTCAGGGCTGAATTTACTGTGTGTATTGCGCCTTAATATGTTTTTTAACCATCTAACTCATGTAAGGATCCCTTTAAACACGCAATTTAAGGCTGCTTAAACATGCATTCGTAGCGTATTCGCTATAACAAATTGCACTTAGGAAATCTTTAAAAACTTGAACTTGTTGATGTTCAAACTAAATGATAAGTAAGTACCTATATACGTTGTTGTCATCATAAGCAGGTGCTTACGCAAATGCTCTTTTCACCTTAGCACTCACGAAAAGGGTACGGCTAAAATTATATTGAGTACCTACATAGTTCATTTTTTTCTCGTTGGTGATCTTTGAAGGATCTTTGCTTTGTTTTGTCTCTTCTGAATATAGGTGAGTTATTTTAAATAAGGTAGCGAGGAAAAATCTAGATCTACTTTTATGAGGTACTCTTAACTGAACATTGGTGAACCTTGTGTCTATTAGCATAAGGCTTACAATTGCTAGTTAATTTAACAGCGTGGAAGATGGTACGGTCAGCGCCAAAAATATGTTGACACTGTCGCACCTTACTCTTTTGTAAAAGGTTCAAAATGTAGGTATGTTTTTGCCACTTATGTTTGGTACTTTGATGTATTCAAATAAATAGATATTCAAAGTTTACCATTATTTTATTTCTTTTAATATGTACAAGTTTTTATTGTCCCGGCCAAGCGCGGTTTCGATGGGAGATTAGTTGCAAGAGAAAGCAGCTCGGGGTCGCTGCCTGGAAGACGTGGTGTATATGCACAACTTCGGCGCCAGCGTCGCGCGCCGCCATTGGTCCTTTAACGTTGCTGCGGTTGGCACAGGGCACCATCAGTGTTGCGAGCGCAAACATACTCCGGCACGCTGAAAGACTATCTTTCAGGCTTCATTTTCCTGCCTGGGCAGCGTGCATATATTCTGTTGAGTGCTCGCTTAACTAACCCTCTAGAGGTATTTATGTCTGCGACTCGTGGCACGCCACCTTTCCCGTAATATAGTTTGACAACTCTGCCCATGCGCCAAAGCATCGCCGGCAAGCCTTCCTCTTTAATGAGTACGAGCTCTCCGAGCTGTAGATCGCGTTGTCCCTCGCGCCATTTGTAGCGTTGTTGTAGTAGGGACACGAACTCCGAGGACCAGCGTTTCCAGAAGTGTTGAGGCAGCTGTTCGAGCCTTAGGAAGCGGTCCAGGCGATTCGGATTCTGGTCTTGAAGTGGCGGAGTTGGTAGCGACGTCAGCGGCCTAAAAATTAGAAAGTGCCGGGAGGAAGGGGGCAAAAGGCATTAGTAAGCTCTCCGTCTAAAATGGTTGAACTGGCCCCGCCCCTCTTGCTCAGTACCCCCGTATGATGTAGCCTCATACAACTCCTTAGGTGTCATTCATTTATGAAGTAAGGTAAGACAAGTTTTACAACCTTTTGCACTCTCCCACCCCCCGTAACAAAAATAAGAATTAAAATCCTCCTCTCGTAAGGAGAAGTGCGACATAGTCAAGTCCCTAAATCGTCTTACAAGAGTTTGAAGTGTTAAAAGGGAACAAATTCCGATTTTTTTTAATCGTATAGCTACTGGATATAGTTAGGTAGGCATTTCTTCTCTGGAGTAGTAGTAGTGGGAAAGTAGATGATGAAGAAAATCCAGTGAGTGTTGCGAGGTCCAGATGGGACAGTGCAGCTGCCAAGTTTGTTTCTTTTAGCACCACCCAGGGATCACGTGTAGGATTGTCTAAGGTGTTTCCTCGGACGCAGAGTAACATCGATCCCCAATTCCGGGTTAAAAATATCTTTAAGTATTGCCTTTTCAGGTTATAAATATATCTAACTATATCAGTGTGCCAATAATTTTCATATAAATCCATAAGATTGTTTCTGCATAATACATCTAGGTACATGCTTATACCTCCTCGTATTACATAAAACGATTCAAATAATGTAAAAATCAAAAATAAAACTTGTACGTTGTTCAATTATCACAGCAAACTTGCAACGGTTCTAAAGTAAACCGCAATGAAACGACGGATAAGAACCCATAAAAACACGTAAGTAATTAAGTATGGGACATTTCGGAGACTGCACAATTTTATTTGTGGGGATTAAACGTCATATTTCCAAAAATGGAATGGAAAATCTGATATTTTTACCGCAGACGAGCGGTTTTGCATATTAGGTCCTGAGAAACGTCATATAGGTATAGGTCCATAAGTATAGTATCTATTTATTACTTACTTGATTCCGTTCCGAAGCCCATTATGCCTCACCGTTCGTCGAAAATAACCGCACACGAAAGATTTATCGAGAGATAAGATTCTGTACGAACTGAATTTAGTTTAACCATAAACAGTCCAGTAAAAATCAAATCATTCAACCACATAAGTAGGTTTCATTTTTGACGAAGAAAAGATCTATTGCCTTTTTGATTTTGTAACTGCAATGCAATGTCTATCCATTATGAAATTCAATTGCAATCTTTAAATTCACTCGTCATCCTCGGTGTATTATCCCGGTTTTGTGAACCTTGGGTCCACTCAGCAACCAAGAATTGGCATAAAATTTTACAGAAGCGAACACTGATGCCATCTGTCCTCCATACCCGGAAGAGCAACTAGGCTTCATTAGGATTATGATTATGACCGGTTTCTTCAAAATGTTTTAATTCATTGAAAGGCGACTGATGTTAGGTAAGGTACTTATTAAGCTTCGAAAAACAAAGTGGTACGGGCCGGAGTTTGAACGGAGACCTCCGCTTGAAAGTCGGACGTTTTGCCTACCGCCAGGCTACCATCGCTCATTCTTTAAATTCACTAATATCGTGCTTCATCATCATCATCATCATTTTAAGAGCCTGACTCTTGTCGGTGGAGTAATCGCCATTCCTTTCTGTTCCGCTAATTCTTTTAGCTCTTGATACGTTATGACGTTGGCTTTTTTTTTGGCTTGATCTAGAAATGCACGTCTTGGTCTTCCTCGGTCTCTTCGTTTTGGTATTCTCCCTTCAATAATAGTCTTTAAGTAATCGTCATGCATGACGTATCAGGTGCCCTAACATATTTCCCCTTCTGTTTTCAATTGTTATAAGCAGGCATCTGTTCTCTCTCTCCATTCTTCTTATTCCGTCCATGTATTGGACGGAATAAGAAGAATGCGCCTAATCTTTCCCTATCACGCTGGGTTAATGTCCATCGCTTATACATAATATATTTTTTGTTAAAGGTAGGTACCTCAGTACCTGCCTACTTTGTTGTTGTTACTACAACATTGTTGGTAAACAGTTAATACTACGCAGGAAATATGATTATTCTCTCGACGAACAAGTTACGCAAATTGTGTGTCGTGTCTCCACCAATCAGAGACAAAGTTCGAAATAAGGTGATCATACTGATTATCATTAGTTCGGAACCAGTTTGCTTATTGTAAATTAAACTAATGGTTAATACCATGTTCCTAGGACTACTTACTAATTGATAATCCCGGCTAAACACCTACTGCCTAACATATATAGCCGTTATATTAACTATAGGTAAATCGTAGGTACAAGTAGGTATGATTGCCAGGTTTTGGTTGATAGTGTGGCGATGAGCATCACTCCGCAATTCGCATCTAAAACAAATAATATTGTATATTGTATTAATTGTTTACTTGTAGTAAAAATCTTTACATTTTGTTCTCGTAAGAACCGCCCACAATTTGTCTGCTTTGCCTTAAGGTTGGCTGGTAGAGTATGCCCCTTGGCATTAAGTACGCCTTTTGTACATCAAGATTTTACTTTGTGCAATAAAGTTTAAATAAATAAATATTTCAGTCTGTCAAGATTTATTACGGAGTCAACTTTTTACGCAGAATTTATGGTGCTGCTACTCAGAGGTAAATAAATAACGTTATAATTATAACCTGCTAAATGTAGGAGCACTATTAGTTAAGGTCATAATATAAATTAGATAAGTACCTATACGATTTTAAGCTAACATGCTCATTAACATTACAAAAAACTATTTAAAACGGGGTTTTTACCATGTATAAAAAAAACAAATACACATGGTAAATACCCCGTTTTAAATAGTTTTTGTAATTAGATAAATAGGTAATTACATTTACGAAGATTTATTTTTATTTATGTGTTTATTTAAACTTTATTGAAAAATGAAAAAAGAGTACAAAAGGCAAACTTAATGCCAAAAGGCTTTATCTACCAGTTAACCGTCGGGATACAGAGATTAAAATAAGGTAATAGGTGCGGGAAATTATTACAACCATGGAAGATTGACATAAAATTCAGGAAATGAAATACAAAATGTAACAAAAATACTGGTTATCCAGTTTAAGGGCATAATTGGTATCGTATTTCGACTAAGAAATTTTTTATCTTGACTCTAAATAGTAGTTTTCGATACAAGTGCGAGAAGTATGTCATTTTGCACGAGTACCGAGGTTACTTGGCCCGAGCCGATAGGCGAGGGTCAAGACTCGGGACGAGTGAAAATGACACTTCTGCACGTGTGTCGAACAACGTTTTTTAATACAATTGCGAAAAAACTACAATGAAATAATAGTAGATTGTTTGACAAGGGTCTAAAGTAGGCCATATTACCACCAGGTGGTCATTTTCCCGACCGAAGTGAGGGAAAATTGTTCGAGTGGTAATATGGCTTTTAGACCAGAGTAATGCATACAATGTTTCACTTCGATTGCGAGAAAATATCATAAAAATACTTATTATTTACGCACAATAACTAAACTAAGGTGAAATTATGGTATAACTTGACGGTCTTTTAATTTTTTTAACTTCTTTGACATAGATACAAAATATCAATACCGCGAATAAATGCCACAGACGACGGTATAATTACCTTCAGCTCCCTACGGGCCCAACCTCCTATTACACCTCCCAACACAACAGGTTGAGACCTACAAATTGCCATGTATAATAGCTGGTTTAACCGTTTAAACACACTTTAAAGCGTTTCCCAAAAAATTAAATCTTTTTTAATGATTGTGAAGTAGGAACTAAAAAACACCTCATGTTTTGAGAAATAAATTGCGTTTCCTGATTGGTCCATTTTAACATTGTTGTATTCTGAATGGTTAATATTAAATACAATGTTTTTTTTAAGGACTTACATTATTTACACAGTATACGCACCAAAAAAGTATCTAGCGTTCCGATTAACTCCGATATGTGTTGTGATTGGTGGATTTAATATAGTGAAGTGTTCTGATTGGTCAATTTAAAATGCAATATATCTGCAAATCGTGCGTAAAATCAAACTTTACGCACGATTTGCAGATCAGATTACTTTTTAGCACTAGTGCATAAAATCAAACTTTACGCACGATTTGCAGCTACATAAAGTAAACTTTTTGAGCAATTGTATTAAAAAATATTTTTTTGTATGGGGCACGTCGTCCCAGGCGGCCAACCCTCCATATAAAACAATTTTTTTTTTGCGTAAATTTTTTTTTCTTAGGTTTCATAATTAGAATAGGATACCAATTACGACCTTAACCGGATCACCAACATTTTTCTTACACCTTGTATTATAAAATTTTGTAAGATTATTAGTACAGTTCTCGCTACCATTCGGAATCTTAAAAATTCTAACACTTGTGATTTGTTTACCTAGCTTCCACTTGTTTCTGTAATTTCGGTGTATCCGGGAAAATACAGGCGTCATTAAGTGCGTATAGTTTTGACGTAAGATGCTCGTATAGACAATGATTGCCTATTAGCGGCAAATTGAGGTTACCTAAACTCGCGAAGCTTGATGGCACTTCGGAAGTTTCGGAACAGGTCTACGACGGGTCTACGTCAGTACCGCATTGGACATATTGATGATCACGTCTAGCTAAACCATGGTGGCCGAAGCCCCCTCTCCCTACAAATTGGCACGTCTAGACGTGGTGCGATAGGAAACTGAGTATACAGAAGAAAAAAAAATTGACGCAAAAAAAATTGTACACGTGGTCCAGTGGTCGTGGTGGTAGTGGTATTTTTCTTGGTTTTTAGGGTTCCGTAGTCAACTAGGAACCCTTATAGTTTCGCCATGTCCGTCCGTCCGTCCGTCCGCGGATAATCTCAGTGACCGTTAGCACTAGAAAGCTGAAATTTGGTACTAATATGTATATCAATCACGCCGACAAAGTGGTAAAATAAAAAGTGGGAAAAAATGTTTTATTAGGGTACCTCCCCTATACGTAAAGTGGGGAGTGATTTTTTTTTTCATTTCAACCCTAACGTGTGATATATTGTTGGATAGGTATTTAAAAATGAATAGGGGTTTACTAAAATCATATTTTAATAATGTAAATATTTTCGGAAATAATCGCTCCAGAAGTTAAAAAAAATGTGCCCCCCCCCCTCTAACTTTTGAACCATAAGTTTTAAAAATAAAAAAAAAAATCTCAAAAGTAGAACTTTATAAAAACTTTCTAGGAAAATTATTTTGAACGTGATAGGTTGAATAGTTTTTGAAAAAAAAAATACAAAATAATTTCTGAACTAAGTTTGTAATTTAACCGTATAAGCAGGTGTTTATCAACCTGTAATTTCTACAAAATCACAATGAAATGACGTGCTTTCAAATAAAGTAAAAACGGTGAAAATCGGTTCACGCAATAAAGAATTATCCCATAAAAATCATATTCCATACTTTAAGCTCGCGCGCAATAGTTTACTTAATTTGCCGATAGATGTCGCTGTACGTGGAACGCTCATATCATATCCTACATGGCGGTGTTATTTTAACTCTTAAGTGGGGACACTTACTGTGACGGACGGAAAACTACGGAACCCTACACTGAGCGTGGCCCGACACGCTCTTGGCCGGTTTTTTCATAATTTGAATACGATAGCAATAATGCTTTTTAAGGATCCCAGCATTTTTGTTACACCTTGTATACTATTGCCGCTAGTGGAGTCATGGTCTAATTAGGTAGTTAAATAATAGTTTTCGCCCGCTTAGTGCCGTAAAAAGAAGTCGTGAAATTACTAAACCCCCTTTTCGGTATTCCTGTATATGTATTTTGAACCCTCATGTCACTCCGGTGTGAAAAGGAAACTATGCCCAGTTGTGGTCAATTTACATTCAGCTGTTTTTTGCGTAAAGAAGAACGGACATCGAAACAAACATAAGTACAGTCGACTACAAACAAAAGTATCCACTTTTTCTCCTTGTAGTTGTAATAAAGTCCAAAAATGGATACCTACATCTTTTTGTAGTCGATACACGACTTTCATTCTTTACCAATCCTCTTTGTAGAAGTCTCTAGTAAAGGGCCCCTAGCAAACCAAAAATCTGGAGCCTCGAACTTGCATGTGGGTAGGTACAGGCAGCAACAGATGTGGATGGTTGCGATCAAAATGATCTTGACACGCTTGTTTTCTTGACAAAAGTTGTGTACAGTCACCGGCAATATATATCTTTCTACACGAAGGCCGCCAAAATATGTGACACACTCTTATTTATAGGAACGTGTCACATATTTTTGCGGCCTTCGTGTAGGAAGATACTATTGCCTTGCCCGTGACTGTACCTAAGCTCATTATAAAACTCGCCGTTGGGACAATACAAATACAACCACTCACCTACTTGCTTTGCAGACTGTAGGTACATGCATTACAAATATAGGGACCCTGCGCGTTGGAGCGTCTGCCAACTAAACGAAAACTGAAACTTCTCAACTCCATTAGAAGGTGCTACCTCCATCCAATCCAACATGCCTCCAAATTGCTCCAACATTCGACTCGCGTACCCTTGCATTGCACTGCACGGTGATTGCACGTTATAGACCCTGCAATCTAGTGAACTAATTTGGCAACTTACATGAGTCATTTGAACTTCGCGCGCCAATAAATAGGGCCGTCCTCAGTTTACGCACGTTCCCCTTTATTCGGTTCAGAGCAATGACGCGTAGTCAAAGTGTCCAAGAGGCAACCAGATGGCAAGCGGTATTTGAACTCCCGAAGTGATGAGTATGTATGACTACCTACAACACAAAAACATGACAAAACAAAATGCGCTTACCGGGATCCGTATCCTAGACCTTCATAGCGGTCCCTTTCGAATAAAAGCTGTTAAGTTATGATGATTGGAGGCCAATTCATGACATTGTAACTAAATGACCAAATTCCTTTCCAATAGTCGTCATCCCTGTTTTATATTTGAATATGATTTCAATTAATTATTTTCAAGGCTAGTTCGGTGGAAAATAGACTCGATCGATGATTTATTTAGGCGCTTCATTCGATAAGTTAAAGCATGCCATTTCAAACAGGTTTTTTTTTCAAAAATGTTGTTTTCAACCGACTTCAAGATTTCGAAGGATTTTGTGTTCACCGATTATTCGAAGAGGGCTGGAGCGATTTGCAAAATTCTTATTTTTTTAAAGAGTGTACTTCACAGTTGGTTTCATTGTAACTAGGTCAGCATCTGATGATGGGATCCTGAAGAAATCGAGGGAACTCTTCAAATATTATAGGCAGTTCTATAGTAATTTAAATATTTTTTTACGGTAGCTTGGGCAATTTGGGCATTTCCTTTCGGAAAGGTGGAACCTAAGTGAAGTCGGTTCTTTTTTGTTTAAAATTATTTTATGGTTCAGATTTACGTTCTTCCATTTTACCCATTACCTAACATACAAAAAAATATAGTCAGCATTCGGCTCTCATCGGTAAAGGGCAACGTATTGCTTAGGATCACGTTAGGGTAGGACCCCTATTTCTGTGGCACTTTTGCGTGCTGACTGTATCTCTGTATTATATGAGTTCAATGACTATCTCTTATGGTTTCAGACCTTCGTTTTGCTGGTCTGCCACTGACCATTGAGTAACATCAACAGCATTTGCCTATATCCATTCAATACATATAAGTTGGCAAACTGAGTGACTGCTCGTAGTGGCGATTGGTGGCTGATCCGGAGCGGCGTCCGTATCAAATCAAACAGACGTAAACGTACGGAAGTGGCCTCAGTGAACGCTGCGCCAACCCCTTGGAAGCTCGACGCAACGCTGGTTACACCGCTGGACGCTTGCCATTGCCACTAAGGCCGTACACTTAAAAGTACCTAGGATAATCGTTTGAGCTTCAAGATGGCTGCATCGTCTTTGGAATAGTTTTTTGTTTTTTGCTCATTTACGTAGTTCAGTGTGTAATATTGATAGCTTATTGTGCGGTGACCTAACGAACAAGTGTGCAGCTAATGAAACATTAGTCCCAAAACGCGCGTAACCACCCTTTAGTTTGAACAATCGGTTATCCGGGGTCTCGGCCACCCACGTGTTTGTAAGGAGGCTATCACTTTACAATCAACAAGGCTTAACCAAACAACGTTGCTTTTATTTTATTTTACCAAGAACGAATAAAATCATAAGTACACCCTGACATTGGTTGGCAGAATTCATCTCGCTAAAATAGGCGAGGAGTAAAAGCCATTAATAAAAAATAAAAAAAGTACCTATCTACACGATATAGAGGATTCTGGATCCACGACGTACGGGCTCTAAATATTGCAGATAATGACTAACACACAGACATACACAAACAACAAACATACAATATAGTTTTATTTGCTCTGGTATGAGCCAGAATAACAAACGATCAAGATTAACGCCTTACCGATGATAATAGCAAATTCACGTCAAATATTCTTTGCTAGCATCTTGGCTGTAAGCATATGAGTGTTTCAGGTTTCTCTTTTACTAGAGGTGACCTTAGGGGTGGCGAACGGGGCAGTCGCTCCAGGCCGCACTTGCAAGGGTCTCCTAACAACCCGATCAAATTTTTACAAGGGTTTCGCGAAGGTTAAGGCCACCCCTGCCTTTTTATTCCACAACAAATACCGAACAAGAGCATATATCCCACCTGAAGGTAACCGCAGCTTATGAACACTTTCAGCTACAGAGGTGTCACAAGCATTTATTTAGCTTTAAAAACAAATATTTATTATTTGCTTTAACACTTTCGCAACCGGGCAAACTTTGGAACAATACCCCAGAAACCGACAGAACCCGCTAGGCGGGCTACGACGTGCAACGCAATGCCGCACGCCGCGTGCCCGGCATCTGAGCAAACATTACGAGTGCCTACCAGGCGGGTTCTCAGTTGCGAAAGTGTTAACCTTCGCGCTTCGAAGTCATCCCTCAGCACCAGTGCGCGATATCACATCTAAAATATTACTGTGCGCTCTAGCCTCAGTGGCACGATTATTCTGTCCGATAGATGGCGGGCAAAGGGCTATACAAAGCTCTTTTGCCACCACACATCAGCCCAAATTGGCCCAGATAGTCTGTAGGATTCCAATTCTATAATGATGTGAGGTTCATGAACACTTACAATGTAAACTATGTAACTATTAAACTTTACTATATATTTGAAAAACGGGTTAACAAGTATATAATCGATTAGAAAAACAGAATTTAAAACAAATAATATTATACTAAGTATCTAAAGCTAATAACTTAACAAGCTAGGGCTGACAGGTACCCGGCGTAAATGTTCCGAAGATGCTGCCTGCGTTGCCTCGCTGTATCGCAAGCGATATTTGCTGCACCAAGTATGCACTGGACCTAGGGTCGCCACTTTTGTCCCTTAGACACCGTCCTAGACTTTTAATAAAGGACTTGGCTTCGGCGCACCAAGGGCCAGAAGTCTCTACCGCCACTGGAACAAAGTTGTAGGCCGGCTCTAAATTGGAGTACTTGGCGTGCTTTAATTTAGCTGCGTTTTCGGCGGCGGCTCCAGCTTTGCGCACCGTGTGATTCATGTGTGAAGGAGCAAAAGTGCTCACGCATGTCGCGTCCCAAATGAGGCTGCGTCCTCGTGCCCATGGGATCAGTGTTAAACCGTCTGGTCTTTTTCCATCGGTCCTATTTAGACCCTGGGGTTCTAAGGCGCAAGGCACATTTACGGACACCAGTGCGCGACGTATAATGTCGTTAATAGACTGATGTCTGGGGAATCGGCCAGCACAGCGAACGCAGCTCAGCCCATGGTGGCCATTTCTTTCGACTGTGGCTCCCCAAACACACTGGTGGGGTTCACATACAGCACTGCCCAGTCTTAGTGCTACGCCTACACGAAGGGAATCGTTATCTAGGAGCGTGCCTAGGTGCGACGATGGTAGTGCGTGTAGCCATGCTCCGGATTCAGGCAGAACTACCGCTTTCAATCGAGCCGCATCGACGCCCACAGTGGCTTCAAGTAGACCGTCATAAGTTTTTTTACTTAATATGTCGTCCCAGGATCGTTGAAGCTTGAGATTATCAGGCCGTGCGTCGTTTGGACACCTAACCTTCCACTATGTAACTAACTACCCATACTATTTAATCCCATACATATTTTGTCCCATAATATTTATTTATTTACCTATACATCATGAAAATCTTGGAGTTCAAAGGAATACATAGCAATGGGCAGTTATAATGCGACGTAAAATTTAATATAATTATTGCCATGAAAGAAAACAAAATTGTGTCCAGAACACTAGTCAATGTAATTGAAATTTGGAAAGAAAACTAGATATGAATATAGCATAAATTTTACTCCTTAAAATATAAAACATTTCTCATCAGAGACAGTTCAGTCCCAAACAATCTCCCAGGAATGGTGCATTATAATAACTTATCAACTAAAACTTGGTCAGTGTTACACATAGATCCCAACCCACAACAGCAAAAATAGGATTCCGAACCCAGAAAATAGAGCCGCGACGAGCGACAGGAGAAGTTCTTTAAACAAGTCCCTGTTGCCTTTAGAGCTTGTGACTTCATACACGAAGAACCAAGCCGTGAAGAAGATGCCGATGCCAAGCAGTAGCATTGTTAGGTGCGGGAAAATCGCCGGGTTTATCGGCGAGGCGTAGCGCACCATAGATTCGATTTCCAACTAGAAAGAAAGTAAAACAATCAGTCTTATACTTCAACAGTAATTACGTACGTGAAAATCATGTAAAAGAACAACTTACAGTCATTTTAATGCAGTTTTTATGGGCTTTTAATTCAGGCAAAATACACGAAGCACGACACGAATGATAATTGTCAATCGCCGGCCAAAGAAAAGAAAGGAAACGTCAGCGTTTAAGGTACTTTTCATTTCACGCAGTATGTAGAAAATGCAGAAATACGAATATTGTTTGTTTACGGATTCAAATTGAAAAACAACATTAGTCTTAAAAGTTAGTAGTTGAAATAAAAATACTTTAACTGAATTGTATCAAACGTATGAAAATAATCTCGAGGTAATATTTATTCAGTTTAAATAAAGCCGTGCGTGTATCGGAATGGTTCTTACAGGGAGTGCGTTCATAATTCGCGATAGTTTGTTACGAACTAAGGTAAATACATGCTATAATGATTAGTCCTCTTATTCTTTTTGTAAATTTTTTTTAAAAATATAAAGTTTTTTTCTGGAGTTAGATTCAAAATGTTAATTATATCAGATCTTTTTGAAAATTAAATGCAGCTGAACGAAGACTGACTTGATTGACTTGACAGGTGACGCTGACAGTGACAGCTGATTTCTCTGTTTAGTCTGTTTATTTCGTTCATTCATGTTTCTATTTCCATTGTATTTTTCTTATAAAACGCATTTATAACCAAAATGCTTACTTAAATCAAAGTGCTGGACATCCCGGAACAATGTCGTCACAATGCTTTATCATGAACATGGACCAAGGGCCACAGGGCCACTCGAGCGACGCCAAACCACCAGTGAAGGACAAGTTGATGTCGTATGAAGAGAAATCTGTGGGGTCCACGGCCTTCTTCAAGTGCGAGGCGTGTCCGTACATGGCGCTTGCCGAGGATGACATCAAGTTCCACTTGTTCACGGCGCACCCTGAGCTTGCAAAGAGCAACGGCCTCGCAGACAACATTCACATCAACTGCCCCGGTTGCTCGAGCATATTTGACGCAGAAGAGACTCTACGGAATCATCTGCGCAACCATCACAAAATGGGTATCAAAGACGTCAAGAAAATGGTCAAAAGCCTCGTCCAACTCGCTCTTAAGAATGCGAAACTAAAAAAAGAAGACAACTCGAGCTTATCTGTGCCTCAAGAAGCTGACGTAAAGATTCCACGGGTTATTGAAATAGTCCCTGATATTGTTAATGCTAATAATGAATCTCTGCCTAAAGGTGTTGCCTTCATATCTGTTGATGAGCTACAGAAGATGAGTACACCAAATTTTGAAAAGGTTGATCCTAAGGAAATCATACAAGAAGCCAGTATAAATATTGTGTATACAAATCCAACTCAATATGTCAATGTAACTAATGCCGTAGCACCAGTGACAGCTTGTAACGTCTTACAAGTCTCCAGTGTTACTCCAGACTTGATCTCGTCTATCCAGCCTAGAATATCCATAGATAACAACATCAACCAAACCATAGACAACCTGGAGCCTGTAAACAGGTTCGGCAGGCCGGGGAAACGAAAATATAAGCCTCTGATATCAACCGATAAAACTGTAGGTCAAGAGAAAAAAGATCCCGATTTGTTTGATCATAAAAAGCAGTTGTGCTCAGTCAATAACTGCCGGTTTCGGTTGAAAAGTGATGAAAAACTAGCGTACCATAGGAAATGCCACTTTAAAACCATATTTAAATGCCCAGAATGTGCAATGGTGTTTGTAGAAGTAGAGGCAATGCACACACACCTCTGGAAGACCCATGAAATCGATATGGAGATGCCGACGTGTGAGATATGTGGGTTTAAAACATATAAACGGAGCCGGTACAACCAACATATGAAGTGCCATGGAGATGTGAAAGCTTATGCATGTAAGTTTCAATCACAGTTGATATAAAACCATTTGCAATCACACAGAAAAAGATTATTAATACGTAATTCTGTGCTCTTGTTAGAATGGCTAAGTTTTTAGTTTAATTTGAGCTACCCAGAAGTTATAGAATAAAAACAAATATTCAAATTTTATTGTGGAAGTTTTTAATAACATTATTAATTTTAGACTTCAGTTGCTAGGCTTTCTGTCTTGTTGGAGTTTTTGTATATGTTTAATTAAAACAGAACTCTTATCTTAACATGGTTATCACTTTGGCACCGCTACCAGATGGATGAACAAGAAATCTCGCAGCAGTGTGATAACCGCATAACCTTTTTTGCTTCAAACCCACTCAGCCTAATGTCAAACATATATCAATAAATTCTTCTATTCCTTATGTCCGATGTTATGAAATAACTTATTTATGCTATGAAATAAATTAATTATCCTTATAAAATATCTGATTCCAAATTTCAGGTCAGGTTTGCCCTAAAACCTTCAAAAACGCTAACCAGCTCTCAAAGCACCGTACGTTCCACAAACAGGACCTAGCGCACCAATGCTCCATCTGTCCGCAGCGGTTCCTCAACAAGCGGAGGCTGAAGCTCCATGTGTCTGCTGTTCATGAGAAGCTGAGACCATTCAAATGTTGCCATTGTGATTATACTGCGTCTAGGAAGGATGAAATGAAGGTCCATTTGAGGTCACACACTGGTGAGTGCCAAGATCTTCATTTTATGTTTATTAATACATAACTAGTAATCCATCTCGAACTGACAACTCGCGATTTACTTGCAAACGTGTTGACCAATATAACAAGGCCCTTATAGTGATTTTTCCGCGCCTTCTAGCTTCATAACCCCTTAATCGATCCTGCTCATAAACGGACTCTCAAATTGTACTTATCCCCGCTACAACCCCAAATTTCATAAAGATCAGAAAAACGATACTAAAGTTACCGCGGAACAACTATTCAAAATCAAAAAGCCATCGAAATGCACAGACGTCTAGGTAGCCAGCTGACAGTTCCGTTGTGACCGAGGTTGACTGTAAGAACTTCAATTCGCTTGCGCTCTGCTCGTTCGATAATGTTATGATGACATGGAAGAAAAGATAATTAGTTATCTTACCTTGTGTTATCTTTAGATACAGTGAATAATCATTTTAAAAACTCGCAATATTTTCGCAACCACGAATTTAACTATCCTGTATGGACCCCCTTCGGGTTAAAGCCTCCTCCAATGCGTTCCATTTCACTCTATCTTTAGCAATCTCTAGCCAATTAGTTCCTGCAACTGTAGCTATTTCGTTAGCCCATCTGGCACACGGCTTGCATCATCTTCTGGTACCTTTGGGCCCAGGCCACTTTACGGCTCTTTGGGTCCATCTATACTACATAGCGATGTTTTAATCACTGTATTGGAGCTACTTAGAGAACCTGAAAACAAATATGCTAATACGACAGATGTAATAACATAAATAACCTTTCTCTACACTTATTAAACAGAAGTTGATTTATAAAGCAAACAAGAGCTTATCCAAATTTTCACGATTCAAGTTTTCTACATCTCTATACTGACTATAGACTAATTAACTCAAGACCCCGCATAGCCAGGCGACTCCCGCTGCCACGCTCGAAGTAATTTCACTCTATAGTAAGACACTAATTATTGGAAGTGACAGTAAACTCTTACGCCCCACGGGACCATCGCGCGTTCCCTGTCTAGCATTGCGTGTTCCCCTCCCGCACCCCTTCTTTTCGGCAGCTTATACTTCGTTTTTTTGAGATTAGAAATTGAGTAAACATGGAAACAGTAGTTGCCAACCTGTTCTAAATGTTCAATTTAAACACACTGCAAGCACACCAACAGAGGATTAGTTAACATGATTAAGAGTTCATATTTGTGAATAAATAATAGCAATTTGCAGATTAAATAATCCAACACAACAATAAATACACAATTTCGTTTTAGATTTTGTATGTCAACGTTAGAGACACGTGAAAAATGAAAAACTGACCTGACAGTGACGCACGTACGTTCTAAAACGAAAACTTAAGATCTAGTTTTTTTTTATCAGTATTCACGAAAATTATTTCATTGACAATCATAATATGCACTTATTAATCAATTTTCGTAAATAAAAATGCGTCTAAACGTTATTTAATAGTTTTATTATATAACTAGCTGTGCCCGCGGCTCCGCCCGCGTGGAATTTGGTCTTTGTCAGTAAGCGGCTAATTCACCCCTAATTTCTCTCCCTCCCCCTGGAGGAGGAACTACCACTAAATAAAAGTACATTCCAAAATCAATAGCTTTTTCCGTCCTTATTAAATTTTTTGACATGGTTTAAACGACATAGAATAGTAGGTGTATATCGGACGATACAGTACCATTTTTGTATTTATACGTCCTTGACTGTACCTATTCATATCATGTCCATGGTAAATATCATCCAAATAGATCCTCCAGTCAAATCAGTCTAAGAAAGAAAGGTAAGAACAGGCGCGGTTGCAGCCTAAAATGGGGGGGGGGGGAGTTAACTATGAAATTGGGGGGGTCATGTCCCATGTAACCCCCCCCCACCCCATCGGACCGCGTCTGGGTAAGAAATATACACATAAAAATCCATACTTCATATCATAACCTAACCACTTATTAAGGAATATACTAACAACGAATTTAGGTCTAATATTAGTTAGAAGACTTAGGGCCGGTTGCACCAAACAGTCTGTTAACGTCAACAATATCATTTAAAAAATCTTGTATGAAAAGTTTGACAGTTTTCTATGGGATGACAGCTCCGTCGACATACTTAATGTTGATGAGTTCGTTAGTTGTGCGTGGTGCAACCCACCCTTAGAAGTAAGATTAGAGAAAAGGAGAATGGTTGTCAAAATCGTGAGGCTGAGTATTTACATGCACTGTGCAATATGTGGCAATTAATTTATTGTCGTTTAATTTTGTTGTACTATTAAGTCAATAATTCATTTAGATTTGTTGATATCCGTACCCCCACTTCTAAACTTATAGTTAATTTGGCAAAATCCTTCCTAAGTGGATTATTAATGTCACAACGTATTAATTTCAGCGCCATCTGTTAGTTATGCAGGGTACTCGTTAGTCTTAGGACATATTTGGAAAAAAGTTTGCACCTCCTTCCTAAGTAGCGCCATAAGATTCAGGTGCAAAATTAACTCAATCGAGTGTAGTGGCTAACCCCCTTTTAGGGTTTGAATTTTTATAGCCTACCTATACCTGGCCGGGGATTTTCTTGATAATTGGAATTAGTAATCCTTATCGGGTGACTTCTGGGATAACAATGCAAAAAAAAACGGCCAAGAGCATGTCGAGCCATGTTCAGTGTAGGGTTTCGTAATTGCCGCCCTGTTAAAAAACATCCGTTCCAAAGGTCGTTTAATCTAAATATATAAAAGTAGAAACTGACTGACTGACTAACTGACTGACTGACTGACTGACTGATTGACTGACTGACTGACTGACTGACTGACATATCAACGCACAGCCCAAACCGCTGGTTCTAGAGATTCCAAATTTGGCACGTAGGTTCCTTATAAGGTCTAGGGGTGCACTAAGAAAGGATTTTTTAAATTTCACCCCCTGAGGGGGTAAAATGGGGATCCAAAGTTTGTATGGCGAATCAAGATTTGTTTGATTATTTTATTCGAAACTTCACAGGAGTATTCCTAACGATAAATGAGTAAACACGTGTTTCAGGTTTTTTGAAAATTCAACCCCTAAAAGGGGAAAATGTGGTCACAAAGTCTGAAAATCAATATGGGTATCGTATCCTTTTTGAGTACTTTGACAGACAACTCAAAAACAGCTGAACCGATTTTATTAAATACTAGCTGTGCCCGCGGCTCCGCCCGCGTGGAATTCGGTCTGTGTCAGTAAGCGGCTAATTCACCCCTAATTTCTCTCCCGCTACCCTGGAGGCGGAACTTGAAGCAAAGTTGACAGATGGATACGCTAGAGGACAGTAGTCCTAATAAAATATTTTACAATTACCACTAAATGAAACTACACTCATAAATGAATCCTTTTTTTTATTAAATTTTTTTGGCATGATTTAAACGACATAGAGAGTATAGTAGGTGTATATCGGACGATACAGGACCACTTTTGTTTTTATACGTTTATGTCTACTGCAAATATCATCCAAATCGATCCTCCCGTCAAATCAGTCAAAGCATGAAAGGTAAGAACAGGCGCGGTTGAAATGGGGGGGGGGGGGGGGGGGGGGTCACAAATGCAGAAATGATTTTTTTCTATTTGAGGTGCACTTGGAGGAGGGAGTTCCATGACCCATGCAAATTTAACTCAATCGAGTGTAGTGGCTACCCCCCCCCCCCCTCCCTTTTAGACGTTGAATTTTTATAGGCTACGTATAACCTGGCTGGGGATTTTCTGGAATTGGAATTCGTAATCCTTAAGGGGTGATTTCCGGGATAACAATGCAAAAAAAAACCGGCCAAGAGCATGTCGGGCGATGCTCTGTGTAGAGTTTCGTAGATGCTGCCCTGTTACAAAACATCCGTTCAAAAGGTCGTTTATTTGGCGGAGCTTACGTCATTTTACTATTCGGCACTTCCTTTCACTATGCGTTTTTGACTAATAATTCAAAAACGGCTGGACCGATTTTATTCAATATTGTTTTTATTGAAAGTTCTTATCAGGCCTCACCAAATTTCAGCTTTCTAGTGCGAACGGTAACTGAGCTAGACCGCGGACAGACGGACGGACATGGCGATATAACTGTCACGTAATAAGGCCTAATTATGTACAGAAGCATACACTGCTTTACCTACACACATATTAAAAATCCATTGAAACCATTAGAATGACCGCCATTACACCGCCATGACCAGCACATTACAATGTGCATTGTAATGAACGTCAGAGAAAAATAAAATACGTGAGTGTCGTGGAAAGTATGTGAATCGAGTGCGATTGGAACGAAGTTATGTTATTTAATTTTATTTCATTTTGACTTTTTTTCGTAAATTTTGTGGTTTTAATTTTGCATTTTTTTGAAATTTTGGATGATTTGGAAATTTTGAAAATTTTAGAAATTTTGGAAATTTTTGAAATTTTTGAAATTTTTGAAATTTTGGAAATCTTAGAAATCTTGGAAATCTTGGAAATTTTGGAAATTTTGTCATTTTTGACATTTTTAAAATTCTCGACTTTTTTCACTTTTATCACTTTGTCACTTCTTAATTTCACTACTCAAATTATCTCCATACTCATTTCTATCTAAATCGTTTCAGCGGTTAAAAATTCTCCATACAAACTTTCAACGCCATTTTCACCCCCGTCAGGGTTGATTTTCGGGATTAAAACTATATATTATCCTTTACCAGGACTCAAACTATATCTATACAAAATTTCATCAAAATCCGTTCAGCCGTTTTCACGTGATGCGCGGTCAAATAAACAGACAAACAGATAAACAGACAAAAATTCTAAAAATTGTTGGAACGTGTTCTGTTATCGATTCTAAGTATCCCCAGCCAACTTTATTTCGATTATCTTCCATGTACAGACTTTCGACCCTCTTCAGCTTTATTATATGTATAGATAGATACTAAATAATAAAGCAACTGTCTTAGGTGATGGTAAAAGATTTGATGGACTACGAGGTGGCTTTTCTTGTTGTATGCCACTCGGGCCTGCCTCTGATTGCTCCATAACCCTCCAACCAAACGCACAATAATAGAGCAAGCAAATACCTTTACTTAAATAAGAATCACAATAAGCTTTAAACATTAAAAACTATCCAGCTGTGGCTGAGAGATACTAATGAATGACAGATGACGAGAGAAAATATTTTTAAAATCGAACCATCCGTTGCGAACCTCTTCTTCTCTAGGTATTTCATTGTGCAACATTCACAAGAACATTAACAATGATATAAAATAAAATATTTAATGCATATAACAACTACCAAAATATTGTTAAATACTCAATATAACATTTACAAATACGTAGGCATGGCTTTACTATAAATACAAATATATTTAAGTATGTTTAATGACGGCGTAGGCACTTTGACAGTTGTGACATTTATCGTGCCTAATACAGAACTGTACATCGTTCTGTCAACGTTTTTCTAATCTCAATAAAAACGAAGTATAGGTTAGAGATATCTTGTATATGGCGCCAACGCAAATACTCATGTCTTGTGGGGCCTTTA
This sequence comes from Pammene aurita, assembly GCA_947086415.1. NCBI lineage: Eukaryota > Metazoa > Arthropoda > Insecta > Lepidoptera > Tortricidae > Pammene > Pammene aurita. The sequence continues at coordinate 48,446,417 of OX352291.1, read as the reverse complement.
CCAATGATTATGGATGACTCTGATTAAGTTCTAAGTAATAACTGTAAAATTGTATCAGAATAAAGACTACCATAATCATTATGATGTCAAAATCAACACTCATTATTTAAAAAATGCTGATGACATCTAGTACCCTTATTTTTAGCCTTTCGGGCGTAGCGGAGACCTTCAGCAGTATGAAGGGGTGATAATTTTAAGTAACGAAATTAAAGTACTTGCCATGTACTTGCTAATTGTAATACTTATTCTATTTTAGGCGACAAGCCCTATTCCTGTGACCAGTGCAGCTACCGCGCCGCTGACCACAACGCCATGCGACGCCATAAAAAACTACACACCAAAGAAGTTGTATACAAATGCAAGCATTGTCCCTACAGCTGCATACAGTCCACCAACTTCGCCTCTCACATGATCTCTAAACACCCCAACGTCACTTCAACTGATGTCCACAGATGCCCATACTGTGCCTTCAAAACTGTCAGCAAAGATAAGTACTTAACCCATCTCACTACTCACACAGATAAAGAAGGAGTACAGTTGTTAATAGAAATGACGAAGTCGAAAAAACTTGCATGGACTGTACCAAGTGGAACTACGGAGAAAGTTGAAGAACCGGCTAAAGTAAGTGAAGAGAGTAAGGAACAGAGCCATAAAACTGTCAATGATATTCCTATAGAAGTGTATGATTGCGATAGTTTGTCTGAAACCTTATCACAGAACTTTTCCAAAAGTTACTGCGCGAATTCTACAAATGAGAAACAACAGACAGAATTTGATCCACATGTTATAGTTACAGATCTTAGTAAAGACGATAACAACTCTGACTGTCTTATCTCTGAGAGCTCCAATGATACTTTAATGGACAGACAGTATACTACGCAGCATACGCTTCAGAATCTAACATATGATGCTACTCAGGCTAATCTACACTATATAAATACTCCTGTAGCAATGGAACAAACTTTATGCCCAAACAGCACTGTGAATTCTCTTGTGTCAAATCATTCGGTCATTAACAGTATGAACAATAATATCATGGCTAATTTCCCCATCCGACTCCCCCCAGCACAACTATCCATGCAAAACATTACTTTAAACCCTGTCCACAAAATATCGTTACCTATGACGAAAGTCACAGGTCCTATTATTAGACCAACACAGATATTACCAGTACCATCTTCAAGCAATTCTCCAGTCAATCTAATTGAGTTTGACGGAATGCCCAGAAAAAAACCGAAAATATCAGTGAAAAGTAATCTGATTTTAAAAGGTCCTGATCAAGAAAATATGTTTCATTCTCAGCAGAAAATGGCGTTTAAAAGATTAGAAGATAATGAGAGATTTGGACTAGGAGCGGTCACTTTTAATAATCTAATAACAACTCAGTTTATGCAACTTCAGCCAGAGCCTGAGCTTAGCGAGTCTCCTAACAATATCATGCCATATCCTCAAGAAACCATGCTTCATGATGCATCCACACCGCCGGTCGACAATGTTGACAATTCCCAAATGTTCACATTCAACAATCAGATGAACGTAAACTCTATAATCCTACCGCCGCCTCAGAAAATACAAAATAATGACCCTAGTTACATTAAAATAGAAGCCACAATCAAACAAAATACACAGTCGCCAAGTTTGGAGCGCATGTGTAACGCCAACATTATGAGCAATCAATCACTGAGCCGGGAATATAAGGCGTCGCCTCCTTTAGAAGATATTCACAAGAACTTCAAAGAGATAAAGAATGAAGTTAAAAGTGACGCTTTTTACAACATGGCTATTAACAGCACCACCACAAATCCATCTATTATAGACCAGTATCTGATAGATAATATTATTGGTGAGCAATATCCTGGACATTTAGATCTTTCAGCGGCCACTTTAGCCGATGTATCAGACCCTCAAAACGATGTCATTGAAATAGATGACAATTCCGATGACAATAAGCTATTATCTCGATACGACATGAATTTTCCTCTAGAATCTCTGTATCTAATGCATAATGATTTCCATTTTCTAGAAAATGATGTACCTAGTAATAATGTACCCAATGAGGTCAATGATATAAATAGGATAGTGACAGAGGTCCCTATAATAAACCAGAAGGAACATTCAAGCAATGAGGGATCGACCAATGACTACCCTAATTTTATACAAGGTAAGAAAGATCCTATGATGAACACATCGGTCAGGCAATCTGTAAATAAAATTAATGTAAAGAATATTGAATTGATGAAAGATAAATGTAAAGAATATTAATTCGATGGAATAAAATAATAGCGTGCTGAAAAGAGATTTGAATAAATGAAAAATAATAAGGATTCCCTAAACCGGGGTGACTTTGAGAATTTATTTTTCACTATAGGGGCATTTCATATGAAGCGGACAGGAAAAAAAAAGTGAGGTTCCCAAATTTGTTGATATTTGGTACAATTCTTCCTCTAGTTGATATAAAAGCCTATACTTAATATTTTTTCCATACGACGTTTATTTTAGAAATTATGGGCATTAAAAAAAATACCGTAATTGAATTTCCGTTTTTTTTAAAGTAGTTTATCGAATAGGTACAAGACATAACTAAATAATAATTTTAAAGTTTTGTATAGAATTTTGTATTTTCTGTTGAAAGCAAATTAAAAATTTTGAAAATTAAAAAAAAAACATGCAAAAAACCGGAAGTAAACTTTTCATTTTTTTTTTTCAAAAACTTGGTCCAGTTTTTTTTAGTTTTTTTTAATCGCAAAATATAGCCTAAAGTATGTTTAAAACATACTAAAAGTTTTAGAATGGGATCTCTTTTACTTTAGGAAATAAGTCAACTAATGTATACACATGTCGCACGGGATGGGACGTTACGCACTTGTATTTGTTAGCTGTTTGGCGTAACAGAACATTTTTTTTTAAGACTGCTGGGTAATTGAAATAACAACATAATGAAATACCACAGTACGAATAAAACAGTTTTATTTTACAAAATTTACTATTTTATTGTGAGAATCTATGCTAGCACTGGTTCTTTTCACAAGAAGGCCGTTAGGTTTTGGAATGAACGCATGTAACTTTTTTGTTCCCGAAATTGTGACTGCGGAATCAAACCTGGCTTTCAAAAAAATCCTCTGTCTTTCAATATCGTCTTTAGAGCAGTAGTAGATCGACGTTTCTTTTAAAGCTATGTTTGCCCAATCGTACAAACGCATTGGTGAATAAATTGCTCTATTTGGAGGTAACTGTAAACTTGCACGCGTCGCCAAACGTTTAAGGTTCCCTCCAAGACCATCGCAGGGCCCCTTACCGTGCGACGTTGCGTGGAAATGAGCCTCTGCGTCTGTACTAAAATCGCTTTTATGATTTATAAGATTCACAAAATTGAACCTATTTTTAAAGTGTTGCGAGGCACCATCAGTAACGTATATGATTTTTGATGCAAATATCCCATTTTCTAAAAGGTGTTTGTGAAGTAATGTTTGGTACGCATAGTAAGTAGCGGTGTCATGTTTTAAGTCGTCGGACACCATCACGATACTACCGTGTTTTACTTCAGTACCATCCCTATAATAAAAAACCGAAGTTAGGAGTGTAGCCTGGTCGTTATTCCAATGAAACGATTGGGCAGAATCTTGGACTATAAAACTGTAATTTTCGGCAAAATCGCACTGTACAAAGATATCCCCATCACCAATCGTTTCTTTAAGATGCCTAAAATAAAGTGCCTGTGCCTCTGCAATATAAGCATGTGGTTTTAAAGTGTCCAGGGCATCACACAAGCTATCTACAAAGTCATCAGAAGACAATATCTGTGTTGATAATGTGAAGCGATCTGTTCCAAGCCATTTTTCAAACCGTACTTCTGTGACTTGATTGTTGTCGAATACTAAATTCAGATGTTCACGAATTGCTCTCAAGCCGGGACAAGATTCACAACACTCATTAGGTGGCGTTTTTGCAGTCATTAAATGACACTTCTGTGTTGGATTGGGACACATCATCTGGCGAAGGCAATCCTTATATGTTGACAGTTCCATGGCAGTTCCCGCTGTCAGGTTAGCAATAGCTCCACCATCCAACATTAGCTTCACATTTTGGTGATAAGTACACACACACACCATATGTGTTCCTGGGTCGCCAGCGAGGATACATTGCTTAGGTCTTAAGGTAAAAAACTTTGTTAAGCCTACTCGAACGTTCGGATATTCCTCTTTGAACTTCTGATATAATTCGTTTATATTGCACATTAGAAGTTGTTTCTGTACGTGGGTTCTTTTACCGTCATCTAATTTGATAGATATAAAATCTTTTTTTCCTGGCAAGATACGACTGATGTCTTCTCGGAGATAAAAAGATTTGACCATATTTTCGACCTCAGGTGACAATTTACGGCTACCACCACGCGGGTTTGGAGAAGATAATATACCGAACTGGTCCACAAGTAGTTTTGCTTTCCTTGCCTGTCGCCGAGAAGTTCCAAACTCTTCCGCCAGTTTATTTTCCGCCCATGATTTTGGTGCTATAGTCAATATCGTAGTTTTCATAGAAATAGACGTCGATGGGTCATTAAATTTTTCCTTTAGCTGCTTCAATATTTCTTCATTATCTAGGGCTGTATCAGTTTGCGTGGAATTATTTTTAAATTTGTCTTCGGGAATGAATGGTTCATCTTCGGTGTTCTGCGAAAGTTCACTCGACGTTTGACTACATTGCACAATCTCTTCATTAGTTACTGGGGGCACTGGAGGTGATTCATTTGAAAGTCGTTTCCTACAGGATGCACACACATAAATATTTGGTAAACAATTCCACTTTTCCACCAAGTCTGCAGACATTTTTCTTAAATTTTTACTCTCTCGATGATTTACTAAATTAAATGGATTATAACATCGATAACCGTACGGATTCATTGTAAATTACTTAGTGTAGTAAATTGTGTACAAGCTACAGCAAGGTCACAGCAACAACTAAAACACTAGCGGAAAATCAAAATGGCGTGGCGTCATAGTACTATCTCTTTCTTGCATAAGTAATTAGTTATTCTTACTGCTAAGAGATGGCCCTAGTCGTATTTAGCTATCACAAACATTCAAACACCTGTACTAGAATAAATCTAAATTGTTTTTAAGCTCAAATACGGTTGTATAAGTGAATAAATGTGAATACTGTAGCGTCTTAGCCTCATATATCGCCAAACAGCTAACAAATACAAGTGCGTAACGTCCCATCCCGTGCGACATGTGTATACATTAGTTGACTTATTTCCTAAAGTAAAAGAGATCCCATTCTAAAACTTTTAGTATGTTTTAAACATACTTTAGGCTATATTTTGCGATTAAAAAAAACTGGACCAAGTTTGTGAAAAAAAAAATTGAAAAGTTTACTTCCAGTTTTTTGCATGTTTTTTTTTAATTTTCAAAATTTTTAATTTGCATTCAACAGAACATACAAAATTCTATACAAAACGTTAAATTTATTATTTAGTTATGTCTTGTACCTATTCGATAAACTACTTAAAAAAAAACGGAAATTCAATTACGGTATTTTTTTTAATACCCATAATTTCTAAAATAAACATCGTATAGAAAAAATATTAAGTATAGGCTTTTATATCAACTAGAGGAAGAATTGTACCAAATATCAACAAATTTGGGAACCTCACTTTTTTTTTCCTGTCCGCTTCATATGAAATGCCCCTATAGTTGATCATATCGAATGTATTTTACCGAACTTTGCAACATTTGTATATAATATGCTTCGCACTTACGAGACAGTTGCAGATCCTTTAAACTTTATTTTCAAGTCACTGCGGTTTATATCTTCTTTATATCTTATATCTTCTTACTTAAGTATAGATATAAAAAAATGTTAATACGTTTTAAAAGACTGTTTATTATTATGATTATGATATACCGGGTATTATTTACTCTTTTATTTTGTTTTATTATACCCATCATTATCATTTTGAGACCGTGTTCTGAGGATTCCTTTACAAAACTGCTTTGGCTGATGTTGTTGATTGTTTGGCAGGATACGCATAGGTACACGTATAATTTAGGTGTTTTGTACAACTAAATAAATTAATGCACTTGGGAGCGTAGATGTGGCATGGTCTGAAGGGACATATTGTAAGGTTTAATGTTAGATTAATGGTTTTCTCCTGTAGGTATATCATAATTAGGTATATACAGGGGTATAATGTGAAAGTTAGATGGTAAATATATGTAAACTGTTTTCTTTGATTTGTCTTTCCTAGGGCCCTGACTGGGTTGGTTCCTAAGAGTTTTTTAACACTGACTACCGAGAACCCGCCTGGTAGGCACTCGTAATGTTTGCTCAGATGCCGGGCACGCGGCGTGCGGCATTGCGTTGCATGCGGTATTAACCCGCCTGGCGAGTTCTGTCGGTTTCTGGGGTATTGTCCAAAATTTTGCCCGGTTGCGAAAGTGTTAATCCCTGGTTGAAACTGGATCGATTGGCAAACAAATATTTTTAGGAAAAAGTGCGATTTTCTTGCTGCTTAGGTTCTAAAATAAATATACGGGAGAAAACCATTAAGCTAACCTTTGATCATGCCACATCCATGCTCCCTTTTTAGGGTTCCGTAGTCAACTAGGAACCCTTATAGTTTCGCCATGTCTGCCCGTCCGTCCGTCCGTCCGTCCGTCCGCGGATAATCTCAGTGAGCGTTAGCACTAGAAAGCTGAAATTTGGTACTAATATGTATATCAATCACGCCAACAAAGTGGTAAAATAAAAAGTGGAAAAAAATGTTTTATTAGGGTACCTCCCCTATACGTAAAGTGGGGGGTGATTTTTTTTTTTCATTTCAACCCTAACGTGTGATATATTGTTGGATAGGTATTTAAAAATGAATAGGGATTTACTAAAATATTTTTTTTATAATGTAAATATTTTCGGAAATAATAGCTCCAGAAGTAAAAAAAAATGTGTCCCCCCCCCCCCTCTAACTTCTGAACCATATGTTTTAAAAATATGAAAAAAATCTCAAAAGTAGAACTTTATAAAAACTTTCTAGGAAAATTATTTTGAACTTAATAGGTTGAATAGTTTTTGAAAAAAAATTACAAAATAATTTCTGAACTAAGTTTGTAATATAACCGTATAAGCAGGTGTTTATTGTACCTGTAATTTCTACAAAATCACAATGAAATGACGTGCTTTCAAATAAAGTAAAAACGGTGAAAATCGGTTCACGCAATAAAGAATTATCCCATAAAAATCATCTTCCATACTTTAAGCTCGCGTGCAATAGTTTACTTAATTTGCCGAGAGATGTCGCTGTACATGGAACGCTCATATCTAGACACACGGCAGTGTGTCCGCCAAGTTCGAGCAAAAAAAAGCGACACACCGGCCGGGGTTATATTACACGAACCATTTCGGGCCAATTTCGACCACCCCATAACTCAAAACATATTTTATCTACGCATATGAAATTTCGAGTGTCTGTTGACATCCCCTTAATTGTCTAGAATACAAAATTTCATTATTCTACCTATAGCAGTTCTTGAGATATTGACGTCAGAAAATCGCAATTTTTACTATACACTCACTGACTCACTGACTCATCAAAAACCTAGACCACTTCCAATGGTCGTACTGACTTGAAATTTGGCATGGAGATAGGTCTTAAGGTCAAAGTAAAGGGAAAAATCTGAAAACGGCCAAGTGTGAGTCAGTTTTAAAAATAGCGAAGGTGTAACTTTGTTCTACTATGAAGTCATAATGAACTAAGTGGGTCTATCTTCCAATGGTCGTACCGACCTGAAATTTGGCTCGAAGGTTTGTCTTTAGGTCGAAATAAAGTAAAAATCTGAAAACGGCCAAGTGTGAGTCAGTTTAGAAAACAACGAATGTGTAATTTTGTTCTACTATAAGTAGGTATGGAGTGGAAATGAGATAAGACTTATTTAAATTTAGATACATACCAATTTAAGACAATACATGTTTGTCTTAAAGACAAGAACAATAAAATTGTTCACCACTCTGTGTGTGTCTGTTGCGGGAACCGAACCCACGATTTACGAAGTACAAAGCAGGTCACTAGGTACACTACCCAAGTAACACATCAAAGCAGTATAACGGCCGTCTTACAGCATATCTGTATGCTTTTAGCATTTTGAGTTCGTTTTATAGTAGCATTATAAACGTTTATAGTGCTGATATAGGTCTTAAATGGGCACAAATTACCCAGCTTGAGATCCTATACAGGTCATTTAATAGCATTGCAGGCGCATTATGTCTGCGCTATTAGCATTATCGTTGTCATGGAAAGTGCCAAACGCCTCAAATAAGCATTAGTACGCTCTATTAAGTTGCCGACTGCATTAAAGAAGCCTTAATACGGCCAAAAAACTTGCTAATCGCAGTAAAGAAGCATAAGTACTCTCGATTAACTTGCCGATCGCAATACAAACGCATTATACTAGCATAAGAGTGTAGTAAAATAAACCTTACGTCAATGCAAAAACGTCTCTAATACCGACGGAACAAATGTTATAATACAATGAACGTTGTGATTTAACTACTTTGTCTCGCAATATAAAATAGACGAAGACGGTACAAAAAACTGAATGAGTGACACGTCATATTTGTTTGCATCCTAACAAAATTTATAAAAGTTTTTGACACTTTTACGTTATTATATCCTTCAAATATTACTGCGCAATGTAGTTTACTGTAAATGTGTATATAAGTTTCATTGAAAATTTTCACGCGCCTTTGATTTATTGTGGTTTTGCTATAAAATATTTTAAAAAGATAAGCAAAACAATTGTGTAATCCTCGTATAGAACGTGTTTTGCATTATTAACATAATAGTGTTGGTTGAGCAGTCTTAAATTAAGTAATTTCTTTATTATATAGGTATTTTCCTGGTATAAATAGGTCCGCATGATTTTATTTTTAGGTTATTAATTATTTACAAAATGGCGTTGGTCTATATAGACGGAGAGCTAGCCCCGTCCACGTCGGATATGACAATAATGAGAGCAACCAAACCCCTCTAGTCAGTTTGGTATATTATGCTTATTTCTAGATCTGGACATCTGGCAGCTTTAAAGTAGTGGAGGTCAAAGAATGCAAACCATTTCAAGAAAATAAATCCTAGAGATCTGGGTTTGATGCAATATTATGAGAAACTATACAAATACTATACAATATTAAGAGAAATTATACAAAAGTTTATGTTGCGAGAAAGTAGTGCCAAACGATGTATAATAAAATATAGTTCATAGTTTTCGCCTACTGTTTTTGTTTCCGTAATAATCATACATCGGGGTTTTCGGTGCGGGAACGATTTGAGAAAGAGTAGAGATAAACAGATAGGTTGAGAGTTAGTCTGAGAAAATATCATATTATGCTTAATGAATAACTACCTCTTTGTGAATAGCTTACACACTATGATACGAGCTTTTTTTCTTAGAGGCATGTTTGTATTGACTATACTACTACTGATATACTTAGTATTTTAAAAATGCAATTGCATATCCGAAATTTATTAACTAGATCTACCTAAGACAAAGACACGGTATAGTAAGTGTCAAATATTAATCTTGACGTCCGATATTTATGAACTATTTGATTAACTGAAGAGGTTGACAATGATCAATTGATCAGTCATTACATGAATTAATAAAAAAATACTTGAAAAAATCATAGGTATATGTACCTACAATATATATACATAATAGTCAGCTATTATATATAAATTGTATATACCTATGATTTTTTCGATCAATTATTCTTTAGGTAGAAACGTGCTAGAGTACATTCTGTTTTTTAAGTTAATGCCTACTCTTTGGCTAATGTCAAACATTCCCGCACCGAAAACCCCGATGTATGGCAATAATACACAAAATTTTTTGGTCTAACGTTTTTTTTATCGATTTTTGACCAGTTTTGGGTCGATATTCCAACATATTAACTATAGATAGAATTATAAGGCAAACGACTATCGGTTTTTGAATCTTTTATCTCCATTCTGTAGAGCCGGATCTTGAAATAAATGAGCCGTTATTTTTTTATGATATTTTTAAAATATGGTCTTAAAAAACACTTTTATCGATATTCGAATGGTGTAAAGAATCTTACATATACGTAATCTACATATTAGGGTTCCTCTTTGATGTCTCTAAAAACTGTAGAGAGATTTTAATTTTTAACTAATTAAAACAAAATTTATGACCATAAAACCACTTTTTTAGCCTAAACCGGTTCGACTTTGATGTCAAATATCTCGTGGACAATGAATATTGAAGTAAATATAGGATACTATATTGTTTAAAGCCGTTACTGATAATATGATAAGCTATATAAATAATTAGAAAACTAAGGGAATCAGATCCAAGGTCGTTGGCGCCAGGGAGCCCCTTAAAATATAGGCCCTGTCCTTTATAACTGAGACAACTTCGGCAATTTTTACCTAGTTTGGTATTACTATTTTCCAATTAAAACATTTTGCTAGTCTGTCACTGTGACCTCCACCCATTAAAAGCTGCCAGATGCTAGGATCTAGCAATAAGAATAGTATAGCAATCTAACCAGACGGGTTTTGTTGCTCTCATTATTTTGTCATATCTGACGTGGCTAGCTCTTAGTCCAATAGCAGCTCAGTGACCCTTAAAAAATGCCTTATTTATGCCTACAGCATGACACGTGAATAATTATGCTATTAAACAACATTAAGCATTTATTTATGCTATTGTAGAACCTAAGGCACTCAAACCGCTAAAAGCTGTATAGGGGCTGTTCATAAATTACGTCATCAATTTTTTGATAGTAAAGCTGCCAAATAAAGTGACGTCATTAAAAAAAATGCGTTTTAAGCTTAATTGTAAAATAAAAAACTATTTAGTAGATAATATTTTATAGCATTAAAAGTTTATAGAAACACGACTTTCATTCCTTTTTTTACACATTGATGATGTGATCTTCGGAATGACCGCCCCCCCCCCCCCTCCTACGTCATGCTACCATCATCCGATGTCCAGACCCCCCCCCCCATTTGAAATGACGTAATTTATGAACAGCCCCTTATAGTGAATTACTTGGCTTTATAATGGTTTATATTATTGCTATTATACTGCATTAGGAACGTATTGCCTACTTATAAATGCTATTGTACACCCTAAGGCATTAAAAATAGCTGAAAGCTGTATAGCGAATTTACGTGGCATTATAATGGCTAATATTCATGCTCTTAAACAGCATTAAGCATTTATTTATGCTATTGTAGAACCTAAGGCACTAAACCACACCGAAGCATTAGTGTAGCAAACCAAAACGCAACTGTACAGCATTCAGCTGTACAGTTGCATTTTGGTTCGCTGTACTAAAACTAAAGGCTTTAAAAAAGCATTTATTCATGCCATTATACAACCGTTATACAGCTTAAAGCATTATATAATGCTATTGTAGAACCTAAAGCACTTAAGTGCTTTTAAACAGTCGAAAGCTGTACAGTTGCGTTGTGGTTTGCTGCACTAAAGCTAAAGGCTTTACAAAAGCATTTAGATATGCCATTATACAACCGTTATACAGCTCAAAGCATCATATAATGCGACAAGTTGCTCGGTGAACGTATATAAGAGTTTATACGGTCCTTAAGTTCGAAATAAGTTAACTATTCATATGTTATAATGCTTCCTGTGTTACTTGGGTAGGTGCCCTAAATCAGTCAAACAAAAATGAAAAGACTATTTTTTCTCGCATAGTCTAAATAATTTCTACTTTTACAACTAATAAAATCGCAGATTCAAGAACATGGAAATCATATATACTTTAAGATGGAATTATATTATATATACACTACTGCCCATCTCACCCTCCGATACGCCACGGGATGAGATGGGATGGTGCACTTCTAGGGCTACATAATAGGCCACCAATTATAATACCTACTGTTAGGTAGGTATTACCAAGTTATTAATTATCTATGTAGGTAGCGTACTTACAAACAGAATAAAGTACGTTATTGATGTATGTAATTATATGTAAGTAGGTACATTTTATAGGTGTAGGGAGCCAGTTTATTTGTAAAAATCACCTATAAATAAATAGTAAAATAGAATTAGACGCTTAGTATAAAGGGTATAGTATAAAGTACATACCTACCTAGTTGGTTACTAAGTTCTGTTACCAGATTTCTGACTGATAAAATATAAAATAAAGTTAGAAAATCAAAAATTAAAGTAATTATTTAATAGCCTAATTTCTAATGAACATAATATGGTATACAAATCAGATGAGAAATTTATTGAAAATTCTGTTAAAGCACAAGATTGCCTGAAGACGCAAACACGCGGTAAATTTAAGAAAATTACACTTTACAAAAGTGCATCAAAAAATATTGCACTTTTGTTTAGAAGGTTCCATTGCTTGTTTGTAAGAACCTGTTTATTAGAGGTAATTGCGTGACCACCATTTAATTTTGTTGCGGTTCTATTCCACAGATATTCCCATTTGATATATTGCCTATTTCTAAGTTTTTCACAAAAGACATAGATTTAGACTGCTATGGAACAAGCAGACTTACAACGTATAGTCTAGTATTTTATGGGATAGCCCCACGTGAACTATACATATACCAAATTGAAGCTAAATAATATAGCTACCGAATTGTGTAAGACTGATGCGTCTTAAAGGTGATTAAAAATAAATAGGATTTAAATCAACATGAACAAGGAGCGTTATTTTGACGTATATATTTCACGCCCTTTTCCGAGTGTTATAAAGAATTATGAAAAACTGCGACAATAATTTTCAATTCAATATATTGTAATCTATTGACTATTAAATAAGCTTTTAAATTATGTACGTTAATAACTAAAATGTTGCTACCTATTCCTATTTATTTAGTGAAAACTCTAGTAACAGAACTTAGTAACCGACTAGGTAAGTGGAATGAGACATTTCCTAAAGCAAAAGTGATAAAAAAATAATAAAGAACCTACACCTAACAAAAATAAATGAAATCCCATCAAAAACATAAATGTGAAAGGCTGCCAAGTTCGATACTATGGGAATGCTTCGCCTATAAAAGAAGTGAGATCTGAATAAGTACCAAGTTCCATAAAAATACCTCAAATCATAAATAGTTATAGGAATGCACACTTGATTTCCAGCAGTTTTTAAGGTACATTTTGAATAAGTATCACGTTACATAGAAATACCTAAAATTATAATAGTCAGAGAAACGCACACCGGTTTTTTTAGCAGTTTCCTGATAACATTTATTATTTTCAGTACTTTTTAATGATGTAACTTGGCAAGTTTTAATAGAAAATTATATACTTGACACATTGCAGTCCAAAGGTGTCGATTCATTGAAAAGGTGTGTGGTGTGTGAAAGCTTGCCAAGTAACATCATTAAAAAGTACTGAAAATAATAAATGTTATCAGGAAACTGCTAAAAAAACCGGTGTGCGTTTCTCTGACTATTATAATTTTAGTTATTTCTATGTAACGTGATACTTATTCAAAATGTACCTTAAAAACTACTGGAAATCAAGTGTGCATTCCTATAACTATTTATGATTTGAGGTATTTTTATGGAACTTGGTACTTATTCAGATCTCACTTCTTTTATAGGCGGAGATGGGCGCTGACGGGTAAATACCGGGAAAATACCCGTATGTACCCAATCTACCCGATATTTACCCGTATCTATCCAAATGAGCGGGTATAAAAAATAATCTATGAAATTAAAGATTTTTTTTAATTTACATGAATGAAATATAATTTTCCATTAAAACTAATATATAATTGACTAACCAATATTAAAATATTAACAGAAATTCCAATTTATCTTGTGTAAAACACCACATTCAATCAAAAAGTTGTATTCACTAGATGATTTTAGGCCCACTAAATATTAAAATTACCTACTTAACTTAAACATGGTGGAAACAAAGAATGCAAATTCATTAGCCAATGAGGTCACGGCTTTGCAAGACGCCAGGTAGATCCATCCGTATTGAAAGGGTGCAATTAGTCGCTTGACCGGTCAGTTACTGCTTATCACTCGAACCGTCAAGATCTCAGTGTTTTTACTTAGTTAGCTAAACAAGTGCCACGTGTGATTTTATTTTAACCCTTGCTTTGAATTCGGACTTTGATAATGCCTTCTATGGGACTTCGGCTAGATACTGGACTCTGATTTATTTAAAGGAAAAAAAACAGTGTTGTGTGTATTCTGTATATCGTTTGGCAAAAAGGAGGAACTTTCACGTGAGTACCTATATTTTATTATAATAAATAAACACTTTGTCATACCTTATTCTGTAGAATAGTCATATTTGATTTATATTTGTAGAACGAAAAGCTTATTATTATATTTGTACTCACAGAAACACTTTGTCATACCTTATTCCGTAGAATAGTCATATTTGATTTAATATTTGTAGAACGAAAAGCTTATTATTATATTTGTACTCACAGAAACACTTTATCATACCTTATTCTGTAGAATAGTCATATTTGATTTAATATTTGTAGAACGAAAAGCTTATTATTATATTTGTACTCACAGAAACACTTTGTCATACCTTATTCTGTAGAATAGTAATATTTGATTTAATATTTCTAGAACGAAAAGCTTATTATTATATTTGTACTCACAGAAACACTTTGTCATACCTTATTCTGTAGAATAGTCATATTTGATTTAATATTTGTAGAACGAAAAGCTTATTATTATATTTGTACTCACAGAAACACTTTGTCATACCTTATTCTGTAGAATAGTCATATTTGATTTAATATTTGTAGAACGCAAAGCTAATTATTATATTTTATATGAAGTATTTACTTAGCAACATTTTAATTAGAACATATACATAAAATATTATTATTACATATTATATATTAATCTGGTTAATTTTTCTTTGTTGCCATACTTATTTGTTATTATTAATAGCAATTTATTTACAGGGCAGGCTGTATTATGGGGAGACCCAAAAAAATGGCAATTTGGAAGTATTTTCGGACATCAGATGATAACTCGGTCGTCTGTTCATATTGCGACTCGAAATATAAACGACCGAATGTGAACAAAATGGAAAGTCACTTGTTAAGATGTCTGAAGTGCCCGAAAAATGTCAAAGATGAACTACATGCCACAATTTCATCATCCAAGGACGTTAATGTAATTGTTCTTAATGATAGCCAAAAAGAGAACAATCCAAGTACCAGTAGTATCAGTTCAACGTCCAGCGAAGAACCATTCTCCGAAGAATACAAACGAGAGTTGAACTCTGATTTGGCAAAAGCCATTTTTGTTACTGGTGCACCGTTCTCCATGGTCGAGCATCCGCTGTGGTTACGTTTTTTTCAAAAACTTCAACCTCAGTTCAAGCCACAATCCAGGAAAGCTTTATCAACTACGCAGCTAAATAAAATGCATATGGATATGCACAAAGACTTGAGTGATGCCATTGAAGCTGAAAACTTTCTTCATTTGCAATGCGATGGTTGGAGCAGTGTACGTAATGAAGGAATTGTTAATTTTCTTGTTTCCAAACCTGAGCCCGTGTTTGTCAAAAGCTTAGACACTACTACTCATCGTCATACTGGTGAATATATACGTGATGAAATACTAAAGGTTATGGCTGAGTATGGTGCAAACAAATTCGTGGTACTTGTTGGAGATAACGCGAAGAATATGCAAAAGGCTTTTCGTCTAGTAAAAAATGTGCACCCACAAATAATTAATTTAAATTGTGCGGCCCATACTCTACACCTATTGTGCCAAGATATATTAGGACCGGCTGTGCTGAAGGCTTTTATAGATTTAGCAACGGACTGCATCAAAACGATCAAAAGGAGTCAAATATTGGCAGCGTTATTAAACAAAATAACCCTTGAAAAGGGTGTTGGCGAAACGTTAAAACTGCCTTGTAAAACACGCTGGGGGAGCAATTGTCCAAGTCTAAAAAGTTTGCAAAGCAGTAAAATACCTCTGCAAACGCTGGCTGTACACGAGGACGCGAATAACCTGCGATTTGATATAAAAGCAACTTTGTTGGACGAAGACTTCTGGAAGATGATAGACCAATGTATCGTGCTGTTGGAGCCTGTTACAGCAGCGATTTTTAAATTTGAATCGGACAGTTTCAACATGCACAAAGTATTTATTACGCTCCGGGATATGAAATCAAAGCTTCAATTTGCTATGCCCGAGATAACCATTTTAGATAATGACGATAGAGAACTTATATTGTTAGCGGTTGAAAACAGAACAAAAATGTGCATAAAGCCCATTCATTTAGCAGCTTACTTGCTAGATCCTGCTTGTCAAGGTTCAGAACTAGACGAAACCCAAGAAACAGATGCTGTAGAAATGATTTATAACATGGGAATCAAACTCAATTGTGACATCATGCCCGATTTGGCAAAATATAGAGCCCGAGAAGGATTATGAAGCAAAAATTTCGTTTGGAATCATGTCAATAGCATGAACACTCTGACTTGGTGGAAGGGAATATGCGGCTCGAAGCTTTTAAGCAAAGTTGCAACACGAATATTGACGGCTCCTTGCACATCTGCAGCTGTTGAACGCTCTTTTAGTACACATGAACGTCTGAAAGAGCAAGTAAAATTGCATTCATTGCCTACAATTGGAACCTGCGCAATCGTCAGGTTGATGAGGAGGATAGTGACGATGATGTTTCTGTTTGTTCTTTGCCTAGCCAAAACAACGATATGGACGGTCAGCTTATAGAGGACTAAAGTAATGATGAAAGATTAACATAATAGTTTTTTCACTTCACATGCTCAAAAAGTGTGTCATATTATGCTTACCAAGGCGGACTAAAGTAGTACATTTAGCCCCTAGGGCTAGTATGTATACATATTTGTGATTTACAAAACATTTTAAATTGACCAATCGGAACACTTCACCATATTAAATCCACCAATCACAACACACATATCGAAGTTAATCGGAACGCTAGATACTTTTTTGGTGCGTATACTGTGTAAATAATTAAAGTCCTTAAAAAAACATTGTATTTAATATCAACCAATCAGAATACAGTAATGTTAAAATCGACCAATGGGGAAACGCAATTTATTTCTCAAAACGTGAGGTGTTTTTTAGTTCCTACTTCATAATCATTAAAAAATATTGTAATTTTTTGGAAGCGCTTTAAAGCGTGTTTAAACTGTTTAAACGGCTATTAGACATGGCAATTTGTAGGGCCCAATCGGTTGTGTCCAACTCCTGTCGGCCCCAACGCACGTTATTACACTTTCCCTACAAATCGCCCCTACCGACCCTACCTCACCAACAAATCGTCCCTACCGACCCTAGCTCAACGTTTACAGAGATGCCTTCAAAACATCTAAAAAATGTATTTGGTGAAGCACGGTGATAGTGCTCATAACAGTACACATTAAATAAAATCTGAAACTGTTTTTTTTTATTGTAGATATTTCGAGCTGCCTGAATTTATATTCATCTGCCCAACCCTTCTATGATTTAAATACAAAACTAGATAAATATATTAATAACCAGCGAATCTACACAATTTAACTTTTATTTTAAATAAAAAACCAGACGGAATGTGTAGAGAATGGCTAACATTATAAATAAAAAAGGTAAAATAACTCTAACGACCTCCATAAACAGTTGCGGGTGTCGGGGCACTGCCGATCGCCCTAGATCGGGACTCCTACTTCCTAAGTACCAATACACCTACCAACCCGATAGGTTGGACCCTACAAATTGCAATGTCTAATAGCTACTTTAAAGAGCTAATTATACCGTCGTCTGTGGCATTTATTCGCGGTGTTTATATTTTGTATCTATCTCAAAGAAGTTAAAAAAATTAAAAGACCGCCAAGTTAAACCATAATTTAATCTTAGTTCAGTTATTGTGCGTAAATAATAAGTATTTTTATCTTATTTTCTCGCAATCGAAGTGAAAAATAGTATGCATTACTCTGGTCTAAAAGCCATATTACCACTCGAACAATTTTCCCTCACTTCGTTCGGGAAAATAACCACCTCGTGGTAATATGGCCCACTTTAGACCCTTGTCAAACAATCTACTATTATTTTATGTAAGTACCTGATTGTTTTTTTATGTTAGTTGTTGTAACTTTTGAATTTAATCATAACATATTGATTTAAATTGTAATTTTGTATCTATATAGGTATCTAGATACCTGAATGTTAACTATAGATAATATTTTAACGATTTGTTGTTGATTGTAGTGTTCGTTGATTAGTAGAAAAGTTTGTATGATTTTATTATTGTGATTGCCATCTTTCTCTGTCGATTATATTTGTATACAATTATAATTTCATTCTGGAATTAAAAGATTATGATCCAAACCATATGTATTTTATTATATATTATAACTCCCACTCCTTTGTATAGTGCAGATTATTCGGATAGATCCGAGGAATTTACCCGCCTTCTCGTCCTTAACGTCAACGGGTGCCTGGCTAGTTTAAAAATACCATAGACATATATTATTAAATTAAACGGGACTTAATCGCGTAAGACTTAACTTAGTAATATGAGTGAAAATCAAACAGATCTTAATTTAATAATATGAGTGAAAATCAAACAGATCATATAAATGTAGATTATAGTGTTACTTGTTTAGTTCATTAAATTTTGTTTCATATTTATTGCATCCATACTGACTGCAGTGCCACTTACTGGCTTTACGAAACACACAAGAACCATAATAATAAGCACACAACATTTCATCCCCATCGGTCCAGCCATTTAGGAGGAGGAGGTAACAAACACACATACAGGGCAATGATATTTAACGAATTCCTTATTCAATACGAATATTATATTTTTATAGAATTTTTATCAAAAAAAAATCATGAGTTAAGTTCAATTTATGACCCAGTTCAATTTTTTTATTTATACCCATCCATTAGGGTAGAAAAGGTAAATATCGGGTACATTGGGTAAATATCCGGTAAATACCCGATTTCTACCCCGGGTATTTACCCGCCGCCCATCTCTGTAAGGCGAAGCATTCCCATAGTATCGAACTTGGCAGCCTTTCACATTTATGTTTTTGATGGGATCATATCCTACATGGCGGTGTTATTTTAACTCTTAAGTGGGGACACTTACTGTGACGGACGGAAAACTACGGAACCCTACACTGAGCGTGGCCCGACACGCTCTTGGCCGGTTTTTTATCACAAAACTAGCACAAAAATATTTTAATTTTACATGTTTGCGTATCCCTTCACCTGTAACAATTTTTATACTTTCAGAAGTAGGTTATATCAATCGACGATAAATGATATTCCACGATACAATGTAACCCCAGTCGAAAGTACCTACGTCTTTAGTTTTTCCGTGTGCACATGACCCTAATACACCAACACGCCGTAACAGCCATTGAAAAACTCATTTAATAATGAATCCTATTAACGCGGAATAGAGTTCAATTTGCAATTGGTTTTCGGATGTACTTACAGCTATCGGCGTCGTAGGTAGGGCATATCGCATAACAATTAGGCGGATCAGCTATTTCTCCCACAAAATTAAATTAATCAACAATAGAACAATTGAAATATTCGTAGTACCTCGCATTAATTTAAATGTAAAGGTGGTACCTAATAGGAGTAATGAAGTTTTTTCATGTATGGTATCAATCGATTCGTTTTGTTGTGAGGATCAAATGTTTATATGGGGTCAATTGCGTTAAAGCAACACAATGAAACTGAAAATAGATGTCATATACTTCAGAAAAAAAATATAGTAGTGTAACTACTTAAAAATTGCAAATCAAAAATATTGAACAAAATAATTTGATTTGCTTCAGTATTCATAGATAGCAGCACCATCTCTCTCGCTATACCAGAATCACGTAAGTGATTCGGATAGGAAGTGTAAGCACGTACTGCGCATGCCCTTAGAGTATGGTCAACGGCGCCTAGCCGTTTCTAATTCAGAGACAACACAATGAAACTTAAAGTCCTAGATTTGCATTTGTTTTTCAAAATGCTCCTAACAAAATGACGTGCAAAAGTGACGTCACGATCAAATAATCGCCCTGTTTAAAGTATGAAAAAAATATGAATAGCTATTTTTACAGTAAAATTTTGCGTTTATGGATATGGTTGTCATACAATTGATTTTATAGTAAAATGTTGAAAATCGATCTGTTAATAGTTTTTTTTTATTTCTTTGTATAATTTTGAAATTTTGAAGCCGGATGTTTTTGAACCATTTCAACATTTTTGGATATATTGACTACTAGCTTTTGCCCGCGGCTTCGCTCGCGTTAAATTCGGGGTAACACGGTTCCCCTTTCCTGATTTAAAACACAGAAGAGAACTCGGAACAGAATAAACCGCACACAAATAGTCCGCATACCAATTTTTAGTTTTCTACCTTGAAAATTGCGTAATGCTCCATACAAACTTCCACCCCCCATTTTAGGGAAGTGGGGGGTTAAAAGGAGACAAAAACTAGCCTATGTCACTCTCCATCCCTTCAACTATCACCACTTAAGGCGCTAGGCGCTGATTGTGGTCGAAAACTGTTACTTTCTAAGGGATATATCTCAATAACGGGTCGTTCAAAAATTTTGAAAAAAATATATGTTATTTACCATTTCATGTACAACATTGTCAACGTTTGAATAACTCGTGTAACGTATAGTTTCTCCGTTATGTAAGTGTAACGAAATGTCGTTTTACGGTTAATTTTGCTTATATCTACTGAACGGCTCATTCGATTTAAAATATTGTTGAACTAAAAAATATGTACTACTGAACACTACAAACTCAACGTAGGATATTTAAATTGATTACATTTTCTTAAACAACTTGATCATAATGCCACATTTCGTGCGTTATTAGCTCGAAAACGGCGTTGCTGGCAGTCGTGAGCTAGCTTTGAGACGAGGAGGTTGTGTCGCTCGTCGCTCCGTGCTTCCCTTGTATTACATATACTTGTGCTTGGCCCGTGAGCAATAATATCGGACTTACTGTGCCTAAAGACTAAATAACTGCAGAGGGTTCATGCGGTGCGGATATAACGTGTCTTCCCGGAATCAATAATGTATAGACGTTTTATCTTTTAAGATAATGTATGCATGTTTATGTACGTTCGTATAAAAAGTGTATTTTATTTAGATTATAATACAAGTAAAAAACAAATGAAATAAAAATGGAGAAAAAACAAAAATCATGAATCTCACATTGCTCTGAAAACAAATTTGGTCATGTAAGTAAACTAAAATTATTATGTTTTAGTAGACGCATGCATCACGCAAAATAGGCATTAGTCGTCGAGTTGCGGAAATCTGCTAGTACTGCAATACAATAGACTAATAATTAATTTAATAAAAAACTCCAAAGAACCGAATTTATTTAAGAATACCGTGTACTAAACGAATGTAATATGCGTTTTATTTTAAGATTAAACACAATCTTAAATCTTATACTTTATACTAATTTCTCAAATCTAGAAATTGCGAAGTAAACTGCAAAGGATTGCAGATAAACCGGCCAAGAGAATATCGGGCTATGCTCAGTGTAGGGAGCCGTAGTTGCCGGCCTGTTACAATACATCCATTCAAAAGGTAGTCTATAAAGAAATATTTTGTGGCACTTACGTTATTTTACTATAGGCATAACTCGGAAACGGCTCAACCGATTTTATTCCATATAGTTTTTATTGAAAATACGTGATAAGTATTTCAATGGCCTCACTTCCAGGAATTTTCCCAATTTTTTTGGACCCACGGTTCAAAAATCAAAGAGCATTTTAACTTTCGAAGCTATTATTTACGAAAGTATTCGTTTTATCCAAAAGTTGTTTAAGGCATATTCTTCTTGCAAGACCTATCCAACAATGGGTTTCAGATACTTATTGTTTTACCACTTTGTAGGCGTAATTAAAACACATAATTACTCATACCAAATTTCAGTCTACTAAATATCACTGAGCAAAGCCTGATTGAGAATCTGATAAAAAATTGCTGATATTTAAGAGTTCAATGTATGTAAGAATAAAGGAAAAAAGCTTTTTTTTATACCACGACGCTGGCAAACAAGCATACGACCCGCCTGATTGAAAGCAGTTATAAAGCCTATGGACGCCTGCAACCCCAGAAGATTCACATGCGTGTTGACTACCCTAAAAAAAACTTTACTATGTCGGTGAAATGCAAATAAATACAAATTTTATATTAATTATCAACACAAGTGAATAAATAAATTACTACTAAGGGTTAATACTACCTATCAAATATCTTTAAAAAACCGGCCAAGTTTGTATCGGACCATGTATAATGTAGGGTTCCGTAGAAAGTAGTTTCTTGGAGATAACTCAAAAACGGATGAACCGATAATATGTGAAATAGTTTTCGTAGAAAATTAAGTACTAAGCCTTCTTGGTATTTTTTCATATTTTTTAGACTTACGGATTAAAAGTTAGATGGGGGCTATTATATTTAGACTTTCGAAGCAATTATTTCTGAAAATATTGACTTAATATATAAGATATTTTTAAAGCCGTATCGTACAACATGTTCATATTTACAAAAAAAATATTTTTGACATTTAGTTTGGCATATGTATGTATGGAGTGCCTCACCTAAAAGATTTTTTTAGCAATTTAGCCAGAAAACTAAGTAGCGGCACATGAAACACACCTCTAGATAAAATTTCAGTAATATATGTTTTATAATAAAAATGGCTGTGACATACGGACGGACAGACGGACATATTTCAAAAAACTTTTAAGGGTTCCGTTTTTACCATTTTGGCTATGGAACCCTAAGAAGTGTTTGCGCTGTGTTATATTTTAAAGATCTAAATTTAATGGACTTAAAGCTCTCATTTGTATGACGATTTCGTGCACAAATACCGCTCCATATATGTGCATTTTTACTATTCGCAACTCGCAACAGGCTTAGTTTTGTTAATTTATCGTAATTAAGTGAATTTTTACGGTTAATATTTAAAATCGCAACAAAAAAATAACCATCTATTAAGCTCACTTGCACAGCAAAAAACATCCAAATTCACATGAAAACACCACTTTGATGTGCATTCAGTTATTTTTGCTGTACTAGTCAGTATTTTTTTATTTTTTTCTGATATGCGGAATATTTTTAACCATATTTCGTAAATTCATAAATATTTTGCCGCTCACTGTACTTCAAATTCAAAATCTAGGTTTTAATTTTTTTACATAAAAATGTACTAATCGAGATCGTTATTACTTATCTTATTTAGTAGCATTCCTAAAAAATGTCACCGTAGTACTTAATCACAGTATTCAAATCACAAAACATCCACAAAAGGATTAGGTATGATTATTATAAATCTGCCCGCGCGCCTCTGAGTAAAGTCATATTCTTTGAACATTATTGCGGTGCATCGCGGCGGATTTACGCACGATCGCAATGAGAAGGGTACGCGGGTGGCGCGGGTAGAGAGCGCCCAAACACTCAAGGACACTCCGGCGACAATCGTCTTAAAAAATCTTGTCAATTCGTCGCCCCGTTTTGCCGTGAAAGACGGACAAACAAACAAACACACGCATACACTTTCCCATTTATAATATTAGTATGGATTTTGCATCCTATCGACTACATTTTATTGCATAATTGAACATGTATCATCATCCCTATTGTATCTAATGACCAGAACGTGTAAACTAGAGTTTAAACATCCAGTTCCGCGAGTACAGTCAGCGGCAGAAGTAGCCAGCTCCAGCCTGTTTACCAGGTAAGTACTATTTTTAGACCTTAACGCGAAAAGAGGGTGTTTTGTTATAGGTTTGATATCTGCGATATTTGAGCGGAACTCAGCAATCAAAGACAAAAATCAGCCAGAAGTTGGAAATTTGTCTACAGGTAGCAGAATTTCTGTATGGAACCCCAGACAATATTCAGGCGGAGTTCCGTCTTCCAGATGAGTTTTGTTAATGGTAGCTGAAGCTGCTGAAGTTCGCAAATTGTGTAGTGTGCTTAAAACGGTTGAACCGATTTAATTTTTTTTATTTGAGCATTAAGAAGATTGTCTAGCCAGTGATCTTAGTGTTTTATCAAAATCGGTTCAGCCGTTCATTTTTAATTTATAGTAGTTATGACGACGCGCCCTCAATGTCTTTTCAGCTTAGCACTAATTCGTGTTACCTTATGTGTGAAGTACCCATACGTGGTGGGGGAAGAAAACGCGGGTTATGTGTGAAGTACCCATACGTGGTGGGGAAAGAAAACGCGGGTTATGTGTGAAGTACCCATACGTGGTGGGGGAAGAAAACGCGGGTTATGTGTGAAGTACCCATACGTGGTGGGGGAAGAAAACGCGGGTTATGTGTGAAGTACCCATACGTGGTGGGGGAAGAAAACGCGGGTTTATTTTTGATGTCCCGCATATCCGCCAGGCAGGCGCCTCTGTCGCGCACATAGCAGACCAACTCCTCAATTCAATTATTTATAACCGCAAACATAACAGTATATCCTACAAATTTACCCGTGCACCCAACAAAACTCGTCACCTACACTTTCTCAAACAAATTCCTGTACTCCAGCCGACCGGAGCGCCATATCGACCGCATGGATAACTTTGTCACATTCCTGCATTCCTAGATACAACTGCATGTATGCACCTGCAATGATAATAGCAATATTGTGCTAATTTCGCTGTCCTCACCTATTTCTGATCATAAATAAGGTTGCTATTATACTAAATAAAAGCTCGTGAAACAGTTTTCAAAGAAATATTTTCTGTAGCCCCCCACGGACTGCGATTCGCGATTTATAAAAAAATCGCTATGGCCATACTGCCTTGCAAACTAGTTGAACAGTGTAACAAGACTCTTATGGTAATCGCTTCAGGGCCTCCTTATTTCACAACTCCTTGATCGACCCCGCTCATATTTTTATCAATAAAGTTTCTTCACCATAAATTCGTATAGTAAATTACGTTAAAATTTGAATAACTGTAATTAATGATATTGCGGAAAAAACTATGAAAAATAATATTACAACTTCAAAACGTGCTAGTAGTCGGCTGACAGGCGAAGTTAGATTTAAGAACTCCCTTCGCCACACTCGCTCGTTCGATAAAGGTTACCATAGCCAATAAAGTGAGTAGATACTATGGTCTAAGAGCTGGCCACGTCAGATATGACACAATAATGAGAGCAATGAAACCCATCTAAATAGTAAGATTGCAATACTATCCTTATTGCTAGATCCAGGCATCTGGCAGCTTTTAATGGGCGGATGTCAGAGTAACAGACTAGCAAAGTTTTGGAATTGGAAAAAAGTAATACCAAAATTGGTAAAAACGGCCGAAGTTATCTTATTTATAGAGGACGGGCCTATATTTTAACATTAGAACAAAAAACATTGCGTAATATTTCGGAAACAGAAACAGTAGGCGACAAACTATGAATTACATTATACGTCGTTTTGAACTACTTTCCCCCATCAGAAACTTTTGGCAATGATATTATCTAATTATTTATATAATTTTTCATAATACTGCATCAAAACCAGAACTCTAGGATTTGTATTCTTAAAGTTGTTTGCGTTCTTTGACCTCCACCACTTTACAGCTGCCAGATGTCCGGATCTAGAAATAAGCAAAGTATAGCAAACTAACGAGAGGGGTTTCGTCGCTCTCATTATTGTGTCATATCTGACGTGGCTAGCTCTCGGTCTACTAGTCCTATGAAGCAACCAGCAATGGCAGCAATCCCTCCATGCAGCATTCCGTTCGCAGGACCTGTTTCTAATGCTGTCTCCTTGGCCTACATTATGGGAAGTTTCACTAGCTTCTATAATAAGCTAAGTAGAAGCACAGAATAACTAATAGTACTACTATGAAATACTATTATCTCTTCTGTGGTACTACCGTACAGAAAATTCACTCCTTCACAAAAGGCAGATTTAGGTATAAAATCATACTCGATACTTCGGCTACTATACATGGCTCTAGCAGACTCTATAATTAACTATGGAATATCCAGCTATGGAAGATCATATAAAACATACTTACAAAAAATATACAATAACCAAATAAGATTGTTAAAAACCATAGTTCCTTTAAAAATAAAACTTCAATATAATAATTTTGAACAAAAAAGAACCGACTTCACTAAACATCCACCATTCCAAAAGCAAATGCTCGAGCTGCTGTAAAAAATACTCGAATCCCTATAGGTGTGCCTATAATAGTTGAAGAGTTCCCTCGATTTCTCCAGGATCCCATCATCAGATCCTGACCTGGTTACAATGGGACCAACTGTGAAGTATACTCTTTCAAACAAAAAAAGAATTTTCCAAATCGGTCCAGCCATCTTCGAATAATCGGTGAACATACATAAAAAAAAAAAAAAAAAAATAGCAAAAACAAAGATCCCGACGAATTGATAACCTCCTTCTTCGAAATCTTGAAGTCGGTTGATAAAACTTCAATATAAAAATAATTACCATACATTGTTTAAGTACCTACTGTAGAATATATAGTGTTTATGACAAAGTCAAACTTGCTGTGATATTAGAACACAAACACTTGCTGGATCAGCTGGACAGGTATAAGAGACCATCCCATCTCCGGACCTTACCCAATGAACCATACTTTAAAATACCAAAAAGCATCAATGAATATGGGAATAGGGTCTGGTCAACATACCTACCTAATATCCTGAACAGCTTACCCAAACAAGTTGTTGAAACCTTAGTAAAAAACCCTGATAAGGCAAAGTATGTACTTAAGAAAGCACTGAATAATAAAGATTAATGTACCTACTTAACTTATTGTAATAAATGTTAGCACTATAACTACCTATATAATTAAGGCTTTGCTTAGTTATTATAATCTCAAAAAATAGAGATTGCAACTGAGCTCCTGTCATATTGTAAACATGTAAAATTAAAAATAAACATTTTAAATTTTAATTTTTTTTTTTTTACCTATACTCGCCGCTTGCAAGCAAAATTAAAACTTATAACCGCGCACGAACCGTGAATCTTCTTTGCGCGCTGCAGTTTTGTGACCGAGCTGTGAGGGTTGTGACTTGACAAGTTTTTGTACCTAAAATACCTACTGATTTATTATTTTTAAGATAAATATGTAGGAATTACAAACGTTGATTCTGTAAACATGAACATTTTATCCGAAGATAGTATGTCTGATTCTCACGGAAGTAGGTATGCCACAGCCGTATTATTTTGAAGATATGTCGGTCGGTCGGTCAGTTCCTAATATTGTTTCTGGGCAACTAAAATTCAATAAATTAAGGATGTTTATTTTAAGTATTACCTACTAAGTAAGGACTTCGGGCCCTTTCAATATCATCCGTAATTTAAAAAAAGAATTCTGCTTCCTTGTTCTTCCGTTTATTCAGACATCCGTAAACAGAACAATATATTTTATACGGATTAGATCGAGATTTAGGTTTCGAAGCTATTGTGTATTTTCAATTTTGCTTGAGCGTCACGTGACACGACTAACGTGCGAGCCGAGCGGCAGCCCACGGCCATATAGTCCCGTCCCGCTGGCAATATTTTGAGGGTTAAGTTTCGAAAATTCTAAAGTCACTTATTATTGAAGTTGGAAATACAGTGTGTACATGAGAATCTTTCAGTGTGTTTTGTGTCATATTCAATTAGTGCTTTTTTTGTAATTCAATAATTTGAGGTTAACTTTTCTAGCTTACCATAACTTGAGTAACAGAATATTAGAGTTAAAAAATATAACTGTTTTGTATTAAGAACAGTTTTATTGTTGTACAAAACCAGTTTGTGTCATTTAAGTCGAGTGCAATTTGATATACAGGGTGTTTGGTAACCGGATGCAAAGCCGAAAGTAGGAGATAGCCTAGGTCATGTAGAACATTTTTAGCCATACTTGTCTTAGACAAATGTTATTAGTTTTTTTTTTATTTAAATTTAAAAATTTGTCGGAGAAAACTGCAAAACTTCAGACTAAATCGATAATTAGTACTTTTTTTACTGCAGGTAGATTTTTTTTTGTTTTATTTCATATTGTGCAATGTCTATCAAACACTAGAAAAGTGATTTCAAACATCTGTGTCTAAAGAAAACAAGTTGACAGCGATTTAAAATTTTAGTTACATGAAAATGTAAACGATTTAAGTGATTTCAAAGTACGAAAAAAAAAACTAAAATAGCCACGAATTTTCAAACCATTTTAAAAACATGCTTGGCTTTTACCCTTTTATTTAAGCTATCAAACACGACTGTAGCTACTGTATCCTTGAAAATAAGCCACCTAAACCAACTGGGTAGCTAAAATGTTTCACTCTACTTGTGATACTTGTGGTAGTTGTGGTGACGAATCTCATTATGATTTTACAATAAAACATTGGTTCTGAATACTAAGTTGGCGTTGACTTGACATTTGACTTGTTTTAAAAGGGTTAAGTGTACTGGACAAAACTACCACATGCAATTTTAACAAACAAAGGCTTGCGGCGGTGAGAGACAAAAGGGACTGATAGCGGCAGGCGGCGGGCGATAAGACAATCATGTCTCAAGCCATTTTATCTTTGAAAATAGGCTACCTGTACTAATAAGAGGGAATGTTTAGGGTAAATTAAAACAAAAGCATAAAAGATAAGTTATTTATTTTTACGATCAACACATTAAAATTACACATCATCGCTCGTTTTCAAAATGTGACCCGCCGTTTCGAATACAAGCACGAGCCCGTCTTCTTACTTCTGTGGTGGTTGTTCCGAATATCATTTCTTCCCTCATCCTTTCGAACGCCGCTTCTATCCTCTCCCTCAGCTCTTCTACGGTATTAATGACCTCTTGTGTGTAGACTAGCTCCTTAGCTCGGCCCCAAACGAAAAAATCCAATGGTGTCAAATCAGGTGACCGAGCGGGCCAAGGGATTCGTCCGCCTCTGCCGATCCAACCGTCCGGGAAACAGTTATCCAGATGCTCCCTTACAGCCAGAGAGTAATGGGCGGGACAACCGTCGTGTTGAAATGTCACTGCACCGGGCAGCTGGTCTTCGTCAATAAGCCTGGGCAAATCGTTTTGTAAAAATTCCAAATAATTTGCCCCATTTAAATTATTTGGCAAAAAATGTGGCCCAATAAGGACTCTGCCGATGATTCCAGCCCACACATTGACGGAAAACCTTCTTTGGAAGGACACTTGCTTTTTCCAATGTGGATTGTTGTTTTTGTCAGCCCATTGGTGTAGGTTATGGAAATTTGTGATCCCCTCCCGGGAAAATTTCGATTCATCGGTCCAAAGAATGCTTCGCAAAAAACGTCGGTCTTCGATATCCGCATTGAGTAAAAATCGGCAGAAGTCCACTCGGCGTGCAGGATCTCCTTCGTCCAAACCTTGAACTCCGATGCCGCGAAAAGGATATTTTCCCTCACGATTCATTGTGGCCCATACTTTCCATGTGGACAAGTTCAGATTACGAGCTACCACTCTGATGCTCGTATTCGGATCCTCTGCAAATGCCTGTAGAACGTCTTCCTCCACTTCAGGGCAATTACGTCCTGGATTCCCTCCATGTTGCACAGCAATACCATTCTCACGTAGCCTTCGGAATGAATTGTAAAACACTCTCACATTAGGCAATCTCCGGTTTGGAAAACGCTCTTGGTACATCCGTCGGGCCATCGCTCCATTACTGTCAGCTTTGCAGTACATGTAGATAATGTCGGCGTATTCTTCGTTCGTAAACTCCATGTTTACAATGAAGAAGTCGTAATTACACGTGAAGGAGCGCCTACGGCAGCTACAACTTGACACGGTAAATTGAGATGAGAGCGGGAAATTAAACCACAATGAACGTCTAATCGCAACTGAAGTTGTAACTAGACTAAATTACTAGTTTTTGCACAAATACTCATGTAGCTAATCAGTTTATCTTTGTCAATAAAGCACAAAACCGATCATCTTTGTTTAACGCCGCTCACCGCCTGCCGCTATCAGTCTCTTTTGTCTCTCACCGCCGCAAGCCTTTGTTTGTTAAAATTGCATGTGGTAGTTTTGTCCAGTACACTTAACCCTTTTAAAACAAGTCAAATGTCAAGTCAACGCCAACTTAGTATTCAGAACCAATGTTTTATTGTAAAATCATAATGAGATTCGTCACCACAACTACCACAAGTATCACAAGTAGAGTGAAACATTTTAGCTACCCAGTTGGTTTAGGTGGCTTATTTTCAAGGATACAGTAGCTACAGTCGTGTTTGATAGCTTAAATAAAAGGGTAAAAGCCAAGCATGTTTTTAAAATGGTTTGAAAATTCGTGGCTATTTTAGTTATTTTTTTATCGTACTTTGAAATCACTTAAATCGTTTACATTTTCATGTAACTAAAATTTTAAATCGCTGTCAACTTGTTTTCTTTAGACACAGATGTTTGAAATCACTTTTCTAGTGTTTGATAGACATTGCACAATACGAAATAAAACAAAAAAAAATCTACCTGCAGTAAAAAAAGTACTAATTATCGATTTAGTCTGAAGTTTTGCAGTTTTCTCCGACAAATCTTAAAATTTAAATTAAAAAAAAACTAATAACATTTGTCTAAGACAAGTATGGCTAAAAATGTTCTACATGACCTAGACTATCTCCTACTTTCGGCTTTGCATCCGGTTACCAAACACCCTGTAGTATGACAACGCTAAAAAAGTACGTATAAAAAATTAGAGTTTATAAATTAAGGATTAATTAAATCATCACCTTAAAATCTAAATATATAAAAGAAGAAACTGACTGACTGACTGACTGACTGACTGACTGACTGACTGACTGACTGACTGACTGACTGACTGACTGACTGACTGACTGACTGACTGACATATCAACGTACAGCCCAAACCGCTGGCTCTAGAGATACCAAATTTGGCATGTAGGTTCCTTATAAGGTCTAGGGGTGCACTAAGAAAGGATTTTTCAAAATTCACCCCCTAACGGGGTACAATGGGGGTCCAAAATTTGTATAGCGAATCAAGATTTGTTAGACTATTTTGTTCGAAACTTCACAGGAGTATTCCTAACGTTAAATGAGTAAACACGTGTTTCAGGTTTTTTGAAAATTCAACCCCTAAAAGGGGCAAATGTGGTCAAAGTCTGAAAATCAGCATGGGTATCGTATTCTTTTTGAGTACTTATAGTACGCGGGTGAAGCCGCGGGAAAAGGCTAGTATGTCAGTAAAATCAGTAGGTGTCAAATTAAGCAATGAAAATTTAAGTTTCTTGGTAATTTCGTTTTTTGAGGCTGTTATCGTTTTAATAAATTATTAAAGTCATGAGAATTCACACTATAATAATCAAAAAGGGATTTTAAAGTAGATATTTCAATTTGTGTCACTTTCATCAATGATATTTCGTCAAAAATTAAACAGAAACAATATTTGCGTTCAGAGGAAATCTTCCTTCCTAACTATAGCGCGTGACCTTGATGGCACGCCTGTTCGGCGTGCTTCTGTAGTAGGGAATGCAGAACCGGTTCCATCTGAAAGAACCGGGAAATTCGGGACTCACCAAAATGAGAACCGGGATTCCCGGTTCTTTCGGGATTTTCGGGACAAAACTTAATATTTATTCATAAAATTAAAAACGCGATTAAAATATCATTATTCGTGATTAATTTTGTGGATTAGTTAGTCTTATCTATAGTATATAGGATAGGAACAAAATCTAGTCATAAGTAAAAGAGATAGATAACTTCGATTCACGTTTTTAATAAAAGTTTTTGAACTTAACAGTTTTTATTCTACCCACCAAAATTTCCAAATGTCTACAATTTAATGTTATTCATAATCATAACTAATAAAATAACAACAGCGACCACCAAGTGAAACCTTTTTTTATATAAGTAAATTGCCTTTAACCTGGTAAACTTGCAAAATCAAACTTTGATGTGTAACATGTAACTAATATTATAAATTGTCCGTTCTTTCAACTTCTTTCTCATATCATATTAAATCAACAATCAACATGTGTAATTGTGTGTATTGTATAGGTTTAGTTCTCAAGTGATAATTAATACTAAGTCTTTTTGGTATAAAATTAACATTATTTTAATTACAGTGTAGGTACTAGGTACTTTTATATAATGAAACACTATAACAATCATCTATATCTAATTATAAAGTCTTCTAAATCATCACAGCGTAAGTTATATGTATGAGTAAATAATGTCACATATTGAGATCATTAAATCAGCATTTATACATAGATAACTCTTAATGAAAACAATGTTCTAATCAAATTATTAACACACAGCACATTTCTTAAATATTTTACCATGTATCAAACAATCAAATCTATTGTACGTACTTGTACATGATGAAGCACTGTAACAATCTAACAATCATCTATATCTAACTTTTTTTCTTTCATTAAAACATCTATATCTAATTAAGTCTTCTAAATCATCACAGCGTAAGTTACATGACTAAATAATGTCACATTTTGAGATCAGGAAATCAGCATTTATACATAGATAACTCTTAAATGAGAACAATGTTCCAATCAAATTATGAACACAGAGGACATTTCTTAAATATTTACCATGTATCAAAAATCAAATCTAAACATATTAAAACTGCTAAAAAATTGCCTTTATGCTTTTAGCTGATATTTTGTTAATACTCTCGCTTGCATTAATAACTTGTACATAGTATAAGTATAACAATTATTATGTAAACTTACTTTATTCTTTGTATATGAAACGAAAAAGTATATTTCCCGAAAGTCCCGAAAGAACCGGGTCAAGGTTTTCGAAATCCCGGTTCTTAGCTCGGTCCAAAAAACCGGGAAATCCCGGGATTTTCGGTTCCGGGATTTCCCGGGTGCAAACCCTATTCTGTAGTGACCACTAGAAGTAGACCCCCGGCTCGCTTCTTAACAAGCTAATCCATGGGTCAACCAGGCGCTGGCATCTTAGCAGTTACGATGTAGGTACTTGCTCACGGAGGCGCGCTCGGGGTGATCTGACATACTCGACAAAGGAACTGAGCGGTGGAGCGGGGCGCGGGAAGCCGGCGACGGGGCAATGAACTCTGTGCGTGTCTCGCCCATAGGTACCTTTTAAGTGGTGGTAGCGTACCGCTTTGTTTGTGTTTTGACTAGACTGTGGAGTACATTTTCGAAGATTTCAAGCATCGTGAATTATGGGTAGAAAACGCAACGTATAATTTTTTTTTTTATACTTTCGACGGTGGCAAACAAGCATACGGCCTGCCTTATGGTAAGCAGCTACCGTAACCTATGGACGCATGTAACTCCACAGGAGTCACATGCGCGTTGCCGACCCTTTACAAAAAGGAGGATTCACTGTGTTGACGGCTAAAGGAACAAGAGGGACCCTCATCGTCAACACACTGGGTCCTCTTTGAGCTCTTTGTTTTACTTTTGTTTTATTTTTGTTTTTTTCGTTTTCATTTTGTATTTATTCTGTTTTTATTCAGTTTTTATATTCTTTTCTTTTATTTTTATTTTATTCATATTTTATTCTTTTTTTATACCACGACGATGGCAAACAAAGCATACGGCCTACCAGATAGTAAGCCATAGCCTATGGATGCCTGCAACTCCAGAGGTGTCACATGCGCGTTGCTGACCCTTTACAAAAAGGAGGAGAATATCTCGGCCATTTTTGATTTTAGAGAAAAGATTTTCAAACAAAACGCGCTTATTTTAGCGTTTTCTATACGGAAAAATCATAAAAAGTACATGTTTTTAATGACGTCCCGTCGATGGTTTTTTTTTCGAAATCCAAATTATATACAAGTTCAAAGTCCATTATCTCGGCCATTTTTGATTTTAGAGAAAAGATTTTCAAATAAAACGCGCTTATTTTAGAGTATTCAATACGGAAAAATCATAAAAAGTACACATTATAATGACGTCCCGTCGATGATTTTTTTTCGAAGTCGAAATTACATAAAAGTTCAAAGTCCATTATCTTGGCAATTTTTGATTTTAGAGAAAAGCTATTCAAGTAAAACACGCTTATTTTAGCGTATTCTATACCGTAAAATCATAAAAAGTACACGTTATAATGACGTCCAGATATACAAGTTCAAAGTCCATTATCTCGGCCAGTTTTGATTTTAGAGAAAAGTTTGTTATATAAAATACGCTTAGTGTAGCATATTCTATACGGAATAATCATAAAAAGTACACGTTATAATGTAGTCCCGTCGATGGTTTTTTTTCGAAGTCCAAATTATATACAAGTTCAGAGTCCATTATCTCGGCCATTTTTGATTTTAGAGAAAAGTTTATCGAATAAAAAACGCTTATATTAGCGTATTCTAAACGGAAAAATCATAAAAAGTACACGTTATATTGACGTCCCGTCGATGGTTTTTTTCGAAGTCCAAATGATATAAAAGTTCTATGTCCAATCGGCCATTTTTGATTTCAAGAGAAAAGTTTTTCAAATAAAACACGCTTATTTTAGCATATTCTATACGGTAAAATCGTTAAAAGTATACCCCATCGCTGGTTTTTTTTCCAAGTCCAAATTATACACAAGTTCAAAGTCCATTATCTCAGGCATTTTTGATTTTAGAGACAAGTTTTTTAAATAAAACACGCTTATTTTAGCGTATTCTATACGGTAAAATCATTGAAGTATACACCGTCGCTGTGTTTTTTTCGAAGTCCAAATTATTATACAAGTTCAGAGTCCATTTTCTTGGCCACTTTTAATTTTTAGAGAAATTTTTTTCGAATAAAACACGCTTGTGTTAGCGTATTCTAAACGGAAAAATAATAAAAAGTACTCGTTATATTGACGTTTCGTCGATGGTTTTTTTCAAAGTCCAAATGATATAAAAGTTCCATGTCCAATCGGCCATTTTTGATTTTAGAGAAATGTTTTTCAAATAAAACACGCTTATTTTAGCGTATCCTATAAGTTCAAAGTCCATTATCTCGGCCATTCTTTATTTTAGAGAAATGTTTGTCAAATAAAACACGCTTATTTTAGCGTATTCTAGACGGAAAAATAATATCCCGTCGCTATTTTATTTTCTAAGTCCAAATTTTACTCTATGTAGTCAATCTTCAAAGTCCGGTTACTTCGAAGTTTTAGAGTAAAAAAAATGTTTCTAATAAAACTTGCTTATTTTAACAAATTCTACACAATAAGACCAATGAAGAAGTCATAATGACACCATTTCAACCAAAATAGTCCAAACTATACTCAACCTTCAGGGACCCATAACTTCAAAATTATTGAGTTAATTATGACATCACACTGATGAAAAATTTATTAAGTCCAGCCCGGCCCTTTGCTAGTCCAACCGAGGCAGATAACGAAATTTCGATTTTAGCGTTTCACGATTGGCACTCTGTAAACAAACCGCCTTGATGCATAAATTACATATTTATTAGTTACAAATTATCTGTGACAATTTGTCAAATTACTGTTTATATGGTAAACTAGGTTTAGCGTGGCACGCAGATCCGCCGTTGCAGTCTCTTACGGACTACGGTGTAGTCATACGTTATATCATCATTAATTTTCCTTAACTCACTTAAGTTTTATATTACTGCTTTCTTTACTATGAAAAATAAAGAAGAGCGGCTAAAAACTCGCTGTTTGTCTTTGTCGCACTTATGACTATGTATGTGTATAGAGTAATAATGTATAGAAAACAAACGAGCTGCTAGGCAGCCTGGCCGGCACATGCACCCCGCCCGCACCTTACCCTTCCCCGCGCATGCCCTTTACGCAAAACAAGTTTTTGTTTTTAAAAATAAAAATAATCCATTGAATATAACGACACAAATTTCAAACATTGTTTCGATACGCTTTTATAAAAATATTGACGCAAACTTTAATAACTTTAATATTTTATTGTACTGTTAACAGTTAATATAAGAAAAAAAATTATAATAAATTAATATCATTAAATAATATGACACAAATTTATTAATATTATAGATACCGATATTTTTGAAAGCACAGTACCTAATCGATCAACTCTAATTTTATATAGGCTTATAAAAGTCCACATATATGTGCTGATTGAATGTCAGTCTTCCCGTTGACGAAAGTGACACAAAACGCGTTCCTGCGTCAGTAACAACTTTGCTGTTACAGTGAAAAAACAATTTTGATCTCTAATTTTCTATTTACCGAATAATGTAAAAAAAAAAGAAATGTTTAAGTTTCTACCTAAGCAACAACCTAGTATGACACAAATTATTATTATTAGCTAAGTTGGATGGCCTGAACTCTGTATGTGAAAAATAAGCATCTTTAATATTATCGAAACTGCATAATTTATCGGTACGGGTCTAATACGCCTGCCCGGGAGGCGCGCCGGCCAGATGTACCTAAACTGCGTAGTTACACCCCCTGGTAGAAGTTACCCTAAGTTTCTATCTTTCACCAACTTGAAAAATAAGGGTTTTTGGTTGCTAATCATATATGGTAATAGGTGCAGGAACAGTTAGGTGTGTTCATATGGCAGTCGCTTCAATTCATGGGATAAGATTGCGCAGCGGACTCTAAGGCACAAATTAAGCTGTGGCAAAAATCCGGGACAAACGCTAGGAGGATGATAATGATGACCATGGTAGGTATTTTTTTCGCTACAAGTTAACCAGTCTACTCTTAATGTTCATAGGAAGTAATATGATAAAAACCAATCAATTTTTTTTCCAAGGTAACAATCGCGAAAATGTACAATGTGTTAGCCGTTACCTATTATTAATATTTCTTTTACTTGTATTCGGGCCAATTCTGAAACACGTCACAATTATTTATTTGCTGTCTACTTTCTTGTTACGATATTCCAGGACTTAGTCCGTTATCAGTTATTATTTATCATACTGGCACCTCGACTGGACGCGGCGCGCTATAGGCAGCGGGGCCTGTTCTTTACGCTTTAAGCGGTACGGTAGCGCTATAGAATTTCGATACATTGTGTAAAGCTAGAACTATATTGGTTGAAATATAATTAACGGTACGCTACCGGTAGGTACAAAATTACGATACCGTTATGTTTTTCGGTACGGTACTTATACTTTATTATAACGATATCCAACGGGTATTATTTCGGTATCGTAATTTTAGAATGTACCTAGTACGGCACGTGCGGCGGTAAAGGAACTG
Source organism: Pammene aurita (assembly GCA_947086415.1). NCBI lineage: Eukaryota > Metazoa > Arthropoda > Insecta > Lepidoptera > Tortricidae > Pammene > Pammene aurita. The sequence goes on along the minus strand of OX352291.1, from coordinate 48,409,307 downwards.
AGCGGGGATCGGGGCGTGGAGCACGGGAAGCCGGCCAGTAGCCCATACTTCAACCTCAATCTATCCCTTTATGAAAACAGTTGAGGTAGCGAAAAAATAACGGTACCGCCATATTTCGATACAGAAAAATATGAAACAAACGGTATGACGTAATATCGTTTTAAAACGGTACCTTTATCTTTCCGATATGCAGTCCCTGATAGACAGTGGTAGTGGTGTGTCACTCAATCGGTTGACAACTTACCGGATGTTTTGCATAACCTAAGGAAAAGATAAACTGTCATGCGTTAATAATAAAGGGCAATATATATGATACGGGACGTCATAGTGAAAACTTTATATTTACTCCGTCTTGCACTTGTCTAAACTTGCATAGCGCGTTATCTCGCTCGCACACCGTCGCCGCATGCGGAATCCGCAAAGCACAGTAATGATCGATAACCGCCTTAAACGCCCGAGTACACGGATATATAGGTAAAGCGCGGCCATTCATCTTTTTTGATAGTTAGTGTGGGAAATCTACCGGGTCGTTGTATGGAGACCTCGCATTAATTCCTCAGCCGATTATTCTTTTGCTAGGATGTAGTATAGGTCATAACAAACACAAAACACTATTTTTCCAAAAAAAAGTATGTCAGTTTTGGTATTTTTACAAAAATGTACAAAAACCTTAATACTTTGTACTGGAATTTTTCTCAGGGTATATTTTTTTCACTAAACAAATTATTTTGATTACTGAAAGATACTGATAAAAGTTCAAAAAAAAGATTCAAATAAAACTGTCACTTTTATTCAAAAGTAATTGGTAACACTCGTCATTTTGTTTGGAAAATTTCTCAGTCAGGTTTGTAACAGTGGGTGTTACGTTAATCTTATTTTAGCATAATATTTACGAATATCCAAAAAAAAATTCTAGAAATAAAATTGTTATTACAGTATATTTCATAAACTTTACGGAAAATTCCTCAGCCTGGTTTCGTTTTTTATTCACGTAAGGTAGTCAATTCAACAGCCACAACTGAAATTTCCAAAAAAATATTACACATACAATACGTCAAATCTCGAAATGAAAAATTTGTCTAGCCTTTTAAAGCGAGTGAGCACGCAGTAATATGTCGTCGTGCTTCAGCTATTGAGTCCAGTTTAGCATGCGCGGCTACGACTCAGCTATGCTTGCGTCATAGTAAAAAAGTGGAGTAAGTAATTCAATTATATAATTGTCTAATTTCATATTTGTACTTAACTCGTATCATTATAATTTTAATAAATATTTTGATGGCGTATTACTAATTAAACAATTTAGTATTTAATTGAAGCATCAGAGTATCATTGCCTCCCTAAATAGAACACCATCACCACTACTCGCCAACAGATGACGCTTGTAGTGTCATAATGCACACAATGCAGCCGAATGCACCGATACAACTACGCTTCGACACTAGTCACGCCGCCTACCAACAGATGGTACATTAATCGAGTTATATAGATGCCGCTAACGTTTGTTCAACGCAGAAACATGACCCTCGGCGCATTGCCGAGGACTTTTTGAGAAACGCCCTACCGGTCTCAAGGTAGGCATGCTATATGCCTCAACCAAGTTTGAGCAATTTAGTGTTGTGACACTAAGCCACTAGGCTAGTAATTTGTCCTAAGGGCACACCCTTAAGACAAATTACTGGCCTGGTACACATCTACCTATCTGAGTAGTACTCGGCAAGTAATCACTAGAGAGAAGAGAGTACATGTAAATTTCTAAAGCAATAAATTGTATCCCATCAAAAACATTACATGTACAATAATGCCAGCCTCGCAACGCAGTTCTCCTACTTCAAAAAGTAATGAGGTCTAATGTAAAACCAAGCCGGTGTGCCGGAGTTTACTAACAACATGTCATTGTGATCTTTTGAATATTAGATGTTTATATTTTTATAATAGAAAGAAACAGAAAAAATAACTTTGTTTCTGCATATATTTATATGGGATTACAATGTGAACTGTGCGGTTTGTAAAACTAGTGAACCCGGGATCAATATCCCGGGTACTCTAGTTTACATTACAAAATTAAAACATACCGCAATCGGTATGTTTTAATTTTCAGTGGCTTTATAGTCTAAGAGTTAACCCTAGAAGTTAGAAGTGTTCAAAATTTGGAGCTTGTGGGACTGCTAGAAGTATTTTAGATATACGATGATCGTAATCAGTGAGTCAGTGACAAAATTAAAGAATGTTGACTTGCAATAGTTCTTAAAGTATATAGTGAAATTCAATGATATTGGGATCTTCCTTGTGTTATGGCCTCTTTGTCACAGAAATTTCAGCCTTCTAGCTTTATTGATAACAGAATTAGAGGGGGGTCGAAAATGGCCTGAATGGCTTCGGAAAAAGGATGGTTCGGCCGTGCCTTTGTTTTGCTCGACTTGGCAGGGGACTGCCGTGCCCACAGATCTGGTACGCGCGACTTTTTGTCGTCGCCCCCCGCCGCCCCGCGAGAGCGATAACCATAGATTTCTTCATAACGGGTATATCAAGACATATGCGAAACAGCGCATTTGCCAGATGACTTAAACTTTTTATTTTACCTAAATTTAAACATAAGTTGTACTTATAAATGACGCTTAAATAAGATTTTTGTCTGTTGTGTAATTCACCTGTGACAACTGTATTTTTTTCTCTGTGTGTAATATTTAATTATTTATTTTGTTATAAGTCGAAATACGAGTAGATGTCATTTGCTTTAGAAAAAGTGACCAAGTCCTCCGGTATCCGAGGCGAGACCAGCAGGCAGCATCTTCTTTTTTGGCATCTACCTATGGTTGATATAACAAAAAACATTATTAGACATTCAATGACATAACATGCAATAGAATCAACATTATTGTACGCCAAACACTGGCCATTGTCATGTGTTGTTTCGTTGGTACAATAAATTATTTGTATCTGTATGGATCGAAGCGAATACTTACTCCGAAGACCGGATAACCACTTATCCACATAGTCTCCGCTGGCAATCTACTGGCAGTAGGATGTCGGGTCGCCCCCCCAAACCCGCAATACAAAGAGGCGATAAGTTGAGACAGATGTAGCCTAAGCCGGTCTCGGCTAGAAGTTGCCGTTTATGATCGTGGCAAGTGCAAAAGTTTTATACGAGCCCTATGTCCCTAATGAGGGACAACAGGAACAAATTTTCTTCACCACAGTTATATTAGGGACCGATTGAATAAATCTTTTTGTAAAAATCTGTTTCAACTTAAAGAAAATCACAATTTCCAAAAATTTACAAAATATTTTCATTTGTTCCATATGACTAGACCCCGTTTTCAGTGGTGAAATTTTAATAAAAATGCTAGGGTTGGCATAGCACATTTTAATATTCTTAAAATGACGTATATATATTTTGATGTAAGCTATATACTTATTTTATTTATACAGGGTGGAAAGATAAGTCAGGCCCTGGAGGGAAACTACCTTAAAACCTTGAGATAGCACTATTCACTCAAAGGAAACAATCTTTTATTTTTCCTAAAAACTAAAACTGCATTCACAGTTTTTTTCTTAATTTTCATTTTATTCCATACTAATTGTATGAAAATTATTATTATTATTATTATTTATGTGTTCTCTTGTGCCCTAAACTTGGTTGGTATTTAGAAGTTTTTATCCTCGTTGGAAACGGATCGATTGGCATCAATTGTCATAAAAATTATTTATGGCAAAAATTACAAAATAAATACTTTTTTTGAAAACTTTACTCTTTTCCAAAAATTTGTAAATGCAGTTATGTCCCTTTAAAGAAATTAAAGAATCTTTCCTTTCAGTGAATTGAGCTATCTCAACGTTTTAAGGTAGTTTTCCTCCAGGGCCCGATTTATCTTTCCACCCTGTATATTAAGGCAAAGGACTTTAACGAGGTTTAATTTGGTATATAAACTCCATAATAGTTACTTAATTGTATTTTTTTCAGCAATTATGATTGATGTCATATTAATCACTTAATTGTTTATTCAGTAAAAGTATGGATTTCCTGAATAATCTTGCTAAATTTTCTCAGTTCCTCAGTCTCAGCGACGCGGAAATGGTTACAAAATTTAGTATAACTGTGCAATAGATACCAATTTTTTCGAATAGGTAAGCCTGGTAAGCGTACCTATTAGATTATAATTTTCTAATAAATAAATAAATTTGGTTTTTTTTTCAATAACATGATACAATTGTGCAAATGCATATACATTTTAAAGTAAGATGAATAAGATTCGTGTTAAAACGTGTTAAATCATATATATATGACGGTTCCTACGATGAAATGGTCACAGTATTCAAAACAATTATGACAAGTGGAAAAAGATGGCCAAAAAATGAATTGTATTGCACAAGCGATAACCAGACATCAGAGTTACGGAAAATGTTACCTAATGAAAATACCATCTCAACGAATGTAACCTTTTTGTCATGGAGCGTTGATATTATTTAAAAATAAAAGTTTTTTTTTTAATATGTCACATGTTGTACTCGAAATAAAATATTGTGTGACAACCCTATGATTCGATATCATTAAATTTTCACCACTGATAACGGAGTCTGCATATGACACATCTACACAACACGCATGCATTTTAAAAATGTGTCAAATATATTACAACTGGCGTACTTTTTTATTTGCACTGTGACTCGGCGTTTAGCACCACTACAAATTATATCAATTAAGATTAAATTACTAACAGTATAGGGGTATTAATGTAGTGTTAATGTATATTTTAGTAACGTGCAAAACCATAAAAGTAAACTTTTTCTTTGAGTTTATTAAAGAAGATAACGAGAACGCTGCGCATGGCCCCTCGCATCCCCGCTCCCGCGTCCCGCGTCCTGCATGTGCGCATTCCACTAACGAGTGAAATATTAGGGATCTTATTTGTGACATGATGATGATGACATGAACTTTTTAATACGCAGGATATTTTTTTGGATTTTTGTACAGTCGCAAGAAAACTCTTAAAGGAAATATAATTTAAAAAAAATATTGACGGAGCTATATTCTACTGGGAATAATAAGCAAATTTTTATACTGCAAAGGTTGATGATGAAATTTTTGGATTTTTTTTTGTCATACGTAGAATACATACATTTAATGTCACTTCAGTAAAAAAAGACGGAGCAAATTTCCGATGTGAGTTACACAAAAAAAATATAAAAAAAAAAAAATGTTCAGTTATGGTTTTTTTTTTATATTTTTAACATTGGTTACATACATCAAGTGAATATTTCTAGTGCAATAAAATTAGACGGAGCATTTTTCCAAACGTAAATATAGACGATATAAGAGTTTAGTTAAAAAACCTAAGAAGGACAATAGTTTTTTTTTGGAAAAATATATATATACCATCTACTCCTGACACTTTATCATGCTGTAAAGTTTTTTTGGACTGAGGAGTTAATGCGAGGTCAACCCCTCTATTGCCTGGCCTAAGTGTCGAGATGATAAACTACACGCAAGGACAATGGAAACGAATCGCGTTGATGGGTCAAATATAATCGCAGCATTAAGAGTATCGTAGCCAAAGCTAATATAGTTTACGCACGGAATATTTAAACCGGTATTATTATACTTTGCAATTTCTCGGGCCCAAATCTATCATGTACCCTGCCTCTTCTTACCCCTCCCTAAACTCCTTAAATGCCCTAACATTTATTATGTACATTATTACACCTCCCTATCCGGCAGATCGGGCCCGAGAAATTGCAATGTATAAATACCAGTTAAAATTTGTTCTGTGGGTGTACGTTTCCTAAAAGCCTTGTTACATTTGTCTTAGTTAGCTTCCTAAATGAGTTAGTTTCTAAAGTTAGTCAAGTCTAACCGCATTTAGCAAGTTTATTTACTATGAAAACAAGTTCGGATCCTAATTAGGACGCTAGTTAGCATACTAATAAAGAAAGTAAAGTGTAACAGGCCTCTTATTACTTAGCTAATAGATATTTATGTATAAGAAAATGGCTGATCTCTCTGAAAATTGGGCAAGCCGGTGAGAATCGAGTTCACGGATTAGATGCGATCTAACTGAAGAACAAATCAAATTATTTTTAATAAATATGTTGCATTGTTTATTTTTAAGTAGACACACTACCTACTATATTAACATCTGTATAAACTTACGTAAAGATGTTATATACAAAGGAGAAAGGCCTAGGCCTCCGGTGCCTGGGGTCGAACTAGCGTCTTCTGCAATTCGGGTTGCCTGCCGTGTCTGTATATTTATGATCAATTAAATTGTTTGGGATTTTCACTAGATGGCAGGACCGTGACGAGAGGTATTTTTGACAGCAACTGTCAAAATCAAACAATAAAAACTAATGATTAAACAGGCTTTTTCTGCTCGTCGTTGCGTTGGTGTACACACGTGCCCGGGCTGCCTATTTTGAGAATAGTGTCTTCGGTGGTGCCAGTTATATATATTTATATACTCGTAGTGATATTTTGGTGGTAAGGTTACTAACAAACATCAAAATAACAGGATCGGGTGAGTAAATAGTATAATAATGGATAAAAACGACCCCCCTGATAGGGGGGTCACCGACGCCATGTTAGACTCGAATTTGGATTCACAAAAGTCAAATGAGGGTAAGGAAGGAAATTCCACTCCTACTGAGCACACGCCCATGAATTGCCTCTAAAAAAAGGGGATTGGAAAACGATATTGTCTCACAGTCTAAAAAAACTCACTCCCCGGGAGATTCGAATCAAACAACGTATGTAACTCCTGGTTATAACGATTCCGATCCCCCGCTAAAATACACTGATGCAGACAAAGGACCGTTCGTGGTTCACATGAACAGAGTTGAGCCAGACCCCTCTGCAGGATTAACCTTACAAGCAATTAGAGTAGCCCAACTAATACATAAAAATAAAGTTGCAGGAATTATGGAGGGTTCAATCAAGTCCCTTGGTCGTAATAAAGTATCTGTGTCTTTCAAATCGGCTGAAATAGCTAACAACTTTTGCAAATCAGACCTACTTCCCGGAAACAAACTGGCTGCTTCCATCCCAAGGTTTCTTGTATCTCGAATGGGGGTCATACAGGATATCCCCACTGACTGGACACTTGATGAAATTGTAGATGCTATTCAGTTTCCCTCAAATTTTGGTTATCGAATCATCATGAAAGCACGACGACTGTCTCGTAAGGTTCACAGAGAGGGCCAGCCGCCACAATGGGTCCCTTCTAAGACAATCGTTCTCACTTTCCACTCGCAAGACCTTCCAGAAAAAATATATCTTTTTAACATGGCCATGCCAGTAAAAATGTACGATCGATATGTACGATCTTCCTACAATCCAATGCAGGGCATGCTGTAAATTCGGCCACATCGCTGCCAAATGCAGATCAAAACCCGCATGTTACTGTTGCGCTCAAGCTCACACAGGTGACTCTTGCAACGTCACTGGTGATAAACTCACTTGCATTCATTGCTCCGGCTGCCACAAAGCGACTGATCAAATTTGCCCAGAACATAAGAAACAGAAGTCTATTAAAGTAATGATGTCGGAAGAAAATATAGGATACCTGGAGGCTTCCAAACGCTTCCCCCCTGTCCGTTTAAGCTATGCAGAAATGACCCAGAAGATGTTTGAGATCTCTCCAATGTACACTGGGATGGCATCTACAGCATATGCTGCTCCAATACCTAACTACTTTGAAGAACCTGTTCCCCCCTCTCAAAAACTTCCCAATTCATACAAAAAAAACAGTATATCGAACCCCAAAACCCCGTCAACTGCTGGCCCCATCTTATAACGACCAAGCTCATAGGGATATTACAAATAACCCCAAATCAGTTATGCCTAACGGATGCGCTATTAATAGCAATTATGACATTACTCCTAATGAAAACCTGCTGGAGTCCCTCTCAGCGGCTTTAGTCAATTTAATCCTGAAAAGTGGGGACACACTACCGAACAATGTTATCCACAGCCTATCCTCCCTCTAATCACCAAAAATGGACCCGAAAGTCCTTCAATGGAACACACAGAGTGCTAATAAAAAAAAAGTGAATTAATTCACTTAATTAATAAATACAAACCAGTCCTTTTTGCCATCGCTGAAACATGGTTCAAGCCTTCCTCCCGGTTCAGAATCCCGGGGTATGCATGTTTCAGGGATGATAGAAAGGACGGAAGAAACGGTGCAGGGTGCGCCCTGCTCATCAACAGAACTTACACATATACACTCTTTCCTCTCCCAAATCACAGCCCAGAATTTTTTATCACCGCTGCCAAGGTACTCAATACTACATTTATATCTGTCTATATTCCTAAACCAAATAGAAACTTATTAGAAGAACTACAAAGAGTAATATCTGGAATTCCTGGCCCATACATAGTATTAGGAGATTTTAATTGCAAAAATACCCTCTGGGGCTCCCCTATATGTGACCCCAACTCCTATTTCCTCTTAAACATGGTTGACGAATTAAATCTGTGTGTACTGAACGATGGATCTAACACTAGGAGAGCCTCTCCGCTGCAAAACCCCAGTGCCTTAGATTGCCCTTGCTTCTGCACACTTGGCTCCATCAATCCACTGGAAAGTGCTAAACAATACATACGGAAGTGATCATTTTCCCATACTCTCGACCATCCTTAGACCCTGCCCTCCTCCTCCCATTCCTAATCCAATCCTAAAATATAAAACTGCAGAAGCTGACTGGAGTAAATGCTCTGCTAATTTAGAAAATAAAATAAAGACTATGCCTGAAATTAATGACAATAATTTTAAAGAAATATATACTAATTTTATAGATTGTATTTGCCAGTCTGCGGATGAATCCATCCCAATTAAAAACACGGAACTTCGCAAAATTCCTTCTCCCCCTTGGTGGGATCCAGAGTGCACAAAAATAATAAAGGAGCGTAAAAAGGCTGAGAGGACATACTCTGAAAACCTTACAATGGAAAACTACCTAATCCTCCAAAAAACTACAGCGAGATCCAAGAGGCTTCTTGCTAAAAAAAAACAGAAGGGTGGTCCACTTTTTGTAAGTCCCTATCTCCACGGTCACCATCTACACTAGTCTGGAAAAAAATAAAGGCATTCCGGATGAACCAAAACTCCAACGAACTCCTCTCCTGGCATAGACGGAATTCCGTTTTCATTTATAACCCAATCTTCAAAAATCACAAAGGAATATTTCCTGAACATAATAAACCATGTTTTTATCTCCGGCTCTGTCCCCGAGCCTTGGAAGACCCAAATTGTTATTCCAATATTAAAACCTGGCAAAGACCCAAACGAAGCCTCATCATATCGCCCAATAGCACTGTCCTCAGCTCTGGCTAAAATAATGGAACACTTAATTAAAACCGAACCGCCTTGAATGGATACTGGAGAATCGTAACTTTTTTTTTTTTTTTTTTTTTTTATACCACGACGGTGGCAAACAAGCATACGGCCCGCCTGGTGGAAAGCAGTTACCGTAGCCTATGGACGCCTGCAACCCCAGAGGATTTACATGCGCGTTGCCTACCCTTTAGGGACCTATACACTCCTTTTTTGAAGAACCTCATACTGTAGCCCACTGGGAAAACCTCGGCAGGGAGTTCATTCCACAGCCGCAGCGTTCGTGGGAGGAAATTCCTCTTAAATCGTACTGTGCGCGACCCATTGGGCTCCAGGGTGTGGGGATGAACACCCTGCCGGCGGCGAGTGTTCATCGAGAACTTACTACCTAGCTCACAATTGGTAAACCTCACCTGGATTATATCGCAAAAAAATGTGAAATAAGTGCAAATGCCATGCGTTCACTGTCGGGCGTACGATGGGGTGCACATCCTTACACCCAGAATATACTTTACAACGCAATAGTTCGAAGTCATTTTGATTATGCAAGTTTCATTCTGGAACCCTGTAATATGAAAGCACTGGGGAAACTGGATAGAATCCAGGCTAAGTGCCTGCGAATTGTGACTGGTGCGATGAGGTCATCTCCAATAAATGCATTACAAGTGGAATGCCTAGATCCCCCTCTTATAATGCGCAGACAATATCTGGCTGACAGATTTTTCATAAATATATCTCAATACGAGAATCATCCTTTGCCAGCAAAATGTAAATCTCGATTAGACATATCTTCCTCCTCTAAATACTGGAAAAATAAAGAACTTCCCCCTTTAATTAAATCTTACAAAAAATTCTCCAGTATAAGCTCTCACCAGTCTGATAAGAACCAAATATTCTGCTTTGATTATGTTATGACACATTAGTCTTTCAACCAACAGTCATCTTGGACTTGGGAATCTCTAAAAAAACACCTAACGCAAATACCGAATTCAACCAAATTATGGATAGGCAATTCAGGGGATGGATACAGGTATACACGGATGCCTCTAAAATAAATTCAACGGAATGTGTTGGCTCAGACGTATGGATCCCCAGATATAAAATAATCCTTAATTGCAAAAGCCCTCCACAATCCTCAAGTCGCTCTATATGAAGCTGTCTCCTATATTAAATCGCATAACCAAGACAAATGTATAATTCTAACTGATTCCCTGAGCTGCTTGCAAGATTTGGGAAGGCTACCATTTCACTCCAAGGATAACTTCTGTCTAACCTTAAAAATAAAAGATAAACTTAGGGAATGTCAAAATGCCAATTTGCAGGTAGTCCTGGCATGGATCCCTAGTCATTCAGGTATCACGGGCAACGAGGTGGCGGATGAATGTGCAAAAGCCGCTATACACCAGAGTTTCGCTTCCAATCAAAGATGCTTTGCTCGCGACATAAGAGCATCGGTAAGACAAACTCTATTTGAAGAATGGAATAAACTATGGCAGTTCTCGCGCAGAATAAAAGGTCAACATTATGGAAACCTACAACCAAAGATCCCTCCTAATCCCTGGTTTTTTAAGAACAAAGGCTTTTCTAAGGTTAATACTTCAAATATCATTAGGCTACGACTTGGTCACATTTGTTCGCCAGTTCGCCTGGCCAAGATGAGAATAAGGGACGGCTCAATCTGTGAATGTGGATTAGACGAAGGCACGTTACCACTAACCATTTACTCCTGGAATGTCCCTTAATACGTTACCCTATATATGATTTTCTCCCACGAGAGATTAGCCGTCCAGTGAACATAGACTACCTCCTAACACTCTTTACCACTCTGGTCTTTACCCCATTATGTAGCATCATAAATAAATTCCTAACTAATAATGAACTCAAATTGTAATTGTATTTTCAGTTGACTGGTATATTAAATGTCATGATAACCTATATCTACTTTAAAAATATAACCCTAAACATATTATTCGTCTGTAATTTGTGTCGTCCATATTTGTTAAAAGTAGTTGTGTTGTCCGTTTCTTAACTGGTTTATGGGTATTTGTAGGGTGGATGGATATGCTACCGAACACCGCACATTACCGTACAGCGAATCAAGATACTGGCCGTGTTTTATCCAACCTCGACACTGGCGGAATCATCAAGCCCTGATGGAGCCATAATACGCAAAGATTGATTGATAATGATTAAACAGGATTTCCGTTTGAGCTTCAAGATGGCTGCGGCGTCCTTGGAATAGTTTTTTTGTTTTTTGCTCATTTACGTAGTTCAGTGTGTAATATTGATAGCTTATTGTGCGGTGACCTAACGAACAAGTGTGCAGGCTGTGCAGCTAATGAAAAATTAGTCCCAAAACGCGAGTAACCATCCTTTAGTTGAACAAACGGTTATCCGGGGTCCCGGCCACCCACGTGTTTGTAAGGAGGCTATCACTTTACAATCAACAAGGCCTTAACCGAACAACGTTGCTTTTATTTTATTTTACACAAATGAATAAAACCACAAGTGTACCTTGACATTGGCAGAATCCACCTCGCTAAAATAGGCGAGGAGTAAGAGCCATTAATTAAAAGAAAAAAAAAATTATTAAACATGATTGGTGGTTTATGACAGCTAGACCTCTCGCCATGGTGCTGCCATCTAGTAAAAAAACTCTATCGTGGAAACCCTCATTTGCGTGTTTATCCGCACGTGTCCACACTCCCAAAGCTTGTTGTAGCTTTGTCGCCGTGCTTAAACATACGTCACAAAGTGCAATAAACTCAGACGAGCGCTTTTTTGCGCTCATTGCATAAAATAATAGTAAAATAAAAGTCAAGGTCGACTTAAAGCCCGCCAACGGAAGACCAGCCAACTATGCGACATTTACACCTACCGACAACCAATATAATCCTAAACACAAGCGCACAAGACTCAAAACAGATTGACTTTGATTTTATCAGACGCAAATAGCTTGGCAAATGAAATAAATAATCGAAACCAACTCTAGTTAGTCGCTTGTGTTCGATCGCGTCGCATGTGCCGGTATTAAAAGTTGTGCGAAAATGAACTTTATTTCTGTGGCGATATGGACGTTGGAGAATCACTGTTTCATTGTTTATACCGTGTTGTTGGCTTCTTTCGTGGTGTTCACTTTATTTCATAAGAACAGGGTAGAGGCTCAGGCGATACGACATAATGCCAAGACGAGGTTGGCGCGAAATGCTCCGGGAAGTGGCAGAGGTAAGTTTGTTTTCTTTTTCTTTAAAAATTAATGAAAAAACCTATTTAAGAATATCTTAACTACTTTTGCAAGAAAGGAAAACAATAAAATTAATTAGGAAATAATGAAACACTGCTATTTTCATATGCCTATTATAAAAGTAGGTATATAAAGTTTCATTTATGATTATTACCTAATAGTAGGTATACCTACGTCCGGTTTTAGCAAACTGTTTAAAAAAATCTTTATTATGGTACTTACATCTGTGTACCTAAATCGACATGTGTAAGTATACACCGTGTTTCTTTTTAGTTCCGATAACTTTGACATTTTGGTACTTATTGAATGTTACCTATAAGATTAAAATAGTATATGGAGTTTGCATCTCCTTTACCAGGTTTAAAAAACATGCTTGATACGAGTATTACCTTTATTTTGCCTGCAACGAAAAATTATTGTCTTGAAAAAAGTTGTAACTTATATTCAATTGAAAGTATCTGATGAGCTACTTTCAAAAATCATTCTGCATAGAGATGACGGCAATGTCTACCAAGTTCTTCAACCGGGTAAAGATGAACTCCATATTTGTTAATCTATTTGGTCGGCACAGTTAACATCATTAATGTAGGATAGAAAGGACACATGTGACATCTTTGGATTTACTTGTAGCTTGTCTGTACGTGCTTATCACTCAAGAAATAGAAAGGTCAATCAATTAACGACCATAATCAAACGATAAATCGTGATTAACCAATCGACGAGTGATTGTTGGTAACATAAACAATATATCAATACCTTTTTAGGGTACTGTAGTTAACTATAATGTCTGTCTGTCCGTCCGTCCGTCCGTCCGCAGCCAAGCTCAGTGATCCTTATTATTAGAAAACTGAAATTTGGTATGAGTATGTATGTTTGGTACGTTAATAACGCCGACAAAGTGGTAAAACAAAAACTGAAAAAATATACATTAGGGTACCTCTCGAACACATGAAGTGGGGTCTGATTTTTTTCACTATACTTAACCCTATTGGGTTAGGTATCGTTAGATAGGTCTTTCAAAAGTAATATGGCTCTTCTAAAACAAGTAGATAAATAATAACTCCAAAAAATATAGACAAATTCATGAAATTCATGAGGCTAAGACTATAATAAGTACTTTCAATGAAAACTATATTGAACGAAATTAGTTCTGTAGCTTTGGAGTTATCGCAAGCTGTCATTTCATAGCAAAAGGGCGTAAGTGCCGCAAAATATCCTATAAAAAACGCCACTTTGAGTGGGTGTATTATATGCATAAGACGGGCCGGGACGGAACCCTACACTGAGCATGGCGCAACATGTTCTTGGCCGGTTTTTTATCATCACTTTAGTTTAGTTTTGTTTAGTCTAGTTGATAGTTAGTAGGTAATTGTCAGCGACACTGGTGTTCTTGGGTTCGTATGCCGATTAAAGCACGGATTTGTATTTGAAAATTTACCACATAGATAGAAATGTTCAAAACATTATGATGATCCTTTGATAATTTGTAATCTATATTTGTGAAGTAGGCAGCTGGAAATATATATAAACGTAAAAGTCCTGACTGACTGACTGTCTGACTGACTCACTTAAATCAACGCCCAGCCCGAACCGTTGGACCTAGAGAGCTGAATTTTTCATAATAGGTTGTTTTGATAAAGTTAGTATCCACTAAGAAGGGGTTTTTTAAAATTCATCCCCTAAGGGGGTAAAAAGGGGGTTGAAAGTTTGTATGGATGGGGTTTAAAATTTTGAGTTAGAGATTTGAAACTTCGTACGTTTACTAATAATTAAAAAACAATAAAAGTAATTTCAGCGTTTTTAAAAATTCAACCTCTAACAGGGTAAAAAAGGGGTTGAATGTTTGTATAACTATATGTATAAATAGATAGATGGTTCGGGCAGGCCTATGAATCATGCCCGCGCGAGTGAGTTATATACCTACGTTTTGCGCCTCCCTCGAGGGAGCTAAAGACAGTGGGCTACCAACGCGCTCACTGAACGCACGTCGTAACGCGCGCGACGCTACTCGGAACTCGGAACAATGTCATCACGAAAAAAAATAATTTATTGCGATGTGGTTGGATGTAATAGCAAAGCTAATAAAACTTATCGTTTTTCGCTCTGCCGACGGATGGGGAAAGGTACAAACTTTTTTTTTATACCACGTTGGTGGCAAACAAGCATACGGCCCGCCTGATGGTAAGCAGTTACCGTAACCTATGGTCGCCTGCAACTCCAAAGGAGTCACATGCGCGTTGCCGACGCTTTACAAAAAAGGACGATTCACTTATGTTATAATAATAATAGACATGTTATCTTTATTAATCTCTCAAATTACTAAGATGATATTGCTAAAAGGCGATTAGAATAAGATTGATATAGCTGTTAATCCATATTAATTTTGACAGTGTGGCAAATCTGTCAAGATTAATCATACTCTCATCGCGGCAACAAAATATCAATCAATATTACTCGTGTAACTATAATTGTTATGCAGCTTGCGAACCACTTAAACACTGAATCAATGCAAAATACCTATTTCCTTAACTATAAAACATTTCCAAACATAGGCGACCCTAGCGATTGTGCGGGTGCGCGGGAGGTGCGGGGTGCCGCGCGTTGAAGGTCGCTCCATTGTGTTATTGCGTAGGTACGTAAATCGTAGGTATTTGCTTTTTCTATGAGTGATTCATATCTGTTCGAAAGAACTATTATATAATCTGTGGTTCGGGGATTAACAAAAGTTAGTTAAGAAGATAAAATTGGATATGAAACTCTGTATGAGGACCCGTATTATACGCGGACGAAGTCGCGGGCGGAAAGCTAGTTAAATATAAATATTTTTCACACTGCCAACAGCAGCGGTAAAGTGTAACAGCATCACACATAATTTTAAATAAAAAAAGAACCGACTTCACTTGGCCTACTACACCTTTCCAATGGAGAATGCCCGAGTAAGTAGCACACTTATAGTGATTTGAGTGTTTTTTAGATTAGCTCGGCCATTGTCACCAAGTCAGGATCTGATCATGGGATCCTGGCTGGAGAAATCGAGATAACTCTTCAAATATTATAGGCACACCTATAGCGGTTTAAGTACTTTTTACGCTAGCTCGGGCATTTGCTTTTGGAAATGTGGAGTCTAAGTGAATCGGTTCTTTTTTGTTTAAAATTATTTTCATAAGAATTTTACGTTTACGGTGCACGCTTAATTGTTTGATAAGTCGGTGCAAACTTAGTTCTGCCTCTATTACAAGTGTGAATTCAAATTTGCAAGTCCAGTTACCAATTAATACAAATTGTTAATACAATGGTAGATGGAATGCAGTAAGTGAACAGATTTTAAATTAAACTGACTTCGTTAGTATAATTGAAACGAAAGGAATCGTAGATTCAGTTACGATTTTAACGACTCTCAGTCAGGCGATTACGAACGGTTGTAAAATTTTAAATGCATCCAATGCATTAACAAGGGACGTCATTTACGTTGTGCTGCTAGTTAAAAGTAACTGAAATATTATTACTAGTAGTAGAAGCTATAGTCCCCCTCGAACTGAGAACTCGCGATTTACTTGCAAACGAGTTAACCAATATTACAAGACTCGTATGAAGATCGCTTTTGCGCTCTAGCTCCATAAACCATAACCCCTTGACCGATCCTGCTCATATAAGAACTCTCAAATTATATTTATCTCCGCTACAATCGTGGAACAGGTTTTGTTGTATCCGAAGTTGTCTGTAAGAGTTTCGATTAGGTAATATTTAGTAATATATTTATATTGGTATATTATAACCGGAATAAATAATAAATAAATATTATGGGACAATCTTACACAAATCAACCTAGTCCCACAGTAAGCTCAATAAGGCTTGTGTTGAGGTTACTAGGCGACGAGATATATAATAGTTAGATATAGATAAATACTTAAATACATAGAAAACATCCATAACTCAGGAACAAATATCCGTGATAAACACACAAATGAATGCCCTGACGCCTTCGCCTTTGTATGTATATTTTGTGTTACATGTCTTTCTTTGTGTTTTCTTGTACAATAAAGTGTTTTACCACTACTACTACTACTAATTAGTTCTACTACTAATTAGTTCTATGAATACATCGAAACGGGTTGTACGTTATGTTCGTTGCTAGTATGTCGCGCGCAAAATAGAAATAGAAATATATTTATTCGTGACATTACAGAAAAAAACAAATAAATTACAGATAATTGTAGAGTAAGACAAGTGTCACGAAATGGCCTCTTCTCAGCATGCTGATGCAAAATGCTGAACAGGTAAGAATGATGGCAATCAAAAGTCTTAATGTCAGTGGATACGATTCTTAGATAGTGTTTTAATAGCTCTAGAATTAATTAACTCCCGACACAAAGAAGTAACTTCAAATCCTTGATCCTTAACCTTAGATACCTACAACAGAGCAATGTAGGTCACAATTCACATTACATAAAACTAAAACATCGCATCTTATCTACAGTTTCAATATCACTCCTTACTCTTAGTAATGAGTCTTAAGAGCAGCAGATGCAGAAGAAAAATCTGAGGTCCTATATGTAGCCGTTTAATAACTTCACGTTGAAATTACAGTCACTTTCAGCAGCACGATTCTCTTGAAAGTACCTTAAAAGCTGTTTTCAGGCGATTTCAACGTTACTAGGCTATTTTCCCTAAACCTTTTTTAAATAAGGTAAAGAAGATGTAATACCCATAGGGTATAAGTAATTACTTCCATTTGAATCTGATATCATGAATACCTCCTATTTGAATCTGATATCATTGTATGCCTTTTTATCGGTGCTGATTGTTTTACGGGCTTAGGTCGCACTCTAACATTATACATTAAATATTCAATCTAGCTATACAAGGCGTTTAATCCTAATGGGGCAAAGAAGAAGAACCAGAAACTATTTATAAGCAGTGGACGAGTCTAGAAAATCTTTGAAAATTTACCCCACATTATTAAATACAGAAAATTAGGTAAATTAAATTAAACATATATCTAGTTTATTATTAAAATGACAGTCGAATTAGGCGAATTGAGTTAGATTGGTGGAGGTCGAGAGGCGGATATGCATATGCCATCTGGGGAAAAAATTAGGGATAAAAAGCCTCCTGTCCGAGTAATTTATCAGTGTGCATAGATTTATGCATACCTATCTGTTCAGCCATTGTTGCGTAAATGCGGAATAAGCATGCAAATGCAAACATACAAACATTTTCAGCAAAATTTATTTTTTATTAACCGTTAAAGACGTTAAATAAATTTCCATACAAGTAATAAGTTAACGTTGCCACTAATCTTGCTAAATACCAACTAGACTAGTAGGTATAATGCGGTTATCTAATATTAGTGACGTCAAATTCGCAGCCACATAAATGCTAAATACGTCAATAATTTAAAATTCACCTTTCCCGCTAAATAGTAAGGTCGTAAGTTTTATGCTTGGGCCAAGGCCAAGGACTATACTTATTTAATAGCAAGGTGGAAGGAATATGCTTATATCTACGGGTAGGTATAGGTAATGAACTAATGATAACTATAACTTCAAATGTCCTAGCCCTAAAGTCTTATGTTATGTATGAGCTGTGCGAGTGTTTTCTTTTCACCAAAATGCTAAAGTTATTGGAACTAAAAGTAAAAAGAAACACGGTGTATACTTAAACATACAGATTATTATTAAACGTCTCTCGGGCCTCAATTTCTTAATTTATGTTTTGTCTGTACCTAACAAAGAGTAAAGTAAGTATGTTAGGTAAATAAAATAATCACAGGCCAAAACTGGCTGTATACCAATTACAACTCAGTGTCGACACGATCAGTCAACAGTGTATGTTTCTTTTCATAAGTGTGTTGAATAGCTACTACAGAAGAAAAAAATCTCATATATTTATATTTCATATATTTAAGTATGTACCTACAAAACATTCATTACTTTTGTTGTAGGTTATTTTCATTTCATCATGCCCGACCACTTCTAGTTCTACATGACTGTACTACTGACATTCATATTTTATTTAAAATCTTAACTAATTTATCTAGATAAAAATGAAACTTATCTAGATAAATTCAAAATAACAAATGACAGATTATATAGTTATTTCAAATAAAAGATAATAAATAAATAAATATTATAGGACAATCTTACACAAATCGACCTAGGCCCACAGTAAGCTCAATAAGGCTTGTGTTATGGGTACTAGACGACGATTTAGTTATCTTCCCGGTTATTCGTAATTAGATAGTTTTTGCCTAACTCTGCTTGGAACGTATAAGATACGTTTTCGGGGTTGTGAAATTCCCTTTCGTTTATTTGCGGCATGACCATAGATAAGATAAAATATTTAAATAGTTCATAGTAGTAGTTTTGTACTAAAATAATAATAAGATTAGGCAAATAAGGTAATAAATCGGACATTTAGTTGTGTATTAAAATGACTGATTAGGAATATTAAGAAATATTGGGGCAGGTTCAGCAATAATACTAATACTTGTCAACCCTATAACGTTGAAAGGTAAAATTGTATGGAGACGTCATGTGTCACCGTTCATCTGTCAAAGTTCTGTCAAAAGCTGAGTTTATAGAAGACGACGTTCTGTATCGTATTCTGTATGTAAAATCGCTAAAATAATGAAATAACGCACAAGAATTGCATTTGATAAGATAGTTTGAAGTCTTTTTATAGCAAAAAAATACTTTTGGTACACATATATTGTCGCATATTTTATTTTTAATTTGTTACTTATTTGGTATGCCCTCCAATATTTTTTATATTATCTGAATAAAGCATAAAGCCAAGTTTATTTCTAAATGTAAATTGTTATAAAATACCTTAATACAATCCCAAAAATACCACCTTTTACTTCGGCATTTTTTCTTAAAATTGCTCTACCTATAGGTAACTACCCTTACATAAAAAATATGTACGAATATGAAAAAAGATGGAAGATAAATACATATTAATTTTGAAATTGATAATAGAAACCCCTTCCTTACATTAAATGTATCAATATTTTCAGACGTGACTGCACAGTTAACAACGAAAGTTGTCGAACGAAATAAGATTACAAAAGTATTTATAAAATATTACATACGTTACTGAACAGCGCCTCTAACACATTTGTAATCTTATTTCGTTCAGCAACTTTTGTTGCTGACAGTACACTACATACATTTTGCATGATAACATTGATGATCGCGTGTATTTTATGTAGATCGTAATCAATCAGTATAATCCAACTACAATCGACATAATCGCATCCGCTGTAATGATATCAATAGTACTCGAAAACAATCGCAACGTTACTCCGCGGATGGGGACGTTGCGTGTCACTTGAAAAAATAAATAATGTGACAAAAAACACATCAACAACAATAAGTCATATTTATTTGCTATTCTACGTTATACCTATACCGCGGAATAAAAAAGAAATATTATTATTATTGCTAATAATACCTATGGACTTGAGCAAAGCGTTAGGCATTAGGCCCCATTTACACATTGATTAGTGTTAAGTGCGAGTTCATACATTTGCTACTTGTGTTTAGTAACAAATGTATAGACTCGCACTAAACACTAATCAATGTGTAAACAGGCCCTTAGTGCGGTTTCACATTATCCGATCCTAGCGGATGTCTGATAGGGCCACGAACAAGACAAATTTAAAATTTGTGTATTTCAATTTTGTTCTTAAAATACCAAATATCCAATACTCAAATGAAAGTACTAACTCAAAAAAGGCGTACTTAATGTCATGGGGTACTCTCTAGCAGCTTCTTTTTACCTTGGGCCATCTGACATCCGATATCGGATCGGACAATGTGAAAACGCTCTTAGCCTGATTCAATAAATTATTTTATCTACACTCATACTGTAAGTACTCTAAAATGCGTTCAAAAACCGTAGACAATGACAAGCATTACAACAAACGATTTAACTATGATAAGTTTCTTATCTGCGGCAGTAACGTAATTTTAACTTTGCATGCTCAAATATTGTTAAGCAATGAGTTTCAAATTTGGAACATCGAATTTGATAACATAATGTTACCGCCATGGCCAACTCGATTGGTCCCGCGCGAGCGCCGGCACAATCGAGTTGGCCATGACGGTACAATGGCGGTCATTCTATGGTTTCCGAACACTTAATTTAATATATATAATATGAGTGTAGATAAAGCAGTGTATGCAACTGTACGTAATTAGGCCTTAAAACACTCGTGTGATCTTATTATGAAATTCGCCTGCGGCTCATTTCATAAAACCACACTCATGTTTTAAGGACCCTTATTACGTAACAGTTACATAAACTACTATTATCTACACTCACATTGTAAGTTTTCTAAAACGTGTTCGAAAACGGTAGGCAATGGCTAGCATTACCACAACCGATTTTACTATGATAAGCTTTTTATGTGTGGCAGTAACGTAATTTTAACTTAACATGCTCAAATATTGATGTGTTATGCTTATGAGTTTTGATAACATAATGTACACCTGCACGCTCCCACGCGGCCGCCGACACGCGCCTCCCCGACCGCCGGCACAATCGAGTTGGCCATGGCGGTGCAATGGCGGCCATTCTATGGTTTCGGAATACGGCATTTAGGATAAATAATATGAGTGTAGATAAAGCAGTGTATGCAACTGTACGTAATTAGGCCTTAAAACACTCGTGTGATCTTATTATGAAACTCGCCTGCGCACTCAAAACCACGCAAAACCACACTCATGATTGAAGGACCCTTATTACGTAACAGTTACATAAACTACTATAAAAAAACACAAGTTACAAATAAAGATCTATTTCTGTACGATTTCATTTATCGTATGGCGACCTGTCATTGGATACAGATAGGCATTTCTTTCTTGGGGTAGTAGTAGTGGGAAAGCAGATGATAAAGAAAATCCACTGAGTGCTGCGAGGTCCAGATGGGACAGTGCAGCTGTCAAGTTTGATATGTGATATTTTAAAACGAAGTACATAAATATATTTTAGACATTTAATGATCGCTTTTCGGCAAAGAAAACGTCAAGAAAGCAGACCAATTCGACATGGCATAACTGACTGCGAGACAACTATGATATCACACTTTTGTGACAGTTGAAATTTGGGGTGAAATCACTCAAGAGTGATATCTAAAATGGTGGCCATAGCCATAGGTAAACCCCCTCTAGCAAGACCTACTGACAGCTTGACAGTTAGGTGTGGCACGTGTGGACAGATGGATATCACTCTATCCATTAGCGATACAAGTGTGACATCCACGTTTCATAGTTTGGCATGTCGAATCGGGCCCAGATCACAATCGAGGCCCAGATCACAATCGAGGCCCAGATCACAATCGAGACCCAGATCACAATCGAGGCCCAGATCACAATCGAGGCCCAGATCACAATCGAGGCCCAGATCACAATCGAGGCCCAGATCACAATCGAGGCCCAGATCACAATCGAGGCCCAGATCACAATCGAGGCCCAGATCACAATCGAAGTCTAGTTTCTGCTCTAACTTGGGAGGTTAGATGGCAGTCGCTCCCGTAAAAACTAGTGCCTATAACATTTCCACTCCGCAACGCTCCATTAAACCGTGGCCAAAATCCGGGAGAAATGCAATGAAGATGATGATGATTTTAGATAGCAATTGTATTTAATTTAGATTTGGAGCGCCGCGTAATTTGGTCACCTAGATAATGTTCGTCGGATAATAATATCTCTTCTGATAACAATAATTTGTGCGCTTATTATTATACCTATAGTTTTCGTCCGCGACTCTGGTCGCGTAAAAGTCAATAAACTTTTAACCGGGTTTTCACCCCTCTTCATCTTGATTTTTTCCTTAGTCATACATAACACTTGAACTATAATCCACTAGGTATTTAATTAGCTAAAAAAAAAGCAAACTAAAATTTAATTTATTTGTTAGAGCTCTAACCAGGTGCGATCGCCGCGCGCGCACGGACAAGAATGAGGTGACCAGCGACCGGTGTCGTAGAAGAAGACAGATATCTTTTTTCTCTTTCTACGATACCGACGAACTGGGTGCGAATAAGTCGTAACGTTGCAAGGCAACTACCTTCGTTTATAAATATAAATCTTGAGGCGAAGACATGACAATAAAACATCATTTACGCGTTCTAAAAATGGGTGCGGTTCAGTTTTCATACAAACAAATAATGTGCAAGAAGGACGCAATAAGCTTAATATCAAAACAATATTACATTTGAACAAATCTTAATACCCTTCACGGAGCAAGTACAAGCAGTACTTATTAGCAGATAATTAATATACCATTTCTTAATGCCATTTAACTCTGGTATCTACTATAGTTCAAAATCTGTAAGAATGAACTTTTGACACTTCAGTATTGACGTCATTTGTGATGAGGCTAAGGCGTATCGTTTGTCAAATTTAGCGATTATTTATGAATTGTTCGAATCGATTTTACTACAACCGATTTTTTTCTCGTTATAACCCTATATATTTTGTATCACAAATCTTCTCAAATTATAACAATAAGAGAATAAGAATAATGTTTATTGACTTAAACCTAATACAAGTGTAAGTAATATTTGCACAGTACGCTAATAGCTTAAGAGAGACTTATGTATTAGGTTTGAAACAGTTTCACCAGAACTGAGCCTATGTCTCCCGAACTAGGCGGATGCCTGTGACTCGGAAGTCAGTGATTCCACCGAGAATATAAGTTGAGATGAGTTTGTATGCAGTTATGCCTAATATACAAAAATAAATTAAAAAAGGATAACTTAACTATTACAAAGCAGAAAATAAAATGATTTAGGAAATGATCATTTAATAATTGTTATCTACTATTTATGTATGGCATTATAATAATTCCATAATTAATACAATATGATAAGAAAGTCTTATATTGTCTATAGATTACATAATCGATTTTATCGACTTACGGAAATGTTATATGAATCGGAACAGTAGACATGGTCACAACACTAAATTTAAAAAAAAGGAGGCGTAGACCGTAACTGTTTGCATGCTAAATTCTTATCGTAAAATATTCAATAACTAAGATATGAAAAAGATTAACATTAATTAAGTTATGTTTATATAAAGTGAAATATTGTGTTTACGTGTATGACAAGCTGTAAAATCGTTATGGGATTTTGTTTATAATTTCAAAGTGTCTTGCGCGTTCACGTTCTACGGGCGTTTCGATGTGTCAAAAGTTCATTCTTACAGATTTTGAACTATAATACGTACGGGGTAC
This sequence comes from Pammene aurita, assembly GCA_947086415.1. Lineage (NCBI taxonomy): Eukaryota > Metazoa > Arthropoda > Insecta > Lepidoptera > Tortricidae > Pammene > Pammene aurita. The sequence goes on along the minus strand of OX352291.1, from coordinate 48,385,490 downwards.
AGTTATCAGATCACACTCGAGTCGCACCACAAAAATCCGCTAACTAGGTATGTATCGTTAAATAGGTATCGGGTTTCTACATATTTAAATTTTCGCCAATAACACCATTATTGCATAAAATGTACTCATCATCATTGGCCTGTAAAGTCTATGGCAGACGATTAGACGCAATGTCCAAAATCAACTTAGACACTATAACGAAAATGTACTATTGTTGTAAATATACCTACATACTTACATGTACAGTCAGCATTAAAAATATGTAAACATTTCGGCACTTATGTCTGTGGGATAAGACTCAAAATCGTATACATATTATTGATGCTGACTGTACCGTACTTTTGCGTCATGTCACAATCCTCTGACATTTCTAAGGATTCTGCACACGTTGTATAGTAAATGTCAATTATGTCAGTCAAGTGAATTCACCATGAAGTTATCATTTTAAACTGGAGTATACTCTTCGGCAGAAAGAAAGGGTTATCTAGGGGACTGTGTCTCGTTTTGACTAAGGAGGTACTCGCAATGCCGTCATCGGACAATCAAAATTTCAATATGTGCCAAATGCATCGATTTATACAAAAAGGGAGATATGGTACCAGGTGCTCGATTCTGTGTCATCAAATATAGGTTCCGGCACCTATATTGAACTAGTCGTGTGGCAGAGTGTCTCAGTCATACTTTGTGCAATGCGCAAAATATGGAGGTCTCCCGTGTTAACTATATAGGTTTATCTCTTTTGCCCATGATGCGTACATTATAGCGGTGTTTAGCATTTTACAAGTGTGTAGGTGTTGGAACACATTTCAGTTTTGTTTACTATGAACGTCACTCTTCTTCCTTTTTGTTTATGTCTATGGTCAAATGTGACAATTTTGTAACGAGTGCGAGTGAGACACCGCCCCCTACATTATGCTCTCTATCGCAACATTTTTACTACTTTTTACTAGTAACCTATGAACGACTGTTTTGCTCGGTCATAAGGTTCAATTGTGGTTAGGGAAATAGAGTAAGAGTTATGTCCGGTTCCTCTCTTGGTCCGTGGAATTCACTAGATACTCGTATGGTTCAATTGTGGTTCAAATGTGACAATTTTGTAACGAGTGCGAGTGAGACACCGCCCCCTACATTATGCTCTCTATCGCAACATTTTTACTACTTTTTACTAGTAACCTATGAACGACTGTTTTGCTCGGTCATAAGGTTCAATTGTGGTTAGGGAAATAGAGTAAGAGTTATGTCCGGTTCCTCTCTTGGTCCGTGGAATTCACTAGATACTCGTATGGTTCAATTGTGGTTAGGGAAATAGAGTAAGAGTAATGTCCGGTTCCTCTCTTGGTCCGTGGAATTCACTAGATACTCGTATGGTTCAATTGTGGTTAGGGAAATAGAGTAAGAGTAATGTCCGGTTCCTCTCTTGGTCCGTGGAATTCACTAGATATTTCAAATGACTGAAACTGAAAGGGACAGTTCAAATAGCTCAAGTAGCTCAAAATCCGTTAATTAGATGGCACTGCAGCGCCTGCTATGAAAAAAATACAGACAACATTTTGGAGGAACGGAATTTTGTATACAGACATTTTCGTTCATTGTAAGAGTATGGCCATTGCGTAGAACCATCTGAATAAACAAGACTTTATTTTAAAAAAAGCTGCTCGGTTTATCCTCTATTTCTACGAGTATTTGAAGTATTTCCTACTACCTACTAAGTAAGTACAGGCTGTTTTTTAGGGTTCCGTAGTTAACTATACTTAACCCTTTTAGTTTTGCCATGTCCGTCTGTCCGTCCGTCTGTCGCGCTTTTCTCAGTGATGGTTAGTACTAGAAAACTGAAATTTGGTATGAGTATGTGTTATGATCACGCCGACAAAGTGGTAAAACAAAATCTAAAAAAATATTATTTATTAGGGTACCTCCCGTATCTACACAGTACACATGAAGAGGAAAGTGATTTCTTTTACGCTCCAACTAAAACAATTTTCGGATAAAACTAATACTTTCGTAAATAATAACTCCGAAATTTTAAATAAAACCGGCCAAGTGCGTGTCGGACCACGCATAATGTAGGGTTCCGTACCTTCAATGGAATAAGAGCATTAAGAACCAAACTAAAAGGTCGTATCTGATGCCTATGAAAGAAGTTATTTTCGATTAGCTCAAAAAATATTGAAGCGATAATGTTCAAAACAATTTTCGTTGAAAAAGTATGTGAAGTATGTGAAAAAGGTGCATTTTCTCAAAATGGGGGGTTACACACAATTTTTCTGACTTTCGAAGCGATTATTTCTGAAAATATTCACTTAATCACAAAATGTTCAAAAAAACCTCGATGTTATTTTTCAACACCTATCGATTGATACTTATGCAAAATTTTGTTAAATATTTGGTATTTTTTTTTTCAAAATTAGTACAATATTCTTTTTTGCAATTAGTAAAATACACATTATGTTTCAATTTTATTAAGATACGTCTTATAGTTTCCGAAATGAATAATAAAATGGCTGTGAAATACGGACGGATGGACGGACGAACGGACATGACGAAATTATAAGGGTTCCGTTTTTGCCATTTTGGCTATGGACCCCTAAAAACACTCTGTATTTAGGTAATTAACCACAATTTTTAAGTAATCGAACGAGCGGAGCGTAAGCGAAGTGAAGCGAATAACTACAGCAACGAAATCCATCTAGTTAATCCTACCTGTTTAAGTAATCAACTCAATCGGACATCAGGCCTATAACCGCGACCCACTTCGTCCGTCGGATCGTCATTAGAGTCGTTCGTGGTCGTTCGTCGATCGAGTTTTTCATTAGATGGCAGCACCATGACGATAGGTCTACTCTCGTCACGGTGCTGTGTCAATGAAAAACTCGATCGTGTAAACCCTCATTTCTATATACGTGTAGACTGAAGTGCTCAGATTAGGCAAGCCGGAATCAAGTTCATAGATACCCCGGCACTGCCCCTATTGCCCTTAAGACAGATAAGTGAGTGGCCCTTAGTATCGCGGGTCAACCTAACGTCCTACATTATTATGCTATGTGACACTCTTTTCATTATCTTTCGTATCACCTTTTATATGTTGTGTTCTAGTGACGAGATAATTTAACATAGGTTCCTGTGCTAACTAGGGGCAACTTTTAGGGGTTTGATATCGATAAAAAAGATGTCGATATACACGATGATTCAGAATCGGTAATCAGGGCGGCGATTTTTGAGATTCTAGCGCTCGAATCTGACATTTTAAACTATGAATAAAATAATGAAATGATGTTTTTAAAATAACAGCGATAGGAATTTAAAATCACAATTATTTAACCTATTAGTTTCATGCCAAAATAATGGCGACAAACTCATCTGTGTGATTATTTTCGTGCTTAATTTCTTCGAATTCTAGCGCTCGAAAGTCAAAAATCGGCCCCCAGGAACCAAATTTTCTAATTCTGTTATTATAAGTGAATCAGTGAGCTACATTTTCTTAAGCTCTCTTTACTTTTTTTTTAATAACACTACGTTGGCAAACAAGCATACGGCCCGACTGATAGTAAAGCAGCTTCCGTAGTCTATGGACGCCTGCAACTCCAGAGGTGTCACCGGTGTTAACGGTTGACTAGGGTAAATATAAGTAGCTATCCGTTATTTCGGCTTCCCATTGGAGATCTCCATAACAGAAATATACAAAAAACGTTTCGATAGTACGTAGGAATTAATTACCATAACATAACAAATAGGATTGAATCGATTGTGACGATTGTGTAAAACGCGTGTAAATAAAATTGCTCGAATAATCTATTCAGGCGTTTTTCTCGAATCCAATTCCATCCGGCGCAGTTATTGGAACGCTCAAAGATATTAATAATAATAATATAAAGAAGATATAATAATATCCAGAATGCGGTAATCCTGGACACGGCGCGCATAGTCCGAAGGTTCCTCACTCTGCGGCCCTGACCGCCGGCAGCCTGGGCCTGACTCTGTTGCCGGCGGCACCCTAGGTTATAGGTTTAATTATAGTCCGAAGGTTCCTCACTCTGCGGCCCTGACCGCCGGCAGCCTGGGCCTGACTCTGTTGCCGGCGGCACCCTAGGTTATAGGTTTAATTATAGTCCGAAGGTTCCTCACTCTGCGGCCCTGACCGCCGGCAGCCTGGGCCTGACTCTGTTGCCGGCGGCACCCTAGGTTATAGGTTTAATTATAGTCCGAAGGTTCCTCACTCTGCGGCCCTGACCGCCGGCAGCCTGGGCCTGACTCTGTTGCCGGCGGCACCCTAGGTTATAGGTTTAATTATAGTCCGAAGGTTCCTCACTCTGCGGCCCTGACCGCCGGCAGCCTGGGCCTGACTCTGTTGCCGGCGGCACCCTAGGTTATAGGTTTAATTATAGTCCGAAGGTTCCTCACTCTGCGGCCCTGACCGCCGGCAGCCTGGGCCTGACTCTGTTGCCGGCGGCACCCTAGGTTATAGGTTTAATTATAGTCCGAAGGTTCCTCACTCTGCGGCCCTGACCGCCGGCAGCCTGGGCCTGACTCTGTTGCCGGCGGCACCCTAGGTTATAGGTTTAATTATTATGTTTTTATTATTTTTGTGTGTTTTAGATGTATTTTTCTATTTTACTTTTAAAAATATTATAAAAATCTAACTTAAGTACAAAAAATTATGAAGTGAATAATAATATTGTTATCTTTTCACACAAAATATGTACATTGAAGAACAATACGGGTTACTGTGTGTACCGCCATTCTGACGGGTGGACCTTTTTTTAGAAAAATCTCGTTTTAGAAAGAGGTACACTGATTTCTACTGAAGGTACACTGAGGTACACTAAAGGTACAGTACTTTTATTAACAATTCGATAAAATTCCCGAGGTCCACCCGCCATCCTGACGCTCACTAGATTTTATAGCACATCCACAAATGCTACACCTTTGGAGTTGCAGACGTTCATAGGCTACGGTAGTTGCTTACCATCATACGGGCCGTATGCTTAATTGCCACCGTCATGGTATATATTTTTTTAGCATAGAGTAAATAAATCAGACTAGTATCAATTTGTCAACACTCTTCGTATTTTTTTTGTACTTACTAACCCTAATTTATTTTCAGAACGCGAGCGTGACTTTCCCGACGATGGCGACTCGGACGCGATTCTAACACCAGCCATACCAGAAGACACCCCCCACATATCATACCAGCCGCCCCCCCGCTCTGATGATGAGATACTCCAACGGTCCAGGGAGTACTACGAACTGATGGCGCAGCGGCGGTCTGTTAGGATGTTCAGCCCTGAACCTATTCCTCAGGAAGTTCTTGACAATATTATTAAGACTGCAGGTGAGATAAAACGTTTTACAGAAGCTTTTATAACACTCTGGCTAGTTGATAACCCTAGCTGTACCAGGAAATACCCCCCACATACTATACCAGCCGCCCCCCCGCTCTGATGATGAGATACTCCAACGGTCCAGGGAGTACTACGAGCTGATGGCGGAGCGGCGGTCTGTTAGAATGTTCAGCCCTGAACCTATTCCTCAGGAAGTTCTTGACAACATTATTAAGACTGCAGGTGAGATAAAACGTTTTACAGAAGCTCTTATAACACTGACTAGTTAATAACCCTAGCTATACCAGGAAATACCCCCCACATCATATACCAGCCGCCCCACCGCTCTGATGATGAGATTCTCCAACGGTCCAGGGAGTACTATGAGCAGATGTCACAGCAACGGTCTGTTAGGATGTTCAGCCCTGAACCTATTCCTCAGGAAATTCTTGATAATATTATTAATACTGCAGGTGAGGTTATTGAGATTTACGTATGTTTAAATGGGAATTAATACATTACTCGTATTTCGACAAAACAAGGAACTTAATCGCGTACACAGACTGAGACCTGTCTGCGACAACGACCGTTACGACACGGTCGAAACGTCAGGAAAATAATAAATACGCGATAAAGTCCCGTGTTTTGTCAAAATAATGAGTGAAAATCGTGTGTTTCACTCAGTACAGAATTAATAAATATGTAAGTGATTGACTCAATTAATGGTCGCCCATCCATATTCGTGCATAGCAAGTGAGAAGGCGACTGTTGTGAATCAAGTCCATTTTACAAGCTACAAAATTTACAAAATTTTACTATGTAAAAAAAATTACATACATTAGGTACCTACATAGGCTGCTATTTATATATCCGGAAACCGGGATTACAATCTTCTTAAATAGCATATTTGACCTCCATTGTAAAATTTGAACTTTTTTAAGTACTGGCCGGTATATTTTTTCTTTCTTATTAACGCTCGTGTTTTGTTTTTGACGGGTTTTAAATGTCATCTCGCAGCAAGAATGGAACTCACTCGTGAAAATATTCGTGCTATGATTTATTATGATTTTCGGCGTGGTTTAACGCAACAACAGTGCATAGATCAACTAACTTCAACTTTTGGTGATGAAGCCCCATCTAAAACTACTGTGTATCACTGGTTTAGTGAGTTCAATCGTGGACGTAGTATGCTTACGGACGAAGTTAAGGCAGGTCGCCCGAAATCGGTCGTTGTACAACAAAATATCGAGGCTGTGCGAAAACTTATAATGGACGACCGACATGTTACGTACTGCGAGATAGAGGCGACTCTGGGTATTTCTATGACCAGCATTAATAGCATATTACATAATTATTTGGCCGTAAAAAAAATTTGTTCGCGTTGGATACCCCACAACTTAACAAAAGAGCAAAAAGATGCTCGCGTCGAATGGTGCAATAAAATGTTAAAAAAATATAACCGTGGTGACTCAAAAGCCGTTTATAACATCTATACAGGTGACGAATCCTGGATCTATGCATACGATCCCGAAACGAAGCAACAATCAACGGTATGGGTGTTTCAAAATGAGCCGAACCCTACGAAAGTTACTCGTGCAAAAAGTACATTGAAACAAATGGTGGTCTGCTTCTTCGGTATTAATGGCCATGTAGCTACAGTGCCACTAGAAAACCGTAGAACGGTTAATTCAGAGTGGTACACGACCATTTGCTTACCGGAAGTATTTGAACAAATTCGTAAAACTAACCAGCGACGAAGAATCATTCTTCATCATGACAATGCCAGCTGTCATACGTCACGCGAAACAACTCTATTTTTGGAGGGTCAAAATGTGGAATTAACGGGTCATCCGCCGTACAGCCCTGACTTGGCACCCAACGATTTTTATTTATTTCCAAATATAAAGAATAAATTACGCGGTCAACGATTTTCGACCGCTGAAGATGCTGTCGACGCATTCAAACAACACGTTATGGAGGTACCTCAGGCGGAGTGGCAGAAGTGCTTTAAAAATTGGTTCACGCGAATGCAAAAGTGCATAGATCATCAAGGGGAATACTTTGAAAAACAATAAAACCATTTTCAGCCGTGTACGTTTGTTTGTTTTTTTGTTTCCGGATATATAAGTAGCAACCCTCGTACCTATTGTATGTCAATTTGGAAAATTGCAGCTGAGGTGTTTAAATCCTAATCAAAGAAAACGTTTTTAAACTATGAAGATTCGAGACTCTGCCAACAAAAACTGCAAAATAATTTGGCAAATAATTTGTATTATTTCAGGCACCTCACCATCAGGAGCCCACACTGAACCCTGGACGTTCATCATCGTCCAAGACCGAGACGTCAAGGAAGCCATCCGCGAAATAGTCGAAGAGGAAGAAGACTTAAACTACCGACAGAGGATGTCCAGGCAATGGACCACGGACTTGAAGCCCTTCCGTACGAAGGCTGAGAAGCCGTACTTGTCTGACGCGCCAGCGTTGGTGCTGGTGTTCCGACAGACGCATTCTTGGAAGGAAGATAATAGCAAGAGAATGCACTACTATAGCGAGATTAGTGTGGCGATTGCGGCAGGGTTACTACTGGCGGCTATTCAGGTAAATACAAACATATTCTAAGTTTGATTTACTTCAAAGTGTAATCAGGTTATGATCTGATGAATCATCAGGTCATAACCTGATTACACTTTGAAGTCAATCGAACCTAATCAGTGATAAACACGAAATAAATCACATACACACCTTCAGTAATTTAGATATTTTATTAGGTACATACAGTCGCCATCAAATATATCGGAGCGGCCAAGGTACTCAAAAATATCTGAACATGCACTTTATCGCCTTGACAATAGAGGCGTTGTTCAGATATTTGTGACCACCTCAGCCGCTCCGATATATCTGACTCGTGCATTTGCTCTCGAAAAGCATCACCATTTATTGAAATAAAACTGGTGATGAGGACCATTATAAAAGGAACTCTGTAATGAATTACTTTACCCTATCAGCTTTAAGTTAGTTGTGATCGCTTTAGTGTTGTACCACAGAATATCGTATTAGATGCGTGTAAGATATAGCGTCCAATCGTACAGTCGCCATCAGATATATCGGAGCGGCCAAGGTGGTCACAAATATCTGAACAAAGCCTTTATTGTCAAGACGATAAAGTGCATGTTCAGATATTTTTGAGTACCTTGGCCGCTCCGATATATTTGATGGCGACTGTACTTAGGAGATTCACTCTATTAATCAGGTGATCTAGGTAGAATTTATAATTGTACGGAGTGACTTGACAAGTCAACAAACACAAATGTTGCCGCAATTCGGCCAGTGCTGTTCTTATCGATATTTTTATTTATTAAGAGTTCTACAAACGCCGCGATTTATTGGTTGCGATATTGTCGCTGCAACTTGATTAAGGCTTAAAGGCTGAAGAATGCTGCAACATGATGTGGAAAATACGTTACTTTTACGGAATGACTATTACTTGTTGATAAAACTATGCGGATTGATTATCCATATTTTTTTATTATATAGAATATATAGATCAAGACACATGGAGACCTTATACATCTCTAAGTATAATTTAGAAATAGTATGTTTATTGTATACTAGAATCACTTAAGTACTTTTTTATATTATTTAAATTCAAAGTTTGTTTCTAACTGTTGATGATGGATTATTATAATTTGGAAATTTATGTAGAAGACACAGTTCAGGTAAGAAAGTATATCAAACTTGTATGTAATTTATTTTCAATAGTCAGATTTGGACTCATCTTTTTTCTTTGGTATTTTTCTTAAACTATAACCTATTGTTGGTTAATCTAACCTTGGTTTGATATGTTTTCTTATAGAACAACGCACTTATATGTATTGTTTAGTTTTGATGTACTGTTGTTTTGAAAAAATAAGTCCCGCCGAGTTTCTTGCCGGACATAATTCTTCTCGGGTCAGAGGTGTAGGGTTAGAACCGGTGTAGTTTGATTTTTTTTCTCTCTCTCTTTTACTTTGACGTGTAAAAGTGCCCTTGTGGCCTACTTACTGAATAAATGTTTGAGTTTGAGTTTGAGTTTGAGCGGTACGCGACAAATTGAAGTCAATTTATAACTTCTGTACGTCCTATTATTGGAGACAATAATAATTTCTAAAGGCGGCTCCTCATACACCTGCCGTAGGGTTAATACCGGGCGCATGGCTTAGAGAATTCAACCAACCGGAGCGGCCATGTCTATCATTTTCTATACAAAAAAAGTCTGCTGATTTTTGCGGGGGAGGCGAACGTCAAATGTATGGCTATTCGTACGTAACGTACAAATAGCCACGTCAGATAAACGTCAGTCCGTACACTAAATATGACCACTGGTTATATTTATTGACCACTGTTTTCGGCAGAGGGGAAAGCCTGTCAATGGCCGCTCTGGTTAGTTAAATTCTCCAAGCGCACGGCGGTCGGGCCAATATTGGGAATTCTCTACACACATGCCTGCCGTTCAGTTTGTGAGTGAATATCTTGCTGAATGCACGTCTCTAAAATGGCGCCAGAGGTAGCTTAGAGTGAGGAATAGGACATACGATAATTAACTACTTTTTATCCCGAAAAAAAAACCTTTTTAGAGGGCCACACGATAACCGAATTCTATGCGGACGAATAATTATCCAAGTATCTTTTCTTCTATTTTAGAAGTAGTTAAGTAGGTATTTTTGAGAAATATCGTCTTCTGACTGTTCGGAAATATCGTTACGTTTTGTTGTTACTACTCCTAGAAGTGTTGAATTCATTTATTAAGTGATGTTGCCTCGGATTACGGATTCCTTTGGACGTATGTATAAGAATTAGAACCAGAACAATGTTCATCCAAAATGTCGCCTGCATAATAAAGAGCTCAAATTTACAGAAACAATCTGTAGTCCGCCTCGAACCAATATACCAAGACTCTTATGATGATTGTTTTGCGCCTTCTAGCTCCATAACTCATGGATCGATCCTGCTCATATACGAACTCTCAAATTATATTGATTTCTGCTATAACCCCAACAAATTTCATAAAGATTAGAAAAAACGTTACTACAGTTAATAATAATAAATAATAGTCTTTTATTTCATGGAAAAATAATAACATTTCCATTACATAGCAAGTTACATGCAAATATTAGGACTTACTTATTTATAACTATTTTCATTATTAATATATTTACAATTATTGCTAGCAATTTTTTGATAAGATAATAATAGTTTTTTTTTTATAAAATTTGAATGATTAATAATTATTACAAAATTAATTATGTAGTTAATTAATCGCATGGCGCTTTACGCGCAAAGGCCTCCCCCAAACTTTCCCATTTTTTTCTGTCTTGTGCTGATCTCCACCAGTGTCTATCATGACTTTTCAGATCGTCTCTCCATCTTAGTTTAGGTCTATGATTTTTCCTTTTTCTATATCTGGGCAGCCATTCTGTTGTTATTTTTGCCCATCTATCACTTGACATTCTATATACATGTCCTGCCCATGACCATTTCATTTTTTTGGCTGCGTGAATGACATCTTCTATCCCTGTTTTTTCCCTTATAGCTGTATTTCTTATCCTGTCTTGTCTAGTTATTTTTAGCATCGACCTTTCCATCGCTCTCTGACATACTCTAAGCTTTTCCGTTTGTTCTTTTGTTAGGCTCCATGTTTGACACCCATATGTCAATGTAGAAAGAATAGCCGTATTGAAAGTTGTTCGTTTTTTCTTTATGGAGAGGTCGCTTTTCATAATGTATTTTAATGCCCAGTACTTTTTCCAGGCTTTACTTATCCTATTATCTATTTCTTTGTCTTGTTTGTTGTTGAATGAAAACAGTTGTCCAAGATAAGTAAAGTTTTCAACGTACTGCATCCCTTTTTTTCCGAGTTTAATAGGCATCTCTTGTCCATTTGTCATAATTTTGCATTTCTTTTGGTTCATCTCAAGTCCTGCCTCTTTGCAAACTTCAATAAATTCTGCTATCATTATTTCTAGTGACGCCGGGTCTTTAGCAAAAATAATAACGTCATCGGCAAATCTCAAGTTGTTTAGGAATTTACCGTTTATTTTGAGGCCTTTTGTATCCCAAGATAGGTTTCTAAATATTGCTTCAAGACTAGCATTAAATAGTATTGGCGATATTGGATCTCCTTGTTTTACACCTTTTTGTAGTGCGAAGGACTCTCCTTGTTTGTCAGTTTTGATTAAGGCCTTGCTGGTTTGGTATATGTATTTTAATATATTAATATATTTTTGGTCTACATTTTGACCTTCAAGGGTCTTGAAAAGAAATGTGTGGTCCAATGAATCAAAGGCCTTAGAAAAATCAATAAATGCTATATAAATTATGTGATTATACTCTATACATTTCTCCATGATCTGGTTCAAGCTATGGAGGTGGTCGATTGTGCTAAATGATGATCTAAATGCCGCTTGTTCCACCGGTTGTTGTTCTTCCAGAGTTCTTTCAATTCTTCGTCTTAATATTGTCATGAATAGTTTGTACATACAGGATGATATACTGATGGGTCTGTAGTTGTCCAAGTTATCTTTATTTCCTTTTTTATGTAGTATAGTAATTTTAGAGATGTTCCATTGTTCAGGTGTAATTTCTTCTTCTAATATTTTATTGAAGATCGAAGTAATAGCCTCATGTAGTTCGTAACTTGAAAATTTTAATACCTCGTTGTTTATTCCGTCGGGTCCTATTGCCTTTTCAGTTTTTAGTTTCGCGATAGCTGAGGAACTGTTTCGGTGATTTGCATTCTTTTCTGATATAGAGGATCTGTTATCTGTTATAGACGTTGGGATGAAAGTTTTCTGTAGAATAAAGGTGTTTAAAAAACTTGGTTGCTGTATTAACTATATCCTTTCTGCTCTCTATTTTGCCTGCGTATTTGTTAAGTTCGGAATCATTTCTTTTCCAATTGACATAATTCTCTCTGCCCTTTTTACTGCACAAGTATTGGTAAGCACTTTTACTATTTTTTCAATTTTTTCATGTTCTAGGTCTCTTTTGATTAGTTTTTTAATTCGTTTATTTATAGCTTTCAATCTGTTTTTTTCAGCTCTCGATTTAATTGGTTTATGTCGTAATTTCAGTTTTATTTCCATAAATCTGTTTGTCTCGTCCGAGTATTTATGTTTCCGTTCCAGTTTTATTTCCGTAGATATTTCTTTAATAGCTTCTTGTATAGTTCTTTCTAACACATTGTATTTATTCTGAACTGTGTCAGGTCCTATGAATTGTAAGTCTTTAAGTAGTCTGTTAGTAACCTCGTTCACTTGGGTTGCAGAGTTTTTAGTAATTCTTGTTAATTTGTTTGCTGTATAAATTCTCCTTTGGGCGTTTCCTAGTATCATTTCTACGGGTCTATGATCAGACGTAAACTGAAGTTTTCTTATTACTGATATGTTGTAGATATTTGTTCTGTTTTGAATCAGAAAGAAGTCTATCTGAGCTTTGTTTATCTGGTTCGGGTGTTCCCATGTCCATCTTCGATTAATACAGTTTTTGTAAAAAGTATTGCCTATTTTTAGGTTAAGTGTCCGTGCTAGATTTATTAATCCATTTCCTCTGTAGTTTCTGTTTCCGTAGTTATATGGACCTACCATGTCTTCCTCTCCAGATATTCTTTTGCAAATGTGACTGTTGAAGTCTCCCATAATAAATTTGTTTTTTGCTTTGCTTTTCCAGTTGGTTGATTCTATGTCTAATATGAATGATTCTACCTTCAAGTTAGGAGCTTCACTGGTGGGTGCATATACTTGAATAAAAGTATAAGTATTACGTTTTATTTCCATATCTAAACTTATAACTCTTGCTGAGGTGTAGGATATTTAGGTGATATGAGATTTAATTTCTTTATTTATTAAAAATCCAACGCCGTGTCTTCCTTTCTGTATTCCATAGTGGTAAAAAAGGTTTCCGGATTTGAGTTCTATTAGATTTTCTCCTTCTCTTCTTACCTCACTCAATCCCATGATGTGCCATTTTTGGTTTTCTAGACTAAGCTCGAGTTCTTGTAGTCTATGGTTGCTCATGAGTGTACGGACGTTAAATGTCCATATGTGCATTTTTTCTTTGCAAGTTCTGTTTGTTGGGGGTAGTGGTCTTTATTTGTCCCCAGACTGACCAGGATACCTGAGGACTGGTTGTTGGTACGTGTTGATAGTTCTTGTTTACGTGATACCGTTAGTGGGGAGGCTGCGATTTCTCATGCTGAGAGGGGGTTCAAAATTATTTTCTACCGTTATAATTTCTTCTGCTTGCGCTTTAGTGGTGCTTGGTTGAGGTTGTAAGTTGTTTCGACCATCCCTCGGTGTTTGTATTAGCCTTTTGAGCGTTGTTTCCGTTCTGTTCTTTTTATTGCTCTGCTTGTTTGACGAGTTGCTTGCGCCTGCCTCTGGCGACTCACTGAGACCCCTTTTCCCATTTTGTTTCTTTACAATATGATTATCATCTTTTAAATAAATAATTTTATCGTATTTTAGGATAGCTTTTTTTCCATTTTCTTTTTCTTTAATAAGTTCTTGAACAAGCTCCTTGCGTTTTTCAAGTACATGTTGCGGAAAGTCTTCCTTTATATACATTCCGTGACTTTCTAAGTTTTTTTTATTTCGCAACATTTGAATTTTTTTTCCCAAAGTAGTCATGGTTACCACAACTGGTCTTGTTTTGTCTCCTTTTTTCCTATTCTTCGAACTGCTGATAATTCAAAATTTTCGCAATAAACATTTAAAATTGTATTTATTATCTGTAGTATATTTGATTCTAGGTCGTCATAATGGCGCTCTTTTTCTGCGATGCTGAAAAATACCAGATTGTTCAGCCTTATGTATTTTTCGATATTATTTAATCGGTTTTCTTGAATTTTCAACTTTGATTCCATTTGATCGTTGTGCTTTTGAAGTTGATCAAATTTATTGTTCAAATTTTCATTAATGCTGTCTTTGGCCTCTTGTAGTTCCTTTTTGTGTGCACTCATTTCTCCTTGAATATTCCTAAGCATCTGTTTAATTTCCTCCATTGCACTTATTGACTTTAGCGCCCTCTTTGATTTTGCACCCGAGTTAAATCTGGACAATTGATATCAGCGCCCCCTAGTGGTCTGTGTCTATACTACGTTCTAGTTTGGCCCGATGGCAAGATCTATCTGCTGTGTTGGTCTACTACTCGTTCTAGTACATCCAAGGATCGGCAGATGGCGCTGTAATCTATATAGTATTGCGGTAGGATGACGATTTTTAATTGTAAAGTTTTAATTGTTCACTAATCACTTTTTCACTAAGTTGTGAAGTTCTGAGTTTAATAGGTCCAAGAAGTAGGGAATAGACACTTGCACTTTTCTGGTTTTGTACTATGTAGTTCAGTGTGCAGGTTGAAGATCGTTGTTTATATTGCACAGTTTATCTCTTAATTAAGTCACTTCCATCTTATACTGCACTGATAACCGATGTAATCCAGATGTAAAGAAATGGTATGTATCTTAATATTCACTTTTACAGCACTAAAACACCTTTGTATTATTTTTAAACGCTTATAATTACGAGCTCGTTGTTGACAGTTGCTTTGCAACCTACCCACTGGGGTTACTACAGTTACCGCAGAACAAGTATTCAAAAAGCCATCGAAATGCAGCGATGTCCAGGTAGCCAGCTGACAGTTCCGTTTCCGTTTCATCCGAAGCTGTCTATAACTTCACTTCGCTTCGGCTCCGCTCGTTCGACGAGATAGAAAAATATATGATATGTTGTATAACATAACTATACGATTTATTAGCGACAAATATTTCAAAACTTTTGTCTGATTTGAATATTGTAGCATTTCAGGCTTTGACATGATAATTTAATTTCCTAACGTTTATGGATCCTTTAAATGGAATCGTATTGGTAGTGTTTAGTACAACATTACACTTTTCGATACTTTTTATCGACATATACCCATGACTATTTTATTTTTGCTATTCCAGGCAACATTTTAACTGTCAGTCATGTGTCAAGTCACTTTTTATAATTAGAAATTCAACTCGTACTTAATGGTTTCCGCGGTCTCAAGCCGTTTAGACTATGGATCCCAATTTTAGGCAACACAATCAACAGCATTGTTTTAACAGCATACTAGGAACTAAATCATCGCGCCATCTATTTCAACGCATAAACATTTACCATTAATCTCATGTTTCCAGTACTGCGGCCTGGTAGCCCTGACGTCCACACCGCTCAACTGTAGCGCGCGCCTCAAAGCGCTTCTGTCCAGACCAGGCCACGAGCGACTGGAACTCCTGCTGCCGGTCGGCAGGCCGCATCGAGATGCCACCGTGCCCGACCTTCAGCGGAAACCTCTCGATCAGATCTTGGTCAATATTTGACTAATTTACACCTATTTTAAATATAGATAGAACAGATTTACAGATGGCTATTATCCATTTGATATTTCTTAACACAAACAAAAAGAACCGACTTCACTTAGACTCCACCTTTAAAAGGAAATGCCCGAGCTACTGTAAAAAATATTGAAATCACTATAGGTGTGCCTATAATATTTGAAGAGTTCCATCGATTTCTCCAGGATCCCATCATCAGATCCTGACCAGCTTACAATGGGACCAACTGTGAAGTATACACTTTCAAACAAAAAAAGAAATTTTCCAAATCGGTCCATCCGTCTTCAAATAATCCGTGAACATACATAAAAAAAAAATAGAAAAAAAAAATCCCGACGAATTGATAACCTCCTCCTTCGAAATCTTGAAGTCGGTTGATAAGTCAACATTCAAAACAAGCCCCGAAATGATATATTTATAATGTTGACTTAACGATCGTGATAATAAAGTAGAAAATCAAATGTATAAAAATCATCTGCAAATCGCAAACAAAGGATAATCAATTAAACATGTTGTAAATAATTTTAAACAAAAAAGAACCGACTTCACTAAGCAATCCACCTTTCCAACACCAAATGCTCGAGCTGCTGTAAAAAATACTCAAGTCACTACAGGTGTGCCTATAATAGTTGAAGAGTTCCCTCGATTTCTCCAGGATCCCATCATCAGATCCTGACCTGGTTACAATGGGACCAACTGTGAAGTATACTCTTTCAAACAAAAAAAGAATTTTCCAAATCGGTCCAGCCGTCTTCGAATAATCGGTGAACATACATAAAAAAAAAAAAAAAAATAGCAAAAACAAAGATCCCGACGAATTGATAACCTCCTCCTTCGAAATCTTGAAGTCGGTTGAAAAGGAGTATTTCATCCGCGTCACATAATAGTAGTTTATGTAACTGTTACGTAATAAGGCCTAATTACGTACAGTTGCACACACTGCTTTATCTACATATCTACACATATTATAAATCCTAAATGACGTGTTCGGAAACCATTAGAATGACCGCCATTGCACCGCCATGGCCAACTCGATTGTGCGAACGGTCGGGGAGGAGGGCTGGATTTTCATTACGTTACAAAATCGATGTGGTTACGAATTTTCATACATTTTTACAACACTGGCACAGATAATAAATAGGTACACTAATGCTGCATTACTGGTTGCAATAATGGTGGTAATTACATACGGTTTCCGAACGCAGAATACAGGATTTATGATATGCGTCTAGAATGTCTAGATAAAAAAGATATTCAATTTTGATTTTGTTGAGAGCCAGCTTTATGGCCATATCGAATCGCGGCGAATATTTTCATCGTATTTTTTCACACTAGTGAAAATAAGAAGGCTGATTGAGAAGACCCAGATTTAAGATTTTGCTCAAGAATTGTGATTTAATATATGTAAGTAGGTACTCGTACAATTTACTTCGGGGTTTAATAGTTGGTAAGATTGCGTTTCATAACATAATACATATAAGTACTTATGAATAAACAACTTCGTTATTGTAAATTTAAAGGTGCTTTTTATCTTTAACTCCCCCGAAAATACATAAGTGATATGCTGATATGAGTTAACATTTAACTAGTTTTAAGTAGTTTAGAGTCTTTATTATATTTTTATTGTTGTGTGTTGTTATGTTGAAATAAATGATATAGGTAAGGTAAATGAACGCTTCAGCGAACGTGCCGTATCGCCGAATATATTCCATTTTAAGCTATAAGTCGATTACTTACAGCATATACTACGTTGTGATATTTTTTTCTTTGAGCTACATACCTACCCCTACGAATACGCGAGACGGCCATTTTGGTGCTCAGTTGCGACATGACAACTGATCTAGTCGGTCGAGTGCCACTTTGTATGGGCGCCCTTAACAAAATCGTTAAGAAATCGCGTGCACTTCTTAAGATCATAGAATCGTTTAAAACGAAAAAAATTTCGTCGCTGATGGGTCGCGTAAGGGAGAGTCAGAATCGTATTCTGAAGGTGATCGCGGGTAGATTTGGCTGTCCAATAATGTGGCATTGGATGGGTCTTGTAACAACTACCTTGACTTATGTCAAGTAGATTGTATTTTAGTATGTAATCTTAGTCTTATAGGAATTCTAACATAGCTCTTAAGTAAAATACTGTTTCTTACAACATATGGACTATGTCTGAAATAAAACTATTTTGATTTTGATTTGATTTGAAAACTATATGTGGGTTCCAAATTGTGGATTTAGAGTGTTGTTATTTAATAATTTTATGTATTTTAGTATTTTAAGTGAATTTAGTGAAGTTATATTCTCAGAATTTGAGATAAATGTGAATCCGGTGATGTGTGACCCAACTTTTTGACTGGATGGTTTCACCGAACAGCGTACGGAATCAGGGAAAGCGTATGTCTTTGAAATTATTTTTTTACTGATTTATTATAAACTATTAATATAAACTTCTTTACTTTTCAAATAATGAAAAGTATTTGTAATTTTATGAGCATTTACCGAACATCTGTAGACAGCAAAGACTATAGTAAATACGCGTTTGAAATCTTATAGTTTTTACGACTTTTTGAGTTCAAAATAAGCCTTTCGACAAAGCTATTTTTAATATTTTTTTATAGTTATTTTACGGCAATACTAGTAAAAACTAAATACATGAACGGATTCGTAATCCTTCTAATTATTAGTTTCAATGTTAAATTTGTGGTTATGTCACAATTGTTGCAATTTAGGTACTATTTTCAAAATTTTTTCGCGTATTAGGTTCCACATATTATGCATTTATTTGGTTTATTTGCCGAACGCGCGTTCGGTAAATCGTGCTCATAGTTTCTGCTACCGAATTCGTATCTGCTTCGGCTTCGTTTGTATTCGATACACATTAAAATGTCATCCTTATTTCTCTCACAGCTAGGTCGACATTAAAATGTATTTTTTTTCTGCCTTTTTATAAAGTCCAGCGCTTCTAAACATTTAAACATGTTCAAGGGCCTGCTGTTGATAGGTCATTTTGTATAAAGATAAATTTTATAATAATAAAAGAAAATATTAAATTGTGTTTTTATATATTTTTAGATAAAATTCAACTTTTAAATTCATATTGTAAAAACTTATAGTACGTAAATACCCCAAAAAACGATAATGATACTTATGTAATATATAAAAATAATAGTTAGTTATTTTGACTAATTATAAAAAAAAATAAAGGTTACTTTTGTTTTGTATGAAGTAATTCAGTAATGTATGGAGACGCAAATCTAGCACAGTTAGATAACATTATCTAAACAGTGAGACAGTTAAGTTTGAGAATCGCTCAACACCTTACTCCCATACATTTTTCTTCTAGTTCGGTAAAGTGGTCACTGGTTTCGGTAATATATGCAAATCATGTTACTTAGTTCGCTTAATGGTACAAATCAAGTTAGGCGGTCTAAAAAACTTAAAAATATTTTTAAATATGTCTAACCTTACAAATAATTTCTAAGTGAAATAAAATGATTACAAATGTATTTAAGTATAGTATTGACAACAACCGTATGAAAATGCCAGAACTTATTAAAAAATGAAACGTACATCCAGGTATTCCAGGTCTTAATCGTTCGTGGAATTTACCTTACTTTAAATATTTGGCGAGTGGTACAGAAATGCGAATCATCAATTTCAATAATATAGGAAGAAAAATATTAAAGCAAAATAGGTAAGACAGGTATATCCATTTCAAGGGAATCGAAATGTTTAGAAAAAAATAAAAAATAATATATATTGCACCAAAAAGAAGCGCTCCTGGCGATAAGACGTCGTAGTTACTATCAATCTCAGGTTCGAACCCCGGCTCGTACCACTGAGTTTTTTGAACTTACGTTACGAAATATCATTTGATATTTACCAGTCGCTTTTCATCGAAGGAAAACATCGTGAAAAAACCGGACCTAATGCCAACAAGGCCTAGTTTCCCCTCTGGATTGGAAGGTCCGATGGCAGTCGCTTTCGTAAGAAACTAGTGCCTGCGCCAATTCCTGGTATTAGGTTGCGGAGCGGACCTCAGGCTCGATAGAGCCGTGGCAAAAATCCGAGACAAACGCTAGGACGATGATGATATATTGTACCAAAAAAGATTAATCAGGTTTAAAGCCAGACGCTCGTTAATTAGAATGTAATTTGATACAATCAATAATACAGGCGTCTTCCGTTACTGGCGATAAAAATACATAGCTCTCTGTCTCTCGCATCATCCCATAACCCCCTCGGTTCGACCACATCCGTATTGTTTAAACCATCCATACCGTCAAATTCTAGATTCCATCTGAAAGGGAACAGTCCTCGTGCCGTCGTCTGAATGAACTTCACAACTTGCTGATATATTGAGAAGATGTCACCAGAAGTCCCGTTGTAGCAAACCTTGTTCCAATCTTTTGTTGGGAAAATTCTGGGACCTTCCACAGAAAGCATGAAGAACTGCTTTTGACGCGTGTGAGATGCAACGTGTTTCAAAGAGTTCTCCCACGTGTTATCGTTGAAGTAACAAAACTCTTCTTTCAAACGTTTAATCTCTTCCCAAGTTGTCCTATTGAGGCCGATTCCTGAGCTGATATACTTTGTCTTAGACCATCCCCAGACACTGACTATCACACTAGTGTTGTCTGGACGGTATAGATCCGGTCTCGGTGGTCTAGTGCCAAGAGATAAAATGCTACAATCAGGACAGTACCTAGGTTGTCTCTCTTCTAATTGTTTCGCTATGTAAATGAAATCGGGAGCCAGGAACTGTTCAATTTCCAAAAAATAGATATATCCGTCGTAATTCTTAAGGACCCCGACATGATCGAAGACTTGGTTGATTATCCACCACCAGAAATTCTTCGATTGAGATTGTATTGGGTCTCTTGCATTGGAGTTAATACACTTAAACAATTCCGGGCAGAACTTCAGATCTTCTCCTGGAAATCTATAGGGATGCAGCTGAATACTATAGGGGTAAAATAGTTGCATCACTCTTGCAAAGTATACTTTGTTTAAAATACTATAAACATTAGAATCGTAGTAGTCATGTACGAAGATCAATAAACTATCGTATATTCCAGTGACTCTGCGTAACGATTCTAAAAATACTTTGACGTATTTGAAGTCGCCATGTACTTGTATTACTAAAACTGTGTCTAATTTTAGACCACTGATATTTTTGTAATTTTGCCATACTTTTGATAAAGCTGTGCCAACGGTGGTATTAAACGTTTTAACCAGTCCAATCCGCTGTCGTTCATTAATGGCAGAGATTATGTTTTTAATGAACCTGACTTTATTTTTCTCCCTAGTAATTTGCATGATTTGGTTTCGTATGTAGGTCGTGTCGTCTTGTAAATATTTTTGAAATAGATTCTCTGCGTCTAACTCAAGTTGTTTCAAGATAGGTGATTTTGAATTGTGACGTATTCGGCTAATACCAATTATTACAAAAAATAGAATAAAAATGAATATTACAGCAGTCTTTCGTGTTATCTTCTTGAATCCAGGATTCGTGTACAACCAATACCTCGATGGCATACCTTTTAGATATTATGATTTATTATTGTAAATCAAAATTAAAACAATATAAAATGATTCTAAATCAAAATTTGTTTACATGCTGATAAATATTCTGCACATAGACATATAGCTCTGCACGTCATTAATGACAGCAACGACAAATAGTGAGTTGGAAATAGGTTTTACAAAAAGAGGACATAGCTTTTATGCTCTGAACCAACTCTGAAGTCTGAATTGCATATAATGGACTAAGAGTTGGCCACGTCAGATATGACACAATAATGAGAGCAACAAAACCCTTCTGGTTATATTGCTATACTACCCTTATTTCTAGATCCAGGCATCTGGCAGCTTTTAATGGGTGGAGGTTAGAGTAACAGACTAGCAAAACTTTTGAATTGAAAAATAGTAATACCAAAATAGGTAAAAACTGCCAAAGTTGTCACAGGTATAAAGGACAGGGCCTATATTTTAACATTAGAACAAAAAACATTGCGTGTAATTTCGGAAACAGAAACAGTAGGCGAAAAACTATGAATTACATTATACGTCGCTTTGGACTACTTTCCCTCATCAGAAAGTTTTGGCAACGATATTATCTAATTATTTATATAATTTCTCATATTACTGTATAAAAACCAGAACTCTAGGATTTGTACTTTTGTGTGAAAGTAGTTTGCGTTCGTTGACCTCCACCACTTCATAGCTGCCAGATGTCCTAGTCTAGAAATAAGCATAGTATAGCAAACTAACGAGATGGGTTTCGTCGCTCTCATTATTGCGTCATATCTGACGTGGCTAGCTCTACGTCTATAATATAATCTAAATATATATAACTCAAAGGTGACTGACTGACTGACATAGTGATCTATCAACGCACAGTCCAAACCGCTGGTTCTAGAGATTCCAAATTTGGCACGTAGGTTCCTTATAAGGTCTAGGGGTGCACTAAGAAAGGATTTTTCAAAATTTATCCCTTAAGGGGGTGAAATGGGGGTCCAAAGTTTGTATGGGGAAACAAGATTAGTTAGTCTATTTTATTCGAAACTTCACAGAAGTATTCCTAACAATAAATGAGTAAATATGTGTTGCAGGTTTTTTGAGAATTCAACCCCTAAAAGGGGGAAATGTGGTCAAAAAGTCTGAAAATCAACATAGGTATTGTTTCTATGGTTTATCGGGTCGTTGATTACGAAAACAACAACGATTTTAAAATCCGACGTGGCGGACGTGAAATACCATCTCCCCTGTTAGGGTACTGTTGTATACTCTGTATAAAATCAATCTATATATACTCTGTGGCAACTGTCAAACGAAGAGAGTTTAAGGCGTGTCCGACATGATATATGTAAATTACAAGTTTTGGTAAAAGATAATTAAAACTTCTAAATAAGAGTGTGTTGGATTTAAGATTATTTCATCTAATATTTGTAACATTTTAAGATATTTACTTGACTCAATCACTAATCATTTTATGAATGTGGGTAAGCGAATAAAACGGGTCGATCAGGCCACCTGCGGCACTTGCTGGAGCCAGGTATAAAAGGGACCGCTCACTGAGGAGCACTCACTTGTTGTGCTACCAGCGACACGAACAGAGCTAAGTACCTTAATCTGATTGTTTGACTATATTGTGTACATTTTGAAATTATTTGAGTTGCATTTAAAAAAATAAACTATGTATATAAAAATATATAAGTGTTTGTTCACAATCAATTGCAATACTTTAATTGTCATTAAAAGTAAATTAAAATGATAAGAGTATATTTACTTTATAACAATAAATACCCTTTAGATTAATGAAATAGCTTTATTATTTATTTCTTGCCTATTTTAATTAAGAAACTATAACTATTTCCTAAAAGAAATATATTTATTTATATTATAAGTATGTACTTATGAATACTAAACGTAATGGCAATTATTCATTTTATTGACAAATTTATTGTGTCTATCTATCGTTACATCTTTTATAGTGATAATTGTGTATTTTAATAATTATAATAAAACTTATGTTTCCAAATCAATTCAGTTTTATAATTTGAAATTGACGTTACATAGAATAACAACCGAAATAATTTATTTATAAATTCGTCCCATATTTAAAGAGAATATTTTATGCACTATAATAATAGTAAATAGCTATATACACATATCGACATTAAGTTCAGAAGTGGGATACGTTTTACCTACACGTTTTTTTACACTGAATAAATTATAATTTCAGAAACATGGATTGAAATCCGCTGAACAGTAGACGGTGACTGCCATCCAAGATGCGCTTACTTGGAATCGTCGGCAGGATGACGTCGCGCTGCCAACGTCCGACCCTGCCACTAGCGACAACGGAGCAGAGCCATACTGCAGCAGCATCGAGACGCAAAGAACTTGGATAGAACGGCGTTGTCATGGTCGCCAAGGTTGGTCAGACTGGCCGAGCTCTTTATGAAAGGTTCAGCAGACACTAAAGTGTTCAAAAATTCACTACACTTACTAAGGAATATGAGACATTTAAGATAATTCCAATATTGACTTACAAGCAGATATACATCTCCATTTAATTACATAATAATAAAAAAATTGCATTCTGAGATAAGATTTAACAATCAAAACTCTTAATTTATGTATTATTAGATTTTTAGTGAGTTAGGTCTATATAAAAAAAAATACATCTCATTTGTTACTGTCTCATCTGTGTCAGTGCTTTCTAGAATTCCACTTAAAGAATTGATTACGAGTTTAACATACGTATATTGCTTTGCTTATTAAAGTATGCTACGAACCACTATTGTTTTGCCGGTAGGCGTACGAAATTTTCTTATATCTGAGAGTACTTGCATATATTTATATATTCATGCATTATATTGGTCTTGGTCAAAATAATTCATAGATTATTTTTACTAAACCACAATATTTTTTTATTCAGTAGATTATTAATGTCATTTTCATAATTATTCTGATTAATACATTTAATAATTAAATATAGGTGCTGTTATCAGCAAATAAGATCATAGGATGGTGTATGGCTTTGGGCAGGTCATTTACATTCCCCTGTGGTACACCATACCTTACGGATATTTGATCTGATTCAAACACCTTGTCTGTTTTTGTTTTAGCACAGCTTCTAGTAATTTCGGTATATGGCATCCTATTAGTAAGATATGATTTAATGAGATTTCGTACATTCCCTCTAACACCATATCGGTTAAGTTTACCTAGCAGTATTTCATGATCTACATGATCAAATGCATAGGTCATATCGGTAAAAAGACAACATAAGTGTATTTTATTATTAACACTTTCCATTATCATATTTATGAAATTTTAAATACTCATATTAATGCTAATATTTTTCCTGAACCCTTTCTGTTCCTTACAGAATAAATTAAAAGTTTCCATGTAGTTATACAGCGACTGATGAATAAACTTCTCAAAGATTTTGGAGGATACTCGTATAAGTGATATGGGTCGGTAGTTCTGAGGATTCTCTTTGTCATCCTTTTTATCTAAGGGCTTGATAATATATTTTTTTAATTTATCCGGGTAGATACCCGTACTGATACACATATTAATGATGTGGCTAAGGTGTGTGGCCATTCTGTAATTTACATATTTTATTACAACTCTAAAATTTTTTTCAAATCCCACACTCCTGGTATTTCTTAATGACTTAATAATCAGTTTTATATTATTCGCTGTAGATGGGGCTATAAACATGGATTGGTATTATTGGTGATTTGACAGTTAAAATAATTATTCTTTGGCGAGTCTTGTATGCATTATTTGTATGTATGTATGTAAACACTTTATTGTACATAAAAAGTAACAAAACAAATATGATAAAAGAAAAACAAACAAAGTACAAAGGCGAACTTATCCCTTTAAGGAATCTCTTCCAGTTAACCTTTGAGCAATTGAGAGAAAAGTATAAGATAGACAAACACTACTTAGTGTACTTACGGAAACAAATATCTAAAAAAGAAGAGATAATATCTACTTAACCTAAGGTATAATAAATACACATATAATACATAATCAAATATATATACATATTCATAAAAAACTATATGTACTGAGTATTCAAGGTATTTGCATATTTAGGATTGGTTATAGTACTTTATCCGGTTTTTAGTTCAACTCCAGTATTATCTGCCAAGCCGCTCTTGATTTATTTTCTCCAGATGCATTTTTATAGTCATTCTGAGCTTTTTGGGCTAGCTTTACTATCTTTTTTTATATCTAACAGTGTAATTTAACGAGAGGCCCTTATTTGCTACATTTATTGAACATCTATATTACAAATACAAATACTCTTTATTGAACAACTCAAAAAGAAAACCAGTACAGAAAATGCATAAAGTCAGAATAGAGGTAAACAACAGGCGGTCTTATCGCCAAAAAGCGATTTCTCCCAGACAACCTTTAGGTAGTGGAATTGTGTTAAATAAACTAAGTAGGTGTTGCAAACAGTGAAGAAAAGCCGAAAATAAAACTTGTTATCACAAAACAATATCCTAATAAATAAATAAATAAATAAATAACCATATTAAGATACAATACACTTAAACAAAATAAATATATAAATATATATATACGTATATAGTGCCGGCTGTAAAGAGAAAGCCATATACTATATTACCATAAGAGTTGCTGCTGTTTTTCACTACAAGCTTTTGTACTTCGTGACATCCAATTTACTTTATTGTTACTCCTTTTGGTAATCATCTTCAGAACAAAGCATAAGAAACTGGAGAATGTCAAAAAGCTATTGTATCCACTATAGGGAAGATGCAGCTATAATATTTACCACTATTATGTGATCAAAGTGTTGAAGAAACATAGAATAATAGCTATTGAAACGTTTTTACTTTAATTTATACTAATTTCAAAAAATAATTACGATTTGACGTAATGTGAAACGGAACGTATTTTAATCCAACAATCAGCGTCTGAGGACGTCACACCTGTTAAGACAATTAATGGGGTTGGCAACTGTCTATGGGTTTCGACTTAAAGGGCTAGCATCCGGGTCAAAAACAAAAACAAGGATTTAACACTGTGGGCGAACAAATATGGCGAGTGACACACATAGAGTGACGTCACAGGAACTGTAGATCCGTTTAGGCGCGAACATTTTAATTGTCAGTTTGTAACAGAATTTTTTGGCTAATAATATTATATAAATTATACACTCGTGGTCTTTTCTACGCGCAGTCCTTTCAAATGAAAACATAAATGAAAATGTTGCATTTTGCCTATTCAGATCTTTCGGTAGTGTAGTGCCTGAGAAAGACAAGCACTTTAGATACTTTTAAAATATTTTTTGACCTTCACGTTCACTTGAATATTTGCGCTTATCAACGTGCCAAGACTTAATGTTATTTATCTGGATATTTGAAAACTTAAGCGGTGTGATCCGAAATACCAAAGTCATATACATATGTGCCTTGGCCGCGTTTCAAGTTATGCGCAAAATTATCAATACATGTATTGCTAGAAAGTCTTTTTGGCTGTCTTATTTCTAAGTGTAAGTTAAAACCTAAGAGAAAATAGTCAAATTAAATCGAAATATGAGTTTTCTTCATAATGTCTATATTAAAATCTCCACAGATAATAATCTTTTTATTACTTTAATTGCATATTTAAAGGATTATGTCAAGTTTTCCATAAAATAAACTAAGGTTTCTAAAACTAGGTGTTCTGTATACATGAGCAATAACAGTTTTTTTTGGGCAGTCAGTTCTATGGCACTACACTCAAAACTTCCTTCAATGATTTTTTTTTGTGGTGTCTGGTAATTCCTTGAATTCATGATTCCTTTTCCGTTTTTCTGATAGGAAATCTCTATGGAAATAATAATATTTTTAGTAAAACTCAATCTTTCTAGCTTAGCCGTGTTGGATATAGATATATGTATGTTATTAGTATATATGCATGACAAAAAAGAAAACATTCATGTCAAGCTATGGCTTAGCTATATCTACAAATGTGATAAAAAAATGTTAATGATAAAAAAAGAAATGTGTGTAATAAATTTAAGAAGATAATGTAATAATGCTGGTCTGTCAATAGAATAACCAATAAAGCTGTTGCGGTCAATTGTCTGTTCTTTGCCCTTAACTTCACGGGCGACAGGTGAAGGGGCTTAGATGGGGACAATCGGCTACAAAAAAAAAAAAGGAATACTGTCGAGGTCGATTGTCTGTTCTTTGCCCTTAACTTCACGGGCGACAGGTGAAGGGGCTTAGATGGGGACAATCGGCTACTAAACAAAAAAAAAGGAATACTGTCGAGGTAGATTGTCTGTTCTTTGCCCTTAACTTCACGGGCGACAGGTGAAGGGGCTTAGATGGGGACAATCGGCTACTAAAAAAAAAAAAAAAAATTATTATGTAATGTTGGTCGGTCGATTGTCTGTTCTTTTCCCTTAACTTCACGGGCAACAGGTGAAGGGGTTTAGATGGGGACAATCGGCTACGGAATAAAAAAAAAATGTGATCTAATATAAGTAAATTAAATTAGCATTTTAAAGGGAATGTAAAGTAATGTTATAGATTTGTACTTCGAGATCGAAGTACTTGTCAGTATGGCCGTGTTGGATTTAAGATTATTTCATCTAATATTTGTAACATTTTAAGGTATTTACTTGACTCAATCACTAATCATTTTATGAATGTGGGTAAGCGAATAAAACGGGTCGATCAGGCCACCTGCGGCACTTGCTGGAGCCAGGTATAAAAGGGACCGCTCACTGAGGAGCACTCACTTGTTGTGCTATCAGCGACACGAACAGAGCTAAGTACCTTAATCTGATTGTTTGACTATATTGTGTACATTTTGAACTTATTTGAGTTGCATTTAAAAAAATAAACTATGTATATAAAAATATATAAGTGTTTGTTCACAATCAATTGCAATACTTTAATTGTCATTAAAAGTAAATTAAAATGATAAGAGTATATTTACTTTATAACAATAAATACCCTTTAGATTAATGAAATAGCTTTATTATTTATTTCTTGCCTATTTTAATTAAGAAACTATAACTATTTCCTAAAAGAAATATATTTATTTATATTATAAGTATGTACTTATGAATACTAAACGTAATGGCAATTATTCATTTTATTGACAAATTTATTGTGTCTATCTATCGTTACATCTTTTATAGTGATAATTGTGTATTTTAATAATTATAATAAAACTTATGTTTCCAAATCAATTCAGTTTTATAATTTGAAATTGACGTTACATAGAATAACAACCGAAATAATTTATTTATAAATTCGTCCCATATTTAAAGAGAATATTTTATGCACTATAATAATAGTAAATAGCTATATACACATATCGACATTAAGTAGTGGTTTTTAGTAATAAACATTAAATTGGCGACGAGAACAATGGCGTTAATAGGGAACATAGAACATTTTGATCCAGAGAAACAAGAGTTTCTAGACTATAGTGAAAGAATGGAGCAATTTTTGCTAATCAATCAAGTGGATGAAACGATGAAAGTTCCGATGTTAATAACATTGATCGGGCCGGAGACGTATAATGTACTAAAGAATTTAGTGTCTCCAGCCAAACCATCGACTTTAAATTATGGCAAGTTGATTGAAGTACTTACACTGCATTACGTAACAAAAAAGTCTGCAGTTGCCGGTCGTTACGAATTTTACGCGTGTAGACAAAAAGAAGGTCAAAACGTAAACGATTTCATAGTTGAAATTAAAATAAAGGCAGCCTTTTGCAATTTTGGGAGTTTTTTGGATGAGGCATTAAGGGACAGATTAGTCTGTGGACTACTAAAGGAACAACTCATAAAAAAATTACTAACCATTGGTGACAGTCTGTCGTTCGAGGAGGCAGTTAAAGTGGCAACTGCATACGAGAGTGCAGAAAAAGAAATGAGAAAAATACAGCCTGAGACTAGTAGTGTGCAGGTTGTGCACAAGCAGAATGGAAGACGGCCTCAATCACGTGCGCCGGAGCGCCCTCGAGACTCACGTGCACAGTATACTTATACTGCTAACAGGACCGAGTGTACCCGTTGTGGTGGAACAACACACACTGCTGATAAGTGCTTTAAAAAAGAATGGAATTGTTATCACTGCAACCGTCAGGGGCACTTAGCAAGAAAATGTCAGTTCCGAGTAAAACAAGTCGAGGAGCAACAAGGTATAGAGGAACAGCAAGAGGCAGAAGAAATTATTTTGGGCAGTATTCAGCAAATATCTGAAGGGGAGGAGGCGGCTTTCAAGATGCCATTGTGACTAAAAAATGGTCAATTTTTTGAAATAGAAGTAGATACAGGTGCGTGTAAGTCGGTTATTCATAGAAGAGATTATGAAAAGTATTTTTCGAAACATAATTTAAGGGTGTGTCATTATAAACTAAACTCAGTTTCAGGAGAAAATTTAAAAGTAATAGGAGCTGTAAAGGTTTGGATGAGTTCCATTAAAAAATGTATGTACTTAATTGTGATCGATTGTCAAAAGTATTTTAACCCGTTAATGGGACGAAATTGGTTAAAAGTGTTGTTTCCAAACTGGAGAAAGTTTTTTAAATTGGGTCATGTTAAACAGATAGATGCGGATCGGATAGTGTTAGTGGCAGATAATTTAGAAAAGAAATTAATACAAATGTGTAAGAATAAATATAAAAAGATTTTTGAGAAAGACCGGTCGTCTCATATAGTGAATATGAAAGCTTGTTTAAAACTTAAACCGGGAACATATTCTAAAAAGGAAGAAGTAGAAAAAGAACTAACAAATTTAGAAAGAGCAGGAATTATCGAAAAAGTGAGACATAGTAAGTGGGCAAGTCCAATAGTATTAGCTCAGCGAGGTGATAAAAAATTGCGGGTCTGTGTTGATTATAAGGTAACACTCAATCCAGTTCTAGACATGGATCACTATCCCTTGCCAATACCTGAGGACATTTTTACCGCGCTAAATGGAGGTAGTGTTTTCTGTGTCTTAGATTTAACTGGAGCCTATCAACAGTTATTGTTAGAGGAGTCTGCTAGGGAATATATGACAATAAATACACATTTAGGTCTGTTCCGACCGACTAGATTACAATTTGGAGTATCAAGTGGTCCCTCTGTGTTTCAATGTGCCATGGACCAAATATTACAAGGATTGAAAAATGTAAAATGTTTCATTGATGATGTAGTAATAAAAGGAGATAATGTTTTAGACTGTTATAACCATCTGATTAAAGTGTTAGACCGTTTAATGGATTACAATGTAAGAGTAAATTTAGAGAAATGTCAATTTTTCTGTAGGGAAATAAAATTTTTAGGTCATGGAATTTGTAAAGAAGGAATAAAACCTTTACCGGAGAAAATTGAAGCTATTGTTAAAGCTCCAGCTCCTAAAACAGTTACTCAGTTACAAGCTTATCTTGGACTTTTGAATTATTATTGTAAATTTCTACCCAGATTATCAGAGTTATTGAAACCACTCCATGAATTGTTAAAAAAAAATTGTAATTTTAATTGGACAAAAGAGTGTGAGAAAGCGTTTGAGAGTAGCAAGCAATTGTTGATAGATAATCAGTTATTAGCTCATTATGACAGTAGTAAAGAATTATATTTGACCACAGACGCAAGTGAGTACGGTGTAGGGTGTGTTCTTAGTCATAAAATAGACGGGGAACCCATCAGCTTTGCATCAGCAACATTAAACTGTGCGCAAAAAAACTATGCACAGGTAGAAAAAGAGGCATTGGCTATAATTTTCTCTATAAAAAAGTTTCATAAATTTCTTTATGGTCGTAAATTTATTTTGGTCACAGATCATCAGCCTTTAAAATTCATTTTTGACCCTCTGAAGAAAATACCGGTTACAGCAAATGCTAGACTTCAAAGATGGGCTCTCTTTTTATCTGGATACTCCTATGAGATTGTTTATAGAAAAGGCACTTTATTAGGTAATGCAGATGCTTTGTCTCGGTTACCTTTACCCAAAGAAGCTGATGTAACGGACACTATACATTTCTTAAATTTTTCTGAAAATTTTCCGTTAGATTTTAAAGATATTGCCTTCGCTACCCGAACTGATCCAATTTTATGTAAGGTTTATGAGTATGTTAATTCCGGATGGCCAAACAGTATAAATGAGAATGAGTTAAAACCCTATTTTTTAAAGCGTGCTGAATTAAGTATAGAACAAAAATGTTTGTTATGGGGATGTAGAGTCATTATACCAGCTAAATTAAGATCAAAAGTTTTAAGCATGTTTCATGAGTCTCACCAAGGAATGGTAGCGTCTAAAATGTTAATTAGGGAATATTGTTGGTGGCCAAATTTAGGAACAGATATAGAAAAAGTTATACAGGCTTGTGATATTTGTCAGACTATTACTGGTATTCCCGCTACTTTAGCTAGTGATAATGGTCCCCCTTTCAATTCCTCAGAATTCATAAAATTTTTGAATGCTTATGGATGTAAAGTAGTAAAAACTCCCCCATATCATCCCGAGTCAAATGGGATGGCAGAAAGAACAGTGCAATCTGTAAAAAACGGTCTTAGTAGATTGAAAAAAGGAAACTCATCATTAAGCCCTGAAGTACTTTTACAAAATTTTCTTTTTATATACAGAAATTCACCTAATGCAACAGGCATGTCTCCAAACGAAATTTTATTCAAACAAAAAACGCGCACTAGATTTGATTTGATGAAACCTCATAATGTAATTACAAAGAAAAATTTTACGAGTACTGGGGAAAAAATTATGCTGTTGAATGAAGGAGACCTAGTTTGGCGTAAAAATCTTAGTAGTGGAAAAGGTTGGTTGAAGGGAAAAATTATAGAAAGATTAAGTGAAGTCCGATATATAGTAAGAGTTGAAGGAGTAAATAGGCAATATCATGCATCTTCTCTTAGACCTTGTAAATCTGAGTGTACTGTAGATTTCGAAACTGAATTACATAATGGACCTGAGCTAGTGCAGGACACCTTGAGAAATGAATCCTTACCATTAAGACAGGAAATAGTTACAACACCTGTGGGGTTGGACAATACAAATGCAGATAATAGTAACTATCATAAAAAAGATGAAAATAATACAAATGAAACGGAGTATGAGCATACTAGTGAGGAGACGGGAAATAACTTAATGGATGATTCAAATCTTCCATTCAGGTCTCCATCACCAGTTCTAAGGAGGTCAGTTAGAGTAAGAAAAGCTCCTGAACGATTAGATTTGTAAGTTAGGATTTCTTAATGTCTTTAAGTTTAGATGTACATGACTGATAAATTTAAAATCATTTTTAGTGACATAATTGGTACTTAATTAACATAAAAATGTTTCAAATTGTTCATTAGAAGACTATTTGTTTTTGTTATTATTTTATTTTGTTTTGCTTAAAACACTTAGTACTAAAAGGGACGAATGTTGTATACTCTGTATAAAATCAATCTATATATACTCTGTGGCAACTGTCAAACGAAGAGAGTTTAAGGCGTGTCCGACATGATATATGTAAATTACAAGTTTTGGTAAAAGATAATTAAAACTTCTAAATAAGAGTGGTTTTTAGTAATAAACATTAAAGGTACAATGGGGTTGAAATGTCTAAATATCCATATGGGTGTCGTTTTTGTGATTTTTTGGGACGTTAATTAAGAAAAAGGCATCGATTTTGAAATTTAATATTGTGGACATGAAAATTCTTGAAAGTATTTGTGCCAAATTGCAATCTTCTTCTAATTATTAAAGAAGAAAGTGACTGACATATCAACGCACAGCCCAAACCGCTGGTTCTAGAGATTCCAAATGTGGTACGTAGGCTCCTCATAAGCAGAGCTCGGATTTTTCACGGCAAAACAAAACACTAGCGTAATTTAGCCAGTGCTTGAAATATTATTTTATCGACACCTATCGAGTCTTACTAGAGTATATGACAGGTATTGCCTCAGTACATTTTTTCTTTTTTTATTCGATGGTACACCTATCAGTGTGAATGTCAAAATTTAAAAACTACCAAACGTGCGAAAATTTCGAAAAACAGGAGACTTACTAGAGCTCAAAATCAATATTTTTGACCAGTCTAAGGTGAC
This sequence comes from Pammene aurita, assembly GCA_947086415.1. Classification (NCBI taxonomy): domain Eukaryota; kingdom Metazoa; phylum Arthropoda; class Insecta; order Lepidoptera; family Tortricidae; genus Pammene; species Pammene aurita. The sequence goes on along the minus strand of OX352291.1, from coordinate 48,352,198 downwards.
CTACTGGGGGTTAGAAGGTTGTGCATTAATTACCGGACATCCTGTATAAGTAATAAAATAACTTTTCATTTTAGCTTTGCCATAGTCGAGCAACAAAGAGGTAGGTCTGCATGTACAACTTAGAACGAAGTAACTATCCCTCCACCACACCACCTACCACCTCATTTAAAATGATAGAAACGACTGCAAATTTCATCTCACATGACATATGACATTCACACTTTAACTGTCATTTCATTAAGTATAAAAAGTATTATTTATTTCGCAACGCATTGAATCCGACGTGTTGGATATACGTATAATAACTTAATATTGCAAGGTATCAATTAATACAAAAATGAGTAATGTACAAGATCGAATCAAAACGTGGATTGAAAATCACCCTGAGTTAGTCTATAATGAAGTGACCTCCACTATATACTGCTCTATGTGCGATATGCATCTAAAACTGAAGAAATGCAATATTGAGAATCATGTGAAAAGCAACCGCCACAATTACCGTTCGGGGCAACCAAATAGGAAACATCAATTTTATTTCGATTTAATTATTTTTCTTATTTCATGCAACATACCATGGGCAACAGTCAACAACAATAATTTTCGTAATTTTTTTAACACGTATTTATGTTGCGACTGCTCTATGACTTCTTTACCGGACGAATCGACCCTGCGAAAAATTTATTTAAATCTCGTGTACAAAAAAACTATACAGGGTATAAGAGAGGTAAACAAAACCAATTATTTGTGGATATCTATAGACGAAACACCAGATTTCATGGGAAAATGTGTGACAAACGTGGTGATTCGGTCTTTGCAAAAAAATTGTTCTAAGCAATTTTATCTTTTGGGGTCGAAGGTTTTAGAGAAGGTAAATGGGGAAACAATAGCAAACCTAATAATAAACCAATTAAAATTTTTGTTTCAAAATTCTTTCAATGACAACGTAAACAATTTGCTTTTACTTTGCACAGATAGTGCCGCATATATGCTTAAAGCCGGTCGTATTTTAAAAGCAACGTTTCCTCGTATGAAACACATTACGTGTTTAGCTCATGGTCTGCACCGGGTTGCCGAAGAAGTGCGAGATAATTTCAAAGGTGTGGATGGGTTGATATCGAATGTCAAAAAGATATTCCTAAAATCTCCAGAGCGTGTACGCCTTTTTAAGGCAAAATATCCGTCCATTCCCCTACCTCCCGAGCCAATTATCACCAGATGGGGAACTTGGATATCTGCTGCGGTATATTACGCTCAATACTATGAGCAAATACGTGATGTCGTCTCCATACTTGCTAATGACTCGGCAGCTATAAGAGCTGCAAAAAAATGTTTTCAAACACGCAAACTACGACCGGAGTTAAATTTCATTCGCGACAACTACGAAGTAATAGCCTCTTCAATAGAACAATTGCAATGTTCGACTTTATCCATTGCGGAATCCTTCCTCATTCTGGATACTGTTCGTTGCTACGTAAACTGGAGTAAACTTTTACCAGTGATACGTAAATTTGAAGCCGTGCTCGAACGAAATCCTGATTACGAAATTTTAAGAGACATATCTGAAAATATTACCCGAACTGATAATGAATTCTATAAATTTGCTCCCTTGACGTCAACTGAAGTTGAACGTACATTTAGTGTACATAAATGGATTTATAGTGATAAACGCAACTGTTTACTCCCAGAGAATGTTGAAAAGATAATGATCATCTACTCCTATCACTATTACCCAAATAAAATGTCTTGTGCTGCTGTGTGTACTGACGTAGATTTTGAAGAAGAAATTGCGTCTGTTTCTAATATATAGTAACTTTATACAAATGTTTTTATTAGTTTTATTACATATTAATTTTATTTGGTGACTTTTATTTCTTCTAGTTCTGAATTATCGATATCGATAAAATAATATTTCAAGCACTGGCTAAATTACGCTAGTGTTTTGTTTTGCCGTGAAAAATCCGAGCTCTGCTCATAAGGCATAGGGATGCACTTAGAAATAATTTAAAAAAAAAAATCTCCTAAGGGGGGAAATGGGGTTCAAAGTTTGTATGGGAAACGAGATTAGTTCAACTATTTTATTCGAAACTTTACAGGACTATTCCTAACGATAAATGAGAAAACAAGTGTTTTAGCTTTTTTGAGAATTCAACCCATAAGGGGGAAATGTGGTGACAAAATTTAAATATCAACATGGGTATTGTTTCTATGGTTTATCGGGTCGCTGATTACGAAATCAAAACTTAAGGGGGTGAAATGGGGGTTGATAGTTTGTATGGGGAATTTTTAAACGTTGAACCAATTTAGATGAAACTTGGTATAGAGATAGTTTGTGTACCGGGATTACCGGGAAACGACATGGGACAGTTTTTATCTCGAAAATCAATCTTTAAGGGGGTGAAATGGCGGTTGGAGGTTTGTATGGAGATTTTTTTACCGCGAACCGATTTAGATAATTTTGTTGTGGATATAGTTTGAGTCCCAGGAAACAATATAGAATATTTTTGAAGCCGAAAATCAATCTTAGAGGGGTAGAAAACATGTTGGTAGTTTGTATGGCGAATTATTAACCGCTGAACAGACGATTGAAATGAAACTTGGTACATATTATATAGATTGAGTCGCGGTAAACAATATAGGATAGTTTTTATCTCGAAAATCAACCCTCTAGGGGTGAAACGGGGGTTCAAAGTTTGTATGGGAAATTAATAACCGTTGAACCTATTAAGATGATTTGGTATGGAGATATTTTGCGTTCTGGGGAAGGATATATAATAGTTGTTATCCCAGAAGTCATTCCTTAAGCGGGTAAAAAGGAGGGTGGATTACTAATTCCACGCAAATGAAGTCGCGGGGAAAAGCTTCTATTCAAGAGTAGAAATCTGTATTAATCATAATCTCTCAGTAGTAAGTCGTTGATGGCGTAACAATTAAACAATTATTGCAATAATTTCTTTAAAATAAAAAATGAGGGAACCGTCTTCAAAACGTGCTGGTATACCGAAACCTCCAGAATGTAACGAATACTTTTCCGAAAACCGCTTCTAAATCAGTTCAGCGAAACGCAAGATGATCGCGGACAAACATACATTCCTACATACAAACATACGAGTCTAACTGAGAACCTCCTTTTTTAGTACTTTTAGTACGCGGGCGAAGCCGTGGGAAAAAGCTAGTATAATATAATTTTATTTATTTTCAGCAAAAATACTTAAATATTATGTTTGAAATTTGCAACTTAATTTAACATGCATTAAACACTGAAAGAGTTACAGCCCCACTACGTGTCTTCGGCTGCGCAGTGTGGGGGCGCGCTGTGGGACGGTTGAGGGCACTGACGGTGGGCGTTAATAGCCTAATAAATGCACTCAGTAGCTGGGCAGAGACCTCCTCTCATTATACTGTTGTATATAGTATGGTTATGGCTATAGTTTCTGCCAAAGAGGTCTCTATGTTGTCTATTGACAGATTCGGGATTTTGTTCGGGGTTCTACAGCTTTGAAATGAAATAAAAGCGGTAATAAATGCAAATTTTCCTCAAATTTTCAGATTCGATTTATGATCTGTCGGATAGAGGTGTTATAATTATAAAAGTAAGGGTACTTGATTGGAAGGAGAGGTAGAAAGAGGCAGGGTACTCGGCAAATTAGGCCAAAGAAATTGCAAAGTAAAATACCGCTTCAGTTACTGATGCGATGTAAGTATGCAGGTTTTTTCACGATGTTTTCTTTCATCATAAGTAAATAGTATATATTTCTTACAAAGTCCCCAGAAACTTATTTGTTTGAATTAACTACGACGACGTTTCATTGCTGATACCAACACCAACAGCAGGCAGCCCACTTGTGGAGAAAAATGTTCGAGTAAGGTTTTAGGTACAGTCGCCATCAAATATAACGGAGCGGCCAAGGTACTTAAAAATATCTAAACGTGCATTTTATCGCCTTGGCAATAGAGGCGTTGTTCAGATATTTGTGACCACCTTGGCCGATCCGATATATCTGATGGCGACTGCACAACCTAGTAGCGAATATCTGTAAAAACATGAATTCTAGCAGAACAGTACCGTACTCGTACTCTTACACATTTGATTATGAGGATCAACACAATCATTTGGCAGACGACGTCATAAATATATTCACAAAATATTGTGAACATATTTCTGCAATAGCACCTTTTTCGTTTCCTTGTAATTGTGTTGTGCAAATGTGTAAACATATCAACATTATCAACCGAGTGAGGAATATCGAGATCCGCCATCGCACTAAGGTGCAAGACGCGGAACACGTCATTACCAAACTTAAACGGAGTTGGGCAGGACATGTTGCCAGGCAGAGTGATGGCAGGTGGACTAAAATGTTGACGGAATGGTGACCTCTTTCAGATTAAAGAAGCCCCTGTTGTCCGTTGGCTCGTTAGGTAGACGACGTTCGGAAGGTTGCGGGTCACTTCTGGATGAAATTGGCACAAGACCGAGACAAGTGGCGTACACGAAGATATGCTCAGAAGTGGGCGATAAAGGGCTGGTGATGATGATGATGATGAACGTCGACTACACACGATCAAATTTATTACTTGGGGGTTGTCTAAAAATTATCAATGAGTAGAAGTTGCAAAATAACACAATCTCTTTACAACATTTCGTTTCGTTTTGTATCGGCAAAAAACATACATAATTTGATGTCCCTCGCGTCTTCCCACTGCCCGATTGGTTCTGGCATAGTTCGTGTAGCATTTGTCTCCCATCCATCAAATTTTAACTTAAAAACGTGAGAGTAACGCCCATGGAAAATTTTGGGAAGAAACCCGATTATATCATAGTAATTAGAAATCAAATCACAGCCTGTTCCATTTCTGAACGCCCCACAATTGGTAAGAGGAAAAAACCTTGGCCCTTCAGTAGAAAGCATGTAGAATCGTTTTCGATGCGTCTTTAAAGCCAAATATCGCAAAGACTTTTCCCAGCTGGCGTCTTTGAAGTAGCAAAATTCTTTTTTCAAACGTCTAATTTCATTCCAAGTAGTTCGGTTAAAACCGATCCCCGAATTACTGTAATTAGACAATCCCCAAACACTAATTATAAATTGGCTGTTTTCCGGATAATACATCTCCGGCCGAGGCGTTCGAGCCCCCATCGACAAAATCTGGCAATCCGAGCAAAACGTTGGACTAAACTGCTCCAGCATCCTAGCCATATGGACGAAGTCACTGGTCAAATAATTCTCCGTTTCCAAAAAATATACCACTCCGGTATAGTTTCTAAGAACCTGGATATAATCGAAAACTTCATTGGTGATCCACCACCAGAAAAGTTTTTTATGGACTAGAACAGGGTTCCTCCTTCTAGAATCAATACACTGGTCTAACTCTTCACAGAACATCGAGTCTTCGCCAGGATATATGTTTGGGTGAAGCTGAATACTGTACGGGTAGAATATCTGCAACAGATTAGCACACTTCAAACCTGTTATTGCAGTATTAATTTCGTCATCAACGTAGTCGTGGGCAAAGATAAGCAGACTCTCATTGATCGCCCAAACTTGACGAACTGACTCTAGGAACATTGATAAATATTTTATGTTCTGGTGTACGCGTATCACCAGAACTGTAGTGTCCAATTTTAAACACGTGTCGTCCTTATAGTTAAAGATGTATTGCCGCTTATTAACATCAGTAACAATTTGTTTCATCTTTTGTCTTCGGTTTACGACTTCAGCGTTTTCTCGGAATTTATATAAAATGTCGTCGTTTATATTTTCAGTTTCTAGTTCTTTTGAATTTCTCCGACTACTTCTTTTTATAAATGGTATTTTCCAACCCTTGTATATTGCCCTTTGGTACAAAAGAATACCCATATATGTTAATATGCATAGTAAAAGTACAATTAAGCAACAGAATACACAACACCTGCACGACGCCATGTTGTTTTATAATCTCTTTGTTTTATAACCTGAAATCGGTTTTATATAAGGCACAAAGAGTCTAGTAAACGAATTATATTTAGATTTAATATTATTTATTACTTTATGTAGTAAATATTCAATTTGTTTACATTATGATGAGGTCATTTCTGATTTAGACGGACATGACAGTGACATGATTACTCTATGGCATTTCCATGGATTTCTAAGAAATGGAATACTCTTATTAAAGCCTGACCAGAAATATATGATCATTGATCATTGAAAATAGGGCGCTATTATTCTGTGACTAATCTCATTTATATGGCAACAGTTCAGTTTAGTCATAGAGCGTATTATTCTCTATGGTATTCTCTATTCGTTAACAGCCGAAAAAGGTCGTACTATCTGTCCCATTCTAACTCATCTTGGTTAACCATAAATAACCAAAGAGATGACCAGAAATATATGATCATTGATCATTGAAAATAGGGCGCTATTATTCTGTGATTAATCTCATTTATATGGCAACAGTTCAGTTTAGTCATAGAGCGTATTATTCTCTATGGTATTCTCTATTCGTTAACAGCCGAAAAAGGTCGTACTATCTGTCCCATTCTAACTCATCTTGGTTAACCATAAATAACCAAAGAGATAAGATAACTATATGAAAAAACGTCTGGCTTATTACTGCTGATCTGTTCTTTGAGATATCTGTGGCAATTTAGTAATATGTGCGAGTACCCCACCACCCTCTTATGCTCTCCGTCGGATCGTTTTTTCTAGTGACCTATGAACGACTGTTTTGGTCGTGAATAAGGTTCAACTATGTTTAGGAAAATAGAATATAAGTAATGTCCGGTTCTCTACTGGTCCGTGGCTAACTGGTGGCTAACACCCAAAAATATTGAAACCTATGGACCTTGCCAGTAGAAACAAAATTTGAGGCACAAAATGTGGCTATGCCGTCGGTGGAATGGGTTAAATTAATACTAATTATATCGTGAAAAGAAAGAGAAAGTTTTATATAGCTATTAATAAATTCTTCGACACTTTCTCTTTCCGCCAAAACAATAAAGAGCCCACAAGCAGAGTACTGTGCTTCATTGTAGTCCTTTGGGCGTTCATTAGGTAATTATGTCTCGAATTTAGGGCGAGTCCCCCCCGTAGCTACCCCCTGTCTTGGACCCTGGTATGTCCTTAAACTACGTCCAAAAGAGAGGTATGGGTACTGCGAATGCCATCTCGCTCAAATCGGGAGCAGAGCCTGACTGGGGAAGTACCTCCACTTTACAGAAAACCACAGCCAAATATCACTAGTCCCTACTCATAGCGTTGTATTCCTGCTGGTGAGTAAGCTGCCAAAGAGCTCAAACAGGACCCAGTGTGTTAACGATGAGGGACCCCCTTGTTCCTTTAGCCGTCAACACAGTGAATCCTCCTTTTTGTAAAGGGTTGGCAATGCGCATGTGATAACCCCAGAGTTGCAGGCGCCCATAGGCTACGGTAGCTGCTTACCATCAGGCGGGCATTACTATCAAGCATGCCACCGTCGTGATAAAACGAAAACATAAAAATGAGTTAAATAAATTAAAATGAACAATTTATTGTTCAAAAATAAAATTATAAATATTATGACATGACATTAATAATATAAACGCCTACCACTACTAGAGAAAAACATACTAAAATCCATGTCTCTTGCATCTCCCCATTGACCTCTTGCTTCTACCTCATTCTCAAGCAATGAACTATCCAACCTCACACTAAAAGTTGGATTACCTTTCCAATATTTAATGGTGTCCAAGAATTTAAGTGTGTGTGTGTAAACTGTCCTTAAATTACAATCTGTTCCATCCCTGAACGCTCCACAACCAATAAGAGGGAAAAATCTCGGTGCCTCAAGGAAAAGCATATATAATTGTTTCTCATGGGTCTTTGAAGCTAAATGCTTCAATGAGTTTTCCCAGCTTGGGTCTCTGAAATAGCAAAACTGAAACTTTAGACGCTTGATCTCATCCCACGTAGTTCTGTTGAAGCCGAACGCAGAGTTGCTGTAGTTTGACCATCCCCAGACACTTATGATGAAAGTAACGCTTAGTGGACGATACAACTGTACCCGAGGAGGGTATGAACCTAGGGATAAAATCCGACACTTCGAGCATAACTTTGGCTGCATATGTTCCAATAGTTTAGCCATAGCAATGAAATCTGTGCTCAAATATTGATAAGTTTCAAGGAAATATATGTATCCATGGTAATTCTTCAGAACTTCAATGTGGTCAAATACTTGGTTGGTGACCCACCACCAAAACAACTTCGTCTGTGAAAGGATAGGGTCGCGTTTGTCTGAATTAATACACTGGTTAATTTTTTGACAGTATCTAGAATCATCGCCTGGAAATACGTATGGATGCAACTGAGCACTGTACGGATAGATGATTTGTATAATTCTCACAAACTCTATACTCGTGATGACTTTGTCTATTTCTTCGTTGTAATGATCATGTGCGAAAATTAGAAAACTTTTACGGATTCCACGGATGCGGCGTATAGAATCCAAGAATAAAGTTAAGTAATCTTTGTTAGGATGTACACGTATAACTAAAACTGTATAATCGAAGTTTAGTCCTCTATAATTTTTATTATTTATAACGTGCTGTCGTTCATTAACTTGCTGAATAAATTCTTTCATCTTCTTTAATTGACGCACGACACCAGGACTTTCTTGATACTTTAGATACTGTATATCATGGTCCTTGCTTACTGGTATTTGGGTTGCGTTCATGTTCATGGGCATGGTTGAATTAGGTTCATCATCTTCTTCGAATTCGGGCAAGTGTTTTGATTTCCTTTTGAACAAAAGGTATATCATTAATCCTACTATGCAAATGCAAGTTAAAACCAATAATTTAGTAATGGCACTTCTGAGCCTCATTTTGTTTCATAAATCATAATTTATGTTACATTTATGTGATTTATGTGATAATTTATTGAAAATTGTTTGAAGTTTTTGATTAATGTTTTGATGGACCTGCACGGCTAGCACATCTTATGCGTGACTGCAAAGAGAATATAATATCCTTGTAATACATAAAGGTGCAAACACTGCAAACCTTGCGTGAGCTGCCCGTTAGTGATACTCTTTGGTAAGATAATATTAGAGGTTTAACTTAACCTCTAATCTGCCTCTACTCTGCTGTTAAATTTAGTCTATGGTAACTGTCAGATGATTTCGTGTAAAAATCGCAAAAATAAAATTGATTGTGGCTCTCGAAAAAATGTAAACCGATAAAAACTTTCAAAATAAAATTAAAATTGTAAAAAAAACGTATTTCTCACCGATTAAGCACAATAGAAATTACGATGAGCGTCATAAAAAGGGCAGTAATATTCCTAGCTGTGCTTTGTATATGTCTGGTCATACTTATTAGCCAAAATCTTTTTAATAAACTGCAAAAGTTTAATTTGGCAAGACGGGACCACTATTTGAAAAGACTAGATGAAATGGAAGCTGAAGATATGGATGAAAATACTATGTTTCACAAATTTAGAAAAACCTATTCCATAGAAGATAAAATAATTGATATGAACAAAATGATGAAATACATTAATGAAAAGCAACGGATCCGCAACGCAAGAAAACTTGGTTTAAGAGACATGCACTTTGAAACGGTTTTGGTCGTTAAAATTCACAATAATATCAAACATTTAGCTGTATTCTTAGACTCAATACGTAAATTAAAACTTATAACTAAGAGTCTCTTGATTTGCGCTCATGATTTTTACGATATTGACATTAATTTGTTATTAAAACGCATACAGTTTGTTCAAATAATACAAATCTTCTATCCGTACAGTACTCAGATATACCCAAACTTATATCCTGGCAGGGACGCGAGGTTCTGCAGAGAAGTAAACAAGTGCATATCATCGAACCATAGAAATCACACTCTGGCACAGTCGAAACTTTTTTGGTGGTGGGTCACCAGCCAGGTTTTTGGTCATATCGAGGTGCTCAAGAAATTCGACGGGTACATCTATTTTCTGGATTCTGAACAATATTTGACAAGTGACTTTATTTATATGGCTAAGATGTTGGAGTCGCTTCAGACGCTGTTTTGTCCGGAATGTCGCATTCTGTCTCTCGCGTCGCGCCCGCCTCGGCCTGAGCTGTATAGCTTAAACAACAACACATTAATAGTGGACGTTTGGAGCTCAAATCACAGCAGTTCTGCAATAGGCTTCAACAGAAGAACTTGGTCCGAGATTGCATTAAGAAAAGAAGAATTCTGCCATTTCAACGATTCTAGTTGGGATCGTTCTCTGCAACATTTAATTGCAACGACACAAGAAAAGAAGTTTCTGATGCTTTCTCCTGAAGCGCCAAGAGCATTTTCAACGAAAGGTTGTGGTGCATTTAGAAACGAAACAGATTGTTCTCTGGAAAGGGTGTTTTTGGACATTACTGATTTCTTGCCGACAGTCCGGGAAGGACTTTTCCCGGAGAACTTTAAGCTAAAAGTTGATGAAACAGAAATAAACGAAGAGTTAGAAGGGCGTGGTGAGTGGGAAGATGCAAGGGACAAGGAATTTTGTATGTACCTCGCTGTAAGAACCAACAGGGTGTATTAAACAAGTACGTACTCTGAATTATAAAACTTAACGACTAAGTGCAAATGTATGAATGGTGTATGGTTTCAATCTCAAATTGTTGTTCGTGTCTTGCGATCCGATGTATTGTTATTGTTAAAAACATTTAAACATTTTTTGCACAGGTAAAGTTCTTTAATAAATAAAATGGACGTTAGGAGAAACTATTGGGTGTTTATTTCTTTTCCTACAGTAATAAAAAAACAAGCTGTAATCAACTCTAAGTATTACTAAGAAACGATGAAGTATCTTAATTGAAAGATTCGATACTAAAACATAAAACTTTTATTTACTCCGTTTTTAACAGATATGGGTTAATCTGTTCCGTGTACGAAAGTAAAATCTACAAAAGCGTACTGAAGATGGAAACAGGACTTTCCACACAACCGTAACTCTTTCGTAAAAAGGTTCATTTTTCGAATCCAGAACAGAAAAAATGTGGTTATACATTTACAGCGCAAGAATAACAAATGCAGTTTAAAACAACCTTAATAACGTAGACGACAGTTGATATTCACTTGGCAATGAAGGGGTGAAAGTATGGTAAGGTTATAAATAGGAAATCGGTGATTTTCGGAAGCGATCGTAAAAGCTCGACAGTGCGCGGCCGCCCGCCCAACAGCGCGCGCGCAGGTTTGGGCGGAACGAACTCATCGATGTTTCTATGGTATTTTACATTACACCATGTAACTATTATTCGAGTGGAATTGAAACAAAGTGGGATATAAATTGAATTTAAAAATGAGTAAAAGTGAATACATATGAAGTGTTATAAAAGTTGCTTTACCTACTATTCCCGAACATAAAACACAGTGAAAAAGTAAATTTATACAATTTAATATAAAATACAAAACTGAAAATAATATTTTATGTGTAAACGACATGTTATAAGCATACCAAAGTGTGTGAGAGCAAAATACTTAGCAATTACTAAATATCAGTTTAGTGTAATATCCGCCGATTTTAAAGTATTTGTAGTGCAGTGAGACAATTTTCCATAGCAATATATCACAAGTATCAAATCAAGAAATGCATTCCGTTACATTCTGTCTCGCCCCGGCGCCGAACACCGCACGTGCGTTTATTTTCATTTATAAATAGGCCAGACGCAGCTGCAGCATGACGTCATTGAAGGAAAGCAGTGACGTCACCGACGGCCATGAGAAAGAGAAAGATTTGGCGGAGCTTCCTCCGAGTGGAACATCTCTGCACAAGCGGCGGAGAGGCGAGCCTCCTGCGTCTCTATCAGTCAAACCACAAACGCCGTCTGACGATGGTTCCTCCCCCTGCACTGCGGGGCCTAGTTTGGAATACTCTTGGTCACTCCCTGATGGTGAAGTCCTGGATCCAGAAACGCTATGCGAAAGCATGCTTCAAAGACTAAAAGAACGCGATGACTTAGCTTCTAAACGCGGTAAGGATCTCGCTGTGAAAACAAAAGATACCGTGGATGCGCTTGAACAACTAGAAAAGTTAGTACAGCTGTTAGATCAATTCGTCACTTTGAAAGAGCATAACGCTCGCCTCCTCAAGAAGCTGCGAGATGTGAATCATTTGAAGCGCCTGCATGAAATGTACAAAAAGATAGAACAAGAAAATATGCTGCTTAAGTCTGAAACGAAGGAGATGCAAATGATCAATGAGGCGTTCGATGCTGAGTTGGAAAGCGAATACGGACAGGCGATGTTCGACAGTATTATGTCGGGGGGAAGGAGTATGAAGAGGTCAGGGTCAAAGTGGAAAGGTCACGGCAGGTTCGGCGGTTCGTTACTCAGGAGACAGAGGGCCAGGTCGGCAGGAGGGGATGAGAGTGACGCGACGCCGGGCACTCCACTCAGAAGACGGTCGGAGGGCATTTTCTGTAAGGAAGTGGAGAAATCCAAAGTTTCTAAGTGGACTAAAGTGAAGGCAGCTTTCAGGTAAATGTTTTGTTTTTGGTAAACTATTTTTAATTAAATATCTACATTTATGACATTACTATAAGCGAATAACAGCGTGCAGCGCGATCTCATAAGATTACTTATATTTTATTCTAATTAGACCTACCTACCTAGAATAAAAAACTGACTTTTCCATAGAAAACTTCAAGATCTACTTAGCCGGAACGTAGGAAACAGACACTAAAAATAAAATAAAAGAAGCAACAAAATAGTCGCACTCTGAGTGTCATGTATTTGCATTTTACTTGACACCGGACCAACTATCCAAATAATTACCCCAAGATTTTCCAACCGCCAGACATTGACCGCTAAAATAGAAAGGTCTATCACGCTGAAGTCATTCATAAGAATTCACCCAAAAAGAAATGGTGATGTCGAACCATTTCCTTTCATATAAGCAGACCTAGGAATCCGTGGGGCAAATTTTGTTGAGAAGTAGGGACTTCCTATATCGACAAATTAAATTTTCGGTATTCTTTCTATATACTAGTAATCCCCCCAACATTGTGTGTTTTTTAGGGTTCCGTAGTCAACTAGGAACCCTTATAGTTTCGCCATGTCTGCCCGTCCGTCCGTCCGTCCGTCCGCGGATAATCTCAGTGACCGTTAGCACTAGAAAGCTGAAATTTGGTACTAATATGTATATCAATCACGCCGACAAAGTGGTAAAATAAAAAGTGGAAATTATTTTTTTATTAGGGTACCTCCCCTATACGTAAAGTGGGGAGTGATTTTTTTTTTCATTTCAACCCTAACGTGTGATATATTATTGGATAGGTATTTAAAAATGAATAGGGGTTTCCTAAAATCATTTTTCGATAATGTAAATATTTTCGGAAATAATCGCTCCAGAAGTAAAAAAATATGCGTCCCCCCCCCTCTAACTTTTGAACCATAAGTTTTAAAAATATGAAAAAAATCTCAAAAGTAGAACTTTATAAAAACTTTCTAGGAAAATTATTTTGAACTTGATAAGATGAATAGTTTTTGAAAAAAAAATACAAAATAATTTCTGAACTAAGTTTGTAATTTAACCGTATAAGCAGGTGTTTATTGTACCTGTATAATTTCTACAAAATGACGTGCTTAGCTCTTAAGTGGGGACACTTACTGTGACCGACGGAAAACTACGGAACCCTACACTGAGCGTGCCCGACACGCTCTTGGCCGGTTTTTGTACTACAGATATGCGCAATTTCCGACGCCTGTCCTGCTTGGGTTTAAAGGACACCTGATGTTATTGCATGTAACTGTACAGCCGGCAGCAGAAGTATCTAAGCTTGTAATTTAACCGTATAAGCAGGTGTTTATTGTACCTGTAATTTCTACAAAATTACAACGAAATGACGTGCTTTCAAATAAAGTAAAAACGGTGAAAATCGGTTCACGCAATAAAGAATTATCCCATAAAAATCATCTTCCATACTTTATGCTCGCGCGCTAGTTTACTTAATTTGCCGATAGATGTCGCTGTACGTGGAACGCTCATATCATATCCTACATGGCGGTGTTATTTTAACTCTTAAGTGGGGACACTTACTGTGACGGACGGAAAACTACGGAACCCTACAGTGAGCGTGGCCCGACACGCTCTTGGCCGGTTTTTGATCTATTGTTCAACAGAGCATATTTTAAATAATCGCTAAGTTACTTATATAAAGGTAGGGTGTAAGACCTATTGCACTACAAAATAGTTAATAATTATAATTATCTCAACCTTATAAATTGTCTTTAAAAACGAGGAAGAGTATTGAGCTATTATTAAAAAAAAAATTTTTTACTTTAAATAAAAACATATTTTTACAAGCAAACCCTTGAGTGATCACTAGTATATAGAAAGAACACCGATAATTTAATTTGTCGATATAGGAAGTCCCTACCTCTCAACAAAATTTGCCCCACGGATTCCTAGGTCTGCATATAAGCATAGTATAGCAAACGTAACTAAAGGGGTTCGTTGCTCTCATTATTGTGTCATATCTGACGTGGCCTGCTCTTAGCCCACAAATCGAGTTGTATTTGTGTGAGATACACTATGAATTAATCAGATGAATTCCGTTGCCATTATTTTCGCCGAGAGGAACAATAAAACATACAGTAAATATTTCTAAAAATACGGTATTGTAGCTATGTGCATAAACAAAACGCTGCATTCCTGGAATGTTTACTGTTGCGGTCGTGTCATTTGCCAACGTTCTCGTCAATAGCTGTTGATTTGCTCACTATAGCCAATGAAAACTTTGATTAAGCAATCACAACTTTATTAAACAACGGAAAATTGCGTATTGGGTCACATTTAAAAAGGGGGAGGGGGTGAAGGGATTAACTGTCCGGGGAATACCAATTAGATTCAAGTACCTACTTAACTAATACACCGTGTTTTTACATATATAATATGGAAATAGTAGGATAATTTGGAAATAGTATGTTTATTGTATACTAGAATCACTTACTTTTTTTAAATTATTTAAATTCAAAATTTGTTTCTAACCGTTGATGATGGATTATTATAATTTGGAAATTTATGTAGAAGACACAGTTCAGGTAAGAAAGTATATCAAACTTGTATTCATTTTCAAATAGTCAGATTTGGACTCATCTTTTTTCTTTGGTATTTTTCTTAAACTAAGGTCTGTCCACGATAAAAAGTGGTCAGCATTTAATAAAAAAATAAAATAAAATAAAAGACAACTGACATCTGTCACTTTGATTGTTAGATAGCGGGAAGAATAAACTATCGTTTAGGGCTATTTGGAGTTTATAAATTCGTAACATTTATAAAATGTCGTCTAGCCAACTGGACATCCGAAAAAAGATCGTGTACACCTACAACCAAAATGTTGGTATATCGCAAGGAAAGTTAGCCAAATTATTAAAAGTTCCGAAGTCAACCGTGCAAAAGGTATTGGCTAATTATCAGTCCAGATTGTCTGTTTCAAGAAAAGGTGGTTCGGGTAGAAAACGCGGTCCTGCTGATAAAACTAAGGCAAAAAAAGTAATCGAGCATTTTAAGAAGAATCCAACTCTCTCTGTCCGCGACGTCGCCAGAAAATGTAAGGTATCGAAATCGTATGTCCAAAAAATCAAGCAGCGTGCAGGTTTACGATCGTACAAGGCAACTACAGTTCCTAATCGCGATGCTACAAAGGATAAATTATGTAAAACCCGGGCTCGAAAGTTGTATACAAAATATTTGACGAAGTTTGGTTGTATTTTGATGGACGACGAAACATACGTAAAAGCAGATTTTAAGCAATTACCAGGTTTGCAGTTCTATGTGGCAAATCAAAGAGGGAATGCCGATAAAAAATTTACAACAAAAAAACTTGATAAATTTGCAAAAAAATTCCTTGTCTGGCAAGCCATCTGTACATGTGGTCAAAAAAGCAAATCGTTTGTTACTACGGGTACGATTAACCAATCCATTTACACGAAAGAGTGTTTGAAAAAACGTTTATTGCCGTTTATAAGAAACCACACCGAGCCTGTCATATTCTGGCCTGATTTAGCGTCCTCACACTATGCCAAATCTGTTTTAGAATGGTACACTGAAAATAATATCTCCTTTGTGCCGAAATTAGCAAATCCACCAAACTGCCCAGAACTCCGGCCGGTAGAGCATTATTGGGCAATAATGAAAAGAAAATTGAAAAATAGTGGTAAAATTGCTACAAATGAGCAACAGTTCAAAAGAATGTGGGATACGACATGTAAAAAGGTGACCGAAAGTGATGTACAGAGATTGATAGAAGGAGTCCGAAGCAAAGTCAGGGCATTTTACCAGTGTTAATTTGTGAAACAAGAGGTTTATTAATTTTAAAGAACACTAATAAAACTTTAATTTAAATAGCCCATGAAATTGTTATTCTTAGTTTTTTTTCTAATTTGTCGTTATAACACCGACCACTTTTTTTCGTGGACAGGCTTTATAACCTATTGTTGGTTAATCTAACCTTGGTTTGATATGTTTTCTTATAGAACAACGCACGTATATGTATTTTTTAGTTTTGATGTACTGTTGTTTTGAAAAAATAAGTCCCGCCGAGTTTCTTGCCGGACATAATTCTTCTCGGGTCAGAGGTGTAGGGTTAGACCCGGTGTAGTTTGATTTTTTTCTCTCTTTTACTTTGACGTGTAAAAGTGCCCTTGTGGTCTACTTACTGAATAAATGTTTGAGTTTGAGTTTACACACTTTTATTTGGGTACCACGTGTGTAGTAGGTATTTGGGTACCAATGTTCTTCAAATCCTGTAAGTTAAAATTCAACCACTTCCCGGTGTCTGATTGACATGACAATTCTATCAAATAGGTACAGTCAGCAATATAAGTGTGTAGGTACCAAAAAAAAATTTTAGGATTTAGGTACTTGTTTCAACCCATTTTCAACCTTTAGCCATATTCTGCGAGGTGATTGGGTAGGCCATACTTCAGTACTTTTTAACCGACTTCAAGATTTGAAAAGAGGAGGTTCTCAATTCGGCGTGTATGTTTTTTATTTTTTTTTATTTTTTTTTATTTTTTATGTTTGTTACTCCATAACTTCGTCATGTCTGAACCGATTTTGAAAATTCTTTTTTTGATTGTAAGTATATATATACAGATTGGTCCCGTTTTTTTCAAAACGCAGTTCTGATGATGGGATCCATGAGGAATCGAGGGAACTCCTCAAATCTTAAAGGCATACATATAGTGATTTTTGTATTTTTATCAACAAAACCATCATTTTCATTCAAAACAGTGACATTTGATGAAGTAGAACTGCTGATGATGATCAGAACGGAACTCTTCAACGACGCATAGTTCACGTTTGGCGATTCGTCCTCTTCGCTGTGTTTGTTTAGCAAGTTTAATTGTCAGAACAAATGTTCGTCAAGTTCAAGTTCTGATGATGGGATCCATGAAGAATCGAGGGAACTCCTCAAATCTTAAGGGCTTACACATAGTGATTTTTGTATTTTTATCAACAAATCAAGCATTTTCATTCAAAAGAGTGACATTTGATGAAGTGGAACTGCTGATGATGAACAGAACGGAACTCTTCAACGACGCATAGTTCATGTTTGGCGATTCTTCCTCTTCGCTATGTTTGTTAAGCAAGTTAGATTGTCAGGACCAATTTTCGTCAAGCTCAAGTTCTGATGATGAGTTCCACGAGGAATCGAGGGAATTCCTCAAATCTTAAAGGCATACATAAAGTGACTTTTGTATTTTTATCAACAAATCAAGCATTTTCATTCAAAAGAGTGACATTTGATGAAGTGGAACTGCTGATGATAATCAGAACGGAACTCTTCAACGACGCATAGTTCACGTTTGGCGATTTGTCCTCTCCGCTGCGTTTTTTAAGCAAGTTATTTCATTGTATGAAATCTAAGTGCACCATCTACAATAATCCTTCACCGGCTACCCCCATTGAAGTCGGTTTTTTTTTCTTAAAAATTATTACTATGGGAATGGTTATTCCCATAGTAGTAGGTTTCGGAATAGTTATTCCGAAAATGCGAATTTATTGACCGTGTCATACATTTCGGCCGGTTAGATGTCGACATTTTCTATGGAAAGTCGATTTTTTTTGGGACTTCGAGGTAGAAAAAGTAGTTCAGTATGGCTTACCTAATCATCTCGAATATTCACGAACAATATGGCTATGAGTTAAAGATACACCCTGTATTTTTATATTTTTACGAATAGTAGGTATCAAAAACTGGGTTCGAAATGGTGTTATCGTATGTTGAGTAATTTTAGTACCACGAAATTGCAAAAATTCCGCACAGAGACTCACCTGGTCTGGATTTTTCATCTTCTATGGGGCCCCCCGTGTCTTGGTTCCTTCGATATAGGTATGGCTGCAGTGTTCCACAGGTTCAGGATGAGGGTCCGTTTAATTAGTACTTGCACTGTTTTGAGTTTTCGTTAAAAGCTCGAGTAATTCGATTTGCGAGCTGTGCGTGCGCGGTGATAGCGGATTTCATCTTACTACATCTTCAGTAAAAATTACCTGAAGATGTAGGTACTTCAAGTTTATGCTTAGTTTGGTTTTTAAGCTTTCACCCAATAACTACGTTCACTTAGAAGTTGGCCAATTGCCAAATTCCTCTTCCCTCCCCGCCCTGTTTGGAACTCCCATTTCACCTTCTTAGTAAGTTAATTCTGAGATAAAGAGTATTCTCTCTAAAACTTTCGTGAGACTCTAACATATTAAAAATATTTATAACGGGTTACTCACGTAATTTAAGTCGATTTTAGTAGCCGGCGCGCTGCCGTCGCGGAAGGCCACTCGTGAAAAAGGTCATCGTAAATTGATCGAAACATGTGGATTGCTCCACATGTTATGTGGTAATCTCGCCTAGATATCCACAGTTTGGCATGTCGAAATGGGGTGTGATCTGGGATGATAGGATATGGCTTTAGCTGATATTATGTACTAGCTCTGCCCGCGGCTCCGCCCGCGTGGAATTCGGTCTGTGTCAGTAAGCGGCTAATTCACCCCTAATTTCTCTCCCGCTACCCTGGAGGCGGAACTTGAAGTAAAGTTGACAGATGGATACGCTAGAGGACAGTAGTCCTAATAAAATATTTTACAATTACCACTAAATGAACTACACTTATAAATGTATACTTTTTTTTATTATATTTGTTTTTGGCATGATTTAAACGACATAGAGAGTAGTAGGTGTATATCGGACGATACAGGACCACTTTTGTATTTACACGTTCATGTCCACGGCAAATATCATCCAGATCGATCCTCCCGTCAAATCAGTTGGGGCGTGAGGGGGGGGGGGGGTGTCACAAATGCAGAAATGATTTTTTTCTATTTTAGGTGCACTTGGAGGGGGGGGGGGTCCATGACCCATGCAAATTTAACTCAATCGAGTGTAGTGGCTACCCCCCCCCCCCTTTTAGACGTTGAATTTTTATAGGCTACGTATAACCTGGCTGGGGTTTCTAGAATTGGAATTAGTAATCCTTAATTGGGTGATTTCCGGGATAACAATGAAAAAAAAAACCGGCCAAGAGCATGTCGGGCGATGCTCAGTGTAGAGTTTCGTAGATGCTGCCCTGTTACAAAACATCCGTTCTAAAGGTCGTTTATTTGGCGGCGCTTACGTCAGTTTACTATTCGGCACTTCCTTTCACTATGCGTTTTTGACTAATAATTCAAAAACGGCTGAACCGATTTTATTCAATATAGTTTTTATTGAAAGTTCTTATCAGGCCTCACCAAATTTCAGCTTTCTAGTGCGAACGGTAACTGAGCTAGACCGCGGACAGACGGACGGACATGGCGATGTAACTGTTACGTAATAAGGCCTAATTATGTACAGAAGCATACACTGCTTTACCTACACACATATTAAAAATCCATTGAAACCATTAGAATGACCACCATTACACCGCCATGACCAATATTATTGCGCCGGCGGTCGGGGGGGCGGATTTTCATTACGTTACCGTAGGTAGGTAATGAATTTTCATACGTTTTTACCACACTGTCACAGACAATACACTGATGTTACGTTATTGGTTGCAATAATGTTGGTAATTAATTACATACGGTTCCGAACGCGGAATAGAGGATTTATGATATTGGTGTAGATCAAGATATTTATTCGTCAATGTAAGCACATTACAATGCACTAATGAACGTCAGAGAAAAATAAAATACGTGAGTGTCGTGGAAAGTGTGTGAATCAAGTGCGATTGGAACGAAGTTATGTTACTTAATTTTATTTCATTTTTTACTTTTTCGTAAGTTTTGTGGTTTTAATTTTTTTTAAATTTTGGAAATTTTGGAAATAGTGGAAAATTTGGAAATTTTGGAAATTTTGAAAGTTTTGGAAATTTTGTGAAATTTTGGAAATAATGGAAAATTTGGAATTTTTGGAAATTGTGGAAGTTTTGGAAAATTTGGAAAATTTGGAAATTTTGGAAATTTTGGAAATTTTGGAGATTTTGGAAATATTGGAAATTTTGGAAATATTGGAAATTTTGGAAATTTAGAAATTTTAAATTTTTGACATTTTCGAAATTTTTGACATTTTCGACATTTTTAAAATTCTCGACTTTTGAGGTTCTCGACTTTTTTCACTTTTATCACTTTGCCACTTCTCAGTTTCACTACACTTCACTTCACTTTATTCTATTTTATATATTTTTTTATTTCATTCCATTTTACATGTTTCTCAATCGTATGGGTGTCGCGTTTCACGTGACTTTTTTTCGCCTAGGCCCCCAACCGCGAACCGTCCGATAAGGAACTTCGTTCCAAAACTCCACCGGTTCTAACCCTGTAGGTGTACCTCTGGCCCAAGAAGTATTATGAATTTATGACCGAAAAGAAATTCTACGGGACTTATTTTTTTCAAAACAGTAATACATTATTAGATCATAAAGATACAAAATAATGCGTAGTTCTTCAAGAAGACATATCAAAACTGCTTGAGAGACAGATAATGTACCTATTGTTTAATTATAAAGAAAAATAAATCCTAATCTGACTGCTTCACAAAACGTTTGATATGTTTTCCTACCTAAACGGTGTCCTATAAATGTTAGATGATTTTGTAGTAGTTTTTTGGTTTGCTGCAATAACCCTTTGACATTCATGACATTTTCAAATATTTCTTAAGAGCGGGTAAAGGTAAATTTAAAGCATCGACGGGTAACATGTTATAAATATGAACACCTTGACCAAGAAATTACAAATTATTTCAATACCAACTTTCAACATACAAACTTTCAACCCCCTTTCCACCCCTTCCAGGGTTGATTTTCGAGGTGAAAACTGTTCATTATCCTTTCCCGGGACTCAAACTATCTCTACACAAAATTTCATCATTATCCGTTCAGCCGTTAACTAATTAAAAATACTTGGAACGTGTTCTGTTATCGATTCTAAGTATCTCCAGCCAACTTTTTTTCGAATATATTCCATGAACAGACTTTCGACCTTCTTCAGCTTTATTATATGTATAGATAGTTTTTATTGAAAGTACCTTTCAGGCGTCACTTCCATTATTTTTTTTAAATTTTTTGGACCTACGGTTCTAAAGTAAGATGGGGGGGGGGTTTGAAGAAGAAACTATCCTTTGTCATTTCTCGAGACCCATACTATCTCTATACCAATTTTCATCTAAATCAGTTCAGCGGTAAAAAAAATCTTCATACCACCTTCCAACCCCCTTTTCACCCCCACAAGGGTTTGAAAACTATCCTATGACGTTTCTCGAGACTCAAATAATCTCCATACTCATTTCTATCTAAATCGTTTCAGCGGTTAAAAATTCTCCATACAAATTTTCAACCCCATTTTCACCCCCACCAGGGTTGATTTTCGGGATTAAAACTATATATTATCCTTTCCCAGGACTCAAACTATATCTATCCAAAATTTCATCAAAATCTGTTCAGCCGTTTTCACGTGATGCGCGGTCAAATAAACAGACAAACAGATAAACAGATAAACAGATAAACAGACAAACAGATAAACAGACAAAAATTCTAAAAATTGTTGGTACGTGTTCTGTTATCGATTCTAAGTATCCCCAGACAACTTTTTTTCGATTATCTTCCATGTACAGACTTTCGACCCTCTTCAGCTTTATTATATGTGTAGATAACCGCTCGGAAAATGTGCTTTAACATAACTGAGGCTTTGTTGAGGTGTAGGGCATTTGCTTAGATATTTTGAGCACTTCAGTCGATATAACGAATGCGTGCAGACGATGGTGGGTGGAGATAAGTCGAGGTTTCTGGTCTTAATATTTTGCCTGCCTAGTCGATAGTGACCCTATAAAGCTGGAGGTCCCGGATTCGAATCCTGGTGAGGACATTTATTTGTGTATTTGTCACGACCTACGGACGTTATATGTAATGTAATGTTAGTATGTATTTGGGTGAATCAACTTTTAGGACACAGGAGATGACAACAGCTAAATTCCATCCCTATCTTTTTCAGGGCGAGTGAAAGAAAAACACTGTATTACTATTAGTATGGGAGCTCATTGCAAAGTTTGCAAAATGATGAATTTCAAAAAATTACGCATTAATTGAGAAATATAAAATAATGATGATTATAGTATTAATGTGGTCGAATTTTGGATGTATAAGTTAAGAAACTAAAGACATACAACTGGGAGTCTATTCGACATGGCATAACTGACAGTCGCATGCTAGACAACTATGATATCACACTTTTGTGACAGTTGATTCACCTAACCACCTACGTCAAAATCAACAGGTCTCAACAGAGGAATTTCTCTATTGGCATGGGCGCCATCTTATTGTTTTGACGTTGACGTCAGTAAATTATGGGAATCCCACGTAAGGCATTTGTTTACCTCTAGTAGGTAAAGAGAGCCTTGAAGCATTTTATGAAAACTCATTTGAAAGCGACATCTCTGAATGTCTTCTGAAACTAAATACGTGTGTGAGTATGTGGGTAAAGATTTTAGTACTAGCCAGCGCAGAGCGGAGCTCGCACGTATCTCTTACGAGAAAATTCTCTAGTGCGGTAGTTGTGTTTTTCAAGAATTGTGTTTACCCGCAAGATTGTGCAAAAAAACGGTGACGGCGGAAACGGTGAGAAATCAACCCTCCTCTCTCTCTACATCGGCCACAACCACTCAGCACCACCCGCGGACCTTACCAGCAGCAGAAACCACCTGGGATAACCTGCAAGGCCAATTATTACATATATTTATATAATTAGTTCACTCATCTCGAGCCGCAATGGCCGAGTACGCATTTAAATAGTTAGGGTTAGGGTACACGTAGGACGACAAATGGACCCACCTGACCACCCCCCCGGGGCTACCGCGGGACTGCACGAACTGCTGGCGAACCCGACGCAGTTCTCATCCCTGCTGTACCGATGGCTGGAACACCAGGGAGGCTCAGCGATCGAGTCCTTCTGGCAGTTTGCTCGGGCGCAGCCTCCCCCGGGTTGTCCTAGCGACAACCCGACGGTAGGCCCCCCGCCCGAGGGCACCCCGTGGGGCCCCCCTCAGGCCCCTCCGGCACCCACTGCCCCGCTGGCAGCCCTCAAAAAGCCCCACTTAAGGGATCACCCCCATCATGTAGGTAATAAGGCCTCTATCACCGTAGCAGGCCCAGGGAGTATGGCCCCTCTGGCCCCCCTGAATATTCCTGCCCCTCTGGCACCCCCACCCCCTAGGGCTCTGACTCCAGCAGGGAAGTCGAAGCATACTCCAAGACAAGGCCGGGACCTGTCGGAGGTGCGCTCGACCCCGAATCGCGCTCGCTCTCGGTCTCCCGCGAGTGCTGGCGAGGGCCGCTCGCGCCCCCAGGCACGGCGAAACCGTGAACGGGAGCGCGCCCGAGCCTCGTCCGCCTCGAGCGCCCGCCCCTCCTTCACTATCAACATAGACGAGGTGGAAAATGTTTCCACCGAGACTCTGACAGACAATCCCATCTACGACGCGGACATAGAGGACGACTCAGGCTGGCAAACGGCCGGCCATCACCGCAAAAACAAACGCAAGGTAGGTTCCCCCCCTACTTCAGACGCCAAACTCCCCAAAAAGACAGCCACACAACCTAAGATTGCCCCTCCCACCAAGACAGGCAACACGACCGCGTCACATACAGAAGGACCCGCCGGCGCTCAGACAGGTAACCGACCGGGCCCCCCCGGACACATAGAGAGGCCTGACTCCTTTGTAGTCCGGAACAAGGAAAGATGGGGCGCGGTCGCTGCCCTGTTTCGGCAAAGACGGCTCATTCCTGAAAAAAATGAAAACGTAGCGCTAGGTATTAGAGTAGTTGCGGCAAACTCCACCGACTACCGAGCCATGGTGAAGGTATATGACGAGCTCAGCGTGAAATATCACAGAGAGTCCCCTTTACCGGAGGAGATAGAATTTCGGGTGGTCATCAGGGGGATCCCCAAGGAGTGGGACCCCTCGGATGTCAAGGCCGATCTGATAAGGCAGGGCGTAAAAGTAAAGGAGGTACATAGGATGCACAGGAAAAAGAAGAAGTTTTTTGACCTATTTCTGGTCAAAACGGAGGCCGACTCGATCACCAGAGAGGCAATCTATAAAGTGACAGAGGTGTGTATGGTGAAGGTCACGGTAGAGGAACCAAACAGGCGCACAGAGCCGCCTCAGTGCTTCAACTGCCAGGAATTCTACCATACTGCTCGATTCTGCACAGCTGATCCCAAATGCGGGAAGTGCCCCGCGGAGCACAGGACCTTGAGCTGCGAGAGGAAGGAAAGAACGGACGCGGGTCTTGGGTGCTCTAGATGCAAGAGCACCCAACACCCAGCCAGTTACCGAGGATGCCCCCTGGCCCCTAAAAGGCGTGGGGGCAAACCCCGCCGCAGACCCGGTCCCCAACGCCCTCAACACCAGAGGGCCCCCGCTCCCACCCACACATACCAAGACGGGAACTTCCCAGCTCTGGGCCGGCGCCCCGCCGGGGTGACCTCCCGGGAAGCTCCACAATTAACGCCCCCCCCAGGCGGCCAACACTTCAAGGGCCAGGCGCCCTTCGCGCCCAGGCCTGCCACTGTCCCTCAGACACCAGCGACACAAGCACTGCCGCCAAAGGCATGGGGACCCCCCAGGCCGATGCAGACAAGTCAACCTCAACCTCACCATCACCATTCACACCTCACGCCCCTCGACGAGGGCGGGCTCTCGCCGACATTGCGGCGGGCGTTTGCACTACGCAGATGCCTGTCGGAAATGGAGGCGGAGCTCATCCACGCCGATTCAGCGGAAACCCTTCGTATTATGAACAAATACGAGGGGATTCTGAAGGGGCTAGGATACTCCATGCCCTAAGATAAGTCAAAACGTAAAGCCTTCTACTCTGATCCTGTGTACCTTCAACGCAAACGGTCTCTCGGGAATGAGGGATCAAATAGTTGTCTTCCTGGGAACTCACCTCGTCGACGTCCTCCTTGTCCAGGAGACTTTCTACAAGCCGTCGTCCAGGGCCTTCACAGTCCCAGGATACCGGCTTGTCAGAAACGACAGAATGGGCCGTCGAGGAGGTGGCACCCTCATATTCTTCAGGAAAAATTTCCACTGCACAATACTTGATCCCCCACCTCTGACTCACATCGAGACATCAGTGATCAGGCTGACCATGACCGGGCACCCCTCAATTGTCCTGGTCTCAGCATACCTCCCTCCTACGAAAAGCCTTCTCAGATCGGACCTTGATGCACTCGCATCCCTGGGGCCCTCGGTCATTGTAGCGAGAGACTTTAACTGCAGACACGAAGCCTGGCTCTGCACCTCAACAAACTACAATGGCACGAGACTCCTCAACTACCTAGAAAGAGACCTGCCGTTCGATCTCCTCACACCTAGGGAGCCCACACACTACCCCACAATCCATGAGCACAACCCCTCAATAATAGACTTCGCTCTGCTAAAAACATTGCCCTCACGATGAGCTCGGTGGAGGTAGTGCAAAACCTGGACTCTGACCACAGACCGGTTGTTTTCAAATTCGGTTTAGGCCCAGCCAACTCCCCCGGAGTAAAAATAATCACAGACTGGACGAAGGTGGGACGGGCACTTCTTAACTCGCCACCACAAATCAGAAATATCCCCACCCCGACCTCAATAAACGAAGTAGATAACTCGATCGACCTTGTGGTGTCACCTCTATACATATATAATCTATGATGTAACCATTGTATATTTAAGATGCCATCTATGAAATATAGCCCAGTATTATTCCAGCATCTGCTTGTTTCATTACTCATCCTTTCCGAACCTTACATGGCGACCCTGCCAATTTTGTGCCCTAGAGCACGACTAGATACCTCTCTAAAGTAATTTCAAAATTTTACTTAGTTATTTTACAAGGTCTTAACCTTGGTTACAAACTTTTAAAGACAATGTTATAAGTAGTGAAGTGATAACTAGTTACAGTTTAAAGTGTTATATTCTTCTACGAATTCGCCGCGAGACGTCCATACGATACCGGCGCTGGCCCACGCGCGCGTGCCATTCCTTATTCAGATAACAATTATAGGACATTGTAAACGTAACTAAATAAGATGGCCACTTTTACTACGGACATTATCCGATTCAGACACTTCCCGGTAAAATTCGTATTATTAACATCATGGGTACCAGCCAAACCAAGCAGGAGGAGATCGTGATCGCCCAGACGGGGGGCATGAACCAGGCCACTGTCGAGGAGGTGCGGACCCACTTAAGCACTATAAATATAGTGCTCACCATCATCGCAATTATTATATAGGCATCGGCCTAATGAAACTATTGTACAGTGCTTACAAAAGGTGCCACGGCCAGTGGATTCATCAGGGCATTAACCAAAATGCCCTAAGGCTGTCTACATACCGGCGACAGCTGCAAGCGGCACCCTCGGCACCCAAGGACATAGGCGGAGTTTGAGGTCACTTATACGACATAATTATAAATTAAAGTGTTTATCCGCGAATAAGTAAACAGCTTAAAAAAAAAAAATATATATATATATAATCCAGTGCGCGTTATACCTGCGTAATAGGTATGTCTACAAGTGCGCGACGTAAAAGTGCATAATTAAGTGCGTTATATTTAATCGCAAATGATCGCGAGTGCGTATAATATAGATAATTTCCGTTCGGGGACATTTATGTACTTATGACGGTTTGGACTACGCCTACTATGCGAAATCTTATAGTGGACTTTAAAATTAAACATATAACTTTAATGTAAGTAATTAAATCAGTGATCTGTGTTATCTACTTGTGACCACTAAGCCGAAATAAATGGTAAGTTATGATTGATGTCTTAAACAATGTGTATTTAGAATTGAAAGAAATTAGACGCTACCTAATTAAAGTTGGTCCAAGTAAACGTAAAGGAAATTTAGTTGTAAAGAAACTTAACGAAGCAAATGTATTATTTAGTCAATACACTACTATTTCAGAACATTTATCAGTAGATATTCAAAAAGGTAATATTTTAGAGGAAGACGCAAACATAATTAAAACATTGTCACAAAATTTTATAGATTTATACAAGGAAATTTCTGATTTATGTACTGTGAAAGAAGAAACAATGTCTGAAAATAACATGGATACTTTCAATTTAAAAACGGCTTTATCCTTATTGCCGCAAATGACTGACGATGAGGACAGTATTAAGTGCTTAATCGATAACCTTGAATATTACGCGTCCTTGCTTAAAAGTGATAATTGTAAAAAGAATTTGATACTATTTATACTGAAAAGTAGGTTGTCTCAAGCAGCTAAATTAAAATTAAATTCATCTTACGATACGGTGGATGCATTAGTAACTGATATGAAACAGGTCCTTCTTCCACAAAAATCGGCTACTGCTATCCAAAACCGATTGCAGCAGATTAAACAAAACGAAATGTCAATTCAAGATTATGGGAAAGAAATTTCGGAATTATTTGTAGAACTTACGATTTCGCAAGCAGAAGGCAAATCAGAAAGCTACAAAATTTTAAAGCCACTGAATGAGAAAATGGCTATAAAAAAGTTTGCGGACGGCTTACGAAATCGTAGGCTCAGTACTATCATTGCAGCCAGGAATTTTGCGACGCTGAAAGATGCCATACAGTCCGCCAAAGACGAGGAGACGTCATCTACTACACCAGCTGAGGAATCGATGCGTACGTATGAACCATACAACTACTCTCATAGGAGCCAACAAGGACATCGTAATGGGCCAAGAGGTCAATATAGCCCAAGAATATATACAAATAGGAACTCGCGTGGCAACCCGAATGCGTACTCAACCGAAGCTCGCAGAGGCTTCAGCGGATTCCAGCATTCGCCAAATAGAGGTAATGATCACGCTAGATATTCTAGACCGTCTCGAGGAAGGTATAATAACAATTTTAGCACTCGAGGTAACCAGTGGATACGTAGAGGACAAATGCGTGTAATGTCAGAAGAAGAAGTGAATAATCCTCAACCCCAAAGTAGCCAAGAAAATGAAAATACATTTTTTCGTGACTAAAATGGAACATATATTTGCTGCAAACAATAGTTCGTATATAAAATTGTTAGTAGGTATCAAGCCTTATACGTGGCTGTTAGATACAGGTGCCTCCATATCGGCTATAAAATATAACCACGCTGTTGAACTTGATCTCCCGATCCATAACGATGACATGCTTATAAATGGTATGGGAGGCAAAGTCCAAGCAATAGGATATATGAATTTGCAATTAATCACTAACGGTCACATATTGCATCATAAAGTATTTGTATTTGAAACATTGCCATGTGCGACAAATGGCATCATTGGTCAAGACTTCATTAAGAAATATAAAGCAACAATGGATTATGACGACAATATTTTAACGTTAAAACTATCCCCTGATTATAAAATCACTTTACCAATATACGACGACGAGACTAAGCTACTACAAATTGCACCAAAATGTGAATCAATTCATTACATTAGGACTAATATCACAGAAGAGTGTGTAGTTTGCTCACAAGAAATAAGTCATGGAATTTATTTAGCTAGTTCAATTGGCAAACCAACAAACGGTATGATACCTGTTAAAATATTAAATACTACAAATAAAACTTTAACATTGACAAATTTACAACCAACGATCCATCGACTTAAAGATTATAATGTATGTTCGTTTGAGAAACTAAATAAAAGTGCAGATAGAGTAAAAGAATTATTTAAATTACTACAATTAAATTCAGAAGAACAAGCGTCAATAGAAAAACTATGTGCTAAATATTGCGATATATTTCATTTACCCGGTGATAAACTTACAACTACGGACATTTATGAGCATTCCATAACTTTAAAACCAAACGTTACTCCAATATTTAGTAAACCATATCGTCTACCACATGCTCATAAAGATGAAATTAACTCCCAAATTGATAATTTGATAAATCAAGGTATAATAGAACCATGTAGGAGTGAGTGGTCTAGCCCAATACTGCTAGTACCGAAAAAGACAGACGAAAGTGGACAGAAAAAGTGGAGATTAGTCATTGATTATCGTAAATTAAATAATTGCATTGAGGACGATAAGTTCCCACTCCCAAATATTACGGAAATATTAGATGCTCTGTCAGGTAGTATTTACTTTACACACTTAGATTTACACCAAGGATTTTACAATGTCAATTTAAACAAAAGTAGTCGTAACTATACAGCATTTTGTTCAGGACAGTACAGGATGGTTAGAATGCCAATGGGAATGAAAACCAGCCCAGGATCGTTTTCCCGCATGATGAACATGGCTATGGCAGGTTTAACTTATGAAAAATGTTTCATATATTTAGACGATTTGATTATTTTCAGAAGAGATCTTCATACACACAATAAAAATTTACAAGACGTTTTTGAAAGGTTAAGAACAGTTAATTTAAAATGAAATCCCCAAAAATGCGAATTTTTAAGAAAAGAGATATTATATTTAGGCCACGTAGTTACGGGTGATGGTATTTTGCCAGACCCAGATAAAATAAATGTAGTTAAAAATTACCCCCGCCCCAATAACTTAGATGAACTACGAAGATTTATTGCTTTCGGAGGAATTACTACAGGAAATTTATTCAAAATTTTGCAGAAATAGCTTACCCATTAAATAATTTGTGCAAGAAAAATGTGCCATACCAATGGGACAGTGAATGTGAAAAATCATTCGAATTATTAAAAAGCAAAATTACTTCACCACCAGTGTTACAGTACCCGGACTTTTCTGAACAAAATCAATTTATTGTCCAAACAGACGCATCTAATGTTTCGTTAGGAGAAATTTTATCAAATCAGGATGAGAGACCAGTTGCATACGCTAGTAGAAGTCTAAATAAAGCGGAAAAAAATTATCCAACCATACAGAAAGAGCTATTAGCAATAGTGTGGGCTGTTAAACATTTCAGACCGTATCTTTTTGGTAAAAAATTTAAAATTCGGACAGACCACAGACCATTGATTTATTTATTCACTATGAGAGATCCGTCTAGTAGACTCATGAAATTTAGACTTCTACTAGAAGAGTACAACTTCGAGATAGAGTATGTTAAAGGTTCGTGTAATGTGGCTGCAGACGCATTATCTCGAATAACTTTAACAACCGATAACTTGAAAGAGATGGGTGAAAGTATTTTAGCAGTTACAACTCGAGCACAAAAGAGAAGAATGGAAGAAAAGGATAAGGAGAAAAGCTTAGACAGTAACCTTAACAGCGATTGGCCTGATCAACCAAAAGTTGTAGAGGTGCTTGACAAGCCCAAGGATTATACGGAGTTGTTATTTATAGAAAAAGAAAAGCTAGATATAGCAAAAAGAACAAAAGTCGTAAAAGAAAGTGAAACTTTATGTTATGTACCAGATGACAAAAGAATTTACATTAAATACAAATCTTCTCGATCATGGATTACGCGAGCCGAATTTGTGAGAGAACTTGTAGAATTGTGTAAGAATATAAAAAAAATGAAGTATACTTAATAAAAACAAAGCAAAATAATATATTTATAAACAAATTACTAAATGAATTACAGAATTATAAGGACAATGATAAACCACGATTATGTGTCTTAGTCGACGTAGATAAAATAAACGATAAGGATGACCAGAAAGTAATATTGAACGATTTCCATCTTCTACCCACAAGTGGCCACGCGGGTGTGAGAAGGATGATAAACAACATCAAAAAGTATTATTTCTGGCCAGGCCTTGAAAAAGACGTTATAAATTATGTTAAAAGATGTGATAAGTGTCAAAAACAAAAGCATTCAATTCATACGAAAGAACCAATGGTAATTACGTCTACTGCGCATACAGCGTTCGAAAAACTATATTTAGATATCGTAGGTCCCTTAGAGACAGATAGTAATAATTATAATTATATACTAACGCTCCAATGCGAGCTTACAAAATATGTCGAAGCTTATCCACTAGTTTCCAAGAGTGCTACAGAAGTGGCAAGATCATTTGTAGTTAACTTTATACTACGCTACGGGATACCAAAGGAAATAGCAACTGATAGAGGTACGGAGTTCATGTCCTCAACAATGACCGAGGTTTGTCGCTTATTGCATATATCAAAACTTAATTCAACAGCTTACCACCATCAGAGTATCGGTGCATTAGAAAATTCTCATAAACACCTTGGTTCATATCGACGTATTCAAACAGATAATCATCCAGAGTTTTGGAGCAAATGGGTACCCTATTGGTGCTTTTCATACAACACGTCAGTTCATAGAGAAACAAAATATACACCTTATGAACTCGTATTTGGGAAAAAATGCAGTCTTCCCAGTAATTTTTTAGGTAATAACGTAGATCCAATTTATAATTATGACGACTATCCAGCAGAGTTAAAGTTTCGGTTACAGTTATCGCAAAAAGAAGCAAGAGACAACTTACTTCACAGTAAGATACATCGGAAACAAAAATATGATGCTAATGTTAAAGCTGTAATGTATCGGCCAAATGATTTAATTTTAGTACGTAATGAAATAGGTAATAAGTTTAAGCCAATATACTTAGGCCCTTACAAGGTCATAAGAGATGTAACCCCGAATGTAGAAATAATTAAGGACGGTAAGTCCGAAGTCATTCATAAAAATAGGACTAAAATATATTATCCTAATATATAGATAAATACAAATATAAAGCGCCTAATTGTAGTAAAAGCGCTGTTGTAATACAAAAAGAAAAAAAAAAGTATAAATCAACTTTTTTTTTTCTTTCATTTAGAGGGAAGGTGTGGTGTCACCTCTATACATATATAATCTATGATGTAACCATTGTATATTTAAGATGCCATCTATGAAATATAGCCCAGTATTATTCCAGCATCTGCTTGTTTCATTACTCATCCTTTCCGAACCTTACAACCTACTGAGCGACCATCTCAACCATGCCATAAGAGATGCCTCCAAAGAAGTTCCGATAGAAATTGCCCTACGCCGCCCGCTCTCGCGTGAATTGAGAGAGTTGCTCGGTAGGAAGAACGACGCAATGAGAGCCACCGCCAGGCACCCCTCTCCCGAGAATCGTAGATATCTGTGGGCCTTGCAATGTGAGACCAAGCAGAGGATCCGCGATTTTCGAGAGAACGCCTTTTACGACATGCTGGGGGAAATCCCGCCGAGCCAGAGGGCGTACTGGCAACTAGCCAGAGCCCTAAAAACGGACGAAATCCCACAAATGCCCCCTCTGGATCGCCCTGGGTTTCCCACCCAAGCCTTCGAAGACAGTGAGAAGGCTGAATGCCTGGCAGCCAGCCTCGAGTCCCAGTGCTCCCCGTCTCTCTTAAGCCTAGATGAAGCCCACGTTGCACGGGTGGAATCTGAGGTTGAGAGAGTTCTGGGCGCACTGGACATATCGACCCTGCCCCCCCTCAAACCAGTGACCGTTGACGAACTGACAGGACTCTTAAGGACACTACATATCAGGAAAGCCCCTGGCCTCGACGGCATCCCAAACAGACTCCTGAAAGTCCTCCCAGAACATCTTGTCCTCTCTCTCACATCCATCTTCAACTCCGCCCTATCCCTCTTCTACTTCCCGAAGAGGTGGAAGATTGCCACTGTAATAGGCATTTACAAGGCCGGAAAACCCCGCTCTTCCGCCTCTTCGTACCGACCTATCTCCCTATTAAGTTCACTAGGTAAAATCTACGAAAGGCTTATCCTTACCCGCATCTGGGTAATAATAGACAACAACAACCTCCTCATCCCTGAACAATTTGGTTTCCGACCGAAACACTCCTGCGTCCACCAAGTCCTCCGCATAGTGGAGCATGCGCTCGAGGGTTTCGGCAACCTTCAAGGCACGATCCGCTGGAGCGGACTGAAGACGGGAGCCGTATTCCTAGACGTCGCGAAGGCGTTTGACAAAGTCTGGCACGCAGGTCTGGTGTATAAATTACTCCAGACGGGCGTGCCAGAAGGTCTCGTCCTTCTGGTATGAGACTTCCTCTCAGACAGACGCTTTCGCTTCCGTGTTGGGAATGCGCTCTCCGACCCACATCCGATCAGCGCAGGTGTACCGCAAGTCTTTCCCCTTCTCTATACTCTCTCTTCACAAACGACCTTTCCCACCATCCACGTGTGAAGCTGGCCCTTTACGCCGACGATACCGCACTCTTCGTCTCGCACATGTCGGCCGAGCGGATAAGACAGGACCTCCAGGAGGCAATCAACGACCTCGGCCGTTGGTTTGTCGCCTGGAGAGTAGAAGTCAACCCCGAGAAGAGTGCGGCCATTCTCTTTCGCCAGCAAATTCACTCATACTTCGCCACAATACCACCCATCACGCTCCTAGACCGTCAGATCCCATGGGTATCGGAGGTCAAGTATCTCGGTGTCACGCTGGATACAAGACTGACGTTCCAGAAACACCTGCAGTCGGCCCGCAACCGGGCTGCCGTCTTACAAGGTAGACTACACGATACACAGGAGGAGTAAAATGGCGCTTAGAAATAAGCTGCTACTTTACAAATCCTGTGTTAGGCCCATCCTCACCTATGCTAGCCCGGTTTTCGCCCATGTGGGATTAACCGCACTGAAGCCACTGCAGGTGGTTCAGAACCGATTTCTTAGAAAGGCCACGGGAACCCCGTGGTACGTGAACAACCTTTCTATCCACCACGACACCGAGATGCCGACAATCCACAGCTTTGTCAAGGAATGTTCTAGGACATTCTTTGACAACGCCCCCCACCACCCGAATCCACTAATCCGGGATGCCGTCAATTACGACATTAGAGGACAAGACAACCAGGACCCCGACAATGACGACGCTGACAACAGGGCCCTCCGCCCGAACAGACACATCTTCAGACGACCCAGACACGTACTGACCGACCCTGACGACCCCATCACATCATCCATCCGAAGATGGAACGATGCAATGGGTGCCGCCAACAGACATTCCGACAGTGAACCTGATTCTTACCCTCCAACTGACGCGACAGACTATGACACTCAAGACAGCGACGATACTCTACGTGCACACCGTCGTGCCCGCCGGCGGGGACGTCCTCCGCGCCCCCCTACACAAGCCCTCTCTCAAGATGTTGGTCCGATATCTTCCATATCGGACATCCCTTAGCTAGGAAAACCTTTTCGCACTTCAACAATATATACGCAAAACCTCAGTACTTCAAAGCCCACAACAGCTAGGTACACACCGATTGACCCGTGCGCTCCCGGAGCGCGTCAATTCCACTCACAGCGGTCGCTTGGTTTACCGCGGTAAACCACACCGCAACACTGACCAGCCGTTGCAGTCCCATACGGACTACGGTGTATTGACAGGAGTCATTTAGTAGTAGTAGTATGTGTGTAAATCATACGTGTATTTTCGTGCTACAATACTAGGCTAGAACTAGGGTAGTCTACATAGACGGCTTACAAGCAATTTTTTAGATTTGACGATGCATTTTTGGGTGTAGCAACTATGACGAAACCTGTGCTTTGGGTAAAAGATATGTGACAAATATTACATATTGAATAAAAATGACTGGTATGAATGATTTTAAGATTTCTTGTAACCAATAAATGTTTTTTGTCACAAGAAATAAAACAATACATTGACTTGTAAACCGACCACGTAGATCCAATATTATGTAGAATAGGTTTAGTGTAAATAAATTATAATATCAAGAATACAACCTTGATATCTATCTCACCTGTTTATATCGAGACCCGAAAAAGTGAAAGATTACAAAATTATAACTAGTGTATGGTTAAAAAAGTGGTATCTTGAGCGTTGCGGGGGGCACTAGAAGCAAACAAACTGCTGCCGAGAGTATTACAACATTTTTCACCACGCCACGGCAAAAAAATACAAGCTTAGGTAAATACATAAAACAAAACAAATTAATTCTGCCAAATATTTATGGTTCAAAATCATCGTTCTATAACGTAAAGTAATAACTGTTCTCCCTTGTGACAAAAAAACCAATTTTACTGACGCTTTAAAAAAATCAAGATAGGCGGTGGTGCTGATGTGGTGAAAAA
Organism: Pammene aurita; assembly: GCA_947086415.1. Classification (NCBI taxonomy): domain Eukaryota; kingdom Metazoa; phylum Arthropoda; class Insecta; order Lepidoptera; family Tortricidae; genus Pammene; species Pammene aurita. The sequence continues at coordinate 48,316,721 of OX352291.1, read as the reverse complement.
GCATTCATACACAAGAAAATAATTTTAATAAGAAAACCTAACTACTAATAATATAATTATTTAATTTTGCAATGTTTCTGTCTGTTTTAATACGTACTTATAGTGCTGCAGTCTTTGTTACGTCAACGTCTATGGAAAGTTTGAGGCATTTCAAAAACATCAGAAAAGAAATTAAATTCGAGAAATAAATGAATCTTACACAAATCGAACTAGACCCACAGTAAGCTCAGTAAGGCTTGTGTTATGGGTACTAGACGATATATATATATATATTAGATAAATATGGATAAATACTTAAATACATAGAAAACATCCATAACTCAGGAACAAATATCTGTGATAAACACACAAACAAATTCCCTGACCAGGATTCGAACCCGGGACCTCCTGCTTCGTAGGCAGGGTCACTACCGACTGGGCTAGGAGGCCGTTATTTCTATCGGTAGCCTGGTAGTCAGTGCCTTAAAGGATTGTTTGACATTTGATACTTCACGCAGATAAACATAGTAGAAAAATGGAGCAACAGTATAGTAATTATCAAAACAAACTCTGGTAGCCTGGCGGCCAGACGCCCGACTTACGCTCTAAGGATCGCGGGCTCAAACTTGGCTCCTACTACTGCCTCCTAACTTAACTAAGGTTTTAGACACTTCAAACAATTTTACACATATTCTTCATAGATTCTAATCTAATGTAAGACTCTTATATTACAAAGGTATTCCTAATCCCGAGAGTTGAGGATGTTATGGAAATATAAACATATCAGGTAAATAAATACAGTGCACAGTAGTACTAGTCATAATCCTCATGATTATAACTAATTGCCACTAACAAGACCCAAGTTTTGAATTACTATTCGGGATATGAAAACCAATGGGTCTTCATTTCAAAAAAGAAGTTGACGTTTACTGCAAGTAAATGTAATTGTGTATCTGACTGACTTACGTGTAAGTTATATTCCAATATTATATCATATTATATTTCTTATATAATGAATTGATATGTTTACACATGACACTTTAAACTATACATACTTGTTTCTTTAAACATCGATTTTTTTAAGGGTGTTCAGTTTTTCAGCTGCTTTCGCCACCGCATCTGTATGTTTATTGGAGCCGCATACAGTCAAGGCGTTGTAGGAGATTTATTGCTAGTGGCTTGCTTAATCTGAGGAAATCTACTCTAACATAGCATCCAAATTACACAAAATAATGCAGAACACAGTGAATGCAGGGTACTGTAGAGATATTCCCAACAGCAGGGTGGAAGAACACCTACAACTCATCGCACTTTTTGATGTTTATCCATTCGCTCCTCGGCCAGATATCGACATTTCTTTTATGGCATGTTAATTGAACTTTAGGTTAAATAGGTAATGCCAATCAATCATATTATATTTTAACAGTTATATATTTTTAATAAATACCTACAATTAATAATCATAAAAATTATAAATATTAATGTACTCTCAGTGAAAATGTCTTAAAATCATATCAATTTTATAATTACTTCTAGAGGTATCTTACCTAGTTTGAATAGTCAGAAATCAACTTTGCGCAAAAGTTTCGTGGGGGCAATTACTAGAGGTCGCCTCCATCATTACTATCGGTAGCCTGGTAGTCAGTGCCTTAAAGGATTGTTTGACATCTGATACTTCACTACTTAAACATTATAGATACTGGTGCCGGCTATACTGTAAATTTATCAAAAATCTAAAATTACCGGTCGGCTTCCATATAGCGTTGACAGCGTTGTAGAGCCCATCACGGAGATATTGAAAACATAAATGGGCGCTAGTATGTGTGGCGTCAAGTTGAAAATACAAAAAAAATACGTTAATTTATCATTACGCTTAAATTTTGACACACGGCGAAGCCCACTTACTTTACCACCCACAAAATCTACATACTTACCAAATTTAAGACCATTACGGTGGGCGTATAAGGTTTTAAGACCAGTTGAAATCGCAATTTGTTGAGCCTTAATTTATTTTTGAGCTTACTGCTCGAAATTTTTACAGAAGCTATAAGACCCGTTTAGCAAGAAAATACCAAATTTAAGACCATACCGGTGGGCGCATAAGGATTTAAGACCATATTAAGAAATAGTCGGCTTCATAACATCAACTGTAAGACACTCCTCCGTCTACAGCTCAGCCAGCCTCGTAGGTAAAGTCACTAAAATCTTACAGGACCCCCACCCCCAAACCATGGAACTGTGGGCTTAGAGGAGGCCAAAAATGCTCGGTGAAGTGGTTGGTGGGTCAGGATGTTTTTACCCATCCAAATTGCCATTGGAGCTGGGACGACGTATTGTGCCAAATTTCTTATGAGTCACTCACTCCTAAGCCGCAGCACTGGCTACCGGCTTACCCGTCACCAAACAGGAGGTTTGGTGACGGGAGGACTGCTTTTCCAGACACTGTCAGTAATGATGACATTATTTCGCTACTCATCTTGCTCATCCTTCATACATATACATAGAAAAGGATGGGTACAGAAATATTGACATTGTTACTGGATAGAAATAAGTCAAATAATAATGTGATAGGCAGATACGCGCATCTTCACGTATGAAACGTAGCACACGTAAATCAGGTAGATAGTGATTTACAGATATAACACCTCTCCATCCGATAAGGGTTTGCCTCTCATAAGCACGTAGAGTTATAGTATATATAGTCAAGTATTATAAGAAGAAGGGAGATCAGTTGTGATGAGGGCTGAGTGATGGTAACATTAAATAATTAAAATACTTTAAAAAAAAAGAAAAAGAAAAAATATATAAATGTACAAAAATGTATAACATATAAAAGTTAAAAACTAAAATAAAAACGTCTTCTAAGGCTTTTCCACAAAATATGCACTTAATGAATACACACAAATCATATGTAAGTTAACCAGTGAACGCACCGGGTAGTTCGGTTTAACTGGTCCCTATGCACAACATTACATTGTTGCATTGCGCTTGGTGTTACCGAGCGCCTTTGTTCTTAACTCGTCCACCAGTTTTTGCATTCTACCCTCTCCCATTTAGCTTTAAGATAAATATTGTTTTCTCAGTAAGTGATTTATGTAAATCTTTTTGAGAAATAAATGTCTTAAACCGTATAGTATCTGAACCGGCACCTGATTGATTGAAATCTGATTCCAGCTTTGAGTCCGTGTTTGTGCTCCACACAGGTGTTCTTGCGGTACTTAAGTAAATGCCACATGCGTGCCTGTGGGATGCTATATGCGTAGACACACTGGCGGCTTCTCACTTCACCGGAACCAATAAACAAGCAGGTGCGGTGGCCAAAGAAGCTGAAAAACTGAAGACCCATAAAACATTTTTATACCTTTCGTAGTCGAGACCCTTGGCGCGTGGGGACCCAGTGCTCAGTAACTTTTTAAAGAACGCAAAAAGAGGCTCGTCGACTCAATTCCTCGCTCAACTCATAAGTTTTGCGATACAGCGGAGAAATGCTGCCACCATCCTCGTTTGTTAGTTTCTAACATGTCGATACATATAATATATCGGAACCTCGACCAAACAAATACCCATGGTAAATACCCCGTTTTAAATAGTTTTTGTAACTTCCATAAAAAAAATTGCGTTCTACGACGTTAAAAAAAAATTGTTTTGTTTAGAACGTCATATAAATATTGAATACCATTTTTTTTTCTAAAATAAAAAATATAAGGATGAACATTTAAAACATTCTTTTAGAAACATGAATGAATGAATGAAAGATTTATTCATGACAATTACAAAAAACATAATAAATAATAACATATACAACCCGAAACATTAATTGCCACGAAATCGTCGCAACTCAGCGTTAAATGCCGGCAGGGCCAGCGCTGGTCTTCCGTTGCAAGCATTTGACGACACGGCGCATTGACGCCACGATCACATCCCCAAAGTAAGAATATCTCTATCTTAATCAAAACAAGAGAAAAAAAAACAATAAAAAACAGGAAATAAAACATATACCTGTTATACACTTTATAACGGCAAACTATAAGCCACTTAAACATGGATATCCAGTTATGCGTGTGCCAATTAAGTAAATTTTTGAAACTATTTAAAGTATTTTTTTCAAAACTGTCCCGCAAGGTTAACTTTTACGGTTTAAAATAAGGCGGTGAAGTGCCTAGTTTATGGTCAAAAAATTGGGAGTGGTTAGCTCAAAAATAATACAAATGCAAAAATTGCGATTAGATTCGAATCTTAAAATAGGCATGATGACACATATTGATTTATGCAATAAAATTTAGTTGATAGGATGCAAAATGATCAATATATCCCACTAAAGTGAAAAATTTTACGATTTTTGAAAGTGTGAATTGAAATGATTTTTAACATTATACTGTAAAATAAATTGTATGGCAACCATACACATAAACGCAAATTTCACTGTAAAAATAGCAATTTCATATTTTTTCCATACTTTAAACAGGGCAACTATGTGATCGTGACGTCACTTTTGCACGTCATTTAGTTAGGAGCGTTTTGAGAAACAAATGCAAATCTCGGACTTTAAGTCTCATTTCTGACTTTTCTGTTGCTTTAACGCAATTGACCCCATATAGACATTTGATCCTCACAACAAAACGAATCGATTGATACCATACATGAAAAAAATTCACCGTGCCTATTGTATGCTCCCACCGGAATTTGGTATGTAGGTTATTTGAAGTAGACTTTACCGTGAGTACAAATTTGGAGCGGTAAAACCACTGATTAATTAACGTTATTTTCTTGTATTTTCAACTTGACGCCATATGATATGATATGATATTTATTCAAGAACAATTTACATCGTGTTATACATACTAGCGCCCATTTAAGACCTAGTAAGACTTATTTTTTCATGATCTCGAAGATGGGCTCTATATCGCTATATAGAAGCCAACCGATAAGATTTTTGATAAATTTACAGTGGGGCGGGCTAACAAGGTGTAATCTGTGTTCGTATCACGGATTTATATGAAGTGGATCTTTTTCTTAAACCTTGTCCCTAACCAAGGATGTGCATTTCTGTCATTGAATTTGACAACTAGTATCCGATACGTTTGCCTAAGTGAGAAAGAGAACTTGCCATGCGTGAAGAAGGGACAACATGATTCGTAACGTCAAAGAGGGACCTCTGTATAGTACTATTGTTTACTCGGTGCCCTAGCCACAGTTGAAAATTATTACCGAGTAAAAGAGTCGTTCATAGGCGACTAGCATAAAACCGGCCAAGTGCGTGTCGGACCACGCATAATAGAGGGTTCCGTACCTTCAATGGAATAAGAGCCAAACTAATATCAGATGTTATTTTTAAACACCTATCGATTGATGTGCAACATGTTGATATTAGGGGAAAAATTGTTTTTTGTAATTTAGTTACATGGAGCGCCCCCCATAAAAATATTTTCTCCTTCAATTTAACTACATATAGTCTGGCCAGCCAACGAACGCAGTAGCAATGTACAGCGACCAAAAGTATGACAACACTAAGAATCAGTGAAAAAAGCAGCAATGATCATCAAATTCTATGTTTTTAATTTTAGTTGGTATTTCCACCCCTTTCATTACGTGACATTCACGGTGTGTAAAAAGGAGACGGATATATTTCGTCTGATCTGTCATCAACTGTAACAAATAATCTGGTTGAGGCAATTGACATATGCCATAAAAACGAATTTAAATTCAATGTACCTAGAACGTTGCAGAAGTTTTATCTCACTCGCGCTTAAGACGAGAGAGTGAAATGCACTAGAAACAAATTCAATGTAAAAGAAATGTGAATTGAAATGTTCGTCACGAACACGGTGTCTAATCACAAAGGGTTGGGTCATGTACGTATTTTGAATTTGCCGCGCTTTTCTACTGAAAAAATGGTTTGCCAGACTATAATTAAATAGCGGCATGAAAAATACACCTTATGTCTAAATTTTATTTTATTCGTCTTATAGTTTCCGAGTAAAATGGCTGCGACATACGGACAGACGGACTGACGGACAGACAGACGGACATGACGAAACTATAAGGGTACCGTTTATGCCATTTTGGCTACGGAACCCTTAAAAGTACTAAAACCGATAGAGAGCATAATAGTGGGGGGCGGTGCCTCACTCGCACTCGTTACAAAATTGTCACATTTGACACATATTCACATTTTGATTGTCTGATGACGTCATTACCTCCTTAGTCAAAACGAGACACTCCCTTAGATAAGCTTCTCTGTCGGCCTCACTTTGTGACCGAAGAATGAGATCCACTTCATATACATCCATGGTTCGATACCTACGTATACCTACTAAAAAAAAACACCAAACTCTCTGCCATGGGATTCCCAATGTCCTATCAACATATCTAAAATGGTGGCCATAGCCATAGACAAAACGCTCTAGCGAGACCTACTGACAGCTTGACAGTTAGGTGTATCACTCTATCACCTAGTGAGACAAGTGTGAGAGCAACGTCTCGCAGTTTGGCATCTCGAATCGAGGCCCTGTTTAAAGCTAATATTAGGGGGATTTCCTTATAAAAAAAATCGCGGTCCATGCCTATGGCCCCCGTAGTATACGAGGTTTGCGTTTCAGGGAGAAAATTGCTCCTATTGCTCCCCCCCCCCGTATCCGCGCCTGGTCTGACTGAAACATAATAAAGAATCTATTTGTTTTTCTAAAACTTGATATTTAGTGGATCATGTCGAAAGAGGGTCCTTTTCTAAACGTTGATTCACCCATTTATCTATTAGTATACATATATCGTCGCGTCGCCTACAGAACTTACTAAGCTTTGCTTAGTTTGGGGCTGGATTGATTTGTATAAGATTGACCCCCAAATATGTTTAATTAAACAAGCTTTTATCTAGTTTCACCTGGGTCTCACCAGGGCCTCGGTTCGACATGCCAAACTGTGAAACGTGGATGTCACACTTGTATCGCTAGTGGATAGAGTGATATCCATCTGTCCACAGGGGTCCACACTTAACTGTCAAGGTGTCAGTAGGTCTCGCTAGAGCGTTTTGTCTATGGCTATGACCACCATTTTAGATATCACTCTTGACTGATTCCACCCCAAATTTTAACTGTCACAAAAGTGTGATATCATAGTTGTCTCGCAAGCGACTGTCAGTTATGCCATGTCGAATCTAACCCGGTCTTGTTGTCGGTAATCAAATCTTGTAAGTTAAATTTGACCCACTTCCCGATCTCTGATTGAGCTGAAATTTTGCATGCAATGTAATAAAAATACAGGTGCTCCGTTTAAGGGCATATTTAGTATCGTATAGCCACTAAGAAAAAGTAGGAGAAAAATTTTTTTGACGCGAAAAATTTTTGCCACATGCATGTCACCCCGGTCGGCCAACCCTTCTCCATACAAATCCAATTTTTTTAATTTTTTTTTACTTTTTCATCATTAGAATACGATGCCAATTTATGCCCTTAATGGATAAGTAGTATTTTTGTTACTCCTCGCATGTATATTGCCTGACGAAGCAATATTATGATGACATGGAACTGATCTGATGATGGAGCTGAAAGGTGGCCGTAGGAACTCCTTAATTACTCAACATGTTCCCGTCATGTTTAAAATAAATAAATATAAATAAAATAAATATTATAGGACAATCTTACACAAATCGACCTAGGCCCACAGTAAGCTCAATGAGGCTTGTGTTGTGGGTACTAGACGACGATATATATAATAGATAGATATATATAAATACATAGAAAACATCCATAACTCAAGTACTATCACATACATATCTGTGATATACACACAAATAAATGCCCTGACCAGGATTCGAACCCGGGACCACCTGCTTCGTAGGCAGGGTCACTACCGACTGGGCTAGGAGGCCGTTAATGTTTAGGCTCGTTACATCGTCTTGGTAAGCATTAAGGCGTTGAACAAAACAGTATATAATGTAATAAAAGCTTGTCACAAAAAAAAACTTATTTATTTTACTTAATTTTAATAATAGTACAACTAGGTATTATTTGTCGTAGATGGGAGAAGGCTCAATGGCCACAGACGACGGGCAGCGCCGTAGCCTGCGGCGCGATGGTGGGTGCGGTCGCGCTGGCCGGCTCCTCGCCACCAGGCCTGGCACCTGAACGGGACTCGGCCAGCTTGACTCCGGGCAGCGCGCTCTCGCTCACACCCAACTCTAGCTGCGAAGAGTTGAGAGAGCCAGGTACATTATTTATACTTTAGTGGCAAACACCTAGGTAAACCCTGGACATGCTGGATGGCAGTTGTAAGAAACGTCATGAAGAATGGAAACTTAAGACCAAAAGCGATCGTAGACCGGCGCATGATTGATGGAAGGAGCCCGGCAAAGAAGACTTTACCTTTAGTGGGTAACGGCAAGATATTTGCCGTCATACAACTCAGACATTTACTTTTTTTTCCTCAATAAACGCGTTGTTAATTAATATAAATTTTAGTTCGCATTGGAGAATATACTCGTACCAATCTAAGAAAAAACCGGCCAAGAGCGTGTCGGGCCACGCTCAGTGTAGGGTTCCGTAGTTTTCCGTCCGTCACAGTAAGTGTCCCTACTGAAGAGTTAAAATAATACCGCCATGTGAATATGATATGAGCGTTCCACGTACAGCGACATCTATCGGCAAATTAAGTAAACTATTGCGCGCGAGCTTAAAGTATGGAAGATGATTTTAATGGGATAATTCTTTATTGCGTGAACCGATTTTCACCGTTTTTACTTTATTTGAAAGCACGTCATTTCATTGTGATTTAGAAAGTTTTTATAAGGTTCTACTTTTGAAATTTTTTTCATATTTTTAAAACTTATGGTTCAAAGGTTAGAGGGGGGGGGGGACACATTTTTTTTTACTTCAGGAGCGATTATTTCCGAAAATATTTACATTATAAAAAAATGATTTTAGTTAACCCCTATTCATTTTTAAATACCTATCCAATAATATATCACACATTAGTACTAAATTTCAGCTTTCTAGTGCTAACGGTCACTGAGATTATCCGCGGACGGACGGACGGACGGGCAGACATGGCGAAACTATAAGGGTTCCTAGTTGACTACGGAACCCTAAAAAGGAAAGCTGATAAAAGTTATTCCATCTCTTGTCAAATGTTAATTCTTGGGCAAGATATTTGATATTGCCAACATTTGAAAAAAAAATCTGTGAATAATATTGGTTACCCTTGATATTTTTGATAATCATAATTCTCATATTTAAAACGTCAAATTAATGGTTTTAAACATTAAAATAACTTATTTCATAATTTATTTAAATTTCCCTACAAAATTCCAATCGCACTATGAAAATTGGTACTAGTGGCAGACAAGCATACAGTCAACCTGACTGATAGTGGTTACTGTAGCTCAAGGGCATGGCTTTAAGACACTTCACTATTTAGTTGTGTCCGATCTCTGTCCTACTGCATCGGTAGGAATTTCAGCTGGGACGCTCCAGGACTTCAGGACTACGTGGAGCTTGGCTTTCAATCTTCACAGACCAAAACACCATGTCGCTGACACTAAAGCATTGTATTATTCATACATTTAGCGGCTCACATTTTTCGTACATTGTATAAATAGACTAAGAGCTGGCCCAGGAGTATGTGACACAATAACGAGAGCAACAGAAGCCCTCTAGTTAGTTTCTTATGATGCTATCCCATGAGTATCTCTATTACTAGATTTAGGTATCTGGCAGCTATTCAACCGAGGAAACCGAGAACACGGTAACCATACGGTAACACTCCAGTAAAACTTTTAAGTTGCCAAAAATGAATGCCAAATAACGTCAAAATTGCCAAAGTTGTTTCATTTGTAGATGGACCTACATTTTAACATCATAACAAAATAACAAAAATCATTGCGTATTATTTCGGAAACAAAAACAGTACTAGGCGACAAATACGAATATCCTTGTGCACTTGGCATTACTAAATCCCAACAGAAATGCTTAATGTAGTTAACTGCATCAAACCCAAATTATTACCCCCGTATTACCATTACATTACCGATTTACATTATCTGCCCTCTCTGGCTAACGCTTCGTATATAACTTATAAATAGGCATCAAAAGATTGTAATCCTCAACGAAAATGTATCCTGTTTATCATATTTGTTGCTGCATAAGATGAGTTCTAAGAATATTGCACCAATGCAATGTGTTTACAAACAACCTCTAAAATTTTACGAACAAAACCATGAAATGAACATACCCATATTATATTGACGTTGTTTTATTGCGTATTGAAAATAACATTCCTTTAGCATTGTTCATTAAAATCTGTCTTATGTCAGAATTACATTGTGAATAAGAATTATTAACATCACCCTGATGGCCTGCAGTTCCAATACACCCTACATCAGGGCAGGCTAACACAGTAGTAACTACATACATCATACCCAACAAGGTTCGTGCTTTGAGAAAGCTTTCGTTTGGCAGTAGACGTATTCGCTACTTATTCCTTGAGTTACTTCGATGGTACGTAGACGACGTTGAGCTTCTTCCCGTGATGTAATTGTGTATCTATCTATGTTCTTTGTCTTAAAATGAAACAGGGTTCTTGACAAGCATGATAGCACTTTAGTTATCCACAAACATCGTTGGTATAAGGACATTAAATAACCTATGGAAACAAACATTCCTTTATTTAGCATTTATTGTTTATTAGAAGGAAAACTAAGCGTTAATAGGATTAGATCAAACCAGGGCATTGGTACACATATAGGTATACTCGTATATTTAGGTACTACCTACACTTTCGTCGTCGAAATTAAAATATAGACGAGAGCAACGAAACCCCTGTAGCTTGCTGTATTCTAATTAATTACACTATTGTCTACCCACAATACTGCATCCAAACCAGGATTGTAATCTTCAAGTGGTTTGCATCCTCTGACTTCACCGCTGAATAGCTGCCAAATGTCCAGATCTAGTTATAAGGTTAGTTAGTATACAAACTAACTATATGGGTTTCGTTGCTCTTGCTATTGTCAGGCCTATGAATCATGCCCGTGCGAGCGAGTTATATACCTACGTTTTGCGCCTCCGCCGAGGGAGCTAAAGTCAGTGGGTTACCAACGCGCTCACTGAACGCACGTCGTACCGCGCGCGACGCTACTCGGAACTCGGAACAATGTCATCACGAATTTTTTCAATTTATTGCGATGTGGATGGATGTAAAAATGTAAAAAATAGCAAAGCTAATAAAAATAAGCTAAGCTTAAAATAAGCTTATCTGCGACTATTAACGAAATACAAATCTCTCAAATAACTATGATGATATTGCTAAAAGGCGATTAGAATAAGATTGAGATAGCTGTCAATCCATATTAATTTTGACAGTGTGTGGCAAATCTGTCAAGATTAATCATACTCTCATCGCGGCAACAAAATATCAATCAATATTACTCATGTAACTATAATTGTTATGCCCCATACGAACCACTTAAACACTGAATCAATGCAAAATACCTCTTTCCTTAACTATAAAACATATCCAAGCATATGCAACCCTAGCGATTGTGAGGGTGCGCGGGAGGTGCGGGGTGCTGCGCGTTGAAGGCCGCTCCATTGTATTATTGCGTAGGTACGTAAACCGTAGGTATTTGCTTTTTCTATGAGTGATTCATATCTGTTCGTAAGAACTATTATATAATCTGTGCTATTGTGCTATATTTCCCGGGGCCAGCTCTTAGTCTTTAGCTATATAGCATTGGCGGCACGTCCATGGAATCTTATTCCCACTGGCTTACCTAATTTTTAGGCAACTGAACAGTTTCAGCTCATTAAGAAATTTCAAGACAAATTATCTTCGTCTTTCCTAACAATTTTTTTGTCCCGCCGCCACTGGGGTGCTGTACGTTTAATGTTCTGAATTTTATTGTTCTGGTGTATCACCTAGTGCCATATTACTTCAACACACAACAAATAATCAACCAATACTGGAGTTGTATTGGAGTTGCGTCGGAATAATTCTCAAGCAAATTCTGATGTGTCTGATTCAGACGTTTAGGCACTCGCTGTATTGCGTAGAATGCGTTGGAGTTGTATTGAAGTTGTATCGTGTCAAAACGGGTTTTAAAGTTAGAATACGGCCCCTAACCTAGTGTTTTGGTAAGTAATTAAAAGGGTTTCGTGACGTTACTCTACGTTACGAATGTTGGTACTAAGGTACTACATACATTTTACCAAGGTTAGCTCTAAATCGTTTTACGATAGGTTTTGTTCGGCACGAAACACCAAAACATCTACACAATCCGATCTTACACATAATAAAGTAAGTACTCATAAAATTTATACTAAACGCTATTTTTAGCAATCCAATGCGCTGCTAAACTATTCATACGGCGCTGTAGTAATTCTGAAATAGAACGTGGCATTCTTACTATGTATTATTAATTATTAGCTGTAAAATCCGATGGTAGAGTTTTATAAAAGGGCGTAAGCGAGAACGGCGGCCTTTATATTTAGACTGTTTTATGAAAACTGGTATTTCTATGTAAAGTCTCTGTCTCTTCGTTTGCTTCCGCATGTCGGTTCGGTTTTGATGAGTTTCATTTCAAGTCGAAATGATTTAAACTCGAGCTTAAGAGGAGTATTGAAGTTTTTCGGGTAGGAAAACACGGAAGAAACCCTTATATAAGGATAACTTTGTTGTCAATCTGTTTTTCCGTCTATTGTCTACATGTCTGTCAAGCTCCTTTTTCTCAGGAATGAGTGGAGATATTTAGTTTAAATCAACATCAAATATTAATGTCTGATGCTTTTAAGTTAACGCATATGGTACTTCCGCTAGACCTATTATGAAATTTGTCCAGAAGTAGGATCTTACAGCACAAGTAAAGGAAAAATTCAACAAATCTGTTTAAAAAAAAAGTTGTCGAGTAATTTATTTGACAAAATTATAATTATAAAACATTTGACAAAAACATGTTGTTCTAATGAAAGTTGCTTGAACAATGATTTGTGAAGTCATCATTTGTCGAAATAAATAGACAAAAGTATAGGGATAGCTGGATTGACAAATGTGTGGTTGGGAGGTAAAATGCCTATTTTTATTTTAGCCACGGTTTACACTTCACAAGTCGTAAACGTTAACACTCGTACGCCGGATCACTGCGAATGATCAAGCATTTGTTTACTGACGAGTGAGCAACCAGAAATACGGGAAAAGTAGAGCAGATAGGAAGTAAATTTTCTAACTTTTGTCTTTTGTTTTTGTTTCACTCAAAAATACTAAAATAAAAACAATGTGATAACTACTCAACACGACTTTTAGATCATAGTCAAATGTTTTTGTTGTTGTTATTTCTACTTTTGTATGCACATTAGTTTACTTCGAATTATGATTTATTTCTGATTTTAGTCAGTAAATTACTTTACGTTAATCCCTAGGTATCTAGCCTACCGACGTATTATAACGAAGATACAATGAGCTGAGCTGCAAAATGGCATGGAATCTTTATGAATGGTGGCTGACTGTGCATATATATATATATATCAATCAGGTGGTTTTGTAAATAGCGGATGAACTTGCCAGAAAGGGCGCGGACACACCTCTGGTCGGCCCAGAACCGTTCTGTGGAATCACCAAACGGGAGGCATATTCTCTGTTAAATAACTTGGAAAAAACGAGAGCAAACGCATGGTGGAAGCTCGTCAAAGGACAAGCACACTCGAAAGCTCTAATCAAAGGGTTCGACAACAAAATCTCTAAAGAGCTGTTAGGGCTCAAAAGACACAAAACCTGTGCAGTGACTAGAATACTGACAGGCCACTGTATGTTGAACAAACACATGTTTCGTATGGGTAAGAAACAGGACTCAGTATGCAGGTTCTGCCAGGAAGAAGAGGGAACAGCCTTGCACATCCTCTGCTCCTGCGGACCACTAATGCATAAAAGAAGTACCCACCTAGGGCGACATGTACTGCAACCCGATGACGTACAACACATTACAGCCCAAAGAATCTGGAAATTTCTAGATGCAACGGGAATCAGTAATGAGCTATAAAGGGCTGCCACAATAGATCAAATCTGGTCGACGCGGCACATCGATAGCCCAACCAAATAGGGCAGATGCCCCGGTCTTGGCCACTTTAAGGAGAGTTTGTCTATTCAGACGTCCGTCATTTTGCGTAAATAAGGAAATATGACACTCTTTATGCACTGAGTGATTAAAATATATTACTATTTTTATATGAACCTCCGCTGTTAAGATTCTGATATTATATCTTATTTTTTTCTTTAATAAAATGTCAGAAAGGGGCGCAGGAGCCAGTTTTTGCCACTTTTTCTATGGCTCCTGATAACTCAAGGGCAACAGATACATGACAGATGGCAGTGCTATCTGTGCTGCCATGATTTACTTTTATTCACTATAAACCATAAACTTGTAAATTTCTCCATCATACTATTACTATTACTACTAATATTATAAATGGGAAAGTGTATGTGTGTGTGTGTTTGTTTGTTTGTTTGTTTGTCCGTCTTTCACGGCAAAACGGGGCGACGAATTGACGTGATTTTTTAAGTGGAGATAGTTGAAGGGATGGAGAGTGACATAGGCTACTTTTTGTCTCTTTCTAACCCCCCACTTCCCTAAAATGGGGGGTGGAAGTTGGTATGGAGCATTCCGGGGGGCAATCAGGAAAGGGGAACCGTGTTACCCCGAATTTAACGCGAGCGAACCCGCGGGCAAAAGCTAGTACCTAAATAAAGTTGAAAATGGCCAAAACCGGTATAGTGACCAAAACCGGAGCATCTGCCCTACGCATAAATCGCAACCTTTACGTTAGAATACGGCCCCTAACCTAGTGTTTTGGTAAGTAATTAAAAGGGTTTCGTGACGTTACTCTACGTTACGAATGTTGGTACTAAGGTACTACCTACATTTTACCAAGGTTAGCTCTAAATCGTTTTACGATAGGTTTTGTTCGGCACGAAACACCAAAACATCTACACAATCCGATCTTACACATAATAAAGTAAGTACTCATAAAATTTATACTAAACGCTATTTTTAGCAATCCAATGCGCTGCTAAACTATTCATACGGCGCTGTAGTAATTCTGAAATAGAACGTGGCATTCTTACTATGTATTATTAATTATTAGCTGTAAAATCCGATGGTAGAGTTTTATAAAAGGGCGTAAGCGAGAACGGCGGCCTTTATATTTAGACTGTTTTATGAAAACTGGTATTTCTATGTAAAGTCTCTGTCTCTTCGTTTGCTTCCGCATGTCGGTTCGGTTTTGATGAGTTTCATTTCAAGTCGAAATGATTTAAACTCGAGCTTAAGAGGAGTATTGAAGTTTTTCGGGTAGGAAAACACGGAAGAAACCCTTATATAAGGATAACTTTGTTGTCAATCTGTTTTTCCGTCTATTGTCTACATGTCTGTCAAGCTCCTTTTTCTCAGGAATGAGTGGAGATATTTAGTTTAAATCAACATCAAATATTAATGTCTGATGCTTTTAAGTTAACGCATATGGTACTTCCGCTAGACCTATTATGAAATTTGTCCAGAAGTAGGATCTTACAGCACAAGTAAAGGAAAAATTCAACAAATCTGTTTAAAAAAAAAGTTGTCGAGTAATTTATTTGACAAAATTATAATTATAAAACATTTGACAAAAACATGTTGTTCTAATGAAAGTTGCTTGAACAATGATTTGTGAAGTCATCATTTGTCGAAATAAATAGACAAAAGTATAGGGATAGCTGGATTGACAAATGTGTGGTTGGGAGGTAAAATGCCTATTTTTATTTTAGCCACGGTTTACACTTCACAAGTCGTAAACGTTAACACTCGTACGCCGGATCACTGCGAATGATCAAGCATTTGTTTACTGACGAGTGAGCAACCAGAAATACGGGAAAAGTAGAGCAGATAGGAAGTAAATTTTCTAACTTTTGTCTTTTGTTTTTGTTTCACTCAAAAATACTAAAATAAAAACAATGTGATAACTACTCAACACGACTTTTAGATCATAGTCAAATGTTTTTGTTGTTGTTATTTCTACTTTTGTATGCACATTAGTTTACTTCGAATTATGATTTATTTCTGATTTTAGTCAGTAAATTACTTTACGTTAATCCCTAGGTATCTAGCCTACCGACGTATTATAACGAAGATACAATGAGCTGAGCTGCAAAATGGCATGGAATCTTTATGAATGGTGGCTGACTGTGCATATATATATATATATATCAATCAGGTGGTTTTGTAAATAGCGGATGAACTTGCCAGAAAGGGCGCGGACACACCTCTGGTCGGCCCAGAACCGTTCTGTGGAATCACCAAACGGGAGGCATATTCTCTGTTAAATAACTTGGAAAAAACGAGAGCAAACGCATGGTGGAAGCTCGTCAAAGGACAAGCACACTCGAAAGCTCTAATCAAAGGGTTCGACAACAAAATCTCTAAAGAGCTGTTAGGGCTCAAAAGACACAAAACCTGTGCAGTGACTAGAATACTGACAGGCCACTGTATGTTGAACAAACACATGTTTCGTATGGGTAAGAAACAGGACTCAGTATGCAGGTTCTGCCAGGAAGAAGAGGGAACAGCCTTGCACATCCTCTGCTCCTGCGGACCACTAATGCATAAAAGAAGTACCCACCTAGGGCGACATGTACTGCAACCCGATGACGTACAACACATTACAGCCCAAAGAATCTGGAAATTTCTAGATGCAACGGGAATCAGTAATGAGCTATAAAGGGCTGCCACAATAGATCAAATCTGGTCGACGCGGCACATCGATAGCCCAACCAAATAGGGCAGATGCCCCGGTCTTGGCCACTTTAAGGAGAGTTTGTCTATTCAGACGTCCGTCATTTTGCGTAAATAAGGAAATATGACACTCTTTATGCACTGAGTGATTAAAATATATTACTATTTTTATATGAACCTCCGCTGTTAAGATTCTGATATTATATCTTATTTTTTTCTTTAATAAAATGTCAGAAAGGGGCGCAGGAGCCAGTTTTTGCCACTTTTTCTATGGCTCCTGATAACTCAAGGGCAACAGATACATGACAGATGGCAGTGCTATCTGTGCTGCCATGATTTACTTTTATTCACTATAAACCATAAACTTGTAAATTTCTCCATCATACTATTACTATTACTACTAATATTATAAATGGGAAAGTGTATGTGTGTGTGTGTTTGTTTGTTTGTTTGTTTGTCCGTCTTTCACGGCAAAACGGGGCGACGAATTGACGTGATTTTTTAAGTGGAGATAGTTGAAGGGATGGAGAGTGACATAGGCTACTTTTTGTCTCTTTCTAACCCCCCACTTCCCTAAAATGGGGGGTGGAAGTTGGTATGGAGCATTCCGGGGGGCAATCAGGAAAGGGGAACCGTGTTACCCCGAATTTAACGCGAGCGAACCCGCGGGCAAAAGCTAGTACCTAAATAAAGTTGAAAATGGCCAAAACCGGTATAGTGACCAAAACCGGAGCATCTGCCCTACGCATAAATCGCAACCTTTACCTTTTCATAATTGAAAAAAAATATTTCCTCCATTTCCATGTTTCTTTCAATTATTAAATTGAATTTTCGCTAGCAGTCGTTTGTGCTTAGCACAAAAATGAATCTCCTTTACCAGCATGTAAAAATAAATTAGAATTATTGCTTCTTATTCTTCGCAGGCTGTTTGCTTTAAAGTAACTCAAGAATCCGACAGTTAAGTACATATCATTCCAATGATACGACGACGTGTAAGATAACTTTACACACGTCTCCAGCTACGAATAGCCAAACATAAACACTGAATGATTGACGCAAATCTTGCAAAGGGATTGAAATCTATATACATAAATGTCTAATAATAAGTATTATATCCGCTAGTGTACCCCTTACATTAAATTTCATTAAAGTGTCGAAAGGGCCTCTGGGGCCTCCGCTTAGGCGTACTCCTCCCAAATGTCTGGAACACCATTCCGTGTACGGGGAAAAAAAATCATATCCTTTTTAACACCCTATGCCCTATGGTATGGAGCCGTGGAGTCAGTATGAATAGTTACCTTCAACTACAATAATATTGCTTTGCTATTCCGCGGTATAATAACGTGCTAGTTGATTAGTGACTACCCGTTATACTTATTTGCGTATTTTTTGCATGCATTAAATAAGTATAACGGGTAGTCACTAATCAACTAGCACGTTATTATACCGCGGAATAGCAAAGCAATATTATTGTAGTTGATATTATGGACTTCCGCAAAGTAACGCCTGATTCCATTAATTAATAGTTACCTTGTTATTTTTGCAGGTCTATGTCGCAAGAGCGTCATGCGATGTGATGAGAACGACAACACCTTCCTCCACGCTCCTCCGCAGGTAAACCCACCTTCATTGCTTATACTAATTCGCGAACTGATCTAATTATAACCAGAGAGTATAATTTAATAGAGCTGTACAGTCTAAGAACTTTTTGAAGCACCAAGTCTGAAGCGCCATCTGAACGAGATCAAACAAAAGTTAGGGCAGAGAGTACAGCGCCATTACTCTCTGTTACAACTTTCACATAAGCTAAAAGTTCAAAATAAAAAGAGGTTTTCAAAATTTGTTCTACATTAGGATCTGAGATTAAACAACGTCACCATTTGCAGGACAACAATTTTTAAACTAAAGCATTTTACTAAAATCATGTTAGTTTTTCATTTGATATAAAGTGATCGGTGATTTCTCTACAATTCAAACTTATCTGTTTTTACACAAACTTGCAACCCTAATTCTTATATATCAAGTTTATAATAGAAACCCACTAGAATAATTATTCTACACTCAGGATGACAGTTCCACTTCTCCATCCCCGAACAAGCTCCACAAAGGTCCCTGGGGTAAGATGAGAGACATCATCCAAACGGGACGGGAGTCCGTCAGAAAGAAGACCAGAGGATCCAAGAGTTCTCCTGACGTGGTGCCGTTGAGAAGAAGGTCTCTCAGTGATGGAGGGGATAGTGATGCGCCGCCGGCTCTGACGCTAACTATACCTTCGTCTGAGGAGTTAGGTAAGGATTTTGAAAGCTTCAAATCCCATCCTTGGATCTATCGATTCCCAGGAATTCTTCTAAAGGGTAGGTTTTTGTGTTAATAAGTCCCTGACACACCAGGTAGATTACAACCCGGAAAAGGACAGGATACTTTCTATCCTGGAATTTAAAAAAACTAAGGATTCAAAGTGCACCAATAAATAGGTAATGAGGCGAGAGGGGAGTTTTGCAATACAGAAATACTGCGGAAGCTAGTTATTAATAAAAACCATATAAAAACAAATTATCCACACAGAATCCGAGCCATGTCACCCCGTCCTCCGCAAGCAGCGCTCCCTTGAGCTCGGCGCGAGGCCGCCACAGCACCGGCCCCCGCGGGCCTCCAAGTGGACGAAGGTGAAGCGGGCCTTCCTCACGTCGGCCTCGGCGTCGGTACCGTCCAGCCCTAACAGACACTCGGCGTTCTTTACTGATGTTGGTGAGTGATAGATTATAAAGCTAAATATTGTTTGTAGTAAGTAGAAACGTTTGCTAGCGAAATTATAATTTTGTAATTTTAAAATTAACCGTCGAGCAACATACGAACTTGCGACCTTTCGAAACATCACTTTTGACATGCTTTTGACTAACTGAGCAAGCTGAACGGAACGACGAGGCCGCCTACGACGGACTGCATATCAATATACAGTAGATCATCAGAACACAGTAGATCATCCTTTACATTAAAGGGTCGACAACGCACATGTTCAATCCATAGGCTACGGTAGCTGGTTATCATCAGGCGGGCCGTAGGTATATTTGTATGCCACCTTCTAAGAATATCTATATATACTCAGCGACAGTCAGGCAGCGCTTAGAGCACTTATAGCGCCCAAAGTGGAGTCCAGACTGATATTCAATGGTATCCAAGTCCTCAACAGGCTTGGAAGGCAAAACAAAGTGTAACTGATGTGGATCCCAAGGCACGAGGGCTTTATCGGCAACGAAAATGCCGATGAGCTTGCTAGAAGGGGCTCTATGAATAACTTCTTAGGCCCGGAACCATTTGTGGGGCTCTCAAAGGGAACCATAACAACGGCCATAAAGGACCACACCAAACATAAACACCAACAAGAGTGGGGTAGTTTGACAGGTCTAAGGCATTCAAAGCTCTTCTTGCATAGAGTTGACTCAAGCTGGAGCAAAAAGCTTTGGAAACTTAGTAGAAAAAGGCTCCAAATCACAACAGGAGTTTTTACAGGCCATAACGCCGTGAAAGGAGTACTGGCTAAAATGGAACTGTCAGATAATACTGATTGTAGAATGTGTGGCGAATAGGAAGAAACAATGAAACACTTAATGTGTGAATGTCACGCTCTTGCCAGACAAAGAATGAGGGACTTTGGAATCGGCTATCCAGATCCAGAGGACCTCAAAGCACTGCCCTTGAGCTCCATCACCCAACACATGGAGATGGTTGAAAAAGCTCTTGAGTAAGTGTACTAGGGGGCAATTACACAAAAAATCCCTTTGGGTCGAAGTGTATCCATATGGGCCCCCGAGCCAGATAAGATAAGATAAGATAAGATGCCACCTCCGTAGTATAAAAAAAGGAAAGCCAGGAAGTGCTTTTGAAAGCAGTTGGGAATGCTTGAAAGCTGAAACATAACAGAAAAATATGTTCCAAACATTTTGCAAGCCATGTGGCATTAGAACAGCCTTTTCCCCACCAATTTCAGGCAATAGGCCCAGTAATGCTATAAACGGCACAATAAATCCCACATAAACCCTCTAAGAACCATTACCGGCCTTAGTAAACCGTCCGTCCTAATTCATTTAGATTGTTCATCATTCGTGAGCCTTATGACAAACGGAATAAGGTCGATTACTAGTAAATATCGTAGATCCGTTTCTACCATCTACAGTTTGATCTTTCGTATGCCTTAATATCAACGGAATAAGAACTATCATTGATCAGATAAATGTGTTGCTGTGACGTCAGTGGGGGCCTTGACATGTATGCGGTAATCGAAATGTTTTACTTTAACTTTTAATTGACGTATTTGACTGTTCTATTTGTGTAGCTTTAAAATATCGATGGAAGCTTCTGGTTTTGTTGGGCTAAAGCGGGCGGGGAAGATTCTTAATACCATGCAATGGTCCAATTTCGCTCACTTTTATAAAATATTCTTGTTTGTTTATAAAAAATGTAAGGTTTCATACCTATAGACTTATTTATGTAGAAATATAGTCTATCTACATATATGTTCATGACGGGCCAAATTATCTTCACTTTCATTCATATTTGCCCAAGCCCATTATTTGCCAAACTATAGCTCTTAGAGTATTCATGTATTAGGACCACAAAGAGTTTCGGGCAAAATTAGCTTTCGTCTTCTTCTTCAAGTGCCTTCTCCATCCCGGAGGTTGGCGACCTTATGCCTATATGCCATTTAGTGATGGGCCGGGGGAACGTGCCTCGTTCCCGGGAGCGTGCCCTGCGGGCACGTTCCCGGGAATTCCCCACTTTCCCGGGCACGTTCCCCAAACAGGGGAAAGTTGCATACAAGGTAAAAATGTTCCATAAGTGAAAATTAAAAATGAAATTGGTAAAAAGCATATGTACACAACAGAGTACATTGTACACCGTAAAGTTGCAATAAAGATTGTTTATTATGGTTATTGTTATTATTTATTGTAGCCAAAATAAGATAAATATTTATAAGTACTTATATGTATTTCAAATATATTATTTTATCAGAAAAATATTTTACAGTACAAATATTAAAAAAAAAAAAATATGGGTAAAAATAAGAATATTTTATAAAAAAAATTTTTAAATATAATATTCCCTGGCTGGATTATTTCTTCATTTCATTAATTTCATTTAATTTAAGTAATGGGTAAAAAAAAGGATTTTTTAATGTTAATTTTTTTAAAGTACTAAATTACTTAGTCTGATTGCTGTAGGATTTTGATTACATTTCATTAGATCTTTTTTTAGGGTTCCGTAGTCAACTAGGAACCCTTATAGTTTCGCCATGTCTGCCCGTCCGTCCGTCCGTCCGTCCGCGGATAATCTCAGTGACCGTTAGCACTAGAAAGCTGAAATTTGGTACTAATATGTATATCAATCACGCCGACAAAGTGGTAAAATAAAAAGTGGAAAAACATGTTTTATTAGGGTACCTCCCCTATACGTAAAGTGGGGGGTGATTTTTTTTTTCATTTCAACCCTAACGTGTGATATATTGTTGGATAGGTATTTAAAAATGAATAGGAGTTTACTAAAATATTTTTTTGATAATGTAAATATTTTCGGAAATAATCGCTCCAGAAGTAAAAAAAAATGTGTCCCCCCCCCTCTAACTTTTTAACCATAAGTTTTAAAAATATGAAAAAAATCTCAAAAGTAGAACTTTATAAAAACTTTCTAGGAAAATTATTTTGAACTTGGTAGGTTGGATAGTTTTTGAAAAAAAATTACAAAATAATTTCTAAACTAAGTTTGTAATTTAACCGTATAAGCAGGTGTTTATTGTACCTGTAATTTTTACAAAATCACAATGAAATGACGTGCTTTCAAATAAAGTGAAAACGGTGAAAATCGGTTCACGCAATAAAGAATTATCCCATAAAAATCATCTTCTATACTTTAAGCTCGCGCGCAATAGTTTACTTAATTTGCCGATAGATGTCACTGTACGTGGAACGCTCATATCATATCCTACATGGCGGTGTTATTTTAACTCTTAAGTGGGGACATTTACTGTGACGAACGGAAAACTACGGAACCCTACACTGAGCGTGGCCCGACACGCTCTTGGTCGGTTTTTTTTAAACTTAAAGTTTAATTTTACTAAAATATGTGATAATTAAAAAAATACAAAACGTAAAGTTTTTATTTATTCATTTATTTAATCTTTATTGCACATAAGGAAACTTAACGTACAAAAGGCGGAATTATTGCCATAAGGCATTCTCTACCAGTCAACCTTTAAGTTTTTGTAGGTTTTTATGACATTTATTTAAGTGATGATAATAATATGTGATTTTTTCAATGTTACCTTTTCAAACTACTAAATTACATAAGTCTGATGTTTATTATACAGTTTTTACAAAATTTTACCAGATTATGTTCTACATTGACATTTTATTGTAAGACTTGTAAAAAAATTTTTTTCGTAAAAGTGTAAATATCTAATATAAATAATACAAACTTACATTTGAAGTTTAAAAACATATTTCTCCTAACAAATCGTAAGGACGTCTTAAATTACCAACCGCAAATAGCGTATTCAAAAATCAATGTTTTAAATACTCTTTGTAACGATTAGTGCTTATAATTCATATTACGTGTTAGTATAGATATATATTTAATTATCCTGACGCTTAGAGACATGTACATCTCTATGTCACTTTTATATTGTAATTTAGTTCACGCATGTATAATACGAGCACAGAATATTGTTTCTCACCAGACTAAACGTGGCTAGTTTTTATCTAAATATATAAAAGAAGAAACTGACTGACTGACTGACTGACTGATTGACTGATTGACTGACTGACTGACTGACTGACTGACATATCAACGCACAGCCCAAACCGCTGGTTCTAGAGATTCTAATTTTGGCAGGTAGGTTCCTTATAAGGTCTAGGCTGCACTAAGAAAGGATTTTTCAAAATTCACCCCCTAACGGGGTAAAATGGGGGTCCAAAGTTTGTATGGCGAATCAAGATTTGTTAGACTATTTTATTCGAAACTTCACAGGAGTATTCCTAATGATAAATGAGTAAACACGTGTTTCAGGTTTTTTGATAATACAACCCCTAAAAGGGGCAAATATGGTCACAAAGTCTGAAAATCAACATGGGTATCGTATCCTTTTTGAGTACTTATAGTACGCGGGCGAAGTCGCGGGAAAAGGCTAGTTAATTAATAAATTGAACATGTCATGCTCGCTTAAAAGGCTCTGCTTATGGTGGCGTCGTTGATCGGGTCGCCACTTTCCCGAAGAAAGGTTGAGGGTGGCGATGGCTGCGATATGCGTCATACTCGTGAACGGGTGCTGTTTGTGGAGACCGGTCTGTTTAGGCTAACAACTGGGGCCACACAATTACGTAACTTTTTATTAATCATGTTTAATTTTAGTTTAACTGGCTTTAGACACAACATTCGGTGCTTGATTATCCATATTTTTTTATCTTATATATATATAACTCAAAGGTGACTGACTGACATAGTGATCTATCAACGCACAGTCCAAACCGCTGGTTCTAGAGATTCCAAATTTGGCACGTAGATTCCTTATAAGGTCTAGGGGTGCGCTAAGAAAGGATTTTTCAAAATTCATCCCCTAAGGGGGTGAAATGGGGGTCCAAAATTTGTATGGGGAAACAAGATTAGTTAGTCTATTTTATTCGAAACTTCACAGAAGTATTCCTAACAATAAATGAGTAAATACGTGTTGCAGGTTTTTTGGGAATTCAACCCCTAAAAGGGGGAAATGTGGTCAAAAAGTCTGAAATTCAACATGGGTATTGTTTCTATGGTTTATCGGGTCTTTGATTACGAAAACAACAACGATTTTAAAATCCGACACGGCGGACGTGAAATACCATCTCGCCTGTTAGGGTACAATGGGGTTGAAATGTCTAAATATCCATATGGGTTTCGTTTTTGTGAATTTTTGGGACGTTTATTAAGAAAATGGCATCGATTTTGAAATTTAATATTGTGGACATGAAAATTCTTGAAAGTATTTATGCCAAGTTGCAATCTTCTTCTAAATATATAAAAGAAGAAACTGACTGACATATCAACGCACAGCCCAAACCGCTGGTTCTAGGGATTCCAAATGTGGTACGTAGGCTCCTTATAAGGCATAGGGATGCACTAAGAAATTTTTTTTTTAAATTTACCTCCTAAGGGGGGAAAAGGGGGTTCAAAGTTTGTATGGGAAACGAGATTAGTTCAACTATTTTATTCGAAATTTTACAGGAGTATTCCTAACAATAAATGAGAAAACAAGTGTTTCAGCTTTTTTGAGAATTCAACCCATAAGGGGGAAATGTGGTGACAAAATTTAAATATCAACATGGGTATTGTTTCTATGGTTTATCGGGTCACTGATTACGAAATCAACACTAAAGGGGGTGAAATGGGGGTTGATAGTTTGTATGGGGAATTTTTAAACGTTGAACCAATTTAGATGAAACTTGGCTTTAGAGAGCTTTAGATGCGACATGGGACAGTTTTTATCTCGAAAATCGATCTTTAAGGGGGTGAAATGGGGGTTGGAGGTTTGTATGGAGATTGTTTTACCGCGAACCGATTTAGATAATTTTGTTGTGGATATAGTTTGAGTCCCAGGAAACAATATAGAATATTTTTTAAGCCGAAAATCAATCTTAGAGGGGTAGAAAACATGTTGGTAGTTTGTATGGCGAATTAATAACCGCTGAACAGACGATTGAAATGAAACTTGGTACATATTATATAGATTGAGTCGCGGTAAATAATATAGGATAGTTTTTATCTCGAAAATCAACCCTCTAGGGGGTGAAACGGGGGTTGAAAGTTTGTATGGGAAATTAATAACCGTTGAACCTATTTAGATGATTTGGTATGGAGATATTTTGCGTTCTGGGGAAGGATATATAATAGTTGTTATCCCAGAAGTCATTCCTTAAGCGGGTAAAAAAGAGGGTGGATTACTAAATTCCACGCAAATGAAGTCGCGGGGAAAAGCTTCTATTCAAGAGTAGAAATCTGTATTAATCATAATCTCTCAGTAGTAAGTCGTTGATGGCGTAACAATTAAACAATTATTGCAATAATTTCTTTAAAATAAAAAATGAGGGAACCGCCGTCTTCAAAACGTGGTATACCGAAACCTCCAGAATGTAACAAATACTTTTCCGAAAACCGCTTCTAAATCGGTTCAGCGAAACGCAAGACAAACATACATTCCTACATACAAACATACGAGTCTAACTGAGAATCTCCTTTTTAGTTTTAGTACTTTTAGTACGCGGGCGAAGCCGCGGGAACAAGCTAGTACAATACATAGATCAAGACACTTGGAAACCTTATACATCTCTAAGGATAATTTGGAAATAGTATGTTTATTGTATTCTAGAATCACTTACTTTTTATTTATTTAAATTCAAAATTTGTTTCTAACTGTTGATGATGGATTATTATGATTTGGAAATTTATGTAGAAGACACAGTTTAGGTAAGAAAGTATATCAAACTTGTATGTAATTCATTTTCAAATAGTCAGATTTGGACTCATCTTTTTTCTTTGGTATTTTTCTTAAACTATAACCAATTGTTGGTTAATCTAACCTTGGTTTGATATGTTTTCTTATAGAACAACGCACTTATATGTATTGTTTAGTTTTGATGTACTGTTGTTTTGAAAAAATAAGTCCCGCCGAGTTTCTTGCTGGACATAATTCTTCTCGGGTCAGAGGTGTAGGGTTAGAACCGGTGTAGTTTGATTTTTTTTTCTCTCTTTTACTTTGACGTGTAAAAGTGCCCTTGTGGCCTACTTACTGAATGAATGTTTGAGTATGGGACTAATACAATATATAGATGTCTATTATCAATATATGTATAGATGTATATATTTTTATATAAGTAACTATTTATTTATTACATTTATAATGAAAAAAATACGTGAGTGTCGTGGAACACTCGGTTGGAACGAAGTTATGTTATTTCATTTTTGACTTTTTTGTAATTTTTGAATTTTTGTCAATTATTTTCTTTTTTGACTTTTTTGACATTTCCACCTTTTTTTGTCTTTTTTAAAAAAATTGTTTTTTCTAACTCATTTCGAATTTTTGACTTTTTTTGCTTTTTAATTTTTTTTTGTTTTTTCACTTTGTCACTTCTCACTTCACTTTATTCTATTTTATTTTATTTCATTTTACATGTTTTTCAATCGTATGGCTTTGTGTTGCGTTTTCGTGATGGTCACGTGACTTTTTTGCGCCTAGCCGCCCATCCGCGAACCGTACGATAAGGAACTTCGTTCCAAAATCTGTGATAATTATGCAATAATATAAGTTTCTTTATGATTAAAACGCTCGTTCCCTTCCCCGGTACAATGAGGAATTTCCGGAAACATTGGGGCACGTTCCCGGGAAAGTTGGGGAACCTTCCTCATCTTTACCGGGAACACGGGGGAATTTGCTTTTGGAAAAGGAATACATTATATATTGTCATGCTAAATATTGTTATTATTCATTTTATAATGGATACCATTCAAATAATTTATGTAGCTATACCCATATTCAACTTTCCCCAGTATTCCCCACGGTGGGGCACGTTCCCGGGCACGTTTCCGGGAAAGTTGGGGAATGGGGAACGTACCCGGGAACGGCCCATCACTAATGCCATTCTATCTGAAGTCATGCGAATTCGTTTATCTGTACCATAGACATATAAAATAAGGAGACGGAATCCCACGAAGATAAAACTGTGATTCCATAATAAGCCGCGGTCTCGTGCACACACTCTCACTTTTGACGTTTGAACCAATCACCGCTCGTCCACGAGTTGTATATGTGTGCGTGTCGCGCGTAAACACGAAGAAATCGGCTTATTATGGAATCACAGTTTTGTCTTTACGGCGCTACGTCTTCTTATTTTATGTCTATGATCTGTACTGTCCATATCTAACCAGTCTCTTACGTTCCTTGTCCATGATATTCTCCTTCTACCACGTCCTCGTTTCCCCTTCAGTTATCAGTTTTAACAAATCGTATTTTGAGTTTCTAAATATATGTCCGAAATATGCTGCTTTCCTTCCTTTAATGGTCGTTATGACTTCCACCTTCTTTTTCATTAAAAAATAATAACATAACTCTTTCGTTACTAACTTTGTCCGCCCACTTTATCTTAAGCATTTTACGATAGAGCCATTTTCAAGAGCCTGTAATTTACGAATCAAAATTTTCCTTAACGTCCAGCTTTCGGAGCCATACATGAGGATTGGAAGAATATAGCATTTCACCATTCGCCATCTTAAGGCTAATTTGATCTTTCTGTTCGTCAACAGTTTTTTCATATTTTGGAAGGCACTCTTGGTAAAATTTGCCTAAAAACATTAAAACCATTAAGTATACAATATCTACTTTAAAGGAACTGAAATAATTAAAACCAAAGCAGACAATATCAACTTTAAAGGAGCTAAAAACGCAATAAAATGAACCAAAACCCATTTGAACCCTGCTTAGTGGACCCATATAAGGACACAAATACATTGTAACTCGTCCGTGCTCGCGGCAATGTTTTGCCGATTCCTTGAAGCAGCCACAGGATGTTCATAACGCGGCTTCCTTGCGAGTGTGCAATATTTACTAAACATTGTTTGTTAGCTTATTTGCGTGTTTTCGATTCGATTAGTCATGCGAAAAATAATTAACGTAAAGTAGCTAAGCGGGTGAGGTGTCAAAATGAACTTGACACTTTATTGTTAAGTGAATAAGAGCGTGTGTAGGTAATTTTGAACACCTCACCCGCTTAGATACTTCTGCTGCCGGCTGTACAGTTACATGCAATAACATCAGGTGTCCTTTAAACCCAAGCAGGACAGGCGTCGGAAATTGCGCATATCTGTAGTACAAAAACCGGCCAAGAGCGTGTCGGGCACGCTCAGTGTAGGGTTCCGTAGTTTTCCGTCGGTCACAGTAAGTGTCCCCACTTAAGAGCTAAGCACGTCATTTTGTAGAAATTATACAGGTACAATAAACACCTGCTTATACGGTTAAATTACAAACTTAGTTCAGAAATTATTTTGTAATTTTTTTTCAAAAACTATTCAACCTATCATGTTCAAAATAATTTTCCTAGAAAGTTTTAATAAAGTTCTCCTTTTGAGATTTTTTTCATATTTTTAAAACTTATGGTTCAAAAGTTACAGGGGGGGGGACACATATTTTTTTACTTCTGGAGCGATTACTTCCGAAAATATTTGCATTATCAAAAAATGATTTTACTAAACCCCTATTCATTTTTAAATACCTATCCAACAATATATCACACGTTAGGGTTGAAATGAAAAAAAAATCACTCCCCACTTTACGTATAGGGGAGGTACCCTAATAAAATATTTTTTTCTACTGTTTATTTTACGACTTTGTTGGCGTGATTGATATACATATTAGTACCAAATTTCAGCTTTCTAGTGCTAACGGTCACTGAGATTATCCGCGGACGGACGGACGGACGGACAGACATGGCGAAACTATAAGGGTTCCTAGTTGACTACGGAACCCTAAAAATGATGTTTGGTGTGAGTCTACAGAATGTCAGTGTGGCCATCCAGATCAGACGGTACACCACATAGCCTTTGAATGTCCCATCACTAGGTTTAATAGACGGAGACGACGTGACTGACGTGGCGTCAAATATTACACAATAATGAGAGCGACGAAACCCCTCTCGTTAGTTATGCTATAGTATGCTTATTTCTAGATCCGGACATCTGGCAGCTGTAAAGTGGTGGAGGTCAAATAATGCAAACCATTTTAAGAATACAAATCCTAGAGTTCTGGTTTAGATGCAGTATTACGAGTATGAGAAATTATATGAATAATTAGATTATATCATCGCCAAAACTTTCTGATGGGGGAAGGTAGTCCAAAACAACGTATAATGTAATTCATAGTTTGCCGCCTACTGTTTCTGTTTCCGAAATAATAAGCAATGTTTTTTATTTTTATGTTAAAGTATAGGCCCCGTCCTCTATAAATAAGATAACTTCGGCAGTTTTTACCTATTATGGTATTACTTTTTTCCAAGAAAAGAAAATTTGCTAGGATACTACAGAAATTGGCGATATTTTATTGGCCACACTCAGTCTAGACTGGTGGGATGTGGTGATGAGAAGAATCCGGCACTAGGCGGAAACGATAGTCTCAAAATCTTGGCCTTACTTGCATGCTATGTTGTGGTGATAGATAGGCCATACTCGAATTTTTGGTCCATTTCTGACAAGTGATGAATGTATTTATGTATGTAAACACTTTATTTTAGATAAAAAGTAACAATACAAACATGATAACGGCCTCCTAGCCTAGTCGGTAGTGACTCTGCCTACGAAGGAGGAGGTCCCGGGTTCGAATCCTGGTCAGGGCATTTATTTGTGTGTTTATCACAGATATTTGTTCCTGAGTTATGGATGTTTTCTATGTATTTAAGTATTTATCCATATTTATATATTATATATATCGTCGTCTAGTACCCATAACACAAGCCTTATTGAGCTTACCGTGGGCCTAGGTCGATTTGTGTAAGATTGTCCTATAATATTATTTACGTCACCACCTGGCCATAATGTGAGTTTTACCGCTCGCTACGCTTACGGTAAAACTCGCATTATGGCCAGGTGGGGACGTAAAATTGTGTACTCACCACGGGCAGTAAAAAAGAAAGCCCTCTATCGCATATTTACAACCCTCGCCTGCGGCTCGGGTCCCAAATACCTGCGATTTCGGGCTTTCTTTTTTTTACAGCCCTAGGTAAGTAATGTACTATTATTATATTATTTTCACACCATCTGCTCTACAATGCCAAATTATATATCATGCAAACCTGACCGAAAGCAAATCATTATAGCCCTTGGCTTTAGCCGGGTTATAATGTTGTACTAAATCTCATTATAACCCGCTGGTTAATAATGTGATTTCACTTCCCATAGTTCTTATTGTTATGTACTTAAAGTCTAATTTCGTAAAGTCCGCACGGTGCACGGACCCGCGCCGCCGCGTCGAACTGATTTGAAAATCGATTTTTTTTGGGAAATCGTGCTGGCCACCTCAATTTTAAATAGGTACCATCGGGTTCAAAATTGCATGGTCAATTTATCAATGAATTCATTCATAAATTGGCCATGCAATTCTGAACCCGATAGTACCTAAAACAAATGCCGCGAGTATCATAAGACGCTGCAGTATACGGAGTAAAACTAGAAGATAAAATTCGAATAAAATTGACTAAATAGATTGTTATTAAATCAAATACAAATATTGAAAACATTGAAAAAATAATCAACCCACTAGGACGTGAACCTGCATCGATACGCCTTGCCGGGGCTCGATCGCTTTACCAATTAAGCTATGGGTCAAAGTCAAGTTACTAAGTTGACGAAATTTTCAATGCCTACAATCATCTTTTTGCATTTATTTTGATCTACTTCGGCTTTACAGCAGCCGTAAGCGACATCTCATAACATAACCCCCTCGCTGCGCTCGGGAGTAAAGTCTGGAGTCCTTCGTTACGTTCAGGATTCAATATCACGCCCGTGACATAAAACAGTGCTTTATCCCCTTGGTGTACAATCTACTATTATTATGATGAAAGAAAAATAAACAAAGTACAAAGGCGAACATATCCCTGTAAGCGATCTCTTCCAATTAACCTTTGAGCCATTAGTATTAGTGTATTTAGTTACTAGTCACTACTGCTTACTATTAGGCGGGCCGTATGCTTATTATTACTTTATTTTTAAAAACATTCAAATTGTACAGGTATAGTTTATCCGTAGGCTTAAGGACAAATGGTCTATACTAAAAGTGTGGCGCATTTATCCTTAAGCCGCCGGACAAACTATACTAAGGTTTCTTTATCAGTACCAAACATATAAGTAAGTACACACACACAGATATTGTGGTGCAAATATGTAAATTAAGTTCAGTAAACACTACCATAAAATAACCATCATATATGAGGTTCAAGAAGCCATTGCTCAAAATGTATCCATGTAGTGTGGCTAGCACCTAAAATCTACCTAAAACTGAACGAGAGAATCACTTTGCCGGCTGTCTGCGCACGCGTCCATTAAAAGTTGGCTTCGTTCCAGGGAAAAAAATAATTAGAGAAAATGTAGGTGACGGGGTCATTCACCTCCAGCCACATGATACGGTCATAGCTAGAGTGCAAGGATCTTGGTCATGACCCTATTTGGAATAAGGAGTTAAATCGTAGGGATGCATTTGTAATAAAAAGGGATGTTGTGTTTTTCGAGCGTATGTTATGTTAGTCTAATGCTTTGGCCCGTCGTACGGCTAACACCTCTCAGTGGTGAGAGTGACATTTACTACATTCTTGGGTTTTCTTGGTTGATCTTAATTTGTACTCCTTCAATCTATCAGTTTTAAGTCGTTTAAAACGACTGTTAATGGGTTATCTACATCATGTTGCCCAAAACTGACTGTAGTTGTTGCGTAACTTATACGATAGCCGACCTACTAAAATGTAGTCATCATGTAGTCATACTGCAAATTTAAAAAGTTGTAATGAAAGTCCCTTTTTTTTTTGCAAACGCTTTTTACAAAAGTAAAACGTTCTGTGGTAGGATACACCAATATTCCTGATCCATCAGTATTAGTTTAACAAGTAAATGTAAACAACATACGTTTGAGTTTACGCGTTACCGCAACCTTTCGATCGATAGCGAAAATTCCGAGAACCTTCACCAGGATAAAAACCAAAATTGCGTTTGGTTTGAGTTTCTTTAAATATGTAAGCTAAGAGCTGTCTTAATCTCGATGACGGCTGAATAAGTGGAATAGGCAGGAAATGATAAATCCTAGCTAAGACTATGATGGCGGCTACATTATTCTCGGAAATTTAATGTCGATAATAATCCCGACAAGTCTAAAATACACATATTTCAAATATTATCTTGCTTTTGTAGGATAAAATAGACTTTCCACCGAAAATAATCATAATCCATAGGTTAAGCTTTTAAATAAGCAAGTGATGAATGGCTAACACCGATCAAATAATACTAGGGATTAGAGTGTCTCTTATATTGTGATTTTGAGAAATTAACAATGCATTACCCCTAAATATATTTTGATTAACTCAAAATACTGCACAAAAAAAAACAGGCCATTCCTGTAACTCGTGCCCGACTTTTATCCGATTTTTCCTGGATTCTCCCATACAAAGTGACCAAAAAAAAAAATTTTATTTTATTTTTATTTCTATGTCATCAGTGCACCCTACTCTTGTATGAACCTTTTTTGTGATAAAAATCTTGCTGTGAACCAAAAAACGATGAAAAACTAGCACCTTATCTTCTGCCCAAATTTTTTCATAGTAATTTGTATGGGGAAATTACGATGCAAGTCAGCACGGATTAGAGTTACAGGAATGGCCTGATTTTTTTTGTAGAGTATTTTGGGGTAAAACAAATACATTTAGGGGGTATGCGTTATTCATTTCTCAAAATCGCAATATAAGGGACACCCTAATTCCTAGTATTATTTGATCGGTGTTAGCCATTCATCACTTGCTTCATATTAATAATATAAATTTAACGATTTATCACATCAACACCGTTAAATAATAAAGCACGTATATTTTTAGACTCTAATATGTTTTGAAATAAAACGTGTTCTACAAGCTGAATTGAAATAAAAACATCTCGCAGCAAATTATTAAATATCATTTGAAATTACACTTGTAACCGATGAAGAGGTATTCAAATCTACATTAGTGTCATTTACATTTGCATTTAAAGTGGCATTATCACTTGATATTATAATAGTTTCACCAGAAGCCAGATCCTTCTGCAATTTCTTCAACTTCTTTTTAAATCGTTTGTCTAAATCCTTGATATTAGCCCCACTTAGCATTCTCCTGATGAGTTTTTTCATCTCTACGACTTCTTTCTCATTTGTGTCTATTTTCATTTTATTTTTTTTCTTTGTAGGTTTATCGAGTACTGTTGCATTGTTTGCTTCTAAATATTTAGCAGCTTCATCAGTGACGTTTCCGAATGCACAGTTTCTTACATAATTCACAAGTTCGAAGGCTTCGTCTTCGACTGTCTTGATGACCTCTATGAGACAGGCCTCGTGCATGGCGCCATGCGCCAGCACTTTGGTTAGGTCGACTACGCCCTGTAGCATCTGACTGGTCACATCCATCATGGCAGACTTTACCACGCTCGACTGAAATAAAATAAAATGTTATATATATGATTCGCAGCACATTTTAATACCAGATTAATTTGTGCAGTATTTCATCTACTTAATTCATCTTTTATCCGATAATACATCAAAAAAACTAAATCCATTAAAACATTTAGACTGCAAAATGTTCCTGTAAAAATGTACTCAACCACACAAAATACTTATATTTTTTTCATCTGCGGTAGAACAGCAGATGGAAGGAGAAATCTTAAATAATTCATTACACGTCTACACTAAAATGATAACTACTATACGTACTCACAAAAACTTTTTTAGGAAAAAGAAAGCAAAAATTAGAAAAGACAACTTTAATACTATTTCGACTCATGCACGGATGTTAGCACGATCCGTGACAGATCTATCCGTGTGACCTGGATTAGTTTCGCTATTCCACTAACTGTGTGCTTTTTATAATGTTTGTTCTAATATAAAACACATGGTGGTGGGCGGGGCGTATTGCCCGTTAAACTGATAACCATTGGTCCAAGGGGATTCTTGAATGGCGCAAAAAACCAGAGGACGCAACTAGAGAAGGCTCTCAATGAGGTGAACTGACGATCGGATTATGATCACAAGGGATAATTGCACGAGGGCAGCAAACAACCTTCGTGTTCGAGATTTTTGGTCGAGGGAAACCATTATTACGACTTTCATCTATGATGATATTGATGATGATGAAGATTATAAATATAGCAAGCAACAACCTGTTGTACATTAGCTTTCAAATATACATTAATGTCTAGATTCGCTACAAACATAACGTGACGTTAAAATAATGGAGTGTTTCACCCACAAGGTCAGATATATTTTCACCCACACTTTACATTTGGAACAACTAATTTAAATATAGATCTGTCTGAACTAATAGTAGACTCAGTCATAATCAGCAAATACCTTCGTTAGTTTTAGGGAAAGAAATAAGAAAAGCGCGCGTATTGGTGTAAATAATATATCCAATACTGAACAGAAATGCTTTAGTTGGTTATGTTATGAAGTAATCAACACACATACCACACCTTCAACAAATAACTCATGGTTCTCATCACGAAAGATGATTACAGGCTACCAAACGAAACGCACTTGTTAAAAAAATCTTCAAACATGCCCGTCACTCGAGGTGTCAGTTCGTGGCGAAATAAACATATTTCCAAAATATACTCGGCGTTCATGGCGCATAAATTAGAAATCAAAGACCCGAAGAATACACGAATGCTTGTTTACTGAAATTCATAAGTGTGATGGTGAGATTGCGAAATGAACCGAGAGTTATTTATTTTAAAATTCTTATTTCTACACTACGATATGTGCAGTAAAGATTAAAGCAACAAATTTTGAGTGCGAACGGTTGTGTTTGACCTAGTTTAGGATTATGAATAATTCACCATTTTCGATAACAATAGGCATCCTAAATTAATCACCAAACTTACTTATGGCCTGTTTCACATCCTCCAGTTAAAGCATATCTGTCAGATAAATGTTTGCTGTCCTTTTCATTTATATGACTGGAGAAAAGGATAGCAATAATTTTAACTGGCAGATAAGTTTATCTGGAGATTGTGAAACAGGCCCTCATAATATTGTCTTCGGTTGCCGCGATAGTTATTCATGAAATAAAACAACTAAAAACGGATTATATTGCGTGTACTGAGCTTAAATTACACCCCGACGTTTCGAACACTTTACAGCGTTCGTGGTCAACGAGTCGGGGTGGTAACACTGTAAAGTGTTAGAAACGTCGGGATGTAATTTAAGCTCAGTACACGCGATATAATCCGTTTTTAGTTGTTTTATTACTTAGACTCATTTAAATAACAGTCGCGAGTCGCGACTCATACAACGCACAACCGATACAGGTAGAACTTTTTAAATATGGAACATAAAACTTCACTACTGGTGGAACTGTTAATAAGTAACGCGACGACTTTATCTCATTAAAAAAATCAAAGCTAAAACGGGTAAATATATATTCGGGGTCAATAGAAAAAAAAATGTAATGTAAACAATAGTACATTACTTCAGAGGCCGTGAAGTAAGGGATTCAAGGACGAGATTGCGGT
Source organism: Pammene aurita (assembly GCA_947086415.1). NCBI lineage: Eukaryota > Metazoa > Arthropoda > Insecta > Lepidoptera > Tortricidae > Pammene > Pammene aurita. The sequence goes on along the minus strand of OX352291.1, from coordinate 48,280,690 downwards.
AGACGAGATTGCGGATAAAGCGAGTCCTGTAATCCCTGTTCCGGCCAAGGATTGTATAGTGCTTTTCTCAAACAATGTAAGAAAATATTATAATTAAAATAACTACTTTCACAAACACTTATCAAGTAAATAAGTTTAAATTGCCGCCTTTTTTATTTTTTAAACTTGACATTTGAAAAAGCTATTGGAGAACCATGTTTAACCGCTTATAAATTAGTACCATAGATTTTGTTTTTTCTTTTTTAATTTTAATGTCGCAAGTATACTTCCAGAGAGAGATCGTTGGCTGTATGTAATATTTCCTTTGTCAGTCTAACCTTAGTGATTCAACCAAATTTAAAAAGTTAGAGCAGAGGACAAAAATGTACGTTTCATACTTACTCCCTACATTACTTCTTGGCCTAAGGCCTAAGGCCAAGAAGTAATGTTAGGAGCCATAAATGAGCAACTTCATGTCTTCATTTCGTGACATTAACGCATACATTTCGGAGTATATTTGAGAAAACACATTTTTCATTGCTTCGCAATCGGCACTTTTATGGAACAACAATGGTTTCATTGTCAGCTTATACACATAAACTTGTTATTTATATTATTTTTTGGTAAAAATATTTAAATAATTACTTATATTTTAGTGAAAACAAGTTTGTTTAATAATATTTTGTCATCTGTCAAATACTTTTTTGCCTAGAAACGCAGCCATATTTAAGTATTTACCTTATTTTATTTTTCTATTGACGGCGAATAATAGTAGTTTATGTAACTGTTACGTAATAAGGGTCCTTAAAACATTAGTGTGGTTTTATGAAACGAGCCGCAGGCGAGTTTCATAATAAGATCACACGAGTCTTTTAAGGCCTAATTACGTACAGTTGCATACACTGCTTTATCTACACTCATATTATTTATCCTAAATGCCGTATTCCGAAACCTTAGAATGGCCGCCATTGCACCGCCATGGCCAACTCGATTGTGCCGGCGGTCGTGCGGGCACGTGTCGGGCTGTCGGCGGTAGCGCGGGAGGGTGCAGGTGTAAATTATGTTATCAAAACTCATAACACATCAATAGTTGAGCATGTAAAGTTAAAATTACGTTACTGCCACACATAAAAAGCTTATCATAGTAAAATCGGTTGTGGTAATGCTAGCCATTGCCTACCGTTTTTGAACACGTTTTAGAGGACTTACAATGTGAGTGTAGATAAACGTATTATCCGTTCATTTGTAAGCTATCGTGTTAGCGATGACGTGCGATCGTCTCCAAAGGATCGTTTGTGGCTACAAAACAAGAGGTCTAATGACCATATTACGAAATCCCCATTAGGATCGACGAGGACCTTAGTGTTTTGGTACCTTAGATATGACGCATTTGATGACCTTCTTCAAAGAGTCGTGATCGTGGCCGCACACCTGTAGCAGCTCGTTGATCTCCTTCTTATGATCGTGTATCTGAAACCGTAACGCTAAATAACCTTCCACCGCCACGTCAATTAAGTAATAGTCATCAACGCCAAGCAAACATTGTACGTAAAAACCAATGATTAGTTTGTTGTCACAATTTTAAAGCAGTGATGGATACCGGATTTATAAATTATGTATCTCTTACGTTAAGTCAGTTGTCTAAAGTATGACTTACGTTAAGTAAAACCTGCATTAGCATGGCAAAGTCTACTGTACCTGAGCTTCTCCATCAGCCAGTATTCGTCTTGTTACTTTATAGCTGTATTTTATAAAAAAAAACCGGCCAAGAGCGTGTCGGGCCACGCTAGTAGTGTAGGGTTCCGTAGTTTTCCGTCCGTCACAGTAAGTGTTCCCACTTAAGAGTTTTTGAAAGCACGTCATTTCATTGTGATTTTGTAGAAATTACAGGTACAATAAACACCTGCTTATACGGTTAAATTACAAACTTAGGTCAGAAATTATTTTGTAATTTTTTTTTCAAAAACTATTCAACCTATCAAGTTCAAAATAATTCTAGTATTCAAAATAAGTTCTACTTTTGATTTTTTTTTATATTTTTAAAACTTATGGTTCAAAAGTTAGAGGGGGGGGCACACATTTTTTTTACTTCTGGAGCGTTTATTTCCGAAAATATTTACATTACCAAAAAATTATTTCAGTAAACCCCTATTTATTTTTAAATACCTATCCAACAATATATCACACGTTAGAGTTGAAATGAAAAAAAAAACGGGTGGCACTCCGGGAGTGCCGGCAGAAGTGAAAACTTGAATATTAACTTTGTGCATTTTTGATATTTTGGAATGGTTGGGGAATAAATTTGCACGAATTGCTTTAATTATCAGTATAAAAATTTTATGTGGTAAAATACAATATTCATTTATTGCGCGCTATCGTACACAAACATGACAATTTATATTACGTTAAAAATTTAACACTTCAGAACTATTACAATTATTTAACATTAAAAAGTTTATCTCTCAGAAATATCAACTTCCATCCATAATTTCAACGACTCTTACACCATCATCATTACTAGAACCATCATCGCCAGTCTCTAAAACTGATACGATAGGTTTATGGTAGCTGAAATAAGAAACGAACAATTTTGATTTTAACCTATTTAAATGTCTAATCAATACCGCATCAATAGTAGTTTTGTATTTCGTAGTGCTAAGATTACGATTTCGAACGAAACAGCAGGCGCAGGCATACATTTTCGCCGCGCGGTAGAAAGAGAGGGGAATACTTCCTCTCCTACGCCGCGCCGGCGGTCTATTGGCTTCAATGACGTTGTAAACATTTTTCGATCAGGTCACGTGTCCGTCTTACGAATTTTCATGAATTTTATGTTATTTACATTTATTTTTAATAAAAATATAAATTTTTACTTAAAGCCTGACCAGAAATATATGATCATGCGCCATGTTGCGGAATTTCATTGGAACTAATTTCTTGCACTGGCAATTATTTTACTGACAGAATGGTATGCATGTGTGAGTGCATGTGATAGGCTGTCAGTGTCATTCATCATATCAGCCGAAAGACGTCCACTGCTGGACATAGGCCTCCCCCAAAGAGTGCCACAATGACCGGTCCTGCGCCACCCGCATCCAGCGGACTCCCGCGACCTTCACCAGGTCATCAGTCCACCTTGCGGGGGGTCTACCCACGCTGCGCCTTCCGGTTCGTGGTCGCCACTCGAGAACCTTTCCACCCCAACGGCCATCGGTTCTACGAGCAATGTGCCCCGCCCACTGCCACTTTAGTTTAGCGATTCGGAGGGCTATATCGGTTACTTCGGTTCTGCTGCGGATGGCCTCATTTCTGATGCGATCACGCAGAGAGACTTCAACCATAGCCCTCTCCATTGCCCTTTGGGTGACTTTGAGCTTTCTTATGAGGCCCATTGTAAGCGACCACGTTTCAGTACCATATGTCATCACTGGCAACACACACGGGTCAAAGACTTTCGTCTTGAGACACTGCGGAATATTGGACAAAAAGATGTGCCGTAGCTTCCCGAACGCTGCCCAACCGAGTCGGATTCGTCGATTGACCTCTTTCTCGAAGTTGGATCTACCTAACTGGACAGTATGTCCTAAGTATATATAATCGTCCACAACTTCGAGTGTAAAGTCTCCGATTGTAACGGGAGTTTGTTCTACATGGGTATTTGACATGATCTTCGTCTTATCCATGTTCATCTTTAGACCAACTCGCTCGGAGGCTTTACTGAGGTCATCGAGCATCGTACTAAAATCCTCCTTGGTCTCATCCAAGACTACTATGTCGTCAGCAAACCTGTACCTGTACTCGCAGTTTATGTTGATGCCTAGCCTTTTCCAGTCCAGAGTCTCGAAAACATCCTCCAGTGCAGCGGTAAACAGTTTAGGAGAAATGACATCTCCTTGCCTGACTCCCCGCTTCAACGGAATAGGCTTCGAGTTCTGGTCTTGGAGTCGGACTGATATAGTGGCGTTCTCGTACAAACACTTCAGCACTTCGATATAGCGATAGTCCACTTGGCACCTCTGGAGAGATTGTAGTACTGCCCAGGTTTCGATCGAGTCGAAGGCTTTCTCGTAGTCCACGAACGCTAAGCAGAGGGGCATGTTATACTCCTCAGTCTTCTGTATAACCTGACGGAGCGTATGGATGTGGTCTACGGTACTAAAGCCTCTTCGGAAACCGGCTTGTTCGGGAGGCTGGAAGTCATCTAGCCTGCGTGCGAGACGGTTCGTAATGACCAGAGCTCGGATTTTTCACGGCAAAACAAAACACTAGCGTAATTTAGCCAGTGCTTGAAATATTATTTTATCGACACCTATCGAGTCTTACTAGAGTATATGACAGGTATTGCCTCAGTACATTTTTTCTTTTTTTATTCGATGGTACACCTATCAATGTGAATGTCAAAATTCAAAAAATAACAAACGTGCGAAAATTTCGAAAAACAGGAGACTTACTAGAGCTCAAAATCAATATTTTTGACCAGTCTAAGGTGACCTACTGGGGGTTAGAAGGTTGTGCATTAATTACCGGACATCCTGTATAAGTAATAAAATAACTTTTCATTTTAGCTTTGCCATAGTCGAGCAACAAAGAGGTAGGTCTGCATGTACAACTTAGAACGAAGTAACTATACCACCTCATTTAAAATGATAGAAACGACTGCAAATTTCATCTCACATGTGACATGACATATGACATTCACACTTTAACTGTCATTTCATTACGTATAAAACGTAAATTGCATCTAGGTATTATTTATTTCGCAACGCATTGAATCCGACGTGTTGGATATACGTATAATAACTTAATATTGCAAGGTATCAATTAATACAAAAATGAGTAATGTACAAGATCGGATCAAAACGTGGATTGAAAATCACCCTGAGTTAGTCTATAATGAAGTGACCTCCACTATATACTGCTCTATGTGCGATATGCATCTAAAACTGAAGAAATGCAATATTGAGAATCATGTGAAAAGCAACCGCCACAATTACCGTTCGGGGCAACCAAATAGGAAACATCAATTTTATTTCGATTTAATTATTTTTCTTATTTCATGCAACATACCATGGGCAACAGTCAACAACAATAATTTTCGTCATTTTTTTAACAAATATTTATGTTGCGACTGCTCTATGACTTCTTTACCGGACGAATCGACCCTGCGAAAAATTTATTTAAATCTCGTGTACAAAATAACTATACAGGGTATAAGAGAGGTAAACAAAACCAATTATTTGTGGATATCTATAGACGAAACACCAGATTTCATGGGAAAATGTGTGACAAACGTGGTGATTCGGTCTTTGCAAAAAAATTGTTCTAAGCAATTTTATCTTTTGGGGTCAAAGGTTTTAGAGAAGGTAAATGGGGAAACAATAGCAAACCTAATAATAAACCAATTAAAATTTTGTTTCAAAATTCTTTCAATGACAACGTAAACAATTTGCTTTTACTTTGCACATATAGTGCCGCATATATGCTTAAAGCCGGTCGTATTTTAAAAGCAACGTTTCCTCGTATGAAACACATTACGTGTTTAGCTCATGGTCTGCACCGGGTTGCCGAAGAAGTGCGAGATAATTTCAAAGGTGTGGATGCGTTGATATCGAATGTCAAAAAGATATTCCTAAAATCTCCAGAGCGTGTACGCCTTTTTAAGGCAAAATATCCGTCCATTCCCCTACCTCCCGAGCCAATTATCACCAGATGGGGAACTTGGATATCTGCTGCGGTATATTACGCTCAATACTATGAGCAAATACGTGATGTCGTCTCCATACTTGCTAATGACTCGGCAGCTATAAGAGCTGCAAAAAAATGTTTTCAAACACGCAAACTACGACCGGAGTTAAATTTCATTCGCGACAACTACGAAGTAATAGCCTCTTCAATAGAACAATTGCAATGTTCGACTTTATCCATTGCGGAATCCTTCCTCATTCTGGATACTGTTCGTTGCTACGTAAACTGGAGTAAACTTTTACCAGTGATACGTAAATTTGAAGCCGTGCTCGAACGAAATCCTGATTACGAAATTTTAAGAGACATATCTGAAAATATTACCCGAACTGATAATGAATTCTATAAATTTGCTCCCTTGACGTCAACTGAAGTTGAACGTACATTTAGTGTACATAAATGGATTTATAGTGATAAACGCAACTGTTTACTCCCAGAGAATGTTGAAAAGATAATGATCATCTACTCCTATCACTATTACCCAAATAAAATGTCTTGTGCTGCTGTGTGTACTGACGTAGATTTTGAAGAAGAAATTGCGTCTGTTTCTAATATATAGTAACTTTATACAAATGTGTTTATTAGTTTTATTACATATTAATTTTATTTGGTGACTTTTATTTCTTCTAGTTCTGAATTATCGATATCGATAAAATAATATTTCAAGCACTGGCTAAATTACGCTAGTGTTTTGTTTTGCCGTGAAAAATCCGAGCTCTGGTAATGACTCTTGAAAACAGCTTATAGACATGGCTCAGAAGTGAAATGGGTCGGTAGTTCTTCAGTAACGCGTTATCACCCTTTTTGAAGAACAATACCACCACACCTCTGTTCCATGCCTTAGGCGTTCTCCCTTCTAGTAAAACGGAGTCGAACAACTTCTGAAGGGCCATAAGGACCGGTTTACCACCCGCCTTCAGAAGTTCGGCTGTAATTCCGTCTTCACCAGGTGCCTTATTGTTTTTGAGCTGTTTAAGAGCCATTCTAATCTCGTACAGGCTGATGTCCGGGATGTCTTCGGTATAATGTCGGGTCAGTCTAGCTCTAGTGTCTTCCGCCAGTTGAACTTCAGGTCTGCTAGTTGATTTGTATAGCTGTCCATAAAAGTCCTCTATCTCCCTCAGAAGCTGGGGTCTGGATGAAACAATTCTACCATCCTGTTTTTAATTTGGCGAGCTGGCTCTGCCCAATAGACAAATCTCTTGAGAAAACTTTAGAGCCCTTATTCTGCTCAATGGCCTCTTCAATACGATTTGTATTGAATTGGCGCAAATCACGGGTAAGGGACTTAGAGATCCGTTTATTGAGCTGCCGGTATAATGACGCATCTGCTGAGGATTGCAGAACCATTTCTCTCCTTTCCTCGATGAGTTTCTGAGTGGAGTCAGAGAGCCTTTCCGTTCTGTTGCTCCGCTGCGCCTTAAAAAACTTAGACCCAGTACTATGGACAGCTTCCACAAACCCGTCGTTGAATTCGTCCACATCGCCGCCTAGACAATCGAAACGGTTTTGGAGTTCCAGCTGGAAGCTCTCAGGGTTTTGGATTTGAAGTGCTGCTGGACGGAGCGTAGACCTCATCAGTCGGGAGCGCTCTAGCTTAACACATATATTCAATGTGCCTCTCACCAGACGGTGATCACTTCCGGTTTTAACCGTATTGATCACAGAGACATCATTGAATATATGCTTCTTCGTCGACATGATGAAGTCAATCTCGTTTTTAGTTGCACCGTCGGGACTCATCCAGGTCCACTTCCTGTGCTCACGTTTCTTGAAGAAGGAGTTCATCATCTAGAGTCCCTCCTTCTCCAAGAAGCCAACCAGTAGTTGGCCCCGGTGGTTCCGACTTCCAAATCCAAATTGCCCCACTCTCAGCCTGTCAGTGTCATTGTCGCGGTTTATTTGAATTACAGTAAAGTGTTGAATATTAAATAATACAACACAAAAATATCCCAAAAATATTCATAGTCAAGAGCGAAACATTGTAAATAGTATATGAAATAAACAGCTGTAAATAATACGCTCGGGAAATGGAACTATTTCGCTGTGAAACATTTTCAAATTAACATCAGTGCTGACAGGTAAACAAATCAAGATGTCACTATACCATTGAGAAATAATACGCTCTATGGCTATACTGAACTGTTGCCATATAAATGAGAATAGTAGCGCCCTCTTGACAATAATCATATATTTCTGGTCAGGCTTTACCTATATTTCAGTGAAAAGAAAACTAGTTTATGTAAGAATACATTTTGTCGTGTGTCAAATGTTTTCTTGTCTTGTCAGTCAGCCGGGTTTTCTTAATTTATTTACTTTCGTCCTCCTTTTGACCAACTAACCTGTCAAATATGCCGGACGTAAACATAGTTCACAATTTCCGAACGCACCCCTCACTGTCAAGTTGTCAACCACTAAAATATGTTAATAATAATATGTAATATGGCCCACTAGTTGTCATTAAATTAACCCTTTTAAATGCAAAATACGCGACAATCCGAATTTTGCCTATATATGTCTTCAATTCAAAACTGTTATTTTTTTACGCTTTTTCATTTGAGTATAATTTCAATCGGGTCTACCGTACCCCTCGACGGAATTATTAATATAGATTTATTCGATCAGGTCACGTGTCCGTCTTACGAATTTTCAACCTGACCAGTGTTGCTAACTCCGCATTTCAATCAGTGCTAACTAAAACTATACTGAAAAAAGTGCTAAAATAGTGCTAAAACTTAAAAAAATATGCTAAAAAAAGTGCTAAATAAAAAAAGTTATCCATTCGAATGTGTTTATTATATCTTCCAATGAAGCGAGTCATATACGAGTAATATCGATTGAACTTCACTTGCGAAGCTCGGTTGATCTTATTTAATTTAATAGTACTACGTACAGAAAGCTAACTTCCCCACAAAATCAATGTTTGACAGCATTTTCACAGATGAACGATAACACATGACGTCTCCATACAATTTTGCCTTTCGACTTCTAGGGTTGACAAGTACGCGATTAATTTGATTGCTAGATCTGCCCCAATCTACCTAGACACCGCCCCTTATATTATGCTCTCTATCGGACCGTTTTTTCTAGTCACCTATTAACGACTGTTTTGCTCGGTAATTAGGTTCAACTGTGGTTAGGGAAATAGAGCAAAAGTAATGTCCGGTTCTCTACTGGTCCGTGTGTACAACTCCACAAAGTGACAGCTACGGCCTTGGTTAGTGATCGGATACTTTTCGAGGTTGTCAAAATCTCCTTCGTTTATTTGCAGATAAGATAAAATATTTAAGTAGTTTATAGTAGTAGTTTTGTTTGTACTAAAATTACAGTTAAGTTGGGCAATGAGGTAATATATCAGACATTGATTTAGTTTTGTATTAAAACTACTGATAGCTTAGGTAGATTGAGGCAGATTGGAGCAGGTCTAGCAATCAAACTAATTCCATACTTGACAACCCTATAAAGTCGAGGGCAAAATTGTATGAAGACCGCATGTGTCACCGTTCATATTTCAAAGTTCTGTCAAACTCTGATTTTATAGGGAAGATAAGCATCTTTATGTAATACTATTATATTATTCTGTGCTACTACTACTGACAATTTTGGTTTGACAGACTACAAATAAAATTTATCAACTTTTGGAAAATTATTTTTTATATAATTGCAATTTCCAAAAAGTGCTAAAAATAGTGCTAAGTGCTAAATGCAAAAAATTAGGGCTATGTCAGTCTAAATAGTGCTAAATTTAGCCCCAAAAGTGCTAAATTGGCAACACTGAACCTGTCGAATCTGTCGGTCACGTGACCCTGTCGCGAATTTAACATTTTTTCCCCATCACAAAAAGTGCACAGCGCCGCTAAAGAAGTTTTCACTTCAAAATCACTCCCCTCTTTATATTATGGGGACCTCCCCCATAAAAAACCCTAATAAAAAAAAATTTCTACTTTTTATTTTACCACTTTGTCGGCGTGATTGATATACATAGTTAGTACCAAATTTCAGCTTTCTAGTGCTAACGGTCACTGAGATTATCCGCGGACGGATGGACGGACGAACAGACATGGCGAAACTATAAGGGTTCCTAGTTGACTACGGAACCCTAAAAACAGTGACACATTTAGTATACTCACGGGTTGCAAACGCGTCTTGATCATGTTCTTCATAGCTATAACAGAACTAACGGCCTGTGTAGGGTTATGCCCGATCAGAGCGTACCCGCACACCACCATTTGATGCATGGCCTTCTCGGCTAGCTCGGTGGTCTGGTTCTCGCGTTTTTTGAGGCAGGTGTCAAGCTGCAAAGTAATGGGGAAGTAAATACGACGAAGGAATACCAATATTCAGTATCTACATAGGTGCCGCGAAGGATTACGGGATCAACGTTATTATGTGCATAGATTTCCGTAGTATTAGTTTGGTCCACGACCAAGACCATGACAACAATATGTATTTATTTTTTTATTGTAATTATATTTACAACTTACAGCTAGCACCATAGCGTCACAAACTCAGTATATATAACTAATTAAATAACATGTTTTTTTCTCTCAAACATTCTCCTGCACTCATCCATCAAACTTGCCATCCCTGAGTCGAACAAATCTCACTGAGGAGCCGCGCAAGCATGGAGTTTAGCACTTGAAGTGGGTACCGTAGCGGCGAGTAGCGGTAGAGGCCGGTGCGCGCGTCCGCAATCTGTTTCGCGAGTCGGGCACGAATATGTAGACCTCACGCCATACTACGGAATCAGTAGATCAAGAGTAGGTTGTAGACAACCCTACCTCATTGAGTAGCAGAATTCGGCTTATTTAGGTTGCCCTAAATAAGCCGAACGGTGAAAAGTTATGTATTCTAGTACTTGGTAGCCTGAGCTATACTTGGAGCATTTTGTACAGTCAGAAAAATATCATTATAAAATCTACGTCATTGTAGAACAAATTGAACCTCATAGTTACCATTCGAAAGTACTAATCAACCCGATAATAACAAAAAAATGGTAGCAGACCTTAAACCTGGAGCTTTTTTATTCAGCCATGTTTTGAGTTTTCAGGTGAAAATCGACTAATGCACGCCGTGCAAATGAGTTCACGGGATGATTTAAATGCAGTTTTACGCGGGTCATCATAAGACTCGTAACATAAGACACTACTTATCAACAAGTGGCAAAAAATACAAGTTTGCATTGCCCAAAACTGGTAACTTCATGATTCTACCTTATTAAAAATATTGAATTAATTAACCATGTAGAATATAAAACTTGTAGACTGAGAGATAGCCACGTCAGATATGACACAATAATGAGAGCGATGAAACCTTTCTCGTTAGTTTGCTATACTGTGCTTATTTCTAAATCCGGACATCTCACAGCTGTAAAGTAGTGGAGGTCAAAGAATGCAAACCACTTTAAGAATACAAATCCTAGAGTTCTGGTTTTGATACGATATTATGAAAAATTATATAAATATTTAGATTACATCATGGCCAAAACTTTCTGATGGAGAAAAGCAGTCCAAAACGACGTATAATGTAATTCATAGTTTGTTGTTTCTTTCACTAATAATGTAATTCATAGTAATGTAATTCATAGTAATGTAATTCATAGTTCATAATGTAATTCATAGTAATGTAATTCATGTAATTCATAGTTTGTTGTTTCATTCACTGTTTCTGTTTCCGAAATAATACGCAATGTTATTTGTTCTAATGTTAAAATATAGGCCCCGTCCTCTATAAATAAGACAACTTCGGCAGTTCTGACCTATTTAGGTATTACTTTCTTCCAACTTAAAAATTTTGCTAGTCTGTCACTCTGACTTCCACCCATTAATGGCTGCCAGATGTCGGGATCTAGCAATAAGGAAGGTATAGCAATCTAACCAGAAGGGGTTTTATTGCTCTCATTATTGTGTCATATCTGACGTGGCCAGCTCTTAGTCCATTAAATTTTGCCATTCGAAAGAACGCATTTACTTTTAAAGAAAAAAAATCTTAAAATGTTAGGTTTGCGGATTGCTATCACTTTTTTTCGGAACTTCTTTATGAGCACTACCGAATGGAATGGGCCACGTGGCCACTTGCTGTGAATCTTCATTCATTCATTCTTTTTTCATTTCATTTCATTCAAAAACTACTTCTAGTTTTTGACAAAAAATAGGGTCATATTTTGCTGACTATACAAATGCTCCAACTTTAACTCAGGCTACCAGGTACTAAATAAAATACATAACATTTTACCGTGCATTGCCCTATATAAGCCCCATTCTGCTACTCGATGAGGTAGAGTTGCCTACGGCCTACTCGTGATCTACAGGAGCATTGAAGCAAAGGATCTTAAAATGATGCTATGATTTTGTAACCTCCGTGCCGGTAGACTTCCTGATGTCCTCCAACTGTGACTGAAGGTTGGAGAGTCGCTCCAAGATGTGGGTGGTGCCGTTCTGCAGAAGCATCTGTATTTTCACTAGCACCGAGTTTATTGAACTGCAGAAACGTTTGAGTAGTTATTATTGGAGACCACCGTTATTGTTTAATTAGAATAATTACAATTTTATTTTTACAACACGTAAAACAAGTTTTTATAGTAGGTATATTTTGCGTCATTACATCCTTTTACAAAAAGCCGGCGAAGTGCGTGTCGGACCACGCATTATGGAGGGCTCCGTACCTTCTATGGAATAAGAACTAAACTAATACCAAAAGGTCGTATCTGATGCCTATGGAAGAAGTTTTTTTTTGGAGATAACTCGAAAATGGCTGAACCGATAATGTTCAAAACAATTTTCGTAGAAAGTAGGTGATAAAGCGCATCTTCTCAGTTTTTTTAATATATTTTGGACTTACGGTTCAAAATTTACAGGGGATTTAAGTTACACACAATTTTTCTGACTTTCGAAGTGATTATTTCTGAAAATATTCACTTAATCACAAAATGTTCGATTGATGTGCAACATGTTGTTTTTTTTTTTTTAATTTATTTAGGTACATGTATGGAGCGCCCCCCCTTTTATATTTATTTTTTTCTGCAATTTAACTACATAACTAAAATTTAACTGTCTAAATTTCATTAAGATACGTCTTATAGTTTCCGAGTAAAATGGCTGTGACATACGGATGGACGGAAGGGCATGACGAAACTATAAGGGTTCCTAGTTGACTATGGAACACTAAAAAACTACCATTTCTAAGAAACCTACTTCTCAAGGTCCGCGAGAAACTTATTCTCGATGCTCAGTGCCAGGTCCTTGCTCAGTTTGCTGGTGATTTCATCTTCTATCACCCTGTCCAGCTCAGGGTGCATTTCATTCCCCTCCGTTGTCGCATCGTCACTGTAAGCTGTGGATATCTGTTGGACGTTATCGCTATAAGTATACACAAACTTGCCAGAGTTTAGTGACGTTTTACCACGACGGTGGCAAACAAGCATACGGCCCGCCTGATGGTAAGCAGTAACCGTAGCCTAAAGACACCTGACTTCTACTGCTAACTGTATCTTCTGCAGTAAAAAAGTCACGTACCTACTTAATTGTTCTCCTGAGTGCTGAATATATCCAGGATAGTTTTTTGCAATCAGTAAAATAATTCAGTATTGAACGTTAGTCCAATCTTGTAATATGTACGAGGGTTGCTACTTATATATCCGGAAACAAAAAAACAAACAAACGTACACGGCTGAAAATGGTTTTATTGTTTTTCAAAGTATTCCCCTTGATGATCTATGCACTTTTGCATTCGCGTGAACCAATTTTTAAAGCACTTCTGCCACTCCGCCTGAGGTACCTCCATAACGTGTTGTTTGAATGCGTCGACAGCATCTTCAGCGGTCGAAAATCGTTGACCGCGTAATTTATTCTTTATATTTGGAAATAAATAAAAATCGTTGGGTGCCAAGTCAGGGCTGTACGGCGGATGACCCGTTAATTCCACATTTTGACCCTCCAAAAATAGAGTTGTTTCGCGTGACGTATGACAGCTGGCATTGTCATGATGAAGAATGATTCTTCGTCGCTGGTTAGTTTTACGAATTTGTTCAAATACTTCCGGTAAGCAAATGGTCGTGTACCACTCTGAATTAACCGTTCTACGGTTTTCTAGTGGCACTGTAGCTACATGGCCATTAATACCGAAGAAGCAGGCCACCATTTGTTTCAATGTACTTTTTGCACGAGTAACTTTCGTAGGGTTCGGCTCATTTTGAAACACCCATACCGTTGATTGTTGCTTCGTTTCGGGATCGTATGCATAGATCCAGGATTCGTCACCTGTATAGATGTTATAAACGGCTTTTGAGTCACCACGGTTATATTTTTTTAACATTTTATTGCACCATTCGACGCGAGCATCTTTTTGCTCTTTTGTTAAGTTGTGGGGTATCCAACGCGAACAAATTTTTTTTACAGCCAAATAATTATGTAATATGCTATTAATGCTGGTCATAGAAATACCCAGAGTCGCCTCTATCTCGCGGTACGTAACATGTCGGTCGTCCATTATAAGTTTTCGCACAGCCTCGATATTTTGTTGTACAACGACCGATTTCGGGCGACCTGCCTTAACTTCGTCCGTAAGCATACTACGTCCACGATTGAACTCACTAAACCAGTGATACACAGTAGTTTTAGATGGGGCTTCATCACCAAAAGTTGAAGTTAGTTGATCTATGCACTGTTGTTGCGTTAAACCACGCCGAAAATCATAATAAATCATAGCACGAATATTTTCACGAGTGAGTTCCATTCTTGCTGCGAGATGACATTTAAAACCCGTCAAAAACAAAACACGAGCGTTAATAAGAAAGAAAAAATATACCGGCCAGTACTTAAAAAAGTTCAAATTTTACCATGGAGGTCAAATATGCTATTTAAGAAGATTGTAATCCCGGTTTCCGGATATATAAATAGCAGCCCTTGTATGTTTCTGTGTATGAGTATAATAAAGTAAAATACATAAACAATACATTAAAAACACAATATATTTCAAACATAACTCCAACACACAAAAAATAATCAACCAATATTGAAGTTGTGTTGGAGTTGCGTCGGAATAATTTTCAAATTATATATTTCTGATTCACACGTTTAGGCGCTAGCTAAATTGCGTAGTTAATGCATTGGAGTTGTACTCGTATTGAAGTTGGATCGTGTCTATTGTTTTTAAAGTTACAATGCGGCCCTAGGAATAGTCACTAAGGATTAAAGCATACCCTTCAATACTAAGATTTATGTATAAAGTAGATATTTCTCACCGCCAAAACTAGCAGACTCCATCTCAAGCAACTTATGACCCTCGTCATTCCGCTCGATTGCAAAAATAGCTCTACCCATACACGAAGGTTGCGAAACGCCGAATCGAAGTAGTTTACGACGCGTTTTATATCCGTTTCATTACAGTCGAAGTGCGATTTGCAAGAAATCACTTAAAATAATATTTAGATAAGCGGAATATATGATATGGAGTTTTACTTTTGGACTAAGAGCTGACCACGTCAGATATGACACAATAATGAGAGCAACCAAACCCGTCTTGTTAGATTTCTATACTATCCTTATTGCTAGATCCGGGCATCTGGCAAGTAATGGGTGGAGGTCACAGCGGGTACACGAGCAAATTTTTTTATTGGAAAATAGTAATACCAAAATAGATAAAAACTGCCGAAGTTGATCTCTGTTGGCTCTGTAGAGCCTGGGGTCCGCTCGGCAACCTAACCCCAGGAATGGGCGTAGGCACTTGTTTTTACGAAAGCGACTGCCATTTGACCTTCCAACCCAGAGGGGAAACTAGGCCTTTTTAGGGTTCCGTAGTCAACTAGGAACCCTTATAGTTTCGCCATGTCTGCCCGTCCGTCCGTCCGTCCGCGGATAATCTCAGTGACCGTTAGCACTAGAAAGCTGAAATTTGGTACTAATATGTATATCAATCACGCCGACAAAGTAGTACTTAAAATAAAAAGTGGAAAAAAAAGTTTTATTAGGGTACCTCCCCTATACGTAAAGTGGGGAGTGATTTTTTTTTCATTTCAATCCTAACGTGTGATATATTGTTGGATAGGTATTTAAAAATGAATAGGGGTTTACTAAAATCATTTTTTGATAATGTAAATATTTTCGGTAATAATCGCTCCAGAAGTAAAAAAAAATGTGTCCCCCCCCCCCTCTAACTTTTGAACCATAACTTTTAAAAATATGTTTGTAATTTACCCGTATAAGCAGGGGTTTATTGTACCTGTAATTTCTACAAAATCACAATGAAATGACGTGCTTTCAAATAAAGTAAAAACGGTGAAAATCGGTTCACGCAATAAAGAATTATCCCATAAAAATCATCTTCCATACTTTAAGCTCGCGCGCAATAGTTTACTTAATTTGCCGATAGATGTCGCTGTACGTGGAACGCTCATATCATATCCTACATGGCGGTGTTATTTTAACTCTTAAGTGGGGACACTTACTGTGACGGACGGAAAACTACGGAACCCTACACTGAGCGTGGCCCGACACGCTCTTGGCCGTTTTTTTGCATTAGGTCCGGTTTCCTCACGATGTTTTCCTTCACCGAAAGCTGCTGGTAAATATCAAATGATATTTCGTTCATAAGTTCCGAACAGCTCAGTAGTACGACCTCTCTTACTGTTGCATAAAATACTATTTCGATATGGAACCCTCCATTATGCGTAGTCCGACACGCACATGGCCGGTTTTTTTTAAATGTGAAACATGCCTGAAATTGGAAACAGAAGATTGCAATGAAAAAATGATCTGTGAACGGCTCTTGTTGCTAAATATCTTGTTGGCTTGAACCACATCTTGTGGACTTGAACTTGAACCCTCAACTTCTGGATTGCCTGCCCATACCCGCTACCGGTTACTAGACCGCCGTCCGTTCAACACAGCGAATTTAGACAAGTTTTGTTTCACGTTTCAGTAATCTACATGTTTCGTAGGGTGATACTTATTTTGAAACAACAAATCAATATACTTCAATTGAAGGCATCACTTTATTACGGTAAGGTCCATTTTACTATTAATTTACAGCTTGACTTTAATTTAATTTTAACGGAAATCGTATTTAAATACAAAATCACTGGTAGACATTTTCAAGTACTTATATGCTTCTGCTTTTCGCCTGTAAAAAAAATAAAAAATAGGTTTATAAAATACAAACTGCATAAAAATATAACATGAATAATCTTAGAGTTGTCTGATTATTAATTTGGTAACTCATAAATTATGTCTGTTCCATAGACTAATAACCCAAGACCCCGCATAGCCGGGCGACCCCCGCTGCCGACACTAATTTATTGTAAGTGACAGTAAACTTAGTACTTCTCCATGGCAACCATTAATGTCTGACTCTCTCTTACGCACCACGGAACAATGGCGCTTTCCCTGTCTAGCATTGCGTGTTCCCCTCCCGCACCCCTTCTTTTTAGCAGCTTAGGTTTCAAAGAAATAACGCGCTAAGCGGGGTATAGAGATATCTTGTATATAGTCTGTTCTAATAAAAGTAAAAAAAAAAATGACAGTTTAGCAGTGCATGTATATGCTAAACTGTCATTTTCTATATTTTATTTTGTATACTGACAAATTATGATAGGCAATGTAGTTACCATTTGACAGGAACTTTTGATACAAACGCTTTCTGTATGACGCAGTTGTCCGGTCAGCTGAAACATACATTATAAAATTTTGATGCAAGTGCGAAAAGTGTCATTTCTTTACGAGAATCGGACGTTTCCGCGTGTATGTCAAACGAAATAATTTTAATACAGTTCCGAGAAAATTAGAATTGAACAAATATTGATTACCTACGCACGCACTTACACCAAAAATCGGGCATCTGGCAACTATTCATTGGTGGCGGTCAGAGTAATGGGCCATTAAAACTTTACTTTTCTAGAAACCCCCCTGACTTGGTATTCAAGTTCATGCCCCCGCCCGCTCCTCCTCCAGCCCTTAGTCGTCTAAGGAGTGAGCACTCCATACAATGTGTAAATACCCCCGCGCACCTCCACCAAATGTAGAGGGTATCCTAAATGAATACCCAAAATATACTGTATGTAAACCTACCAGAATCATTTATTTAAACCAGTTGATCTGCACGTCGAGTATTGTACTACGAGTATACCATGCTTTTTGTTAGTATTAGTAGATTATTTTTAATGTAATTGTTATTTTGAAATTATAAAATCTTACCTTTTTCTAAGTCGGTAAATCCTATAAGTATCATCCTGTGATTATGTTTACGTTGTGAGTGACTGATAAATGCAACCCCATTGTTAACTACAACATTCAAAATTTCCATGCATTCATTTTGAAGACCACTTTAATAACCGCTTTAGGGCTTTTTTCAAGTTGATAAGTTGTAGCCAAATTATGTTAAATTTATCATGTAAACGTAAACAATACCATCCACTTCATTTTACTTTCCTCGGTGACACTTCATTGTCAAATTATTATTTTTCATAAATAGTAAGCGCCACAAAAGAGTTTAGCTAGCAATCAAATGACAAGTTAATTTTCAATGTCAACGTGTCTCATTAAAACAATACATAAAATTATGTATAATGCCATTGAATTTTAGTGCTGACGAGATAGTGGATATGATTCTCATCTACGGGGAATGCAGGAATAATGGTGCGGCAGCTCTTCGGCTGTATGCCGAGAGATTTCCGCAAAGGAGACAGCCGACTGACTCGCGTGTAATTATAAAGGCGATTACAAGACTGCGAGATAATGATAGACGTACCAGTAAGTACTGGTGGGCGACGTCCTCGTATTGACGTCAGAACTGAAGAATGGATCTTAAACCATTTTGCAGCAAAGCCTGGCTCAAGTGTTAGGAAAGCAGGGAGGTTATATGATATTAGTCATACAGCTGTCCATGCAATTTTAAAACGGAACCAACAGCACCCATTGTTTGTGGTTAAGGTACATGCTTTAAACCAAGATGATTTCTTACGGTGAGTAGACTACGCGAATAGGGCATAAAGAAAAAACGGACGCTGTGCTACCTCGTATTTAAATGATAATTATGTTCACAGCTTTATTTCAAGTGAAATGTCATGTGTTGAAGTTGACCTTGACTTGACAAATATTTGACAAAAGATAAAATTGTAAACAAATAATACAGGATGTTTAGGAATAGATGTTACTGGTAAGTTTACATACTGTATATTTATTCTTTTTATTTTAAATTAATTACATAGAAGACGACTCGCTGTTTAGGCTGACCCTGAAACTCCCTCCCTGGGGCTCTCTGAAAGAATCCCGATCGTCTGACATTGAACGTTGGAAATTCCTAATTTAAAATAACACCGTGCCAGACAGTGTTCGAGAAGAGAGGTTGTGAAGGTAGTCAACCTTTACAGTACCTACTTATTTCCCTATGCTGCAGTTGCTACTATACAGGATGTAACAAAAATGTTGGTGATCCGTTTAAGGGCATAATTAGTATCGTGTACTATAAAAAAAACTATTTTTTGTCCCATACAAAATTTTTTTTTTGGAGTCAGTATTTTTTTCTCTTACATTTTCTAACTCGCAATACAATACCAAAAACGGATCACCAGTATTTTTGTTACACGCTGTATAAGTTTAGTCACAATCTAAACTTAAGTACCTCACGTGAGATGTTACTGGAAGTATTCATTATTAACCCAAAAATGCATTGCACTATTTCATTTATCCGCAGCAAAAATCTGTAAATGACAAAAAATATTATTTCTCAATAAACAAAGTTCTATGGTAATCCTGACTTTTCCTATAGGTACAGTCGCCATCAAATATATCGGAACAGCCAAGGTACACAAAAATATCTGAAAATGCACCTTGTCGCCTTGAAAATAGGCGTTGTTCAGATATTTGTGGCCACCTTGGCCACTCAGATTTATCTGATGGCGACTGTACTTTAAAATCAATTTCAATTTAACATTTTCTCTTGCATCATAAAACTGGCTGTTACTTAAAAAATATAATATGTTATCCTGTCTTAGTACATATGTAGGTACGTGCTAAGTACTGTTGCCGTGGCGCTTATTTAAGTCAATTTTGCTTTCCGCCATGTCGTAAAAATTTTTTATCCACAAACAAATGACATAGAAACTATCATATTATTATTTATCAAAATCATCGTACGATTTTTGTAAAAACCTGAAGCCATATCATATATATTTATATATATTTCATTGAGCAACAAGTATATCACATGACATGAGTTTAACAAGAACGTTTCAACACATGAAACATTTTTTCAGGTGAACAAGTTATAATGTTATTTTTTATGTTCCAAGATTTTTGAAACAGTGATAAATTATCATTTTGCAAAAAGTACATTATAAAATCGTTTTAGGCTACATATTCGTTTATAAATGTCTTTTTTTGCCAAAAGTTTGAGTTGGTACATTCGGTCGTTTTTTTATTTCTGAAAATAATAATATTCGAAAAGCTGCCGATTTATACTTTAGACGCCAGAAAAATTATAAGCCGTACCCTTTGTATCGTCAGGGATGGTGAACTCTAGGTCCATTGTCTTATAAATTACTTTTTATGTACTTTGTAGTCTTTGTACTGCGTTAAGCATAACGCAGCAACTATATTAGTACTCAATTAGTAGCAACTAATCAGGAAATAAGTTTATATGTAAATACCATCCCCCACACTGTTAACTGCCCATCGGTGTACCTTATGCCTTTTGTACAGTCGCCATCAAATATATCGGAGCGGCCAAGGTACTCAAAAACTACTGAACATGCACTCTATCGCCTTGTCAGTAGAGGCGTTGTTCAGATATTTTTGACCACCTTGGCCGCTCCGACATATCTGAAGGCGACTGTAATAAGGTCCACCGATGTACCGTTAAGAGTGTTGCTGTTTGTATTTGTATTTACGAGTAGGCTAAATTTAGCCTTTAGGCTTTAGGCTAAATACCTAAACTTCGGGCTCAGTACCTACGCCGCGACGATGTTGACTAGTATGGAGGCGGACTCAATTTAATTTTACTAATAAATTTCCCGGGATTTCCCGAAATTTAAAATAACCGAAAATTAGAATAACAGCCATACAAATGTATTAAAGTATTTAAATAGACTATTTTAGTTGTTCCTATGATCAAAATACCTATAATTAATTAAGCCCTTAAACGGACTAACACGTGTCTTTTTGATACATTCTGTATATCGTTAAAATGGCTTGTATGTTGACGAAATTCGCTAAAAAAGGCATAACCCAACGACAATTGATACGTATTAACCATTTTCTGATGTTGCATACAATCCCGGGATCCCGGGATTTAAATAATAAAAACATATTATTTGTAAGAAGCCGACTCCATACTTGCTTAGCTTTTTCCGGAATTTTGCTAGTTGTAGGTATAATAGCTCCCGAGTTTTCGATCCCTGTTTACTACACTATCGCACTGGGAAACTGTCATGATAGCTTTTCTGTTTAGTTATTGTGAATAAAATGATAATAAATTATGAATATTATTTGGATATGTTATTATTTGAAGAATTTAAAATAACTGTTTTTTTTATTCATCATCATCATCATCATATCAGCCGAAAGAAGTCCACTGCTGGACATAGGCCCAAAGAGTGCCACAATGACCGGTCCTGCGCCACCCGCATCCAGCGGACTCCCGCGACCTTCACCAGGTCATCAGTCCACCTTGCGGGGGGTCTACCCACGCTGCGCCTTCCGGTTCGTGGTCGCCACTCGAGAACCTTTCCGCCCCAACGGCCATTGGTTCTACGAGCAATGCGCCCCGCCCACTGCCACTTTAGTTTAGCGATTCGGAGGGCTATATCGGTTACTTTGGTTCTGCTGCGGATGGCCTCGTTTCTGATGCGATCACGCAGAGAGACTCCAACCATAGCCCTCTCCATTGCCCTTTGGGTGACTTTGAGCTTTCTTATGAGGCCCATTGTAAGCGACCACGTTTCAGTACCATATGTCATCACTGGCAACACACACTGGTCAAAGACTTTCGTCTTGAGACACTGCGGAATATTGGACAAAAAGATGGGCCGTAGCTTCCCTAACGCTGCCCAACCGAGTCGGATTCGTCGATTGACCTCTTTCTCGAAGTTGGATCTACCTAACTGGACAGTATGTCCTAAGTATATATAATCGTCCGCAACTTCGAGTGTAAAGTCTCCGATTGTAACGGGAGTTGGTGCTACATGGGTATTTGACATGATCTTCGTCTTATCCATGTTCATCTTTAGACCAACTCGCTCGGAGGCTTTACTGAGGTCATCGAGCATCGTACTCAAATCCTCCATGGTCTCGGCCAAGACTACTATGTCGTCAGCAAACCGAAGGTGAGTGATGTACTCGCCGTTTATGTTGATGCCTAGCCTTCTCCAGTCCAGAGTCTTCAAAACATCCTCCAGTGCAGCGGTAAACAGTTTAGGAGAAATAACATCTCCCTGCCTGACTCCCCGCTGCAACGGAATAGGCTTCGAGTTCTGGTCCTGGAGTCGGACTGACATAGTGGCGTTCTCGTACAAACACTTCAGCACTTCGATATAGCGATAGTCCACTTGGCACCTCTGGAGAGATTGTAGTACAGCCCAAGTTTCGATCGAGTCGAAGGCTTTCTTGTAGTCCACGAACGCTAAGCAGAGGGGCAGGTTATACTCCTCAGTCTTCTGTATAACCTGACGGAGCGTATGGATGTGGTCTACGGTACTAAAGCCTCTTCGGAAACCGGCTTGTTCGGGAGGCTGGAAGTCATCTAGCCTACGTGCGAGACGGTTCGTAATGACTCTTGAAAACAGCTTATAGACATGGCTCAGAAGTGAAATGGGTCGGTAGTTCTTCAGTAACGCGTTATCACCCTCTTTGAAGAACAATATCACCACACCACTGTTTCATGCCTTAGGCGTTCTCCCTTCTAGTAAAACGGAGTCGAACAACTTCTGAAGGGCCATAAGGACCGGTTTACCACCCGCCTTCAGAAGTTCGGCTGTAATTCCGTCTTCACCAGGTGCCTTATTGTTTTTGAGCTGTTTAAGAGCCATTCTAATCTCGTACAGGCTGATGTCCGGGATGTCTTCGGTATAATGTCGGGTCAGTCTAGCTCTAGGGTCTTCCGCCAGATCAACTTCAGGCCTGCTAGTTGATGTGTATAGCTGTCCATAAAAGTCCTCTATCTCCCCCAGAAGCTCGGGTCTGGATGAAACAATTCTACCATCCTCAGTTTTTAATTTAGCGAGCTGGCTCTGCCCAATAGACAAATCCCTTGAGAAAACTTTAGAGCCCTTATTCTTTTTTATAGCTAACATTAAATTAAATTCAAAAGTTGACTTAATCAATGTAAAGCTCATTTGATCTTAAAAATAATTAATGTGCATTAACAAATTGGTAAAGGTTTAACGGTGGCTGGTACCACGTAACTCGTAATTATAGCAAAAAGTGTCGTTATTGATAGCAAGGTGCGTATCGTTATCTAACGTGGTACAGAGGCGTCAGTGGCCGCTATTGCCATGGTAAAAATAATCGTGTATACTTACTGTAAGAAGGTGACGTAAAGTCTATACAAAACACACAGGAACTCATTTTCAGGTTCACATTCGATACATTCCTGAGACGCCCCTGCCGGAATACTCTGTAACAATCGTGGGTTAATTTGAAAATCTTAAAAGGTCTTTTATACTTAACCACTTAACCCTAAAGTTATAGATTTTACCTCCTAAAATCTAAAGATAGTTAGAATTTTTCAGATGTGTGAGAACTCGTCGTTATATGAAACTGTGCAATGGGAAGGCCGGTGAAAACTTATTGTAGAGGGCGCTGTTCCAGATTCCATACAATGAGAGAAAGAGATAGAAGATGAATGGTACTTAACTATGTATGAAATCCGTATAGTTACACTAGTATACAGCCAAAAAGCTTTTCTTAGGCTTTAAAAACTTTAAAAAAAATTCTCTCAAATGCATATATGTATGAGACTTGGTAATAAGACAGCGTTCTTGAGTCCATACCGGCTAGTCTGATACCGATATAAGATCGATGCAGGGATATTACAGAGCTCCGGTTCCGGTTCCGTTAAAAGTCGGAATTTCCAATTGGTTTTAAACATCCGCTTCTGTTACTTTCAAAACAGAAGTTATATCGGATGTCATAGCAATGCAGCGGGGGAAAATGAGCGGCGTACATCAAAAACAAACAAGTTTATACTGCCATTTGCTCATGTCCCCGCTTGCCATGTGCTGCTATCACTCGGGCTCCGATTCTGGTTCCGCTTCCGTTTTCGGTTCCGATTCCGTTTCTGGTTCAGATAAGTTAAATTTAAGACATCTGATTCCGCTTTCGGTTCCGATAAAACCACATCTGTTACATCCCTGGATCGATGGCATGTTCCGAAATTATAGGAGTGTTGTAAGCCTACCGCTCTTATAAATTGCGCAATCTGATACTATTTTGATAGTTGGGCAGAGTTGCAGAATATACAGAACCCACTAAGCCACATATACAAACACAGTTAAAATTTAGCCTACAATTTAAAGTTAGAGAATCAGTGGTGTTTATGACGTAGTGGCCATACCTTGTTTTCTTCTACCATGCATGAATTTATTTTACTTACAAGAATAACCAGAAACAGGAACACTGTCGCCATCAATCTATAGAAACCGACCGGTTCAGGCTCTGCAATGTAAAAAATACAATACAATAACTCTTTTTTACAGACCTGAAACAACCACAAATACCAAGATGGACACGCAAAAAACAGGGCAAAAGTATCAACTATATAATGTTGTGTTTCAGTGCGTTTTGTTTTCAAAAGTAAGCGCTGATGCTTTAAAGGAGTGAGCAGTTTAAAAATGGATGACTCTTAAGGTCGCGCACCAAAAGGATCCACCACCCTCAGCACCCTCAGGTACTGATCCGATCCCCAGCTTCAACTCGAGAAACTCTTGGCGTTCAGTATTCTTTATAACAAAGTCCATACGGTAATGCACAGTTATTGACAATGGAACAGCACCGCATCGCCTCGGCAGAAGCTACGCTTTGCCTTGTCAACTCGCAGTATTAAACGTACTAACGGTGGAGCCAGTCGCCGTAGGGTCGGAGTGAGGACCGCCGGTGGTACCCGATCCCCGCTACCCACGGGCGCTGTCCCCCAGCAGTTACGGCGGTGTCAACCAGCCGTCCCTACGCTGACACCGCGGAGGTGCGGGACCGTGTCCGATGGTTGACACTTAGTTAACAGCGAGTCGATGAGGCGAGGCTATGCTAAGGTAATCCGGTGCCGAGGTTTTAAGTGTGCGATAACTTTTAGATGAAATAATTTTAAACAAAAAAGAACCGACTTCACTTAGCATCCACCTTTCCAACAGCAAATGCTCGAGCTGCTGTAAAATATACTCAAATCACTAAGGTGTGCCTATATATAATAGTTGAAGAGTTCCCTCGATTTCTCCAGGATCCCATCATTAGATCCTTGACCTGGTTTCAATGGGACCAACTGTGAAGTAGGTATACACATTCAAACAAAAAAGGAATTTTCCAAATCGGTCCAGCCGTCTTCGAATAATCGGTGAACATAAGTACATAATAAAACAAAGATCCCGACGAATTGATAACCTCCTCCTTCGAAAACTTGAAGTCGGTAGAAAAATCTTCTCAAACCTGTATTCCCGCAGACATGTGTGCAGTGTTCCACAGGTTCGATGGGAGGCTTGCTTGGGCTCTTTCTTCTTGCTGAAATAACACCAACATTGACCTGATTATGACCTGCGTAAGAATCATCAGAGGTCATGCGTAAGATAGTCACGCAATGTAAGTTTTCTGAGGAATTTCTTTCCGCGAACGCTCGGAGTTTTATTTCTCAAAAGACTATAGGATAGGGTTCTGTAAAAGTGAGTATCCTCCCTCAAATTTCAAGCGTCCAAGCTACATGACTTACCATAAAGTGGGCTATATTAGAGTAAGGTATACTTATACCAAAGAATCCTTCGTCATGGTAAATCAGGGAAAATAAAGGGATGCCATACAAAGATGTCAGTAACACAGGCTCAACTGTACAATATGTGACATCGAGTTCAGGCTTCATATTTTTTTTGTAGCTTCTACTCGCCAAAAGACAACTCCTCACCAAATTTTAAGTTGCGGAAACGCTTGGTTTGCGAGATAAAAAATAATCAAAGTTCCATATAAAATCCCGATTTTACACCGCCATGACACAATATTTTGCGTTTCGTTAAACGTGTTGAGAAAAACTAAAACGTGATGATTTGTTTTATGTTCAGTTTTTACATAAATACAGTTTTTTCGACTTATTTGTGTACAATAATAGTTACATGATATTTATTCAATGATTCTTTTAATTTATAAGCATTATTTTGTGGAAAATTGTTGATTAATAATTATCAAAAATGGTACGATTTTATTAAAACGCGTAAAACAAAACGCAAATAGAATTGGCGGGGTCTGTGGGCGGGGGATACGACATGATACTTTGTAGGAACTTTTTAGGTTAGTTCAAAGTAGTTTCAGACAGACTCTAAGGCAGGTCGGTGTAGGTACGACGACGAGCGTAGCGAGGAGGAGTGTTAGGTAGAACTGCGACCCTACAGCGCGCGAGCCGAGCGAGCGAAGCGAGCGTGCCGCGGCAGCGGCCGGCGAAGCGCCAGAACCTAACACTATCACACTCCCCCCCTCTCGTCTGCAAAATATTGTGTCATGCCGGTGTAAAATCGGGATTTTATATGGAACTTTGATTATTTTTTATCTCGCAAACCAAGCGTTTCCGCAACTTAAAATTTGGTGAAGAGTTGTCTTTTGGCGAGTAGAAGCTACAAAAAAAATATGAAGCCTGAACTCGATGTCACATATTGTACAGTCCTTCCGTAACACAAATTAAAAATCTTTAATAAAATAAGCCCAAAACTATACTAACGCTTGTTTCCGTAGTGAGGCATGGTTTTTGTCGGGAGTTCCACCAAATTAAGTAAATCGTCACAGATATGCGTACTGATAATATTTAATGCAATACCTTCATATTTAACATAAAATATTTAATAGATCCATTATATTTTCTGTAGATTCTGCATTATTTTTATGGGTGATACATAGCGTAATAAGAACGGATGGTAGAGGTTTTTTATTTTGAGAAATCTTGATAGAGATGTCATATTGAAAATCATTGTTGACGTTTAAATTCTCAACATATCTGCTCATACCAAGAAGTTTTAACAGGTGAGTATTATATCTATTCTTGGGTTCCAACCACAAACAATCGAACTCTACCTCGCCTCTTTCTTCATTTTGCATTCTCTTGGGTTTCAACCAGTTTTCAACAATGTAGGTAAAGCCTGACCAGAAATATATGATTATTGTCAAGAGGGCGCTATTACTCTCATTTATATGGCAACAGTTTAATATAATCAGAGAGCGTATTATTCTCTATGGTATGGTGACATCTCGATTTGTTTATCTGTCAGCTCTGATGTTAATTTGAAAATGTTTCACAGCTAAATAGTTTCATTTCCCGAGCGTATTATTTACAGCAGTTTATTATATACACTATTTACAATGTTTCGCTCTTGACTAGGGATAATTTTGGGATATTTTGTCGTTTAATATTTAATATTCAACACTTTATTATTATATTATTCAAGTAAACTGCCACAATGACAGTGACAGCCTATCATGCACTCACACATGCATACTCATCCTGCCATTAAAATTATTGCCAGTGTAAGAAATTAGTTCCAATTAATTTCCGCAACATGGCGCATGATTATATTTCTGGTCAGGCTTTACATATTATTGTAGATTTGGGCGTGAGTAGCCCATGAAGTTCAGTTTCTCTACTGGTGCGTGGAGTAACCGGAGCAAGTGAAAGCAGAAGCTGCTTGGAACCAAGACGATTTTAATGGTGTACTTACTAAAACTACGAAACTAAATCCATACTAATATTATGAATGGGAAAGTGTATGTGTGTGTTTATTTGTTTGTCCGTCTTTCACGGCAAAACGGGGCGACGAATTGACGTGATTTTTTAAGTGGAGATAGTTGAAGGGATGGAGAGTGACATAGGCTACTTTTTGTCTCTTTCTAACCCCCCACTTCCCTAAAATGGTGGGTGGAAGTTTGTATGGAGCATTCCGCAATTTTCAGGGTAGAAAGCTAAAAATTGGTATGCGGACTATTTGCGACTAACAAAAAAATCGTGCATAAGCTATAAAGACAAATAATATCGTCTACAGTAGCGTAATAAAATAATATTCTGTTCCGAGTTCTCTTCTGTGTTTTAAATCAGGAAAGGGGAACCGTGTTACCCCGAATTTAACGCGAGCGAAGCCGCGGGCAAAACCTAGTTATATATAGAAATATAAGTATTTACCTAAGTCGAATTGTTATCTACTACGCAGCTACGATGTGTTGACGACGAGGGACCTTCTTCTCTCTTTGGGCGTCAACTCCAGTGAATCCTCCTCTATATTAAACTATGAAAGGGTCAGCAACGCGCGTGTGATACCTCTGCAGATGCAGGCGTCCATAAGCTACGATGACCACTGGCGGCCGTATGCTTGTTTGCCCCCAACCTGGTGTAGGAAAATATTTCTCGAATTTTTTGCGTGCTCAGTTTTGATGTTTCTCTAATTTTGAAGATAAATATTTATAACGAAAGTATTTCAAAGATAAAGCACGGTGATAAAATCCTAACTGATCTGACTGAAATAGCAAATACCCTTAATAATTACTTTGTAAATAGACCTAATGCTTCTACACAAAATAGTTTAGTGCACACGAAAATTTAATATAACACTGAATCCATGTTTATGACTCCAACTTCACCTTATGACATCAGATTAATAATACGTTCTCTAAAGAACACGAATATCGTAGGTTATGACAACATAAACACTCGTGTTATAAAACTTGTAGTTGATATTATAGATATACATTTAAGCTACATTACAAACTTAGCCATTAGCGCGGGTATATATCCAGATAATTTAAAAAAAACTATAATCAAACCACTCTTTAAAAAGGGTGAAAAGGAGGAACCGCAAAATTATCGACCCATAGCGCTTATACCTGTGTTTGCTAAAATATTTGAAAAGGTTATCTACCAAAAAATGTATGCCTTTATTGAAAAGTTTAATATTTTGTGTAAAGAACAGAAAGGATTTAGGAAATATATATCCATAAATTTGGCAATTTACGACCTGGTTAAAATAGTTACTGAAAATGTCGAAAAAAAAACACCAGTCTGTGCGGTGTTCACAGACATGACAAAGGCTTTTGATTATGTTGATCATAAGTTGCTTTTTCACAAATTAGATAGGTACGGAATAGTGTGTTAAATTTCATAAAATCGTATTTCAAAACTCGTTTGTAGTATACCGAAATATCAAGAATCTCTCTTAAAAGTAAAACTGAACAAGTATATGTCTCAAATGAATTATTTGTGCAATATGGCGTACCTCAAGGCAGCGTACTCGGCCCCCTGCTTTTCTTAATATACATAAATGATTTTCCGAGTAACGTTCATTGTCCAATGATTATGTTTGCTGACGACAGCACTTCAATTATAAATTCTAATAATAATGTTGATTATGAATATGACATAAATTCAGTAATAAATGAAATGGTAACATGGCTTAATAACAATAATTTAATAATTAATTTAAATAAAACCAATATTATGAACTTCCACCAACGGATACCGGTAATGGATATAAATATACATTATAATGGGAAAGCAATTGAGCGTGTAGGCGTTATGATGGACGAGATTCTTACCTGGAAAGACCATGCAGAACATGTTTGCAAGAAAATAAGTAGGGCGTCATTTGCATTACAGAATCTTGCTAAGATAGTAGATAAGAAGGCATTGTTAACTGCATATCATGCTCTTGTAGAGTCCGTATTGAGGTATGCAGTTATCTTTTGGGGAAATTCTACCTATAGAAAAGCCGTTTTCATAGCCCAAAAAGACTGCATACGTGCCATCTGTGGGCTTGCTTTTCGGGAAGCCTGCGTCCCGCATTTTCAACCACTAAACATTTTAACGTTTCCATGTCTATATATTTATGAAGTAGCAACTTTTGTGAAAATGAATCCTCTGATGTTTACAATGGTGTCTCAACGACGTAGACTTCCTGTACGCCGACAATACCTATACAATATTTGTAATCCAGATCGTAATACGGCTCTATTAGATAAAAGCATCCTGGGAATGGCTACAAAAATATATAATAAAATCCCAGACCACCTAAAATTTTAAAGAAAAATGTGAATTTAAAAGACATTTGAAAATTTATCTAATTAGTAAAAATTATTACTCACTTAACGATTTTTTAATTACACATAAATTGACATAATGTAATTCTATTTTTTATTTTTACCTTTCAAATACTATAATTATTTATATCTGTTTTTTGTAATATGATGTTGAAAAAACATGAATTTTGGAGCCATTTGCGATTTAAGCTATTTTTAACCCCCGACGCCAAAAGAGAGGGGTGTTATAAGTTTAACGTATCTGTCTGTATATCTGTCTGTGGTATCGTAGCTCCCAAACGGATGAACCGATTTTCGTTTAGTTTTTTTGTGTCTTAGATAATTTTATCCCGATTGTTCTTAGCCATGTTTCATGAAAATCTATTCAGCCGCTTGAAGATCATCAGCTCTTTAATAGTTGATGAGGGGGATCTGACTACTACTATATGTCCTATCGATTCGAAATTTGGTATCGTGTTACTTCAATGATATTAGATATAGTGAGAAAAATCAGGTAGCTGTTGTTGGAAAAATACTACACCTGTTTTTCAAACTTAGCGGTCCCCTGACGCGACGACGCTTGGAAAATGAAAATATTTGAACCTAAATAATATATGTGACGATAATAATTATAATAGGTTAAAAATATTATTTGTTCGTTTTTAGAGTTTATGTTTTGTGTTGGGGGGTTTTAATTTTTTTGTTTAATTGTCTTTGTATCCTTTGTTTATTCTTACTTTAAGTTTATTTCTTATGAAATGTCCAATGTAAAGTAAACGGCTCAACAATTAAAGTCCGTGACCGAATTAAATAATACCTACGTCCAAAAGTTTGCTCTTGTAATGTTGCAACCTCCGTAAGCTGAAGATACTCATTTAATTTCTGCGCCTTATACCATAAAGCTACATCACTACATGCTTATAGAGTTTGTCCGGAAAGAGAAGTGTCGTGGTTTGTATGGCAGATCAGATTATACATTCGACGATACTTGTCATTCCGGACTGTACTATTGGACTAAGAGCTGGCCACGGCAGGAATGACACAATAATGAGAGCAACGAAATTGATATAGTTAGATTGCTATACTATTGTTATTACCTAATCTGGCAATCTGGCAGCTTTAAGCCGGGGGGTTCGAGAGTAGCAGACCAGTAAAGTTGTTTATAAATCTAGGGAACGACGCAATACTGAGAGTTCTTGCTTTAGTACGATATCGTAGCATTTGATGTATGTAATTGGAATATAACGTGGAAGCTCTCGCAGTGGGGGGCAAAAGAGGCAGGTTGAAGTTAAATGCATTTATACCGGACGCCTGCAGTTTATTTTATTCTGATCTGTAAAAACTGTTTGTAATTAATCAGGCGCTCGAATAAAACTTATTAGTTGACAGTTTTCGATGCCAAGACGATATTACCGATAGTTATTTCTAAATAGGAAATCGACTTTAACAGCCAGGATTCTCGGTTTAAATTGTTATGAAAAAATACGTGACATATTAGGTTTTGTTCTGATAATGAACTTAGCTTACAAAGCCACATCATAATACAGCTACTCGTTACTAGATTGCGCTAATATCTACTAAACATAGACAGGGAATGACATTTGAACTCCAACTGCTGACCTAGCACGGGTGAGCAGTAGAAAATAAACCAGTATATGTGTGCTGCATTGCTACGAATCTCGCGGTCATGTTACACTGGTAGTTTGAGCAGTTGGCTCGCCAAGGTGCGCACAACTATTGGTGGGAATAAACGGCACAACGTATGTACATATTAGATTGAGCATACAAAACGACTCGCGTGATCACTACGGGTACATATATTAGCGTTAAAAATTTAAGTACAGTCGCCATCAGATATATCGTAGCGGGCAAGGTGGTCACAAATATCTGAACAACGCCTCTATTGTCAAGGCGATAAAGTGTATGTTCAGATATTTTTGAGTACCTTGGCCTCTCCAATATATTTGATGGCGACTGTACCTACTAATTAAAAATAATGTATTGTTTTAAAGAGTAGAAAATTGAGTGCAGGTACTAGGAAAACAATTTTTAAAACGGCTAATATTTTTTCTGAAAACGATCATCTAAAAATATTAGGGCAATTGCCCCGGTTTGTGCCACTTTAAGGAGAGTTTGTTTATTCAGACGTCTGTCATTTTGTATCAATAAGGAATGATGAAAATATTTTGTAGTGACTAAACACAAGTAAGTACAGCCGCTTGAAACTTATACAGTGTTACTATGTCTCACGAAAGTTTAAATTCAATAAAATATGTATGATTATATTTATATGAACTTCCGCTGTTAAGATTCTGATCTTTTTTTCTTTTAAGAAATATAAAAAAAAAGCCCAAGAGTCACTTTTGGCCATTTTTTCCATGGTATTTTATTTTTATTTTATTTTTTTATTTAGCCATAAATTGTATGTGTACATAATGATATTAAGCAATACAGATAGTATCAATACAATTTATCCAGTGGGTGTAGATACATATTTATGTACTTATGAACTAACATTTTATAATATATACATACTTATTAACTAACAGTGACCAGTATTATAATATTCACTTAAGCTGTAGGGGCATAAGTCAATAACATGTTTTTTAAGTGCTGTCAGAAATTTTAAGTAATTGAGTGATTTAATTTCTACGGGTAACTTATTAAACACTTTAGCAGCCACATAGATAGTGCTACGCTGACAACTGATACATGACAGATGACAGGGCCATCTGTGCTGCCATAATTTACTCTTATATCAACTCTATAAACCATAGACTTGTAAATTTGTCTATGCCTTAGTAATTTTGAAAATGGCCAAAACCGGCACAGTGGCCACAACCGGGGCATCTGCCCTATAATATTTTCCGGAATTGAGTAAATACTAAAAAAATATTCATAAAAATAGTTACTAGGATGTTATACGTTTTTTTGTAGCATCACGTTTACTGTACGTACTGTACGTTTACGTATAAATTGGGTATGCAATCTGCAATTGTAACAAACATTACTACAGATAGGTGCATCTAAATATGCACCCAAGAATTTTAGTTATTTATTCAAACTTCATTGCACAGTAAAAATAAGTACAAATGGCGGACTTAATGCCTCAAGGCATTCTCTACCAGTCAACCATAGGGCCAAACAGAAATTCGCTAAAGTGGGTGCTGTAAGAGAAAACTTGCTGATTTATCCTATAACTTATTTGTACCTACTTAAATATACTTCGATATATGCTACATAAACTTCACAAATACCAATATATATACATACTAATAAACATACGTATATATTATAATGCATATGCGCAAAGGGGAAAAAACTCATTCACGCTGGTCATGATCCAGCAGATGCTTGTGAAGCAAGCGTTTGAAAACGAACTTGCTTGGGGCTTGTCTTATTGTCAGGGGAAGTGCATTCCAGAGACAAATAGTCTGGATTGTAAAAGAAGAAGAGAGATAACCGCTATGGGGAGGATGTACTAGAAGCTTAAGAGACTGGGAGGAGCGAAGTTCACACCCGGGACGGGGGTTGACAAAACTGAATTTGGACTTAAGGTAGTCTGGAACAGAGAGATCAAACAAAATAGAGAAGAGAGTACTTACAGAGAATTCTAAGAGTCCTGCGTTGACGTGCAGGCAGCCATTGGAGTTGGTAACGATAACCTGAGACGTGATCGAATTTACGCAAGCCGAAAATAAAGCGTTTGGCATTATTTAATATACGATCGAGTCTGTTTAGGGAAGCCTGGGAAATGTTGGTAGTGCACACATCAGCTTAGTCTATAATAGGAAATATTAAAGCCTGCACAAGCAGCTTCTTGGTACTCACAGGCAGGAAGTTTTTAAACCTATGCAGAGTCCGCAGTTATCAAAAACACAAAAACTCTCTTTTCAAGGAAACCAACAGTGTTAATGTTACCATTCTTCGAGAGTATTTTAAGCGTATGAGAAGGAATCTTCCATAAGTTCAAAAATAATGTATCAGCGAGTTTTTAAAATCGAGATATGGCCAAAGTATGAATGTTCCCGCATACGAATGGCGCCAATCTTTCTTATAAAATGAGAAATGAATCGAGTTCATTGAGTACGCGTTAGGTTTTGTAGTTTCAAATATTGTCATAACCTACAATCCACTGGTGCGACAGGCGGCTCAATATTTAATAAATAAAACAGCATATAGATAACGACTGCAAGCCTTCACAAACGCTAAAGTGCGGGATCTTAGTGAGGTAATCTATGTTGCTCATTGGTAGTACCACCAAGTAAATTATTATTTATCTAGAACTTTCTATCATTCTGTCACTTCAAATACTCGCTACTCAAATGCTGCGCAAAGTCGATATTTATATCGATACAAGTTCATGATTAATAGGCAAGGATCATCGACATATAATATTAAAACGAGTAAAGTTAAACAATGCTCATGTGAAAACTTAACCCATTTTTAGGTTTACAAAAATAAAATGTCTCATGTCTTGTTAACCAATAAAATACCCATTTTTGAAGCGTCATTTCTGTAAGACCTGTACCTCTGTTTGTACTATATATATACCCATGTTGTACAAATAAACTATTGGACTTTGACTTTGACTTTGACATTTATTGTGTTAATCTTCATTCCGCAAAGGTTTCATGCCATTCCTCTTCAATCTTCCCCACAAAATCAGTGTTTGACAGAACTTTGACATATGAACGGTGGCACATGACGTCCACATACAATTTTTCCTGTCGATTATCTAGGGTTGACAAGTACGCGATTAGTTTAATTGCTGGACCTGCCCTAATCTACCTGATACATCAGTAATTTTAATACAAAAATACATTAATGTAAGATTTATTAGTTAATTTGCCCAATCTAACCGTTATTTTAGAACGAAACTACTACAATAAACTACATAAATATTTTATCTTACCTGTGGTCATGCAGCAAATAAACAAAGGAGATTTTGACAACCCCGAAACGGTATCCGATACGTTCCAAGGCCGTAGCTGTTACTTCGTTCAGATGTACACCCTTGTTTAAATCTTACTTAATGTTATTAAAATGAATGGGGAAGGCAACTATCACAATGACATTTCCAACATTACTTTTATATTGATATTGTAATAAATAAAGAGAATATAACAATAAAATAAGAACTTTTATTTTAATGCTGATGGCTATCAGAATCGGTATTCAACTTAGAGATTTAACCCGGACGGGATGATACGTCAGATAAACGTCAGTCCATACATGTGTATGACCACTGGTCATATGTTTTCGGCAGAAGGGAACGCCTGTCAATGGCGACTCCGGTTGGTTGAATTCTCTAAGTATTTAATGATCAAAATATTGCCAGGTATGGCTAAGGGTTAATATTTTTATCAACAAATTAGGCAGCCATATATCTGTAATTTCCTAATGGTTGTGCGCCCCTTGGCGAGCCAATTTCTCTAACTGCCAGTGTAACATGACCGCGAGATTCGTAGCAATGCGGCACACTTATATTGGTTTATTATCTACTGCTCACCCGTGCTGGGTCAGCAGTTGGAATTCAAATGTAATATTCTGTCTATGTTTAGTAGATATAAGCGCAATCTAGTAACGAGTAGCTGTATTATGATGTGGCTTTGTAAGCTAAGTTCATTATCAGAACAAAACCTAATATGTCACATATTTTTTCATAACAATTTAAACCGAGAATCCTGGCTGTTAAAGTCGATTTCCTATTTAGAAATAACTATCGGTAATATCGTCTTGGCATCGAAAACTGTCAACTAATAAGTCTTATTCGAGCGCCTGATTAATTACAAACAGTTTTCACAGATCAGAATAAAATAAACTGCAGGCGTCCGGTATAAATGCATTTAACTTCAACCTGCCTCTTTCCCCCCCCCCCCACTGCGAGAGCTTCCACGTTATATTCCAATTACATACATCAAATGCCACGATATCGTACTAAAGCAAGAACTCTCAGTATTGCGTCGTTCCCTAGATTTATAAACAACTTTACTGGTCTGCTACTCTCGAACCCCCCGGCTTAAAGCTGCCAGATTGCCAGATTAGGTAATAACAATAGTATAGCAGTCTAACTATATCAATTTCGTTGCTCTCATTATTGTGTCATTCCTGCCGTGGCCAGCTCTCCGTCTATATATGCAGAGGTCTCACGACACGTCTCTTTCCGGACAAACCGTGGGCTCACCGTGGTGCCACGAACGTCACGGATCATACTGTCTCACCCTAACGCATGACAAGTTCTGTTTCTCACTAATGTACACAATTTGTTCGGAGCAGACCGTGAGCCGGATCTGTCATACATGTTCATACTTACTACAACACTAATAAAATTTCATTAATAATTACAATACAGATTTATTAAAAAGTTACCAAAAACGTTACTCACAAGATCACATATGCAAGCGAGCCAATATAACTTTATGAGCTAAAAAAAAAATTAAGGTTAAAGAAAAAATGAAAAAAGGCACTCTGTCTTAAAAATAGACTTTATGTTGACGATTCTACACTTGCCGCTGCAAAGCCTATTTAGAGATAGTGGTAGGACCGGCGACTGATGAGGTAGGATTCTATACAATAATTATATAGCTATTCAAATCCAACGACGAATCTCAGAATTATCGCTGAACACATACTAAAAATACCTTTTTTGAAGTCAGTTCAGACGAGATTTAATCGCTTCAATCTGCCGAAAACCATAAAAAATGTCACGAGGCCAAATAAGAAACGTACCTAAGTTTAGGCGATTGAGTTCCTTTTTATTTAAATAAAGCCTATTCTGTATTGCTGCCTACACTTTTTCCATTCTTGGTTTTAGCTCTTGGGCAACTTTTCATGCAGGTCATGCCGCGACTTTTACATTTGTTGCACAAGCCTTTTGGTTCATCTTTCCGGGATTTGGCTGCGCTTGTTGAAGCTGTAAAAAAAATGTACTGTGTTTTAGTGATAGCAGTACCCGTGATAAACACACCGAAAATAGTATGGCACATTATCACTTCCCATAGTTTCATTTGACAGAATCATCAGATGGCATGTAGGATCGTTTCGCATACCTATTTCTCGCATACCTATTTCTCGCATATTTTTATTTGGAATACTAACCTAACGTAACGCATGCCCAAATGAAAGCATGCGAAACAATTCGCTTGGTAAACGTCTAAACGATGATGCTAACTAAACGTTCTGCTACAAAATGAAATTCGGCGAAAGGATTTTCGGCGAAATGGCAGTAAACCAAATAAATGCCCTTACTAGGATTCGAATCCAGGAGCTCCTGCTTCGTATTAGGCAAAGTCACTACCAACTAGGCTAGGATGCCGTTAAAATAATAATAACAATACTTACGTGTTCCGCTGGTAGACGAGTTCCTAGCAGAATCAGAGTGGCGCGAAACTCGGTGGGACTCCTCAATTACTAATGGTGAAGTCAGTGTAATCGAAGAATACTTAAAATAAATAAAACAACAATTTAATTAAGGGTGTAATCACATCTGTCAGCATCGAATCACATTTTGTCAATTGAAAATGGTCTAGTATGAGATGCGTACGCAATTACGAATGCGGAAAGCTGAACGCAAGCGTCAATTTTCAATAGGTGAAATGCGATTTGATTCTGCCCTAAAGGTATCGCTGGGGCAGGGCCGGAACCGTTTACCAATAAAGGGGTATTTAAATCATATAAGGTTCTTTTTACACACCCTAACATTTCGGCAAGCACATCGTTGACCTACCCGTTTGGGTATAAGCGCTTACCGAAACCGAAAACCCATAATAA
This sequence comes from Pammene aurita, assembly GCA_947086415.1. Lineage (NCBI taxonomy): Eukaryota > Metazoa > Arthropoda > Insecta > Lepidoptera > Tortricidae > Pammene > Pammene aurita. The sequence goes on along the minus strand of OX352291.1, from coordinate 48,242,963 downwards.
ATGTAATTCTGTTCATATTTTTTGGACTTAGGGTTCAAACGTTACTCGTAAATCACAAAATGTTCAAGTAAACCTCAATTTTATTTTTAAAGACCTATCGATTGATGTGCAACATGTTGACATTTGGTAAAAAATTTTTTTTTGATATATATATACATGTATGGAGCGCCCCTCCTGAAAATATTTTTTTCTGCAATTTCACTACATAACTAAATAGCGGCATACAAAATACACCTCATGTCTAAATTTTATTAAGATACAGTACTGGACATATTAAATCATACAGTACTGAAAAATGAGCAATACCGCTTGTGACTAATTAGTTTGCAATTTCTAGTCTTTCAAACCCATAAAAAATAAAAAGTGACAATGTTATTCATTTTTCAAAAAATGGTCGTTGTTTCAAGCGTTTGTCAATTAGCTTGGACAGTATAAATAATACGTCCAGATTTCTATGAGCTTATTCTATTGTAGAAGCTTGTGTTATCAATATTATTGTCACATATAGTATATTTGTGAGCTAGAACATATTCACTGCGTGGTAAAAGTATATTATTTAACTACACCGCATGTTTTACCCCTTTAATTATGGCAGGAAAGCAAATTTCAGTTGATGTTCGAAAACGTATCATTCGCGATAGAAAAAAGAGAGATTCCTTTAGAAATATAGCTAATAACTACGAAGTATCCATTGGTGCAGTACAACACATTTGCAAAAAATTTAAAACAATCGGAATCATTGAAATTTTGTCTGGAAAAGGTCGGAAACGCATAACTACTCCTCGTGATGATATGAAAATAACAAGATTGGCCAAGCAAAACCCAAAGCTGTCATCAAGAAATATTAAAGAAACGACTGGTCTTACTATCAGTACTCGTACTTTTCGCCGCCGGTTGAAAGATTCGGGTTTAAAAAGTTGTTTGGCATCGAAGCGGCCTCACATCAGTAAGAAAAACAAAGATAAAAGATTCATATTTGCAAAAAAATATGCAACAAAGTCTCTAGCCTTTTGGAAACAAGTACTATGGTCTGATGAAAGCAAGTTTGAGTTGTTCGGTCAAAAACGGCGGTCTAGAGTATGGCGAAAATCTGGCGATGCTCTCAAGGAACTGAACATTCAAAAAACTGTGAAACACGGAGGAGGTAACGTCATGGTGTGGGGTTGTTTTGCTTGGTCTGGTGTGGGAAATTTAGTCAGAATAGAAGGCATTATGAATGCATATGGGTATATCGATATAATACGTGAAAATCTCGAAGAATCTATTTTAAAAACAGAATTAGAAGGCAAGTACACCTTTCAACAAGACAACGATCCGAAGCATAAGGCGAAGAGGACGACTGCTTTTTTCAAATCCAATCGAATTAAAGTGCTAGAGTGGCCGGCTCAATCTCCTGATTTGAACCCGATCGAAAATCTTTGGGGCTACTAGGACGGAAAAGTAGATAAAACGAATGTCACAAACAAAGCGTCATACTTTGCAGCTCTCCAGGATGCATGGAATAAGATTGATTCTGAATATCTTCAAACGTTGGTAGAGAGTATGCCTCGCCGCCTTCTAGCGGTATACAAAGCCAAAGGAGGCCACACGAAGTATTAAGCTACTGTTAGTTCACTATTTTGTATGTGTATGATTAATTTTGTCCAATTTTCATGTTACCTTTATCAAAAATAAAGTCATAACAAAGTAATAAAAGCGTATTATTTGATTTGATTATGCGTTAAAGTAAATACTCATATAAGGTCAAATTATAGTGCAGTATCTAATTAAATCGTTTTCTATAAATATGTTTTATATGCTTCTTGAAGCAATCTATGTAGGTGTATGATTTAATATGTCCAGTACTGTACGTCTTATAGTTTCCGAGTATTTCCAATAAAATATCTGTATCTGTATTCATTTAAAATTTTCTTACTTGTGCTGATCGCTCGGTAGATGTTGGTTCAATGGAACATGTATCGACCTGAAATACATTGGAAAATATATTGGAATTTGTGACATATTTTGCTCAGATTATATTTAAACGCTGATAGCCTAGCGGTATGAGGTCTTCTCGGGTTCAATCACCGGGAATGTCCTTAAACGATACGTCCAAAAGAAAGGTACGGGCACTGAGAATGCCATCTCGCTATGGCGTGGTACGGTACATCAGCTCACTCAAATCTGGAGCAATCTCCGGCTGGGGAAATACTTTACAGAAAACCACAGCCAAGTAGCACTAGACCCTAATATTCATAGTGTCGTGTTCCTGCCGGTGAGTAAGGTTACTAGATAACTTAAAGAGACGCTTTTGTGCCTTTAGCCGTCAACACAGTAAATCTTCCTTTAAAGGGTCGGATCTGTGTGACACCTCTGGAGTGGCAGGCGTCCATAGGTGACGGTAGCTGCTTAACATCAGGCGGGCCGTATGCTTGTTTGCCACCGTCGTGGTCTTAAAAATAAGCTGCTTGGAGAGGGGAGCTGTAATTATCTGGCAATGCCCCCTGTTGCCCCCCCCCCCCCCCCCCCCTGTATCCGCTGGGAAGAAGGCTTCATCCAGAGGGGGGGGGGGGGGGGGTATGTAATATTTCCTAAACCAACACAATTTTGATAATGGTTTTATTTGGAAGCCGCCGCTATGTGTCATTGATATATCATCATCATATGATAATGAGACAAAAATATGTAGCCACGACTCTTTTACCAAGGTGTAAAGTCTTGGGCACATGTTTTTGTCACATTAAATGTATCCATATTTTCAGACGTGACCGTACCTACGTTCGAATGGTTTTTTAAAGCTACATATGCTCAATTTACCTGTGAATCCTTTACGACCGCTTTGACCTGGCCGAAGTAATGTGTAATTGTGTTTGGGATAAAATCGAAGGCTCTGAAACGTTTTATTATAATGTCAATCGTATATTTTAGAATTTATTATTTCAATTTTACGGCTCTAAAACGAAGATAAAATATACACAATCAATAACCGTTTGTTTTATAATTCTGACCCTTTATATTGAATGTAGGAATATGAAGTTAAAACCCGTCAAACCAGTGGAGCTCCTCAATAAGGAGTAAGACTATTGCATAGACAATTAAATTGGCAGTTTCCTACACCATTGTTCGGAAGCGCTGGTTACGATTACTCCAAGCAATCATTGAGGAACTCCATCCGTTAATCATTCTATGGGGTATATAAAATTTCATACAAATAAGGATCATCATCTCGACACACACTCGCAGCGACAGATGGTAGTGGAAGTGGATGACGGTGGAAGGGCCAGGTATCGTAAAGATCCACAGCCATGACAGCAACTACTTATCGAACGAGCCGAGCGTAAGAGAAGTGAAGTTCTTACAGACAACTTCGGATACAACAGAACTGTCAGCTGGTTATCTAGACGTCAGTGCAATTCGATGGCTTTTTGATTTTTAATAGTTGTCGCGCGATAACTTTAGTAACGTTCGTCTGATCTATATGAAATTTGTTAGGGTTGTAGTAGAGCTCAATACAATTTGAGAGGTCGTTCATGAGCATGATCGATCAAGGGGTTATGGAGCTAGAAGGCTCGAAAAATCATCATTAGGCTCTTGTTATATTGGTCAACTCGTTTGCAAGAAAATCGCGAGTTCTCAGTTCGAGGCGAGGTTAGGTAGTGTTTAACTAATTCAAGTCTTACTGTAGCGGCGAACATGGGCACGTAGCACATGCGCAGCGGCAAATGGTAGAAGGGCCAGGCGGATTCGCCTGGCACGACGAGCCGCAGCCATGTGACCGCAACTATAATCAATGTTTGCTAAATAATTATAAACAAAAAAGAACCGACTTCACTTAGCCTCCACCTTTCCAAAAACAATTGCTCGAGCTACTGTTAAAATAATTTTAAACAAAAAAGAACCGACTTCACTTAGCATCCACCTTTCTAAAAGCAAATGCTCGAGCTGCTGTAAAAAATACTCAAATCACTATAGGTGTGCCTATAATAGTTGAAGAGTTCCCTCGATTTCTCCAGGATCCCATCATCAGATCCTGACCTGGTTACAATGATACCAACTGTGATGTTATACTCTTTCAAACAAAAAAGAATTTTCCAAATCGGTCCAGCTGTCTTCGAATAATCGGTGAACATACATTAAAAAAAAACTAAAAAAGAATTGCAAAAAAAACAAAGATCCCGACGATCTGATGTGATAACCTCCTCCTTCGAAATCTTGAAGTCGGTTGGTAAGTTCATCATTGCCATTGACTTATATATTAGGTATTAGTAGTTTTTCATAGACCTGACAGATGGCGCCACGTTTTTGTAGCACGGGAGTAGCATGGACAAACAGTTCAGATGGGCATCCTTTCTTTCGAAATCGTTGGTCATTGCATACTTTTACCAATAGTGTTTTTAGGATTATAATTCAGGCTTTGTTAATTAAGTATAAAATTGTTAGTAGTAGTAGTAGTAAAACACTTTATTGTACAAAACAAGCAGGTACATGACCAACAAAAATATAGCGAGTGTATAAAGGCGAACTCGTTCCTTTAAGGGATCTCTTCCAGCTAACCTTTAAGCAACTGAGAGAAATCGGTTGGTATATACTTACATGACATGACGGCAAAAACTACGGAGAAGTTGCTAAACCTTGTTACTATAGGTAAATTACTTACTAATTTATAAAGTACTGCAACCACGATCATCAAAACAAGGAATTTGATAAACATTGGTCAGAGTCTGTATTAGATGCCTGCAAAATTAACAATAAAGTTATCAAAAACACGTTATCAATTTAGGCATGTTACAATGCACTTGAATGAATGTTATTAATAATAATAACGCACGATTGGCTTTAAGCTGAACTAGATAACTTACATTGTTTTTATACGCTTTCCTTCCGCACTGTTTTTTATTAATATATTCTCCTTTATTTAATTATGTGGGTAACGATTTTCATCTTGTAATATTTTTATTTGTATTTAGGTTTTACATGGGTTTGTAATTTGACATTATTTTCAAGCCATCAATCAGTTTGGCCATGATGACATTTGAACTACCGTAGACTAACGTAGGTATTATTTTTTATATTGACTTGAGCCTTATGGATTCTACAGGGAGGCTACAGGGGTAGGTATTTTTTTAATACTTATACGTCTATCCGGAAAAAGAAGTGTCGTGGGATTTGAAGGCGGGTGCTAATTTAAGGTTTTTGTTATGCTGACAACACTTTTTGATACTTTGATACTTTGATATTTTGATACTTTAATAATAAAAGATAAAGTAACAACTCTAAACCTATTTTATCTCAAAATAATATTCCTATATAAGGTAAATGTACGTTTCTACGAACGCTTAAGACCTGGATGTACGTTTCATTTTTTAATAAGGTCTGGCATTTTCATACGATTATTGTCAATACTACAATGGTAACTTAGATAAATTTGTAATCATTTTATTGCACTTAGAAATTATTTGTAAGGTTAGAAATAATTAAGAAATATTTTTTAAGTTTTTTAGACCTCTTACCTTGATTTGTACCATTAAACGAACTAAGAAACGTGATTTGCATATAATACCGAATCCGGTGACCACTTTACCGAACTAGAAGAAAAATGTATGGAAATATGGTGTTCTCAAACATTTATCTCACTGTTTAGATAATAGTATCTAGCTGCGCTAAATTTGCGTCTCCGGACATTACTGAAATACTTCATACAAAACAAAAATAAACTTTTTTATATAATTAGTTAAAATACCTAATCATTAATTTTTTGACAAAACAATTTCAACGTAAAAATATTATATTTTTCTGGAGTACTCAACTATATATTTATTCTATAATATTTAAAAATTCATCGACAAACAAAATATAAATTAACATCATTATCGTTTATTGCGAGTGTGAAACGTAATAGAAGTTTTTTTTAATATGAATTTTAAAATCTAATTTTATTTAAAAATATAAGTACAAACACAATTTAATATTTAATATTAATAATATAAAACATTTCTTCATACAAATCGGCCCATCATAAGCAGTCCCAGGAACATGTTTAAATGTTTAGAGGCGCTGGCCTTTATAAAAAGCAGACAAAATAATACATTTGAATGTCGACCTAGCCGTGAGAGAAATAAGGATGCTATTCTAATGTCGATCGCATAAAAACGAGGCCACGGCAGATTAGAATTCGGTAGCAGAGACTATGAGCACGATTTACCGAACGCGCGTTCGGTAAATAAACCAAGAAAAACATGTGGAACCTAATACGCGAACAAATTTTCAAAATAGGACCTGAATTGCAACAATTGTGTCATAATCACAAATCTAACATTGAAACAAATAATTAAAAGGATTACGAATCCGTTTATGTATTTGGTTTCTACTAATATTGTCGTAAAATAACTATAAACTTTTACTAAAAATAGCTTTGCCAAAAGGCTTATCTTAAACTCAAAAAGTCGCAAAACTACAAGATTTCAAACGCGGATTTACTATAGTCTTTGCTGTCTACAGGTGTTCGGTAAATGCTCATAAAATTACAAATACTTTTCGTTATTTGAAAATCTAAAAAGTTTAAATTAATAGTTTGTAATAAACCAGTAAAAAAATAATTTCAAAAAATACGCTTTTCCTGATTCCGTACGCTGTTCGGTTAAACCATCCACTCAAAAAGTTAGGTCACATATCACCGGATTCACATTTGACTTAAATTCTGAGAATATGACTGCACTATATGCACTTAAAATACTAAAAAACATAAGCTTATTAAATAACAACACTCTAAATCCACAAATTGGAACCCACATTTAGTTTTAAACCATTCTATGATCTTAAGAAGTGTACGCGATTTCTTAACGATTTTGTTAAGGCCGCCCATACAAAGTGGCACTCGACCGACTAGATCCGTTGTCAAGTCGCAACTGAGCCCCAAAATGGCCGTGTCTGACGAGTATTCGCAGGGGTAGGTATTTAGCTCACAGGAAAAAATATCACAACGTAGTATCTACTGTACGTAATTGACTTATAGCTTAAAGTTGAATATATTCGGCGAAACGGCACGTTCGCTGAAGCGTACATTTACCTTACCAGTAATATATGGAATCGTGTGTTAAATCAAATAAAATGGCTTTAATTTAGCGTAACTTTTTTCACGAGTGATCCTATGTTAACTTTTTATTGTTGTATAATTTTTATTTTTGGTGCAATAAAGAATATATTATTATTATTATAAAGTTCCGTTTTTTCCTATTGGTACGGAACCTAAAATAAAATTATAAACGTTTGATTAACATTTATTTATCGTATGGTATTACAATAAGTCACTGGGTTGAATTGAAAATAGGTACAAAATTTAAACAAGAGATGGAGGTTAGCTTTCTCCAAATACTTGATGGCTTTTTCGAGGTCGAGGCGAGGTCTTCAATTTAGCGTGATCAAAGTCTAAATCTAAATTATTATTCAAAGCCACTTATCTCTGAGCTGGCTTCAGAACTAGCTAAGAGAATTTTTCGCCAGGTATGCACCACGCACTATTATTTAAAGTTTCTTCCTTTATTTTAGACACTCTTTCTTAATTTTCTACGGACTTCTTAAATAAATGGTACTTACTAGTACAAGTACTTACGCACAAAATGTATGCTTAAATAAAGCTTTTTATAAATAGGCCAGGCAATAGTGGGGTTGACCTCGCATTAACTCCTCAGTCCAAAAAAACTTTACAGCATGATAAAGTGTTAGGACTAGATGGTATATATATTTTTTTCCAAAAAAAACTATTGTCCTTCTTAGGTTTTTTTATCTAAACTCTTATATCGTCTATATTTACGTTTGGAAAAATTCTCAGTCTAATTTTATTGCACTAGAAATATTGAATCAATGTTTAAAAATATCAAAAAAAAAATCCATAACTGAACATATTTTTTTATAAAAAATATTCTTTTTGTGTAAGTCACATCGGAAATTTGCTCCGTCTTTTTTTTTACTGAAGTGACATTAAATGTATGTATGCGTATGACAAAAAAAAAATCCAAAAATTTCATCATCAAACTTTTTCAGTATAAAAATTTGCTTATTATTCGCAGTAGAATATTGCTCCGTCAATTTTTTTTTTAAATTATATTTCCTTTAAGAGTTTTCTTGCGACCGTACAAAAATCCAAAAAAATATCCTGCGTATTAAAAAGTTAAATCATGTCATTCATGTCACAAATAAAGATACCTAATATTTCACTCGTTAGTGGAATGCGCACGTGCAGGACACGGGACGCGGGAGCGGGGATGCGAGGGGCCATGCGCAGCGTTCTCGTTATCTTCTTTAATAAACTCAAAGAAAAAGTTTACTTTTATGGTTTTGCACGTTACTAAAATATACATTAACACTACATTAAGACCCCCATACTGTTAGTAATTTTATCTTAATTGATATAATTTGTAGTGGTGCTAAACGCCAAGTCACAGTGTAAATAAAAAAGTACGCCAGTTGTAATATATTTGACACATTTTTAAAATGCATGCGTGTTGTGTAGATGTCATATGCAGACTCCGTTATCAGTGGTGAAAAAATAATGATATCGAATCATAGGGTTGTCACACAATATTTTATTTCGAGTACAATATGTGACATATTAAAAAAAACATATTTTTCAATTATATCATCGCTCCATGACAAAAAGGTTACATTCGTTGAGATGGTATTTTCATTTGGTAACATTTTCCGTAACTCTGATGTCTGGTTATCGCTTGTGCAATACAATTCATTTTTTGGCCATCTTTTTCCACTTGTCATAATTGTTTTGAATATTGTGACCATTTCATCCTAGGAACCGTCATATATCGTCGCTGTGCGTGCAAAAGTCGCTATGTGAATTTTGGCGATTTTAGGGTTTTAATGTCATTTTGATCCTTATTTCAAGATGCATATGCTCCAAAAATCACATCAGGCTAATTTCAATATTTCAGGATTTATCAAATCTAATTATGTGATGGCCATATATTGAATGCGCCTTCTATAATCACTAAGTGCAATAAATCACATAACTACTTTAGTTTGCCACAAGGACCATTATCAGAATGCGCCTAATATGTGATTCTTGACACATAGCGATATTTTTCACTTAGATTAATCTGATATTTTCACCCGCTATGTAGCATTTTGCACATAGCGATATTTTTGTACTAGTTTGGATCAACGTTATGTTCGTAGACGCGGCGTCAGACGCTGTTTTACGGTACATAGCGAAATTTTTCTGTATTATATTGTCGTATACCTTAGTTTACCTTCAAGTAAAAACATGTTTTTCACTAAATTCATTATTGCTGTCACTGGCAGGCAAATCAAATTCTTCTTCTTTTCGTATAACGGGATCAAAGACTTAAGCTTAATTATTTTTCCTCCCTGGGAAGTAGCTTTCATGATGTCTTCTGTATTACACATAGTTGGATACAGGGAACGCTGTATCATGTGTTGCGTTGTTTGTAAGTCCCCACATTCGCATTTTGCATCTCTTTGTCCCGGCCTGATTTCCCATTTAAGAAATTGCCTTTTGATCGACCAACTTCTAACTTTAGTCTGTTTAGAGACTTCCAGGTGACTGTTGTATGTCGGGAATCCCGCAGTTGCTTTTCGCATTCTACAGCGGTTGAAAAATTTCTAAGTATGTCCTCCTCACATACTTAGAAATTGTACCAAATGGTAAAGATGGTCGCATTTGGTAGGTTAAAGGCATCGAGTGATTAGTCGATAGGCTTTCTTTGAGAGCAGTATCCATCTGATCATCCACGTGTGCAGAATTATTTCACACTCGGCATGCGGCATGCATACTCTGCAACCGAGAAACTTAGCGCAAGTGCAGTAGTGCTAAGTGTATGTAGAGTTGCAACCCATGTGGTGTCAGTGATCCGACAAATGATGTTGTTTCTTGCCGCCACTTTCTGTTTTGTATTATGGCAGTGTGATTTCTAGGTCAGGGATCTGTCTAGCGTTATGCTCAGATATTTGGGAGGTGAAGGTGTGATCAAGCCGACAACCGTGCCAAAGAATGTTTAGCTGTCTAGTTGCCTGTATATATTTCAGGTGAAAAGCCTGTGTCTAAGCTGAGTTTGGTCTGGGTGGAAACGGGACGCTAGACCTTCGGCCGAGCCACTCTTTACCTCCTCGAAATATTTTTCCTATGATGTTCGGGCCAGGTCGTCGGCATAGTGGAAGTGACGTTAATTCTCCTTTGAGTTGATTGTTTGTATAAGCGATGAATAATGCTGTTGCAAGAAGAAGAATGTTCTTCCTCAGGGTAATCACCCTTGTCAACATTGATGTCATCAATCATAATTGCCGAAAAAAATACAATTAACTAACTATTATGGAGTTTATATACCAAATTAAGCCTCGTTAAAGTCCTTTGCCTTAATATACAGGGTGGAAATATAAATCGGGCCCAGGAGGAAAACTACCTTAAAACGTTGAGATAGCTCAATTCACTGAAAGGAAACATTCTTTAATTTCTTTAAAGGGACATAACTGCATTTACAATTTTTTGGAAAAGAGTACAGTTTTCAAAATAAGTATTTATTTTGTAATTTTTGCCATAAATAATTTTTATGACAATTGATGCCAATCGATCCTGTTTCCAACGAGGATAAAAACTTCTTAATACCAACCAAGTTTAGGGCACAAGAGAACACACAAATAATAATAATAATATTTTTCATACAATTAGTATGGAATAAAGTGAAAATTAAGAAAAAACTGTGAATGCAGTTTTAGTTTTTAGGGAAAATAAAAGAATGTTTCCTTTGAGCGAATTGAGCTATCTCAAGGTTTTAAGGTAGTTTCCCTCCAGGGCCCGACTTATCTTTCCACCCTGTATAAATAAAATAAGTATATAGCTTACATCAAAATACGACACGTCATGTTAAGAATATTAAAATGTGCTATGCCAACCCTAGCATTTTCATTAAAATTTCACCACTGCAAACGGGGTCTAGTCATATGGAACAAATAAAACTATTTTGTAATTTTTTTGAAATTGTGATTTTCTTTAAGTTGAAACAGATTTTTACAAAAAGATTTATTCAATCGGTCACTAATGTAACTGTGGTGACGAAAATTTGTTCCTGTTGTCCCTCATTAGGGACATAGGGCTCGTATAAAAGTTTTGCACTTGCCACGATCTTAAACGGCAACTTCTAGCCGAGACCGGCTTAGGCTACATCTGTCTCAACTTATCGCCTCTTTGTATTGCGGGTTTGGGGGGGCGACCCGACATCCTACTGCCAGTAGATTGCCAGCGGAGACTATGTAGATAAGTGGTTATCCGGTCTTCGGAGTAAGTATTCGCTTCGATCCATACAGATACAAATAATTTATTGTACCTACGAAACAACACATGACAATGGCCAGTGTTTGGCGTACAATAATGTTGATTCTATTGCATGTAATGTCATTGAATGTCTAATAATGTTTATAGTTATATCAACCATAGGTAGATGGCAAAAAAAAGATGCTGCCTGCTGGCCTCGCCTCGGATACCGGAGGACTTGGTCACTTTTTCTAAAGTATATGACATCTACTCGTATTTCGACTTATAACAAAAGAAATAATTAAATATTACACACAGAGAAAAAAATACAGTTGTCACAGGTGAATTACACAACAGACATAAATCTTATTTAAGCGTCATTTATAAGTAAAACTTATGTTTAAATTTGGGTAAAATAAAAAGTTTAAGTCATCTGGCGAATGCGCTGTTTCGTATATGTCTTGATATACCCGTTATGAAGAAATCCATGGTTATCGCTCTAGCGGGGAGGCGGGGGGCGACGACAAAAAGTCGCGCGTACCAGATCTGTGGGCACGGCAGTTCCCCTGCCAAGCCGAGCAAAACAAAGGCACGGCCGAACCATCCTTTTTCCGAAGCCATTCAGGCCATTTTCGACCCCCCTCTAATTCTGTTATCGATAAAGCTAGAAGGCTGAAATTTCTGTGACAAAGAGGCCATAACACAAGGAAGATCCCAATATTATTACATTTCACTATATACTTTAAGAACTATTTATTGCAAGTCAAAATTCCTTAATTTAGTCACTGACTCACTGATTATGATCATCGTATATTTAAAATACTTCTAGCAGTCCCACAAGCTCCAAATTTTGAACACTTCTAACTTCTAGGGTTAACTCTTAGACTATAATTGCCACTGAAAATTAAAACATACCGCAATATCCCGGGTTCTCTAGTTTTACAAACCGCACAGTTAACATTGTAATCCCATATAAATATATGCAGAAACAAAGTTATTTTTTCCGTTTCTTTTTATTATAAAAATATAAACATCTAATATTCAGAAGATCACAATGACATGTTGTTAGTAAACTCCGGCACACCGGCTTGGTTTTACTACTGTAAACCTCATTACTTTTTGAAGTAGGAGAACTACGTTGCGAGGCTGGCATTATTGTACATGTAACGTTTTTGATGGGATACAATTTATTACTTTCGAAATTTACATGTACTCTCTTCTCTCTAGTGATTACTTGCCGAGTACTATCCAGCTAGATAGATGTGTACCAGGCCAGTAATTTGTCCTAAGGCCTAGTGGCTTAGTGTCACAACACTAAAATGCTCAAACTTGGTTGAGGCATATAGCATGTGTACCTTGAGACCGGTAGGGCGTTTCTCAAAAAGTCCTTGGCAATGCGCCGAGGGTCATGTTTCTGCGTTGAACAAACGTTAGCGGCATCTATATAACTCGATCAATGTACCATCTGTTGGTAGGCGGCGTGACTAGTGTCGAAGCGAAGTTGTATCGGTGCATGCGGCTGCATTGTGTGCATTATGACACTACAAGCATCATCTGTTGGCGAGTAGTGGTGATGGTGTTTTGTTTAGTGAGGCAATGATACTCTGATGCTTCAATTAAATACTAGATTGTTTAATTAATAATACGCCATCAAAATATTTATTAAAATTATAATGATACGAGTTAAGTACAAATATGAAATTAGACAATTATAAAATTGAAGTAACTTACTCCACTTTTTTCACTATGACGCAAGCATAGCTGAGTCGTAGCCGCGCATGCTAAACTGGACTCAATAGCTGAAGCACGACGACATATTACTGCGTGCTCACTCGCTTTAAAAGGCTAGACAAATTTTTCATTTCGAGATTTCACGTATTGTATGTGGAATATTTTTTGGAAATTTCGGTTGTGGCTGTTGAATTGACTACCTTACGTGAATAAAAAACGAAACCAGGCTGAGGAATTTTCCATAAAGTTTATGAAATATACTGTAATAACAATTTTATTTATAGAATTTATTTTTGGATATTCGTAAATATTATACTAAAATAAGATTAACGTAACACCCACTGTTACAAACCTGACTGAGAAATTTTCCAAACAAAATGACGAGTGTTACCAATTACTTTTGAATAAAAGTGACAGTTTTATCTGAATTTTTTTTTTACTTTTGACAGTATCTGTCAGTAATCAAAATAATTTGTTTAGTGAAAAAAATATACCCTGAGAAAAATTCCAGTACCAAGTATTAAGCTTTTTGTACATTTTTGTAAAAATGCCAAAACTGACATACTTTTTTTTTTGGAAAAATAGTGTTTTGTGTTTGTTATGACCTATACTACATCCTAGCAAAAGAATAATCGACTGAGGAATTAATGCGAGGTCTCCATACAACGACCCGGTAGATTTCCCACACTAAAAGGTCCGTAGACAAAGGTGACCGCTTTCTATCAAGCCGACCTTATGTTTAATTGCCACCAATGGCACCAATGCGATATAAAAAAACCGGCCAAGAGCGTGTCGGGCCACGCTCAGTGTAGGGTTCCGTAGTTTTCCGTTCGTCACAGTAAGTGTACCCACTTAAGAGTTAAAGACTATTGCCAAAAGGTCGTATCTGATGCCTATGGAAGAAGTTTTTTGGAAATAACTCAAAAATGGCTAGACCTATAATGTTCAAAATAATTTTCCTAAAAAGTTTATCATAACGCGCATCTACTCAATTTTTTTCATATTTTTTGAACTTACGGTGCAAAAGTTACAGGGGGGGGACGCTATTTTTCCGACTTTCGAAGTGATTATTTCCGAAAATATTTACATTATCAAAAAATAATTTTAGTAAACCCCTATTCATTTTTAAATACCTATCCAAAAATATATCACACGTTAGGGTTGATATGAAAAAAAAAATCACTCCCCACTTTACGTATAGGGGAGGTACCCTAATAAAAAAAAATATTCCACTTTTTATTTTACCACTTTGTCGGCGTGATTGATATGCATATTAGTACCAAATTTCAGCTTTCTAGTGCTAACGGTCACTGAGATTATCCGTGGACGGACGGACGGACGGACGGGCAGACATGGCGAAACTATAAGGGTTCCTAGTTGACTACGGAACCCTAAAAAAGACAATGGCAAAGTATTAACACTCTGTGAGTTATTCTAAGATAATATTGACATTTGACAAGACAATTGACAATGAATTTATACATATTTACGTAATTTTATTTATTTTGAATGTATTTTTTTGAACTAGTCGATATTATGTAGGAAACTGCAATTACCCATGAAGACTAATATAGTATTTTATACAGTCGTGACATAATTAAGAGCTTTTCAGTCGAGTACCGTGTTTAGGCCACGAAGCTTGCTGAGTTAAGACGATTGTCGCCGGAGTGTCCTTGAGCGTTTGGGCGCTCTCTACCCGCGCCACCAGCGTACCCCTCTCATTTCGATCGTGCGTAAATCCACCGCGATGCACCGCAACAATGTTCAAAGAATATAACTTTACTCAGAGGCGCGCGGGCAGCTTTATAATAATTATAATCCTTAAGCGGATGTTTTGTGATTTGAATACTGTGATTAAGTACTACGGTGACATTTTTAGGAATGCTACTTATCTATTAAATAAGATAAGTAATAACGGTCTCGATTAGTAGATTTTCGTGGTTCGTCTACTTATAGTTAGGTAAAAAAATAAAACCTAGATTTAGAATTTAAAGTACAGTGAGCGGCAAAATATTTACGAATTTACGAAATATGGTAAAACTATTCCGCATATCAGAAAAAATAAAAAAATACTGACTATTATAGCAAAAAAAACTGAATGCACATCAAAGCGGTGTTTTCATGTGAATTTGGATTTCTTTTGCTGTGCAAGTGAGCTTAATAGATGGTTATTTTTTTGTTGCGATTTTATATATTAACCGTAAAAATTCACTTAATTACGATAAATTAACAAAACTAAGCCTGTTGCGAGTTGCGTATAGTAAAAATGCACATGTAAGGAGCGGTATTTGTGCACGAAATCGTCATATTCATATTCATATTCATATTCATATTCATTTTATTCATAATATTCTCAATATTACATGTCAGGTATATACAAAAATTAAAATAGTCATAATCCTATTGATTATTATTGGTATAACTTATTTTATATTAATTAACGAATTAAGTATAGTAATATTTTATACAGTTAAAATTTTACATTTTTAAGAATTCATCGAAGCTATAAAATGTGTGCTCGAGAAGCCAACTCTTTAGCCTTTTCTTAAAACAAGCAAGCGAGGGAGCTGAGGTGATGGTGTCCGGCAACTTGTTGTATACAGTTGGGCACATAACGTGAGTTGTCTTTTCAGATCTTGTAAGTCGTCGCTCAACCACCTGCAGCCTGTTAGGGTATCGAAGTACGCGGCCTAAGTCTCCACGTGTTTTATAATCACGCAAATGAATATAGCTATAGGTGGCAATTTGCTGTATCATTACCGATGGCACTGTCAGTATGCCTAGTTCTTTGAAATAGGGTCTCGCGGGAGTGTCCTGAGAAACTTGTACTACCGCGCGCACGGCTCTTCTTTGGAGTCTGAAAGCGCGTTTCCAGTCCGCGGCGCGCCCCCATAACTCGGTGCCATACTGTAGGAGTGAGTGGGCGGTCGCAAAGTAACACGTTTGCACTACATGCCGAGGCACGACACGACCCAAGCGGCGCAACGCAAAGCAGGCGCCACCGAGCTTCTTGCAGAGCTTGTCTATTTGAGGTGCCCAAGTTAGTTTTTGGTCGATTTCAAAGCCTAAAAACGTGGTAGCCTTCACCTGTTCTACATATATTCCACCAGCGTGAACGTTAAGTGGCCTCGGCGTGAGGCCCCCAACGTAGAAATGTATATAATGCGTTTTAGCTAGGTTAAGCACCAGGCCGTTCAGGCTAAACCACTGAGACAATTGGCTTGCGGCGTCATTGAGACGGGTCTCCAAGCTATTAATATTTGGTGCCGTTATAATGCCTGCGACATCATCCGCGTACATTAAAATATCGGCTGCTGTCACTGCTTCAGGTAGGTCGTTCAGTAACAGGGAAAACAGAATGTTCGAGAGCGACGATCCCTGGGCTACTCCCATACATGTAGTCAGTGGATCCGATCTGGCCAACCCCCCATCGCCGACTACAATTTGCGATCGGCTACGCAAGGCACCGGTGAGGAGACTATGGGCTTTGCCACGTATGCCGTAATGTACCAGCTTGGCGGCTATGACGCTGTGGTCGGCTACGTCGAATGCCTTGGAGAGATCACAGCAGAGCATTGCGACTTGCTGTTTTTTATCCAGGGCGTGCATTATCTTGCGCATGGCTTGGCGCGCTAGATCAGTGGTGCAGCGGCCGGGTCTGTACGCGTACTGACGGTCGGACAGTGCATTTGTCGAGTTAAGGAATGCTGTGAGTCTGTAACACAATCCATTTTCTAGCACCTTGGCAACGCTAGGGATAATCGATACTGGTCTGTAACTATCAGCACTTTCTCTGTTTCCTTTGTCTTTAAAAAGGGGAGAGACCTTACTAATTTTTAATGATGTTGGATATGATCCTTCATTAATGCATAAATTGTACATGTGGGTGAGTATTGGTGACATAGAACTGGCAACAGTGTTTAGCAAGTCCATGGACACACCATAAAAATCTTTACTCACTTTATGTGGGATTCGGGATACGATTATAGTGTAGACTTCATTGCAGGTGAAAGGTATGAGTCTAATGGAGCGGTCCGCAGGCACACGCGCCGCGCTCAGCTGGTCGCGCACTCGGTCAAGGTCAGCGCGGGGCGCTCCGCACGTCAGCGCGGCACCAACGAACCTAGCGTTCATAGCATCTACCGCTTCTTTCTTTGTGCTATACTTTACGCCGTCGGAGTCCACTACTAGTTCAGTAAAGTCGACGGGAGCCCTCGCGGTTTTTCCCCTTTCTTTATTTACTACTTGCCACATAGCTCTGCACGAATTCTGTGTCGTGGCCATCTGTTTTGAGTAAAATTGTGTCTTACATTGCTGAATCGCGTGATTGTATTTGTTATTCAACTTATCAATGAAGTTTTTTAACGCATCATTGAGTGGGAACTTGCGTTCTAAGTGGAGACATTCGAATAATAAAGATTTGATGTTCAGTACATCTTGTGTTACCCATGATTCAATATTTTTTGATCCGAGGTTTCTTTTTAATGGAAATGATGAATTAATTTTATTGACTAATATATTATTTATTTGAGCTGATAGAGATTCAGAAGTATGGCCATTTGACACAAAATTCACCCAGTCTATACTTTCTATAGAGGAGACAAAGTTTGAGCGATACCTATTTGAGTAATTTCTGGATAAGCGAGATCCTGTACTAAAGTGCCTACTTGTTACCTCCATACGCACTGCGTGGTGATCGCCGATATTAGTCACCACCGGAGACGCTGTTATCAAGCCTTTATCCACATTAGTGTATACATGGTCGAGTGCCGTCGAGGAGTTTGAGCTTACCCGAGTGGGAAACGTCACCTCGTTCGTACAACCGTGGGCCATCAGCACCTCCTCCAGATTGTTGAGATCTGAAGTTTTTTCCCCGATACAATTTATATTCATATCACCTACAAAGATAAAATTCATATTTAATTCGATGACTTTCTCGAGCACACATTCAAGGTGGGTCAGAAAAACATTTGAAGCGATCAAGTTAGTTCGATATAAACAAACTATAATTAGTTTAAAGTCCAACAGACAAACAGCCGATATTTCACATATTAATTCTTTAGATAGGTCAACAATTTCTGGTATGTTTACTGCTTTGATGTTATTCTTCACATATATACATGACCCACCGTGAAGTGATTGCTTACGGCAAAATGATGATACCAGATGATATTTGTATGCTAATACATTTTAAGTTAACGTCAGAGAGCCAATGTTCCGTGATGGCTATTACATCGCATTTAAGGTCAGAACTGAGTAGTACTTCCAACTTGTCTGTTTTATTATTTAGCGATTGTACGTTTTGTTGGCATACAATAATCGGCGCACTCGAGGCATCCTGTGTGTGTGTAGTCGTCGCGCGCGCAGCCGCGCCGTTACTGAGCAGCGGTCGGAGGTCGCTCGGTGGTGGGGCCCCGCTCGGCGCGGGGACGGACCCGAAACCAGTCTGTGAAACGTATGCCGTGTGGCCACGAAGTCGGCGAGTTTAATAGCTCATATATGCTTTCGGGGAAGCCAATAATAAAAGCGGCGTGCCTTTTAGTTTTTATATGCCATTTTTCAACAGAGTATTCTTTCGACTCATGTATCTTATTTAAAAAGGTTACAACTTGATCTGTGGTGGTTTCCGGCTTAAAATTCCAGGCTTGAATATATTTAATTCGCTCTGCCGATTGTATCGTATGGTCTTCATTGCCGGCTCCGATAAACACAGCAGATTTAGATTTCTGTTGTTTACGGCGAGGTTTGTTTGGATTACCAGCTTTATCGTTTTCACTCTTTGTCAGATGAGTCGTAATACTTAGTGGCTCTGCATCAATTTCTGCAGGTTGTGATGTCAGTATTGAAACTGATGCGTCATCTGCGCTCGTCTCTAACTCAGGCTTATTTTGTGGCCCAACATCTAGTTGTGACGTCGTCGGTAGCGCAGTTGTTGCAGTCTGTTTTTGCGCGGGTGCAGTGGGCGGTGTTGTTGTCTTTTTTGCACTCACTGCTGGCGCCTTCAGTTTGATTGATGGCTGCTGCTTATGAGTAGTGGCACTAGTTGTTGTCTTGCTTGCGCGGACAGCTGCTCTTCGGGTGCGTTCGGACGCAATCGTTATAGATGGTGTCATACTCTTCCTACTCGCTGTTGTTGGTGATGGTTCTTCGCTACTTTTTTCCGCTGCCAACTGCACTGACGCACACATCGACATGTTGGCTATGTCAACACTCGATAAAAAATGTTCGAGTACCTCCTTTTGGTTTTCGATAAGCTTTTGTTGAGCACGAATTTTCTCATTTTGTTCTAAAATCAGGGCTGTTTGCTCACCAATTTTTTCAGTCAACGAATTCAACTTTAGTTTTGCTTCTTGTAGTACACTTTTAAAGTCGGTTTTGGCCATTTTATATATATACAATTGTCATGAGAGCTGTAAGCCCATTAAATTTAGATCTTTAAAATATAACACAGCGCAAACACTTCTTAGGGTTCCATAGCCAAAATGGCAAAAACGGAACCCTTAAAAGTTTTTTGAAACATGTCCGTCTGTCCGTCCGTATGTCAAAGCCATTTTTATTATAAAACATATATTACTGAAATTTTATCTAGAGGTGTGTTTCATGTGCCGCTACTTAGTTTTCTGGCTAAATTGCTAAAAAACTTTTAGGGGAGGCACTCCATACATAAATATGCCAGAATAAATGTCAAAAATATATTTTTTGTAAATATGAACATGTTGTACGATACGGTTTTAAAAATATTTTATATATATATAGAGGATTTTTAAAACTTTTTTATTAAGTCAATATTTTCAGAAATATTTGTTCGAAAGTCTAAATATAATAGGCTCCCCATCTAACTTTTAATCCGCAAGTCTAAAAAATATGAAAAAAAACCAAGAAGCCTTAGTACTTAATTTCTACGATAATTATTTCACATATTATCGGTTTATCCGTTTTTCAGTTATGTCCAAGAAACTACTACGGAACCCTACAATATGCGTGGTCCGATACAAACTTGGCCGGTCCTTTAAAAATATTTGATAGGTAGTATTAACCCTTACTAGTAATTTATTTATTTAGTTTGTGTTGATAATGAATATAAAATTTGTATTTATTTCACCGACATAGTAAAGTTTTTTTAGGGTAGTCAACGCGCATGTGAATTTTCTGGGGTTGCAGGCGTCCATAGGCTTTATAACTGCTTTCCATCAGGTGGATCGTATGCTTGTTTGCCAGCGTCGTGGTATAAAAAAAAACCGGCCAAGTGCGAGTCGGACTCGCGCATCGAGGGTTCCGTACAAACCTATAACAAGCAAAAGTTGTAGTATGTTTATTACTAATTTCAATTTAATACCTCTACGCGTTTACGAGGAAAAAGGTAGTAAGTTTAAAATTTTTAAAAATATGTTTTGTATTATTTTAGTAAAAATGTCTACTTTTCCTAATTTTTCCTTTGTCTATGCTATATGAAGTTTCTTCGTGCTAAGTTTCAAGTTTCTGAGTTTAAGGGCAGTACCCTTTAGGTTTTGCGTTTCTTGCGAGTACTCAGTTTCAAAATATGCGACTTAAATTGCTATTTCTTTTGATTGCGTTGACATAAAAGTTTGGTTTTGCTACATCTGAGAGGTCCTATAGCCTTGAGTATTTGACATGAATTTCAATTTAATACCTACACGCGTTTATGGGAAAAAAGGTAGTGAGTTTAAAATTTAAAAAAATATTTTTTGTATGATTTTACTAAAAATGTCAACTTTTCGTAATTTTTCCCTTGTCTGTGCTATATGAAGTTTTTTCGTGCCAAGTTTCAAGTTTCTGAGTTTACGGGAAGTACCCTTTAGGTTTTGAGTTTCTTGCGAGTACTCAGTTTCAAAATATGCGACGTAAATTGCTATTTATTTTGATTGCCTTGACATAAAAGTTTGGTTTTGCTACATCTGAAAGGTCCTATAGCCCTGAGTATTTGACAAGAATTTCAATTTAATACCTCCACGCGTTTATGAGAAAAAAGGTAGTAAGTTTAAAATTTAAAAAAAAATTTTTTTGTATGATTTTACTAAAATTGTCTACTTTTTGTAATTTTTCCATTGTCTATGCTATATAACGTTGCTTCGTGCCAAATTTCAAGTTTCTGAGTTCACGGGAAGTA
The DNA here is from genome assembly GCA_947086415.1 of Pammene aurita. Lineage (NCBI taxonomy): Eukaryota > Metazoa > Arthropoda > Insecta > Lepidoptera > Tortricidae > Pammene > Pammene aurita. The sequence goes on along the minus strand of OX352291.1, from coordinate 48,221,847 downwards.
CCCCGTAGGTTTTGCGAGTGCAGAAAACTCTAAAATTTGCAGCATAAATGACTGTATCTTTTGATTTCGTTGGCTTTTATGTTTGATTTTTTTACAGCTCCAAGGGACAATAGACCTGAGTATTTGATATAAATTTCAGCTTGATACCTCCACGCGTTCCTGAGAAAAATGGTCTTGACAGACAGACAGACAGACAGACAGACAGACAGACAGACAGACGGACAACAAAGTGATCCTATAAGGGTTCCGTTTTTTCCTTTCGAGGTACGGAACCCTAAAAAAGCTTTTTTCCTTTATTCTTACATACATTGAACTCTTAAATATCAGCCATTTTTTATTAGAATCTCAATCAGGCTTTGCTCAGTGATAGTTAGTACACTGAAATTTGGTATGAGTATGTGTTTTAATTACGCCTACAAAGTGGTAAAACAATAAGTATCTGAAACACATTGTTGGATAGGTCTTTCAAGAAGAATAAGCCTTAAACAATTTTTGGACAAAACGAATACTTTCGTAAATAATAGCTTCGAAAGTAAAACATACTCTTTGATTTTTGAACCGTGGGTCCAAAAAATTTGGAAAAATTCCTGGAAGTGAGGCCATCGAAATACTTATCACGTATTTTCAATAAAAACTATATGGAATAAAATCGGTCGAGCCGTTTTTGGGTGATACCTATAGTAAAATAACGTAAGTGCCACAAAACATCTCTTTATAAACTACCTTTTGAATGGATGTATTGTAACAGGCCGGCAACTACGGATCCTTACACTGAGCATAGCCCGACATTCTCTTGGCCGGTTTATATGCAATCCTTTGCAGTTTACTTCGCAATTTCTTGATTTGATAAATTAGTATAAAGTATAACATTAAAAATTGTGTTTAATCTTTAAAAAAAAACGCATTGGTTTAGAACACGGTATTCTTAAATAAATATGTTTAAATAAATTCGGTGCTTCGGAGTTTTTATTAAATTGATTATTAGTCTATTGTATTGCAGTACTAGCAGATTTCCACAACTCGACGACTAACGCCTATTTTGCGTGATGCATTAGTCTACTAAAACATAATAATTGTAGTTTACTTACATGACCAAATTTGTTTTCAGAGAATTATGAGATTCATGATTTTCGTTCTTTCCTCCATTTTAATTTTATTTGTTTTTTACTTGTATTATAATCTAAATAAAATACACTTTTTATACGAACGTACATAAACATGCATACGAGAACATTATCTTAAAAGATAAAACGTCTATACTTTATAGATTCTGGGAAGACACGCTATGTCCGCATCGCATGAACCCTCTGCAGTTATTTAGTCTTTAGGCACAGTAAGTCCGATATTATTGCTCACGGGCCAATCACAAGTATATGTAGTACAAGGGAAGCACGGAGCGACGAGCGACACAGCCTCCTCGTCTCAAAGCTAGCTCACGACTGCCAGCAACGCCGTTTTCGAGCTACCAATGCACGAAATGTGGAATTATGATCAAGTTGTTTAAGAACATTTAATCAATTTAAATATCCTACGTTGAGTTTGTAGTGTTCTGTAGTACACATTTTTTAGTTCAACAATATTTTAAATCGAATAAGCCGTTCAGTAGATATAAGCAAAATTAACCGTAAAACGACATTTCGTTACATTTAAATAACGGAGAAACTATACGTTACACGAGTTATTCAAACGTTGACAATGCTGTACATGAAATGGTAATTAACATATATTTTTTTCAATTTTTTTGAATGACTCGTTATTGAGATATATCCCTTAGAATGTAACAGTTTTCGGCCACATTCAGCGCCTAGCGCCTTAAGAACTTTGTTAATTCCGATACACGATTGGACAAAATCCGCTCGATGGTAAATAATTCCAAACATCTTAAAATTAGTTTTAAACAGTTGTATGTCTTTAGTTTCTTGATTTATACGTCTGTAATTAATTAGGGACAAAATTCCATCACACTAATACTAAAAACTTCGTTATCAACCGACTTCAAGATTTCGAAGGAGGAGGTTATCAATTCGTCGGGATCTTTGTTCTTTTTGTAATTTTTTTTTATGTATGTTCACCGATTATTCGAAAACGGCTAGACCCATTTGGAAAATCAGTTTTTTGTTTGAAAGCGTATACTTCACAGTTGGTCCCATTGTAACCATGTCAGGGTCTGATGATGGGATCCTGGAGAAATCGAGGGAACTCTTCAACTATTATAGGCACACCTATAGTGATTTGAGTATTTTTTACAGCAGCTCGAGCATTTGCTGTTGGAAAGGTGGATGCTAAGTGAAGTCGGTTCTTTTTTGTTTAAAATTATTTTATTATAAAATTAATGCGTAGTTTTTTTTAATTCATCATTTTCAAAATTTGCCATGAGCTCTCATACATATCGTAACACAGTGTTTCTCTTTCACTCGCGCTGAAAAAAATAGGGATGGAATTGAGCTGTTGTCATCCCTTAAGATGTTGTTCCAGAAACCGAAGGTGTGAGCAGCGGGTGCGAAGCCAGTGGTTTCCGCGATGAGATCGCGCGGGACTACGCCGCGCTGCAAACTCGCTTGGGGCGGGAGTTCTCAGACCGCCGAGGGAAACTCAACAGCGGTTAGTGGCAAATCACAGACTACACAGACATTAAGCTTTCACAAGGAGGACGGGGTCACCACACATCAGCGCAATTTTATTCGTTAATTTCTAACAGCACATCTCAATAGTCAGGGCCGGATTAAGGGTAGAGCGAGTGGAGCGGCCGCTCTAGGCGCCGGATGGCAAGAGGGGCGCCAAAATGGCAAATGAGGAAAAAAAAGTTTTAAAAGACGGGAGTGTGGTGCGGGCGCAAAATATGTAGGTACGCTTGGAGTTCCGCGTTCGTTCGGTTCACGGGTTTCGGTAAAACGACTTAAGAATGGTGTAATGAACCATTTTGTATATATAATTTTTGGTATTTTTGTTATTTCAAAAGATTTTTTGCTAACTTATTTTAATCTTGAAAGGCGCGAAACAAAGGCGCCGAAAAAGTTACGTTCTAAGGGATTGGGTTTATAAGGATTACATTTTATTATTAATTTTGATTTTAAAAGGCGCGAAATAAACTGCTCAAGGCGCCGAAAACGTAACGTTCTTTATAATTTTCAAAGCAATTGGGTACTTATATCATAATTAAAATTATTTATTGTTTTTTAAATCGCTGCTTTTAGTTTTGAAAGGCGCGTAAAAAAGCCTGATAAAGGCGCCGAAAAAGCTACGTACTTTATAATTTTCTAAGCGATTGGGTAACCCAATTTGGGTATATCAGGATTACTTTTTATCATCTACTAGCTTTTGCCACGACTTCATCTGTGTGGGATTAACATTCGCCATAAGGAATGAATAAAACGCCGAATAATTTAGCGCAGATGCTATTCTAAAGTCAACAGTGAGCAACAATTTCATACAAACTTTCACCCCTTCAAGCGATGATTTCCGGGATAATAACTATCCTATGTATTTCCCCGGGACTCAAAATATTTTCATATCAAATTTCATCTAAATCGGTTTAGCGGTTTAAGCGTGAAGAGGTAAAAGACAGACAGACACACTTTCGCATTTACTATGGATTTTTTTACTCGCTGCTTTTGATCTTGATAGGCGCGAAATAAAGCCTGATAAATCCTCGTTCACATCTGGTGGAAACGCAGCCTTCGCTTAGATAAGACAGACTCTAATGCGCTTCAACAAAGTTTGTTCCTATTGTTGAGTACCTATTAAACTAAATTACATTTTTTAATTATTGTTATTTGTATTGAGTACCAAGTACTCATTTTACAAAATGTTTAAATGGCCTGTGGTTGTGTGGTATAAACGTTGATTTTGAAGAACATTGTTATTTAATTTTCATTACTAACGAAGGGCGCCAAGACCCGATTTCGCTCTACCCTGATCGAGGGCTCGATATTGTAGTATATCGATTTTGCAGTATAACAATCCAGGTTAGTCCCTATAACTTGATTTTTGTGAATATTTTTAATTCACATGAATGATCAAAAACGTTAACTCAAATGAAATAAGCGGTCGCGCTCTCGTACTAAATTAGAACGGGAGAGCTGATCTGTGGTGACCTCGAGTTGTACTTATGATCTATCTAGTGGTTGAGGTTATCTACATATGTGGGAAATGCTCCCGTATGGCGAGAACCGAGAATTCCCGGTTCCGGTACCGTTTTTGTGGTTGTTGAAAACGAGTACCGGAAGCGCACTCTAGCGGTGAGTTTTATTTTGATGTGAATCTCTCCAACGCAATGTAGAAGTCACCCAACGCTCTTAGCAGAATTCAGACTTATCGAAAGAGCGCTAAAGGCACCAATCAATTAGGTTCCAAAGCATCTAAGATCCATCTGATTTACTCCCTGTCGAGGTTGTTTCGAGGGAATATGGGGTTTTCCAAAAAAGGCTTGTATAGGTTTTTAAAGGATCAGCAACGCGCATGTAACACCCCTGTGCTAGTTGGGGGTATCAGTGGACTACGTTAACCACTTACCATCAGGCGGGCTGTATGCTTGTTTGTCACCGACTTGATATAAATAAAAGCGAACGTAGTTCACGTCAGGCATACGTCATAGGTCAAGATATACAACTGGACCGATAATATACCTCTTCCGCCTTTTTCTGACTAATTCTGGTACTTTATTTTATAGAAGCGGTGTCAAAAGGCCCAGCCCGTCCCGTGCCGACCAGGGAACAGCTGTCAGCAGACTTCCAGAAGAAACTGGATGAATGGCAGATGCTGAAGGGCATGCAGCCTCCGCCTTTCGTGCCCGAGCGTAAGGATCTGAGCGAGGATTTCTTGAAGAAGTGGGGTAAGTGTGACAGTCTCGACTGTTTTATATAGAAGTCTCCACAGTCACACTGGTCTGTACCAGGTTGGCCCTACGACCAGGAAGCAGCTACAGCAGAGCTCCAGAAGAAACTAGAGGTATGGTAGCTGCTAAATGGCGTATACGGCTATATGTAAGATGTATTCCTGTCCATCTCATGTGTGGCAGGAGCAAATGGGAATGATTCCTAAAAAAATCTCTTTCCCATCTGTCCCCGGTAGGCATTACACATGCCATACAGCATACAGTGGCCATACACATCGAACGCTGGTGGTTGAGCATTCAGTTCATCCCGTCGTCTATCGTCTAGTACCTACCTACCTCACGGCGCGACTTCGACGAGGCTCTTACAAGGTCATTCGAGATGTAACCCCGAATGTAAAAATAATAGAATGAAGGACGGACGGAAAGTTCGAATTATACCTACATAAAAATAGGATTAAAAAATATAATCCTAATATTTAGCATGAAATTAAATTCCTGATGTAATCATAAGAAAGAAAATATGTAAACATTATTTTCTTTTCATTTAGGTACATGGAAGGTGTGATGTCACCTCTACATTACTAATCTATGATGTAACCTTCGTATATTTAAGATGCAATCTATTAAATATAGGCTCAGTATTATTCCAGCATCTGTTTGTTGCATTACTCGTCTTTCTGAACTTTAAAATGATGAGGAAACTCTCACCCGCCATCTCGAAAAGGGAACTGCTGTCAATAGGCTCGTAGAGGGAGCTACATCAATGATAGATGGCAAAGGGCATGCAGCTACCGCCTTTCGTGCCCGAGCGAAAGAATCTGAGAGAGGACTTCTTGAAGAAGTGGGGTAAGGATTGCAGTTCTGGTTGTTTTATATAGAAATTGAGACAGAACCACAAGAAACCGCTGGGGCTTCAGAAGGAGCTAGACAAATGGCAGATGCTAAACGGCATGCAGCCACTGTTTTTCGTGAATGAGCGTAAGGATTTCAGCTTCTTGAAATGTTTCGTCAGGGTTCGAAAGGATAATTATCAATGATAGCTATCAATGCTATAGCTGATAATTATCAAGAATCTAGTTTATGTTGTGACTGATACTTATCGATTGGATAATAACCCAAAATTTGTAAAGGCTGAATGCACAAAAAAATATCGCATGTGAATTTCAACATTAGTAGCTGAACTATAATAAAAATAAATCCATACCGGGGATAACAACAACAAGGGTTCTGTTGGGGAGTGTCTTAGTTTTAAAATTTAGGTTTAACTTTAGTTTTTTAAGACCTGCAGGGACCTACGTTGTCTGAAAATAAACATTTTTTTATAACTATCCGATAAGTATCGGATAGCTATCTGATAATTATAGCGATATATCAGATTATCAGAGATCATAATTATATTGATAATTTCTAACCCTGTATTTCTTTGAACATTTCGTTAAACGTCGTTTCTGAAAATTGTCCTCTGATCTTAAATAAAGCCCGTACCCAGCAGTAGGACATATAGACTGTGATGAATGAATAATTATTTATTGCACAACTTTAAAACCCAATGTTTACCCAAGGAAATGTTTCGACTAAATCCCTTAACTTGACACCGAAAAGGTTTCGAAGTAATAGTAGCCAAAAACCAGGAATTGTAACCTGTTATTATGAATTTCAGATGCGTGGAACCGCATGAAAGACACCAACTCCGTGCCATCGTGGGGGGAACAGAACAAGCCGGACCAAGTTCTTGTGCAGACGTCTACGGGTCTATTCAAATTTCAAGGTTTGGCACCTACTACCTAGATAATAATATAATGCCTCGATTTTATGAATTTACGGTCTTCTATTTATACTTAAACTTTAAAGAACAACAAATCCTGTAACGATTTGAAAACGAAAATCGCTAATAAATGAAACATAAAATCAAAAAAGTGCTCAACTCATGCAGTTTAAAAAGAAACTATCTTTCAATCAATCTATACAAACTAATAGTACCTAGTCTTTAGTTACTGTAAAATAGTATCGAAAAGTTAAGCGAAATCGAGAAAATAACTTTACCGGACTCTTATTAACTATTCAAACTAATTCGTTCCAGGCATCTCTCGCTCTTTCACACGGAAGCTTCATGAATGGGAAAAATCCCGAGGTATCGCACCCGAGGCATCGACTTCCGCGCTTCTTCGCGCAGCGCGGGCGCGCAGCAAAGCGGCAAGGGTAAGAGTTCCGCCCCGAACTGCGCGGGCGCGGCTGCGGCGGGTGGCGGCCATAGATAAGAGCACGACACTGCGCTCTGAACTTCCCATTCTCACCTATGGCCACTGCTCAACATAGTACAGTACGCGAACAGTTTTGAGCTTCGATAACACACAAGTCCGATTTTCTTTTTTAGTTAGAGAATATGATATGATTACTTATAGCAAAAAATATTTTCTAACAGTTTTTGACGTCGCGCTAGGTATTATATAGATATTTGTTAATAATAACTAGAAAAGATTATACAAGATATATTTTCCTTTATCATACTATTGCATTCAACTATTTCAACATCATCTGTCATTTTATAACAGTTTGGTCAATAGATTATGTGAGTATAATCGAAAACAATTTGTCAAAATATAAGTGACCTTGAATTCGAAACGAATTACAAATGGCTAAGACGACATATGCTCTTGACAAAACCGTTATAAAATGTGAAGTTATGTTGCAATAGTAAAAAGCGATAGCCTGGCGGAGAAAAATAAAACTTACATAATCTTTTCTATATGTAGCAAACAAATACATGTACTATACCTAGCGCAATGCTAACAATTGTTAGAAAATATTTTTTATTTTTAGTACTTAACGTATTCTAACAAGTCACAAAATAAAATCGGACTTGTGATTTATGTCATTTTTATAGGTTAAAAAGGCGTTCCCGTACTCCACTAACAGTGCCGCCGTAAGGCATGTAAAATTTTTTGGTGGATTGGTGGCCGCTATAGGATGAACTACTCGTTGAGAGGACGACATTCGGAAAATCGCGATTCAGGACATGTGACGTTCTCTCAGAGTTAAACTTGCATCAGTATGGGTCTACTTGTAGTTTTTCTAAATACCCTTTTAATGTGCACAGGTAGCGCCGGCGCAACTAACAAGAACCCAATCAGATGGCAGCGTCGCACCTTCCATGGCGTCCGGGCATCTCCACGCGTCCAGCCTGAGCGTCAATGACGCTGAGGACTTTGAGTCGGAATATGAGAGAGAACATTTGGTGAGGAACATTCCTATAGAATATGACATAGTGCGAGACTTGAGTCCCACCACGCTAACTGTGCATGGACTTTGCAGTGGCAAAATGTCGAACTGTCACCATAAACATCATGTAAACTTGGTGGCTTGATCTGAATTTATAACCCAGGTTGGCTGTGTAGCGCCTTCTATGACATCCAGGCTACTCCACGCTTCAATGAATATTTATTGATTTATTACAAAAACTTATTAATTTTTTATTTGCAGTTAGTCGACGATGAAGAACCAACTCGCGGTGCAGTGCTAGTTGAAGTAGAAGCCGAAGAAGTTTGCACCGCAGCGCCGCTAGTCGCTGTGTCACCTCGGCCCGCGCCACAGCAACCTGTGTATAGCTACGGACTCGCAGAAGCCAGGTTGCTATGTGAGACTAGCAGCGCTGCCGTCTCGCAGCCGAATGAAGGTAATTTTTAAGTTTGCATTAAAGAGACCCGGCTAATAATATAATCACTTGTTACATTTTCCGTTCCGTCGTTGGTAAAATAACTGAAAAACTATTATAGTACACTCTTTCTTTTTAGGATTTCGTTCAGTGAAAGCAAATGGGCAGACTGGCACCAAACCCAAGAGTACGCGCGAACAGGTGACAAACCACATCTTATTGCCTCAATCCTACATAAAACTTTAATTCATTAAAACATTTACATTTAACTTATTACAGTGTAAACCTGCAGAAAAGAGCAATAGAAGAAAAATGGCCAGACAACCAAGCATAGAAGAAGATGCAAAGTTTATCCGAAAAACCATAGAGGAAATAGAAAGGGGCAGTTCAAGTCGCTTTACAGAAAAAGAAGAAGATGAACCTGATACACAATATGCGACGGCTACAGCAAGAGAAGAAGTAGCAACAGTATATACCCCTCAGATAGTAAAGCAGCCTGAAGTTAAAGAAAAATCAAAGAGCAAAGAAGACATTGAAGAACCGAAAGAAGATAAACGGAAAGATGATAGCAAAAGTAATGGAAAAAAGAAATCTAAGTCACGAGCGAGATTAGAAAGAGAGCAATCGAAGCCTTCTGAGAGTGATACCGAGCAGGATGTGGACACGGTGACTGTGGAGATTCCGCGAAGAAGAAAAAGGCCTCGACGGGCTTCGGAGAGACCGAAGACGCCGCCGACTTCATTGCATTCAGATTCTGAGGGGGAGGCATGTACATCTTAATTTCAGTATCTATATTTTTAAGACTCTGAATGCTCAGAGATTTTACCTTTTGAAGTGATTTTATTGGTGATATAACCCATGGACATATTTTTAATAAAACATCAAAACAGCCCATTGTGTGAAGAACCTGCATATTCATTTTTAAAATTGTAAAGCGGCCAAGACATGCTATACGATTAAATAAATAAATAAATTTGGCTTAATTTATTTACGATATGGCTATAAATTTAAAGTGATTTACGACATGGTCAGGGTCACTACACTAAATTTAACTAACTGATAGTGATAACTAAATATAAACAAGGCAAATATTGATCAAAATAATCTTACCTACTAATCCTTTTCTTAGGTTTTCGTCCTCAAGCTTAAAGCTCCTGGATCTCGAGAGGGTTCACCAGAGGTGATTGTAAAAACGACCCGCAAAATATTCTCCCCTGTCGTCCGGAGTGGCGAGTCACTACCCAGGGCGGTCATACCAGTCAACGTCGATGACCTGGAGGACGTCAGACCTACAGAGCAAATCAGTCGGCATACAAAATACAAAGCTGAAAGCAGGAAAGCGAGTCAAGAGCTCTATACTAGATCAAAGAGCTCAGGGGATCTGCAAGAGGAGCAGAGGCCGACTTCCAGGCCGCCTCTACCCACGTCACCTTCGTCACAGAGAAAACCGCAGCCGAAGGAAACCGCCCCATCGATAAGGATTATGATTCAGCGGTACAACATGAAGATAAGTGAAGAAGGTAAGAGATCTAAGGAGTCTTCATAATAGATCTGTTAATTACATGAAAGATTTCCTCCGGAATATCCTAGAAGTGCTATTCTTTAAGTAGTTCTACCTCTGAAAATACTAGGAAACGTATTGATATACCTACTGGATATTCAATGGCTTGGCTTCAATATTTAACAGAGATGAAATATTTCCAGGCCACACGCCTCCAAGCAGTGGTGCTTCTTCTCCGGCCTGGCGCTCTCCTGCTTTAGAGAGACGTCGCCCTCCCGATATGCCTGTTGGGGTTAATATCAGGTATAACTAACTAAAATATGCATATCTAACTTTAGTTAACGAAAGAAAAAACTCTTTCTTTTTGAAGTTTACTGTAACATAATGTATGTATGTATGTGAACACTTTATTGTAAATAAAAAAAATACAAAACAAACATGATAAAAGAAAAAAACCGGCCAAGTGCGTGTCGGACCACGCATAGGAGGGTTCTGTACCTTCAGTGGAATAAGAACCAAACTAATACCAAAAGGTCGTATCTGATGCCTATGGAAGAAGTTTTTTGGAGATAACTCAAAAATGGCTGAACCGATAATGTTCAAAACAATTTTCCTAGAAAGTATATGATAAGGCGCATCTTTTAAAATTTTTTCATATTTTTTGAACTTACGGTTCACAAGTTACGGGGGGGGGGGGGGCTACACAACTTTTCTGACTTTCGAAGCGATTATTTCAGAAAATATTCACTTAATCACAAAATAGTCAAAGAAACCTCAATGTTATTCTGAAAGACCTATCGATTGATGTGTCACATGTTGATATTTGGTTATTTTTTATTTTTTATTTAGTTACCTGTATGGAGCGCACCCCTAAAAATTTTTTTTTTTTCAAATTTAACTACATAACTAAGTAGCTGCATACAAAACACACCCTATGTATAAATTTAATTCAGATACGTCGTATAGTTTCCGAGTAAAATGCCTGTGACATACGGACGGACAGACAGACAGACAGACATGACGAATCCATAAGGGTTCCGTTTTTTGCCATTTGGCTACGGAACCCTAAAAAGTACAAAGGTGAACTTATCCCTGTAAGGGATCTCTTTCAGTAATCCTGAATTTTTCAATATATATTCTGCTACCACTTAGTTCAAAAATCTCCCATAATGCTTGATTCCGGTTTACAGAAATAACCCGTTCCTTGAGAGGGAAGTTCAGAAGTCAGCGAGCGCCTGCCAACTGTCCAGGAGAGACCAAACTTCAGTAGAAAAACGACTGACACCTGTCCAACCACCAGGCTTAGATGGAGTCTTAAAATCCCGAAGCGCCAACGCTTTGCACCCAGAACCAACTATACCAGAAAACCCATTACAGAAAGAAATGGATGAAAGTCAAGAAACAATTAAATGTAACGCAAGCACTGACACTATTGTGCCTAATCTTATCAATTTAACAGACAAACCTAATCCAATAGTTGAGACCACACTTTTGCGACAAATGTCTGAAGTAACTGTCCCAAGTATTACTAAAATAGTTAAAGAAAATCCTGAGCTCTTCGCAAGGTCCATATCAACAGTGGAGACAGTAAACATGGAAGTGGAAGCTAGTCAGCTGTCGGACCGAGCGGCGAGGATCCGAGCGGCGCGGGAGAGGTTCCTGTCATCTCCTGTTCCTATGAGGAGGGAGGGGACCAGTTCCGCCAGCGATCTTAGGCCTGGAGATAGGTAAGATTCTTTTTTTAGCCAGTCTAAATTGAATTTGACAGATCAGATAGAACAGTTATTCTGAGCTATAAGACAACCAGGTCCGAGTTTATTAGAACCAACAGGCAATCTGTCGCCCTTGGATTGTGTAACTTAATGCTACCATACATCGGCAAAGTGGCCATACACAGACATGTGCGTCCAAATCTGGAGAACGCGCCACTCGTGCGTTATTTTCAAACCATTATCCGAAAGGATTGATCTGTAATTTCTAATTTGAGCTTTTCTCTAATAGTGACCTCTCATCAAACATCCAGCTATTTTTAATACATTACGGCATTTAATCCACCGATACATTTTGCTGCATCTACCTACGCGGCAAGGCATCGAAGTTGCATGCGATTTTAAAAACTGCGCGCCTTTAAAAATTATGTTTCTTAGATCCAGCCGCATCAGCTGCGAGAGTGACGTCACAGAATCTCAGTCTTCGAGCGCACAGGAGTCAGCGTTGGGCCGCAGTGCTTCCACAGGCATGGTCAATGTGGACCCAGAGGCCTGGCAACGGGTGGCAGAAAGTAACTCAAATGACTTGTTGTATTAGTACGGTCGCCATCAAATATATCAGAGTTGCCAAGGTACTCAAAAATACCTGAACATGCGGATATTTGTGACCACTGCGATATATCTGATGGCAACTGTACATAGGTAGGAACATTACGTACCTATTTAACAACCTCGTCAGGGGGCTTCTCACCAAAATGTCCTTAAAAAATGTCCTTAAGAACGCTACTTTTTTCTCTATACTACTTATTAAAAATGGTGGACCTGTTTTTGGTCTGATGATATTCCATGGCTTGCCTTAAATTTTTACAACGTCTAACCAAAACTTGTCTTCCCAATATTCTGAGAATAGGCGGAGAGCTGGCCACGTCAAATATGACACAATAATGAAATTAACAAAACTCGTCTAGTTAGATTGCTATATTTACTACCCTTATTGCTCCATCCGGGTATCTGGCAGTTTTTAATGGGTATATAATAATAAAATTATTCAATTGCAAAATAGTAATAATAAAATTGGTAAAAACTGCCGTAGTTGCAAACGAAAGTGCCGCAAAATCCATACTAATATTATAAATGGGAAAGTGTGTGTGTGTGTTTGTTTGTTTGTTAGTCCGTCTTTCACGGTAAAACAGGGCGACGAATTGACGTGATTTTTTAAGTGGAGATAGTTGAAGGGATGGAGAATGGCATAGGCTACTTTTGTCTCTTTCTAACCCCCCACTTCCCTAAAATGGGGGGTGGAAGTTTGTATGGTTTGTCACCCCGAATTTAACGCGAGCGAAGCCGCGCGCAAAAGATAGTATGATATAAAAACGACCTTTTGAAGTGGGTGGATTGTGACCGAGCCGACAACTACAGAACCCTACACTGAGCATGCATGGCCCGACATACTCTTGGCCGGTTTTTCTAGGTAGTTTAAGTGTAAGGCCAAGCCACACCGACTGCGCGTGCGTAAACTCTGATTTTTAATTAGATTCCAAAAATATAACCTCACTTGTTTACTTTTCGCTTGTATTTCTCCGAATAAAGCAAAATGAAATAGATTTTATACATCAGATCAGATTAATTAACGCTACACAACTACAACCTTACAATGATAATGAGATGAGACTCACAATAGATGGACAGTCAAAGCCCAAAAATATTTATACAACTTTGAACCTTATTACAATGGAGTAAGGTGCTAAAGTGTACATATTTTTATCGTTGACTGGACAGCGAATACTTGCCGATCTTAATTTTGTTTCATTCTCAGGAGGTCGCGGTGAAAGACGCTCTCGCTCCCGTTTCAGTCTCGCGCGGCTGGCGGCGCGCCTGCGCCGCAAAGACAAAGACGAGGGAGCTGTGTCCCGGCTCTGTAGACAGAGTTTACTAGTGCACCTACCTAATAAACACTAAACATGCGACGCTCACGATTCCGGCTTGTGGAAGCCCGCCTGTGACATCACAGAATGCCGTATACACATTTTAATCCCGGCTCTACCGACAAAGCTTGCTTTGTTGCCAAAAAACACTGAACCAACAATAAACTTATTTATTACAAGTTTTGTTTCATTTAGTGTACTTTACTGACAATCTTACCCATTGATTAATCCTTTCACCGCTAGGCCTGAACTCGGGGAGCAAGTAGGCACGGCCCGCTGCCATACATCGAACTTGCCGCCGCAACGTGGCTCAGCGCAGCTTGCTTATTATATTAGGGTCACAAAACATTACTATAATTAATTATAGAGCGGCATTTTGAACCAAAGAATCGATTATGTTACCTAGAATGACATTATCCATTCTCGCTCATTAATTTATTGGTATTGGTGGCTCATTTGTCTTTTCTGTTCCCGAAACTTAAGAATGTAGGTAATGGCTCACACATTATTATTATTATTTATTGATAATAGTACATTACTTACCAAGGACTGTAAAAGAAAGAAAGCCCGAAATCGCAGGTATTTGGGACCCGAGCCGCAGGCGAGGGTTGTAAATATGCGATAGAGGGCTTTCTTTTTTACTGCCCGTGGTGAGTACACAATTTTACGTCTCCACCTGGCCATAATGCGAGTTTTACCGTACGCGTAGCGTGCGGTAATACTCACATTATGGCCAGGTGTGACGTAAAAATGTTTACATGACATTACAGCTAAACCAACGCGTCATGCACATGATAACTACCTCAGAAATTACGCTAAAGTATTCTTAACTTTCTTGTTAAAAAACAGATGTTTGTTACTTTGGACTATACCTACCTGAGCCTTACATATACAGGGTGCCACAAATACTGGTGATCCGTTTAAGGGCATAATCGGTATCGTATTACGACTAAGAAAAAATAGATTTTTTTGTAAGTGTTATTTTTAAGTAAGCGAAAAAAAAAAATTTTATCCCAGCCGGCCAACCCTCCATACCATATTTTTTTTTAGTTTTTCATAAAAAGAATACGATGCCAAATACGCCCTTAAACCATCAGCACTTTTTACACCTTGCATTAATATATTATGTATGAAAATAGAGCAAAATAAAAAAATATTTTAATATGGGGGAGTAAAATCACTAAGGGTTATGAAATAAGAAGAGCATTTTTTTATTTAAAATTTAATTTCGTTTCAATCACGACAATACGCTGTAACATCCGTCAACCATTCAATACCGCGGTAACAATAGTTACCGTATCAAAAGGTAGGAAATAATATCATTATAATGAAACGAGCAAGTGAAAAACACTACAATTCATTAGTAATAAGACTCAAAAGAACACTTACAAACAACATTAAAGGGTAATTTGGTTGAGGTAGATTTAATTATAATTTTAATTTACAATACTAATTTTTGTATTGTGGGCATACGGGGTTTCAACAACATTTACTTTTTTTTATTAAAAGTCATCAAAGTCTGACCTTTGGCTTTAAAACGACATAATTATAATTGGACTTTACAACACGAGTTCGATTTAATAATGCATTAATAATGGTATTTTAAGTACCTAATGCACTACAATATAAGTAGATATTTGTGGAACAAGAGAAGAAAGTTCATGTTTACTTCGAGTGCTAATGTTGACTCCTGAACAAGCGAAAGATTTTATAATATAATGACGAGCTTAGTGAGTGACTCTAATATAGAATCTTAGAGAGGGACTCAAAAGCACAAGTAAGTACACATATAAATAACTTTATTCTTGTGTTGCACATACGATTTTTCACCTCAGCAGTGAGAACATATTACAGAAAAATACAATCGGAGAGATGCTAAATCCTTCTTCGTCACTTATGTTTACTTATAATATTGTTACACTGGAGTTCAAAAACCTCAATAATAAGTTAATAACACAAAAAAATCACCGATAAAAATGAAATATCTTTAAAATTCTACCGCCATTTTGACATTTGACAACTTTTAAAATTGCGTTCCGCTACAACTGTTTGACGACAATACGTTAGATTGTTATGCTGAACCACACTTCGCCTATTCGGCTTGTAGAAGTAATTATATTTTACGTCATACGTAATCTTGTAATTTTTGCGGTTTCACTTGTTTTATTTTGGAATAAAGTAAACAAATTATTAAAATTTTTGTGTTTACACATTTTAAAAATTATATTTCATATAAGTAAATAACAATTAAAAATGAAAACTTATGCGTGTTTCGGAACCTTTCATTCAGACTCTGTTTCAGGGGTCTGCTATCGAGAGTTTAATATACGAATCAATAACGTCAAAAATATTTCTATCTCTGTCTATTTACTAACGACGAGAAAAAGACAACGTGTATCGACTCCAAGTATTTCGAATCAGTATTAGACCCCGCGTGCGGAATTGACACTGTAATTTCAAGGTCATTTTATCTCACGCTCGCATCAAAATTGAATTTTGCTCACTGTTTTTAGGTATCAAAGAACCCTCGTTCGTGCTGCTGAGGTAAAAAAGATCTTTTCGCTGGTGTCATGTTTAAGCCATTCATATTCATTATTTTCACAAGACAATCTGGTTGATTTTATTACAGATTCCCAGCGTCCCCCAACACTTAGTTCCCTTACATTAGTTCGAGATGAATATTGCCACATACAGTATTTATAACATCAATGCTATACAACATTTTCGTCTCTTTCAAAGTTTATTTCAACAGTCGTGGTTCTGGAAACAGGCCTAACATTACGTTATTTAACAAAATTATTTAATTAGTAGTAGGTACTGTTTATCATTATATAATTTTAAATTATTTTATAAATGATTTCAAAGTGGTTAAATAAAGTAGTACTGCACTAGTCAATGTTAAACAGTGTTTGCGACTATTTTAGTAATATCAAGGGGTAACTTCAGAATAGAATTTCAAATTAAACTGCACTTTACAAGTGAGGGACCTAAACTTACAGTTGAGCCACCACTTCGTTATTTGTATAATAATTATTACTTAATTTACACAACAATTTATATTACCTACTCCTCATTTGTGAGGGCATCGCAATCCATACTAATATTATAAATGGGAAAGTGTGTGTGTTTGTTTGTTTGTCCGTCTTTCACGGCAAAACGGGGCGACGAATTGACGTGATTTTTTAAGTGGAGATAGTTGAAGGGATGGAGAGTGACATAGGCTACTTTTTGTCTCTTTCTAACCCCCAACTTCCCTAAAATGGGGGGTGGAAGTTTGTATGGAGCATTCCGGGGGGCAAAGGGAAACCGTGTTACCCCGAATTTAACGCGAGCGTAGCCGCGGGCAAAAGCTAGTGATTTATAATTGATCAAAATTACTAACACCCAAGTTTTCTTAATAGGCATGACACAAACTGTTTAAAAAACGGTAACTTTACGAGTTCATGTTAATGAAAACTTAAACAAAACTTAAAATAACTCAAAATCAGTAAGCAATATATAGTTATCAAAAACAAACCATTGCAAAACCTTCAAAAACTCTCCATTTCAAAGCCAAATAAAACAAAGTAAATAAGAAATATAGTTCAAATATCAAATTCAAAACGCCGTACAGTTTCCGCGCCTAAGTTACATTAATGTGGACGCTGTATTCTAAGTACATGTTCACCAAAACACGTATAGTGTTCGATGGTTCGTGCAAAGAATCGCTTGAATGCTGTCGCTCTAACATTTTACGCGGTAACTTCTAGGTAAAACAACTATCTGTCATTTTATTTATGACGTAGTGCCATTATAATACCGGTACTCCGGTAATAGGTAATACCTATCATTCAAATTTTTAAATAGTTAATGGTGAAGAAATACAATTCCCGCTATACCGATTACAGTGCCAAGTCGTTTTAAAATATTTAAAAGTTCTAGTTCAACCTTAAAACGTACAGTTAACATCGAAATTCATACTTACCTAATTGTACGTGCAAGATACATTAGTATCTTATCTCTACAATATTGCTCTGCGGTTACTTAAAATATATGAAGGCAAACAAAAACTGTCAACAAAACAATAAATTATTGTATTTACAGTAAAATATGCATGGAGAAACTATTGCAGATAATGGAATGTAGTATGAAATAGTGCAATTATCGTAGGCCTCAATCGATAGATGTTAACTGTTAAAAAAAAGATGTTAGGTGATATGCAAAGCGCACAAGTTCAATTGTAGAAAAACTTTAAAATTGTTGGAAGGTATACATATTCTAAACCACAATAACTGCTAACAACATACCCCACCGATTGTGGCCCACTTTCAATAAAACAAATGTTAGCACGTCTGGAATGGTTTGTAAAATAAATACCCGTTTTGTTGTAATGGTTACAAATTGTATAAAAGTGTAAAATACTTCAATAATTTATGTTTAAAAAATATACGAAACAATATGCAGAGTAATCAGAGGCACAAATTCAGGCTCAATTTTGTATTATTTTCGAAAGGACGGACAAGCCAATATTTCAAAATAATCAGCTTTAGAAATTAATAAACAGTTTTTTTAAATTCCTAAATGACAATGTAACATAAAATTATACATTTGAAGTATTTTATTTTTATAGTTGGGCCAAAAGCAACGTACCGATTAAGTCGAAACTCCTAAAGCTAGACGTCTCGCTCAATCCCGCTGTGTGCAGCCGCTACGCGTCGCAGCGTTCCTCCTTTATTTTATTGCCGTACCGGCACGATGCTTTTGACTCTGCTATAGTATAACTACTTCCATGGTTTCGACAGGTCGCTAAATTAAGTCTATGAATATGACCTTGACATATGCGTGAAGGTCATCCTTGGGTGCTTATTTATGTAAATTATCATTGTATTATGACGAGTGCAAATATGTGTACAATGTTACATTTAGAAATTGAAGATGAGAACTTAGTCCCTAAGCATGTGTGCACCTAAATGATTATATTTATCCATGAAAGTATACTGATTTAAATGTCAACCTGATCAATACCTACTGCTACTTGTATCGTAAATTTTACAAATGTTACTTAAATTCCTTAAATGATTAAACTACTGAGAAGTAATAAAAGTAAATTTGGATTTTATAAAACAAGACAGAGTAGTAAAATTAAATGTAATACTTACAATTGTATACAGTTACAGTTTAAGGCATTCTCCACTTGAAATAAATACATAAATTATAAAATTGTGGGAAAAATACTGCCCTGATATTTTGCATTGATTGTAGTTCTATATCAATAACTAGTCTTAGCTGTCCTAGTTAATAAATAAAAATGTAAAAGTATAAATCTTATACTATGGGAATACTAAAAATGTTGTACAGTACTCAGGTAGCTGTAATGCAATAAGAAGTTCATTTTGGTTCCTGGGTGGTAATTAATACAAATAAAAACTTAACAGCGATAAGTTCATAAATATTAAAAACAAAAAAAATATCAGAAATAAATATATGTAACACAACCTCGAGTGAACTTGCGTAATAGCTAGCTAAAAATGTATATTAGCTTAAAACGTATTACTAAACTCTAGTTTACAAATTATTTCGTAAAAATAAGGTAATAGCGCTCAGATAACTATTTAAAAGTATTTTTTTAGCTCCATTTTATGTAAACATGAATGATTTAGCCAGTAATGCTAAATTATTAGCATAGTTAAAAATATATGTTTAACAGTTTATCGATAATGCTGTAGGTAACAAAAACATAGTTGAATTAGTAGTAACACATGCTACTGCTTTTTTTATATATGTTCTTCGCAAGTTTCCTGATGGCACTACAGATTAAAATATCTGTCCGGTATAGATTCGTGTTATTGTTAGCTAATAATCAATTAGGTCAAAATAAGAGATATCATTGCAAATACTAAGGAGAAACATCAGATTTCCTGCGAAGTAACTAGGTATCATAATTATTCAAGATATTAAATCTGGGATCAGTCGCATCAGCGTCCTTGTCATATTACAGATAGTTTGTACAAAATGGTCATGGCAAACAAGTAAAATGTTAACATAAAGACAACAGCAAAATTCTCGCACGCAAAAACAAATACTATTTTAAAAAATCCAGCTTAACCCGTCGAGCCTTATCCAGAATCTAAATTTAGACCCTGTTAAAAAACCTAGCGTCGAAGATAAAATTCTTGATTTTTAAAAGACCTAACTCTACGCCTAGCCTAGTTAACTTAGAGTAATTGAAATTTCAGGTACATAGTCGGCGTTTTTTTTTTAAATTTAAACTGAGTTTTATACTTTATTTTAATATATTTACATAGCTGTTTGTGCTTTAAAAAGTGAATGTCTTATTTATATATTGTAATGATTTCTGCATGTTATTTGACATGATGTTATAAGTAAGTATGACAAAATAAGAAGGAGGCGGCAGCTTTTAACATTATTATACATATTATTTTAATATCCCCATTAATTTGTACAAGTTTGTACCTAGAAGCCATTATTGGTCTATTACTAAATAAATTAAACTTTTGAAAACACAAACAGCCCATTTTTACAATTAATATAAATTGTACCTAGGTGCTTTTATTAAACCATCAAGTCATAGTATTGATACATTGCTCTTACAATATGAAACGAAAACTATACAGCTGGTTAAATAATTAGTCTTAAAATAAACTTGGTTACAGATAATAAGAAGAGCAAACTCAAACGGTTTTTAAAAACAAATTTCGTTCCAAAACCACTTAAAGAAGCGAATATGTATTTTGCCAAATTAGTTTAAATAGATAAGTGCAAAAAATCTCATAAACCAAATTGGTAGTAGGTAACTATTGCTTGATTTAAAACAAACTTTTAATTATTATTATAGTTATAGTCACTAAACTGAAAAATGTGTGTTAGGAAAATCGTAAGAAAATATCCTAAGTATTATTAATAAATAAATAAACTAGCTAACCAGTGAACACCTTTCGGCGTATATACTTGGGTCGATGGGTAAATTACCGAAAACATATTTCAACATTACGTATTTAACTTTTAAAAGAATCTTATAACGAAGAAAATGAGGTAGATATAATTGTGATATGGAATAAACAACGAACTTCAATGTCGTCGAAGCGATTCGAAATCCAGAAATATTCTTATTACAAAATTACATCCTATTGTTAATTTGGACTGAATCAGACAACAACTACGTGAACGCGAAGGATAAATACCAGCCGAAATGTTAGCGTGTTAGAAAAATATCATTAAGAATATTTCTGAATACCCAAAACATTTTAGTTTCAACATATAGTAAACATAAATATTGAACTGTCGCAAACATGGGGAAAAACAACGGTTGTACGTGTCTAACTTCAACTTTGAATTCGATAACGTGCTTACTAGAATTTAATACCATTTCATATCAGTTAGTTCGTTGTAATAAATTATTATTATATATTTTGTTATAAATTACTTTAAACTATCTACTTGTTTTCTCTTAGGTTTTTAAGTATCCTAACTTGAATAACTTTATATTGAAAAACTGTAGAGTAACAGCACTCTTCGTCACATGCGCTAATGAATACATTATTAATATACCTAACTTAACTGAAACAAAATAAAGCCAGTAACTTGAAAATACATGAGAAAGGTAGATATTAATACCATAAAACTAAAAGTATGACCTTCACTTTTGGTCTAAGGTCATACTTTTTGCTATCAATGTATCTGTCGCAGGGAAATGATTAAAACAGAGATTTGAACAAATCTCTAAGGGATATGATCAAATTACGCAGGATGTTAAAATGAAGACTCCATATCATCATTTCCCTAGAAAAATTCAGTAATTTCACCAAATCACTGACTCTGTTTAGTGGGAAGACAAAATCGGACAAAAAACGCGACACGCTTTTTCATTTCACTAGATTTGTTTAGGAATTTGACAAAATCCCTAACCGCTACAGTAAGTTGATGAAACGAACTCAAAAAGTCGACTAGTTTTATCATTTCGCTACACAAGTTTAGTGAAATGATAAAGTCTCAACTGGAAGATGATATATGGTGATTTGATTAAATCTCTGAACTGGTTTAGTGAAATGACGAAAGGAAGTACCGAATACAATATTTTACTTTACAGTTAAGCGATTTTATCAAATCTCTGACTAGATAAAGTGAAACAGATATTAAATCAGAGATTTTAACAAATCTCTAAGGGATATGATCAAATTACGCAGGATGTTAAAATGGAGAATTCATATCATCATTTCCCTAGAAAAATTCAGTCATTTCACCAAATCACTGACTCTGTTTAGTGGAAAGACATAATTGGAAGGTGCGTTATTTGTGAAAATCCAGTGCATGCTCACGGTCACTATAAGATGTTGTTAGATTAGCTAATCACGTAATAACTTAAGACAGAAGGTCCCTTAAGTAGGGACTGAATAAATCAACCGACTTAGTATTAGATGGATCTCACAACTTTTTACGGTAGAAGAACTGAGTTGCGAGACTTGTTTTTTTTACAAGTTTTGTTTTTGATGGCATAAACAACTTTGTTTATGCCTACTTTTGACATTTTATGTAACAATTTCACGTAATCTAGTCTATATCTTCAAGTCATATCTTCAATCTTTCTTTAGTATATGTTCAAAAATTTTGCTGCATTTTCCCTCTCAGCTCTAATATTGCTTTCTTTTTGACAAAATTGGCATTTAACAACCAAGCCTTAACCTTCCTCTCCAACAGTACTTCCACATGTTGCATGCACTGGATGTTCACAAATACTGCACCGGCCGATTTTGTCTTTCCACTGAACAGAGTTAGTGATTTGGTGAAATTACTGAATTTTTCTAGGGAAATGATGATATGGATTTTCCATTTTAACATCCTGCGTGATTTGATCATATCCCTTAGAGATTTGTTAAAATCTCTGATTTAATATCTGTTTCACTTTATCTAGTCAGAGATTTGATAAAATCGCTTAACTGTAAAGTAAAATATTGTATTCGGTACTTCCTTTCGTCATTTCACTAAACCAGTTCAGAGATTTAATCAAATCTTCCAGTTGAGACTTTATCATTTCACTAAACTTGTTTAGCGAAATGATAAAACTAGTCGACTTTTTGAGTTCGTTTCATCAACTTACTGTAGCGGTTAGGGATTTTGTCAAATTCCTAAACAAATCTAGTGAAATGAAAAAGCGTGTCGCGTTTTTTGCCCGATTTTGTCTTCCCACTAAACAGAGTCAGTGATTTGGTGAAATTACTGAATTTTTCTAGGGAATTGATGATATGGAGTCTTCATTTTAACATCCTGCGTAATTTGATCATATCCCTTAGAGATTTGTTCAAATCTCTGTTTTAATCATTTCCCTGCGACATATCGGTTTATATTCATCTTAAAAATTATGTATAGTTTCTCATTTCACTAAACTTGTTTAGCGAAATGATAAAACTAGTCGACTTTTTGAGTTCGTTTCATCAACTTACTGTAGCGGTTAGGGATTTTGTCAAATTCCTAAACAAATCTAGTGAAATGAAAAAGCGTGTCGCGTTTTTTGCCCGATTTTGTCTTCCCACTAAACAGAGTCAGTGATTTGGTGAAATTACTGAATTTTTCTAGGGAATTGATGATATGGAGTCTTCATTTTAACATCCTGCGTAATTTGATCATATCCCTTAGAGATTTGTTCAAATCTCTGTTTTAATCATTTCCCTGCGACATATCGGTTTATATTCATCTTAAAAATTATGTATAGTTTCTCGATCATAGTTCTTAATGAAAAAACAGGCGCATGAAACGAAGAGATGATAAAAAAGACAACGGTGTAACAGGATTATAGTATATTTAAAATTGTGCGTTTTAAAACGGTTGCGCCCTACGGTTCGATACTCGGAGAACAAATATCGTAACGACCAATTTTGCCATTGACTCGTCCCTTTTGGTTCTATGCCAAGAGTTCTATTGGCCGTTTGACATTTTCCTAACCGCTGTCAGTTGACAAAAGCACAACTTCAAAATGTAGGTAAGTAGTACTAGTAACTTACGGGGTGTACAGTATATATAATATTAATCAATGAGATTGGAATGCAAAATGTAAAGGTAACTTATAGCTTCTCAGGCTTTGTCTAAAACTGTCTATGAAACTCAGAAAACACAATAAACCGTCATTTAACATCGATAAATACTTTAAATGTTATGTACAGGTGAATTTAGGTACTATAATGTGTGTTTGGATTTCATTTTGGTCTATATTTTGTACGATTACGTTGCACTAACGGTGAAACTAGGCTATTAGACAGGAAGTCCGGTATCAGAGGCACTGCTTTTCTAGACATACGCGTAGCGGCTCGCTACGGCCATATTATTGTCTCGACGCTGCTCCGGTATAATCTCAGGCCGATAATAACTCTTATATACACGCCAATACGGGCTATAGTTATATACAGCGTAACAAAGTGCGCGAGGATGGCTCCGCGCTTCAAAGAACCGATAAATTATATTTTGTACTCGTACTTGTTATCAAAAATCAGCCTTACGTCTTTAAAAATAAAGTCTATTAGGAACAAAATACGCCAAGCTATCCCCGCGCCGTCCTAAACAGTCTCCAGCTTAACTAACAGCCCGGAGGCCTGGGAGGGATCGCCTATCCCTATGTAATTCGAGGGTGGGGGCGAGAGGTGAATTTCAACCGTTGGGTTGAAGCGTGGGTTGAATTTTGCTGTTATCTAGTGTGAATTCTGAGCTCCTGGTGATTTCGGAGTTCATGTTATCGTCTGGTAGTTTGTTGAAAGAATTGTTGGTGCTGAGGTCGCGGGACGATCTTGAGGTGTCGAAGTCGGGGCGCCGTGAGGTGTCGAGCAGGTACGAGGCGGAGGTGTCGGGCTCGAGGGAGGTCTCGAGGGTCGTGTCGGCGTCGTGTCGCGACACGTCGAACGGCTCGTAGCGGGGCTTCTTTAACTTACCGTTCGGGGTTTTTGACTGAGGGAGGAAAGTTTATGTTGAGTCCAAAGTATTTAAGGCCTACAACTACTGCCATTTATGTTTATTTGTTATACTGACCGTGGGGTTCTCAGTGATGTGTACGTGGCCGTTGAGAAGCGGCTCCCCAGCAGCGCCACCGTTCGCCAGCCGTCCGCCGATGTTCTGATGTTAACAACATTTATTCATTCAAACCATAAAGTCAATGTTTATGTAGACCTGAACGGCTTATTATACAAGGTGTACCATAAATACTGGTGATCCGTTTAAGGGCATAATTAGTATCGTACTTTAATTATTAAAAAGTAAGACTGAAAAATTTCGCGCGATATTTTTTTTTTTGCGTCCATTTTTTTTTCTTCCTACTTTTTCGTAGTAATATTACGATACCAATTATGCCCTTAAACGGATCACCAGTATGTTTGTTACATCCTGTTTAACCTTATAAGTTGGTTTTCTGTTATATTGAGTGAATAAATATATTCTGCTGATATTTGTACATCGGTAAATTAGTATCCAGTAAGCCAGTAAGATACCGAGTAATAATTAGAATCTCTTTCTTCCCATGATATAGCCATTAACACATATGATGACATAGGATAACGTACCTTCATTTCTGAGCTTTCTCCTTCATGACCCTCTATGGGAGACATGGTCCTTCGTCGCGATCTGCGTATAAGAGTAAGTTTTATTAATTGCATTTAATTAATGACTAGAATGAACATTGGTAATAAATTTGTATACTACTGTACAGTAGTAAAAAAAATACATGTTTAAAATTTGTTAAAAAAAATATAGACGCTTATCAAGAAAGCTAATAATCTACTAAATTTACCTGACAGGCGAGGCGGCCATCTTGCGGCGCCGCCACACCAGCAGCAGCAGCAACACGGATGCCGAGCATCCGATGGCCACGCCTGTCAAAGCTAACACATTACTACATTTACCTGACAGGCGAGGCGGCGATCTTGCGGCGCCGCAACACCAGCAACGCCGCCAGCAGCAGCAGCAGCAGCACGCACGCCACGCACCCGATGCCCACGCCTGTCAAAGCTAACACATTACTACATTTACCTGACAGGCGAGGCGGCCATCTTGCGGCGCCGCCTCACCAGCAGCAGCAGCAGCACGCACGCCGCGCACCCGATGCCCACGCCTGTCAAAGCTAACACATTACTACATTTACCTGACAGGCGAGGCGGCCATCTTGCGGCGCCGCCACACCAGCAACGCCGCCAGCAGCAGCAGCAGCAGCACGCACGCCGCGCACCCGATGCCCACGCCTGTCAAAGCTAACACATTACTACATTTACCTGACAGGCGAGGCGGCCATCTTGCGGCGCCGCCTCACCAGCAGCAGCAGCAGCACGCACGCCGCGCACCCGATGCCCACGCCTGTCAAAGCTAACACATTACTACATTTACCTGACAGGCGAGGCGGCCATCTTGCGGCGCCGCCACACCAGCAACGCCGCCAGCAGCAGCAGCAGCAGCACGCACGCCGCGCACCCGATGCCCACGCCTGTCAAAGCTAACACATTACTACATTTACCTGACAGGCGAGGCGGCCATCTTGCGGCGCCGCCACACCAGCAACGCCGCCAGCAGCAGCAGCAGCAGCACGCACGCCGCGCACCCGATGCCCACGCCTGTCAAAGCTAACACATTACTACATTTACCTGACAGGCGAGGCGGCCATCTTGCGGCGCCGCCACACCAGCAACGCCGCCAGCAGCAGCAGCAGCAGCACGCACGCCGCGCACCCGATGCCCACGCCTGTCAAAGCTAACACATTACTACATTTACCTGACAGGCGAGGCGGCCATCTTGCGGCGCCGCCACACCAGCAACGCCGCCAGCAGCAGCAGCAGCAGCACGCACGCCGCGCACCCGATGCCCACGCCTGTCAAAGCTAACACATTACTACATTTACCTGACAGGCGAGGCGGCCATCTTGCGGCGCCGCCACACCAGCAACGCCGCCAGCAGCAGCAGCAGCAGCACGCACGCCGCGCACCCGATGCCCACGCCTGTCAAAGCTAACACATTACTACATTTACCTGACAGGCGAGGCGGCCATCTTGCGGCGCCGCCACACCAGCAACGCCGCCAGCAGCAGCAGCAGCAGCACGCACGCCGCGCACCCGATGCCCACGCCTGTCAAAGCTAACACATTACTACATTTACCTGACAGGCGAGGCGGCCATCTTGCGGCGCCGCCACACCAGCAACGCCGCCAGCAGCAGCAGCAGCAGCACGCACGCCGCGCACCCGATGCCCACGCCTGTCAAAGCTAACACATTACTACATTTACCTGACAGGCGAGGCGGCCATCTTGCGGCGCCGCCACACCAGCAACGCCGCCAGCAGCAGCAGCAGCAGCACGCACGCCGCGCACCCGATGCCCACGCCTGTCAAGAAAGCTAACACATTACTAAAGACATGATCGTGCTACAATTTATCATTGCGCGATTTTAATAAAGCATATTTATTTCAAGTGTGTGTGCTTTTGCACCTTCTATTCCATTGTAATAAGGTTCAAAATATTATATTTTTTTGGCTGCTCATAAAACTTTAACAGCAGCCAAAATTAGATGTTTTTATTCCAAAATATGCCAGGCGAGTGGATAAAAACAACTTAGTCACAAACTTTTATGGCTCCTCGACACGATCGGCCACCATGGGCCATCCAGCTAGGCATTAGAGGAAGCAAACGATATTGCGATATCCTTCCGTCGTATAGCTGCGTCCTTATACCTCGGCCACACACTCGACGAGCGGCGTGGGAAGTAGCGAGGGAAGTAGGCAGAGACATAGTGTGGCCGCGCTACTCGTCATGCCGCTCGTCATGCTTCTCGTTATGCCCACCGCTCCCTATTTTGTCGGTTTTTTAGCGCGAGTCAAAGGACCGCATATCATAATCGCGCGAGTAGGGCAGTGTGTGGCCGGAGAGGGCAACATCGCGGCAGCGCGAGGGGCAGCGCGAGGGGCAGCGCGAGGGGCATAGTGTGGCCGAGGTATTAGACTGGCCCATGATGGCCCATCATGTAGAGGAGACATTAGTAGGTATAGTCGTTTAAAAAGAATGACCCAAATACGTTATTTTGCGTAAGCCATAAAGATATAAGTAACAATTTATATAAGTATTCACCTATATTATAAAATGTGTAATAGTGTAGTGTCTCACCTACGGCGACGGAGGGCTGCGGGGGCGCGGGCGGCACGGTGAGCACCTGCCCCGAGCCCTGCGCCGTCACCGTCACGTACGTGGCCAGCGAGAGGTCCAACCCCACAAGCTGTAACAATCAAATTATAATTACTAATAAATATTAAGTAACTGTTACGTAATAAGGCCTAGCTACGTACAGTTGTATGAAGCAGTGGCTTTATCTACACACATATTATAAATCCTAAATGTCGTGTTCGGAAACCATTAGAATGGCCGCCATTGCACCGCCATGGCCAACTCGATTGCGCGAACGGTCAGGGAGGAGGACAACCGCGGTCGGGGAGGAGGGCTGGATTTTCATTACGTTACCAAAATCGATGTTCCAAATTTAAACTCACAACTTAATAATATTTGAGCATGTAATGTAAATTACGTTACTGCCACAGATAAAAACTTATTATAGTAAAATCGATTGTTGTAATGCTGGCCATTGTCTAGCATTTTTAAACATATTTTAGAGTACTTACAATGTGAGTGTAGATAAAAATATTCACTGCCTCACCTACTCTTTATTTCATTGGAACTGATGTATCTATCTTATAAATGTTGCAATGATTATTGTTGTGCCTTTTGTAATAACTGTCAGGTGAATAAATTATATATTTCAGTAGATTGAAATACCACCTGTACAATTTAACGAGATGAAAATTAACTATGGATACGAATGTATAGTATTTTTTGAAGCCTTAAAGTTAAGAATAAAGGTCACTTTAGAGATCGCTAAATACAACTTACTGAACTTGGGCCTAGAAAAAAAACGTTTTAAGGTATAGTGGGTGTTAGTACTTATTTGCCGTTATGATTGTGTGGCAAAGACAGTATCTTTATTTTTTTTCAATTACGCTTTGTTCAAAAGTAACTTTAGATCCACCACGACCATAAAAGATGTAATGTGTACCTGAACATGGTTCTCAGTGACGTTGATAACTCGCCACTTCTCGAGCGGTTGTGTGATGTTCTGCGCGAACTTGACCACCCGGGGGCCGGAGCCCACCCAGGACACCGTTATACCATTACTAGTGTACACGTATGAGAGGTCCTTGGCATCTAGAAAAGTATTAATACGAGAAATTAAAAAAGGTATAGTAAAACAGTAAATAAGAAAAAAATATTAGTTGAAACTGGCTTACATTTTTAGACTTTTTGGGTGATTAACAATTGATTACTGAGTTTATTTACTTATTATTTAACGGCCTCCACACCTCGCCTTCGGACTCATTGGAGACTTCCGCTTAGAAATTGTAACTTGTAGCTTTATTAAACAGGCCACCTCAGGTATTTAATTTAACGTCTATACTATACATACACCTAATGATGTAGGTCTATACTGTACTTACCAAGATCCTTAATCTGAGGAGGGATAGTGAGAATGTCCCTCGTGGCTTTGCCATCATCGCTGGTCACCTCCACGTACGTCTCCGAGTTCGGGTCCAACCCCATCAACTGTCAACAAATATGAATTGATTAGCAATAGCAATTGAAAACATGGACCAATGGCCAAGCGGCTCCATGCAGTTTCTGCATGCGTCGCCCGGTGCACCACCCGTTTCACTTAGTACTAGGATCACATAGGTAGATACGAGATGTATTTATACTAAAAGAGACCGTTCACTCATGTCATGAGTACGCGCGGTGTTCCCCTCAGTGTTGACGGTAGACCAATCGCCAAGCGGCTCCAGTTTCTGCATGCGTCGCACGGTGCACCACCAGACCCGTTTTACTTAGTACTAGGATCACATAGGTAGATAAGAGGTGTATTTATCCTAAAGGAGACCGTTCACTCACGAGTACGGTGTTCCCCTCAGTGTTGACGGTGGACCAATCGCCAAGCGGCTCCAGTTTCTGCCTGTGTCGCACGATGTACCGGCCGAGACCGTTCCATGACACACGCACTGTCGTCGCGTTGATGAACTTGTAGATCAGCTTAGTTTCTGCAAATTAGGAAAATTAGGTTTCATATCAATTTCCCTAAATATAGAGAAAACCAGTTTGGCACGCTAATCAAATTATTCTATTTAACATTTTAATTTGTTGTCTGCCGCGAATGCTGAAGATGCTGGTTCGATTCCAGAAGGCCTATTAGCCAACGTGCCAATCCTTAACGCTCCGTAGTCCGTAGTGAACGAAACGTTACTGTCACTGTCGCACTAATATGGAACAGTGATAGAGAGAGAGATCACTAAGCTACGCCACTGCCCTGGGCACAGGAGATTTATTTCATATATCACATCCATTTATCATCCGACTTTCAATCCGGAGGATTCAAATCCCGGCTCGTACCACTGAGTTTTTCGGAACCCGGATCGGACCTAATCCCGATAAGGCCTAGTTTCCCCTCTGGGTTGGAAAGTCAGATGGAAGTCGCTTTCGTATAATCTAGTGCCTACGCCAGTTCATGGGATTAGGTTGTCAAGCGGACCCCAAGTCGGGACAAAATGAGTGATGCGATTTACGATGTAGTATTTTCACCTGTACAGGTGGGCTTTATAAACGATTTAAATTTTATTCTATTCTATTTATAACTAAGTAGCGCATGGATACCCAAACTTCCTGTTCGACTTCTAGCTAGTGAATTACCTTTTTCAGCTAACGTAGATACACGGTATGGCTGCTGTGCCTCGACAGCCTCGAGGTCCTGCAGCTGAGTTTCTACGCGCACTTCATATTCACTGGCCGGCTGGAGGTTTTCTATCGTCACTGAGTGTTTATCGCTGAAATACGGCAAAAAAGTGATGACTAAATCTTATGTTCAGTACAATTTGGTTAAGAGGGACGTAGTTATGTGAGAACATTCCAAAAATGGAAGTCACGGCCCCGCCATTGGTGCGAAGTGTGGCGCACAACCTTCCGGTGATTCTGTTCAAAATGTTCCACTCTCGTGAATAAACTAAATACTAAATGAAATGTACTGTTGGGCGAAACACTATCTCGCTTGGAGTATGAGTATAACCTGATATAAGAATGCTTATGCTAGCGTATATAAAAGATATACACGGTGCTCGTGAGCATTGCGAGAGATTTTAACCACGAATTCCTGAGGTCATAAGGAGTAATAAATGTTATATGAATTTAGGTCAATATCGCCAAAAAAAATTTTTTTAATTTTTTTTATCGATTTTTTAAATGCTTTTGAACATAAAAACATAAATGTTATTAGTAAAACTGTCGATTAAAATAAATTAGTATTTTTTTTTTGTAAAAAATAGTTTACGTAAAGTATTCCTTGGCACTTTGATATCTGTCAATAAGAATGTCAAGACTAGACTCCATAAAGGGTGAAATCGCCATCAAAAACGTGTTTTGCACTGAGTCAAAATAAAAAATGTTTTTTTTATTTAATTGGTAGTAACTCTGAAACTAGGCAAATTCCAGAAAAGTTTATACGACATTTTAGTCACCAATTATGATCAGGAATACGCTGTTAAAATTATTCGGTTTCCTCATGTTACACCGTGTATGTGAAAGAGTGTGCGTGTCGTATTACATTAATAAATAAATAAATAAATAAAATAAAAAGTATACATAGCGCACACAACAGATTTTTTTTAAAACCCCTCGATAAAATTATACGGGCCACAGAATAAGTAATAGTATTTCTAAACAGAATGGGCACGCTACGCCCCGCCCCAAACGGAAATACCTCACCCCGCGGCGGCCGATTGGTAGGGAACTAGTAGGCTAACCGTCAGGTTTTTTTTAATACCACGACGGTGGCAAACAAGCATACGGCCTGCCTGATGGGAAGCAGCTACCGTGGCCTATGGACGCCTGTAACTCCAGAGGTGTCACATGCGCGTTGCCGACTCTTTATAAAAAGGAGGATTCACTGTGTTGACGGCTAAAGGAACAAGAGCGGCCCTCATCGTCAACACACTGGGTCCTCTTTGAGGTCTTTGGTAACCTTACTTGGCTGTGGTATTCTGTAAGTTGGAGGTACTTCCCCAGTCGGGCTCTGCTCCAGATTTGAGCGAGATGTCATTGGCTGTGCTGTGCCCTACCACACATACGAGTACCTCTCTTTTGGACGTTGTTTAAGGACATACCCGTGTGCGGACGTAGTTTAGGGACATACCCGTGTCCGGACGTAGTTTAAGGACATACCCGGGTCCAAATCCAGGTCCAGGTTGGCAGCGCATCAATAAAAAGCAAAATGTCGGTGTATTGGCAAACGTCATTTATGGCAGCGGAAACAGCGCCCTAAGGCGCTCAATCGAGTTTTGTAGTATGACGTATCCGCCTTGTACCAAGGCCGTGCAATTTGCTCCTCGAAATAAATCGCTGCCAAAGAAATTTCCCTTCAAAATGTAAATGAAGACGAATGTCTAATTAAAGTAGGTACTCACCTGTACTGACAGTTCCCGTCGTCGCTCGACGGGTCGTCGATCTTGAGCACGCAGACCAGGAACTTGTACTTCCTGGACGACAGGTCGTCGGTCTCCCACTGGACCGTGAAGCCGCGAGTCGTGATCTTCGTCACCACCAGGTTGCGGGGCGCGGCACGAAGGTCGCTGCCGATTTGAAAAGTAGCGTCAAGTTGGACTTAAAACTGGTGTTTCCCAAAAATTTACAACTGATACTAACCGCTATAAATTTTTGAAACGTTTTTAGTTCTATAATGGTATAAATTGGTACTAATTGGTACGGCGTAAATTTTTCCCGACCGCAACTTTCAAAATCGTTCACACGGCGTTTATGTGGGAAAGCCGTCTAGCCGTGTGAACAATTTTGGAAGTTGCCATACTATAGTTTGCTGTCACTACGATATTCGATAAAATCCCGTATACGGTATACGGGAAATTTAAAAGCAGTGTGAACCTAGCCTTACTCAGAAATGAACGTCGATATAGAAATTGCTTAATTTATCAATCTAGTCTAGTAAATACCAATTTTGTGTAAGGTACAGTCGACGTTAAAAATATGTTTACAAACAAACTGTGGAAACAGTTTTGCAGGGCACTGTATAAATTAATGTATACTTTTCGAATAATAAAGCAATATATCCTACCCTATATTATCTACTCTTTTGTAATAAGGCGCAAAAGTATAAACATAAAGTTTTGACGTCGACTGTACTGATTTTAACTACAATCCCAAAATTTTATCATTGTATAGTAGATTACTCGCCGACATTGAAATTGGTTTAAGGTCGCAGTTTTTACATAACCGAACCTATTTCACTGGTCGCTGTTAAGGATGGTTGAGAGTCGGAATTCTGACCCAACCTTTACTCGCAGCCAATTATTTGGCTTATTATTACAAAAAACTTGGAAGTTGGTTAGCGACCAAACCTCACCCAGTGCTAAGGTCCAGTGACCTCCACGGTACGCTGTTCAGGTTCTGCTGCAGCCAGGGTCGGCTGCGGGAGCCCAGCACTCGGATTTGGAGGTCACCTTCTTCGGGAACTAGAAAAAAAGAGAAGTCGATGAAGAGTCAAAATTTATTAGTAAAAATAAATATGTTCGGTAAAATTAGGTATGGCATACATATGTATGCCATACCTAATTTTACCGAACATATTTATGCCATATGGCATGGCATATTTTCATTTAACTTGACGTAATATGTCCAACTTGTGTTGTACATATATAATAATTGTCATTCTAAAAGTAATCGCGTATCTAAAACAGTGACGGTCTTGAAAATAAAATCAATATTCAAATAAAATTTTCTATCATCGCCAAAACAAATTGTTTGTGTTAAATATTTTTTTTATACCACGACGGTGGTAAACAAGCATACGGCCTGCCTGATGGTAAGTAGCCTGTGGACGCCTGCAAGTCCAGAGGATTTACATGCGAGTTACCTACCCTTTATAAGAGCCTATACACTATTTTTTTAAGAACCTCATTCTGTAGCCCTCGGCAGGGAGTTAATTCCACAGCTGGAGCGTTCGCGGAAGGATATTCCTCTCAAACCGTACACTGCGCGACCCTTTAGGCTCCTAGGTGTGAGGATGAACACCCAGCCGCCGGCGAGCGGTGCAATGATAAAAAGCGGCCGTGGGCTGATGCCTGATGGGTTGTGCTCCGAAAAACTGTTTGACAGTCATGTCAAACAGTTCTTCAGAGCACAACCCATTGTACGGGCGATAAACTGTTAAAGTCACCTTCAAACGAAGCCAATTAAGGGTAGCTTGAGCTGTCGTTTGAGTTTCAAACCTTTACAGTGACTTAAAGTAGGAACTTACTATCAAGGGTATAGTTTGTGACCGCTCCGTCCAAAATGACATCGGTAATCGCATCAGGCTTTTCTGCCAGCCGGCTCTGCAGGATCCATTCTACTGCCCCAGGATGCTGCTTAGCAAACGTCAGCCATGAGACCAGCACCGACTTGTCGTCTTTCGTCAGGTTTATAGGGACTGCAAAATAAATCGGAATAAAGTTTGGGCCACTTTGGGCAACTACTCTCACTGAAAAGCGGGAAAATGTATGTTATTTTTTTTAAATTGGTGACAAGCCTTTACAGTTGAGTCCATTTGAATCGCTCTCCAAAACTCGAAAGTATTCGACTTCTTTTATTTTATTTTACTAATTTGTGTTCGTGACCTGGGTGGGTAACAATTTTTTTTTTCTTTATTTGCACAAAAAGAGATACATATAATCAATTTCACCAGTTCAGTTCCTTTTAATTTAATCAGTTTTAACAGGTAGGTATTTGCAAACAGAGTAAGCAGGCACTCGCCGTGCGGCCGCTATGTTTTTCTTATATGCCGCTATGTCTTTGTTAATTGTTACCTTACAGTGTTTTCTGTTAGAATTACGTATTATTACTATTATTAGGTATTTTTAGATTTGATTTACTCGTAGGTCTTACTGTATTGAAAAAAATAAGTTCCGCCGAATTTTATGACGGTAATAATAATTATACTCGGGGTGTATAGTTTTTTACATTCATAATTGTACGATTATAATAATTGGATGGAAAAATGAAAACCTTTTGTCTTATCTTTTATCAATCAGTCAATTTATGTAATACTCTTGTTGACTCATGTCTGCATGCAATGCTTTAGAGGTTTATATACATAAGTATGCATAAATATAAGTAGTTTAATAAAATTCTATCTCACCTCCTTGACCTTGACATACCACGAAGTCAGAGAAGTCGGTCGCTGCGCCTTTGGCAGACTGAATGTACGCGCGAACCTGTAACGTATACATTCATGTCAATTTTATAGACTAAGGGCCTGTTGCACCAAACCGTCTGTTAATGTCAACGTCATCGTTAAAAAAATCTTGTACCTTGTTTATGGTTCCAAAACAAAATGCAGTTGGAACCGATTAGGTATAATCTGTGGCTTTAACCTAATTCGTTACAATAATAATTAGAAAGGACCGTCACTTAGACAAGTTTAGAATACAAATGATGCCTTCCTATCACATATGCCCTATCCTATGCACGTCAAACAAAGACTAATGAATGCGTCGGCTACGTAGACATTGGGTTTATTTAAAAATAACTATATCTTTTGATTCAACTCTCTCACTCGTCAACTCACTAGATAATTAACTCGCTCAGTAATTAATCTAAGTATCTCAGTGTTTAAAGTGTAAGTGTTACTTGCGCGCTCTTTCCCACTTATGATTCGAACGAACCGGCCGAGTCAATCGAGTGAGACGATGCGAATATGAGAACAGATCCACTGAGCGAAATGAGTGATACATATCTCCGCGAGCGAAAGACGCGAGCGTTTTGCGCATCTCTAGCGATATCGCTCGATGCTTCGGCCAACCGCCTTACATTGGTTAACATTTTCTAGGAAAAACCGCAGCTAGCCAATTCCAGCATCTTCTAGCTTTGTAGCGGAAATCCAGTAGAGATACACACATGGACACGGTCTAGCACGTGCGGAAAGTGTTAAAATAAAAGGATAGCGGTCAGTGAGATCGTCGAACGTTGACTCCGTGGCCTAGTAAGGCCTCAGCTTACTTGAAACCGGTACGGCGTAAGAACTTTGGAGACGGCGATCACCGCGCGAGTGTCCTGCACGGGTTGTCCTAGTGGCGTTCCCTTTCCTCCGGGTTCTGGAAACGAATGCACAAAATATTATTAAAAAGGATGGCGGACTTAGGTCGTAAGATTGTATAGATTTGCTTTGTGTTCCAGCAACCTCAACACCACCCACGCCGTAATCACGTATTATACTATCGATATGAGACGATGGACTATATATTTACCCAAGAAAACAGTCGTAAAAAATGTTTCAAAAGTCTATTTCGACCACTGCCTGCTGCAAATTGAATGAATGAATCCTTCTTCAAATTAAAAATCAGAAAATACTCAATTAACTTTGTACTAAGCAGGAACGTCTGCAAGCGAAATTTCAATTCTATAACGTGTATATACACTGACGATAGATATGCTACACGTCTCCCTCTGACGTAAGCAATGAAGGAACTGATGGGAAGATTCACCGAGGTTGAGTAAGGGTTTCCCCCCATCTATCGACGCGGATTCGGCAAAATCCGGTGAAAAAAAGCTTTATGTCCACGCAATGGGTCAACAGCTTCTCGTGGTAAACCAGTTCTGTCAAGCTGGTCTAATTTGACAGACATTCAGATGTACTCTTTGAGTAATAACAATGGAAACTCTCACAACAAACAATAAGAGCTAACTAGGCACGGTTCGGCTCGGATCGGCTCGGCCGACGGCTGCCGACGCGTGGAAGTCTCTTTTGCTCTTATCCGCGTCGATAGCTCAGTTGGTCAGAGCGATCGGACCGGTGTTTCCGAAACGTCGCAAGGTCGAATCTTGCTCGACGCGGTGAATTTTTCCATTTTTCTTTTCAAATAATAAAACAGAAAGTACTCGTTCAGTCAGCACCAAAAATATATATCCATACTACTTAATATTATAAATGGGAAAGTGTATGTGTTTGTTTGTTTGTTTGTTTGTCCGTCTTTCACGGCAAAACGGGTCGACAAATTGACGTGATTTTTTAAGTGGAGATAGTTGAAGGGATGGAGAGTGACATAGGCTACTTTTTGTCTCTTTCTAACCCTTCCCTAAAATGGGGGGTGGAAGTTTGTATGGAGCATTCCGGGGGGCAAAGGGGAACCGTGTTACCCCGAATTTAACGCGAGCGTAGCCGCGGGCAAGAGCCAGTACCTACATAATTATGAACCTTATTACAATGGAGTAAGGGCGAGGGTGTATACATATTATTGGTGTTGACTATAAACGTTATTGATGAGGGATTTCCAGTAAAAATGCATAAAATTTATTTAGCGCCCAAGGCGCGTAGGTATGATATCTTTGGTTTACAACCATGCCTGCCTTATATTTTAGTGTCAGCCACGCTCAGGTGACTGATGCGTTGTAATAGCGAATATTATCCTTATATCTCCTATTAGTGTAAGGCCCTCGTGGACGCTCGAAGCAGAGCGTTCGGCGGGGCGTGCAGCGTGGCGGGCGAGCGTGCATTCGCGTTGTTCAGCGTCGACTCAGGACACCAGTATGAGTTTTATTTGTTTAACCTGCACGCTGCACGCCCCGCCCCGCTACACGACCAACTCGAGCGTCCACGAGGGCCTTTAGACATACCTTGAGCCGTAGTATGAACGGTATAAGCTAGCACTTCAGTAGGCACGGGAGCCCATCGCACAAGGACCTCTTTAGCACCAAGCGGCTCGCAGGTGATGTCTTGCGGTGCAGCGACCGCGGGGGGTCCGGTGACCGACAGTGACGCCCACGCAGAGGCGATGGACACATTGTTGCTTGCGAAGCATTGGTATACACCTGCACAGACATTTAAATTAAAGGGTGTAAAAATAATGTTTTATACAATCGTGACATAATTAAGAGCTTTTCAGTCGAGTACAGTGTTTAGACCATGAAGCTTGAGCTGAATGGCCTAAGTAACCCGGTAAGGGAAGCCGGTAAGAATTGAGTTCGACAAAAGACCTGCTGCCTCTATACACTATACAATTGAGTAACTTTAACCTCCCGGCAGGTTGTGCCCCCCCCCCCCCCCGCAACGGCCGGGCAGGCTTGAGCAGTGATACAGTACAGTCGACGAGTAACTAGTAATGTAATATCAGTGTATTATCAGTGCCAGTGTCGTAATAATGTATGCAAATTCATAACGACATCGATAATCTGCAATAACGTAATGAAAATCTGGTCCTCCTCCCTTTGGGGAGGAGTACCGCGGTTGCGCGGTAATCCTCCTCCCCGACCGCCCGCACAATCCAATTGGCAATGGCGGTGCAATGGTGGTCATTCTAATTGTTCCGAACACGTCATTGAGAATTTATAATATGTGTGTAGATAAAGCAGTGTATGTAACTGTACATAATTAGTTAGGCATTAAAACAGTCGTGTGATATTGTATGTATGTACCACACATGTAAAACAACACTCGTATTAAAATGCCTTTCATTATGTGGCAGTCACATAAACTACTCGTCATCGTCAGTTAGATTTAAAAAAATATTAGATGCGTACTTATATTTTATTTAGTCAATCTAGGTAAAAAATTACAAATTTTAAGCGCGTCAGAATTCGGGAATAGGGGGTTATTGACGTAATGCCGGACTAATAATTTTAAACAAAAAAAAAAGAACCAAAGTTACTTAGCCTCCACCTTTCCAAAAGCAAGTGTTCGAGCTGCTGTAAATAAAATAGTTGAAGAGTTCCCTCGATTTCTCTAGGATCCCATTATCAGATCCTAACCTGATTACAATGAGACCAACTGTATATTCTTTCAAACAATGAAAGAATTTTCCAAATCGGTCCAGCCGTCTTGGAATAATCGGTGAACATACATAAAAAAAATGCAAAAAACAACGACGAATTGATAATGGTCTAAGAGCTGGCCACGTCAGATATGACACAATAATGAGAGCAATGAAACCTGTCTGGTTAGACTGCTTTACCCTCCTTATTGCTAGATCCGGGCATCTGGCAGCTTTTAATGGGTGGAGGTCAGAGTGACAGACCAACAAAGTTTTTAAGTTGGAAAAAAGTAATACCAAAATAAGTAAAAACTGCCAAAGTTGTGTTATTTATAGAGGACAGAGCCTATATTTTAACATTAGATTAAAAACTATTGTCTATTATTGCCGAAACATAAATAGTAGGCGACTAACTAAAAATTGTATTATACATCATTTGGCACTACTTTCCCCCAACAGAA
Source organism: Pammene aurita (assembly GCA_947086415.1). Lineage (NCBI taxonomy): Eukaryota > Metazoa > Arthropoda > Insecta > Lepidoptera > Tortricidae > Pammene > Pammene aurita. The sequence continues at coordinate 48,182,934 of OX352291.1, read as the reverse complement.
ACTTCTGGATATGATATAGTCTAATTAATTACATAATTTACCATAATATTGCATCAAAACCAGAACTCTAGGATTTGTTTTCTTCGAGTTATTTGCATTCTTTGACCTCCACCACTTTACAGCTGCCAGATGTCCGGATCTAGAATTAAGCATAGTATAGCAAACTAACTAGAGGGGTTTCGTTGCTCTCATTATTGTGTCATATCTGACGTGGCCAGCTCTCCGTCTATAACCTCCTCCTTCGAAATCTTGAAGTCGTTTCATAAGCGCAACACTAGAGAAATATTTATGTCCCTCACAAAAAATACAGCATATCAAAGCAATGTTTTGATGTTTGTTTTGGTATTTTCTCATGCGCAATCAGTATTTCAGTTAAATTATGGTTAATTTTTGACGCGCATTTAAATACTAGCCTTATTATTCAAGAGACAAGCGTATTGAAACTATTACTTCGTATTTTAACAATGTGTCGGACAAAGCAGTTACCTGCGTCCTTAGACGTGATGCTGTTGATGACCAGCTCATACCGCTCCACGTCACCCGGTTTCAAAAACGCAGCTTTCCATATCCTAATCTGAAAAAAATGTTACATAATTAGCATCAAAAAAATGCTTTTTCCAAGAAATGCAATTTTAGAGCTAATAGTACTTAATCCTTCTATTATACCACTGTTTAATTAGATATGGACGAAACAGGCGCGGATTCAGGATTTCGATCAGGGGGGGGGGCACTTTAATTCCTTCACAAAAAAATTTGCGGTCCGCACCTATGGGCTCGATATACGAGGTTTGCGTTTCAGGGGGGTGTGGGGCAGTTGCCCCTGTTGCCCCCCCCCCCCCCCCCCGTAACCGCGCCTGGGACAAAATGTCATTGAACTCCGGTGGCAAATATTGGTGATATTGATTATTATGGGGCAAATAACTCGGACTAATGAATAGGCAGAACCGGATAGCTCTAGGCATTGGTTCTAGGACGGTCTAGAGTCTACTGATTTTTTAAGTAAGCGGCAGTGGTTAACCATATTATGATACTTGTACTAATGTTCAATTTAAGGGAACTACTTCAAAAATCGCAAATAGAAAATTTACTGTTTGCCTCTTTATCGCTCTTACATACATAATTCAGACCGTTACCACTAGAAAGCTGAAATTTGGTACTAATATGTATATCAATCACACCTACAAAGTGGTAAAATAAAAAGTGGAAAAAATGTTTTATTAGGGTACCTCCCCTATACGTAAAGTGGGGAGTGATTTTTTTTGTTCATTTCAACCCTTAACGTGTGATATATTGTTGGATAGGTATTTAAAAATGGCATGTATTTAACCAGGCTGCTAAATAATTGAATTTGGGTAGCTATCAAAAATAAAAATGGGTACCAAAATTAATAGGTTGGCGACTAATTTGGGGCCGTACATTATTTCAATATGGGCTGTTTTTTAATGTCTTAATAGCCATTGTTTAACTATAGGTATGTATCAAATAATTATACTGAAAACTGAATTTATAAGTGGGAAGCATTTTAAGAAGCCTTTTTTTAATCGAAAACAATTACCTATTAAATTAAAAATAAGGTACTTACTTTTAAAATATTTAGGAAGCAATTAAAGTGAATTACATATTCAATATTAGTACAACGGGCAACTTTACACGAGCTGTAATTATAAGATAAAATGGATTCTTAAAAAGTTACTAGGGTCTATGAATTGGTAGGTAAGTATCTATAGTCAGATATCTAGAACCAAAATTCATATGCCACATATGATTTAGAAAAAATGAAAGGTGCCTTTTGTATAGTATTACCAAAATACCAACGTAGTTAATAGAGCATAATGAATGGTGCCTTTTGTGTAGGTATTACCTAAATACCTACCTACCTAGTGAATAGAAAATATGAAGGGTGCGTTTTGTGCAGGTATTACCTAAATACCTACCTATACTTCCTTTTTTTTAAGATTAGAAAAATCGTGCGATTGTCGTAGTTTTCCCTCATAGGGCTGAAAAAAGATACATAGGCGAAATGGATCGTTAATTTTCTATTGTGAAAAAAAAAAGACGTACAGTCGCCTACCTTACTTCTACACCCAACTAGCAAAAATAAGTACTATAAAAGTTCCTAGAACGTTTTCAGAAACACCAATAAGTGTTTCATACATGTCCTATAACATTGATGTAAACGTTAACAAAGGCAGGTTTTGGCACAATTATATCGCAATTCAGTGACGTAACGATGTTATTGCGGCTCCATAGATCACATATTAGTACTATAGTCGTACTATAACAGTTACTGTAACACTTTTCAAGGTTTTAACAGTGATTTTCGTGCCGCTTACATCACAAAAAAGCTACAAAAAACTAATCACAGTGCTGTTAATGGACTTTTTAGACCTGTAATGAAGATCAAGGAGCTACTATAGTTCATCAGTAAGCTTAATGTGAGTTGTTGTGACAGTGAGTGGTACTCCCAACATAATAAAAATAAAAACAAGTTGCTGTGGTAAGTAAAGTGATTGAATTATTTAAAACATGATGGCCGCTCACTGTTTGTGAAGTTGGAGTGTTAATGTTCTACACAGCTGTTTTTACTTGCGATTGAAGTTCTATTGAAAAAGTATACTAGTATAATTAACAAAATTTTCATGCGCTCCCTTAATTATTAATATTTATTAAATTAGAACAATTAAAATTTATAAATGTCTCATTCGCTGGTAAACAAGTGTTTTCGTGCTTATTATAGGCTTAGTATATGACTATCTGTCAGGTCAGCCATTTGCCGCCATGACAAAAATAGGGTTCCTTAACACCGGATAAACCGTATGAGAAACCTTTGATGTCATAGTTACAAACGTGTGCTTTTTTTTAAATTGGTGTCGGTGAGTGAACTGTTATACTGCATGAAGGGCAATCATCACGTAATTATGGTATAAATTGGAAGTACGGTTCCTACTCGTATTTATTCATCTAATTTGAAATGTATGTAATACATTCTATGCTATCGCTTTTCACAAGTCATTGTGACTTTGAAAAACTGGCTAAGAGCATGTCGGATTATGCTCAATGTAAGGTACCATGGTTGTCGGCCCGTCACAAGACACTCTGTCAAAAGGTTGCTTTTTATAGGATATTTTACGGCACTTACGTCCCTTTACTATAAAATGACAACTCTTTGCGACAACTAAAAATGGCTCAACCGATTTTATTAATTATGGTTTTTATTGAATGTATTTATTAGTCGTCACTTCATGAATTATCTCATATTTTTTCGACCCGCGATTCAAAAGTAAGATAGGAGGGACACATTTTTTTGAATTTTGGGAGCCATTACATATTTCCTAAACAATTGGATTTATTTAAATAATGTTATTGAAGCCTTCTATTCTTTTGGAAATAAGGTTGAAGCGAAAAAAACATAACCCCCACTTCACTTGTACGAGGGGCACTCCAAAAAATATTTTATTTTATTTTACCGTTTTCTCGGCGTGATTAATATACGTACTCATACCAAATTTTAGATTTCTAGCGCTAGTTCTAATAGTCACTGAGCTAGACTGCGGACAGACAGACAGACAGACATGCTGGAATAATCGAACTATTATTTTGTACGGAACCCAGCCTTGCTGCGCTCTTACCATCTTGTTATATAAAAGATTTCAAAATTTCCGCTATTGGACATTTCGGTTGATTATAAGTAGTGAAATGCTACTTTTATGTATCAGAAAAGCTCATTAAAAGTAATACAAACTCTATAACTCAACTATGAGACATACTAGTCACCAAATAACCCATTTTAGAACCATTCAGTGTTAAAATAGTATTCTCAGGGCTACTATAGCAATCGTCCTATAGTAGCGATTAGGGAATACTAATAGCGCAAATTTGAACCATAACAGTGTTGCAAAAATCAACAATAGGGCATTATTATCCTATAACTGAGTTTATGTAACAATTTTGACACTTGCACTATAATAATCATTTGGAAGCGACAATAACACAAGTGTGTCCTAAAGCGGTACTATCTAGAACTTTAATAGGACCAGGAAGCTCTTTAGTGGTAAACAGTATCTCTTATAGTGCTGCGTTAATGGTGTGATTTAGGCATGTCATGTAAACGTTTACATCACTACTTAATAGTACTAAAGTGCCGTATAAAATTATACAGCTGAATAGTGATAAAAGATACTTTTATAGAACACATGGTCATAACGAATACCTTTATAACGCTTTAAAATGACTTTTTAGTGATAAACTGCTAAGTTAATGGACTATTTTGCTAGTTGGGCACAGACCACACCTTCTTAAGTTTTAAAGGAAAAGAAAAAACATATTGTAGTTTATAATAATCATTACCTGTTGTTTATTGACATTTAAAAAAAAACAAGTTGTATAATGTATATGTAGTAGTGTTTCTACTAAAAAATAAACGACTAAAATATTCAATGAAATTATTTGATTATACCTAGATAGTAGTCATGTGCCTACCTTTTGTCACAGTTAAGCTCCTTCTTCCTTTGCTCGTCTTCGCACCTAAATCTTCCTAGGCTTATTTAAATATACAAATTACTCAGAATTTTAATTTTATTAAATATTTATTGCCACGGAAGATTCATGTGGAAAACGACCTTTACCTAACCAACATGCATACCGGTCGCGCAGACAATTTTTTTTATACCACGACGGTGGCAAACAAGCATACGGCCCGCCTGATGGTAACTAACAATGACCCTATGGTTTGCAAAACATTTTATTTTATTTTCTTAATTACCCCCTTAAAGCACCAGGGGACATACAACCTACAAAATTTCAGCTCAATCGATCTAGCAATTTCGGAGCAAATAGACATTGTGACAAGACAGAGTAGTACATGCTTCCTTTTAAACCATTTTGGTACGGAACCTCATGATTTTGATACCCGGAAAATTATAAGCCTTTAAAAATGAATAGGGGCTTAGTAAAATCATTTTTTGATAATGTAAATATTTTCGGAAATAATCGCTCCAGAAGTAAAAAAAATGTGTCCCCCCCCCCTCTAACTTTTGAACCATAAGTTTTAAAAATATGAAAAAAATCTCAAAAGTAGAATTTTATAAAAACTTTCTAGGAAAATTATTTTGAACTTGATAGGTTGAATAGTTTTTGAAAAAAAAAATACAAAATAATTTCTGAACTAAGTTTGTAATTTAACCGTATAAGCAGGTGTTTATTGTACCTGTAATTTCTAAAACATCACAATGAAATGACGTGCTTTCAAATAAAGTTTTGAAAAAAATTACAAAATAATTTCTGAACTAAGTTTGTAATTTAACCGTATAAGCAGGTGTTTATTGTACCTGTAATTTCTACAAAATCACAATGAAATGACGTGCTTTCAGATAACCCAACCATGGGCCCATTTTTTTAACTCTTAAGTGGGGACACTTACTGTGACGGACGGAAAACTACGGAACCCTACACTGAGCGTGGCCCGACACACTCTTGGCCGGTTTTTTACGCTAGGCTTTGGCTTTTTTCGTCGACGGGCGGAGAGTGATTTTGACGGGCTTTTGACACTGTTACAACTTATGTCTTAATACCCGGCAATCCTGCAGACAACTTACCCTCTCAGAAAAAGCCAGAGGCATCCCATCCTTGTCCCATCCATGTTCGGCTCAGGCCGGCCTCTTGCGGTACAGTTGAACCGGATAGTGCTGACCCGCGTGGTTTCTTTCGATACCGGCGGGAGAGTGATGTTGACGAGTTTTTGTCTTTATGACGACTTAATATTAATGTGTTTAAGATACCAGTACACAGTGCTGTAGACCACTTACTCTCTCTGAAAGAGCCAGAGGCATCCCATCGTTGTAGTCCTGAAGACCACTTACCCTCTCTGAAAGAGCCAGAGGCATCCCATCCTTGTACCACGTGATGTTCGGCTCAGGTCGGCCTGTTGCGGTACAGTTGAACCGGATAGTGCTGGCCCGCATGGCTTCTTTCGATACCGGCGGGAGAGTGATGTTGACGGGCCGGGTCACTGTCACGTTGTACGTCTGCCGACAAAAGAAGAAGCTTACTAAAAAGTTATTAGGGCTGAACCTAATTTTAAAATAATATTTGAAAAAAACTTTAATGACAAAGGGTTATTACAGGGTCTAGGACTATATTATATATGACGGACAAATATGCATGGCCCAAACAGAAACTACTACAAAATCATCTACATTAAGAGGACACAGTTCAGTCAGATTTGGAATTTATTATTTGTTTATTTTTTCCTTTGAATTAAACAATAGGTACATTGTCTGTCTCAAGCTGTTTTGATATGTCTTCTTATAGGACTACGCTTTATTGTGTATTTTTAAGATCTAATGTATTACTGTTTTGAAAAAAAATGTATATCACAGAACCATAGACACTAGTACATTATATAATCGCTCTATACCCGACAAAAATCTTGCAGAATTTGAACTTTGCACTGTCACTGAAGTCCGTAAAATTATCGATCGAAAATTGTATAGCTTGATGCTAACACAAGAACGGGTGTAGACAAAATAAGCACAAAGAGCATTAAATGCATTAAAGACTTAATAATTATTGATAAATCAGACAGTTTCAATTTGTGTTTGCAACAAGGTAAATTTCCAGACAGTGTGAAAATAGCAAAAGTAACCCGAATATTCAAAGCCGGAAGTCGAACTTGCCCAGAAAATTATCGTCCAGTATCAGTTCTTCCTATACTTTCTAAAATATTAGAAAAAATCCATACTAATATTATAAATGGGAAAGTGTATGTGTGTGTTTGTTTGTTTGTCCGTCTTTCACGGCAAAACGGGGCGACGAATTGACGTGATTTTTTAAGTGGAGATAGTTGAAGAGATGGAGAGTGACATAGGCTACTTTTTGTCTCTTTCTAACCCCCCACTTCCCTAAAATGGGGGGTGGAAGTTTGTATGGTTTGATACCCCGAATTTAACGCGAGCGAAGCCGCGGGCAAAAGCTAGTTATACATACGCGACTACAGTCATACCTCAACTTGATAAACTTTCTTTGTGAGTGCCAATATGGATTCAGAGCTAAATCAAATACCCTATATATAACTTTAGATTTAGTTACAGATATTAGACAAAATATAGATCAAAAAAACATAGGATTATGTATATTTTTAGATTTAAAAAAGGCATTCGAACCCACTAGTCACTTTTTGATGCTAAAAAAGTTAGAACATATAGGAGTCGAAGGAAAAGCTCTTTCGATGATCAAATCTTACCTGGGAAACCGGCAGCAAGTTTTAAAAATTGGCAACTCGATAAGTAGTGCGTGCAAACTCACATTTGGTATTCCGCAGGGGTCCATTTTAGGCCCCCTGTTATTTATAACTTATATAAACGATATCACAAAACTTGACCTGCCGGGACAGGACCTCTACGTGGATGATACCTGTGTGACGTACTTTGGAATATCTATAGAAGAAATTACGAAACGCGCCCAAAGCGATTTAAACAAACTATCAAACAGGTTCAAGCTAAATTTTCTCACTATTAATGCGTGAAAAACTAGCTACATTATATTTTCTGCTAAAAATAAAACTGTTGGACCTTACGTCTACGAGCAACTTCACATCAATGGGGAAATACTCGAACTTTCGTCACTAGAAAAATATTTGGGCCTACTAATTGACCGCGCCTAATTTGAAATCACCAAACAGAGCGTATAAGAAAAAAAAAATCATTAAATGGTTCACTACTCCATGTTGTTAGATGTTTTCCAAAAAATGGACGATACGTAATTTACAACTCACTAGTGAAGCCACATCTAGAATATTTAATTGAGATCAGTACCTCTACCACGAGTCATGCAAATAAGCCCAATTCGAGATTCGTTCACGAATTCGTAAATTATTTGTATGGAGAATTTGTGCAGAGCCTCTAGCGGTCACTTATAGAACTAAAAATTACTGCCATACCATAAGTTAAATTATCGTTTATGCAATTCGCTCACGAAAGTTCGATTGCTTGTTTCGTTTGTGTAGATTTCAATACTTTACAAAGTGACGTGACGTGACAAACGTCACATCCTTCACACCAACCGAAACAGATTGTAGGTAAGCCAAAAAGGTTTTACTTCCTAAGTACATTTTATCTGAAGGTTTAGAACTGTAGACAATTATATGAGCAGTGAACAATAATAAGCATAGAAACCGTACTAGCTCTGAAAAATTACCATACTTTTTGTGGGTGTTTAATATGCTTGCTAGGCCGTAAACCAGGAATAATTTCCGTTGGTCATCGTGTCCCAAGCGGTAAATTTTAAGTGGTTAAGGGCGGTAAATAATCAAGCTTCGTGATGGTCAGCTGCCGTTCCTTGAGTGGGTTGAGGAACAGCAGCCATTTTCTCACATAAAATATATATAAAATAAAATTACCATCGCGTCTCAGTTGAAACAGGTGATAATTTATATGACATTACAAATAAAATAAAAATCATCAGCCGACTGTATAGCACTGAAAAAACCGTAAACTAGTCACATGAATATATGGTATTTAGGGTATAAGCAGACGGTTTTTCTACCTCAAATCAGCCGGCTGACGATTTTCCTGATAATAATAGCATCAAATACTGACGTTCCGCAACCCACCAACGGAGCGACAGCTGACCTACGCGAGTCATCATTATACTTCGTCCTTAACCACTTCAAAAATTATAATCGCCTGGGACGCCTTGCGATTGGTCATGAAATTTGTTTCTGGCTTACTGAAATACAAGCTATGACAGTAAGCCTTTTTTTTACCTGATTTAAACGCGCGTGACTTTTAACGCATAAAATGTTATCAACCGACTTCAAGATTTCGAAGGAGGAGGTTCTCAATTCGTCAGGATCTTTATTTTTACTATTTTTTCATAACGTTCACCGATTGCAACTTTTTTTTAAACAGGGAAATTACGTATTTCGTCATACATATTCAAAGCTAGGAAAAGGGGTGAAAACTGTCAGTACTTCATCCATCCATCCATATATTTATTTCGTCGTAGGATATAGGATTACCTAAGAAAACCAAATTGATGAAATGTCAAATGTACAAATAACACTACTAGTTTAAAACGTCCTAGAACTACGACCATATGTAGTGTTAGGTGATTCTTAATTTATTTGGTTATTTTGTCAACATGACAGTTCGACTTTTAGTGATCAAGATCATAGTGGATCATAGGTTTATTTCTTATTATTTAGGTCTATTGTATAATCACAAAAGGATAAGTACCCTTTCAGGATGTTGTTGATTCTCCAAAGTATAGGCAGTTCGCTATTGTTACACATCCCACCTGCGTCGACGCCGACACGTTGGCCAAGTCCTTTAATTTATTTACTAGCGAACAAGCCGGAGCGGCGCCCGACATCCGAAATCACTACAAGACTATTACATATAGTTGTCGTTCGTCTAACTATTGTTGGTGTCGAGGCAATCGATCCGTGGAGCAAGGGGCACGGAGCCTCACGACCTAACAAACGCACAAGGGAAGCTAAAGATGCTCCAGCAAGCCGCCGGTTTTCATACATAACAACGCAGGATTGCGGCTTTGCCGCTTCTTGCATAATGATAGTTTTATTTCTATTTATAAGTTACACGTACGAGTAATTGTTAGTAGTACATAGGTTGCTACTTATATATCCGGAAACAAAAAAACAAACAAACGTACACGGCTGAAAATGGTTTTATTGTTTTTCAAAGTATTCCCCTTGATGATCTATGCACTTTTGCATTCGCGTGAACCAATTTTTAAAGCACTTCTGCCACTCCGCCTGAGGTACCTCCATAACGTGTTGTTTGAATGCGTCGACAGCATCTTCAGCGGTCGAAAATCGTTGACCGCGTAATTTATTCTTTACATTTGGAAATAAATAAAAATCGTTGGGTACCAAGTCAGGGCTGTACGGCGGATGACCCGTTAATTCCACATTTTGACCCTCCAAAAATAGAGTTGTTTCGCGTGACGTATGACAGCTGGCATTGTCATGATGAAGAATGATTCTTCGTCGCTGGTTAGTTTTACGAATTTGTTCAAATACTTCCGGTAAGCAAATGGTCGTGTACCACTCTGAATTAACCGTTCTACGGTTTTCTAGTGGCACTGTAGCTACATGGCCATTTATACCGAAGAAGCAGGCCACCATTTGTTTCAATGTACTTTTTGCACGAGTAACTTTCGTAGGGTTCGGCTCATTTTGAAACACCCATACCGTTGATTGTTGCTTCGTTTCGGGATCGTATGCATAGATCCAGGATTCGTCACCTGTATAGATGTTATAAACGGCTTTTGAGTCACCACGGTTATATTTTTTTAACATTTTATTGCACCATTCGACGCGAGCATCTTTTTGCTCTTTTGTTAAGTTGTGGGGTATCCAACGCGAACAAATTTTTTTTACAGCCAAATAATTATGTAATATGCTATTAATGCTGGTCATAGAAATACCCAGAGTCGCCTCTATCTCGCGGTACGTAACATGTCGGTCGTCCATTATAAGTTTTCGCACAGCCTCGATATTTTGTTGTACAACGACCGATTTCGGGCGACCTGCCTTAACTTCGTCCGTAAGCATACTACGTCCACGATTGAACTCACTAAACCAGTGATACACAGTAGTTTTAGATGGGGCTTCATCACCAAAAGTTGAAGTTAGTTGATCTATGCACTGTTGTTGCGTTAAACCACGCCGAAAATCATAATAAATCATAGCACGAATATTTTTACGAGTAAGTTCCATTCTTGCTGCGAGATGACATTTAAAACCCGTCAAAAACAAAACACGAGCGTTAATAAGAAAGAAAAAATATACCGGCCAGTACTTAAAAAAGTTCAAATTTTACCATGGAGGTCAAATATGCTATTTAAGAAGATTGTAATCCCGGTTTCCGGATATATAAATAGCAGCCTCGTACTTATAAGTTTCTAGTTTGTGACAATGTTACTTTAAAAGGCTATTTCGCAATAAATAAATCTTTAATATAATTATGTACATTATCATTTCAAAGTGCCCTGTATAAATCTGGATGTCTTTTAAGTAAGCACTATTTTATAGTACTTGGATGCAATAATTCGAAGATGCCGGCCTGAAACGCAGTTGTTACTTCTTGAATATAAAATAATACACCTTCCTGGGATAAATAGTTTGCCTTGCCGGTGATAAGTTAGCTGCTACAGCAATCAATCAGAAATGAATGATGCACAAGAACCTGTAAAAGATGTTTCAATATTATTTGTTATTTTTCACAGTTTCATTGTAATTATTATGATTGAAAATGAAAGTGTTTATAACTATCATATCAAATTTCAACTACTTACCATTCATTTTAGGTTAGAGTTGGTATTTTTGTGTCGATTTAAAATCAGATTAATTGACTATTAATACATAAATCTCACAAATATTCAGCAGTTCTTGGGTCTAGATTTCTTTTTTAAAATTATTCTTATTGAAGTGTTGATGTGGATATTTCTATTTCTCATATCGGCTTGAAATTTACCGTTTCGTTTTCCAGTTCCAGTTATCATACTATGCAGTCTTCTTAACAAATTATGATTAATATAAGGCTTTGTCGATATTATTTCATCAATTAATAATATATAAATATAACACAATAAATACGAATGGTTTTCACTTTCACCATGTTTTGACATCTCACCCTACAATTTGATAGTGAAAGAGTTTTCTACAGTCGATACGGTATTTTTCGGTGACGTATGTCAAATTAGTGTCTTATGGTAGCGTTTTAATAAAACCTATCGATAACAAACTGCACTGACTACATCCGTCTCGTTCTACCTATGAGACGGATGTATGTCAGCATAGAGATTTCGAATTTCTTGCTGTCGATACCGAAGGAAAACTATTCGAAGCCCGTTGATTCGTTAACGACTGCAGAAAGGTTTCAGAATTTTCTGTAATGACTCGTGGTAGAGGTACAGGTCCCGTAGCCAAGATGACAATCGTTTGCAGAAAACGAAACGAATCGCTACATGCTCTCGCTCACTCTTCCTTATTAGTGCGATAGAGAGACGGGTAGCGTTTCGATTCGTTTTCTGCAAACGATTGTCATCTTGGCTAAGCCCCCTGGGGCTCCGCGGCTCGCATAACGCATATGTCTTATAAGGATAAAAATTAGTTTCTTTGTTAATTATTCATTAATTTATTAACCTTTTTTATCCAATTACTGCATAGTACGGGATATTAACAAACATGTATGTGTGTGTGTATTGATAAGCGTTTTATTAAGGTATTTATTCTTTAACTTAACCTGGGCACAATTTAATCACCACAAAATATTACTCATACTACACCCTACTATATATGTCGTACAAGCAATAAGTAATTGACATCCAATTTACACTTTCGTGAGACATACTATCACTATAAAATATAACGGTTACACTCACGTCACTTTAATAGTCACTACGCGCGCTACGGGCCGGTTCAAAATAGCACTCTTAGTGCTTGAAGATGGAGACCTAAGCTCTCCGAAACATGTCGCGCGAAGTTACTAAAGTGACGTGAGTGTAACCGTTATATTTTATAGTAATTGACATCCCTACCATATTAAGGATTTTTTATAAAAAAATTTAAAAAAAAAATTACTTTGCTCAAATAAGTTTGGAGATGAAAAATCACAATTAAAACTTATAATACGATACATCTATGCCATGCTTATTGAAGATTATATAATGTAATAGTTAATGACCGTAAAGTTGATAATTTTATAGCTAAGCGCATGTACGCAAAAGTGGGCAATGTTGAAAAATTGTAATTTTTTTGCCATGCTTGTTTAAAATCCTTTTTCTAAACTACTTTAAGTGATTTTTTTTGTAGTTTGTTCACTCACACAAATAAATGTATGTCAACGTGTCAGTGGCACAGATAAGTTATACAATACTAGGTTTTGCCCGCGGCTTCGCTCGCGTTAAATTCGGGGTAACACCCATATAAAATTTCACCACCTCTTTTAAGGGGTTGGGTGCAGATTTCCAAAAAAAAAATGATGCACGATTTTTTTGTTAGTCACAAATAGTCCGAATACCAATTTTTAGCTTTCTGCCTTGAAAATTGCGGAATGCTCCATACAAACTTCCACCCCCCATTTTAGGGAAGTGGGGGGTAGAAAGAGACAAAAAGTAGCCTATGTCACTCTCCATCCCTTCAACTATCTCCATTTAAAAAATCACTTCAATTCGTCGCCCCGTTTTGCCGTGAAAGACGGACAAACAAACAAACAAACACACACATACACTTTCCCATTTATAATATTAGTATGGATGGACTATTAACCTGCGAAAAAAGTAAAAGATCGCAAAAAGCGGGCAAAGTTGCAAAATAATTCTACGGTTCTCATTAAACTATCAGCATATTACCGTATGCTTGCTACCGTCATTAAATAAAAGACGGCAAAGTTGACATGCAGTAGTACTTAATATCGTAGCTCGCTGTTTATAAAGTGCGTACTTACGTTTTATTTTTGTCAATTCAGTTTCATAAAATTAACATAATATAAATGGTAAAGGGCGTGGACGTTTAATATCCAGGATCGTAATTTTTTAACGGCGCGGTTGTATTAAAATTACTGAAATATAATAAAGTAAATTAATACAGTTAAGGCACTTTCGTAAGACTCCTTTTGACGCCCGAAGTTAATTGTGTAGAAATTTTCGATGAGAATGGTTGGGAAGAAAAATAACTGGGTTAAATTAGGATAAGATTAAACCAGATGGATTAAATTTGTAGCTACTAAACCAAGCCTTTTGCTAAATTAAAACTTATAAATAAAAAAGTTCACAAACACAAAGCTAGTAAGATATTTATTACGACTTTACTCCAAATAACCCGACAGTGTTTTAGTAACAGATCATCTTATTAACTAATGCGGGAGCGATGCATATGTGCAAGTATAATTTTAATATCAATTCATTAATAGATTTTCGCTCGAGAATCTTAACTCGAGCCGGTGAATTTTATGGCTAGAAATTTTTATTTCTAATTACATTTTCGAATATAAATTATAAATATTACCTAAGGGATAATCTTACACAAATCGACCTAATCTGACAGCACATCTCACAGTAAGCTCAATAAGGCTTGTTTTGTGGATAAGACAATATATACGACTTTATGGCTTTTTGTTTAACATAATTATATCGTTAAAGTTGAACATTTTTATTACTTTATTGAAAATGAATTTGATGACTATTGATTATTTCTCAATACCGTTTAAGTAATTTACTTTTGATAATAAAATTATAATCATAGGCTACTGGAATGTATGAGCATTTATGTAGATATACAATTATTGTTAATAAACACGTTGACGTGGTTTAATAAAAGTTTTCACACACTCGCCCAGCCCGCTCGCTTTTAATGGCCTCCTAGCCCAGTCGGTAGTGACCCTGCCTACGAAGCAGAAGGTCCCGGGTTCGAATCCTTGGTTGGTAAGGGCATTTATTTGTGTGTTCATCACAGATTTGTTCCTGAGTTATGGATGTTTTCTACGTATGTAAGTATTTATCTATATCTACATATTACATATATCGTCGTATAGTACTACGCAAGCCTTATTGAGCTTACCGTGGGCCTAGATCAATTTGTGTAAGATTGTCCGATATTATTTAGTCTTTTTTTTACTTGTCCGTAATTGTTAAATAAATACTGCGAGAGTATAACATTTTTCAGCCAGTTAACGAAGGCTTCATAAAAAAGCTCCTCGTTATAGATCGATTCGACTTGAGAAACTTTAGTTACCTGTATTAATATATTGAAAACAAGGAAGCTACGAAACGAGTCTATAAGAGCTTGTAGAGTTTACATAAGAGACCAAGAAACACGTGTAAAAAATACAACTCAATTCGAGTATTTATCCAAACCGCTCGCTGGAATCTTGTGAGGTTACTCGTGCGTAATATTTTATGCTAACAGGTTCACATCGGAGCAAAATATTCGTAGACTTACAACACTAGACAACGCGCCAATCATTGAGGTTTGTTGTATTGCAGCTGTTTCGGAATAACTAGCTGTTACTTAGGTAACCGTTTATGGCTTGAAATGAAAAATGAGATTGATAAATTGTTCATTTTCGTTAAGCATTCTTGTCAAATTTCACAAAGGTTTTGAGATCTCCTAGTGACGGGAGATCCTGCTCTTCTTTAATGTCTATGGTAAGATAACATAAATAGAAAAAAGTATAATGGATTATTTAAGCTACAGGTGTGAATTTTAAGTTTATTGTTAATAGGTTGAGTGCTGATATTTTTAGTAAAACAGATATAATTTGTGGCTTGATCCACGTGATTAGCTTAGCTAGTAAAAACGCCTTTAAAATAAGACCGGCAGGCCAAATCTGGGAGCGTAACGAGAGAGCCAAACGGTATGCAATCCGGCTCGAGATAAGGAAGTGGGAGAGCCGTAGGCCTGATAGTGACCTTTGAATCAAAAATTTTGGCGATCTCTGAACTAGAAGCTCGGCAAACTGAGGTTCGAAATCGCATCTGACTTTCTGAAGGTTCAATAGCAGCTAACTTAAGTCACTCATAACATTTGTGGCTTCTCGAGGTTTCTATTAATAATTTTTAAGCAAAAAAATACACGAACAAATGCCCGAGCAACTTTGAAAAAGTGTCCTGTCCCTACAATAATTGAACAGTTCCCTCGATTTCTCCAGGATCCCATCATCAGATCATTACCTGATGACAACGGGACCAATAAAATTGTAAAGTACACTGTTAAACACAAAAATAATTTTACTAATCGGCCCAGGCGTCTTCGTATAATCGGTGAATATACTATAAGATAAAACAACAAAAATCCCGAGGAATTAAGAACCTCCTCCTTCGAAATCTTGAAGTTGGTGATTGGCTCTTTCTCAAAAATTTATCAAACCTATGCGCATGCTTGCGACTGTCATGTAGGTACCTCATGTACTTCAGGGTTGTGTGATTTTGATGATGATTCCTGTTTAGTTTTATTGATTTTACTGTACTTCAATTCAAGTTTTTGCAGTAAATATGCTAGATATGGCTGAGTATGCATATTTTATTAATTATTTTAATACGACTTTTTTACGGTGTTATACTTAATAATTATTATATAATAAAATAAATACCGGCAGCTGCTACTATTGCATCGTTTGTATGATAAGTGAGCTCTGATAAAGTTTAAATAAGTATAAGAGGACAGGTCCGCAGTGCCTTATATTAAACTGCTCAATACTCCTTGGTTTATGGTTAAAATTCACCTTTTTTAGGGAAAGGCACCCTCCATACCCACGTAGTCCGATTCTCATACACTTTAGATTTTTTGTGTGATGTTGATTTCATTTAAAATATTTTGAATGGTAGTAACAATAACTTTAAATGTTGTGGTTGAACCCAGTTTGTCTAAGAATAATAGCGAACCGCCACTGGTACCTAAGAAACACTATTTTGCACACAACACAGTTCAGTTGATGAATACAGTTGGTGAAAGGAAATGTCAAACCACAAGTGAACTTATTCCTTAATGTTAATTAACCTTTCAAGTAAATTTGAGTGTTTAAACGTTGGTCTTAGACCAACTAATGTATCTATGGAGGTCGGTCATAGTTATAAAAATGTATGGTTATTATCCTGTTAAGTGTCACTTGACATAGCTACTCGTAATTATATATAGGTAAGTATGAAATAAATGTTTTGAAATCGATATTTCAGGATCTGCAAAGCACCGTAAAATGAATCTAAACACTTACCTGATGGCTTTGAATTTTTCCACCTCATTCTTTATATGCGTCTTAGGGACGCCTAATGACATCTGCTGTAGAAGTCCCCCTAAGATGCATATAAAGGATATGGCGGGAAAATTTGCAGCCATCAGGTATTATTATTATTATTCTTAATTAGGCTATCGATGTGCCGCGTCGACCAGATTTGATCTATTGTGGCAGCCCTTTATAGCTCATTACTGATTCCCGTTGCATCTAGAAATTTCCAGATTCTTTGGGCTGTAATGTGTTGTACCTCATCGGGCTGCAGTACATGTCGACCTAGGTGGGTACTTCTTTTATGCATTAGTGGTCCGCAGGAGCAGAGGATGTGCAAGGCTGTTTCCTCTTCTTCCTGGCAGAACCTGCAGACTGAGTCCTGTTTCTTACCCATACGAAACATGTGTTTGTTCAACTTACAGTGGCCTGTCAGTATTCTAGTCACTGTACAGGTTTTGTGTCTTTTGAGACCTAACAGCTCTTTAGAGATTTTTTTGTCGAACCCTTTGATTAGAGCTTTCGAGTGTGCTTGTCCTTTGACTAGCTTCCACCATGCGTTTGCTCTCGTTTTTTCCAAGTGATTTAACAGAGAATATGCCTCCCGTTTGAAGATTCCACAGAACGGTTCTGGGCCGACCAGGGGTGTGTCCGCGCCCTTTCTGGCAAGTTCATCCGCTATTTCGTTTCCGTCAATGTCGGAGTGCCCACCCATCTAAGTGTAACTTTGTTGGAGTTAGCCAGTGCATTAAGGTTATTTTTGCAATTCTGGACTAGTTTTGAGTTTGACTCTAAAGATTCTAGTGCCAGCAGAGCAGCTTGGCTGTCTGAGTTGATATAGTTATAAAAATGTATGGTTATTATCCTGTTAAGTGTCACTTGACATAGCTACTCGTAATTATATATAGGTAAGTATGAAATAAATGTTTTGAAATCGATATTTCAGGATCTGCAAAGCACCGTAAAATGAATCTAAACACTTACCTGATGGCTTTGATTGGAATGGCCTGGTGTCTTAGGTTTCTATCCAGGTTGATTTCCGCACATTTGTTGATGGCGATGACTTCAGCCTGGAAGATTGAGGCCCTTTTGCCCATGCTGACGGTAGCTCTGTGCTTGGGCCTCTCACCATAGATCCCGCATCCTACTTCATTACCTTTTTTCTATCCATCCGTGTACCATATGTGGCTACCCTCTTCGACATACATTTGGTCTTTGGTCCATTTGTCTCTAGGAGGTATTTCCACTTTATACAGTTTGGTGAAATGACATACGGTGTGCATGTCATCGGTAGGCATGCTAAGGGTTTCGTTCGCAAAAACCCAGGCCTTAAATTTGGTAAGTGCTTCAGAGCGCCATTTTGGCCTATTTAGCGTGCATATTCTGTAGACGTAGGGGTGCGGGTGGGGTGAACACGCTTAGGTGTGCGACCCTAAGCTGATAGGTTCCCCCCACCAAGTCTCTCATACACGTCCCCGTCCGTCCGTACCGACATACCCGAGGTGAGCCCACCAGCGCATATGAGTGGGCCGTGCACCCTGGAAATGTCGAGGATCGAAAACGGGCGTCGCACAGTTTAACTTCTACCCCGGATCTAAGATAGCTAAGTATGAGAGACGATACCTGGTACGGCATTCCCACCTACCAGGTAACCTTCTACCTTTCATCCCGTGAATCCTAAACATCCCATCCCTCCACCATCATCTCCTTCTCACTCCAACCCACTGACCTAGTTCCTATGTACCCTGCTCCAATTCCTAACTCCTGGAGGAGACAACCTCGACCCCAAAAACCCCAATCTAATGTGGCCATTCGTGCCGAGGGATGCGTGACTCCGTGCTCAGTCGCTAACGATGACCCTCGATACCGGGCAACCTCGAGGTGTATTTTGCCTTGTTCCGGCAAGCGGGGCTCTGCTGGAACGGACTATATAATTCCCTAGCTTCTCGTGGGATCTGCATGGATAATTTTAGCCATCAGGTAAGTCTTAGTAGCTCAGTTGGTTAGAGCGACGGGCAAGTATCCCGGAGTCGCAAGTTCGAGACTTTTTTTATGGAGGATAGGCAGATGTTTGAAATAATGGTATGATGCGGTCTACGGTGGAGCACGCATCTCGCTTTGAAGAGCCCCAAATTGTACTCAAGTGGAAACACAGTCTCGCCTGAGGTCACTGATATTTCTACTTTTCCTTTATTTCTAAATATTGTGGTATCGTTAGCAGACGATTCTGCTTACTAAAAATAAAAAAATTGCGAAATTTAAGATACCGAACTTTGACGCCCAATTTATAGTTTTTTTTTTTTTTACTAACCATAGCGTAACATGATCATTACATGGTAAGTCAGAATTAACAATAATATGTATATTTACTATACAAGGTAATTACGTGCTAAATAAATTATTTATCATTTTCGTCAATTATAATATAACACCTTTGAGTGATAGGAATTCAGTAATTGAATAGAAGGCATGATTTTGAAAGCATTTCTTTATAGTTTTTTTAAATGACTGAAAGGGCAAATCCGTTATATTTGTCGGTAATTTATTGAATAGTTTAATTTTTATAAAAATCCCTGCTTTTTACACTTTTTTAATCGCTGTAATGGAAGGATGAGTTTGTTCTTGTTCCTAGTATTATAATTATGACAGTCTGAGTGTTTGAGAATAGTACTTGTTTTTTTATAAATTTCTAAAAGAGAAAAAGCTCCTATAATATTTTTTTACTTTTACAAAAATTCCATATGTAGGTATATTCAAAATTTCACTGTAGAAAGAGCTACACTGCAGCACTGTGCTGTATGTAAGTTTAGGTGCGGTGTCTATTTTCAGCAAGTCGCTGATTGTTTTCAAACACACTGATACATATATTTATCAAAGATGTTTATGAAATATACCTTTTAATGTTTTTTACATAACTGAAGATCTTTTACAATATTTGTACGATTAGCTAAGTGTATACAAGACACTAGCGTATGGCGAAAGAAAAAGAATATATCGGCGATAGCTATGAAAGGTAGTGTAATAATAGTAGTTTATGTAACTGTTACGTAATAAGGGTCCTTAAAACATGAGTGTGGTTTTATGAAATGAGCCGCAGGCGAATTTCATAATAAGATCACACGAGTGTTTTAAGGCCTAATTACGTACAGTTGCATACACTGCTTTATCTACACTCATATTATTTATTCTAAATGCCTTATTTGGAAACCATAGAATGGCCGCCATTGCACCGCCACCATGGCCAACTCGATTGTGCCGGCGGTCGCGCGGGCGCGTGTCGGGCTGTCGGCGGATCCCCGGGAGGGTGCAGGTGTACATTATGTTATCAAAACTCATAGCACATCAATAATTGAGCATGAAAAGTTAAAATTACGTTACCTACTGCTACGGATAAAAAGCTTATCATAGTAAAATCGGTCGTGGTAATGCTAGCCATTGCCTACCGTTTTCGAACACGTTTTAGAGAACTTACAATATGAGTGTAGATAAAATAATCGTATTAACCAGTTTTACCAATTGTACTACAAAAAATAATTTTCTACCTACAGATCCATCTCAATGTTGTATAGGTATATCTTTTATATATACACGGCGAAATTTAATCCGTAATCAGGCTACAGCTGCTTACCATCGGGCGGGCCGTATGCTTGTTTGTAAAAAAAGGTACAAAAGTAGGTGACATTATATTTATTGTATTGAATATTACCAAAATCGCCAAAACAATACAAATATTATTTATTGCACACCTCAATAAAATAGAACAGTACAGTACACAGATTAAAAGTAGAGGCAGTCAACAGGCAGTCTTATCGCTAGAGAGCGATCTCTTCCAGACAACCTTGGGGTAGCGGAGATCTAGTCGAAAATAATCATAGGTGCAAGGCAAAAGAAACAGTGGAAATCGAGTAAACAATAACAAAACACATAAAATACAATAGCTTAATTATAAATATACATACACCACTAAAATAATGAATATCGATACATATACTACATACACAGGGCTCGATTCGACATGCCAAACTGTGAGACGTGGATGTCACACTTGTATCGCTAGTGGATAGAGTGATATCCATCTGTCGACACGTGTCCACACCTAACTATCAAGCTGTCAGTAGGTCTCGCTAGAGCGTTTTGTCTATGGCTATGGCCACCATTTTAGATTGATATCTAAAATGATGATGAAAAAGAGTGATCTCTTGAGTGATTCCACCCCAAATTTCGACTGTCACAAAAGTGTGATATCATAGTTGTCTCGCAAGCGACTGTCAGTTATGCCATGTCGAATCCCAGAGTAACTAAGACATTATTTATTGTTGACAACTCAATTACACTTATATATGCTAGGAATCCGATTCCTGATTTCCCGCCTACGCGAATGCTATTTATAGAATTAGAACTGAACATAGCTATTAAATTGGTCGTTGGAAGTAGGGCTTGCAATCCGAATATTTCAAATAATAATTTGTATGGAAATTATTCGTATTATTCCAATAATTGCAAGCCTTAGTTGGAAGCCTGCCTTACAGCTGCTCTGCTTTTATATTGATGTTAAGTATACACACTTCAAAAGAGGAGTGTGTGTTCTTAAAGGGTAGGCAACGCGCATGTAAATCCTCTGGGGATTGCAGGCGTCCATAGACTACGGTAACTGCCGCATCAGGTGGGCCGTACGCTTGTTTGCCACCGTCGTGGTATATAAAAAAAAATATTTACCCAAATAAATAATGGTGTTTTGAGGCTGAAAATATGAACATGAATGATTTGGCTATTTTAAGTACGTCACGCGCGCCTACATAATTTATTTTATCTATACCCATATCATAAATCCTCTATCCTGTGTTCGGAAACCGTATGTAATTACCACCATTATTGCAATCAGTGTATTATCTGTGACAGTGTTATAAAATGTACGAAAATTCATATCCACATCGATTTTGGTAACGTAATGAAAATCCAGCCCTCCTCCCCGTCTGCGGTTATCCTCCTCATCGACCGTTCGCACAATCAAAAGGTTAAAACAGTCATATGATCTTATTATGAAAGTTGCCTGCTGCTCGTTTCATAAAACCACACTCGTATTTTAAGGACCCTATTTACGTAGCAATTACATAAACTACTAGTATTCAAACTGACATACAACTTTGTAAACTGGACTGACAATGAAAAAATATACAAAATCACATTCCTCCATTATTCAGGATAAGTATGTATGTATGTATAATTATAACGGCCTCCTAGCCTATAGTATAGTTTAGAACTTTGTGCAATCATCATCATCACCAGTGCGCGTGGATTAAAACCGGCGTCTTCAGTACGCGGCAAACGCTCTGACCTTGGCCGCCCAGTCACGGTTCTCAAGAATATGCAATATCTGAACGGCAAGAAGAGATATGTTTAACGGCCTCCTAGCCCAGTCGATAGTGCCTGCCTACGAAGCAGGAGGACGCGGGTTCGAATCCTGGTCAGGGCACTTATTTGTTTGTTTATCGCAGATACTTGTTCCTTAGTTATGGATGTTTTCTATGTATATAAGTATTTATCTATATTATATATATCGTCGTCTAGTACCCATAACACAGGCCTTATTGAGCTCACCGTGGGCCTAGGTCGATTTGTGTAAGTTTATCCTATAATATTTATTTATTATCTATATAAATATATACAACTCCAAGGTGACTGACTGACTGACTGACTGACATAGTGATCTATCAACGCACAGTCCAAACCGCTGGTTCTAGAGATTCCAAATTTGGCACGTAGGTTCCTTATAAGGTCTAGGGGTGCACTAAGAAAGGATTTTTCAAAATTCATCCCCTAAGGGGGTGAAATGGGGGTCCAAAGTTTGTATGGGGAAACAAGATTAGTTAGTCTATTTTATTCGAAACTTCACAGAAGTATTCCTAACAATAAATGAGTAAATACGTGTTGCAGGTTTTTTGAGAATTCAACCCCTAAAAGGGGGAAATGTGGTGACAAAGTCTAAAAATCAACATGGGTATTGTTTCTATGGTTTATCGGGTCGCTGATTGCGAAAACAACAACGATTTTAAAATCTAACATGGCGGACGTGAAATACCATCTCTCCTGTTGGGGTGCGATGGGGTGGAAATGTATAAATATCAATATGGGTGTCGTTTTTATGGTTTTTTGGGACGTAAATTACGAAAATGACATCGATTTGGAAGTTTAATATTGTGGACATGAAAGTGTTTGTGCCAAATTACAATCTAATCTATATATATATCTACTTATATAAAAACGAAAAACCAGAACGGGATAAAAAACGAGGGATGAAGCGAGATGGCGCCTTACCAAATTTTAAGAACTTCCTTGACACGTTTCTCCAATACAACGCACATATCATTGGAAAAAACTATGCAAATCTATTGTCTAAATATGAGAATAGAACAACAGCACAAAAACTTCCGCTTGCACTCCGTATTTATTTTACAATTAGCCAAAGAAATTTTCATAATTTTCTTCATTTCACGACTATCGGTCATTTTCGGCGACGCTCGGTTGGTTTCGCCAAACTTGAAGTGTGTTTATGTCTTAGAGAATTAAACCAACCGGAGCGGCCATGACTGTCATTTTCTATACAAAAAAAGTCTACCGATTTTTGCGGGGGAGGGGAACGTCAAATGTATGGCTATTCGTACGTAACGTACAAATAGCCACGTCAGATAAAAGTCAGTCCATACAATAAATACCCCGGTCATATGTTTTCGGCAGAGGGGAACGCCTGTCATGGCCGCTCCGGTTGGTTGAATTCTCTAAGCTTATATATAAGATACTCTGTGAGACAAATGTCATAAATGTCATAATGAACATAAATGGATGTTTATGTCATATCATAATTATTGTTTTTTTAATATATCTATATTGCCGGCCGCCTGAAATCATTCCTGAAATAATGATAAGTGATTATTTATAGAGGAAATACCAAGAGTTGTAAGTATTAACTTATCATTAGAGACACTGGGCCCCTGGTCGGCCGACATGAAGTGTTTCATGAGGGCCCTGTCGGCAAGGCTGCGCGAGACTACAGGGGACCATAGATCTGGCGCGTACGTCTCCCAGCGTATATCTTTAGCTATACAGAGAGGTCGCAATCAGCGAAACGGGGACCATGCCGCGAGCGGACGTTTTAAACGGAGTATTCTTTTCAAAGTTGGGATTTTTATAGGTAAATTTATTTTTATACATATATTTAAAAGTAGTTTGTTAGTATAGGTTTATTTTTTAAGTTGTATTTTAGTTTTAATTTAATTTAGTGATATTTATTTTCAAGCCATCAGATATAAATTAAAATTGTGCTTCTTATTGAAAAAACCGGCAAACAGGGTGGGCGATTTTTGACAATCGAGCGCTCGAATTCAAAGAATTTAACCTCGAATATAATCGCACACAAAAGTTTGTCGCCATTATTTACGCCTGAAATTAATAATATAAATAATCATGATTTTAAATAACTATCGCTGTTGTTCTTAAAACATAATTTCTTCGTTTTATCCAGAGTTTTAAATGTTATATTCGAGCGCTCGAATCTCAAAAATCGCCCCCCTGCGCAAAGGGCGAACGGTAGCGGAGATTATCAAATAGCAGCCCACACTGATAACTTGACAGGCATGATTCCCGGCAGGGTTGAATGCTGAAGGTTGCCTAATGAATGATAGTTTCATAATAAGGTGTCGGAATTTGAGTATACACTCTATACATAAGATACACTCTATATTTAAATTACGCGAGCGGAGCCGCGGGTCCGTCTAGTATATATATATAACTCAAAGGTGACTGACTGACTGACATAGTGATCTATCAACGCACAGTCCCCGCGACATGTTCTTTTCGTGCGTTACAATGCGTTACGTTCTTTTTTAGTACTTTTAGTATGCGGGCGAAGCCGCGGGCAAAAGCTAGTTATCTATAATTTTGGTATACACATTGCAGTCCATAGTTTTAATCCAGTAAATATACGGTTGCGTCAAACATTAATGAATAGCCTGATTTTTTTTATTTTTCATACTCATGGGATACTCGTATTTAAAGATGACATACGATATATCCTAAAAAAATCACCCGGAAGTAGTCAGAAAGGTATAAAATATGTGTAAAAAAATTTCGTATTTTTATTTACAAAAATATCTATTATTTTTATTTGTAAATATGACGATATTTAAGTATTGTTTCTGTTGAAAGCGAAAAACAAGAAACCGTGTCCAAGTAAAACCACATAATTTACAAAATGTACGGCGCGGGCGATATACTTATAATATCCTAATTTGTTAGAAACAAATAGTAATAAGTGGTAGTGTACGGAGAGCTAGCCACGTCAGATATGAATATGACACAATAATAAGAGCAACGAAACCTGTCTAGTCTATATGCTTATTTCTAGATCTGGACATCTGGCAGGTGTAAAGTGGTGGAAGTCAAAGAACGCAAACCACTTCAAGAAAACCAATCCTAGAGGGTTTAATGCAATATTATTATAAATTGTATAAGTTATTAGATTATATCATTGCCAAAAGTTTATGTTGCGGGGAAGTAGTGCCAAACGACAGATAACGTACCTAATTCATAGTTTGTCGCCTACTGTTTTTGTTTCCGTAAGAATACGCAATGTATTTTGTTCTAATGTTAAAATATAGGCCCTCTCCTTTATAACTGAGACAATTTCGGCAGTTTTTACCAATTTTGGTATTACTATTTTCTAATTCCAACTTTTGCTAGTCTGTCACTCTGACCTCCAGCCATTAAAACCTACCTGCCAGATGCCCGGGTCTAGCAATAAGGATCGTACAGCAATCTAACCAGACGGGTTTAGTTGATCTCATTATTGTGTCATATCTGTCGCCGCCGCTCTTAGTCCATAGTTTGTTCTTAAACATTAAAAAGAACTTAGAATCAATATATTCATTAAAATCCTACAAGAAAAACGCTTGTAATATGTGTGTACATATTTGTGGCGGTTAGTGAAGAATGATATTTGTAGGATTTCATTGCGTAAAAAAATAATAAATAAATAATAATAAATAAATAAATATTATGGGACATTCTAACACAAACCGACCTAGTCCCACAGTAAGCTCAAAAAGGCTTGTGTTATGGGTACTAGACGACGATATATATAATAGATAGATATGAATAAATACCTATATACATAGAAAAAATCCATAACTCAGGAACAAATATCTGTGATAAACACAAATAAATGCCCTGACCAGAATTCGAACCCGGGACCTCCTAGTTCGTAACAGGGCCACTACCGACTGGGCTAGCAGGCCGTTTAAAATAATACCATGATATATCCGAATCGCTAAACTAAAGTGGCAGTGGGCGGGGCACATTGCTCGTAGAACCGATGGCCGTTGGGGCGGCAAGGTTCTCGAGTGGCGACCACGAACCGGAAGGCGCAGCGTGGGTAGACCCCCCGCAAGGTGGACTGATGACCTGGTGAAGGTCGCGGGAGTCCGCTGGATGCGGGTGGCGCAGGACCGGTCATTGTGGCACTCTTTGGGGGAGGCCTATGTCCAGCAGTGGACGTCTTTCGGCTGATATGATGATGATGATGATGATGATATCCGTAACACTAAAAATATTTATTATATTTTTTTTCCAATTCGCCATACTAGCCGCCCGTAAGATGACTGTACTATCTTGCCACTCTAACTATAACACACCCACAGAAACTTACAAAAAAAACGGCAATAGACATGACAGTGAAAAGGGTTGAGGAAAAAAAGAGAAAACCTCTTTGATACATAAAACAGGTATTTGCTTAAATTACGGATGCTGGAACACCGGGCGTTCACCTGAACTCATTATTCGTAATCAAAGACCATGTAGTACCAAGACTGATTTCTATAAAAAGTCACATTCAATCAAAATTCAGGCTATCTCTGGTTTCCGCGCCGCAGCGACATCTATTGAGAGGAAGATGAGTTATTTTGACAGCGTTCAATCGCCGTACAAAACAGAACTGAGACGTTACTAAGTATAAAACTTTCGTGAGACTCTAACATATTAAAAATATTTATAACGGGTAACTCACGTAATTAAAGTCGATTTTTGCTTGAAACATATGAGTAACCCGTTATAAATATTTTTTAAATGAGACTTGTTGCGTTTGTGACGCGGTGCTGTAATCTAACTTTAGAATACATTAATAATTTTAAACAAAAAAGAACCGACTTCACATAGCCTCCACCTTTCCAAAGGCAAGTGCTCGAGCTACTGTAAAAAATACTCAAATCACTATAGGTATGCCTATAATATTTGAAGAGCTCCCTCGAAATCTCCAGGACCCCATCATCAGATCCTGACATGGTGACAATGGGACCAACTGCCGTGAAGTCTAGTCTTTAAAAACAAAAAGAATTTTCCAAATCGGTCCAGCCGTCTTCAACATCGGTGAAAATGTATAATTTTTTTTTAGTAAAAGCAAAGATCCCGACGAATTGACCACCGCCTCCTTCGAAATCTTGAAGTCGGTTGAAAACAATCTATCCCATCCCCAACACGACTCCAACACGCAACAAATAATCAACCAATATTGGAGTTGTATTGAGTTGCATCGGAATATATTCAAGCAAATTCGGATTCAGACGTTGAAGCGTTAGTTGTAAATATTGTGTTTTATAAATTAGAATACGCTAGCTCGCTTGCCTGAATTGCAGGAACGCAATTTTTATACACATAGTCAGTCTGTATTTGATGGTCCTTGTTCATAATACATAATTTAATAGAAATCAGCAAACTGCGTAGAATCCAGGAAGTCTTTGATCACATCAAAGTCACGCGCTCAAAGGGGAGTTTACAATGACGGCTGTGCAACTTGCAAACGTTTTGTACCTTTGACTGCTCGACCTGACGTTTGCGAAGTAAGGTAAACCTAGTGCTCGACACGATAATGCCCAATGATTGACACTTTGCTGTCGCCACTTCATGGTTAACTTAATCCATAAGTCATTCGGCATGCGGCTAACATAACCAGCTGAGTGCTTACCTTCTTCAAATCCTGGTGCCCTGGTACATGGCAGGTGTAGACGCCTTCTTGTGTCACGTCTAGATTGGTAAGGACGAGGACAGGGCCGCTGTATAGCCATTTTCCGGCCAGTTCCCAGGATACCTGTATTAAACACACGATTAATATTTGTTAGGTACTTATTTTGATGTCAACCATATGTCTACTCATAATATAATATAAATAATCCATAATCCATACTAATATTATAAATGGGAAAGTGTATGTGTTTGTTTGTTTGTTTGTTTGTCCGTCTTTCACGGCAAAACGGGGCGACGAATTGACGTGATTTTTTAAGTGGAGATAGTTGAAGGGATGGAGAGTGACATAGGCTGCTTTTTGTCTCATGCTAACCCCCCACTTCCCTAAAATGGGAGGTGGAAGTTTGTATCGAGCATTCCGCAATTTTCAAGGTAGAAAGCTTAAAATTGGTATGCGGACTAACAAAAAAATCGTGTATCATATTTTTTTGGAAATCTGCACCCAACCCCTTAAAAGAGGGGGTGAAATTTTAATAATATTCTGTTCCGAGTTCTCTTCTGTGTTTTAAATCAGGAAAGGGGAACCGTGTTACTCCGAATTTAACGCGAACGAAGCCGCGGGCAAAAGCTAGTAAATTATAAGTTTAAATATATGTAATATACTTCAGAAAAAGTGATTAGGTCCTCCTAACCAGAAACCGGATTTGAATTGTCCTACGCTCTACGCTGACCTCTAGAACAGCCAAGGCGTAAACCGTCAAAATGTCTCGAGTAAGAGGAATCTCTAAAAGGCCAGGCGCCGTAGTTTTTATTTAAGTATATTTAAAAGTTACTGCTACTGTTAGACTGAAGATCAGTCTTATTACCTCTTACTCATCTATTTTCGACTTTTTCCGTTTAGGTGTCGCTAGGTTTTCTCCCGCTAGCCCCGTACTAACTTCACCCCTTCATTTTCCATTTTCTCCATTGCTAGTTCATGCCCCGGATTAAAAGTATTGTTTGTAATAAGTACTTTACATTATAATAAGTACTTTACTTAAATCTGACCTAGCAGTATTTGAGTTATATTCTAGAGTAATTGAGTTAGATTCAAAACATCTGAGCATCCTTAAATAAAGGCTTTCTAATGATCGTAGGGAAAAACTTTATTTAAAATAATATGGAATTTATAATATCTGCCTGTTGTTACCTCTACCTAAATTTATCTAATTGTAAAATTTGTGCTTGTAACTGTATGAGGCGTGCAATAAAGAGTATTTATTATTATTATTATTATCTCCCAATGGTAGTACCAGCTCTTTAGTGACATTCGGATGTCTTAAAAATTAGTCTTCAAATGAGGACATCATCACCAGGAGCCCATTTCTCAAAAGCTTGTAACTTGTGAAACAAGCGAAAGTCCCCTTTACAAGATTTTGATAAACGGGCCCAGGAGTTATAATATAATTATGCCGGCTTTTGTTTTAGGTACCGCTTAAAATATTTATGAATACAATAATAGTTCTTACGTCAGATGGCCTAGGCCATCCAGCCACCGGGCACGGCAGCACCGCATCTCCACCTTCTGGTACCAGGAGATGCTGGTCTTCGAACGTGGGCATCAGCTCCAGAGCTTGAGGTTCTGGAGGTGCCACATGCAGCCGCCCGGCGTGACTGGTGCGATTCTTGTTGACGTAAGTGTTTGTTGCTATGCATCTGAAATAAAAATGTGAATGACAGTTCTGAAAGTAGAGTCAAATTAATCACATTCTTATTCAGGTCACTGTTTTATACCTATATCATTTCAAACAAAAAGGAACTAACTTCAATTAGCCTCCACCTTTCCAAAAGCAAATGCCCGAGCAACAGTAAAATATACTGAAATCACTATAGGTGTGCCTACTGCCTATAATATTTGAAGAGTTCCCTCGATTTCTCCAGGATTCCATCATGAGAACGTAACCTCGTGTCAATAGGACCAACTTTAAAGAACACAGAGTATACTCTTTCAAACAAAAAAAGATTTTTCCAAATCAGTGCATTCATCTCCGAATCGGTGAACATACATTTAAACAAAGATCCCGACGAATTGAGAACCTCCTCCTTTGAAATCTTGAAGTCGGTTGAAATGGTATACGGGCAGCAGAAGAAATAAACCTTTAATTGACGATGTGCCCGTCTCACAGACGGTGAAATTTTACATCAAAATCGGACATGCCATTAACCAGAGGCAGTTTATGGCATTAATATATTTAGCTTTAGGAGTGTTTGACGAAATAGCAAGGCTACGAGTAGCTATGCAAATTAATGTATGTATATATGTATGTATGTATCACTTTATTGCACATAAACAAGTAGGTATAACATAATACAACAGTAACATATATAAAAGATATGCACAAAGGCGAGCTTATCCCTGATAGGGATCTCTTCCAACCAACCCATGAGAAAATGAGATAGGATTAAATACAAATGGTGAAAGACAAACTATGCACAAAAGATACAAATAATAAGTTCCAAAACACATAAAGCTGCAGGTGAACACTAATAAATATATAGGTACATTCATGTACCATACAAATACTTAAACTACGCTTAAACTACATACATAATAATATAATAAACATTACTATACACATATAATATCAGACGTTCATAAATAAATATATACCTATATACATATATTGACTTCATCATGTCAACGAAGACGCATATATTCAATAATGTCTCTGTGATCAATACGGTTAAAACCGGAAGTGATCACCGTCTGGTGAGAGGCACATTGAATATATGTGTTAAGCTAGAGCGCTCTGAGCGGACTGATGAAGTCTACTCTCCGTCCAGCAGCACTTCAAATCCAAAACCCTGAGAGCTTCCAGCTGGAACTCCAAAACCGTTTCGATTGTCTAGACGGCGATGTGGACGAATTCAACAACGGGTTTGTGAAAGCTGTCCATAGCACTGGGTCTAAGTTTTTTAAGGCCCAGCGGAGAAACAGAACCAAAAGGCTGAGACTCCACTCAGAAACTCATCGAGGAAAGGAGAGAAATGGTTCTGCAATCCTCAGGAGATGCGTCATTATACCGGCAGCTCAATAAACAGATCTCTAAGTCCCTTACCCGTGATTTGCACCAATTCAATACAAATCGTATTGAAGAGGCCATTGAGCAGAATAAGGGCTCTAAAGTTTTCGCAAGGGATCTGTCTATTGGGCAGAGCCAGCTCGCCAAATTAAAAACTGAGGATGGTAGAAACGTTTCATCCAGACCCGAGCTTCTGGGGGAGATAGAGGACTTTTATGGACAGCTGTACACATCAACTAGCAGACCTGAAGTTGAACTGACGGAAGACCCTAGAGCTAGACTGACCCGACATTATACCGAAGTCATCCCGGACATCAGCCTGTACGAGATTAGAATGGCTCTCAAACAGCTCAAAAACAATAAGGCACCTGGTGAAGACGGAATTACAGCCGAACTTCTGAAGGCGGGTAGTAAACCGGTCCTTATGGCCCTTATGGCCCTTCAGAAGTTGTTCGACTCCGTTTTACTAGAAGGGAGAACGCCTAAGGCATGGAACAGAGGTGTGGTGGTATTGTTCTTCAAAAAGAGCGATAACGCGTTACTGAAGAACTACCGACCCATTTCACTTCTGAGCCATGTCTATAAGCTGTTTTCAAGAGTCATTACGAACCGTCTCGCACGCAGGCTAGATGACTTCCAGCCTCCCGAACAAGCCGGTTTCCGAAGAGGCTTTAGTACCGTAGACCACATCCATACGCTCCGTCAGGTTATACAGAAGACTGAGGAGTTTAATCTGCCCCTCTGCTTAGCGTTCGTGGACTACGAGAAAGCCTTCGACTCGATCGAAACCTGGGCTGTACTACAATCTCGCCAGATGTGCCAAGTGGACTATCGCTATATAGAAGTGCTGAAGTGTTTGTACGAGAACGCCATTATGTCAGTCCGACTCCAGGACCAGAACTCGAAGCCTATTCCATTGCAGCGGGAAGTCAGGCAAGGAGATGTTATTTCTCCTAAACTGTTTACCGCTGCACTGGAGGATGTTTTCAAGACTCTGGACTGGAGAAGGCTAGGCATCAACATAAACGGCGAGTACATCACTCACCTTCGGTTTGCTGACGATATAGTAGTCTTGGCTGAGACCATGGAGGATTTGAGTACGATGCTCGATGACCTCAGTATAAAGCCTCCGAGCGAGTTGGTCTAAAGATGAATATGGATAAGACGAAGACCATGTCAAATACCCATGTAGCACCAACTCCCGTTACAATCGGAGACTTTACACTCCAAGGTTTGGCGATTATATATACTTAGGACAGACTGTCCAGTTAGGTAGATCCAACTTCGAGAAAGCGGTCAATCGACGAATCCGACTCGGTTGGGCAGCGTTCGGTAAGCTACGGCACATCTTTTTGTCCAATATTCCGCAGTGTCTCAAGACGAAAGTCTTTAACCAGTGTGTGTTGCCAGTGATGACTTATGGAACTGAAACGTGGTCGCTTACAATGGGCCTCATAAGAAGGCTCAAAGTCACCCCAAGGGCAATGGAGAGGGCTATGGTTGGAGTCTCTCCGCGTGATCGCATCAAAAATGAGGCCATCCGCAGCAGAACCAAAGTAACCGATATAGCCCTCCGAATCGCTAAACTAAAGTGGCAGTGGGCGGGGCACATTGCTCGTAGAACCGATGGCCGTTGGGGCGGAAAGGTTCTCGAGTGGCGACCACGAACCGGAAGGCGCAGCGTGGGTAGACCCCCCGCAAGGTGGACTGATGACCTGGTGAAGGTCGCGGGAGTCCGCTGGATGCGGGTGGCGCAGGACCGGTCATTGTGGCACTCTTTGGGGGAGGCCTATGTTCAGCAGTGGACGTATTTCGGCTGATATGATGATGATGATGATACATATATATATAAAATATTCAATTCGCAAAAAACATTAAGAGTCCACTAGCCACAACTTTTTCAATTTCTCCTTGAGTGAGGAAACAGACCGTGACTTTCTTACATCCACTGGCAACTCATTCCACAATTTAACTGCATAAGCAGTGAAGGACCTAAAGTAAATACGCGAGTGTTTTGGCGGAATGGCTAGAGAGAGATTTGTACTAGACCGCAAGCGATGATCTGTAATACTAGCCAAATAATTAAATCTTTCCGATAGAATTAATGATACTTTTTAAGATTCATATTAATGTGCCGACTTAATTTTTTTTTTCTAAAAGTAAAATTCTTATTTTTTTCCAAATGCTTTAATTATTGGTTTGAACTTTACTGCTTATCGTCAGTATATCGTTACACAGTATTTAAGTTCCAAATAGCAATGTTCCTAATCCTTAAATAACAAAGATGTTGTACTTTGTATAAAAAAACAAAATATCTGTCTTATTACCTTTTGATACTATAAGCGGAATTAATTTCAAGAAAAAAGTATTCTTTTACTTACTTATGAAATCATATCAAAAATTCATTAACTATCGTCTCTGGAGTTGGAAGTTATTAAAGTTCTAAGTTTTTCTAATAATTTTGATCTTTAGGGTTGTCACATGACATTTAGTTTAATAAAACAGAAATCGAATAACAGTAAAATTTATAATTACTGTAAAATTACTTAACTATGCTCCGGTCATCCAACTGATAATTATTAGTAGGTTAGTAGGTACTCTGTGATTGGACCCCATACATATAGATCGAGGACTCCACGGTGCATCGTCACTACTGAGAATTATTATTGGCGGAGACAAAATTAAATACAATTGATGAAAGTTATCTCTACATAAAAATAGCTTAGTCTGGTCCAATTTTACAAGCTTTTATTTAGTATCACTTGTCCTGTTATCTGACTACAATCAAATTTTGCAAGGTAAATTTGACCCATTTCCTGCTGCCCAATTGAGCTGAAATATAGTGTTAGCTACTCGAGCTGGTCTGATGATGGAGATCTGAAGGTGGCCATAGGGACTAGGTTATATGAAACAATGCATTTATTGTGCTTAGAGGTTTGTTAGAATCATAGACT
Organism: Pammene aurita; assembly: GCA_947086415.1. NCBI lineage: Eukaryota > Metazoa > Arthropoda > Insecta > Lepidoptera > Tortricidae > Pammene > Pammene aurita. Next base: position 48,149,166 of record OX352291.1, on the reverse strand, counting down.
AATAACCCAAGACGCCGCATAGCCGGGCGACCCCCGCTGCCACGCTCGAAGTAATTTCACCCTATAGTGAGACACTAATTTATTGTAAGTGACAGTAAACTTAGTACGTCTCCATGGCACATTAATATCTGACTCTCTCTTACGCCCCACGGAACAATCGCGCATTCCCTGTCTAGCATTGCGTGTTCCCCTCCCGCACGCCTTATTTTTGGCAGCTTAGGTTTCAAAGAAATAACGCGCTAAGCGGAGTATAGAGATATCTTGTATTGGTTAGAATAGTTTCGATGAGTAGTAGACGAGACGACTGTTGAAAGAAAAGTATAGTCGGCGATAAAAGCTTATATTAAAAAAAATATTTTGTCATAAAACTTTGTGATGCAAACGCTCTATGGAATGAAAAGAACAGTGAGCATATTCTTAGCTTGTAGGATAGAGTTTTACCTTGCCTTGACGCGTGAAGAAACATGTCAAAACTCTTATTAAATTACTTTGTACATGTGTGAATAAAGCGACATTTTCACAAAAAAGAAACGACAAAAAAAAAGTGAGTGAGAAAGTGAGAATAAGATCTCTTCTGATACCAGAATGACCCTGATACCTGTATGAAAGTTTTCTAGAATTTGAATTACTTCGTCCATCACGACCATGTCACTTTTCTCTAATTTAAATTAATTAGGTTTTGTAGGTAGGTACCACAAGCACAATTACTCAATCTCTGAGTCCTCTGATTCCAATAGACTCCAATGTACAAATGATCGTCCCTTTTTTTTAAATAAGGTACTCTTTTCGTAATAATAAAATGCTACGTGGTAACATTGCTATTTTAGATGAATCAGGCGCTTTACCAAGTAGCAGCCCTAACACAAATATTTAAATTGCTTTAAATTGTAAATCCATTCATTAACGTTATTCAAATTAATAATGTCAACTAAATATGGTATAAAAAAGATCTCTAGGTAAGAATTAATTCCGCATACCTTTGGGTTTTTATTAAAAAAAAAAAAAAAATTTGACTACAAAATTGCAAATTTTTCAGATCAGAACCATTTTTTAAGGATATTTTTGATCTTAAAATGATCAGTCGGAAGAGATATAACATTTAATATTACACGAAAGTTTATAAAGATACGTATTCATAAAATATTACCACTTCTATGATTTTTTTGGAGTTTCTGAAGGCAATCCTAAAAATGTGATTTCTTGAAAACTATAATGAATTAACTAGTGGGGATTACATATTTATATTTAGTATTAATTGAGCTTTATATTACGCCATTATTTAACCCATGTCCGATTTTTATGTAAAATTCCACACTGTGAGACGTAATGAATTTTCTTTCGAGGATATTTTTTTAAATGTATATTGTGAAAAGCTCTCGTTTCTTGTACCTTCCTCTTTTGTTATTATCTAGCATCCCTTCGATGCCGGCCGTCAAACTTGTGCACATTATGCCCGAAACTGAGTCATTGCCGTCTCACGGACGTCACTACGGTGTTCGTGTACTAAAAATTTGTTAAACACGTACAAATATTTCGGTCGAATGTTTCTGTTAAAAACGCATCCGGCAGTGTCATTATTTCTGTCATCATCGTCTAAATGAACTGATCTAGCATCCCTGAGATGCTGGGAGTGAAACTAACGCACATACATTCGTAAGAATCATCGATGTCTTACAGACGCCACCACGGTGTTAACGTATTTCACGTCTCTTAGTGACAAGCTAAAAAGTAGAAAATTCTTTCCAATAACAGTCTTAACGGCTTTTGTTTTACTAATTAGCCTCACAGCTCGTGTCCACGTGCCGACTCTGTAACTTTGGGCCCCTAACCTCCCAATATCACTGGCTAGTATGTTCTGACAATTTCCTCTCAGTAGTGCACAAAAAACACGAAATGTATTTAGCGTGTTACAGTTAATTTTATTTTATTTTCACTTGAGGGCTCTAATGATAATTTTTTAACAAAGAAGATTTTGTGTTTCTTGATCATTAATTAATTAAAGAAAAAAGTCACTGGAACATTATACCCAATTTTTTTTGTGTTTTTAAGTGTCGAATGGACTCTAAAATTTGTATGTTTTTTTTTATGAATATATGTATTATTAAAATACATAAAATGATTTTATTTGATATAAAACTTGTGGATTTATAAAATAAAAATGTAATTTTTTATGATACATTTTATTTTTGACGTCTGTTAAACACCACCTCAGCGTGAGTGTTACGCTGAAACCACGTCGGTAGTTAAAGGTTAAGCAGGCGAGGTATTTAGAATGACACTAGGTCTCAACAATAAAGCCGTGCTCAGATATTTTATACAGAGTAAAGTGAAGTTTTTGGCTTTGATTCATAGAATAAGCATATTCAAAGACTATTAGGACAGCATTCATTAGGAAAATTATTATTACCTACAGACTTCGAGCTATATCCTCACTTAAACACCAAACAAGTTATTACGTTATTACCTGTACACGCCGGCATCGCTGTCTCGCACTTCAGTAATTAGCAGTTGATCTTTTAGCAAATAGTATCTGGAACAAATCAAACAAACAACATACGTTTAACAAATAATCAACCAATATTGGAGTTGTATTGAGTTGAATCGGAATACTTTTCAAGCAAATTATACGTTAAGCACACGTTTTATTTTAGAAATTAGCCAGGTGTGCGGCTAAATAAATTCAAGTCATTTCAAGTCATCTGCCACCGATACCTGACGCCAGGAACACTACTGTAAATGGAGAAAATATTGGAATACAAGAAAACAACTCTCTGGTAGTAACTTCGATCCAACAAAAGAACCACCCAACCTTGATGGATCACGAAACATCTGGGTCTCAAAAATACGTCGATTTTGATTATCGTTTATTAATTTCTATCCTTTTCGCTCAAGTTTAGCAAGAGATATCCAGACTAAATTATGTGACATACCTATCGTTGGTATGCAGGTAAGTCCTAATCATAGTTCAATCATAATATAGTGATAGGGGCTGAGCTGAAGGCGATTAGACTGATAATTTACTTGTCCAGCAGGAAGGTCCTGATGTTCATCCATGAACCAAGAAATAGTGGTAGCTGGTAGCGCTGAGCTAATTAAACAGGGTATGTTGACCGGTCACCTTCTCAAGCTGTTACTCTTAGTCTGATAAAGTACCTGTCATCTGCAGGAAGGTCCTGTTCATCATTTCAACAGGAAATAGTAGCTGTTGGCGGTGGGGCTGAGATAATTGTACAGGGTAAAGCGACCGGTAGCCACAAGCTCTTGCTTCTTACTCTTGGACTGATTGCGTACCTGTCATCAGCAGGAAGGTCCTGTTCATCTTTTAACCAGGAGATAGTGGCAGCTGGCGCTGAGCTGATCGCGCAGGGCAAGGCGACCGGCTGCCCGCGCTGGGCCGTCAGGTTTTCAGGGTATTTGGAGAACTTGTCCAGGTCTGCGAAAGAAAAATTAGATTTGAAATTGAAAAAACTTCAAACAACTTGCTGTAGATACAACCCTTAGAAGAAAAGCAAATGAAAAGCTTAAGACAAGGCCAGTTGATTTAGAGCAGAGAATAACCTTAGTGTGTAGGTGTTCGACCGATTCTCTCATGTTTTTTAAAGCCCAAATGATCTGTATGCAGCACGTTCCCGGTTCGGCCTGGCCATTCGCTGCGTGTCTACGCGACGCGCGTTCATATGTCACTCGTTTTATATGGATTACTTATACGTAAGGGGTATTTTCCAACCGTTAGCCATATCGTGCGTGGTAATTAGGTAGATATAGGTCACAGTAAACAACTTTAATTAAGATACTAAATTCGAAACCGCAAAAAAAATGTGGGTGTTTTATACAAATTGGACGAAATTCGTGACGGTTTGTTGGTATTAAAAGTAATTCAGCCTACCTAATCAATTCACCCAATTAGCAATGGCTAAGGGTTACAAAACACCAGTCCTCCATCCATCACTAGTATTGCGTACCCTGTAGACACTTCATGTGAGCAATTAAACATGCGACAGCGCCTTCATTCGTCTCTCACAGGCTCGACGTCAACAGTTAACAATCTTGTTAAAACGTAAGCCTTAACCTTCAAGTATCTTCCTCCTAGCGTTTGTCCCAGCTTTTTTCTCTATTGAGCCTGGGGTCCGCTCGGCAACCTAATCCCAGGAATTAGCGTAAGCACAAGTTTTTACGAAAGCGACTGCAATCTGACCCTCCAACCCAGAGGAGAAACTAGGCCTTGTTGGGATTAGATCCGGTTTCCTCACGATGTTTTCCTTCACCGAAAAGCGACTGGTAAATATCAAATGATCGTAGATAAGTTCCGAAAAACTTAGTAGTACGAGCCGGGGTTTGAACTCGAGACCTTCGGATTGAAAGTCTTGACGTCTTACCGCCAGCCACCAACGCTCACCCTTAACCTTCAAGTATATAAAAACAATTTAATTTCCCTCATGATCCTGATCTTAATGGTCCGTAAGCTTCACCTAAACACATTGTTACTCACAAAGAGGAAATTACTTACAGAATATACCGGCACGCAATACACGGCTCCGCATACGAACCAGCAGAAAACTCAAACTCAAATATTTATTCAGTAAGTAGGCCACAAGGGCACTTTTAAAAACAATTCGAACCTGGACTTTATTGCTCGGGAATAGGGTAGACAATCGAATGAGTTCTCCAACGGATTTTACGACTGTTGTGGTGGGGCACAAAGGCTTCGTGGGAGGGAGCGGGAGGTTGTTGTTTTTTGTTACAATTTCAGTTTTCGTAAATTATGCGTTTCTTAATTAGATACAGGCGCGAGATGGAGAATGTTAGTTGAATAAAGGAGATGTAAATACAGGACCCACGCTGGAGAAGAGTAAATAGTATAAACTGAATAAAATAATTGAAAAACGACATGGTATAAACACAGTATAAATAATAGTATTTCATACAGAATGGCCACGCTACACCCCGCCCCGATTGGAATTACCTCACCCCGCGGCGGCCGATTGGTAGGAGATTAGTCAGGTTGGCTACGTGTCGATAAAACAATGCAAAATGTCGGTGTGCTGTCAAATATTATTTAAGACAGCGAAAACTTGAAAAATTATTGAATGACAGAGCCCTCAGAACTCATGCACACATTGAAGTGTGTTTAGAGGTGCCTTGGACATATAAGCGCTCAAAAGAGTTTTGTAGTATGACGTGTCCGCCCTGTGGTATAGTATAACCGAGAGTTGAGCTCGCAACCAAGCAACCTTGAAAGCAATAAAACTGTCTGTTTTATTCCTTTACTTAAGGTAAGAAAATAATGTTTTTGTTTTGTTTTGCTTTTTGTAAGTGCATGTTTGTATCTATTATATTTATTATTCTAAATTTTAGGTAGACTAAGCGGGACGTGAATTACATAGGTTATTTAGTGTATTAATGTATCTAGTTCCTACGCCAATTCGAGGAATTAGGTTGTCAAGTGGACCCCAAGCCGGGAAAAACGCTAGGAGGAAGCAGAATTACGTGTACTGATTCCAGTGAAGTTGTCAAAGACACAGTTTACGAGTACACATGTCACATTTTGGGTCTTTGTCAACTTCGTCAACTGTCTCTCTTATTTATGTGTCTCTGGTTAAATAAAGGACTTACTCGTATACAACACTCAAAATAAACTGGGGTTCTTTATGTGATCGTAAGAGATGCTCCTAAATAGGGATTATTTAGGTTTGCGGTCTCCCTTAGAGAAAATTTATTTACATAAATTAAAGAGCCCAGCTCTAGTCGGGTGATTTAAAGATAGTGCAGTCATTGAAGCATTATTGCTCCGAATTTTTTTACTGTGAACCGAATTGCATACAATTTTGGAATTAGGTTCATCTTACCCTTAACTTCAAAAGTGAAAATGATTTGAACTCCGCAACCACCCTGGGGGTGGTTGCCACCCCTTCTCGGGGGTGAATTTTTTTTTTTCAAAATAACCTCGGATATCGATAGAAGGCCTAATTTTAAGCAAAAAATTGTGTATAAAGTTTTTCAAAAAATCCAATACTTTTCAAGTTATTGGCAATTGAAAATTCGCAATTTTTTCACGTTTTTCATCGGTTTTTTTCAAATATCTCCAAAAATATACGTTTTATCGAAAATTTTATAAACAACAAAATTGTAGCAGGTAAAACAATGAACAATTTGGTTTTTTATAAAGTATTCTAAGTGCAATATTAAGCTAGATATTAAAGATCAAAGCCGTTTTTTATTTTGTCTGAAATTTAATCGATGTGGTCAATGCCATCTAGCGGCGAGCAGATGCATTTTATGCATTCTAATACAATAGGGTTTTGTAGTGCTTAAAATAAGCTTCAAAATGAGCACTATTAAAAGTCTTTTGCACGTAAAATAAGTGAGCTGTATTGCAAATAAGGGGAGCATCTAATGTTTTTTCTTTTAAATCAATGGGTTTCATAAGTGCCATTTCCACCAAAATTAAAATTAATCGTATTCCTCCTAGAATTAACTTTATTATGAAGAGTTTGATAGATAGTATGAGTTTGGCTGCTTCAGGACACATATTTTTCAAAAAAGTCACGATTTAAAAAAAAACTAAATTTCAAATTTTTTAAAAACCCACCTTTTTTTCATAATATCTCAAAAATGACGACAGATACGTATAAAAGTGTATGGATTAAAAAATTTGGTATTTTTCTGACAAACAATTTGGTTCTTTTGTTTTTTCTGTCAAACAAAAATTGACGGAGATATGATTGTTTAAAGAGCGCGTGGCAGCGCAATCACAGCCTCTCTTAAGCCCTTTAACCCTTCACCGTTTTAGAAAAAGGTTTTTTACTATATATTGCAATGAAGGATGTTGTAGCTCTCTTAATTACCTTTACAATGGTTTTTTATAAATTGTGATAGCATGAAAATTGAAGGAGTTATGGTCCTAAACAAACCTGGTAAAAACTTATCATATTTTTTTCTACTTAGTAACTGAAAATTTCGGAGTGTGAATATTTGGAGCAATGTGAAAGTACGCAGTATAATAGAGACCCACAACTATTGTAATGTGTATATATTGAAATGATTCTTGGTTTTGTAAAATGAAAATCCCAGGTTGTGCGACAAGATTTATTAAACATCCCACACTTATATTCAGCATTTGCAGTAAATACCCCTCCACTACACTTCTTTTATATCTTAACTCCCTAATTAATAACAAACAGGGTTTGTGCTTACAATTGGTCAGTATATTCTCGGCTGCGGAATCCCGCGCTAGCTAACGGTTCGGTACCTGGTTACACTACGGCAGGCCTACAGCTGTCGCAGGCCCACGGCGTACCCGTTGAACTCTCGTGCTGGACAACCGGAACGTCGAGCGCCAGCGTCGCCGACAGCCTGCTCGCAGGAACAGCGAGCCACCGTCATGCAGCTTCCATCAGTTTGACGCGACGTGGTCTATAAAGACCATAACTAAACACCTCCTAAGAGGGAATACGAAACCCGCGTATGCCGCTCGCCGTTGTTCCGATGTCAACCTCCGGAGGTGTTAGGCCTTTAGGGACACTACCGCATGCGGCCCAGCGTCCGCATCATCGCCTGCGCTACCGGCAGGTTACAGTTTTGGGCTAAGCGAAGAAGGATAACACTTTATTCAGTGTCATGGATCGATTCGGAATCGTAGATGACTTTCATATTTCATCAATCTAGAACGAACCATAGACTATAATATTTTTAAATTATTTTTAAATATGTAATCATATATATTTACTGTTTTAATTTAGGGGTAGTTTTAAGGGTAGAAAAGCTTAAGAATATGATAATCATTTTCGACAGTGTCGAATAATATTTAAATCCTTTTCATTTTATAAAAAAAAAAATAAACAATTTTTTATCAAGGGGTAGTTTTCAAGGGTTGAAAGGGGGTTAAAAATTTGATAATTATTATAGAGAATATAAAATATTACTTACTCTATACTTACATCTTTTTATGTCATACCAAAGTATTTTTTTGTGATTTTTTCAATTTAGGGGTTGTTTGCAAGGGTTGTAAGATTTTCAAGGGGTTGAAAATTATTTTAATATGAGGTAATTATGTTAGAAAATACTTTACAATTTCACCACTTACTATTAGACATGTTTTCTAGCGATAAAATGGCTCAATGTCAATTTTTCCATTAAGGGGTTGTTTACACCCCTTAAAAATAATAGGCGGAGTTCAGATCATTTTCACTTTTGAAGTTAAGGGTAAGATGAGCCTAATTCCAAAATTTCATGCAAATCGGTTCACAGTAAAAAAATTCGGAGGTAAGACCGTATTTTTCGCTTCAATGACTGCACTAAGAGCCTATTTCTATACAGTTAAATCGTTTGACTGCTATTGTTTTCAATTCCTGATACGATATAACATTCACTTTGTTTGAATCTTAACTTTATTCAACAGTGCAATGCAAATAATTATAGTAGCTATATTTATTTCCAGATGACTGTATTAGTGGGATAGGCTAGGGTCATGTCGGGCCATGCTTAGTATAGGGTTCGATAGTTGCCGGTCTGTTACCATACATTTTTTTTAAAGGTAGTTTATTAAGGTATCCCTTAATAAACTACCAGGTAGTTTATTAAGGGATATTTTGCGGTGGTTACTTCATTTTACTATGCGGCACTTACGTCCTATTCCTAAGCGTTTTATGAGTTATAATATAACTCAAAAATGGATTTTAGTCAATATAGTTTTCATTGAAAGTAATAATGTAACTTATAAGGCCTCACTTCAATGAATATTTCCAAATTTTTTGGACCCATAGTTCAAAATTTTAATGGAGGACGGGACGGGGCGCCCTTCGTTTCAACTTTCGGAGCTATTATTTACGAAACTATTAGTGTTATCCAAAATTTGTTTCAGAAGACCCCTATTCTTTTTGAAATACCTATCCCAAGGCACCCTACATGATAGAGTTGGAGAAAAATAATAACCAACCCCCACTTCATGTATACGGGAGCTACCCTAAAAATTTATATTTTATTTTACCACTTTGTCAGCGTGATTAATACACATTATCACATTACTGATACCAAATTTCAGCTTTCTAGTATTAACGATCACTGAGCTAGACCGCGGACAGATGGACATGGCGAAACTATAAGGGTTCCTAGTTGACTACGGAACCCCAAAAACTAGTACCGTTACTTAAAAACGTTTTTAAATAAATAAAGTCACCATCAGATATATCAGACACATTGAATCGGTCAAGATATTCAAAAATACCTCGAGCCAATCACTACATTTATTTAAAACTATTAACTACCTCAGGATCTCAGCCGCAGGTTTTAATCTAAATAAAAAACAACAGTAAACAAACTTGTTTGTTTTGTCCACGGGAGGAAAACTGGGCCGGCTGCCGCGAGAACGGGATAAATTATATAAATTTATTGACACAAACACGATCGACCCCGTTTTCAGTTGAACCGAGAATATAGTATTTTATACAATAGTGACATAATAAAAAGCTTTTCAGTCGAGTACCGTGTTTAGGCCACGAAGCTTGCTGAATGGGTTAAGTACGAGATTGAAAAGCTTAACACATTCAGTGCCACCTAGTACTACGTGCTACGCTCGTAGCTCGTGGCCACGTATTCGTCGTATGTAGCGCGTAGTAGCTACGAAGAGAGAACCCGACAGTTCTCGGCCCTGAATGTGTTAAGTGCTCAAAATAGCCAAGCCGGTAAGAATTAAGTTCAAGGAATGCCTTACACAACCTGCTCCCTCTATATAATTTAGTAACTTCGATCTCCCGGTGGGTCGTACCGGCGGTCGAGGAGGAGGACCGTTGTATAATATTGTATGAAAATCCATTTCAGCATCCGCGACGATGCTAAAATTTGCGGTCATAAAAGCTCCATCGAAAAGTATGCGCTAGTAGTCTGGTCTATAACGTTTCAATTCAAGCATTATAGTCGAAGAGTAGAAAAAACACATAAATGTATTAACACACCAAAGATAATATAAGATTGAAAGAGGCAGAACACTGTATTTGTTACGTAATGTTAATAACCGCGACCATCATACGCCCGCTACACATAGTGAACGAACTCTATTCGTAGTACTGTCGTAGCAGTGCTACGGCTACGCCGTAGAAGCGAGGTCTACGAGCTTTTCAATGCATTTACTTTAACGGACCAAATAAAATTGAAGATTAATTTCTAGTGATAAAATTTTGCTTGTTTGATTTATAAGTGTTTGTACTATTTCCAACCGACTTCAAGATTTTGAAGGAGGTTTTCAATTCGTCGGGATCTTTGTTTTTTAGGGTTCCGTAGTCAACTAGGAACCCTTATAGTTTCGCCATGTCTGCCCGTCCGTCCGTCCGTCCGTCCGTCCGTCCGTCCGCGGATAATCTCAGTGACCGTTAGCACTAGAAAACTGAAATTTGGTACTAATATGTATATCAATCACGCCGACAAAGTGAAAAAATAAAAAGTGGAAAAAAATGTTTTATTAGGGTACCTCCCCTATACGTAAAGTGGGGAGTGATTTTTTTTTTCATTTCAACCCTAACGTGTGATATATTGTTGGATAGGTATTTCAAAATTAATAGGGGTTTACTAAAATCATTTTTTTATAATGTAAATATTTTCGGAAATAATCGCTCCAGAAGTAAAAAAAAATGTGTCCCCCACCCTCTAACTTTTGAACCAGTTTTAAAAATATGAAAAAAATCTCAAAAATAGAACTTTATAAAAACTTTCTAGGAAAATTATTTTGAACTTGATAGGTTGAATAGTTTTTGAAAAAAAATTACAAAATAATTTCTGAACTAAGTTTGTAATTTAACCGTATAAGCAGGTGTTTATTGTACCTGTAATTTCTACAAAATCACAATGAAAAGACGTGCTTTCAAATAAAGTAAAAACTGTGAAAATCGGTTCACGCAATAAAGAATTATCCCATAAAAATCATCTTCCATACTTTAAGCTCGCGCGCAATAGTTTACTTAATTTGCCGATAGATGTCGCTGTACGTGGAACGCTCATATCATATCCTACATGGCAGTGTTATTTTAACTCTTAAGTGGGGACACTTACTGTGACGGACGGAAAACTACGGAACCCTACATTGAGCGTGGCCCGACACGCTGTTGGCCGGTTTTTTATGTATGTTCACCGATTATTCGAAGACGGCTGGACCGATTTGGAAAATTCTTTTATTGTTTGTAAGAGTGCACTCTGGCCCCATTGTTATCAGGTCAGGATCTGATGTTGGGATCCTGGAGAAATCGAGGGAACTCCTATAGTGATTTGAGAATTTTTACAGTAGCTCGAGCATTTGTTTTTGGAAGTGAAGACGGTTCGTTTTTGTTTCAAATTATTGAAATGCTAGATTCTTATGGCCTGTTTCACAATCTCCAGTTAAAGTATATCAGTCAGATAAATGTTTGCTGTCCTTTTCTTTTATATGACTGGAAAAAGGATAGCAATAATTTTAACTGGCAGATAAGTTTATCTGGAGATTGTGAAACAGGCCCTTAGTAAATTTGAGATCTATTGCGTAATATTGATAATGGTCAATCTCTATAAAACATCTTCACACACGTCAGGTTTGCCCCTGACGGCTCCAGATATTTTTATTGATTGTTTGTGTGTTTGTTTGTTCATACAAACGAATGTATGTCCTTAGAAAGGTTTTTTGGACTTAGGACGAACTTTTTGGTAGTCATATTTTTCATTGTTATTGAAAAAACTTTTTTTTTCCATTGTCATTAGCGCAGGTAACCTGGCGGTAAGAGTCCGGCTTTAAATCCGGAGGTGTCGGGTTCAAACCCCGGCTCGTACTGAGTTTTGCGGAACTTATGTACGGAATATCATTTGATACCAGTCGCTTTTCGGTGAAGGAAAACATCGTAAGGAAACCTGACCTAATCCCGATAAGGACTAGTTTCCCCTCTGGGTTGGAAGCTCAGATGGCAGTCGCTTTCGTAAAAACTAATGTCTACGCCTATTCATAGGATTAGGCTGTCAAGCGGACCCCAAGCCGAGACAAACAGTAGGAGGAAGAGAAGAAATTTTTCATTGTTATTTTGTAATTACGTCCTAAATATGCAAACCATCTTTTGATTAGGCCGTATTATGTATTTAGAAATAAAAGAAGAAAAATCCACTACCTCAGGCGAGACGCATAAAAAAAAGGATATAGTGGAGGAAATTTGCAGCCATCAGGCAAGTCTCAGTAGCTCAGTTGGTCAGAGCGATAGGCATGTATCCCAGAGTCGCGAGTTGGCGTCTCGCTTGAGGCATTATATCTTTCTACTTTCCCTTATTTCTAAACATTGTGGTTTGGTTAGCATACGTTCTGCTTAATACAAAATTAATTATTAGCCCGTATTGATTTACACACTGTACAGCCACAGACTGTAATTGTTGATTTGTTAAGGCTTTGACGGTTCCAGCTATTCTTCTTTTGTTTAATATATTCTCTATGCATTGTCTAATATAAAGAGAACCCTAAATGGCTCAACAATAAATTAGGAGTGCCACATGCAGGGTTCTATTTTGGGTCCATTACTTTTTTTGGTTTATATAAATGACTAGCTTTTTCCCGCGGCTTCGCCCGCGTACTAAAGGTACTAAAAAAGGAGGTTCTCAGTTAGACTCGTATGTTTGTATGTAGGAATGTATGTTTGTCCGCGATCATCTTGCGTTTCGCTGAACTGATTTAGAAGCGGTTTTCGGTAAAGTATTCGTTACATTCTGGAGGTTTCGGTATACCACGTTTTGAAGACGGCGGTTCCCTCATTTTTTATTTTAAAGAAATTATTGCAATAATCGTTTAATTGTTACGCCATCAACGACTTACTACCGAGAGATTATGATTAATACAGATTTCTACTCTTGAATAGAAGCTTTTCCCCGCGACTTCATTTGCGTGGAATTAGTAATACACCCTCCTTTTTACCCGCTTAAGGAATGACTTCTGGGATAACAACTATTATTATATATCCTTCCCCAGAACGCAAAATATCTCCATACCAAATCATCTAAATAGGTTCAACGGTTATTAATTTCCCATACAAACTTTCAACCCCCGTTTCATCCCCTAGAGGGTTGATTTTCGAGATAAAAACTACCCTATATTGTTTACCGCGACTCAATCTATATAATATGTACCAAGTTTCATTTCAATCGTCTGTTCAGCGGTTAATAATTCGCCATACAAACTACCAACATGTTTTCTACCCCTCTAAGATTGATTTTCGGCTTAAAAAATATTCTATATTGTTTCCTGGGACTCAAACTATATCCACAATAAAATTATCTAAATCGGTTCGCGGTAAAAAAATCTCCATACAAACCTCCAACCCCCATTTCACCCCCTTAAAAATTGATTTTCGAGATAAAAACTGTCCCATGTCGTTTCACGGTACACAAACTATCTCTATACCAAGTTTCATCTAAATTGGTTCAACGTTTAAAAATTCCCCATACAAACTATCAGCCCCCATTTCACCCCCTTAAGTGTTGATTTCGTAATCAGCGACCCGATAAACCATAGAAACAATACCCATGTTATTATTTAAATTTTGTCACCACATTTCCCCCTTATGGGTTGAATTCTCAAAAAAGCTGAAACACTTGTTTTCTCATTTATCGTTAGGAATACTCCTGTAAAGTTTCGAATAAAATAGTTGAACTAATCTCGTTTCCCATACAAACTTTGAACCCCATTTCCCCCCTTAGGAGGTAAATTTTTAATAATTATTTCTAAGTGCATCCTTATGCCTTATAAGGAGCCTACGTACCACATTTGGAATCTCTAGAACCAGCGGTTTGGGCTATGCGTTGATATGTCAGTCAGATTCTTCTTTTATATATTTAGAAGAAAATTGCAATTGCACAAATACTTACAAGAATTTTCATGTCCACAATATTAAATTTCAAAATCGATGCCATTTTCTTAATTAACGTCCCAAAAAATCACAAAAATGACACCCATGTGGATATTTAGACATTTCAACCCCATTGTACCCTAACAGGGGAGATGGTATTTCACGTCCGCCACGTCGGATTTTAAAATCGTTGTTGTTTTCGTAATCAACGACCCGATAAACCATAGAAACAATACCCATGTTGATTTTCAGACTTTTTGACCACATTTCCCCCTTTTAGGGGTTGAATTCTCAAAAAACCTGCAACACGTATTTACTCATTTATTGTTAGGAATACTTCTGTGAAGTTTTGAATAAAATAGACTAACTAATCTTGTTTCCCCATACAAACTTTGGACCCCCATTTCACCCCCTTAGGGGATGAATTTTGAAAAATCCTTTCTTAGCGCACCCCTAGACCTTATAAGGCACCTACGTGCCAAATTTGGAATCTCTAGAACCAGCGGTTTGGACTGTGCGTTGATAGATCACTATGTCAGTCAGTCACCTTTGAGTTATATATATATATAGATAGATAGATTTACCTTGTGTAGTGCAAAACCTTTGTGATATCGTTCTGTTTGCCGATGATACATCTTTAATTTTCAAAGTTGACCGGCAATCTACCGATTTTACTGTAATCAATAACACACTAGCTGCTGTACTGAACTGGTTTACTATTAACAATTTGCTACTTAATGCTAAGAAAACCAAATGTTTGATTTGTTTTGCCATACGTTGCACCGGTGGACAATAAGATTCTCCTGAATGGTGAATGTTTAGAGATAGTAGATAAAGCAGTGTTCCTTGTTTCGACGTTGGACAAAAATCTTCAATAGAGGGATCGAGTTTTCTTATATGAGGATCTACAAATCCTCATATAAGAAAACTCGCTCTTCGATTAAGCTCATGCCGTTAGGAAAATTAGACAATTAACGAATATTGACACAGCTCGCTTAGTTTATCACAGTTATTTTCATAGTGTAATGTCATTTGGTATTCTGGTTTGGGGCAAAGCAGCTGACATACAGACTATATTTGTTTTACAAAAAAGAGCCATTCGCTTTCTGTATAACTTAAAGGCAGGTGCATCAGTTAGAGAACTATTTAAAGAAATTAATATTTTAACTGTTGCTTCCCAATATATCTATGACAATATTATTTTTGTTGTAAAGAATATACATACATTTGAAAAAAAATCTGGCATCCACAGCTATAACACTAGAAACAAAAACAAGCTTGCTATCAGAAGTAGTCGTATCCGCAAAGCATATAAGTCATTTTTTGGTCAAGGTATTCACATTTATAACAAGTTACCCGTCGATGCTTTAAATTTATCATTTCCCGCTCTTAAGAAATATTTGAAAAAAAGTTTAATGTCAAAGGGTTATTACAGGGTCGAGGACTATATGACGGATGAAGATGCATGGCCCAAACCAGACACTGCTACAAAATCATCAAACATTTAGAGGACACAGTTCAGATAGGAAAGCATATCAAACGTTTTGTAAAGGAATCAGATTTGGATTTTATTATTATTATTTTATTTTAATTAAACAATACGTACATTGTATGTCTCTCAAGCTGTTTAGATATAGCAAGCTGTTGTCATCTTATAGAACTACGCATTATTGTGTATCTTTAAGATATAATATTACTGTATTACTGTTTTGAAAAAATAAGTCCCGCCGAGTTTCTTGCCGGTCATAATACTTCTCAGGTCAGAGGTGTAGGGTTAGAAGTTAGAACCGGTGGTAGTTTTTTTTTTCTCTCTGACGTTCATAAGTGCATTGTAATGTGCCTAAATTGAAGAATAAATATCTTTTATCTTTATCTTTAATAAAAGTCCGTGGCCGTACGGCCGTATATACGATAGCATGGTGCCAAACGCAATACGTCCATCAAACAACTTATACAGCTGCATTCATACATTTTAAAAAACATCTGTACTCCGTTCGGGAATCGAACCCGGTTGTTTTGAAAAGAAAAACCTACACTATTTCTATTTAGATATCGATTGTGTAGGTCTTAAGCAGTAAATGTCTGTATGAAACATGATGTCTAAAATGAATAAAATGCATTTTATTATATGAAGATACAAAATGCAATTGTAAGATCGTTACCTAAACGTGTTGAATATTGTATTGAAAAAGGCGGTGGTCACTTCGAGCACCTACTAAAATAAATTAAAGTATGTGGAAACAATGCATTTTATTCATTTTAGACATCATGTTTCATACAGACATTTACTGCTTAAGACCTACGCAATCGATATCTAAATAGAAATAGTGTAGGTTTTTTTTTTCAAAACAACCGGGTTCGATTCCCGAACGGAGTACAGATGTTTTTTAAAATGTATGAATGCAGTTTTTCTTGTTATTAAAATCGATGACATGGTTCCTCAGAACAGATCTTCGTATGTCTTACAGTTTCAGACTTTCCCATACTGACCGATTTGAATGAGACACCCAGTATACGAGTATGTTACATTCAGTCAATCCATTCAACCTTTACCAACTTTTTAATTTATTATTATTGACATTGTTTTTTTTTTGTAAATGTTACAGTCAGCGAAAGTTAGATGGTACAGATATGTAGGTAATATTTTTTTAAGTAAGATTTTTTAAAGTATACATTTCCAACAAAAAAAATGGCAATAATAATAAATTATAAGGTTAGGAAAGCTCTTCTAAGACCATGTTTGCGTAGCGGCACAGGATCTAGTAGCTGCCCTACAAGCTGGTTAAAAGTATCCCTCACTTTAGACCCCTGAATATACTTAATTATGATAAACAGTAAAAAACCATTATCTTCACATGAAATCTGACTATATGTCCTTTCAGATCATGCCACATCCACGCTCCCAAGTGCTTTAATTTCATCACAGAACTTGCACAAAAATATTTAAATTTTACGAGTTTGCGTATCCAACCACAGGTTTTAAATGTTAGGACAAACAAATCAAATGCAAGACTACAAATTAATATTGTATTAAATCAATTAGTCATACAATTCACTAATTTTTGCCATGATAATACCAAGTTATATATCTACACTCGAATAAAAACACCATTTCAGTCACAATACGAGTAAAACCGTCCAATCCAAACCCTATTTGCGAGTTCTCAGAAATCAATCGCTAGAACCAATGAGTCAAGAATTACTTAATCAATATGGAATGGAACGGTCTGTCTATCTTTAGACTTCCAGTTGCCTAGGCATCTTAATCTGAAGTAACAAATAATTACACCTATAAAGCCATGTAAAATGTAAGCACTTGCAGAAGAGCGGTGTCTCTAAACACAAGTATTATCAATACTTAAAAAGAGGTACCAGCCTGGATGTTGTAAATTAATTTTAAGAAACTGAATATATGTATTTTTTTAAATAACAATTTCATAAGGTAATACTTACAACTAATATTATGCAGATAAAACTGCATAAAAATGCGTGTCACTCACGTAAAATAATTTCGGTTAAAGCGAGGCGAACATTAACGTTCATACATTATATAAGTAGGTTTATAACATTAAAGTTCGAACTATGTGAGTGAACCCTTTTTAAGGTTCCATACCCAAAGGGTAAAAACGGGATCCTATTACTAAGACCCCGCTATCCGTCTGTCTGTCTGTCCGTCTGTCACCAGGCTGTATTTCATGAACCGTGATAGTTAAGACAGTTGAAATTTTCACAGATGATGTATTTCTGTTGCCGCTATAACAACATTAACAACAAATACAAAAAAACAGAATAAAATAAATATTTAAGGGGCTCCCATACAACAGACATTATTTTTTTGCCGTTTTTATAGATAATGGTACGGAATCCTTCGTGTGCGAGTCCCACTCGCACTTGGCCGGACAAAAATATTGTTTAATATCAATTGTGTCGAATCCCATGATGTTGGTAAGTACTTCATAGTATAGCAATATAATAACATTGGGTTTCGTTGCTCTCATTATTGTGTCATTATATCTGGCGTAGTCTAGTTGTTTTTATTACTAGAATGGACAATTTCCAATTTATCTTCAAGTGTCACGGGAGATATGTAAGCATTTCAAAGATTGTAAATATGTGTGGATGTTTTGAATATTTATTACAATCTCGCACAAAAATGCGTCAATGTATTTGGATGACTTTAGCCCACAGATAGTTTAGGTAAGATGACTACGATTTTATTTATTTTTAGTGTAATTGCTTTTTACTTTATTTTATTTTACTTTACTTTTACCTATAATTCTTGTTTAAATTATGGGTGTCCTGCATGCAAAATAAAACTTTTTTTTTAAGTAGATTCCAAGCAATATGTGTGGTAGCTTCTACCAATACTACCAATAATGTTGACGTATTCGTGAATACTGTTTTGGTTGGATTCGAATAATAACGGTCGAAAGCGTATCCAACATACTAATGAGATTCCGGTTTCAAACTCGGGAAAGTCGAGAACATGAATTGAAACAATAAGTCGCTTCTCAAAAAGACTAACTTTAGAAGAAATCTAAGTAGATACTTTTGTAATGAAATACATCAAATATTTAAACAAAATATCCCAATAATCATTGTTCTAAATAAAGTTTTCTTCTCGGCTAGCGCTTCTCGCTGTGACTGACACACGGGCCTTATTGTACTCGAATCAAAGCCATGTTAATGTTTATATGGAATCAAAGTTATGGACCAATTACTTAGCTAGGTAATCAATACGGAATAGATTTGTTGATACGTTGAATTTAATCACGTAGGGTGTATTGGGGTAATTCCGATAGGAAAAAGTGGCGGCTAATTTCGAAAGTTGACTCTTATTACAATTGGATACGACTGATACGAGCGATATTTGATTGGTTTACGTTACACGCTTTGCGAAATTAGCACCCTATAGTTTAACTTAGTCTCCACCTGTGATGTCATTCACGTAAAGGTCATTAACTTTCAACCCCGTAATCACCCCCTTTTTAAAACATTTTTATAATAGAGCGTCACGATATTTGTGTTGTTTTTAAAGGTACCTACCACATTGTTGATAAAATTTAATTCTAAATGATTGCATTTTCATGACAGTAGTGCCTTATCGACAACCGCCAATGCGGTACCTTTTACTTGAAAACGTCACATTTGAGCAAGTTAACGTTATATATATTTTTATTTTAATATTCATGTATGTACTCGTACCTATTAAACCAGAGAACAAATCTAATTATTTTTCACAATAGTACATTATGATACAAGTGTGCTAAGTTGATCATTACATACGAAGCGATATTGTGCGCACGAACGCATGTGAGTGCGCATAAGGAAGCTGAGCTTATGTAATGATCAAGCACACGCGTTTCATACGACGTTTTTCAACACACTTGCGAGGAAATAACAGAATAGTATAATTAATAACTTTTGATAAATACATTAATTGTCAGAGTGTTTACAGGATAGAGGTACTTACGAACCTAAGATAATTAAATTTAACTAACCTTTTTTGTGATGTTATTGAGTATCTGGAACTCTTTTTCAAATCATTTCATAAAATTAAAGACTTCACATTTATTGTGCAATAAATTATAGTATTTTTTTCTTACGTATTGCTCACTAGATTTTTATGATGACATTTTACTAGTATGTATCACAATTTTGAAATATATCCAGTGGTTAAATTAACGCTAAAGTTGTCTTCTTATTCATTGAAAATATAATTTATTTAAATTAATTAAACACGACGAGAAAAATCTAACAAATAAACAATGATTTGAGGTTAACTTATAAATGGCGCGCAATTTCCTTTTTTGGATGTGCGTGCAGCTTGAGGCAAAGGCGCGGACGTATAATGCCAAACAGCCAATATTAAAACAGCCAATTCGTGTTTAAAACGTAATTTATTGTGTATTACGAGTAATATTATAAGTTGAAATGATTCTTATTCACAATCAGGATTGTATAATTTGTATTCTATCGTAAATGTGTATATTTTTAATATTTTTTACTTTGTGAGAATGTAAACTCATAAAGAGTTAAAAAAAAGTATAATACCCGACTAAATTACAACGATTCGTCTGCGTACGTACAACTTCGTATTATGCAGCCGCGATGAGAATGGGATTAGACTTGACAGATTTGCCATACACTTACGTCAAAATTAATATAATAAAATTAATAATTATTGTCGCAGATAGCTTAAAATTACTGTTGTTTTTGTGTAACTAGACCTAAGTAGGGAATGCAACCGGTTAATATTTTGTATGAGAATTACCGGTAATTTACCGGTTAACCGGTAATTTCTATGCAATTATTTACCGGTTTGCATTCCCTAGACCTAAGTCAATCATTTTCTCTATTTATACCCATTTGTTTATGATTTGTAATTTAATAACGTGTATAAATATTGTGTTTCCATGTCTAGTTCTTAAGTACTGATTTATGTTTTAATTTTATTGATATCATGTCATAATACGCAAAATGTCTAGATTATAAGAATTTTGTACTAATTTATGAAGAAATGTCCCATATAAATATCAATTTTAACCCTCCTACCAACATGTAATACTGTAAGCTTATTCGTGAATAAATATCTAATTTACACGGCACATACCAGCCACTAGTACGAGCACGCTAGAAAACCCATAAAAGAGGCCAGCACTACCAGACGTCAAGTCGTCCCCAAAAAGACGACGAGCGACCATCCCACCGCAGTGGGATGCGGCATGACACAGGAGTCATAGCAGCAATGCGGGCACTCCAACCCCTGCCCCCATCATAAGAGGAGCAGCGGACGACACCAAAGAAGAAGACGTACTCGTTGCTCATTCACTTCTCACCGCTCACTTCTACAACTACTCCCAGCGGGGAAACACCTGCACTACACTGCTCAAATGTTTTACAATTCTAAATAAGTGTTTTTATTCATCTCCCTACATGACCTGGTAAATGGTACAGCGGGTCAGCGCTGCTTGGTTCGACGTGGTAATCTCGGTCTGCACACAACAATTATTAACAGCTATCTCAATCCCATTCTAATCGCGGTTTAGTAATACTAGAGTACAAACGTCACTTGATCGGATTATTAAATTATTCCACTAGTTGGATAATTATTGTGAAATGCACGCGTGTTTAATATCTAGGATTATGAGCATAAAAGCGGTGGAATAAGAACCTCGTTACGCGCAGGTGTGTTGAAAAAAATATTATTTGTTTATTTTCTTATGATTTTATTATAAATAGAAAGAAAGAAGAAAGAAAGAAAGAAAAGACATTTATTAGCACAAAACAAGGACAGACAAACTTAAAACTAACTAATAGTAGTTACACTAATTACTATCTAAAGCTGTCGTTTGCGCTAAATGGACCTCACTCAGCTTGATGTCACAGAATGCTCCACATGGTACACTCTGCGACGCTGATTTTCAGTGAGGCCCATAGACGGTGGGGTAGGTGGCACTATACAACTAACTACACTAAACATCGCAGTTATTACTAAATGACAGACATAAGAATATACAATTTAAATTAACTCTATAGATACATAAGATAAGATAGATAGATACATAAGTAGGTAAGTAGAAGTACTCAAGTTAAAAGTAACACAATTTATAAACAGTTTGTGTGTTTGTGTGTGTGTGTGTGTGTGTGTGTGTGTGTGTGTGTGTGTGTGTGTGTGTGATTGCCTACGTAGTGCATTTTTGTATTTCCAATAGAAACTTTCGGATGCGAATTTTAAAAGTGGACAAAGTTTTCGAGTTACGTACTGGTGGGGGCAGATCATTCCAGCACTTGGTGGCAGCAAAGCGGAAGCTGCCACGGAAGGCAGCCGTGTGGTGTTTAGGAATAGTAAGACGTGACGCGTGCCTTATTGCGCGCCGAGAGAAGTTTAGTTTTTCATGGAGGTAAGAGGGTTCTTCATTTTTTAACACACCAAACAGTAATGTCGCAAAATGTAGATGTCTTCGCGAACTCATGTTCATTAAATCATATTTATTCAAAAACGGACTAATATGAGCTCGACGTGGAACAGGGAAACAAAATCGTGCACATGCGTTTTGTATTCGCTGTAGTGCTTTCCTAGTTCGAGATAGTATACGTCCTCCAAAAACCACATCAGCATAATTTAGTTTTGAAAGAACAAGGGTATCACACAACTTGATACGCATATCAACAGACAGACACTCGCGGATTCTATATAACACTTTCAGGCGATAGAAGCAGTTACGCATAGTTTCAGAAATATGCTTTTCAAATCTTAAACAATCGTCAAATACAAGGCCCAAGTTGCGAGCTTCAGCTACTCTTTCTAACCGGGTACCATTTAAGGAAACGGGGAGGTCATGTGCTGTAATTTTGTCAATTTGTTTTTTTGTGCCTAGCAACATAAATTTTGATTTAGAGGGGTTTAATAATAAAGCATTTTGACTACACCAGTTATTGATATTGTTTAGATCGTCATTTAGTTTATTTACAGCTACACTGGTATCATCCGCTTCAAACGATATGTACAATTGTATATCATCCGCATATATATGGTATTTGCAATACTTTATGTGATTGATAATATCTGAACAATATAAGCTAAATAGAATGGGTCCCAAGATCGAGCCTTGGGGGACTCCTCTAGTGACTGGCAATGTTCTTGAAACTGACTCTGAGCCATCATCATTACAAATTTTCACATACTGTTTCCGACCGCTAAGATAACTGTGAAACCATTTCAACGATAGATTGTCAAATCCGTAGAATGCCATTTTTGCTAGTAGGAGAGCGGTGTCGATGGTGTCAAATGCGCGGGAAAAATCAAGCAAGACCAGCAATGTACCCTCACCAACATCTTGTGCAGCTAAAATATCATCTACCACATCTGTGAGCGCGGTTGCAGTACTTCGAGACCTTCTAAAACCTGATTGATTATTTGGCAGGATTTTGTTTGCCTCCAGATACTCAGTTAATTGCATGCAAACTATCTTCTCCATTATTTTTGACACAACAGGTAATATGCTAATGGGGCGAAGATCTTTGTAGTCGATGGGATTTTGGGTTTTAGGAATTGGTTTAACAACTGCCACTTTCCACTGCTCAGGAAATATACCAGTTTGCAAGGAACTATTTACTATAGTAGTGATTGCTGCTAGCGAGTCAGGTAAAGTAAGAGAGATCATTCTGATATTAAGACCATCATCACCTTGTGCATTTGTTTTAATGGCTTTAATTATGTTAAATACTAGTGTTTCACTCACAGGCTTCAGTCTAAAAACATGCGTGTCGAATCTGTGAAACTCATAATAACTCAAAAGGGACATGTTAACTACATTACTACATGGAAGGTTTAGAAAGTGCTCGTTAATTTTTTCAGGGGTATTTAGAAAGGAAGGCAATTGCGAGTCATTTTTTTTTAAATTAGCAACATTTTGTTTAATATTTTTCCATAACTTGCGAGGATTCTTCATAAGATTAATATTACGATTAAAATAGGCAGTTTTTTCCCTATGCATTGCGACGTTCACTATGTGTTTTAAATCTTTGTAGTATTTTTTATGAGACTCTAGCTGTGTCAGCCTGCTTCTAGAGTGCCTCGGCAATCGCACAAGACAATAAAACATTTAATAATATCGATTATGTAATGCAATATGTACACATTGATAGATCAGCTTGTGCTATAGGTACGTATATTTATTATAAAAATATAGACATATTATTATTCATTCATTCATCATCATCATAATATTCAAAGGATCACAATGACATGTTGTTAGTAAACTCCGGTTGGAATTGATTTCTATGGACACCGGCTTGGCTTTATATTAGATCTCAATACTTTTTGCAGTAGGAGAACTGCGTTGCGAGACTGGCATTTTTGTACAAGTAATATTTTTGATGGTATACATCGAAATAATCAAATAAAATAATTTTAAACAAAAAAGAACCCACTTCACTTAGCATCCACCTTTCCAAAAGCAAATGCTCGAGCTGCTGTAAAAAAATACTCAAATCACTATAGGTGTGCCTATAATAGTTGAAAAGTTCCCTCGATTTCTCCAGGATCCCATCATCAGATCCTGACCTGGTGACAATGGGACCAACAATGTAGTATACACTTTCAAACAATAAAATAATTTTCCACATCGCTCCAGCCGTCTTCGAATAATCGGTGAACATACATAAAAAAAAATATATCCCGACGAATTGATATCCTCCTCCTTCGAAATCTTGAAGTCGCTTGAAAAGCAAAACCTCAAAGTAAACTCCTATATTACCTGCACTTAGTAATATTTAACTAGGTACTCATATGTACAATAAATAAAGGTAATGTATTTAGCCAAACATTACCATATCTCTTTCGCAGCGCTGGGATAATTATTAGGTTAGGTTCTCCTTGAACTGATGTTACTTAGTAATTAGTTAAAGGAATTCATTCCACGCTCAATAGGCTTCTGCGAACGAGTTGTAAATTAGGTCAGTTCGAGTTCCTCGGACTCGGCTCAACAATCTTCATCAGATCAAAAATATGCTGATTGTATGGATTCCCATCTGTTATGTCCTCGTCTCGATCACGCGCAGTGGCGATGGCGGGGACGGGTGGGAACGATTTCTATTAATAAATAAAACCTATTCCCATCTGTCCTCGGCGGGCATATTTGGGAATTTACCGGTGAATGTACTGACTACGACTAATAACAAAAGTAACTAATTCGGAACTTTAAGCAGTTTTTAGTGCTTTTTGTTTTTTTTTTGTATTTGCTTTGTAAATTTAGATTGTATTTTAAATTGTACATGTAAATGCTGTGTGATGTTTGTCATAATAAACAAATAAATATGAAAGTTACGACAAATTAACAAATTATATGGATTATCAATATCTGAAATAAATGTTAATTAGGAACTTTGTGCAATCATCATCATCACCAGTGCCCGAGGATTAAAACCGGCGTCTTCAGTACGCGGCTAACGCTCTGACCTTGGCCGCCCAGTTCTTTTCTCAAGAATATGCACTATCTGAACAGCAAGAAGAGATATGTTTAACGGCCTCCTAGCCCAGTCGGTAGTGACCCTGCCTACGAAGCAGGAGGTACCGGGTTCGAATCCTGGTCAGGGCATTTATTTGTGTGTTGATCACAGATATTTGTTCCTGAGTTATGGATGTTTTCTATGTATTTAAGTATTTATCCATATTTATATTATATCAATCAATCAATCAATCAATCAAAATTTATTTAGAATCAATTAAGGATCCATAGAAAGATCCTTAAAATTAGGGTTAGTAACAAAGAATTACAAAATAATTAAATTAAATAAGAATAAAAACTAAAAAACAGAAAAACAATCGGAACAGTATACTTACATAACATTAGGTACATGTCATGTCACAAGTCTAGATGCACCATTTCTCAACATCTGACTTTGCCACATGTAGGCTATTCCAGTGCTTGAGTAATGGTGCATCAAACCTACCTGCCAACGTTTTCAGGATACTATTGCAACTGCCACTCACTCTCCGCATAAGCGACGCCGATCTGTTGCGTATAATCGCGTAAAAATCGTATATACATATCGTCGTCTTGTTATAGTTGTCGCTAGGCGTCCCCCCTAAGACGCATAAAGGATATAGTGGAGAAATTCGCAGCCATCAGGTGAGTCTCAGAAGCTCAATTAGTCAGAGCGATGGGCATGTATCCCAGAGTCGCGAATTCGAGTCTCGCCTGAGGCAGTTGATTATTCTACTTTTCCTTTATTTCTAAGAATTGTGGTATCGTTAGCAGACGTTCTGCTTAATACAAAATAAATCGTCGTCTTGTACCCATAACCATAGCCTTATTGAGCTTACTGTGGGCCTAGGTCGATTTGTACACAAATCGACCTAGGCCTAAGATTGTCTTATATATAATATTTATTATTATATGTCGTCATCGAGAACGTTCTCCATTTACGATGGAAAAATATTCTCGAGCGGGATCAATTCTCGAAACGAGTATTTAGGTTCATGTAGGTAAGCGAGCACCGATTCAAACATTTTCAGCATTTATAAACGAAATCTGTTAACTCAACCTGAACCAGAAAACTTCCAGAAAAATCCACGCGCGGAACTTCAAACGCGATCTACGTCTAACCCAATACTAGCAATATTTGAATCCCAACTTCATGTCAGACGAACAGTGGAAGTTTTTAACGAGTTGCCAAGATCCCGAGCAGGGATCGGAAAACCCCTTCATTTGATTAATCGTTTCGATAGGGTAACCCTATGAAAGTCTTACCCTAATGATAGGGTTACCCTATCATTGGGTTACCCTATCGATATGGAAATCATTTTGAATAGGCTTAACCCTTTTCAATGTGGTTTCCGAGTCGAATGGGGTAAAGATAGCTTTAATATTTACCGCTTACCCTATCATGCGGCTACCCTTTTCCTGTCTCTTTTCCACGCAGGCAGGCGGTTCTATCTTTCTCATTTGAAATGGAAAAGGAGAGGTGGCGGCGGAACAAATTGAGTAAATGATTTGCTGTCGTTTATTCATTCTGGAAAAGTCACACTCACAGTCCAGTCCTCTGCTCACGTACACAACTTTAAATTAAAGAATTTCTGTTAAAGAAATGTGTCTTACCTTCAGTTTATTTTTGCATAGTTCGCACGTACTGATGAGATGGGCAATAATTATTTTGAATAAAAACACAATTTTTATTCATATTGAAATCGATTTGACACAAACCAATATTCATCCTCCTAGAGTTTGTCCCGGCTTTTGCCACGGCTCAGTTGAGCCTGTGGTCCGCTTGGCAACCTAATCCCATGAATTGGCGCAGGGATTGGTAGTCGTTTTCAGCTAATTATGGGATATACGATTTTTTAAGCTCACATGGTCATTCACATTATAAATATTATTTGAAACGGGGTATTTACCATGTATATTAGCGTTATTGGGCACCCGATATTTCGGGTGCGAGGTAAATACCCCGTTTCAAATAATTAATATTTATAATTAGGGGATGTAATTTCGAAAATTATTTCTGTTTTATAATCCAAGATGGCGGTTATATACTTTTTACTGAAAAATAGTCATGGTAGTTATTTTCGGTTAATTATTCGGGGTGTATAAATTATATCTGTTTTAAAATTCAAGATGGACTGGTTTTTTTATTATTATTATTATACACGGTGAATCTGAGTAACCCGAAAGATTTCAACCATAAATTCCTGAGGTCATAATGAGTAATAAATGTTTTATGAATTTAGGTCGATTTCGCCAAAAAATTTTTTTTTCTTCATTTTTCGGATTTTTAAAATGCTTTTGAACATAAAAACATAAATGTTATTGGTAAAACTGTCAATTAAAATAAATTAGTACATTTTGGCCACGACCACTCTGTAAAGAGTGTAACGACAAAGAAGAAGAACTCTGAAACTAGGCTAATTCCAGAAAAGTTTATACGACATTTTAGTCTCAGTCAGTTATTTATCAGTCAATTATCAGAAATTTATGGTTAAAATGTGTCGGGATACTCAGATTCACCGTGTATATATATATTTTTTTTCATTTTATATTTTAAAAAATTCAGTGTATAATATTTTTGTTCATTGTTTTTTTTTGGTTTTCATTTTTTTTTTAATTTTTTTTTCGTTTCGTTTTCGTTTCGTTTTCGTTTCGTTTCCGTTTCGTTTCCGTTTCGTTTCCGTTTCGTTTCCGTTTCGTTTCCGTTTCGTTTTCGTTTCGTTTTCGTTTCGTTTTCGTTTCGTTTCGTTTTCGTTTCGTTTTCGTTTCGTTTTCGTTTCGTTTTCGTTTCGTTTTCGTTTCGTTTTCGTTTCGTTTTCGTTTCGTTTTCGTTTCGTTTTCGTTTCGTTTTCGTTTCGTTTTCGTTTCGTTTTCGTTTCGTTTTCGTTTCGTTTTCGTTTCGTTTTCGTTTCGTTTTCGTTTCGTTTTCGTTTCGTTTTCGTTTCGTTTTCGTTTCGTTTTCGTTTCGTTTTCGTTTCGTTTTCGTTTCGTTTTCGTTTCGTTTTCGTTTCGTTTTCGTTTCGTTTTCGTTTCGTTTTCGTTTCGTTTTCGTTTCGTTTTCGTTTCGTTTTCGTTTCGTTTTCGTTTCGTTTTCGTTTCGTTTTCGTTTCGTTTTCGTTTCGTTTTCGTTTCGTTTTCGTTTCGTTTTCGTTTCGTTTTCGTTTCGTTTTCGTTTCGTTTTCGTTTCGTTTTCGTTTCGTTTTCGTTTCGTTTTCGTTTCGTTTTCGTTTCGTTTTCGTTTCGTTTTCGTTTCGTTTTCGTTTCGTTTTCGTTTCGTTTTCGTTTCGTTTTCGTTTCGTTTTCGTTTCGTTTTCGTTTCGTTTTCGTTTCGTTTTCGTTTCGTTTTCGTTTCGTTTTCGTTTCGTTTTCGTTTCGTTTTCGTTTCGTTTTCGTTTCGTTTTCGTTTCGTTTTCGTTTCGTTTTCGTTTCGTTTTCGTTTCGTTTTCGTTTCGTTTTCGTTTCGTTTTCGTTTCGTTTTCGTTTCGTTTTCGTTTCGTTTTCGTTTCGTTTTCGTTTCGTTTTCGTTTCGTTTTCGTTTCGTTTTCGTTTCGTTTTCGTTTCGTTTTCGTTTCGTTTTCGTTTCGTTTTCGTTTCGTTTTCGTTTCGTTTTCGTTTCGTTTTCGTTTCGTTTTCGTTTCGTTTTCGTTTCGTTTTCGTTTCGTTTTCGTTTCGTTTTCGTTTCGTTTTCGTTTCGTTTTCGTTTCGTTTTCGTTTCGTTTTCGTTTCGTTTTCGTTTCGTTTTCGTTTCGTTTTCGTTTCGTTTTCGTTTCGTTTTCGTTTCGTTTTCGTTTCGTTTTCGTTTCGTTTTCGTTTCGTTTTCGTTTCGTTTTCGTTTCGTTTTCGTTTCGTTTTCGTTTCCGTTTCGTTTTCGTTTCGTTTTCGTTTCGTTTCGTTTTCGTTTCGATTTCGTTTCGTTTTCGTTTCATTTTCATTTTATTTTCATTTTTATTTCATTTTTATTTTTATTATATTATAATAGTAGATTGTACAACAAGTGCATAAAACGTACGATTTTACGCGAGGCGTTTAAAAGTCGAGTGTAAAATGGGTTTTATGGACGAGGGTTACACTCTAATTTTCACTTCATTTGCGAGGAAATTATTTATCGGTAATCGTGAAACAATTTCAAGTTGTAACAAAGAGATTACAATGAAAACAAATATGGTTCCAACCAATTAATTTTTTAATATATTTTTTTGAATTTTTAACATGTGAATTTAGAAATTTTCTGCCAAGTCATCAAAACATTTCGGGGCATTTCTAAACTATTATCAACTCCTATTTTATTTGATTTCATTTATTTAATTATAGAAAACACGCAATTCAAATAATTATAGCAATACTCAGATAAAATTAGCGGAAAAATCATAAAAAGTACAGTCAATTCCTATAGGACGGGAAAAAATTTGTTTGTATAGATCAAAGTGTCAGGAATTGATATCAATAAAATTTATAAGTGAATATTGAGCGCTAAGGTGCCAAAAAAATGGTAAAATCCAGTTTTTCGCTTCTAGAGGAAAAACTACGGGTCGGACAAAAAATTGTTAAATGTAACAAATGTGCGCAATTATAAAACAAAGAGAATGAGCCCCGGTAGAGCAAAATCGGTTCAGAGGATCATCCGCAATTCGCAAAAATACACATTTTTTTTGCAAATATTGTAAATTCAATAACTCGCGTGCCGGAAGTGGAGAGCTGAAGTTTTAATATGATGTCAGTGTTGTGGTCCTCTAACTACAGTTAATTGTTCAAATTAAAATGTTGTAAACTTTTTGCAAACCGTCGACTTTTGCAAAAAGTGACCTTTTTTTAAATCGATTGGGAGGGTATTTTAATTTTCGAAAAACGTTATAATTTCGGTTTCTATGCATTAAGGAGGAGTTGAACTACAAATTTCCAAATCTACAGATCATTTGACAAGGAATAAACTTGTTTAAATAATCTATGAAGATCAGACACTTTTTGCGCGCGCGGCAGCGGCGCACTATGGCCCAAACGCCCGATCTAGCTGGAAAAAATTATTTTACACTCATAGACTAAAATTGACTATTTTTATTATATATATATATATATATATATATAAGTTGACCTTTGTATAAGAATAATTACTAGGGCAGAAGAGGTCAGCTAAACATGGTTATTTAATTTTAAGAGAAATGAAGCATTATTGCAAATGGCACCTAAAATATAAGAATAACATAATTAAAGTACTTAAATATAGTTTAAGTTAATTATTAATTTTTTTTAGGTGCCATTTGTAATAATGTTTCATTTCTCTTAAAATTACACAACCAAGTTTAGATGACCTCTTCTGCCCTAGTAATTATTCTTATACAAAGGTCAACTTACACTGGATAACCTTTTTTCACATGAATTATAGCAAAATAATAAAAAAAATATTGAACAAAATAATTTGATTTGCTTCAAGATTAATAATAAAAATAGTCAATTTTAGTCTATGAGTGTAAAATAATTTTGTCCAGCTAGCTGGACAGATGGCTTATGGCCCAAACGCCCGATCTAGATCGGGCGTTTGGGCCATAGTGCGTCGCCGCCGCGCGCGCAAAAAGTGCCTGAACTTCATAGATTATTTAAACAACTTTATTCTTTGTCAAATGATTTGGAAATTTGTAGTTCAACTCCTCCTTAATGCATAGAAATCGAAATTATAACGTTTTTCGAAAATTAAAATACCCTCCCAGTCGATTTAAAAAAAGGTCACTTTTTGCAAAATTCGACGGTTTGCAAAAAGTTTACAACATTTTCATTTGACCATGTAACTGTAGTTAGAGGACCACAAAACTGACATCATATTCAAATTTCAGCTCTCCAGAACTTTCGGAACGCGAGTTATTGAATTTACAATATTTGCAAAAAAACGTGTTTTTTGCAAATTGCGGACGATCCTCTAAACAGATTTTGCTCTACTGGGGCTCATTCTCTTTGTTTTTTTATTGCGGACATTTGTTACATTTGACTATTTTTTGTCGGAGCCGTAGTTTTTCCTCTAGAAGCGAAAAACTGGTTTTTACCATTTTTACCATTTTTTTGGCACCTTAGCGCCCAATATTCACTTA
The DNA here is from genome assembly GCA_947086415.1 of Pammene aurita. NCBI lineage: Eukaryota > Metazoa > Arthropoda > Insecta > Lepidoptera > Tortricidae > Pammene > Pammene aurita. The sequence goes on along the minus strand of OX352291.1, from coordinate 48,118,260 downwards.
TAAATTTTATTGGTATCAATTCCTGACACTTTGATCTATACAAAAAAAAAATACCATCCAATAGGAATTGTCTGGGCCAGAAAGCTTATTCTATCTGAGTACAAGAATATAATAAAAGAACAAGTTTCAGTATTCTACGAAATTTTACTGTTCAATTAAATTGTGCAATATATTTTGACTCTGTTTGGCTGTTGAGCCACATTCTTGGTCTTAGAAGAAAATTTTACTTTATGCCCTAGAGCTTAAAATGCGATTTTATATCGTCCACACACGATTTAAAGTCGAACTTTACGAGCATGAGAAGTGAAAAGAGTATATCTGCCTACCGTGGATTTTAAAACAGATATAATTTTTGCTGGGCATAAGGGAAACTACGCCTTATTGGGATTAGGTCCAGTTTCCACACGATGTTTTCTTACACCGAAAAACACAGAATACATTCTTATACGCGGAACATTATTTAAAATAAAAAGCATGATTAAATAATTCTGTTAAGAATCAATTATTTTTATTACATTTTCTCGCATATGAATTAGTCCCGACGAAATTATTTTGAATCATTTTAACGGGAATACAATCAACATAAGTTTATTCTTACGATATTTTTTTCAAATAATCATTTTATTCTTGAGTGTCCAACAATGACTGATATTGATCGTTTCATTATAGTAGAAGTATCGGTGAACGGCGTCACATTTTGCTGGAGCCATTGAAACAAAGTACTACCTATAACTAGAATAACACAAAATTATATATTTTAACACTTCACAATATGCATTTGATTTTGGTTCCTATAAGCCTGGGTCTAAGATTCAATCGACACGAGCCGTCACGCTCGAATGGCAAGAACAAAAACACCGGCACCACACAACGATCTTTTAGCGCACTAACAAGCAATAATAGCGTCTAGATCAAAGGCGTAAGTACGAAAACATACGCAAAAAGATTCTTGTTTGTCTGTAGGCTCGCTCGTGCCGCCATAGCCGCATAGTGCCGCAGCGCTTAGCTCGTAGGGTGCTCGAATAATAAATAAGCCAAATGTATTGGTCACAGAGTTTAAAATAGCTTAATCGCATTTGAAAAACCCTATCTGATAGGGAAACCATATGCTGGGTTGTAACCACTTACCCGAATTAACTCTATTGACATGGTTAGCCTTTCGTTCGGGTAAGTCAAACGATACGCTTACCGAATCGATAGGGTTTTTAAAAACAACTCTATCAAATACCTAATCTAATACCCCTTTAATGGTTACCGGTTCCGGTCCCTGATCCCGAGTCACATATTACAACCTTAACATGGACTTAAGAAAACGGACTCCACGCTAATACTAGACTGTTTTTTAACGCGCCGATATTTGTATCACAGAGTTATTTTGTAGAATAGGATTTGAACACCTACCCGCTTACCTACTTCTGCTGCTGATTGTACAAGCAGCAGAAGTAGGTAAGCGGGTAGGTGTTCAAAATGACCTTCACACGCTCTTATTCTCTTAACAATAAAGTCGTGTCAAGCTCATTTTGATCATCTCACCCGCTTGGCTACTTCTGCTGCTGACTGTACCTAAAGTCATAGTGTTAATTATAAATATCATAAATGTCTGTCAAATGTACATAATTTTTTTTTTTATACCACGACGGTGGCAAACAAGCATACGGCCCGCCTGATGGTAAGCAGTTACCGTAGCGTATGGACGCCCGCAACCCCAAAGGATTCACATGCGCGTTGCCTACCCTTTAGGAATCTATACACTCCTTTTTTGAAGAAGGATTATAAAATGCCTATCATTATCATTTGCACTTATCCTTCATAAATTCAATCAATTCATAAGACATGAACAGGGTTTTGCTAAGTTATATTGTTTCACGATATGATGGGTACCTTTGGGCCGGGAGGATCGCGGGGCAACTTAGTCAAATAGGGTTTTATTTATGTGTACTTAATGTAGGCTTAATTTTATTTTGGAGTAGCTTTTATTTGTTTTTAGGATAATTCTTAACTTCTGTGTTTATTGTAATCATTTTATTGAATTAGTTTGCTTTTTATCGTTATTTAATTGACATTCTTTTTCTGACTTAATTTTTTTTTAAATCGCTATGTTTTATAATAGAATCGAATTACTATATTTAATCAAACCACATAATGGGGTAATCTGGTTTTTCAGGCTTTTCTATGTACCGAATTATGTCATAGGATTCTTGTTCATATAGTATCTACAGAATTCTCAATCTAACAAAACCGACTTAATAATTGAGTTCGGCCGAAATCGGACACCGGGTAAAATCGTATGAATCAAATTTACGCCCAAGCGGGGATTTTTTTTAATTTTGGCAAGATGAAACGATGCATTTTGTATCGCACCTGTCTTCAGATTCACTTGTTGCTCCTGGCAAATTGTGCGTATAAATTTGACTCATACGATTTTACCCGGTGTCCTATTTTGGCCGCACTCACTATAAATTATTTTCAGTTCACCTTGGTTATTCTGTGGCTCTCAGCAACGCGGAGTCCTGGCATGTTAGCACCATGCCCGTAAACTTTATTTCCTGGCATAGCGACAATGGTAACGAGCTTATTGGGGATTGGCGCCTGCTGGAAGTTTGGAACTGTATTCGGAAAACATGTCACGCGTCTAATCGTGTAATAGCTCAAACGTGCCTTTGGATTGGACCCTATATGTAACACCGCCGGTAAACTCTACTGCCAAGTGTGCAAAAACGTTTTTAAGGGCAAGTTCACACATTGTACATTTTACACCACTTTGTGTACCTACCTACAAGTATATAATGAAAATAAATTTTGCGCCTTCGTGTACCTACCTTTTTACATAGTTTCACTTGAAACGAATGTGACCTGGGTTTCAGCAGAATATCAGTGTTTTGGTCGAAAGAGTGAAGCGTATAGCTGAGCTGTGAACCCTTTTGTTTTGCTGCAACGCACACAACCATCCTAACTACTTGATGTTTTGTTATAAGTATTTTTTAATTTTCTCTACTGATTCTTTGTGTTATTGTTATAATAATAATAATAATAAATACTCTTTATTGCACACCTCATACAGTTACAAGCACAAATTTACAAGTTATACTTTGTGTGTTTTTATTTTTATTTTGTGTGTTATTGCAGTATTCAAATAAACTCTTTTAAATTATTTATTTATTTAAACTTTATTGCACAAAAAAAACCTGGTGTACAAAAAGCGGGCTTAATACCAGTAGGCATTCTCTACCAGTCAACCTTAAGGCAAAGCAGATAAGTTGTGGGCGGTGCTTAAGAGAACAAAAGGTAAAGAGTTAACTACAAGTAAACAATTAATAAAATAATGTACAATACAATATATACATAATATACGATATATAAAAAATATACATATATACATACATATATTATTATATATACATATATATTATATAGACGAAACTCATCAATCGAAAACACTAATCTTTCATTCCACTAGCGAAAAAGGCACGAACGGCTTTTTTAAAAGCAAACTTGCTGGGAGCATTTTTAGGGTTCCGTAGTCAACTAGGAACCCTTATAGTTTCGCCATGTCTGCCCGTCCGTCCGTCCGTCCGTCCGTCCGCGGATAATCTCAGTGACCGTTAGCACTAGAAAGCTGATATTTGGTACTAATATGTATATCAATCACGCCGACAAAGTGCTAAAATAAAAAGTGGAAAAAAATGTTTTATTAGGGTACCTCCCCTATACGTAAAGTGGGGAGTGATTTTTTTTTTTCATTTCAACCCTAACGTGTGATATATTGTTGGATAGGTATTTAAAAATGAATAGGGGTTTACTATAATCATTTTTTGATAATGTTAATATTTTCGGAAATAATCGCTCCAGAAGTAAAAAAAAATGTGTCCCCCCCCCTCTAACTTTTGAACCATAAGTTTTAAAAATATGAAAAAAATCTCATAAGTAGAACTTTATAAAAACTTTCTAGGAAAATTATTTTGAACTTGATAGGTTGAATAGTTTTTGAAAAAAAATTACAATATAATTTCTGAACTAAGTTTGTAATTTAACCGTATAAGCAGGTGTTTATTGTACCTGTAGTTTCTACAAAATCACAATGAAATGACGTGCTTTCAAATAAAGTAAAAACGGTGAATCGGCTAACGCAATAAAGAATTATCCCATAAAAATCATCTTCCATACTTTAAGTTCGCGCGCAATAGTTTACTTAATTTGCCGATAGATGTCGATGTACGTGGAACGCTCATATCATATCCTGATGGCGGTGTTATTTTAACTCTTAAGTGGGGACACTTACTGTGACGGACGGAAAACTACGGAACCCTACACTGAGCGTGGCCCGACACGCTCTTGGCCGGTTTTTTAATATTACGGGGAAGTGTGTTCCACAAGCGCGCCGCCCGAACAGAAAATGAGTTTGACATAAAACCGGTGCGGTGCAGAGGAATTGAGAGAGACAAATTGCCAGAAGAACGGAGTTGACGGTCGCGAGACACGCCATAATATTGAAAGAAATACTTAAGGTATCCGGGGGAATGTGGGTCATTAAGAACTGAAAAGAGAGTGCAAAGCATGCGAATGTAACGTCGTCGACGGATGGGAAGCCACCCTAGCTGGGATCGATAAGAGGACACATGATCGTATTTGCGAAGACAAAAGATGAAACGGATATAGTTGTTGAGAAGGCGATCCAACTTATCAAGAAGTTCCTCGTTTAAGTCCGGATAACACACATCACCGTAATCGATTATGGGTAAAATCAGGGTATTGACTAATAACACTTTTGTACTGACGGGCAAAAACATCTTGACCCTGTTAAGAGAATGCAGGGAACCCATGACCTTACGGCTGATTTCAGCAACCTGTGCTCTCCAACTTAAAGTACTGTCTATTATTACACCTAAATCATTGACACTATGACTGAAAGCTATAGGCTTACCACTGAAAACAACCGGTGTAAGTGAGTTCAGGTCGAGTTTAGCGAGCTGTCGGCTGCTACCACAAACAATAGCCTGGCATTTTGATGGGTTGACGAAAAGGCCAAACTTCTCAGACCATTTTTGTATGTGTGAAAGGTCTTGGTTAAGCTGTCAATAATTTATGAAAAGTCAGTCGCTGAAGATTAGGCATAGAGTTGCAAATCGTCGGCGTACAGATGGTATGGACAGCGGAGATTAGGCGTAATGAAATTAATAAAAGTTGAAAATAAGAGAGGCGAAAAAATTCCACCTGAAATTAATTATCTATCTATCTATCTAAGTTTGGCCTTGCCAGCCACATGAGAGTTCATAAAAGGAGAAATCCTTAATTGTTGGGGTCGCCGCCATCGAAATCGATTGGAAGACTATATTATGTAATAAAGCCTGTACCGAAAAGGTTTTGTACAAGAACGCATTAAGATAAAAAAAATCTTAAAAGTAAGTATCAGATGATTTCATCTGTAACTATGTTACTTATACACCCTTGCCTAATGATTAATTTCAAAATACTCAATAAATTTTTATACATACATATATAAAAAAAATATATTTTAATACAATTGCTCAAAAAGTTTAGTTTATGTGCGTAAAGTTTGATTTTATGCACTAGTGCTAAAAAGTAATCTGATCTGCAAATCGTGCGTAAAGTTTGATTTTACGCACGATTTGCAGATCAGAATTTTAAATAAATGAGTATTATGCGTGACCCGCTTATAAATGACCCACCTGAACTACGCGCGATTGGGCATAAAGGAGTATTATGCGAGACCCAATAGTATTACTTGAACAGCGCGATTGAACACTTCGTACACTGACAGAATATAAATGTAATTTTATTTCATTGTAGTTTTTTCGCAAAAGTATTAAAAAACGCTGTTCGACACACGTGCGGAAGTGTCATTTTCACTCGTCCCGAGTCTTGAAGTAACCTTGGTACTCGTGCAAAATGACTTCTCGCACTTGTATCGAAAACTACTATTTGGCGCAACTCGCAGTCTAGTCGATTTACGGCTGGTATTTTGTATTTACAGATAACTTTGTAATGTTTTGTTGGTAATTCCATGTTTATCAAATTATCAGTTTAAATTCCATCTGCTACGCCGTACATATTATTTACCTTTACACTGCAGATAAACTATTGTTGTTCCGACGGTTATCATAAACGTGCATTGATAAGATAATATATAATGTAAACATTGCAACAATAACTGGAAGACAATATTAACTCCTACCTTCCTCAGGCAAGTAAGTCATTAGAATAGAAACTAAGACTAAATTAAATGGTCTATCAATTCACAAAGCACGATGTAATCGTCTAAGCGCCACTTGCACAGCCCGCACTAACCCAGGGTTAACTGGTTAAACCGTTAACTCAGTGTCAAATTTTACTGGCAACCATGGTAACTCCAGGTTTAACCGGTTAACCCCGGGTTAGTTGACTTAACCCTGGAACACGCAATTGGGCCTAAGTGCTCGTCTTTTCAACCGACTTCAAGATTTAGAAGGAGGTTTTTAATTCGTCGGGATCTTTGTTTTGCTATTTTATTTTATTTTATGTATGTTCACCGATTATTCGAAAACGGCTTGACCGATTTGGGAAATTCTTTTTTAGTTTGAAAGAGTATACTTCACAGTTTATCACTGCCAAAGTCTAATAAAACTGACTGAGAAAATGCTGTGGGAGTCGTTCTTACAGCACTATTGTGGGGCCATTTTATTGGGCTGACTGTGTGTCCCGTTCTTTAGTAGGTACATATCGGTGGTCCTTGGTCTAAAATTTAGTTTAGACCAAGGAAATTATACTGCCTTACCAATTTAAGCTTACTGAATCCCTTCCCAGTTAACAAATGAACCCGACATTCCCCGAAGACCACCCGTCTTGACCACAGAATAGTTGAACAATAAACCAATAACAATACTACCACCAAAGTTAACTCCCATTGTTAAACTCATTTAATTCTACACCGTATTGCAGTGCAATAAGTTCCAAATTCGTGGTTTTGGAATGGCGGTTACGGCGTTTATAAGTGAGTGATGAGGCCTCTGGAGGGGAGGTGTCATGAACTTGGATGAGATACATTGTTTCAGTAAACTTCGGCCTTGTTTGATGAAACGATTCAGACCTAGAAGCAATTAGGTGTTGTTGTTCGTGTATTCTATTATTTCTATTTTAATACTTGCTTCTTTGTATTGTTCCCATTGCTAATAGCAGAGCTTGAAATTGAAAAAATTGTGCGCATCGAGAAAAGTTGTGAATTTTTGACCATGGATAGAGTGCCCCACGATGAATATTTTTTAGTATTGGTGGTCTGTAATTTTTTTGGACCTTCACGTCAAAATCAGGGGTCCTCTGCAATTTGTTATTACTCTCTGGTTAAGGCTGCTAGGGGTAGTGTGGTATCACTTCCGTATAAAACGGACATGCAGAATTCATTTTTAGGGTTCCGTAGTCAACTAGGAACCCTTATAGTTTCGCCATGTCTGCCCGTCCGTCCGTCCGTCCGTCCGTCCGTCCGTCCGTCCGCGGATAATCTCAGTGACCGTTAGCACTAGAAAGCTGAAATTTGGTACTAATATGTATATCAATCACGCCGACAAAGTGGTAAAATAAAAAGTGGATTTTTTTTTTTATTAGGGTACCTCCCCTATACGTAAAGTGGGGAGTGATTTTTTTTTTTCATTTCAACCCTAACGTGTGATATATTATTGGATAGGTATTTAAACATGAATAGGGGTTTTCTAAAATCATTTTTCGATAATGTAAATATTTTCGGAAATAATCGCTCCAGAAGTAAAAAAATATGCGTCCCCCCCCTCTAACTTTTGAACCATAAGTTTTAAAAATATGAAAAAAAATCTCAAAAGTAGAACTTTATAAAAACTTTCTAGGAAAATTATGTTGAACTTGATAGGATGAATAGTTTTTGAAAAAAAAATACAAAATAATTTCTGAACTAAGTTTGTAATTTAACCGTATAAGCAGGTGTTTATTGTACCTGTAATTTCTACAAAATTACAATGAAATGACGTGCTTTCAAATAAAGTAAAAACGGTGAAAATCGGTTCACGCAATAAAGAATTATCCCATAAAAATCATCTTCCATACTTTATGCTCGCGCGCAATAGTTTACTTAATTTGCCGATAGATGTCGCTGTACGTGGAACTCTCATATCATATCCTACATGGCGGTGTCATTAACTCTTAAGTGGGGACACTTACTGTGACGGACGGAAAACTACGGAACCCTACAGTGAGCGTGGCCCGACACGCTCTTGGCCGGTTTTTTATAATAAAAAAGTAAAAATCAAACCTAAAAAAAGGAAGCACACTCAAAAAAATTTTTTTTTTCGAACGTTATATAACTAATAAATATTATTTACTTTTAAATAAAAAAAATATCATAAGGAAGCATATTTAATGCAGCAAAAGTTTCGCGAAAAAAACATTCGTGTCGTGGTGTATATGTTTTCTCCATAATACTTATAAGTATGGAACATCAATAAGAAATGAACATCCGTAGCGAATTGACTTTAAAATGTATGTATTGCTTATTATTAGTCAATTTTGCTAAAAAATACCTTATAGATAATGAAAAAAATAATTAAAATACGCAAATTTCCTTATACTAACTTAAGTGTTAAGTAATCGTTATAATTGGAACAAATGTGTTTTTTAATTATTATTTTTTCTGCATTTTGTAGAAGGTATTCTGAGCAAAAGTGACTAATAATAAGCAATACATACATTTTAAGGTAAATACGCTACGGATGTTCACTTTTCAAATGGATGTTCTAAAAAAAATATTTTTTTGGGTGTTTTTTCTTATCGCAGAACTCAAAACTTTTTTTGTAAATACGGATTTTTACTTTTTTAATATCAAAAATGAATTCTGCATATCTCTTTTATACGGAAATGATACCACACAACCCCTAGCAGCCTTAAACAGAGAGTAATAACATATTTCACGGGACCCCTGATTTTGACTTGGAGGTCCAAACATTTTATGGACCTCCAATACTAAAAAATATTCATCGTAGGGCACTCTATCCATGGTCAAAAATTCACAACTTTTTCTCAATGCGCACAATTTTTTTCACTTATGTACTGAGAAAAAACCCTACTATAAATACATATTATATAATATATATTACACTTTTATATGTTAAGCATAAGTTCATAATTATATCAACGTATAAGAGAGTATCATTGGTTTGGAATATGTTTTATTAAACGTTTGAGCAGCTCGAAAACCGCAACCAAATTATACAAGCGGTTTTAAGATAAATGGAAACATATTTTTATATGCAGATACCATCGCTCACACTGTTAACTGCCCATCGGTGGACCTTATGCCTATTGTAATAAGGTCCACTGATGTACAGTTAAGAGTGTTGCTGTTTGTACACAAAATTTAAACAGTTTACATGATAATTCCGTCGGGGAAAAAAGGGAAAGTGGAAAACCGTTTTGCCACTTTTTTCCGGAAATGAGACAAATTAAAAGAATAAACAAAAAATATTAAAATCCAACTTGTGACTGTGATACTATTTGAATCTAACTAAACATCCTTCCATCAAACCCAAGAAGCTGTAAGTTCTGACAATCAATTTACGCAGCGTTGGAAGAATAGCTTCCAAGATGGCGGCCGGACACGGACATCAGGTCCCGTAGCCAAGATGACAATCGTTTGCAGAAAACGAAACGAATCGCTACATGCTCTCGCTCACTCTTCCTTATTAGTGCGATAGAGAGACGGGTAGCGTTTCGATTCGTTTTCTGCAAACGATTGTCATCTTGGCTAAGCCCCCTGATTCCCTTTGAACCTTCAAACGTTACACCTATAGCTTTTGAAGTCTGATAGCTAACGATTAATTTAAATGGAAAATTATGAAATTAGATTTCGTTACATTTGAATTTTTAATAGATAAGCTGGCACGTTGGCGATGGGCGTTGTGGTAAAGGTATTATTTAACAGCCCCTGTAGCCTAATCGATAGTAGACTAGGAGATAGGAGATAGGAGAGCTAGCCACTTGATATGACACAATAATGAGAGCGACGTATCTCTAATTTACTGGATTGTATTTAATTAATACGTCCAGATAAATTATAAACCGCACTTTTATTAAAAAACTATATTAGTTTTGACAGTTGACAAATGACACAGATAATACGGAATGGCGGGAGACTGCTGTGTTGCCCGCCAGTTTTTTTTTTTTTTGGTGGAACGTATACTTAAGATAGGGCAGATACCCCGGTTTTGCCACTCAAAAGCCGTCAATAAGGAATTATGACACTCTTTATGTACTGAGTCATTGAATAGTATTTTATGTGTTTAGGCCACGAAGCTTGCTGAGTGGCCTAAGTAAGGTACGAGATTGATAAGCTTGATTATGTCACTATTGTATACAATACTTTTTCTACTAGTGCTCAATATAGGCAAGCCGGTAAGAATAGAGTTCAAGGAAAGACCTGCTGCCTCTATACAATTGAGTAAGTTCTATCTCCCGGTGGATTGTGCCGGCGGTCGGGGAGGAGGACACGGGCGGTCGGGAAGAAGGACAACAGTGTTACAATATTGTATGAAAATCCTTTGTGCCATCGTTGGCGATGCTACAATATGCGACCATAAAAGCTCTATCGAAAAGTATGCGCTAGTAGTTCGGTCTACACAATCTCAATTCAAGCATTACAGTCGCCGAGTAGAAAAAAAATTACTATATTTATATGAATCTCCGCTGTTAAGATTTTGACATTTTTTTTTCTTTAGTCAAATGTCAGAAAGGGGTCTAAAAGCCAGCCACGACCGGGGCATCTGCCCTATGTACGAAATAGACAAATACATATACATACACATAACAAAGATAACCCTGCCACTTTATTACTCGTATAAAAAAACTGACACGTGACAAAAATTCTCACGAAATACCGCCAAGATTACACCCAATTTATGAGTATTTTAGCTTTTGCCCGCGGCTTTGCTCGCGTTAAATTCGGGGTAACACGGTTCCCCTTTCCTGATTGCCCCGCGGAATGCTCCATACAAACTTAACCCCCCATTTTAGGGAAGTGGGGGGTTAGAAAAAGACAAAAAGTAGCCTATGTCACTCCATCCCTTCAACTATCTCCACTTAAAAAATCACGTCAATTCGTCGCCCCGTTATGCCGTGAAAGACGGACAAACAAACAAATACACACATACACTTTCCCATTTATAATATTAGTATGGATGCCACGAACCATATAACAAGATACAGGGGAATTAAATTGAGTTTTGCAGTCAGAAAAGTCATTTTTCACACCACCTAATCGTATACGGGCTTTTTCTTCCCTGCTAGGAGGGAGTTTTCTGTTCTAGGACATTAGCTTTTTTTTCAGCTAGTCCGTCATTAAAAACATATTTCTTATTGAATTAATCGATGAATTATAATCAGGAAGCACATTAGAAGCACATATAAAGTTAAAATAAATATGATTGAGCAATAACAAAAATATTTTCTCTAAGGTGGTGTGAAAAGCAGTATGTGTCACATAGGAGCAAAACTATTTTCACCTTGGGCGTTAACACTTGAATCCCTCACTACGCTTAGGAGTCTACTTAAGAATCCCTCGCTACGCTCGGGATTCTATTATAGACTCCATCGCTTCGTTTGGGATTCAATACACGCCCTCGCCGTAAATATTTCATTTTGGTCCCTTGTTACACAATCTACTATTCTTTGTGCAAAGCCTGGCAGCATTTTATTATTAAACATAAAGCATAAGGAAATAATGACAATAATACAGGGTGTAACAAAAATACATGTGATCCGTTTAAGGGCATAATTTGTACTATAGCGAGTAAGAAAAAGAAGAAAAAATTTTTGGACATGAATTTTTTTTTTGTATGGGACACGTGATTCCAGCCGGCGAACTCTCCATACAAAATATTTCTTTTGTCGCGCGAAATATTTTTTTCTTACTAATGGCCTGTTTCACAATCTCCAGTTAAAGCATATCTCTCAGATAAATGTTTGCTGTCCTTTTCTTTTATATGACTGGAGAAAACGATAGCAATAATTTTAACTGGCAGATAAGTTTATCTGGAGATTGTGAAACAAGCCCTTAGAATAATTAGAATACAACACCAATTATTATTATGCCCTTAAAAGTATCACTAGCAGGTACTATTCATAATTATTGTTAGGTCCAGAAGAAAACATCAAGGCACTGCCCGTTGTCAGTATAGTCATATCCGTGGTATAATTCAACAATTATAATAATAAACCTGTAAAAAATAAACTTCAAACAATTCATGCCACTATTTTCCGTTTCCAAGTACCTATTTACATGAACGAGAGCAAGGCGGTAGGATTATTTTATACACTAGGTATTAACACTGTCGCAACCGGGCAAAATTTTGAACAATACCCCAGAAACCGACAGAACCCGCCAGGCGGGCTACGACGTGTAACGCAATGCCGCACGCCGCGTGCCCGGCATCTGAGCAAACATTACGAGTGCCTACCAGGCGTGTTCTCGGTAGTCAAAGTGTTAACACATTCAGGGCCGAGAACCCGACTTTCTGGTTCACTGTACGTAGCCACTACGCGCTACATACAACGAATACGTGGCTACGGGCTACAAGCGTAGCACGTAGCGTAAGTGTGGAAATCCAATATGGGCGAATCTTCGAACTGTAGGTACATTATAAGCATTGGACATGCTTTGTGGACGTCACAGAGTGGTTACCTTATTTGTGGTGGACATGGACGATGGACTGAAAGGTAGCATGGGCTGGGTGGTTAGATTAAAATAGAGCTACCCCATTATCACGCAAAATAGGCACACTGGATGTCGACTTGCGGAAAAACACCTAGGATATTAAATAACTAAGCAACGGATTTAAGAATATTTAGATAACTTTTGCTTAAGAATTACGGTGATAATTGGATGCTGAAAAGCAATAATGTGTTTACCCATATTACCGTTATTTTGAAATAATGGCGCCTAAAAGTTTTTTTAAGGTTTGGACTTTTTTGTTCTAAAAGCTAAAAATAAAACAGACTAACTTTTATTAATCACCTGAAACCTGTTTAAAAGTACTTATTTAATGGTATAATTTTCAGAAATACATCAGTTAACGGCAAATTGGCATTTTAAGTTGATTGCACTGCGGTAATTTTTGCAAAACATAGATCAATGAACAGGCTATAAAATGGCATTAAAATCTATTTTTTTGTGTTTTTGTGGGTTGACACATTATTGCTTATTAGTATCTAATTTTAACCATACTTAATAATTCGGCCCGAAATGTTAAAAACGATCGTTAAGATTGACAGTTTGATTGATAGTTTACTTCAATCATGTTTGTTTGACATTGCTGATCAGTAAATTAAAAAAAAAACTTCTTAATTAATGATTACACTAATAAACTCTTGTTTAATTTATTGCTCGTATTAGCTATACACTGTGTTTTGGAGTATTACAGGAGTAGAAAAATTAAAACGGCTTTCGATCTAATAATACGTGTAATGTCTAACTTGACACATACAGAAGAAAAAATACAAAAGCGCCTGACAGATTCGCGTAGCAATCTTCCATAGGCGATAGAGTGGTTCGGTGAAATTTAAACATGCCGGCGCGGTTGAAAGGAAGCCTTTCAAGAAGAATCAGTGGCCACAGGAAGCGGACAAATCTTGCTAAAAGCTTGTCGAACGACTCCTCCAGCCGTCTTCACATCAGCCACTCGGGATATTCCATCCTGTCCAGAGTGAATGGCTACTATGCGTCCGAGTTTCCATTTCAACGGAGGAAGATTGTCCTCCTTCAGAACAACGAGGGCATTATTTTTGAGAGAATCGTGGTTGAGTCTCCACTTGATTCGGTGTTGCAGTTCTGGGACGTATTCTTTAGTCCACCGAGTCCAGAAATGCTGGCGAAGCTGTTCGATTCGGTGAAATCGGGATAGATGCTGATACGTGTGGTCTTGCAGATCCTGCACCGGTAGTGAGGTAAGCGAGCGTCCAACAAGAAAATGTCCAGGGGTAAGCGCTGAGAAATCGTCCGGGTGCGATGACAGAGGTGTGAGCGGTCGAGAATTCAAAAGTGCTTCAATATTTATGAGGGTAGAATTAAGCTGTTCATAAGTTAGATTACAATTTCCCAACACTCGTTGCAAATGAAATTTGACAGACTTAACACCAGCCTCCCAAAGACCCCCGAAGTGAGGTGCATAAGCAGGCAGAAAATGAAACCGAGTCCGTTCACTAGCCAATGCCAAAAGCCTAAAAGAAAACTGCAACTCTTTGGCTGAGAAGAGTTGCAGTTTTCTTTTAGAAACTTCGTGATTTCATTACAAGCTCCAACAAACGCAGTACCGTTATCGGAATAAACATTGTCTGGCTGTCCCCTTCGAGATATGAAGCGAGACAGTGCTAATAAGTAAGTTTTACTAGTTAAATCTCCCACCAGTTCTAAATGTATCGCCTTGGTTGTGAAGCATATAAAAATGGCAACATAAACTTTAACTAGTACACAGCCTCAACCTTGACGGCTGGCTGCCATGAGTGGACCTGCGTAGTCCACGCCCACATTCCTAAATGGATAGCCTCCAGGTGACAACCGAGAATTTGGCAAATTGCCCATCAATGGAGCAATTACTTGTCCTTTCATGATTTTACAACGCACACATTGATGGTAGCAAGCTTTTGCCAAATTACGACCTCCAATAGGCCAGTAGGTTTCCTTAATTGTTGCTAACAACAGCTGGGGCGGTGCATGGAGAAGCCTTTTATGTTCCTGATTGAATAATATCTTTGTGAAACGATGAGTGGACTGTAAAATAATGGGATGTTTCTTCTCGTACGGAAATTTTGAATTTGCAAGACGGCCTCCCACACGCATTATATTGTCGCTATCTAGGAATGGGTTGAATTTTAAGAGCTTACTCTTTTTTGGTAAACTTTGTTTGTTTAATAACAGATTATATTCTGGAAATGATTCGCTCTGACTGATTTTGGTAACAACCTTTAATGATTTTTTTAATTCGTCATGATTTAAAAACGTAGACAACGTGAGCGTTTCTTTTTTGTGACATATTGTGATGAAACGCAGAGCATACGCAATAGCGCGAATGAGCCTCGAGAGATTAGAGAAACGATCGAAATCGATCAATGGCTCATAATTTTCATTCACGTGTAATGAAACCTCAACGCGGGTTTCAGGCAGCTCATCACATTGTTTCGTGTTTGGATTCGAGGGCCACTGAGAGTGGTCTTGTTGTAGGAAACTAGGACCGGACCACCACAGGTCTAACGAATCGATAACACTTGCATGCAATCCGCGGGAAATTAAATCCGCTGGGTTTTGATCAGTTGGAACGTGCCTCCAAGTACAACTGCCGGTTATTTCTAAGATGTCAGACACTCGATTTCTCACGAAAGGCTGCAACCTATTGGGCATCATCTTAAGCCATCCCAGTACTATGGTTGAGTCTACCCAAAATGTCGTACTTCTGACCTGAGCTCGAAGCGAGGTCATGACCTTTTCGTAAAGATGAGCGCTAACAAGAGCACCGCACAACTCAAGCCTAGGTATAGTCGTAGGTTTAATCGGACTGACGCGACTTTTTGCAATTAACAACCTAACTAAAACCTGACCTTCCCTGTCTACACTACGAACGTATACACAAGCGCCGTATGCGCGTTCAGATGCATCCGAAAAAATGTGTAAGTCGAGGGCTACGTGCGAGTTGCAAATAACATGACGAGGGACTCTAACGTTATTAAGTGCCAGCAATCCGTCTAAGAGCTCTATCCATTGTTTGGAGATTTCTGGTGACAGTTCTTCTTCCCATGAAATCTTCTGAAGCCACAACCGCTGCAGTAGCATTTTCATGGTGATTACAAACGGAGACAGAAGTCCTAACGGGTCGAAGATCTGAGCAATTACAGAAAGCATATCACGTTTGGTGTTTCCTTTGGAAACTAGGTTCCCTATTGGAAAGTATAGTTCGTCAGACTCGGGATGCCAACCTAAGCCTAACGTTTTGCTGGGCTCATTAGATCCAATGTTCAAATTTACAGAGGATTGAGAGGGTTCACATAGAAGACGAGGCTCGTTTGACTTCCACTTACGCAGGTTCATTCCTGCTGAAGAAAGTGCTTGAGTTACTTTATGGCGAATCTCTTCCACCACGGGGAGCTCATCTCCTCCTGTCAACAGATCGTCTACATAAAAGTCATGAACGATGACTTCTTTAATCCTCTCATCGTCACAATCCAAACCTATTTGCTGAAGACACCTGGTCGCTAGGAATGGAGCACTGGCTGTTCCATAGGAAACAGTATTGAGCTCGTGCACCAATAGTGGGCTTGACTCCGAGCGACGCCAAAGGATTTTTTGAAGGTGGCGGTCGTCAGGATGCACCCATATCTGACGGTACATCTTCTCCACATCCGAAGAAATAATGTACCTGTGCTGCCTGAACCTCATAAGGATGGACAGAAGGTCGTCTTGGACTGTAGCTCCGACCATCTGAATATCATTCAGACTGACACCTGAGCTAGACGGGCTAGAAGCATTAAATACGACACGAAGCTTTGTCGTGGAGGAACTGGAACGTAAAATTCCGTGGTGGGGGATTACGTAACCCTTTCCCTCTTTAGAGACCTGCCTACCCTCCGACATGTGACCTAAACTTTCATACTCTGCCATAAAATCAGTATACAAGCCTTTAAATGAAGGTTTGGTTTTAATTCTACGTTCCAATGACAGCATACAATGCTTCGCGCGTTGAAATGAATCCCCTAGAACACTTTCGTTTTGTTTTAAAGGAAGCCTGATACAGAATCGCCCATCGGCTAACCGCGTAGTATTTTCAACGAAATGTTTCTCGCACACTTTTTCCTCAGGTGAATAATGAGACGACTTATGGTCAACTTCTTCGAGCTGCCAAAACCGCGTTAATTGGGTTTGAATGTCGTTGTTACATTTTAAATCATTATTGCCTGTGTACGAGAGACCGGAAGCAAAAAAGCAATGCATGCTAGAAGGTAGATGGTCGGTAATTGCTCGACCTGCAACCAAAAAGCCGAAGCGAGTTTCACAGAGTATCGGTAGTCCGGTACCTAATCTGATGAGCTGAGGCTGTGTCCCTAACGAGTCCCATAAGACTTCAGATCCTAATATAATATCCACAGCATCAGGTTTATAAAAGTTAGGATCGGCCAGACAAATGTCGCTTGGGATATTTAAATCCGTCAAATCAATTTGACGACACGGGACGTCATCAGTGAGGGATGGCAGAACGAAACAGTTTACAGTAACTGAGTAAGTGTCATCTAAAGATTTAATAGGAAGCAGACACATTTTTCCTATCTGAGTAGTCATTTTATTTATGCCAAGAACAGATGTGTTGATTTGACTCGTAGGTACATTTATTTTCTCACAGAAACTCTGAGATATTAGGCATGCAAAACTACCATTGTCTAACATGGCGCGAGCGACATGCTCTTTATTATTACTATCATAAACCTTTATTAATGCAGTCGCAACCATACCATGCTTTCCTTGTCGCGAGTCTGAAACCATTTGAGCTGATAATGTCTGCACGGGAGCGGGCGAGAAATCGTACGAACCAGTGCCCAAGCCAGAATGAGATGCTACGGGCACCGCAGGTGATAATTGATTACCAGAAAAAGTCGATTTATTGTTTTTAGTTGCATTTTCCTCAACGCCGCGACCGGACGCGCCGTCACTGCTCGATGCACTTTTACAATCAGTCACATGAACTAAAGTGTTATGTTTTCGCTTACATAACTTGCATCCCGGCTTCTTGCAATGATTAGCATAGTGGTTACTATGTAAACAGTTGTAGCAAACCTTTAAACTAGGTAATAATTCTAATCGCGCAGCGTTACTTAGGGCGAGAAATTGTAAACAACTAGAAAGATTATGTTCACCGCTGCATTTAGGACACTTAGCGACAGTGTTGTGCTTATTATCTTGTACGGACATGGCTTTCAGTTTCGGAGTGTTTTTGTGAGAAGTGTTAGTTCGACCGGCAGTGTTATTTGTGGACAGTTCCAACGTTTCTAATAAATCAGAACGATTTCGCATGAATGTTAAAAACGCTTCGAGAGTAATTGGCTTATCTTTATCTAAGCGACCTTTGTACTCTTCCCATTCCCGATACGACTTAGCGTCTAACTTATGTGACACAATGTAAATAAGTAACGTATCCCATAGTTTTACGGGTTCGCCGAGTGTTTCTAAGGCAAGCAAGTTCTTGTTTAATTGGTCGATCATACGTTTTAAGGCAAATGAAGACTCCTTGGTAACTGTTTCGATGTTAAAGATTGCTGAAACATGATTTTGTAGCAATAAACGTTTATTATCGAAACGATCACACAGGAGTTTCCATGCAGTTTGATAATTTTTTGAACAGAATTCGACCGATTTAACAACTACTGCTGCTGAACCCTCCAATGACGATCTCAAATAGTGAAACTTATTAATTTCGTCAATTTCATAATTTGAATGAATTAGGCTTAGGAATGTGTCGTGAAACTCGAGCCAATTCTCATATGAACCTGAGAATTTTGGCAACTGTATGACGGGAAGTTTAACCAGTTTATGATTGCTAGCACTGGAAATACTAGCACGTTCGCTACCCAGGTCTTCTTGCTTTTTATGGAATGAATTTAAAATATCTTGTGCTTTAGCAAGTGCACTGAAGTACTGGGTTTCAAACTCAGTTCGCTCAGATAACTGGAGATCAATGCTTGTCGATAAACATTCTAACTCTAACTGCACTTCATCGTACTCACTAAATACCTTTTCCATCCTACTTATTCGCAACTGCAACTCATTGGCGGCAACAGAGGTAAGTTAAGTACTTACTAAAGAATTCACGTAGTTCGAAAAGTTAGTTAGTCTGCCTTTATAACTGCCACGTCTTTTGATTAAATCCTTTTCTTCGGTCATTTTGAGAGGCGTGTGTAAACAACTGAAATGTTATACAATGCAAGATTAACTTAAATGTATAGGTTGTTAACTACCTAAGTTTATTTATGGCTAATCAATAGCTAATTAAGTGTAAATTTATTTAATTTAATTAATTTAAAGTTTAAACACTGATAATTGCAAATGAATGTTATGTTTTGCAACGTATAAATGATTAAATTAGCTGTGAAAGCTAAATCTATTGTTTCAATTAACACCTGTGTTTTAACGTCGAGATAAATAATGATTGACTAAATTCACAGTTCGTACATTAAATAAGAAGTTAATTAAATGCCTAGGCAAATATCAGTAAGGAACTAATACGAAATTAACTAAGTACGAAATAAAATGAAAGTGAACTAGTAATCCGACGAGACAAAGGTTAACCTAACGGTTAGGTACGTGGCTAAGTTAATCAATTGAAATGGTACTAACCGTTTTAAATCGTATCCTTACACTTAATTACTACCTGTATGACGAGTGATGGGTGAAAATTAAGAATACTGAAAGCTTAACACTGTCTTCAAGTCCAGCAATCCCACATGAACACGATCTCAGTAACCTCTTTTCCACGTAAGCGTGATCCTTTGTTCTAGTTGGACGAATTTCTTAATTTCTTCACTCGTCAGCTCCTTTTATTAATTATTTAAGGATTATGAGCTGTAAATCTTCAGTCCGGTTCGCTCCAGGACCATGTTTTGGAGTATTACAGGAGTAGAAAAATTAAAACGGCTTTCGATCTAATATCTAACTTGACACATTATAGTAATGTCTAACTTGACACATACAGAAGAAAAAATACAAAAGCGCCTGACAGATTCGCGTAGCAATCTGCCATAGGCGATAGAGTGGTTCGGTGAAATTTAAACACTATGCGTTTCCTAAATCGTACAATCATTGCAAAATCTGACGCTTAGTGACTTTTTACAGACGACGTTATGGACTAAGAGCTGCCACGTCAGATATGACACAATAATGAGAGCAATGAAACCTGTCTAGTTAGATTGCTTCACAATCCTTATTCCTCTATTATCCGTCTATTATTATTAGGTTAAAAACGCTTGAATTTGTATTACATTATTACCGTTTAGAAATTTTAAAATTGTGTATCCATTATTCATTTACCATCCATTAAAAAAAATACACAACTGTCTCAATTTCCTTCATGGCATCGCAGTACCTAAATAAATGATATCTATTTAACAAAGATACACAAATTGAAACAAAACAGAGCCGAATTGAATCCATTTATCAGGCAAACTGGGACAAAATAGAAAAACTTGTTTACGAATCGGAAATAACCCTGAATCATTTATGTTTGAGGACATCATAGTATTCCATAGGTATTCCGCGTCTGAGACAGTAATCGAAACTGGTTGCGAATAGTTGGGTCTCATAAATAAAACAATAATGGTTATGTAAAATAGCAGCAGAGGACATGACAAAAATCATATTATATCGATTCCTAGATAAACACGGTCGTCTTTCCTCAAGATATGGCCCGATTTTGAAGGCGTTTTGTATCCACAATTGTTAGGCACTAAACTGAAGATTTTTTTTATACCACAATGGTGGCAAACAAGCATACAGCCCGCCTGATGGTAAGCAACCATAGCCTATGGACGCCTGCAACTCTAGAGGTATCATGCGCGTTTTCGACCTTTTACGAAAAGAAGGTTTCACTGTGTTGACGGATAAAGGACCAAGAGGGTCCCTCATCGTCAACACACTGGGTCCTCTTTGAGCTCTTTGGCAACCTTACTCAGCAGCAGGAACACAACACTATGTACTCATAGGATCTAGTGCTATATTTGGCTGTGGTTTTCTGTAAGGTGGAGGTACTTCCCCAGTCGGACTCTGCTCCAAATTTGAGCGACATTTTTTATTTTTTTATTATTTATTTAATTATTAAATATGGTACAAACATAACATGAATCATCGCTCCACAAAACTATATTTTATAGTTTGACTGTGGAGTCAATACAGTCTCATTCATTATACATAACTTAATACAGTCTCATTCATTATACATATCTTAATACTACATTTCTTAATGCTACATTTTACATGTCTACTTATCTATTTATTGTACACATACCTCTCTTTTGGACGTAGTTTAAGGACATGCGCGCCCAAGTAACACAGGAAGCATTATAACATATGAATAGTTAACTTATTTCGAACTTAAGGACCGTATAAACTCTTATATACGTTCACCGAGCAACTTGTCGCATTATATGATGCTTTGAGCTGTATAACGGTTGTATAATGGCATATCTAAATGCTTTTGTAAAGCCTTTAGCTTTAGTGCAGCAAACCACAACGCAACTGTACAGCTTTCGACTGTTTAAAAGCACTTAAGTGCTTTAGGTTCTACAATAGCATTATATAATGCTTTAAGCTGTATAACGGTTGTATAATGGCATGTATAAATGCTTTTTTAAAGCCTTTAGTTTTAGTGCAGCGAACCAAAATGCAACTGTACAGCTGAATGCTGTACAGTTGCGTTGCGTTTGGTTTGCTACACTAATGCTTCGGTGTGGTTTAGTGCCTTAGGTTCTACAATAGCATAAATAAATGCTTAATGCTGGTTATGAGCATGAATATTAGCCATTATAATGCCACGTAAATCCGGTATACAGCTTTCAGCTGTTTTTAGTGCTTTAGGTTCTACAATAGCATTTTATGATGCTTTACGCTGTATAACGGTTGTATAATGGCATATGTAAATGATTTTGTTTAGCCATTAGTTTTAGTGCAGCGAACAACATGCAACTGTACAGCTGAATGCTGTACAGTTGCGTTTTGGTTTGCTACACTAATGCTTCGGTTTGGTTTAGTGCCTTAGGTTCTATAATAGCATAAATAAATGCTTAATGCTGTTTAAGAGCATGAATATTAGCCATTATAATGCCACGTAAATTCGCTATACAGCTTTCAGCTATTTTTAATGCCTTAGGGTGTACAATAGCATTTATAAGTAGGTAATACGTTCCTAATGCAGTATAATAGCAATAATATAAACCATTATAAAGCCAAGTAATTCACTATAAGGGGCTGTTCATAAATTACGTCATTTCAAATGGGGGGGGGTCTGGACATCGGATGATGGTAGCATGACGTAGGAGGGGGGGGGGGGGCGGTCATTCCGAAGATCACATCATCAATGTGTAAAAAAGGAATGAAAGTTGTGTTTCTATAAACTTTTAATGCTATAAAATATTATCTACTAAATAGCTTTTTATTTTACAATTAAGCTTAAAACGCATTTTTTTTAATGACGTCACTTTATTTGGCAGCTTTACTATCAAAAATTGATGACGTAATTTATGAACAGCCCCTATACAGCTTTTAGCGGTTTTAGTGCCTTAGGTTCTACAATAGTATAAATAAATGCTTAATGTTGTTTAATAGCATAATTATTCACGTGTAATGCTGTAGGCATACATAAGGCATTTTTTAAGGGTCACTGAGCTGCTATTGGACTAAGAGCTAGCCACGTCAGATATGACACAATAATGAGAGCAACAAAACCCGTCTGGTTAGATTGCTATACTATTCTTATTGCTAGATCCTGGCATCTGGCAGCTTTTAATGGGTGGAGGCCACAGTGACAGACTAGCAAAATGTTTTAATTGGAAAATAGTAATACCAAACTAGGTAAAAATTGCCGAAGTTGTCTCAGTTATAAAGGACAGGGCCTATATTTTAAGGGGCTCCCTGGCGCCAACG
Source organism: Pammene aurita (assembly GCA_947086415.1). Taxonomy (NCBI): domain Eukaryota; kingdom Metazoa; phylum Arthropoda; class Insecta; order Lepidoptera; family Tortricidae; genus Pammene; species Pammene aurita. The sequence continues at coordinate 48,095,582 of OX352291.1, read as the reverse complement.
ACCTTAGATCTGATTCCCTTAGTTTTCTAATTATTTATATAGCTTATCATATTACCAGTAACGGCTTTAAACAATATAGTATCCTATATTTACTTCAATATTCATTGTCTTCGAGATATTTGACATCAAAGTCGAACCGGTTTAGGCTAAAAAAGTGGTTTTATGGTCATAAATTTTGTTTTAATTAGTTAAAAATTAAAATCTCTACAGTTTTTAGAGACATCAAAGAGGAACCCGAATATGTAGATTACGTATATGTAAGATTCTTTACACCATTCGAATATCGATAAAAGTGTTTTTTTAGACCATATTTTAAAAATATCATAAAAAAATAACGGCTCATTTATTTCAAGATCCGGCTCTACAGAATGGAGATAAAAGATTCAAAAACCGATAGTCGTTTGCCTTATAATTCTATCTATAGTGAACATGTTGGAATATCGACTCAAAACTGGTCAAAAATCGATAAAAAAAAACGTTAGACCAAAAAATATTGTGTATTCTTACCATACATCGGGGTTTTCGGTGCGGGAATGTTTGACATTAGCCAAAGAGTAGGCATTAACTTAAAAAACAGAATGTACTCTAGCACGTTTCTACCTAATGAATAATTGATCGAAAAAATCATAGGTATATACAATTTATATGAAATAGCTGACTATTATGTATATATATTGTAGGTACATATACCTATGATTTTTTCAAGTATTTTTTATTAATTCATGTAGTGACTGATCATTGTCAACCTCTTCAGTTAATCAAATAGTTCATAAATATCGGACGTCAAGATTAATATTTGACACTTACTATACCGTGTCTTTGTCTTAGGTAGATCTAGTTAATAAATTTCGGATATGCAATTGCATTTTTAAAATACTAAGTATATAATAGTCAATACAAACATGCCTCTAAGAAAAAAAGCTCGTATCATAGTTTGTAAGCTATTCACAGAGAGGTAGTTATTCATTAAGCATAATATGATATTTTATCAGACTAACTCTCAACCTATCTGTTTATCTCTACTCTTTCTCAAATCGTTCCCGCACCGAAAACTCCGATATATGATTATTACGGAAACAAAAACAGTAGGCGAAAACTATGAACTGTATTTTATTATACATCGTTTGGCACTACTTTCTCCCAACATAATTTTTTGTATAATTTCTCTTAATATTGTATAGTATTTGTATAGTTTCTCATAATATTGCATCAAACCCAGATCTCTAGGATTTATTTTCTTGAAATGGTTTGCATTCTTTGACCTCCACTACTTTAAAGCTGCCAGATGTCCAGATCTAGAAATAAGCATAATATACCAAACTGACTAGAGGGGTTTGGTTGCTCTCATTATTGTCATATCCGACGTGGACGTGGCTAGCTCTCCGTCTATATAGACCAACGCCATTTTGTAAATAATTAATAACCTAAAAATAAAATCATGCGGACCTATTTATACAAGGAAAATACCTATATAATAAAGAAATTACTCAATTTAAGACTGCTCAACCAACACTATTGTGTTAATAATGCAAAACTCGTTCTATACGAGGATTACACAATTGTTTTGTTTATTTGACGCATATCTTTTTATAATATTTTATAGCAAAACCACAATAAATCAAAGGCGCGTGAAAATTTTCAATGAAACTTATATACACATTTACAGTAAACTACATTGCGCAGTCATATTTGAAGGATATAATAACGTAAAAGTGTCAAAAACTTTTATAAATTTTGTTAGGATGCAAACAAATATGACGTGTCACTCATTCAGTTTTTTGTACCGTCTTCGTCCATTTTATATTGCGAGACAAAGTAGTTTAATCACAACGTTCATTGTATTATAACATTTGTTCCGTCGGTATTAGAGACGTTTTTGCATTGACGTAAGGTTTATTTTACTACACTCTTATGCTACTATAATGCGTTTGTATTGCGATTGGCAAGTTAATCGAGAGTACTTATGCTTCTTTACTGCGATTAGCAAGTTTTTTGGCCGTATTAAAGCTTCTGTAATGCAGTCGGCAACTTAATAGAGCGTACTAATGCTTCTTTGAGGCGATTGGCACTTTCCATGACAACGATAATGCTAATAGCGCAGACATAATGCGCCTGCAATGCTATTAAATGACCTGTATAGGATCTCAAGCTGGGTAATTTGTGCCCATTTAAGACCTATATCAGCACTATAAACGTTTATAAAGCTACTATAAAACGAACTCAAAATGCTAAAAGCATACAGATATGCTGTAAGACGGCCGTTATACTGCTTTGATGTGTTACTTGGGCGTGTCCGGACATAGTTTAAGGACATACCTAGATCCAAATATATCTGTCATTAGCTTATTAAATAGATGAGTTAATAACTATAATCTGTGACTTTAGTGAAAAGGTATAAGTCAAATTGGTTCTGTGAAAAAGAGCAGATGTCCTATAAAATGTTACGGCACTTCTACCCTTTTTAAGAAAGCCAATCTGACTTATACCTTTTCACTAATGGCACAGTATTGTATTTTTTAAATACAGCATTCGTCTCTGCTGGGACCATATTCTAACTTTAAAACACGTTATGACACGATCAAACTTCAATACATTAACACAATACAGCTATCGCCTAAATGTCTGAATCAGAAATGTCAGAATTTGCTTGAAAATTATTCCGATGCGAATACGAGTAGTTGTTTATTTGTTGTGTACTTCAACAGTTGTATTTGAGATAGATTGTGTTTTTAATGTACTTATTGTATTTTAAAATTAGAATACGGAACCTTGGCGTTTTCGTGCGTCCATCATGCTGTTGGCTAGGAGGATAGTAGTAATACTGCGATACCATGGGGCCCATAGGTGCCGCGAGATTTTTTGTGAAGAAAAGTGCCCCCCCTGAACGAAATCCTGGATCCGCGCCTGGCCTTCACGCTTCCGAATGTCTAGCGTGCCGTTGACCAGGTTCCCTGAACTACCTGACTACTAGAAGTATGATAGAGTACTCACGGGCAGTCTTCAGTCGGATAGGGTAGCCTAGTAAAGCGCCCCGGCGCAGCGCGGCGGTGCACTGGTAGACGCCGTCCACGCCTTCACGCTTGCGTATGTCTAGCGTGCCGTTGACCAGGTTCCCTGAACTACCTGACTACTAGAAGTATGATAGAGTACTCACGGGCAGTCTTCAGTCGGATAGGGTAGCCTAGTAAAACGCCCAGGCGCAGCGCGGCGGTGCACTGGTAGACGCCGTCCACGCCTTCACGCTTGCGTATGTCTAGCGTGCCGTTGACCAGGTTCCCTGAACTACCTGACTACTAGAAGTATGATAGAGTACTCACGGGCAGTCTTCAGTCGGATAGGGTAGCCTAGTAAAGCGCCCAGGCGCAGCGCGGCGGTGCACTGGTAGACGCCGTCCACGCCTTCACGCTTGCGTATGTCTAGCGTGCCGTTGACCAGGTTCCCTGAACTACCTGACTACTAGAAGTATGATAGAGTACTCACGGGCAGTCTTCAGTCGGATAGGGTAGCCTAGTAAAGCGCCCCGGCGCAGCGCGGCGGTGCACTGGTAGACGCCGTCCACGCCTTCACGCTTGCGTATGTCTAGCGTGCCGTTGGCCAGGATTCTGAATCAATAATAGCTATAGTAGTATATGAAGACGACAGGATAGGGAATATTTGAGAAATCCACTAATTGGAAGATTCAATAAAAAACCGGCCAAGTGCGAGTCGGACTCGCGCACCGAGGGTTCCGTACAAACCCGTAGGTATATAAGTAAAGAGTATTTGACATGAATTTCAATTTAATACCTCCACGCGTTTACGAGGAAAAAGGTAGTAAGTTTAAAATTAAAAAAAAAAAAATTAAAAATTATTAAAATTGTATGATTTTACTAAATATTTCTACTTTTTGTAATTTTTCCATTGTCTATGCTATATGACGTTGCTTCGTGGCAAATTTCAAGTTTCTGAGTTCACGGGAAGTACCCCGTAGGTTTTGCGAGTGCCGAAAAACTCTAAAATTGCAGCATAAACGACTGTATCTTTTGATTGCGTTGACTTTTAAGTTTGATTTTTTCACAGCTCCAAGGGACAATAGACTTGAGTATTTGATATAAATTTCAGCTTGATACCTCCACGCGTTCCTGAGAAAAATGGTCTTGACAGACAGACAGACAGACAGACAGACAGACAGACAGACAGACAGACAGACAGACAGACAGACAGACAGAGAGACAGACAGACAGACAGACAGACAGACAGACAGGCAGGCAGGCAGGCAGGCAGACAGACAGACAGACAGACAGACAGACAGACAGACAGACAGACAGACAGACAGACAGACAGACAGACAGACAGACAGACAGACAGACAGACAGACAGACAGACAGACAGACAGACAGACAGACAGACAGACAGACAGACAGACAGACAGACAGACAGACAGACAGACAGACAGACAGACAGACAGACAGACAGACAGACAGACAGACAGACAGACAGACAGACAGACAGACAGACAGACAGACAGACAGACAGACAGACAGACAGACAGACAGACAGACAGACAGACAGACAGACAGACAGACAGACAGACAGACAGACAGACAGACAGACAGACAGACAGACAGACAGACAGACAGACAGACAGACAGACAGACAGACAGACAGACAGACAGACAGACAGACAGACAGACAGACAGACAGACAGACAGACAGACAGACAGACAGACAGACAGACAGACGGACAGACAGACGGACAACAAAGTGATCCTATAAGGGTTCCGTTTTTTTCCTTTCGAGGTACGGAACCCTAAAAATAGGTATTGTAGGTAATAGGAAAAGTGGCGGGGACTTGGGACGTCCTCTCCGCGCAGAGGATTGCGGGAGCTTGCGTATAGGTACATACTATGTCTTACAGCGAATCTTGATCTTGAAAATGATATGTCAAAAAGTAAAGTTTTATCTTACTTGTGAGTGTCGTTGACTCCATCACGCCGCCAGGAGTAGGGGGCGGAGGGGTCCTCCCCGCGCAGGGGGGGCGGCCTGCGCAGCTGCGGCGCAGGCGCCGGCAGCGTGCACGGCACGAGCGTGCGCGGCGACCAATACCATGTTAGCGGGACATCTGCAACCAGAAGAATGGTTAATTTTCTGAACTTACTGTCAGAAAATTCCGCGGTGCTATGCCAAAGTGAAGAGTTGTTAAGTCAGCATGAGGCATAACCATAAGCTCTGCCTGTATGAGGATACTAGTAGATGATAAAGACGAAAGTGTAATAGATTGCTTCAATTAATGCTTTTGAAGAAAAATACATAGGCCTTGTCATAGCACGGCAGAAATAAGTTTATTTTCTATACGTATAATAGATTGAAATTGTTAATACAAACCTCTGTTCGATGGCTCGCCAGAATTCTGCCGAGGTCACAGAGAGACTTACCTGAATGATGAAGGATAGCTAACACGCTGGCCATGTGACACCAAAATCAGAGTGACTGAAGATAACTTAGGATAGGAATAGGAACAATACTGTAAGGTATAGTTAGAAGACAGCTTTCCTATATAATACCACCAAGATAACCTTTCAAACAACTCGTAAGGCAGTTCATACCAGCGTTTTGCACTAAAACATCTCAACTATAAAAATTAAACCGTGTTGGTACCAATGCTACAAATGCTATAATCTCGTTTATAAAACAAATGAACATTTCGTGTTGTATGGGTTAAGAATATAGGTTAATAATGTACTAGGATCTCTTCATATTTCTTTGTCACCAAAAGATTCACATGCCTAATGGCAATGGCAGAATGTAAGTGTATAAGTGTATATTTTATGTTATGTACATCTAAATAAATCATTCAACCCTAAGATATTATATAGAGAAACAAATTCAGAATAGTAATTCCATCTCAACCCGCATTCCCTTACAAGTTTTGTTTAATTTCGGTTCCGTCCATCCAAAGTGAAATATGGAGTCTAACATAACATCTGATGGATGAGCTGAATATTTTAGTTTACGCCAGTCATGATACTACGAATATTAAGATATTCAATGCAGAAGATGTATTAATGTCAGGGGAAACAACTCGGGTTAAAAGACTAGAAGTATTATGTCGGTTTTGTTTTTACTTTTTTAAATGCGCAGTAGTTTACGTATCTAATTAGGCTGTGCGTTGTGCGTCGCTATCGGTTTATATAAACATAGTTTAAAACTTTAAGTTTTCTTCATTAAAAAAACAATAATTACAAACACAAAATAATACAAATAAGTCAAATTAACACTAAACTTAAAACTTACAATACACTACAACAATTACAATACTTACATTAAAAAATAGCGTAATGTGACTATTTAATACTGGTGCGAAACAATAGCTTCTAATTAACTGAACCCGTACACTGTAAAGGTGGGGGCTATCCTGCTCACTCTTGAAACATCCATTATTAAGATAACTCATATACACAACATTATAAAGGACCCTTTCAAATTATTACTTAAGCCAAAAAGGATTATATTATTTATTCAGGTTCCCGATGTAACTCCGCGTCCTTTAGCAGTGGGATATAGATTCCAACATAACCTCTGATGGATGGAGCGAATATTGTAAGTTTACGCAAGTCATACGATATTTCGGGGTAAGATTTATCCGTGTCAAGGGAAAATACTGTAATTGAAACAAAGAAAACTATTTCAGCCGTTTTTCTGAGTAAATTTATTACATTTATGATAAAGTGTCTCTGAAAAACACATATTTTATGTTAACAATATGTTATCGTGCGTTTATTTCGCATTTTGTAGTTTACTCAAACATTTTTTTATGCATGGAAAAATACTGTACGCGTATAATTGTAAAAAAAAATATATTTTAACTTAAATAATGATAACTGTCATAATTATACAGGCAATATCAGTTGACATACCTGCCGGTCTGCTTATTAAATAATAAAGTACCTACTCGTATAAGTTAACATTAGAAATACATAATACAAAAATAGGGTCAAATAAGTAGGCAAGTAGAAAATGTATTCAAGAAGCATAAAAACTTTCATGTTTAAGGCTCCTTATTCCTAAAAGGTCGAAAAACTCTATTAATGGAAATAGCTGCATAAAATGCAATTTTTATGATAGTTTGAAGTATTAGTAATACAAAAAAATACTTTTGAACCGTATTTATTATTATGAAGTACCCAAAAATACGATTCTCACAGAAAGTGTCCTGTGAAGTGTGATTTATAGGTCATTTTTAAAAATTCATAGTAAATTAAAATGTACCAATATAGTAATGATTTTTTTTATCCTGATAGAAATATAGTTTAACTTTGCTATGGTAATATTTTCAGGGCAAAATATTAATAGGGTTTTCGTGGAAAAAATGAAATGTAACCGTGTTTTCATCAAAAAACTGGCATATAATCAGAAGGTATTTTGTCTATGACATGACATACTCAATAGATTTTAATTCAAATTGAATAAGAATTGTTACTCGTTTTTGCGTAATTTTGAAATGAACGGTACATCTAACTGGAAAATTCGGAAAGGCCTTCCAAGACAACCAATATTTTTCATATTTTACTCGTTAAAATGTAATATTTGCTCCAATGGCCGTCTAGATAAAAAAATGAACTATTATATGCATCAATAGTTGATTTCAAAAAACCTAGTAATTTCGCCATAGCCTTCGAAGAAAATGAAGCATTTCGTAAAATTCGTCCGTTTTGGGAATAAGGCCTCTTAAGCATATAATGAATTGTAGGTAAATATTTCCAAGCACTATTTTAACTTACTCTAAACTTACTTTCTTTTACTTCTATTCTTTCTCCAAAAAATTACTTCTTTCATCTTTACTACGTTTGGTCTATTATATAAACTGTGGTTTGGTGGTCAAATAGGACTTAGGCAACATATACACCAAAACACCTATATTAAAAAAATGTTTTTTTTTGTATTGCTTTAATAGACACATTGTGTTAATTTAATAATAAAGGAGTCAACGAACAAATGAATTTATAAAAGATATAACTTAAAAACAAAATTACAAAATTTTCTTAAAGAGTTAATCCCAAATTTAGATGAATAATATAAAAGAACGCTCGTTTAGTTGAAGTACCGCGGTGGCAGCCAGTAGAGGTGTGCTTTTGTCGGCCTTAATATATATTAATAATCCATACTAATATTATAAATGGGAAAGTGTATGTGTGTCTTTGTTTGTTTGTCCGTCTTTCACGGAAAAACGGGGCGACGAATTGACGTGATTTTTTAAGTGGAGATAGTTGAAGGGATGGAGAATGACATAGGCTACTTTTTGTCTCTTTCTAACCCCCCACTTACCTAAAATGGGGGGTGGAAGTTTGTATGGAGCATTCCGGGGGGCAATCAGGAAAGGGGAACCGTGTTACCCCGAATTTAACGCGAGCGATGCCGCGGGCAAAAGCTAGTATAAAATATTGCCAAGGGTATACATATGTATATAATTTTTTGCAATATTCTAAAAATACGTATAATCAGGTAAGAACTGAAGAACAAATCAAATTATTTTTAATAAATATTTTGATTTGTTATTTTTAAGTAGACACACTACTATATAAATCATAAACGCAAAAGACGCTGGTCCGATCCCAGCCCTGGGCACCGGAGGCCTAGGTCACTTTTTCCTTTGTATATGACATCTATATAAGTTTATGAATTAGGTAAGAAGGTACTTAATTTATTGATGACAGGTAGGCACGTAACACAATTGTATTTATTAAACTAACTAACTATTAACGATCCAAAGAGTATCTTAGCCTCCGAAATGAGAGCATCCGATCCTGCGCAACTCCTTGCCAGATCGCTTCTTGATTAAGTAAACATTTGTTTTATTATTTTAATCAAGTGTTAGAAAACAATCGCAATCTACATAGATAATGACCCTGTCCTATACATACGTCGTTTTCTGAAGGAAGTTGAATGTATTTTCATGAATCCATTACTTCAAATTTGAAGTTTGAGAAAAAAAAGATAAAACTTAGAGACCGACCTAACCAGAAGACATTGAAACTCTAGATGAACATTGTGTATTGCCGGCAACATTTACTACAATGGAGTTTAGCAATAACTACCCATGTACATATATTTTGACCAATATTTTTTTTTAACCAATAAACGATTGTCGATGTTCCATTTATCGATCACGTCGCAGCACTAGTGGTAATTATAACGATCAGCCGGGATTAAAGGATAGCCTGTAATTAGACCGCGCTTTAAATATGGATTATCGCTGTTCCTACCTTTTAGCATAATTATTCTGCTATATTTTTACTAGGCTCAATGTTACTAAAAAACTTACTAAAAATATAAATTTGAAAGTTTGTATTTGTATTTGAGTGTTAGAGTATTTTTTATAATTACTGGAAAAATTGCTAATTATGACTAAATTGATTAAGACATAATTAACAATGTTTTTAGGGTTCCGTATCCAAAGGGTAAAACGGGACCCTATCACTAAGACTCCGCTGTCCCTCTGTCTCTCCGTCTATCACCAGGCAGTATCTCATGAACCGTGATAGTTATATATAGACAACAAATACTAAAAAACATAATAAAATAAATATTTAAGGGGCTCCCATACAACAGACATGATTTCTTGCCGTTTTTATAGATAATGGTACGGAACCCTTCATGCGCGAGTCCGACTCGCACTTGGCCGGTTTTTTATCTTCGAATTCATTCCCGCAAAGAGTTAAATGGGGTTGATTAAAAATTTAACGGAACTACTAATAAAGCACGCGTTTAAAAACTTCTACACAGTCAAAGCAGGCAATAATAGGCAATTAAAGCGAACCATTTTTTATGGAAAACATTAACATATTACTTAACGATCATATTGCGCTTACAATAGAGTCTAAATTGATTTTAGTATCTGTACATTTTACCCCAAAAGTAAAAGATAGAAGTATGCGTTGCTTAGCCATATTAGTAAGGGAGCCCATGACACTGAACCTAGCTCGATAAGTCTCCTAGATGAGATGAGATATATATAATTAGACGCGTCTTTAATGGGGGAACACGAAGTGCTGATCGTGCAATGCAAAAAAAGTGGTGGCGTATTTTAATTTTTTTTTTTTAATTATTAAAATCGGTTTCTAGTACTATAACTCTCCTAGATTTCCTTTGTTACTTGAAGCAGGGAAGGGGTAGGGCTACACGATAATGCGGTGCTGCAAGCCCCCGTGCGTGGCCTTGTCAGTGGCAGCAGCATCTAAAGATTGTAGATGTATGCAAAAACAAAGCGCCTTTAAAATATATAATCATTTTAATAACGTAACATCCTTTTGCAGTTCAGGCGCTAAGTTTAGGTTACATAACATCTTGTTTTTGTTATAAAACGATCAGGCGTTTTGTTTTTTCATACATCTACAATCTTTTGATGCTGCTACCACTAACAAGGCCACGCACCGGGGGTTGCAGCACCGCATTATCGTGTAGCCCTACCCCTCCCCTGCTTCGAGGAACAAAGGAAATCTAGGAGACTTATCGTACTAGAAACCGGATTTTTTAATTTTTTCAAAAAAAATATTAAATACATCACCACTTTTTTTGCATTGCAGCATCAGCGTTTCGTGTTCCCCCATTAAAGACGCGTCTAATTATATATATATCTCATCTAGGAGACTTATCGAACTAGGTTGTGTCATGGGCTCCCTTACTATATGGTTTTGTGAGTGCGAAACAGAGGGCCTGTCAAATATTAAACAAAACGCGGGGAGGTGAAAAATGTTCCCACTGGGAGCTACCGTGGAAAGCTATTGAAATACCCTACTTGTTTACGTACAGTTTAAGCTAGCAGTACGTTAAGTTAGGCTTAAAATCTTTAAGAGCTGGGCTCTTGTCGGAGTCCTTTGCTTTCTCCTTGACAGCATGATAGGTACTACATAACATTTACTTTTTCCTTCGGGTACTTACTTGATCAATGTATGTATGCTCTCCTAGGCTTCCCTGAGTTTCTTTTTGATTCAACTCTCCCTTCTATATTCCTAATAAAAATAAAAAACCGGCCAAGAGCGTGTCGGGCCACGCTCAGTGTAGGGTTCCGTAGTTTTCCGTCCATCACAGTAAGTGTCCCCACTTAAGAGTTAAAAAAATGGGCCCATGGTTGGGTTATTTGAAAGCACGTCATTTCATTGTGATTTTGTAGAAATTACAGGTACAATAAACACCTGCTTATACGGTTAAATTACAAACTTAGTTCAGAAATTATTTTGTAATTTTTTTTCAAAAACTATTCAACCTATCAAGTTCAAAATAATTTTCCTAGAAAGTTTTTATAAAGTTCTACTTTTGAGATTTTTTTCATATTTTTAAATCTTATGGTTCAAAAGTTAGAGGGGGGGGGACACATTTTTTTTACCTTCTGGAGCGATTATTTCCGAAAATATTAACATTATCAAAAAATGATTTTAGTAAACCCCTATTCATTTTTAAATACCTATCCAACAATATATCACACGTTAGGGTTGATATGAAAAAACAAATCACTCCCCACTTTACGTATAGGGGAGGTACCCTAATAAAACATTGTTTTCCACTTTTTATTTGACTACTTTGTCGGCGTGATTGATATACATATTAGTACCAAATTTCAGCTTTCTAGTGCTAACGGTTACTGAGATTATCCGCGGACGGACGGACGGACGGACGGGCAGACATGGCGAAACTATAAGGGTTCCTAGTTGACTACGGAACCCTAAAAACTATAGCAACAACAATAATATTTTACATTTTATTAAGTAGGTTAAGCTTTTTTCTTTATATTATTGAATTTTTTGATTAAATAGGCGTAAAGTTGCTTATTTTTGAGATAAATATTAAATTTTTCTAAACATGGTGTTAATTGTTTTTTTCGTATACAACATTACACTAAAATAACCCCTAGTACAAGCAGCAATAGGCGAGGTTTTCAAAATGAACGGAACACACCATTGTAAAAAAACTAAGCGTGTGCCATTGATGTATTATGTATTCTACTAGATGAGCTATCTAGAACAAATTTTGTGCCCCATGTTTGGCGGTTGACAGCTGTCACTGAATCAAAGAGTAGCTTTAACAGAACTGACGTAACACTGTTTTGACAAAATGCATTTTCTGCCTAAAGAAATTTTGTGAGGAAACGTAATTAACTAAATTATTGTTTTATGTATACCTAATGTTTATTTTGCTCCTTACCCTAGAGTTTTAGGAACGAATGGAGTAAAATACTATTTTCGCCGACAAGCACCTTCAATACGAACTTTGGGGTTAATGATCCTTGATATATACTTAAAATTACATTGATTTCATCGCACGAATGAAAAAATATTGTGTAAGTACGTATTACACGGGTGATATTTCGATATTTAAGTTTTAAATTCAAATCATAAAAACCGTTTCTATGTATTTTACTCGCATTAACAATTTTAGCAAAATCGCCCTTGTTGAACAATAAATATATGTTTAATGAACTAAACATTACCTATCGTTCTTATCTAAAACATGTTTATTACGTAAATAACAAACAATATCAAGTGTAACAATGTCAAGGTATATCAAGTGTAGGCACATATGCTGTGTTACTTCTGCGACATTAATCTGTGCGCCAAGGAATATGGCGTTGCACCGCCAACATTAATATTTTAAATTAATGTAACACCAAACTTTGCACTTACTTACCTATGGAATGTAATTCCGCGGCTTTTATTACTATTTTTAGAATTATTTTTACAGTTTATTATCACGCAAGAAGCCTTTACGTTTAGAATTTGATTTTTAAATTTTTTTGACACTAGCGTGTAATCATGTCTGTGGTCCAACAGCCACTGTCAGACTTGTAGTGATCTTCACTAAAACTCATGGTACAAATAATTTCTTAGGGATGTCTTCTCCTGTTACTCAATGGCGTGTGCAGGTAATTTTGGGCACTTTACTCGTTAAGCTGCATCGTGTCATTAATGTCATTCATTATACATATATGTATCGTCGTCAAGTAGGTACTTGACGACGCAAATAGCAAAAAGCTTTGTTTAATTTGGGCATATATAAATAAGTAAGTAAACTTACTTAAGTCTCTTTGATTTGGGGCAAGGTTTATTTGGGTAAGCTTCAAATATTTAAAATTAAAAAATTAATTGTGTACAATGGGGAAGCTAACTGTCAAAGTGACATCTCCAACACGAGTCCTTAGAAACGCTAAATTTGTATGGCTAAGTTGGCTAAAATGGCGCTAAGTTTTTATTTATTTTCGCAAAAATGACTCAATGTTTTGTCTCCAAAATCTCCGAAATTGAAATCCACTGGTTTCTGAAATACACTAAAATTTAAAGTCTGTAGATTAACGCCATAGAGAAGATTTTTGCCTAAGAAAAGCTTTTTGACTGCATTCTAGTTAAGGACCATTCAACTTCTGTCTCTTTCTCTCATTGTATGTGTCTCTTCCCCTTAATGTATGGAATCACTACAAAAAGTTTTCATCGGCCTTCCACATTACTTCAACTGTTTGTACTGGTTATTTAGACCGTGGTCCTCGTGGGAGGTCCACGCAAAGTATGGGCAGGTGAATAAATGAACCTCGTTTTTTACACAATTGTCTAAAAAGCCTAATTAAAAGTACCGGCATTTTGAGGGTCTCGAGGAAATTAATTACTTTTATTCTGATATAGTAGCCATACCGGATGCTTTTTAAATATTTGATTAGAACGTTTTTGGGTATCATTTTCATCATGTTTTATGTTAAAACTGGAAGCAGTATTTAAAAATTAAATTTGAAATACAGGCTGTAAAAAATACAGTTGATCCGTATTAGGGCATACCTATAATTGTTATCGTATCGCGACTAAGTAAAAGTAAGAGAAAAAACGTGGACGTGTTTTTTTTTTAATTGTACGGGACACGTGGTCCCAGCCGTACAAAACCAATTTTCTTTGACGTGAAAAACTTTTTATACGATACTAATGAGGGCTACCGTGTTTACTCACCAGTTGGCGCCACTGTTAAACGAGGTCCTGAAATACGGCTGTAATTTTTTGAAATACTTTTGTGAAAACTAACGTTTAAATAATATTTAATACAATTGACCGTATTGTAAAAATATCGATGACGCCGCAGTATTGCGCAGTTCCGGTTTAATCGGAAAACGGGATAATTTTCTAAGTTCCGCTTTTAAAACATTCACATTTAATGATTCGTACTCGTAACTCATATTTGCCATATTCAATATCATGCAATGGCAAAATATTCACAACATTGTTAAATCTATATACATATATAAACGTAAAAGTACTGACTGACTGACTGACGGACTGACTCACTTAAATCAACGCCCAGCCCGAACCGTTGGACCTAGAGAGCTGAATTTTTCACAATAGGTAGTTTTTATAACGTTAGTATCCACTAAGAAGGGGTTTTCACAATTCATCCCCTAAGGGGGTAAAAAGGGGGTTGAAAGTTTGTATAGATGTTTGTATAGATGGGGTTTAAAATTTTGAGTTAGAGATTTGAAACTTCGTACGTTTACTAATAATTAAAAAACAATAAATGTGATTTCAGCGTTTTTTTAAATTCAACCTCTAACAGGGTAAAAAAGGGGTTGAAAGTTTGTATAGCTATAAGTATAAATAGATTAAGAAGATGGTTCGGGGATTAACAAAAAATAGTTAAGAAGATAAAATTGGATATAAAACTCTGTATGAGGAACCGTATTATACGCGGACGACGTCGCGGGCGGAAAGCTAGTTAGAAATAAATCAGCGAATTCCACTTAATTAGTATGGAATTTGACATTTCGAAGACCTCCGTCTACACGAGCGCCTCTAGCGGAAATTTCATACGCGATAGTCCTCATTATACCTTTATAAGGACCACCAGCATTTTTGTGACATCTTGTATGTATATATTTATCAAATGTCATAGACCTCCACAAAGAAGGAATTATTAGAAACTAGCTTTTGCCCGCGGCTTCGCTCGCGTTAAATTCGAGGTAACACGGTTCCCCTTTCCTGATTGCCCCCCGGAATGCTCCATACAAACTTCCACCCCCCATTTTAGAGAAGTGGGAGGTTAGAAAGAGACAAAAAGTAGCCTATGTCACTCTCCATCCCTTCAACTATCTCCACTTAAAAAATCACGTCAATTCGTCGCCCCGTTTTGCCGTGAAAGACGGACAAACAAACAAATACACACATACACTTTCCCATTTATAATATTAGTATGGATTGTACCCCTGAAGGTGTGAATAAGGCGTCGAAATTCTTCGAACGGTCTCCGTAACCAAGTCCGTAGTGATCACGCCTACGAATCTGGAGGTAACGGGTTCCAATCTTCCAATCACGGTAAGGGTATTTTTTGTATTTTTAACCGACTTCAAGATTTCGAAGGAGGATGATCTCAATTCGTCGGGATCTTTGTTTTTTTTATGTATGTTCACCGATTCGAAGATGGCGGGACCGATTTGGAAAATTCTTCTTTTGTTTGAAAGTGGATACTTCACAGTTGGTCCCAATGTTGATGATGGGATCCTGGAGAAATCGAGGGACCTCTTCAACTATTTATAGGTCCATTTATAGTGATTTAAGTATTTTTAACAGTAGCTCGGGCATTTGCTTTTGGAGTTAAGTGAAGTCGGTTATTTTTTGTTTAAAATTATTATCACGTATATGGACGACTTATGGACGTATTCTTTGTATATCTATCTATGTATGTATTTATCTAAGTAAAAATTGTCGCCTAGAACCATAGAACAAGCTGGGGCCAGTTTAATTTTGTGTAATGTCCACCAAATATATTTATATCAACAACCGACAATGTGTAAGCATCACATATAATTCCCAAAAACATACAATTCATGGCCTATACAAACAGATGCCAAGATTGTTGGCTCTCCGCAGGGAAAATTTATTATCTAGAAGACACTTCGTTTTCCACATAGAATCTCATTTAGGATACGATCTTACAATGCAAACATGAAAACATTATGATATCTTTGTTCATAACGTTGAAAGCCGTTTTCCGAAATTAGAAATTTAAGCATTTATTCTACAAGTAGGTCAATAAAATATTACTGACACATAATCGAGGGACAAAAATTAAATTTAAGTTTATATTAAATAAGACCAAAACGCAGTTAAATAAATTATAAAACAATATCATATTAAAGTTCTGATCTTAGCTAAACAAATCAAATAAAAAGCTACTCTACTTGAGACCGCTAACTTAGTAAAGACTAACTTCCACGCTCTCCTAACTCACATAACTCTGTAATTGAAAAAGTTACCTTAAGTAGCATTGATAGAGTTCACATTTAAACAACGCAACAAGAGAAATGATGCGGCTAAGTTAACTAATCTAACCTAATAATTTATAGGTGAAAACATTGCGTGCGAGCGAATAAGGATGTCGGATGGGAGGGAGGGAGATGGGATGTGACATGCGCAGTAGGACTGGGAAGCAAAAACTTGGGCAAGGTCGTTTTGGAGAGAGTTTGGTTCCGCAATTAATGTAAATAGATGACGTAAACTACCGTAAAAATTGCCTGTAATACTCAACATTGCCTTGTAATACTTAACACATTAGAGGTCGAATATTAAAAAATTCTGACATTTGGGGAGGCTGAGTAAGCGTCGATAGCTCAGCATTGAGTAACAGGAGATGACATCCCTAAGAAAATATTTGTACCATGAGTTTTAGTGAAAATCACTACAAGTCTGACATTGTTTCTTGGACCACTGACATGATTACACGCAAGTGTCAAATATTTTTAAAAATCAAATACTAAACGTAAAGGCTTTTTGCATGATAAAAAACTGTAAAAATAATTCTAAAAATAGTAATAAAAGCCATTGAATTACATTTCATAGGTAAGTAAGGGCAAAGATTGGTGTTACACTAATTTGAAATATTAATGTTGGCGTTGCGTTGCGACGCCATATTCCTTGGCGCACAGATTAATGTCGCAGAAGTAACAACATATGTGCCTACATTTGATTTACCTACATTATTTGTTTAGTAGTACTCAGCATAAACATATTTACGTAAAAAACATATTTTAAATAAGTAGGTTAGGTTACATTAAACATATTTTATTTTACAACAAGGGCGAATTTGCTAAAATTGTTAATGCGAGTAAAATACATAGATTTTGATATGATTTGGATTTAAAACTTAAATATCTAAATATCATCCATGTTATACCTACTTACACAATGTTTTTTTTTATCCGTGCGAGGAAATCAATGTCATTTTAAGTAAATATCAAGGATCATTAACCCTCAAAGTTCATATTGAAAGGCGCTTGTCGGCAAAAATATTATTTTTCTCCATTCGTTCCTTAAACTCTAAGGTAAAGAGCAAAATAAACATTAGATACAAATAAAACTATTATTTAGTTAATTACGTTTCCTTACAAAATTTGTTTAGGCAGAATATGAATTATGTCAAAACAGTGTCACGTCTTTTTGTTAAAGCTACTCTTTGATTCAGTGACAGCTGTCAACAGCCAAACATGGCGCACAAAATTTGTTCTAGATAGCTCATCTAGTAGAATACATAATACATCAATGTAGCTCAGTTGGTTTAGGTTGACTATTGCTCGACTTCGAAATCGACCTAAATTACGTTAACCCGTTATACCTAAATATTTTAAAATGCTAATTTAATTGCAGTAACTTAGGTACCATTAGTAAAAAAAATCGTGACTGTGTCTGGTTACAAAATTCAAGTCTTGTAACCAGACCCAGAATTTTGTACCATGTTAGGATGTCCATTTTCACCGGATTGCCTAGTATCCATAGTTTAGCACATTTTCCTACAGTTCATAAATAAAAGCAAAGCCAAATTTTCCTCGGCTTGCCTATATAATTTTGACGCATTGCCTTTCAACCAGAAATAACTTTAACGGCCTCCTAGCCTAGTTGGTAGTGACCCTGCCTATGAACGGCTTCATAGGCAGGCTTCATATGAGGTCCCGGGTTCGAATCCTGGTCAGGGCATTTACTTGTGTGTTTATCACAGATATTTGTTCCTGAGTTATGGATGTTTTCTATGTATTTAAGTATTTATCTATATCTATCTATTATATATATCGTCGTCTAGTACCCAGAACACAAGTCTTATAGAGCTTACTGTGGGACTAGGTTGATTTGTGTAAAATTGTCCCATAATATTTATTTATTTATTTATATACAGTGTGGAAAGATAAGTCGGGCCCTGGAGGGAAACTACCTTAAAACGTTGAGATAGCTCAATTCGCTGAAAGGAAACATTCTTTTATTTTTCCTAAAAACTAAAACTGCATTCACAGTTTTTTTCTCAATTTTCACTTTCTTCCATACTAATTGTATGAAAAATATTATTATTATTATTTATGGGTTCTCTTGTGGCCTAAACTTGGTTGGTATTAAGAAGTTTTTATCCTTGTTGGAAATAGGATCGATTAGCATCAATTGTTATAAAAAATATTTATGGCAAAAATTACAAAATAAATATTTTTTTTGTAAACTGTACTATTTTCCAAAAAATTGTAAATGCAGTTATGCCCCTTTAAAAAAAATAAAGAATGTTTCCTTCCAGTGAATTGAGCTATCTCAGCGTTTTAAGGTAGTTTCCCTCCAGGGCCCGACTTATCTTTCCACACTGTATATATGTTTACGCGCATGCAGTTGATTTTAAGAATGTTCTAGAGTTTTTTTTGTTACGGAACCCTCCACGGTGCTTCAATGAGTATATATTTTTTCCGCTATGTGGCACGAGACGCTGTTAAAACGTTGTATAAAGTTAAATACACATTAACAAGCTTGTATATTCGCTATAGACGGAGAGCTAGCCCCAGAAAAAGTTATACATTTTTGAGAACAACGAACGAACTTGAACTAGTCGCCTATTAGCTGTTCATCGGTGGAAGACAGAACTCAAATAACTAACATCAATTTTTTACGGAATCCATGGCGAACTTCCTAGTCCCATAAAAACGGAACCCTTGTCAATATGGCAGCGAATATTCACGCACGTTACTTACACGATCTAAAGAAAGCAGAGGTCAAGGCCACGTCACACGGTATGAGTATTCCATAATATTAGTATTTCGGTATGCCGAGGCGGGTTTTGGCTTACGAATAATAAAAATTCTGATTTCTTTCTCAAGGTTTTGTTTATGGATGGTACAAGAAGGATATAAATGTCTATCTTACAAAAGTGTCCGTCAAAAGGCGATAAACTGATGGCGTCACAATGATATTAAATTTGATTAAATTAATTTTGAAATTAAAAAAAATCAATCCAAAATAATTATTTGCGGAGATGAAAAACACTCTGAATATTAATTTTATTTAGAAAGTCATATAAGTATTAAATATCGGTAATTCATTTCAAGTGCTGCACTATACCTAGCGCCACCCGGATATATTGGGAACTATTCTTTAGTGCTTACCGCTGGACACTTTTTCGACCGTTTTCCTATAAGAGAGTTCCATCCTTCCCATATCATCCATAGTTTGTTCCTTATGTAGAGCTTGTATGTATGGCTACAGTGCTAGGTACGGTTTGTTGCGCAATTACTACAAAAAAGTTAGACTGAACCCGATAATTCATTGAAATAACAATAAAACCAATAACTCGAAAACTACAAAAATTGGCAAAAATACCTCATGTAAGAATTAAGTTCGACGAATGCCTGACACAACCTATTTCCTCTATACAATTTAGTAACTACGATCTCCCAGTGGCTCGTACCAGCGGTCGGGGAGGAGTACAGTCCTCCTACACGACTGTTGTATAATATTGTATGAAATTACATTTCAGTATAGTCGATGATGCTAAAATTTGCGACCATAAAAGTTCCATCATTGAGTATATATGGGATGCGTTTTTTACGCGTTCTGTCCCCATAACAGTTATTAACTCTGGTACTTGTTGTAATGTACTATTGAAATTCAACCTCTAAATGGGTGAAAAGCAGGTTGAAAATTTAACTAAGTACTTCCACGTGGTTGAAATTGCGAGCGATAACTAGTCTCTTATAAAAGTCATGAGGCCACACATCATTTACTTCACTGAAGTGAAGAACATAATTCTCATAATATTATATATCCATCTGTTTACGAATGAAAGCTTATTAGATCAATTCTAGCCGTCTAGCTCTCCCGAGCCTAAATAAGGTATAACCGAATCTAGCGAAATTTGGTTTGACTGAACATAATTATTTCGGCTTACGTATTATTAAAGAAACGAGTGGATCAGACGAGTCATAAAACTCAAAGACGTGGTGGAGATTGGTCACAGAAAGTGGAGATGGGCAGGGCATATTGCCAGGATGGACAATACCCGCTGGGCGAGACACACCCTCAATTGGAAACGCGCTGACACACGCGGTCGTGGCAAACCACCAATGAGATGGAAGGATGACATCTGTCAACAGGCTGACGAGAATTGGATGCAGATGGCAAGTGTTCGGAAGCGTGGAAGTATGGAGAGGAGGCCTATGTCGGAAGACGGGCGCTGTAAAGGTTGCTATAGATTATTATAATTGAACCAAATTATCCCTTGATTTAACTATTTAGTAGTTTTAACCTCGCCTTTAAATCAATTATGTAAGTGCAAAATACGCAAAGTTCTGACAAAATTTGATTATTTTTAATGTCATTCATTCTCATATAGCGACATAATATATTGTTGTTTACAAAGTTTGACAGCCTCTTACATTTTTATGAATGGTTGGGTAAGAGAAATAGACGTTTTATTTTATCCAAGGAAAGAGCAACTAATTTAATAAACCTACCTAATATTTGAATTGAAGGTAGACTTCTTTGGTAATTGCATGGTAGACCAAGCAATTAAAACTCGCAGCACATCATGCACTTACACCTTCTAAGTTAATTTCTTAGATATATTATGATAAATAAATATTATATGTTCAGAAATGATAAGCTAACGGCCTATATAAAGAAACCTGTACCTGTGGTGCATCGTAAAATTTACTTTACAATATCGATGACCGATACTTTAATTACGTTCAAATTTCGAACGTCTTCTGGTATAGGTACCGATTTCAGAAGATGTTCGAAATTTGAACGTAATTAAAGTATTGTACTTATGACAATCTAGTTGGTCATGCTTTGAAATCTAATTGGCCAGGTGCACTGGCGGTCATTCTAATGAATCTCAACACGTTATTCAGAATTTATAATATGTGTGTAGTTGTATAGATAAAGTAATGTATGTAAATGTTCATAATTAGCCATTAACCTTTTGACCGCCGTTGTCTGATATGTGAGACAAATTGACAACGTGAATGACACCTTCATAACATAATGACAGAGTTCAAAATTGAAAGTTCAATTTTTGACGTATGGCGGTCAAAAGGTTAAAACACTCATTGACGTGTTCGGGAACCATTAGAATGACCGCCATTGCACCTCCATGGCCAACTGGAATGTGCGGGCGCTCGGGGAAGACGATAACCGCGGTCGGGGAGGAGGGCTGGATTTTCATAACGTTACCGATGTAGTTATGAATTTTGAGATATCATTACAACACTGGCACAGATAATACACTGATGTCATATTACTGGTTGCAATAATGGTGGTCGTTATATACGGTTTCCGAACGCATAATAGAAGATCTATGATATGGGTGTATAACCGTAAGTCACTCTATGTTACACCTCAAAACAGTGATAAAAATCGGAATCCCAGAAAACAAATATACATAGCAAATACTCAGTTTTAATGGTTACTTTATACTGTAAAAATATTCCACAAAAGCTTCATGTTCGGCATTTCCGGTTCCGGAAATTTCTGGAATAAGCGTAAAAGTGCCTGCGGCGAACGTGAATATGAACGGTTTTGTACTTGTTTCTCTCAGTCCCAACATAACTTGAACCTTAGCTACTATTGCAACAGAGAGCCTTTTTGACACATTTGGGCCTATGACTCCTATGAGATTGGACTTTTTTTACTGCTTGATGGTTGATACCATAGACCCCATAGTAAAAATTGCTTAGAACTACATATTTTATTTACTTTGCGGAATATAAAATAATAAAAATGAACCTTTAAAAATATGTTATAACGTAATTTCAATTGCTATCTAAGTATGCTATAATAATAAATAATAATAAATATTATGGGACAATCTTACACAAATCAACCTAGTCCCACAGTAAGCTCAATAAGGCTTGTGTTGTGGGTACTAGACAACGATATATATATAATAGATAGGTATATATAAATACTTAAATACATAGAAAACATCCATAACTCAGGAACAAATATCCGTGATAAACACACAAATAAATGCCCTGACCAGGATTCGAACCCGGGACCTCCTGCTTCATTTCATTAGGCAGGGTCACTACCGACTAGGCTAGGAGGCCGTTATCTATAGGCTATATATGTTCTTACATCCTAATACTAAAGTTAAAGTGAGATATTTCAATAGATCTGTCATTTCTGTAAAAATCCTGATTTTGAATTGGTACCGAAAAAACAGATCGCTTGGAAAAAGCAGAGCTAAAACCTGAGTATTTGGTATATAAAAAACAAAACATAAGTATTATGTTTGTGAATAGAGCCTTGATAATTTCCCTGAGGGAGGGATGTTTGCCGTGTTCACTTGTTTGCAACTTTATTGTCTTATTCGTTCTGGAATTCGACGAAAATGGCTAATCTTTTTCATATTTGTCTGTGTAAGTACAATAATGAGAAATATATTTTCATATAACTATATAAAGTAAAAAAAATCCTATTAGTTATTATCCTTTTATTAACTATTTGTTAAAGAATCTTCAAAACGCGAAAAGTGAGAATGGATCTACCTTCACTCGGAAAAGGATGAACGAATTTGAGTGAGACAGAACAACATTTAATTACATTAACTCGTGAGCAGTTTTCCCTTAATTCTTATTTTATATATTTTCTACAATTACATATAAGCTCACTGCTAACGCAAACACGCTTATATGGGACTTAAAAAATATCATCATCATTGGCCTGTAACGTCTATGGCAGACGATTAGACGCAATGTCCAAAATTAACTTATACACTTCCGTTGGTGGCTGTACAAACCAATAAGCATAATGTGGGCAAGCGCGCCCACATTTTGCACAGCTATATGTTGCAACTGATGTGCTGATGTGATGTGATGTGATGTGATGTGATGTGTGATGTGATGTGATGTGATGTGTGATGTGATGATGTGATGTGATGTGATGTGTGATGTGATGTGTGATGTGATGATGTGATGTGATGTGTGATGTGATGTGATGTGTGATGTGTGTAAAAAATATAAATTATTTAATATACAAGGTGTAAAAAAAATGCTGGTGATCCTTTTAAGGGAATGATTGCTATCGTATTCTAATTATGAAAAAGAAAGAACAAAACATTTCTTCCGAAAAAAAATTTGGTTTTGTATGGAGGGTTGGCCGGCTGGGACGATGTGTCCCATTCAAAAAAACTTTTTTTCAAGAATGATACCAATTATGCCTGTATTAGGTACAATGTACAATTAAATGATTATATTCAGGTTTTCAATAAAACAACTGTTGGAAAAACTCATTAACGCTCACGCTGGCGCCATGTTTATGTGCGGCTTAAAATACTTTTAGCTGAATGTTGATAATGTTATAGAAAGACTATAAAACTTTAAGCGACAAAGTTGAGTAGACAAATGAAGTTTTAATTTTTACCTACCTACTAAATTATAGTTCAAAATCTGTAAGAATGAACATTTGACACTTCAGTATTGACATAATTAGTGATGGGGCTAAGACGTATTGTTTGTCAAATTTTGCGATTATTTATGAATTGTTCGAATCGATTTTACTTCAACCGATTTTTTTCTTGTTATATGCCTATATCACAAATCTTCTCAAATGATAAGAATAAGAATAAGAGAATAAGGATAATCTTTATTGACTTAAACCTAATATAAGTATAAGTAATATTTGCACAGTAGGTACGCTGATAGCTTAAGAGAGACTTATGTATTAGGTTTGAAACAGTTTCACCGGACCTGACCCTCTGTCAGTGATTCCACCGAACATATGATTGAGATGAGTTGTTTGCAGTTGTGCATACAACTCATCTCAACTCATCGCAAAACATAACTATAACAAAGCAAAAAATAAAATGATTTAGGAAAAGATCATATAATAATTGTAATCTACTAATTATGTATGGCATTATAATATTTCCATAATTAATACAATATGATAAAAAAGACTTATGATGCTCCATAATTATGCTCAGTTATGTTATGAATTACGGTCTTTGGTAATTTGTAAAGCCTGATCAGGAATATAATTATAATCATTGTCACAAGGGTTCTGTTATTCTCATATACAGGGCGGAAAACGAAACATGGGCCCTGGAGGGGAACTACCTTAAAAAGTTGATATAGCTCAATTCACTGAAAGGAAACATTCTTTAATTTTTTTTAAGGGAATTAACTGCATTTAAACATTTTTGGGAGAAATTACAATTCAATAAAAAACTGTTAGTTTTGTAATTTTTTCCGAAAACAATTTTTATGACAATTGATGCCAATCGATCCTATTTCCAACAAAGATGAAAAATTCTTAATACCAACCAAGTTTAGGACACAAAAGAAGCCATAAATAATAATAGAAAGACTGTTCATACAATTAGTATGAAAGAAAGTGAAAATTAAGAAAAAACGGTTAATGCAGTTTTACTTTTTATGAATAAAAAAAGAATGTTTCCTTTCAGCGAATTGAGCTATTTCAACGTTTTAAGGTAGTTCCCCTCCAGGGCCCATTATTTTTTTCCACCATGTATATGGCAACAGTTTAAGTTTTGAGCGTTTTTGTCATTTATTATTGATAACATTATTCAACACTGAAGTATTACTCAAAAAACCGATACAATTACAGTAATGACCTTTTTTCGCATCATTACTTCATTTTATTTTCGTTTTGTTTTGGTTTTTAATATTACGAGTATATATTGCCTATTGCTTACATAATCGATTTTATCGACTTACGGAAATGTTATATGAATCGGAACAGCAGATATGGTGACAACACTAAATTTAAAAAAAGGAGGCGTAGATAGTAACTGTTTGCATGCTAAATTGTTATCGTAAAATATTCAATAACTAAGATATGAAAAAATTTAACATTAATTAAGTAATGTTTATTAAAAGTGAAATATTATGTTTACGTACATGACAAGCTGTAAAATCGTTATGGGATTTTGTTTATAATTTCAAAGTATCTTGCGCGTTTACGTTCTACGGGCGTTGCGATGTGTCAAAAGTTCATTCTTACAGATTTTGAACTATAAGGTACTTTATATTCAAGTCGATACATTTAGTTTGTCCTAAACAAAACCGTGAATCATCTAGAGGTACCGAAGTAGTTATACAGAATGTCACAAAAATAGTAGTGAATAGGAGTGAAAAAAGAGTAGTAAGGGCATAATTGGTATCGTATTGCGACTAAGAAAAGGTACGAAAAAAATTTTGAGACCCAAAAAAAAATTTTTTTTTTGAGAGTAAATTTTTTTTTTCTTATTTTTTCGTATTTAAAATACGATACCACTTATGTCCTTAAACAGAATACCAACATTGTCGTTACACCTTGTGGGTACCTACCTACGTATGTAACCTCGTCCCGTCCAAGTATTTTCATAGGAATTTTCGGTCTCTGTCCAATGTTCGTTTCGTTTTTATTTTGGTTTCAGATATTCTGGACAGGACCCAAAAAAAGTGTTCATTATTATGAACATTCTGCAATACGATGATTAGATACAGGTACAGTCAACAGCAAAAGTAGCTAGCCAGCTCAAGTGTTCAAAATGAGCTTGACACGTCTTTATTGTCAAGTACAGTACGCGAACAGTTTTGAGCTTCGATAACTCACAAGTGCGATTTTCTTTTTTAGTTACAGAATATGATATGATTACTTATAGTAAAAAATAATTTCTAACAGTTTTTGACGTCGCGCTAGGGATTATATAGATATTTGTTAATAACAACAAGAAAAGATTATACAAGATATATCTTCCTTTACCATACTATTTACTTCCTTTATCTAATTGTAAAATTTGTGCTTGTAACTGTATGAGGTGTGCAATAAAGAGTATTTATTATTATTATTATTATTATTGCATTCAACTATTTCAGCATCATCTGTCATTTTATAACAGTTTGGTCAATAGATTATGTGAGCATAATCGAAAACTTTTGTCAAAATATAAGTGACCTTGAATTCTAAACGAATTACAAATGGCTAAGACGACATATGCTCTTGACAAAACTGTTATAAAATGGGAAGTTATGTTGCTGTAGTAAAAAGCGATAGCCTGGTGGAGACAAATAAAACTTACATAATCTTTTCTACATGTAGCAAACAAATACATGTATTATACCTAGCGCAATGCTAACAATTGTTAAAAAATATTTTTTATTATTAGTACTTAACGTATTCTAACAGGTCACAATATAAAATCGGACTTGTGATTTATGTCATTTTTATAGGTTAAAAAGGCGTTCCCGTACTCCACTAAAGAGAATAAGCGCGTGAAAGTAATTTTGAACACCTCGGCTGCTTAGCTACTTTTGCACATATGAATATTTTTCCATTAGGCCCTGCAGACAGCAGTGCAAACATCAAGTGTCCTGAGAACGCCCATTGAAATTATCTCATAAAACCATTACGTCATTGCAACCAATATAAACTGCATCCAAGAGTGTGGTTACAAACGTCCGCTGTCCACTGTCGAGTCGATGACTCAAAGAAACCAGTGTAATGGTGTCTTGTAACATAGCGATTTAAAAATCGTCAGTTTATAATGAAAACCAATCTCTAAACCACATCCAAATTATTGTTTCCTCTGATGTCCCATAAAAAACTTCGAATCTTAGAACAGATGACGTTTAAGCTTTGGTGCTGCGCAACAAAAAACGGACACTAATGAATGTAAAGTGTACTTTAAGTATACTTAATACCCCCAAGAATATCATAGGAGAAGTAATTGTACTTTTCGTATACTTAATTGACCCGGGTGACCTAATCTGGGCGCACAGAGCTACATATCATTAACAGACTGACTTATACTTCAAGATTTGAAAAAGGAGGTTTTCAATAGGGAAGGCAACTGTCAAAGTGACATCTCCAACATTGATCCTTAGAAAAGCTAAATTTGTATGGCCCGAATAGTTTTTCTTTATTTTCGCGAAAATGACTCAATGTTTTGTCTCGAATTTCTCCGAAATAAAGCCACCAGTTTCTGAAATACTTTTAAACTAAAATGCTGTAGATTAACGCAATAGGGAAGGTTTTTGACTAAGAAAAAGTTTTTGTCTGTATACTACTGTATATGGCTTTCGTACATATCTAAGGGCCATTAATCTCTTCCTCTCATTGTATTTAATCTGGAACAGCGCCCTCTACAATATACTTTTGAACCGGCCTTCCCCATAATTCGGCATCTTTTTACACGTTTACAATAAGACAATTTTTCACTTTATCCCTATCATAACTATAACTACGCCGTAACATAATTGTGTCAATTTCGAAAAAACTGTCTCAACTATTCACCTATCGGAATAAAAGTAAGTATCAAATCATGTTTGTTATAGTGTTTGTGCGGGAAGAGAGGTGTCGTCGTTTATACAGAATTAATAAAGATCACAAACTCTTAATACTATTTTGCTACCACAAGCTTCCCATATGTATATTTACAGCTTTTCCTGAAAATCAGCCGTTTTAAAAAAACTATTCTTTTTTTTACTTTTTTTATTTTATTTATTAGACCATAGCTTGTCTTGGTTAACCTCAAAATTGGACTCTCCCGTGCTCGCACCAGCAACGGGAACCACACAGCAAGCTTCTATGTGCATTCCGCTGCAGCATTCCAGCGCTATTGATGTAGGTCATGGCTGTCTCTCTCGCACCCGTGGCAAGTTGCCTGGCGTCTCCATCGCACGGAATGTGGAATGATCGAACCTCTTGGTGGAATATGCTGCCCTGGTAGTTGTAGGCATGCTCTGTGTGCGAATAGTTTTGGTTTGATGATGTCAGAGTCTAACTAACTGTTAAGTAAGGCTAATTTGAATTGAAATCCTGCTACCTAGTCATTTTATTATAGTATGCCAACGTACGTAGCATGGGTAAATTGAATGTAGGATATTATGTACATTTCGTTACCTTTCCCACTTTTTTAAGAAGGTTTTAGGGTTTATTATATAGAATGACTAAGGGTTTGTCGGAAGCTCAATCGAAAAGTATGCATTGTAGTTCGGTCTACAAAATCTTAATTCAATCATTAAAGTTGACTAGTAGAAAAACATTCATATACTGTCGGCATTTTTTTTCTTCTTGCCTCGAGTTGCATGGGGTCGGATGTCAAAAAAGTCAACTTTTTCAATAACAAAACAAAATTTCTGCCAGTATTTCATGAATCATAAGGACTAGGGTACATCTTTTTGAAAATGTAGTAAGAATTTCGTACCTTCCATTCTAAATAAATGAAAACATTTTTTTTACCGTTTATAATTTGTTGATCCGAGTTTTTGCTTTCCCTTAATATACCAATAAAAGAGATCCATAAAGTCCTATTTTTTTGTCCTATGAGCTCAAATAAAAATCAAAAAGATATGATTGTTACTAAAGTTTGAGGCAAAACGCCGCATCTACTGATACACAGACACACTAGACATCATGACACCTCAGCCTCACCGCACAGAACTTTTGCATTTTGCATAAATTCTCAAATCAATTACCGCACAAAGGTAGAGGCAAATCTATAGACAAGAGACCGATGTGAAGTTGATGCTTTATGCCTTGAGAAAATCTTTTAATCCGAACCACAGACCAAAAAACTTTGTAAACTTTTAGAAGGTTTCAAAACGAAACGCAGTTGGAACAAATTATAATCGGATTCTTAACTCATTGTTTTCAGTTTTCGGCACAACAACGTAATTGTTGCGAGTAAGGTTACGTCGCTAAGTATCCTAATCGATTCGCTGTAACCAAGTAGGCGTTGGGTAAGGTTAGGGTGGCTTGAACCCCTACGCTGTTTTACAGATCGGATTATGTCTTATCGTTTGTATAGTAAGTAGTAACTTAAGTTAGTAAAAGGTACTAAATAATTAAATAAACGGAGCCTTAATACGGAACCTAAAAATGAGATAGTTTTTTAAGCTTCTATTGAAACGTACCTTTGATGTTACATTTCAATTATTTTCCAGTGGAAGTACGAAACTGTACGCTTAGCCTGACATAGAATATTTTTGTTTATATTATATTTACTAATAAGTACTTTCTGGTTAATATCTTATGGAAAAACAAGTGAATATAACACTTTAACGTTTAAAGATGAGTAGTTATAATTTACGATATCGTCTACCCTCAACTTTTTAATATCGGGTAATAACCTATGTCGCAAACAAAGAAAAATTTGCCAAAACAAATGGAATTTTGATCTGTCATGTCAAAATTAAGATTTCAAATACGATGGAATGGAGGCCTTTTTATAGACCTCAGGGGGCTTAGCCAAGATGACAATCGTTTCCAGAAAACGAATCGAAACGCGCGTCTCTCTATCGCACTAATAAGGAAGAGTGAGCGAGAGCATGTAGCGATTCGTTTCGTTTTCTGCAAATGATTGTCATCTTGGGTACGGGACCTGGCCCTGTACCCAAGATGACAATCGTTTGCAGAAAACGAAACGAATCGCTACATGCTCTCGCTCACTCTTCCTTATTAGTGCGATAGAGAGACGCGCGTTTCGATTCGTTTTCTGCAAACGATTGTCATCTTGGCTAAGCCCCGGCTGCTAGAGGTAAAGAAAATTATACTTACATATCTCTTTTTTGACATTTTCTGGCACGTCAGTCATCCGCGAATTCGCGCTCAACCTTTAGTAAGATAAGGTAAGATGACCTACATTCAGCTTGCCTTTTTATTTTAATGTTTCTAAGGTATTTCAAGGATATACCAGAGAGTTCTAAACCAGGAGAGGCCTTAGGTATCATTTCCCCTCTGTCAAAAGTATTGGCAGGAAAATCTAGTCTATCTATATATATAAAAGAAGAAACTGACTGACTGACTGACTGACTGACTTGACTGACTGACTGACTGACATATCAACGCACAGCCCAAACCGCTGGGTCTAGAGATTTTAAATTTGGCACATAGGTTCCTTATAAGGTCTAGGGGAGCACTAAGAAAGGATTTTTCAAAATTCACCCCCTAAGGGGGTAAAATGGGGGTCCAAAGTTTGTATGGCGAAACAAGATTTGTTAGACTATTTTATTCAAAACTTCACAGGAGTATTCCTAACGATAAATGAGTAAACACGTGTTTCAGGTTTTTTGAAATTCAACCCCCAAAAGAGGCAAATGTGGTCACAAAGTCTGAATATCAACATGGGTATCGTATCCTTTTTGAGTACTTATAGTACGCGGGCGAAGCCGCGGGAAAAGGCTAGTACATCTATAAAAACTATTTCAATAATCGATGTCACGCACTTTCGTCATCGCTGTCGATGGATAACGAGCTCCGTGAAAATGCCCTTATGCGCTGTTTTTGGATGTAAAAAATGTTATATTTCGTCTAGTTTACAAAAAGATGAAATACCATTTCAGATGTAAGTAAAGTTTTACTTTATTTATCATTACTTTCGTAATAAAAGATTTAACCTAAATCGAAAATCGAGCTTCGTTTACAGAATCGATTCAAAGACAATCGTTTTCTTTCTGACGGGCAGTAACTATTTGACGTTTGACATTTCTCCATATTTAACGCGCTTAAGGATTGCTGTCTTCTATATTTTGTTTGAAAATACAATCAAAAATGATCCTTGGCTTTTTTGTTTGACATTTGCAAAGACTGCATCCAATAATGAACCATATGTTAAAATTTGTACAGTCGACTATCTATTGCTCCATTTAGTGTTATGAAGTATAAAAAGAATATGTCAAATATGTTTGGTGTTTTCAAGTCAAAGGTACACCTTTGTCGGTTGTCAATAAAGCGCGTACTCCATTTATAGAGCTTTATGGGATATACGATATTTAGTTCAGCTTTACAACCGCATCCCAGTCTCCAGGGGTATAGATAGAGATCCAATCAGTTTAGATCCGCAATTTTGTCTCATCTAAACTCACTGTGGTCTGCGAAGTGATTGTAATGCTTTAAGTTTAAAAAAGTAAACTCAATAATACATTATAATATATAGTATTATACTCGCCTGTCATTCTTTCTTCTTCTTTCTATGTTAAGTTTAACATCACTTTCTTTGTTTATGTACCTTTTTGTAGAGTAAATTTAAGTTTAATTTTAACTTCATTGTTACATTCTACATTCACTTACTTCATTGTTGCCTACGAAGCAGGAGCGCCCGGATTCGAATCCTGGTAAGGGCATTAGTTGTGTGTTTATCACAGATATTGGTACCTGAGTTATGGATGTTTTCTATGTATTTAAGTATTTATCTATATATATATTTTATATATGTCGTCGTCCAGTACCCACAACACAAGCCTTATTGAGCTTACTGTGGGACTAGGTCGGTTTGTGTAAGATTCTCCTATAATATTTATTTATTTAATTCTGACTTAGTTTAAGTAATTTATTTTTTAAATATTTGCTGGATACCTGTGTAAATCTTTGCATGATTTTGTTATTCTGTTTAGTCCTGTACCTAAATGGCCGCTGGTGATCCTTACATAAATAAATAAATAAAGTATTAGCCAATATGTAGAGAATTAGTAAGTTTGCATGGTACCTCCACTGTCGAGAACGGCTAAGCACGATTAATTTTGAACCCCTTTGGACTAAATAGTTAAAGGTACTCGTACTGTTAATCAAAAAATAAAACAAAAAAAAATATTATATCATCGTCTTCTAGTGAGCCAAAAAGATTTAAAACCTTTATTCAAGGACCAACGCAAGACATAAAACTTTCGTTTAATAATTTTAAACAAAACAGAACCGACTTCACTTAGCCTCCACCTTTCCAAAAGCAAATGCTGTTAAAATTACTCAAATCACTATAGGTGTACCTATAATAGTTGAAGAGTTCCCTCGATTTATCCATGATCCCATCATCAGATCCTGACCTCGTTACAATGGGACCAACTGTGAATATACTCTTTCAAACAAAAAAATAATTTTCCAATTCGGTCCAGCCGTCTTCGAATAATCGGTGAACATACATAAAATAAAATAAAAAAATTGCAAAAACAGATCCCGACGATTTGATAACCTCCTCTTACGAAATCAAGTCGGTTGAAAACCGTCAAAACAAAGTTGTCATCAAGCTAATATGTTCTGACCCGGGTCAACGAGGCCCGGCGCGGTTACGTAAGCCTGAGAAAAGCGCGAAAATTATTCAGGTGCGCGTGCGACGCCAACGATCGCGCCCAAGGCTGTCTGAGCCTATCGCCGATCCCTGTCTACTAGATAGATCATTATGTACTAGCGTTAGATTAGATTACTATTATTTATTGCAGTACAAATAAAAATAATCACAGTAACAGATTTACAGTAGAAATAATGGTAACAACCAGGCGGTCTTATCGCTTTATCTTCCAAATAACATTAGGATAGCCGGAGATAAGAACATGCAAACGGCGTTAGGCACTTCTTCTCTTAAAAAGTGGTGTATGGCAATGTTCCCCAATAACTGGTTTACTATTAAACTTCTTCTTCTTCTTTTTCTGCGCCTATTTCCCATATCTCTTGGGGTCGGCCCTCCTAGTCCTTTTACGCCATTCTGGGCGCTTCTCTGTCATTTCTGGTTTTAAACCCGTCGTCTTTATATCTTTGGAAATGGTCCCCATCCACGAAGTAGTTGGCCGGCCTGGGCCTCTTTCAGGTTGTTCAATTTCCATGACGACCCTTGTCATGTGTTCTTTATTTCGTCTCATGACGTGACCGTACCACTGTAAGCGATTTTCCTGAAGTTTGTCAGTAATGCACGCAACGCCAGACCACCGTAGCATCTTCATCTCCGTGACATGAAGTTTTTGTTCATCTGATTTTTGCGTAGCCCAGCATTCAGATCCATACATTAAAGCTGCTCTAATTGCTCTCTTATATATGGCACTGAGGGCACGACATTCCGTGCGCGTGATTGGACGTCTTTGGTGGTCAAAGGGTTAAAATTAGCATTTATTTGCATATCTATCTGCTAAATTATTATGAGTGGGCTAATGTGTTGTGACAATTGTGACTGAGAGTTATAGGAAAAAGCAATCTATGGGGAGTGCTCTATGGAACCAATACTAGATATCATTCAAGTTTCATTCAAATAGAGACTTAAAAGTCATAGACTTAAGACTGCTTCTGGATAAGAAACTTAACACAGTGTAAAATAACGCCTAAATTATACTTTGAAAAGTTTGGGGATTTGTCACAATAATGTTGCACCTAAAAATAGACTTAATCATTAAAGACTGAGAGTTTAAATTATAAAGAACGTATGCATAAGTTACCAGACAACTTAAATCTAATATAAGTATACGAATTTGAATCTTATACCACAGACACAAAAGTCGTAGGTATCACGGAGTTCATAACAACTTTATATTCAAATAACGTTAATGTTCTAAACAAGTTTTTTGTTGTTGTTGTATTACTATAATCCGGCCTACATAGCAAAAATTCATTGATTAAGATGAAAAAAACATTACTTATTATAAAATAAGTTACTAAATAATTATGGGACGATCTTACACGAATCAGCCTAAATAATCGCACAGTTAGCTCAATATAAGGCTTGTGTTGTAGACATTATATTTGTATTGTATATACCTACATATCTCATGAGTTAGATATACTTAGATAAATGCTTACACCCATAAAATATATTCAAACTTGAACTTCATTACATAACTTGAAAGCTTGAACAAATAAGATAAGCTTGATATGACAACACTAAAATAAATGCTCTAAACAGAATTCGAACCCGGGATTCCTATAAAGAATGGAAAACTGGTGAAATTCACACAACAAAACTGCATGTAATATTGTGGATGGTAGTTTTTTTTTCTCACAGACGTTCATAATATTAAAGCTAAAATGGTTTATTTAACCGCAGTATATTTAAAGCAAAACTAAAATGGTGTCAAAAAACACGCTGAGCAGATAAAAATGGATATCATTGCATCTCATCATTCTAAGCGTGACTTTCGTGGGTTTTGGAAATCCACAAGAAATCTAAACAGTAAACCTGGCCTTCCCGCAAGTATAGAGGGCGTGAGTGATAATAGAAGCATAGCCACTTTGTTTCAAAAGCAATTTACCTAAGCTGAGTGAGCAGGAGATTAAGATTAGATTTACAGCGAAGGATGTAGATAAGGTTGTGAGATCTATGTCACGCGGAAAATATCCTGGTCACGATAGCCTTAGTATTGAACACCTCAAGCATGCTGGCCCTCACCTGCCGCGAGTGCTCGCTCTGCTGTACAACCTATGCATTAGCCATGCGTACTTGCCCGAAGCTATGATGAAGACGGTCGTAGTACCAATTGTTAAGGACAAAGGTGGCGATTTAGGAGATAAGACCAATTATAGGCCGATCTTTCTTGCGACAGTGATAGCAAAAGTGCTTGATAGTCTTCTTGGTACACAATTGGACAAGTACCTGAACATACATCAAAATCAATTCGGCTTTAGGCCTGGACTTTCCACGGAAACTGCCATATTGTGTCTTAAGGAGACTGTCAAGTACTACACAGAGCGGGACACGTGCGTATACGGATGTTTTCTTGACCTGTCGAAGGCGTTCGATCTCGTCAACTACGACGTCCTCTGGAGGAAGTTAAACAGCACCAACATGCCAACGGAACTTCATAACTTATTTCAGTACTGGTATCTTAATCAGAGGAACGTAGTACGATGGTCGGACGCCTATTCGGAGCCATACAGGTTGGAGTGCGGAGTGAGGCAGGGAGGGGTGACCTCGCCTAAGCTCTTTAACCTGTATGTCAACGCACTCCTGGAGGAGCTCAGCAGCACTCGTGTCGGATGCCATATTGACGATACGTGTCTTAATAATATCAGTTACGCGGATGACATGGTGCTGCTGAGTGCCTCTCCCTGTGGATTGTCAAAATTATTAAACATCTGCGAAAACTACGCACTCAGCCACGGTTTGACATACAATGTCAAAAAAAGCGAATGCATGGTCTTTCAAGCCAAAGGGGAAAAGCTACTGTCTGTACCACCAATTAGACTATACGGAAACCCACTGAAAAGGGTCGATCGATTTAAATACCTTGGGCATGTGGTAACCTCTGACTTGAAAGATGATGATGACATTGAAAGAGAGCGGCGAGCGTTGTCTGTTAGAGCGAACATAGTGGCCCGCAGATTTGCTAGTTGCTCCCCAGAGGTAAATTTTTCTCTTTAGGGCATTTTGCACTACCTTCTACAATGCTAGTCTATGGGCTCACTATACGCAAAAACAGTACAACGCTCTTCGTATACAATACAACAATGCTTTCAGGGTGCTAATGGGGTTACCCCGTTTCTGTAGAGCCTCAGGGATGTTTGCGGAGGCCAGGGTGGATAGTTTTTACACCACCATGAGGAAACGCTGTACATCCCTGGTGCGCAGGGTTCGGGCTAGCTCCAACGGCATCTTGAGGGCGTTGGCGGAGAGATTCGACTGTCAGTACCTGAACCATTGTCATATGATTCATGTGCTGACATCGAATCCCTTCATGACATGAATATTAGGACATGTTTGATTCAATTTTTAATGTATTTTTAATGTGCTTATAATTATATATATATATTTTTTTTTGACATCTTTAATTGTAATTAAGTTATTATTTTATTTGTGTCATTTTGTTTCATTATTATAATGTGTTTAATGACCCACGTTGGTTGACAAATAAAGAAATTTAATTGAATTGAAATTGAATAAGCACATTGTAATGTGCCTAAATTGAAGAATAAATATCTTTTATCTTTTTTTTTTCATAAAGGAGCCATGAGAAAGGTTGCTCCGAATATCGGAGTTAATAAGTATTCAAATTAATGAAAACATGGAAAATTTGCATGTGATGTGTGTACTCGTAACATACATACCATAAATCTTGAAACAAATTATATAATTGTGTTAATATTTTTTTTATTTGCAGTTTTTAAGTAACTAGTAACACTAAGGTTTATAAAATAAACTGAAATAGATGTCATATCAGTTTGGTATTTACATTGAGTTAAATTCTTCTTCTTCTTCTTGTTAGGGGCTATGTAAGGCTCCCAAGCCTATGTATCACTGCGACCATTACTGATCTATTGTGATCGCCACCTACTACAACTCTCGGTCTAACCCTGCAACTTCGAACAGTTCCAGGATCTTTTTGATCTCGAGAGACTTATATACTTAACTCTTGAGTTAAGTTAAGGTTTTAAGTAAAAAAAAAAACCAGACTAAACTTTACGTTTATTTTTCATAAAGTCAATTACCTTATCAAGTCATGACCATGATCATGATTTAAGCAGAAAGTAATTGAGCAAATGTCTTCAAGTACGTAACATTTTCCCATCTTGCGTCTGAATTTGAAACTATTTATTTCGCATTAAACTTTGAACATGATCAAATCATACGATTGCGACCAGGAAAACATAAACCATGCGCATGATCATAAATAATCTACGCCGCAGGACATACTAATGCCTCATAGGATATGCGGGGTCGTTCGCAGAACAGACCTAGGTAGTACGCCGCGGAATCATAATGCCTAGGACATTGCTCGCTTTCCTTTACTGTTGACGTCAATACTATCGTCACAATAAAATATAGTGGTGCGTTCACATGTATTTATTATATTGTGACGGTAAACCAAGGGAGACAAATGTAAATAGCTGTATTTTAATTTCAAATACAATTTTTAAACATTGTTGCTCGTTTCTTTATTACAAGTTTTAAAAAACCGGCCAAGTGCGTGTCGGACCACGCATAGGAGAGTTCCGTACCTTAAATGTAATAAAAACCAAACTAATACCAAAAGGTCCTATCTGATGCCTATGGAAGAAGTTTTTTGGAGATAACTCAAAAATGGCTGAACCGATAATGTTCAAAATAATTTTAGTAGAAAGTATATGATAAGGCACATCGCCTCAAATTTTTTCACATTTTTTGGACTTACGGTTCAAAAGTTACCGGGGGGGGCTACACAATTTTTCTGACTTTCGAAGCGATTATTTCAGAAAATATTCACTTAATCACAAAATGGTCAAAGAAACCTCAATGTTATTTTTAAAGACCTATCGATTGATGTGTCACATGTTGATATTTGGTTAAAAAACATTTTTTGAAATTTAGTTACATCTATGGAGCGCCCCCCTAAAAATATTTTTTTTTTTCAAATTTAACTCCATAACTAAGTAGCGGCATACAAAATACACCTTATGTGTAAATTTTATTCAGATACGTCGTATAGTTTCCGAGTAAAATGGCTGTGACATACGGACGGACAGACATGACGAATCCATAAGGGTTCCGTTTTTTGCCATTTGGCTACGGAACCCTAAAAAATATGCTACAAAAATGACACGAGTCGCCACCACACAAGTTGCGTGCCTTCTTCACTCCCTACTAGGTAAATGTGCTCCAATTTTGTATTTAGTTTCATGCATATAAGATATTATGTAAGTTTGGTTAGTTTTAGCCAATGTTGGCCTGTGGGTGCCACAACATCAATAGGTATTCGGCGGTTCACAAATACGCAGGTGGCAAACATCCGTTGCCTCAGCGGAACCTAGGAAACGGGGCCTAGGAAGAACTTCCTCTCAACAATGGTTTACGTGACTTGAATACAAAAACATGTTTACTTATACCTGTGTTCTTTGATTGATTGCGAAATTTGAGGAAAATAGTTCATTGGACCGCAACAAAAAGTATATTTGAATACGAAACCGTGAAGCCAAAAATGGCTTTACACAATCTAACTAAATGTGTACTTCTGCTTCTGCGTATTTCATGGAAACGAGCTACATGTGTTCGCGATCTTACGCAGCAGTGAGGGAACGAGAAAGAAGATGCCGTAACGGGCGTCGGAGGCCACCTTTGCGAAGTCTTTCCTATTATTCCTGGCCGAGCCAGTCTTGGGAGCGTGGCTTGTCCATTTTTTGATGTTATCGAGCCAGTTCACCTTCCTTCTTTCTTTTCCCCGCCTTCCCTCTATTTTCCCTTATATTGTAGCCGTTAGTAGGTCGTACTTTTTACGTATATTATAGGATGTACTCGTAACAAAAATACTAGTGATCCATTTAAGGTCATAATTGCTATCGTATTACGACTAATAAACAGTAGGAGAAAAATGTTTTTGACGCGGAACATTTTTTTTCTCAATTTTTCATTATTAGAATACGATACCAATCAATTATGGCCTTAAACGGATTACAAGTATTTTTGTTACACCTTGTATATACAGCCTTGGCCAGAAGTGTTGAGCATAGCTCTTTTTTGTTTACAATTTTGATGTTAAGTATTAATTCCCCATAACAATGTAAGATGACCTAAAATGTTATATTTCATTGATATATCTAGAAAACTTCACTTAATAACACTTTCAAGGTACCTATAAAATATAAAAAGTGGAGGTCCCAAAAATGCGAATTTAGGTCGGTGCGACAAATTGCAAATATTCTATGCAGTTACTACTCACTTCAACAAAACATGCCTGTTCAGTTTGAATTAATTAATAAAGTAACTTCAAAAAAGATAGAAACGTCGGTCTAAACTTTCGAGTTTTGTATGAAAATCGCAAGGGTGCTAAACACTTCTGGCCAAGGCTGTAGATGCCCAAAATATGCAATCTTGTGGCTACATGCGTTTAATTGTGGCTATAGTAATTCTCTCTTTCTTCGTCATTATTTTTAAAATTTCTATGTTTGTCACTGTTGCGGTCTAAAATACTTTTAGCATACCTATTACGTCTATATAGCCACATTTCGAAGGCCTCTATTTTGTCTTCCATCGCTTTCTTCAGCGTCCATGTCTCAACACCATAATAGACTGTCGATAATACAAAACATTTTACAAATCTCCACAGGTATTTTACAGATAATCGAAATCTATCTCGCACGCAACTCTCTGTCATCGTTAAATATTTTAACCTTAATTAGGAAGCTAATAATTACCAACACCTCATTTCAAAACATTATTTCGTTACTTTGTCGGCAAGACTAAAACAATGTAGGTATATACATCATGTACCTACCTATACTTTATTTTCCATGTATTTCCTTCTATTCTGCGGCAACCTTCACTTCTATATATGCTTGAGCAAATTGCCGGGCAATTTATAAACGAGATAATGACCAATCCTTTAAAATAAAGACAACATAGTGTACCATGACCTAGGCGGACCTGTGTTACAATCGTTCGCCCGGCGCAATTTTTAACAAAATGAGCAAAGCTTAGGATACACCCAGAGACCTGTTCGCCGGATCTGTCTGGGCTGTGCTCGGCGGGCAGATGGCAATGTATGAAGAGGGTTGGACACAGATGTGTTTGCGGACAGATATGTATAGCGCCCTATATTGACGGATCTGTCTGTCGGGCATATCCCTGCTTAGAGGGGTGCTATTAGACCATAATTTTAAATAAAAAGACCGACTTAACATAGCTCCCACCTTTCCAAAAGCAAATGCCCGAGCTACTGTAAAAAAAAATTAAATCACTATTGGTGTGCCTATAATATTTCAAGAGTTCTCTCGATTTCTCCAGGATCCCATCATCAGGTCCTGACCCGATGACAATGGGACCAACTGTGAAGTATACTCTTTCAAACAAAAAAATAATTTTCCAAATTAACTTACTTAACTGTATTAAAAAAACAACGCATCCTCGCTCATTTCTGGTGGAAACGCAGCCTCATTCTTCATTTACTTTACGTTTAATTGCTTCGGAATATTAATATATTCTCAATCTCATGGCAATAACATGTATGACAATCCGTTATATTTAAGTATACGGAATTTGAACAACACCGTAAATACTAGTGTGTTGACGATGAGGGACCTTCTTGTTACTCTAGCCGTCAACACAGTGAATCCTTCTTTTTGTAAGGGGTCGGCAACGCGCATGATACTCCTTTGGAGTTGCAGGTGTCCATAGGTTACGGTAGCTGCTTACCATCAGGCGGGCCGTATGCTTGTTTGCCACCGTCGTGGTATTCAAAAAAAAAACTAGCAGAAGTGGGTCGGTAGGAGAAAATCTCCAAGCAACATTATTGAGGGTACCCTAAAAAATCGAAGTGCGTCCCGTTTCACACAGAGTAGATAATATTGTTCCGATATTTTTACATTAAAATATTTTACGCATTATAAATTCTTACGAATACGTAATAAATATCCGTATTCGTATTCGTTGCATCACTACTAAAAACAATTACATTATAACAACAAACAACAACACATTTAGCGAGATATGTATAATTGTGTCGTCAGGTCCATTAGGTGTTTAAGTAACTATCCTCTGAGAGGGTAATGTTCTAATGTTTATGACATTCGCGTGACAACTCCGAAGGGAATGACTGCCGGTCCTAGGTCTGCCTAGGTAGTGTTAGTGCATGTTGTCTGGCAATAAAACGCCTGAGATATCATTGATATAAAGTTTCGTGCCACGTAGGTAAATTAAAGAGACCACACCTACACTATCTCCAAAATGAAATATCATCCCGTAAATATGTAATAACCCCCAAAACACCGTTTACCGGCAAAACACCCAAATTCCTTTCATACTTACTTTGTAACCCGAAAAACATATTACTTTAATACTGAAATATTACCCCTTAAGGGCTCTTGAGTTCATGAAATATTCAGACCGGAAACAGACGCTGCAGGGTGTGGGGAGGAGGGGGTACTTCCGGTATTTCGCTTAAATGTGTTACCCGCCGTAAAACAAGATTATTCTTACGTTTTATCGCCATGCTTTATTGTTTATTTTTGTTTCATTTTTATAGAGTAGCTTTTCTTCTATCAAATAAGGGATTGTTATTGCTACAATATCTAGCAGTTATGAATGGTGTAGGAATTAGAGTTTTTTCAGAATAATGGCTTTTGTTATGGTACGCATACTCTACTGTGCTCTGCTAAACTGACATCAACTCAACGTAAATGTATCTATACCTAAATACCTAAGATATGCTCATATTCCATCGTGTCGTACCGTGCAGTACAGGTTTCTAAGCTTCTTTCCTAAACTATTTATCTATGGTTTTCAACAGCGCCCTTTCATTTTTACCTTTAAAATTAGTGTCGCTTTTTATGAAGCTACAAGTTATGGTTTCGCAGTTTGCCTCTCGTAATAACCATGATTATAAAAGGAGTAGCAAACAGAGTAATTGTCAATGGTAGCAATATAAAACCCGACCTAGGCTTCACCTGTGTATTCACCTGTGGTGTATTGTTGTCCTAAAGTTTTTATTTGAAAGCTATTTAGGTACTTCCTCTTATCACTAAAAGTGCCGACGAATAAACAAACAGGGGTATTAAGTAACTAACACTAACAACCACTTCCATAAAACCCAATATGTAAA
Source organism: Pammene aurita (assembly GCA_947086415.1). NCBI lineage: Eukaryota > Metazoa > Arthropoda > Insecta > Lepidoptera > Tortricidae > Pammene > Pammene aurita. The sequence continues at coordinate 48,054,076 of OX352291.1, read as the reverse complement.
CACAAATTGTATCTAAACCAACATATTTGCACTCTCCGACCCCCCACATCACAACGCCCTACTACGCTGCATCGGCAACGTACGCATAGTACAGGACGATGAACTCCAAGGTTTTTGCGCTGGTGGGCGGCGAGTTGAAAGGATAACGAGGGGTGGCACGCGACACTTTTACTCACGCCTATTTAACTTGAAACTAACCTAACCTGGTGTTTGACAGGAAATTGACAAGAATGCTTTCACTTAAGAATATTCTACTCTTGTTGGCAAGAGTGCTGATACTGCCGACAATGCTGTGATGCTTTAAAAATAAAGTTAAAGTAGATGTTAACTATCAGTGGTGAGGCGTACATGTAACACTATTCCCACCGGCTTGTCTAAATTAAGACAATTTCGCTTTTTTCCTACAGCTAATGAAGAAAATGAAAGCAATAATCATTCCGGCTGTTTGGCATGCCTAAGATTTTTTTTCCTATGAGTTTAAGTGACCGGCACTTAAAGTCCATACATTCACTCTTGAACCAGTGACATGATGCCAAGCAACTGACAGCTGTCGACCACTAAACATGGCGCACATAATTGTTCTAAATAGCCTCTCGTAGAATACATAATAAATCAATGTTACCAACGAACTTTTTGACGCGCCGCCCCATCAGATATATCGGAGCGGCAAAGGTGGTTACATATATCTGAAAGATGCCTCTATCGTCATGGTTATAAAGTGCATGTTCCGATATATTTGATGGCGACTGTACCATTAAACAAAGAGTTACAAAGACACGCTAAATGTTGAAAGAATCTGGGGGCACGGCAGTGCCCCCGCCAAGTCGAGCGCGAACCAAACACTGCCGTACCATCCTTTACTGGAACCATTTCGCCGCATTTTCAGGCCCCTATTTGAGAACCTCTGGATAAGACCCGAACGCAGAAATTTTCGTCATCCAGTAAGCTATAATCACATACTTAAAATCCAAAATTTCAAGTCTGTAGGTCATTTAGTTCCAAAGTTAAGCGAAAGCAAAGTTTCGCATTTATGACACTCACTCACTCATGATCATAAAAATAGAACTAGTACTTCCCATAAACTCAGAGAGCTGAAATTTGGTACAGAGTTAGGGTTTAATGGCCACATAAAGGGAAAACTATAAAAACTATCCGAAGCACCTAGTTTTGTACCCTTGTGTACCCTTCAACGGCCAAGTCACACAACATTAACTATAATAATAAGGAAATCGCAGTAAGGAACCTTAGACTTGGCACGACTTTGTCTAGATTTCATTACTTTTTAGAGATAAACAAGCAGCTCCATCGAGACTTGGCTAGTTTTTTACAGAATGTTTTTGGTGGGATTTTTTTTAATTTAAAAAGCTCGTCCATACTCGGTCCTTCCGGGGAGTGTCTCTTTGACAACTGTCACAACCATGAATGCAACCGAGGTAAAAAAGTAGCTTTTCTGAGCTTTGCACTGTCAACTTCGCAATGAGGAAAAACAAGGAAAGTGACAAGCGAGCAATCGTAAAGAAACTCATTTGTATCCGTATATATCAGACCCATAGACAAATAACTATTATAAATCAAAAATTAAGGAAAACCCCCCAAACGGCTGAACCGATTTCGATAAAACATGTCTAAGGTAACATGTGCAAGAAAAACAGATTTGGAATAAAAAAAAACGCTATTAACACTTTCACGACCAGGAACCCGACTGTCGGATTCTCTCTTCGTAGCTACTACGCGCTACATACGACAAATACGTGGCTACGGGCTACGAGCGTAGCTAGGGAATGCTCCCAGTTCTGATTTTGTATGGCGAGAACCGGGAATTCCCGGTTCCGGTACTGGATTTGTATAGAAAACTAGTACCGGGAGCAAACCCTACGTAGCGCGTAGCACTGTGGTACAGGTGGTACGGAAAGTGTTAAATTGGCACCGTTTAATGGCTACGGTGTGCCACAGACAGAAATGCATAGCGGTCAGACTTATAACACCCCTGTTTTAGCGTCGGAGTTAAAGATATTTAGTTGGATATATTACACTCATACATATACCAGAAATAAAAGTATGTAAACTGTGTATGGTCCCATAACAAGACGGTTAGAATCAAAACCAATTATAATTCTTGCGTTGTTAACGTCATTCACAAACATTTTGAACAAAGAATTATACTACCTAAAATTTGTAGGAAATAATTGAGAATTTCACTCTTTCAATGAATCAGAAAAATAAACCATATAATTATAGTAGTTTATGCAACAGTTGTATAAGAGGGGTTAAAAAAGGTGAGTGGCGTGGGTAACAATTTGAGCCGTAGGCGAAAATTGTTAAGAAAAACGCCACGAACATTTTTTTACCTACTTATACGACGTTGCATACAATACTTTTTCTACGAATACACTTACTTTTACATAAAATGCGAAATTGAAAACTTCATGGATATCGCATTTATTTTGTCAACATAATCAACAATCATTTAAGTTTTACCTTTTAAAACACAATTTTTCAATAATACTAACATTACTAACACAAATACACACCGTCGTTATTTGATCAATTATTAAAGAGCTACAGAGATTAGTAAAAATACCTAAATTACTTTCAAAGTTTTCAATTCGCCCCAACAAACGAACGGGAAACGTAAAAAACTACGAAGTAGGTCTGTGGTTTTTAAATTTTTTCTTTATTATAGTTTTTTTTTCTAAAAACGCTGCGTTTATTTAGGTTTCTTAGGTTGGCAGTAATTTATTTTATATTAATAGTCGTGTTTGCACGCGATTACGCGATACTATTTTGGCGCTTTTATAGAACAAGTGTTATTTTGGGGAATAGACTAGATAGACTTTTCATCGAGTGTATTATCTATGTTCTTATAAAGGTGTTGACGAATGTATAAATGACAGATAAAAGTACAGGAGTAGAAAAAAATATATTTATTCACTTTACACAAACGACACAATTACATTAATACAAGAAATGACCAAAATTGTGTAGTGAAATGGATGGAGACTCAGCGAGGCTTCTGGCTTTCAGGCCCAAACCAAACTCTTAATTCTAAAAAACCAATGTTACTAAAGAGTTCGCTGCCAAGACGATATAACTCTAAATTATACATTAAAGCCTTGGCCAAACACCCAGTGTGACGCTGCGCTGCGTCCGCGCCGCGTGAGGCCGACGCGATGACTGTTCAAACAGGGCGCGCGAGGATCGCACCGGCCTCGCGCTCTCAACACGCCCTCATCGCGCGCGCGAACGCGGCGCGGGCGCGCGCGATTCGGGCGTGGCGTGACTCCCGCCCGATACAGCATGCGCGCGCGGAGGGTCGCTCATTCCTTCCGAAGCCAAGATTTAAGTTTTCTATATCCGTAATCACAATCACAGTATATTGCTACGCTCGCACGGCGCACCGCGCTGCCTAACGTCTGACTGATGTGACCCAGAGCGGCGCAGCGTGCCGCCGCGTCCCGCCGCACAGTGGTTCAGGTTGTATGGGAGGGCGGAATTAATTATTTTCATGAAAGGTGGGCGTTTTAACATTTATGAAATGTGGTTTTATCAATATAAATAGGTAAAATGAATAAAAAAAATGAAACAAACATTTAAAAAATTTATGATTTGTATTAAAATCATATAAAACATACTATAAAATACAAAATAATTAATTAATAAATTTGATAGGTTCATAATATTATCAAAGTAGGTGGGCCCGGGTATGTCCTAAAACTACGGCCAAGACCACCGGGGGATGGGCAGCAGCATCCTTGGAGTACGGAGGAGATACTGCGATCGCCAACCCGCATGCCAAGCGTGGCCCCACCCCCCAATGGAATACACACAGAAACCACGGCCCCGAGTGTCCGGCGACCCCCGGTGCCCTGGTTATGGTAGCGGCCAGGGTACTAGCGGGGTCAGGGGTACTAAGAATCTTCGGCAAAGATCCGGCTACCACCACCGACGATTCCTGGCCCTGGCAACATATAACACGCGTACACTGCGGACCGACGAAAAGATAGTGGAACTGGAGGAAGGATTGAGCAAGTTGCGTTGGGATGTAATAGGGTTATCTGAAGTCCGAAGAGAGGGGGAGGAAACGATAACCCTAAAGTCCGGCAACTTGCTTTATTTCCGGGAGGGTGACCAACAGTCCCAGGGAGGTGTCGGGTTCATCGTCCATAAGTCCGTCGTAAACAACGTGGTGAAAATCGAGAGTGTGTCGACTAGGGTGGCGTACCTTATACTCAGAGTATCCAAGAGGTACTCGTTGAAGGTCATACAGGTGTATGCGCCGACTTCGGCACACTCCGATGACGAGGTGGAGGCTATGTATGAGGATATATCGAAAGCCATGCATAGCTCCAAAACCTACTTCACCGTTGTTATGGGGGACTTCAACGCGAAACTGGGCAAAAGAGATGGTGAGGAGCTGAGAGAGGGGCGATTTGGAGTTGGAAGTCGGAACCACCGGGGCCAACTACTGGCTGGATTCTTGGAGAAGGAGGGACTCTACATGATGAACTCCTTCTTCAAGAAACGTGAGCACAGGAAGTGGACCTGGATGAGTCCCGACGGTGCAACTAAAAACGAGATTGACTTCATCATGTCGACAAAGAAGCATATATTCAATGATGTCTCTGTGATCAATACGGTTAAAACCGGAAGTGATCACCGTCTGGTGAGAGGCACATTGAATATATGTCTTAAGTTAGAGCGCTCTCGACTGATGAAGTCTACGCTCCGTCCGGCAGCAGTTCAAATCCAGAACCCCGAGAGCTTTCAGCTGGAACTCCAAAATCGTTTCGATTGTCTAAGCGGCGATGTGGACGAATTCAACGACGGGTTTGTGGAAGCTGTCCATAGCACTGGGTCTAAGTTATTTAAGGCCCAGCGGGGCAACAGAACCAAAAGGCTTTCTGACTCCACGCAGAGACTCATCGAGGAAAGGAGAGAAATGGTTCTACAACCTTCAGCCGATGCGTCACTATACCGGCAGCTCAATAAACGGATCTCTAAGTCCCTTACCCGTGATTTGCGCCAATTCAATACATATCGTGTTGAAGAGGCCATCAAGCAGAATAAGGGTTCTAAAGTTTTCGCAAGAGATCTGTCTATTGGGCAGAGCCAGCTCGCCAAATTAAAAACTGAGGATGGTAGAATTGTTTCCTCTAGACCCGAGCTTCTGGGTGAGATAGAGGGCTTTTATGGACAGCTATACACATCAACTAGGAGACCTGGAGTTAGTCTGGCGGAAGACCCTAGAGCTAGACTGACCCGACATTATACCGAAGATATCCCGGACATCAGCCTGTACGAGATTAGAATGACTCTTAAACAGCTCAAAAACAACAAGGCACCTGGTGAAGACGGAATTACAGCCGAACTTCTGAAGGCGGGTGGTAAACCGGTCCTTATGGCCCTTCAGAAGATGTTCGACTCCGTTTTACTAGAAGGGAGAACGCCTAAGGCATGGAACAGAGGTGTGGTGGTACTGTATTTCAAAAAGGGTGATAACGCGTTACTGAAGAACTACCGACCCATTTCACTTCTGAGCCATGTCTATAAGCTGTTTTCAAGAGTCATTACGAACCGTCTCGCACGCAGGCTAGATGACTTCCAGCCTCCCGAACAAGCCGGTTTCCGAAGAGGCTTTAGTACCGTAGACCACATCCATACGCTCCGTCAGGTAATACAGAAGACTGAGGAGTATAACCTGCCCCTCTGCTTAGCGTTCGTGGACTACGAGAAAGCCTTCGATTCGGTCAAAACCTGGGCTGTACTACAATCTCTCCAAAGGTGCCAAGTAGACTATCGCTATATCGAAGTGCTGAAGTGTTTGTACGAGAACGCCACTATGTCAGTCCGACTCCAGGACCAGAACTCGAAGCCTATTCCGTTGCAGCGGGGAGTCAGGCAAGGAGATTTTATTTCTCCTAAACTGTTTACCGCTGCACTGGAGGATGTCTTCAAGACTATGGACTGGAGAAGGCTAGGCATCAACATAAACAGCGAGTACATCACTCACCTTCGGTTTGCTGACGATATAGTAGTCTTGGCTGAGACCATGGAGGATTTGAGTACAATGCTCGATGACCTCAGTAAAGCCTCCGAGCGAGTTGGTCTAAAGATGAACATGGATAAGACGAAGATCATGTCAAATGCCCATGTAGCACCAACTCCCGTTGCAATCGGAGACTTTACACTCGAAGTTGTGGACGATTATTTATACCTAGGACAGACTGTCCAGTTAGGTAGATCCAACTTCGAGAAAGAGGTTAATCGACGAATCCGACTCGGTTGGGCAGCGTCCGGGAAGCTACGGCACATCTTTTCGTCCAATATTCCGCAGTGTCTAAAGACGAAAGTCTTTGACCAGTGTGTGTTGCCAGTGATGACATATGGCACTGAAACGTGGTCGCTTACTATGGGCCTCATAAGAAGGCTCAAAGTCACCCAAAGGGCAATGGAGAGGGCTATGCTTGGAGTCTCTCTGGTGATCGCATCAGAAATGAGGTCATCCGCAGCAGAACCAAAGTAACCGATGTAGCCTCCGAATTGCTAAACTGAAGTGGCAGTGGGCGGGGCACATTGCACGTAGAACCGATGGCCGTTGGGGCGGAAAGTTTCTTGAGTGGCGACCACGAACCGGAAGGCGCAGCGTCGGTAGACCCCCCACAAGGTGGACTGATGACCTGGTAAAGGTCGCGGGAGTCCACTGGATGCGGATGGCGCAGGACCGGTCATTGTGGCACTCTTTGGGGGAGGCCTATGTTCAGCAGTGGACGTCTTTCGGCTGATATGATGATGATGATGAGGTGTAATAAATATAATATTATTATTTGTAGAATATAAAAAAATATAAAAACACACTTTATTAATTATTATTTAAAATAAATTGTTTTATTTCCTCATGGTCTATTTCTGTTTTTTTATTATTATGTTTAGCCCTTACTAGGTCGGTTTGTGTAAGATTGTCCTTATAACAAAAAAAAAGCCCTTAAGCTATTAATAAAAGGGTCTGAAGATGTCAAGAGCATTGTATGTATTGAAAACATACCACTGAGCCAATCTTTATTTTTGTCAAAAAAATACTTTCTCACCCTTGATGCAGCTTTCCACTTTTTTTGTGAAAGTAGGTAAAAATTGTTTACTTAACTGAATATAGATTTGGCCAAGTATAGCTTCTGAAAGATTTGGATATTTAATCTTCAGGCTTTCAATACACTTATGCACATCCCGGTCACTTGAAATAGCAATTTCGACTAACTCTGCATTTGAAATGCTGAAACTTGCCATGACTATCAATAATAACTATGTTACTTTCTCGAAACGATAATAGTAAATGAAGAAAAAGACAACTCCGTACAAATTTTATACCCAAATCAAGTTATTTGTTCATTAACTACCCTCATTAATTAGTTTATCTCTGTCATTATTTTTCCTACATCTCAATGAGCTCATTACTTAAATGGTCATTACTCAAAAGTTTGCAAGTAGTAGCAGCTAGAATCAATTAAATAATCATTTTGGATAATTAAGGTATCATTTGTGCTAGTTTTTGGTGAAAAGGAAGGAGTAGCTTAAAAGTAATATCTAATTGAATGTTGAATGTGGCCAAAATAATGACCATGTTGTTTTAATCCAAGCCATGCCCTAACCAATACACGAAATCACTGATATTATCTATCATAAAAATACCTTTATATACGGCACATCAAATAAAAATCATATTTTGGGTATAAAATACCCAAAATATGATTTTTAGAAATATATTACCTAGCGTTTTAGAAATATATTACCTGAAAGAAACAACTTTTTTGACGAAAAATTCGTAAGTGCTCAGCATTACGTGTTTCTTATGATTTATTTATAAATAAATAATACATCAAAATTAAAATCCTTTCAGTACAGGGTTGTACAACTATTCTACGGTTAGATTTAAGTCAAATAAATGACTTTAGTTAATATGTAATTTTCGGACTTTATTCCGCCCCTGAACCAATGTGCGCCGCGCAGCGCTGCGCCCGCGCCGCGTGGACGCGCGGGGCCGCGCGGCGCGGGGCCGCGCGGCGCGGGGTGCGACAGAAGCGGGGCACGGCGCCGGCGGGACGCAGTCTGTTTGACGTCGCTAACCTGTTAACATGTGCCGCGGTCGCGCTGTGCGACCGCGGCGCAGCGCCACGCTGGCAGTTTGGCCAAGCCTTTAGAGAACTGAGATTAGCGTATAGAATTCCCATACAAAATGACACGTATTCATTATTATTAAATGTACTTGCATCGTACCAATCACCATCATCATCATCGTACCATCGCAGAATACCAGTGTTTGGTCGAAAGAGTGAAGCGTATAGCTGAGCTGTGAACCCTTTTGTTTTGCTGCAACGCACACAGCCCTTCTAACAACCTCATCTGATGTTTTGTTATATTTTTAAATTTTCTCAACTGATTCTTTGTGTTATTGCTATACTTTGCTGTTTTTGATATTGTGTGTTATTGCAGTATTCAAATAAACTCTTTATCTATCTATCTATCGTTACAACCTTTCATAAAACGTTTGATTTAATGTCCGAATCCCTTCCAAGTCTTCCAACCCAAATTGAAGGTAAATCGATACTCGCGGAACGTGAGAGCATTTCCACTGAATTGCATTTTCTATACCGAGATGAAATCGACGTTTCTGGACGTTTTGGGCGCCCAAAGGTTGCTTTGCTAATTCAATTTCATTCGATATTTCTTCGTGTAAATATGCTTAAGGCTGAAGCCTTGAGCACAGCGGGTTTGCACTTTGCGTTACTATTTTGAACAACATCTAACCGCGCAAATACAACAATGTCTACATCTTAAAAGAAAACCAAGTCTATTCTATTACGACTTTAAAATAATATATAAACAACAACAAAGTTCATACGTTTTGATAAGGCTCAACATTTTGTATCTATGGAATTCTTTAACCAATCGACCTAATCACGTGTTTTTCTCAACTCCCTATTGCTGCGCGCTCGACTCATCAATGACTGCAACCTAAAACCATGTAGATACCCGCCGGTCACCATTGCATGTAGCCAAGATAAAGTATTCGGCCCCACAATTCCAAAACTTAACACATTCAGCATCATAAATCTGCTAAATAAACTCCCTCTTCGTCTATCCCCCACAAAGCAGGGAAACGCTGAGATCAGATATGAACGGAAAGTCTTGTTCCCTGACGCTGCCCACTCAGCTCATCAATGGCTACAGCCTAAAACCACGTAGACACCCACCGATCACCATCGCATGTCGCCAAGACAAAGTGATCGGCCCCCAATTTCACGCGAGATTAGCCCCGACCCCGCCAGAGGTAGGGGGAGTATTATGAATTCAAAATGACCTGAGACATATTGTGGCAATTCCGGAGAGCTGTATTTGTAAGAATTCTGAAGCAAGAAGCTCATTCAATTTGATGAAAATGTTAGTGGACTTTAGTTTATGGCTGGGCATTTTACTTTAAAGCTTGACTATGGTTATGTTTAAGTCGCGTCTGACTCACAATTTCGTGACAAAATGTAAGAGGTATAATGTTGACCATCATTTTGTAATGACTGCTAACCGTATACGTTTAGGTGTTATTAAAATTTTGAAATTATAATGTGTTTATTAAATAATCTTAATTAAAGAAACCAACTTCACTCCTTCATCTTTCCAAAAGCAAATACTCGAGCTGCTTTAAACAATACTCAAATCACTGTTTAACCAGGATCCCATCATGAGATCCTGACTTGATGACAATGGGACCAACTATTAAGCATATTGTACTCTTTCAAACAAAAAAAAAATTTTTTTTTAAATCAGTCCAGCCGTCTTCGAATAATCGGTGAACATACATTAAAAAAAAGCAAAAACAAATATCCCAACGAATTTAGAACCTCCTCCTTCGAAATCTTGAAGTCGGTTGATAAATGAGGTGTATAAAAAGTAACTGAAACATAATTGCGATAATTCCGATAATTCCGATGGGGAGAATGTTTGTAAACAATCTGAAGTATTAATAGTAATAAAATAAATTAAAATTTCCGAATGTTACCAATGATTTTCTTACTTCCCAAGTTTTTTATTCCCAAGCAACATTAACATTTGGTAGCCCATGGATTCAAAAGGTTAATTTAGTATATAATTATTTAATATCCAACGTACGTATGCTAATATCCAAGCCAATATAAACATATCTTCCCGCACGCTATTACTAAGGAATGCAATGAAATTATATTTTTTAATACTATTCATTTATTTGCAATGAAAGTTCAAATTGTAAAAATCCGGACAGGTGCGCTGGCACCTGACTCGTGTCTCATAGAAAAGAGGTCCAAAAAAACATACTAAACGTACCAATTTTAAGTCGTTTTTAGCATGAACGTAAATGGTATATCGAACTTTTATTGAGTCATAAGGAGAAATTCACTAACCATTCAACCGATGCTCACTCTTGCTTAAATAAGTAGCCAATTAAATAAATAATTTGACCTTTGGCTAGGCGCAAACGTAGAAACATTTACTGACTACGATAGATATGGGTAATGAACTTTTAATTTACATAAAACCTATGAAAGACGCTTTTTACGGGTCGATAAAGATCTCATTGTTAAAAGCAAAACTAAAACTACTTCCAATTAAACACTCTTTTAATTTCGCATAATTTAAAACAAAATATTAAAAGTCAGCTTCAACTTCTGGTAAGTACGAATGTATTCAAAATTATCAACCTGCAGCTTTTATTGAACAATTGAGGCAAGGGTCGTCCAATTTAGGTAGGGAATGTAATATTTATATCATAACTAGCGACCCGCCCCGGCTTCGCACGGGATAAAAAATGGTTATTGTGGGTTATCCCTAAGAGATAGTCATATCTATATCTATCTATTATATATATCGTCGCCTAGTATCCACAACACAAGCCTTATTGAGCTTACTGCGGGACTAGGTTGATTTGTGTTAGATTGTCCCATAATATTTATTTATTTATTTATTATTTTATATACCATCGCGGACTTTTTTGTAGACCTTTTTAAAATGTACAATACTGTAGTACATTATTTTGATCTATCTCTTAGGACTCAGCCAGCGCCAAAAAAACCGGCCAAGAGCGTGTCGGGCCACGCTCAGTGTAGGGTTCCGTAGTTTTCCGTCCGTCACAGTAAGTGTCCCCACTTAAGAGTTAAAAAAATGGGCCCATGGTTGGGTTATTTGAAACCACGTCATTTCATTGTGATTTTGTAGAAATTACAGGTACAATAAACACCTGCTTATACGGTTAAATTACAAACTTAGTTCAGAAATTATTTTGTAATTTTTTTCAAAACTTTATTTGATAGCACGTCATTTCATTGTGATTTTGTAGAAATTACAAGTACAATAAACACCTGCTTATACGGTCAAATTACAAACTTAGTTCAGAAATTTTTTTGTATTTTTTTTTCAAAAACTATTCAACCTATCAAGTTCAAAATAATTTTCCTAGAAAGTTTTTATAAAGTTCTACTTTTGAGATTTTTTTCATATTGTTAAAACTTATGGTTCAAAATGTAGAGGGGGGGACACATTTTTTTTACTTCTAGAGCGATTATTTCCGAAAATATTTACATTATCAAAAAATGATTATACTAAACCCCTATTCATTTTTAAATACCTATCCAACAATATATCACACGTTAGGGTTATAATGAAAAAAAAACACTCCCCATTTTACGTATAGGGGAGGTACCCTAATAAAACATTTTTTTCCACTTTTTATTTTACCGCTTTGTCGGCGTGATTGATATACATATTAGTACCAAATTTCAGCTTTCTAGTGCTAACGGTCACTGAGATTATCCGCGGACGGACGGACGGACGGACAGACATGGCGAAACTATAAGGGTTCCTAGTTGACTACGGAACCCTAAAAATGGGTTTATTTACTCCATCACATTAGAAACCTCTAAAATCATCAGTGTTTCTCTACTATATTATATTATGCATGTATTATACATATAAACCTTCCTCTTGAATCACTCTATCTATTTAAAAAACCGCATCAAAATCCGTTGCTTACTTTTAAAGATCTAAGCATACATAGGGACAAACAGCGGAAAGCGACTTTGTTTTATACATAAGATTGAACCGAATTTTCATCACTAGTGCTGAATTTTTTTTAAATATAGGTTTAAAACACAGTAAGCCTCGCAGTTCGTGACGTAGCGGAGAAGCTCCAAGAATGTCGCCTTCGTTGGTTCGGTCACATCTCTCGCAGGCCAGCAGACTACATAGGGAACGTTTGCCTTAATCTAGCCCTGGACGGTCCTCGACGCGGTCGCGGAAGACCAAACAAGCGCTAGCTGAATGTCGTGGAGGCCGACATGAGCGAAAACGGGCTCGTAAAAGAAGATGCCCAGGACCGCGCAAAGTGGAGGAAAGCGAGCAGGAAAGCGGACCCTGGCAATAGCCGGGATAACGATAGGTAGAAGAAGAAGAAGATAGGTTTAAAACACAGGTTTTTGAAATGCGAAACTCCCTAGGGCGGAAACGTATCAATTCCCATCAGCTTCATAGATAAACAGTGGCTCATTTTGAGAACATAAGCATAATTTTTCATGTTCTCTGTTTAAGAAGTACACACACTGTATCTTTATCAATTTTCCATGTATTATTTGACATCTGAGGGAGCTGGACATTGACATATTCAATAGCAACATTACAACTGTTAGGCATAATATGACAGGCGAATTCTTTAGTGGGCTCACCCCTTGCCTTGTGCCACAGAGATTTATAAGGAGTCTAGTATATGTAGTATTTTAATACAATTATATAGATGTAATGGACAAACCATGCTGTTAATGTATAAATCTCAGATTATGTTGTTTATATTCACTTAGTAGGTAATAGTTGATAACATGCTGTATAATTTACTGTAAACCATGAATTGTTTTTTGGTATGATGATGCTACTGAGTACTATTAGTTATTCTGTGCTACTGGTGGGAACCTTTAATTGGCTCTCTGTTACTTACCAATATAGATACACTATTATTATTAGCTGTTGGTTCCCCGAATCTAGAGCTGAAGAATCTAAGCTACTGAGAATTCAAAAATATAATAATAATTATTAAAGTAATCCATAAGGCTGTACATGCGTTACGTAATATCATTGTTAGTCGTACAAGAAATACTGTTCCTAGGGTCGTAGGCCTAGCACAATGGACATTGAACGTCAACGGATGTCGAACCTGATCTTAGAACAAGGCACAACTGTTGATAGACGAAGGAATCTACGGTAATAAAACATAATGAGCAGTACTACTCGTACTAAGGGCCTCACACGTTACGTGCGTAAACCATCTTACAATCTTACACGTGACAGGTTAATCCCAATTAAAATGAAGGTACCGTCGATAATTGCCGAATGCAAATCTAGTAATAACGATGGTATACTAACTACAAGGTTTCGTTGCTCTCAAAATTACCAGTTTAGGTAAAAAATTCAACTTATGAGTGTAGTAATAGTAATAAAATGCATGGGATGATACAACTGAATGCCGCTCGCAGCGTAGTTTTTGACAAGTACCATAACAGAGCGCCGATCTGTGGTGAACTCCAGTTCTTAGTTCCCTTCATAGAGCGGAGTCTGGTGGAATCCAAGTTTGTCAGTAGCAGAAGATGAGAAATCATGTCCTTTTTGGGGTTATGGTACCCTAAGTGAGAACCTAGCCTAAGTACCTACTAGGTGTACGTTATTTTGTTGAATGGTTACCTTATCTGTGTTCTGTTTTAAACTAAGAAGCAATGCTATTTTCCCACAGGGACAAGTAAATTGTGTGGCATGCAGGGTTCTGTTCCCAACCGTTACTATCGTATCGTGACTCGTGCGCATACCGCACGGCCTAGGCTGAGAGCTGCAAAGTTCATTGCTAGCGAATATGTGGGCGTGATTTGGCCGAGGGGTGTCAAAATCACGCGAGCCTGCCGATGGGGCCAGAGAACCTAATATCCATACAATCCGGCCCGCGAAGTGGGATATGAGGCCGGGGCCTTCGGGAAAAAAGTTTCGAGACCCCCTAAAACTTGCACCATTCACTGCAGACCCATGTAGACCCAGTATGTACAGTCACTGGCAATAGTATCTTCCTATATATACACGAAGGCCGCAAAAATATGTGACACGCTCTTATGGCCCTGCAATTAATGCAAATAAGAGCGTGTCATATATTTTTGCGGCCTTCATGTAGGAAGATACTATTGCCGGTGACTGTCATCATCATCATCATCATCAGCCTGTATCGGTCCACTGCTGGACATAGGCCTCTCCCATGGCACGCCACTGAGCTCGATCTTCAGCTCTCCTCTTCCAATCTGTACCCGCCACCCTACGGATATCGTCGCTCCACCTTGCTGCAGGGCGCCAAGCACTGCGTTTGCTGTCATACGGTCTCCACTCAAGAACCAGCTTTCCCCAGCGGCCATCGGTTCTTCGGCATATGTGGCCTGCCCACTGCCACTTCAGCTTGTTTTTCCGCTGAGCTATGTCGGTAACCTTGGTTGGTGGTGGCCGGTGACAGTACAGTAGCAAAAGAAGAGGTGTTCCAAAGGACAATGCTGGGGTGATCTTGACATGCTCGTGAATCCCTCATCCACATATCTACTTCTACTGTTGACTGTAGAAGCGTAGGTTATCATCGACATTTCGGTTTCGGGATTTGTTTCAAAGCAGTTCATAAAGTTGGAACAAAAATACTGGTGATCCGTTTAAGCGCTTAATTGGTATTGTATTGCGACTAAGACAAAGTAGGAGAAAAAATTATTAGCCGCGTAAAAAAAAAATTTTTCACCTCAGCAGCAGGAACGAGGGTTCTTTGATACCTAAAAATAGTGAGCAAAACTCAATTTTGCTGCGAGCGTGAGACAAAATGACCTTGTTGACCTTGGAATTACAATGTCAATCCGCGCGCGAGGTCTAATACAAATTCGAAATACTCGGAAGCTATTCGTGTTGTCTTTTTCACGTCATTAGTAAATAGAGAGAGACAGAAATATTTTAAACGTCATTCAATCAAATTTTATTTAATTTTAATTCGTATTCTAAACTTTCGATTCGACCCCTGAAACAGAG
Source organism: Pammene aurita (assembly GCA_947086415.1). NCBI lineage: Eukaryota > Metazoa > Arthropoda > Insecta > Lepidoptera > Tortricidae > Pammene > Pammene aurita. Next base: position 48,038,977 of record OX352291.1, on the reverse strand, counting down.
TCAGAACGAAACGTTCCGAAATGCGCAGAAGTATTAATTTGTAAATATAATTTAAACAAATTTTAATTTTGAAATGTTTAACCATACAACACCTAAAGTAATTTACGTTCTTTATTTCAAGATCAAATAAGTATAAACGGAAAAATTACAAGATTATCATGTGAAGAATATTATTACTTACAACAATCTTTCGTATTGTGATCAAACAGTAGTTACGGAACGCAGATAAAAAAAAGTTGACAAAAGTCAAAATGGCGGTATAGATATTATAAAAATATTTAATTTATTTTGATTATTTTTTTGTGTTATTAACTTATAATTGAGGTTTTTGAACTCAAATGTAAGAATATTATAATAAATACACGTGTAAAAAGTGACAAAGAAGGATTAAGCATCACCCAGGTTGTATTTTTCCATGTCTTCTCACTGCTGAGGTGAAAAATAGTATGTTCAACATGAGAATAAAGTTATTTACATCTTGTGCTTTTGAGTCCCTCTCTACGCTCAAGATTCTAAATTAGAATATTATATAATCTTTCGCTTGCTCAGGACTCAAAATTAGCACTCGAAGTAAATATGAACTTTCTTCTCTTGTTGTACAAATATCTATTGTATGGGACACGTCGTTCCAGCTGGCCAACCCTTACAAAACCAATTTATAAAAGGATCACCAGCATTTTTGTCGCAGAGTAAGGCTAAACATTTAAAAACAATGTATACTCGTGTATGGAGGCTCATATATGTAGTATGGTATTAATACCATACCTAAACCAAAAACGTAAAATTGCATGCATCTAGCTAGAAACGAAATGGGGTTAGTCGCAACGGCGCGGCGCATTCCTGTGAGGCTCCCACGCCCCCCCCCCCCCTCACCCCCTCGCCCCGCTCCGGAAATGCCCAGGCGCACATGCAAAGCCTAGCAACGTGCGAACAGAAAAACGTCGTAACTAGTTTGGTCCTTTCAACATTCCAATATGTCGCGCTTGAAAATCTTAAGATTTGATGATTTTTGCATGGTTAGATTGGTTAGGCTTGCAAATGTACGATTTCAGACGAAATCCCGGTTTTTAAGCATTTTTCTTTCTCCTAGCGTTTGTCCCGGCTTGGGGTCCGCTTGACAACCTAATCCCATGAATTGGCGTAGGCATTAATTTTTACGAAAGCGACTGTCATCTGACCTTCCAACCCAGAGGGGAAACTAGTCCTTATCGAGATTAGGTCCGGTTTCCTTACGATGTTTTCCTTCACCGAAAAGCGACTGGTAAATACCAAATGATATTCCGTACATAAGTTCCGAAAAACTCAGTGGTACGAGCCGGGGTTTGAACCCCAGACCTCCAGATTGAAAGTCGGACGTCTTACCGCCAGGCTACCAGCGCTCATTCTTATTAAACTTTTAACAGTGAAGCATAGGCCTAGGTAATTTGGGCCATCATGAACCATCCTTTTGCCGTTACACCCTTTTACATCTACACCGTAGAGCAGGGTGAACGGCCGCTCGCTGACCGTTGGATCGGAAATTGCTGGGATTATGAATCATGCGCAGGTACAGCCGCTAATATCTGCCCTTTATCACCTTCACCCGAGTTTCGACTCAATTACTTAAGGGACAGGGTCGATATTCGGCCGTGCCTGTTTGATAGAATTTAGCATTAGCTTTTTGCGGTATCAATTTTGTGTAACATGTGTTAATGGATAGAGTAGATTTTGTGAATTGTTTATAAAGCAAATGTGCAAATTTTTCTTTATACAGCCTGACTAGGAGGCGTATGATGGTTGCTGGTATCGATGTGATAGATGATATATTATTAGGTACTATTACGGTAAAGATTAAGGAGGGCTAGGGCTCTATTGCAATTAAGTTCGTGTGGTAACATAGGGTATTTCACATTCTATTTTACCGCCTTCCAAAAATAAGCTAGTTTTTAAATGTTTTAAGTACGTATTCTTAGATAAAACCTGCCATGTCACTGGGTCTATTAGAGAATCTAAGAACAGTGAATAGTGCACCTTTCACGAGCTAGTAGCTAATATACAGTCGCCATCAAATATATCGGAGCACCCAAAGGTACTCAAAAATATCTGAACATGCACTTTATCGCCTTGTCAATAGAGGCGTTGTTCAGATATTTGGAACCACCTTAACCGGTCCGATATTTCTGATGGAGACTGTAACTAATAAGCGAGCTTAAAATGAGCTTGACACAACTTTATTTCGTAAAGATAGCAAGAGTGTGTGCAGATCATTTTGATCAACTCGCCCGCTCAGCTACTTCTGCTGCTGACTGTACACTGGCGCCACTATTTGCGTTTTATAAATACTAACAATAACTTTTCTCTGTGACATTTTATTCTAAATCAATCCACTTCCAACCTGATTAGGCCAAATTTAGACATCTTAGTTTAGAACTAAAGCCTTCGTAAGCTCTCCATCCTCTGAAAAGCTAGTGTAGGAAATGAGGGCTTAGCTTTAGCTTCGCTGGTTCACGGTTGGAAAAGCCTATCTATTTACAACAGTAAGTACTCGGCCGTGAGCGTGTCTAGTGTAATTTGACCCCGGTCTATGTCCTTATTACGTATTGCCAAGTCTGCCATCCTTATATGGTCAGCCTTATACGGGTTTCTGATATAAAAGCCTTGAATTCCTTACTGGTGAATTGATATTGAGATTAAAGCTGCCCCAAGCCCCGGTTCTCCGTAACGGAATTAAAAGGATGTAAATAACGTATTTACTAACAACCTATCGGTTCTTTTACACAGGGTACTATGGTTAGCGTATCTAACTTTACAAATTACTTAAGGCTAGTTAAGTTAAGGATGTACTTACTTTGTGCTGCTGATTACATTCAGTATTCTACTAATTAGGCGACTTTTGAAAAAAGCAGTTTTTTCGAGGGTGTGAAAACTCGAGAAAACGGTTATTCAGAAATGGACTCTTCAATAGGTTGTCCTGTTTTTAATTGTATAATCCGCTTTACCGGAAATTAAATCGAAATCGTTGAAGTATTTTTAGAGAGCTGCATTATAATAAAATAAAATAATATGTTTTTTAAATAATTCACATACAACTCACCCTCTCCTCTGTACCCTCTTTACAATTTTGTTTGAGCCTTCTGCTCCTAAATATCTAAAAAGTTCTTGTTTGACTCCCCTCGTCCTGGCTGTGAGCTGCGTACTGCCAGAATTCTTAAGCTTTCCATTCCATTTCACCACTCGGGTTTCATGAGTAACTCCTTCGTCCTCCAGGCAAGCCGTCTCTGGGATTCGCTTTCCCTCAATATAAGACAAGCCTCAAGCAAATGCTACATAATCACCTGCATGCTAAAACAAGAATTGGAATAGTATCCATCAATATAGTATTTATAAATATATAGTAGTATATTTATCTATGTAATATATTCCTAGTATTTCATTTGTGTATTTTTATGTTGATTATTATCTTCTTTTATTAAATAGCTAAGCTTTCAATGGTTTTACACTGCACGTTTTTGTCATGTCTCTGTTTAGCCCAATGCTTGACTGGTAGAGAATGCCTTTCGGCATTAAGTCCGCCATTTGTACATTTTTCTGTTGGTGCAATAAAGATTAAATAAATAAATAAACTCACTCTATGGCGATCCCAGCGCCAAGGTGCCTAAATATTGTTCATAATACTCATATCCACGTTTGATTAGGATGGCCTTTGAACACGGGACGACTCACAGCGGAGGTTTTAAGCTTTTTAGAGACATATATATTTGCAATAATTTGCAATATTACGCGTCGTACAAATAAAGTAAGAGCAGATGAAATAACCATACTATACCACTGGGCCTTTTAACCTCACCATTCCTAGGTCTTGACGACCTAAGGACCATTTAACTTCACACGCAATTACATAGCAATAAGAAGTTTGCGTCACTTAACAATATTTACACGCACTCTGATTACGCATACTTTTCAGAGGTCACTTAACGCTGGTTCGGCCAAGAAACCGACTCATGTGCGCGGGCGCAATAAGAACGGGTATCGCAGCAGGTGGCATCGCTGGCAACTAATTACCCATCTTAATGATCCTATCCGTCAACTTCTTGTTTATATCATGGTTAAGGATTTTGAACGAAGAGAATTTTCTGCAACAGTTGTGCAATCAAGATCTTAATATCGATGGGATTTACAAGAAAAAAATATGTAATACGATAACTATCGTAGTGGGTATCTATTGATGTACCCGTGAATGGGTTCTAGTAGGTGTATAACGTAGCAAGATACGTAACGTCCCCACGTAAGCCTATCAATCACGGGGATATAATATATAGGCCCGTAAAGTCTCAAAGGTAGTGTACACATATTACAATTTATATGTATAGCCACGTCCGGCGGTCTGCAGATATTTGTCGCATAGAATCATACATGTGAATGCACCATTATATTGTGACGATGTCGTGGAGGTCCACGGCAAAGTATAAAAGCGACCTAACTGAGAGCGATCGCCTCATGACAATCGGAATGACACATCGCGGCAGGTGGCATCGCCACAACTAAATACTTTTCTTAATGACGCGATCCGTCATCCTCTTGTTATATCCACTACCATTACACTGCATCATGACGCTCATACCCGTTTGTAATCACAGAACTCGAGACTTTTATGTGCTAGTTGAACCTTCCAGGGCTTATTTTGCATTAAGCAGAAACGTTTGCTAACGATGTTTAGAAGTACAGGAAAAGAGGGAAAATTCGCTGCCTCAGGCAAGACTTGACCTCTCGATTCCGGGATTCCTGGCCGCCACTCAATTACCGAGGCTTACCCAAAATCAATAAACCAACACAGCCAATATAGTAGCCGACGGGTAATACAGGAACTGATGCAGCGCAAGAGCCAAATATTCTTGAAAAGTGAATGTTTCACCACTAGTTTGGGATCCGCGCCGTCTGGCTGTCAGCATTGTACTTTACTTTTACCTTTAAATTAAAATCCTTCTAAACTACGTATCATGGTAGCCCTGGTCTAATCTGGAATTATAGGTTGTGAATGGCTTATACTGGTGCCTTATATTAATCTTATACGCCATTTAGGGTGCTTTTGGCGGCTTACCGAAGCGTTTTTGCCAATTGAGCGAATCTAAAAGACATCCGAGCTTATTGTGTGAGCACGGATATTCACGTGTTATGGATTTTTCGATGTATTTACATATTTATGTAGGCATTTTATCTTGCTGCATTGTAGCTATATAGTTTCCGATAATTTGGCACCGTTAAAAGTTACATTTTCACGTAATAGTAAATTAGTCTAAGTAAGGCTATGTTTCCACCAGAAATGGGCGAAGATACGTTGCGAGGAATATTTTTGTTAAGCTCTAGATCCTAGAGCTCCGTTGTGCCAGGATAAACAAATGAAGTGATTGTATTGGTGCTTAACAAAAACATTCAAAACATTCCTCGCAACGCATCCTCGCTCATTTCTGATGGAAATGCAGCCTAAATATAATAGGTATACGAGCCCCGATGCAACGGAATTCGTCTAGTGCAAAGTGTAACGCATTTACCACATTTATTTGAATAATTATTAATACGTTTATTTCTAATGGTTAATTAATGAGGCCAATAATAGCAATGTTTAATATAGTTTATTTCGATTGTAATAGAAACACTAAGAGACCTTTTTTGCTGAAAAAAAGGATTTTCCAAAACCATTTGGCAAACAAAATTATTGTCGCAGTTTTTCTCTTTATACTCGTAACACTCGGAAAAAGGCGTGAAAAATATACGTCAAAATTACGCTCCTCGATCATGTTGATTTTAAATCCTATTTATTTTTAATCACCTTTAAGACGCATCAGTCTTACACAATTCGGTAGCTATATTATTTAGCTTCACTTTAGCTTTGATTTGGTATATGTATAGTTCAAGTGGGGCTATCCGATAAAATACTAGACTATACGTTGCAAGTCTGCTTGTTCCATAGCAGTCTAAATCTATGTCTTTTGTGAAAAACTTAAAAATAGGCAATATTTCAAATGGGAATATCTGTGGGATAAAATCGCAAGAAAATTAAATGGTGGTCACGCAATTACCTATAATAAACAGGTTTCTTACAAACAAGCAATGGAACCTTCTAAACAAAGGTGCAATATTTATTTGATGCACTTTTGTAAAGTGTAATTTACTTAAATTTACCGCGTATTTGCGTCTTCAAGCAATCTTGTGCTTTACAAGGATTTTCAATAAATTCCTCATGTGATTTGTGTATTGTTATACCATATTATGTTCATTAGAAATTAGGCTATCAAATAACTACTTTAATTTTTGATTTTTAAACTTTATTTTATATTTTGTCAGTCAGAAATCTGGTAACAGAACTGAACTTAGTAACCAACTAGGTAGTATCGTTGGCAAGTTATTCGGTCGTGTAGTTTTGTCAAGACTACAGAAACTTGCAGATCGCTACCCAGAAAGTTGGTGTGGATTTCGTGCCCAGCGTTCCACTCCACAACGGATATGATCATTCCTCTTCGACAAATATAATAAAATTGTAGAGAGCAGAGAACACCTCTGGCTGTTATCAGACGTGTATCATAAACATACTCTTGTACGGGGCTGAGACCTGGTATCGTATGCCAAACATGAGCGTCGTCTCAACGCTTTTCATATGCGCTGCATCCGGAATATCTTGGGCATGCACTGGAGGGACAGAGTGAAGAACGAGAGGGTGCTGGAGATCGCGTAGCTGCCCAGCCTCTTTGCTCTTTTAAAGCAGAGACGTTTACGCTGGCTGGGGCATGAGCAATGCAATCCTCACGTTTGCCGCGGCGTGTTTTACTTGGCGCTGTAGCTGATGCAAAGAAAAGCATTGGTAGGTCGATGCTACGTCATAAGGACTGCGCTAAGCGAGATATGCACGCATTTAACGTCACAATCACAAATGGGAGGAGCTTGACAAGTGGCGCAAACTGGTACTTGATGGGCGTAAACTGCATGACGCAAGCTGGGTTTGAGAGACTCGCAGATAAGCGAGCCAAGCGTCATCAGCGCGCCACCAGTTTGCCATCGGAAAATTTCACTTGCCAAGTTTACGGTCGCGTTTCCCGCTACCGTATTGGCTGATCGTCCTTCTTGACAGTGCTTGTAGTCTGTAACAGGCTCGAGGGCCATTTATGATTAACTTTAGGTACCTACTCGTAATTATTATTGCAATAAGCAACAATGTATCATAGACGTAGTAGGTGTGCGTGTTTCATCGATGTTCGCCATGTTCGCAACAGTGTTACTAACCAGTAATACCAGTGACCTTTTAGAGCTGGGCCGTAAAAACCTAGTGCACCTAGATAACAGTGAAAGTGGCTTGGCCGCGTTCGTAATCGAAAGCTTTCTTTTAAGCTTTATTGGCATTCTATGTTTATCTTAACTTTATTGCACTTATAAATAGTACAGATTGGCATATGTTTGCTAATTAGGAGAAAGTCATAATTAGGCTTGGGACGTCCGGTATTAGCGCACCGTGGTTTTAAAATATATTACGTCCGTTCCGTCGATTTCATTAATATATGAGCGTACCCAAGGCTTCAAAAATAAATGTACCTACCTACATAGTAAATGACATAAATATACGTCTGAACTAAATTGTTTATCAAAAATATGTACACATATCACCCGTCATATTAATCTGAGCAAGCCGCAACTGAAAAGTAATAAATATCGGCACTAATATTTTTTTATTTAACCACGTGAAAGTACGTAAATATCTGCGCAAGGGTTTTTTCAAATAATTATAAACATGTAGTGGCACCATTAGTGGCACAAAAATAGCCGTAAGTACTAACGTTTTCCAATTTTATGTGAACAAGTAGAAGTTCATATATATCTGTGCAAACATTTTTGTATAATTTTGATGAATTTTGGCAACATTAACTCCGTTAAAAGCATCTCTTTCAATTACAAAAAATATGTAACGCTCCGCAGACCTAACATTAAAAAATATTTCATTCATCGTCAACGACCAAAACAATCAAACGATGAATCACACTCGGAAAACGGCCGCCATTTTATTATGCCGTGAATGAATAATGAAACAGGCATATTTATGAAGCCTGGGTAATATTTTGCAAGGATTTCTGACCGACGCATGAATGAGTGCAGCGGGATTGATGTCGACGACCTTTTGACAGGACAATATTGGTTTTCACGTATATTTAAGTCTCTGTTGGTAATTATTTTTACTTTTGATGCAATCTTTGCAATTTCTGGCTGTGTTGCGCAAAACGCTTCACTGAATTGAAAAGATTGACTCATATCTTTCGCTCGTTTCGCTCATTTCGCTCAGTGGATCTGTTCGCATATTCGCCTCAATCGCATCGTGTCATTCGTTTGACTTGGCCGGCTCATTTGAATCATGAGTGAGTAAGAGCGAGCAAGTAACACTATAATGACTGAAATAGATGAGTTACTGAGCGAGTTAAATCTTCAGCGGGTTGAAGAGTGAGTGAGTTGAATTAAAATATATAGTTCATTTAAATCACTCACTCGTAAAAGACCCATGTCTACTGTGTTGCTTTTATTTAACGAGCCTTAATTCGATAAGGCTGCGTTGTATTTGTGACTGAGTTCGTAAACCCTGCCTGCAATCCTTAAAAAGATGTTGACGGCTGTTTGCTAAAGTGGAAATTTATTATGGGTATGCAGTCAGTGCACATTTCAGCATGAGGGCATTGATTAATTATTATGTATTCTACTAGATGTGACTTTGTGCGCCATGTTTGGCAGTTGACCGCTGTGACTGGACAACTTTTGGGACAAAAAACAATCCTTCTTAAAATCTCCTGTTACTCAATGGTTGCGCACCGATATCAGAAGTGGGATATACGCAAATACAATTAAATTGAAACCAAAATCTATTAATATTGTAACAGTTGTCGATGCATTAAAAAGCTTCCTTACTCACTAAATTATTCACATAAATATGTGAAAACCTACCCTACCTACTTCATTTACCTAAATGAAACTTATGAAACCTCAGCATTAATGGCGTTGCAGCAGGGTCGTAGACCTTTTGACGTTACGACAAACATGGCGGAAGCCCCAGTCCCCAAGAGCACTCATTTCGATTGCCTCTCCAGCGGTTTTTAAAAAGATTGCGGTTTTATAAATTTGTTGCTTTTGCGGGAAACTAGACGATAGTTTTTTAGTTTGTGTTTTTGAAGCGGAAACTATTGATGGTACTTTAATTTGCTTATATAAGTGACTATGATCTGATTATAATCTGTGACACTATTTTGGAAAAGGCGCCGGCCGTCGAATGGTATTTAAATGTAAATATGTTGATATAGCCAGACTATCAAAGTAATTATGGTCATACATATGTAAATAATATCTTTAAATCAAAGGGGCAGTATGGGAAAAATTGGATTTGAAACTATAGAGAGAGTAAATCCATAGCAGCCTCGCAGTTCGTGACGTAGCGGAGAAGCTCCAAGAATGTCGCCTTCGTTGGTTCGGTCACATCTCTCACAGGCCACCAGACTACATAAGGAACATATGCCTTGACCTATCCCTCGACGGTCCTCGATCCGGTCCCGGAAGACCAAAGAAGCGATGGCTGAATATTGTGGAGGCCGACATGAGCGAAAATGGGCTCGTAAAAGAAGATGACTAGGATCGCACAAAGTGGAGGAAAGCGGAAACTGGCAATAGCCGGGATAACGCTAGGTAGAAGAAGAGAGAGAGAGCCCAATAAAATTAAATAACTTTAGACTATAACAAACCCACAAACCCTAAAACAAAATTCGCGACAATCCGAATTTTGCCCATATATGTCTTCGATTAAAAACTTATTTTTTTACGCTTTTTCATTTGAGCATAATTCCATTCGGGTCTACCATACCCCTCGACGGAATTATTAATATAGATTTATTCGACCAGGTCATGTGTCCGTCTTACGAATTTTCAATCTGACGAATCTGACGGTCACGTGACCTGACGCGAGTTTAAAAAATTTTCCCCATCACAAAAAGTGCACATCGCCGCTAAAGAAGTTTTCACTTCAAAAATGTATAGTAAACGAATCAATACCGCAACAATGAAAGGTATAGAGCACTAAATGTTAGTTTATCATTATCAATCTAGATTTACCTACACAATAAAGCCGTTTGAATATACCTATTTAATTACTGTAAGGCTAAGTTGAAACTCTACTTGAGATTTCAAGTACCCAAAGTTACAGAAAAACAGATTTTCGTGATTTAAACCCTATTACCAATGCCTAAGATATCTAAACGGTAGACGGCTGATATGGAGATTAAGAAACCGCTAAGTCCGTTAAACAACAGTCTCAAAAAGACGTAAGTTACGGCGTTACAATACGAAGAATCGCTTTTTTACTACCAGGTAATAAGATAGCCTTTTCTCTGAATATTTATTCTTACATAAATAATAAATAAAGCAATTCTGCGAAATTGGGCTTTTGAGATGTATAAATATCCCTACTTCTGAAGAAAGAAATGGGATCTTTACACGATTATTTGGGTTTCTAACTGTCGTAGTGCATTTGTATGGAGATTATACAAAGAATAAATTTTATATACAGATATATTTTGAATTGAACTCTTCTTCAACCCCTTAGGGGTTGTATTTCCAAAAATACTTTCTTATTGGAGTAATTTCCTTAACATGTATTTGCCTGAGGATGCCGAAGACCGGTCAAAGGGGAGAAGGCTAAGCAGGAAAGCTGACCCGGACGTCGTCCTTTTCTCCTCCACGATGTATGGAGATCCATTTCAACATCGTCGACGATGCTAAAATATGCGACTATAAAAGCTCTTCATTATGTCACGATTGTATAAAAATGCCTAATTATGTACAGTTACATACATGACTTTATCTACACACATATTAAAATTTATCTACACCAATATCATAAATCCTCTATTCCGCGTTCGGAAACCTATATGTATGTCTGTAATTACCACCATTATTGCAACCAGTAACGTAAGATCAGTGTATTTATCTGTGACAGTGTGGTAAAAACGTATGAAAATTAATTACCTATATACGGTAACGTAATGGAAATCTGCCCTCCTCTCCGACCGCCCGACCGCCGGCACAATCGAGTTGTTCATAGCGGTGCAATAACGGTAATTCTAATGGTTTCCGAACACGGCATTTAGGATTTGTAACTCCTCGACGTGTTGAGATTCATTAGAATGACCGCCATTGCACGTCCATAGCCAACTAGATTGTCATAAGTGCCAGTTTTTACATTCAAATTTCGAACATCTTCTGGAATCGCCGATTCCGGAAGGAATCAGTATACCAAAAGACGTTCGAAATTTGAATGTAATTAAAGTATCGCTCATCGATCTGTAAATATTTTACGATACACCACCGATACAGGTTTCTTAATATAGGCAGTTAGCTTATCGTTTCTGAACATATTATACGGAAGTTACGATATGGGAGTAGATAAAATACTATTTCAGTATCGCTCGAGCGGGTTCGGTAGACGATCAAGTTTCTCTCTTTAATTCGCTCCTCATACAACTTTATGACGCTCATGCTCCTGTTCGTGCAATAAAAGTCAAGCATCTCCCTGCTCCTTGGCTCACTGAGGATATTAAAGCCCTTATAGAGAGGAAGAATCAATCTAAATCTAAGTATAAGGCTAACAACTCTGAGAAAAATAAACTTAAATATCATACCCTGCGCAATCGCTGTAGCACTATATGTCGAGATGCTCAGAGGCGTCATATTCACAGTTCTGTTGAAGATGGAAATCCAGCCAAAGTGTGGAAATTTTTGAAAGGTCTCGGAGTTGGCAAATCTCAACAGGCAACCAATTTAAACAATATTAGCGTTGACCAGCTTAACCAGCATTTTTCATCGTCCACCTGTTTCAGTGGTCCTAAGAAATCTAACTCACTTCATCATCTTTCATCACTTCCTGCCTTAGATTTCTCTTCTTTCTATTTTAGCCATTTCTGTGAGAGTGATGTTAGGAAGGGTATATTGAATATCACTTCTAACGCCGTTGGTGTTGACTGTGTTAGCCGAAATATGATACTCCCTCTCCTTGATTTGTTTGTTCCTATTATCACCGGTATTCTGAATTTTTCCATTTCATCAAGTACTTTTCCCAGTCTGTGGAAGGATGCCAATATTATTCCTTTACCCAAAAAATCCAACCCCAGTTCCTTCTCTGACTATCGCCCCATCTCCATTCTTCCTTTCCTATCCAAAGTCCTCGAACGGCTAGTGCATCAGCAACTAACTTCCTTCCTGAATAGAAATGACCTCCTAAACCCATTTCAATCTGGTTTTCGTCCGGGCCATAGTACTACCTCGGCTCTTGTCAAGGTTACCGATGACATCCGTTTGGGTATGAATGACCAGAAGCTTACAGTTCTTGCACTTCTAGATTTCAGTAATGCCTTTAACACGGTCGATTTTGACATTTTGCTCGCGTTCTTACAGACTTAACATATCGGCTGCAGCGATTGACTGGTTCCGCAGCTATTTGGTTGGTCGTCGGCAAAGAATTAAACTAGATTCTTCGTGTTCTTCCTGGTGCAGCACATCAGCTGGTGTTCCACAGGGTGGTGTGCTGTTTCCTCTTTTATTTTCTATCTTCATTAATTCCATAACTCTTGATCTCTCCTCTTCGTATCACCTCTATGCCGACGACCTTCAAATATATTCGCAGGGTATGCATAGCGATCTCAATTCAGTTATAGAAGCCACGAATCTTGATCTGCTCCGCATATCAAATTGGAGTCAAAATTACGGTTTAAAAGTAAACCCCCTAAAGTCACAGGTAATTGTGATGGGTAGCGCTAAACAAATCTCCAAAATTGACTTTCTCAGGCTCCCTCCGATAGTCTTCGATGGTATCCAAATTCCTTTTTCCAACCAAGTGAAAAATCTTGGCGTAATCATGGATCGTTGTCTATCATGGGTGCCTCAGGTGAGTGAAGTGAGCAGGAAGATGTTTGCTGCCATAGGGTCTCTCAGACGGCTCCGGAATTTCCTGCCAAATGCTACTAAAATTGCGCTTGCTCAGTCGTTACTTCTCCCCATTCTTGATTATGCAGATATCTCCTATTTAGACCTAACCGAGGAGCAACTTAATAAGCTTGAGCGTATTCAAAATGCCTGCATTCTAGTTTTCGTTCTAAACTCAAATGGCTCCCTATCCGTCACCGCCGTAACTCTCACAAACTTTCTTTACTCTTTTCTATACTTTTTAACCCTGCAACTCCCCGCTACCTCAAAGAGCGTTTCTCTTATCTTAATTCTATTAGATCCTCTCAAAAATTGCTCCTAAAAGTGCCATCTTCATCTTCCAAATTTTATAATTGCTCATTTACGTTCCAGGCCGTTCGTTTGTGGAATTCTCTCCCTCTCAACATTAAACGCGCGCAATCTATTGGTAGCTTTAAATCGCAACTTAAGGAATACTATTTATCTCTTCCTTAGGTTTTTAAGTTGACACTGTTGTTTCTTATTGTGTGTATTATATATGTATATATGTACGTATATGTATGTTTATTTTGTATTTATTTAAGTATGTATATTCATATGAATGTGCTGTGTTATCTATTTCGTCTCTTTTGTTTCCATGCACCACCTACTGCTTATTGTTTTTCTCTAGTCTCCACTACCCAAAGGTTGTCTGGAAGAAATCGCTCATTAGCGATAAGACCGCCTGTTGTTACCTCTACCTAAATTTATCTAATTGTAAAATTTGTGCTTGTAACTGTATGAGGTGTGCAATAAAGAGTATTTATTATTATTATTATTATTTCAGCTCTCTTGTTTTTTCTGTTCATATCTAAATGGAATAAATATTAAACAGTAATTGTACTCCACACTCTACACGTGTTGGATTGCCCGGGGCGTTCAGATATTTCCTGGAATTTGATGCCGAGATATTCGTTTTCCCATTTCCCATTGAAGTACATTTAAATTTATTACACACTAGCTTTTGCCCGCGGCTTCGCTCGCGTTAAATTCGGAGTAACAAACCATACAAACTTCCACCCCCCATTTTAAGGAAGTGGGGGGTTAGAAAGAGACAAAAAGTAGCCTATGTCACTCTCCATCCCTTCAACTATCTCCACTTGAAAAAATCACGTCAATTCGTCGCCCCGTTTTACCGTGAAAGACGGACAAACAAACAAACACACACATACACTTTCCCATTTATAATATTAGTATGGATATCCATTATTATTAATGATCAAAGCCGGAAACAAAATATGTATTTATAATGTTTAGAAATAAAGGAACAGCAGAAAATCCACTTCCTCGGGCGAGACTCGAACTCGCCGCTCTGGGATACATGTCCATCGCTCTGACCGACTGAGCTACTGAGACTGCAGCAGTGAGCTACTGCTGAGGTAGTGGATTTTATACTTTTCCTTTATTTATTTCTTAACATTGTGGTATCGTTAGCAGACGTACTGCTTAATACAAAATTAATTGTGAAATATGTATACCTACAAATTCACATTCCTGCAAATTCTGGCTATACTAAAGTTAGGGCCAGACGGCAGATAGCCGCAGATTCTGCCACGTGACCTTAGTTGAAGCTGAAGCGAGCGTCTACATGGCTGACACCAACCAACCGCTTCTGCCAATGGTTGGCAGAGCTCGCCTAGCCACCAAGGGCGTTTAATAGTCATGTAGAATGTGTTTAAAATCTCTGTTTTCTGCCAAGGTCTCGTGGCAGAGGGCTGTGGTTGTATGCCGTCTGACCCTAACTTTACCTGCTTTTGTTTTCTATATCAAGATCCACAGCGCCATTTATTCCGTATTTGACCACAATTCTTTCCTTACCAACCACTTCAGTTAAAGATAGACCTAAGTATACAAGTTTCCATCTGTTTGGAAACCTTATCGTTGACGATATCTTCTAATGGTCACTTTTCCGCAACTTTGTGTTTATGTCATTGACAGCCCTACTAACGACTAATATGAGTAAAATTACCATCGGCGACCCTAACAACCCTAATCGAAACAACCATAACACTGAACATTCAATTTGGTTTGTTCGCAAAACCAAAATTAGATTTTACTCCACAAAACTTAAGGCATACTTTAGACTAATGTCAATGCCATATGCGGTGCGGATATCCAGAACAACAAAAGTGAAAAGTCGTATGTGCAGTCTAAATTAATAAAATACGTCGTTTTGGAGCTGTCTTGTATTGTATATACGCATGAAACGTGGTCGGAAAGCGAAGAATGTTGCGTCAGGAATCCTGTTACGTAATACGCAAAACAGTTGGAGAATTTGTACTATCTTATTCAAATAACTACGAGGGTTGCTACTTATATATCCGGAAACAAAAAAACAAACAAACGTACACGGCTGAAAATGGTTTTATTGTTTTTCAAAGTATTCCCCTTGATGATCTATGCACTTTTGCATTCGCGTGAACCAATTTTTAAAGCACTTCTGCCACTCCGCCTGAGGTACCTCCATAACGTGTTGTTTGAATGCGTCGACAGCATCTTCAGCGGTCGAAAATCGTTGACCGCGTAATTTATTCTTTATATTTGGAAATAAATAAAAATCGTTGGGTGCCAAGTCAGGGCTGTACGGCGGATGACCCATTAATTCCACATTTTGACCCTCCAAAAATAGAGTTGTTTCGCGTGACGTATGACAGCTGGCATTGTCATGATGAAGAATGATTCTTCGTCGCTGGTTAGTTTTACGAATTTGTTCAAATACTTCCGGTAAGCAAATGGTCGTGTACCACTCTGAATTAACCGTTCTACGGTTTTCTAGTGCCACTGTAGCTACATGGCCATTAATACCGAAGAAGCAGGCCACCATTTGTTTCAATGTACTTTTGCACGAGTAACTTTCGTAGGGTTCGGCTCATTTTGAAACACCCATACCGTTGATTGTTGCTTCGTTTCGGGATCGTATGCATAGATCCAGGATTCGTCACCTGTATAGATGTTATAAACGGCTTTTGAGTCACCACGGTTATATTTTTTTAACATTTTATTGCACCATTCGACGCGAGCATCTTTTTGCTCTTTTGTTAAGTTGTGGGGTATCCAACGCGAACAAATTTTTTTTACAGCCAAATAATTATGTAATATGCTATTAATGCTGGTCATAGAAATACCCAGAGTCGCCTCTATCTCGCAGTACGTAACATGTCGGTCGTCCATTATAAGTTTTCGCACAGCCTCGATATTTTGTTGTACAACGACCGATTTCGGGCGACCTGCCTTAACTTCGTCCGTAAGCATACTACGTCCACGATTGAACTCACTAAACCAGTGATACACAGTAGTTTTAGATGGGGCTTCATCACCAAAAGTTGAAGTTAGTTGATCTATGCACTGTTGTTGCGTTAAACCACGCCGAAAATCACAATAAATCATAGCACGAATATTTTCACGAGTGAGCTCCATTCTTGCTGCGAGATGACATTTAAAACCCGTCAAAAACAAAACACGAGCGTTAATAAGAAAGAAAAAATATACCGGCCAGTACTTAAAAAAGTTCAAATTTTACCATGGAGGTCAAATATGCTATTTAAGAAGATTGTAATCCCGGTTTCCGGATATATAAATAGCAGCCTATGTATCTCTTTCCTCAATATGCAAAACGAAAGGGACGGTATGAAAAGACAGTCTAATGATAGTTAAATTCGATCACTGGTCAGTTGTAACTAAATTTGGACCCGGGGATGTCCTTAAACTACGTCCGGATACGGGTATGTTAAATTACGTCCAAAAGCGCTAAAATAAAATTTGGAAGGCATTAATTACATCAAGTTTTAAATGGTTTAACAGTTAAACAAGTTTATTGGAACCGTTTAAATAAAAGTATAAGTAGAGTACTCCGTATTTGACTAAAAGTTAAAACCTATTTATTAATAATAGGTTAATAGGTAATAATAAGTTTTACGATACTCCTATATACTCTTGTTACCTATGAAATAATGCTGCAAACGTCCTCGATACGGTCACGGACTTTAATTGGACCCGGGTATGTCCTTAAACTACGTCTGGACACAGGTATGTCCTTAAACTACGTTCTAAAGAGAGGTATGGGTACTGCGAATGTCATCTCGCTATGTGTGGTAGGGAACAGCACAGCGAATGTCATCTCGCTCAAATCTGGAGTAGAGCCCGGCTGGGGAAGTACCTCCACCTTACAGAAAACCACAGCCAAATAACACTACGAGTAGACCCTACTCATAGTGTTGTGTTCCTGTTGGTGAGTAAGATTGCCAAAAGAGCTCATAGAGGACCCTGTGAGCATAAATAGAATTTTTATAACGGGTCACTCACGTTATTTCGATCGAAATAAGCTCGACATATTTCAATCAATTTAGGAACATGCACATCCCCAGCCACAGCAAGGCGACTGAGGCGAACAAAAATCGACCGAAATTACGCGGGTCACTCACGTGATTCTTTCAACGTGCCTAGACTAAAATATTATTTAATATACTGGCTGGTAAAAACATCTCAGGCGATGCGCTACCTATAATAAATCACAAATCACTTATTTTATGCGTTATAAACTGATTTAGAAATATATAACAGGACAAATAATTTGCTTAATTACCAGGAGTCAGCGCTGATCTTCCGGCAAGATCTTTTGTGGACTATGGTTGCTGCTCGACAACACCATAATTAACCATCATAATCTTTATCAACAACATTATGCCCCTCCTCCTGAGACCCAGAAGAATTGTTTTCGAATTTGGAACCCTTAGTTATTCAATCAAAGTTCAAATACTTCAAATAGCTTATGGAATATGTACAGAATTTTGTACGAGGGGTCTTAGGAAGCTATATATATATATGAATTATGTGAATTCATGACACACTTGGTCCATTTATAAATCTTGCGAGCACTCACCGATATTGAAAGGAAGATCAAAAGTAGGGACTTACGAACATCGACTAAAAATATATCCGTTTCGGTTTCTAAGAGATAATGACATTGGAGACTCATATTTCATATTACCTTATACTTTGAAGATCGTGGATACAATTCAATATCTCTGCAATTGAATAAATTTTAGAATAAATGTGGATTTAATAATGAACTTACATCGTGTCAACTACAACTAAGTATCAGGAAAAAAAGTTAGTTAAGTGAGAAAGAAAAAGATTACTAACCGAGATCTCTCGGTGGTTATTAACACGTATAACTTATTTTAAAAAAACCGGCCAAGTGCGAGTCGGACTCGCGCACCTAGGGTTCCGTACAAACCTGTAGGCATATACGGGTAGTAACTTTAAAATTATTAAATATATTTTTATTATATGATGTAACTAAAAATTTACTGTTTTCGCAATTTTTGCTTTATCTATGCTATAAGACGTTGCTTTGTATCAAATTTCAAGATTCTGAGTTCACGGGAAGTACCCTGTAGGTTTTGTTTCCCTTGCGAGTTTCGAAAATTTGCGGCATAAACGGCTGTATCTTTTGATTGTGTTGGCTTAGAAGTTTGATCTTTTCACAGATCCAAGGGACAGTAGACCTGACAGACAACATCAACTGAAGAACAAATCAAAATATTTTAATAAATATTTTCATTTGTTTATTTTAACACACTACTATATAAATTATATAGATGTGATATATAAAGGAAAAAGTGACCTAGATCTCGGGTGCCCAGGGCTGAGATCGAACCAGCGTCTTCAGATTTCGCGGCAGACCCCTAACCACTAGGCTACCCGGGTCACAGCGGCACCGGTAGAATTTTCTCGTGTATATGCGATCTTTGTACATACTAAAGCGCATTTGGGCAATCATCTAAGGGGGCGTCCATTAATCGCGTCATATTGTATAGGGGGGGGGAGGGGGTCAAGAAAAAATCACTAATGATCACCAAAGGGGGGAGGGGGGTCTGGATGCGTATCACGTGTAATTTTTTTGTTCCTTCGTGCTATACAGTATTTCAATATTTCAATAAAATAAAAATTATCAACTTTTATATGAACCAATCTGTGAAAACCAGAGTAAAATTTGCCTCGCAGTTGGACTTCTGCGTTTAGTTGAGCGGGCGAGGCGTCGCTATGCTTTATGCACGGGGTCACTTAGATTCATCTCATTTTTCTCAAAATCAAATTCTAATGACGGGATCCACGAGGAATCAAGGGAACTCCTGAAACCTTAGAGAGGAGACGTATAGCGATTTTTTTAAATCTAAAAACCAAACAATTGCATTAGAATAGTGCTATTTAGTGAAATTGAAACTGCTTGTGAAGACCTATGGAACTCCTCCACGACAAGGATTTTTACGTCTTGGGACTAATTGTTATGACTCTTATGAGATGCACTATGATTGTAAATATTTTTAGTGGCATTTGAAATATTATTTTCTTCACAGTATGTTTTTAGGGTTCCGTAGCCAAAATGGCAAAAACGTAACCCTTATAGTATGTCCGTTTTCCCGTCGGTATGTCACAGCCATTTTACTCGAAAACTATAAAACGTATCTTAATAAATATTTGAACATAAGGTGTATTGTTGTATACCGCTACTTATTTAGTTTTGTAGTAAAATTGCTGAAAATATATATTTAGAAGGGGGGCACTCCATACTTGTAACTATTTCAATAATCACAACCAAATATCAATAATCACCCCGTAATTCTAAAAAAAATGTGCCCTGTCACTTTTGAACCGGAGATCCAAAAAATATGTATCGGTTTAGGAATTATCAAGTCCAAAAAACTCCACAAAACGTCTTTCATAGGCAGATACGATTTTTTGATATTACTTTTTCGATATTAGGTACGAAACCCTCCATTATGCGTGGTCCGATACACACTTGGCCGGTTTTTTTCTATTCAATATTATTTTAATGAAATTAGTGAGATGTGCATACATGTAGTTTCATTTTTTTACCCTTCACGTGTACGTACGTTACGTTTTCACGTGTTAGAAAACTGTACTTACTTTAGTTCGCAAAAAATTACACGTCATATTGGACGAGGGGGGGAGGGGTCCTGAAAATATCACCAAAGATCACCATGGGGGAGGGGGGGGTCTAAAACAAGCAAAAAACGTATGACGCGATTAATGGACGCCCCCTAAGGTACATAAGCATTATGAGTTAGTACGTCCAAGCCAAAATAGGTCACTTTTTCCTTTGTATATGACATCTATATAAGTTTAAATTACAACATCGATATTTTTTCTTGTCGCAATAATATATTAGATCAATTTGATTTCGTTTCATATTGCTTACAACTTAATGTTTTTACTAATGTAGGCTGGATCCTACACTATGCATTTAAGGGTTAAGTGGCTATATTTTTCTTGTGTCCTCATTCCCACGGCTTCTGATTGTACAGCAGCTTTATCGGATTATTACTCTTATTACTTATTAGCATACCTCCCGGTACTTAACGATTTTTTTTACGTTCCCATTGTTTAAGTTACGGTTCCCGAGTAAAGAAACGGGTGTCTTTAGATTATGCTCCTATTGTTTTAATGTTGGGGCTGACTGGAGTCTAAATTGTGTCTAAATTTAAAAACTAAATCTTTTTTACGAGACTGTACTTAAAAGTCTGCATATGCGTTCTTTTCATCCGGGTCTTCACAAAGCCAGCTTTGGATCTTAATTTGTTGTGTTGCTTAAAAGGACTCAAGTCAAGTTTCTTCCCAAATATGAGTAAAGAAAATCAACGCTACTGAAAGGCTTTTCGTATGATATCCTGTGGGCGGAACTTGCTTTGAAGCTCTTTTTAATATTTTTTTTCTGTAAATGACTCAAGTCTCTACATAAAATTGACGTCTGTTACAAGTTTACAGCCCAATGCATACCAATGATCATCAAAGAATGCTCAATGCCCAGCAAAACCGATGTATGACAGCGAGAAGTAACCGTTTTCCTTTGTTGGTTGTTTTCTTTCTAGCTTAGTGTGTCTTTTCTTTACTGACTGCTTTGAGTAACATACCACTGACTAGGTTCTAATTAAGTAACGAATCTAAGAAGCAGTGAGGTGGTTTAATAGTATTAGAAGCCTGAGCTAATTTAAGTTAAATTTTATAATAAAATTATTCAACTAGTTGAAAAATTAGAGAAGTGAAAATGGGAATCGAGTTCTGGATGTTCTGCAACAACTAAGAAGGAATTTGACTCTACAATTAGTCTATTACAGCACTGGCTATTGTGCGGTTTCAGCGCCTTTTCAGCTTTTGTTGGAAAATAACTTTTCATTCAGTTTTAGCAGCATTGTGCGATGAGATTATAACATCTTTTAGTGCTTCAGTAGTAACAATTAGGAATTTAATCCGTCTTTTTTGGAAGAAAATAACCGTAAAAATTCCGTTAGAACGGTAGACTGGATTAAATATATTTATATTTAATCCAGCTAGTTTGCGTACTGTAAAAAGAAAGTATTATTCGTTTATTGGTGTATTTTAGGATTTCAAGGTAGTTTGTAGGACAAAGCTATAGGACATATGTAAACCACGTTCAGTGGCAAATAGGCCTACGCGCCTTGAGGGTCCTAAGAATAATAGGTGAAGAATTTGCTGCGATGCCAGACAAGTCAGAATTTCTAAATATTGATCTCATATGGATCCGATGGTCACAATTTCGATGCGATTTCATTTCAACGTTGGAAAGGTAAAAAGCACTAATGCGCGAAACCAAACCCATTTCGCAGGTTAAACCATTATTATAAATGAACGTTTTTGAATACTGTATTAAAAATGTATATTTTTTGTTGTTGTAGCGGCACATTTACGTCGCATGTCGCATGTCAATCGATGGGATTTAACCGCGGGTCAAGGCGAATCGACCCGGCCCGAACCTCAAACTGTATTTATAGTTCAGCTACGTCACTTTATTAGTAGTTCTACTAGAGCCTATTTGACGTATATACTAGCGGATATGATTTCAGAATACAGGCATTAATTAAACAATACAATCCAAAATTATGACTTCCAATCACTTATTTAAGAACATTTTATAACAAGCTCGAATCGTAAATGACTCAGCAATTTTTTTTATACCACGACGGTGGCAAACAGCATACGGCCCACCTGGTGGTAAGCAGCTACCGTAGCCTATGGACGCCTGCAACTCCAGAGGTGTCACATGCGCGTTGCCGACCCTTTTGGAAAAAGAAGGACTCACTGTGTAGAAGGCTAAGGGAACAAGAGGGTCCCTCAATGTCAACACACTGGGTCTTTGAGTTCTTTGGCAACCTTACTCACCAGCAGGAACACAATACTATAAGTAGGGTCTAGTGCTTTTTGGCTGTGGTTTTCTGTAAGGTTGCCAAAACGCGCGTATTTCCCCAGTCGGGCTCTGCTCCAGATTTGAGCGAAATGACATTCGCTGTGCTGTGCCTTACCACACATAGCGAGATGACATTCGCAGTACCCATACCTCTCTTTAGAACGTAGTTTAAGGACATACCCGTGTCCGGACGTAGTTTAAGGACATACCCGGGTCCAATTAAAGTCTGTGACCGTATCGAGGACGTTTGCAGCATTATTTCATAGGTAACAAGAGTATATAGGAGTATCGTAAAACTTATTATTACCTATTAACCGATTATTAATAAATAGGTTTTAACTTTTAGTCAAATACGGAGTATTCTACTTATACTTCTATTTAAACGGTTCCAATAAACTTGTTTAACTGATAAACCATTAAAAACTTGATGTAATTAATGCCTTCCAAATTTTTTTTAGCGCGTACGAAGTTGCGGAGAAAAACTTGTAGAAGAATAATAAATATGTTAAAAATATCAGAAAACTTCGACATATGTGAACATGTGGACACAATCCTGTTACTTATCACCCTCACAAACCTTTATTAAACATGTCCATTGTGTAAGTTGTTTAAGCTTTTAAAAGGTTGGCTATTCGCCAAGGACCCAGCCCCATATTTTAGATATACCTATGACTGTCATCCCACTACTCAACCCAAATTGAACTAGTCACACTCCCCAAAAAGTATCTTCATCATTATTAGTGTAGTGTAATAAAATAGAAGTTAGGTAACCTTTTGAGGTTTAATATGCACCTGTTCACTGTAGATATTGTATTAAACGCAATACACCCGTCGATCGTATTGTAATTAATGATCAATAGGCCGCGTTAATAGCATCCGTGGTTTAGGTGTCATTCTTGACTCTCGCCTCAATTTCCATGAGCACTTGAACGAACTGGCCTGCTGCTGTTACAAGAGATTAGGATTTGTCATTTGAAATGCTAGGGATTTTTCAGATTTCAGAACTATTACACTGCTTTATAATGCCCCAGTACAGAGGTGTAAGCTTGAGACGGCATCTGCTGTTTGGAGCCCTTACGAAGCAACTTACGCCTTACTTCTGGAGAAAGTACAGAAAGCGTTCTTACGCTTTTAATACAAAAAAAATGTATGGATTTTATCCATTTCTCCATCCTACCGAATACTTACTGGGAGTTCTGGGGATTCATTATCTGAACATAAGGCGTAGTTTTGCTCTTCTCACTACAGTCTGTAAAATCTTGCGTGGCGACTCAGACTGTGTTGAGTTAACCAAGCAAGTGGTGCATCTGTTCGTCCCTGCACCCACGAGATTTGAGTTCCGGCCTTGTGACCGCTGTCTCCTAGCGGAGCCCGACTGTCGTGCTGTGTCACGCAGGCAGTCTCCGTTGGTTCATGCTTTACAGAGCTTGAATGCACTTCTAGCATCAGCTCCTGTATGCGACCTGTTTGCGAGTAGGTGGGTGGTAGTGTGCGACGAATGTCTGAGGTTCAGCGAGATGATGGATGTTCGGCCCTCCACCGTGCCTGCTTGACATACTGTGTCATGTATATATTATGTGTTTTACTTATTTCTCTTCGGTCTTACGAGTTGTAAAATTTATATTGGTACCTACAGACTTTAATTGTTATTTCACAGTGCTTTAGTGTAATAAGTGCCATGCTGTGTTACTAAATTGTTTTAATAAATAAATAAAAGTAAATAATAAATTAAAACTTTTTTAAAACGGGTAAGTAAAATACATTTTAGACCGGGTCACTCACGTGAATTAATTCCAATTGCGTGAGTGACCCGTTGTAAATATTATTCAAAGACTCGTGAAAGTTATACATATAGTTAAGATACGCAGGTAAGTTATGTCAATAAAACCGTTTTTAGTTACTTTTCCGAAGACCTTCGATTAGGTATTATTGATACAATTGAAAATTGTTTATTCGGCAGCTAACGACATGGAAATGAGGGCGAGGTTACAGTTTAGACATTTAAGGCGAACGCAAATGTGATCAACACATGTATTAAATAACAATCTTCTAATCACCATGTGCTGTAATGTAACACTCAGTCAAACAGGAAATCATTTGTAAGAACTACAATTTTAAATACACAAGTTCCGTGAGACCAAGATATACAGGTTCTTTGTTAAAACCTCCTAATCACGGAGGGAGCGAAACATGACGAATTGTTGAGCAAATTTTCGACTTAGATTAATAAACGAAAGTTACCCGTCCGATATGTAATTTGTACCTACTTATTCCAGTTGTTCTGTACAACACAGGCGAGACGGTAGAACACACATAAAGAGGCTTTAAGATGTCTCTAAATTAGGCTTTAAGATTTCATTTGAGTTCGTAAACAGAATCATCATCTGAATTACGTACCTAATTGAATAAATTCTAATATCATAATGGAATAGTTTACTTCAAGTTGATTTCATAGAGCGTTTTGTACTATTTAAATTTCTAATAGGTTAGGTAGGTAGGTAGGTAATGTACATTAACATGAAATAATAAACTGAAATATAAATAAAAAATAATCTGAAATAAATATATACTAAAATAACCAATTCCCCCGCCGCATGGTACCGTAGATGCTGGCAGCATTCTCTGTATGGCAATCTTCAAATGACTTTTTTTACGTTTTTACGCCGTTGACAATGCTGCTCCAGCACACATGGTTTTGACTCAACCTCTGAATAATATGCACCCGGTACTAAAGTTATACATGAAATTCAATTCAAATAGCCAATTATATAGCTTCCGTAACAATTGCCAAAACGCTACGCGCCCTTTACCGAGCCTCCTAACCCGACTGAATCAAAAACACACGCCCAACACAACAATAGCACATCGCTAAAGACTTCCGAAATAAACCGACATACACACCTACTATCAACGAAAACATCCGTCGATAGTTCGACGAGCACTAACAACCAATATAGCTGACCATAGGTAGCTCTTATATCTTTGTATTAAGGAACACGAATGGTCAGCATAATCTATCGACGCGTACGTCGGTTCTTGTCGCACGTACGATGACTCAAGTGCGTGGGAAAGGGACGGTAAACGGTGACGTAGGGTTGGAGAACAGCGCTACAAGGTCACGGGGCCTAGCACAGTGCGTAAGATGCCAGAAAAAAAATACTTCCCAACGTTTAAGGTACCTATGACGTTTTGGCAGTGATGAGGCAAGCGGACAGAGACAGACGCGACAATAGGTACGAGACCTATGCCTGTACACTTACCTATTTAGATTTTGTTACACATCGTTTGCGGTGGTATAAGCACGTTATGAGGCAAGACCAGGATCATATGATAAGAGCTGTAATGGAAATGAAGGTTGGCAAACAAGGCAAGGCTGACCAACCACCACCTGGAGGAGCGCCATCGAGAAAGACCTTAAAGCAAATTATGTACACTCTTTGACGACTCAAAAAATATTGTTGTGGCGAAAACGCACGAGGGCTGACCCCAAATGATATCAGATATGGGAACAAAACAAAGAGAAAGAAGGAATGTTTTTTAGACGGTTTTTATTTTGGTGGGATATATGGGTAGAGTACCCCTGTTAGTAAGCTGTAAGCTCTGGATGCTTGCAGCAGCAAAAGCAGCTAAGCAAGCCAGGTGTTCGAAACGAACTTGGAACGACCTTATTGTTAAGACAACAAGAGCGTGTCAAGATCATTTCATTATTTTGGACACCTCATCCGATTGTTATTTCTGATGGAGAGTCAATACAGAGCATTCCTAGCCCCATATGTTTAAGACCATTAATTTACTTCGAAACAGTAATAAAATCATTGGTTCATGGATTATATAACGCATCACAATGACATTGTTATAGATATGTTTAGACTTTGATATGCAGTAAAAAAGCAATAAAGAATGTTGTAGAGTTATAGCGGTATAAATATTGATGCGAAATCAATACAGTTTGAGGGGCTGGAGGCAGATTCGAAGTTTAGAACCTTAACTTGTTTTAGTATTGTTATTTAATACAGCCTTGATAAGACTCGTAATACATCTCGTGCGCACATTATGCGCAGTAAAATAAATATTTACTCGCAGCTGTAGCTAATCTAGTTGATATTTTATGCTTTGAATCATCCTCCAGGCATCTTGGGGATGATTATTGAATTAATTTAGAATGCAGAGGGTTTTTTAATGGAAAAATAAACTCATTTTAAAAATATTAGTTGTTGTTAAAAAATGGTTTGTTTGTACAGTCGCCATCAAATATATAGAAGCGGCCAAGGTTCTCAAATATATCTGAACATGCACTTAATCGCCTTGACAATAAAGGTTTTGTTCAGATATTTGTGAACACCTTGGCCGGTCCGATATATCTGATGGCGAATGTACAGTTACAGTTAGCCTTTCAAATATTTATGTAAGTAACTAAGTATATGTATGGAAATAATAAATGGAATGGAAAAAATTAATTTCAAAAGCAAGCCATGATTATCTTGGACTGTCTACGTTTGTTTTTAAAGTCATTTTCACAAATTTATGCCCACTGTACATAAGTACTTTTGTTTTGTTACGAATCGACGGAAAAGTTTCCAAATAACAAAAGAACTTTTTTTATATATTTTCATAAGCTGCTTGAGAAACAACACGAGTTAATAAAACCAGTGACTTCCTGATAGGAAGTTAGGAACCCTGATCTGATGAAGAATTGCGAAGTTCCTTATTTAAATAAAATATTACTAGCGAAGTGTCTGTCTATCTGTTACATCTTCACGCTTAAAGCGCTGAACCGATTTAGATTAAATTTGGTTTGAAGATAGTTTGAGTTCCCGGGGAAGGACATAGGATAGTTTTTATCCAAGAAATCATCCCCTAATGAAGATGAAACGGAGGGTGGAAGTTTGTATGGAATTGTTGCTCACTGTTGACTTAAAATAAATGTTTTCTAGATTTTACTAAGCGTTTTATGAATTATTTATGGATTATTATTTATTTTATGATAATGTTACTCCCACGCAGACGAAGTCGCGGGCAAAATCTAGTGATATTAATATTATGTAGATAGTAACATCCATAGTCTTAGGTTGTTTCCAGTACAGAGCATATAAAAAAAAAACTAATTTACCCTAGGGCAGAAACGTACCACTTTCAACACTTCGTTGTACAAGCAATGCCATATTGTCAAAGTATGAATATTATCGATGCAAGATACCTTACCTACCGACGAGGCGATGAAGGGTACAAAAAACAATTTTTCAAGCATATATTTATTCAAGTTATTCATAACCAACATTTAAAACGGGTCACTCACGAATTTTTTTATCGAATGCATTGTCTGTTTATATTTTTTTGGAACTGTTTATCTATGTGGTATTATAATGATTCTGATTCAGAATTTCGCTCAACGTGTCAATCATTTATTAATTAATTCATTCAATCAAAATCATTTCATTACACCAAAATTACGTGAGTGACCCGTTTTATAATATAGTTCAAAATGCTCGCGTCTCACGTGAGTCTTAATCACCAAGATTTGCCATAAACTTGCATCGTTACCTACCTACATTTAATAATATGAATAAGTGTTCGGTATTGAAACCTATTTGCATTACAGCATTTACAGCCAAGTATATTGATTTTGTTGAATTTTGAGTAATTTGAGTCTGCAAAAGGATTTTTTTCTTAATAACCAGTAACAATAATGATTCATTGAATATTATGTTTTATTTAAGTAGGTACATTACACATATCTATTTAAAAAAATAAGCAAAAATAGGATTTGCGAAACAGTCTAATTTGTATTAACTAATCTTTGGCAAGGTCAACGGCCGGGGCGCCCGCGGGTTCCGAGCGCGAATAAAACCACACCGCGCACACCAAATCGTGGAAGCACACGCACTGGCCTTGTGCCAAGGTCGTAAGGTCCACATTCGCGTGCACCAGCGGCAGTTTTTCTGGATTTTCCGAACAGAACAGTTTCACTCTAGATGGTGTATATTGAACATTCAATAGCCATGAAAAATCTTAATAAGTTTAGAATCTGGAGCTTTTTGCCACGAAAGTTTAAAAAGCTTCTAAAGCCTAATGTCCAATCACTTGAAGCTTTCTCGGCAAGTACTACGTCAAATACGGAGTAGTTTTAAACTTAATACCGTAGAGGTATTGTAAAAAATAAAACAAGAAGGTGTGTACAGTGTACACAATTTTTAATTGCATGTCAAACCCCTTTATGCTGCTGTCCATGTATTTTTTTTTGTTGGTGATATTTTCGTATTTGATCTGTTGTAATACTTGTAATTTACCTACAGACCGCTAAGTGGTATTTTTAATTCAAGACAGTAATCTAATCTGACAAGTCTTGCCATACATAGGGGGCGTCCATTAATCGCGTCATACGTTTTTGGCTTGTTTTAGACCCCCCCCTCCCCCATGGTGATCTTTGGTGATATTTTCAGGACCCCTCCCCCCCCCGTCCAATATGACGTGTAATTTTTTGCTAACTAAAGTAAGTACAGTTTTCTAGTACGTGAACCTACGTACACGTGAAGGGTAAAAAAATGAAACTACATGTATATACATATAAAATAAAATAATCTTTAATAGAAAAAAACCGGCCAAGTGCGTGTCGGACCACGCATAATGGAGGGTTTCGTACCTATTATAAAAAAGTAATATCAAAAGGTCGTATCTGCCTATGAAAGAAGTTTTTTTGGATATAACTCAATAATTCTAAAATCGATAATGCTCTCAATTTTTTTCATATTTTTTGGATCTCCGGTTCAAAAGAAACAGGGGGGGGGGGGGACAATTTATTTAGACTTACGGGGCGATTTTTTCTTAAGATATGCACTAAATAAAAAAATGTTCAAACAAACCTCAATGTTATTTTTAAAGACCTATCGAGTGATGTGCATCATGTTGATATTTGGTAAAAATTGACAAATAGTGACATGTATGGAGTGCCCCCCTAAAAATATCTTTTCCAGCAATTTTACTACAGAGCTAAGTAGCGGCACACAAAAATACAACTTATGTTGAAATATTTATTAAGATACGTTTTATAGTTTCCGAGTAAAATGAATGTGACATACGGACGGACCGACGTACAGACGGACAGACGGACATAACGAAACTATAAGGGTTACGTTTTTGCCATTTTGGCTACGGAACCCTAAATACCTACTTCACAAAATAATATCTCAAATGCCGTTAAAAAATATTTACAATTATAGTGCATCTCATAACAATTAGTCCCAAGACGTAAAAAAAACGGGGTGCACTCCGGAAGTGCCGGCAGAAGTGAAAACTTGAATATTAACGTTGTGTATTTTTGATATTTTGGAATTTTAGGCAATAATTTTGCACGAATTGCTTTAATTATCACTATAAAACTACTATCATTTATGTGGTAAAATACAATATTCATTTATTGCGCTATCGTACACAAACATGACAATTTATATTACATTAAAAATTGAACATTTATTCCCCATCACAAAAAGTGCACAGCACCGCTAAAGAACTTTTCACTTCAAAAACCTTGTCGTAGAGGAGTTCCATTCTGATCTTCACGAGCAGTTTCTATTTCACTAAATAGCACTATTTAAATGCAATTTTTTGGTTTTAAGATTTAAAAATATCGCTATACGTCCGCTTATGAGGTTTCAGGAGTTCCCTTGATTCCTCATAGATCCCGTCACTAGAATTAAATTTTCCAGCTGCGAGTCAAAAATCCGCGCGCTACTCTGGTTTTGACGATTGATTCATTTTAAAGTTGATAAATTTTATTTTATTGACCATAATACAGTATAGCACGGAGGAACAAAAAAATTACACGTGATATGTGTCCAGACCCCCCTCCCCCCTGTGGTGATCATTGGTGATTTTTTCGTGACCCCCTCCCCCCCCTATACTATATGACGCGATTAATGGACGCCCCCATAGTGGTTTACAATGTAAGACAGGAGCTGTCAGTACTAAACTAAAACTACATAGTCTTGGCCACAAGCATTATTTATATATACTTATAAGTACTATACGATAACTTGTAATCTCTATCGTCATAGATACCGTCTCACATTTTCACCGAGCGAGGTCTAGTGTGAGGTGATCAATTTCCACGTGCGTTACGGCAGACGGCCAGCTCCGTTTGTTTTGAGCTCTTGATTACAAATGTGTATTTTGTTTTGAAACAGTCTTAGTGCTTTGGAATTAGAGGCTATTTTTGGACGGCTAAAGTATATAAATAACAACAGACAGGGGTAGTTTTGAAAGGTTATATAAAATTACTGTTTAAACCATTTATTACATTGTCAAATTTAGAGATGACAGGACCACATTAAATCGTACGCCTTACACATACATTTGAAAGTTTTAGTTTTTATGCCACGACGTTAAATACCTACCTAACAAGCATATCTACACCCCGAAAGCAGTCAACTAGTCTATGGACGCCTGCAACTCCAGATGTTAGGTACTCAATTCTACCGTTAGTTAACACCTTGCAAAACACTTGCATAACATCAAAATGAAATATAGATAAAAATGGATAACAGACATCTTGGGAGCACAAAAGTTAGAGTGATGGATCGTCCACGTCCACATTTTTCATCCCGGACAGATTGGTAGCAGGGTCGTTCTCTTTTAGCGCCAGTGACTTTTCCCTTTTTGCGGATATAGGTCCGGTTTGGAAAAATTAGAAATTTATAAAAATATTTTTTTATTTCATTCCAGGAAACAAGTTTCCCAAATCTAATTTACCTAAATAATACTGGACTATATATCGATTCATCTTTCTAGTATATATTTAAAATAAATAGTTGTTCACAAAACACTGTGACAGAGTGGTAAAACTTAACGCAGTAGTCGCTAAAACAAAACCACTCTGTGACAATGCTACTATAACCTACTTCACAGAAAAACTCGTTACTGCTGTGAAAAAAATATATTTGTTGGCGCTTTTAAAAAACTATTATACTTTTTATTACCATTATCATTTTAATGGTGTTTGAAAATCGTAAAATGTCATCAAATTGTCGCTGAGAAAGGAAAACGGCCGGCCGCCCATCTAAGATATACAGCCTTGGCCAGAAGTGTTGAGCATAGCTGTTTTTTGTTTACAGTAGTTTTTTGGAAAATATGAGACACGTCTAGTTGTACTTTTTTTTCAGAAACTAGTTATGTAATACATTGTATTTGTACATATTATTTGTATTTTTTTGTTCAGTATTAAAGAACTTTGGTTTTATTTTACAGTATGATGCATTGGATAGGTACTGCTCACACAATTCTCGCATTTTAATGTTTTATCTTAACTGAGTGCATTTTTGTCGTCTTACGTAAGAATCCTTAAAAAATCCCCACTTCCCCCTAAATCATCTTACATAATAAATGAATGGCACCTTATGTTTCTGTAGTTGCACAAAATAATACAAATCAGTGTTAAAGTAACATGAGACTCTAACATATTAACTTATGTTTAAAAAGGGGCACTCACGTAATTTCGTCCAAGTCAAGCGAAAGTGCGTGAGTGACTCGTTAAAAAAAAATATTATGTTCAAATCAGTACATAGCTAGATGTATGCCTATTATATTTAAGTAATTGCCTTCATATACTGTAAGTACCTGTTTATTTCTGGCATATATCAAAACCTGACTCATCAAATCAAACGATATCTGCCGAAATAAATAAAAAACTTAGATACTATTGAAAGAGTGAAATCTCAGAGTCCTTTGTCGCGATACAAAGCGTTTTTTGCACATCCTCTCCAAATCGCGTTTAACCAGTTTCTAATACTAAGCTAAGGCCGAAGTACAGCAACTAGGGCCTGAGCCCATCTGCCCTGTTAATGATGGGACTGTATCGATAATCAAGCTATCGATTTCTACTTTTAAAGTAACCCTAGATTCGTAGATATTTTTATTTTATTTTATGTGGCGGCCGTCGGAATTTAGCGAAATATCAATATATTGGGTAGGGTAGGGTATTTTATAAATACGTTTTAAACATTTCATAATGTAGAACCGCGATTTCCAGGAAATCCTTTAAAAAAATTTAAAGCAAAGTAATCCGTGATATACATTTTGTTAGCATATTTGCATGACTAGAGTGGAAACAAATACATAATCTAACTAAACTGAAATACTGGCTCGCTTTCTATCTTGAGGCAGCCACTCGAAAGCAATACTGGCATTGTTCGAAGTTCCTCTTCGAAGGGTATGTCCGATCCGTCTCCACTTCCGCAGCGCTACTTCTTGACAGCAGACTGACGGCAAAGACTCCACAAATCCTCATGCCTTATAGTCTTCGGATAGAAAATGTGGAATGAACGAACATGCTTGCAAGTAATTAAAGATCCGACTCGCCATAACTTGTACTTGTAGATCATAAAACAACTTAAACAACCTTTACTTAACTTGTCTAGCAAAGCTGTTAATGTTTTTACGATCCGTAAACTTTATAAGCTCTAATAGTGTTGGATTATATTCACAAGATAATTAGTGACAGCGGTAAAGTCTGCTTCAGTGGCATTACAGTCAAAAATACGGCACACGGCAGCGGTCCCATTGCCGTATCTCCATACATTTTTTAGACACGTTTTCGCCAATTTTCTGGATACGGCAATTCAGCGGCAATTATTTTAAAAATTTGTATAGGGATACGGCAAATTACGCCTCGGAATACGGCAACCCCAAAATTCAATAAGAACAACACTGGTCTGCTTATACTTTATTTAAACATTATATTTTGTTAGTACCTTAGTTGTAGCAATACGAGTATAACATATAACAAGTTAACAAAGTCAACTTTAATAACAACTAAATGAATTCGTCTTCGAAGGTCTAATCTAAACCTTTATCCGAAATATGCTATTTTTTGCAGGTTGTTATACAAATTAGCCAAGTTAGGGATTTAGTTATTTATCTTAACAAAATACAAAATAATATTATACTAATTCTTAACTGATCCGATATCCACTCTTTTATTAAGATCGATTTAACTACAATTTCTGCGTAAAGCTTCTTAATAATATTATGTAAATGAGAAAATAAATCTGTCTGCCTTTCTGTTACCCTTTCACGCTTAGTTTGCAAGAGCCCTGTTTCAACCAAACTACTCTATCAAGATTTTAACTATTCTAAAATATTCCATCGTTATTGAACTGGCGCACTCTCTGTTTACAAGGGCCCTGTTGCCACCAAAATACTCTATGTATCAACATTTTAACTTTACTTAAATGTTTCATCTATATTGCTCCTACCACACATCCCTGACGCGCGGCGAGCGGCGCGGCCTTGGTTTGCAAGGACCCTATTGCCACCGAACTAGTCTTTTTTCCTTCCTAATTACAAACGAGGCCAAATAATTCGGTCATAAGCTATTGTCTGCTGATTGACGAGGTATTTATTAAGTGGAGTTAGATTTTACGTTTCCATATTCGTTCGTTCCAAATTTTAATCCAAACGTTTGAATTTAGCCAAATAAGTAGCCGAGATAAAAGTTTGGAAGATGATGATGAAATATTTAAGGATCAGTCTATTCTAACGCTGCACCAATGGCACCTACAAAAGATCTCATATTTATGCAAAGTCAGCGTTGTTTGACTATCAAGTTGTACATATTCAAAATATTTATAACGGGTTACTCACGTAATTAAATTGATCGAAACACGTCAAGCAAAAATCGTCGATTACGTGAGTAACCCGTTATAAATATTTTTAATATGTTAGAGCAGGGGTTTTCAAAGTGGGGGGGCGCCCCCCTAGGGAGGCGCGACCAAATTTTAAGGGGGGCGTGGGGCCTCGGGAAATTTGAACAGGGCTAGCTAGAACATTTACTTCCGTTTCCTTGCATCGAAGCGAAAGGGGGCGTGGAAATTTAATCTAAGGCAGCAGGGGGGCGTGCCTAAAAAAAGTTTGGGAACCCCTGTGTTAGAGTCTCACGAAAGTTTGCTAGTTTAAATTATCAAGTTGTATATTACAACTTAATAATGGTACTCCAATACAGTCCGAGCACAAGCTCCATGCATTTTTTAAAGAAGCGGTGTGCCGTATGCTGTGACCAACGTGTGGGGGACAATAAGGACCTTACAATTTCTCGAATCTTGTGTGCGAATGTACCCCTTTCTCATAATTCTCCTTCTCTGTCCACAGTCTGATATGAATCTTTTTAATTCACTTCAAACGTGAGAGCTCAAATTCAACATCATCCAACTGCGAAAAAGAGGGTCATGTTTATTGTATTTCGATAGACATTTATAACATTCAGATTATATCGCGTATTTTAATTGAGATGTGATCATTGGATAAATAATCATTTTAAATGGTTTCTAAGGACACGTAGAATTCAATCATCCTCGGATTCAAATCACTCTAAGCACAAATAAAATACAAGTTACCTACGAAGCTGGAGGATCTGGGTTGGAATTGGAAATCCCGAAGGTGTTTATTTATTGGTGTGATGGACATGAGCACCAATATTAATTAGATGAACAGAACTACGTGGTTCTTATTAACTAGTTCGAGACTTGACCAGAGATGAGCGAGGATTCGTTGCGAGGAGTGTTTGTTAAGCACCAATAGAATCACTTCATTTTTAGGGTTCCGTACCTCGAAAGGAAAAAACGGAACCCTTATAGGATCACTTTGTTGTCCGTCTATCTGTCTGTCTGTCTGTCTGTCTGTCAAGACCATTTTTCTCAGGAACGCGTGGAGGTATCAAGCTGAAATTTATATCAAATACTCAAGTCTATTGTCCCTTGGAGCTGTGAAAAAATCAAACTTAAAAGCCAACGCAATCAAAAGATACAGTCGTTTATGCTACAAATTTTAGTTTTTCGGCACTCGCAAAACCTACGGGGTACTTCCCGTGAACTCAGAAACTTGAAATTTGGCACGAAGCAACGTCTTATAGCACAGATAAAGGAAAAATTGCGAAAGCCGTAAATTTTTGTTACATCATATAAAAAAAAATATTTTTAATAATTTTAAAGTTACTACCCCTAT
Organism: Pammene aurita; assembly: GCA_947086415.1. NCBI lineage: Eukaryota > Metazoa > Arthropoda > Insecta > Lepidoptera > Tortricidae > Pammene > Pammene aurita. Next base: position 48,003,771 of record OX352291.1, on the reverse strand, counting down.
ATACCTACAGGTTTGTACGGAACCCTCGGTGCGCGAGTCCGACTCGCACTTGGCCGGTTTTTTTTATCCTCGCACAGCGCAGCTCTAGGAATGATTCTTAAAAAACATATACCTCGCAACGCAACGCATTCTCGCTCATCTCTGGTGGAAACACAGCCTAAGTTTGATTCTTATCTGATGACCTTAGAGCCTAAGTCAATATTTGACGATTTCCTCCGTTTGAGTTGGACTTTTTATAAAAGCTTCTTCATCGCAATTAAGAGTATTACGTACCATTATTTCAACGTTAAAGGTATTAGAGCTATAAATAACCTTTTCTTAGCTTTTGCGTTACTGTATATATTTTCCTGTAGATACAGCAGACGGACATTATTGAAATATAATATGAATATGAAATTACGAGCCGTACTTAGATAGCTATTAAGTTAGTTTATTTGCAAAAAAAGCTTTATATAACAGACATAGAACGCCTTATACAGCCTTACAGACAAACAATATGCTTACAGAAAAAATAGGTCCACCAAAAAAGCAGCATTAAAAATATGTGATTGCATAACAACAGCGTTAGACGAAAAGGATAAGACAGCAGGGGTATTCTGCGATCTCTCGAAAGCGTTCGATGTGATTAGTCATGAATTATTGTTAGAAAAGATAGGGCACTACGGAATAAAAAATAACGTACACAGATTATTCACATCATTCTTGGAAAATAGAAAACAAACAGTTGAGGTAAAAATTGAGGGCAAAAACATCAAATCCTTGGCCGGTAGACTAGAATTAGGAATTCCACAAGGTTCCTCGCTGGGAAATACCCTGTTTTTGATGTTTATAAATGATCTCCCTGTTTCCATTGCCGAGGGTACAATGGTGCTGTTTTCTGATGACACCACTGTGATAGTAAAGGCACCTACATACCCGCAGCTCGAACAAAAAATATCACAAACATGCAGCCAACTTCATAAGTGGTTCTCAGCAAACGGCCTCATCCTCAATGTAACGAAGTCCAACGTGATGTTGTTCTCAGCCGGAAATAACACAAACATCCCCTTGATACAGAGTCCGATACTACACTGCAATTCATGCAAGTTCCTTGGATTCAAAATTGACACCAAAATGAAATGGAAAGAACACGTAGACCAGTTATGTAAAAGGTTGTGCAGCGCCCTATTTGCAATGCGTAAACTGAAACCAATCGTATCTAGTAATGCACTACTTCAGATTTATTATGCATATTTCTTTTCACTCATGTCGTACGGTTTAGTTTTATATGGCAACTCAACAGATTCAGACAGAGTATTTAAACTACAGAAACGAGCCGTACGCATCTTGGCAGGTGTAAATCCGAGACATCCATGTAAAGAGCTGTTCATAAAATATAATTTAATGACGCATTACTCGCTTTACGTATATGAAATAATTATGTTCACGCGTCAAAATATTCATTTGTTTAAGCGAGCATATATCCCTGCAGAATAACCCGCCAGAGGGGAAGATTACTACCTGTACCGCGGCGCCTCGCATTACTCGACAAATCTCCGCGAGTGATCGGTCCGTCGTTTTATGAACGATTACCCGCCAGCCTCAGAAACGAAACCTCAAATGAAAAGTTTGAACAACGACTAAAAGAACTTTTAATGTCAATGTCGCTATATTCAGTAAAAGACCACCAGAAAAGTAGGTTAGGTTAGGTTAAAACTGCGACCCCCATAGACACGACTTGTCACCAGAAACGTAGGTTAGGTTAGATTAGAATTGCGACCCCCACTTTCACCAGAAAAGTACCCGTACGAGTTAAGTTAAGCTGTGTTATTATTTTTTACCCGAAAATAATTTGAGTCACTCATTACAACAAAGAAGTACACTTTAAATAATACGAATAGGGTCAGTGAGGGAACAGTCGCTCGGTGGGAACAGTGGCTCGAATGTGCTGTGCGAGAAACGGAAAGAGCTTTATGTCTGTCCTCTACATCAATCGGAAGCGTTCCGTACCCGACTATTTATGAACTAGTTAGTGAGGCGCTCCGGCGCCATGCGAATGTGTTATGGTGCGTTTTTGTGTTTAATGCTATCAAAATTATATTTCCAGATAAGTTTCACTCCTCTTTTTTCTTAACTCGTACGAGATTTTTAATTACTTATGTTATTATCGAAGAGTGTGTCTAATCTACATAGTATTGGCTGATAATTCAAGGCCCTAGGTGTTTGTATTTGTTTTTTATTTGAACTAAAATACAAAATGACGCCAAGGTCAACAGTCGTTCGTTTTGGAAAAGTACACGGTGGCTCGCGAACCACTAAAATTTACTTGAATATGAATAAGAATAAAAATTCTGTAATTATTAAAAATAATTCTTGCACTCTTTTTTTTTAATAAAATGAAAGTGAATAAATCATGCGACATTTAGGTAGGTACCTATTTTAAATGAAGAATGAAACAGGAACGATTATTCCGGAATTGGGCTTACCTATTCTAATTACCGTTTTATTCAACAAAAATGTTATTTGTTATATAATTTAGGTTCGATTCCTACGTACCTAGCCATTGTGTACTGTTAGAACCACTGTATACAGGGCATAGTACACAGTGACTCGAGCCACTGTGTACCGTTAGAACCACTGTGTACTAGCAGGTCCTAGTCACTGTGTGCAACAACCGGTACACAGTGGCTCGATTCCCAATTTCTATAAAAGAATGGATATATCTTTTTTGGTGAAAGTAACAGCAAATATATTTACTACATATGAAAGTTTAATAATGCACTGTGCTCTGTGCTTGCAACAATTAGTTCAGGGATTTATATTTTTCATGCAACAGCCTGTTGAAAAAATCCTAGCGACTGTTCCCTCCCTGACCTACAGACGATTTAATACTTTCGTTACGTATCACATTGACACACATAAACTGAATGATTGAAATTGTTATGGAATGTAGTAAACAAAAGTACTACCTCCACCATTGAACTGCACAGCACGCAAAACTACCTACATAACGAAATATAATGCTAATGTAATTTGCACCATAAGTACTACAAGATTAGGGTATATTAGTATTATGCATCATAATATTATGAGAAAAATAACTTATGGCAATCTTTGGCAGTCAATACATTCGACAAAACAATAAAAGACATTTTGAAACATGACCAAGTAAATATTTTGCCAAATAATAATATTCTAAATAATTATTTGCGATATGTTATATATGCGAAAAATTAGTTTGCCATCTGATGATTCTGCCAAATGAAACTATGGGAAAAATAGTTTGGGAAGTGATAATTTGCCATAAAATTTTCGGCCACATATTAGTAAACCGTTTCAAAAGTTAGTAAAAGCCTAATCTATCTCTAAATTTCTAGGAAAACGAAAGGCGTAGGTAGTTTTTTCCGAATTTTCAGAAATTTTCCGAAAAACCACAATAAAGTGAATTAGAAGCCTAAATTAGTTACCTATTTATAGAGGTACAACAGTGCCACTTTTTTCGAGAACAAGCTCTATAATCTAATATGTTTAGTTCAAGACTCTCCCAAGAATAATATATTTATTTCTCGTACCTATACAAAAAGGCAAAACCGGTAGGAAATGTATATGTCCCTAAGTGCCATACTTCAACGTCTCCAATAGTCAAAACCTGGGATAAATACGAACTGACAAACGCAAGGAAACACCAACAATAACCCTCAGGAAGGGCTTGCCCCCAGTCTAGATCCTTATATCAGAAGGGACGTTTAAGGAAGGTCAGGGTTTTGCGAGGGGAGAGTGCATACCTATAGCGTATAAAATTTATCGCTTTGAACCTTTTTGAGGACTTGTTTACTTCTTAATCCGGTTCAAATGAAATCTCATTTTTATTATGAATAGTTGAATTCAATTTATTTCTCTTTCAGACCAATAGGGTGATAAAAACGTAATATTATTAGTGATACTCGCAATACGAGTGGCTAAAATATTGAATAAAGTTTGATGACCTTTGGCTTGTAGAAAGCGTAAGCTCTGCCGGCATAGCTTACTTTTTGAAAATTCGACTTTTATAAGTAAAAAAATAAAATAGAGCGAAGCACAAGTGGGCGGAGCCGCAGGCAGAGCTACTTACACCGCCCAGATAAATACATTGACTCTTTACAACTTACATACTCGTACCTACAGAGAAGTCTTACTAAACACAAATTCAGTTTGTTACATTATATTTTTATACTTCTCAGCTTTCAAATGAATTTGTAAATAAAAACTTTCTTTAAATATAATAAAAGTCGCAGGTTTATCAAAAGTTATTGTACCTATATCGGGATTACAGGGGGCTTATGGGGGTCAAGAACCTCTGAAAAGATGTGGAAAGGAACAGGTTCGGGAACGCGAGGGGAACGGCGAAAACTCAATGTCATAGCACGCGATACTTAATAATAACGGTTTACATAGTAAATAGCTGTGGCGAGGCAGAACTTGATAGCCTTATTATCAGACAATCGAGCACTTTTCCTACACGTAATGGAGAAAAATGATGCCATAAATAATCTCTTGTGAGTAAAACGGGTCACTCACATTGATCGAAACATGTCGAGCGAAATTTGACCGAAATGACGTGAGTGACTCGTTTAAAATATTATATGATGACTGAATTTTGTAAATGCTATTTTACAAGCTTTTATTAAGTTTTACCTGTCCCGTTGTCTGTAATTAAATCTTGCAAGTTAAATTTGACTCACTTCCCCGTTTTCGATTGAGCTGAATTGCAATATTATGATGACATGGAGCTGGTCTGATGACGGAGACCGACTGGTTATAAGAACTCTGTGATAAAACAACGGAAGCTTATTGTGTTTGGGTTTGATAGCATCATCTCTTTGAACTACTTTCCTTTTTGGTAGTTACCTAAGTACTACAACAGTAGATAACTTTTGTAAGAAAAATAAAGTCAGCGTTAAAAGATTGTATTGAAAAATTAAAACTTATGTCTTATTTCGTTCACAATTTAACAAAAAAATTTAATAGATGTTTAATTATTGTCAGAAAATATATTAAGAATGTATTTTATGACAAAACTTGAAAGCTACCTTATAAAAATTTAATTACGGATTCTCAAACAAGTATTTTTTTAAATCGTACAGACGAAACATCAAACTTATTGTTATAATTTGCATTAATAAAGAAAACCATAGGCACTGCTTCTGCACAATAAAACCATTTACAAAATTTAACCAAATTTAAAATTAAAGCGTACTGAAAAACAAATATAATTCGTACAAATCATTGCTTTGCATTTATATTTATTTCTCGTTTATGTAAATGAAACCTAACATGAGTTTAATTCCAGCCGGGACATTAAGGGATTTTAGCGTACAGGGAAATGGCGGATTTAATAAGCGCTATGTTTTTTTTTTATTTTACAAATTCCTACATTACGTGCCTATATTGGACCCGGCTAGGTATATGGCCCTAAATTACCTACGCCCAAAAGAGAGGTATGGGCACTGCGAATGTCATCTCACTCAAATATAGAGCGAAACCCAAATAGCACTAGACCCTACTCATAATGTTGTGATCCTCTCGGTGAGTAAGGTAACCAGAGAGCTCAAAGAGAATGCAGTGTGTTGACGAGTGGGGACTATATGTCCCTTTAACCGTCTAAATAGTGAATCCACCTTTATATTAAAGCCCGTGTCTTATTTCTTATTTTACAACGCAGTGGAACGTGCACGTCTACGCACTCGCAGCCAGTGTGGCTCGGCCTTAAAGGGTCAGCAACACGCACGTGTCACCTCTAGAATTGCAGGCGTCCATAGGCTACAGACGGGCCGTATGCCTGATTGCCACCTGGTGTTAAAAAAATTAAAAGTATGAAGAATATATCTACCGTTAATCATACCATTAGAATATAGATAGGCATCTTTGGCTGCGTTTCCACCAGATATGTGCGAGGATGCGTAGGGTTAAGAATCAATAGAATTAAACTTAATTTAACTATCGCTCAAATGAAGTAATTCTATTAGTCTAAGAAACGGACCCATCGCTACATTTATATCGTGGAAACGCAGCCCTAACATGTAACTTGACCAATAGTAGTTCGCAATAAATGGAATGACCCAACACAATTAAATAGCTACACAGTGTAGACATACGTTAACCAGCAACCACGTGACTATTGTTTGGCATCGACGTTTTGTTATGGCCTGGGGCGTGGTCGATGAGTCAACTGGCCATTAGCTAGACATACCTATTAATTTGTCGGACAACAACTACTATTTACGATGAGATAGCAGACGCCCAACCGAGGGCTTGTTGGCAGATTCGGTGCTGGATGTAGCCACGTACAGCACGTACTTAAGAACGAAGAGTTAGCTGTTCACCGCATGAATAATAAAATATTGTTCAACTTTATACTATCAATAGAGTTGAAAGTGATAATATAGGTAGCCATAAATGGCTTCTTATGTAGTAAAGGATACGTTTCCATCAACGGAACAGTCATGATATTCTACTGCCAGATGTCTCTTTTCCCTCTTCCCCGGCTTTGAATATTACCGAATGTGCAATATCCCGCTATTTAAAAAAGTTGTGATTGGTGAAAATTGTATGCCCAATTCCGATATAAAATTTGAAAGTTTAAGTTAAATGTAATGAGAATTCTATACAGATTTTAGCCTTCGATGTTCCTGTCCAAACGCGGGCCGATTTTAGGAACGCAATTTTGAATTTCCATGGTTTTCTAGATGTGCGGGTGTTTTAAACACTAACTTGCTACACTGTACGCTAGGGTCACTTGGCCTACACAAAACAAAACCTAAGTTTTTATTAATTTCAGTTTCCCTCGCCAACGGGAACTCAGGCAACCACATCCTGTTTTTGTTAAGGATTAATTAAGTTGTGAATATTGTAATTTCCGCTGTTAACATTAACAACGAGCTGAAAGACAAATAATCCCGCCTATAATAAGAGAGCTCTAGCAAACAATTTGTATTAGGTACATTTACAGAGATAATATGTACAATTAGGGTTATAGGACTGTAACACGGTTGTATAAAATTAACTTGTCAAAAACTTAAATGAATAGCTAAGTACTTAAAGTTTGTAAATAGAAGTTCGTATAAATAAGCATATAATATTATACCTGTTTAGTTTAACTTAAAATAGAAGTCAACTATTATATTGTAGTCGTTAGTCGCGATACTTTACAGGTTTATTATTAAATATACATATCACTTACAGACTAGTCCAACACATGATATATATTACATAAGAAGGAACAAAAAATGTTAACAATTAAGTACCTACACAAAAAATACGCATCCCAAAAATAAAGCTATTTGAAAAACATAATAACCTACTTGTTACAGGGTATTTAGTGCTCATCATGCTACGATTCTTAAAGGCAAAATAGTCCAGAAATGTTTCAAAACAACATAGTTTTTTAGATTAAATTTATTTTTGTATGAAAACCTAGACGAAGTTATTTTCGCGTCAACTTTTCAAGCGCATGTGAACGGCTCAACATAAACACCAAATTGATATGAAAATATGATGGTTTTATAACGTCAGTTTGACATGTTGACATTGAAAATTACGCTTAACTCTGCATGGAGCGTCGTCCCGTCCGACTCTATTAGATAAAGGCAGAAATACAAAGCAGACTGGACCTTGAGTGATGACACTGTCCCTTCCCCCTTGGGAGGTGAGCCAAGGCCAAGGATGGGATTCTGGATTAGTAGCCAAGGGCACTTGGTAAGCTTAGTTTGAGCTAACGAACATTCGTGCCAAGTGGCGTCGCCTAGGGCCGGTTGCACCAAAACGTATGTTAACGTCAACGTCATCGTTAAAAAAATCTTGTATAAAAAGTTTGGCAGTTTTCTATGGGACGACAGCTCCGTCGCCATATTTAACGTTGATGAGTTCGTTAATTGTGCGTGGTGCAACTCACTCAGACTGCTACTCGTACATTTCCGCGAAGCGTAGACCGTAAGGTCTATCATCATCATCATCATCATATCAGCCGAAAGACGTCCACTGCTGGACATAGGCCTCCCCCAAAGAGTGCCACAATGACCGGTCCTGCGCCACCCGCATCCAGCGGACTCTCCCGCGACCTTCACCAGGTCATCAGTCCACCTTGCGGGGGGTCTACCCACGCTGCGCCTTCCGGTTCGTGGTCGCCACTCGAGAACCTTTCTGCCCCAACGGCCATCGGTTCTACGAGCAATGTGCCCCGCCCACTGCCACTTTAGTCTAGCGATTCGGAGGGCTATATCGGTTACTTTGGTTCTGCTGCGGATGGCCTCATTTCTGATGCAATCACGCAGAGAGACTCCAACCATAGCCCTCTCCATTGCCCTTTGGGTGACTTTGAGCTTTCTTATGAGGCCCATTGTAAGCGACCACGTTTCAGTACCATATGTCATCACTGGCAACACACACTGGTCAAAGACTTTCGTCTTGCGACACTGCGGAATATTGGACAAAAAGATGTGCCGTAGCTTCCCGAACGCTGCCCAACCGAGTCGGATTCGTCGATTGACCTCTTTCTCGAAATTGGATCTACCTAACTGGACAGTATGTCCTAAGTATATATAATAGTCCACAACTTCGAGTGTAAAGTCTCCGATTGTAACGGGAGTTGGTGCTACATGGGTATTTGACATGATCTTCGTCTTATCCATGTTCATCTCTAGACCAACTCGCTCGGAGGCTTTACTGAGGTCATCAAGCATCGTACTCAAATCCTCCATGGTCTCAGCCAAGACTACTATGTCGTCAGCAAACCGAAGGTGAGTGATGTACTCGCCGTTTATGTTGATGCCTAGCCTTCTCCAGTCCAGAGTCTTGAAAACATCCTCCAGTGCAGCGGTAAACAGTTTAGGAGAAATAACATCTCCTTGCCTGACTCCCCGCTGCAACGGAATAGGCTTCGAGTTCTGGTCCTGGAGTCGGACTGACATAGTGGCGTTCTCGTACAAACACTTCAACACTTCGATATAGCGATAGTCCACTTGGCACCTCTGGAGAGATTGTAGTACAGCCCAGGTTTCGATCGAGTCGAAGGCTTTCTCGTAGTCCACGAACGCTAAGCAGAGGGGCAGGTTATACTACTCAGTCTTCTGTATAACCTGACGGAGCATATGGATGTGGGCTTCGGTACTAAAGCCTCTTCGGAAACCGGCTTGTTCGGGAGGCTGGAAGTCATCTAGCCTGCGTGCGAGACGGTTCGTAATGACTCTTGAAAACAGCATATAGACATGGCTCAGAAGTGAAATGGGTCGGTAGTTCTTCAGTAACGCGTTAAGTTCAGTAAGGTCTATGAGGCGAAGAAATATTCAAATCTTATTTAGAAAAAATAATAATGCATATTTAATTACTTATCATCATTACAACACGAATAGCCATATCTTAACCAGAATACATTTATTCTGGTTTTCCTTAAATTTGAGCAAAATTGCGCCAATTGCCATAAAACATTTGCTACAATTTTACTTGATATAAAACTCCCATGACATTTATCACACTGGCGCCGCAAGCGTTTGCGGCGACGGTGTGCAAGCGTGACAGCGCTATACACATGCAGAGCGCTATCTCGCTCGCGCACCGGCGCCGCATGCTGAAACCGCAGTAGTGTGAAAGCCGCCTAAGACTAAGATTAAAATATATTGATAACGGGTCACTCACGTTATATTTCACACTGGCTCCGAGTCCCGCTCCGATGAACGAGACAGCGCTACACACATGCAAAGCGCTGCCTCGCTCACACGCCGTCACCGCATGCGGAAACCGCATCAGTATGATAACCACCTAAGGTTTGATGGCAACTAGTTTCCGTGAGTGACCCGTTATACTTATAACTCTATTTTAATATTTTCCTCGTTTTAGCCCAACTAGGATTAATTCTATTATTGTTTGGCTTCGCAGAAAGGTCGGCGCTTGTTGTTTTGAACGTTTCCCTAACCAGATACTACATGACAAGTAGGTAGTTGCCACAATACCTACATCCTAACTGGGACAGGCGTATTATTTTAATCTCGCATAATCATGAGTCAATCAATCTACATTATTGTTTCCATTCATACATCTTAAGTCTCACGTATATTTGGGTCGTTTATTGGCTAAGGCCTTTTTTCACGTCAGTAGATATAGGTAGTTACATATATAAGTAAATACAATCATATAATATATAGACATATAAAATAGGAAGACGTGGTCCCACGAAGATAGAACTGTGATTCCATAATAAGCCGCGGTCTCGTGCACACACACTCACTTTTGACGTTTGAACCAATCGCGTGTGTGTCGCGCGTAAACATGAGGAAATCGGCTTATTATGAATCACAATTTTGTCTTCACTGTGGTCTTCACGGCACCGCGTGTTCTTATTTTGTATGTCTATGAGTAGTACTCATTGAGTACAATCATTATTACGTGAAATTGTCTATAATATCACGGAATCCTATTCACAGAATCTGCAAATGTTATAAAAGGATAAAGTTTAATTCCTACAGTATTTATGTAAGGATTAAAAACATTAATTTCGCACCATGCCTATTTTGTACCCTAAAGTGATATGTTTCACATGAGTTAGGATTTATTATAAATAAAATTGATCTACACAGAACGAAAAGGAAAATAGGTACCTACTTACCTGCTAATTCTAACATGAAAATCATACAATAAAAATATTTGTAGGATATTTTTATTAAACCATTTGTTTTTAGGCTACCGTAAAACTGGATAACTTTGCCCGCTTTTAGATATTTTTCGAAATTTTTGCTTTACATTGAATAATTGAAGTGGCACATACGCGTTTACATACTTTTATATTTGAGTGTAAGGACATTGCTGCAATGAGAAGTTATTCCTTGATGAAAATCTCTTAAACTAGAGGGCAATATTCACATATCTATAGGTTCAATTTTTGGTTCGATTCTAGCTTTAAAAAACTTAATTGGCTATCAAAAAACATATCGGCAGCACATCACAGTTGGCTTAACGCGTTGGCTTAGATAATAGTTGGTAATGATTAGTTTTACTCACAGATCAAACAGAAAATGTAACTTCAACTAGTCTTGGTGATCGCTTTTACCCAAATGTGTCGCATTGGGCAAAGTAACACTGGAATAGAAAAATAATGTAAACTTTTTGTGTAATATCGTTTTTTATTTATCTTTAGGATCTAAGCTGCAGAAAACTAAGGCACGTTCAAAAGCTATTCCACTTCGAGTCACGTTCCGAAACTAAAAGTAACGGCGTAAACGCATTTTCTTTTGTGATTGTTACAATAGGTATCATTGTTCCGGGCGCTGTAAAGTTGCTAAAAGGGCCTTTAAAGATGTCATATAGTAGCAAATTTTCATATAGCTACTTCACCTATACTTAATGATGAATACCTATTTCATATTTTTTTAAGATAATGCTAAATGGATATTAAGTAACGTTAAATACCTAATAGACTCTTGGTACATTTGTACCAGTCAGTCAGTCAGTGTATAGGTGTGTACATAAATAGAATCAAAAGGTAGGTACCTAATACATCCATAAACCTGGACACAATTACGATAATTCTAGTTTGTTTATTTCGCAATGACCGCGTAACGTTCCCACAACATCGAATTCCAATATGAAATCACCAAAACTTAAGTAATTGCCTATTCCGAGAAGCCCGATACGCGAGAGTGAGACAGACGAACTCGTTTTGCAAATATTAATTGCTTAAACCTGAGGAAATGAGTTAGATATTCTCACGCCGCATACATGGCATCAACATTTTTTGCGCCATTTTTTCAGTAACGTAACTAGACGCCTCGGAACCAACGCGTTCGTTTCGTTGCCAGCAGGTGTAGGTACTACTCGAGTACTAGCTTAGCTTTGAAAGAAAACACGAGTGTTCCGCAAAACATTAATTAAGCGAAAAAACAAAGGCACGCGAGTTGCGAATCCTACCACATTGCCGCTTTTGGTCAATAGACGCGTAGTACCATCATTGACAAAGTTTAATGACAATTCTTACACCTTATTGCAAAGGCGTAAGGCCTACTGCTGGTCAGTTAAGTGTGTTAGTATGAAGGTTCGCCGCGCAGGGGCCCCTGACCTTGCGACGCACGCGGCTCGCCCCCCGGCCCCCGCCACTACGCTACTCTGATTTCCACCAGGTTTATTTAGTATCGATTTGGTTATCGAGCGAAGGAATTTGCCCATGAGAATTTGGAAACAATAAACTTTAAATATTGAGCCATTAGTGTTCAAGGACTTGCGATAATTTCCACGCTTTTACGATATAGGTAGCGTCAAATGAATACTTACCATTTTTATACATCCTCGCACTATGTGAAAGACTGGACGCAAGAAATTTAATCTAATACATATCACCCTATCACTATTAAGCACAACGCTATAATGTGAAGTGGAAGCGGGACGGTACCAATACAATTCCAATTTAATCCAAACATATCAGTGAGCCCATTAAATGTGGCCTCAATTCTACAATCGTTAGCTCAAACTCAAACGTAATGAAGAGATGCCTGTGTTGGTTTCTAATGAAAAACGCCTTGGTCATATTTATCCGCAGATCCTATTTCCTTTATCCATCAATTTAGGCCTTCTTTCCTATATTGAGATCGTTTGGCTCGATGCCATACATTTGAATAAGTCAGGCTTACGCCGCAACATCCACTTGGGATCCTTACTGGTGTTTAGTTGTATGGCCCTAATATATCCTGTAGCTTAAATAAGATATGAGATTTATTAATTTCCAGTTCTTACGCAAATAGTCGTTATAGTGACTTTTCAGTAAAAATTAATATTTAGAGTAAAGGTTAAGGCCTACTTTTCCCTCTAGTTTTGCAAGGTCAGATTGCAAACGTGTTCGAAAAATCAATGGATTAGGATGCTAAGCAGACCCCAGGCTACATTGTGCCGTGGCAAAAAGCCGAAACAAGCGATATGAAGATGATGAGTAGTTGTGATAATCCTTGACAGACTCCTAATTTTACATTAAAATTAATGAAATATATGAATGAAACTTTGTGTTATACCGCTATACAAATTTTAGACCTTTTTGTTCTATTACTGTTTAAGCAACCTTGAAATAATTACATTTAATATTAGATGGTTTTCGACGTCATAAACTAGCTGTGGTAGAAAAAACTATATGTGAAAGGATTAGTTACCATTCCACTCTGAATTTATTTAAGTACTTACTTAAATCTTTTTTGTTCAATATTGATGCAAATAACAAGCTAATTTAGTTTAGCTTAAAATAAGCCGAAATTTCTCAATAAAAATACTTAAGTAGTTTACTACTTAAGTGTTTTTACTAAGAAATTTCGGCTTATTTTCATGCTGGGCTTCGTTTGTAAACAACACTTTTCGTTATTTCAAATTCTAGACTCCTGATTTCGTTATTGTTAAGTTTATTTTGACATAAGTAATGTGATAATTATCTTATCCTAGGCATTCTGGACATTTTCATTAACTTACCGAAATCAACTTTGAATGCCACTTTCAATTCTATACTTCCAACAAACGATATTCTTATCGAAAGCTTGTTAAAAAAATAAATTACTTTGTTTTTTTCTCGATAGCTTATTATTAAATAATTTCCTAATTCATATGTAGTTATTTATTACAATAATTAATATCATAATAAGCAAAATAGCGTCTACCTACTAGTTTGCATATATTAAATTAAAAATAAAATAAAATTTAATCAGGTAACAAGACTTACCATAAAACCTGTCAACTTTGCCCACTTTTAGCGATACTTTTTTCAGTTTGATTCTTCATATTAGATTACTTACCTACCTGTGAAAGTAAAATGTTTGCGTATATTTTTGTTTAAGTGGATATTTGTTAGACAGGTGTATCAACGATAAATAAATAATTTTAATTGGCCACTTCTGCATACACTTTATTTACCTTAGTACCTATTATCATTTTTATAGATTTCTTTAAGGTATCTGAATGTCTATAACATAAACGAAATATGAAGTAATTTATAATTCCTTGTAACATAATATTCTTTAAAATTATTGATGCTCGTCAGTGGGCAAAGCCGAATAAAACAAAAAGTTTTCTTTGTTAGCGCTCCTTAATATATCTTTATTTTTAATTTATTGAATAAACTGAAATATTTAAGACAAGGAGAGAAATAATAATAACTAGGAAGTAATTAATACTTAAAAAACAAACCATATTTATTTTTCAGGCTTAAACTATTCAATATTTGAATATTCAGTTATATCTTATTATTTCTCCGTGTATCTAAACTAATAACAAAACCAATACTAATAATAGTCATAAGTCTATAGAAAATAACGCAATAATACAAACTAGCTGCTCCGAGCAGTCACCAGTCAAGCACATCTAAGCAATTGACTGATATACTTACCACTGGCTTAGCGTCTGTGAATGCTCTACAATCTATTAGCTAACCGTTCCGTTTGACCTTGATTATAGTCATCACACACTTTTTTACCGGACATGAGTAAAAAATAAGCAATGAGCATGGCCCCTTTAGGCAAGCGCTGAAATGCGTACAGCAGTGAGGCCAGTGAGCCATTAGGTAAGGTACAACTACCAGATTATTCGGTGTGGAAAGAAAATGAACATTACTGTCAATCGGAATAGCAACTGTCAATTTAACTGTCTTCTATGACATTGAGTAATGCCCCTCATAAACAAGAATTATCATCTCAAACGCCCTTTTGATTGGCTTTGACCTGCTACTAAATGTTACGGAAGGCACCATCGCCAAAAGCTGAAACTAAAAACAAATTTTGCCAAGTTTCCACTATTTTTGACTTAATTTTACTACATAAATCTTAATTTCATTCTTATTTTGATTGTGGAAACAAAATTGAACCTTCATCATTTTTGAGGTTTCATTCAATTAGCAAGGGGTGATAATAAGCGACCGCAATTTTTTGGAGTTTCATTTATTTTACAATTGAAAAAATATTAATTTTAATCCCCTTAGGTTAGTAGTCTCTTTATATATTTTTTTAAATATGACGGAGTCTTGCTCATCGCTTGCACAGAAATGCAGTTGAAACATTCAGGTAAATTCATTTAACGGCGTAATTGAGGATTGCTCTAAATTTACCTCGAGCACCAGTGAGGACACGGGTTCGTTGTGGTACTGATTGAGGTTGGCAGTTGTTAATAAAATGCGCGTCTCTTTTATTGCCGACTCGATGTCACGGAATGTGTAGCTTTTATACCTAGATAGGTGTAAAAGCTACACAATGACACACCATTTTTTTATTTTTATTATTTAGCTGTCATCCATGTGTTCATATATTATGTTCATAGACAGACCACCACCTCAAAGATGAGACAAAGTTTGACATCAACTTCGAAAAACGATATTTGTGTATTTCCATCTCCAATAGAAGGACAAGAGAGAGATTATTGACCACTATATCCCCGATAATAGCACATACGAATGGCAGAGCATTCTCAAAAAGGTAGTCTTTAGAATTTCACGGAGTAGTTTGTGCATCCTATCCAAGTTGCGCATTTTACTAATTAGAAGCTTTGGCTTACATTTTTTGGTTACGGGCTGATTAGGATCCTTTGTTATCCCGGTTTGTAACTACCTATACATGTTGAATTTATTAGTTATTTGTAACACTTTTTGCGTAATAATTGCGTAATAGTGTCATAAATGAAAACAGATTCTTTCTTTGTCTTTTTGACTTACCAATGATGCATTATTTAGTCATACATAGTTTCCCAATAATTACTTTATTAACACAATCAGCAGTAATTTTAGTTTTCTGGGGTCCTTTTTTCTTAAATAAATTCCTTTCTTCCTTTTCACGTGTCTAAAACTTCCTTTTTAGGCTTATTTTATCTCTGTTGTTCTTCGTCATATTAAAGTAATACTGGATTGCTTCCCACACCCTGAAGTATTTATTACCTACATTACCTACATAATAAGACAAGGTAGCCTAGATAGCGCGAGTTTCCCAAGTAAAACAACAATGGAACACTTAGCCGACACGGATCGCGTTACCGGCCGTTATGGGAGAATATCCTATCATTTACCACGCCAGAAATATGTATACAATCATCAACTTTATCTCGATAGAATTAGGTGGGGAAACGTATACATATTTGTGGTGAATTATGGCGTACCTAGAATGTAAGTGAGGTGAATGTCAAGGATATCCATTAGCGCCTGAACTTGGAGCGCTTTCATAAGAATGAGGTTTTGTTACTTCTATATGACCTGCATTTTCATACTGATACTATCGATGGTATGCGAAGCTACCTACCATTATCTTGTTGGTGTTATTTTTAAACTATTTCCTGAAACATACTCATACTTATAGTAAAATTGGAACCGGGAATCGGGGTTTGGTGTACCTCGTAGACTCATGCCAACGGTGACTAAGATAAGATTATATAGGTACTAATGGCCCATACTGAAATTCCCTTAATTACATTCGGATGATCATTTTTAACCACCACTTTTGCCAATAACTAAAAAACGCAAGTTTTAAGTGTTCAAAACATGGAAGTATATAATGACAATTTTTTATTTGTATGTTAATGGAATCGAGTCTTAGCCATTTGCCATTCATTTAGAATTCAAGGTCACTTATATTTTTACAAATTGTTTTTGATTATACTTACATAATCTATTGACCAAACTGTTATAAAATGACAGATGATGTTGAAATAGTTAAATGCAATAGTATGGTAAAGAAAAATATATCCTGTATATTATTTTATTGGTGTTATTAACAAATATCTATATAATACCTAGCCAAACGTCAAAAGCCGGCAGAAAAGAGTATTTTTTACAATAGTATAAATAATCAGATTATATTCTCTAACTAAAACAGAAAATTGCACTTGTGAGTTATGATTCATTCATTCACTTATGAAGCTCAAACTGTTCGCTTACTGTATTACAAAAACCATTAATATCCAATTATAAAAACGACAAATATCTGACAAGTCTGGATGCGCCAAATCAAATATGATAAATAAAATTTTAGTATGTCATAACTAAAAAGCGTATCTCGAATGTTCTTAAATAGTAACTAACTAATATTTTATCGTAAATTTGCTCCAATTTTGAGCTTTCAGGCGGCGAGATCTCAAACGAGTTATTCAACCCAATAATTCTTGTTTGTGAGTCACTTAATAAGATTTAAGTACGTAAATAACGTACAAGGTTATATCTAGGTGCCTTTGAGGTATGTCCCGGGAATTAGGTCCTACGAATATTGAGGGATATAGGAATGATTTGATTAGGTATCGTCAAACGTGGCAACTTTACTCACATATTTTCACAAAAGCTAAAATATAATTAAGAAAAAAGCAGGTATCTTATGTAATAAATTGTATACGATAAGCATATACCGAGGATTTAGTTCTTGTAACAATTTGTGAAAAATACCCACAAAATGTTTTATGGAGTGATAACGAAAAAAGGTAAAGTTATAGTTTGTGATTAAATCAAATACAAACTTTGAAAAAATAGTCAAGCAAGTAGGATATGAACCTACTTCGATACGCCTTGCCGGGGCTCGATCGCTTTATCGATAAAGCTATGGAAAGTACCGTAGTGGAAAATAATAGTTGACGAAATTTTTACCTTCTATTTGTCAACCTCAAAACTCCGGCTTAGAAACACTTCCCGATTGTGTGACTACTTTGCGAACTGTGATTTATTTCTTTCACGAGATTTATATGGAATAATTTTAACTTAAAATGCCAAAATTAATTAGCCCGTCTTTGCGATGCCTTTACGTAAGGGTTTGCAATATTTGTCGATTTTTCGGATCCGGATATTTCGGATCTTAAATTTCTACGGATCCACGTATCCGGATATTTCAGATAATACGGATCTAAAGATTATTTTACTAAAAAATTGAAACATTACAAACCAAGGTAAGAGACCATAACTGCAGACTTGTTACGAATTGAATCGAGTTGATAATCGCAAAATATTTTTTTTTTACTTCTTGAAATTATCATGGAGCATTCAGGTGTCATGGAGCTCAGGGGACACAGTAAACGACTTCAACAATGATACACCCCAATCCCAAATTCTGGTACTTTACTGCGTTTTCTTTATTTATATTAACTTTTTTGCATACTACATGAAGAATATGGCCAATTAACCGTTAGGTTTTCATAATTAATAAGTTTTAAAATCATAATGTAAAAACTAAAAGATTTGTATGCAATAAAACATTGGTTAACAGCGGGATCGCGGATATCTTTTAATAAAGAAAATAAGATGTGAGCATATAACATGTATCTGTATGGTCCTTGATGTCTTGAATAAAGCTATCATATATCGTTTTCATCTCATAAGACGTGCTATTTCACGCAAGTGAAGTGATCGCAATTTGAAATATTTAAAAGTCGATAATAATATTTTTACACAATTTTCCATCATGGCTGTATGCCGAATAGGTGATGTATGCCTAACCCGTCAAAACAATGACAAAATGGCGGACTTATCTGCGATTTCGTCGTATTTCAGAATGATTTCGCTTGGAGTTTTGTTTTTCCTTCGCAAGTGTGATGAAAAACAATGTAACTCGATGAGTAAGATAATTGCAACCTCAAGTCTTTAATTTGCTCCGGCCTGATAATTTAAAAAATATATTTATTAATGTTATAAATATTTTCTTATGTTACTTTACGAAATGACAGAAGAGAAACATTAAATTTACGAGTAAAAGCAATGTGTCTGTATATTATTGAACTCACGTTGTTTTAGGGTCCGGAATATCCGAAATATCTGGATCAGTTACACAGTAGGATTTGGATCCGAAATTTAGCGGATATCCGGATTGCAAACCCTACTTTCCGTCAAACGTGGGACTATCCCCTGGCGTGGGTATTCCCAGCCGAGAGGGATTTATCTGATTATAGCCCACCGTTGGTTGATGGTGTTCTGGAGTCCAAACCTCAAGAACAGAGTTTTAAGTCCCTCATTTACAATCTGCATCCTGGATCAAGTTTTGGTGGACGCGACCACCTTCCTCCCCCTTACCTTGAGACTGGAAGTCATGAGATGTGGGAATTATAAATTAGTGGTCAAAGGATCAAATTTTTTAAGCGTTTTATAATTTTGATTTGGTCGTCCACCATACCCTAATACATACTCCCATTGACTATTCATGCTCTATGTTCCAGTATTAACAGCAACGCACTTTACTAATCATTAATAGAACTTTTCCCGATGGAATAAATTCTACGAATGATTGCTTGGGTGTGTCGATGATGTTACGTACTCTTATTATTTACGTTTCTGACCCACTGCTTTTTTAGGTATTTTTGGGTCAAAATTGCAGGGAACCGTTATATTAGGCCTTAGGGAATTAAACTTGTGGTAAGCCTTAATCAGAAGACACTTTTCAGCTAATACGACGATAATAATGACTCCTAAAGTGATGAATGAACCTACAAAGTGTATCAGCATCAATTTTTACTTTGTTGTCATGAACATGGAATAAAAAACAAAAGGTAATGAATGATTTATTAATAAAATGGTTTTACAATACAATGCGCAAGTAAATAATCTAACTACTGTTTTACAGACAGGGAACCTGATTTAAATACATAATATACATTAGGCGCCTAAACCACTGCGGGTACAGACTTCGTGTCCTATATTTTTTTGTACTATATTCTGACTGATTTTTTTACTAAAATTGGAACTTGAATCTCGCAGAGTTGAATTACCTTACACACCTTTCACAAAAGATCGGTTACAGAAGCTACATGTGAAACTACCGATTGTTGTACAGGTACGAGTTACAGGATATCCTAAAACGTCAATTTTCAATAGGCAAATCATAATTTACCGGCCAATGATAAGTTTCTCACCTTTCTTGATTTTAATAACTTAATAACTTTTATTCGCATAGGTAGATAGTCTAAGATTCTAAACAAAATCACGTGTCTCAGTAATTTGACCTATGAGGTACAATATTTTGAATCTATGGAATTGCATTTGACATAAGTGGAATTATCAAAGTTAAATGGTTTTTATTTACATTATCTCAAGGTACGAATGGAACAACTTTTTTATATATCCTCTAATTACTTTTTTGAATGATTTACCCATCTATGTCGGTTTTTGGTTGACTGTTAAACTTTTGAAGTCAAACCATAAATCGATCAAATTCTGATTAAATGAACAATTGATGATTAATGTTTTAAGTTTTAGATAGGTATAATCGTCTAATCAAGATTTCCACCTTACTCGCATCGATGAAAATACAATAGTAATTTGCAGCGGTAACAACAAAACCAATGTTATAATGGATAAAGTAATTAATTGCTATTGAATAATGAAACAGATTGCCATTGGCATGAGTAATTACCAAGCTACCTGTTTTAGAAGTTATGTCGTTATGAGTAAAGTAAACAATTAACTACTCCAGAGTCAATAAGCGAGATTCAATTTGAAAATGTATAGGTACCCAATGATTAGGAAACTTTTGATTATTAGAAATATAAAGTACTTGAAAAGACTCTCAAACTTTGGAAAGAACGGTGAATGGGTATTTTACCTAGAAGTTAACGATTATTACACAAAACGTCCAAGATTTCCATAAAAAACCGGCAGTAAATATATTCTCCAACATAAGTAATGAATGTCCTGTGTTTTGAAAAACTAACAGTAACACCTCACAAACTAGTTTGTAAAGAAAGCATAACAGCTAGAATTAAATTGACACCCAATCAAACGGTCATCGGAGCGACAAAAAACCCAGGTAGACCTTGAGCGTATGACATGCACGACCAGCAAGCGTAATGCAGGTCTGAGGACATGCCGCATTATCTAATAACCATTCGAATTGGAGCTCCCATTAGACTTGAGATACGAAAACGGTAAGAAGAAAGACGAGGACATAAGGAATTAACCTTTAATGGTACCAACCCTCTTTGGGCCACATGTCGATTTCCTCCGGCGCCTGCCCCGTATAACTAGACTTACTTGGCAGCCTCTAACGAGTATAGGCTTTGTAGGTTAGGTGTTTGACCCGCGGACGACGCAAACAATCCAGGCGCATGCGTCGGCCGCCGTAAACATATCCCGGGACCGTCACGTGGCTTAAAAACACAACACTAATGACTAACCATCGGCCGCTGCCGCGAACACACCCAGCACGAGCACTTGTAGTAACATGAGCGCCATATAAACACAAGCATTTGCACTACACTCGGAATATCAGCGTAGCGGGCTGCGTAGTACGTGCGTCGCAGCCCGCGTAGTGTGGCGCACTGAGTGGAGTGAGGAGTGAGCGGCGACCGGCGAGCGAACGACGCGGCTCCCCGCGCGCCGCCCCCGCGCGCGCCATCCATTCAACGCATTTTCTGTCATAGCAATCGATAATCGCATTATACTTCCGCTTTTAAGCACGCGCGGTGCATCCGCAACGTGAGATGCAAGTCGATGACATCAGGATCGAATTAAGCTGTATCGGTTAAGCAAGTTCTTAGCGTTTAAATTATCATTATTCAGAGCCGCTAATTACTTTTGAAGGCATCACGAGATGAGTAGGAGTAGATCAGTACCTACAACGTATCCGACAGAAATTAGGTAGGTATGTAGGTTTCAATTTGCTTAGTAATAAAGTCGCACATTTTAAGTTCCTTGTGCTATCTGATTGTAAAGTGACCGTCAAAGATATGTTAACATTTTTGAATGCAAAGGAATAACTTTGCAAAAGTGCAAATAGTAATATGAGGTGCAAAAGTGTAAATATATATTTGACGTCGACTGTACATATGTAACTTAGATATCTGCATATTTACATCAAACTTTTTTTTTCTGTTTCGTGCGCGGCAACGCGCGATGTTATGTTGCCCCCATCGTTGCCCCATAATAATATATTGACATCCACAAATGGCCATTGTTTTATGTCGTAGGTCGCGATTACGAGAGATCCAGAACGAATAATACACAGTAAAATGAAGAACTGACCTAGTGTAAGACAACGTATTCAGATTTAAAAATTCGGATCACAACCTGATATCAATTTCAGGCCGTGCGGTGAACTAAAGAACTAACGTGTAGCGAAGTATCGAGACAAGATAAACTTTGCCCACTTTTAAACATTATGATATTTCATGAAGTGTCGGTTACAGGATATTACATATAATATACTACACAATCACAATAATATATAATGACAAATAATAATTTAAAATTTTAATCACAAATTTAACTTTGCCCATCCAACTTTTTATTTTGATGGTGGGCAATGTCATGTAAAAATGGAAGAGATTATTTTATTTATTTTTATTATCTGATGAAACGACGTACAAATTACACAATTTAAAGAGATTGGAGAGGTGAATGGATAAATGATGAATTCACACACGTGTTCAGGAAGTGTGAAGGTGAGCGAAATTTGACGTCTTATTGCTATGGGCATGGCCTCTCTTTCCAGTTCAAAACCTCTAAATACTACTCGTATAGCTAGACGCACTGAGATTAATATTATAGTTTGGTTTTAAGTATTCATATGTATCGCAATGTTAGTTCACTTTTTAAAAGTAAGTATATCATGTTGATATCATATCTTCAAAACCCGAATACGCCCCTTGCGCAACGCAGGAAATTAGTAAAGTGGGTGCAGAGCAAAAATGTTTGTTTTGAAGACCATATCAGTCGACGACGTCATCTCTACGTTTTAAATGTACGATGCAATTCGTAATTTGTAGGCGGATCGCTTTAATGAGGGCTACCGTTTTATTGCTCACCAGTTGGCGCCACTGTAGACTGAGGTCCTGAAATACAGCTGTAATTTTTATTAAGTACGTTTGGGAAAACCAAATTTACGCTTAAATAATATTTAATACAATAGACCGTACTGTAAAAATATCGACGAGGCCGCAGTGTTGCGCAGTTCCGCTTTATTTGGAAGAATAGGAGGATTTTCTTAGTTCCGCTTTTAATACATTCACATTTTAATGACTCGTAACTCATATTTGCCATAATTAATATCCTGGTATGGCAAAATATTCACAACATTGTTAAATTAGAAATAATTCCGCGAATCCCATTTAATTACTATGGAATTTGACATTTCGAAGACCTCAGTCTACACTAGCGCTCCTAGCGGAAATATCATACGCGATAGCCCTCATTGAGTTTTGTTGTTAGGTAAATTATTTTTGGGACGAAACAAGCTTGTTGCCGCTGCAAATCACAGGCAAATAATAATTTTAAAAAAGAACCGACTTCACTCAGCTTCCACCTCTCCAACCTCTCCAAAAGCAACTGCTCGAGCTATGTAAAACCTTATTTCTCCGTCCCCATTTTACCATATACGGCCCGCCTGATGGTAAGCAGCTACCGTAACCTATGGACGCCTGCAACTCCAAAGGAGTCACATGCGCGTTGCCGACCCTTTACAAAAAGAGAAAGGTTTTTATTGACTAAAATTAAGTTATACTAGTACGTAAAATACATAAATACGTTGGAAAATGAGTCGTCTGAGGAATAAGTGGAACAGTTTTTTTCATTTTCATATATATTTTTTAAAGGAGAGTATATTTAGCTGGACCAATTTTATGAAAAATTACCGAAGTTTTGGTGATATTTTTGGGAAGGTATTAAAGCGTTTCACAAAAATAAAAACACAGAAATGAACTGTACTATGCTTTAATCAGATAATATAAAACATATAAGGGGCCATAAAAAATAATAACTACTTAATAATCAAGCGACAAGATTGCACTGATCAACGTCCTCTTAGGGTATTAAATATTAATATATATAGACCTAAAGAACTTTTTTGCAATAACAAGTCTTCAAACTGTCTTATCAAATGTGATGCATGTGCTTAATTTAATTATTAGCGATTTTCGTTTTCAAATCGTTATCGGACTCTTAAAGCTTGTAGTAATAAGCGATTTGCGAACAACAGACCACGTTTGACGACGTAGACTTTCAAGGTTTGCGCCGTGCCAGCACTCAGTTTGCGTTTTCGAATCGGAGGCAGGTAGTTGGCACCACAGATCTAATACAGTATTAAACAAAAAAGAACCGACTTCACTTAACCTCCACCTTTCCATAAGTAAGCTCGAGCTGCTGTAAAAAAATACTCAAATCACTATAGGTGTGGCTATAATGGTTGAGGAATTCCCTAATTTTCTCCAGGATCCCATCATCAGATCCTGACCTGGTTGCAATGGGACCAACTGTGAAGTATATACTATTAAAAAAAAAAACAAATTGGTCCGGCCGTCTGCGAATAATCGGTGAACATACATAAAAAAAGATAGCAATAACAAAGATCCCGACGAATTGATAACCTCCTTCGAAATCTTGAAAACGGTTGAAAATAGCTTGACAACGATCAAAAGTGTGGCAAAAAATGAAATGGAAGTGTGGGTAAATTGTCTATGTGAGCACTGGCTATAGGTACATACCAAGGATGATTAAGACATGGATTGACAATGCCTATACAAAATCGCGTTCCCTTATTTTAGGCTAAAGCACTAGTGTCATCTATCGGTCACCACAAACACTAAATTCCTACTTGACCTTTCTGTTAAGCCCATTGGTTGACTGGTAGAGAATGCCTTATGGCATTAAGTCCGCCATTTGTACCATCTTATTTTGTGCAATTAAGATTAAATAAATAAATTCTAGTTTCTAATATTTTGCTCGGCGATTAACGCTGACAGAATAACTCGACTCCAGACTCAACAGATGGCGCTGTAGCACTCAGTACCGAAAACAGACGTATAGCCGGGACTGCATAACCGAAAAATACCGATATATTTTATAACCGATATGACGTCATATCGGTTTTCAAATAGCTGTTTCGCTATCGAAATATAACGGTAACCTTTATTTTTTTCGGTACCTTAACCGATTTTTAAAGGTTACCGATATTTCGATTTTGGCGTCGTTGCCAAACCGCCGGCGCTGCCGTTTTGTCTTTCCGCTTATTTTTTTCGGTAACCGTTATTATACCGGTTTCGAACCGGTATTTTAAAGGTTTCGGTTACCTTTAAATCGATTACTGGTAACCGATATTTCAAAACGGTTACGGTACCGTTATGTTGGCGCGGCGCGCGTAACCTTTACACCATTACGGTATCGTAATGGAATACCGGTTTCATACCGGTAAAACCGTAACCGAAATCAGTCCCATAGCCTGAAGGTTCGAGGAACGCGATTTTGTATAGGCATTGTCCATCCATGTCTTAATCATCCTTGGTACTAACTTATGAATACCTCGTTCACATATTATATAGATAGGTAATATGAATATCGATAATATACTTAAGCCAGAGTCTGTACGTGTTGCTTTGCGGTCACACTCTACCCTAAAAGTCCCTTTTAAATGTCCTTTTAAATTAAATAACGCCAACTCTTGCGAAATTTAGAAATGAAACATGTCAAACCCAAACTGACCTGCCTCAACGCGAGGCCAGTTAAAGTTCGCTTAACGATAAATGAAGTTACAATTAGTTACTTGTTCTTGTTACACATGTAGGTGATGTAGGTAATTAGTACCAAACTTAATTAGCATATATTTTAAGGATTTAAGTGTAGTTTTTAGGGCCAAAACAGTCTGGAAAATAAAATTCCGGAACTTCAATAACATCAAAATAAATAAGTTAATACGACTCTAGTTCGTCGTAATACATAAAAATTCGTGACGTGGTGTAGACCACGAGCGTAGAAGCTCTGCGCGTTGTGCCAACCACAGACCTAAAATGGCGCTTACGCTAAAAGATAAATGAAGTGTGCAAAAGAGAAATAATAATAATAATAAAAATAAATAAGTTACATACCGTGTAACATATACTACATATAATAGGTAATATAATATACACTACATAAAATACATACACACAACACAAGTATGCACAGGAGAAGACAACAAGGTAACGCAAAGGAAACAGTGTAATTTGCATGCATGACGTGAGTAGGAACTTAAGGTTAAGTAAGAGATAAATAATGCTCTTTT
Source organism: Pammene aurita (assembly GCA_947086415.1). Taxonomy (NCBI): domain Eukaryota; kingdom Metazoa; phylum Arthropoda; class Insecta; order Lepidoptera; family Tortricidae; genus Pammene; species Pammene aurita. The sequence continues at coordinate 47,977,825 of OX352291.1, read as the reverse complement.
AGACGCTTTTTAAAAATTGCTAGTGATTGAGCACGCCTTATATCAATGGGCAAAGCATTCCACATCCTGACAGACTGGAAACTAAAAGATTTATTATAGAAGTTAGTAGAAGACGATGGGGGCATAAGAAGGAGATTTTGTGAACACCTGAGGGAACACAAAAAACTAAAGCGCTCTTTAATATAGCCAATATTAATACTATCTCATATGCATTTATTTTAAAACAGGAAGGAAATTACAGGTGACAATAAATATTATACTATAAATAACTATAAACTAGAGACTACCTACAAATAAAAAATGTCCTCCAAATCGCTGTCAATGAGCAGGGTACCCAGAAGGCTGGCCGCATTGCCACGTTGTATAGCGATGCTTACACGTTGTGCAAAGTATTGGCCAGCCCTCTGGTCACCCGTCGTTTTGATTAAACGCGCCGCTAAATCTTTGTAGATGCGGCGCGCGCTCGTCCCCCATGGCCCCAACGTTTCGACCCCAAACGCCTCAAATATATAACCACTACCGAGAGTGGCGTATTTGCGGCGTTTGAGGTCTTCTGCTGCGGATGCAGCATTGCTAGCATCTTTGCTGGTACCTGGAAGATGGGACGGGGCTAGAGTATCTACACACGTAGCGTCCCATACCAGAGGCCTTCCCATCCTCCAAGGCACCAGCGTCATGCCGTCGGGCCTCTATGCCGTCGTCCCTTGCCAAACCAACGGGTTCTAAGATGGCAGGAACTTTGACGCTGACAAGGGCCCTTCGGATGACATCATTTATGCTGGCGTGACGTGGTATACGCCCAGAGCTTCTGCTGCAGGAGAGGCCATGGTGACCGAGGCTATCCACCATTGCACCGCAATAGCATCGATGTGGAGCGTTTTTTGCTGCCCCTATCCGCAAACTAGTCGCCAGTCTAAAGGTACAGTTATCTAGAAGCGTGCCTATAGTTGGTGAAGGCAGAGTCTGTAGCCACAGACCCGACTCCCACTCCGGAGTGGCAAGAAGACGAGCTCGATCTGCCGGACCAGTTGACGTGTTAACTAGATTGTTCCGTACTAGTCGGCAGAGCGGCTCGTCCAATTGCCTCTGGGAACAAGGATTGGCAGGCGGGTCAGCATTGGGACAGGTCACTGACCATACATTCTTAGCCTCAGTGCAATGAGCAGCCTCCATGTCCCCGAGAGAAGGGGTTAAAATGCTTTCAACTAAGTTCTGGGCGCTATGCACTGAGGACAAGAAGGCAGGCAGCGATACACTGGTAATTTTGCATATCCCCAGGCCACCGTGCCGAATAGGTAAAGTAGCCTGGGTCCATGACCTCTCGTCAAAAGATATGTTGAGAACTGATAGGGTTTCTTGTATCAGGGAATCTAGTTTTAGAAGTAGGGTCGGGTGCTTCCAGAGATGGCTGCCACGAAGAACATATGTAAATTTAGGAACAAAAAGACAGTATCGAATGATTGTGTATGCGATATGCATGTTGATGTTTAATAGACGGTCGGAAACAGACTTAAAATTTTGAATTTTATCGTTGATGTGATGTATTTGTCGAAAGATTGGTCCAAAATAGGGCAGCCAAGGAGGTGAAGCTGGTTTTCACTGATCATTTTTATTCCGGGCGCTATATTTTCGAAACTTTGTATTATTCGGTCCTTCTCAGTACACGAGTCGGAAATAAATAGTTCGCATTTTGAAAAATTTAGAGATAGCCCTATGGACTCTAGATCAGATGTTAGTTTTTGTAGGTCGTCTAAGACTGTACCTGCATCACCCCCTAGTGTACCGTCGTCTAGGTACCAGACATTTAATTTTGAATTTAGAGATTTTATGAATGGATGGATGGCGAGGCTAAAGATGGCTGGACCTAAGGGATCACCCTGCTGACAACCAACAGACGAGGCCAAAAGGTTTGATTTATATACAAGTTTTGAGGGGGAACTGTATGTAACACTGCCATAAAAAATGGTAGGTTTCGGGATTTTTTTCTTTTATTTGGGTCAGAAGGGGGCCTCGGTCCACAGAGTTGAAGGCGTTCGTCACATCGACTTTCAGCAGCACCTCGCCAGCTCGACGCTCCACAAACGTACGAACGGCGTAGACAGCGGCTTCGCAGCCACTTTTTGCGCCAAATCCCAATTGGAGAGGCCTGAATTCTGTACTCAATTTTTCTAAGACTGCTCGGCAAGCTATTTTTGCCGTGAGACGACGAAAAGTAGTACCAACGGCGATCGGTCGTATGCCGCCGTCTTTTTTTAGGAGGGCGCATAAGTTGGCTCCGTACAGTATATCGATCACGTCCGTGGGCACTTCATACTATCTCTAAACATTCACCATTCAGGAGAATCTTAGTGTCCACCGGTGCAATGTTTGGCAAAACAAATATACTTAATACATTTGGTTTTCTTAGCATTAAGTAGCAAATTGTTAATAGTAAACCAGTTCAGTACAGCAGCTAGTGTGTTATTGATTACAGTAAAATCGGTATATAGATTGCCGGTTAACTTTGAAAATTAAAGATGTAGGTATCATCGGCAAACAGAACGATATCACAAAGGTTTTGTACTACAAAAGGTAAATCATTTATATAAACCACAAACAGGAATGGGCCCAAAATAGAACCCTGTGGCACTCCTAATTTTACTAAAGTCCCTTGACTTCCCTAAACACCCGCGACGTGACAGCTCATATTTTATCGTGTAAAATATAAAATAATCCACAGCAAAATTACTTGAAATGTAAAATCAGGTAAATAAAACGTGGTAACGTATTATTTACCTGATTGCACCATTACACATACTAGAAACCCAAAAAGAATACTCATTTCACAGGTAAATATGATATTCCGATCAATATTGATGAAGCGATATTTTATCAATTATCAAAATAAATCGTGACAATAAGCACAAGATACAATTGAATACTTATTAGTGTTTGTTTTGCTGTGTGGTTATATTTTATCAATAAAGTTAATATTCAAAATGATTTTGTATAAAAATTAAAACTGTTATTCTACGCTCCTCCTCCTCGCGTCGTGCACCTCATTACTGAGGGTCGTGATTCCCCCAATGGGAGATTAATTTGTCTCTAATGATGCTCCTCCATCTGGCTTTGCCTGTCAGTTGCCTTTAGCATCATGGAGGGCATCATGTAGCTTGGTGTTGAGCGTTGAGCGGATTTGGTCGGACCACCTGACTGGGCTTCGACCTCTCGGTCTTCTTCCGTCGACCTTCCCGAGAACCATTAGTTGTTCAAGGTTGTGTCCATCTTTCCGGGCAATGTGACCAAAAAAACTCCAGGACTATTCTACGCTAGGGATTGACAAAACGTCTTAGGGACTTATATAGATAACTGTTCGATAAAACATAGTGTCGATGTCCACGTTGAAGTACAAAAGTGACAATTTGCACCCGTTGCAATGGACAATCAACGGTACTATCGGCGCTAGGCCGCTAGTTGGGTTTTGAATTGGTTAATGCGTCAAACTCAGACTTTATTATATAATAAGTTATCAGGTTATGTATGGAACATTTTATAATTTCAACAAAAAAAAACATAATATGTTTTTACGAGTTTTAACATGCTGTTTAGCGTAATATATGAGTATAAATACTATAAATGTTTTGCAACTTATCGATAAGAAAGTAAAATGGACCCGGGGTATGTCCTTAAACTACGTCCGGACTTGGGTATGTCCTTAAACTATGCCAAAAAGAGAGGTATGGGCACTGCGAATGGCATCTCGCTTAGTGTGGTAGGGCACGTTCAGTGAATGTCATCTCGCTCAAATCTGGAGCAGAGCCCGACTGGGGAAGTACCTCCACCTTACAGAAAACCACAGCCAAATAGCACTAGACCCTACTCATAGTGTTGTGTTCCTGCTGGTGAGTAAGGTTGCCAAAGAGCTCAAAGAGGACCCAGTGTGTTGACGATGAGGGACCCTCTTGTTCCTTTAGCCGTCAACACAGTGAATCCTCCTTTTTGTAAAGGGTCGGCAACGCGCGTGTGACTCCTGTGGAGTTACAGGCGTCCATAGGTTACGGTAGCTGCTTACCATCAGGCAGGCCGTATGCTTGTTTGCCACCGTCGTAGTATAAAAAATAAAAAAAAATGTCGATAGATTATATTGTACTTGGCTGCACTATTTTTACGCTCATAGTTCATCAGAAAACAAATAAAAATATTTTAGTACCTATTTGTTTGGATTGTCAATTTAGACGGAGAGCTAGCCACCTCAGATATGAGGCCAGCTCTTAGACCAATTAGAGACATATGAGACATGGCTAAGTTTCTATGGTAATTCTTGGGATTAATTATGATATGTTGCCAAGTTTAATATTTAGTCATGGTAAAATGCCGGATCAAACGCTAGTAGGATAACGATATTTTTGTAGAAACACATCTAAATTATAAACTGAATCAGTAGCTATCAAGAAAAGGACGTACTTACTTACCTAATGAAGCAAACGCCACATTATACTTACTTTGTGGGCCGTGGAATGAGGTCAAGACTTCCCAGGGCCGTCTTTATCCGGGGGTACAAGGGGTGCGTTGCACCCGGGCGCCGGGGTCCAGGGGGCGCCCGCCGATATCCGTAACCTGTACAAAATCTTTTAGTCGAAACTTTACCAGAATTACTATCAAAGGACAGGCACCAACAATGTTTTTAAATTTGCCGTACGCACTATCGGCACATTCCTTTGCTCATTTGAGACTTTAGATGTATAAAATGCAAGTCAAAATAAACCCTATTACTACAGAAATTGTGTTCACGTCTTACATTGATAATGTTAACCGTATCAAACCAACATAATTTTAACAACAAATTTGCCACCAAAGGAGATCGTCAATTTTTGTTACGTGATCTGGCCCAGATTATTTAGGACCGTTTAGGAATGTTTCTGACCTTTAAAAAATCGTCATAATTTCTAGATCAGGACGGTGGTAAAAATATTGCGAAATCTAATGGGAAAATTGAAAAATCATGCATTTAAAACTTGAATCTGACAATGACAATATTTGAAAGCGTGCCTGCCTATGATTTATATTCCCCGCTTCCCCGCTTCTTGATCCATCTTTGTTGGAAAATGCCGATAGGAAGTCTAACGCCAACTGTATTAATATTAAATCAATCTCATTAGATGAGGTTGAAGCTGAGATTAAACGTTTAAAGGCCAATAGCTCCGTCGGACCTGACAATCTGCCGGCGTATATTGTTAAGGGTTGTATAGAATTTCTAAAAATCCCGCTTCAATATATTTTTAATCTGGCGCTCTTTTCTGGGTCATATCCTCAAAGTTGGAAGGAGTCTAGAGTGAGACCTATCCCGAAAGGGGGTGACACGTCTGACGTTGAGAACTATAGACCAATTGCCGTTCTTCCCACTCTTGGTAAGCTCTTTGAGGCCATAATTCACCGGGCTCTGTCTTCGCAGGTTCGACCCTTTTTGTCTGACGCGCAGCATGGCTTTCGGTTTAATCGCTCGGTTAACACGAACCTTTTAACACTAACCGACTCCATTGTTGTGTACCTTGACAGTGGTATTCAAGTCGACGTCGTCTATTTCGATTTTGCGAAAGCTTTCGACCGCGTGGATAACGACGTGCTACTTAAGAAACTTGATGAAATTGGTTTCGCTCCCAAGTTGCTTACCTTTTTCGCTGATTATCTGCGCGATCGGAAGCAATTCGTTCGACATGGATGTTTTGTCTCGACTCCTTACCATACCCGGTCTGGTGTCAGTCAAGGCTCCATCTTGGGGCCATTTTTTTTCGGCATTATGATTAACGATCTCCAATCGGTTCTTCGGGCGGCTCAGTGCCTATTGTATGCCGATGATCTCAAGTTGGTATACGGGATTGAGCAAAGAGCCGATTGTGAGACGTTACAAAAAGACATCGACTCGGTGTTGCGGTGGAGTATTGAAAATAAACTTCTTTTTAACCCTGCGAAATGTTGTGTGTGTACATTCAGCCGCTCTAGCAACGCTATACATGCCCAATATTTGCTTGGGTTGAATCAAATAAATCGTGTCTCCTCTGTCAAGGATCTTGGCGTGGTGTTCGACACGCAGCTCACTTTTCACGAGCATATTTCATCTCTCGCTAAAAGCTGCTTTCGAAGACTGGGTTTCGTGATCCGAAATCTCCGCCATTTTCATGACCCGGTTTCCATAAAAATGGTTTACAACGCTCTGGTAAGGAGTAAGCTAGAGACTTCGTCGATCGTATGGAACCCCTACGAATCGACGTATACCTTACTTCTTGAGAAGGTACAGAAGGCATTCTTAAGATTTCTTTATAAGAAAATGTTCGGATTTTACCCGTATCTTTACCCAACGAAATTCCTACTCGGCTCCCTTGGGTACAACTCGTTGGAGGTCAGGCGACAATACCATTTGCTAATTGCAGCATGTCGAGTCTTGCGTGGCGAGTCGGACTGTCCTGAACTCGTAGAGCGTCTCGTACGACTGTTTGTTCCGGACGTGGCCAGGATTGCCCTCAGACCGCGGCGCCGCAACCTGTTGGCCGAGCCGTCGGCGCGCACAGTGTCGTGCAGGAACTCGCCGCTGCCCCGAGCTCTCTCACAGCTGAATGCGCTCTTGGCATCAACACCGGAGTGCGACTTGTTTGCTTGGCGATGGGCGGCAGTGTGTAATGAATGTCTGAAATTCTGTGAGGCGATGGATGATAGGTGCTCTACTGTTCCAATATAAGCTGTTTGTTTGTTACCAGTTATTTGAGTTACTTAATGTACATATTTCTAGTTTGTTAGTCTAAGTTTCGTGACGCATTGGTAATGTAACTGTTATGTCATGTAAACATTTTTACAATAAAAAAAAAAAAAAAAAATATATATATTAATGTAAAAAAGTACCGATTTTTTAAAGATAATGTACAAAAGCGGACTTAAAATCAAAACGGGAATCATGACGAAATAATAAAAAGTCATATTGATCGTATTTATAGTTCCTGTATTTTGGTAAACAAAGACGGCTGTCAAACCATCGTTGATACTATTAACTGAACATTCCTAACACCTATTGCGAAGGGATAAGGTTTACCACCGTTAAGTGCCGATACCGTTTACGATAGTATCTGACATTGCAAAATTGAAAAAAAGATGCGTTTCGTTATCGAAGGAGCATGATATTATGCCATTATGAAACCCACTTTTAATGTTCAAACTCCGATCAAAAATGCAAAAATACGCATTTTCAATCTTTAGGCGTTTTAATAAAGTCGATTTCTAATTTAAACTTCCGTATTCGTAGGCTTAGATACTATTTTAATATTACAATGTTCTAACTTACCGAACAGTATCAAAACGCAGATTATGTAACAGTAGACATTGACAGTGTCAAACCAAAAAAACAATCCGTTTCAGGCCAGGGTGAAGTTAAACTTTATGTCAATGCCATAAGGACGTTAACGACTTGTCTTGCTGTATTTTAATCGCGGAAAAATCAACATAATGTTTATTTATTTAGTATTTGTAATTCCCGTTTAATTTTTTTGTAATGTTTTGTCTACTTTAGTAATAAAATGAGTATTTATTTTACATTGAAGTACAAACTGTATACGGTTTATATCAGGTGGCCCAGAATTGACGATCTCCTTTAAATTATTTTACATGTTTTTTTTAAAGTGGGGCATTCCACTCATACAATAGTATGTTATTCAATCAAATACAAACACTGAAAACATTGAAAAAATAATCAACCCAGCAGGATTTGAACCTCGCATCGATACGCCTTACCGGGGCTCGATCGCTTTACCAATTAAGCTATGGGTTCAGTTACTGAGTTGACGAAATTCTCAATGCCTTCAATCATCTTTTTGCATTTATTTTTACATCGACTTTATAGCAGCCGTAAGCGACATCTAGGTGCTAACTACTACTGCTACGGCTTACGGCTTACGGCTTACGGCTGCTATAAAGTCGATGTAAAAATAAATGCAAAAAGATGATTGAAGGCATTGAGAATTTCGTCAACTCAGTAACTGAACCCATAGCTTAATTGGTAAAGCGATCGAGCCCCGGTAAGGCGTATCGATGCGAGGTTCAAATCCTGCTGGGTTGATTATTTTTTCAATGTTTTCAGTGGTTGTATTTGATTGATCTCCTTTAAACATAAACAAATAATTTTAAACCTCAGATAAGTCCTTATTGTTTTTGTTGCTATCCTCAAGTGACATAGCAATCGATTTGGTACTGGGAATACGTTTAGTTATAAAAGCTACTATGTTCTAATAAGATGTTCAATTTCATCTCATCTCAAATACAAACATGTATTATATATTTTCTGAGTTTATTCAAGCAACACTAACAATCCACGCAGTGAAATTAAAATATTTAGTGTGCGAACAGCTTGCGTAGGTATTTGTTTATCACTTACATCAAAACCCAACTCATCAATGTCTAGGTAAGATTTTTTAACTTTTATTAGGGTCCGTACTTACCTCAAAAAAGGAATAAAACGGAACCATTCGTGCGTATGTCTATCCGTTTGTTACAGCCAATTACTTATATCTGAAAGTACTTAGCCTGTCATTTGATACACATACGTAAGCCGATGACCCATAGGCGCCGCGGACGTGTAAGGGGTTTGGTGTGAGGATCTCAAGAATATATTTTCTAATAATTGTAAAATAAATACTTGTGAGCTATAATGTGTAGCCTATAAACAAGGGCGATGGCTATGAGTAAAAATTGACCATTCCCCTCCTTTACTGATCGTGATCACTAAAACTACTGGGCACAAAAAGGGGCATTTGGGAAACTAACAATTCATGGTGAAATTTTATCTCAATTTCTATTTAATCGGGCATCAGGGGGAACCAATTTTTCTCAGTACTTAATCGATAGCGATCACATTCATGTAGCACTTACATGGAACTAAGTTCGTTTTTTATCGTACCTATTGGTAGGGTGACAAATTAACAATATCATTAAAATTTATCATTATATAAATAAATTTAATTTCAACTTGAAAATTTGGTACGTACCTATTCGAAAAAAAAACCAACATGATCTCATCCCACCCAAAAATTGTTCGATTTTGGGCGAACTCACTTTCGGTATAAAACCATTAGAATATAAATGGAGAAAAGGACGGTCCCAATGATTTATTTTTATACCACGACGATGGCAAACAAGCATACGGCCCGCCAGATGGTAAGCAGCTACCGTAACCTATGGACGCCTGCAACTCCAAAGGAGACATGCGCGTTGCCGACCCTTTATAAAAAGGAGGATTCACTGTGATAACGACTACACACGCTACACTGGATATACTATAAAAACCGTGTTATGGTAGGTCCCTTCTCGTATTGACAACTTAAAAATGACATGGTCAATGGCAATGGCTCTCTTACTATTCTGACAGTGCCGGCCTTAAGGGTGTGCGAAGGGGGCGTTCGCCCAAGGGCGCAGTAGGGGTCAAAGGGGCGGCTTAGCATATTTTTTGTACCTTGGGGGTGGGGGGGGGGGGTGCGGCGAGGGGCGCCGAAAGTAGTTCGCCCAGGGCGCCAGGAGGGCAAAGGCCGGCCCTGCTGAGACCTATTCATTAAACATCTCTGTTTGGTAATCATTAAAATAATATGTTTTATCATGAAATAAAACCTCAGAATACCTCAACAACTCCTTTAATTCATCATACTTACCTACAATGTCACCTTTAAGTGTTCTTGTCGTTCAAAAGGTTAAAACCCATAGATTATAATTGCTCCTAATTATAGGTCCTAAAATTTAAGGCTTGATTGTTTAGGGTGGACCAAACATACTTACTTTACTCTTTGGGGTGTACCTACGCGTTTGACATATCCAAAGAAAAGTTTTTTATACGATTGCAACCAGACGCGGATTCAGGATTTTGTTCGGGGGGGCTCGCGATCCGCACCTCTGGCCCCCGTAGTATACGTGGTTTGCGTTTCAGGGGGCAATTGCCTCTCTTGCTCCCACCCCTGTATCCGCGCCTGATTGCAACGCCATCTCCGCTTTGCTAGATTTATTTCTAGATAACTAACTATTCCTACAAACTTACAAAAGAAATATGATTCGATATAAACGTACATATTTTTTATTCCTAGCTGTCCCTAGACTCCCTAGTATGGATACTGGATAGCACATATAAAAGTAGGTATATACATATTTTGTAGGTATATATATATACATAGTTATACACCTAGTTTGGGGCCGGCGGATGTTTACGTATTATACTCTTCCGGTCATTGGAGATTATTATTAGTAGGTAAGATCTAGTTTGTAAACATATACAAAAAAAACCGGCCAAGTGCGAGTCGGACTCGCACACCGAGGGTTCCGTACAAACCTGTAGGTATATAAGTAAAAGTTCACCCATTGCGTTCACATAGAAGTTTGATTTTGTTACAGCTTAAAGGTAAGACCTGAGTATTTGATATGTATTCCAATTTAGTACCTCTACACGTTCATGAGGAAAGAGGTACCTAATAACTTAAAAATTATTAAAAATATTTTTATTATAGGTATGATGCAACAAAAAATTTACGGTTTTCGCAATTTTTCCTTTATCTGTGCTATAACACGTTGCTTCCACAGACCTAAAATGGCGCTTACGCTAAAGACAGATGAAGTGCGCAAAAGAGAAGCCAACACGTATATGAACATTCCGCGAGTGCGAAAGAGATACACGATCATCCTCCAAGTAGGACAACTTTTGGCGTCCCTCTTTACACTCAAACACCCGCGTCGTGAGAGCTAATATTTAATCGTGGAAAATATAATATAATCCGGTGTTAAATCACATAAATTGAAAAAAGAGGAAGAATAGTGTCGTGTTGCGTCCCGGATTGCACAACGACACAAAGGAAAAACCTAGGTATTCACTCGTTTCACAGGTAAATATGATATTCCGATTGATGGTTTAGAAACCATATTTTATCAAATTAGCCAAATAAATCATGTAAGTAACCGTTTGATACCATTCAATATTAATGTTTCTTTTACTGCATATGAATATTTTATCATAATAGTTACTATTAAAGATTATTTTGTGTAAAAACCGAAATTGTTATTCTACGCTAGGGTTTGACAAAATATCGTAGGGACATATATCGATAACTGTTCGATATGAAAATTATAATTATAGCTTCGAAAGAATTATAATAAATAAATAAATCTTGTATTAACATTATGTCATTAGTGTAATTACGTATGAATGTTAAATTGTGTTCTTATTGTCTTTTTGTAACCGTTTTGAATCTTGCATGATAGAGCCTGTCTGGAAAGAGAAGTGTCGTAGAATGAAGGAGCTCCCATATAAACCACGACACTTCTCTTTTCGGACAAACGATAAGTAGTAAATTTAAACTGTAATACCCGATTTTAGGGGCTTATTTATTACATTTAATTATTTGTAAGACACGATCTATATCCTCTTTTTAGGGTACCGTAGTCAAAATGGCAAAAATAGAATCCTATAGCTTAGTCATGGCAGTCTGTCCCTATATCACAGCCATAAATATAAAAAAGCGAATATTGATGAAATTTTAACTAGATAGAGGTGTTTTTTTATGTGCCGCTAATGGCCGCTACCCAGTTTTTTTAGCTAAATATATTTTAGTTTCCTAGAATTTTAATATGCCCTTTAGTTTAAAACATGAATATAAATTTTAATTTGGACCCGGGGTATGCCCTTAATCTACGCCAAAAAGAGAGGTACGGGCACTGCGAATGTCATCTCGCTAAGTGTGATAGGGCACATTCAGCGAATGTCATCTCGCTCAAATCTGGAGCAGAGCCCGACTGCGGAAGTACCTCCACCTTACAGAAAACCACAGCCAAATAGCACTAGACGCTACTCATAGTGTTGTGTTCCTGCTGGTGAGTAAGGTTGCCAAAGAGCTCAAAGAGAACCCAGTGTGTTAACCATGAGGGACCTTCTTGTTCATTTAGCCGTCAACACAGTGAATCCTCCTTTTTGTAAAGGGTCAGCAACGCGCATGTGGCTCCTTTGGAGTTGCAGGCGTCCATAGGTTACGGTAGCTGCTTACCATCAGGCGGGCCGTATGCTTGTTTGCCACCGTCCTGGTACAAAAAAAAATTTACGTTGCAACTTATCGATAAGAAAGTCAAATATCGATAAATAATTGGCCTGTTATACTTGGCATCACTATTTTTTACGCTCACATAGACAATTTACACACACTCTTGCATTTCACTTTTCGTTGCACTTTTAATCGTTGTCAAGCCATCTTACTATACTAGATCTGTGGTTGCTTCGTACCAAATTTCAAGATTCTGAGTTCACGGGAAGTAAAGTACCCTGTAGGTTTTGATTCCCTTGCGAGTTTCGAAAATTTGCGGCATAAACGGCTGTATCTTTTGATTGCGTTGGCTTAGAATTAGAAGTTTTATTTTTTACAGCTCCAAGGGACAGTAGACCTCAGTATTTGATATAAATTTCAGCTTGATACCTCCACGCATTCTTGATAAAAAGGGTCTTGACAGACGGACGGACGGGCGGACGGACGGACGGACGGACAAGAAAGTGATCCTATAAGGGTTCCGTTCCGTTTTTTCCTTTCGAGGTACGGAACCCTAAAAACGAAACAATAGACATCAGACACGCCGACCGGAAACAGATATTATTGGAAATGTTTTTCATTTCAATTCCTAGAATTATTTGTTAAGCGAACCACAAGCATTGTAGCGACAAATGTGAAATACAATCAGGGTTGGGCAAAATACTGGGTTCATGGGTTGGGCAAAATACTGGGTGACAGGTATTTGAAATACAAAATACAAACTACTTTGGCGACAGGTATTTGAAATACGAAATACAAAATACAGTTTTCAAAATGATGTTAGGCGCAACATACATTTAGCGGAATTCAGCCCAGAACTCCCTACCTACTCATCACAGCTCCATCGTGTTTGGGCTCATTATACTTACTTTGACGAGCACTTCCGCTTGAGATGAGGTTCAGGGATCATGATGGAGTCAGAAGTTGGTCACCAGAACTTCTTATCTACTTGTCACAACTTCATCGTGTTTGGACTCCCGATCCACTCATCACAGCTCCATGGTGTTTGGGCTCATTAAACTTACCTTGACGAGTGCTCTCTTGAGATGAGTTCCAGGGTCTCATCATGAGTTGGTCACCAGAACTCCTTATCTACTTGGTCACAACTTTATCGTATTTGGGCTCATTAGACTAACCTTGACGAGCACTTCCGCTTGAGATGAGGTCCAGGGTCTCATGATGGAGTCAGGAGTCGGTCACCAGAACTCCCTATCTACTCATCACAACTTCATCGGGTTTGGGCTAATTAGACTTACCTTGACGAGCACTTCCGCTTGGATAAAATCCGGGGTGTCATGATGGAGTCAGGAGTTAAATTTACAAAATCGACATCCCCTAATTTTTCGGGTAGGTGAATAAAACGAACCACATCACTGTTCACATATTTTATTAGGAAAAATAGAATTAAAAGTAATTCGGATAATTTGAAACAATAAAATTGATGGTTAGATAATATAGTTTACCTACCAGTAGTATTCAAGCATTTCTCCAGGAAGTTACATTGATTTTTGCACTTTCACCTACTTCAACTGTCAACATCAACACACTATGTCGGACATCAACTCAATTCAAGGATCAATTGCGGAGCTCACTGAAACCTTCAATGCAAGGATGGCTGAGATGCAGAGTAATTTGGACAAAGCGGGCTCAAGCAACCCTGGGAGCGGTATTGAGGCAGTAGCGGCGGACTTCACTAGCTTCAAAGCATTTGTTTTGAACTCTCTCAATATACTCCAGAAGCAGGTGGAGCTCATCGCTCAACAGGTCGATCAAATAGAAATGCGATCTCGACGCAAGATGCTGGTCATCCATGGTGTTCCGGAGGCTGACAAAGAGGACACAACGGCCCTTGTAGTTGAACAGCTCAAAGCTGTTAAGGCTGACGTGGCTGCAAATGACATAAGGCGCAGCCACCGACTTGGCCGTCGCAGAGACAGCAAACCCAGGGCTATTGTGGTGAAGTTCTGTGAGACTGCTGTCCGTGATAAAGTGTGGTTTGGTAAGGTGGCATTGAAAGGCTCCGGCGTAACAATAGCCGAGTTCTTGACCAAATCACGTCAGCAGACCTTCATGGCAGCTCGGGAGCGGTTTGGCGTCAGAAGATGTTGGACCTGGGACGGCGTTGTTCATGTCTTGGATGCGAGCGACGTGCGCAGGCGTGTGGTGAGCCTTGCAGAGCTTAAGGCGATTTCGGATGCGCCAGAGCAGCCTGTGACTCCGACCCCAAGCGTAGATGCTCCTCCCAAGGCAGATAATTGCAGCAAAGCCGAGAAACCGGAGAAACAGATAAAGCCCAGACGTGCGGCTGCCAAATTGAAGCCTTAGTATGTACATAGTGTAGCTTTCTTCTGTATCTGTTCGGGTTATACTGCTTGACGCTTTTCTATTTCGACGTGTAATCACTGTTATTTGTTGTATACCCTCTTTAATAGTCTCTCGTAAATATTATAAATTAATTCCAATAAGGGGGCGTCCATTAATCGCGTCATATTGTTTAGGGGGGGGGAGGGGGTCAAGAAAAAAACACCAATGATCACCACAGGGGGGAGGGGGGTCTGGACACATATCACGTGTAATTTTTTTGTTCCTTTACTGTATTATGGTCAATAAAATAAAAATTATCAACTTTTAAATGAATCAATCTGTCAAAAGCAGAGTAAAATTGCACTAGCACTATGATTGTAAATAAGTTTTAATGGCATTTGACATATTATTTTGTGAAGTAGGTTTTTATGGTTCCGTAGCCAAAGTGGCAGAAACGTAACCCTTATAGTTTCGTTATGTCCGTCCGTCCATCCGTATATCACATCCATTTTACTCGGAAACTATAAAACGTATATCTTAATAAATATTTAAATATATGGTGTGTTTCTGTATGCCGCCGCTACTTAGTTTTGTAGTAAAATTGCTGAAAAAGATATTTTAAGGAGGGGCACTACTCCATACATGTAATTATTTGTCAAAAAAAATTTTTGTTCCCAAATATCGACATGATGCACATCACTCGATAGTTCTTTCAAAATAACTCTCGTCTTGTTGTCCTGAAAATCAATAAAAAAAAAATAATATTAAACATTGCGGTCTGTTTGAATTTTTTTTATTTAGTGAATATTTTAAGAAAATATCACCCCGTAAGTCTAAAAACTTGTGTCCCTCTGTCACTTTTGAACCGGAGATCCAAAAAATATGAAAAAAAAAGAGAACATTATCGGTTTAGGAATTATTGAGTTATCTCCTAAAAACTCGTTTCATACGCAGATACGACCTTTTGGTATTACTTTTTCGATAGTAGGTACGAAACCGCGTGGTCCGACACGCACTTGGCCGGTTTTTTTTCTATTAAAGATAATTTTATTTTATATGTATACATGTAGTTTCATTTTTTTACCTTTTACGTGTACGTACGTTACGTAAGTAGGTTCACGTGTTAGAAAACTGTACTTACTTTAGTTAGCAAAAAATTACACGTCATTTTGGACAGGGGGGGAGGGGTCCTGAAAATATCACCAAAGATCACCATGGGGGAGGGGGGGGGTCTAAAACAAGCCAAAAACGTATGACGCGATTAATGGACGCCCCCTAACTTCATTGCTAACTTTAAAATCTTTAAATGTCACTTTGCCAAGTTCCAACTGACATTGACAGTTTGACATGTGTGCTGACGGATGGCAGGTATAGTGTGCCAAGTGTTAAATTGCGGTCCGCTTTACCAAGTTAAATATTTCCTTATTAAATTACGTTCCGTTTTTCTTAGTTAATTATTTCCTTAGTTTTGTGATTTAACTTAATGCCTGTCGAATCTGAAGCCAACATGTATTTTTAAATTGACCTTCCGTTTCTTTATAAGTGTATTTCTTTCTTTATTTGCTGCTGGCGGGTAGATTGTGGAGTTTTTGTTTAGTTTTTACTGTATATATTTTTATATTTATTGAATATTAGTTTACACTTATTATATACTTATTATATTTTTAACTTTATATATATTTTTCAGATGCCTTTCAGTGATAACAGTGATCAGTATTTATCTTTTTCCTCCTTAGATAGTGTAAGTGAAGACAGTTTCCATAGTTTGCCTCCTTCGCTTCACGACTTTCTGGAATCTCAGTTTAATGATGTACCTAAAAATTTTAACGTTGTGCATTTAAATGCGCAAAGTATTCCTGCACATTACAGCGATATGTTACTCTCTTTTGACATTAAGAACATTCATGCTATTTTAATTTCCGAATCGTGGCTCAGACCAGCTTTGCCTTCAACGTCTTACTCTTTACCTGGTTTCAATTTAATTCGGCACGACCGCCTTGGAAGAGGTGGCGGTGGAGTTGCGATTTACCTTCGTTCTTACATCCCCTATTCAATTGTTAATGTATCTGCCAGCTCCTCTACTTCTGATGCCGCAGAGTATATGTTTCTCGACGTTTCCCTCGCTCATTCCAAACTTTTACTTGGCGTTTTTTATTCCCCCTCCCTTCACATTAATTACTTTGATTCTCTTGAGAAACTTCTCGAAGACCTTATGCCTTCTTATAATCATCACATTCTTATGGGAGATCTAAATACGTGTCTTCTGAAGGATGACAGTCGATCCCGGCGCCTTAAATCCCTGGTAGATGCATGCAATATAACTATTCTCCCTTCAGACGCCACACACTATTTTCCAAATTGCTCGCCTTCTCTTCTTGATTTAACTTTAGTTACTTCGACTTCTCATGTGTCTAAATTTGGACAATACTCCGCGGATGCCTTCTCATATCATGATCTGCTCTATATCTCTTACAAAATTCGTCCTCCCAAATCTAAATCAAAAATTCTTTTGCAGCGCAATTTTAGTGGATTAAATGTGGAAAAGCTTCGAGATGACGCTTTAACAATCGATTGGAGCAGTATCGCTCGAGCGGGTTCGGTAGATGATCAAGTTTCTCTCTTTAATTCGCTCCTCATACAACTTTATGATGCTCACGCTCCTGTTCGTGCAATAAAAGTCAAGCATCTCCCTGCTCCTGGGCTCACTGAGGATATTAAAGCCCTTATAGAGAGGAAGAATCAATCTAAATCTAAGTATAAGGCTAACAACTCTGAGAAAAATAAACTTAAATATCATACCCTGCGCAATCGCTGTAGCACTATATGTCGAGATGCTCAGAGGCGTCATATTCACAGTTCTGTTGAAGATGAAAATCCAGCCAAAGTGTGGAAATTTTTGAAAGGTCTCGGAGTTGGCAAATCTCAACAGGCAACCAATTTAAACAATATTAGCGTTGACCAGCTTAACCAGCATTTTTCATCGTCCACCTGTTTCAGTGGTCCTAAGAAATCTAACTCACTTCATCATCTTTCATCACTTCCTGCCTTAGATTTCTCTTCTTTCTATTTTAGCCATTTCTGTGAGAGTGATGTTAGGAAGGGTATATTGAATATCACTTCTAACGCCGTTGGTGTTGACTGTGTTAGCCGAAATATGATACTCCCTCTCCTTGATTTGTTTGTTCCTATTATCACCGGTATTCTGAATTTTTCCATTTCATCAAGTACTTTTCCCAGTCTGTGGAAGGAGGCCAATATTATTCCTTTACCCAAAAAATCCAACCCCAGTTCCTTCTCTGACTATCGCCCCATCTCCATTCTTCCTTTCCTATCCAAAGTCCTCGAACGGCTAGTGCATCAGCAACTAACTTCCTTCCTGAATAGAAATGACCTCCTAAACCCATTTCAATCTGGTTTTCGTCCGGGCCACAGTACTACCTCGGGTCTTGTCAAGGTTACCGATGACATCCGTTTGGGTATGAATGACCAGAAGCTTACAGTTCTTGCACATCTAGATTTCAGTAATGCCTTTAACACGGTCGATTTTGACATTTTGCTCGCGTTCTTACAGTCTCTTAACATATCGGCTGCAGTGATTGACTGGTTCCGCAGCTATTTGGTTGGTCGTCGGCAAAGAATAAAACTAGATTCTTCGTGTTCTTCCTGGTGCAGCACATCAGCTGGTGTCCCACAGGGTGGTGTGCTGTCTCCTCTTTTATTTTCTATCTTCATTAATTCCACAACTCTTGATCTCTCTTCTTCGTATCTCTATGCCGACGACCTTCAAATATATTCGCAGGGTATGCATAGCGATCTCAATTCAGTTCTAGAAGCCACGAATCTTGATCTGCTCCGCATATCAAATTGGAGTCAAAATTACGGTTTAAAAGTAAACCCCCTAAAGTCACAGGTAATTGTGATGGGTAGCGCTAAACAAATCTCCAAAATTGACTTTCTCAGGCTCCCTCCGATAGTCTTCGATGGTATCCAAATTCCTTTTTCCAACCAAGTGAAAAATCTTGGCGTAATCATGGATCGTTGTCTATCATGGGTGCCTCAGGTGAGTGAAGTGAGCAGGAAGATGTTTGCTGCCATAGGGTCTCTCAGACGGCTCCGGAATTTCCTGCCAATTGCTACTAAAATTGCGCTTGCTCAGTCGTTACTTCTCCCCATTCTTGATTATGCAGATATCTCCTATTTAGACCTAACCGAGGAGCAACTTAATAAGCTTAAGCGTATTCAAAATGCCT
The DNA here is from genome assembly GCA_947086415.1 of Pammene aurita. Lineage (NCBI taxonomy): Eukaryota > Metazoa > Arthropoda > Insecta > Lepidoptera > Tortricidae > Pammene > Pammene aurita. The sequence goes on along the minus strand of OX352291.1, from coordinate 47,959,206 downwards.
GCATTCGGTTCATTTTCGGATTACGCAAATTCGACCATGTTTCTAGTTTTCGTTCTCAACTCAAATGGCTCCCTATCCGTCACCACCGTAACTCTCACATACTTTCTTTACTCTTTTCTATACTTTTTAACCCTGCAACTCCCCGCTACCTCAAAGAGCGTTTCTCTTATCTTAATTCTATTAGATCCTCTCAAAAATTGCTCCTAAAAGTGCCATCTTCATCTTCAAAATTTTATAATTGCTCATTTACGTTCCAGGCCGTTCGTTTGTGGAATTCTCTCCCTCTCAACATAAAACGCGCGCAATCTATCGGTAGCTTTAAATCGCAACTTAAGGAATACTATTTATCTCTTCCTTAGGTTTTTAAGTTGACACTGTTGTTTCTTACTGTGTGTATTATATATGTATGTATGTACGTATATGTATGTTTATTTTGTATTTATTTAAGTATGTATATGCATATGAATGTGCTGTGTTATCTATTTCGTCTCTTTTGTGTCTATGCACCACCTACTGCTTATTGTTTTTCTCTAGTCTCCACTACCCAAAGGTTGCCTGGAAGAAATCGCACATTAGCGATAAGACCGCCTACCTAAATTTATCTAATTGTAAAATTTGTGCTTGTAACTGTATGAGGTGTGCAATAAAGAGTATAGTAACCTGAGACAAAAAATAAATAAAGAGTATTTATTATTATTATTATTATTAGCCGAAACTCACTACCATGACGATTTCAAAAAATTTTTTGCCGACATCTTGGAATTTAAAACGGACATAATTTTCAAAACCTACACCCCCTAATTATCCGAAAATGACTACCATGACGATTTTTCAGGAGAGTAGATTCGCCATCTTGTATTTTAAAACAGATATAATTTACCAGCAGAACCAAAGTAACCGATATAGCCCTCCGAATCGCTAAACTAAAGTGGCAGTGGGCGGGGCACATTGCTCGTAGAACCGATGGCCGTTGGGGCGGAAAGGTTCTCGAGTGGCGACCACGAACCGGAAGGCGCAGCGTGGGTAGACCCCCCGCAAGGTGGACTGATGACCTGGTGAAGGTCGCGGGAGTTCGCTGGATGCGGGTGGCGCAGGACCGGTCATTGTGGCACTCTTTGGAGGAGGCCTATGTCCAGCAGTGGACGTCTTTCGGCTGATATGATGATGATGATGATGATAATTTACCACGAACGCTGCGGCTGTGGAATGACCTTCCTGCCGAGGTTGAGGTTCTTCAAAAAAGGAGTGTATAGGTTCCTAAAGGGAAGGCAACGCGTATGTGAATCTTCTGGGGTTGCAGGCGTCCATAGGCTACGGTAACTGCTTACCATCAGGTTTTACCACCGTCGTGGTATTAAAAAAATTGAAACCTACACACTCGAAATAGTCGAAAAGGACTACCATGACAATTTATACAAAAAAGTGTATTTCCATCATCTTGGATTTTAAACCAAACATAATTTTCGAAACCTACACCCCCTATAATTATTTTACATGTTTTTTAAAGTGGGGCATTCCACTCATACAATAGTATGTTATTCAATCAAATACAAACACTGAAAACATTGAAAAAATAATCAACCCAGCAGGATTTGAACCTCGCATCGATACGCCTAACCGGGGCTCGATCGCTTTACCAATTAAGCTATGGGCACCTAGATGTCGCTTACGGCTGCTATAAAGTCGATGTAAAAATAAATGCAAAAAGATGATTGAAGGCATTGAGAATTTCGTCAACTCAGTAACTGAACCCATAGCTTAATTGGTAAAGCGATCGAGCCCCGGTTAGGCGTATCGATGCGAGGTTCAAATCCTGCTGGGTTGATTATTTTTTCAATGTTTTCAGTGTTTGTATTTGATTGAATAACATACTATTGTATGAGTGGAATGCCCCACTTTAAAAAACATGTAAAATAATTATGAGTTGATAGCAGCGCCATCTGTTATTTCCGTTGTGACACTTGTAAAAGGGTCGGCGGGAAGGGTATCTAACTCTAGTAGTTAGCACCTAGATGTCGCTTACGGCTGCTATAAAGTCGATGTAAAAATAAATGCAAAAAGATGATTGAAGGCATTGAGAATTTCGTCAACTCAGTAACTGAACCCATAGCTTAATTGGTAAAGCGATCGAGCCCCGGTTAGGCGTATCGATGCGAGGTTCAAATCCTGCTGGGTTGATTATTTTTTCAATGTTTTCAGTGTTTGTATTTGATTGGACTACACCCCCTAATTAGCCGAAAATGACTACCACGACACGACGATTTATCAGAAAAAAGAGTATATCCGCCATCTTAGATTTTAAAACAAACATAATTTTCGAAATCTTAGGGGGTGTAGCCCTAAGTAGCCAAAAATGACTACCATGACGATTTTTCTGAATAAAGTATATAACCGCCATCTTGGATTTTAAAACAGACATCATTTTTAGGGTTCCGTAGCCAAATGGCAATAAACGGAATCGTTATGGATTCGTCATGTCTGTCTGTTTGTCTGCCTGTCCGTCCGTATGTCACAGCCATTTTACTCGGAAACTACGACGTATCTGAATAAAATTTACACATAAGGTGTATTTTGTATGCCGCTACTTAGTTATGTAGTTAAATTTGAAAAAAAATATATTTTTAGGGGGGCGCTCCATAGATGTAACTAAATTTAAAAAAAAAAAATTTTAACCAAATGTCAACGTGCGACACATCAATCGATAGGTCTTTAGAAATAACATTGAGGGTTTCTTGACCATTTTGTGATTAAGTGAATATTTTCTGAAATAATCGCTTCGAAAGTCAGAAAAATTGTGTGTCCCCCCCCCTGTAACTTTTGAACCGTAAGTCCCAAAAATATGAAAAAATTTGAGGCGATGTGCCTCATCATATACTTTCTACGAAAATTATTTTGAACATTATCGGTTCAGCCATTTTTGAGTTATCTCCAAAAAAAAAGTGTATTTCCATCATCTTGGATTTTAAACCAAACATAATTTTCGAAACCTACACCCCCTAATTAGCCGAAAATGACTACCACGACACGACGATTTATCAGAAAAAAGAGTATATCCGCCATCTTAGATTTTAAAACAAACATAATTTTCGAAATCTTAGGGGGTGTAGCCCTAAGTAGCCAAAAAGGACTACCATGACGATTTTTCTGAATAAAGTATATAACCGCCATCTTGGATTTTAAAACAGACATCATTTTTAGGGTTCCGTAGCCAAATGGCAATAAACGGAATCGTTATGGATTCGTCATGTCTGTCTGTTTGTCTGTCTGTCCGTCCGTATGTCACAGCCATTTTACTCGGAAACTACGACGTATCTGAATAAAATTTACACATAAGGTGTATTTTGTATGCCGCTACTTAGTTATGTAGTTAAATTTGAAAAAAAATATATTTATAGGGGGGCGCTCCATAGATGTAACTAAATTTAAAAAAAAAAATTTTTAACCAAATGTCAACGTGCGACACATCAATCGATAGGTCTTTAAAAATAACATTGAGGGTTTTTTGACCATTTTGTGATTAAGTGAATATTTTCTGAAATAATCGCTTCGAAAGTCAGAAAAATTGTGCCCAATGTAACTTTTGAACCGTAAGTCCCAAAAATATGAAAAAATTTGAGGCGATGTGCCTCATCATATACTTTCTAGGAAAATTATTTTGAACATTATCGGTTCAGCCATTTTTGAGTTATCTCCAAAAAAAAAAGTGTATTTCCATCATCTTGGATTTTAAACCAAACATAATTTTCGAAACCTACACCCCCTAATTAGCCGAAAATGACTACCACGACACGACGATTTATCAGAAAAAAGAGTATATCCGCCATCTTAGATTTTAAAACAAACGTAATTTTCGAAATCTTAGGGGGTGTAGCCCTAAGTAGCCAAAAAGGACTACCATGACGATTTTTCTGAATAAAGTATATAACCGCCATCTTGGATTTTAAAACAGACATCATTTTTAGGGTTCCGTAGCCAAATGGCAATAAACGGAATCGTTATGGATTCGTCATGTCTGTCTGTTTGTCTGTCTGTCCGTCCGTATGTCACAGCCATTTTACTCGGAAACTACGACGTATCTGAATAAAATTTACACATAAGGTGTATTTTGTATGCCGCTACTTAGTTATGTAGTTAAATTTGAAAAAAAAAATATTTTTAGGGGGGCGCTCCATAGATGTAACTAAATTTAAAAAAAAAATTTTTAACCAAATGTCAACGTGCGACACATCAATCGATAGGTCTTTAAAAATAACATTGAGGGTTTTTTGACCATTTTGTGATTAAGTGAATATTTTCTGAAATAATCGCTTCGAAAGTCAGAAAAATTGTGTCCCCCCCCCCCTGTAACTTTTGAACCGTAAGTCCCAAAAATATGAAAAAATTTGAGGCGATGTGCCTTATCATATACTTTCTACGAAAATTATTTTGAACATTATTATTCAGCCATTTTTGAGTTATCTCTAAAAAACTTCTTCCATAGGCATCAGATACGATCTTTTGGTATTGGTTTGGTTCTTATTACATTGAAAGTACGGAACCCTCCTATGCGTGGTCCGACACGCACTTGGCCGGTTTTGAAATCTACACCCCCGAAATAGTAGAAAATGGCTACCATGACCATTTATAGGAAAAAGTGTATTTCCGCCATCTTGGAATTTAAAACAAACCTTCTTCCTCCTAGCGTTTGTCCCAGCTATTTGCTCTATTGAGCCTGGGTCCGCTCGGCAACCTAATTTAACCTGGCCAACCCCAGGAATTGGCATAGTTTTTAAAACAAAATCTGTGCATATTTTTGCGCGTCTATCCTCATTGTAGAGGGAATTTCATAAAAACGAAATTCCTAAAAGTATTGTCGGATAAGCCTCTCGTAGATAAACGAATGTAACCAGCCAATGAAAACAGTCTGTCGGCTGGCACAGAAGGTCACAGGCTAGAATAAAATTTTATTAATACTTTGCTAATATTTGGGTTGCGTTCAAGGACACTTAGTTTTTTCCCATTGTCACTTAAATATTTCTAATTCCATCCTAGCTGTCGCGGGCCTGACATGACATATGTAGAGTCAGCAAAGACGATGAAGTCATTGTCACCATTCTTGCTCAAACTAGTACTACTCGTACTTCTACTTCTGGGATCTTGGTATTATTATTACCATGACAGATATATGGTTAGTATACAAGGGCTGCTATTTATATATCCGGAAACCGGGATTACAATCTTCTTAAATAGCATATTTGACCTCCATGGTAAAATTTGAACTTTTTTAAGTACTGGCCGGTATATTTTTTCTTTCTTATTAACGCTCGTGTTTTGTTTTTGACGGGTTTTAAATGTCATCTCGCAGCAAGAATGGAACTCACTCGTGAAAATATTCGTGCTATGATTTATTATGATTTTCGGCGTGGTTTAACGCAACAACAGTGCATAGATCAACTAACTTCAACTTTTGGTGATGAAGCCCCATCTAAAACTACTGTGTATCACTGGTTTAGTGAGTTCAATCGTGGACATAGTATGCTTACGGACGAAGTTAAGGCAGGTCGCCCGAAATCGGTCGTTGTACAACAAAATATCGAGGCTGTGCGAAAACTTATAATGGACGACCGACATGTTACGTACCGCGAGATAGAGGCGACACTGGGTATTTCTATGACCAGCATTAATAGCATATTACATAATTATTTGGCTGTAAAAAAAATTTGTTCGCGTTGGATACCCCACAACTTAACAAATGAGCAAAAAGATGCTCGCGTCGAATGGTGCAATAAAATGTTAAAAAAATATAACCGTGGTGACTCAAAAGCCGTTTATAACATCTATACAGGTGACGAATCCTGGATCTATGCATACGATCCCGAAACGAAGCAACAATCAACGGTATGGGTGTTTCAAAATGAGCCGAACCCTACGAAAGTTACTCGTGCAAAAAGTACATTGAAACAAATGGTGGCCTGCTTCTTCGGTATTAATGGCCATGTAGCTACAGTGCCACTAGAAAACCGTAGAACGGTTAATTCAGAGTGGTACACGACCATTTGCTTACCGGAAGTATTTGAACAAATTCGTAAAACTAACCAGCGACGAAGAATCATTCTTTATCATGACAATGCCAGCTGTCATACGTCACGCGAAACAACTCTATTTTTGGAGGGTCAAAATGTGGAATTAACGGGTCATCCGCCGTACAGCCCTGACTTGGCACCCAACGATTTTTATTTATTTCCAAATATAAAGAATAAATTACGCGGTCAACGATTTTCGACCGCTGAAGATGCTGTCGACGCATTCAAACAACACGTTATGGAGGTACCTCAGGCGGAGTGGCAGAAGTGCTTTAAAAATTGGTTCACGCGAATGCAAAAGTGCATAGATCATCAAGGGGAATACTTTGAAAAACAATAAAACCATTTTCAGCCGTGTACGTTTGTTTGTTTTTTTGTTTCCGGATATATAAGTAGCAACCCTCGTATCTATGCGCGTAACGAACTAAACTGTTGACATAACAGTTAAAGTTTCGCGTTGACACTTATACTCAGTGTTGCCACAGGCCTAATGGCCAACTAACTATAGTTAAAAATCGGTCCATATTATGATTATGGTATTAAGGTAATGTATTTTATGTTAATGTATTTTAAAGCTTAAAGTATTTGAAATACAAAATACTAAATACATGTACGTGCAGTATTTCAAATACAAAATACTAAATACATGTACGTGTAGTATTTCAAATACAAAATACAAATACTTTTCGAAGTAGTATTTGAAATACAAATACAAAATACGTATTTCAAATACATGTATTTGAAATACTGCCCAACCCTGAACACAATAGTCTAATTATTGTTCATAAAATAACTTATTTCTGTTTTGGCGAGACAGAGAGAGAGCGGATTTTAGGTTCCTACGGAATTATGTGAATAACATACCGACTGTGGGTTCCTATCCTATAGAACCCTCTCCAGGCCAGACCAATCCACAAGATCTTTCAAAAAAATTCAAATATCTTCGAAATAGTTACGTTTTAGTTATTAATTTAAAGGCGAGTAAAATTTTGCGAGTCTAACCTAATTTGAACCTTTCAATTGACACGGATGTGGTCGATAAATCGTAGGTACTACGCCTTGAAAGGGTTAAATCTGAATAAAAATCGTAAAGAACATACAACTTTCTAAACTAAACCGATTTCGATGAAATTCGGCATATGTAAAACGGGTGTTTTGTGGTAAATAAGTTACCATATGTGTCAATGCAGTAACAATGGTCCCACTGTGTCGATAATTATGGAGTTATTGGTACCTACTTCCTAAAATTACACAATATACGCTACCTGTTAGGCTACGGCCACATTATCGGGAATTCGCCCGAATATTCGTGATATATATCTCTCTTTACTATAAAATAAGAAAGAGACGCAACACAATATTCGGCCGAATCCCCGAAGTGTGGCCCCAGGGTTAGTGAAAGAATTAAGTGTTAATGTAAACCGACAAAAGTGGGCCCTTTCACCGTCCCGATACTTATTTTATGTACGGTCCTTAACCCTTTGACCGCCAAAGACGTCAAATCACGCGCACGGAAAGTCGCGACGTGATATCACGTCCAACATATAACCGGTTTGCCTTGCGCGCTTGGCGCTGATGGCACGACTTTTCCGTCCGATGCTTAGCCTTCAAAAGCTAAAGCGGGTGAGGTGTTCAAAACTATCTTGGCAGTACTTTATTGTTAAGGGAACAAAAGCGTGTGAAGATCATTTTGAACGACTCACCCACTAAATATGCTACAGACGAAGATTAACCTTTTGACCGCCAAGCATTGAACAAAAATGACGCGCCACCGACGCCACGTAATCGCGTTTTGTCAAGCGAAATTAAACTTTGCGGAAGCCCGCGTAGGTCCCTATTGCATTACAAAGCCTGTCGACTGTAGCCGTCGTTGGCGTCCATGGCACAACTTTTGATGTCGGCCACAGCAGACTGTGGCGGTCAATAGGTTAAGTACAGTCGCCATCAGATATATCGGAGCGGCCAAGGTGGTCACAAATATCTGAACAACGCCTCTATTGTCGAGGCCATAAAGTGCATGTTGAGATATTTTTGAGCACCCTGGCCGCTCCGATTTATTTGATGGCGACTGTACCAGGGGCCTATTTCTCTAATATTATTAGTGTGTTGCCATGGAAACCCATCAGGGGCCGATCGCATAACAACTTGTAACTAATAATAGCGGAAGTCTCTTTTCAATCCCATTTATAAGAAAGAGACTTCCGCTAATAATATTAGTTACAAGTTGTTATGCAATCGGGCCATGATCTGACAGCTACTTTACTAATATTATTAATCTAATATCGTTCGAGAAATGGGCCCCAGTATATGTGTAAATTCATTTATATATTTGTTTATGTATATATTATTATATTCATTTTACTTTTTTTCTTTATTTATCTATAGTTATTAGGGTATAATTATTTTTAAGTATTTGGGATTTTCATTTGACCTCTTCAATGATTGTGTAGCTTGTCTTAACTCGCTAATTGTTTAAAGCACTACCTGTTTTGAAACTCTGTTCCCCATCTCCTGCTACCCTAAGGTTGTCTGGTAGATAACGCTTATAGCGACAGGGCCGCCTGTTGTTTACATAACATAAACATAAATACTCTTTATTGCACACCTCAAAATAAAGGAACGCATAAGTTACAAACAGGATGATCAGAGGTAAAAAAATTGGCGGTCTACTTTCTTAAAACTGTGTCTGTATTTCTTTGTCCTTGAATGGTGCAATAAATAATAGTGTATTGTATTGTCCAGGGGCCCATTTACCCTAGGGCCGAGGGCCATGGCCCGGATCGGCGTAACGCCAGAGGCGGCGTGAGCCGCCCCAAGCGCTGCGTTCAGGGCGCCGGTCAGTCAGGCCCATAAGGTTACGGCCCGGGACGCCACATATCAAAATACGCCTCTGGTATTGTCTTCTTCTCCTCCGTCTGTATTGTGTTACATTACCCTAAAACCCTGTCAAAGTGTGACAAGATTTAACAGCATTTATTTATACAAAAGGGAGATATGGTACCAGGCGCTCGATTCTGTGCCATCAAATATAGCTTCCGGCACCTATATTGAATTAGTCGTGTTTCAGGTGAGCGTCAGGATGGCGGGTGGACCTCGGGAATTTTATCGAATTGTTAATAAAAGTACTGTACCTTTGGTGTACCTCAGTGTACCTTTAGTAGAAATCAGTGTACCTCTTTCTAAAACGAGATTTTTTCAAAAAAAGGTCCACCCGCCATTCTGACGTCAGGATGGCGGGTGAACCTGGTAAATGATACATTAAACCACATATAATGCATATTCAGTGTACCTTAGTGTATCTTTAGTAAAAATCAGTGTACCTTTTGCTAAAACGAGATTTTTTCGAAAAAGGTCCACCCGTCAGAATGGCAGGTGGACCTATGAAATGATACATTAAACCACATATAATGTATGTGGTTATAGTGTACCTTCAGTGTACCTCTGTATAACTTTAAAAACAATCTGCATACCTCTTCTCAAAAGGAGCTGCGCTCAATATAAGGTCCACCCGCCATCCTGACGTCAGGATGGCGGGTGGACCTGGTAAATCTTGCACTATATCACTCAAAAAGTATGTGATTAGTTTGCATCCTCAGTGTACCTCAGTGTACCTTTAGTAAAAGTCAGTGTACCTCTTGCTAAACCGAGATTTTTTCGAAAAAGGTCCACCCGCCATAAATCTTATTTTAAGCATAGCTCCTTTTCAGGAGAGGTATGCAGATTGTTTTTAAAGTTATACAGAGGTACACTGAAGGTACACTTTAGCCACATACATTATATGTGGTTTAAAGTATCATTTCATAGGTGCACCTGCCATTCTGACGGGTGGACCTTTTTCGAAAAAATCTCGTTTTAGCAAAAGGTACACTGATTTTTACTAAAGATACACTGAGGTACACTGAATATGCATTATATGTGGTTTAATGTATCATTTACCAGGTTCACCCGCCATCCTGACGTCAGAATGGCGGGTGGACCTTTTTTTGAAAAAATCTCGTTTTAGAAAGAGGTACACTGATTTCTACTAAAGGTACACTGAGGTACACCAAAGGTACAGTACTTTTATTAACAATTCGATAAAATTCCCGAGGTCCACCCGCCATCCTGACGCTCACCTGAAACACGACTAATTCAATATAGGTGCCGGAAGCTATATTTGATGGCACAGAATCGCGCGCCTGGTACCATATCTCCCTTTTGTATAAATAAATGCTGTTAAATCTTGTCACACTTTGACAGGGTTTTAGGGTAATGTAACACAATACAGACGGAGGAGAAGAAGACAATACCAGAGGCGTATTTTGATATGTGGCGCCCCGGGCCGTAACCTTATGGGCCTGACTGACCGGCGCCCTGAACGCAGCGCTTGGGGCGGCTCACGCCGCCTCTGGCGTTACGCCGATCCGGGCCATGGCCCTCGGCCCTAGGGTAAATGGGCCCCTGGACAATACAATACACTATTATTTATTGCACCATTCAAGGACAAAGAAATACAGACACAGTTTTAAGAAAGTAGACCGCCAATTTTTTTACCTCTGATCATCCTGTTTGTAACTTATGCGTTCCTTTATTTTGAGGTGTGCAATAAAGAGTATTTATGTTTATGTTATGTAAACAACAGGCGGCCCTGTCGCTATAAGCGTTATCTACCAGACAACCTTAGGGTAGCAGGAGATGGGGAACAGAGTTTCAAAACAGGTAGTGCTTTAAACAATTAGCGAGTTAAGACAAGCTACACAATCATTGAAGAGGTCAAATGAAAATCCCAAATACTTAAAAATAATTATACCCTAATAACTATAGATAAATAAAGAAAAAAAGTAAAATGAATATAATAATATATACATAAACAAATATATAAATGAATTTACACATATACTGGGGCCCATTTCTCGAACGATATTAGATTAATAATATTAGTAAAGTAGCTGTCAGATCATGGCCCGATTGCATAACAACTTGTAACTAATATTATTAGCGGAAGTCTCTTTCTTATAAATGGGATTGAAAAGAGACTTCCGCTATTATTAGTTACAAGTTGTTATGCGATCGGCCCCTGATGGGTTTCCATGGCAACACACTAATAATATTAGAGAAATAGGCCCCTGGTACAGTCGCCATCAAATAAATCGGAGCGGCCAGGGTGCTCAAAAATATCTCAACATGCACTTTATGGCCTCGACAATAGAGGCGTTGTTCAGATATTTGTGACCACCTTGGCCGCTCCGATATATCTGATGGCGACTGTACTTAACCTATTGACCGCCACAGTCTGCTGTGGCCGACATCAAAAGTTGTGCCATGGACGCCAACGACGGCTACAGTCGACAGGCTTTGTAATGCAATAGGGACCTACGCGGGCTTCCGCAAAGTTTAATTTCGCTTGACAAAACGCGATTACGTGGCGTCGGTGGCGCGTCATTTTTGTTCAATGCTTGGCGGTCAAAAGGTTAATCTTCGTCTGTAGCATATTTAGTGGGTGAGTCGTTCAAAATGATCTTCACACGCTTTTGTTCCCTTAACAATAAAGTACTGCCAAGATAGTTTTGAACACCTCACCCGCTTTAGCTTTTGAAGGCTAAGCATCGGACGGAAAAGTCGTGCCATCAGCGCCAAGCGCGCAAGGCAAACCGGTTATATGTTGGACGTGATATCACGTCGCGACTTTCCGTGCGCGTGATTTGACGTCTTTGGCGGTCAAAGGGTTAAGGACCGTACATAAAATAAGTATCGGGACGGTGAAAGGGCCCACTTTTGTCGGTTTACATTGACACTTAATTCTTTCACTAACCCTGGGGCCACACTTCGGGGATTCGGCCGAATATTGTGTTGCGTCTCTTTCTTATTTTATAGTAAAGAGAGATATATATCACGAATATTCGGGCGAATTCCCGATAATGTGGCCGTAGCCTAACAGGTAGCATATATTGTGTAATTTTAGGAAGTAGGTACCAATAACTCCATAATTATCGACACAGTGGGACCATTGTTACTGCATTGACACATATGGTAACTTATTTACCACAAAACACCCGTTTTACATATGCCGAATTTCATCGAAATCGGTTTAGTTTAGAAAGTTGTATGTTCTTTACGATTTTTATTCAGATTTAACCCTTTCAAGGCGTAGTACCTACGATTTATCGACCACATCCGTGTCAATTGAAAGGTTCAAATTAGGTTAGACTCGCAAAATTTTACTCGCCTTTAAATTAATAACTAAAACGTAACTATTTCGAAGATATTTGAATTTTTTTGAAAGATCTTGTGGATTGGTCTGGCCTGGAGAGGGTTCTATAGGATAGGAACCCACAGTCGGTATGTTATTCACATAATTCCGTAGGAACCTAAAATCCGCTCTCTCTCTGTCTCGCCAAAACAGAAATAAGTTATTTTATGAACAATAATTAGACTATTGTGTTCAGGGTTGGGCAGTATTTCAAATACATGTATTTGAAATACGTATTTTGTATTTGTATTTCAAATACTACTTCGAAAAGTATTTGTATTTTGTATTTGAAATACTACACGTACATGTATTTAGTATTTTGTATTTCAAATACTTTAAGCTTTAAAATACATTAACATAAAATACATTACCTTAATACCATAATCATAATATGGACCGATTTTTAACTATAGTTAGTTGGCCATTAGGCCTGTGGCAACACTGAGTATAAGTGTCAACGCGAAACTTTAACTGTTATGTCAACAGTTTAGTTCGTTACGCGCATAGATACGAGGGTTGCTACTTATATATCCGGAAACAAAAAAACAAACAAACGTACACGGCTGAAAATGGTTTTATTGTTTTTCAAAGTATTCCCCTTGATGATCTATGCACTTTTGCATTCGCGTGAACCAATTTTTAAAGCACTTCTGCCACTCCGCCTGAGGTACCTCCATAACGTGTTGTTTGAATGCGTCGACAGCATCTTCAGCGGTCGAAAATCGTTGACCGCGTAATTTATTCTTTATATTTGGAAATAAATAAAAATCGTTGGGTGCCAAGTCAGGGCTGTACGGCGGATGACCCGTTAATTCCACATTTTGACCCTCCAAAAATAGAGTTGTTTCGCGTGACGTATGACAGCTGGCATTGTCATGATGAAGAATGATTCTTCGTCGCTGGTTAGTTTTACGAATTTGTTCAAATACTTCCGGTAAGCAAATGGTCGTGTACCACTCTGAATTAACCGTTCTACGGTTTTCTAGTGGCACTGTAGCTACATGGCCATTAATACCGAAGAAGCAGGCCACCATTTGTTTCAATGTACTTTTTGCACGAGTAACTTTCGTAGGGTTCGGCTCATTTTGAAACACCCATACCGTTGATTGTTGCTTCGTGTCGGGATCGTATGCATAGATCCAGGATTCGTCACCTGTATAGATGTTATAAACGGCTTTTGAGTCACCACGGTTATATTTTTTTAACATTTTATTGCACCATTCGACGCGAGCATCTTTTTGCTCATTTGTTAAGTTGTGGGGTATCCAACGCGAACAAATTTTTTTTACAGCCAAATAATTATGTAATATGCTATTAATGCTGGTCATAGAAATACCCAGTGTCGCCTCTATCTCGCGGTACGTAACATGTCGGTCGTCCATTATAAGTTTTCGCACAGCCTCGATATTTTGTTGTACAACGACCGATTTCGGGCGACCTGCCTTAACTTCGTCCGTAAGCATACTATGTCCACGATTGAACTCACTAAACCAGTGATACACAGTAGTTTTAGATGGGGCTTCATCACCAAAAGTTGAAGTTAGTTGATCTATGCACTGTTGTTGCGTTAAACCACGCCGAAAATCATAATAAATCATAGCACGAATATTTTCACGAGTGAGTTCCATTCTTGCTGCGAGATGACATTTAAAACCCGTCAAAAACAAAACACGAGCGTTAATAAGAAAGAAAAAATATACCGGCCAGTACTTAAAAAAGTTCAAATTTTACCATGGAGGTCAAATATGCTATTTAAGAAGATTGTAATCCCGGTTTCCGGATATATAAATAGCAGCCCTTGTATACTAACCATATATCTGTCATGGTAATAATAATACCAAGATCCCAGAAGTAGAAGTACGAGTAGTACTAGTTTGAGCAAGAATGGTGACAATGACTTCATCGTCTTTGCTGACTCTACATATGTCATGTCAGGCCCGCGACAGCTAGGATGGAATTAGAAATATTTAAGTGACAATGGGAAAAAACTAAGTGTCCTTGAACGCAACCCAAATATTAGCAAAGTATTAATAAAATTTTATTCTAGCCTGTGACCTTCTGTGCCAGCCGACAGACTGTTTTCATTGGCTGGTTACATTCGTTTATCTACGAGAGGCTTATCCGACAATACTTTTAGGAATTTCGTTCGGTGGACCTTTTTCGAAAAAATCTCGTTTTAGCAAAAGGTACACTGATTTTTACTAAAGATACACTGAGGTACACTGAATATGCAATCTAATTACACACCTTTTGAGTGATAAAGTGCAAGATTTACCAGGTCCACCCGCCATTCTGACGTCAGGATGGCGGGTGGACCTGGTAAATCTTGCACTATATCACTCAAAAGGTGTGTAATTAGTTTGCGTCTTCAGTGTACCTTTATTAAAAATCAGTGTACCTCTTGCAAAAAATAGATTTTATGAAATTAAGGTTTATGGCGGGTGGACCTTTATTTGAAAAAAATCTTGTTTACTTTTATTAACAATTCGATAAAATTCCCGAGGTCCACCCGCCATCCTGACGCTCACTGTTTCAGAGTCTCTCAGTCACACTTTGTGCAATGCGCCAAATATGGAGGTCTCCCTTGCATACCCGTGTCAACTTTATAGGTTTATCTCTTTTGCCCATGATGCACATACATTATAGCGGTGTGTAGCATTTTACAAGTGTGTAGGGGCAGGACTACATTTCAGTTTTGTTTACTATGAACGTCACTCATCTTCCTTTTTGTTTATGTCTATGTTTAACAGTGATAAACTAGTCTAGAAAGAAAACACGACTTTAGTCGATACGTTTTATTGAGATAATAGTCACATAACATAATACCATTACAGCTGGGAACCGCTTTACATACGTTTTAGAGGATTTTGTTTTACTACAGTGTGACGTGACAAAAACTAATTACTCTACATTTACCCACGAATTCATTCAGACAATGAACAGCATCTTTAGAATCTCTACCGTATGATGAAAAAACTCATTTAAATTTGAACTTTGAAACATTAATAATAGAGTTGAAAATTGTAACTGCTATATAATTTGAACGTGGCTTCCTAATATTTATCCCTAGACCTAAATAGCATAATAAAAAAGTTCAATGACTTATTGACAGCAAGTGCCTAAGTCTAAAATTCATAATTTAGAACTTCTATATTCGCTATGTGCGAAATGCATGGTGGGGGTAACGTGAACCCACAATGAAACTACAAAGGGTCATCCATCACATCACCTATGTCATGTCACCTAAACTCCGTCAACTGTCAAAATAGCGAATCAGGCAGAGCCATTTCATATAAAGCCTGACCAGAAATATATGATCATGCGCCATGTTGCGGAATTTCAGGGGAACTAATTTCTTACACTGGCAATAATTTTAATGACAGAATGATATGCATGTGTAAGTGCATGTGATAGGTTGTCACTGTCATTGAGACGGTTTACTTAAATAACAATAAAATGTTGAATATTAACCTTTTGACCGCCAAGCATTGAACAAAAATGCCGCGCCACCGACGCCACGTAATCGCGTTTTGTCAAGCGAAATTGAACTTTGCGGAAGCCCGCGTAGGTCCCTATTGCATTACAAAGCCTGTCGGCTGTAGCCGTCGTTGGCGTCCATGGCACAACTTTTGATTTCGGTCACAGCCGACTGTGGCGGTCAATAGGTTAAATAATAAACGACAGAAAATCCCCAAAATTATCCATAGTCAAGAGCGGAACATTGTAGATAGTGTATATAATAAACTGCTGTAAGTAATACGCTCGGGAAATGAAACTTTTTCGCTGAGAAACATTTTCAAATTAACATCAAAGCTGACAGGTAAACAAATCAAGATGTCACCATACCATAGAGAACTGAACTGTTGCCATATAAATGAGAATAATAGCGCTCTCTTGACAATAATCATATAATTCTGGTCAGGCTTTAAACAAGGAGTAGGTACAAGTCATAAATAATAAAATAAAAAACAGATTGTGCCCTGGCCTCTAAAGATGGCGCCACAATCATGCACACAGCGAATAATCATGTTAATTTTTATTATTTATTTTATTTTATTTTATTTTTTATAAAAGTCTCAGTTTAAACAGCTGGAAAATAGAAAATTCTATGGAATCTACAAGTGAGTAGAATCGAAATGTTAACATTTATAATGACGTCCCGTTGGATTTGCAGTATTTTTCTGCCGGGTCTCTTGAAAGTAGCTCGTCAACTTTACTGAGACAATACTAGTAGTCCGCCTCGAACTCAGAACTCGCGATTTCCTTGCATACGAAACGACCAATATAACAAGACCCTTGTGATGATTTTTTTTCGCCTTCTAGCTCCACAACCCCTTGATCTATCCTGCTCATATACGAACTCTCAAATTATATCTTATAATTATATGTTATCTTTTGGGCCAGGGCGCAATCTTTATTTATTTATTTTATGAATGGCTTGTACTCCTTTTCAAATACAATTTTTTAAATCAAATATGTCAGGTATGATGATAATGAGTATAATGACATGCATTAGTGAATTTTCATCTACTGCAAACTTTTCACAAATTCATTGATTAATTTTGGTCTCTGAGAACACCTTAGCTATACATATGCCTTACTCCATATATCGAAACAAATAATAAAACATGACCATATATTATTTCTACATAGCATATATCAATGTCAAAAATAATGATCGCACATTGGGGGAAAAAAAATACAAGAAAACTTGTAAAAAAATACAGTTCATGGAAAAACATGTGTTTTTATCGTTACGCTTCACGAAAAAACGCTCCGTGCGATATCGCTTTGATTGAGGGTTTCCACGATCGAGTTTTGCACTAGATGGCAGCACCGTGATGTGTGTGTCTTTATGACAGCAGCTGTCAAAATTCACTAATAAAAAAATATGAAACATGATTGGATAATCGTTTCAGCTTCAAGATGGCTGTGCCGTCTTTAGAGTAGTTTTTTGTTTTTTTCTCATTTACGTAGTTCAGTGTGTAATATTAATAGCTTATTGTGCGGTGACCTAACGAGCAAGTGTGCAGCTAATGAAAAATTTGCCTAAAAACGCGCGTAACCACCCTTTAGTTGAAGAAACGGTTATCCGGGGTCTCGGCCACCCACGTGTTTGTAGGGAGGCTATCACCTTACAATCAGCAAGGCCTCAACCGAACAACGTTGCTTATATTTTATGGAACATTAATAATATTAAGATAAGTCTACACATCGACATTGGCAGAATTCACCTCACCTAAATCGGCGAGGAGTAAAAGCCATATAAATAAAAGAAAAAGGAACATGATTGGTGGATTATGACAGCTAGACCTCTCGCCACGGTCTAGTGAAAAACTCGATAGCTAACCCTCATTAGACGTTGGCGGCGGCAAGCGTGTTATGAGCTCCCTTGTCATTGTTCACGAAACTGAGCGGTAAATTGGAGCGTTTTTCGTGAACGAGGCGTAAAACGCTCGGAGCGTTTTTTCCTAGAACGAATCATTAGTCCTGTTTGAAATAAGCGTTAAACATTGAATGGAGCTGGTTATCGGTCCTCGGAGCGGGAGCGGCGGCGGCGCGCGCTGCGGGAGCGCGAGCGGCGGCGGCGCGGCGACGCCGAGCGGCGGCTGTTCACATCAACACACGTTTAGTACTGCCATGCCGCGCGAACGAACAGACAGACAGACAGAAATATTATTCTGTCCATATTTCACCTGGGTTGTGACGGTATAATAGATTAAAAGCACCCTAACTCATTGAATAGCAGAATTGTTTGTATGTAAGTAAAAACTTTCATGTACAGTCGAGGACAAAGAGATGTATACACTTTTGGACCTTATTAAAACGCAATAAGGTCCAAAAGTGTATACATCTCTTTGTCCTCGACTGTACATAAAAATACAAAAATGTTTTTTTTTTAAAGTACAAAGGCGAACTCACCCTGTAAGGGATCTCTTCCAGTTAACCTTTGTGCAATTGACAGAAAACTATCGGTAAAAAATTATGTAATTTAATAGTTGGTAGCCTGAGCTAAACTTATAGCATTTTGTACAGCCCGCAAAAATATAAATATCGAGTAGCAAATTGAACCTTATGCCGTTGGAAAGTACTAATCAACCTGGTAATAAAGAAAAATGGTAGCCGACCTTAAGGCGACGATATATGCAAACACGTCAAATCGAGGTGTTTTCGTGCAAGGTTTTTGAAGAAAACAAACCACGTTGGAGCATATATGTTACATTTTCTGTAGGGGCATATAGTTGGGTTCGGTCTACCGATACGTGCTTGGTCTTGTATAACATAATTAGGTATATATATCATCGTTATGAAACGGTTTTGGAGAAAACTTGTCGCAAGTTTTATTTCGGTCAGAAATAATTCTATGTTGCGAAATTAAACATAATTACTTCTTAGCACATTACTAATGTTCGGCCGATAACTATAGTCGTATTAAGCGCTTAATAAAGGTTTTAGACGCAAAACCTTGTAAGAGCCTGTAATAATCAGAACTATGCAATTGCTGCAATAAAACTTATAGGCGTTTATTCTATTGCAGCCAGAGACATGTTTCATGTGTCAAATTTGAGTAATATGATTAGTAATTTTGAGTGCGGAAATTCGTTCCACATAGCTTAGGTTATAGTACGCTTGCTTGCTAAGTAGATATGTCCGAGTTCAAAACTAGGCTGATGTTAACTTTTTTGTTTATTTTTTATCTCATTTCTCATTTATATTTTCAATCCTGATCCTAAGCGATTTATAGGTATTTTTGGACAAAAAAAAGTCAAATCATACTATAGTCAAGTTAGTAGTTAGTTTAATCTTTTTATTTTGACTTTTTTACCCAATATATTTAAACTACCAACTTATTAAAGAGACTAATTCATTATTCAATTTTTACAGTGGGTATGGGTACTTTTTACCATAGACGGCTTCTTCCATGTTTTTACCATAATTTATATTACAAGAGTGCGTTTGTTCGAGCAGTTTCCATCCGAGGCGACGTTGCCAGCTTACTCTCATTTGCTCATTTCGCTTCTTGCTTTGCGCTGTTGCAAGCTAGATCTATATTATGATATGAATGACGGATTTTTTTTTTTTTTTTTTTTATACTACGACGGTGGCAAACAAGCATACGGCCCGCCTGATGGTAAGCAGCTACCGTAACCTATGGACGCCTGCAACTCCAAAGGAGTAACATGCGCGTTGCCGACCCTTTACAAAAAGGAGGATTCACTGTGTTGACGACTAAAGGAACAAGAAGGTCCCTCATCGTCAACACACTGGGTCCTCTTTGAGCTCTTTGGCAACCTTACTCACCAGCAGGAACACAACACTATGAGTAGGGTCTAGTGCTATTTGGCTGTGGTTTTCTGTAAGGTGGAGGTACTTCCCCAGTCGGGCTCTGCTCCAGATTTAAGCGATGACATTTGCTGAACGTGCCCTACCACACTTAGCGAGATGCCATTCGCAGTGCCCATACCTCTCTTTTTGGCGTAGTTTAAGGACATACCCAGGTCCGGACGTAGTTTAAGGACATACCTTGTTGCTCTCTTTACTATGGAATAAGAAAGAAACAATCGGCTCGGCTGTCCCGGCACTCTGCGATGTCTGATCGCGCCATTAGGTTTATATGGTTTATTGCATGTTCGTTTTCGTACGATTTAAAAGATATGGTGAATTATTAATATTATTATTAGGTAGGTAAGTAGATATGGAATTAATTTAATCGTATAAGTATATATACCAATATAATTTCTCACAATCCCTAAAATGAAAAAAACAATAAGTAAGGTACGATGGGGTAAGACCGGACCATTTTTGAACTAGTTGGTCAGCTTTCAGGGCTGACTTTTATGCTTTACCTTTGTAAAAATTTCTCGAAATATTAATCCTTGTTTCAAATCAGTATGAAGTGTACCTAAGCTGTTTTTCCTGTATAAATTTTCAAAATCTACTCCTTCTACTTAAGATTGGACTATTGAATAAAATGTACTCTTAGTAAGTTTTTAGGTGCTAGTTTTCTTCCACTTATCGATTTTGCCAGCTTTGTAATGCAATAATAAATTTTGAAGTGCCCTTACTTATCGTTCTAGAGCTTATATGGTCTTGTTTAGATTAATATTATACGAGAATAAATCATACTCGAAAGGTTTTTTTATAATAAAACATTTTTTGTAAAAGTGGAGTATGTGTCAGTTTTCCGTCCATACTTATTGATATATTGATATTCAAGTTTTTGAAATAAAAGCTTATAGTTAAAATATCAATTAAAGAATAAATAATTATTATCAATGGCAAATTTGACCTCAAAAAGTTTTTTCCATGTAGACGGAGAGCTGGCCACGTCAGATATGACACAATAGTCAGGTTTCATTGCTATCATTATTGTGTCATATCTGACGTGGCCAGCTCTTAGTCCAATAAATTTGTAGCAGTTTAATCAGGTGGACGGCAACCCGGACGGGAAACTAGCATAACCACCCTATGCACGGTTTCAAATAATAGATATAATTATAAACCGCCTTTATTATGTTAATGTCAACCTTTCAGCATTTTCTCAAACTTTACAAAAACGAGTGAGTTAAAAATATTGAGAGTGGAAAGACAAGATGTTTCAAACCTTTGAAGCAAGATGTTTCAAAATTAAAAAAATTTAAAAAACGCTTTTGGCTATAATTCTTTTTTTTCCCCCAGCCTACTTGAAGAGATATAATACGTATCCATACTAATATTATAGTGTGTCTGTCTGTTAACTCCTCACGCTTAAACCGCTAAACTGATTTAGATTAAATTTGGTATGTATAAAGGGATGAAAACGGAATGGAAGTTTATACGGAATTGTTGCTCCCTGTTGACTTGAAATAGCATACGTGCTAGTTTTATATTTGCTCTTAGATTTTACTAACTAGTAACTTTTATTTTGCGTTTTATTATGTAATTCCATATGGCTCATGTTAATTTCGCGCAGACGAAGTCACGGGTAAAAGCTAGTATTTTAATATTGTAATGGATTTTGATATGATAAAACTTTTGAAATAGATGGCAATTAACCAAAACTAACCCAAAAATGTACCCAAAAAACCGTGACGACCCTATACACGACACGATACAACTAATCCATACTAATATTATAAATGGGAAAGTGTATGTGTGTGTTTGTTTCTTTGTTTGTCCGTCTTTCACGGCAAAACGGGGCGACGAATTGAAGTGATTTTTTAAATGGAGATAGTTGAAGGGAAGGAGAGTGACATAGGCTACTTTTTGTCTCTTTCTAACCCCCCACTTCCCTAAAATGGTGGGTGAAAGTTTGTATGGTTTGTTACCCCGAATTTAACGCGAGCGAAGCCGCGGGCAAAAGCTATTATATGTTATTAACTTACTCGTGCTGACTTTTCGTGTTTTTAATTCTTTTGTGTAATTTCAATTTATAATTCTTATGTGAGACGACAAACGCTTTTATATTTGTCAATTTTTTTAGTAAAAAACACTTATGGTATATAAATGAAAATGGTTAAAACATGTTAAAAAATTAATCTTAAACTTTAGGTTGAATTAAGTTATTTGCTTTTTAGCTATGGTTTTCTGTAAGGTACTTCCCCAGTCGAGCTCTGAGCCAGGTCCAGATTTGAGCGTGATAACATTCGCTGAACTGTGCCTTACCACAGTTAGCGAGATAACATTCGGAGTGCCCATACCTCCTTTTTGGACATAACATACCCGTGTCTAAACCTGTTCCTAGTAACCAACTAGGTACCAATTTAAAAAATGTTCACAGCAACAATTAATTGGATCCAGTCTTAAATGCCACGCAAAAACAAATCAAACCATTTTTTGTGACAAACAATTGAATTTATAGAACGAAACTTTTTTGTCTATAAAGATCACATGTATGCGCGACTTCGGCAGCAGATAGCATACATCCTCCATACTACCCTCTTGAACCTGATGTTTATTCAGTGTTGGGCGTAATTTATTAGATGGTACCTACTTTTGTAATGAATTAAATTGCTAATTAAATTACATGAAAATCAATTATATTAAGTAATTGAAATTGCTTGTAATTGAGATTACATGTCAGTAGTATTCCCGATTACATATAATTTGTAATTGCAATTACTTTTATCTTAACTACTTTTACTTGTAACTTCGATAATTTGAAATAATATACAAGTTCAATTTCTTTTTGGGTCAGTGGGGGCAGCTACCAGATCCCTCGCTGCAACGCGAAAATGGTCTTAGAAGACCTTCCCTCAATTTCAAATTAATCAATCTTCATTAATTTGAAATTGAGGGAAGGTCTTCTACGGATTTTGGAAAAAAACATACAGGATGCGAGATGAGGTCACATTTGGTAAACTTCTTTTTGATGCCAATCGATCCCATTCTTGTATGGGATCAAAAATAATTTGCGGCTAGAAAAGCCACAAATTGAGAAAAACTTTTCCCATACTTTATGAAAATTGTTTTTTTTTTTTTTTCACATGCTGCTTTTTTATGCCAATCGATTCCATTCCTATCGTTTCTAATAGTTTCCTATTATTAGGTAATGTACTAAAAAGCCACAAATTAAATATTTTCCATACATTTACTATAAATAATAAATAAATATTATACGACAATCTTACACAAATCGACCTAGGCCCACAGTAAGCTCAATAAGGCTTATGTTATGGGTACCAGACGACGATATATATAATAGATAAATATGGATAAATACTTAAATACAAAGAAAACATCCATAACTCAGGAACAAATATCTGCGATCAACACACAAATAAATGCCCTGACCAGGATTCGAACCCGGGACCTCCTGCTTCGTAGGCAGGGTCACTACCGACAGGGCTAGGTGATCGTCAAATAAAGAATAAGTGATTTTTAGGGTTCCGTAGCCAAATGGCAAAAAACGGAAGCCTTATGGATTCGTCACGTCTGTCTGTATGTCTGCCCGTCCGTATGTCACAGCCATTTTACTCGGAAACTATACGACGTATCTGAATAAAATTTACACATAAGGTGTATTCTGTATGCCGCTACTTAGTTATGTATTTAAATTTAAAAAAAAAATATTTTAAGGGGGGGCGCTCCATACATGTATCTAAATTTAAAAAAAAATGTTTTTACCAAAGATCAACATGTGATACATCAATCGATAGGTCTTTAAAAATAATATTGAAGTTTTTTTGATCATTTTGTGATGAGTAAATATTTTTTTATATAATCGCTTCGAAAGTCAGAAAAATTTTGTAGCCCCCCCTGTAACTTTTGAACCGTAAGTCCAAAAAATATGAAAAAATTTGAGGAGATGCGCCTTATTATATACTTGCTACGAAAATTTTTTTGAACATTATCGGTTTAGCCATTTTTGAGTTATTTCCAAAAAACTTCCTCCATAGGCATCAGATACGACCTTTTGCTATTAGTTTGGTTCTTATTCCATTGAAGGTACGGAACCCTCCTGTGCGTGGTCCGACACGCACTTGGCCGGTTTTTTAAACTTTTCACTTAACCAACAGTCGTTTTTATTAAGCATACCTACCGGAAGAAACATTTAAGTAAAATGTGAATGTACCTGAAAAAAGCGGCATCGCCATTATATCAAAATGCAACTAGGTACAGGTACACAATAGTGTTGGAGGATGTGTGGTTTGTATTTGCAACTAAAGGATAATTTTCCAGATAGGTAATTGAATTATCCGATGTTCTCCCGATGCGGTCTTATCCCAACGCACTTTACCGTCCTCATTGAAAGCGATTTTGACCATCTCTAATTTCGTTATAGATACTAAAAACCTGGATTTTTCAGAGCAGAAGAGGACATAAAACAAATTAGTTACAAATAATATTATCTTCAGTTAAGTACAATTTATTTGAACTTTTATTTTGAAAGGCTTGACACGTACTTGACACATAGAAATATAACCGCCATGATGAATGCTTATTTTGGATATTTAGAATAAAACATTATAATTGTGCGATTATGATACAGTAGGTAATGGCGTGCGTTGGTCAAGTAGTTTTATATTATAGGTAACTTTAATTATTTCGTCATTGATTACCTACATACAATAGTAACTTTAATTAAGTAAGTACACATAAAATGGAATCATTATCAAAGCGCCATCTTACTGTAAAAGACCGCGATTGCTTGACTATTTAAACATGTCAACATTGAATTGTCATAGTTCATCTCAAGTATACTAGATGGCAGAAGCGGAAGCTGCGATTATAAAAACGCAAAATGCAGTCGTCAACCGCGATACCCGTCACCTTAACCCTAGAGCTTTTGTTTTAAGTGAAAATCGACTAATGCAAATACGACGTGCAAACGAGTTCACGGGATGGTTTAACATTAGTAGTTTATATAACTGCTACGTAATAAGTGTTATAGTTCAAAATCTGTAAGAATGAACTTTTGACACATCGCAACGCCCGTAGAACGTAAACGCGCAAGACACTTTGAAATTATAAACAAAATCCCATAACGATTTTACGGCTTGTCATGTACGTAAACACAATATTTCACGTTTAATAAACATTACTTAATTAATGTTACATTTTTCCATATCTTAGTTATTGAATATTTTACGATATCAATTTAGCATGCAAACAGTTACGATCTACGCCTTCTTTTTTTTAAATTTAGTGTTGTGACCATGTCTGCTGTTCCGATTCATATAACATTTCCGTAAGTCGATAAAATCGAACATGTGATCAATAGGCAATATATAATAATAAAACCCAAAACAAAACGAAAATAAAATGAAGAACAGTCGCCATCAAATATATCGAAGCTTGACCATAGAGGCGTTGTTCAGATATTTGTGACCACCTTGGCCGCTCCGATATATCTGATGGCGACTGTACGATGTGAAAAAAGGTCATTACTGTAATTTTATCAATTTTTTGAGTAATACTTCAATGTTGAATAATTAATAATAAATTACAAAAACGCTCAAAACTTACTGTTGCCATATACATGATGGAAAAAAAAAATGGGCCCTGTAGGGGAACTACCTTAAAACGTTGAGATAGCTCAATTCGCTGAAAGGAAACATTCTTTTATATTTCCTAAAAAGAAAAACTGCATTTACAGTTTTTTCTTAATTTTCACTTTTTTCCATACACTTACAATTACCCATACAATTTATATGAAAAGTCTTTTTATTATTATTTATGGCTTCTCTTGAGTCCTAAACTTGGTTGGTATTAAGAAATTTTTATCCTTGTTGGAAATAGGATCGATTGGCATCAATTGTCATAAAAACTGTTTTTGGGCAATATTATAAAATAATAGTTTTTAATTGAACTGAACCCAAAATTTTAAATGAATTTGTCCCTTAAAAAAATAAAAGAATGTTTCCTTTCAGTGAATTGAGCTATATCAACTTTTTAAGTTAGTTCCCCTCCAGGGCCCATGATTTTTTTCCATCCTGTATATGAGAATAACAGAACCCTTGTGACAATTATTATAACTATATTCCTGATCAGGCTTTACAAATTACCAAAGACCGTAATTCATAACTGAGCATAATTATGGAGCATGATAAGACTTTCTTATCATACTGTATTAATTATGGGAATATTATAATGCCATACATAATTAGTAGATTACAATTATCAAATGATCTTTTCCTAAATCATTTTATTTTTTGCTCTGTTATAGTTATGGTTTCCTTTAATTTATTTTTGTATATTAGGCATAACTGCATACAACTCATCTCAACTCATATTGTCGGTGGAATAACTGACTTCCGAGTCACAGGCATCCGCCTAGTTCGGGAGACAGAGGCTCAGTTCCGGTGAAACTGTTTCAAACCTAATACATAAGTCTCTCTTAAGCTATTAGCATACCTACTGTGCAAGTATTACTTATACTTGTATTAGGTTTAAGTCAATAAAGATTATCCTTATCCTTTTATTCTTATCATTTGAGAAGATTTGTGATACTAAATATATAGGCATATAACAAGAATAAAATCGGCTGAAGTAAAATCGATTCGAGCAATTCATAAATAATCGCTAAATTTGACAAACGATGCGTCTTAGCCCCATCACTAATTACGTCAGTACTGAAGTGTCAAAAGTTCATCCTTAGAGATTTTGAACTATAGCAATTTATAAAATGTTTTCTATTGTATTCATCACGTCTATTCATAATTATTGTTGCAAAGACTGTGTACCAACATTACCACCCTTGAAACTAGGCAATATGGCTGAATATTGTCTAAGCCCGTTTAAAATATGCTTTTGGAGCGTTTTGATTAGTTTGCATTATCTGTGGTTCACTGTGAAAAGATGTCATACGAAAAATACTGTGTTGATGTTCATTTTGCCAAGAGAAATACCTATACGTTTAATGTTAAATACAGGGTGAAACTTAAGTCGTGAACAGTAATGTTTTTCTAACTCCATAAACAACAAGCAATTTAATGCCCCAACTCTTACTAAAATCAGACAAGATTTTTTTTTTTTTCATATTTTTTGTCGTTTATTTTACTTTTAGCAGTGGATTTAGGATATTACAACGGCTTATTAAGATATTTAAATTAGTAAATTGAATTGATTCTTTGAATCGGAACTGACATTGACATCAAATTTGTCATTTGTCCTAGTTAGAAATGAAATTTACTTAATTTTTCATCTGAAATATCTTATAAAGCTGTTTTAATTCCACATGATCACATTTAAAAGTAAAATAAACGACAAAAAATATGAAAAAAAAAAAATCTTGTCTGTTTTTAGTAAGAGTTGGGGCATTAAATTGCTTGTTGTTTATGGAGTTAGAAAAACATATTACTGTTCACGACTTAAGTTTCACCCTGTATACTGTGTGTTTTAACTGGAAAACTACCCTGGAGGATTCCAAACCCTGGATTTGAAGGCTAAGCTTTCTGAGGGTCCTTAAAATACGAGTGTGGTTTTTGGCACTGTTTACCAACAAGTGCCAAAAAATAACAGGTTGTAAATATTGCCCAAAACTGGCAACTTCATGGTTCTACTTATACCTCTTATGATTAAAGGGATAAGTTCGCCTTTGTACGTCGTTTATTTTTCTTTTATCATGTTTGTTTTGTTACTTATTTATGTACAATAAAGTGTTTACATACATACATACACAAACCTTATTAAAAATAATTGAAATAATTAACTTAGTAGAAGATAAAACTTGTGCCATTCAAAAGAATGCATCAACTTTTAAAGCAAAAAAAAAACGCGAGTGTCGTGGAACACTCGGTTGGAACGAAGTTATGGTATTAAATTTTATTTTATTTTTCTTTTTCACATTTTTGTAATTTTTGCATACTCTCGCCGCAATTATTTAACCTCATTGGCGAACACATCATGCGTCGGGTTTTGGAAGACTGGAATGGGGGCATACGAATTGGCGGACATCTCATCAACAATCTACGCTTTGCAGATGATACCACGATTATTGGCGCAACTGAAAGTGAACTCGGCGAGCTTCTGCAAAGAGTACATTTAGTGAGTGCTGAGTATGGACTTCAAATAAATCTATCCAAGACCAAGCTGATGTTTGTAGACCGGGCAGGCACCCTAGAGAGAACAGGTGAATTAGCTGGCCTAGACACAGTGCAAGAATTTGTTTACCTGGGGTCATTGATCACTAATGACGGAGACTGTGATAAGGAAGTAGTCAGAAGAGCCCAGATCGCTAAATCAGCAGTGAAGCGATTGGAGAAGATTTGGCGGAACAGAGGAATAGGCAGGAAAACGAAGCTTAAACTCATGTAGACCCTTATCTTTTCCATTTTCCTTTATGCTTCGGAGACGTGGACGTTAAGAGCACGCACTCGAAAAAGGATAGATGCGTTCGAGATGTGGTGTTGGCGTAGGATGTTGGGCATTTCTTGGACAGAACACCGGACCAACGCTTCCATCTTGAAGGAACTCAGCATTAGAACTCGTCTGTCAATTATCTGTATGCAACGACTTCTTCAGTACTTCGGTCACGTGGCCCGACGCGATCCAGACAATCTGGAGAAGCTTATTGTTGTCGGCCAAGTGGAAGGAAAAAGAAGCCGTGGAAGATCACCCACCCGATGGACCGACGCGGCAGAGGAAGCCTGCCAAGCAAACCTGCAGACATCTATCCGAAAAGCTGAAGATAGAACAATATGGAAAGCTTTCGTGAAAAAAGTTACCGACGATTGCTGTCGCGACCCTCAGTCATGAGGAAACGAGAGTGAAGAAGAATTTTGTAATTTTGGCATTCTGACTTATTTGAATTTTTTGTAATTTTTTGACTTTTTGGACTTTTCACTTTGTCACTTTTCACTTCACTTCACATTATTCTATTTTATTTTATTTCGTTTTACATGTTTCTCAGTCGTATCGGCTTTGTGTCGCGTTTTCGTGACGGTCACGTGACTATTTTTCGCCTAGCCCCCCATCCGCGAACCGTCCGATAAGGAACTTCGTTCCAAAAAAAAGTCCTAAACGTCAAATTTGCGTGTTACTACCACAATTTTTTTGGCATTTCGCGATGAACACTATCGAATTAGGCACGTGCCCACTTGCTAGTCAATGAAGTAGTTTTTGTCAAAAAATAGGGTTATATTTTGTGACTGTACAGTCAAGTGCAAAAATACGTATCGAAATAATCGTCTCATAAATATGGTACTACGCACTTATTACAACGGAATAATATACTATGGGACATATTTTTGAGTAAGATGAGTACACCCATATTTTTACACTTGACTGTACAAAATGCTCCAACTTTGGCTCAGGCTACCAGAACTTATGTACGGAACATCATTTGATATTTACCAGTCGCTCGTTCAGTTCGTTGAAGGAAAACATCGTAAGGAAACCGGACCTAATCCCGATAAGGCCTAGTTTCCCCTCGGGGTTGGAAGGTCAGATGGCAGTCGCTTTCGTAAAAACAAGTGCCTACGCCAATTCATTGAATTAGGTTGTCAAGCGGACCCCAAGCCGGGGCAAACGCTACGAAGAAGTACTAAGCATAGTTACCGAGGGCTAGCGCTGCGGTCCGAAACGGAGGAGCCCGACCGCCTTTTCTTTTGAGCATCTGCAAATGAAGAATATAAATTAGTACCGTAAAATGGGGTGAGTAGGTTTCGCGGGGAGAGTTAGGTTATGAATGGGGTGAGAAGGTTTGAGAGGGGGGTGAGAAGGAATTTTAAGGCTACTGCTACAAATATAATGTATTCCAATTTAAAATGGGGCTATAGTAACACGCATAATAAAAAAAAATCGATCCAACAATCTTCCAAAATCACCTTTGTATGAAAAACCCTCTCACCCCAAATACGAGGCACTACGGGGTGAGGTGCGTTTTCCTCTTTATCGTCAAAGTTATGAAATGGAACTACCCAAAATAAAATAGAAACTAAAATACAAACGTCCGAACCACTTATTATATACACCATTCAGTTTTCACATGTAAAAATAAAATTTTATCGAGGTTTGAAAGTCAAATTTCAGCCAACTCACCACATTTTACGGTAATTAGTAGTCTAATTTGTACTAGATTTGTTTCTGTTGCACATTGTATTTTTAACTATCCAAACGAGCGCCTACTCAAATGACTATACAGTTAAATTAGCTTAAGACAATTTTGAAAGGACCCAGCCAATCAGCCAAAACGCGTGTTAAGGGGAAAAGCATATAATGCGGGACTGTTCTGCTGATATATAATTTTAAACAAAGAAAAACAGACTTCACTTAACCTCCTCCTTTTCCAAAAGCAAAGCTGCTGTAAAAAAATACTCAAATCACTATAATAGTTGAAGAGTTCCCTCGATTTCTCCAGGATCCCATCATCATATCCTGACCTGCTTACAATCGGACTAACTGTGAGGTATACTCTTTCAAACAAAAAAAATTATTTCGAAATCGTTCCAGCCGTCTTCGAATAATCGGTGAACATACATAAAAAAAGCAAAAACAAATATCCCAACGAATTTAGGACCTCCTCATTCGAAATCTTAAAGTCGGTTGAAAACGGCGTATTATGCCAGAAATCGTATTAAACTGGTTCTACTGTACAATCGCCATCAAATATATCGAAGCGGCCAAGGTGGTCACAAATATCTGAGCATGCACTTTATCGCGTAGACAATAGAGGCGTTGTTTACATATTTGTGATCACCTTGGCCGCTCCGATATATCTGATGGCGACTGTACATTGTTTTATCTACACCAATATCATAAGTCCTCTATTCCGCGTTCGGAAACCGTATGTAAGTACCACCATTATTGCAACCAGTAGCGTAACATCTCTGACAGTGTCATAAAAACGTATAAATAGTACATTACTGCAGAGACCAGTAAGTAAGCTTTCCTGGCTGAGTATTTAGTAGCCGTCCGAGTCGAAGACGAGGACGGCTACAATACGAAGCCAGGTAAGCTGATTACGGTCGAAGCATGTATAGTGCTTTTCTCAAACATGTAAGGAAATATTTTAATACATACCCAAAAATACCACCTAAACTTAAGCAATTTTTCTTATAATTGCTCTAGGTAAACGTACTCATGTTTAAAAAATATGTATGAAAATGAAAAAAAAAATTACATTTATTCCTTAAACGACTAATTTTCAAACTTATTTATATGAAATTACTTGTTTAATGCTTCAGTTACTGGCTGAGTGATTTAATGTTGTATGAAAATCCTTTACGTACGTCGCGCTGAACCTGCCTTGGAATAGAGTCCCTACTGGTCTCTAATTACTAACGTAACAGGAACATTTCCGAGCATGTTTGAGAAAAATCCATTACCCACGGTAACGTTATCAAGATCCGCGCTCTCCCCGACCATCGGCACGCGCCCGCGCGACCGCCGACACAATCGAGTTGGTCATGGCGGTGCAATGGCGGTCAGTCTACTGGTTTCCGAACACTTCATTTAGGATTATATCTGATGGCGACTGTACATTGTTCTATCTACACCAATATCATAAGTCCTCTATTCCGCGTTCGGAAACCGTATGTAAGTACCACCATTATTGCAACCAGTAGCGTAACATCTCTGACAGTGTCATAAAAACGTATAAATAGTACATTACTGCAGAGACCAGTAAGTAAGCTTTCCTGGCTGAGTATTTAGTAGCCGTCCGAGTCGAAGACGAGGACGGCTACAATACGAAGCCAGGTAAGCTGATTACGGTCGAAGCATGTATAGTGCTTTTCTCAAACATGTAAGGAAATATTTTAATACATACCCAAAAATACCACCTAAACTTAAGCAATTTTTCTTATAATTGCTCTAGGTAAACGTACTCATGTTTAAAAAATATGTATGAAAATGAAAAAAAAAATTACATTTATTCCTTAAACGACTAATTTTCAAACTTATTTATATGAAATTACTTGTTTAATGCTTCAGTTACTGGCTGAGTGATTTAATGTTGTATGAAAATCCTTTACGTACGTCGCGCTGAACCTGCCTTGGAATAGAGTCCCTACTGGTCTCTAATTACTAACGTAACAGGAACATTTCCGAGCATGTTTGAGAAAAATCCATTACCCACGGTAACGTTATCAAGATCCGCGCTCTCCCCGACCATCGGCACGCGCCCGCGCGACCGCCGACACAATCGAGTTGGTCATGGCGGTGCAATGGCGGTCAGTCTACTGGTTTCCGAACACTTCATTTAGGATTATATCTGATGGCGACTGTACATTGTTCTATCTACACCAATATCATAAGTCCTCTATTCCGCGTTCGGAAACCGTATGTAAGTACCACCATTATTGCAACCAGTAGCGTAACATCTCTGACAGTGTCATAAAAACGTATAAAAATCCATTACCCACGGTAACGTTATCAAGATCCGCGCTCTCCCCGACCATCGGCACGCGCCCGCGCGACCGCCGACACAATCGAGTTGGTCATGGCGGTGCAATGGCGGTCAGTCTACTGGTTTCCGAACACTTCATTTAGGATTATATCTGATGGCGACTGTACATTGTTCTATCTACACCAATATCATAAGTCCTCTATTCCGCGTTCGGAAACCGTATGTAAGTACCACCATTATTGCAACCAGTAGCGTAACATCTCTGACAGTGTCATAAAAACGTATAAAAATCCATTACCCACGGTAACGTTATCAAGATCCGCGCTCTCCCCGACCATCGGCACGCGCCCGCGCGACCGCCGACACAATCGAGTTGGTCATGGCGGTGCAATGGCGGTCAGTCTACTGGTTTCCGAACACTTCATTTAGGATTTATAATATGTGTGTAGATAAAGCAGTGTATGCAACTGTACGTAATTAGGCCTTAAAACAACTTATTACGTAAACAACAGACCCTTATTACGTAACAGTTACATAAACTACTATTATTTCATAACATAGTAGTAGCAGAGACTATACATATAATAGACAGCCACAGTTTTTGAGGCTCCAACTCTGAAGTGCCATCTGAACGAGACCAAGATAAAAAAGATAAAAATAAAAAATATTTATTCTTCAATTTAGGCACATTACAATGCACTTATGAACGTCAGAGAAAAAAAAACTACCACCGGTTCTAACCCTACACCTCTGACCCGAGAAGTATTATGACCGGCAAGAAACTCGGCGGGACTTATTTTTTCAAAAGAGTAATACAGTAATATTATATCTTAACGATACACAATAATGCGTAGTTCTACAAGAAGACATATCAAAACAGCTTGAGAGACATACAATGTACGTATTGTTTAATTAAAATAAAATAATAATAATAAAATCCAAATCTGATTGCTTCACAAAACGTTTGATATGTTTTGCTATCTGAACTGTGTGCTCTAAATGTTAGATGACTTTGTACTAGTTTCTGGTTTGGGCCATGCATCTTTGTCCGTCATATAGTCCTCGACCCTGCAATAACCCTTTGACATTAAAGTTTTTTTCAAATATTTCTTAAGAGCGGGAAATGATAAATTACAGCATCGACGAGTAGTGTTATAAATGTGAATCAACCCAAAGATACCCAAAATGTAGGAGGAGATGACATCTGCGCTGATCTCGTTCAGATCGCGCTTCATACTTCGAGCCTCAAAAACTTCTTAGACTGTAGTGTGGCTGTCCATTATATGCATGTAGTAATTACCTTGATACGTGATAATGATAAATAGCATTGCGTTGTCGTAGTTAGTCAAACTCAAATTTTAATCTTCAATTTGGTATACTAAGTGAATGCACCCTTGTTACATTTCAACTCGATCAGAAATCGAAAAGTACGTAAGTCTTGATTGATTACAGTCAGACAGCGGTGCAGGCAAGACTAAACTCGACTTGACGGGGGCACCCCTGTGCCACAGAATAACTAATAGTACTACCGTACAGAAAATTCACTCCTTCACAAAAGGCAGATTTAGGTATAAAATTATACCTATACTCGCCGCCTGCAAGCAAAATTGAAACTTATAACCGCGCACGAACCGTGAATCTACTTTGCGCGCCGCAGTTTTATGACCGAACTGTGGATGTCGGCACGGGGTTGTCACTTAACAAGTTTTTCTACATACCTACTGATTTATTATTTTTAAGATAAATATGTAGGAATTACAAACGTTGATTCTGTAAACATAAAATTTTTATTCGGAGATAGTATGTCTGATTCACACGGAAGTAGGTGTAGGTATGCCACAGCCGTATTCCTTTGAAAATATGTCGATCAGTTCCTTATATTGTTTCTTGGCAACCAATATTGTATCTTTTATACGGATTAGATCGAGGTTTAGGTTTCGAAGCCATTGTGTATTTTAAATTTAACGCTCGCGTCACGTAATACCTACGAGTATCGTGCGAGCCGAGCGGCAGCCCACTGCCACTCCCACTGCCACACGCCTGCCCGGGAGGTGCACCGGCCAAATGTACCTAAACTGCGTAGTGACACCCCCCTGGCCAGTCTTTTTGAGGCTCCAAGTCTGAAGTGACATCTGAACGAGACCAACCCAAAAATACCCAAAATGTAAGAGATGACATCTGCGCTGATCTCGTTCAGATCGCGCTTCACACTTCGAGCCTCAAAAAGTTCAGACTGCGGCTGTCTATTATATGTATAGTCTCTGCCCTGCTAGCATGACTTACATTGTCGCGCGACTCTCCATACTTCAGGAGCGACTCGAAGTATGAAGTCGCGCGACAACTCATGTTATGCTTAGTCGCCAGGTAGTTGATACGTGATAATGATAAATATCATTACTTTGTCGTAGTTCGACAAACTCAAATTTTAATTTTCAATTTGGGCCGGTTGCACCACACCGTCCGTTAACGTCAACGTCATCGTAAAAAAAATCTTGTATGAAAAGTTTGACAGTTTCCTATGGGGCGACAGCTCCGTCGCCATATTTAACGTTGATGAGTCCGTTAATGCAAACTTGTTACATTTCAACTAGATCAGAAATCGAAAAGTACGTAAGTTTCGATTAATTACAGTCAGACAACGGTGCAGGCAAAACTATACTCGACTTGGCGATTAAAGGCTGCGGTTTCACTCATGTATATTCACTACGCACGACATGTTTCGGGGAGCCTAGGTCATCTTTAAGCACTAGTGCCAGTTGAACCGGCACGTGACTCGTCGCTGCGAGGCGCGCTACCGACTCGCAACTGTGTAAAACTAACCTTGGGCTTTGGTCTCGCGGTTCTTCTGCCGGGATTTGATGAGCCGCACGATCTCCATCAGCTCCTTGCGAGTCTCGTCTCGTTCGTCCTCCTGAATAAAACAAATACGTTTTATTCCTTCTCATTTACTAATAAGTTTTTAATGATACTATTAACACTTTGACTACCGAGAACCCGCCTGGTAGGCACTCGTAATGTTTGCTCAGACGCCGGGCACGCGGCGTGCGGCATTGCGGTGCACGTCGTAGCCCGCCTGGCGGGTTCTATCGGTTTCTGAGGTATTGTTCAAAATTTTGCCCGGTTGCGAAAGTGTTAAGGAGGAAGCACCCATAAAACTCGTCAAAATATTGTGTAAAATCAGGCTACAAGTTAGGTTGAAGTACCATTTTCATAGGGGAAAAGACTTTATCTACACCCATATCATAAATCCTCTATTCTGCGTTAGGAAACCGTATTTAATGACTCATGTTCACAGAATCGAGTTGGTCATGGCGGTGCAATGGCGGTCATTCTAATGGTTTCCGAACACATAATAGGCATGGTGAATTTTGTTCATGTATGGTATCAATCGATTCGTTTTGTTGTGAGGATCAAATGTCTTAAATGCGTTAAAGCAACACAAAAGTCAGAAATGAGACTTAAAGTCTGAGATTTGCATTTGTTTCTCGAAACGCTCCTAACAAAATGACGTGCAAAAGTGTCGTCACGATCATATAGTCGCCCTGTTTAAAGTATGGAAAAAATATGAAATTGCAATTTTTACCGTGAAATGTTGCGTTTATGTATATGGTTACCATACAATTTATTTAACAGTAAAATGTAAAAAAAACCAATGGTATCATTGTTTTTTTTTTAAATTTCGTACTTAAAAAAAATTGAAATATTGAAGCTCGATATCTTTGAACCATTTCAATCGATTTTTTTAATTTTCACTTTATTTGGATATGTTGGTAATTCTGCATCTTTTTTTCATTCTGCAAATTTTATTGCATAATGTAGATAAAGCAGTGTATGTAACTGTACGTAATTAGGTCTTATTACGTAACAATTACATAAACTACTATTGCGCGTTGGGTTCCTTTCCGCGCACGCCTCGCAAATTTCGGGTCACCATTCGTACGAGATGTTAAAATTATCATTTGTCATCTGTAGACACCATATAGGGCTTGCCAATATTGCCAATTCCGGAATTCGACCAGAATCGGACCAGTCGACGTAAATCGTACATAATAGACTATAATATATCATATTATGATATGATAACATACCTTCCTCTTGTCATGTAGGGGTGACTTGCCGCCCGAAGCAGAGCGCTTGCCGCGCCGAGACGTCGGCGAGTTGCTTCTGCAATAACAACAGCACATCACTATTGAGGCCGGGAAACAGGGGATTGCTGGCCAAGTTATGATTGCAACAAACGATCGAAGGCCGTTACGGAGATGACAACAGCAAAATTCCATACTATGTTTTTCAGCGCGAGTGAAAGAGAAGCACGTTGTTACGGTTAGTATGGGAGCTCAATGCAAATTTTGGAAAATTATGAATTAAAGAAAACTACGCATTTAGTATTAGTGTGGTGGAATTTGGTCCTTAATTGTCTGTAGACGTATAAATCAAGAAACTAAAGACATACAACTGTTTAAAGCTAATTTTAAGATTTAATTTAATTTTCTATCGAGGCGATTTCGTCCAATCGTGTATCGGAATTAACAAAGTTCTTTCAAATATAATGAATATTAACATATATATTTTTTACTTTCCCAAAACAAGTAGTTATAGCTAAAAAAACTGTTAAAGTAAAGGTAATCGGGTATTGTCAGCCTCTTAAGTAAGATAAGGCTAATATAATAAGTCCTAGGCTGGGAAATAGAGCCGAATTTTTCAAATATCTAAACTGTATTATAGGAGTAATGAAAAAGGTACAGCTCACCTGATATTAAGAGTCTGCTGACGCCTAAAGAATGTCAATTTAATTTTTAAATTATCTAAAATGATTTGTTATAAATTGATCGGAGCTTACCTTCTGCTGAAAATATATTTGATTTAACCTGTCCGATCCCACGACCAGAAAACTATTTTTGTCGTTGACTCCCAAGACACAATTATGTGCCCAAAATATCAGTACCCTCCGTGTCCCAAGCACTGCAAGATGGCCGAACTCCTCATTTCCCACGAGTTTTTGAGCGAGTCGAGCGTACGACTTACGTTTTGTTTATCGCTTGTGGGACTGAAGTGTTTATACATAAATAAGAGTATTGTATATTTTTATGAAGAGGATGAATTAAGCTTTATTTTGATGTCTTTAAAATACTTCACTAGCGCCTAATTCATTCTACATCTTTATGAATTCCAGAGAAAGAAGAAAAATGGGACCTTGTTGAATAGAATCACTAAAATAAAGAGTTTTTGTAATCGAATTACATTTGTATGTTATTATTCCACCGTCAAATAATATATTCTAACTATAATTGGAATAATTACATAATATGACCTTTGTGGACATCTTTTATTTTCACTTCAAAATTCCACCGAGACACTTTCCCGTTGGTATAAACATGGAGTCCGAACTTTGACTGGTCGTAACGTGTTCTGTTTATGTTGAGTGAATGAATGATAGGTATCATTCTGCAGGGAACTTTATTAGAAATCGAATGAAAGTTAGTCCAATAAAATTTATGTCTTATATTTTCACAAATAACGTTTCAAATGGCATAAGGTATTGGGGGCACACATTTGTGCCGTGGGAATTATAGGTGTACGAAATCGTGGGCACAAATTTAAGCCGTGGGAGTTGACGGAGCCTAAGGTTTTCAAGGTCGTGGGAGATCTGGTAATTTTATTTACGGCACATATTTAGGCCCTTGGGATCGGACAGGTTAATAAAATAACGATCATATAATAGTTGTAACATTAAACATATCTATCCCGCTTTTTTATTAAAAACGTCTTACAAGCCTCATTTAATTAATTTGTTGTCTGTTTCTAACAAACAGACAAACACAACTGTCAAATTGACAGGTAAAGATAAACTATTATAAGTTATATGAGTTTTGTAAGACATGTATGAATAAGGGCGTGCGTTTTTAAGGATATGTATTAGCAATATTTCTAGCAGAAGTAGGTACCTATTACCACCTACTTCTAAATGTTATTTGATCAGTAAATCAGTGTTCCATGAGTAAAGTGTTTCGTGTGATATCCACAGACCGAAATATTTCGCATATTCATATATTATTGGTTTTCATTTCAGCCGAAAGACGTCCACTGCTGGAAAAATCCTTGATCTCCACAACGAACGGTCATTCGCTACCCGTACCAGCTTTTTCCCGCGACTCTAACCAAATCGTCGGTCCACGTAGTCTGGGGCCTTCCCACACTGCGTCTTCCGGTACGAGGTCGCCACTCAAGAACCTTTCTGCCCCTTCGGCAATCGGTTCTGCGAGCAATATGGCCCGCCCACTACCACTTAAGTCTGAGCTATGTCGACAACCTTGGTTGGCTTATTGGTTTTATTACGTCCTAAATATCGATTAACAGATTTGTAACTATTAAATGTTAGGTAATCTTAGTGCAGTGCATTAATTTCAACTCACCTGGACTTTGTTCTGGATCGTTTCTTCCTATCTCTGTCCTCTTCCCGCGTGCTGCTTCGTTCAGTATCCCTTCTCACTCTCTTCTCATCCCTCCTATCGTTGGATCTGCTACGTTTCCTGTCTCTCTCATTAGATCTACTGCGTCTCCTGTCTCTATCGTTTGATCTACTGCGTTTTCTTTCTCTCTCGCGGTCGTTGGATCTGCTTCGTTTCCTATCTCTTTCTCTCTCATTGGACCTGCTGCGTTTTCTCGGTCTCTCGTTAGATCTACTACGTTTTCTATCCCTCTCCCTGTCAATAGACTTGCTCCGTTTTCTCTCCCTCTCTCTTTCCTTGTCTTCTTCCCGTGTACCGCTGCGCTCTGTATCTCTTCTAATCCGCTTTTCATCGTATCTCTCGTTGGACTTTCCCCTCACTTTTTCTCTTCTGTCCCTGTCGCGAGATCCGCTCTTCTCTCGCCTGCCGCTCTCACTCTCTTTTCTCTTATGCATATCGTCGGATCTCTCTCTATTTCTCTCACTGCGGTCTCTAGTCCTCTCTTTAGATCGAGAGCGTCTCTCGCTCCGTTCTTCTCTCTTCTCTTTGCGCTCATTCTCGCTCCTGTGCCTGTCGCGTTTATCTTCTCTCTCGTTGGTTCTGTCTCGTTCCTTCTCCTTGTCGTGTTCCCGTTCTTTTTCTTTCTCTTGATGCCGTTCGCGACGGTATTCAGGTCTTTCCTCTTTTCTGTAAATATATAGAAGTTAGTCATGTTTATATTCTAATTAGATAGAATAATAACACAACTAAAACAAAGGTAAATTTATTCTATAAAATGTATGAGATGTAAGACATTAAGGAGATGAAATTGTATACTCTCGACACCACCGTCAATGTAAGCTGTTGATAGTCAACAATTCTCTCAGAACGGATAAAAACAACCAATGGAAAATTCTGGAATGACGACTCCGAAAACGTCGCGTCCTGAGCTTTTTCTAAAGGACCTGCTAGCCTAATATGGTCGGGTTTTTATCGTTTGTCATCATAGCGATCACTTTGCGAGAAAGTGACGGATGACGTGATTTATTTATTTATAAGCGAAAAACTGGCAACCATGTTATTCGTTCCGGTGTACCAAAGTCTTGGTATGTCTATCGGAGAAAATGTTTTGTGTGCTACGCTAATGATGAAAGATGACTTACCTGGCAGTCTGCATCGGCTTGTTAGCCTGGAAGGTGCTCCTGAGCATTGAGAAGGGGTCGTACTCTCCGGCAGGAGCACGCTGCTGTTGACTGGCAAGTTTCCGCTCCTCTTGCTGCGTGTTGGCATGTCTTCGCTCCTCCTGCTGCGTGGTGGCATGTCTCCGCTCCTCTTGCTGCGTGTTGGCATGTCTCCGCTCCTCTTGCTGCGTGTTGGCATGTCTCCGCTCCTCTTGCTGCGTGTTGGCATGTCTCCGCTCCTCTTGCTGCGTGTTGGCTTGCTTCCACTCCTCCTGCTGTGAAGCGTGTCTGCGCCGGGGTTCGGCAATGACGGCGGAGGACAGGCGCGGAGCCGCCGCCACCACGGTGGAGGCGGGGCCGAGGCGGCGGCGAATGTGACGAGAGTCCAGTTCCCTATGAAGAATTAGTACATTTTTGAAGAGGCTGGAAAGCGCTTAAAGACGGACGAGTGACTAATATAGGTACTATCCATCTTTAGCGTTTTCAGCCGAGGCATGACTAGTACAATGTTGCAGAGGCCGAAAATCTTGCTATAGATGGACGAGCTAGTTTGAGGGTCAACCCATTAGGGAGGCCCTGGAAAATACAAGTACAACTAGCGCTTTCGGCCGAAATCAGATGTAATTCGCGGTGACGACCCCACGGACCAGAATGCTACAGTCCGTCCGTCTCCGGCGTGTCTTCATCGGTCGGAGTGGACCTCAAGGGGGCCCGCAGGACTCTCGGCTCTGGCTTGCCTTAATTGGCCGTCCAGAGAGGAACCGTCAGAGCTATATGCTCTCAGGGTAGTCAGGGTGGAAGTGTATTCTCCACACCCTGAGCCGCTCACACCGATGTTGCTCCTGGTCGTCTTTACGACGGCAGTTTCAGGGGAAAGATTGAAGTGATACTTTTCAAGTTTAGGAAGAAATGGGCTAAATTGTATTATTTTTTATTTCAATGCATATCACGAAATTGCGATTCTCCAAGGCAATATAGTAAAAATGTTAGTCAATTTTAATATTTAGTGCATAAATCCATTTATTTGTTTGATATCATAAAATAATATCAAACAATCATTACTTGCATTGCACCTAAATTATACGAAAATGATACCAAACTCGACCTAGTAGCTAATAGTAGGCAGAAATAAAGCACAGCCTGGACCTCGGAAGCCGACCATTACCCCTCCTCTTTTTGGAGGGTAGCCACCGCTTGATCTCGCGGCTAGGGGGCTTAGTCAACCGTGCCTAAGGGCGTCGCCTGAGACAAAAGCGCAGACTGTGCCATACATTACTGAACCTAAGCGTCCTTGGTATACGTTGTAGGTATACCAGTTTTATCCGTACTTGTACCCGACGCGTTTTCAACTGGGTATGCTTGGATATGAGTCGCTAGAAAACAGACGATACCTAGTCGTGGCAAAGTTCGCTCTGAGCATCATTCACAACAAGGTAGACTGTGTAGACCGGGTGGATGGGGTGGTAAGACTTTACGCTCCCAACTCGCGCAGGCTGCTGCACCAAGCGCCCCTGCACACCGCACTCACACTGCTCAACTCTGTGCTCGAAGCGGCACCGCTTACAGACATTTTTGCAGAAAAGAATGTAAAAAAAAAAATCGGTTGTCTGTAAAGTCGGTTTACTGGCGATAGTTGAATGTGACAACGTCATAAGAAAATACTGATGGAATGGAATGGAAAATTTTTCAAAAGATAATTTTAATTTCACTGCACTTCATACTTGACGAAAACATGTAAATGTATTATTGTATAGCAGCTGTCCACGCGGGCGCATCGCTCACTCAAGTAGGAGAGAGACAGATGTCGAACGCTGCCGAACGCGAAGGCCGATTGTGCCTCTTTGTCGCTCGTTCCGCGCTCTCGCTTGCACTTCAAGCCTTAAATGGAACGCCTCAGAGCGAGGTAACGCCGCATGAGTCATGTTTTTTCGTGCGTGCAGCCGGCTCCATCGAATTATAAGACGTTGGCACGTCAAAAAGTATTTAAATCGATGTATTGGGTAGCTTATAGTACTCATTTAATTCATTTATTAGGTTAATAATTAATATTAGGAGGAAATGTGCGTATATTAAGATTGTAATGTTTTGGCGTACGCTGTAATTACATTTTTTTGTTAAATAAACAAACTAAATACCTCTGGTCGTGCTTGGGGTCGACGCCGAGCGCCATGGCGAGCATGTCGGCGCGCGAGTCGGGCGCGCGCGGCGGCGAGCGGCGGCGGCGCGGCGCCAGCGAGGGGGCTTCTAAACATATTACCATTTTAAACAATAATAATATTAATATTTTAAACATAAAAGAACCGACTTCACTTAGACACCACATTTCCAAAAGCAAATGCCCGAGCTAGCGTAAAAAAATACTTAAATCATTATAGGTGTGCCTATAATATTTGAAGAGTTCCCTCGATTTCTCCATGATCCCATCGTCAGATCCTGACCCTGATGACCAATTATCAAGTACCTACCGTCAAATGGCCCACCTTTATGTTTAAATTACCATACTCTGTAACTAACAGGTATTATTATTTCCGTAAATTTAGCACCTTTGTATTAATTAAGGAAACTGTAGGTCTTATTTTTACTGTCAATATTGTATATGACTCATTTTTGTATATGACCGTTTGTTTCTAAATAAAAAATAAATAAATAAAAAAAATATTTGGGAAAAGTTTCATATGGGGGGGGGGGGGGGGGTTATATATGAAACATTGCCCAAAATGACAATTTTAAACAAAATCTGTTACTGTAGAAAATGTAATAG
Organism: Pammene aurita; assembly: GCA_947086415.1. Lineage (NCBI taxonomy): Eukaryota > Metazoa > Arthropoda > Insecta > Lepidoptera > Tortricidae > Pammene > Pammene aurita. The sequence continues at coordinate 47,916,774 of OX352291.1, read as the reverse complement.
CTTCCTATTTTTAGTACAAAATAGGTTATATGCCGGGTAACATAGCGTATCACATTTGAATCTAACTTCATTCAGTAGCTTGTCAGAACTCGTCGAGTTCGGTGCATTATTTTTAGTGAGTTTCTCACAAAATGGGGAAGCCGATGGTGAGTAAACCCATGACTTGTAATAAGACAATAACTTTAGACTGTATACATCGTAATTTCATTTAAAAATGATAATTAATGGAGGAGTTATGGCGTTGGGCAATGTTAAGTAGTAATGTAGTACCAGTGATGCCCAACTTTGCCCACGAACTAATAAGGCTTAGGGTTGTCACCTGTTTGTTTTAAACGGTCGGCGCGAAAAAATGTACACTACCGCTCAAAAGTATTTAGACACTATTCAAATTTAGGTAATATCGTTAAACATTACAGTTTTAGTTAATAACAACAAAAAATATATTTTTATTTTTAAAATTAGAATACATTCAAACAAAATAATAGGTTAATTTTTATTACATAACGACACAAATACTAAATTTTTGCTTCATCAATGTGTCCCCCCTTGCTTTTGATAACCGCGGCGGATTGTCAGTCGCTGCAGGAGGATGTTACATCTCTGTTTCGATGGAGTCTTGACAACAAATTGAGTTTCAATACGGCTAAATGTCAAGTGTGTAGTTTTAGTCGGGCTTTCGTTCCTATCCACGCTCAATACTTTCTTGGACCTGAGCCCATTGCAAGAGTTGTCTCAGTGAAGGATCTTGGCGTTTTATTCGACACACGGCTAACATTTCATGACCACATCAAAGAACTTGCCACTAGTAGCTTCCGTAGATTAGGTTTCGTTACTCGTAACGTCAGAGATTTCCATGACCCTTGTACCATAAAAGTACTGTACAATGCTTTGGTTAGAAGCAAGCTGGAGGCATCAGCGTTAGTCTGGAACCTTTACGAGTCAACTTTTATCCTACTGTTGGAAAAGGTCCAAAAGACGTTCTTAAGAATGTATTATAAAAAGATAAGTTCATACCATAATTAGGAACGATGTATGAAAATCGTTCCTAATTACAAAAAGTATTGATTTGACCGTCTGTATTTTTTAAAGTTCAAATTTTATGGAAGAATATTAAGTCTCGTTTAAACACGGATACGTCAGTATTTTTTAAAATATAAATAGCATAAGCAGAATTTATATTTTTATCAAATTTAAAATGTCATATTTGTATGCAGTTGTATGGCAAAAACAATCTTGTTCTTAATTATCTGGCCACGACTGTATAACGTTTTGAACTGTTTTTTTAATTGGTTTGTAATAATGTATTGCCACGACTGTTTATCGTTTTGAACTGTTTTTTTAATTGGTTTGTAATAATGTATTGAAGTCCCCTCAATTTCTCCAGGATCCCATCATCAGACCCTAACCTGGTTACAATGGGACCAACTGTGAAGTATAGTATATATACTCTTTAAATAAAAATATTTTCCAAAAAGGTCCAGCCGTCTACGAATAATCGGTGAACATACATAAAAATAAAAATAGCAAAACAAAGATCCCGACAAATTGATAACCTCCTCCTTCGATATCTTGAAGTCGGTTGAAAATGGAATATGTTATCATACAATTTTTATTAAAAATTCGTGATTTTTCGAAAAAACCGGGCAAAGTTGATTTGACAGAATACTTTTTCAAGCAAAAAGAAATGCATTTTTAAATCTTGAAGTCGATTGAAAACTGTAGAAAAGCTTCACCATTGGTATCAATCGACCCAGTTTGTTGTGAAGCTCAAATATCGATAGAGACGGGTAGAGTCGGGCTATTGACACATATTTGATTTTACAACAAAATGTAGGTAATTAAATGGATAGAAAATTGAAATAAAAAAACTAGTACGTGAATAACAACAAATATCCGTAATTTCCTTGGTGGAATACCTACCGTCATGTTCAATGTCCTCCTCGAAATCCAGAGCGTTGTAGTCGATTCTCTCGTGCCGGGAGCGTTCTAAAACAGTACCTCATTAATTTATAACAAATACATAAACTTATTAAAAGTAAAAATATTGTATTGACCATAAATACTTCTTATATAAAATTTACAGATTATCAGTGGCTCCCACACTAGGCCTAGGCCTGTGTCGTGGAAGTCAGAAACATACGAATGTTACCAGAAACGAGGCGGCTTTTGTAGTATAAAGTGCACGTTACTTATAAACTATTAAATATTACAATTGATGCAAGTTAAAATGAAGTTAGATGTGAACTTAACTAAATATATCAAACGCCACAAAAAGGTTGAATGAATGAATGAATGAATGAATGAATAAATGCTTTATTGCACACCTCAAAAAAAAAACAGCACAGTAGAAAAAAAATACATGATAAAAAGAGGCAAACAACAGGCGGTCTTATCGCTAATGAGCGATCTCTTCCAGACAACCTTTGAGTAGCGGAGATGATAATGCAGAAAAAGTCAATAGGTTGCTTAAAATTGTTAGTCTTGCCCCCTTGCTTGTAATTAAGTTATAAATGTTATAATAAACCAAATAAGATTAATAACTTTTTTACAAACGGAATTTACGGCAATACTCCTTTTTAAACCTTATTGTGTTAATATTTTAGACTACTTTCGGAGTTATCGGCTTTAATAGTTAACGCAGTTTTCTTAACTCGAATCATGAACTATTTTACTAACCAAGAGTAGTGTCACATTCGCCCTCCTCTTTTTCTTCGAAAGGACCCTCCGGCGTGCCCCCTGATACTGCCCCTGCCAAATTAAATAAACAACCGCTAGAAAAAAGCATAGCACCGCAGACAAAGGTATTTGATGTTCATTTCAAGTTGATACCTCCACGCGTTCTGAGAAAAAAGGGTCTTGACAGACAGACGGACAACATAGTGATCCTGTAAGGGTTCAGATTTTCATTTTGAAGTACAGAACCTTAAAAAATTCGAAAAAGGTAACAAAAAGTCCATAAATCCCGCTGCGCCTGCGTGGAATGCTACGCTTTACAAGCAAGCGTGATGAAACGTAAAAATAAGTGATAAGTGGGTAGTCTTACGCTCGCGAGTATGTTTGGGGTCCGGTCGACTCGGCTTACTCTTGGCCTCTTGTTGTTCCCTCTCCGCGCGTTCATGTTCCACTCGCTGTAATAAACACGTTGAAGTCATTGGAATAGTTATTTGTGCAACAAGAGAGGAAAGTTGGTTTTTCTTGCGAGTGATAATTTTGAGTCCCGATTCTAAGTTAGAATCTTGAGCGTAGCGAGGGACTCAAAAACACGAGATATAAAATAACTTTGCTCTCGTGTGACACATACAACTTTTCACCTCAGTAGTGAGAACATATTAAAGAATCTTGAAGCAAATCAAATTATTTTGTTCAATATTTTTTTTTTTTTTTGATTTGCAATTTTTTTTAAGTAGTTACACTACTATATATAAACTGAATAGATGTCATATACTTCAGAAAAAGTGACCAAACCCTCCGGTGTCCGAGGCCAGATTTGAACTGGCGTCTTCAGCTTTCGCGGCTGACGTCCTCAACATATTAAAGGTTAAAAATATGTATTTCGAATTTGTAATAAGCCCCGAAATATGAAGTGGCAGTTCATGGCCTTCACTAAATTAAAAAAACTACTTTGTCTCGCTCCCCGGAGTGACGAAAGTCGCACTTTCGTCACTTTGTATTCGCAGGGAAGTAGGCTTGTTCGAGCTGCTGAGGTGAAAATATTATTACATATACTTAGTCGGTTCATAAGTTCTGTCACTAGGGTTTGGACTGGTAAAATAGGAACTGTTAGAGGTTGCATACTATTTCAACATATGGTTAAAAAGCCTATTTAACACTGATTAATTTACGATAATATATAAGGCAAATAGTTGTGGCAGTTTTACACAATTCCCTGTAACATTCGAAAAAGCGCAATAAAAAACCACGTCAAAAACACGCGCCCTGTTCGAGTTGATTTTGACCATAATAATTTTTATTCAATTTTAAGAGGCTTCAGTCTTGCATATTGCATTAGCTTGCTCTTTTACCTTCATTTTAATGTATAATTTACATGGGTCTGACTGACAAGAAGGCTAGTATACACAATTTTGGAAGACTACCTTGATGTATGGCATCAAAATCATCGTGTTTTGCTCAAACTGAAAAATACGTTGAGGTTCAGGAGAAGAATAGCTGAAGCACAGACTAGTAATTCAACTAAATATTGGTTTCTAAATATGCCTTAATCATCTACTTTCATAAAAATTACAATTTGTACCTCTGGACAACTATAACAATGATCTTAACCAACTTTTGTGAAGTACAATTTTCATAAATCATCGGCGTGTTTGGGACTGACAACAATCTTCAAGTTTACAAGGATCTATAAAATACGCGATCTTGATTATAAGTTAATCATATTATATTTTAATCTGTATGAAATAAGCTTTCTAATCAGGTCTATTGTTTTTTAATAAAAGCTTTGTATTATATTTCATCACTTAAAACCCTTGTGACAGAACTTAAGGACCGACTAAGTATGTAATAACTAGTAGTCCGCCTCGAACTACGAGATGACCATTATATTACAAGACACCTTAACAAAACTCTCAGAACCCTCGGGTCAATCCAGCTCATAAAAGAACTATTATATTTTATCTCTGCTACACACCCAACTTTCATAAAGATCAGAACGTTACTAAAGTTACCGCGGAACAAACATTCAAAATCAAAAAAACCGGCCAAGTGCGTGTCGGACCGCGCATAGGAGGGTTCCGTACCTTCAATGGAATAAGAACCAAACTAATAACAAAAGGTCGTATCTGATGCCTATGGAAGAAGTTTTTTGGAGATAACTCAAAAATGGCTGAAGCGATAATGTTCAAAACAATTTTCGTAGAAAGTATATGATAAGGCGCATCTCTTCAAATTTTTTCATATTTTTTGAACTTACGGTTCAAAAGTTACGGGGGGGGGGGGCTACACAACTTTTCTGACTTTCGAAGCGATTATTTCAGAAAATATTCACTTAATCAGAAAATAGTCAAAGAAACCTCAATGTTATTTTAAAAGACCTATCGATTGATGTGTCACATGTTGATATTTGGTTAAATTTTTTTTTTTTTAGTTACCTGTATGGAGCCCTAAAAATATTTTTTTTTTCAAATTTAACTACATAACTAAGTAGCTGCATACAAAATACACCTTATGTGTAAATTTTATTCAGATACGTCGTATAGTTTCCGAGTAAAATGGCTGTTACATACGGACGGACAGACAGACAGACAGACAGACATGACGAATCCATAAGGGTTCCGTTTTTTGCCATTTGGCTACGGAACCCTAAAAAGCCATCGAAATGCAGGGACGCCCCAGTAGCCAGTGGAAAATTTGGGTCAAAAGTTGTCTGTAAGAATTTCGCTTCGCTTCGCTCGTTCTTTCGAATATAGAAGAGTCAAAGAAATTTGAAACTACCGTACAGCACTAACAATTCATATTTAAACATACTCACATGAGACTGCTGAAATTCATAAGCCATGAAAGAAATATACTGTATGAATAGCCTTAATTTTTTAATATTGCAATTGTTAGTTGCCGAAAAAATTGTACCTACCTGTCCACTTACAGTTTTCAAACTTCCCTTCACTTTGTTACATTAATGTTTTTCCGGCTTTTGCCACGGTTTAATTGTTTCTGGGGTTCGCTTGGCAACCTAATCCCATGAATTGGCGTAAGCACCAGTTTTTTACGAAAACGACTGCTATCCAACCTTCCAACCCAGAGGGGAAACTAGGGGTCCGGTTTCCTCACGTTTTACTTTACCGAAAAGCAACTTGTATGTATGAGCTGGGATGTGAACCCGAGACCTCCGGATTGAAAGTCTAACGTCTTACCACCAGTGCTTGTTCATAAAAAAAATTAAAAAGGGATTTTTTTTGCGTAAATATGGATATGAAAAAGAAGTTCGTAATTGATTCATACCAATCTGTCAACTATGAACCGTATCGTAACGTGATAAGGTCTACTTTACCTCGAACTCTGACAGTTTGATGATGCGTCGCTGCGCCTGCCGCCAGTGGGGCGGAGTCGCCGAGCGCGAGCGGGAGCGAGAGCGAGACGGAGTGCGGTAGCGCTGCGAGAACAATCAGAATAGATTTAGATAAGGTTATCTAGAAAAACTATGGAAAATTATCATAAAATATTGGAGTGATTAAAATATACAACACATAGTGTAAGACACAAAGTCATAAAGGCGGCGTTCCATAGTAAATCGGACCTTACATTAAATGGACTCTGGATTTTTTTGTGAATACCTGTTATAATGAAGCATATTTATGCTTAGTATAGTTATATTAGTGCTCCAAAAAACTACATCAATACGGACCTTATGGTATTTTTTTTTTCCTATTCCATTGAAGGTACGGAACCCTCTATTATGCGTGGTCCGACACGTACTTGGTCGGTTTTTATATATAATAGATAGTTATAGGTAAATACTTAAATACATAGAAAAAGTCCATAACTCAGGAACAAGTATCCGTGATAAACACACAAATAAATGCCCTGGTCACAATTCGAACCCGGAACCTGCTTCAAAGTCAGAGTCACTATCGACTAGAAATAGTAGTTTATGTAACTGTTACGTAATAAGGGTCCTTAAAACATGAGTGTGGTTTTATGAAATGAGCCGCAGGCGAATTTCATAATAAGATCACACGAGTGTTTTAAGGCCTAATTACGTACAGTTGCATACACTGCTTTATCTACACTCATATTATATATATTAAATTAAGTGTTCGGAAACCATAGAATGACCGCCATTGTACCGTCACGGCCAACTCGATTGTGCCGGCGCTCGCGCGGGACCAATCGAGTTGGCCATGGCGGTAACATTATGTTATCAAATTCGATGTTCCAAATTTGAAACTCATTGCTTAACAATATTTGAGCATGCAAAGTTAAAATTACGTTACTGCCGCAGATAAGAAACTTATCATAGTTAAATCGTTTTTTGTAATGCTTGTCATTGTCTACGGTTTTTGAACGCATTTTAGAGTACTTACAGTATGAGTGTAGATAAAACATTTTAGGAAATAATTTTAAACAAAAAAGAACCGACTTCCACCATTCTAAAAGCAAATGCTTGATCTGTTGTAAAAAATACTCTAATCACTATAGGTGTGCCTATAACAGTTAAAGAGTTCCCTGGATTTCTCCAGGATCCCATCATCAGATCCTGACCTTGTTACAATGGGACCAACTGTGAAGTATACTCTTTCAAACAAAAAAAGAATTTTCCAAATCCGTCCAGCCGTCTTCGAATAATTGGTGAACATACATAAAAAAATAATAATATTAATAATAGCAAAAACAAAGATCCCGACGAATTGATAACCTCCTCCTTCGAAATCTTGAAGTCGGTTGATAACACAGTAACAATACATTTTAGGAAAGAAACATCCCTTTTAAACTAAACAAAAACGCGGTTAGGCACTGGTCCCACCAAGAGCGAGTAAGCGAGTAAAGTTAAGCGAGTAGCATTACAATGCGGTTTGTCGAGGTATAGAGTAATCGATCGACCTTTCAAGGCCCGCGATGTAATGCTACTCGCTTACTCGCTCTTGGCGGGCCTAGTGCCTTAATTGTCAAAATACTTACGAAAACTCCTCGACCTTTGATGATTCGGCCACTCCGAGTGTATGCGTTGTGGCGGTCCCTCTCGCGGTACCGCATCCTAAACACACAAATCACAATCCTAAAGCTCAAAGAGGATGCTGTGTTGACGACGGGGAACTTCTTGTCCCTTCAGCCATCAACACGCTGAATCCTCTTTTAAATTAAAGGATCGACAACGCGCGTGTGACACCTCTGTAGTTGTCGTTCATACGTATAGGTATCGCCAGGAAAGATGATGTGAATGATTAGTACAGCTACATTGCAAAAAAAGTGAATGAATGAAATGAATGAGTGAAGTGAATGTAAATGTAATTAAAAGCAAGATATATTTTAGAAAATAGGGCAGAACAAACAGTATACTAATAGCGAACTTTTATTTATGAAACAGAAAAAGTTGCGATTAGCATTGCGAACATACAATGCATGGTGAATTTTTTTCATGTATGGTATCAATCGATTCGTTTTGTTGTGAGGATCAAATGTCTATATGGGACCAATTGCGTTAAAGCAACACAAAAGTCAGAAATGAGACTTAAGTCCGAGATTTGCATTCGTTTCTCAAAACGCTCCTAACAAAATGACGTGCAAAACGTCACGTCACGATCACATAGTTGCCCTGTTTAAAGTATGGACAAAATATGAAATTGCTATTTTTACAGTGAAATATTGCGTTTATGTATATGGTTCCCATACAATTTATTTTACAGTAAAATGTTAAAAATCGAATGGTATCATGTTTTTTTTTAATTTCGCACTTTAAAAAATCGTAAAATTTAGTAATTTTACAGGTTGATTGATATCTTTGAGCCATTTAAATAGAATTTATAAATTTTCACTTTAGTTGGATATATTGATCATTTTGCATCCTATCAACTAAATTTTATTGCATAATTCAACATGTGTCATCACGCCTATTATATAATACAAGAGACGTGTTTAATACAAATAAGATATATTATCCTAAAAAAATCATAAAGTATTACCTACAAGGAAATTTGTCAACTTAAAGGTTGAACACGCCAAAACCTGGGCATATAAAAATACGAGTAGCTATAGTTATTCGAAAAATGGAGATATTTAAACTTTTGAAACAACGATTTTCTCACAAGGAACTGGACTATAAAATGATGATAGTTTTATTTTCTTTTATTTATTCGTTGGCAAAATGTCGAGCGTACAATATCAAAAACGTGAACGCATTTTGCACGAACATGTAAAAAATCCCATGTTAAGCTACATAGATATCGCGAAAAGGCTGAAATATCCACAATCTACTGTTGGTTACGTATTAAAAAGTTTCCGTGAACGCTTGACAATAGATAGAAAGCCAGGAAGTGGTGGGTTGCAGGGAGTCAAGAATAAGAAACAGGAAAGAGTATTTTAAAGATTTTTGCCTCAAATCATACGATTTCATCTCGCGATGTTGCTAAAAAAGTGAAAATGTCTTAGTCCTATGTCCAAAAAGTGAAACAGATGGCAGGACTGAGGAGTTATAAAGCCCAGGCCGCACCAGATCGAGACTCAAAACAGAACTTATCCGCAAAGATACGGTCGCGACAACTCTATGAAGATTTTCTTACAAAATTTAAATGCGCGGTGATGGACGACGAGACGTATATAAAATTGGATTGTAAACAAATACCTGGTCAAGAGTTTTATACTAGCAAATCTCGAACAGATACTCCTGAAGATTTTGAATTAAAAAAATGAGGGCAATTTCCAAAAAAATACCTTCTTTGGCAGGCAATATGTAGCTGTGGTAAAAACAGTCGCTCGTTTATTACCACCGGGACAATAAACGGCGATATTTATCAGAAAGATTGTTTACAGAAGCGTTTGCTGCCTTTTATAAGACAGCATGCCTCACCACCGCTGTTTTGGCCAGATCTAGCCAGTTGCTAATACGCAAAATCAGTTATGGAATGGTACAACGCTAACAGGATAATGGTGGTACCCAAAATATGCAATCCGCCAAATAGTCCGGAACTGCGGCCTGTTGAAGAGTACTGGAGTATTATGAAAGGAATTCTAAAAAAGAAAGGCGGAGAAGTAAAATCGGTCCCTGAGCTACAAAAAATATGGACCTGGGCGACTAAAATCTTTTCTAAAGAGATGGTGCAAAGTCTTATGAGCCGTGTGCGTCGAAAAGTTCGATCTATGGCTTACTGTGTAAACATTAATTAAAATTAAAAATGTGATTTTAGAATTCATTAAATTTGTCATTAAATGTGGTATTCATAATGTAGTTATTTATTTTCAAACTGGTTTAAAAACAAATTTTGCGTGCCCAAGTTTTGGCGTGTTCAACCTTTAGTTTCAATCTTGCAGTTAACTGTTGAACTTGCTATTGGTACGAAAATAGACTGGTAAACACATTACCGTAAAAAGAACAGTAATTTCCAAATCCCGCTGTCATTACATGACATGTTGTTGTGTGTGACCTCAACTAACGTGGCGATACCTGCTTACCATCAGCCGGGCCGTATGCTTGTTTGCTTGGGATTACTTAATAATCATCATTACAGTACATGATGCGCAGCTGGGTACTGGCCGTTTTTGTACATACAAGGGCGTTCAGCTAGACCTTATAAACCTTTGGATTTACTTAAAAGATATGGATTTGTATAGGTTTCCTTTCAGGTCTAACTAAGTCGTTGTTTTGAGCAATGATTCATACCCATAACCTTCGATAAAGATGCATGGTCTGCAAAATGTTGGTACACTGCATTTGTAGGTAATTGTACAATAGGATGACAAGATCGAACTTACATTAGAAATTGGCTGAAACTGTAACAATATTGATGAGCATTTTTTATTTATTAGTAGTTTTAGTAACTTGTACCCTAAAAACAAGTACTATTTCAACTTCTCTGGACCCAAAAACAAGTACTATTTCAACTTCTCTGGACCCAAAAACAAGTACTATTTCAACTTCTCTGGACCCAAAAACAAGTACTATTTCAACTTCTCTGGACCCAAAAACAAGTACTATTTCAACTTCTCTGGACCCAAAAACAAGTACTATTTCAACTTCTCTGGACCCAAAAACAAGTACTATTTCAACTTCTCTGGACCCAAAAAAGAAGTACTATTTCAACTTCTCTCTTGAAAGCGCTACTATAGTGTGTCGAGAATTTATTTCAGGATATTTAAACATTGTATATACTACAGTCGCCATCAAATATATCGGAGCGGCCAAGGTACTCAAAAATATCTGAACATACACTTTATCGCCTTGGCAATAGAGGCGTTGTTCAGCTATTTGTGACCACCTTGGCCGCTCCGATATATCTGATGGCGACTGTACAATAGAACCCGCTTAATACGATCCCGTTTAATACCATGTCTCGCATATTCCGCCCTTTTATATCAGTCCCCGCAACTTGAATTCTCTCCGAACAGTCCCGCATAAAACGCTTTCCCGCAAAATCGTCTTAAGCAAAAATTGAAAATTTCGCCAACTTATTAACTTTACCCATAGCTTAATTGGTAAAGCCATCGAGCCCCGGCAAGGCGTATCGATGCAGGTTCAAGTCCTGCTGGGTTGATTATTTTTTCAATGTTTTCAATGTTTGTCTTTGATTTAATAACAAACTATTGTATGAGTAGAATTAAAAACATGCAAAAATAAATACGAGTTTTACTGTATTTATAAAGTTTTAAATAAGTGTTAGATTGAAGAAAATGTTGTAATTTTCGTATGCCAAAAGGGCTCATCATAGCATTGCAATTTAAATATTAATTAGTCAACTTTTTTTTCATACCTACTTTTTTATACTATGATGACGAAATATATGAAATTATTGAATACTGAAGTCATAAAACCAGCATTATATCTGTAAGTATAACCAGAGTTAACATCATCATTTATTTAAGAGCCTGGCTATTGTCCGTGGAGCAACCGCCATTCATCTCGCCTCTCCGCAATTGTTTAAGCCCTCAGGGGCTTAAAACACTACAGACTCTATAAGACACTACATTAGCCTTTTCCTTAGCCTGAGTCATAAACACCCGTCTAGGCCTCCCGCGACGCCTTCTTCCTTTAATTTTCCCTTCTATTATGGTCTTAAAGTTAACATAAATCATAATTTTGTAGGATTTACACCTTCAAAACGGATTTTTTAATATTTTATGGACTACATAGTATGTTAGCTGCATGTGTAGCAATCTTTCTGTAACAACATAATTGTTGACATTGTTTTCTCCTACAAACAACAAATAATCCAAACATATGTAGATAATCACTGTACCTCTCTCTATCCCTCCTAGGGTCCGGCCTATCCCTCTCTCTGTCTCGATCGTTGTCCCTGCCGCCTCGCATAAGAAACCTGTTAGTTGGGACCTCTGGGATCTCGCGAGGGTCTATCTTGGAGGTCTGCACGAGGGGATGCGAGGGTTCCGTGATTTCACCTTCGTCCGCGGATGCGGACTGGTGTCTTTAAAAAGAGAAAGATAAGTTTAAGACAGGAACGAACATAGGTATTTTATGTAATTGGGAATTTCAACTTAACTGTGTACCATTAACGACCGGTTAGCAATCGTCACAAAACGGTCAATGTCAAATTCCATACATTTTGTCAGGAATGTGACGGTTAGACGTTACTGAAACACGACTTAAGACGTGATTTAAAGTACAAGTCAAAATAAAAATGCCCAATTAAGGTAAAAAATAAATAAATAAATATCATGGTACAATCTTACACAAATCTACCTAGTCTAAGCTCAATAAGGCTTGTGTTGTGGATACTAGGCGACGATATATATAATAGATATATACATATAAATACTTAAATACATAGAAAACAACCATAACTCAGGCACAGAATAACTAATAGTACTACCGTACAGAAAATTCACTCCTTCACAAAAGTCAAATTTAGGTATAAAATTATACCGATACTCGCCGCCTGCAAGCAAAATTGAAACTTATAACCGCGCACGAACCGTGAATCTTCTTTGCGCGATGACCGAGCTGTGAGTGTCGGCACGGGTTGTCACTTGACAAGTTTTTGTACCTACATATACCTTCTGATTTATTATTTTTAAGATAAATATGTAGGAATTACAAACGTTGATTCTGTAAACATGAAATTTTTATCCGGAAATAATATGTCTGATTCTCACGGAAGTAAGTATGCCGCAGCCGTATTCCTTTGAAAATCCTATATCGGTCAGTTCCTAATATTGTTTCTGGGCAACCAATACTATATCTTTTATACGGATTAGATCGAGGTTTAGGTCTCGAAGCCATTGTGTGTTTTCAATTTTGTGCGAGCGCCACGTGACACATCTATCGTGCGAGCCGAGCGGCAGCCCACTGCCATACGCCTGCCCGGGAGGCGCGCCGGCCAAATGTACCTAAACTGCGAAGTGAAACCCCCCTGACTCAGGTACAAATATCCGTGATAAACACACAAATAAATGCCCTGACCAGGATTCGAACCTGGGACCTCCAGCTTCGTAGGCAGGGTCACTACCGACTAGGCTAGGAGGTACAAAAAAATATGTACTTAATTTCAGAAGAGTGGTCTATCTCGCGCGTGGTCTATCCTGTTTACAAAAAAAAAAAAAAAAAAAAGAAATTTAAGCCGACTGTTAAAATAAAAAATCAGACGTTCGCATACAAAAAGGAAATAAAATATCTAGGAGTCATTTTCGACAAAGCCCTTAAAATGAACCCACACACCGACAAAGTCGTAAAAAAGCTTAAGCAGGTTAGAGGTGCTCTAGGACCCATTATCGGCTTCCAAGCCAAAACGGATCTCGAGGTCAAACTAGCCATCATCCAAGCATGCATCCTTCCTATCATGGACTATGGAGTGGTACAGCTACTGTCCAGATATAGTAACTCGAACCTACAAAAAATTGAAAGGCAATATAGAATGACGCTGAAAAGTGCGGGCCAGTTCTCAAGACGGCTACCCACGGAGACGCTCTGGGAAATGACAGACCTTGAAGCGTGGCACCTTCGAGCCGCTGACCTGAATCGCAGAATGCTGGATAAATTCGCAGCACTGGGTATAGAAGACCTTGATACACCTGGGGACGCTTACCTAGCGCACGGCGAATTTAACCCACTACTAATAAATTATAGAATAGGAGAAATAGCGTATACTCCGAACAAAGACATGAGACGCTGGCCCCGAGGAGCGGCGGCTCCCCGCCCTCTTAGAATTAAGTAAACTTTAATAAGTGTAACATTGTATCACAACTATTAACATCTTTACTCATTACTTGTAACCTAACACCTTCAGCTTACACAGATCTTTCCCTAGACATAAGTTAGCTGACACAATCCTGCGGGAACCGAAAGATGTAAACATTAATAGGCAATAAACGATTTCTCATTCTCATTCTCATTCTCGCGCGTGTGCTAAATTCACGGAAGTCGCTAATATTAATGTAATCGTTATTTTTTTATGAGTAAAAAAACGTGAGTTTAATCAGTACAGTACGTTATAATAAATGTATTCCTTACCGTTTCTTTTTCTTCTCTTTCTTATCCTTCTTACGCTTCTTCTCCTTCTTATGTGACTTCTCAGACTCTGCGTCGCTTTCCTCGCTCTTCTTTTCCTTGCGTTTCTTAGCTGCAACAAAAAACACATTTCTTATAATGGACGATTCTTATGAATTGAATCGTAGTAAATACATATTAGGACAGCAACGCGACAGCAAGAGTAAGCAGTTAATCGACTGGCAGCGGCTTAATTGGTTTTGTTTTATTTTCTAATTTAGTCCTTTCAACGGCACTAGTTAAAACTGACAATCCTACAGAAGGTGCGCGTTGCGGTCCACCGGGAAAGCCTCCAGCTGCCGCACCAGCATTATGCCACCCACCACCGATCCCAATAATACTACGTTGAGACTGAGGACGCGCAGTCTAGTCAGAATGGCCGAGTTGATAAGTTACTTAGCGCGTTATTTCTTTGAAACCAAAGCTGCCAAAACCGAGGGGTGCGGGAGGGGAACCGAGTAGTGATGTAACGGTTCGACTTCACAAACCGGTTCAAACCGATCTGTGCCTGAAGTCGACCAAACCGACGTGAGTGTACCGTAACTCGACTTAAAGATCCATCCGCTTGCTATTTCGATTTGTGGCTGCGTCACTTTCGTTTGACATATTGAGGAAAGAGATGTAATTAACGCAAATCGACTTCAAAACACGAAGAAAAATGTTGCTATGCATATTGCCGCCATTATTGAGTCGAGTCGAAGACAGTCAAGTCGAAGACAGTCAAGTCGACTTGGTACCTAATGGTAAAGTAAAATGAAACTTATAACTTTAACTGTAAGGTTCAATTTCGCATGAGCTAGAAGAGATCGGTTCGGTTTGGTCACGGTTTGATGGTAAGCTTCGGTTTGGTTTGGCAGTTTCGCGTCGCGTCGGTTTGCGCGTGGCTTACGGAAATGCACGAATTCGGGCCGAGGATTGACGAGACCGCAAGCTCTTTCCTGCTTGCTCATATATACTGCTTCTCGTTTTAGCCTTTAACAATAAATGAAATAGTGATCTACCGCGCGAATTATTACTTACCTACCTACGTTATAAAATGTTAAGTCAAAGTTTATGTTGTCTTGTGTTTTGTGTAGCGAATAAAGACTTTATTCATAACAATAATTCTAGTCCTGATTCTACGTAGGAAAGACGTAACATTTCCAAATAAAAAAACGAAGATACGACTTTTTTAATAATAGCCCATACATTTAGTTAAACTAGAATCACCATTTTAGGTCGAAGTCGAACAAACCGTAAAATTGACAAATCGACTTACTCAACTCAAAACCGAGCGACTACTATGCGGTTTGAGCCACTAATACTTAAAAACGATAGCAGGTAAATCGGTTTGGCCAAACCGGTTTGCAAACCGGTTTGGGTGTACAACGGAGTCGACTTACTCGGTTTGAAAATTTTACGGTTTGACCCATCACTAAGGTAGAATTTATAATTGTACGGAGTGACTTGACAAGTCAACAAACACAAATGTTGCCGCAATTCGGCCAGTGCTGTTCTTATCGATATTTTTATTTATTAAGAGTTCTACAAACGCCGCGACTTATTGGTTGCGATATTGACGCTGCAACTTGATTAAGGCTTAAAGGCTGTAGAATGCTGCAACATGATGTGGAAAATACGTTACTTTTACGGAATGACTATTACTTGTTGATAAAACTATGCGGTACGCGACAAATTGAACTCAATTTATAACTTCTGTACATCCTATTATTGGAGACAATAATAATTTCTAAAGGCGGCTACTCATACACCTGCCGTAGGGTTAATACCGGGCGCATGGCTTAGAGAATTCAACCAACCGGAGCGGCCATGTCTGTCATTTTCTATACAAAAAAAGTCTGCTTATTTTTGCGGGGGAGGCGAACGTCAAATGTATGGCTATTCGTACGTAACGTACAAATAGCCAAGTCAGATAAACGTCAGTCCGTACAATAAATATGACCACTGGATATATTTATTGACCATTGTTTTCGGCAGAGGGGAAAGCCTGTCAATGGCCGCTCTGGTTAGTTAAATTCTCCAAGCGCACGGCGGTCGGGCCAATATTGGGATTTCTCTACACACATGCCTGCCGTTCAGTTTGTGAGTGAATATCTTGCTGAATGCACGTCTCTAAAATGGCGGTAGCTTAGAGTGAGCAATAGGCATAGGATACTTAACTACTTTTTATCCCGAAAAAAACCTTTTTAGAGGGCCACACGATAACCGAATTCTATGCGGACGAATAATTATCCAAGTATCTTTTCTTCTATTTTAGAAGTAGTTAAGTAGGTATTTTTGAGAAATATCGTCTTCTGACTGCTCGTAAATATTGTTACGTTTTGTTGTTATTACTCGTAGAAGTGTTGAATTCAATTATTAAGTGATGTTGCCTCGGATTACGGATTCCTTTGGACGTGCAAGAATTAGAACCAGAACAATGTTCATCCAAAATGTCGCCTCGCCTGCGTAATAAAGAGCTCAAATTTACAGAAACTCTTTGTAGTCCGCCTCGAACTGAGAACTCGCGATTTCCTTGTAAATGCATTGACCAATATACCAAGACTCTTATGATTATTGTTTTGCGCCTTCTAGCTCCATAACCCATGGATCGATCCTGCTCATATACGAACTCTCAAATTATATTGATTTCTGCTATAACCCCAACAAATTTCATAAAGATTTAAAAAAACATTACTACAGTTACCGCAGAACAACTATTCAAAAAGCCATCGAAATGCAGCGATGTCCAGGTAGCCAGCTGACAGTTCCGTTTCCGTTTCATCCGAAGCTGTCTATAACTTCACTTCGCTTAGGCTCCGCTCGTTCGACGAGATAGAAAGATATATGATATGTTGTATAACATAACTATTTATTTATTAGATTTATTAGCGACAACGTATTTCAAAACTTTTGTCTGATTTGAATATTTTAGCATTTCAGGCTGTGACATGATAATTTAATTTCCTAACGTTCATGGATCCTTTAAATGGAATCGTATTGGTAGTGTTTAGTACAACATTACACTTTTCGATACTTTTTATCGACATATACCCCTATTTTATTTTTGCTATTCCAGGCAACATTTTAACTGTCAGTCATGTGTCAAGTCACTTTTTATAATTAGAAATTCAACCGTAGAACCGAGCGATTGCCGCGCTGTCATTGATGAAATCAGTGACACCTGAACGTCAAAATAAAATGCACAGCTGGTCGCTAGTGATGTGACGCGATCGATAAATTCTCAATTTATATCGATGATATGTCAAGTATTTATGTTTGGACTACTGATATGTAATAAAGAACGGGACACACAATCAGCCTAAAAAACGGCCCCACGACAGTGTTTTAAGAACGACTCGTTTCTGGGTCAGTTTAATTAGGCTTTAGTCATTGACAAAACAGACCGGTTACAAATTTTCACGAGCCATGGCCATATTTTCGGTGAAACTTCTTTGAGACTAACTCTACTATTCTAACTCAATGGTTTGCAAAAAAAATGTGAAAATCATTACTCCGTCACACGGAGTATATGGAAACGGTATCAGCCGTAGTTTGTTCCAAAACCAACGTAGCCGGCATTTACACGCACACATTCTCATTCAAGTACGCACGAGGTGATACACACAAAGAAATGTCAGTCTCTCATTCGCTGTGTTGATGTGTACGTACACTCGAAAATACGTAACCACTACCATTGCCTCGTAGGCTCCGCCTACATTAGGGATGTGGCCCTTCGATATACATATTTTATCGATATCGGTTATCGATAATTAACTCCATAATACCACGCCACACCTCATATTAATAAAACAATGTAAATTTTTATTAATAGCTGGATAAAAATCCACCCTAATTAGGGTTCATCCATTAATTACGTCAGATTTTAAGGGGGACGGAGGGATCAACAAAGTGTGACGAGTTCTGATAAGGGGAAGGGGGAGTTTTATTTTTTGTGACGTCACAAATATAAATATCGTGTACATATATACACATAGTATAGTACTGTGTACACTTTTTTTGAAGGAAAGGAACTCTTTATGTCTTCTATTCTGACCACGGACTAAATAAATACTAATGGACGCGGTACTGGGCCGGGCGCGCGTTACATGGTTTATGATCAGATGCGCATAAACTTGTCGAAACCTCATGCCGCGCGGTTCAGTCGTCGTTCGACCACGTGTGACGAATTTAGTGCCAAAAAACATGTAAAAATGCCGTGTTGTACAATTTTGTCGTGTCGTATACGAAGCAACGAATTATAAGAGGCCCCTGGAGTAGTTACTTTCCACCGGTAAGTATAAAAACCGAGGATTTCACATTTTTTCCAAAAATTGTAGGCTTTTATTACGACATTCACCCATTATCTGATGGTACAACAGTATTCATATCAATTGCTCGCTGGCTATTGCTGGCGGTCGCAGGATTACGCGAGTGACGCGCAATGTATTTGGAAATACGAACGTCGCTCGTCAGTCTCGTCACACGATCGGCAGCCACGTTGCTGGGCAACATGGCTGCCGCGGGCCTGCCGCCACGAGAGTGCGGCCCGTTATTTGTTATCGATAATTTCGAACACATTGTTTAAGGTGTAACTTTCTGTCCTATAGTAGAAACTAATTTTATTTCTTTCGAAAACAAAATAACGTGATTGACTGGATTAATTAATCCAATGATCAACTTATTTTATAGATACGATAACTTTATAATGGTACTTCTAACCCTACTAATATTATTAATGCGAAAGTGTCTGTCTGTCTGTTACCTTTTCACACTTAAACTGCTGAACCGATTAAGATGAAATTTGGTATGAAGATAGTTTGAGTCACGATTATTTTTAGTATTTTAGCAGACACATAAATTAGATAGATAAGGGTACATCCACAAATTACGTCAAACAAATTTCAACAATAATGTTTAAAATTACTATTTCTTTATTTTCCCATTTTAAATAATATATTAAATTAAATCAAAGCAAGAAAAATAATAATCCAAAGTGTTTGAATGTCAGACTTGAAGACATAAAAGAGTTCCTTTCCTTCAAAAAAAGTGTACACAGTACTGTACTATGTGTATACGTATATGTACACGATATTTGTATTTGTGACGTCACAATAAATAAAACTCCCCCTTCCCCTTATCAGAACTCGTCACACTTTGTTGATCCCTCCGTCCCCCTTAAAATCTGACGTAATTAATGGATGAACCCTAATTAGGGTAGATTTTTATCCAGCTATTAATAAAAATCGACATTGTTTTATTAATATGAGGTGTGTCGTGGTATTATGGAGTTAATTATCGATAATCGATATCGATAATATATACAGGGTGATTCATGAGACGTGAGCAGGCTTAACACTACGGATTCAGTTAAAAATAAGCTATTGTTTGATATCAGTATTAGCGTGATAAGCGCAAAAAATTTTTTTTTAATAAAAATAAAACGTTTGAAATTATTTACGACACGCATGGTCACTCTACAATTAGAATACTCCGTCGAGTACTGATATTCTCTTGTTTTTCTGTGATATGTGTCAAATTGATGTCTGGTTACTTTTGAAACATCGTATCTCGCTTATTTTTTTATTTTTTTTTTCATAATCAAAGTGCTGTCATGATTCTCGAAGAGGTTTTATCTTTATTGATTTGTTTATGTGAGGTGACCATGATTACAGAGAATAAAATTTCTACGAAACGAAAAGGTAAAAAAAAAATTGAAAGGCGTTATTGTTTCACTTAAACATGATGGCGGTCGATTCATTATCGTTAACTAAGTGTGTAGGGTTGTTCCTGCTCACGTCTCATGAATCATCCTGTATATATCGAAGGGCCACATCCCTAATGTAGGCGGAGCCTACGAGGCACTGGTAGTGGTTACGTATTTTCGAGTGTACGCACACATCAACACAGCGAATGAGAGACTGACATTTCTTTGGGTGTATCACCTCGTGCGTACTTTAATGAGTATGTGTGCGTGTAAATGCCGGCTACGCTGGTTTTGGAACAAACTACGGCCGATACCGTCTCCATATACTCCGTGAGTCTGACATTCAAACACTTTGGATTATTATTTTTCTTGCTTTGATTTCATTTAATATATTATTTAACGGCCTCCTAGCCCAGTCGGTAGTGACACTGCCTACGAAGCAGGAGGTCCCGGGTTCGAATCCTGGTCAGGGCATTTATTTGTGTGTTTATCACAGATATTTGTACCTGGGTTATGGATGTTTCCTATGTATTTAAGTATTTATCTATATCTATCTATTATATATATCGTCGTCTAGTACCCACAACACAAGCCTCATTGAGCTTACTGTAGGACTAGGTCGGTTTGTGTAAGATTGTCCTATAATATTTAATATATTTAATATTTATTTAATATTCTTTAAAATGGGAATATAAAGAAATAGTAATTTTAAACATTATTGTTGAAATTTGTTTGACATAATTTGTGGATGTGACCTTATCTATCTAATTTATGTGTCTGCTAAAATACTAAAAATAATCGTGACTCAAACTATCTTCATACCAAATTTCATCTTAATCGGTTCAGCAGTTTAAGTGTGAAAAGGTAACAGACAGACAGAGACACTTTCGCATTAATAATATTAGTATGGTTAGAAGTACCATTATAAAGTTAACGTATCTATAAAATAAGTTGATCATTGGATTAATTAATCCACTCAATCACGTTATTTTGTTTTCGAAAGAAATAAAATTAGTTTCTACTATAGGACAGAAAGTTACACCTTAAACAATGTGTTCGAAATTATCGATAATACATAACGGGCCGCACTCTCGTGGTGGCAGGCGCGCGGCAGCCATGTTGCCCAGCAACGTGGCTGCCGATCGTGTGACGAGACTGACGAGCGACGTTCGTATTTCCAAATACATTGCGCGTCACTTGCGTAATCCTGCGACCGCCAGCAATAGCCAGCGAGCAATTGATATGAATACTGTTGTACCATCAGATAATGGGTGAATGTCGTAATAAAAGCCTAAAATTTTTGGAAAAAATTAGAAATACTCGGTTGTTATACTTACCGGTGGAAAGTAACTACTCCAGGGGACTCTTTTAATTCGTTGCTTCGTATACGACACTACAAAATTGTACAACACGGCATTTTTACATGTTTTTTGGCACTAAATTCGTCACACGTGGTCGAACGACGACTGAACCGCGCGGCATGAGGTTTCGACAAGTTTATGCGCATCTGATCATAAACCATGTAACGCGCGCCCGGCCCAGTACCGCGTCCATTAGTATTTATCAAGTCCGTGCTCCGTCAGCACATTGAAGTAATTTGGGCCGTATTTTTAATAATTTTGCTCCATATTATATAACTGGAACATTATTTGATAATGTTAGAGATAACATGTCATTGTCGATAATAACTGAATAAAAACGTGTCACATCACTAATTTATTCTATGCAGTGGCAGGCAATGCTAGACAGGGAACGCGCGATTGTTCCGTGGTGCATAAGAGAGAGACAAACATTAATGGCTGCCATGGTAACACACTTGTTTACTGTCACATCCAATAATTACAATTATATTTAGGGTCTGTCCGGAAAAACAAGTGTCGTAGAATGTATGAGCTTCCTTATAAACTACGACACTTCTCTTTCCGGACAAATTTTAATAGGTAATTAAGATAAAAAACGGTTTACCAGTGAAATTAAATGCCAAAATTTTGCAGACCAGATGTTATAGTGCTTCTGCGTCACAATTAAATGCAACAATAATGCGTTTTAATGCCGCAAGCAAGCGATGTTACATAGAGGACTGAAAGGAAAGACAACTTTCTCTATCACACCGTCGAGTGAAGCGACTGTATGCGTGGCAGCGGGGTTCGACCGGCTATGCGGCGTCTTGGGTTATTAGTCTATGGGTTACTATAAAAGTAACGATGGCCAAATTCACGGGTCGCTTTAAAAGTCAGGATCGCCGAGTAGACCGGCTATTATTACCCAAGTCATAAAGGCCGAATAGACCTACACAAGTCAGGATGGCCGTGTTCTACCACAGAATAGATAGTATTTCATACAGAATGGCCACGCTACGCGCCCCGAACGGAATGACCCCACCCCGCGGCTGCCGATTGGTAGGGAACTAGTAGGCTAATCGGTCAGGTTGCCAGCGCATCGATAAAAAGCAAAATTTTGGTATATTGTCAAACGTCATTACGACAGCGGAAACAGCGCCCTAAGACGCACGCGCACATTCAAGCGTGTACAAATGTGCCGTGCACACAAAGGCGCTCAAACGAGTTTTGTAGTATGACGTGTCCGCCCTGTGGTGCTACTAACCTTTCAATCGCACAAGTTGACCACAGTTGGCGACGACAGCGTCCTGCAGAGGGCGCGAGTTGCGGTCCACCGGCAGCGCCTCCAGCTGTCGCACCAGCATCGCGCCGCTCACCACCGCTCCGAATACTACGTGGACACTGAGGGCAAGGAGATACAAGTTCAGTAATACAATGATAACTTCCCCCAAGTTATAATTAATAACGAGCAACATTGAACTTATATAATACGAGTACATACCCGGGGTATGTCCTTAAACTACGCCAAAAAGAGAGGTATGGGCACTGCGAATGGCATCTCGCTAAGTGTGGTAGGGCACGTTCAGCGAATGTCATCTCGCTCAAAGCTGGAGCAGAGCCCGACTGGGGAAGTACCTCTACCTTACAGAAAACCACAGCCAAATAGCACTAGATCCTACTCATAGTGTTGTGTTCCTGCTGGTGAGTAAGGTTGCCAAAGAGCTCAAAGAGGACCCAGTGTGTTGACGATGAGGAACCTTCTTGTTCCTTTAGCCATCAACACAGTGAATCCTCCTTTTTGTAAAGGGTCGGCAGCGCGCATGCGACTCCTTTGGAGTTGCAGGCGTCCATAGGTTACGGTAGCTGCTTACCATCAGGCGGGCCGTATGCTTGTTTGCCACGGTCGTGGTATTAAAAAAAAAACATACTCGTAGTAGTCAGCATACGAAATGGGTCCTTATACGCCCTTGGGCCCTTTTGCCGAGCCAAGCGAATGCTGCCTGTACTGTAAATCTCTGTATTCGGTATACCAGTTCAATGAGATTCAAGAAAGAAAACGAATCGTTAATCTAGTTCAATAGATGTATTTGAAACCACATTGAAGCATTGAGATTCTTAACAATAACTGAATTATTATAGTTATTTATTCACAACAAAACCAACCAATGAGTACATTTGCTTAACTGCTTGATTGACAGAACCCACCCATAACTATGACAACTGGCACTGGCACACCCACTTACGTTACGATTTCGGGGTTACACAACAAAAGACATACGATTTTTCTACAACTAATAATAAGATAGTTCGCGCAGAAAGAATTGTAGGCTCGCAAGGCACGGTTCCACTTCCTCGACTACAAAGTCTTTAGACACTGGTCCCACCGCGGGCGAGTAACTATGAGCTATCGGCTATTTTCTAGCCCAAGAAACGAACAAAAGATAATCGTTCCCGTGTAAATAAAAGAGAGAGTTGTATCTTTATAGTTCATCGCAGCGTGAACAGCCAGCGATGAACTATAAATATATATCTCTCTCTTTTATTTACACGGAAGCGATTATCTTTTGTTCGTTTCTTGGGCTAGAAAATAGCCGATAGCTCATAGCTTACTCGCTCGCGGTGGGACCAGTGCCTTAGACCTGCACGATCTGTATCTCAATTCAGATAATGTACGATTCCCAACGAACGGGCGAAGTCGGCGCGCTTTTTACTAGAACCAAAGGAAACCCTTCATGTAAGGAGTAATGTTCCATGTTTGAATGGCAGCTTCACGCCACGCGATAAAGATAATTACAGTAAGCGTTTGTTAAGTATAAAAAAAAGCATAGATAGGTGGTATACTCACTTGTCGAGATGAGGCGCCGGCTGTGTGGTTCTACAACACACAGAACAACAAGAATGAGTGCGCGGGCCCGCAGCCGCCAGCCGCGCCGCCTCTACAACACAAGCGCGCGTTAGACGTCGAGCCCGGCAGCTAATGGCCCTCCTGTACACTGGACTCTCAACTTTATGTCTTGGCAATAAGGTTTATATTATGAATCAACACTTTGGATAATAATAAAGAATGATTGCATGGGCCCACAGCCGTCTCTACAACACAGGCGCGCGTTAGACGTCGAGCCCGGCAGCTAATGGCCATCCTGTGCACTGGACTCTCAACTTTATGTCTTGGCAATAAGGTTTATGTTATGAATCAACACTTTGGATAATAATAAAGAATGATTGCACGGGCCCACAGCCGTCTCTACAACACAGGCGCGCGTTAGACGTCGAGCCCGGCAGCTAATGGCCATCCTGTACACTGGAGTCTCAACTTTATGTCTTTGCAATAAGGTTTATGTTATGAATCAACACTTTGGATGATGATACTACAATACAACAAGAATGAGTGCGCGGGCCCACAGCCGCCAGCCGCGCCGCCTCTATGGCCATCCTGTACACTGAACTCTCAACTTTATGTCTTTGCAATAAGGTTTATGATATTTTATTGTTGAACATATAGAATCAATTTTTAGAAAATTTTAAATATACTGAAATAGTAGGCCTTCTAATATAACCAAGGCCTCCGGAACCAGGCCTGGAAATGAATCAGCGTCTTCTGCATGCACGGCAGATGCTTTAACCAACTCGGCTAGCTGGAGTCACTGCGGCACCAGTCGAATTTTCTCCTGTACATGCATATTTTGTAAATGCTAAGTCGATTTTCTAATGTGGAATGCATCTACATACCTCCTATTTGAATTACTTAGAAATTCACAAATAGCAAGAGATTTTTTTAAATTCTTGACCCTTTGGAGACTCACCTATGCATATAAGGTTGTCAACAAATAGTGTAAATAGCATAATGTAGCATTTGTAGCCTAAAGAAGCACTGGCAAGTAGTTAGAGCTGATAGATTAGTTTCTTTTTGTGTATTTCAAACCATAATTTCTAGAAGTTTCTAACATTGCAGAACAGATGGTTACTTTCTAGGTACCGGGCAATTTTAACAATTTACCAACTGCTGAAAAATACCAGCTGCAAAACGAATTGCAACATAATTTGGTAATTGTTCAAACAGTTACATACTCTCACTAACGTTTAACTGTAGTGTTAATCTGGAATATGTAGAAATGTACTCCTGTAGTCCATATATCCATCAAAGAAACAAAATTGGAACATCCTTACCATTTGCTGAAGAACTTACATGAAGAATTGTGAGCCATTGGTGTCCTTGCCCCTGTTGGCCATAGACAACAAGTATGGCATGTCATGAGGCAGTTCAAATGTCTCGTCTAAAAGAAAATAAAAATATATATCTTTTTTTTAATACGGCTAGTTGCTTGGCTGGCGGAAGCCTGAACCGTGCAGATTTACTTGCACCTACATGTGACAGAATAAAATGTAGTAGCATTTTTTTTTTATCAATAAAGAACATTTATTCAGTAAGTAGGTCATAAACGCAATTTTACAAGTCAAGTATTCAAAGTTCTAACCCTACACCTCTGACCAGAGAAGAATTATGACTTGCAAGAAACTTGGTGGGACTTTTTTTTCATTTAGGCCACATACAATCTTTCCTCCTTAGCTACCCCTTCAATGATGGTTTCTGTGATAAAAAAAATATCTAATGTCCTTCGCCTAAGCTCAAAATTTAATCTATATTGTTTCAGTTGTTTGAAGTGTGAAGAGCTAACGGGCCTCAGAAAAGAATTAAATTCCAATAGCACATTAGCCCTTGGGTAACAAAGATAGTTGGTGTTTTCTAGGGGTGTTAAGGGCATTGAGTTAAACCAAGTATTCGGTTCAGTAAGAGTGGGACCGAACATTCGGCCGAACAACAACCGGCGCATCTCTAAAATATTACCTTCAAAGGTGCCCCCATAGATGGATTCGCCACCAGTTCCATTGGCATTTGTGAAATCTCCTCCTTGGATCATGAAATCCTTCACCACTCGATGGAACAGCATACCCTAAAAATGCATTACAAAATCACCGTCTGTCTGCACCAACATTGCAGCATGTGAGTGTTATAATATACCAAAAAAATCCTATGAAACTAAATTAGACAAGCATACATCTACCAGTTAACGATAACTTTTGTAATGATTACTGGATACAGGCAATATCAGTGGTCATAACCGCCTGCCTTTCCCTGTAGATTCAAATGTCTCTAATAAACCTACTATCTATGATAGCCCTGAAACGTCAAAAATGTGAAAATACGTTAGGCGTCTGCGCCGCGCGTCAAAACGCCCCATACAAAAAGTGTGAGGTTTGTGACGTCACCGACCACAAAGTTGCAGAAAACTGTTTGTAAGAAACAAGTTTTTGGAAGATTTTTGGAAGATTTTTGTAATTTTAGGCACGAAAAAATGCGTTTAGCTATATAGTTGTCATACGTTTTTTTTCTTGTTAGAACATAAGTAATCGAACTGAAGTTTCGAAAATACATTTGAGGTATTAAAAAAATGCCTAAAATTTTACGTTTTTAAACCGCAATATCTTTAAAAAACTGTTTAAAATATTACGGATTTCCACTTATTTATATTAATTTGGGGTTGTTGAACGTGTTTATGAAACAAATTCAATTAAATATTTTTCATGCATGTTCTCTATTGAGCTGCTAAGTTGAGGCTAACTAGGTTTAGATAGACAACAACCATTGGATTACAATTTTTTTAAATAGATGAAAGAGCTGAAAGAAAGGGGCAGGATTTTGAACTCTATGAAGAGCTCTCGGGCTGGGGCGTTAATTGGCATTCTGGTCATTCGACGAAGAGCTCGCTTTTGCAGGGAGAAAACACGGTACCAGGTTGCGGCACCGGCCCACAGTTCCACTCCATATGTTAGTGCGGAGTGGACCGTTGCGAATTAACAATCCCGCACCGCGGCCAATGTGCAATAAAGCAAATATTATTTTTAAGAATGTATGTCAAGTTTACAATATCATTAAGTGATAATAACTTGATGGCTTGATGATATTGATGTAGTATAATGACCATTGCTAATTGCTGGACTAAATGTGTAAGACGCACAAAATTATCAAATGGTGCAGTAACCTATAACTGTTGAAACATTTTACACCAACCTTGTATGTAAGTGGTTTCCCAGTAACTTTCCCAATCCCGGCGTCCCCAGCACACAGAGCGCGAAAGTTCTCGGCAGTTTTAGGTGCAACATCGTTGTACAGCTCGAAAACAATCCGGCCGGAAGGTAGGCCTCCAATCGTTATGTCCATGAAAACGCGATCGCGCTCCGGTTTGTCGTCGCCGTCCACTGTCATTTTGGGCAGCTTTAGCCGCGTTTCCGGCTTACAGGATTTACAGATTTTTATGTATTTAATAATAAATAACTTCAATAATGCAGGAAAAAAGAGTTAGATTGCCAATGCCACCACCACCAGCCAGTGTTGCCAGAGCACTACCAGCAGTACCAGCTAAACTAAAAGTACGGTCGTGTGTCAAAAAAGGTACGATTTTGACCTAAAAGGTACGATTTTTATTTAGTTCTACAAAATCACCACATATAAGATCAGGGTGGTGTTTTATTGATGTACGGGTTATTATTTAGCTATTTGACTCTCATTCTAACAAGCATATGCGTTAGAATTAGCTTTACATTGAAATTGTAAAGGTAACTTCTGAGAACCACGATCAGCGGGCCTACCGCGAAAGTCGTATATCGAAATTTTCGTTTTCTCCCTGTCTATCGCACTTGCTTATCGAGCAAAAGAAATGCAAATTGCGAGGTTTCGAAGTTGGCAGTAGGCCTCAGGTAACGATATTAGTCGAGTGCTGATGCCTAGAATAGATACTCTCATGAGAAACTCGGGCCAATGTGAATGAGGTAAGTAACGGCCAACCCGCACGAGGACACAGATTATGAGATTAGTGACTACACATTTTGGTGACGATTTCTGCTACTTTCATCCTATATTTCTGTGACACAGTCTAGTGGCAGTTGATTTGACACGTGACGTTATAGTGGTATAAAATAATTATGATTGAATACAGTGACCATATTTAGGTAGATAGACCATGATGACAGTATTAACTAGATAACACGCTCGATATTCACTACGATGCACATTCTAGATCGTTAATTTTAGGATTTACGATTCATGAACTAGGATCAATACGTCTGATTGGCGCTGCAAAGTATAATTTTAGTATGCTTTTGCCGGGTACGCTATAAAGTACGATTTTTAGTACGGTTTTCGCCGGGTAGGCCAAATAGTACGGTTTAGTACGGTTTTCCGCAGGGTACGTTAAAGGTACGCAGAGGTCCAAAATAGTACGTAAAATCGTACTAAAAGGTACGGTCTGGCAACACTGCCACCAGCCACAGCCACAAGCAGCCATCAGCAGCATAGCTGTCATAGACAATTGTATGTTTTCTATTCACAGTTCTTGTCAGGCCAAGACGTTAAACAGCTATTAGACATGGCAATTTGTAGGGCCCAACATGTTGTGTACCCTGCCTCTGTGTGATCTGCCCTCACCCTCCTTCAGCTCCCAACAGGCCCAACCTCCTATTACACCTCCCAACACAACATGTTGGGCCCTACAAATTGTCATGTCTAATAGCAGTTTTAAAATAAGGCCAAGCCGCCAAGACTTGGCCAAGACTTGCTGGCAATTTCGATACGTTGCTGTCTAGGTAGGTGCAACGAAATGAATCGATGGATCAAAAACCACAATGTAATAAAACCACTGATGATTAGTTGCGAGGTCTGTGGTTAGTTTATTGTTTATGGTTAATTCTAGTGTGATAAATAATTATAATCGATATCGAGAAATAATTGACTTAAAGTTTGACAGCTTTGGTGTTACTAAGTTAGGTAGGCTAATCAAAATCAACAATGGGGAAGCCCGGTTAAAACATATCTAATAGTAGAGGGCGCTGTTCCAGATTCCATACAATGAGAGAAAGAGACAGAAGATGAATGATCCTTAACTATGTACGAAAACCGTATATGTACAGTTACAGGCAAAAACTTTCCCTATGGCATTATACAGCTATATGGCTATATACAGCATTTTAAATTAAGAGTGTTTCAAAAACGGGTGGATTTCTATTTCGGAGCAATATGAGACAAATCATTGAGTGATTTTCACGAAAATAAATAAAACCTGCTTCCTGCCATACTAATAAATAAAAAAAAAATATATATATATCAACATCTTGCATATCAATCGATAGGTTTCTAAAAATAACATCGAGTTTTTTTAAACATTTTGTGATTAAGTGAATATTTTGAGAAATAATCGGTTCGAAAGTCAGAAAAATTGAGCCCTTCCCTCTGTAAATTTTGAACTGTACGTCCAAAAATATGAAAAAATTGGAGATGATGCGCATTATCACATCCTTTCTACGAAAATTGTTTTGAACATTATCGGTTAAGCCATTTTTGAGTTATCTTCAAAATCTTGTTCCATAAGCATCAGATACGACCTTTTGGTATTAGTTTGGTTCTTATTCCATTGAAGGTACGGAACCCTCCATTATACGTGGTCCGACAAGCACCTGCCCTGTTTTTATAACATTCTCCTGCAACAAACATATTATCGATATCTACTTCTATTCTAATCTGTTATTCATCGACAAAATCCACAAACCACACTATGCCACCCTATCCTATGCTAGTGACGTCGTTCACATGGGCAAAGAGAATCCTCACCATACCATAGATGAATATGTATAGAGGAAAGGAACTAAAAAAAAATCTTGACGTTCACTTTCACGCATGCGTGCTGTGAGTGTGATGTGATGGCCGACGACGCCAAAATTTTCTAAAATTAAATATCATTCGCGGCTTGACTAACGATCGCGTACTGAGAGTATTGCTATTTGTGCATAATATAAACCTGTGTGTGTAATCTTAGTGTTGAAAATGTTGGGGTCTGGCGACGGCGGAAATATCGTGAAGCTGAGGGGCTTGCCTTTCTCTACGACCGTTGAAGACGTTCTCGACTTTCTCAGCGGCGTTAACGTATTGAATGGAAAGGAGGGTGAGGCCTATTTATATTATGACTACTAAAAAAAAGCAGCCTGCCATTATCCTTTGGTGAATACGTCGTTGATTATTGATGCATTGTTCACTTTTAGGAATGTCTCTAAAAACAAAAAGAGTTTGTAGTCGCCGGCGTCTTGCGAAAAGTGCGCTACAGTCTTATTTTTACTATAAATATGGTCTAAACCAAAACTAGTCTTATTTTTACTATAAATCCGAACGGCCTATAGCTTACTTATTATCTGTAACTCAACTTTGAAGTTGATTATTTATTTATTTACAAGTCAGTATAATAATTTATATTACTAATACCAGGTCTAGGACCTCCCTGGTTGGTACTCGGTATTACTGTCTCCAGATAGTGACCAGTATTTTGTTGGCAGGTGTGCATCTCACAGAAGTGCGGCCGGGCAGGCCCTCGGGAGAGTGCTTTGTGGAAGTTAAGACGCCCGAGGATGTTGATGAAGCCCTGAAGAAGGACAAGGAGAACATGGGGAAGAGATACATTGAAGGTAATGCTATTTACTATTGTGATGCCATTTCATTTTGTTGTTTGCTATTGGTATTCACCCAAACGCAATACAGCCACAGTATTTAAACCTAATATACAGGGATCGGCACGACCCGTGTCGCACGGTGTCAATGACCTCAATCATTATGTTAACATGGATATGCCCCGAGATTTCGGTCTTTTTAGGAAGTCAGTATTTCCGATTGTAGTACATAAAGGTATTCCACACAGGAAGATGAATGATTTTTACCATTAAATAAAACGACACCAAGTTCAAAATAGGTATATAATCACATAGTAAAATGATCATAATTTTTATCAAATGTTCGTACAATAAAAACTTATAATGTAATTAAATTATAAACTAATGCAATAAGTTAACAAGAATTAACATTAATATATAATGTATAAATCAACAGTACTTTACTATTTATGTTTCATTTGTTCGTATAAAATTATAATAACAGATCATAATTTTTTCTATGTTTTCTATTTTTAATCTGTTTCTCTTAACATCTAAAATCCACTTATATGCTGAAAAAGTTCTTTCTACTTCTACTGATGTAAGTGGAGCGAATTTATACAAATATTCTTCAATGGTTGCGGATTCATTCGAAATATTATCTGCATAATTTCTAACTTTATCTAAATCAGGATTACGCATCATGACCGCCTCTAATTTGGCTTGTATAATTAAGTTGGAACTCCAATTAACTAATGTGCGAACTTCGTCAAATATTTCTAAGGTATCAACAATTGTGGTATCGCGATGTTGTAGTCTTGTTAAGGCAATTTCGATTATTTGAAAATTTTCGTGAATATAAATTAAATCCCTTCTTATGTTCTGCTTCTTTAAGACATCTTTTGTTTTTTTATCGATACTGCATCACGAGTGTTTAAACGTTGTAAAACATTATTTATCTCATTGAAATATTTGACAAAGTACGACACTGCGGAAAGCCAAGTGCCCCATCTGGTTATGACAGGTGCAGGAGGCAAAGGAAGGTCTGGTACCCAGGTACATTTCTTTTAATAGTTTCACCCTACTTGGGGATTTCAAAAATATTTTTTTTATGTTTGCGATCAAATTATCCACATCTGTATGTTGTGATCGTATTTGTTCCGCAACCCGATGGAGAGCATGAGCCAAACACGTTACATGCTTCATTTTGGGATAAACTGATTTTAAAATTCGCCCCGCTTTCAGCATATACGCGACACTATCTGAACAAATGCAAAGGACATTTTCAATGTTATTTTCATAAGATTCGCCCCATAAGTTTTTTAAACAATCAGTTACAAAATTTGCAATGCTTTCACCATTTACCACATCCAACATTTTACACGCTAGCAAGTATGTCTTCTTTGAAGTACTTGAATTCAGAGGCTTTACTATAAAATGAACAATGTATCTTCCAAGAAAGTCCGTGGTTTCATCCAGTGATATCCACAATTTTTCATTTTTCACTTCACTGTGTATAATAGTCATCTTGCCTTCATAAAACTTGTCCAGATGTCTTCTGATTGTTCTCTCGCTAGGTAATTTTGAAAAAGGCATCTTAGCACAAGTGCAGCATATATACTTTTGTAAAAAATTTACAAATGCCGGATTTTCTATTTGTTGCCATGGTATGTTGCAGAGAATAAGGAATTCTATCAAATCATCGTAAAAGTGTTTAGGGTCATTGTCGGATGATCTGTTGTGCAAAGGCCCTTCAATGTGTCTTTTAACTGAACTTTGTCTACATCCAAAGTATATTTGCAAATATATATCATACAATAAAATTATTCTATTTAACAAAATCACGGAGTTATGTTATAATCTAATCCTGTCCATATTATGATTTCTGCTCGCAATCCCGCGGCCCGCGATGCGTCACGGGTCGTGCCGATCACTGCTAATATAGCATCTACAATGGATGATGTTTGCAACATCACATGTTTGCACAATTTGCTTGAAAGAAATTATTTGATGCTTCAATCATTTAAATCAGGCAGTTTGGGTCAGTTTCCTATTTAAATAAGCTACTATACTAGAGAGGATAAAATAGGCAAGATTTAGAGTGCTTGCTGGTTATTAGGAGAGATGCAACAGATATCCGGCCATAAATAAATGTACTATTCGGCTGAATACTGAATAGTTGCATACTATCTGGTCGGATACCGGATAGTAAAATGACACATAGTCAAGTAAAAAACGGGATGGGTACATAGTAAATTAACCACGAAATAATTTACTTGCTAATTATGAATATAGTTTATTACGTCATGTAATTCTTCCATTCATTAAAGGGCATAACTTTAGGGAGCTAATAATTGGCATGGCAAAAGCTTGGGGAGGCCTATGCTGCAAAGCAAGACAGTCAGTGACTTTTAATAAAGGCTTATATTATTATAGTGCACATTCTAAGCTTACTTATTTATCTATGCTATAACCAACCAATTTGCTTTCAGTTTTCTCCACCGACCGCCAAGACATGGAATGGGCTTTAAACGCCATGCGCCAAAGCGAAAACGGCTTTGGGAGTCTCCCACACGTTACGGATGACATGGGAATCGTCAAGCTAAGGGGGCTGCCCTTTGGCTGCTCCAAGGAGGAAATAGTCCAGTTCTTTGACGGTAAGATTAGCAAATAAACATTTTTGTTAACTCAGATGTTTTTGGGGGTAACTCCTGTAGGGGTGAAAAGGTTTATACATATAACATTCTCAACTCAGTGATAGCTTATGTCTAAATGATACATTATGACAGTATCTAATACATTTTTATTGTTATGTTATATAACAAATTATACATAAAAGCTGACACTTATGTTTCCAATATTGGCCAGTGGAGTAGTTCCTGTCATATTATTAGTTCGAACAAGACACTAGTTGTCTCTTAATTTCGATTGGGCGTACGAAAACTGCCACGCCACATCACGCGCATTTCCTTTGTCATCATTAAAAAAAAAAACTATTTTAAAATTTCTCATTTAGCCCCCCCACAAATGCCCCCCCACCCATGTTTAAAATTTGTAGATTGGCGTTACATGCCTGCCTTTGGGTCCCTGACTTACATATGTGTACAAAAGTTCAGCTCAATGTCCAGTAGTTTCGGAGAAAATTGGCTTTGTGACAGACAGACAAACAGCGTTGCACCATAAGGGTTCCTTTTTTACCATTTTGGTATGGAATGGAACCTTAACTAGCACTATTATGTTACAATTGCTATTGATTTCATCATTTCTAAAATAAGCTGACGGTTTTCTCTATTTCTCGTCACACTACTAACTTTTAGCTCGAACACACATTGTGATGAGTCAATACCATCTGGTCCCATTTTCGGTTTAGGTGTTTAAATTACACTTTTACACACACTAACAAAAACTTCCTGCCTCGCACAACAAAACTGTGGAATGAACTGTCGTCTGCGGTATTTCCGGACCGATACGACCTTCAAACCTTCAAGAAAAGAGCGTATTCCCATCTTAAAGGCCGGCAACGTGCTTGTGACCCCTCTGGTGTTGCGGGCGTCTATGGGCGGCGTTAATTGCTTACCATCAGGCGATTCGTCTGCTCGTTTGCCTCCTATTTCATAAAAAAAAAAAAAAAAACCTTTTCACCCCTTTTCGAAAACAGCTACACCACTCTTATAAGTTACAACAATTATAGCGGGAATGTACAATAATCATCAAATATCTTAATTAATTACATTACACTTTATGTTGGATTAATTAGCTTGCCCTCCTTATAATGTTACTTGTTTTTATGTTATACATAAAAAAGCTTCTAATGCGTTAGTAATATACATCTAAGGTTTAGGAGAAACTAATTCGTAATTTGATGGTTATTGTACTTGTTATGTTATGGCAATACACAGTACTCGAAATCACCTCATTGGGAAGCCACATTCATTTGAGATTTATGAACAATTTTCAGAACGCAGGGCAGATCTATGTCAAAGGCATCTAAACTCTTAAACATAATCTACGAGTTGAGCCTAGTGAGATGCGAAAAGCTTAACCAATAAAGAAAACCCATTGATTTTTTGATTTCTTGGTTACTTACATTTACATTTAAAGGGGGGATGAAACTTTCTTTACCAAGGCAGGAACGAACATCTTGGGAACAGCTTCGTCAGCGTACTGTAACAATGTCTATTCAAAAATCCGTCCTAACGATTGCTGTAACTTACACTAGTGCTACCGTGATATAATCTGATTACACACTGTGGGCTCAGGGTTGAACGTCGCTACTGACGGGGTGCATTTGCTATCGGACGCCACGGGCCGGGCGTCGGGTGAGGCGTTCGTTCACTTCTCCAACAAGGAGAGCGCGGATCAGGCGCTGTCGAGGGACAGGGAGAAAATAGGACACAGGTGGGGGGAATGTTGTTTATTGCTGTCGGGTTTGTGCCCAGTGGGGGGTGGTAATAGGGGGGATTATAATAAAATACTGGACCATCTTTGAACTCATAAGGAGGGTCCACACCGAATGAGCCACCTCACGACGACCACCTAGACGTGCCTCGGCCGAGACAAACGCACGCGCGAGGCACGTTTACACAGGCCGAGCTGCTTCGCGCGGCAATTTCCTCGTGAGGCCGGCCAGTTCGATGTGAACCCGCCTATATAATAAAGAGATTTACAGTCCAAATTTGCTTGGCTTTCTTCAGCCCAGTCTGAGTCAGTTTTGCGTTCTGATTGTAGCTCTCTGGATTATATGGGTTCAAGGATAATAATAGATTATACATATGGCAGTGTGCCCAGCTACGTATGAAGAAAATGCTGAGGGACACTGATATGAGTGATATTTATTTAGAATTTTCTTTTATATAGGACTAAATTAATTTGTGTAAGGACTGTCCTATAATGTTTTTGTTTAACTTAAACTCATAAATGATTAAAATTCTTGATGAAAAAATATATCAGTAAATATATACATTTTCGATATACAGAGTGAGAGTGAAGAACATATGTATAGTAATTACTAATTGTAATAAAATAACTTGAACAATATAATTACTACATTTGAATTTGACAAAGACAGTATTGTAAATATACTAGTCTTGGCTGTGACATGAGATACAAAACATAATAAAATACGAGTTTCTGTCACACAATTAATGAAGAATCAGTTTGACATAATTATAACTAGGAAAGGTCAAGAGGTAGGTTTGGGTTTTTGGCAATACCACCCCTCCCATTGCGAGCAAAAGCAAACCACGACAGTTCTACAGTATTGGTGTAGTGGGTTATTTTTGGGACCCTCTTAATTTGGCCCCTTGCTTTACAGATCATTTAAACTTATAGCGTCTTTACGTTCATAATTTGATGATATAGTTACGTTTTTTGCAATTTACACCAAAAAGCTACAGAAACGGGGCGTAAATATGAAAGGAGATAATATTCAAAGGAAATATGTAATTATGTAAAATGTCTTTAAAGCAAGGTGGCCAACAGATGATATATTGGAGATTGAATTAGTAATTATGGGATATATTAATGCATAATAAAGTTGGTTTAAATTACTGCACATGTAATGCTGCCTGTGAAGGTCATTGTGGTGGTTTTATTAGTTTCCATTGTAACATTATTACAACCATAAAAAAGGTAATTGATTTTCTTTTGTTCTTGTTGGTCGGTTGGTCGACCGTAGATCGATGCCTTGTGAGAACGCCTATGTCCTAAAGTGGACGTTTTCGATCACGACGACTAATATGATGAATGATGATAATTAGATACTATAATAATATCGTTAGATATGTATGTATGACAGTATAATTGGAAATAAACAATAGTTTATACTAACAGCTACTACCTATGTCAAAATAACATTCAATTTTACAAAAAATGCATCATGTTTAATTTTTGATACGCGGTGTCAATATTTTTTGCAACTGTCTCTGTCCATAAGGCTAACAAAATCACCGCAATGTCTTAGTTGTACAGTCGCCATCAAATATATCGGAACAGCCAGTGTACTCAAAAATATCTGAACATGCACTTTATCGCCTTGACAATAGAGGCGTTGTTCAGATATTTGTGACCACCTTGGCCGCTCCGATATATCTGATGGCGACTGTACGTCTGGACATGGTCTCGACGTAAGTGCAATAATCTGCCATAATCTTGCACTTCAAAGCGCGTAAAAATAATATACGTGTAAATAAGATTGTGTCAGATATTTTTGCTGGCTTCATAGTACAGTCGCCATCAGATATATCGGAGCGGCCAAGGTGGTCACAAATATCTGAACAACGTCTTTATTCTCATGGCGATAAAGTGCATGTTCAGATGTTTTTTCAAACCTTGGCCGCTCCGATATATTTGATGGCGACTGTACAATATTTTGTAGCGTATGACTAAATTTTCGTATTGACGTGGCACTAGGCAGCATTACAGTGCAAAAGTGATTGGTTGTTGAGTTGTCAAAGGTTGGGCGACCGAGGGACGGGCGCGGGGCGGCGGCGGGCGGAGGGGAAGAGGAACGAGCGGGATTATTGTTGTCTGTGGTATTGGGTGAAAACAAACTAGTTGTCTATGACAGCGTTTAGTTTTAATAGAACATTACTTACCAAGGACTGTAAAAGAAAGAAAACCCGAAATCGCAGGTATTTGTAACCCGAGCCGCAGGCGAGGGTTGTAAATATGCGATAGAGGGCTTTCTTTTTTACTGCCCGTGGTGAGTACACAATTTTACGTCTCCATCTGGCCATAATGTTACCTGGTGTACGTAAATATAGTTAAGTGCGATACTCACGGTCGATTTTGATGTAAATGTTTCATTATTATTTTATATTATTTATTTTATTATTCAAATAAGTTACACAGCATTACGTTTTGTATTTACCACTATTACCACAGTCGAGTTCATAAATATATGAGCAAATCCGAGGCTTCAAAAATAAATGAGCATAGAGAGGTACATATGCATCTGAACAGATTTACCTGTCAAAAATATGTGTACATAGCACCTGTCATATTAATCTGAGCAAGTCGCACAATAATATGTGAACAACTAGCTCCGAAAAGAGTGTGCACTTGTCATCGTGACATGTATTTTTGTCTCTTTCACGGATTAGACAGATATTCCCAACCAAACATAATATCAACAAAAACCTTGTCAAAATACGCAGGTAAGGAATAAGTAGCTTAATTTCGTCTTATGACGTCAGATACTCAGTGGCGTGATTAATAGTAGCTAGAGTAGGAAGTGCGAGGTCTTGGGTTCAAATCTGCTGCAATTACAGGGCATTTTTTTTGCTTATTCTATAAAACAAAAAAGACAGAAGTAAAATCGCTAAGAGATCTAATTTACTAACACCTATATATATGTCCCGTCGGGCTACTGCTTAAGTGAACCGAACCCGACCAACTTTCTTTTTATTTTAAACTTAGCGGTATGTACCCCGATGCAACATTATATTTAGGTGTTACCAAATTTGACTTGACGATTTTATTTATTGCTTTTAAACGTTTACTTTTTTGCGTTGGGTTTTTTTTAAATTTTTAATATAGGTTTTATTGTAAATTTTTTAAACTTAGTAAGGACCATAACTTTTAAACTTTCTCGTAAAGATTAGGAACGGTACAACCGATTTAGTGAACGTGATTCTTGATTTATGAACTTGTGTATGAAATATTATTTTATATTTACCATCCCTTTTCGGTGAAGGAAAACATCGTGAGGAAACCGGACCTAGTCATAATAAGGCTTAGTTCCCCTCTGGGTTGGAAGGTTAGAGGGTGGCCACTTCCAGAAAAACTATTTGAGGACCTTGGGTGCTCCCATATATCTGATGGCGACTGTACACGACCTTAAACCCATATACCTAGTATACTTTATTACCAACACAAAGTCGAGGCTACATATTTCTGATATATGTATTATTTACATATTTTCAGACGTGACACGACACCTTGAGTTTTTGGCGTTGAATGGTATAAGAATGCATTTAAATAAGTTAAATAAAACGATAAGTATTTTTGAAATTTTTAATATAAATGTGTACATCTTCTAACTAAACTATATCTTTGAATATCTTCTAACTAAACTATATCTTCTATATCAAATAAAACTTACTAAGTATATTAGTTTTATTATTAACTTAATACTTAGTATAACCACCCTCAGCGTCCCGAACTGCCTGCAGTCTGTCTTTCATCGAACGTATCATATTTTGACAAGCTTCGGTCGCCCTGTACGTGTCCCAAATTTCTCTGACGTGTGCTCGTAGGCCGTTTAGAGTTAGAGCCTTCGTAGCATCCCAGTCTTGCACCATCAAACCCCATACATTCTCGATGGGGTTCAAATCTGGGCTTTTCGGTGGCATCTTAATTAATTTCAACTCTCCCAGGGCTTCTTTTTCACCAATCCACGCCTGAACAAGCCTAGAATTGTGGATGCTGCAATTGTCTTGCATAAATTCGACTTTGTGGTTGTCGGGATACACAATTTTCGCAGTGGGCAAGAACGAATCTCTTAGTAATTCAAGATAACCTTGAGCATTAAGACGGCCACTTATTTCGCATAATTCTATTGGCCCACTCGAATTCATCCAGCCCCAGAACCCTAGCGAAATTCGTCCGCTACGGCGGTCTGGACGTACGTTTTCTTCGTCATATCTTGTTTTAGGAGTCCGCCAGTGAGATAGTCGCCCATCCGCAGAAGACACGAATACCTTTTCGTCCATGAAGGCCACCCCTTCAAAATTGTAATTCAGATAGCGATTGGCAAACAGCAATCGCAACGTTTTGTGCCTATCTGTTAGTAGAGGTTTCCTCGCAGGTACGCAGTTCTTTAAACCAGCCTCATGCAGTCTGCGACGAACAGTTAAGTTCGAAACCTGTAGGGCAGTCGCTAGAACTGTTGTATTAACGAAGCGTTGTCGTCTTACGCTGTCCACCAACTCCCTATCCTGGGCATGAGTGGTTTTTCGCGGCCGCCCTTTAGACGCATGATTTTTAACGTCACCTTCTTGAACCCACCGGCTTATCCACAGGTAAACCGTGTTCCTCTGTAACAAAAAGTATATATGGTATGTAATACTAGACATCGAAAATTCGAAATACATGTGCTAAAAGTCAAAAGAAAGAATAATTGCAGGCGGTTGGAGACGCTGAAGGTGGGGAAATACCGGGTGTTAATTTCATATAATAAATACCGGGTTTTATTTAATTAATTTATTTATTTTATTCTGAGAACCGACAGCTAACAATTCAGACTAATAATATATGCTAATTATTGGACACAAGTAACAGAAAGCCAATTATAATTATTATTATTGTATAAAATACCTATAGTTTAAAAAAACAAGCTACGTTGGAAGCTTCCAAAAACATTTGTTAGACTTACCATAACGCCCAATTTTTCAGCAATATCTGTTACGTTACTACCGTCCTCATACATCGTAATTATTTTGTGTTTGGTGTGATCGGAAATTCTGTACATCTTGATACGGGAATGTACTATAATTTAATATTCAATGCAATGCACAGGAATCACAATCGACAATTGAAGATTGACTTCAATAA
Organism: Pammene aurita; assembly: GCA_947086415.1. Classification (NCBI taxonomy): domain Eukaryota; kingdom Metazoa; phylum Arthropoda; class Insecta; order Lepidoptera; family Tortricidae; genus Pammene; species Pammene aurita. The sequence continues at coordinate 47,876,561 of OX352291.1, read as the reverse complement.
CTGCTTATCATTTAAACATTTGTAAATGGCCAGTCATTTGAGTCATCATAGTTGATAACAACCTCTTTCAAGTCGCTTATAAATCGAAAACAGCAAAAATGGGTAAGAAGCCGCAAGCAAAAGCATGACTCTTCTATGACATCGTACTTAAGGTGAAAGAGACAAATATATGATTTGACAGTACGGTACTCTTTTCGATGATTGTCACACTGTTAAGCCAGTTAAATCTTATATTTGCTTAGAAATTTATGAACTTCTACGTGTTCACATACAATTGTATAACGTTAGTACACATATTTATGCACCAATATATGCTTATAAATATTTGAAAAAAGTTTTGCGTAGGTATTTGTGTATTTTCACTCGGTCAAATAATTTTGAAAAATACTAGTACAGATTTATATGTATAGATGTCATATACAAAGGAAAAAGTGACCTAGGCCTCCATATAAGCCAAGCCTATAGGCCAAGCATATAGGCCAAGTGGTAAAGGCGTCTGCCGCGAATGCAGAAGACGCTGGTTCGATCCCAGCCCTGGGCACCGGAGGCCTAGGTCACTTTTTCCTTTGTATATGACATCTATACATATAAGTTTATGATTTATATAGTAGTGTGTCTACTTAAAATAAACAAATCAAAATATTTATTAAAAATAATTTGATTTGTTCTTCAGTTGTACTAGTACAGATATTTATAAATTTTTAGTTGTTCACATATTATTGTGCGACTTGCTCAGATTAATATGACAGGTGCTATGTACACATATTTTTGACAGGTAAATCTGTTCAGATGCATATGTACCTCTATGCTCATTTATTTTTGAAGCCTCGGATTTGCTCATATATTTATGAACTCGACTGTAATAAAACCAAGGCACTGTGAACAGTGTGAACTACAAAAATATACAGAAAAATATTTAAAAGTAGTTTATTTTGGTAAAGATATTTCTTTCTCTTCAGATCTGGATGCATACTAATGGTGCTGCTAACAGGTCTATTATTATATAATTTATTATATATCCAGGTTATATCGTTTTATAGCGTTATAATAGAGCCGTGTAGCAGCAACATAAGATAACGCATATCCTCTGTAGTTCTTGTTCTAACACCTACCTGCCCCGGTTTTCCCAGCGAGCTACAGTATGAGGTTCTTCAAAAAAGGAGTGTATAGGTTCCTAAAGGGTAGGCAACGCGCATGTGAATCCTCTAGAGTTGCATGCGCCCATAGGCTACGGTAACTGCTTACCATCAGGCGGGCTGCTTGCTACCGTCGTGGTATAAAAAAAATAGCTAATTCTCTTGTGCGACCGTGAGTAGCGCTGCAGTCTTATTAAGGATTTGGATTGTATACAACGAAGCTTAATTAATATTATATTGTTATTGCATTGTACTCGTATAAGCTAAAAATTTAGTGACAAGAATGAGAACTTTGAGAGGTAACTTAGAAAATAGATTGTTATGTTACAATCGTATCTATACAACTGATTTTAAGGTGTAGCCTTCATTATATATGTACTTTTAATAATGCCGATATTTCATATAAGTAATCCGATATATATCCACTTATTCGTTTTGATGTGTCTCCAAGGTCAACACGCAGATGTTAATGTTAGTCAAACAAATATGAAATCATCATTGTGAATTTACATTTGTTAAATAAATATATCTAAATATATAAAAGAAGAAACTGACTGACTGACTGATTGATTGACTGACTGACTGACCGACTGACTGACTGACTGACATATCAACGCACAGCCCAAACCGCTGGTTCTACCGATTCCAAATTTGGCACGTAGGTTCCTTATAAGGTCTAGGGGTGCACTAAGAAAGGATTTTTCAAAATTCACCCCCTAAGGGGGTAAAATGGGGGTCCAAAGTTTGTATGGCGAATCAAGATTTGTTAGATTATTTTATTCGAGACTTCACAGGAGTGTTCCTAACGGTAAAAGAGTAAACACGTGTTTCAGGTTTTTTGAAAATTCAACCCCTAAAAGGGGCAAATGTGGTCACAAAGTCTGAAAATCAACATGGGTATCGTATCCTTTTTGAGTACTTATAAAACGCGGGCAAAGCCGCGGGAAAAGGCTAGTTTTCTATACTTTGATACGCGAGGCAGTCTTGTTTTAAAGCGGTAATTTAGTTTTAATCCCAATTAGTTAAAGCAGTTGCGCGTAGTTACAGTGTCCGAGAGGCAACCGGATGGCTCGCGGTATACAAGTTCCCTACGTGTTGTGGAACCACCGTGTGCAACCCGAACTGACCCACGGTGGACTTCATTTTTTCCGGCTTCTAACTGACGGATTGATAACCAACCAGCCCGTGGAATGGCAATTTGCATGCCCGTTCTTCATTACATACCGTTACTGGAAATTGAGGGGGGGGGGGGGGGGGGTTAAAAGTGGTCCCTGTTGTGGGGAGCTTAAATAGCGAGAGCCATCCGGTTGCCTCGCGGACACTGAACCTACGCGTCATTGCTCTGCATAAATGTTGCTGCAATTACTAAAGTACTATATATAAAGTATTACTTATTTGTATTCTAAGTATAATTTTATATAGAAATATTTAAAATAAAATGCCTAAAATGGTTGTAAACTAATCGCATGGTCAAAATTCATGCATACTGTCGATAACATTAAAATTGTGTTAAGAATTACGTATTTAGTCAAATCAGTAACCTCAATGACCAGAAGACGTTAGTATTTATCTTTACCTAATGCCTACCCTAGTCTGAATTGGAACACCAACGACACCACACTGACTGGCGCCTTCCTCCACAGATACATAGAGGTGTTCCTGAGCTCGGCGGACGAGGTGCGCGCGTACGGCGCCCGCATGGACGGCGGCGGCTTCCGCTCCACGCGAGGCTACCGCGCGGCGCCCTACGACCGCAACGACCGCTTCGGCGGCCGCCCCACACGCGGCCGCGGCGGGTTCAACAGAGGCAAGTGTTGCATAACCACGGTAGCTAGTAGGAACGGTGTAGAGGTGTTCCTGGGCTCGGCGGACGAAGTGCGCGCGTACGGCGCCCGCATGGACGGCGGCGGCTTCCGCTCCACGCGAGGCTACCGCGCGGCGCCCTACGACCGCAACGACCGCTTCGGCGGCCGCCCCACACGCGGCCGCGGCGGGTTCAACAGAGGCAAGTGTTGCATAACCACGGTAGCTAGTAGGAACGGTGTAGAGGTGTTCCTGGGCTCGGCGGACGAAGTGCGCGCGTACGGCGCCCGCATGGACGGCGGCGGCTTCCGCTCCACGCGAGGCTACCGCGCGGCGCCCTACGACCGCAACGACCGCTTCGGCGGCCGCCCCACACGCGGCCGCGGCGGGTTCAACAGAGGCAAGTGTTGCATAACCACGGTAGCTAGTAGGAACGGTGTAGAGGTGTTCCTGGGCTCGGCGGACGAAGTGCGCGCGTACGGCGCCCGCATGGACGGCGGCGGCTTCCGCTCCACGCGAGGCTACCGCGCGGCGCCCTACGACCGCAACGACCGCTTCGGCGGCCGCCCCACACGCGGCCGCGGCGGGTTCAACAGAGGCAAGTGTTGCATAACCACGGTAGCTAGTAGGAACGGTGTAGAGGTGTTCCTGGGCTCGGCGGACGAAGTGCGCGCGTACGGCGCCCGCATGGACGGCGGCGGCTTCCGCTCCACGCGAGGCTACCGCGCGGCGCCCTACGACCGCAACGACCGCTTCGGCGGCCGCCCCACACGCGGCCGCGGCGGGTTCAACAGAGGCAAGTGTTGCATAACCACGGTAGCTAGTAGGAACGGTGTAGAGGTGTTCCTGGGCTCGGCGGACGAAGTGCGCGCGTACGGCGCCCGCATGGACGGCGGCGGCTTCCGCTCCACGCGCGGCTACCGCGTCGATTCAACAGAGGCAAGTTTGTAGAACCACAGATAATAGCCAGGGTCTCTAATTGTTAATGGGGATAAACGCTTAAAAATATGCGTGGATGGCGTCCCATTCGCAAACAAACATATCGTTGGTTATGGTTTGGAAATGTCAAATCCGTACAGTCTCTAGACCTCAGGAAAACGTCAGAAATGGTTCCGCAATAGCGGTTAAAAAGCACCATTTATAATGTTTCGATTTTTATCCTGATTGTTGACCTATTAATGAGAGTTCAAGCTTATTTGGCTGTTCAATATGGAATGCCATGTGCAAAATAAACCTTAATTGTATTTGGTGACTTCATTTGGTATGAAACGCTAGAAAACTAAGGCTCAGCAAGTTGCCAAGAATTAAGTGGCAGTGGGAGGGGCATATTGCTCGTAGAACCGATGACCGCTGGGGCAAAGACAAGTGTTAACTCGCAATAATAAGCCTTATCAAACGAAATCAAAGCGCGTTTTTAGCTGTACCGCCTATATCTACGCTTTATGTATAGCGATCGGTAGCGCTAAAAGCATGTAGAATAGGCATGATGACACATGTTGAATTATGCAATAAAATTTAGTTGATCGGATGCAAAATGATCAATATATCCAACTAAAGTGAAAATTTATAAATTCTATTGAAATGGCTCAAAGATATCAAGCTGCAAAACACCTAAATTTTACGATTTTTTAAAGTGCGAAATTAAAAAAAAAAAACAATGATACCATTCGATTTTTAACGTTTTACTGTAAAATAAATTGTTTAGCAACCATATACAGTTAGGTGCAAAACTGTCCCAATAGTAGCATCTTAGTAGAATGTGGAGAAGTGGATGTCGATCGAGGAGAGGGGCACATGATTAATACATACCAGTACTATTTAAAATTTCCTACAAATCAGCCTTACATATGATATACTTAGAATTTACGGTTATTTTGTAATTTAGAATCGAAAAGTAGAAAAAAACACATTTTTATTTTTCGAATATTTCTAGTTCCTCTTATGGAAACTCCAAATAGGGAACCATACATAATTAAGAAATTCTGCCTCTATAAAATCATCATGCAATTGCTTTAATGGGGCATATTTTTCAAATTACTTTTAGGTGGCTTATAGTTTGGTGCAAAAGTGTACCATTAAAAACAGCCATAGAAAGTGTTTGTTAGTTCAATGTTCAAGACGACTTTTACTCTGCCATAACTACAAAACTATGTTTGTGATTTAAACAGTTGATACCTTATTTTATAGAGGCAGAATTTCTTAATTATGTATGGTTCGCTATTTGGAGTTTCCATAAGAGGAACTAGAAATATTCGAAAAAATAAAAATGTGTTTTTTTCTACTTTTCGATTCTAAATTACAAAATAACCGTAAAATCTAAGTATATCATATGTAAGGCCGATTTGTAGGAAATTTTAAATAGTACTGGTATGTATTAATCATGTGCCCCTCTCCTCGATCGACATCCACTTCTCCACATTCTACTAAGATGCTACTATTGGGACAGTTTTGCACCTAACTGTACATAAACGCAACATTTCACTGTAAAAATAGCAAGTTCATATTTTTTCCATACTTTAAACAGGACGACTATGTGATCGTGACGTCACTTTTGCACGTCATTTTGTTAGGAGCGTTTTGAAAAACAAATGCAAATCTCGGACAAGTCTCATTTCTGACTTTTGTGTTGCTTTAACGCAATTGGCCTCATATAGACATTTGATCCTCACAACAAAACGAATCGATTGATACCATACATGAAAAAAATTCACCATGCCTATTGTTGGTACACTAATTGGGTTTGATTGTTTAATTGATTGCGCTATAAAATGTTTTATGTAAAATAAATTCGAAATGGTTCGATAACATTGTAAATGTAGTAAGGTTATGAAGGAGACAGTCTTTGATATATGAACGACAATGGCAAATAGGCATACTGCCCGTCTGATGGTAGGTCAAAGATATGTTTTCACTTTTGCGCTTTACTCCTTTGTAATAAGGTACAAAAGTACTTGTACTAAAGTCCAGCTGGGGAAAAGTCAGCGCCATAGACATAGGATAAAAGGTATAAACGGGGCATGGCAATAACAATACAAAGATCGTACGGGATTGTCTTATTACACTTTCAATAGGTACGACAGAGAAGGTGCTATTATCGTTGGTCCTTGTCATAGACTCACCTTTTTTTTTATTACCCTCCACGCTAGTACTTATAGCAGTGGAGGGTCACAAACAGATATAATTCGCGATTTCTTCAAGAATTTCTATGTTTACTACGAGAACACCTGATATTTTTCTTAGAAAGTTATGTCGGCTAAGGAAAACAATGGTAAATTGTTCTGTTATGTGTTGTAGAAGTGATTTTATCGCCATCTATGTGTATTCCTTATGGTAGTACGCGTGTGCGGTCTCTAGTTAAATTCTTGCTTTGAAGTCTGCGCCAATACTTCCGAAAAAGTAGAGCTGCTGTGTCGAAGGTTGAAATTGCTGTAATGATTTTCAAACTGCTTTAGCAGACGGCACCCAAGAGGAAGAAGACAGCTGGGGGCGTCTATTGGCTGACATATTGATATCGTTATCAACGATATTTGTATAATATGTACCCAGCTGGCGCTTACGTCGTATTTTGTACTGATTGAATATTGAATTCGAGCAATATAAGTGAAAGCGCCGGCTTCCAATTGGTACCTTTACCAAAATAATGGCACATTATTACTAACGTGTTACCTATTGCAGGGGACAACTTCTCCGGCGGCGGTTTCGGCGGGCGCGGCGGGTTCCGGCGCGGGGGCGGCGGGGGCGGGGGCGGGGGCGGCCACTGCGTGCACATGAGAGGGCTGCCTTTCAAGGCTTCTCCGCAAGATGTCGCTTACGTGAGTATCATGGCATCTCCATATCGGAGGAATGTAAGGTAGCAAACTGATTGTGAGTGGCCTAGGAACGGACGACGTGTGGGCACAGAATAGATAAGTATTTCATACAGAATGGCCACGCTACGCCCCGCCCCGAACGGAATTACCTCACCCCGCGGCGGCCGTTTGGTAGGGAACTAGTAGGCTAATCCGTGAGGTTGGAAGCGCATCGATAAAAAGCAAAATGTCGATGTATCTTCAAACGTCATTTACGACAGCCGAAACAGCGCCCTGAGACGCACGCACACATTGAAGCGTGTACAGATGTATCGTGCACACAAAGGCGCTCAAACGAGTTTTGAAGTAGTGAGTTATGACGCGTCCGCCCTGTGGTATGGGGGTGGCCTTAGTAAGCGCTGCTCAAATCTCTTGGAAACTCAACGCAATGCTGATCGCTTCGCTGAACGCACCGCCAAACGCTTTCTACTGAGGTCCTACTCTAAGGGGCAACTTCACTGGCGGTTTCCGTCGCGGCGACCATGAGCAGACTACTTTTTAAGACCTCACTAGTCTCACTACATTACATATGTGCGCTAAAGACCATAAAATCTAAATTGAGGTTAATAAATAAACAATACCATAAAATAAAAAGCAATTGGCTTTTGTGGTCGTGATATTTCGCATTGTCAAATTAAAATGTATTTTTTACTTCTCATGATCGTAAAGTTCGACTTTAAGTCGCTTTTTAAGCTCTAGTGCATAATGTAAAAAAAAATTCTAAGACTAAGATAACTCAACAGCCAAACACAGTCAAAATATATTGTACAATTGAATTGAGCAGTAACATTTCGTAGAATACTGAAACTTATTGCTTTATTTTAATTATTTGAATTTCCGTGTTTTCTATCATTACATAAATGAAATCAGATAAAATAGGAGTTGATAATAGTTTAAAAATGCCCCGACATATTTTTATAACTTGGAAGAGAACAAGTGTCTATGTCTAAATTATGTTAAAGTGACATATAGAAATAAAAAAAAACATTAAAAATTAATTAGCGGGAACCATATTTATTTTCATTGTAATATTTTTGTTACAACTTGAAATTGTTTTACGATTACTGATAAATAATTTCATCGCAATTGAAATGAAAAGTAGAGTGTAAAACTCGTCCATAAAACCCATTGTACACTCGATATTATATCAATCCTCGCTCGCATGCTCGCTCGGATGGATAAACGCCTCGCGTAAAATGGTGCGTTTTATGCACTTGGTTTATACTATCTATTAGTAAGCAACATTAATTGAAAACTAACTTTATTGCTCATCCTCTTCCAGTTCTTCAAACCGATTCGGCCAATGAACATCAACATCCTGTACGACAACAGCGGGCGGCCGTCGGGGGAGGCCGACGTTGAGTTCGAGTGCCACGAGGACGCCTCGCGGGTTGGTATCTCTTTTAAACGGGATCCTGCCTTTTCACCGAATAACGTTCCCCAAACGGCTTCATTTGCCAACTGTGTCATTTGGCATACTGCATTTTATTCTGAAACTGTAAACTTTTCAGGGTTTGTTTTATAGTCATCGTGTAGAACCATATACAGTCGTGGCCAGATAATTAAGGACAAGATTATTTTTGCCATACAACTGCATACAAATATGACATTTTAAATTTGATAAAAATATAAATTTTGCTTATGCTATTTATATTTAAAAAAATACTGACGTATCCGTGTTTAAACAAGACTTAATATGGGCCATAAAAATCTTCCATAAAATTTGAACTTTAAAAAATACAGACGGTCAAATCAATACTTTTTGTAATTAGGAACGATTTTCATACATCGTTCCTAATTATAGTATGAACTTATAAAAAGTATTGATTTGACCGTCTGTATTTTTTAAAGTTCAAATTTTATGGAAGATTTTTATGGCCCATATTAAGTCTTGTTTAAACACGGATACGTCAGTATTTTTTTAAATATAAATAGCATAAGCAAAATTTATATTTTTATCAAATTTAAAATGTCATATTTGTATGCAGTTGTATGGCAAAAATAATCTTGTCCTTAATTATCTGGCCACGACTGTAGGTTAGGTTAGATTTGTTTTATAACAATTCTGAAATTCTTATAGTTTCAGAAATAAAAGCAGTATGCCAAATAACACAGTTGGCAAATAAATCAGTTTGGGAAACGTTATTCGGCGACAAGGCAGAGAACCCTTTTAAACCTTTTGAATTGAATACAATTTGTACGTGATTTTATTTGGTAGAAATGTCTCGTTCCCACGACAATAGGCAAATGTTTATTATGGGTAGAATCTGGTTATATTACCCTCTTGTCTGTGTAAGGTCCCTGGCTCACATTTTGCGGTCATCATTTTGTTTTTTTTTCTAAATGTTTTTTTTTTTCTATATCACGACCAAGGATGATAAAGACATGGATTGACAATGTCTATACAAAATCGCGTTCCCTTATTTCAGGCTAAAGCACTAGCGTCATCTATCGGTCACCACAAACACTAAATTCCTACTTAACCTTTCTATTAAGCCCATTGGTTGACTGGTAGAGAATGCCTTATGGCATTAAGTCCGCCATTAGTGCCATCTTATTTTGTGCAACTAAGATTAAGTAAATAAATTCTAGTTTCTAATATTTTGTTCGGCGATTAACAGTGACATAATAACTCGACTCCAGACTCAACAGATGGCGCTGTGGCACATTGTACCGAAAACAGACGTATAGCCTGAAGGGTCGAGGAACGCGATTTTGTATAGGCATTGTCCATCCACGTCTTAATCATTCTTGATCACGGCCGAGGTTTGCACCTACGACTTTTTGACCCAGGCACATAGGAGAGCACAGAATATATAATAGCATTTCATACAGAATGGCCACGCTACGCCCCGCCCCGATTGCAATGAACCCCTTCGCGGCGGACGTTTGGTAGGAAACTAGTAGGTTATCAGGCGTGCCGTGCACACATAGGCGCTCAAACGAGTTTTGTAGAATGATGCGTCTGCCTTGACGAGAGGTTAAGTGACGAAACGAAAGTGACGAAAGGTGCCGTGCCAAATTAATTAGAAATGGAATCTGAATTTCTTTGAATGCATTGCATTATTCTCTTATTCTAAATCTTTATTATGGCCACATATAATGGCTTAAGGCCACAGACTCGACGCGCGTCGTCCAAAACAGCTTCATAGTGGTCTATACATTTACAACGCGCCGCCGGCCGCATGTGTGTACCAAATATTTTTTATACACTTTTATTGCTGACTGTACTTAGTAGATAGCATTGTCATTTAAATTACGCAAGTATACCAAATTTCAGCTTAATCAGACACCGGGAAGTAATTGAAATTTAACTTACAAGATTTGATGCACATAAATATAAGAACTGGGTAAAAACATGTTACACTAGTATTTTTTGTGTTTTTGATGAACTTAACATTCACAATATATTTATAATTTATCAACAGGCCATGCGACGTGACAAGAACAACATGGACCATCGCTACATCGAGTTGTTCCTGAAGTCGGCGCCCGGCGGCGGCGGCGGCTTCAAGCCCAACCGTAACTTCAGAAATTGAACCCTAACTCCACGCGCTACGGTCTATATTGCCCATCCACCGACCACAGAACAACATTGACCATCGCTGTCATTGAACTTTATAATAGGTATATTTAAAGTGGCACAGAAAGAGGGATCCTAATCCGACCCATTTTGCCAAAGAATGTCGACTGTAATTCTCTTAGAGAATTCAACCAACCAGAGCGGCCATGTCTGTCTTTCAATAATAAGTCTGCCGGTTTTTGTGGGCGAGGGGAACGTCAATGTTTTTTTTAATACCACGACGGTGGCAAACATGCATACGGCCCGCCTGATGGTAAGCAAATACCGTAACCTATGGACGCCCTCAACTCCAAAGGAGTCACATGCGCGTTGCCGACCCTTTACAAAAAGGAGGATTCACTGTGTTGATCGCTAAAGGAACAAGAGGGTCCCTCATCGTCAACACACTGGGTCCTCTTTTAGCTTTTTGGCAACCTTACTCACAACACGTACGTAACGTACAAATAGCCACGTCAGATAAACGTCAGTCCATACAATAAATATGACCACTGGTCATATGTTTTCGGTAGAGGGGAACGCCTGTCAATGGTCGCTCCGGTTGGTTGAATTCTCTAAGGTAATTCTGCCTCATATGAGTTCAATGATTGCTATTAGTATGTTGCCAATTTAACTATATTCCAATACCCTACGGTCTATATTGCACCACCGACAACAAGCCAACCTGACAAGAAGAACATTCGCTAATGCTATTAATACATTAGGCACTGGTCCCACCAATAGCGAGTAAGCGATGAGCTATCGGCGATTTTCTCACCTAAGAAACGAACAAAAGATACATAAAACGCTGACTGTACACACTGCGATGAACTATAAATATGCACGGTGCTCGTGAGGATTGCGAGAGATTTTAAGTGTATTCCCGATCATAATTGGAGACTAAAATGTCGTTTAAACTTTTCTGGAATTCGCCTAGTTTCAGAGTTACTACCAATTAAAAAAAACATTTTTTATTGCGACTCAGTGCAAAACGCTTTTTTGATGGCGATTTCACCCTTTATAGAGTCTAGTCTAGACATTCTTATTGACAGATATCAAAGTGCCAAGGAATAGGTACTTTACTTGAACTATTTTTTACGAAAAAAGATGTACTAATTTATTTTAATCGACAGTTTTACCAATAACATTTATATTGCATTTAAAAAATCGAAAAAAAAAAAATGATTTTTTTTTGGCGAAATTAACCTAAATTCATATAACATTTATTACTCCTTGTGACCTCAGGAATTCGTGATTCAAATCTCTCGCACTGCTCACGAGCACCGTATATATCTCTCTCTTTTATTTACACGGGAGCGGGATCTTCTTCGGGATGTTCGTTTCTTGGGCGAGAAAATCGCCGATAGCTCATCGTTACTCGGCGGCGGTGGGACCAGTGCCTGAGCAATTGGAATTGACCCATATTCTATATTGCCGAGTAACAAGTCAACTTAAGAGAGTAATATGTACCACCATTACATCGAAGTTCAGGAATAAGCTGGATTATTCTTATATTCTTAATGACGCAGTAGTTTTCTGAATAAAACCATATTACCACGCACTAAGGTCTATATTGCCGCCAATAAAACTAGAAATATTCTACTGTTTATAGTATACAAATTCTTACCGCATAATTTTGAGCGTTTCAGTTTTAGGAACAAGTTAATTTATTTTGAGTTAAGCAACAGTATGATAAAGCATGAAAAATAAGTAAAGCATGTTTCCACATTTGAAACTTACTATGTGTATCTTGAAGCAAATCAAATTATTTTGTTCAATATTTTTTGATTTGCAATTTTTTTTTTAAGCAGTTACACTACTATATATAAACTGAAAATAGATGTCATATACTTCAGAAAAAGTGACCCGGTGACCGGGTGGTCTAGTGGTCAGGACGTCAGCCGCGAAAGCTGAAGACGCCAGTTCAAATCTGGCCTCGGACACCGGAGGGTTCGGTCACTTTTTCTGAAGTATATGACATCTATTTTCAGTTACTATGTGTAGATAATTAACTAAATTACATGAACTATAAAAATACAATGATATTTACTGAAAAATATATTCCACAGGCGGTACTAGGAATTCGGAGGTTATTACATGAAGCTTACGTATATACGTCTGAGGTATACATTTTTCAATCTCCTTCAAAATTAATTACGGATATGTAAGCAAATGTTAAACGACTGATATATTAAAAAACATGAAAAATGATAATTTTAGGCGGCAATTTAGACTAAAAGAAATGTTACTTACACCTTCAAGAATGAGCGATATTTTATACCAATTAAGGTTCTGATTTCTGTGTAGGATATGTTAGTTATATACAGATTTACTCATTTTGTATGAAATTGCCACAAGGCACGTTCCACGCCAGATGTCGCTGACGTCGCTGTCATATTAACTGACCGGTGTGATGGAAAATTCGAATTAATTGTACAGTCGCCATCAGATATATCGAAGCGACCAGGGTGGTCACAAATATCTGAACAACGCCTCTATTGTCAAGGCGATAAAGTGCATGTTCAGATATTTTCGAATACCCTGGCCGGTCCGATATATTTGATGGCGACTGTACTTAACCTTTTCGCCGCCACGTCAATCAAGTAATAGTGTCACCAAGGCCAAGCAAAAAATTGTACGTAAACAAAAACAATAATTAGTTTGTTGTCGCAATTCTAAAGCAGTGATGGACACCGGAATTATAAACATTGTAAATCGAAAATATGACTATACTATATATGAGAGATATACAATATAAAGATCTTAAGTTTACGTGTAACACCTGAAGTACGTCTCGACTTGATACGAAGTCGTGGCATGCGGGGCACGGAACGTACTGACTTTATATCAAGTCATTGGCGGCGAAACGGTTAACGAAAAAATCTTGATTGTAAGAGTTTATTGATTGTAAGCAGGGCTTGTAACCGGTTTTCGCAAAAAGCCCCGAAATAACCCAATATGCTTACATATTTTATGGTTGTTTACGTAGAACTCAATATTGTTTCTAGGTTATGACTTTATATTGTAAGATTTTTCGATTAAATATGAAATAGTAAACGAAAGAACGAAAAAAAAAACCGGTATTTTTGTATGGAGCAAAATACCGGTTACAAGCCCTGGTTGTAAGAGTTGTAAAGCGAGAAGAAAAAGTGGCCCGAATTTGACAGCTAAAGATGGCGATGACCCGTAACATGTTTTGTTGGACCTTGATTTTCAACTTAAAAAAACTAACAGACAGACAGGATATAAAGTCAATGCCAAAATATGGTTACACTTGCACCTATGTAATAAGGTTCAAAAATGTATACATATTTTTGGCTTGACTGCTGAGACCCACAGCGCCATTTATTTCAGCCATCAAATTCGAGGAACGCCTTTTTGTTACTCCTATGCAATTGATAACGGTAATAGTAAGTAATAAAGTAATGGAAAATGTGTATTTTGTACGGAAATTCTATGAAATTTGTACCCGTTGTGTTTGCCATCGACTTTACAATGAATTTTATAACAAAGAAATAGTAGTTTATGTAACTGTTATTACGTAATAAGGGTCCTTAAAACATGAGTGTGGTTTTATGAAATGAGCCGCAGGCGAATTTCATAATAAGATCACACGAGTGTTTTAAGGCCTAATTACGTACAGTTGCATACACTGCTTTATGTACACTCATATTATTTATTCTAAATGCCTTATTTGGAAACCATAGAATGGCCGCCATTGCACCGCCACCATGGCCAACTCGATTGTGCCGGCGGTCGCGCGGGCGCGTGTCGGGCTGTCGGCGTCGACATCGGGAGGGTGCAGGTGTACATTATGTTATCAAAACTCATAGCACATCAATAATTGAGCATGAAAAGTTAAAATTACGTTACTGCTACGGATAAAAAGCTTATCATAGTAAAATCGGTCGTGGTAATGCTAGCCATTGCCTACCGTTTTCGAACACGTTTTAGAGAACTTACAATATGAGTGTAGATAAATAAGTTTATATCATTTGTATAGTACAAATGATATAAAGTTTAGAGTAAGAAAACTGTTTCAAGTTTTCCATCACACCCATTTTAAGTATTTTATGTCATCTAGCTTTAACTCTAATTTTATATTACATATGATTTATAATATAATCGTTTATTTATTTTACTAATTCCTTATTATCCTCTTCACGTATTGAGTTAGAGGTCCAGTCTCAAACAAGATTTACCGAAAATATGGCTCGTGAGAATTTGTAACCGGTCAGTGTTATACCGTAATAGGACTCAAAGAAACTGCTGTACGAGTCGTTCTTACAGCGCTATTTGTGGGGCCATTTTTTTGGACTGATTGTGTATCCCGTTCTTTACAAATCCGTGCCTTCACCTTCAAGTAATATTTCTAAAATCCATATTTTTAGGGTTCCATACCGAAACGGTAAAAAAGAAACGCTTATGGTATGAATGTCTGGCTGTTGACCATACCGCATGACTTAAAAAAATTTTTCGAATATTGAACTCTGACACGCTATCAATAGAGTTGAAAGTTATAACGGCGATAAGTGGCTTCGTATGCAGTAGGCAAAGGGTTAAAATACTGCATAAAACCACAGAATAATATAATAGCATTTCAAACACCAGTTAAGTCAGAAGTAAATATAGTGAATGTATGTAGAAATGAGGAATAGGGAACGGTTTGAGGTATTTCCCCTTAGCCGCCATAATCTGCAAAAGCCGATGAGTAACAATTGAAAATGAACTTTCAGTCATTTCAATAAGGTTTTCTATTGCGTGCTATATAACATCGTTGCAGTGGTCGAACATTTGAAAGTTCTAATCTAACATAGAGTTAGAGTTAAGAGGAGGCCCAAACGGTGTTAGCATGGCGCTTCAGGTGATGTGACCGTGGGGTCATTTATAAATCCCATAGACACACTAGCCATAGACCTGTCATGGTTCATGGTATCATGGTAATAATACCAAGATTGAACGAGATAGTATTATTAAACTTTCAATAGGTATGACAGAGAAGGCGCTATTATCGTTGGTCCTTGTCATAGGTTCACATTGTGATTATTGCTTAATTTCAAAAGGCCCTAAGTACAATATAAACTTTTGTTACCCTCCACCGCTTTTTAAAGGGGAACAAAGAAACCGACTAAATTATGTAGGCTAGTTAACGGTATGCTATCAGCCGTCTTGAAACGTTTTAAAATTAGTCGCGTTGTGTGTACTCTGTCCTTGGGTGAACGCGTGTTTCAACTCTTAGAGATACTTGCTTTGAGCCGTGGAGTCATTTATGTGGGTTTTTATCATTGTGGAATGAGGATTAAAACCAAAGAATATAATACTCACTAGGAGAAGAACGGTAACTAGTTACATACAAAAAAAATGTCCCGTCACTAAAGTTCGTTTATACTACAGCGCTCCCGTGTAGATCGCAGTAACTAATTTGACAACCAGTTTGGCCTCGTTGGTAGTAGCCCGTCTGTGAAGCGGATGTCCTGGGTTCGAATCCCGGTACGGGTATACTTTTTGTTTTTTTTTTGGATTATTGGGTATTTATTATTTATTTAGCATTACTCAAAAATATTTTTTAATAGTACCAATTGTGTGCTATTTTTGTAATAAAATAGTTAAGTTATATTTTATGCAAGAAGTAATAAAGCAAGTAGGCACATTTTTGGTCTAACAGGAATTCAAAAGGATCCACATTAGAAAAACCAAAACTAAATGTATAACTTATATCTAGGTACCTAACTTTTACAAATGTGGAAATAAAAAAGCAATTTTATTATTTATTTTTAAGTTTTAAAAGAACTTGGTTACTGCGTCGAAAAACGTACAATTGGCATAAAACATATGATTATTAGAAACTACCTACATTAATAGAAATGCTCTATTCGTTCCTTGACTTAATGGAACTATAGGACTTCAAGAATGAAAATGAATACCTGTATATATAAGTATATTAATTTATTTGTTTTCTACAGTGTAAAATGGTACTGGAGATGTGTAGAGACACTATGGACGCATGTTGCGTTCAGCCGTTCATCACGCAGACAAGTTCCTTGAAGTAGCAGCCGCTATAGTGACTGCCCAGGTGGCATTGCTTCACTTAATGCATCCTTGAATCTTCATTTTTATCCTGCACAACAGAAACATAATATATCTTTAATGTTGATATCCTTTTACGTCGTTATCCTCCAGCTTGTCTCTGCCAAATGTGTTATGTACAACGCGTTACTGCATACATAAGATATTCTGCTAGTATACATGCTTACTACTAGTTCCCTTTTTACCTTACCTTCCCATCTTTCAGTATCACTACTGCAGGTACCACTCACTTTGAGGTAACACTTTATTTACTGTTGTGACTGGTGATAAAGGTATCCTCTATAATTATGTGCGCGTAGTTCATTATTAAGATAATAATATAAATATTATGTAAATAAGTTAAATTTTCCGGAATAGGTAATAATATTATGATAAAAATGCATGGAATGTATTTCTTACCTTAAAATATTTGTGGTTATCTTCTTCTACAAAATTCTTTAGTAAACATACAGTGCTCTCCAAGCAACAAAATGGGTTCCAAAAAGGGAAATCTACCAGTCTGGCTGCCTTTCAAATGGTAATGGAAATTATGAAGGCTTTAGATAATCGAGCTTCGACGACTGCTATATTTTTCGACATGAGCAAGGCGTTCGATTTGGTACAACATAGCCTGCTCTTGTCCAAATGTGAGATCAGCGGATTGCGTGGTAAAGGACTGGATTGGTTACAAAGCTATCTTAGTAACAGACAGCAATATGTGGAGATCTCGAACATTAACGAAGATAACGAATATGTAAGCTACAAATCAGACTACATGAGTCATACTGTTAGTGTCCCTCAGGGGAGTATCTTGGGGCCGTTGCTCTTCCCGATATATATCAACGATTTGCCATTAAGCACTAATCATCATTGCATTCTCTTTGCTGATGATGTATCTGTTATCGTATCCAGCGAAAACAAAACCAATCACAAAAATGATATAAATGCAGCACTTGCCAATATAATAGGTTGGCTAAATATAAATCCCATCAAAAACATAAATGTGAAAGGCTGCCAAGTTCGATACTATCGGAATGCTTCGCCTATAAAAGAAGTGAGATCTGAATAAGTACCAAGTTCCATAAAAATACCTCAAATCATAAATAGTTATAGGAATGCACACTTTATTTCCAGCAGTTTTTAAGGTACACTTTGAATAAGTATCACGTTACATAGAAATACCTAAAATTATAATAGTCAGAGAAACGCACACCGGTTTTTTTAGCAGTTTCCTGATAACATTTATTATTTTCCGTACTTTTTAATGATGTTACTTGGCAAGTTTTCACACACCACACACCTTTTCAATGCAATGAATCGACACCTTTGGACTGCAATGTGTCAAGTATATAATTTTCTATTAAAACTTGCCAAGTTACATCATTAAAAAGTACTGAAAATAATAAATGTTATCAGGAAACTGCTAAAAAAACCGGTGTGCGTTTCTCTGACTATTATAATTTTAGGTATTTCTATGTAACGTGATACTTATTCAAAATGTACCTTAAAAACTGCTGGAAATCAAGTGTGCATTCCTATAACTATTTATGATTTGAGGTATTTTTATGGAACTTGGTACTTATTCAGATCTCACTTCTTTTATAGGCGAAGCATTCCCATAGTATCGTACTTGGCAGCCTTTCACATTTATGTTTTTGATGGGATTTCATTTATTTTTGTTAGGTGTAGGTTCTTTATTATTTTTTTATCACTTTTGCTTTAGGAAATGTCTCATTCCACTTAGGTATGTACTTTATACTATAACCCTTTATACTAAGCGTCTAATTCTATTTTACTATTTATTTATAGGTGATTTTTACAAATAGACTGGCTCCCTACACCTATAAAATGTACCTACTTACATATAATTACATACATCAATAACGTACTTTATTCTGTTTGTAAGTACGCTACCTACATAGATAATTAATAACTTGGTAATACCTACCTACCAGTAGGTATTATAATTGGTGGCCTATTATGTAGCCCTAGAAGTGCACCATCCCATCTCATCCCGTGGCGTATCGGAGGGTGAGATGGGCAGTAGTATATATAATTCCATCTTAGAGTATATATGATTTCCATGTTCTTGAATCTGCGGTTTTATTAGTTGTAAAATTAGAAATTATTTAGACTATGCGAGAAAAAATTGTCTTTTCATTTTTGTTTGACTGATTTAGCGCACCTAGTGTACCTAGTGACCTGCTTTGCACTTCGTAAATCGTGGGTTCGGTTCCCGCAATAGACACACACAGAGTGGTGAACTATTTTATTGTTCTTGTCTTTAAGACAAACATGTATTGTCTTAAATTGGTATGTATCTAAATTTAAATAAGTCTTATCTCATTTCCACTCCATACCTACTTATAGTAGAACAAAATTACACATTCGTTGTTTTCGAAACTGACTTACACTTGGCCGTTTTCAGATTTTTACTTTATTTCGACCTAAAGACAAACTTTTGAGCCAAATTTCAGGTCGGTACGACCATTGGAAGATAGACCCATTTAGTTCATTATGACTTCATAGTAGAACAAAGTTACACCTTCGCTATTTTTAAAACTGACTCACACTTGGCCGTTTTCAGATTTTTCCCTTTACTTTGACCTTAAGACCTATCTCCATGCCAAATTTCAAGTCAGTACGACCATTGGAAGTGGTCTAGGTTTTTGATGAGTGAGTGAGTCAGTGAGTGAGTGTATAGTAAAAATAGCGATTTTCTGACGTCAATATCTCAAGAACTGCTATAGGTAGAATAATGAAATTTTGTATTCTAGACAATTAAGGGGATGTCAACAGACACTCGAAATTTCATATGCGTAGATAAAATATGTTTTGAGTTATAGGGTGGTCGAAATTGGCCCGAAATGGTTCGTGTAATATAACCCACGGCCGGTGTGTCGCTTTTTTTTGCTCGAACTTGGCGGACACACTGCCGTGTGTCTAGATAGTCTGCAAGTCAACATTAGCAAGACCACATATTTGCAATTCTGGAATGGATACGGGGAAAAAGAAAAAATTACTGTTTCATGTAATAACCAACAAATTACAGAGTCAGAGCAAGTCAAATTTCTTGGGATTTTAGTTGATGATAGGTGTCACTGGACACATCATATTGAAAGCGTGTGTAAGAAGCTAAACAGTTTTGCCTATGCCCTTTGGAGTTTAACGAAAATTACAAGCCAAAAAACAGCCATCCAAGCGTATCATGGCTACGTGGCATCTAGTCTACGATATGGTATAACTGTATGGGGTAACGGGTCAAATATAAATGGATTGTTTATAGCTCAAAAGCAGTGTATACGCGCGATTTGTGGTGTTTCGGTATTAACTTCATGCAGACCATTATTTAAAAAACTAAATCTGCTCACTGTACCTTGTTTATATATATTTGAAATGTGTGTATTTGTAAAATGCAACCAAAATCTATATACAAAAAATGACGAAATATGTAACTTTAATACGCGATACCCTAACAAACTGATATGTCCGAGAGCACATACGAGTCAATATAGGAAAAGTTGTTATCCTATGAGTATACGTTTGTTTAACAAACTGCCAGATACTATAAAAAGCCTAACATTTCAATTGGGTACTTTCCTGGGTAAGAAAAGTATAATTCTATTTAGTCCGTCAGTTAAATTATCAAAAAATATTGGACACGTATTTTTTATTTTGTCAATCAAACAAAAATTGGTGAAGATATAGCCCGTTAAAGTTCCGCGTGACGTCACATTATACAAAAAATTGTAGTGAAATGTGACGTCACGCGGAATTTTAACGGGCTATATCTTCACCAATTTCTGTTTGATTGACAAAATAAAAAATACGTGTCCAATATTTTTTGATAATCTAACTGACGGACTAAAAATATTTTTGTAGGAAAGTAGCCAATTATTTAAGAGACGTTTATTTCAATGGCTTAATGAACAGACCTTCTACTCAATAAAAGAATACCTGGAGTGCGATTTTTGAATCTCACCAAGTGACTAATTCTCACCGATGTGAGTGATTTCCGAAAGTAAATCACTCACATCGGTGAGAATTAGTCACTTGGTGAGATTCAAAAATCGCACTCCTGGACAACTGAACCGTTATACATTATATTTAAAAATCTGTGACATCTCAAATTATTATACCATATAATTAGTTTTTCATATTTGTTATTTTGTATGTTAATATTGTTGTGTAAATAGGAATTAACTTTAGAATTTATCTAAATAAGTGCATGTTTAGTATTAGGCTTAAAACTTGAAATTTGCATGTCACTGTGTGACAAGGTAGCTTGGCTCACTTAACTATGAAATGACTTATGACATGACTTATCGTTGTAGAAAATGATGAAACTTAAGTAAAATAAATAATCTTCATTGCTGCTACTCCCCGGGCAAAGTGGTAGTAGCGCTGTTTTTCCTAATTTCAACGGTTATGGACCGGCACCTATACAATATATTTAATCAAATACATTTCAAGTAGATGCGCTATAACTATTTAAAGCAAAATCCAAAACGCAACTATATTTTTTTTACATGACATATTTATTTTGAATTTAGCTGTGATTGACAGCATAATTCATAGACAGCATAGACAACAACCAGGACTATACTTATGCAATTTCTCGGGCCCGGTATGTCAGTTAGAGAGATGTAATCAATGATAGGACATTTAGGGCGTTGAGGGAGTGAAGCAAGCAGGGTGCACAACTGATTAGGCCCGAGAAATTTCAAAGTATAATATCGTTTAAAGTCGGTTCTAAATGTTGCTATATTTAAAAACATATGTTTTAAATACTGGTAATAATTGTTACAAACCGCACGCACACATATGCATTTTGAGAAGGACACACTTTTGTTAAGAAGTTACTAGGCCTTGATTAAAACCCACTGATTGTAAATGGTGCTTTTAATTTTAACCGCCAACTGAGGTCTAGAGACTGCCATAGACTATGAATTTGACATTTCCAACCCATAACAAACGATTATATACACATCATGAAGTTAAATAGAATCTGGAGGTCATACTTCGACCACAAAGTGAGGCCGAAAGAGAGGGTAATGTGGGGGGCTGCATCTCATTCTAAGTAGAGTGACCATATGTTCTATGATGTATGTGGGATTGGGATAGTATGAAGATAAATATAAAATAAAATATGCTTGTCGTCTAGTAAGTATTGTCCAGAAAGAGAAGTCTCATGGTTCATATGGGAACTTATACATTTTACTGACTTAAGGAGCTGGCCACTTCAGATACGTTGACGCAATAATGAGAGCAGAGAACCCCACTAATTAGTTTACTATTTTGCTATTTTAAACTTATTGCTGGATCCGGGCATCTGGCAGCTATTTATCGGAGGACGTCAGAGTGACAGACCAGCAAAACAACTGTCGAAGCCTATCGCTAATATAATAACAAAAAAGTAAAAACATTGCGTATCGCTAGGGAAAAAAAACAGTAGGTAGGCGACAAACAATACATTAACGTAACGTCATTTTGCACTATTTTCCCCCAACAGAAACTCCTGAAAATTATATAATAATATTAATTACATGATACTGCACTGCATCAAACCTAGAACTGTAAGATATTTATTTCTTACAACTCGTTTGCATAACACCGATGAACAATTGCCAGATGTCCGCGTTTTAAAATAGGGGATAGTTAGGTAGCAAACTAAAACTAAGTAAGTACAGGGGGTTCGTGGCTCTCACTATTGCGTCATATCTGATGTGGACAGTTCTCCGACTTTAATATACTTAAAGGTAAATAAAGAAAACATCAATACATCAAACTGCTCAATGGTTGACTGGAAGAGATTTCTTCCATGTACAAATATTGTATATTCTTCCTGTTGTATTTTTCTTTGTTGTACAAATGTTGTACAATCTATACATATAAAAAAGCTGAAGAGGGTCGAAAGTCTGTACATGGAAGATAATCGAAAAAAAGTTGGCTGGGGATACTTAGAATCGATAACAGAACACGTTCCAACAATTTTTTGAATTTTTGTCTGTTTATCTGTTTGTCTGTTTATCTGTTTATCTGTTTATCTGTTTATCTGTTTGTCTGTTTATTTAACCGCGCATCACGTGAAAACGGCTGAACGGATTTTAATGAAATTTTGTACAGATATAGTTTGAGTCCCGGGAAAGGATAATATATAGTTTTAATCCCGAAAATCAACCCTGGTGGGGGTGAAAATGGGGTTGAAAGTTTGTATGGAGATTTTTTAAACGCCGAAACGATTTAGATAGAAATGAGTATGGCGATAATTTGAGTCTCGAAAAACGTCATAGGATAGTTTTCAAACCCTTGTGGGGGTGAAAAGGGGGTTGGAAGTTGGTATGAGGATCTTTTTACCGCTGAACTGATTTAGATGAAAATTGGTATAGAGATAGCATGGGGTCTCGAGAAAGGACAAAGGATAGTTTCATCTTCAAAAAAGCCCCCCCCCCCCCCCCCATCTTACTTTAGAACCGTAGGTCCTAAAAAATAGAAAAAAATAATGGAAGTGAATCCTGAAAGGTACTTTTAATAAAAACTATCTATACATATAATAAAGCTGAAGAGGATCGAAAGTCTGTTCATGGAATATATTCGAAAAAAAGTTGGCTGGGGATACTTAGAATCGATAACAGAACACGTTCCAACTATTTTTAGAATTTTTGTCTGTTTATCTGTTTATCTCGGAAATTATCCCTTAAGCGGATGCAAAAGGGGTGGAAGTTTACATGGGGAAGAAACAACCGCTGTACGTATTTAGATGAAATTTGGTATTGAAATAATTTGTAATTTTTTGGTCAAATTTATAACATGTTATGCTTTAAATTTACCTTTACCCGCTCTTAAGAAATATTTGAAAATGTCATGAATGTCAAAGGGTTATTGCAGGTTCGAGGACTATATATGACGGACAAAGATGCATGGCTCAAACCATAAACTACTACAAAATCATCTAACATTTATAGGACACCGTTTAGGTAGGAAAACATATCAAACGTTTTGTGAAGCAGTCAGATTAGGATTTATTTTTTCTTTATACACAAACAACAATAGGTACATTATCTGTCTCTCAAGCTGTTTTGATATGTCTTCTTGAAGAACTACGCATTATTTTGTATTACTACATCTAATAATGTATTACTGTTTTGAAAAAAATAAGTCCCGTCGAGTTTCTTTTCGGTCATAATACTTCTTGGGCCAGAGGTGTAGGGTTAGAACCGGTGGTAGTTTTGGAACGAAGTTCCTTCTCGGACGGTTCGCGGATGGGGGGCTAGACGAAAAAGCGTCACGTCACGAAAACGCGACGCCCATACGATTGAGAAACATGTAAAATGGAATGAAATAAAAAATATATAAAATAGAATAAAGTGAAGTGCAGTGAAGTGCAGTGAATAGTGAAAGTGAGAAGTGACAAAGTGATAAAAGTGAAAAAAGTCGAGAACAAAAATTTCAAAAATTTCAAAAATTTCAATAATTTCAAAAATTTCAAAAATTTCAAACATTTCAAACATTTCAAAAATTTCAAAAATTTCAAAAATTTCAAAAATTTTAAAATTTCAAACATTTCAAACATTTCAAAAATTTCCAAAAATTTAGTTCCAATCAAGTGTTCCACGACACTCACTTATTTTATTTTTCTCTGACGTTCATTAGTGCATTGTAATGTGCTTACATTGAAGAATAAATATCTTGATCTACACCAGTATCATAAATCCTCTATTCCGCGTTCGGAACCGTATGTAATTACCACCATTATTGCAACCAGTAACGTAACATCAGTGTCTATCTATGACAGTGTGGTAAAAACGTATGAAAATTCATTACCTACGGTAACGTAATGAAAATCCGCCCCCCCGACCGCCGGCACGCCCCCCCCCCCCCTCCCGACCGCCGGCGCAATAAGGTTGGTCATGGCGGTGTAATAGCGGTCATTCTAATGGTTACAATGGATTTTTAATATGTGTGTAGGTAAAGCAGTGTATGCTTCTGTACATAATTAGGCCTTATTACGTAACAGTTACATAAACTACTAGGAACCCTTATTGTTTCGCCATGTCCGTCCGTCTGTCCGCGGTCTAGCTCAGTTACCGTTCGCACTAGAAAGCTGAAATTTGGTGAGGCCTGATAAGAACTTTCAATAAAAACTATATTGAATAAAATCGGTTCAGCCGTTTTTGAATTATTAGTCCAAAACTCATAGTGAAAGGAAGTACCGAATAGTAAAATGACGTAAGCGCCGCCAAATATCCCTTAATAAACGACCTTTTGAACGGATGTTTTGTAACAGGGCGGCATCTACGAAACTCTACACTGAGCATCGCCCGACATGCTCTTGGCCGGTTTTTTTTGCATTGTTGTCCCGGAAATCACCCCTTAAGGATTACTAATTCCAATTCAAGAAAATCCCTAGCCAGGTTATACGTAGCCTATAAAAATTCAACGTCTAAAAGGGGAAGGGGGGGGGGGGTTAGCCACTACACTCAATTGAGGGACCCCCCACCCGACCCTCCAAGTGCACTTCAAGTAGAAAAAAAATCATTTCTGCATTTGTAACCCCCCTCCCCTACCCCAATTTCAACCGAGCCTGTACTTACCTTTCATGCTTAGACTGATTTGACGGAAGGATCGATTTGGATGATATTTGCCGTGGACATGAACGTATAAATACAAAAGTGGTCCTGTATATTCCCATATACACCTACTACTCTATGTCGTTTAAATCATGCCAAAAAAATTAATATGATAAAAAAAAGTATTCATTTTTGAGTGCATCGTAGTTTCATTTAGTGGTAATTGTAAAATATTTTATTAGGACTACTGTCCTCTAGCGTATCCATCTGTCAACTTTACTTCCAGTTCCGCCTCCAGGGTAGCAGGAGAGAAATTAGGGGTGAATTAGCCGCTTACTGACACAGACCGAATTCCACGCGGGCGGAGCCGCGGGCACAGCTAGTAAAGTATATTTTAACGGCCTCCTAGCCTAGTCGGTAGTGACCCTGCCTATGAAGAAGGAGGTCCCGGGTTCGAATCCTGGTCAGGGCATTTATTTGTGTGTTTATCACGGATATTTGTTCCTGAGTTTTGGGTGTTTTCTATGTATTTAAGTATTTTTATATGTATATATCTATTACATATATCGTCGTCTAGTACCCACAACACAAGCCTTATTGAGCTTACTGTGGGACTAGGTTGATTTGTGTAAGATTGTCCCATAATATTTATTTATTTATTTATTATACTGCCACTACTACATTTTTTTGTATAGCCTTGTGCCATTTTAGGACCCTTCCGAAAGGACCTAAAAAGACCCGCGGGCCACTCCCGTCCTGTGTAAGTAATACTTAGGAACAGACCATGTACTTATTATGTACATTTCTGTAAAAACAACAAAACCGACCCGCAGCTTGCCGACATCATAGTCACCCTATTGTTTGACAATCTTAACTTGTTGTTAAATCGTAAAATTGAATGATTGTGGTTTACCGGTGAAAGGAAAGTCTACTTTATTGTAAAGTCTCACCCCTGCACCCTTTTACGCAACATATCTTGACCATTTTTACTTAAAAATGTTGTTACGAAATGTTGTTGAGCTGAGCGGCGTCATTTGAAATAATATCAGAGACATATTATGTCAGTGATGGGACTGATGGGATGGGGATACCAGACCGTATTTTAAACATTACAAAACTTACTACTGTCTGCAATATTAATTGCAATTCTTTAATTTAATGAATGAATAATATTTACGTCGTAAAAAAATTCAAAGCAGCTAAAAGGGAACAAAGTATTAATTCAAAACTTGCAATAAATTACTATAAGTAGGAATTAACTTTTAGTGTGTTACTAAAATAAATGTATATAAATAAAATCACATTGGTAAGTTTCATAAGTTGGCAGCATTGTGCGAGTGAGACACCGCCCCCTACATTATGCTCTCTATCGGACCGATTTTATTACTTTTTACTAGTGACCTATGAACGACTGTTTTGCTCGGTAATAAG
Source organism: Pammene aurita (assembly GCA_947086415.1). Taxonomy (NCBI): domain Eukaryota; kingdom Metazoa; phylum Arthropoda; class Insecta; order Lepidoptera; family Tortricidae; genus Pammene; species Pammene aurita. The sequence continues at coordinate 47,850,148 of OX352291.1, read as the reverse complement.
GTTCAACTGTGGTTACGGAAATATAGTAAAAGTACTATCCGGATTGTCTTCTGATCCGTGATACACATTTCGATTAGTTACACAAGCCTACCGGCTTGAGTAACCCGAAAGATCTTAACCACGCATTTCTGAGACCAAAAGAAGGAAAAAAATATTATGTGACATTAGATCAAGTTCGCCAAAAAAAAAAAAATTTTGCCACTTGAAAAGTAAATGTTATTACGTAATAAAAAATCGCTAACACAAATTGGTACATTTTTTTTGTCAAAATTGAGTTTCTGCAAAATGTTCTTTGTCACTTTGATATCTGTCAATAAGGACGTGTAACCTATGCCTAATAGTGGCAACAACACCATCAAAAGGGCGTTTTGTGCTGAGTATAATAAACAATGTTTATTTTATTTTATTGGTAAGTATTAACTCTGAAACTATGCGTATAACAGAAAAGTTTATAGGACATTTTAAGTATCTAAATATGATCAGGAATACACTGTTAAAATCTTTCTAGCTATTAGGGCTCACGGTGTATAATAGATAAATACTTAAATACATAGAAAACATCCATAACTCAGGAACAAAATGTGATAAATGATAAACACACACAAATGAATGCCCTGACCAGGATTCGAACCCGGGACTTCCTGCTGCGTAGGCAGGGTCACTACCGATTGTGCTAGGAGGCCGTTAAAAGTGCATGTCCAGAAGTCCAGATATTTGTGACTACCTTGGCCGCACCGATATATTTGATGGCGACTGTATGACATACAGTGTATGCTGTTAATATGTGCTAAAAACAGCTCCAGTTTGTCGGTAGGTAGCCGTATAACCACGACAACACCCGATGACTTTCAAATTGACTATATACTTAAACAGTTTTATAGCTATAACTACTTGTTTTGGGATAGTAAAAAAAAAATGTTAATATTCTTGAAGCAAATCAAATTATTTTTGTTCAATATTTTTTGATTTGCAATTTTTAAATAGATACACTACTATATATAAACTGAAAATAGATGTTATATACTTCAGAAAAAGTGACCAAACCCTCCGGTGTCCGAGGCCAGATTGTGACCTGTGTGTGACTGTGTGTGGGTGGTCTAGTGGTCAGGACGTCAGCCGCGAAAGCTGAAGACGCCAGTTCAAATCTGGCCTCAGACACCGAAGGGTTTGGTTGGTCACTTTTTCTGAAGTATATGACATCTATTTTCATGTTAATACTCATTATATTTGGGACAACTTTGTTAATTCCACTACACGATTGGACGAAATCGGCTCGATAGAAAATTATATCTTAATTACATTTTAAAATTACTTCGCTTTGAACAGTTGTAAGTATGTCTTTAAATACGATTTGTTAAAACTAATAATTGAAGGGAAGATTGAGGGGAAACGAGGAGGTGGTAGAAGAAGAATATCATGGACAAGGAACGTAAGAGACTGGTTAGACGTGGACAGTACAGAGAAACTAATTAGCACGACTTCAGATAGAATGGCATATAGGCATAAGATCGCCAACCTCCGGGATGGAGAAGGCACTTAAAGAAGAAGAATAAGATGTCTTTAGTTTCTTGGCTTACGCGTCTGTAATTAAGGACAAAATTCCACCACACTAATACTAAAAACTTCATTATTTTATATTTCTCAATTAATACGTAGTGTTTTTTAAATTCATCATCATCATTTCAGCCGAAAGACGTACACTGCTGGACAAAAGCCTCCCTCAAGGATCTCCATAACGAACGATAATTCGCCGCCCTTAACTAATCAGCTTTTTCCCGCGACTCTAACCTACTGATGTGCCGTTGGAAAGTTTCCAAATTTGCGAAATCTTCCACATATGAAAATTTCGGAAAATTCTCACAATTTTGTATGGGATTTGAAACTTTCCGTTTCTTAAATTTCCAATTTCCTATATTTCATATGAAATTTTCGAGAAATTTCTGAGAACATTTCCAATTATTTGGAAAGTTTCCGCAACTTGCACATTGTAACGGGCCATCCGTACCCGTTCAAATAATTATAATTGTTAAATTATATTTTAGGTTTACTTTATATTTTCAAGGACCACAAACTGCTTGGTTATATAGTGTATATCAGCCTTTATACTTCTACTGTTGTCTATACCTTAGAAGAATGAATACTCTCAGAATTTCAAATTTAAAATCACTGACATTGGAATTTTCTTGAAATAACTGTCAACATCACGAATGCAGTCAAGTCAGTGAAATGTATTTTTATAAGTGTATTTTTTTTTTTTTTATACCACGACGGTGGCAAACAAGCATACGGCCCGCCTGATGGTAAGCAGCTACCGTAACCTATGGACGCCTGCAACTCCAAAGGAGTCACATGCGCGTTGCCGACCCTTTACAAAAAGGAGGATTCACTATGTTGACGACTAAAGGAACAAGAAGGTCCCTCATCGTCAACTCACTGGGTCCTCTTTGAGCTCTTTGGCAACCTTACTCACCAGCAGGAACACAACACTATGAGTAGGGTCTAGTGCTATTTGGCTGTGGTTTTCTGTAAGGTGGAGGTACTTCCCCAGTCGGGCTCTGCTCCAGATTTGAGCGGTGACATTCGCTGAACGTGCCCTACCACACTTAGCGAGATGCCATTCGCAGTGCCCATACCTCTCTTTTTGGCGTAGTTTAAGGACATACCCAGGTCCGGACGTAGTTTGAGGACATACCCCGGGTCCAAAAATTAAAATGTGTATGTGTGGGTATTTAAATGTGTAAAAGCGCAGAGCTAATGCGTATCATAACATAACGTAACGAAAATGGACATAAAGGATTACTCCAGCTTTTATAAGTTAAGTATCTCTATTCCTATACCTTTATATTACATTTTCCCTAGCTCCTTTCTAGAACCTTATGTTTTAAATACTATATAATGTCATAATGTCCCGCCTTACCAAAATTATTTTATTTGATGTGTTTATGTGTATTCAATGTTAAAGGCCCTCCCATCAATTCTAGGTTTTATGACATACAAATAGCTAAAAGGACTGAGTAAAGATATATCGACACACTGACCATATCCTCCCTACTTTAAGCTCATTGTTCTATACTTACTCGGACTAACTGACATCGTTCAAAGACAATCTTCATGAAAATATTCCCATATAGGTCTAGGGGTACTTAATGGCCGTTTGGTCATACAATCTTTAAAAAACAGGAGGTCGATGAGGAAGCATGATGAGGGACCGGCTGAGCGCGGGCGAGCTTTCTTTACTGCGTTAACCTGAGTTACTTTAGTACACAACGTAGAGGAATAGACGATCACTGGCCAATTCACGAAGATTCACTATAAGGACATAAGGTAACTGGCGATAATTTAGTTTAAGCTAGACTAGGGCTTCGGTCCTTAGAAACCGTGACAGTTTGATTGCCGTGACCTGCACGTATTCGATATTCAGCGTACCTACTTAGGATGTTTTTGTCGCCAGTTCCTTGTATTTACCTTTGTGAGTCAAAAAAGTGGCTTTTAGCCACAGTTTGTTGCTGTTGAATTGGATAGCATAGTGGAAAGCTTGTTTCGTGCCTCTCCTGTCCTTAAAATGCTTAAAACCTACGAGATATAATAATAATAATAAAAACTTCACATATAAATTTAGTATATACAGTGTGTCCTTAGTTAGTGGACGGAACCTTAAATCCCACACAGGGTTACTTCTTAGAAATGCTCTTCCACATATATTTTTTTAATTAGAACAAGAGTTGCACAAATTAATATACTAACAAAAGGATTTTTTAATATCCGACAACAAAAAGAAACAATTTTTGACAGAAACATATTATTGACACGTCAGAGCAATGTTTGTATGTGAGTGTTGATGTTGGCAGTTGTCATCGCAAACTTTGTCACATAAGACATTTGTTAAATTTGTAATAAGTGTCACGAATAAAAAAGATGACCAAATAGGGTAAAGAAGGTTTCATACTGTGCAATGAGGATGTATATTCTCATGACCTTTTAAATGACATACAGGCTGCTCTAAAGTCAAACTAAGAAATCGTAAATTGTCAATTTCTTCGTATGAGCTTCTTCAAAAAAGGAACGTAGGTTCTTAAAGAGTAGGAAACGCGCATATGAATCCTCTGGGTTTGCAGGCGTCCATAGGCTACGGTATCTGCTTACCATCGGGCCGGCCGTATGCTTGTTTTCCAACGTCGTGGTATAAAAAAAACACGCCAAATTCATTATTGCGGGTTGGCTATGATAAACTTGAAATCATGAAGTTTGCTGAGGCAGATATACAGGGTGGCAGGTGACAACGGATCTTCCCGGAAGTTATGAATCGTTTGAGTAGATTTGTAATAGTTAGAATCATAATAAAAAATAAATAAAAAATAAAACCAAATTCACTATTTTTCACTATGGTGACGACCCTATTGTATCTGCTTAAGGTTTAGCACAAAATAGTTTTTTTTGTGTGAATGTTTAAAAGGCTATAAGTTAGACACGGTTTCACACATCTACATAGTTTCTGTGGGGGAAATATAGTGCTAAGGCTAAACTATCTCCCATTTCGTAAAGGGCCCTCGTAGACTTCCACCGCGTATACTCTATAACATGTGAGAAGTGTTAAAGTTCATTTATTCCTTCAAAATGTAGGCCAACTTTTTTTGAACGAAGTTCCTTATCGGACGGTTCGCGGATGGGGGCTAGGCGAAAAGGAGGTCACGTGACCGTCACGATAAAGCGTCACGTCACGAAAACGCGACACAAAGCCATACGATTGAGAAACATGTAAAATGAAATGAAATAAAAAATAGAATAAATTGAAGTGAAGTGAATTGTAGTGAAGTGACAAAGTGAAAAAAAAAATTCAAAGACTAAAAAAATTATAATAATAAAATAATAAAAAAAATAAAAAAAAAACAAAAAAATTAAAAAAAAAAAACAAAAAAAAAACAAAAAAAAATTCAAAGAATAAAAAAAAATTCAAAATATTCAAAAAACCACAAAAAATACGAAAAAGTCAAAAATGAAATAAAATGAAATAACATAACTTCGTTCCAAGCGATAGTTCCACGACACTCACACATTTTTGTTATTCTTTAACTGATTTCTTTATTTTGTATGCCGTACTACATATACTAGATTTTGCCTTATTGCTCTAGTAGTACTTATTAACTATAGAAAGCTTACAGTACTTTTAGTTTACAGTAGAATGACCGGTCAGTATTTAATATAGTTATTACATAGTAGATATATATATATTGTTTTTACAAAGCTGTCAGTTCAATAATTATTATTATGGTTGCCATAGGATAGGTTATTCAAATGCAGTAATTTCATTTAAGATTTAGTACTTATATCTGTCTTTAGGGCCAGTCTACTGATGCCGTAATTTTTGCTAGAGACCGATGATGACTTGTTCTGTTTTGTAGAGTCTTAAGAACCATTTTGTAGGCAGATATTTTTCTTCTGATTACCTAGGTCAGAACCTAAACGTTAACTACCTCTAATTTTTAACTACTAAATCAAGCAAAATAAATTGGTATTATCGTGTAATTTAATTGTAGCTAGTACGCGGATACATTTTACAGTTGTTTTACTTCAAGTCTATCTTGACGTCGGTCGTACCCAATGGTTTTCAAGGTCTAGGTATTCTGGTAGGTCACTTACAAAACATACCCTTCTTTAACCTGTAAAGAGACACCTTATTAATATATTGAACAAAACTGCTACATGTTTAGGTACTAGGTACATATCTACCAGCCTAACCAAAATAAATCATGTTTCTAAATAATCATACTTATATTTTACGCTTACAAGTCTCTTTATGCTGATCGTACTTCTACGATACGACCTACTAAAATTGTCCTTTTATTAAATTTTATCCTGCAGATAACCTATAGATACTTGGCGAAGCAAAGCACAGCCATATCTTTTCACCAACCAATTTTCATTAGGCTAGGTATAACGTTTTTTTTTTATTCCATCTATGAATCATAAATAAATAAATGAATAATGATTCTAATCACATTCATACAAAAAGGTGTCTGTGCACATTATTAGAACCAGAAAGGTTCTTATTCTTATGCTTATCACATTCATACAATAAATGGTGTCTGTACATATTTTAAGAATGAGAAAAAAACCTTATTCTTACCACATTCATACAAAAAGGTGTCTGTGGTATAAGTATTAAGAATTACTAAAACAGAATTTTGATACTTACCACATTCATACAAAAAGGTGTGTGTGGTTTATAATTATATATTATATATATATATATATATATATATCTATTATGTATATTTATTTCTATTTTACAAGAATGGCAATTGAGATATGTGACGTTATCATGGTTAGGGTACCACTTTGTCGCTTATGGATTCCGAGATATCACTGATTTTGTTAATCAACTCGAAAATAGTGAAAATTGGTTTTGATTAAAAATTGCTTCTACACACTTAAAATAATACGGTGTATTGATAAAAAGTTAAACGTTTCAACTAAAAGTAGGAAAAAAACACAGTCAAAGTTTACCGACTAGGGTACCACATTGTCGCTCACAAGCTTGAAGTAATATCGGGGCCATTGGAAAATGTGCCATTGCCAAATTAACACGTGTTGTCTAAACCTCAGTTTACTCCCATCCATTTGCTTGACAGTTCGTAACTCAGCTGCCCGTTACGTTCACTTAGCTTTATGTTGTGTTACCCTTGTAACAATTGTGATCAATAAGCAATAATTATTAAGACAAAGCAAAACTCTCTATTTTAATCTGGACTAAATCAATCAACTAGGTACAAAATATATTAATCAAAATTCATATTATGTTAGTTTATTCAATTGGATTGTTAAAAATAAATAAATAGATCACAAAGGATAATAAAATTATTTACAATTTTAAAGTGCGTCCAGACCGCCTTAATACGCCACGAATATACTGCACGCGTTGCTCTAGCCGGAGAGCTAGCAACGGATAGGTTTGCTATTTTAGTTGACTTATATTTAACAAGCTTCTGAGGGACAACCGTATAGATAATCAGTTAATACTCGTTCAAAGTCACCAATCTCTCAATCAGACGTAAGAATTTAAATAACTTGGCGTCAGCACTTACGTACCCCTAGGTGCGAGGTTGAGTACTGTAAATCATTTTCATAATGATGTTAAATGAACAAAAGTAATAATTTTATTATAATAAGTCTTAATAATAAGTTTGATCTCATAAGTCATAAGGCGACAATGTGGGACCCTAAGGAATGTTAAACTAACAAACTTGATCTAATTAGTAAAGCTGACGATAAGACTGTTATTTTTTATATAATAAGTTATGTTATTGATTCATAATAATATTTGTATTAGATATATGCACTTATAGTGCGGACACTATGTTAAATAATGGAAGTAGAATTCTTATTTCTCTAAACTTATGAATAGCGACAATGTGGTACCCTAGATCACTTTACATACAAAAAATCATGTTAAAAGTCTAAACTTTGAAGTCACTTTTTTGATAGAAAACTACATTACTTTTGTGTTTAATTACACTTGATCGTTAGTTTTGTTCCTAAATTAACGTAAACTATGAGAATTAAAAAATATAATGTTGATTTTGTATATTTTTTTATGTAAGTGTTGATTTTTTTTGTTTTATTATAAAAAAAAAATTATGCCTTGAGATATGGTTGTTTCATTATTTTTATTATAAACCTTACCTACATCATATTCAGAAATCAACATAAGCCTGCTGAAAATCTGTCGATTTTGAGTTATATAAAATATTTTATTTGTGATTCTTGACTCTACACCCTACGTGCATTATTATTGTATTAATTATATAAAATGTTAGAGACAACATATGATTTGTCGAGTAATATAATGTATGTGGAATATTTTATCTCCATAACTTCAACCTATAACTAGGTTTTTTTGGCTTTCAAACTTTAAACTCGAATATTTCAAAACAGTACAAAGATATGTTGAAACTTCAAAAAAATATTAAAAATAAAAATACTCAATATAGCGATCTCGTTCTTTTTGCATATGAAGGAGAATGTTTTGAACTATAAGGAGGTATCAATAACTCAATACCGACAATATATTACCTTTACCATGACAATGTTGTGACATTGTACAACCTAAACGAATATAAACGTGTAAATTTTATTGATAAACTGATATCCGATTGACTCGTGTCATAGGAACATAGAACTTTTTCCAGCATTTTAAAATAGTTCCAAAAACATACATGCTAGGGATAATTATACAAAGCTTCCATGGGCATTCTACGCCTACGGTAGCTTGAAAAATATTTTAGGTTAAATTACTATGTAGATACGGTTAGCAGAAAACAAGTCTCCAGAAATAAATTAATTTTGAAATTAAATTATTTTTAAATGTGTAATAATACGTTATTAGTATTAACAAAGTTGGGTTTCTGTAAAAAAAAATACACTAAATAGAATTTGTAAAAAAAATAGAGCTTTTTTTTACAATTTTAATTGGGTTTCGTTAGGGCCTATTTTACGAAGTTTATATCGAGACGTGTTGTTCCATTGTTTTGGAAGAAAGTATGAGCGAGTGATGAATATGGTGAGGAATGATGATTGTGTGAGGCATAGATTAAAACTGAGAGAGACTAACTGGTGTGGTGAAGCACTTACATAGCGGTTATACAGCATTGTATAACAAAGACAGTTAATGTAAAATAACATTTATAAGTTATAACTGACTGTGAGAGAGCGTCATAATACCAGTGGTGTCACCGACTACGACTGAGACCTGACAGTGTGTAGAGCCTCTACAATGGATATGGATGGACTTAAGATATAAACATTAAAGTTCATTGTCATCTCACTATTACACTTTACGGTACAAGGAACATTTTGGATATTGCTATTAGTTAGTGTCATCTCAAGCTGACAGGTTGCAGTTTTCCGTAACTGTTATCCAAAGTGGGTTCTACTCCACAAGAAGCTAACACTACCAGCAGGTGTGTGATGCCCCCCTGTTAAATCTACACATCAACAATTACGTGATGACAATTAAAGTAGGAGAAACTTAAATTGTTTAAAATAATATCACAAATATGAATATTAAATAAGTTATATTTAAAAATTATGGGTCGGTCACAAATTGATCAACCATCAATATAAGCTCAATAAAGCTTAGAAAGGCTAATAAATAATAAGGCCTTATAGCTATTGTTTTATGACATCTGGTCAAGACTAGATGACATGGCTAAGATAGCCTAATGAAAACACCATGTAATTGTCGAACATACTCCCGGCTGAGAGTGGTCCGTATTCTAGTGAAGCCTAGGTTTTAGTGTTGGTAATTGAACATTTAACGGTAGGAACCCACCCTGGAGAAGTCTCACTTTACAAGGGCTGCATTGATTTCCTTTCCCTATCCGATAAGCAAAGCAGGCTGAGGTCGGAAGTGTCCTTGCATATAAGGCTAGAGTTGATTCTGGATTCACAACCAGGGTTCCTTTGCTTGAGTCAGGATTATCTGTGGAGGCTTGTAAAAGTTCATGCCATACATATGAGAACTTGGAAACTTGACTTTATATACGCCAGCACTCTTGGTTTGGTTAAAATATACACCACATAAGAGGATTATAAAAAAAAAAGTCTACGCTTAATGGAAAGATCCCAATGAACTTAGATCTCTCATTAAAAATTTATTGTTTTTACAAAATCTTATGCTACCAATCTATTTATGTTTAAAATTTTTACTTCCATAAGACACCTTGTCATATGCGTCTATGTTCGAAAAATTTGGGGGTAGTGTGATAGTAGCATAAGCCTGTTTCTCTTTTTCTCTTCCTCAATCAATCGGTTACGTTTTATTTAGTTTAATATTTGATTTCATTACTTGATTGCGTCCATGCAAATTTGGGGGGTTGTATACACCGTGTGTCTGATGAATTCATACAACTTTTTTTTTCTTAAAAGTATATTTAAGAAAAAACTAGTATACACCGTGTGTCTGATGAATTCATAAAGCTGTTTTCTTTTCTTCATAAGTACTTTTAAATTTTATAGTTATTGAAATTTTGCTTTCCATGACCCAGGTGTGTCTATGTTCGCAAAATTTGGGGGTAGTGTGTAACGGGCCATCCGTACCCGTTCAAATAATTATAATTGTTAAATTATATTTTAGGTTTACTTTATATTTTCAAGGACCACAAACTGCTTGGTTATATAGTGTATATCAGCCTTTATACTTCTACTGTTGTCTATGCCTTAGAAGAATGAATACTCTCAGAATTTCAAATTTAAAATCACTGACATTGGAATTTTCTTGAAATAACTGTCAACATCACGAATGCAGTGAAGTCAATGAAATGTATTTTTATAAGTGTATTTAAATGTGTAAAATGGCAGAGCTAATGCGCATCATAACGTAACGAGAATAGACATAAAGGATTACTCCAGCTTTTATAAGTTAAGTATCTCTATTCCTATACCTTTATATTACATTTTCCCTAGCTCCTTTCTAGAACCTTATATTTTAAATACTATATAATGTCATAATGTCCCGTCTTACCAAAATTATTTTATTTGATGTGTTTATGTGTATTCAGTGTTAAAGGCCCTGCCATCAATTCTAGGTTTTATGACATACAAATAGCTAAAAGGACTGAGTAAAGATATATCGACACACTGACCATATCCTCCCTACTTTAAGCTCATTGTTCTATACTTACTCGGACTAACTGACATCGTTCAAAGACAATCTTCATGAAAATATTCCCATATAGGTCTAGGGGTACTTAATGGCCGTTTGGTCATACAATCTTTAAAAAACAGGAGGTCGATGAGGAAGCATGATGAGGGACCGGCTGAGCGCGGGCGAGCTTTCTTTACTGCGTTAACCTGAGTTACTTTAGAACACAACGTAGAGGAATAGACGATCACTGGCCAATTCACGAAGATTCACTATAAGGACATAAGGTAACTGGCGATAATTTAGTTTAAGCTAGACTAGGGCTTCGGTCCTTAGAAACCGTGACAACATCTGTACTCTAACCAGATCGTCGGTCCTCCTAGTCTGGGCCTTCCCACACTAAATATAAATACTTACTATTTAAATTCATCATTTTGCAAAATTTTCAATGGTCTCCCATACTAATCGTAACACAGTGTTACGTCAACTCGCGCTGAATTAGATAGGGATGGAATTTAACTGTTTTCATCCCCTTATAATATTATAATATAATACACACATCTACTTACTCCAATTGTAGGGCTATTAGTTTATTACTCGTATATTTGATTACTAAATAAATAAATAAAATGTCATTCAATCAAATACAAACACTGAAAACATTGAAAAAATAATCAACCCAGCCGGACTTGAACCTGGCATCGATACGCCTTACCGGGGCTCGATCGCTTTACCAATTAAGCCATGGGTTCAGTTACTGAGTTGACGAAATTCTCAATGCCTTCAATCATCTCTCTGCATTTACTTTTTACATCGACTTTACAGCAGCCGCAAGCGACATCCAGGTGCCAACCACTAGAGTTAGACACCCTTCCCGCCGACCCTTTTACAAGTGTCACAACGGAAACAATAGATGGCGCTGCTATCAACTCATAATTATTTTACATGATTTTTAAAGTGGGGCATTCCACTCATACAATAGTATGTTATTCAATCAAATACAAACACTGAAAACATTGAAAAAATAATCAACCCAGCCGGACTTGAACCTGGCATCGATACGCCTTACCGGGGCTCGATCGCTTTACCAATTAAGCCATGGGTTCAGTTACTGAGTTGACGAAATTCTCAATGCCTTCAATCATCTCTCTGCATTTACTTTTTACATCGACTTTACAGCAGCCGCAAGCGACATCCAGGTGCCAACCACTAGAGTTAGACACCCTTCCCGCCGACCCTTTTACAAGTGTCACAACGGAAACAATAGATGGCGCTGCTATCAACTCATAATTATTTTACATGATTTTTAAAGTGGGGCATTCCACTCATACAATAGTATGTTATTCAATCAAATACAAACACTGAAAACATTGAAAAAATAATCAACCCAGCCGGACTTGAACCTGGCATCGATACGCCTTACCGGGGCTCGATCGCTTTACCAATTAAGCCATGGGTTCAGTTACTGAGTTGACGAAATTCTCAATGCCTTCAATCATCTCTCTGCATTTACTTTTTACATCGACTTTACAGCAGCCGCAAGCGACATCCAGGTGCCAACCACTAGAGTTAGACACCCTTCCCGCCGACCCTTTTACAAGTGTCACAACGGAAACAATAGATGGCGCTGCTATCAACTCATAATTATTTTACATGATTTTTAAAGTGGGGCATTCCACTCATACAATAGTATGTTATTCAATCAAATACAAACACTGAAAACATTGAAAAAATAATCAACCCAGCCGGACTTGAACCTGGCATCGATACGCCTTACCGGGGCTCGATCGCTTTACCAATTAAGCCATGGGTTCAGTTACTGAGTTGACGAAATTCTCAATGCCTTCAATCATCTCTCTGCATTTACTTTTTACATCGACTTTACAGCAGCCGCAAGCGACATCCAGGTGCCAACCACTAGAGTTAGACACCCTTCCCGCCGACCCTTTTACAAGTGTCACAACGGAAACAATAGATGGCGCTGCTATCAACTCATAATTATTTTACATGATTTTTAAAGTGGGGCATTCCACTCATACAATAGTATGTTATTCAATCAAATACAAACACTGAAAACATTGAAAAAATAATCAACCCAGCCGGACTTGAACCTGGCATCGATACGCCTTACCGGGGCTCGATCGCTTTACCAATTAAGCCATGGGTTCAGTTACTGAGTTGACGAAATTCTCAATGCCTTCAATCATCTCTCTGCATTTACTTTTTACATCGACTTTACAGCAGCCGCAAGCGACATCCAGGTGCCAACCACTAGAGTTAGACACCCTTCCCGCCGACCCTTTTACAAGTGTCACAACGGAAACAATAGATGGCGCTGCTATCAACTCATAATTATTTTACATGATTTTTAAAGTGGGGCATTCCACTCATACAATAGTATGTTATTCAATCAAATACAAACACTGAAAACATTGAAAAAATAATCAACCCAGCCGGACTTGAACCTGGCATCGATACGCCTTACCGGGGCTCGATCGCTTTACCAATTAAGCCATGGGTTCAGTTACTGAGTTGACGAAATTCTCAATGCCTTCAATCATCTCTCTGCATTTACTTTTTACATCGACTTTACAGCAGCCGCAAGCGACATCCAGGTGCCAACCACTAGGGTTGATTATTTTTTCAATGTTTTCAGTGTTTGTATTTGATTGAATAACATACTATTGTATGAGTGGAATGCCCCACTTTAAAAATCATGTAAAATAATTATGAGTTGATAGCAGCGCCATCTATTGTTTCCGTTGTGACACTTGTAAAAGGGTCGGCGGGAAGGGTGTCTAACTCTAGTGGTTGGCACCTGGATGTCGCTTGCGGCTGCTGTAAAGTCGATGTAAAAAGTAAATGCAGAGAGATGATTGAAGGCATTGAGAATTTCGTCAACTCAGTAACTGAACCCATGGCTTAATTGGTAAAGCGATCGAGCCCCGGTAAGGCGTATCGATGCCAGGTTCAAGTCCGGCTGGGTTGATTATTTTTTCAATGTTTTCAGTGTTTGTATTTGATTGAATAACATACTATTGTATGAGTGGAATGCCCCACTTTAAAAATCATGTAAAATAATTATGAGTTGATAGCAGCGCCATCTATTGTTTCCGTTGTGACACTTGTAAAAGGGTCGGCGGGAAGGGTGTCTAACTCTAGTGGTTGGCACCTGGATGTCGCTTGCGGCTGCTGTAAAGTCGATGTAAAAAGTAAATGCAGAGAGATGATTGAAGGCATTGAGAATTTCGTCAACTCAGTAACTGAACCCATGGCTTAATTGGTAAAGCGATCGAGCCCCGGTAAGGCGTATCGATGCCAGGTTCAAGTCCGGCTGGGTTGATTATTTTTTCAATGTTTTTTTTTCAATGTTTTCAGTGTTTGTATTTGATTGAATAACATACTATTGTATGAGTGGAATGCCCCACTTTAAAAATCATGTAAAATAATTATGAGTTGATAGCAGCGCCATCTATTGTTTCCGTTGTGACACTTGTAAAAGGGTCGGCGGGAAGGGTGTCTAACTCTAGTGGTTGGCACCTGGATGTCGCTTGCGGCTGCTGTAAAGTCGATGTAAAAAGTAAATGCAGAGAGATGATTGAAGGCATTGAGAATTTCGTCAACTCAGTAACTGAACCCATGGCTTAATTGGTAAAGCGATCGAGCCCCGGTAAGGCGTATCGATGCCAGGTTCAAGTCCGGCTGGGTTGATTATTTTTTCAATGTTTTCAGTGTTTGTATTTGATTGAATAACATACTATTGTATGAGTGGAATGCCCCACTTTAAAAATCATGTAAAATAATTATGAGTTGATAGCAGCGCCATCTATTGTTTCCGTTGTGACACTTGTAAAAGGGTCGGCGGGAAGGGTGTCTAACTCTAGTGGTTGGCACCTGGATGTCGCTTGCGGCTGCTGTAAAGTCGATGTAAAAAGTAAATGCAGAGAGATGATTGAAGGCATTGAGAATTTCGTCAACTCAGTAACTGAACCCATGGCTTAATTGGTAAAGCGATCGAGCCCCGGTAAGGCGTATCGATGCCAGGTTCAAGTCCGGCTGGGTTGATTATTTTTTCAATGTTTTCAGTGTTTGTATTTGATTGAATAACATACTATTGTATGAGTGGAATGCCCCACTTTAAAAATCATGTAAAATAATTATGAGTTGATAGCAGCGCCATCTATTGTTTCCGTTGTGACACTTGTAAAAGGGTCGGCGGGAAGGGTGTCTAACTCTAGTGGTTGGCACCTGGATGTCGCTTGCGGCTGCTGTAAAGTCGATGTAAAAAGTAAATGCAGAGAGATGATTGAAGGCATTGAGAATTTCGTCAACTCAGTAACTGAACCCATGGCTTAATTGGTAAAGCGATCGAGCCCCGGTAAGGCGTATCGATGCCAGGTTCAAGTCCGGCTGGGTTGATTATTTTTTCAATGTTTTCAGTGTTTGTATTTGATTGAATAACATACTATTGTATGAGTGGAATGCCCCACTTTAAAAATCATGTAAAATAATTATGAGTTGATAGCAGCGCCATCTATTGTTTCCGTTGTGACACTTGTAAAAGGGTCGGCGGGAAGGGTGTCTAACTCTAGTGGTTGGCACCTGGATGTCGCTTGCGGCTGCTGTAAAGTCGATGTAAAAAGTAAATGCAGAGAGATGATTGAAGGCATTGAGAATTTCGTCAACTCAGTAACTGAACCCATGGCTTAATTGGTAAAGCGATCGAGCCCCGGTAAGGCGTATCGATGCCAGGTTCAAGTCCGGCTGGGTTGATTATTTTTTCAATGTTTTCAGTGTTTGTATTTGATTGAATAACATACTATTGTATGAGTGGAATGCCCCACTTTAAAAATCATGTAAAATAATTATGAGTTAATAGCAGCGCCATCTATTGTTTCCGTTGTGACACTTGTAAAAGGGTCGGCGGGAAGGGTGTCTAACTCTAGTGGTTGGCACCTGGATGTCGCTTGCGGCTGCTGTAAAGTCGATGTAAAAAGTAAATGCAGAGAGATGATTGAAGGCATTGAGAATTTCGTCAACTCAGTAACTGAACCCATGGCTTAATTGGTAAAGCGATCGAGCCCCGGTAAGGCGTATCGATGCCAGGTTCAAGTCCGGCTGGGTTGATTATTTTTTCAATGTTTTCAGTGTTTGTATTTGATTGAATAACATACTATTGTATGAGTGGAATGCCCCACTTTAAAAATCATGTAAAATAATTATGAGTTGATAGCAGCGCCATCTATTGTTTCCGTTGTGACACTTGTAAAAGGGTCGGCGGGAAGGGTGTCTAACTCTAGTGGTTGGCACCTGGATGTCGCTTGCGGCTGCTGTAAAGTCGATGTAAAAAGTAAATGCAGAGAGATGATTGAAGGCATTGAGAATTTCGTCAACTCAGTAACTGAACCCATGGCTTAATTGGTAAAGCGATCGAGCCCCGGTAAGGCGTATCGATGCCAGGTTCAAGTCCGGCTGGGTTGATTATTTTTTCAATGTTTTCAGTGTTTGTATTTGATTGAATAACATACTATTGTATGAGTGGAATGCCCCACTTTAAAAATCATGTAAAATAATTATGAGTTGATAGCAGCGCCATCTATTGTTTCCGTTGTGACACTTGTAAAAGGGTCGGCGGGAAGGGTGTCTAACTCTAGTGGTTGGCACCTGGATGTCGCTTGCGGCTGCTGTAAAGTCGATGTAAAAAGTAAATGCAGAGAGATGATTGAAGGCATTGAGAATTTCGTCCACTCAGTAACTGAACCCATGGCTTAATTGGTAAAGCGATCGAGCCCCGGTAAGGCGTATCGATGCCAGGTTCAAGTCCGGCTGGGTTGATTATTTTTTCAATGTTTTCAGTGTTTGTATTTGATTGAATAACATACTATTGTATGAGTGGAATGCCCCACTTTAAAAATCATGTAAAATAATTATGAGTTGATAGCAGCGCCATCTATTGTTTCCGTTGTGACACTTGTAAAAGGGTCGGCGGGAAGGGTGTCTAACTCTAGTGGTTGGCACCTGGATGTCGCTTGCGGCTGCTGTAAAGTCGATGTAAAAAGTAAATGCAGAGAGATGATTGAAGGCATTGAGAATTTCGTCAACTCAGTAACTGAACCCATGGCTTAATTGGTAAAGCGATCGAGCCCCGGTAAGGCGTATCGATGCCAGGTTCAAGTCCGGCTGGGTTGATTATTTTTTCAATGTTTTCAGTGTTTGTATTTGATTGAATAACATACTATTGTATGAGTGGAATGCCCCACTTTAAAAATCATGTAAAATAATTATGAGTTGATAGCAGCGCCATCTATTGTTTCCGTTGTGACACTTGTAAAAGGGTCGGCGGGAAGGGTGTCTAACTCTAGTGGTTGGCACCTGGATGTCGCTTGCGGCTGCTGTAAAGTCGATGTAAAAAGTAAATGCAGAGAGATGATTGAAGGCATTGAGAATTTCGTCAACTCAGTAACTGAACCCATGGCTTAATTGGTAAAGCGATCGAGCCCCGGTAAGGCGTATCGATGCCAGGTTCAAGTCCGGCTGGGTTGATTATTTTTTCAATGTTTTCAGTGTTTGTATTTGATTGAATAACATACTATTGTATGAGTGGAATGCCCCACTTTAAAAATCATGTAAAATAATTATGAGTTGATAGCAGCGCCATCTATTGTTTCCGTTGTGACACTTGTAAAAGGGTCGGCGGGAAGGGTGTCTAACTCTAGTGGTTGGCACCTGGATGTCGCTTGCGGCTGCTGTAAAGTCGATGTAAAAAGTAAATGCAGAGAGATGATTGAAGGCATTGAGAATTTCGTCAACTCAGTAACTGAACCCATGGCTTAATTGGTAAAGCGATCGAGCCCCGGTAAGGCGTATCGATGCCAGGTTCAAGTCCGGCTGGGTTGATTATTTTTTCAATGTTTTCAGTGTTTGTATTTGATTGAATAACATACTATTGTATGAGTGGAATGCCCCACTTTAAAAATCATGTAAAATAATTATGAGTTGATAGCAGCGCCATCTATTGTTTCCGTTGTGACACTTGTAAAAGGGTCGGCGGGAAGGGTGTCTAACTCTAGTGGTTGGCACTTGGATGTCGCTTGCGGCTGCTGTAAAGTCGATGTAAAAAGTAAATGCAGAGAGATGATTGAAGGCATTGAGAATTTCGTCAACTCAGTAACTGAACCCATGGCTTAATTGGTAAAGCGATCGAGCCCCGGTAAGGCGTATCGATGCCAGGTTCAAGTTCGGCTGGGTTGATTATTTTTTCAATGTTTTCAGTGTTTGTATTTGATTGAATAACATACTATTGTATGAGTGGAATGCCCCACTTTAAAAATCATGTAAAATAATTATGAGTTGATAGCAGCGCCATCTATTGTTTCCGTTGTGACACTTGTAAAAGGGTCGGCGGGAAGGGTGTCTAACTCTAGTGGTTGGCACCTGGATGTCGCTTGCGGCTGCTGTAAAGTCGATGTAAAAAGTAAATGCAGAGAGATGATTGAAGGCATTGAGAATTTCGTCAACTCAGTAACTGAACCCATGGCTTAATTGGTAAAGCGATCGAGCCCCGGTAAGGCGTATCGATGCCAGGTTCAAGTCCGGCTGGGTTGATTATTTTTTCAATGTTTTCAGTGTTTGTATTTGATTGAATAACATACTATTGTATGAGTGGAATGCCCCACTTTAAAAATCATGTAAAATAATTATGAGTTGATAGCAGCGCCATCTATTGTTTCCGTTGTGACACTTGTAAAAGGGTCGGCGGGAAGGGTGTCTAACTCTAGTGGTTGGCACCTGGATGTCGCTTGCGGCTGCTGTAAAGTCGATGTAAAAAGTAAATGCAGAGAGATGATTGAAGGCATTGAGAATTTCGTCAACTCAGTAACTGAACCCATGGCTTAATTGGTAAAGCGATCGAGCCCCGGTAAGGCGTATCGATGCCAGGTTCAAGTCCGGCTGGGTTGATTATTTTTTCAATGTTTTCAGTGTTTGTATTTGATTGAATAACATACTATTGTATGAGTGGAATGCCCCACTTTAAAAATCATGTAAAATAATTATGAAATAAAATGTCATAGTTAGCTAAGTGATTTAGTCACTAAAAGTCAAGTGTAACCGCAATTAGCAAGTAAGTTCCCTAAAAAGTAACCTTGTTAGGAAGCTAGGATGGTCACTGACGAACTTAGCATCCTAATTACTTAAGATGGAATGGAAGAAAGTAAAGTGTAACAACGTATAGTCGTCACCAACCTAAATGTCATAGATTTTATTAATCGCAGACTGATTCTGTTTATTGTGAATTTAGGTTCCTAGTTAGGACAAGTGTGACTGGGAGATATATTGACAATCCTAAATAGGATGCTAGTTAGGACGACAAAAAGTAAATTGTAACAGGGCTTTTATTAAACCTTTATTACATGATTAACCCCCACATTGTTTGTACAAAGACAATAGTAGTGTGCGCGCCACCGCGGCTCGGCAGTCGGCCCGGAGCCCCGGACCCCCGAAATCGTGCGGCTATAAAAATGAGCTCCCAAATAAATCATGAGCAATCATTAGTGGCGCTGCGGCGGCGGGACAAGTTACGGGTTGCAGCGGGGAAAGGAAAACAGTTTTTTAAAATAAGGTTGTTGCTATAAGCACTTTATCCTAATTTTTAGGGTTCCGTAGCCAAAATAACAAAAAGGAAACCCTTACATTTTCGTCATTTCCGTCTGTCCGTCCGTCCGTCCGTATGTCACAGCCATTTTACTCGGAAACTATAAAACGTATCTTAATAAAATTTATACATGAGCTGTATTTTGTATGCCGCTATTTAGTTATGTAGGGAAATTGCAGAAAAAAAATCTGTCGATAGGTCTTTAAAAATAATATTGAGGTTTCTTTGAATATGTTGGGATTCAGTGAATATTTTCAGAAATAACCGCTTCGAAAATCGGAAAAATAGCGTCCCCCACCCCAGAGCTCGTACATTAGCAATAAGGGCCTTATCACACTTGATCGATTTGAAAGCGATTTCTACACAAAACTTTTACGCGGTGAACTCGCGGCGTGTTCGCTCTCATACAAAACTCGCTCGCAAATCGCATTATCCAATAAAAAAAATCATTATTTTATTGGATAATGCGATTAAATTATTAAGATCAGTACGGTTAAAAAGTCGGTTTACCTGACTGACCGTACTGACCTTAATTCTTTTTTTATTGGATAAGTATATTGTGGAGTAATAGACAAAATTAGACGTGAGTAGATTTCTGTACCTCGGCCTTTGTCGTCATCGTCATTCTAACGACAGTATGCCTTAATTGCGTCATCAATACGGTAGTTTTTTATACTTAATGGAATCTCAACTTAGTATTGCAACATTTCCGTCGAAGGATCCTCAGCAGTGAGGAACCGACAGGACCCCCGCCATCTCCCATGCCCTGCGCCGGCAACCCGCGGAGCGACGGCGGCGGGCCGGCGCGCCTCCGACCAAATACTCGGGCGCCGACAAGCCGACATACTGTCTTACTACCTAGATGCCAGATTACGTTTACCTATTCTAATTTTAAACATAAAAAAACCGACTTCACTTAGCCTCCACCTTTCCAAAAGCAAATGCTTGAGCTGCTGTAAAAAATACTCAATTCACTATATTGGTTACAATGGGACGAACTGTGAAGTATACTCTTGAAGTTGGTTGATAAGATAGGGTTATGGGCCCAACCGGACTACTTCATAGGGTCGCTCGGCAAGTAAAGCCTGACCAGAAATATATGATCATGCGCCATGTTGCGGAATTTCATTGGAACTAATTTCTTACACTGGCAATTATTTTAATGGCAGAATGATTATGCATGTGTGAGTGCATGACAGGCTGGCACTGTCATTGTGGCAGTTTAGTTAGAATAATAACAAAGTGTTGAAAATTTAATAAACGACAAAAAATCCCAAAATTGTCCATGTCAAGAGCGAAATATTGTAGATAGTGTATATAATAAACAGCTGTCAATAATACGCTCGGGAAATGAAACTATTTCGCTGTGAAACATTTTCATATTAACATCAGAGCTGACAGGTAAACAAATCAAGATGTCACCATACCATAGAGCTCTATGACTATTGAACTGTTGCCATATAAATGAGAGTAATAGCGCCATCTTGACAATAATCATATATTTCTGGTCAGGCTTTATATAGTTCTAGTGTCTTAAAGTACAAATTAAACCTAAGAGCATTCTCATTTCACGTTAGTTTGTCTATTTAAATAGTTAGTCCCAGATTTGTATAGACAGAGAATTATTTATAATACCGAGAGATGCTGAAAGCCTGACACTTAAAAATACACACCAAAAAGTTCGTTTTGAGCACCAGTCAAATAATACAAGTGATACACAATCAGCCCAAAAAATCAGTCCCACAATAGTATCGCAAGAACGACTCGGTTGGTAGTTTCTTTGACAGTCTTATTATGGTCTAAGAGCTGGCCACGTCAGATATGACACAATAATGAGAGCAATGAAACCTGGCTAGTTAGACTGTTTTACCGTCCTTATTGCTAGATCCGGGCATCTGGCAGCTTTTAATGGGTGGAGGTCAGAGTGACAGACTGACAAATTTTTTAAGTTGGAAAAAAGTAATACCAAAACAGATAAAAACTGCCAAAGTTGTGTTATTAATAGAGCACAGGGCCTATATTTTAACATTATATTAAAAACCATTGTCTATTATTGCGGAAACAAAAACAGTAGGCGACTAAGTAAAAATTGCATTATACATCATTTGGCACTACTTTCCCCCAACAGAAACTTCTGGATATGATATAATCTAATTAATTACATAATTTCCCATAATACTGCATCAAACCCAGAACTCTAGGATTTGTTTTCTTCGAGTTATTTGCATTCTTTGACCCCCACCACTTTACAGCTGCCAGATGTCCGGATCTAGAAATAAGCATAGTATAGCAAACTAATTAGAGGGGTTTCGTTGCTCTCATTATTGTGTCATATCTGACGTGGCCAGCTCTCCGTCTATTACGGTATAAGACTGGCCGGTTACAAATTTTCAGGAGTCATATGTTTAGTAAATCTTGTTTGAGTCTTGAGTCTGTACCCTTTACATTGTTGCTCGAAAGTTTTGAGACAAAAAGTGTTTTTTTTTTATTAGAGGAAGCGCGTAAAAAATCGACTTTTTCCTGTAGGTACGTAAGTCAAGAGAGCGCTGAAAGCTAATAAAAAAAACTTGGTCGCGGCTTAATGCCTACTTATATTATTGAATCAGGACTGCGTTGAAGGTAAAGGTAACAGTACCTAGGTAACTATAGTGTAGCTTGGGTATATCTTGTAGAGGTAGGTATAGTTTTTACTAATTTAAATTAAAAATTCTGAAAATTGACAAAATCTATATACCTAAATCAAACAAAGTCGTGTCGGTTGTCGGTTACACCATTTATAGCTCAAGAATGGCTGAACCGATTTTAATAGGGGAAGATAGGGTACACTGGTCATATCTCGGCTATCCAACGTGCTGAAGCGTTCATATTTGTGTACAACTCGGCCACTTAAATGCATGGGCTACCTTCCAAAGTAATGGCAGTGCGGTAGAAGACTTCGCCAGAAAGAGTTGATATGTGTTTTCGCTACTCGAAAGTAATTTTGAGTTCTCCTTTGAATATGTTTGTTTCCAGTAAGTTTTAATTGAATTAATTAAACTTTCGTAATTCTTTGTAAACAGATCCTAAAGATTGTTATACTCGTATATATATATGATCATTTTGGTATTATATTTAATTAACGATTATTTTTTATTTCGGTTTTTTCTGGTCGGTTGGATGTATGTAAGTTAATATTGTACGAATGCACCCTATGTATTCCCTAAGGCCCTAAGGCTTTCCACTACCTGCCTGCAAAGAATACTGGAGTTTTTTGGTCATATTGCCCGGAAAGATGGACACAACCTTGAACAACTAATGGTTCTAGGGAAGGTCGACGGAAGAAGGCCGAGAGGTCGAAGCCCAGTCAGGTGGTCCGACCAAATCCGCTCAACGCTCAACACCAAGCTACATGATGCCCTCCATGATGCCAAAGACAGACACAGATGGAGGAGCATCATTAGAGACAAATTAATCTCCCATTGGGGGAATCACGACCCTCAGCAATGAGGTGCACGACGCGAGGAGGAGGAGACCCTATGTATAGGTAAGTTAAAATCAAGAAGATAATTGTAACCAGGGTAGGTACTGTAAAGGTTTACTACCTTTACAACCTCTCTTCTCGAACGGTGGCACATTTTAAATTGGGAATTCCCACGTTCTATGTCAAACGATCCATATTCTTTTGGAAACAGTCTAGAAGAGGCAGCCTAAACTGATAGTGGAGATGCTGTAACTGTAACTCGTTGTTTAGAAGAAAGAATATAATTAGAGAAAAAAAATATATATACACGGTGTAACATGAGGAAACCGAATAATTTTAACAGCGTATTCCTGATCATAATTGGAGACTAAAATGTCGTATAAACTTTTCTGGATTTCGCGAAAAAAAAAATTTTTTTTTTTGCTTTTTTTTTGTGTGTTTTGTGTTTGTGTTTAACATAAAAACATAAATGTTATTGGTAAAGATGTCGATTAAAATAAATTAGTACATTTTTTCGAAAAAATAGTTTACGTAAAGTATTCCTTGGCACTTTGATATCTGTCAATAAGAATGTCTAGACAAGACCCCATAAAGGGTGAAATCGCCATCAAAAAAGCGTTTTGCAGTGAGTCACATTAAAAAATGTTTTTTTATTTAAGTGGTAGTAACTCTGAAACTAGGCGAATTCCAGAAAAGTTTATACGACATTTTAGTCTCCAATTATGATCAGGAATACGCTGTTAAAATTATTCGGTTTCCTCATGTTACACCGTGTATATTCCTTTTTTTTTTGTTTTTTTTTCTACGGAATTCCAACAGCTAACATATATACAATAAACATCTTACATAGAAATACAGAGCCAATTACAGGAACTCACAGATAGGAAACAAAATATCAAGAAGTATTTATTTCCCAACCCCGACAGTACTCAAACAAAATTGGCCTTGATCGCAAGCCCCTTATCCAATCCCTGTCGTAATGCACCGGGCCCTCAGAATTGGGGGCCGATCATCTGCAGCGGCCGGCGCCCGCCGAGCCGGCGCGGGCGGCACCGGCGCCCTCAGGCCGCGCGGTATTGCCAGACGGTCACACTCACGTTCATTTACTTACAAATAGGTAGTTTTATGCATTGATTTATTATGTATTCTACTACATGTGACATCTAGAATAAAATTTGTGCGCCATGTTTGACCGCTATGACAGAATCAAAGAGTAGTATTAAGGTGCGACCACACCGCTGCTTAAAATACGCTGCCGGTACGGAATCGCAATGACGTGCCGTAAACGTCACGACTTTACCGCATGCTCTCCACACCGCTGCTCAAAATAAGCAGACGCAACGTGTACGCAGTGACGTGCCCCATACGAAATATTTTTGACGCGAACCTTCCAAACCGTATTTTGAGCAGCGGTGTGGAGGGCTTGCGATAAAAACGGTGCGGATACGATGCGTCACTGCGATTCCGTAGCGTCACCGTATTTTGAGCAGCGGTGTGGAGGGCATGCGATAAAAACAGTGCGGATACGATGCGTCACTGCGATTCCGTAGCGTCACCGTATTTTGAGCAGCGGTGTGGAGGGCATGCGATAAAAACGGTACGGATACGATGCGTCACTGCGATTCCGTAGCGTCATCGTATTGTAAGCAGCGGCGTGGTCGCACCTTTAGACTTGTAGCGATTTTCACTACAACTTTTAGGACAAAGAATTTCTTAGGGATGTCATCTCCTGTTATTCAATGGTTTTATGTCCAAAATACCTGTTTAGTAGGCTGTCGATAGTGACCCTGGTTATATTACGAAGCTAAACAGGAAGTATGCTGAAATTTAACTTTATCGGACGCCGGAAATAATTCAAATCCTGACCTAAACACGTTTATTTATTAAGGTTAGGTATTCAAATAAAAGCTCATGAAAGGCTCTGGCAACATGGTCAGAGTTCGTACCAGTAAGCATTTGAAGTGGTCCGCGAAATTCTGAAAATAACAACCTATTTTTGACTTTCTTCGTCATTCGTTTTTTTTACTATCAAAACTTCGTGGTCCCTAATAAAAATGAAATTTAGTGTAGTGTCCCTATCACTAAAAGATTAAGAACCATTGGTTTAGGTCTTTCGTACGTAACAACATGGAATATCTAACCAAATTTCGCAGATATTTCGCACACTAAGACTGGCAACACTACAAGTTTATTTTGGTCACCGCGGGCCTGAAGGCCAAATGGCGCGGGAAACGGGAATTAACTTCGCAAGCAATCCGCACTCCGGGCTGCCTAATGAGGCACAATACGTTTTATAAGCTTTTATTTGTCTTCACTTGTTTTCTTAGTTACGACTTACGAGTTAAATATGGCCAAAGGTTTTATTTCTATATAGTTAAGTAAGTATGGAATAAATAGTCGCGTTTCAGAGCGACTTTTACTGTCGAAGGAAGAAAACCTTTAATAATATTAAGTAAAGTAAGTACTTGGGTATGTCCTTAAACTACGCCCGGACCCGGGTATGTCCTAAAACTACATCCGGACCCGGGTATGTCCTTAAGCTACGTCCAAAAGAGAGGTATGGGTACTGCGAATGTCATCTCGCTATGTGTGGTAGGGCACAGCACAGCGAATGTCATCTCGCTCAAATCAGGAGCAGAGCCCGACTGGGGAAGTACCTCCACCTTACAGAAAACCACAGCCAAATAGCAATAGACCTTACTCATAGTGTTGTGCTTCTGCTGGTGAGTAAGGTTGCCAAAGAGCTCAAAGAAGACAGTGTGTTGACGATGAGGGACCCTCTTGTTCCTTTAGCCGTCAACACAGTGAATCCACCTTTTTGTAAAGGGTCGGCAACGCGCATGTGACACTTCTGGAGTTGCAGGCGTCCACAGGCTAAGCTGCTTACCATCAGGCGGGCCGTATGCTTGTTTGCCACCGTCGTGGTATATAAAAAATAGTATTTTTAACTGAGAACAGTAGGTAATCCGACAGCTCTTGACATACATTGTAAACCACTTTGTATGGAGTAATCTAACAATTACTGTACTTATTTAAAAATACAGTTTCAGACCTCTATAATCTGATTTATCGGTCGTGAAGCGTCAGTAAGATTTTTTTTTTAATTCTATGTTCAAGGGATGAAAACTGCTAAAACTAAGTTTTATAACTTCTTCACGAAGCAGCGTCCGAAAGCTAGTAAATATAGTAGGTATATCACTAATATATATAGCTACAACCCGACTGATTTCTCACTGACATCATTGTTCTCCCAGAAGGAGTGCCGTCACCTTTTAGTGTTTGGTACCGTTGTATAGGGGAAGATTTGGTGACCCCCAGAAAAATCCGACTTTCGAGCTACCTGTTTTGGTCGAAAAAATGTACAACGGCCCGACTAAACGGTGAGAGTTGGAGGGAGGGTGTTCGACCAAATATCATAGAGAACTGCTGGCAGTTTTTAGAGCTCACTTTTTTTTTTTAATTTTTCGACTTTTTTTTTCGATCGATTTTTCAAATTGATCCTAGCGCGCTGAGATTTGGCACGGCGAAAGGTGTCGGCCTCGAGATTGCCATGAGCAAAAAAAAATTTATAAAAATCCAAGATGGCGGCCAAAATCGTCACTTAAAGTTTGTATGGCAACTTTTAAACGGCAAGAGATGGGTGGGGGGTGCTCGACCAAATGTCATAGAGGGCCTGGAAAGAATACTAATGGTAAAAAAAAAAATTCAAAATGGCCGACTTTTTTTTTTTTTTTTTTCAAAATGGTCTGAGCGCGCTGAGATTTTGCAAGCGCAGACCTTGGGGGCCCGAAATTAGTGTTTTGAAAAAAATTTTTGGAAAAATCCAAAATGGCGGCGTGCAAGGCCAAAACCAATTTTCGAGTAATAAAAGCGAGCCCGAAGGGCGAGCTTCAGGCTGGGAGGCCGCAGGCCGACCCCGGCGGAGGGCCGAAGGTCCGTAGCCTTAAATTAGAGTAAACAAGAAGGCGAGGCCGAAGGCCGAGCTGCGTGCAGGACGCATGAACTCAACCCAAAAGTCCAACTGTCTTAATAAGCGTAGCCGGAGAGCCGAAGGCTCGACGGCGGAGCGTCGAGGCGAGCGAAGGCCGGAGGCCGAGCTCCGCGTAGGGCCGAAGGCACGAAGCGTCACACGACCAGGGGAAGTTGGCGCTTAAACACGAGCCAATAGTAAAAGTGTCCAGCGAACCTGAGGGCCATAGGCCCGAAGGTGAGCGGCCGGACACTTTTACTATTGGCTCGTGTTTAAGCCCAACTTCCCGACTTAGGACATTCGCAATCCCCAGTCGCGAGGCCGTAGGCCGAGCTGCGTGTAGGACGCACGAACTCAATCCAAAAGTCCAACTGTCTTAATAAGCGTAGCCGGAGAGCCGAAGGCTCGACGGCGGAGCGTCGAGGCGAGCGAAGGCCGGAGGCCGAGCTCCGCGTAGGGCCGAAGGCACGGAGCGTCACACGACCGGGGGAAGTTGGCGCTTAAACACGAGCCAATAGTAAAAGTGTCCAGCGAACCTGAGGGCCACAGGCCCGAAGGTGAGCGGCCGGACACTTTTACTATTGGCTCGTGTTTAAGCCCAACTTCCCGACTTACGGCAGTCACAGTCAAGCACCTATCCCCGACTGTCTTAATAAGCGAAGCGGCGGGCCGAAGGCCCGACGGTGAGCTTCGAAAACTCGCGAAGGCCGGAGGCCGAGCTCCGCGTAGGGCCGAAGGCCCGAAGCGTCCAATACCGGCGCGCCAGCACGCGAGGCCGGAGGCCGAGCTGCGGGAAGATAGAGCTCGCACGCGGAACACTAAACACAGTCACAAAAGACAAATTCCTCCTGGAGCCTTTAAGGAAACCCAAAACTCAATGCACAAAAACACAAAAGCAATAAACACAAACAAAAAACACAAACACAAAGACCAACAAAAAAAGCCAACACTCCACCACCGCGGGGCCCACGGGCCCCGCGCACCCGCCCAAAATACTAGTTATAATTTATAAAGCCTTAAAAAGAGTGCTTCAAACTTCAAACATATTAGCTATACTCGTACGAGGCCAAAAGTTTCAAAAAAAGAACAATAGAAGAAATTAAAAAAAGTTTTTTTTTAGAATAGCTTAGGGTTTTACCTAGTACCTGCAAAGCAGGTGGTTTTGGGTTTAATAAAACGCCAGTAAGACCTTTCGATCTAGGTACGTATTTTTTCCAAAGTATTGCGGTGTGTAACAGACCTTTAAAATTATAATGACTGTAATGTAGAGCCGATATCTCCTAAAAGTTTTCTGAGTCAACAATTAGGTACTGAACTAGTCAGCTTCTGGGTAACAATTGAATCTATCATTAATAGTCTAATTAAAGAAAGGGATATCTCTAATATCTCGATATGAATCTATATTGCCATTCGCTTAGCTCGGACACTACTTTTATGAGCTTCATACATACAAGACACACAATCATAAGTATCTTGTTTACTCGTCAATGTCCCCAACTGCCCGGACTTCAAGGGGAATCAATAAGGCTCCCCTAAACAGTGTCACCATTGCTATGCAATCCAAACACTCAAAAACTATTGGGCAGCGCGGTGTGGCCAGGGAATGAGCGGGGCGGGCCGCGGAGCGGATTCTGACCATTACTGCTGAGAGTGCTGAGGGACGACCTAACTCATCATCAGTGCAGGGAGGCGATTTTTGCCTTTCGAGCGCTCGAATTCAAAGAAGTTAAGCTCGAAAATAATCGCACACAAAAGTTTGTCGCCATTATTTTCTCATGAAATTAATAGTGTAAATTTAATAATCATTATTTTTTATTCCTTTCGCTGTTATTTAAAACATCATATCATCGTTTTATTCAGAGTTTTAACTGTCCGATTAGAGCGGTCGAATTTCAAAAATCGGCCTCTGATCTTCAACTTCATCATAAGTATAAACATTTAAAAATTGCTATGTTGTAATTAAATTTTATGAGTAAGTAAGAATCATCTACTTTGCACTGTTACTAATGAATCTCATGGTGATATGGTATTTTAAATAGCACCTCTAGTTGACGCTAAGCTAAAATTGATTTTAAATACATATAAAAGTTACACAACTTGACTTGCGTGATGCATTATTACGCCATTACGCAAACATTAGATACCTATTCGTCATAAAATTTTATACCTAAAATCCGAAATGACAGATTTTGAAACAATCAGTTGAGAAATGCGACCGATATCAATTTATCACCATATAAACAGATCAATTGGACCCACGAACAGGAACAAGACGAAAGTAAGTATTTATATTTTTTGCACAAGTTGAATCTGAGGGGCTTGGCGCTCGCAGGCAGTTAACAACATTATTTATTTATTTAAATTATATTACACAAAACAAAAGAAAATGTACAAATGGCGAACTTAATGCCAAATGGCATTCTATACCAGCCAACCATTGGTTTAAACAGCGACATGATGGTTGGTGAAGGAGAAAATTTTATTGTAATTGTTGTACTTACATATTTATTGTACAGGAATGACACGAAAATTAAGAAATGTTGTTGACCAGAAAACGGTCAACAACATTTCTTAATTTTCATGTCATTCCTGTACAACTCGCTGCACACTCTCGGCTTCTCTACGGATAAATAAAATTTAAGGTTAGGCATTTGTAATCAATCACAGGTATTTACCTAGGGAGCTTTTAAACTTTATTGTCTTTATTTTCGATGGTACAAGAACGCTTTTACTCAGTCGAGGAATTTTTTGATTATTTTAATTACAGACAATGACATTTTCGTTCACATTATAATACTTTAGAACTTTACTTGTGACAAATTTTGTATTAATTTTGTATAGGATAAAAAGTATTTTGAGTAGGTAAATGTAACTATTACTGTAAATAGCTTATGGATATATTTTTTATTTTTTGCAAGCCAGTTACTGGTATAATATGTATGATCTTTATTTACTATCCATCTTTTGTACCATATTTTATGCAAAATAAAGATATTTGATATTTGGTATTTCAAGGTAGGGCCTTAGGATTTTAAGGTAGAGCATTGCCCCATAAAAAACCTCCTAGCTACTGGGTTTTTCCCCGCCAGTTTCATAGCCTCGCGGCACGGCGGCCGCCGCACCGGCGCGCCCGGCGTCGGCGTCGGCGCCGCCGCGGCGTGCGTTTTATTATAAACACGCGTTACGCCAGATAACATCTTATACTATACCTACCCAGTGTCGACTTACTATGTACGTGGGTGCAATGGACAGGGCTGTGGCTCTTGGGAAAGATACAGGTGTCTAATCTCTTTTTTTTCTCCATCTAGGTAATTAAGGTTGTAAAGGTTTACTACCTTTGCAACCTCTCTTCTCAAACACTGTCTGGCACGGTGTTATTTTAAATTAGGAACTCCCACGTTCGATGTCAGACGATCGATATTCTTTTAGAAACTGGCGGGAAGTGGCAGCCTAAACAGATAGTGAGAACTTGAGATGCTGCAACTCGTTGCTTACAAGAAAATATATATAATTAGATTCCGTTCTATATAACAAGTTCCGCAAGTATCTTTTTGATAACTGTTCATAGTGAATTCAGTAGCAGGTAATTTATTTATATATATTTATTTATTTGTATTTATTACGTACATGTTATACTATCTTTGTATATTTTATATCTTATTAATATATATTTATTTAAATGCTTATTTATATTAGATAACGTTCTTGCTATTTTAGTTATTAGTTCTGTGTTCTTTACATACCCTGCACCAATTATGCTTCTCTGTTTGGCCTAAAGGTTGACTGGTAGAGAATGCCTTACGGCATTAAGTCCGCCTTTTGTAACTGTATATTTTATACTGTGCAATAAAGTTTAAATAAATAAATAAAATAAAACATCAAGGAGTATTTATTTGCCAACCCCAACAGTACATACGTATTTGGAGAAAGTTAAATAGATAAAATTGATTAATCAGGTAATTTACGCAATTATGAAACTTTTCTACGCGACATTTGCACAATTCTACCAATATTAGAAGTAACATTTTGCACATTAATGATTCATGCTAGGTACTACCTACTAAATATCTAATTTCTATTTTTTTCCTCCAGATACATATCTGATCCAGAGCCACTGTCTATATTTACTTAGAACTCCTCGAACCCAAAACATCCATAACTCAGGAATACGTGTTATTATATGCACTTACACTAAAACAATTTGCATTGTGACCCACTTTAGCTTTAAATAAATCTGTTTGTTCCTATTCAAATCGCCGAAGTTCCTAATGTCCCTTATAAATATCGGATCTGAATCCGATCGCCAACAATGTATGCGCGTGAGTTGCCAGTTCTGGGTCGTAAATCAGCGCGGAACTGAACGCTTATAAATCATGTAACCTAACAGTCATTTGTTTTTAGATTATGAAGCGCTCGAGATGGTCTAGCCATAAACAGGATCACTAATAATACCTAAATATCCTAAATAGTTTCAAGATAGTCATCAGTAACAATGAAAGTCAAAGTTCTAGGTAATTTTTTACAGCGTGAAAAATATTCGTAACTCAGAATTCCCCCTTTTTCACAAACGTCTCAATTAGTTAATTTATTAATTTATACAAACACAACTGTCAAAGGACAGATAAGGAGAAAACATAAATTAAATAATTACTGCCTGAGAGACGTTTAACGTATTGTTTATTTTATTTTTATACCTACATTGAGTTGTGGAATTTTTATAATTGAATATTTAATTTAAGGATCTAAGTATAACACAATCCTTCCTCCTAGCGTTTATCCTGGCTTGGGGTTCGCTTGAAAACCTAATCCCATGAATTGGCGTCGGCACTAGTTTTTACGAAAGCGACTGCCATCTGACCTTACAACCCAGAGGGGAAACTAGGCCTTATTGGGATTAGGTCAAGTTTCCTTACGATGTTTTCCTTCACCGAAAAGCGACTGGTAAATACCAAATGATAATCCGTACATAAGTTCTGAAAAACTCAGTGGTACGAGCCGGGGTTTGAACCCGAGACCTCCGGATTGAAAGTCGGACGTCTTACCGCCAGGCTACCAGCGCTCTTTATTTTATTATTTAACACAATTATTTTATTTATCGTATGGCTACATGTCACTGCATATAGATAGGCATTTCTTCCCTGTAGTAGTAGTAGTGGAAAAGCAGATGATAAAGAAAATCCAGTGCGTGCTGCGAGGTCCAGATGGGACAGTGCAGCTGCCAAGTTTGTTACTCTTTTAGCACCAACCAGGGATCACGTGTAGGGTTGTCTCTGGCGTTTCCTACGGATGCAGAGTAACATTGATCCCTTATATATTTAACACAATCAATCACCTAATAATGAAATCCCAAAATAATGCTAGGCAAAACTCGTATTTTATTTTACTACTTATTATACAAGGTGTAACAAAAATGCTGCATAATTGGTATGGTATTCTGATTATGAAAAATTAAGAAAAAAATTCCCGCGAAAAAAAATCGTTTTTGTATGGAGGGTTGGCCAGCTGGGACCACGTGTCCCATACATATTTTTTCTTCTACTTTGTCTTACTCGCAATACGATACTAATTATGCCCTTAAACGGATCACCAGTATTTTTGTTACACCCTGTATGTCATAAAAAAATGTAGCGCTGTGAAAAACTGTAGTAAGTCGCTGCGCGCGTAGTAGCCGTCGTAGGAGAGCTACGCTGATACAATAGAGAACATGCATGAAAAATATTTAATTGAATCTGTTGCATAAACACGTTCAACAACCCCAAACTAATATAAATAAGTGGAAATCTGTAATAATTTTTAACAGTTTTTTAAAGATATTGCGGTTTGAAAACGTAAACCTTTTGGCATTTTTTTTAATACATCAAATGTACGAAATGTACGAAACTTCAGTTCGATTACTTGTGTCCTAACAAGAAAAAAAATGTAAGACAACTATATAGCTAAACGCATTTTTTCGTGCCTAAAATTACAAAAATTTTACAAAAACTTGTTCCTTCCAAACAGTTTTCTGCAACTTTGTGAACGGTGACGTCACAATCCGCACACTTTTTGTATGGGGCGTTTTGACGCGCGGCGCAGACGCCTAACGTATTATCACATTTTTGACGTTTCAGGGCTATCATAGATAGTAGGTTTATTAGAGACATTTGAATCTACAGGGAAACAGAATCGAATGGAGTCTTCCAAAAAAATCATGCATATTCCTAATTGTATGAATTTAGGAGTCCGGTAATGATTTGAAAACAAAAATCGCTAATAATGAAATACCGCAAATGAATCGCATTATAAAGCACATACCTAGTTTGAAGTCTTGTTATTAAAAAAAATCTTTTGATGCATATATATTATTATTTAGTACTTACCTGAAAACTCAATTCTTACGGAGCTTGTTTGGTGAGGACGTTGATTCGCGCAAACTTGTCGCTTGATTTTTTATTATTATTTTTTGTGCTTATGACTTTTTATTATTAAGTTTTATATTGTCTGATTAAAGCATAATGTTAAATTTATTTCTAAATTTTTATTTTTACGAAACACTTTTGAAATACCACCTAATCTTTTCTTAAAATTGCTCTAGAAAAAAATATATACGAAAATAAAATAAAAATTGTTCCACTTATTCCTTAGACTACTCATTTTACAACTTATTTATATATATTACGTACTAGTTTAACATAATTTTAATCAATAAAAGTATTATTTTTTTCACCTCTCCAAGCAAAAATCGCGAAACAGCTGTTAGATTACGGTGAATTATTTATAAATGAAACATACAATCAAAAAAGTGTTCCACTTATGCAGTTTATAACGAAATGTACCTACTTTCAAAATATGTATAAAAACTAATAGTTTTGTTAGTTACTGCAAAATGTTGAGCAAAATCGAAAATAGTACATTACTGCAGAATCCAGTAAGTAAGCCTCCTGGCCAAGGATGAGTTAACCGGACCGAACCGCAGGTGAGGTCCGGTTATATACGAGGCCAGGATGGCTTTCTTACTGGTTGAGGCTTGTATAGTGCTTTTCTCAAAAATGAAAGAAAGTTTAACAACAAATTCGTTTAATTAATATTGAAGGTTACATTCATGTACGGGCAATTACTGATAGATATTTTTATCGATTTACCGGGGGCATTTATGTTTGTTTCTTGTACATCTGGATTAATGGACTCTTGGCTGACAGTAAATGTCTGTGAAACATTAATTTGGTTGTTTGGGAAGGTGGATGGTTGCGATGATGTTACGGTCAGGGGAATAGTGGTCGGTTCTTGGCGAGAGGTAGATGGCTGCGGAGTCAGGCTTAGCGGCTGTTGACGCGATGTAGACGGCTGCGGGGAGGTGAAAGATGGTGTTTTTTGAGTATTCAATTTAATTTTTTTATTTATATTGCTTGTAATTTCACTTTTATTTTCTAATGACTCTTCTATATATCCTTCTGCAACTCGGTCCGATTTCCACCCCCCGTGTCGTTTTATTGTCGTGAGATTGGCTCCAGAGTCAGCCAGAAGGGTAGCAGACGACCTCCGGAAACAATGGCCAGTATAGCTCTCTGGATTTGGTAAATTCAAATATTCTGCTATTTGTTTAGGCATTGCGGCAATCTTATGACGACCGATGTTTTGCCGCAAGCATGTCCCGCTTCTATAATTGATAAAAAAACGATCGCTTTTCGTATTTTCAGGGCGCAGGTCATGGTATTTCCTTACAATATGAGCTGACTCCTTGTGTATAACAAAAGAGCGATCAATTTTTGTTTTTGTTTCTCGTACTTTTACCAAAATTATTTCATTATGGTATTCCACGTCACTGTTTTTAATATTACAGAGCTCTATACTTCGGCAGGCGCCATTAACTCCCATTATAGTAATAACCTAAAAACAAAAAAAAAACTGTTTTAAATCGAGAATATAAAAATAAGTATCTGTTAATTGGAACCAGATTTAATAGCATAATTATATTATTGCAACCGACTAACAGACAACTTACATCACAACAATTTAAATAAAATAAGTAAATAAAATAAATATTACCTTCGCTGCTAGATAAACATCATCGGGTGCTTCATTTAAAAACTTCTGTATGTTTTGGCTGGTAAATACACTCGATTTTTTTCCTTTGTAGCCAGTCGATTGTCTTTTCAACCAAGTGATTAAATTGGAATAATTCTTAATGTTTACATCGTGTTTATTTTGCACTACACATCGAAGCATAGAATACACAGCCCATAAACTTGTCGGCTGCATTGTTTGGCGAAGAAAGCTGAAATATGCCAAGAATACATTTTCAGACCAACTGTTGGCTTGTTTTTCTGACTTCCACTTCATAAATTTTTCATAAGTTTTCATATATCGCTCCTTGGATTTTGGAGGAAGTAAATTGTTTTTTGCTAATTCGGCCTCAGCTTTTAAATCAGGAGGAGTGCCATCTATTTCCGAATCGGATTCGCTTGAACTCATTTTTTGGGATTATTTATGTTCACGCGGTAAAATAAAACACAATTGTCGCAATTGAATGTGAAATCCCGCCAGTCGTTGTTTTTTTTCTACTAAAAAGTTTGCGTTTAGTTTGGAACATTGTTCTATTTTTACATTACTTACATGAATGTTTTAGTAAAAAAATGTAAATTATTGTTTTTGAAACTCCATGTTAATTTTAGAATGGAAAGTTTTAATCCAACATGATTTATAAACTGAAATTACTAAATACAAACATAAAATCCCACTATACTTCTACAACATTACTAAGAACAAAACGCAACGTGCATACTTTTTCTGCGTCGCGTTAAGTGTCACAGACTATAAAATGGCTGTTTAAGGCTCCAAAAATATATCTATCTCATAAAATGACATACCGAAAAGAGAGATAGATATATATTTGGAGCCTCGCTCCTATAACCATGTTATATGGCTACACTCTAATCTGTGTCTGGTACTATGTTTTTTTTTCTAAGCAGATCTAAAGAGGATGACCTACTGTCCAGTAGGTAAATGACATACTTACTTACTGGACAGTAGGAGATTCCAAATTTAAAATCTCGCTTCTTACTGGATAGTTGTGAATATGTCTCCGGTAGAGTTCACTTTCTGGATACATTTTAGGGATATTATGGCAACATTACATACCATTTTTGAGAAAAAAACTTTACCGGACGCTTAAGTGCAAATAGACAATTTACATGTAACCAGTCTTTTTATAATCGTCGTTTTTTTAGTCGTTTCTAATTAGATATTTAAGATAAATGTTTAATAAAAAAACAATATAATAAGAAGCGAACTAAGTGACCGCGCACATAATCTAATAGTAGAGATTTTGCATAACATGTAAAATTCTAGTTATACGTTTTTTTCCTTTGAAATAAATAGTTCTAAATTTTTTTTTAATACATATCGACTAAAAACCTACCGAGGAAACGTGAAAGTTTATTGTCATTATCTTCATTATAGGTATGACCTATACTTAAATTAAACTGCACTCTTATTTTTAAATTTGTCTGTTGTAGCTATAATGTTACTTGTAGCACTTGTGGGTTGCAAGATTCGCAAGATTATCGTCAATACCGATACCGAACTTACGGGGTTTTTGCATCCGCATACATGCATGACAGATGTGCAACGATTAAAGAAGTATATTCTGGCAAACCATTTCTGTCAGTAGAAACGCGCGGCAAATTCAAAATACGTACATGTGGCAACCCTTTGTGATGAGACATCGTATTGCATGACGAACATTTCAATTCACATTGAATTTGTTTCTAGTGCATTTCACTCTCTCATCTTAAGCGCGAGTAAGATAAAACTCCTGCAACATTCCCAATTAAATTTAAATTCATTTTTAAGCCATATGTCAATTGCCGCAACCAGATTATCTGTTGCAGTTGATGACAGATCAGACGAAATATATCCGTCTCCTTTTTACACACCGTAAATGTCACCTAATGAAAGGGGCGGAAATACCACCTAAAATTAAAAACATAAAATTTGTTGATCATTGCTGCTTTTTTCACTGATTTTTAGTGTTGTCATACTTTTGTTCGCTGTACATTACTACTGCGTTCGTTGGCTGGCCAGACTATAGGTACCTACTAGATAGCTAGGTACAGACGCATATCTACCTGTTATTTTCGTAAGATCTCTAAACACAATTACATTTCAATTCATCGCTATCTTGTTTAAGATCCAATTTGGAACACTTTTCTTTCTACTCCGCACGTACTACGTGCAATACGCTGATTTTAAGCAGACTCTTAGAAGGGACTCTACATTTTTTAATTTAAATACTTATCGATTTGTTAGTATGTAGACTTAAATAAGTTTTCATTATTATTGTAATTCTGTCAACTAG
This sequence comes from Pammene aurita, assembly GCA_947086415.1. Taxonomy (NCBI): domain Eukaryota; kingdom Metazoa; phylum Arthropoda; class Insecta; order Lepidoptera; family Tortricidae; genus Pammene; species Pammene aurita. The sequence continues at coordinate 47,813,090 of OX352291.1, read as the reverse complement.
CCCTTAGATACTTAATGTATGAAATGGCGGTAGTGTTTACACGGTGTTGCTACGTCAAGGCGAGGGATCGGGCGGACATTAGTGCTTATCTAAAATGAATTAGGTATAATATATTGTAAGGTGTAGTGTTAGACATTCCTATACATGAAGTACTATTCAAACTGAACTTTAATAGTAAATTCAGCAAGTATTATTATTTTTAACATAGATGTTAGTGCTTACATAGAATTAATTATATTCGGCGTCGATAGAAAAATAAAATAAGGTACTTAAAAAAATATGGCTGCGTTTCTAGGCAAAAAAGAATTTGACAGACGACAAAATATTGTTAAAGAAATTAGTTTTGACTGAAATATAAGGAATTAACAGACATTTTTACTAAAAATGAATATAAATATCAAGTTCCTGTGTGTAAGCTGACAATGAAACCATAGTTAAATACCTCTCCAATTAGCTGACCAAGGGCGGGTTTAAATCCAGCAAGCTGTAACCGCGCCTTTTTCATTACATGATTCTAAATTAAATATGATTCATATCCTAAAATTGTTACCAAACTTTTTATAACTAACATAGACTACTTACGTGCCTAACCTCTATACCTTAAGAACAACTGTAAAAAGTAATGAAATAAACTCATTTGTATTTTTATTTGAATTTAGTTTTTCTTTCAAAGCGCGTGATTGCGCAATTTGTTTACATTATTTTAGTTTTCTATTGAACCTGAATATAGGTACCAATTATTTTTATTGTACCTTAACTAATCAGCCCCATTAGGTGTTTATTGTGAGGAGTAGTGTTTACAAGATGTCGTTACGTAACCGGTAAGGGAGCGGGTCCAGCCGGAGATGATAATTTTTCAGGCGCGCGGCACCGGCTTGGCGGATGGCGGATGCAACCAGACGTTCGGATACTTTCTCTGCAATAAAATACATAATAACAACCAAATAAACTGATTGAAAACGCGTGACACGTTATGAAAATTGAGCACTCGTGCAATGCGTAAGGGTATACAGCAGGCTTAAATAAGCAGAAAAAAGTAGCAGGATCAACAATGAATGAGTTTGGCAATTATTGCTTCAATTATGCGATTTAATACTGAGAGAAAAAACTTCAAATGGTGATTTAATACAAAAAGTTACAAAAATAAATAATAATAACCTAAAAGACATAATTATGACGTATTAGTACATTCTTATAGTGCGTCAAGTAGTCGAAAAAGCCAGAGAATTCAACAAGCCAACATACATCTGCTTCGTTGATTTCTCAAAAGCATTCGACTCCGTAAAATGGCCAAAACTGTGGAAAACCCTCTTAGATATGGGAGCGCCAAGACACCTTATCTACATCTTGCGACGTCTGTACGAAGAAGGAACAGCAGCAGTGAGAACTGACGAAGTAGTCTCAACCACCTTTCATCCCAGTGCAGGAGTACGTCAGGGCTGCATAATTTCGCCTCTCCTATTCAATATTTATACCGAGCTCATCATGAGAATTACCTTGGAAGATTGGACGGACGGTATCTCAATAGGTGGGCTGAGGATCTCAAACCTGCGTTATGCGGACGACACCACATTGTTTGCAAGCAGTGCCGCCCATATGGAAGACCTATTGTATAGGATGGAGAGCGTCAGATCAGAATTTGGTCTCAAAATCAACCGCAGTAGTTTTACTGCAGTATGACCTATGCTTGGTGCTAAATGATGGTAGTAGATCGTGCCAAAAGCAATTTGCCCGAAGTTGCCCATATTGCGAATTGTGAAGTAGTGCATTCATACATTTATCTAGGTGCACTAATCACCAACAATGGAGGTTGTGTGAAGGAGATCAAGCGGCGAATGGCGATAACCAGGTCTGCTATGGACAAAATTAAGAAGAAGGTTTGGAGAAACTGCAACATACTCAACCAACCAAACTCAATCAACCAAAACCCGGCTCGTTAGGTCACTCATATTTCCCATTTTTCTTTATGCGGCGGAAACCTGGACGCTCAGGGAAGCCGAAAAGAAGAAAGTTAATGCACTGGAAATGTGGTGCTGGAGACGAATGCTGGGAATTTCGTGGACTGAGTTTCGCACTAACGTCTCGATCCTTAAAGAACTCGGGATTAAACAACGTCTGCTATCTACGGTGCAAGCTCGGATCCTCGGTTTCTTTGGCCACATATCCCGACGAGGCGGAGAGTCCATAGAGCGTCTGGTTGTGCAAGGGAGAGTGGAGGGCACCAGACCTAGAGGAAGATCTCCAATGAGGTGGACTGACCAGATCAAAGCCAGTATTTCAGCGAACATAAACGAATGCGCTCGTAAAGCTGCCCTGCGAGAGGAATGGCGACGTCTTGTGAAGCGGGTCACTCAAAAACCTGCATAATGACCACGACCACTCTGACAAGAGTGTACCGATGAAGAAGAAGATTAGTACATTACTTACCAAGGATTGTAAAAGAAAGAAAGCCCGAAATCGCAGGTATTTGTGACCCGAGGCGCAGGCGAGGGTTGTAAATATGCGATAGAGGGCTTTCTTTTTTACTGCCCGTGGTGAGTACACAATTTTACGTCTCCACCTAGCCATAATGTGAGTTTTACCGTACGCGTAACTCACATTATGGCCAGGTGTGACGTAAAATTTATTATAATGGCCATGCATTATTATGTTAGTTGTTACATCAATAAATAATGAAAAAACGCATTCTGAAACTTGAAAATATAACTTTAAAAAAACTAATGCCACAGATTAAATCAAGTTTTTGAATTATTTTGGAATTATTTAAATATATGTATATATAGTCAATGTCATCGCTTACGATGAGTGCAAACTTAATGCAACCTTATGGAGGTTGACTATAATGACTATATGACTATCTAGGCCGAACTTGGTTTTAAATACCCTTTTGCACATGTGGCAGTAACTCTAGCCAGTAGCGTTGTAGGCTGAAGAAGGTACACGTAAGAGGGCCTAGGTCTCTATTTACGTAATTTACTTTGTAGGTCTAAGGTTGTTTTTGTTTTTAAAAAAAAAAATTGTCAACCCATGATTTTTTAAATTGCCCGCGCGTATACTTTGTACTTTGTTGACATTTTTTTTAATATTAGCGGAACCTTATTATTATTCTAACTGGTTTATCGATATACCGCGTCGACCAGATTTGATCTGTTGCGGCCATTGAGATCCCTAAGAAATTCTTTGTCCCAAAAGTTGTAGTAAAAATCACTACAAGTCTATGATTCTGTCATAGCTGTCAACTGCCAAATATGGCGCACAAAATTTGTTCTAGATGTCACATCTAGTAGAATACATAATAAATCAATGATTGTGGCAGCCCTTTATAAATCACTAGCTTTTGCCCGCGGCTTCGCTCTTGTTAAATTCGGGGTAACACGGTTCCCCTTTCCTGATTGCCCCCCGGAATGCTCCATACAAACTCCCACCCCCCATTTTAGGGAAGTGGGGGATTAGAAATAGACAAAAAGTAGCCTATGTCACTCTCCATCCCTTCAACTATCTCCACTTAAAAAATCACGTCAATTCGTCGCCCCGTTTTGCCGTGAAAGACGGACAAACAAACAAACACACACATACACTTTCCCATTTATAATATTAGTATGGATTACTGATTCCCGTTGAATCCAAAGCGGATCCTTGCGTCGACATCCGAACTTGCGCCTCCGCTGCCGCCGCGCCGGGCGCCGGGCGCCGGGCGCCGTACCGCCGCGCCGCCCGGTCACCGCTCGCTGTTTGCGTCTTCGCTCGTTTGACATGATGCTATCGATCATAAATACTATCATAGCATTTAGTAGCGTTATTTGTCATACACTATATGTTGCTGCTTGGTGCTACCTTGATTCGCTACTTGAATTTATATTACAAATAAGGCGGTTGGTTATACAAAATAACGAGTGACTACGAATGTCGCTGATTAGTAGTACCTATGTCAATGTGTGTTTGTAAGTAAAAAAACATTATTTAAAATTATAATTTATTTAAAAAAAAAGTTGGTAGGTATCCCAATTATTCCAATCTCCATACCCCATTTATATATGTATAACAGTAATATAAACCAACCAATACCGTCCCTTAAAACTGGTTGATAGGGAATGGAGTAGGTATGTATTTATAATTAAATATTATTTTAATAGATTTTGAGCATATTTTTGGTATTTTTTTTATTTCACATATCAAGTAGATACGTTCGTTTTGAAGTCGGCCAATGATCCTTTTAACACCCTGTGAAGCTTGTTTGAAGCTTGCTGTGACGACCAGGCGGCTTAGCGACTTCATACTTCTGCCGCGCCTGAAGTATGGAGAGTCGCGCGACAATGTAAGTTATGCTAGCAGGGCAGGTGACGTATTCTAATTTTAAAATACAAAAACAATACATTTAAAACACTATCTATCTCAAACATACTTCCAACACACAACAAATAATCAACCAATATTGAAGTTGTATTGGAGTTGCATCGGAATAATTTTCAAGCAAATTCTTATATACACCGTGTCCAAAAAGTTCGAATACACTTTGGAGGTCTTATAACTTTTTTGTACGAATAGTTATTGTAGTGAAATCTGTATTTTATTAAAGCTATACTAATATACAAAATATGCTGCAAATATTTTGGACTAACTCCACCTCTTACCTATTTTACTAGCTGACTACATTTTTCAACTCAATCTCACGCGGCACGCACCGCTTTCAAGGTTATTTCGTCCCAAATATGCTCGATATCTTTTTTTTCACTGTCCATATTTGCTATTTTATAATAATGTGACCTACAAGTGCCTACAAGGCATGTAAAAACATACCAAATCAATGTACTAAACGCAAATCTGGAGAATGGAGTGGCCGTTTACTTTCGGCAATATAATCATCGAAATTAGCTTTTCTCAAAGCTTGAACAACGTTTGGACTGTTTTGAGCACAATTTTGTGAGAAAATAATTTAATTTTTATTCCTAAACACAGTTTTCAAATTTTCAGGAGCGTTTTTCGACGAAAACCTCCGATTTATAATTTTCATTATTAATGTGCGACTTTATCGGTAAATATAACGAAATTTGGCCCCACATATTTAACTGAACCCCACACTACCACCAATAGTTCCCTCTGGAGTCTAGGAACAATAACCTCATGGTTTAGGCTGTTTTTTATACTTGCTGCTCACAAACGACCGTTTTGAGCATTGTAAGGCTATTTTAATTCAATGAGTTTCTCGTCAGAAAATCAACTCCTTCCTGCGTGCCAGGAATGTATTGTGTTGGGTTATGTACTCTAATTTTCTCGATTGCTACGGAAAAACGATGAACTTCACGTTTATTGTAGCTATGATATCCAGGATCCACCTCCAAAATACCACATAAGGATCTCCTCAAAATTTTCAGATCGGCAGTTGATTTTTGGATAAAGCGGCTTTTGTCCTCTAAACTCGCACTCTCACGATATTTAGTATTTTAATGGTTCTAGCTGCGTAGCTGACCAGATTTTTCCAGTCTTCTAAAGAGGAGCTATTTTAAGACCATCTCATTGTTGTGTAAACGAGATTGCGTTTGATTCCTAAAAGTTTTACCGCCTTGAAAAAACACCTTTGCAGTCGCCATTACGAAATTTTGTACTAAATTGTTAATCGAAAGTACTTCATTGAAGAATGAAGACAAATTTCAAGTCCTTGGCGTTTTTTACTATTACATTATGTTCAAGTTAACTTATTCTTTAGATTAATATAATAAATGGATGGCCTGCAGCCTGTATGCCTTCAGGGTCAACGCAAAAATATGTGTATTCGAACTTATTGGACAGGGTGTATATTTTTATACCACGACGGCATAGATGTACAAGATACCCTATAAAAAGTATCTAAAATACAAAATACTAAGAAGTCAAGTATCTAAGATATCAGATACAAGATACTTTTGGAAATGGTATTTGAAATACAAGATACAAGATACGTATTTTCAAAATACTTTTTTTTAAGATAAGATACTTTTTGGAAGAAAACACATTTGTATTTGTTTTAAGGTTTATTTAATTTACGTTAATAAATTGTGTTAGATAAAATGTAGTGTCTCCTTCCTCCTAGCGTTTGTTCCGGCTTGGGGTCCGCTTGACAACCTAAACCTATGAATTCGCGTAGGCACTAGTTTTTAGGGTTCCGTAGTCAACTAGGAACCCTTATAGTTTCGCCATGTCTGCCCGTCCGTCCGTCCGCGGATAATCTCAGTGACCGTTAGCACTAGAAAGCTGAAATTTGGTACTAATATGTATATTAATCACGCCGACAAAGTGGTAAAATAAAAAGTAGAGAAAAATGTTTTATTAGGGTACCTCCCCTATACGTAAAGTGGGGAGTGATTTTTTTTTTCATTTCAACCCTAACGTGTGATATATTGTTGGATAGGTATTTAAAAATGAATAGGGGTTTACTAAAATCATGTTTTGATAATGTTAATATTTTCGGAAATAATTGCTCCAGAAGTTAAAAAAAATGTGTCCCCCCCCCCTCTAACTTTTGAACCATAAGTTTTAAAAATATGAAAAAATCTCAAAAGTAGAACTTTATAAAAACATGCTAGGAAAATTATTTTGAACTTGATAGGTTAAATAGTTTTTGAAAAAAAAAACAAAATAATTTCTGAAGTAAGTTTGTAATTTAACCGTATAAGCAGGAGTTTATTGTACCTGTAATTTCTACAAAATCACAATGAAATGACGTGCTTTCAAATAAAGTAATAACGGTGAAAATCGGTTCACGCAATAAAGAATTATCCCATAAAAATCATCTTCCATACTTTAAGTCGCGCGCAAAAGTTTACTTAATTTGCCGATAGATGTCGCTGTACGTGGAACGCTCATATCATATCCTACATGGCGGTGTTATTTTAACTCTTAAGTGGGGACAGTTACTGTGACGGACGGAAAACTACGGAACCCTACACTGAGCGTGGCCCGACACGCTCTTGGCCGGTTTTTATGAAAGCGACTGCCATCTGACCTTCGAACCCAGAGGGGAAACTAGGCCTTATCGGGATTAGGTCCGGTTTCCTTACGATGTTTTCCTTCACTGAAAAGCGCCTGGTAAATATCAAATGGTATTATTAGTGGTACGAGCCGGGGTTTGAACCCGAGACCTCCGGATTGAAAGTCGGACGCCTTACCGCCAGGCTACCAGCGCTCTTAGATAAAATGAAGTGCATTGTATTTTTTATGGCAAAACATTCTGATTTTGATTTAGTTTAGTTTAGTAGTAACTATTAAACTATTAGTCTATTAGTTTGAATCAACCCATCAAATGGCCCAAATTGGGACTTAAGTTGCACCAATGAGGGTTTCCGCGATTGAGATTTTCACTAGATGGCAGCACCGTGACGACAGGTCTTTTTGGCAGTAGCTGTCAAAATCCACCAATCAAAAAATATATGGTTAAACATGATTGGTGGATTGTGACAGTTAGACCTGTCGCCACGGTGCTGCCATCTAGTGAAAAACTCGATCGCGGAAACCCTCATTCTTCAAACATTTTATCACTCATCTTTCGTCGATGAGGTCGCATTATCATGCCTCCAAAAGAGAAGATTCGCTCTACAGGGGCGGAACTCGGCAAGCAGGTGTTATATTTGAGGAATACTTTTTTTTTTATCGTGGGGAAAACATCCAAGCTCTTTATGCCAGTGTCTTTAGTACTTCCAAGTCCGCCGTACAGCCGGTGGTGACTACGACTAGAAATAGCTATTTAATCTGAGATCGATTAATCCCGGACCGTTTAGACCCGGGTGGGTTTGGACCCGGGGTATGTCCTTAAACTATGCCCGGACTTGGGTATGTCCTTAAACTACGACAAAAAGAGAGATATGGGCACTGCGAATGGCATCTCGCGAAGTGTGGTACTGGTAGGGCACGTTCAGCGAATGTCATCTCACTCAAATCTGGAGCAGAGCCCGACTGGGAAACCACAGGCAAATAGCACTAGACCCTACTCATAGTGTTGTGTTCCTGCTGGTGAGTAAGGTTGCCAAAGAGCTCAAAGAGGACCCAGTGTGTTGACGATGAGGGACCTTCTTGTTCCTTTAGCCATCAACACAGTGAATCCTCCTTTTTGTAAAGTGTCGGCAACGCGCATGTGACTCCTTTGGAGTTGTAGGCGTCCGTAGGTTACGGTAGCTGCTTACCATCAGGCGGGCCGTATGCTTGTTTGCCGCCGTCGTGGTATAAAAAAAAACGATAATTGAACCGAAGCAAAGATTTCTTACGCCAGCAGCGAAGTAAATAAAAAAAACTCGTTTATTAAATTATAAATTAGATTTTTGTTAAATTAAGCATTTAAACTTCGACTTTTTTATTTATAGATATATCGTTTAAATCACCCGAATTCCGAATCGATTTTTAAAAACCGATACTCTTTGGGAAATACTAAATCCCTCCCTAGTCATATGTCATATCACTGTGACGTGCGGCTTTGAGAATTCAACCAACCGGAGTCGCCATTGACAGGCGTTCTCCTCTGCCGAAAACATATGACCAGTGGTCATACACATATATGAACTGACGTTTATCTGACGTAGCTATTTGGACGTTACGTACGAATAGCCATACATTTGACGTTCCCCTCTCCTGCAAAAATCGGCAGACTTTTTTTGTATCGGAAATGACAGACATGGCTACTCCATCCGGGTTGAATTCTCTAAGACGTGCGGTGCCTTAAAAGACGGTTACAATAAAAAAATGAAAGAGAAGTAAAGCAGAGTTTAGTTACAATACGCTGCGAAATTAATTATAAAAAGTATCTTGGTAAAAAAGTATTTACAAAATACTAAGATACCAACGGAAAGTATCTAAATATACAAGTATACAAGATATTTTTTTTAAAGTATCTAAGATACAGATACAAGATACGTATTTTGTATCTTGTATCTGTATCTTAGATACTTTTATCTTAGATAAGTCACATCTCTGCACGACGGTGGCAAACAAGCATACCGCCCGCCTGATAGTAAGCAGCTACCGTAGCCTATGGACGCCTGCAACTTCAGAGGTGTCACATGCGCGTCGCAGACCCTTTACAAAAAGGAGGATTCACTGTGTTTACGGCTAAAGGAACAAGGGGGTCTCTCATCGTCAACACACTGGGTCCTCTTTGAGCTCTTTGGAAACCTTACTTACCAGCAGGAACACAACACTATGAGTAGGGTCTAGTGCTATTTGGTTGTGGTTTTCTGTAAGGTACTTCCCCAGTCGGGCTCTGCTCCAGATTTGAGCGAGATGACATTCGCTGTGCTGTGCCCTACCACACATAGCGAGATGACATTCGCAGTACCCATACCTCTCTTTTGGACGTAGTTTAAGGACATACCCGGCTCTACCCAGGTTATATATATTTCTGATTCAGGCGTTTGGGCGCTAGCTGTATCGAGTAGTAATGCATTGGAGTTGTATTTAAATTGGATTGTTTCTAAACGTATTTTAAAGTTAAAATACGGCCCCAAGTTAAGTCTGCAGTAGGGCACCGCGTATCTGCCTGTGCCAGACAGTTTGTCAAAAGAGAGATGGCGGGAGATCGTGCGCAGAGCTGTGTCCGCCTCCACCATCGACTGGGACGCCTCGACGTGACCACGACCGCTCTCTCAAGAGCGAAACGACAGAGGAAGAGAAGCTTGTTTACATTTTTAATTTGTGACAGTAGCGTAGTGCGCACTGTTGATTTGTAACTAGGGACAAATTCACGCTATTGTGGCTAAAGCTCATGTGCTTTTAGTGCTGTTTATAGTTTAATTATTAAAAAATGGTCAATGTCAATGTCATTGACAACGCGCATATATGCGTCAAGCATCTCCCTGCTCCTTGGCTCACTGAGGATATTAAAGCCCTTATAGAGAGCAAGAATCAATCTAAATCTAAGTATAAGGCTAACAACTCTGAGAAAAATAAACTTAAATATCATACCCTGCGCAATCGCTGTAGCACTATATGTCGAGATGCTCAGAGGCGTCATATTCACAGTTCTGTTGAAGATGGAAATCCAGCCAAAGTGTGGAAATTTTTGAAAGGTCTCGGAGTTGGCAAATCTCAACAGGCAACCAATTTAAACAATATTAGCGTTGACCAGCTTAACCAGCATTTTTCATCGTCCACCTGTTTCAGTGGTCCTAAGAAATCTAACTCACTTCATCATCTTTCATCACTTCCTGCCTTAGATTTCTCTTCTTTCTATTTTAGCCATTTCTGTGAGAGTGATGTTAGGAAGGGTATATTGAATATCACTTCTAACGCCGTTGGTGTTGACTGTGTTAGCCGAAATATGATACTCCCTTTCCTTGATTTGTTTGTTCCTATTATCACCGGTATTCTGAATTTTTCCAGTTCATCAAGTACTTTTCCCAGTCTGTGGAAGGATGCCAATATTATTCCTTTACCCAAAAAATCCAACCCCAGTTCCTTCTGTGACTATCGCCCCATCTCCACTCTTCCTTTCCTATCCAAAGTCCTCGAACGGCTAGTGCATCAGCAACTAACTTCCTTCCTGAATAGAAATGACCTCCTAAACCCATTTCAATCTGGTTTTCGTCCGGGCCACAGTACTACCTCGGCTCTTGTCAAGGTTACCGATGACATCCGTTTGGGTATGAATGACCAGAAGCTTACAGTTCTTGCACTTCTAGATTTCAGTAATGCCTTTAACACGGTCGATTTTGACATTTTGCTCGCGTTCTTACAGTCTCTTAACATATCGGCTGCAGCGATTGACTGGTTACGCAGCTATTTGGTGGGTCGTCGGCAAAGAATAAAACTAGATTCTTCGTGTTCTTCCTGGTGCAGCACATCAGCTGGTGTTCCACAGGGTGGTGTGCTGTCTCCTCTTTTATTTTCTATCTTCATTAATTCCATAACTCTTGATCTCTCCTCTTCGTATCACCTCTATGCCGACGACCTTCAAATATATTCGCAGGGTATGCATAGCGATCTCAATTCAGTTATAGAAGCCACGAATCTTGATCTGCTCCGCATATCAAATTGGAGTCAAAATTACGGTTTAAAAGTAAACCCCCTAAAGTCACAGGTAATTGTGATGGGTAGCGCTAAACAAATCTCCAAAATTGACTTTCTCAGGCTCCCTCCGATAGTCTTCGATGGTATCCAAATTCCTTTTTCCAACCAAGTGAAAAATCTTGGCGTAATCATGGATCGTTGTCTATCATGGGTGCCTCAGGTGAGTGAAGTGAGCAGGAAGATGTTTGCTGCCATAGGGTCTCTCAGACGGCTCCGGAATTTCCTGCCAATTGCTACTAAAATTGCGCTTGCTCAGTCGTTACTTCTCCCCATTCTTGATTATGCAGATATCTCCTATTTAGACCTAACCGAGGAGCACCTTAATAAGCTTGAGCGTATTCAAAATGCCTGCATTCGGTTCATTTTCGGATTACGCAAATTCGACCATGTTTCTAGTTTTCGTTCTCAACTCAAATGGCTCCCTATCCGTCACCGCCGTAACTCTCACATACTTTCTTTACTCTTTTCTATACTTTTTAACCCTGCAACTCCCCGCTACCTCAAAGAGCGTTTCTCTTATCTTAATTCTATTAGATCCTCTCAAAAATTGCTCCTAAAAGTGCCATCTTCATCTTCCAAATTTTATAATTGCTCATTTACGTTCCAGGCCGTTCGTTTGTGGAATTCTCTCCCTCTCAACATAAAACGCGCGCAATCTATTGGTAGCTTTAAATCGCAACTTAAGGAATACTATTTATCTCTTCCTTAGGGTTTTAAGTTGACACTGTTGTTTCTTACTGTGTGTATTATATATGTATATATGTACGTATATGTATGTTTATTTTGTATTTATTTAAGTATGTATATTCATATGAATGTGCTGTGTTATCTGTTTCGTCTCTTTTGTGTCTATGCACCACCTACTGCTTATTGTTTTTCTCTAGTCTCCACTACCCAAAGGTTGTCTGGAAGAAATCGCTCATTAGCGATAAGACCGCCTGTTGTTACCTCTACCTAAATTTATCTAATTGTAAAATGTGTGCTTGTAACTGTATGAGGTGTGCAATAAAGAGTATTTATTATTATTACTATTATATGCGCTGATTGTACGCAGTCGGCATGAATTTTTAGGTGCTGACCTTAATATGATTGTAAATAAATAATACTGAAGGTTACAAAATAAAAAATAAAAAAATTTTAGAGTCCACGTAACAAGTTTCAAAATTTTAATGAACATTGACCGGTTTTATTAAATGTCCAAAGTAATTAAAATAAAAACCGGCCAAGAGCGTGTCGGGCCACGCTCAGTGTAGGGTTCCGTAGTTTTCTGTCCGTCACAGTAAGTGTCTCCACTTAAGAGTTTTTGAAAGCACGTCATTTCATTGTGATTTTATAGAAATTACAGGTACAATAAACACCTGCTTATACGGTTAAAACAAACTTAGTTCAGAAATTATTTTGTATTTTTTTTTTCAAAAACTATTCAACCTATCAAGTTCAAAATAATTTTCCTAGAAAGTTTTTATAAAGTTCTACTATTGAGATTTTTTTCATATTTTTTAAACTTATGGTTCAAAAGTTAGAGGGGGGGGACACATTTTTTTTTACTTCTGGAGCGATTATTTCCGAAAATATTTACATTATCAAAAAATGATTTTAGTAAACCCCTATTCATTTTTAAATACCTATCCAACAATATATCACACGTTAGGGTTGAAATGAAAAAAAAAATCACTCCCCACTTTACGTATAGGAGAGGTACCCTAATAAAACATTTTTTTTCACTTTTTATTTTACCACTTTGTCGGCGTGATTGATATACATATTAGTACCAAATTTCAGCTTTCTAGTGCTATCGGTCACTGAGATTATCCGCGGACGGACGGACGGACGGACGGACGGGCAGACATGGCGAAACTATAAGGGTTCCTAGTTGACTACGGAACCCTAAAAACGACCACAATTTAATTTTAATTTAGGTACACCAAGAGTATACCTAACACAGTCCAATTAAAATTAAAAATTAAGTTTTATTTAATACCGTCAAATAAGCCCGCACGAGTTGTCCCGGGCGCAAAGGTGCCCATCACACTTGCCGAGTTACCACGTTGGATGGCGATGGCCAACCTTTGCACCAGGTAAGAACTCGCGCGAGCCTCAGAGCTCCTCTCCCTAATACGGCAACCCACTTCCTTTATAAAGGTTAGAGCCTCCGACCCCCAGCACCCTGTTGTCTCAAACGGGAGAGGCACGAAATAATAATTGGGCTCAAGGGTTACAGTACTTGGTCCGCTTTCTAACCGCCGCTAACTCCGCTGCAGCCCCAGCCGTTTGAACCGTTCGACCGAGGTGTGAGGCGGCGAAAGTGCTGATGCACGTGGCGTCCCAACCCAAAGGATGCACTTACCCTTCTGCCATGGCACCAGCGTTAGTCCATCCGGCCTCTTGCCATCAGTGCGACAGAGGCCTGGTGGTTCCAGCACGCACGGGATGTTGGCTATTGGTTTTATTAAATGATTCTGTTAGTTACAGTCACCCTAGGGAAATGTTGAGCCATTTGCCAATCATTTGCCATAGTTCGTAATTTTGCCGTGTTACCGAAGACCGATGTTAATACCGCGTAACTTTCAGCTATTAACATGGGTCATTAATGACACGGCCAAATTACGAACAATGGCAAGTGGCTCAACTATCTCGTGTGGTGACTGTATATAATGTATACTTAACTAATTATGTTCTCTAGGAAAGAAGGCAATGCACGTTTCAAAACCTTCTAAGTTCAGGTAGGTAGGTACAGGATGGCCAACATGGAGGTGTAAAACTTTTTTTGCCGCCATTTTGTTTTAGCGGCAAATATGGCAATTGTTGCATGAAAATTACTTTGTGTAGATACGGCTGTTATGGAGCGTTTTGCGACTGAACAACGTGTTTTAATTATTGAAACGTTCTACTCAACCCAATCATGTATTGCGGAAACTAAGAAAATTGCGGCCAATTTTTGGTAGAAATCACTTACCTTCGCGGCTAACAATAGCTACTGACTTTTTTCTGTGGGGTTATCTAAAGGGACTTGTCTATGCTAACAGGCCAATGAACCTTCAATAATTAAAACAAAATCGGGACACAGTCGCTGAGATAACGCAGGAAATGTGTGAAAATGTGATGAAAAACGCGATGAAAAGGGTTCACATCTGCCATACTGCTAGAGGTGGACATTTGTCTGACATAATTTTCTATATTTAATTGTGGGCCCTAAATACAATTTTTAACAAGAAATACTTAATCATTTTTATATTTCATAGAATAAAATTACAAAAACTAAAGTGTATACCTGTTATTTGGTCTTTTTGTGGGATCCTTAGTTGAACGAGAGCGAGAAACCGAGAAGAGAAGAGGTTGACTACTTGTATAACGTATAGGTCTTTATTAATAGACAATAATCATATAAAATGTACTAGGCAGTTAATAATCATCATCATCATCATGATCAGCAACAATTTCTTAGTAGGTATTCAATATAATTTGGCATCACATTAGCTACATACCTACATTACATACTACGATAAAGATGCGGGTGACGCCGCGACGTCGCGGCGTCGACCAAAGTTTTTGGCCAATTATTGTCTCATCTAAAAAAACCTAACACACGAAAACTATACAATAGCACTGCCGATGACACTGTACCCCTTCTAATATAGTTGTTTAATTATTTGTCGATATTTGTATGGATTTATTCGCTTCGGCGCCGCACGGCGGGCGCCTCAACGCCGCGCCATGCTGTCACCTACGTCTTTCTTGTTTGTTGTCTTCCAACTTACTATTATATCTACTTACTAATACTTAATTACGTGGGAGATTTTGTTTTGGAGAACGAGTTTGTTTTAATGTTTGTGCTATTGAATACAGTACTCCTATTGCCTTATAGAGATATTGTATATCTTTAAACTATTTTGCTACATCCGAATTAAATTTCCTTATTTTTTATAACATTCGTTATAAATAATTTTCATTTTCGATATTGATTCTGATTTGTTATTCGAGACGTTCTTATTTAAATTTAAATCCAAATATAATTATCTACGATTAATTTAAATACAGAGTACACTCATACAAGCTCGTATATGAATTGAATAAGGCAAATGTAAGCCGTTTTTTATCGACTATTATAAAGGACATGCCAGACATGATCTATTAATGTGATTTTACTCATTAGGTAACGTAAATTACTTTCGATATCAGTTTAAAGTTTTCTGATATTTGTTATATTTACGGAATAATCGCCTGAGTACACTTAACGATTACACGTATTATACGAAACAATACCTAGTTTAAAAACTTTAATAATTTAACTTACTTATCTGCTTTCAGTAGGGTAATTGTGCTAGTTTCCCGTCCAGGTCCAGTTTACCGTCCCCTTGATTAAACTGCTGCAAATAAATGGGAAAAACTTTTAAAGGTCAACATAGTTTATATTTATAGTTTATTCTTTAGTAGATTTTTTTAATTTTAAGCTTTTATTTTGGGACAAACTTTAAGATAAACATATAAATAAGTATGAACGGAAAAGTGACAAGAATGGACGAAAACTAGCACAATCACCTATGCTTCAAATAAAAAATTTCAAGGCCACAATTTGCCTGTGTAGGTATCCACACATTTTCGATACAAATATGTACAGGAAGGCACAATAATTAACACGCTGAGTACAGTAAATTACTCTCCTAAAGAAATAAGCAGAAAACTTTGCTTATAAAAACTGTCAAAAGAGCGTAATTTACACCGAATAAAAACTATAAACAATATGGTAGATAGACCAAGGCAACAAAACGCTAAACCTCATCAACGACCACAGACAACTTGCGAATTGTTTAACGCGCAAACTTTACAGCCTCCATCAAGGCTTCATTCACAAGCCACGCCATAAATACAGCCGCGGCAGCTTTTCCCGCCATTTCCCACTCAGCCTCCGAACGGAGCGCACGCCATTTAGAATTTTACTCCACGAATTTCCCGCGACAATATTTAGAAAAAAGATGATTAAAAAGTTTGCAAGTCAGAAGTTATAGTGCTGTTAAATGACGTTGATAAACTTGGACGTTTATAAACTTTTGAGGATTTTTGACTGTGATGTTCTTTGTGATGTTTTTTCTGAAGTTTATAGACTGTTATGCGGAGTGAAACAAGGTACTGCTTTAATAATTTATTTTGATAGAATGTAATACGTTTTATACAAAATATAATTTTCGGTACATTAGGTATGGTTTCTAAGACTTTTTTCGGTTATATTATTTACTTAATACACCGAGTCGTTTGTAAAAATGCAACATTCGTACTTGCGTTCGTTTTATTTATGTTTCGTATACAGATAGTTACAAAAAAAATTATTTAATAATTATTTGCAATGTATCAATAAATAAAATAGAGAAAAAATTAAACCTGAAATGTATTTATTCCTGGAAACAGCTTATGCATGTTTATTTTTATTGCATTTTTTATTCCAGTTACTGGTAAAGTATGTATGATCTCTATACTTACTGTGCATCTTTTATACCATATTTCAAGCAAAATAAATATATTTGATTTGTTTTGATTTGATTTGACCATATCATAAGAGTATGTGAAAAAAATTGGCCCCATGTTGGGTGCCAATTTACAAAGACGCTACTAGGACTACGCCAAGTTTTCCTTCGAAATGAAACTATTTGAAAGTATTAATATTGTGTAGGTACCTATTTATCTTTACATAATATTATTTAAATTATTATATATTAAGAATTATTCATGATTTGGAACCAAAGTGTGGATCTGTAAAGAGGTTGTGGAGGGTTTGCTTATTGACAGTCGGGTTTTATCACCTTTTAGTATGACCCATCTTACCTATCTGTATTTATTTGTAAGCCCTAAAAATAAAGTCATTATTAATTTAAACATGCGCTATAATAGCAATAATATTTACAAGAAAAAAGCTTTAAGTAGTTAGGTACTCAACAAAATGTTAATTATATTTTTTTGGTAATAACTACTCGTATATATATGCAGCTATATTAAAATCAACAGATAATATTTTGTTATGGTCAGTTAAAGTTACACTTAAGTTTAATGTATAAACTTATAACAAGATTTAATGCAATATGTAGTAAACTTAAACTGAAAAAAAACCGGAATGATTATCTCTCGTACTATAAACTTGACGCTAAACACACTATTCTCTCATGATAAGACACTTTTAAGTGGCCGAAACTCCTCAGAAGTTGACAAACTTACGTCGCTAGATCCGGAATTTACTCGCTACGCAAATGTTCCCCATCGTTTCGGTTCACCTGTATAGTCTAAACAATTTGAACTGAGCTCATCCACTTAGTGTCTTATCTTTTGTGTGTAAACCGCAGGCGCACGTGCCACTATGAAAAAAAGGGTTTGGCTACCTGTTAGCGTTTATTGAATATCTGCTATATGGACCACGGAATAAGATTCAATATCAACTAATACGAAAAAACCTCTAAGTTCTATACGGTTGCACCCAGTACAAGCGATTCAAATGCTCTAGAACCAGCGTAACTCGACACCGAGATCCGAAACAAAAGTGCGTAATTGGAGATCGCGCTTGCACTGGTATTCCGAGCGCACGGCTAGTTAGCGATTAGGAAGCAATTGTAATTTTCCCGAACGGGCAGGTAAAACAGGGTTGGATTCTGATTAAATCATTTAGGTGGATGTACGATTTACAAATATCTAATATATGAAATATATATACATATATAATAGATTTTAATAAATATTGGGTATGTTAAAATTATTATCAGACATGTAAATAATCAACTATTTTAAAATTGCTTTCTTAATTTTACAGCTTAGACTTACTTTTATCTATAGCAAATTATGTACTGAGAATAACTCAATTCAAATATAAATAATATGAATCTACATTATAGTTCTGCTTGTTATCATAATTCGAATGTGTTGTAGAAAAATATAAAAATATATATATTTACAGTACATATTAGTCAACAAAAATAATCATATTAATCTTTTCATCATATTAATTTCATTTTTTTTTCTAGATTAATTAACGTGCCTACAACTATTCCTCGAATGAGGGTTTGTCATGTTTATTACATTTCTTATCAGATTTACAAACGTTTTAAAAGAAAATAAATAAATAACAGATTTTAATAAATATAGGCTGAGTATGTTACAATTATAATCAGTCCTTTAAATACTCAAAGTCAAAGTCAAAAATGTATTTATTCAAGTAGGCATAGCAACAAGCACTTTCGAATCGTCAGTAACGATTATTATCTTAAGCTATTATATAATTAATAGAAATATATTGATGCAATTATACAAAAAAAAATACGGGTCAAAATGTATCATAATAATTTCACAATAAAATTGACAAAACTTAAAAGATAAAAAAATGTATAATAAAATACTAGTTTAGAATGTTTCTAGAATAAAATGCAAATGTCAGAAGGAAAATTTAAATCATTATTTTTTAATAAATCTTCTATACTATACTATAGTAAAATAATCGTCTTCTATACTATAATACGCTTTAGAAATTCATATTATTTATATTTGAATTGAGTTATTCTCAGTACATAATTTGCTATAGGTAAAAGTAAGTCTAAGCTGTAAAATTAAGAAAGCAATTTTAAAATAGTTAAGTATTTATATGCCTGATTATAATTTTAACATACCCAATATTTATTAAAATCTATTATATATGTATTTCATATATTAAATATTTGTAAATCGTACATCTACCCAAATGTTTTAATCATAATCCAACCCTGTTTTACCTGCCCTTTCGCGAAAATTACAATTGCCTCCTAATCGCTAACTAGCCGTGCGCTCGGAATACCAGTGCAAGCGCGATCTCCAATTATGCACATTTGTTTCGGATCTCGGTGTCGAATTACGCTGGTTCTAGAGCATTTGAATCGCTTGTACTGGATGCAACCGTATAGAACATAGAGCTTTTTTCGTATTAGTTCATATTGAATCTTATTGCGTGGTCCATATAGTAGAAATTCAGTAAACGCTAACATGTGGCCAAACCATT
Source organism: Pammene aurita (assembly GCA_947086415.1). Lineage (NCBI taxonomy): Eukaryota > Metazoa > Arthropoda > Insecta > Lepidoptera > Tortricidae > Pammene > Pammene aurita. The sequence continues at coordinate 47,794,057 of OX352291.1, read as the reverse complement.
TTTTCCATAGTGGCACGCGCGCCTGCGGTTTACACACAAAAGATAAGACAACAAATTGTTTAGACTATAAACTGGGAGCTGAATGTAGATTAAATAAAGTCATTTGGGAAATAAGAATTAAAATTATTTTGGTGATTTTATAAGTTTTCATTGGCCGCAGTGGTCGCTAACCGTCAGACAGAATGTACGATACTCGTATGTATTATTTCATATAATTGAGGTACGAACAGATCAAATATAGATTATATAATTTCCTAATTTGCTACCATTTTATATAGTTTGATAGTTATTAGTAAGGTATTCAGTATTTTTTAATAATTAATAATATTATAAAAAAATATTATCTGGGAATTTAATGAAATCATACATTGTACATAAAAATGGTATTAAATAAAATAGAAAATATTGAAATTTGTAAAATGCGTACTTACTTAAATTTGTAAATTGAAATTTGCGTAAAAATAGTATTAAAAAAAAAATCTTAGTAGGTAGCGCTCTGTTTCATAAATTACTGAGAACGCTACCTTTCAGTTAATATCAACAAAATATATATTCAAAAAAAAAAGAACCGACTCCACTTTAGCCTACTCCACCTTCCCAATGGCAAATAGGCTGAGCCTACTGTAAAAAATACTCAATTCAATATCGGTGTGCCTATAATATTTTAAGATTTACCTCGATTTCTCCAGGATACCATAATCAGACCCTGACCTAATGGGACTGTCAAGTATACTCTTTCAAACAAAATAAATAATTTTCCAAATTGGTCCGGCTGTGTTGACCGATTATTCAAACTTTGAATAATCGGTGAACATATATAAAAATAATAGCAAAAAAAACAAGCAAAGTTCCCGACGAATTAGAACCTCTATTTTCGAAATCTTGAAGTCAGTTGAAACGAAGTTAAAAAAACCGGCCAAGTGCGTGTCGGACCACGCATAGGAGGGTTCCGTACCTTCAATGGAATAAGAACCAAACTAATAACAAAAGGTCGTATCTGATGCCTATGGAAGAAGTTTTTTGAAGATAACTCAAAAATGGCTGAACCGATAATGTTCAAAATAATTTTTGTTGAAAGTATATGATAAGGCGCATATCTTCAAATTTTTTCATATTATTTGAACTTACGGTTCAAAAGTTACGGGGGGGCTACACAACTTTTCTGACTTTCGAAGCTATTATTTCAGAAAATATTCACTTAATCACAAAATAGTCAAAGAAACCTCAATGTTATTTTGAAAGACCTATCGATTGATGTGTCACATGTTGATATTTGGTAATATTTTTTTTTTAAATTTAGTTATTTGTATGGAGCGCCCCCCTAAAAAAATTTTTTTTTTCAAATTTAACTACATAACTAAGTGGCTGCATACAAAATACACCTTATGTGTAAATTTTATTCAGATACGTCGTATAGTTTCCGAGTAAAATGCCTGTGACATACGGACGGACAGACAGACAGACAGACATGACGAATCCATAAGGGTTCCGTTTTTTGCCATTTGGCTACGGAACCCTAACAATAGGTACGTTTTGAAAAAATCGCCTTAAGCCCAACCCAAAACAATGTGTCCGGGGTCCCACAGGATCAAAAACAGCGCGTCCAAAAAATATTAAATAAGTAAGATTTAAGATAAAGCTTCATGATAACATATAAGCATGATGCAACTCAGGTCTCAGTTTACTTAGTAATGAACAATTATAAACATCGATCGGTTAAGACGTTTTCGAATTTTTGTAGAATAACGTAAAGGTCCTCCTTAACTTTGCGTCAAACTCATAATTTTGCGTAGTCCGTCGCGCATTTAACCGGTTTTTTATCTACTCTACCATTCATGACTATGAATGATATTTAGGTACCTATTGAAATTGGATTGAAAACGTATTGACAGCTCGACTAGCTCGAGTACGGGGCGCACTCGTCTGGTTGAATTCGAAATGGATTGGAGTTTAGTCGTTGCCATTTTTAGGGTTCCGTAGTCAACTAGGAACCCTTATAGTTTCGCCATGTCTGCCCGTCCGTCCGTCCGTCCGTCCGTCCGCGGATAATCTCAGTGACAGTTAGCACTAGAAAGCTGAAATTTGGTACTAATATGTATATCAATCACGCCGACAAAGTGGTAAAATAAAAAGTGGAAAAAAATGTTTTATTAGGGTACCTCCCCTATACGTAAAGTGGGGAGCGATTTTTTTTTTCATTTTAACCCTAACGTATGATATATTGTTGGATAGGTATTTAAAAATGAATAGGGGTTTACTAAAATCATTTTTTGATAATGTAAATATTTTCGGACATTATCGCTCCAGAAGTTAAAAAAAATGTGTCCCCCCCTCTAACTTTTGAACCATAAGTTCTAAAAATATGAAAAAAATCTCAAAAGTAGAACTTTATAAAAACTTTCTAGGAAAATTATTTTGAACTTGATAAGTTGAATAGTTTTTGAAACAAAATTACAAAATAATTTCTGAACTAAGTTTGTAATTTAACCGTATAAGCAGGTGTTTATTGTACCTGTAGTTTCTACAAAATCACAATGAAATGACGTGCTTTCAAATAAAGTAAAAACGGTGAAAATCGGTTCACGCAATAAAGAATTATCCCATAAAAATCATCTTCCATACTTTAAGCTCGCGCGCAATAGTTTACTTAATTTGCCGATAGATGTCGCTGTACGTGGAACGCTCATATCATATCCTACATGGCGGTGTTATTTTAACTCTTAAGTGGGGACACTTACTGTGACGGACGGATAACTACGGAACCCTACACTGAGCGTGGCCCGACACGCTCTTGGCCGGTTTTAAATCTTAATTTTCCTATAAATAGAGATCGAGGTAATATATCCAAAATGTATGTCTAAGACCTAGATTGTGACAGTAATTTTGGTATAACGATAAAATATAATAATATATATACTATTAGGCTTGTTATAAAAACATAAAACTATTTAGATGCATAACAGGATTCGAACTTTATAAATTTGTACTTGACTTGATATTAATATGACATTACTTGCGCTTGTACTAATCGTTGCATGCTAGATGCACTGCCATTCACGCCACGTTCAGATTTTTAAAGCACGAAGCCCGTTAGAAGCGACATTAGGTCAAACTGTCCATTGCCTAATTGCCAGCGCGGGACCGAACCCGCGCTCTCGTGCAGGAGCGACGATATTTATTAACTTGATGCGTCTTTACCGCGCATTCCGGACGACGGGCGGGGCAAAGAGCAGCGGAGTAGCAGACGCGACTGTGTGTGATGGCATAGTTAATTTTGCCTACACTCTGTGGTTTACTATAATACCTAAACCATAAGGCATTGTTGCTAAAATTTCAATGGTATATGCATTTTTTACACTAAGGATTTAACTACGGCTGAAAAATATAAAATATTCCTTTTTAGCTATGAACTGCTCAAATTTTAACACAAAAAAATAGTTTTCATGATTTATTGACATTATTTGTTTTAATGGAATGGGGTTATAATTATTTACTAGTCTGACAAACATAGTCTTATAATTTCCGAGTAAAATGGCCGTATATCACACGGACGGATGGACGGATGAACGGACAGACGGACATAACGAAACTTACGAAACTATAAAGGATGATTCACGCTGTAACGTTCCGCGTTCTACACGACACTTTATTTTGTAAAGAAAGCGTCACGTGATCATCGGAGGTCACGTGATGTTCTCTATACAAAAAGAAGAAAGGAACGCCACAGCGTTAACCATCCTTACGAGTTTCGTTGGTACGTTCCGTTCCGTGGCTACGGAACCCTAAAAATAAGAAAGACTATAATAATTAATAAGACCTCTCAGAGGCTCCCATAACACGCTCCACAAACAGTTACCCGTCTATCTAAACTGTAATTTTATATTACCAATAAAGTATGAATATGATATGAATATCTCGATGCTCTGCACGGCGCGGTTGTGAACCCTCCCTTCCCGCAGCCAGCGGCGCCCGGCCCGCCTACACCTGCTATGGGGTGAGCAGGGTTACGCGGTTTGGGGATTCTTTGTTAAGAGAACCTATCTTAAAACTTGCCTCTTAGAGGCTCCCAAAACACGCCCCACAAAGAGTCACCCGTCTATCTCGATAGTCTACACCGCGGCTGTGGCGCCTCACGCACACACGAGTAGGCACCTGACGCCGCCGGTGGCGCCAGCCCCCCCGCGCGGCGCCCGGCGCGCCTACACCCGCTATGGGGTGACCAGGGCTATGCGGTTTGGGGAGATTTGGGATTATTTCAGCATTTGGACAGGAACTGTCTCACTTCAAGCATAGAAAATCATAGTGTGTTTTACCTAAGTTAGTTTCCTAACCACTAAAAGGGATGAGTATAGTTTGTTTTATTACTTCTACATACCTATATTGTAGCTGTGGTTTTTATCTACATAGTAGCTGTGGTATATTCTCTCTGAAGCAAATCAGTGTAATGTAGCTGAGTTAACGCTATTCTGAGCATAAGGCTATTAGCCAGAAGGTTTTGTATGGGTCGGGTTTTTAGCATTAGCAGAAACTATAAAATATGCTAGGAAAGCGACAATCTGAAACAAATATACATTCTCGTTCAATTAGATATTCAGCACAATGGGGAAAAAAAATCTTATAAAAAATTTAAATATTCTCACAAATCACAATTTATACGTTTAAAATATTTATTTCTACCCATTTTTTGGAAATTTGATTTTAGGATTTTTAAAGATTTTTTTGTATGCATTCAATAAAGACAGCTTTTAGTTGATTTGTTTTCTGACTATTTATCGTAACAAGTTAAAACTTTAAGTTTAGTTGTAAAGGGGGCTTAACCAAGATGACAATCGTTTGTAGAAAACTAATCGAAACGCCATTCTATCGCACTAATATGGAAAAGTGATAGAACTAGGGACTGATAGTCTACAAACGATTGTCATCTTGGCTAAGCCCCTCCAGGAAACCGTTGTTGCCGTCTTACGTTGACCGAGAGTCTAGAGCAAAGATCAAGGAATCTTAAGGACATAAAAGGTCGCTCCAGTTCACCCGGCGCCCCTTTAATTCATGTTGTAGACATTGAAACTCAAACTATTATCTCGGGTCATTAAAAAGTTTACCGGCAACACCACGCCGCGTCAGTGGCCGCATCCGAGTCAGTCAGTCGAGCGGGCGCACGCGGCGAGCTATGTCGTGCGCGAGTGATGCGCGGCCTCCCCGCGCCCCGTGAGCCGGCGCCGGCATGTGATGTTCCGGAGACGCGCGCTGCGGCGGCGGCTAGCAGCCGCCGGCGCAAACCACATACCCGACGACACTCTAAGGAGACTTTCCCGGGCACTAGATACAGGACCGGCCTCAGAATGCGTCCCTACGGAACATCCGAACTTGAAACTCGTTGTGACCAAGATGTTCCGATTCCCGGACTTGAGGGACCTGAACGAGCTGAGGAGACTCCCGCAATGTCGGGAGCACAACTGCTGCAATCCTCACCATTGGAGCAGACTGTCGGAACCCGGTACGTGACGGGCGTTGACCCGAGCAACAAGTGAAGTAAACAGTGAAGTGTTCAGTGCTGTGTTCTGCGTTGAAATAGCCTCTTATTCCCTGGATGCTTCTTCACGTGCTTGCTCCGTTTGCACCGGTATCAGTGCAATCATTATCACTACTTATCACTACTGTTTGTCTCTGTATCAGCTTCGTTACGTTAAAGTGACGTCACGTCAGGCATTGCTTTCTTCGTTTTGGTTGTTTTGAGTGTTGCTATCGTCAATGTTAATTTTTAGGCTATTTACAATCAGGTATGAAGCAATGGAATACTTAGCAGTGGCATCAAATATTATGCTGATTTTTAACTGGCTTTTCTAGCATATTATGAGGCATATACCTATGTCTAAAAACGTGCTGCAAAATGATAGAATTTATTTTTTAAATGATGTGCACCATTGATTGCTGGTAGTTCTCGTTGTATATCTACGAGGGATAGTAAACATTTCCGTCCGCGTCTATTTTTAGCGACTTACATCAGCATCTAAACGTGTTCTAAACAAAATCCAAAGGGTCCAGTTTTTATGATTACATCGTTTTCAATGCCATATAGGCCAATTCAAGTTAGGTTAATATAGGTACATACATCAAAAGCTTTTACAGGTAATAAAGTTGCTACAAAGTTCCAATCAACTGAAGATAGTGATTTTAAATTAAATGTAACGGTTTTAGTTTAAAACATCGCAGAACGTATACTTTATAAATTAACTAGCACTTGTTGAATACCTAGGATACAATATTTATTTAGGTGAAATCGTTAAATAATTATCAACAAAACTAAAACAACAATTTCCGAAGGTATCAATGGTTAGACTTAAAAGGTTCTTAAATTCAAATGTCTAATAAGAGTTCACTTAGATGCCCATTAGTAATTTTGATTATTTATGACAATACACACCACGATATGATAAAGATAAATAAGATCATTCTATAAAACTACCTACCTGATTACTACGTTACTTTCAAACTTCAATAACTTGACAATTCACTGCCCATTAACTTCTGATATCACTCAACACGTGTTTCTAATTGTCTAACTGTAATATCGTACTACCAAAACAAAACATTAGGTATTTCATCATGATTTCCTTTAATCGTTAGATTTTGTTTCATTCATTGCTGCTGGAACGCCTTTATCATCAAATTCTAGATTCTCACGTTTCTCCGTGTCATCTAAAATCATGTCATTCATACAAATACCAGCAAACGATAACAATTTAACTTCACTCATTGCGGAATTTTTAATAATAGTAGTGTACATATTCAAACATTATTGCACAGGTTAAACGATGGTTAGAATATTCCATGGTGGTCTGCAATCAAGCCAAATTCTCAAAATGTTAGATCTTTGTAATTATTCACAAAGAACGGCAGCTCAGACAAAAATACAGCCAATCTATTGCTATAGCTAGTAATAGAACATACATATTCAAAGACACAAAGTTAAACTCACAATACCTAGATTACACTAGTTTTAAAAAAATAGGAACGGAATTCTTGTCTAACCAGAATTACCAGATGTCTCTAACTTAGCTATACAAATGACAATTGGATTCCACCTGGTCTGATTTCAACCATATCACACAATTTAATTGGATTGACACAGAATGATCACCTCTGCTGGCTGTACTTAACTACCCGATAAATAACGGATCAGCAGGTGACGGGGTCGATTCAATATCCATTGAAGCCTACAGTAAGTACCTATTGGCCACTTTTTCCACCAATCGTTACCGACAAGCTTATTTCTCACAAGGTCCTGGCATCTTGCAAATTGACCTGTTCATGGATGGTGCTAATCTCGGCCCGAAGGGTATCATCCAAATTTGAAAAGCACTTGAATTGGACATCCCTACTCAGAAACTAAAGTCAGCTGCCGTCATTGCCATAGTCGCATTACTCATCATTATGTATGTTACTGTTAATCTATTCAAGAGACTATCAACCCCACTAAGGTCACGTGTCTCATGTATCTATCACCAGAGCATAGCCTAATTTCATCAAGGAAGTGATGATAAGACGACTCCTTAATTTAACTTCTAGCGCCATTGCATATTTTTCCTTAGCATTTAAAGTAATTTTCATTTAAAAGTTTCCTCATTGTAAAATTGCTAGTTTGTGCTTACTAATTTTACATTGGTCATTTACACCATATATGTGTATGTATATCGAATTAACACGCTAGATCAAGATTTGAAAATTTTTGATCATAATTAATCTTATTGAGCTCTCATCACCTTACCAAACAACAACATGTTGGTAGTAAACAGATGGTAGACTACAGTATAACCCAATATTTATGCAAGGGGATCACTACACGAAATCTTCGATTTGGTCTTAAGTTTAACCCATCCAGACCAGACCAAAATATTTTTTTTATTTTTTCGCACAGTCGTATCAGGGTTTAATCATCACTTCATGTAAACGGCATGGTAACCCTGCAGTATCAGCTAATCTGCGAGGGTCACTCGGCGATAGCAGGCAAGGTCGCGCCGGCGCCGCTCTGACGCGCCGCGCGCGCACATCCAGCTGGATCGCGAAATAAACTACGATATGTGACTCGTTTTCGATTCTAGCTTTTTGTTGTTTTGTTATTTGACTTGAATAATATAAAACTGTATTGTAATTACCAGTTATTGAAATGAATTTCTCTTTAATTCTGATGCAGCTACGTTGCTCCATTTAGCCTTTGTTCGCCAAAGAAATGTTTCAACAACTTTTTTTTCACTTGTTAAGTGTAACATTTTCAAAAGTTAAAAAAGTAGCTAAATGGATATTATATACCACATTGCTTGCGTGAATAGATCCATTGATACATACTTTTCTTGAAAACTAGTGGACGGCTAAACTAATGAATGCAATGGAAGGAATGCCAATTGAAACCGACGACCACAAAGTGAGAAGCAGTCGAGAAGTTGTCCACAATGCATGCCATGATTCAAGTTTTTAATTCCATGCTCAAGGAAATATGGCCGGTCTTTGTATATCATGACTTTTTTTGCTTTGAAAATGCTACCAGGTTGAGACGGGCTTGTACTTTATTGTTGATCAGTTTTTGTTTCTACTTCATGAAAAGCTTTCCTTTATCAATCTATACATATATTTAGGGAGTGCTATATTTATTAGAGATTTAAAACACGGTTATCGTTAGGGACTTTTAATTGCCAGTAATTTTCCTACTACTTACCTAGATAATTATTTTTCGTAATAGCCTTATGTAATCACTATTATGTTGATTATATCGTGCATATCTCACTGCCTATCCAATCTTTACCAAATATCTAAATGTACTTTTTGCAAAATAACAAGATAAAAAACTTGTAAAACCAAGCACGCGTTCATGTGGAGATAGGTAGGTATAAATTTTAACAAGGAACCCAAGGAACAAAATAATGAGAGTAGTGAAGCTAGGTAATGCATGAATAAAAAACATATAAATAAAGTACTAATCGCAATGGATACGTTAGTAGATATACACCACTTTAGAGATAACTATTCAAGTTTTACAAGTTAGGTTAATCAGTAGGCCATAAAGTTAAGAATTAACATCCTATAAAGATTTCTAGGGAACCTTTGAGATTAATAAAATCCTATAATATGGTCGGAAATCAATATTAGTTTCAATAGTTACTTCAATTTCGACTCCGCTCAATGGCCCGGTAAATCGTTGATATTGTAAATTGGTATGCCGACTAAATATGCGACATAATCGTTTGACATCTTAACATATTTATTTGTTTCTCATTGCTGTGGTATGCGGCATTCTCATGAACCAAATTGTGCTCAATATATCTGAGCGTCAGGGTTCTAGTTATTTACATACCATTACAATGTTTAATTGCGCCTTCATCATTTTCCGGTTCTCGTTTTACTTTTGATGTTAGTATTCCTTTATATTTCCAATGGGATTCCTCTTTAGTAACCCTAAAAGATATTGCTCCATGTAACTGTCGAAACTCGCCGTCAAAAATCTCAACAGTAACAGTTTAAGTAATGAGTAGCCATGACATCAACGCGGCGTCGCGCCCACACCACGTGTAGTACTTAGGAGCCACGTAGGTGTGTTGACAATGCCTGTTAGCATATTAATTAAGAAGAAAGCTGAGGAAATATACTTAATGCCTCGCCATATAGACGCTCGTCCGTGAGAATAATCTGATAGCGTGGTAGTCAATAAAATTTCAAGTTTTTTAGCTTCTTCTATGGTCCGGTCCGGCTAGTGTCTTTACATTAATCATGAGCGATTTTATTTATTAATTTCATTGAATTATTGACGGGTATGGTTGAGTTATTGTCAGTATCTTTATGATTTAACGTCTAGTACCAAGTCGGAATCTTCTTCGTAAACTCGTCTCAAATTTCCTTTATGGCGGCGGCAAGAACATCCGGAGGTAATGTCGGTTGTCGACAGACCTCACCTGCGCCGTTTTTTGCGGCGACGCGAGCCTCACGACTGCCGCCACTGTTTTTGTCAACTTTCGCGGCGGTTCCCACAGACGCCGCTAAATATACCGTCGACGCCGTCTTAATCGTCATTCTTTCGAGTTGCGTGCACTTTTTCAACTACCGTTCTTTTGTTTCTGTTTTTTTCTTCGACTAAAGTTCGACACGCCGATCATTTGTCATCCCGGCTTTTGGCAGCACCGTTTAAATTATTATGTCATCGTGTTTTGTGAAAACTATGAAACAAACTCGACTGTAAAAGATTTGATCATCTTCACATACAGCTGTTACGTGCGCACCTGCCATGTTTGCAACATTTTCCGCGGTTTTATTGCAGGCATAAATTCGCAAATTCAAAACTCTCGCACGAATCACTCGAACGTACCGTAAGTTTATGCTCAAGGCGTTTAGTCGCGTTTCGGCGCCAATCTCGGCGCCGGCGGCCTTTATTTGTAAATGTTCTTATGAGAGGCGGCGTCAGCGCGACGCGGGATCGTTATCTTATCGCCGCCGACGCCGCGACGCTGCCTCACCGACAAACATCGCCCGCTAATCCCGATACAACAATATCGGTGTCCATTACTCAGTCAATTAGCCGGCGACGTTATCGTCTCGTAACCACCATTTACATGTGATTCCGTGCCCACACGCCATTTCACCTGGCCATTACAACAGCCAAAATTTAATGATGTCGTCTAGATATAACCGTATAAGAATCCATCTGTTAGCGACGCGTCGGCGGCGGCATGGCCGATATTTATTTAGCCATAATTGCTTGTCGGCTGACTGGCGCCGGCGCCAGGCGCGCCGCGCAGCCGCCCGCGCGGGGTCCGGGAGGGGGCGGGGGCCCCGCCGGAGGGGGGCGTGCGCCGCCGCAGGTACGCTCACCATACTGCGTAAGCTCAACTCGATTTTCGTGATTGGTTTTTTTTCGATTGTCTGATGTTTTTGGGTTTTGTTGGATTTGTGAATGGCTGTCTTATTATCGACGTTGTTTACGACTCTTTTATGCGGAAGTCTGGCACCGATGTATCTTTAGACTTTAGTTTTATCAAAACAGTCTATGGTTTTCTAGACATTTCTCGTTCGAATGTTTAGGTAGCCCATTGAGCGAGGCCCATTGACATGAGCGGAACCGGTTGCTCCCGTGCTTGCGAAACTTGAAAAATTATCGTGTTTATTAGCAAAGCGATCGAAGGGGCCCTGAGGCACTGCTTGTAAAACCAACAACCCAGTCACTAAATCAAGCTATATTAGATCTTACGAGGAAAACTTGTGGGTCCTCGTCGGAAGCAAGAAAAGGAGTGGTCTTGCTTTTCGTGACGCTCCTGCGCACTCGACATTGTCTGATTCAATCGTTTATACTTTCTCTTGTTGGCTTTTGAAGTTACTGTACACGTCGGCTTAGGTTATAGATAATATATATTAATGTTATCTAATACAAGTCGGTATTAATCAAAATTATATTAGGTAAATGTTCTTCTGGTTATTCGTTGGATTTATATTATAGTTAGTAATCTTTACAGACTCTTCAAAAACATGATCCATATTCACGTTGTTATATACAGTATCTACCTACCGATATTATAGGTAGATACTCATAACTATATTATTTATTTTACCTTTACCCATGTCTGAAAAATTGACGTTTAGAAAGGACCCAATGTCGAAGATTTACAGGATATTAAGAAAGAATCTATAAAGTACTTTTATCAAAACACAAAGGAGACACATATACAAACACAGATACATATATTATGCTTTGCTTTAACTGTGTCTTCTGGCATCTTGCAATTTAAAAACAAACTCATCCGTGTCAAACACAGATTTAAAAGTGTTACATTCCTGTAATTGATATGCCGGAATTCGCACATTACACAAAGCGTATTTGTCTAATGATTAGATTCCACAATCACTATCAAATTCACAAGAAAACTGTTAAAAATGTCTGCTCATTTTGTGTTTTACTAATGAGTATTAATTAATTCTTCTAAAGAACCGCTGAGACTTAAACGACCGCAGTCGACCAATGTAGAGTCTAATTAACAATAATTAGTAATTCATCTCTACGTGAAACTTGCTTAGTTTGTCATTAAAATTCAATGGACTCAGGAATTGCAGTTTTATTCGAAACGGGCATACATTTACTTTTTGTTGGCGTCCTATGTCGTTTCGCTGCATTGTGAGGAGAATTTAAATTGTCTCCAAATATGGAGCGATTGGTGCGTTTAGGTATTACTTTACCTCATCCTGTGGCTTAATAGCATCATTCATTTCTAATCGACCTTTTTACGAATCCTCTATCATAAATATTTGCTTTGGCCTCCGTTTATTGCATTGGTATTTTTTTGGGGATTTCAGTTCTGGTGGACCAAATTCAAGCACTAGCGATCATTCATGTTCAGCATGCGTCTGTGTTATAAGTGGACCAGACACTGTCAGTAATAATTACATTATTTCTCTACTCATCCTTCCCATTCTTCATATACATAGAAAAGGACGGGTACAGAAATAATGACATTATTACTGACAGTGTCTGTACCGCTATACGGATGCTTCAAATGTCATAAAGTTACATATAATCACATTAATCACTATGGCACGCGATTGACGCACGGCACGACAAATTGAAATTTAAAGACGTCAAGAGAACGATGACAACACGGTGTCATTCCTTGGTTTTCTTCTATCAGACCAACTGTACCTACTGTTGTTTACATCTAAGCAGATCTTAAATATCTTAACATGGCGGCGAATTCCTTTTCCGTATATGTTTCCGGACTGACAAAGTCTATCGCATCACACATTCTACGTCCAGTCGTAATGTCAACGATCGCCGAGATTTTTTGGACTTGGACCAGCCGGGTTGCAATATTTCAGACAGTGCACGTAATCTGGCTGGAAATCAAAGAGCGAATTCTAGCTGACATTCTTGAATTGTGGCTTCTTTTTTCGTTACATGTTTATCAAAAGTTAAGGTGATTCAGAACTCATATTTTTTGTCGTGATTGTTTGAAGTGACATCATTATATGGAAGAGAAAACTTATCACAACATATTTAGATATCACTTTTCAAAAATGCTGCGAAAAAATTACAATACCCAGTGATATCTTCAAATGTTTGTAGGTCTTCTGAAGAATTTTTTATAGGTAAAAGTTTCCCAAAAAAGTTACACTTAAGAACGGTTCACTTGTGGTATTTTGCTTACGCTAGGAGTCTTGCAATGTGCACCAGAATTTAACCTAACCTATAAACCGTATTCAAACTCCCGACAGTTCATTCGCACCGCCGTCAAACGATCTGTCATTAAAGTCTGGATGGCTGGACATGCATCTAGGCTAGACGCAGCTGTCCGGCAGGTGGCAGCACCGCTAAGCAACGCGTGGGCGCCGGCGCCGCCGCTGGCGCCACCCATGTTATAATTCGGGCGGGCTATTTCGGGCGATTCACACGCGCTTCGTTTTTTGAATTTTAGAAGCTTTAGGTGGGGTGCGGTATTGTTCAATTTACCGTACATCGACTTCCTTTACTGCATTAACTATTTTACGCGTCGTGGATTCCGCCAGTGGCATTTGTCATTAGGAATTTACTCGACTCGCTCATTATCTGTTCGATGTTTAACTTAACTGCTTGCCTTTATTATTTTAATATCATAAGTAACTTAAACGCATATGTAAAAAAATATTAAAATGATTTTACATATTGTTACGATGACCCAAAATATTATTGACCAATTATTGAGACATAATTTTTCAAAAATTTTAAAATTCCATCTATATATTTGTATTTTATTTTAAACAGGTACCTACTTACTGTATTAAAGTAAAAATAAACTATTGTAAGTAGGTATAGCAGCTACAATTGTTTTCACGTTTGAATTTTGGTATGAAAAGAAGAAATAGTAAATGAAGAAAAAAGTAGTAGGTATATGTAGAGTATGTAGTCAACTTAAAAGCTAGAATGAAAATGAAGTAAAGTTTTGATTCATTCCTGTTTCACGTCCTTGAGACACTGCCCGCGAACCAAACGCCAGAATATTTCACTCACTCGCTCACTCTGATTTATAGCACTTTAAATTGGATTTATTATTTGTTTTTTACATTTTTATTTCAAAATTTGGTACAAAACTTAAATATTTAATTCTAATTTTGCATTTTAAGACATTTTTAAGACAAAATGTAATTTTTTTAAAGTATTGTTTTAAAACAATCTTTAAATTGATGAAACGAATATGCTAGCTAGCTATATTAAAATAACCCATAATTTTTTTGTGCGTAGGCAACCGAGTATTTGATGACCACCAATGATTATTGACGAAAATATAAAAATTGTACCTACTTATCTAAATGAAGACTTGTGAAATGTATTCAAATACCATTTCTAAACTCACAATCGGCCGTCCTGCTGCGTGCCTAGCCTCTTAGTCATCGTATTTTGTACTATCATGTTTCTTTTATTGGAACATCATCTGCCATTTACTTTTCTTTTCATACTTCGTGACAGCATTTAAATTTAACTTGTATTTTAACAAATTTAAGGTTTGCTGTCAGGTTTCATTTTTTTTTCTTTAGGTCTAGTTAGGTTTGTAGCAAAAAGTTTTTTGTGTAATGTCATTGGTTTTTGGAGTGCCCATTGCACATTGCTCCCTATTCGATTTGTTACAGCTTAGGCGTTACCAGCTTTTGCCCGCGGCTTCGCTCGCGTTAAATTCGGGGTAACACGGTTCCCCTTTCCTGATTGCCCCCCGGAATGCTCCATACAAACTTCCACCCCCCATTTAAGGGAAGTGGGGAGTTAGAAAGAGACAAAAAGTAGCCTATGTCACTCTCCATCCCTTCAACTATCTCCACTTAAAAAATCACGTAAATTCGTCGCCCCGTTTTGCCGTGAAAGACGGACAAACCAACACACACATACACGTTCCCATTTATAATATTAGTATGGATTTTAAACATCTAGCTATCAATGAGGGATGAATACCAAATAAATGCAGGCTGTTCCATGATACTTCCGCCACTTCAGCATTCTGTTTAATTTATCGAAATAATGAACGAACGTCATATAAGTTTATATGTAGTGTATAATACATTGACTTATATGTAGGTTAAGTTATAACAGTCTCTAAACTTATGGCAGTAATCACCAGGAAGGTATTTTGTGTCAAGTAAATATAAATGGTTACGTCCGTCAGTTTTCCATCGATAAAACAATCAATAAGGGAGTCTAGATTGACCAGTTCGCCAGTTACCAGCGAAGGACATACCACTGCCGGTATTTATTGCTATAGATCGAATGCTCAGATTAATTACACATGCCGTACTCGCCACCGTTCTCTCTCATCAGCCAGCATTCCGATCACCGCCTATCTAATTTAGACTCTATCTAAATTTAAACAGAACCTATTATCCATTGACGGATTTCTTCAATAATTGAAACACGATATATCACGCACGGATATTGTAATTTGAACCATGAAATAATAAAGTTTAAACCTATTTTAAATCGCGAGGAGTTAGTTTAAGCTTTGACGGAATGAGCTAATGACTTCCAATTAAAACGTAAATGAAATTGCGCTTTATTACTGAAATGTAAAGTCTGATTTTGTTAGGCCGGTTTTGGTGGTTATGACGTAATATTTTGAACAGAAATTTCAGTCACGCCACTTTGTATTTATATACACATTACTATGTGTACTGGCGATCTCGTTGAGGAACGTACGATATCGCGGCGGGCTCGTCAACCTCGGCGCTTCGCCTCTAAACTACGGACTGGCTATTCATTCCATTGGCCGCGGGCGAGTTGACTTCTCAGGCTAACCATCGCTACTTGACCTCGATATCTTAAAAAAAAACCTTTACCCTTTGTGAAACTCGGCGCTCAACCTTCGCAGGGCTGTCAAAAGTCTTACTCTTACGTAAGGTTTTGAAACGTGCACCGATAAACACTTTATCCTTGACATTTCACATCAAAGTTCGTATGCTGGATTTTCTTGAACCTTGGATATGAAAAGATATGTTATGGATTGGATATGTTCTCACTATTTATTGAATGCAGGAAAGTCGCACCCGCAAGTTATGAACTGTGACCTAGACAACCGTAACAACTAAATGTAATTGAAAATCACATAGACTAGTCCCCTGATCGCGCTCACCTCGGTGAAGGACCGTGAGCCAGGAACTGATTGTTATGACCAAGAACAAGCTGCCGTTGCGTGGGTTGAGATACGGTAGCCGCCCAAACATGTAGTAGATTTTTTTATTAATTTCATACATAGACTAGTTCTCCTAATCACTTATCTCGGTAAGTTGCAAGAATGAGTCGCGCACTGCACATAGCTCCCGCCTTAGAACTGATATTATTTATAACATGACGCGTTTAGGGTCATTTACTTCGTCTTTTTCTGCTTTCAGTGCTCTGACTCACATTGTATTTTATTGCATGCAGTCGTGTTGTGTTGAACAACAGGCTGGAAGGAACGTACGCGTTTTATTTCTGCAAAAACATTGAAGAATGAGCTTATATTTTTAATCGAAATAAATAATTTAACATTCAGCAGTTAAGACAAACACGAAATAAATGAAAGTTACTTAGTTTTACAGTTTTTACGGTCTCTATCAATCAAAATAGTTGTACTACCTAGTCTACCTACTAAAATGCACTTACTTTGTGGGATTATTCTAAAACTGGCACACTATTCTTATATGTAAGTATTTCAATCAAAATAACCGATATGATGTGATCTGCTAGTGCAAATGGACGTTGAAACACCTTAAGACAATTTATTGTTTTTGGATTCACATACATACGGAATTTTCTTAAAAGTTATAACCACCAAGAGGTTGAGAGGTTGTTTTGAAACCGAAGGACATTTCATTGAATTCAAGAATGCCGCTGTATAATTTGTATTCTTATTGTCGAACTTCCAATGCTGCATTGAATGTATTTGGATGTCTGATTTGTTTTGGGTTCCTTCAATTGTTTCTCGTTATTTTGAGTATAGAGTAATTAAATGTATGTAATGTCGTTGAATTTGAGTCTATTTTAATATATGGTAAAGCAAGTGTGCAGTAAAGTACAGTTGACGGAGTCAACAGATGTATTTAGTGTAAAATTTTGGACTATTGATGAAAGACTTAATTTACAACCGATTGCTTAAAAAAGAGGAAATTCTGCACTTAAAAAACACAGGATAAAAGTTGTAGAACTTAACTTTCTTATATCTTTCTTTTTTTAAATATTAGTACAGTATTGTACTTATACCATATGTATCGATAGTTTAAAGTTAACGACATTAATATGGGATTCCAAACACTAACGCCTTTTTCGAATGAGTTTAAAGTTAATTATTAGAAGTGGTTTAAAACGTGCGGAACCCAAATGGTTGGCGACACGTACCCGGTGGCGCCAAATTGGAAACCGGCGATTGCGTGCTCGGCGTTCAAAATCGCCGATTTCTGGCTCGTTCTGTATTTAAGGGAAAATGTCTGGTGTTTCGTCCGTTCACAATACATTTCATAAATAATTTTTCTTACTTAGATTAATGAAAACTTCATATTTTTCAAAAGTATCATAAAAACTCACAGCTTTAGAGTTTTACATCATAATTTATAAAATTAATCATTAACTTTGACAAAAACATCAAACTAGAACTTGGGTCCAAATGTTTTACGGCATTTGTTATTTGATGGGTTTTCATATTTATTAAGGAAAGTCCCTGCTTTTTAAGTGAAAATTCTATTATTGGATACTGAATAATTATGTAAGAAATAATTATTGTTTTTATGTATAAATACATAGGTACTTTGTGTACGACTGTACGTATTAGATAGCAATCAGAAAATAAATGGTAAGCACAGTATAATAGCTCTGGAGGCTTTTTACGGCACGTAACAAAAACACCACTTTTATAAAATTATCATTACTTCCCCCAACTTTCCGTAATTCAACTCTAACAACCGAAATTACTTCGAAAATGACAGTTCCCAAGTTGGCTTTAAAATTGTCTCTACTAGGTCAAAATATAGGTTACGCTCGAGGATCAAGGTTCGGTTCCGGCGGGTAATTACGGTCGGAATCCTACCTGCGCCGGCGCAAGGCTTGTTTGTTTAACGTTTTTCTTTTTTTGACGTAACGTGGTTGGCGGGACTGGTCGGGTGAGTTTGAAATTAGAACTTTTATTGTTTTTAAAACTTATTAATTATTTGCATAATCTTGTTTGGGTTGGGCTTGATCGTTATAGGCTATACTGGGATTAAGGTTCCAATTCGATTTTTTCATCTAATTGGTAGGGTTGTTCTAAGCATCCGTTCCTTGTTCTATTGGTAGAAACGTTATTCATTAACGTTTGTCAAATCTAACATGTCCTTGAAACATCTTTGTTCCTCTTTGTTAAGAATTTGTGTTTGTTAGATGTTAAATTAAACAGGGATCAGTTTCGGTAAGGTAACCTCCCAAGTACTCGTCGCGTACTAGTACATGTCATCTTTAAACTTAAGTCATTCGTCAAAAAGATGACAGCAGCAAACTATTTGACGTTTACCTTATGTTCAGATACGTGACTGTAATACATATCTGAACCAACCTTGTTCGTACCAGCAACCAACAAAGCACTATATTATGTAGTGCATATTCAAGAATGCCTTAAAACTATTTCATTAAGAACGATATTGCTTTGTTGTTGTTATAATTTTATATGTTTGTTACAGAAACCCCGCCCCCGCCATACACGCCGTACGCGATGGATGACGTTAAAACTAAGGGTGAGTTTTAAGATAAATTATCTATATCCTATACTAAAACGTCTCATGTAAGTGTGTATCTTTCGTATCAATCGTATCGCTATTACCTAGGTACTTTAAACCAAAGAACAATACAACTAGTTGGTAGTCGTAATTGAGACTGATTAAAAAGATTTTTTATAACTAAAATAATATTATATTAATTTAAAAATATCGATACCATATACATATGAGGTGCTTCACCAATATCCACTGATGTCGATAGACAGTAGGTAATCGAGTCAAAATTCCGATTGTGTACTATCTTTGTTTCAATCAATACCTATATCCTATTATTCTTATTGACTATTATCATCCACCATTATTTCCGTTTATAAATCACAAAACCGTTCCCACGTGCCCATTGTCGATGGGCAACGATTGACACATCCCTAACGTTCGGCGAGTTGATTAAAAACAAATATATCTGCCCCAGCGTGGGCCCAAAAACGCCACTTGATGTTTACCGGGGCAGTAACATTAATAATGTAGTTTAAAGATGGCGGCCCGCTGGAATGCGCGCTAGGGATGCGCGGGAGTCGATTTCGATGCAACTCTTCTAAGAAGATTTTTTTTATGAACATACTCTTTTAACTTTGGAAGTAGATTTCAAGTCTGATGATATTTCAAGGTTTGGCTTAAATTTTATAGTAATAAAGCGTTGAGCGATAGTATTATATAGACATAGCTTTTGCCCGCGGCTTCGCTCGCGTTAAATTCGGGGTAACACGGTTCCCCTTTGCCCTCCGTAATGCTCCATACAAACTTCCACCCCCCATTTTAGGGAAGTGGGGGGTTAGAAAGAGACAAAAAGTAGCCTATGTCACTCTCCATCCCTTCAACTATCTCCACTTAAAAAATCACGTCAATTCGTCGCCCCGTTTTGCCGTGAAAGACGGACAAACAAACAAACACACACACTTTCCCATTTATAATATTAGTATAGATTAAATAATAAACATTTCGAAAGTATTCTTTTGGTCTATTCCGTTTATTTTCCTCTGCCAAAGTCATGTCTCTGTCAAATATGTTTGTGCGTACTGCCTAGGTGCCGTTCCTACCGTCTATCTACTTTTGTATGCTGTACTTATAAGTTTACTGACAATAAATTTATTTATGATTATGATATAGAAAATTCGTTGTGTACAGTCAGCTGTAAAAATATGGGTGTACTCATCTTACTCAAAAATATGTCCCATAGTATCTTATTCCGTTGTAATAAGTGCGTAGTACCATATTTATGAGACGATTTTTTCGATACGTATTCTCGCAGCTGATTGTAAGTACGGAAATTACATCAAATACGAATATAAGTACAAATTGAATGCCAAAGGTTTGTCAGTATTAAAAAAAAAAATAGTTTTTAAAAATTTGACACGATAGACTAGAATTATAGACTGAAAAACACTGGAAATATAGATATTGGTGTTATCTTTATAGAAAAGGTCCGTCATCTATTTGACGTCATATCCGGATCGTAGATCAATGACGCAATTGACTTAGGCTCTTATCCCAATCGCTAAATGTTCTAATTACGGCTTGCATATAATAAATAATGACATACAAAACTTTTGTCTTCCAGGGCATTGTTTCACCTCTTTTGCGAAATCACGTCACTCTAATTACGTTAGATGTTAAGTAGATGTGAGAGGGAGTCGATCTATATAACCAATTGTTATTTCTAATTAGTTGAATAGCCTGTCGATGGACTACATGTGGGTATTTAATTAGCACTGATAACTGTTATCAGTTATCGGGCGTGATTCACTCGTCTCAGTGATCTACGGAGCCCGGCGCAGGCGCCATTTTATAAATGCTATATAATCGGAAGCTTAGTTATACATATATAAATAAGTAATGCAACATAAGTAGCTGACTTATAGGCATTTATGTGCTGAGAAACAGATAAGGGAATTTATTAGTAGGTACCTACTCGTAAGTATACTTACAACGCGAAATTGACCGATGTGACCTCTTGATTAACCAGTAACAACTAGTTGTTTCTAATCTTTAATGTATGAAAATGTGAAATGTAGTACTTTAATATTAACTTTAGTTGTTTTCTTACATTTATTGATGCGAACATTAAGACGATTGTCGCCGGAGTGTCCTTGAGCGTTTGGGCGCTCTCTACCCGCGCCACCCGCGTACCCTTCTCATTGCGATCGTGCGTAAATCCGCCGCGATGCACCGCAACAATGTTCGAAGAATATGACTTTACTCAGAGGCGCGCGGGCAGATTTGTAATAATCCTACCTAATCCTTTTGTGGATGTTTTGTGATTTGAATAATTAAGTACTACGGTGACATTTTTTAGGAATGCTACTAAATAAGATAAGTAATAACGATCTCGATTAGTAGATTTTTATGTAAAATAATGAAAACCTAGATTTTGAATTTGAAGTACCTACAGTGAGCGGCAAAATATTTATGAATTTACGAAATATGGTTAAAAATATTCCGCATATCAGAAAAAAATTAAAAAATACTGACTAGTACAGCAAAAAAACTGAATACACATCAAAGCGGTGTTTTCATGTGTATTTTGGATTTTTTTTGCTGTGCAAGTGAGCTTAATAGATGGTTATTTTTTTGTTGCGATTTTAAATATTAACCGTAAAAATTCACTTAATTACGATAAATTAACAAAACTAAGCCTGTTGCGAGTTGCGAATAGTAAAAATGCACATGTAAAGAGCGGTATTTGTGCACGAAATCGTCATACAAATGAGAGCTGTAAACCCATTAAATTTAGATCTTTAAAATATAACACAGCGCAAACACTTCTTAGGGTTCCATGCCAAAATGGTAAAAACGGAACCCTTAAAAGTTTTTTGAAAAATGTCCGTCTGTCCGTCCGTATGTCACAGCCATTTTTATTATAAAACATATTTTACTGAAATTTTATCTAGAGGTGTGTTTCATGTGCCGCTACTTAGTTTTCTGGCTAAATTGCTAAAAAAATCTTTTAGGTGAGGCACTCCATACATACATGTGCCAAACTAAATGTCAAAAATATTTTTTTTGTAAATATGAACATGTTGTAGGATACGGCTTTAAAAATATCTTATATACAGGTTGATTCATGAGACGTGAGCAGGAACAACCCTACACACTTAGTTAACGATAATGAATCGACCGCCATCATGTTTAAGTGAAACAATAACGCCTTTCAATTTTTTTTAACCCTTTTGTTTCGTAGAAATTTTATTCTCTGTAATCATGGTCACCCCACATAAACAAATCAACAAAGATAAAACCTCTTTGACAATCATGACAGCACTTTGATTATGAAAAATAAAAATAAAAATTATATGAGATAAGATGTTTCAAAAGTAACCAGACATCAATTTGACACATATCACAGAAAAACAAGAGAATATCAGTACTCGACAGAGTATTCTAAATTGTAGAGTGACCATGCGTGTCGTAAATAATTTCAAACGTTTTATTTTTATTTAAAAAAAATTTTTTGCGCCTATAACACTAATACTGATATCAAACAATAGCTTATTTTTAACTGAATCCATTGTGTTAAGCCTGCTCACGTCTCATGAATCACCCTGTATATATATATATATATATAGTATATATATATATATATATAGTATATATATATAGTTATATATATATATATAAGTTTTAAAAATACTCTATATATATATTTTTATTTTTTTATTTTTTTTTATTAAGTCAATATTTTCAGAAATATTTGCTTCGAAAATCTAAATATAACAGCCCCCATCTAACTTTTAATCCGTAAGTCTAAAAAATATGAAAAAATACCAAGAAGGCTTAGTACTTAATTTTCTACGAAAATTATTTCACATATTATCGGTTCATCCGTTTTTGAGTTATCTCTAAGAAACTACTTTCTACGGAACCCTACATTATACATGGTCCGATACAAACTTGGCCGGTCTTTTAAAGATATTTGATAGGTAGTATTAACCCTTAGTAGTAATTTATTTATTCACTTGTGTTGATAATTAATATAAAATTTGTATTTATTTGCATTTCACCGACATCGTAAAGTTTTTTTTAGGGTAGTCAACGCGCATGTGAATCTTCTGGGGTTGCAGGCGTCTATAGGCTTTATAACTGCTTTCAATCAGGCGGGTCGTATGCTTGTTTGCCAGCGTCGTGGTATAAAAAAAAGCTTTTTTTCCTTTATTCTTACATACATTCTTACGTACAACTCTTAAATATCAGCAATTTTTTATTAGATTCTCAATCAGGCTTTGCTCAGTGATACCTAGTTAGTAGACTGAAATTTGGTATGAGTAATTATGTGTTTTAATTACGCCTACAAAGTGGTAAAACAATAAGTATCTGAAACCCATTGTTGGATAGGTCTTTCAAGAAGAATATGCCTTAAACAACTTTTGGATAAAACGAATACTTTCCTAAATAATAGCTTCGAAAGTTAAAATGCTCTTTGATTTTTGAACCGTGGGTCCACAAAAATTGGGAAAATTCCTGGAAGTGAGGCCATTGAAATACTTATCACGTATTTTCAATAAAAACTATATGGAATAAAATCGGTTGAGCCGTTTTTGAGTTATGACTATGGTAAAATAACGTAAGTGCCACAAAATATTTCTTTATAGACTACCTTTTGAATGGATGTATTGTAACAGGCCGGCAACTACGGATCCCTACACTGAGCATAGCCCGATATTCTCTTGGCCGGTTTATCTGCAATCCTTTGCAGTTTACTTCGCAATTTCTAGATTTGAGAAATTAGTACAAAGTATAACATTAAAGATTGTGTTTAATCTTAAAATAAAACGCATATTACATTCGTTTAGAACACGGTATTCTTAAATAAATATGTTTAAATAAATTCGGTTCTTTGGAGTGTTTTATTTAATTAATGTTTAGTCTATTGTATTGCAGTACTAGCAGATTTCCGCAACTCGACACCTAATGCCTATTTTGCGTGATGCATGCGTCTACTAAAACATAATAATTTTAGTTTACTTACATGACCAAATTTGTTTTCAGAGCAATGTGAGATTCATGATTTTTGTTTTTTCTCCATTTTTATTTCATTAGTTTTTTAATTGTATTATAATCTAAATAAAATACACTTTATATACGAACTTACATAAACATGCATACGAGTACATTATCTTAAAAGATAAAACGTCTATACATTATTGATTCCGGGAAGACACGTTATATCCGCACCGCATGAACCCTCTGCAGTTATTTAGTCTTTAGGCCCAGTAAGTCCGATATTATTGCTCACGGGCCAAGCACAAGTATATGTAGTACAAGGGAAGCACGGAGCGACGAGCGACACAGCCTCCTCGTCTCAAAGCTAGCTCACGACTGCCAGCAATGCCGTTTTCGAGCTAATAACGCACGAAATGTGGAATTATGATCAAGTTGTTTAAGGAAATTTAATCAATTTAAATATCCTACGTCGAGTTTGTAGTGTTCTGTAGTACATATATTTTAGTTCAACAATATTTTAAATCGAATGAGCCGTTCAGTAGATATAAGCAAAATTAACCGTAAAACGACATTTCGTTTCATTTACATAACGGAGAAACTATACGTTACACGAGTAATTCAAACGTTGACAATGTTGAACATGAAATGGTTAATAACATATATTTTTTTCAAAATTTTTGAATGACCCGTTATTGAGATATATCCCTTAGAAAGTAACAGTTTTCGGCCACAATCAGCGCCTAGCGCCTTAACACAATTACTTTGATATTTTAAAATAACTTCCGATTGTAGTAGTGTAGGTAGTCAACCTTTAATTTTATTAACCACAAGATTAATCAAATATGTCAAAACCTACACCTAAGTAAAAACTTGTACTAAGGTATTCAACCCTAATTGAAAAGAAGCTTATATAACAAGAGCCCACGACACTGAACCTAGTTTGATAAGTCTCCTAGATGAGATTTATATAATTAGTCACAGCTTTAATGGGGGAACACGAAATGCCGATGCTGCAATGCAAAAAAATTAGTGGCGTATTTTAAAAAGCTTTTTGAAAAAAAAAACATACTACTATGACTAATTATATATACCGCATCTAGGAGAGTTATCGAACTAGGCCAGTGTCGTGGGTTCTTATACTATTACTCTTCTAATTCATCAAAAATGTTAAGAAATCGATTTATGGCCCGATTTTATTCTAAATTGTAACAATATCAGACCAAAGTGGCTTTCTAGCATCAAAAATCGTTCACAAACGACGTCTTGTGGAATGCTAATAACTGATTCGACCTGTCAGTACCAGGCGATCGACCCTTAAATAAATCGGTGGTATATTTTTTATCGTGCGCGTTATCGACTGGGCCTATCTCTAGCGAGTGTTCCGGGAAGCGCGGGCGCCGCCCGGCTGCATTCCCTCGCAGGATGATGAGGTGGGACTCAACCAACTAGTGTAACGTGGAAACTCGAGATCTCTCTTATCTATTTCTTTCTCTCCTATCTCATTTAAATTGTCTTTATCCTTTAGATATACAGATACGGGGAATTTGTCATGATTATTTTTTCTTCAATACTACATTTATTTAATACAGTGTCATTTTAAAAGTCGATGCCTACTCTAAAATTAAGAATAGAGACAAGAATTCTATAAATTGGCACTGACAGTTTCATGTCTTTACAAGTTGATGTGACCATTTTCGTCCATGCATTTGACGCGTTGTTTTATGCGTGGTTTCCTCTTACATTGCAATAAATAGGTACATGAACGCGTACTGTGTCGATACTCTCGATGTTAATGCATATAAATTTCTACAGTCCACGCAAAATGCTACCCAAATACCAGAGTGTAAAGGACTTTTTTGAATAAATTTTGTGATGCTACGACACGCAAAATATACTTCACAGTTGGTCCCATTGTAACCAGGTCAGGATCTGATGATGGAATCCTGGAGAATTCGAGGTAACTATTCCACTATTAAAGGCACACATATAATAGTGGTATGATTTGAGTATTTTTTACAGAAGCTCGAGCATTTGCTTTTGGAAAGGTGGAGGCTAAGTGAAGTCGGTTCTTTTTTGTTTAAAATTATTTATATTGGTTGTTGTGAGCGATAAACTCGCTCAACCAATGAGCTATCGGAACAACTAACTGGATTCCTCCCGCTATACTAGTGCGGCGTTCGGCACCGCTTTTGGTTATCTACCTTTTGACTCGATGCACCGCAACGGTCCACTTCACATATGACTTGGCTCGGTGATCTACAATGTTGGAATACAACTAGGGGGAAAAAGGTTAAGGATATTATACAAAACCAAGCAACATTTAGGGGTGGATTCTAAATTAGTATGTTCCCTGAGAAACTTAACAACCAATACCCAAGTAAATTGAACTTCACCATGTGGCATGTAGGTGTGAAATGTCTTTTGATACTTACCATATTTTCGGTAAGTAAAGGAAAACTTCGTGAAGAAACCCACTACATTAGCAAATAAATTCAAATGCATGTCCCCAAAACGCATTATGTGTGCCACCATACTCAGCTTTTCTTCTCCCATAGCATAAGTAGAGGCCTGCGTCTCTGTAGTACATTTACCTAAAGACTCCTCAGCATTACCTAAGTCACAAGTCCCAGACTAAAACAAGACTTGGTAATCGTATGTTCGATCCAGACAGATAAAAGCTCAAGATAGGAAATACCATGATAAGCGGGGAAACCAGGATTCATCATAGGGTTTCCCCTTCCGCCCCTTTGGACGCGATTACCCATTTTATTTGTGCAAAATGGGGGAATAATGTTGGAAATTAGTATTTATATAATAATTTTATGGGTATTTCGTAGCATGCTTCGTTAAAAATGTGTTTTTACGAATAATGACTAGTTATAGGTACATAAGGCTAAAAAACAAAAAAAAATTAAGGAATCTAAAAAAATGTTAATAATAAAGGCCATTTAAACACTGTCAGTAATAATGATTAATGACATTATTTCTCTACTCATATCATCCTTCTCATTTTCCATACATGTACATTAGAAAAGGACGGGTACAAAAATAATGACGTTAATACTGACGGTGTCTGGTCTGATGGCCTTAAAAGTTCTTTTTAACAGTGCCTAATTAAACCTGAACCTCCGTTATACATATAAAAATATTGCCTATGTATTATGTCAACTTTAAATAAATAGGTTGAAGAATTCAGTACTGCTTCTGATAAAGGATAAAGGTGAGGCTGAGTTTGAAAACAAATAAAAAAAGGTTTCTAAACAAGTCCCAACAAGTAAAATGAGACGATTTCAAAAAACACTTAGCCCACTATCGTTTTCTGAAAACTAATTGATTCAATAGATAGGCACGCAGTTTCCTCTCAATGGACCTTTTTTTTTTTTTTAATTCCTCTCGGGTCCATTAATGGGTGACAACATCAAAAGCGTTCTTCGGTCACCTTAAGACAGTGATATAGAGTTTATTATGGAAGATTCTGTAAGCAAAGATAAAACAACTACCTGAAGCATACAAGTAAAACAAAGCGTTCATTAACACCCGTATTATAAGCTAATAAAGTTCAATTTTGAAAATCCACGTGTAAAAGAATCTTTTATGTGACTGCGCTAATTGTCATCTTTAAATCAATGCATTAGAGTCTATATTCAAGTGTAAAAACTGCAAAATCCAAAGCCGTGTCACATGTGTTTCTTCGAATCCATTCATTTACATCTCCGAGTTTTGAAATCGGAATGTCATTCGAATTTCAGCTTTATTTTGAGCCGTTGGTTGCGTGCAGGGTTTTGAAGATGCAATTAGATTTTGAATCGTATTGCGCAGGTATTAAGGTACACTAGGCGTGTGTGGGTTGTTTAGGTCCTGTTGCTAAGTGCTCTCGTATCGGTCGTGATAAGAGTCCATTAATGCTATCATGCTATCGAGGCGCCGGCTGTAGGTGTTCCTACGCCCTTACTAACTTTAGATTATGGGCTTTTGCTCTTTGGAATATGAGCTCAAATCGAGTTGCAGGCAAAACAACATACTCGTATATAGTATACTGTGGGAGAATGAGAATTCGATTGATATTCTGTATTCAAAGTAAAATGCATCGACCGCTCTCTACACAATAAAAAAATCATCAAATACATATATTTCATTATGATTTATTTTTGTTAAATTAAGGTAAATTTAATCAAATTTTAAAGAAAGTACATAAAGCATTATTTACATGTAAAATAAGAAGTAAAATTATGAGATTGTACGAATTACATTATGATAGAATTTGATTTATTTATGAAAGGTAGGTAGTCAAAACGTACATAACTCACCATGTTATTACGGCTAGAAATTCTATTATTTAGATTATATTATTAACTTAGTTAGATTTTACTTACAAATACAAACTAATTATCAACGAACTACAATATAAAGGAGGTACTCGTACAGACTCAAACAAGATTTACTGATAATATGGCTCGTGAAAATTTGTAACCGGCCAGTCCGTAATAACCCTGTCAGAGAGACTCCTGCACAAGTCGTTCTTGCAGCAGTATTCTGTGGCCATTTTTTGGGCCGTTTGTGTATCCTTAGAATTATTGATCGGTGCTATGATACCTATGAAAAAAGTAATAAACAGTGTAATCAGGTTGCCAGTACAATAGGGACGAAAAAAATCTTATTTTGAACATCACTCGACAAGACTGGGAATGCATTAAAATCCACATTAACTCAAGTATATCATACATTAGATTACGAACCTTTTTACAATTAAGCATATTTTATACCTTCCTGCCGTCTGATTACCCTTACAAGCGAATACCAACTCTAATGTATTAGAAAAGGGTTGATATTTCGCTGAAACTGACGATTATCGGTTTAGGAAACGATGATGCAGCGAACAATTTTAAGTTCTTTAGAGGGCTTTTAAGTTTTGGATGGGGTAAGATAAAAATACTCTCTAGAACAATAAAAAAGGATCACTATGTATGGAAATCTCTATACTTACTTAAAAAGTGAATTTGAAGTGATCTTTATTTGACTATTGGTACACATAGCGCTGTTCAATTATTGTTTAGTTTTAAAGTGTTAACAGTACGTATTTTTATTACAGTAAAAGCGAGTAGCTGTCGAATTATGGTAAAATAATGAGGGAAGTTTATTAGTATTCCATCAGTTAAGTTAAAAGTAGTTGTGACACAGAAAAAACTAGATATTCATAAGCCGTTGAAAATCTAAATAAAATACTTTATGGCCAAATACATTTTATAAAAAATTGTATACCTATATGTGGACAAAATAACGTCTCTAACAATATCCTTATTATGTACAATATTTGTTATTTGAGTCTGAATAGCTGAAGAAATGTAACGCGTCAGTGTGCGTGCAGTTTAAAAATTGGCTTATAATAATTTTAACTTGAAGAACTCTTATTCTATCTCTCAAACTGCCCAGAACAGAACAGAAGTTTTTATTTTAAATTTCTTTTTACCTTTTAAGTTTTGAAGATATTATTGTGAAATTATTATCTTACATTTTGACATCTGCAAATGTAAATATTTTTCAAATAAGTAATTGCATGAATATATTGCTCTGAATTATTTGACTTTGACTTACTTTCAACTTAAACTTCATTGGTATTTAGCATTTAACTTGAGAAGATTGGTCCAGTTTTTCAAAGGCCCCCGAAAACTGCCGAACCCTAAAACGGAACGTTATTCGCCGGGTCCGAGGTGTGGCCGTCTCAACACGTCACGGCTGATTTATGGCCAGAAACAAACCACGTAACTGGAGTTTCGGAAAAATTGTGCATTAACGTGATTACAATTATTTAGATTTTTTTTGGCAGACTTTAAATTCACCCCGAATTTAAAACTAAATCATTACTCATTTTACCTGACTGCAAAACGTATGTATGTCGAATTATTTTGCACGATTAGACAGATTTCTACGTGTGAAGCGTTATTCTATATGTGTGAATCACGCAGCCAATTAAAAAAAAACGCAAATAAAATTGCTTGTAAAGTCTTTTCGCGGTCGGGTTTTATCATGTTTCAAACATTCCGGAAAGAATAAAATTTAATCATTCATCATCATCAAATGTCACTAGTCCAGTAATAGTTATAAACCTAGAAAATTCGTATAAATAATATTTAAATGATACGACATTTTACGTTACGTTAGGTGAAATACTCGTACGTACCTACTATATCTAGTTACTACTTAGTTATGCGGCTTTCAATCCTTTTTTTGCTGTCTGCATATGCGGTGACTAATATCTAATATCTCTAGTCTACCGTAGGCTTTGGACTACATACTATATTTTTAATTCAAGGCCTCTGTCTGAACTCTGTAGGTATCGATTGATTAAATAATTAGACGAATATTTGTTTGGTGTTGGTTTATTTGTTCAAAGGAAATTTTTGACATACTTAATACTTTTTTCCCGTATTATCTTCATGATAATCTTTAATGTGGGCACTTTTTACTACCTTTGCCGACTAAGTTAGGAACTAAGTATAAGAAAAAATCAAGGTGATTTTGCGGCGCTACCGTGAATGTTGACATTCGAAATTTCGTTATCTTATCTCTATCGCACTTGGTAATTCGTAAGAAAGAGATGCATATGATATTTTCAATTTTTATGGTAAGGTAACTTTACCTACTTTTATAACAAAAAGAACTTACTTACTTAGCATAAAACCAACAAATTAATGACAATAGTTACACTGGAATATCACTACAATGATCATTTTATCTGTTGAATGACGTGTTCTCGGTGTATCGTGCTAGGTCTGTCGTTAGCCGCTTATCGTTTGTCGCCGCGGAGGAAATTCACACGTTCCCCTTAGGGCTGTCGTTTTCTCGGTTTCCGACATTTTAACCCTTTATAAGGCAAAAGGGTGTCAAAAATTAGGCAAAATTGAACCCTATCACTTTGAGATAAATTTCAAATAATGGTGGGAAATATATTCCCTCTGCCTTATAAAAAGCTTAAGATAATCGTTGTTCAATAGTTGCCGTGTGTGTATAGTGTCGTGTCGTATGTCCGGAAACCTCTTATTATGCTAGAAATCAATTAAATGCAAAGATTAGAGAGAATAAAGGACATTTCATATAGTTACTACTATATACTTCAAAATCTGTAAAATAGACAAAATTCATGTCAACATTGAAATAAACACTCATTAACTGCTACATTTGTCAAAATACATATGTCGATCACAGTCAGCACAAACTTCAAGTATATAATATTTGGAATAATGATTTTTGCTGCAGCAGTTACACTTTTCACCAGGTCCATGCAGATTTAGCGTAGTTCAACTCTAGTAGTTTCGTAAACAGCAGCCCTGTGCGCAAACGCCGAATAGTTGAAAGCTCAATGACACCGGCGGCCCTCTAGGAATGCCCACGTAGCTTTTTATTGCACTTCCCGCTACGCAAGCTCGACAGTACATCACTAGTTATTTAACGCTACATAAACGCTGGAAGGTATCTTATCGACATTTAAATATTAGATTTTTCTGTAAACATTATTTCGTTCAGTATTTTTATTTGCAATTCCTGAATTGAGTTGTTTAAAACTCTATGGTATGTGCGCGTTGTTATCAGAAGGCCTATCGAAAACAGTTAATGAAATGAAATGAAAATGTTTCATTCCAGAACAAATTCCATTTGTGTACAAATGTAATAAAAATTAAATTAAATTAAAATCGAAATTTCTTTAACTTAAAGCTCTTGAAGTGATTTAAAAGGATAATTAGGTTATTTTTGTATGTAGGTAAGTACAGTCGCCATCAGATATATCGGAGCGGCCAAGATCGTAACAAATATCTGAACACACCTCTATTGTCATGGCGATAAAGTGTATGTTCAGATATCTTTAAGTACCTTGGCCGCTCCGATATATTTGTTGGCGACTATACAGTCGCCATCAGATATATCGGATCGGCCAAGGTGGTCACAAATGTCGGGACAACGCCTCTATAGTCAAGACAATAGAGATGTTCAGATATTTTTGAGTACCCTGGCCGCTCAGATATATTTGATGGCGACTGCACATATTTATGTCTCCGCGGATTTTTCGCTCGACTACTGCAAGTAACTACGATTAAAAAGGAAATAGGATAGATATTTGAATTTTCGATCTTCGAGGCCTTCATGCAGTAAATACAAAATCAACTCCATTCTTTCGAACACTGTTTACAAATCAACACTGTCTTGGCTTTTAAAATAGGTTAGTGTACTTATTTTAATTTTCACACATATTTCGGTAAACTCAAAGCTTCGTGGCATGTGTGACATTCCAACTATACCATTATTATGTTCAACTAAACCGTTGAGAGTGTTGTTAAACAACTGTTTCCTCCAGCACCGCGTTATGTCACGTACACGTGTAGCATTTCAAAACATAGCATTTCAATTGCCATGAAATCAGTGAGAATCACAGACAACACAGACTACT
Organism: Pammene aurita; assembly: GCA_947086415.1. Taxonomy (NCBI): domain Eukaryota; kingdom Metazoa; phylum Arthropoda; class Insecta; order Lepidoptera; family Tortricidae; genus Pammene; species Pammene aurita. The sequence continues at coordinate 47,761,911 of OX352291.1, read as the reverse complement.
CATCATTAAGCTTTTACAAGGAGTACGGTCACCACACATAAGCACAATTTTATTCGTAAATTTCTAGGATTCGAACAGCACCTCTTAATAGTATTCTACACCATTTTGTAGTATAACAGCCCAGGTTAGCCTCTATAACTTGGTTTTTGTGGATATTTTTAATTCACATGAATAATGATCAAAAACGTTCCGTCAAATGAGATAAGCGGTCGCGCTCTCATACAAAATTAGTACGGGAGCGCTGATGTGTGGTGACCTCGAGTTGTACTTATGATCTATCTAGTGGTTGAGGTTAACTGTGGTGAGAACTGTGGCCCGATTTGACTTGAGAAAGTGAGAGAAAAAGGCTTCGATACTTTTATAATATATACAGACATATAAATTGTTTCGAATTGCAAAATCAGTACACATATAAATAAACCCGACGTGAATATATAGTTATGTATTTATTAATATTTCCATGGAAAACAGGAAACAAAAAATGTTAAATACTGTTTTATGATAACATGATAAGTCATTAAGAATAAAAATAAAATAAAATAATCACAAAGTGACCGATTTTAATCATTCAAATACTTTGCTAATTGAGAGTCATTTGCTTACTATGTTTCATTATATTACAAATTAAGATATGTATCAGTATGTATCAGTATGTTTTAATTATTATTGTTTTGTATATTGAGCAGAATAGGTGTGGTCTTAGTTTTACATAATTATAACGTATATAAGTTATATGACCTTCACTCGGTCGCTTATATGCTAATATGCGTGTGTACGTATGTTGTTTATATACTATGATATACATATATAAGCTGCTTTGGTTCAATCTTGGGGATGCCAAAGATACATACTTACTTATGCTAAGTATTTTATTTTTGGAATCCTTTGGGGAATGGAAAAGAACGACTCAAATCAAACGTCTCGGACCGAATCCTACGCAGGTGGAGGCGCGGGCACAGCTAGTATGATATATAAGAAATCACACATCACCAAAATCATTCATCAGTACCCAATCTTGCAATAAACAAGTATAACGCGTCTATAAAACCGTCTGCGACGCTCCAGTGTGCGTCTACGCACACTAACGCACGCGTCTAACTAATAACGACATATATCTAAATTCGAGGCCCACCTAATCTTAATCGTATGCATCACTAATTAGGTCTAAATTCCTGCTGTAAGTGATCTTTTGTTTTTGGGCGGCGACTCCGCAGGTGTCCTGGTGTGATGTCATCTCAAGACAGGTCCTACAGCCGATATATGAAGCCTCATATTTTTTTTTTTGGTTATTGCTCAGGATTTTTCCTTGAGTTTTTAAATGGTAATTTAGACTAGGTATTTAAATCAGTCATTGATAAAGGCAAAAGCCATAAAGAGGCTGTGTAATAGCCCAAATAAAACTTAATTTTTGAACGTAATCAGATGACTCATAACTTGATAGATTACTTTAAGTTTTTGCTACAGTGTCAAGCACTTAAGCATTATTAAATAATAAATGTGACTAGTTAGCGTAAATAAAATTATATCATGATATAGATCGCACGCTAGGTACAAAATTCGTCAGTCAATTCTACATAGGAATTACTTACAAAGGAGACTGGATGAATTCTAGTGATAGTCAGCTGCCGCTTCTTTAGACGGCTGAGTAAGGGTCACCACCTAAACACACAGAGTATAAAAATAGTTTGACATTTTCCGAAACACCCGACTCGTTTTCAAATTTTCTTTGATCCTTCCAAAAAACAGGATTAATTTACTGATTAAAAAAATAGTCATTGAGCCAAGTTGCGTTTTCTTTAACTTTTAAGTGTATTTGGTTGTTTCCAGACCACGGAGAGAGCACAGCCGACGCGAGGAGAACAGACCATGAGCGGCTAACTGCGGGCTCTCTCGCCACTGACGGCGAAGGTAACTATTCTACCTACTATGCTGCCTACTCTCCTACTATCCTGATATGGTGGAGATGATGGGATCAAGTTTTTAGATACTTTTAGAACTTTTCACATTATCCGATCCCCGATATAACGGTAAAAGGTGAACATTATGCCGTACCTTTCTCCTTGGACCATCCATGTCATATCGCATTGAGTGGAAACGCTTTAACCCTGAGTTTGATCTCTAGGCCCGAAAGTTGCAAGCATCAATAGGCTTACCGCTTATCATTAAACATTGACTATCGGTTGTAGTAATTTTACATATAGTAATAAGTTAACTTTATCTATTATGTAAGTAGGGCTAGCCCTTTATAATGTAGAGATAACGTCAAATGTATCATATACAAACACGGTTTAAAGTTAAATCTCGGAGCAATGGCCTCGGACGGCTCGCACTTAGTTCCTGATAATAAGTAAAGTAGGTGAAGATACGTGGAAGAGAAGGGTATGGGTTATGCTAAAGGGCAAATCGGTCTTTCCAATCTTAAAATGTGTTGTAAACCTTGTAAGTGCGTAATGCCTGTTGTCTTTAAAACACCGTACCTACCTAGTTTTGTAAAGAAAATAAAATTATGTCACAACTTGCGGTTTTTATATTCGGTCACCTCGGTAATTTTTATTAGGTAACTTTTCTCGTTAAAAATGAAAAGCTAGAACCATAAATACGCATTCTTAAGAGTTACCTATTTATTAAATCTATAAATTCAAGTTTAACAACAGTTAAAAGCAGACATTAGTAAATAAACCGGCCATGAGCGTGTCGGGCCACGCTCAGTGTAGGGTTCCGTAGTTTTCCGTCCGTCACAGTAAGTGTCCCCACTTAAGAGTTAAAAAAACTTAGTTCAGAAATAATTTTGTAATTTTTTTCAAAACTTTATTTGAAAGCACGTCATTTTATTGTGATTTTGTAGAAATTACAGGTACAATAAACACCTGCTTATACGGTTAAATTACAAACTTAGTTCACAAATAATTTTGTAATTTTTTTTCAAAAAATATTCAACCTATCAAGTTCAAAATAATTTTCCTACAAAGTTTTTATAAAGTTCTACTTTTGAGATTTTTTTCATATTTTTAAAACTTATGGTTCAAAAGTTAGAGGAAGGGGGGGCACATTTTTTTTACTTCTGGAGCGATTATTTCCGAAAATATTTACATGATGATTACAAAAAATGATTTTACTAAACCCCTATTCATTTTTAAATACCTATCCAACAATACACGTTAGGGTTGAAATGAAAAAAAAAAAACACTCCGCACTTTACGTAGGGGGGAGGTACCCTAATAAAACATTTTTTACACTTTTTATTTTTCTAGTTTGTCGGGGTGATTGATATACGTATTAGTACCAAATTTCAGCTTTCTAGTGCTAAAGGTCACTGAGATTATCCGCGGACGGACGGACGGACGGACAGACATGGCGAAACTATAAGGGTTCCTAGTTGACTACGGAACCCTAAAAATCGAGTCTGTGGGAGAGTCTTGCACTTGGACGACTCGACCACAATCTCACCTGATATAAATTTCGCGAATTACACCAGTATGAAGAGCATAGAAACCCCAGGGCCGTACCACGTGTGTAACCTTGACGATCGATCGGCGACGGCCCGGCGCCACCACGGCACCACCACGGCGTGGGACTTGAATTATCAACTCAAATGGGAAAGGGATTTTGTGGCGTCTGGAATTTTTCTTGAGCACTCACAAGTTTTAACAGCATTTTGTCTTTTATGAAAATTATTATAAGTCTTCACGACTTTAAAACAATTTAATAGTTGAGAGTGAGAGAAGGTAAACTGGGGCTTGGATTTTTTTTACAAAACAGATTTTTTATTTTTATTAAATCGATATATGAGGTTCATGTGCATTTACGATTATTCTATGACTTGACAGTAATTGAATATTTTATTAAATGCAGTGTAGTAGAGGCATTTATTCCTCAACCACTAGCAAGGATGATTAAGACATGGATTGACAATGCCTATACAAAATCGCGTTCCTCGAACCTTCGTCTGTTTTCGGTACTAAGTGCCACAGCGCCATCTGTCGAGTCTGGAGTCGAGTTATTCTGTCAGCGTTAAGCGTCGAACAAAATATTAGAAATAAGGATTTAGTGTTTGTGGTGACCGATAGATGACGCTAGTGCTTTAACCTGAAATAAGGGAACGCGATTTTGTATGGATACTGTCAATCCATGTCTATATGATCCTTGAACACTAGATAGATCATAAGTACAACTCGAGGTCACCACACATCAGCGCTCCCGTACTAATTTAGTATGAGAGCGCGACCGCTTATTTCATGTGAGTACATTTTTGATCATTACTCATGTGAATTAAAAATATCCACAAAAATCAAGATATAGGGACTAACCTGGATTGTTATACTACAAAATAGTGTAGAATACTATTGAGATGTGCTGTTCGAATCGTAGAAATTAACGAATAAAGATGCGTGTGGTGACATCGTGCTCCTTGTAAAAGCTTAATGATTAGTCTGTGCACACAATTCACACGCCAGTTACAGTGGACTTTCTACCCGCTTGGCAGAGTTCTGGAGACGGAACAATGAGTGATGTAAGCCCCTAATATTAATGCTGCTGTCACGGCGACCCGGATTCTTGCGGGGTTATAAATAAGAACTTTGAACTCACCTGTTTGTGCATTGTGTGCACAAAGCATTCAATTCAGGAATTTTATACTAAGTACGAGCTTACATATATTTATCAAAATATTTCTTTGGCAATAAGCTCTCACATAAGTTACCATTTTGTTTTCATTTTGGTGTTACGTATCATGGAAATAGTTGAAAACGGAACTCCTTAGGAATTACATCGATGTCTGCTCAAATCGTTAGGAACGTACTAAACTTGGTTAACGTAACTCTTATGGGATCACTTCGATGTTCTAAGACGGTTAAATATGTATTTAACCGTCACTTTTTCCTACATGTACATATACGCGTTTTTAACTAGCACTGAGTAGTACCTACTTAATTTGATACTTAAGGTTTTTCATACCATTTTGATGGCAAATGATGGCATATACAGCCATCCTGATACACTTACAACAGGGTTGTCGTTTGAAAATTGTCGATCATATTTATATAAACCAATTCTGTAATTTTTGATGCTTGGTGAAAAATTTTATACTCGCAGGCTACATAGATTACCTAAGGATAGTCCTTTATCCGATTTTTTTTAAAATTCCCATTTACTGTAATTCCAGAGCGGGGCACATGGGAAACAGAATGGTGCCGGCTGGCGTACTGGGAGCTGGCGCGGCGTGTGGGCCGGCAGTTCGGCGTGCGCGTGCGCTGCGTCGACGTGTTCGGCGGCGCGGGCGCCGGCCGCGCCGGCCTGTGTCTCGACGCGTTGGAGGACACCACTAAGGCGGATCAGGTGAGCTAAGTCACCGTTAAAGTTTCCCTAATTTTTATTGAATGGAAATTTTCATGATACCCTGCCGGTTGATGCTGATGTGTCAGTCAGACACTAAGCCTTGCTTGCGTCAATGAAGGTTACATTTCTGCAAGGAAGCAGGTGTTGTCAACTTGTCATTGTCAATCTCTTTGATAAACTGACCCCCGGAGTTGACAATTTCAATCGCGACTGAAGCAACTCAATTTACCAAAGATTTGATGATAACGCCGGGTTTTTGCCACTCCAAAGCCACTGTAAATGCAACATTAACTCCCTCTTTAGCCATGTTTAACTAGGTACAAAGTGGGTATAATCTGGCCTCCAAACTTAAGCCTTGGTGGCTACATATTCTTGTCACATTAAATGTATCCATATTTTCAGACGTGACGTGACGAGTACAATGTTTTCTTAACCATAGTAGTGGATACATATAAGCAGTATTTAATATTTTGTAGCTGATTTCAATACCGTAAAACCACAAATATTTATAGCGTTTAGGTGTGACTATTACTTATTCTTAAATGACGCAAGTCTAATGCAAAATATTTTCATAAATTATTAAAAAAAACTGACTAAATAAACAACAATATTGGAATTGATACTTAATTATCTTATTTTCTGGCCACTATTTTTGTTCACTGTCGTTACAGTTAATAGTACTGATCCTTAGTGGTTTAATTTAAATGCAGAAACTATTATTTATTAAGTGTATTTTCCCAAATGGATATAGTGGGTATTATAAGAGCTGACCAGTCGTTTTTTAATTTAGTCGCTTTACGCATCGCGTGTCAATAATAAGCTTTTAGATATTTACCAAGGGACTTGTAGAGCTGTATACTGATGTAGTGAATCTCCAATCAAAGGTTATCTGGCTCCACAACGCGGAGTATTGAAATGAAATCAGTGCTAAATTTAGTTTGACAAAGATTTAATGCCGTTTAGCATTACTATTTGTATTATAATGCTCTCTTATCACTTATTTATTACGTATGTTATACTCGACTTGTACATATTCTTCTGTTGGGGTTAAATCGCCAGCTATTTGATATTCGACGACGTTTAGTTAGAACTATTCTGAGGTTGACATTACAACATAGTTATATAATGATCCATAAATATGTATATAGTGTGGAAGAAAAATACGGCCACTGGAGGGAAACTACCTTAAAACGGTGAGATATGATTCACTGAAAGAAAATATTATTTTGTTTTTACAGAGGGACACAACTGCATTTTAAATTTTCGGGAAAATGTACAGTTCACAAAAAAAAACACTTATTTTGGTATTTCTGGCAAAAACTATTTTTATAACAGTTGATGCCAATCGATTCTATTTGCAACAAGGATAAAAACTTCTTCATACCAACCAAGTTTATGACACAACAGAAGCCATAAATAATGAAAAAAAAAAAGATTTTTCATACAATTAGTATGAAAAAGGAAAAATAAAATAAAAAATCTGTGAGGCAGTTTGACTTTTTAGGAAAAATAAAAGAATGTTGCCTTTCAGCGAACTGAGCTATCGCAACGTTTTAAGGTGGTTCCCCTCGTCCTCGTATAGTTTGTATGTATATAAAGCCTGATCAGAAATATATGATCATGCGCCATGTTGCGGAATTTCATTGGAACTGATTTCTTACACTGGCAATCATTTTAATGACAGGATGATTATGCATTGAGTGCATGACAGGCTGTGACTGTCAGTGTGGCAGTTTACTTGAATAATAATAGAGTGTTGAAAATTAAATAATAAACGACAAAAAATCCCAAAATCGTCCATAGTCAAGAGCGAAACATTGTAGATATTGTATATAATAAACTGCTGTAAATAATACGCTCGAGAAATGAAACTATTTCGCTGTGAAACATTTTCAAATTAACATCAGAGCTGACAGGTAAACAAATCAAGATGTCACCATACCATAGAGCTCTATAGGACTACTGAACTGTTGCCATATAAATGAGAGTAATAGCGCCCTCTTGACAATAATCATATATTTTCTGGTCAGGCTTTAGATTTCTGCAATACAATTAATTCCAATTGATCATTGTTAATCTACAAATACATTTGCGGTTAACGCATAATTGCCATCACATTATTATATATAAATATCATGTGGTTGTGGTAGTAAGAACTTTTCAAAAATAGTCACAATGTTACAGAACCAGTCGTAATGTCACGAGAATTTCTTTACATAAGCGCACTAAAATGTTAATAGCCTAATCCATTAAAATTATAATCTAACATTAGTAACGACTACAATTGAAATATCAATTACTAGCTGACCCGGCGAACTTCGTACCGCCAACTTCCACAGACTCCCGTTGACCTCAAGTTCACTCCTACGCCAGTCCTACCATCTCCCACCACTCTCCCACTGTCGTCCAACCCTCTCCCACTCTTGTCCACCCTTCTCTCACTCTCTTCCACCACCCTTCTCCCACCGACTCCTACTTCACTCCCATCCCATCGTCTCCATTCCCACTGACTCTTACACTACGTCAGTCTCATCGTCTCCACCTCCTCCCATTGTCTTCATCCACTCCTATTAACGGTCATCTCCTATCATCCTCATCTATCGGTGTTAGCCGGACATGTTTGACTTTTTACCAGTGTGTCCGGCCAAATAATTCCTCGTCCGGCCTGTCCGGCTTTTGTTAGGCTTCTGTCTGACTTACGCTACGCGCCAGTCACGCCAGTAGCACGATTCGAAAAACCAGCGTAGCGTATGCAAAAAAGGCATATCCGGCTTTTGGGATCAAATGTCCGGCTAAATTAAGCGGCTTTTTCATTTTTGGGCCTGGTAACCCTACTTCCATAGATTATGTTCCATTTTCTTTTTAGTTTCTCCAATATTTTAATAGTTATTCTGTTATTCGGGGTGGAGATATGTACATCCAAATATTTTTTAAGAAAAAAAAACCCGACTTCAATGGGGAAAGCTGGTGAAAGATTATTATGTAGATGGTGTACTCGGGATCCCTTTGTTTCCCATAAAGTTATTGTTTCGAATTTCGATAGTCAGAAATTGATATCCATATAATTTATGGGCATAAACATCAATAGTCATAATTTTTGTAAAGCATAACATTTCATAGTTCTAATAATAAAGATCTATAATATTAAACACTATAATCTCAAAAGGCATAAATTTGATGAGTATAACATTCGAAGGTCTATCAATAATTATTCAGAAATATTTTAAGGCATATATTTTATCGGACTAATAGTCGTTAATCATATCGTTTTAATGTAATCCCTTTGTTTCCCATAAACATATTGTTTCGAATTTCGATAGTCATAAAATGATATCCATTGTGATTTATGGACATAAACATCATTAGTCATAATTTGCCATAAGTGGGTTTGGTTAGGTTAGAACTGCGACCCCCAAGAAAACGAACTTTTGTCAGAAGTGGGTTAGGTTAGGTTAGAACTGCGACCCCCAAGAAAACGAACTGTTGCCAGAAGTGGGTTAGGTTAGGTTAGAACTGCGACTCCCAAGAAAACGAACTGTTGTCAGAAGTGGGTTAGGTTAGGTTAGAACTGCGACCCCCAAGAAAACGATTCTGATTATCTTACCTGAGGATAATTATTTTACATGTTTTTTAAAGTGGGGCATTCCACTCATACAATAGTATGTTATTCAATCAAATACAAACACTGAAAACATTGAAAAAATAATCAACCCAGCAGGATTTGAACCTCGCATCGATACGCCTAACCGGGGCTCGATCGCTTTACCAATTAAGCTATGGGTTCAGTTACTGAGTTGACGAAATTCTCAATGCCTTCAATCATCTTTTTGCATTTATTTTTACATCGACTTTATAGCAGCCGTAAGCGTTTTTTTTTTTTCAATGTTTTCAGTGTTTGTATTTGATTGAATAACATATTACCTGAGGATCTTATTATGTTACTAGCTGTGCCCGCGGCTCCGCCCGCGTGGAATTCGGTCTGTGTCAGTAAGCGGCTAATTCACCCCTAATTTCTCTCCCGCTACCCTGGAGGCGGAACTTGAAGTAAAGTTGACAGATGGATACGCTAGAGGACAGCAGTCCTAATAAAATATTTTACAATTACTACTAAATGAAACTACACTCATAAATGAATACTTTTTTTAATTATATTTTTTTTGGCATGGTTTAAACGGTATAGAGAGTAGTAGGTGTATATCGGACGATACAGGACCACTTTTGTATTTATACGTTCATGTCCACGGCAAATACCATCCAAATCGATCCTCCCGTCAAATCAGTCAAAGCATGAAAGGTAAGAACAGGCGGGGGGTCACAATTTCCGGGATAACAATGCAAAAAATGCGGGATAACAATGCCAAGAGCATGTCGGGCGATGCTCAGTGTAGAGTTTCGTAGATGCTGCCCTGTTACAAAACATCCGTTCAAAAGGTCGTTTATTTGGCGGCGCTTACGTCATTTTACTATTCGGCACTTCCTTTCACTATGCGTTTTTGACTAATAATTCAAAAACGGCTGAACCGATTTTATTCAATATAGTTTTTATTGAAAGTTCTCAGGCCTCACCACATTCCAGCTTTCTAGTGCGAACGGTAACTGAGCTAAGACCGCGGACAGACGGACGGACATGGCGATGTAACTGTTACGTAATAAGGCCTAATTATGTACAGAAGCATACACTGCTTTACCTACACACATATTAAAATTCCATTGAAACCATTAGAATGACCGCCATTACACCGCCATGACTAACATTATTGCGCCGGCGGTCGGGGGGGCGGATTTTCATTACGTTACCGTAGGTAATGAATTTTCATACGTTTTTACCACACTGTCACAGATAATACACTGATGTTACGTTACTGGTTGCAATAATGTTGGTAATTAATTACATACGGTTCCGAACGCGGAATAGAGGATTTATGATATTGGTGTAGATCAAGATATTTATTCGTCAATGTAAGCACATTACAATGCACTAATGAACGTCAGAGAAAAATAAAATACGTGAGTGTCGTGGAAAGTGCGTGCGAAGTGGAATCGAGTGCGATTGGAACGAAGTTATGTTATTAAATTTTTGACTTTTTCGTAAATTTGGTTTTAATTTTTTTGCATTTTTTGGAAATTTTGGTAATTCTGGAACTTTTGGAAATTTTGGAAATTTTAGATATTTTGGAAATTTTGGATATTTTAGAAATTTTGGAAAATTTGAAATTTTGGAAATTTTGGAAGTTTTGGAAGTTTTGGAAATTTTGGTAATTTTGGAAATTTTGGAAATTTTGGAAATTTTGGAAATTTTGGAAATTTTGGAAATTTTGGAAATTTTGGAAATTTTGGAAATTTTGGAAATTTTGGAAATTTTGCAAATTTTGGAAATTTTGGAAATTTTGGCATTTTAGACATTTTCAAAATTTTTGAAATTCTTGACATTTTTAAAATTCCTGACTTTTTTCACTTTGTCACTTCTCAGTTTCACTACACTTCACTTCACTTTATTCTATTTTATATATTTTTTATTTCATTCCACTTTACATGTTTCTCAATCGTATGGGTGTCGCGTTTTCGTGACGTGACGCTTTTTCGTGACGGTCACGTGACTTTTTTTCGCCTAGGCCCCCATCCGCGAACCGTCCGATAAGGAACTTCGTTCCAAAACTACCACCGGTTCTAACCCTACACCTCTGGCCCAAGAAGTATTATGACCGAAAATAAATTCGACGGGATTTCTTTTTTTTCAAAACAGTAATACATTATTAGATCTTAAAGATACAAAATAATGCGTAGTTCTTCAAGAAGACATATCAAAACAGCTTGAGAGACAGATAATGTACCTATTGTTTAATTATAAAGAAAAATAAATCCTAATCTGACTGCTTCACAAAACGTTTGATATGTTTTCCTACCTAAACCTATAAATGTGTCCTATATAACCTGTGTCCTATAAATGTTAGATGATTTTGTAGTAGTTTTTTGGTTTGGGCCATGCATCTTTGTCCGTCATATATAGTCCTCGAACCTGCAATAACCCTTTGACATTCATGACATTTTCAAATATTTCTTAAGTGCGGGTAAAGGTAAATTTAAAGCATCGACGGGTAACATGTTATAAATATGAACACCTTGACAAAAAAATTACAAATTATTTCAATACCAACTTTCAACATACAAACTTTCAACCCCCTTTTCACCCCTTCCAGGGTTGATTTTCGGGATGAAAACTATTCTTTGTCCTTTCCCGGGACTCAAACTATCTCTACACAAAATTTCATCATTATCCGTTCAGCCGTTAACTACTTAAAAATTCTTGGAACGTGTTCTGTTATCGATTCTAAGTATCTCCAGCCAACTTTTTTTCGAATATATTCCATGAACAGACTTTCGACCCTCTTCAGCTTTATTATATGTATAGATAGTTTTTATTGGAAGTACCTTTCAGGCGTCACTTCCATTATTTTTTAAAAATTTTTTGAACCTACGGTTCTAAAGTAAGATGAGGGGGGGGGGGGGTTTGAAGAAGAAACTATCCTTTGTCATTTCTCGAGACCCATACTATCTCTCTACCAATTTTCACTAAATCAGTTCAGCGGTAAAAAATTCCTCGTACCACCTTCCAACCCCCTTTTCACCCCATAAGGGTTTGAAAACGATCATATGACGTTTCTCGAGACTCAAATTATCTCCATACTCATTTCTATCTAAATCGTTTCAGCGGTAAAAAATTCTTCATACAAACTTTCAACCCCATTTTCACCCCCACCAGGGTTGATTTTCGGGATTAAAACTATATATTATCCTTTCCCAGGACTCAAACTATATCTATATAAAATTTCATCAAAATCCGTTCAACCGTTTTCACGTGATGCGCGGTCAAATAAACAGACAAACAGATAAACAGACAAACAGACAAAAATTCTAAAAATTGTTGGAACGTGTTCTGTTATCGATTCTAAGTATCCCCAGCCAACTTTTTTTCGATTATCTTCCATGTACAGACTTTCGACCCTCTTCAGCTTTATTATATGTATAGAAGATTAAAATAACAGTAGCACCTACTCGTAGTTTAATTAAGTTTAATGATTGAAAAAATCATGCATTTTTTTATAAATGCTTAGCAAACGTAATAGAGAACATGCATGAAAAATATTTAATTGAATCTGTTGCATAAACACGTTCAACAACCCCAAACTAATATAAATAATTGGAAATCCGTAATAATTTTTAACAGTTTTTTAAAGATATTGCGGTTTCAAAACGTAAAATTTTAGGCATTTTTGTTTATACATCAAATGTATTTTCGAAACTTCAGTTCGATTACTTGTGTCCTAACAAGAAATAAAATGTATGACAACTATATAGCTAAACACATTTTTTCGTGCCTAAAATTACAAAAATCTTACAAAAACTTGTTCCTTCCAAACAGTTTTCTGCAACTTTGTGGTCGGTGACGTCACAATCCGCACACTTTTTGTATGGGGCGTTTTGACGCGCGGCGCAGACGCCTAACGTATTTTCACATTTTTGACGTTTCAGGGCTATCATAGATAGTAGGTTTATTAGAGACATTTGAATCTACAGGGAAATAGAATCGAATGACATCTTCCAAAAAAATCATGCATATTCCTAATTGTGAATACTACTTAGTCCCTTCCCTAGTCGACTAGGGATTATCTTCGACTGCGTTTAAGTTAAACTAACACGATAAAATATACCTAACGGTTTCACACACATATATTTAGCCACTATGCGCGGCGTGTTTCGGAGAGTTTGTAGGGCTCACGAAAGATTAAATTTAATACTTTTCAGTAGGTGAAAAGCGTCTGACTGATTAAGACGAAAATAATTTCCTTTAATAACTAGTATTGAATTGATTTCAGGTGAAGAAAATCCGGTCCAAAATCGGTCTGGGTGTGACTCTCTCCCTGGAGTCGGACGGCGTGTGGCTGTACAACCGGAGCCAGCAGCCGGTGTTCTGCAGCTCCCCCGCGCTGGACGCGGCTGCTGCGCGCGCGCTGCTCGTGTGGCGAGTGCCCCCCGGCCACTGCCTGAGAGTGTTCGACCCTGCGGCGCCGCCGCCGGCGGTCTCCCTCCCCCACGTGGGCCCGGTCGACCCCCGCTCCGTGCGCATCTCCTTCGCCAAAGGCTGGGGCCCGAAGTACTCCCGCCGTGACGTCACAGCCTGCCCCTGCTGGCTCGAAGTCCTCCTCGCTCCCCCCAGCTGACCCAGCTAGTGCAATACGGACGTTTTATAAACTTTTTATACGGTATTGTGTTTTATAAATGTTTTACGGACGCGGACGCGAGTGTTTAATGAACTTAACCAATTATTTATGTGATGTTAAAATTTAAACAGGTTTATGTGACGACGATGAGGGGCCTTGTAACCAGTGATTTTATATTTGCGGCTATTCATGAATTTATTCTGTGAATGTGTGTCTCACGGGAAACGTGGAACGTTAGAGAGCTACATTGCCACTACTTTGTCATCACCATGTCACTTTAATCAGTACCATGTCACGTCATATCATTACCATGTCATGCCATTTCTTCGTGAAGTAACTCGCTTAGATTGGAACAGCCAATTTTTTGTGGAGCGCGACTTATAACTACGCCTCTATTAGTTACTGCGTTTTCCGTGAGCATTGCTTTGTATCACATGATTTACATCTACAAATATATCAGCTACATTTTGACATCAACTTTAATGCGATAAAATTATCGTCACGACGTATTTAAATTTTTCTCATAATGCGTTTAGTTGATTTATTTCCAGTTGTAAGTCTTGTCGTACACAGCACTTTTGAAAGTCATGATATTTATGAGGCCTTACTGTCAACGCTGGGTGTACCATGTATAGTCTACCTATACAATTGTAAGGATTGTATTAAGTATAGCACTCGACTTAAGACAACGCGAGACTGTAAATAATAAATTAATACTTACAATTATGTACTATAATTATGTAATTAAACTATTTATATTTTAAAATATGCCTTACTTTAGATTGTACAATTATTTAGAGTTAGTATAGAGTTCTTTTTGTACAGTAATTGACACTTATGTATTGCGAGTTAGTTTGTTTAAAAATGTGAAGGCTGTGTAAGCATTTTTAAGCGGCCATGCGCCGAGCAACACCGGGAACCATGGCGATGTCACTAAACAGTGCTCTTGACATTCCTGTCAAGCGCCGACCGACGTGACACTACGTATTCTTAATCTACGAAGATCTGCCAATTTTATAATAAAATGATTTAAAAATAGATAGATTACCTATCTAGAGATTAAACATTGTGCCTTGCGTTGTATTCAAGTACCTATAATAAATCGAAAATTTACGTAGGATACTACTGTCAATTTCACTGGCCTATAAAGTTAAGTCTTTACATAGTTATACAAATGTTTGAATGGAAAAGCTCGAATTTAAGGGTAAAGTATACATACACGCTTTAGGACCGAGTGAGTCGATGACAATAAGGTTTATCTAGTCTTTAAAGGTCTTGCTTCGTTATTCGCGTACTCCGTCTCGGCAAGGGTGTCCAACTCCACGAAGTGACAGCTACGGCCTGGGAACGTATCGGATACGTTTTCGAGGTTGTCAAAACTCCCTTGGTATGAATGACCACAGATACGATAACATATTTAAGTAGTTTATAGTAGTAGTTTTGTACTAAATTAACAGTTAAATTGGGCAAATTAGGTAATAAATCAGACATGCATATACCTATAGTTTTGTATTTAAATTACTGATGGATTAGGTAGATTGAGGCAGATTGGGGCAGGTCCAGCAATCAAACTAATCGCGTACTTGTCAACCCTAGTACGTCGAAAGGCAAAATTGAATGGAGACGTCATGTGTCACCGTTCAACTGTCAAAGTTCTGTCAAACTCTGATCATGTAGGGAAGATAACCTTTTGTATGTAATACAATTATATTATTCTGTGGTCTCGACCAGGGGGGCGATTTTTGAGATTCGAGCGCTCGAATATGACATTCAAAACTCTGAAAAAAACGAAGAAATGATGTTTTAAAAATAACAGCGATAGTAATTTAAAATCATGATTATTTATACTACTAGCTGTGCCCGCGGCTCCGCCCGCGTGGAATTCGGTCTGTGTCAGTAAGCGGCTAATTCACCCCTAATTTCTCTCCCGCTACCCTGGAGGTGGACCTTGAAGTAAAGTTGACAGATGGATTTATCCTATTAATTTTTATTGGCATGATTTAAACGACATAGAATAGTAGGTGTATATCGGACGATACAGGACCACTTTTGTATTTATATGTTCATGTCCGCGGCAAATATCATCCAAATCGATCCTCCCGTCAAATCAGTCTAAGCATGAAAGGTAAGAACAGGGGCGTTTGAAATGGGGGGGGGGGGGGTGTCACAAATGCAGAAATGTTTTTTTTTCTCTTTGAGGAATTAGTAATCCTTAAGGGGTGATTTCCGGGATAACAATGCAAAAAAAACCGGCCAAGAGCATGTCGGGCGATGCTCAGTGTAGTTTGTAGTTACGAAACATCCGTTCAAACGGTCGTTTATTAAGGGATATTTGGCGGCGCTTACGTCAGTCTACTATCCGGCACATCCTTTCACTATGCGATTTTGACTGATAATTCATAAACGGCTGAACCGATTTTATTCAATATAGTTTTTATTGAAAGTTCTTATCAAGCCTCACCAAATTTCAGCTTTCTAGTGCGAACAGTAACTGAGCTAGACCGTGGACAGACGGACGGACATGGCGAAACTATAAGGGTTCCTAGTTGACTACGGAACCCTAAAAAGAGATAAATAGTAGTTTATGAAACTGTTACGTAATAAGGCCTAATTATATACAGAAGCATACACTGCTTTACCTACACACATATTAAAAATCCACTGAAACCATGCGTGCCAGCGGTCGGGGGGGGCGAATTTTGATTACGTTATCGTAGGTCACACTGTCACAGATAATACACTGATGTTACGTTACTAGTTGCAATAATTGTGGTAATTACATACTTCAAGGTAAGCAGATTACAATGCACTAATGAACGTCAGAGAAAAATAAAATACGTGAGTGTCGTGGAACACTCTGTTGGAACGAAGTTATGTTATTTAATTTTATTTCATTTTTGACTTTTTCGTAAATTTTGTGGTTTTAATTTTTTTTGTATTTTTATGAAATTTTTAAAATTTTTGAAATTTTTGAAACTGGAAATTTTTGAAATTTTTGAAACTTGAAATTTTTGAAATTTATGAAATTTTTGAAATTTATGAAATTTTTGAAATTTAGAAATTTTGCCATTTTTGACATCTTTTACTTTTAGGTTCTCGAGTGTTTTCACTTTTATCACTTTGTCACTTCTCACTTTCACTACAATTCACTTCACTTCACTTAATTCTATTTTATATATTTTTTATTTCATTCCATTTTACATGTTTCTCAATCGTATGGGTGTCGCGTTTTCGTGACGTGACGGTTTTTCGTGACGGTCACGTGACTTTTTTTCACCTAGCCCCCCACCCGCGAACCGTCCAATAAGGAACTTCGTTCCAAAACTACCACCGGTTCTAACCCTACACCTCTGGCCCAAGAAGTATTATGACCGAAAAGATACTCGACGGGACTTATTTTTTTCAAAACAGTAATACATTAGATCTTAAAGATACAACATAATGCGTAGTTCTTCAAGAAGACATCATCAAAACAGCTTGAGAGACAGATAATGTACCTATTGTTTAATTATAAAGAGAAATAAATTCTTATCTGACTGCTTCACAAAACGTTTGATATGTTTTCCTACCTAAACGGTGTCCTATAAATGTTGTAGTAGTTTTTTGGTTTGGGCCATGCATCTTTGTCCGTCATATATAATACTCGAACCTGCAATAACCCTTTGACATTCATGACATTTTCAAATATTTCTTAAGAGCGGGTAAAGGTAAATTTAAAGCATCGACGGGTAACATGTTATACATATGAACACCTTGACCAAAAATTACAAATTATTTAAATACCAAATTTCATCTAAATACAGACAGCGGTTATTGGTTGTTTCTTCCCCATGTAAACTTTCACCCCTTTTGTATCCGTTTAAAGGATATTTTCCGAGATAAAACTATTTTATTTCCTTTTTTAATTAATTATCTCCGTACCAAATTTTATCTAAATCGATTCTGAGGTTAATAATTCCCTATACAAATTTCCAACTCTCTTTTCACCCCCTTAGGGTTGATTTTCGGAGTGAAAACTATAATTTGTCCTTTCTTGAGACCCATACTATACCAAATTTCATCTTTATCAGTTCAGCGG
Organism: Pammene aurita; assembly: GCA_947086415.1. NCBI lineage: Eukaryota > Metazoa > Arthropoda > Insecta > Lepidoptera > Tortricidae > Pammene > Pammene aurita. Next base: position 47,744,280 of record OX352291.1, on the reverse strand, counting down.
TTAAAAAATCGTCATACCAACTTCCAACCCCCTTTTCGGGGTGAAAGGGTTTATTTTCGGGATGAAAACTATTTTGTCGTTTCTCGGGACTCAAATTAGCTGCATACTAATTTCTATTAAAAAATCTCCATACAAACTTTCAACCCCCTTTTCACCCCCTCCAGGGTTGATTTTCGGGATGAAAATATTCTTTGTCCTTTCCCGGGACTCAAACTATCTCTACACAAAATTTCATCAAAATCCGTTCAGCCGTTTTCACGTGATAGATGTATAGATAGATAGTTTTTATTGAAAGTACCTTTCAGGCTTCACTTCCATTATTTTTTTCAAATTTTTTGGACCTACGGTAAAGTAAGGTGGGGGGGGGGGGGGGGGGGGGGGTTCAAGATGAAACTATCCTTTGTCCTTTCTCGAGACCCATACTATCTCTATACCAATTTTCATCTAAATCTGTTCAGCGGTAAAAAAATCCTCATACCAACTTCCAACCCCCTTTTCACCCCCACAAGGGTTTGAAAACTATCCTATGACGTTTCTCGAGACTCAAATTATCTTCATACTCATTTCTATCTAAATCGTTTCAGCGGTTAAAAATTCTCCATACAAACTTTCAACCCCATTTTCACCCCCACCAGGGTTGATTTTCGGGATTAAAACTATATATTATCCTTTCCCGGGACTCAAACTATCTCTATACAAAATTTCATCGAAATCCGTTCAGCCGTTTTCACGTGATGCGCGGTCAAATAAACAGACAAACAGATAAACAGATAAACAGACAAAAATTCTAAAAATTGTTGGAACGTGTTCTGTTATCGATTCTAAGTATCCCCAGCCAACTTTTTTTCGATTATCTTCCATGTACAGACTTTCGACCCTCTTCAGCTTTATTAAATGTAAGATAGAAGATTAATTTCATGCCTAAATAATGGTGACAAATATTTGTGTGCTTTTATATTCGATGTTAAATTCTATGAATTCAACATCGAATATAATCAAAAATCGGCCCCCAGGGTGCTGTTACTTCCGTCGCTTGTCACTACCGTTTCCGTTTATTGTAATAACGGAGTTTAATTTATTTACACACTTTCTTAAATTACTTTTTGGTACATACGTCTCTGTGCACAATAGATGAAACTAAAAGTAATTTTTATATGTCAGAGAGCTTTAAAATCTATGTATTTTGGCCGATTTGGTAGGAAATAGTTTGTTATGTAGGTACAAATCTGTCCACACTATTTAATACAGTTATTTAATTATAAATAAATTAAACTTGTGAAGCAATGTTTTTTGCGAAGTCAGCTTTACTAGACACTGCTAAATGTATTGACTTAGGTCCTATTTTGTTGAGCCTTTAAGCTATTTCGACTAGTGACATATTTACTCGTAGCTCGACATATTCGTGACCAATATACTTTGAAATTACAATGACTTAGACCAAAATAACATTTTAATCAAGTTTTATATTTGTTACATTTTTGTCACTTGAAATAAGAGTTTAGTTTTACATAATAAAAACTTTTTATATCGATTTGTAATCAAATGGCTTATAAAACAACATATACTTTTGTCAAGAATATAATTTCGAATGGTAATAAGACGTCAGTAACAGGTAAACTGAGCTGTTAATATTACACAATTGTGACATGTTGTCTCACCGACGAAAAGTGATCGAAAGTATTAAAAGTTCGTTAAACAAAATATCTGATTTTATCTACAAAATAATACTCGGCCATTCTCTAAAAATACGACCGCAGTCGTGTCTAATTATACCATCCACCTCTTTCAATTATTTGGAGCCGTGGAAATTAGACTAGCATTTCTTTATCATTTATCGATTTCTTCGGTGCGGTGACATGTCGAGTTTGGAAGCAGATACGTCTTTTTTTAATTGTGTCTATCTAGAACTTCCTTTGTTTTTACGCGTTCACAAAATGTTTTCCAGCATAATTTTGATTTTAAAGCCTTAGGTAGGACCGATTGTTCTTATGTAAACAAATGTTGATATTGTGCTGTTTAGTCATTGCATTAGACTGATGTATCGCCTTAACAAATACACGTATTTTTAAACAATGTATGCGTCCGCATAAAGTGCAGGGGTCCAGTTTATTTAAATTTGTCTACACATGTTTTTTTTTTGGTGTTTTTATGCGCTTTTTTCGTAAAAATTCGAGCTCTTTCGATACTCATACGAGTCGGTTCCGTTCCGTACATTCCGTTAACATTCGACTTCTAAATAGCGGTAATGGAATGGAAGTAACGAAATAAATATCGACATGGAACCCTTTTGTTTTCCTATAATAATCGAAAGAGCTCGAGATTCCTAGTAATAAGCATATAAATATGTTTAAAAAAAAGTTGTGCGCACAACTTTAAATAAAATGACCCAAAGACACTTCACAACTTGAATACATTACTTGAAAATATGATGATAATAAAAAATAATAATATACATTTTAAATAATGTAGATAGGTAGTAATTGTTATCCCTGATTAAGACCTAAGTTCTGAGCGCCTGAGATCAAAATGGAATAAAATAAAAGAGCAGATTATTTTTAAACTTTTTGTCTTTTAACTATTTTAATTCCTAACCTGGACAATTGACACAAATACAACGTAAAAAAGTATTATATTTACAAAATGGAATAGAAGAAGACTAATAAGGTAATAACAAACACCCTACATAAAGATATATATCTATACATATTATACAATAGCATTTCACATAGTTCCTCCTTTATAAACAAAAGTGACAAAATACGAAAACACAAAAAGTTAGGCAGTAAGTACTTGGCAGTACTCAAGTATGAAATCTCATTTATCACGAGAGGTACCATGTACATGCAACCATTTCCTGAACTATTCCAATTTCTTCAATGTTGTATTCGGCAGAAAATAACAAGCAACACCACCAACTGAAAACAACAAGAAATAGTTTAGTTTTAAAAGTTCTAATGTTCACTATATGTACCTATTATGACGGACCTAACAACACACTTCAAGTGTATATATTTCAACTTAACACACGCGAATAGTACAAGCAGCAAATAGCAAATATTTACATAAAGACATGAAGATACTTAGACAGCCTAATAGGTTCTTGAGGGTATTTAAAAGGACAGCTATTGAGAAAAATGATAAAGAGAAAAGAGAGCGTTTTGATGGTCACCATCCCCGAGGACTTCAAGCTTATTTGAGCGGTGGCAAAAAGTCGGGCAAAAGCTAGGAAGATAGAAGGTAAGTACTGAAGAAATAATGCTTGAAAAACTTGTTCGTTTAAAAAAACTTTGGATTAAGAATAGCGCCATCTATGTCAGATCTATTGAACTCGATCGTTCCATCGTATGGATACAATAAGGAGAGACAGAAGTGAACTAAACTGAGTTTACAAATTGTCCGCTATTGTAAAGACCAAAATATATCAACTTAATGTTAAGATGATTCTGTAGATGCCGCTTCTCATGAAAACGGGGAATTTTATCTAACATAATGTTGGCAAATTTGAATACTGTTACTTAGCCTTAATGTAATTTCAAAATCTAATATAGGTACCTACCTGGATGCATAAAATACTTATTTTAATATTGATTCAACGGAATTAGTTTTCTATGGTAAAAAAACTAATATACGAAATTTAATGGCTTGTAAGTACATATTTACGCGCAGAAAGACAAAGATAAAAATATCTCTTTTATTGCCAAAAATTAAGGGCACTGGAGCCTTTTTGATCGTAAGAGTTATATAAATGACGTAGACACTGTATATGTCGCAGGGAAATGATTAAAACAGAGATTTGAAGAAATCTCTAAGGGATATGATCAAATTACGCAGGATGTTAAAATGAAGACTCCATATCATCATTTCCCTAGAAACAATCAGTCTTTTCACCAAATCACTGACTCTGTTTAGTGGAAAGACAAAATCGGCCAATAAGCGCGATACGCTTTTTCATTTCACTAGATTTGTTTAGGAAATTGACAAAATACCTAACTACGACAGTAAGTTGACGAAACGAACCCAATAAGTCAGCTTGTTTTATCATTTCGCTAAACGAGTTTAGTGAAATGATAAAATCTCAACTGGAAGATGGTATATGGTGATTTGATTAAATCTCTTAACTGATTTAGTGAAATGATGAAAGCAAGTACCGAATACAACATTTTACAGTAAAGCGATTTGATCAAATCTCTGACTAAATAAAGTGAAACAGATATTAAAACAGAGATTTTAACAAATCTCTAAGGGATATGATCAAATCACGCAGGATGTTGAAATGGAGAATCCATATCATCATTTCCCTAGAAAAATTTAGTCATTTCACCAAATCACTGACTCTGTTTAGTGGAAAGACATAATTGGAAGGTGCGTTATTTGTGAAAATCCAGTGCATGTCACGGTCACTGTAAGATGTTGTTAGATTAGTTAATTACGTAATAACTTAAAGACAGAAGGTACCTTAACCTTACTGAATAAATCAACCGACTTGGTATTACATGGATCTCACAACTTTTTACGGTAGAAGAACTGAGTTGCGAGACTTGGTTTTTTTACAAGTTTTGTTTAAACAACTTTGATACCTACTTTTGACATATTATGTAACAATTTCACGTAATCTAGTCTATATCTTCAAGTCATATTTTTAATCTTTCTTTAGTATATGTTCAAAAAGGCTGTAGCCGTGTTTCTATACAAAATTAGCCTTTCTATCAAATGTTCTAGTTATTCTATTTTTAGATACTCCTTGTAGGCAAAGCTCTGTTCCCAAACGAAGAACCATGTAGACTTGTCAGTTTTCGTAATATGGCGGTTTGTTTTTTTTTTTCAGTTTTTAATTATTTTCTTGAATTTGGTCTTTGCGATTTATTTGACTTTTTGGTAGGCTATACTACACATTAAAACTCATCACTACAAAAAATATTGTCTGAGACTTTAGTTCAAATATATGTCAAAATAATGGAAACTATAATTTGACAATTTTTTTTTGGTGTTCTGGTATAGCGGCACCTACAGTTTTTATTTCATGAATTGCCCATCTATAGACCTACTACATATCATCATCATCATCATCTCAGCCGTAAGACGTCCACTGCCGAACATAGGCCTCCCCCTTGGACCTCCACACGTACCGGTTGGAAGCGACCCGCATCCAGTGTCTTCCGGCAACCTTAACAAGATCGTCTGACCATCTTGCGGGTGCTGTCCTACGCTGCGCCTGCTGGTTCGTGGTCTCCACTCGAGCACTTTTCGGCCCCATCGACCATCTTCTCTACGTGCAATGTGGCCTGCCCATTGCCACTTCAGCTTGCTAATCCGGTGGGCTATGTCGGTGACTTTAGTTCGTCTACGAATCTCCTCATTTCTGATTCGATCACGTAGAGAAACCCCGAGCATAGCCCTCTCCATAGCTCGTTGAGCGACTTTGAGTTTTGAGATGAGGCCGATAGTGAAAGACCACGTTTCGGAGCTGTAAGTCATCACTGGTAACACACATTGATTAAAGACTTTTGTCTTGAGGCACTGAGGTATATCGGACGAAAAGACATTACGTAGTTTCCCGAACGCTGCCCAACCGAGTTGGATTCGGCGGTTGACCTATTTCTCGAAGTTGGACCTACCTAATTGGACTACTTGTCCAAGGTAGATGTACGAGTCAACAACTTCGAGTACCGAGTTCCCAACAGAGACTGGGATGGGCACAACATTGGCATTTGACATAAGTTTCGTCTTGTCCATGTTCATTTTCAAGCCCACTCGTTGTGAAACTCGGTTGAGGTCATCGAGCATTATGCTGAGTTCCTCGATATCGTCGGCAAACCGAAGGCGAGTGATGTATTCGCCGTTGATGTTGATGCCAAGTCCTTGCCGTTCCAGGAGCTTGAAGGCGTCTTCCATTACGGCAGTAAACAGTTTTGGAGAGATAACGTCTCCCTGCCTTACGCCTCTTCGCAATGGAATCGCCTTCGTACTCTGCTCCTGCACTCGGACCGACATGGTGGCGTTACTATACAAACACTTCAACACTTCGATGTACCGATAGTCAATATGGCATCGCTAAAGGGACTCAAGCACCGCCCATGTTTCCACCGAATCGAAGGCTTTCTGATAGTCCACAAACGCTAAGCATAATGACAAGTTATACTCTTCGGTCTTCTGTATAACTTGCCGCAGCGTATGGATGTGGTCTATGGTACTATAGCCTTTTCGGAAGTCGGCTTGTTCGGGAGGCTGGAAGTCATCAAGTCTGTGTTCGAGACGGTTCGTGATGACCCTTGAAAACAGCTTATAGACATGGCTCAGAAGCGTGATGGGTCTGTAGTTCTTCAATAGGCTGTTATCACCTTTTTTGAAGAACAGCACCACCTCGCCTCTATTCCATGTTTCAGGCGTTATGCCCTCGGACAAGACGGAATTAAAGAGCTTCTGGAGGACTTTAAGTACCGGTGTTCCACCCACTCTCAGAAGCTCTGAAGTGATTCCGTCTTTGCCCGGCGCCTTGTTATTCTTAAGCTGCTTCAGGGCCATCCTAATCTCGTACAGACTGATGTCCGGGATATCTTCGGTATAATGTCGGGACAGCTTGGCTCTTGGGTCTCCTCCCAAGCTGTCAACGGGCTTTGCGATCGGAGTGTATAATTGTCCATAGAACCTCTCGATCTCGCCTAAAACCTCTGCTTTGCTCGACGCTATGCTGCCATCTTCTCGTTTCAGCTTTGTCATCTGGCTTTGCCCAATAGACTTGTCCTTTGCGAACACTTTGGAGCCTTGGTTTCGCTCAATAGTCTCTTTAATACGGTTAGTATTAAAGAGACGCAGATCATGTCGCAAGGACTTAGATATCCGCCTATTGAGCTGCCTATATGACTTCACGTCATCGAGAGACTGCAACTGTAGCGAGCGTCGTTCAGCCATGAGGTTTAAGGTTTGCTTGGTCAATTTCTGAGGTCTATCTTGACGGCGGGGTCTAAAAAACTTAGACCCTACTGTGTGGACAGTTTCCACTAGCCCGTCGTTGATTTCGTCCACTGAAGCCAAGTTATCTAGGCAAGCAAAGCGGTTAGAGAGCTCGAGTTGAAAGCTTTCGGGGTTTTGAACATGGGCTCGAGTAGGTCGGAGCGTAGACTTCATCAGGCTTGACCTTTCAAGTTTAATATTGATATTCAGTGAGCCTCTTACGATTCGGTGATCACTACCGGTCTTTATCCTATTGATCACAGAGACATCACTGAATATCCGTTTCTTGTCGGTCATGATGAAGTCTATCTCGTTTCTCGTGGACCCGTCAGGACTCATCCAGGTCCATTTCCTGTGAGGCGGCTTCTGGAAGAAAGAGTTCATCATGAAGAGTTCCTCTCTCTCTCCAGAAAGTCAGCCAGCCTCTGACCCCTAAGGTTCCGTTGCCCATACCCAAATTGCCCCACTCTCAACTCATCCCCGCTTCTCTTGCCCAACTTTGCGTTGAAGTCCCCCATAACAACAGTAAAGTAGGTTTTAGAAGTATGCATGGCCCTACTTACTTCCTCATACATAGCCTCTACTTCATCATCGGAGTGTGACGAGGTTGGTGCGTACACCTGAATGACCTTCAACGAATACCTTTTGGATATTCTGAGTATTAGGTATACCACCCTGCTCGACACACTGTCGATGGTTATTATGTTGTTTATGAGGGACTTGTGAACGAGAAACCCGACACCACCTTGGGACTGTTGGTCACCCTCCCGGTGGTAGAGCAAGTTACCAGACTTCAGGGTTGTCGTGCCTTCCCCTTCCCTACGAACTTCGCACAACCCTACAATGTCCCAGTGTAACCTGCTCAGTTCCTCTTCCAGCTCGAATATCTTTTCGTCAGTCCTCATAGTGCGTATGTTGTGCGTTACCAGGGCCAGTCGTTGTGGGGTCTACTACATATATTAAATTCAAATATTAGCTTTGGTACTTCATGCCAAAAACTAACTACAAATAAAATTATTCCTTTTGCTGCATTTTCCCTCTCAGCATTGCATTCTTTTTAACAAAATTGGCATTTAACGACTAAGCTTTAACCTTCCTCTCCAACAGTACTTCCACATGTTGCATGCACTGGATGTTCACAAATACTGCACCGGCCGATTTTGTCTTTCCACTGAACAGAGTTAGTGATTTGGTGAAATTACTGAATTTTTCTAGGGAAATGATGATATGAATTTTCCATTTTAACATCCTGCGTGATTTGGTCATATCCCTTAGAGATTTGTTAAAATCTCTGATTTAATATCTGTTTCACTTTATATAGTCAGAGATTTAATAAAATCGCTTAGCTGTAAAGTAAAATATTGTATTCGGTACTTCCTTTCGTCATTTCACTAAACCAGTTCAGAGATTTAATTAAATCACCATATACCATCTTCCAGTTGAGACTTTATCATTTCACTAAACTTGTTTAGCGAAATGATAAAACTAGTCGACTTTTTGAGTTCGTTTCATCAACTTACTGTAGTGGTTAGGGATTTTGTCAAATTCCTAAACAAATCTAGTGAAATGAAAAAGCGTGTCACGTTCTTTTGGCCGATTTTGTCTTCCCACGAAACAGAGTCAGTGATTTGGTGAAATTACTGAATTTTTCTAGGGAAATGAAGATATGGAGTCTCCATTTTTACATCCTGCGTGATTTGATCATAGCCCTTAGAGATTTGTTCAAATCTCTGTTTTAATCATTTCCCTGCGACATATATAAAAAATTTCACAACTGTGTCCTTAGCGAAAACAGTGAAAAACAAATGAAATGTAATTCTATAATTAATCTGCTCTAGGTTAAGTCATGACAACACCTAACATGCTGTATGCTGATCCTACCAAAACTACTAGGAATTCATAACTTCGAGGTGTATTTACCAGCTAGGACGGCCGCGATGGTGATGAAAGGCGGAAGGCAGCCGAAGTCGATGAGCGCGGGGAAGGTGACCGTCCCCGAGATGGTGCCCACACGGCCCATCATCAAGAACGTGGCCATCGCCATCACTCTGTAACAGGAACTTTATAATAGAAGAAGGGATAGGTAGCGGAATCCCATAAAATTGCAGATTAGTCATCTGTTTAATATCTGAATAAAAAGGCGCGCAGAACTATCGTCATCTGCGGTAAATAATGTTGCAGGTGCCGGCAATGGATTTGCATACAAAATTGCAGGCCTAAATTCTAAAAGGAGTGTACAGAATTGTAAAGATTTTAAATAACTTATAAAAACCCAAGAATTTACAAGGCTTTGCCACAAACGTGGTAGTAGGTCCCTACGAATACTAAGTATACAAGCTAAAGTTAACTTTATCTGTCCGTTACTTCTTCACGATTGTACCGTTGAACTGATTTAAGTGTAAAGCCTAAGGTCCTAGGGAAGTCAAGGACAAAGTTATTTATCATGGAAATCTTAAAACAGGGAGATTTTTATAGAAATAATATTAGTCTTCGCAGACAAAACGGAATAAAATCTGGTAAGAAATAATCATAACATTGGCATGAAACCGGGCTTCAACTATCTACAATACAATACAAATACTCTCAAAATACCTACAGAAGAAACATAAAATTTAATTAGAGGTAAACGATAGGCAGTCTTATCTCTTAATTTACCTTAGAGAAGTTGGGAATAAATCCACGCAGATACTAGAAAGGGAAGCCGCACAGAGCGAGGTAAGCGCCAAGGCTGTGGTCATGAGAGCCACTACAGCATGAGAACTGTTCCCCAGAAACGGCATGAGGATAACGATCACGGCTGAGCAGACGCTGCAGACTGCGGCCACTTCCTTCTTACCGCACCTGGAATTGACAAAAGTTAAAGGTTTACCTAAATAGTACACTACAGCAGACGCCGGGAAAATTGGTATTACCACTATTACCAGCCGAGGCCGGGAATGCGTTTTTATCATGCGTCCTTGTTATGGAAGATAATTTAAAGATTTAAAATAACAATCCTTACCGGTTGACCAGCATGCCCCCTACTCCATAAGTGAGTGCAGACCCAGCGCCCACTATAACACTCTGCATGTACGTCATCATGTCTGTCTGTATGGGTTGGCAGCCGACGTCATCCACCACCGTCACGTTTGAAGGCGCTATAGCAGAGCAGAGGCTCTCTGAGGAAACTGAGTTGATCATGGCAGCCAGCTGTGGGTACCAGAGGCGAAGAGTATTGGACCTGTTGAGATAAATTGTATGAGAATCCCAACTAAACTGCAGTGCTAGTGATCCGTCAAGGGCATAATTCGTATCAGATTATGAATAGGACAAACTGATAAAAAAATAGACATAAGAAATCTTGTATTGTATCAGGTCTTGTATGGAGATGGTCTGCGGAGATGACGTGCCTCATATGGGAGAAAATTGCCCTTAATTTTTTTTCTAATTTTTCCTAGTCTAAATGCGATACCAATTTGGCCCGTAAACTTTTTGTAACAGTCTGTTTTTTAAATGCGGAAGTTACACGCATAAACTCTGTTATCAGATTAAGATGAAATTAGTTAAGCATGGACATAATTTAAGTCCCGGGGTAACAAAAGATAGTGTTTATCACGGAATTCATCCCTCAGGGGGCGAAAAGGGGGGAGGAATTTACTATGGAAGTGCTTCTTCGAGAAAGACTCGTAAAAATTGTTGCTTCATAAATTTAGATTGCAGTTCAACTTTTAGCTTACCCAAACATCGTACCAATGTGAATGACACAGATGAGACCCAGCCACTTGACGTGAGGTATCTGGAAGAGAGGTAACAACTGCGCCCACCCTCCTCTTAGCGCTGCCACGCCATTGGCCTGCTCCTGTGTCTTTTCTTCCACTAGACATTTGATCTGTTATGACGAAGGATTTTTTTGTTGACGATATTCGAAGGAAAGTTGACGAAAGCAATTTTTCTTACCAACCGATTTGGTAAGAAAAGTTATAGTCCTTTTTTGACTAAGGTCATTTTGTAGCCAAATTAGTGCAAAATGTATCAGAATATCATGTAATGCCAAAAAAAATACTCTTCAATAAAAATGCTTTGAAAAAAGGTTGTACTTATAGGTAAGAACTGTATTGCCTATTTACAATTGTTTTTTACCGTGATTTCGAAATAATATTTTTGGATTAGATGCCTGTTAAATATTGTAATATCGTTAAGAATGAAAAGTATAAACGATTAACAAGTTAATATCAACCTATGGCAGAACAACGAAAATTACCGGAAAGTCCTCCTTCGGCCTCCCCGTGTTGAGCCTGTATATCTTCCTGAACACTTCCATGGCCTCTTCATTACGGCCGCGCGACATCAGGAACTTGGGACTCTCAGGCAGGCAGAGGAAGGCCAGTCCCGTCAGCAGCGGCATCAGCGCTGTGGCCAGCAGGAACAGGTTCCACGAGTGGATCACTGAGGAGAGATATTAGTTAAACTGGCTGGAAATCTTAATAGGATGTTCCTTATTTTTGTGTATTTTTGTGTGTACGAGTACTTCTATGATTACCGGCGAAGATATAATAGTACCGGCGAAGATATTTAGGTTTTGCAGAACATAAAAAAGTGTAATTTTTTTATGACATGAGGCAAACGAGCAGACGAACCGCCTGATGGTAAGCAAATATCGCCGCCCATGGACGCCCGCAACATCAGGCGTCACAATCGCGTTACCGGCCTATAAGTTGGGAGTACGCTCTTTTCTTTAAGGTTTAATGCTCAAAAATCATATATGTCATAAAACTCATAAATATTAAAACAATTCCACGAGTGAGTCATCGACGTCATGAGTTTAAGTTCATAAGCTTAAGAGCTGCAGTTAATTGTATTGATTATACGTGGACTATCTATACTCAAAAGTGCCTCATAACCCTGGCCTCCCGTCAACGATAAAAGTATCAATCTGCAGTTAAAAGTTACCCATAGTACGTGACCAACTCATGATTTTCTCCAATGATTTAACCTACTTTTTCTACTGATGCATTCTTACCAAACTTATCAATAATGGTGAACGTCCAGTCATGCGTGAGCACGCCCCAAGCGAGCAGAGGCAGTGTAGTGTTGGCGAGCGTATAGAAGAGGCTGGTCAGTAAGATCACGCGCGCGCGCAGCTCGGTGCGGTGCATCTCCGCTAAGTATGAGATCAGGACTGCGAACGGGCCGTTGAAGCTGGAAAATGTATTTGACAAAATTTTACTTAGCGCTTATCGTGTCTAGAGAGACCTCAAGTTGCAGGGACTGACATAAAATGGAGTATTTATTATGCAAGAAATCGTATTAAGGATGTATAGAAATCGTCACGTGATCCTCGGAGGTCACGTGATGTTTTCTATACAAAATGAAGTGTCGGAAGTGTTGTGTAGGACACGGAACGGAACAGCGTGCGTCATCCTTAAAACGGGATCGTTATTAAGCGGGCTCTACTGTAACAAGTGAATGTTGGAAAAGTAAAAGGGTGGTCCGCTTGTAATGAAGGTAGAGCTCGTTTTGATAAGATAGCGACTAGTTTAAACATATGCACCTTTTCCTCCAGGATCCACAGCCGACCTTTCCAAGGGAAGAGAAGACACACAACTTGCAGCAATAAATCTTCGGTTCGGGTTCAACCAGACCGCAGTACCATCACCCACACTGTTAACTGCCCATCGGTGGACCTTATGCTTTTTGTAATAAGGTCCACCGATGTACAGTTAAGAGTGTTGCTGTTTGTACCTGGATTAATTTAACTATTACGCGCAGTTTATTCCAAATCTAATCATAAGGGGCTCTCATAGATGGCCAAACCATTGACCACCAGTAAAACTTGGCATTTAAAAAGACGGTACTCACAGAAAACCGCTGGCGAACCTTGTCACCAGCAGCATGGGGAAGTTCTGGCTCATGCTGGCGGAGATCTCCACCAGCCCTGCGCAGAAGAAACCCCACACCATGATGCGGCGCCGGCCTAGCGTGTCTGACAGAAAGCCCCAGATCATGGCTGACGAGATCATTCCTGGAACAACCAACATATAGTCATTATGTCATAATTAAGTCGCTTTCACACTAAAATAGGGTTGGATGTTATGGTTATTTCATTTGTCGTAAACTGCAAAATCAACGCACTAGCACCGTGCAACTATTTATCAAAGTATGAGGACAATACACCCGAATTTTGACATATGTAGGTAGTATTGTGTCTTTAAAATCGACATCGGTACTTTGTCCACTATTTTTCAACTACTCCATTGCATTAGAGGTTACTGAATTTATCGATAGGTACCGAAATTACATAATTTTACTACTATGTTCAGTCCAGACATCAGTAGGTTTATGATCTTGAACACCGGTAATCAGTAAACACTTTTACCGCGATAATTTCAGCGTTATTTGCTTTATATGACTTTGCGAATTACGTACCTTTCATATTAGTGTTGTGTGTGCATGCTACTTTGTTTATGTACATAATTTTAATACTAGATCCTGACATAAGTAGGTAGTTTATGATCGTCAACGCCAGTAATCAGTAAACAAACTTTCCCGTGATAATTTCAGCGTTATTTGTTTTATGTGACTTTGCCAATTACCTTTCATATTGGGTCATGTACACGCGCTACTTTGTTTGCTTTACGTCTGCTAAGTAATTATTTAATTAATACAAACGGGTAATTCATTATATATTATTAGCAACAATTAATACTTACTAAGTAGCTATAGACGTATAAAATAAGAAGACGCGGTGCCGTGAAGACCATAGTCAAGACAAAATTGTGATTCATAATAAGCTGATTTCCTCGTGTTTACGCGCGACACGCGCACATATACAATTCGTGGACGAGCGGTGATTGATTCAAACGTCAAAAGTGAGTGTGTGTGCACGAGACCACGGCTTATTATGGAAAAGCAAAGGAACTGGCTAGCCAGCGCTGAGTGTATATTACACGAACCACTTGGTGCCCCTTTTGACCCTTCTATAACTCAAAACCTCTTTAACGTAAACACATAAAACTACGTGTGTTTAATTATATCCATAAGGATATCTAGAAGCCCAAATTTCATGAAGCTAGCTCAAACGGTTATAAAGATATGAAGGTCAAAAAGTCGCAAAGTTTTTATCAGAATTTAAAAAATATATATATATGTTGAATAACTTTATAAAATGACTGATGTAATGAAAACTGGCCAAGTCAAATCTAACCTACTTTAAGATCTCACATTTTTAAATAACAGCAATTGTTATAGGTATCCAATAAAGCAAAGAAATAGAGTTTAATAATTGTTCATAATGTTATTTTGTTCCTATAAATACATATTTGGATTTGGCATAGAAATTGGCACTCATTTAGATCTCTATTCTTTTTGCGGAGAAGCCCACAGCCAAGCATAATTTTTGTATTGAACTTGGCTCTCCTTTTTAACATTTATGTTTTTGGTGGGATTATGGAATCATGCAGTTCTATCTTCGTGGGACCATGTCTTCCTATTTTATATGTCTATGTAGTAAAATGTTCCTTTGTGATTTGATAACATTCAAATAGTCAAATAGTCAAATAGTCAAATAGTCAAATAGTAAAATAGTTTATTTGTACAACATGGGTATATAGTACAAACAGAGGTACAGGTCTTACAGAATTAGAGTAGCATCACCATGTCGGGCCACAGGGCATACAAATTTTAGTGTTTTTTCTTTAAATCTGTAACTACATGTTAATATTAATTGCAGTCGGACAAAAAACCCTTAACAGTATAATATGTACTATCCACTAAAAAATCAAATAATTTTCTTTTGAAACTTATAATATTTTCTATACTTCTTATTTGTTTCGGAACTTTATTATAGATTTTTGGAGCCATACCAAGTATACTTTTCTTTAAAAATGCTGTGTCGGAAGACATTGAAGCTATTTTATTTCTTAAACGAATACTCTTAAATCTTTTAAATAAGTGTAGGTTGCTTTTAACAAAAATAACTAATTCATAAATATACAAACAAGGCAGAGTCAATATACGTAGCTTTTTAAAGTGTGGTACGCACGAAGCTGGTAGCTGAATTCCACATAAAGATCTAACGCATCTCTTTTGCGCTTTAAATGCAGTTTCTCTATCAACTGAGTTTGCCCAGAACATGATACCATACCTTAGTGTCGATGTTACATAAGCGTGATAGGCCGTTAAAATAACCGGTTCATCAACATTTTTTCTTAGATTATGTAGGAGGTATGAAAATTGATTCAGTTTCTTACATATATTGTCAATTTGATTATTCCATGTTAACTTATGATCTATGCCTATTCCTAAAAATTTTGTCACATCTGTTTCCTCAATTTTTTTACCCTTATATGATATATTTAAATTACGGGTATCATTTCGTCTATGTTTAAATGTCATGATTTTAGTTTTTTCCATATTAATTTTTAAATTGTTGTTTGCTAACCAGTTAATTACTGTTTCTAATGTTTTGCATATATCATTTTCATATGTTTCTGGGTCTTTACAAGGAAACATTATAGTGCTATCATCAGCAAAAAGAACCATGGGATACTCGATAGCTCGTGATAAATCATTGATATAAATAATAAATAATAGAGGGCCTAAAACGCTTCCCTGAGGTACACCGTAATGAACATGTTGAACTTCCGATGAATAAGTGACTTCGGTTTTTTTTCTAACGCATAGTCTATTTATCTGAGTGAACTGTAGTCGATTTCCTAAGTATGACTTAATCAAACTATGTACATTACCTCTAACTCCATATTTGTATAATTTGTCTAGCAATATTTTATGATCTACAAAATCGAAGGCTTTCGACATATCCATGTAGAGTGCTGATATCGGAACTCCTTTGTCCATATTTGTTATTACTACACGCATTAGGTCAAAAATAGCCATATTAATAGACTTACCCTTTCGAAATCCCATCTGTTCTTGTGTAAATAAATTATTTTTTTCGAAGTATGAGTAAATAGAATTGTGAATTACTTTTTCTATGACTTTTGAAAATATGGGTAGCAGTGCCACAGGTCTATAGCTAGCCAAGTCTTCCTTATCCCCTCTTTTAAATAGTGGTTTCACAATACCAATTTTTAATTTTTCTGGAAATTCACCCTTCTCTATGCATAAATTAGTTATGTGGCTAATCAATGGTGAAATGATACTGGATACCGATTTTACCACTTTTGTACTAATACCGTCATAGCCTGTACTATGGCTATTTTTTAATGAGTTAATTATAATTTCAATATCTTTCGAATTAACAGGATTCATAAACATAGAATTAGGTAAATTGGATGCCATTGTATTCGTCTGGTCATGTTTATGATTATTTGTAACATTATTTATAAAATACTGATTAAAAGCTTGCGCGATTTTTCGAGGAGATTTTATACGTTCACCATTACCTATAGATACTATCTGCTGAATATTGTCTATGGGTTGTTTAGATCTACATTTATTTATAACATTCCATGATGCCTTTGTTTTATTACTAGATTGTTTAATATAATAATTATTTTGTGTTTTCTGGGTAAGCTTAATAATTTTCTTCAATCGCTTTGAATAACTTTGAAAATTTGTTTTATCCCTAACTTTATCATCAGAAAATCTATATTTCCAAAGTAATTGACGTTTTCGCTTGCAACAGGCCTTTAACCCTTTGGTAATCCATTTTGGCTTTGTAGCTAAAGTAACTTTAATTTTTCTAATAGGGAAGCACAAATTATAAAGTAATTCGAATTGTTCAGCAAAACAGTTGTATGCTTCATTAGGATTGTTTGCCATATAAACTTCACTGAATTGTAACTCTAATAAACGATCCCTAAACTTATTAATATTTTCTAGACTGTAATGTCTCTTTTCCTTATACCAGTAAGCAAGAACACATGTTTTTTTAACGGGGCATTTTATAAATTGGGCAGTGTGATCCGAGAGCGCAAAGTCAATCACTTTAGCTTTACTGCCTCGCACATTGTGAAGAATATTGTCAATACATGTGTTGCTAGATAATCTAGTTGGCTCAGATATTGCCATTCTTAAATTATAGGACCACGATAAGTTTTTGAATTCTACGGACTGTGGCGTTCTCTTGAGCATATCGATATTAAAATCACCACATATAACTACTTTCTTCCCACTAAAACATAAATTATTTAATATAAGATCCAATTTATGAAAAAATATATCAAAACTATGTCTATTGTTCCTCGGTACTCTATAGATACTAATTATAATTAATTTGTGGTCAGTTAATTCTACACCAGCGCATTCCATTACATTTGGTATTGATATACTATTTAATTCGTTCAACATGCTATATTTATGAATACCCCTGACTAGAATACAAGATCCACCATTTCGGTTTTTCCTCGAGTAAAACGCGGCTAATTTAAAATTAGGAATAGACAAATATATTTCATCACCTAACTGCATATTGTGCTCTGTAACACAAATAACATCAATTTGAGTTTCCTTATCCACAAGCTCGTGTATGTGTATACTTAACAAATCAGATTTACTTATAAGACCATTGATGTTCTGATGTAATATATTAATATGACTGTATACCATAAGATCATTATTTACCGATTTACTAATTGATTGTCTATTGTACCTAAAAAATTTAACTGATTATAAAATGCTTTGTTTACATTGATCAGAACATTATTCAATCTGCGAGCTAGTTTATATTTCCCTCTAAGGTTTAGTTGGTAACATTGAAGTATTATTATCTCAAAACGATATGCCTTTTCATGAAGGTATGAGTATGTTAACTTTCAGCTAAAGGACGAAATTTGTTTGTTGCCCAGAAGTCTCACAAGATACCTGATTGCCTATATTTGGACTAGTAAAATTTGTCAAGTGACCATTGACTCAAAAACACATCGTCCCTTTCCAAGCTGTCCTTCAGACATGTTTTTAGTTTAAAAGTTTATCTCAAGTCAAGCTGACGTCACTGTTCTCCGTTTGCTCATGGACGGAGAGCTGTCCACGTCATATGGCACAATAATGAGAGGAACGAAACCCCTCTAGTTACTTAGACTTACTAAGACATCCGGACATCTGGTAGTAGGTGAAGTGGTGGGGGTCAAGAATACAACTCCTAGAGTTCTGGGTTTGATGCAATATGATGAGAAATTATATAAATAATTAGATTATATAATTGCCAAAAGACGTATAACGTAAAGTAATAGTTATTTGCCTACTGTTTTTGTTTTCCCAATAATACGCAATGTTTTTTGTTCTAATGTTAAAATATAGGCCCTATCAATTTTATTTCAATTGAAAATTTTTGCTAGCCTGTCACCTTTATTGGGCGGAGGCACTCATTAAAAGATGCCAGATGCTCGGATCTAGCAATAATGATACTATAGCAATCTAACTAGGTGGGTTTTGTTGCTCTCATAATTGTGTCATATCTGACGTGGCCAGCTCTTAGTCTATCAGATGTCGCGGCAGTTTGCCGGTGGATTAGAACGTCACACACTTTAAGTTTAGAAATTTTCCGGTGTCTCACACGTCATGATCATAATATTATCTACATGGGAATGGAACTGCCCTGAAGAATAAAATGACAAAGTAGTAGTCTTAAATCCCAATATAACTAGAGCCAGAAGATCTCCTATGCAAAAGAGAGTTCTATTAATGTGGTTTAATTTGATCCTTTTCATTAAATTATTAACCCCCGGGTTACCAGGTAGCCACAAGCACCGCTAAAAGCTATACAATGATAACTCAGGCTCAGCCTCATGACTACATCCTTAAATTCAACATGCCTGATTTAAACTATCTATGTATATTCGCTATCTTTTTAGTAATCAAAAAGAGCTGTTTTGTTATAAACAGGCCGAAGGTCCCGACCCTGTCTCGGTTATTAATGTACCTACATCAGCTGCGTTTATAAGTATCAATTAATAACCATTATCTTTGACTCGCGTGTCTCACTACTTGTGTGATATATTTCGCATTTTTGCGAAACTTCTTCTTTGTAATTGTAATTGAAGTGCTTATGATTATAACGATACTTATTCTTAAAAGTGCAATAAATTTATAGTCTTTACGTTCCTTATAATTATAGGTTTGGACGCGGATAACTTTTCGGGCGTAGCAACACGAAGGGACTATGCCTGCAATGTAACCTTTTTTTTCATCGCTCAGAGTCATTAACACCGCGTCAAAAATGGCGACAGGTTTCCGGAATAGATTTTTTTTTTAATTTTTTAATCGTCAGACAACTATTTAACTTGTATATTGTTTGTATTCTTTAACGTAAATAGTATAGGGTCTATAGTGCAACCCTGTGGCACGCTTCTTGAGACCAATGCAAAACATATTGTCGTTAGAACACCTACTTCCATAAGTTTAGTAATGGCCACAGATTAATAACTAGTTACTTTGTAAGTAATGGCGTTACCGGTGCTCATATCCAGTAAGCTAATATGCGTGTCACATTGGGGCCCTAGTAAAGATGTAGCTAGTTGAACTCGGGACGGAGACTGCAGACCAGAAGTCAGAATTGCGTTAAACATGGGCTGATGAAAAATTGTATTTGAGTATTGTACTGCTTAACGTAAAGAGTAATGGACCTATAGTTGAACCCTGACCACAGGGTTCAACTATAGGCGTACCAACGCCTCTTAGGACGAAAGACATGTCGCTGTCAAAACACCTACCTCCATAAGTAATGGCGTTAACGGTGCCCATATCCAGCAAGCTAAGATTCATGTCACACTGCGCCCTCGTGAAGATGTAGCTGGTAGAGCTGGTGACAGAGACGGCGGACCAGAAGGCGGGGAAGCAGCACAGCATCAGAGCCACATTGAAGCGGCCGGAGCCCGTCGCAGCGATGGCTGCCTCGAAGTCTGATGGGGTTTCTGGTACTGGAAGGAATACAGGGATGTGTTTATGACTAACATTTCCATGGCTATACGTTCTAATGTGAAGTAACATCATAGTTGGAGAGAACGTAATATGTTTTCTCTCTGCCATGTCTCTTGTAACAACCGTGGGTAGATCCTCTTACTAGGCAAACGTCGGCCAATGTAGGGGATACAGTTATGTGTTAGAGGGAGCAAAGGATATTGCGATCTCGCTCCATCTTACGTATAGCTGTGTACCCTGGCCAACACAGCTCAAGAACACTGAGAACAATATAGCTACATAAATGGAAAACAAAAAAATACTAAAATGGCGGGGAATCCAAAAAGTTTTTATCAACATCACAGAAGCATGATCCATCAAGCAACAGTTCCTCCGAAGGAATTAATTAAAGGAATGAACCTGTTGTTCAAGAACAACATTGTAATATGTGCATTCAGCCGAATCAGTGCGCGAAAACAAAAATATTATTCTCGTATCGCCGACGGCTGCGCGTGATGCATCCGAGATGCTCCTGTGTTATTTACAAAAGTGACCGCTTCACTACGAAACTAGCATAATTCCGTATTTTTATTTCACTTAGTTGTTTCGTATTTAGATGCCTTATTACACTGACATTGTTCAACACAGTATACAGTAGTCGTTGTCGGTATAACATAAGTTTTCCTATTGCGAGACGTTCGCAATATTGATGCTATTAAAAGGTGAAAACTTGTTTCTGAATCAGAATCAGAATAAAACGATTGATTTTTGATTCTGAAACTGATTCAGAAAAAAGTGAAGTGACTATGCTAGAATTTTTTGACATGTTCAGATATTATCTTTCAGAAGTCTTACCGCTTGATCTAGCTCAGTATTTAGTGGTATAATAAATAAATAAATATTATGGGACAATCTTACACAAATCTACCTAGTCCCACAATAAGCTCAATAAGGCTTGTGTTGTGGGTACTAGGCGACGTTATATATATTTAATACATAGATATAGATAATTACTTAAATACGTAGAAAACATCCATAACCCAGGAAATCCGTGATAAACACACAAATAAATGTCCTGACCATGCAGGATTCGAACCCGGGACTCATAGGCAGAGTCACTACCGACTAGGCTAGGAGGCCGTTAAATGTTAACATAATCAACTATACGTCGGTACTCTTAGAAATTAGAGGTAAGACGAGACGCGACGTTACTTTGAACCCTAATTGGACCTGTGGGTTCTATCGGAAGGTCATACATGACATTTGTAAAATTATCACCACTGGGTAGGACTGGGTCAAGCTACCAGTGAGCTGATAACCAAATTGCCGCCTAAACTAAGGTCGGTGCCAAATCGGTTCTTGCCCTGAACGGTATTGAACTCTTAATCTACTTGACTTGAACGTTCCTTTGTTACATTTTTATGCGTAATAAATAAAGTAAAACTAGGGGCATTATATAAAAAAATTAAAATCTATTTATATATTGATCTAAATATGAGCTCACGAGAGTAACAATAGCAATAGACAAATAACAGCAACAATAGATAAAAGAAAACACACATACTCTGAAATAGTAGTTTATGTAACTGTTACGTAATGAGGCCTAATTACGTACAGTTGCATACACTGCTTTATCTACACTCATATTATATATCCTAAATGAAGTGTTCGGAAACCATAAAATTACCGCCATTGCACCGCCATGGCCAACTCGATTGTGCCGGCGGTCTGGCGGGCGCGTGCCGTTGGTCGGGAAGAAGGACAGGATTTACATTATGTTATCAAATTCGATGTTCGGAATTTGAAACTCATAACGTATCAATATATGAGCATGTAAAGTTAAAATTACGTTACTGCCACAGATAAAAAGCTTATCATAGTAAAATCGGTTGTGGTAATGCTAGCTATTGCCTACCGTTTTTGAACACGTTTTAGAGGACTTACAATGTGAGTGTAGATAAAGAAATTTAAGTTAATAATTAAAGTTCCTTATCTGCTTCGTTCGAGCCAGCGTTAGTTACTTAGTCCAAGCTCTCTTTGCACGATTGTGCACTAGGACAATCGTGCAGGGACGGGACTAATACTTACAATACGTATTTATTGTACCTTATAGCCAATACTGGAATTCCGATGTTGGCCCTACACGGGACCAGTGTAGTGTGACATATGTGGTTAGCGATGACGATACCTAGCCGATAAGGGTTCCGTAGTCAACTAGGAACCCTTATAGTTTCGCCATGTCTGTCCGTCCGTCCGTCCGTCCGCGGATAATCTCAGTGACCGTTAGCACTAGAAAGCTGAAATTTGGTACTAATATGTATATCAATCACGCCGACAAAGTGGTAAAATAAAAAGTGGAAAAAATGTTTTATTAGGGTACGTCCCCTATACGTAAAGTGGGGAGTGTTTTTTTTTTTATTTCAACCCTAATGTGTGATATATTGTTGGATAGGTATTTAAAAATGAATAGGGGTTTAGTAAAATCATTTTTTGATAATGTAAATATTTTCGGAAATAATCGCTCCAGAAGTAAAAAAAATGTGTCCCCCCTCTAACTTTTGAACCATAAGTTTTAAAAATATGAAAAAATCTGAAAAGCAGAACTTTATATAAATTTTCTAGGAAAATTACTTTGAACTTGATAGGTTGAATAGTTTTTGAAAAAAAATTACAAACTAATTTCTGAACTAAGTTTGTAATTTAACCGTATAAGCAGGTGTTTATTGTACCTGTAATTTCTACAAAATCACAATGAAATGACGTGCTTTCAAATAACCCAACCATGGGCCCACTTTTTTAACTCTTAAGTGGGGACACTTACTGTGACGGACGGAAAACTACAGAACCCTACAGTGAGCGTGGCCCGACACGCTCTTGGCCGGTTTATTTTATTTTATTTATTCAGAAACAAACAGTCAGACATAGTAGATTAAAATTTAAAGACAAAAATAGACCTATAGTTTCATAGAAAAAGTAAAACATAAATAGGTACGTGGCTATTACAAAACAAAGACTTATGTTTTTACAAGAACAATATTATGGTTTATATAAATTATAACTCTAGTGATTTAATACCTTTGTTCAAAATACATCAATTAACACATTTAAGTATGTTACAATTACCAGTTAGATCCAAGATTTAAATGCATTCTTAAGTTGTGTTAGTGTACAGTTAAAAATGTCTATATATTATATTATCAGTACGACAAATAAAGCAAGCTAGTGGAAATCCTTTTCTTTAGTATGTAACTAGCTAGCCTTGTGACCAAAATATTTGCGACGGTTTAAAATGCCAATAAAAAGACAACAAAGCGAATCATCATTAAATTTTGTCGTAAATAACGTCTTTGACGTCACGTGCACAATAAACAGCACTTTCGGCATTATAAATTATAAATACTTTACCGTTAAATAACCATTCAGCTATAAAGTGCGAGAATGACATTTGCCCACTGGTTTCACTGCAATTGCCTGAAGAGCGCGGGCGCATTGCTTGAGAAAACCCGTATAAGAACGTTATATTATTATGCTTAGTTAATACGTGTCACGAGGTCACGGTTTACTAGTTTAGCCTAGAACTCTAATCGGTTTTTAAAAACCTAACCATATGAATATACGGCTAGGTTATAACCTGGCAATGCGCCAGAGCACCAACTACTAAAATCACTTCTGAACATTTCTCAGTCTATCCTTATCACTCATATTCTGTAACTGAAAGAAAGAGCGAGAAAGAATGTAAAACGGCCTAGGGAGCAGACTAGGCTGAGACGTATTTTGTTTACTGGACGTGCTTTTTATGGGTCAATTATTTAATGTACCTACAGTACCGGCCAATAATATATTATCTACTAGCTTTTGCCCGCGGCTTCGCTCGCGTTAAATTCGGGTAACAAACCATACAAACTTCCACCCCCCATTTTAGGGAAGTGGGGGGGTTAGAAAGAGACAAAAAGTAGCCTATGTCACTCTCCATCCCTTCAACTATCTCCACTTAAAAAATCACGTCAATTCGTCGCCCCGTTTTGCCGTGAAAGACGGACAAACAAACAAACAAACAAACACACACATACACTTTCCCATTTATAATATTAGTATGGATAGTGAATTCATCCTTACTTGTCTATTCATGTAAACAAATGTGTGTCAATGTAGACATAGATGTTTTTTTGTTTTTATATGTTCTTTATTTCAAGATAAATACAAAATACATAGTAATGTGCTGTACACATAAACAGTCACTTACAAATCACAATTAATTACATACTACTTTATCACACTAAACACCTCTAAAAATCTAGACATAGTAATGTCAGTTATTTTGGCGGATATTCGTTCGTTACTTCTATTATTGAAGAAAATTTTGTTTTAAATGATATTTTTCGGTGAATACTTGTTTGTATTAAATTCTTTTTGGGGGGTTATTTAAGTAAACAACAATATTTTAAGTGATAATCCCAGTGAAAAGTGTGATAATTTCTTTCAGAAGTGTTTGTTTACATGATAGGACAGGTAAGGATGAATAGAGTATACCTGTTTTTACGGAATAACTTTTTATTTTATTTCTAAGTGATTTCCACCTCACTACTTAGGTACTCTAATAGTTTTCTTTTGTGAGAGCAATGAGAATAATTGGTTTCATGTAATAGTTTTTCCATTATATTTTTTTTTTCTAATATATAGTCAACTAAATGTTTTCATTAGAGCTTTTTTAGTGATATGTTGAGTCTCCTATTGTAATTCACAGTAGGTATGTTATTGCAGTATTTATCATATATTTGTATAAAATGACTAGTAAAATATGCAATCTACAAACGGATCCAGCTTCATCTCGGGAACTGAGTTGGTCAAGGTAACCTGGATTCGATATAAGTTCGAACGGGTTTGGGGAGCCTGCACCAGTTCCTGCAACCGAGCGCTGCAGCATTAGCAGCTTAGCAAAGGTGAGCGGATCATACATTTCACTGGCTATTCTTCGTTCCGACGGTTATCGTTTCGTGTCGTTTCATAACATATATTCGTTCTCATTTCGCATACAGTCCATTTCTATCGAAGTAAAATAATTCATAACATTTGTGGCACTTTTGCACCGGGAACGACAAGGAACGGTAGCAATGAATGACTAGCTTTTAGGTTTAGTACTGGACTGTATTTATTTCCTTCTAAAAATATATTTTATAAAATGTACAAACTACTCTATATTGCTTTTGTTTTTTTTTAATACCACGACGGTGGCAAACAAACGTACGGCCCGTCTAATGGTAAGCAGTGACCGTATCCTGTGGACGTCTGCAACCCCAGAGGATTCATTGTTTACTCCATACACGCTCATGCGAAAAAACACAGAATATTATTGGCCCGTACTGTACTTACCTAACCTTGTTGACGATTTTCTACAGATTAACTATTTTGGTGGGTTAAGCGGACGTGTAAGTTATATCACAAATTTTCCGACGGAATTTGTCCGACGATAGATAGGAATACACCTACTATGCACATTCCCGTTTTTAATACGCGCCATGAAAATATTTCCATCATCATTGGCCTAATCGTGGTTAATTTACGGGCTCTGTACAATGTCAGACCACGGCCATACCTATTCCCAGCCTGAGGACCTTGAGGGACCTTGGTGTCAGCTCCCGGTCGTTCACATTCCGTGTATTTTCGTTATCAATGATCTTGCGACGAAACGTGTGATAAAACGTGTTTTTTAACGAAAACGCAGCATCACGAAACAATGATGAGTGTCTGGTGTTATGTTATGGTGTTATGTTATGTTATATATAACAAGATTTTTTGTTATATATAACATAACATAACACTCTGAGGTGTGCAATACTCTTTATAGCACACCTCAAATCAAAGAAACAAAGTATACACAAGTTACAAACAGAAAAGTAGAGGCAAAATAATTGGCGGTCTTACCGCTAAAAAGCGATCTCTTCCGACAACCTTTGGGAAGCGGAAATCTTTGTAAATTAACAGAAAAAGTAGGCGTTGCAAAAGCAAATCAACCAAACGTGAATAAACTTAAACATATAAAAGAAAAAAATCTTACAGAATTATATTTTAATTAAAAATAGGATAATTAATTAAAATTTAATAAATAAAAGAAAAAATATTTTTTCTGCTTTGCACCAAGGTGGACTGGTGGAGAATGGCTTATTGCATTAAGTTAGCCTTTTGTACGTCAGGATTTTCTTTTGCGCAATAAAGATTAAATAAATAACAAAACATGTTCTAGGTAATTTTTCTCCTAGTGATTCTGGGCATACTATATAATTAAGATTTTATTTGAAAACTATGGTAAATTTTTTTATAAGTAAACTCCTGTGTTGTTTTATTAGAAAAAATGCGACTGCTTGTTAAGTTAAATTGATCCTAGGGCTACGCGGCCAACTATCTTCTAGTTTTTCTATCGATAAACGTGACACATTTTATGTTGTTCAGATTCAATATTGTAATTCGTGCAATAAAAACGTAAGTGTCGGTCGCCAAACGGTACCGGTAACGGTACGGTACGGTAGGTTACGTATCACAAATACTTACAGACAACTATATTAGTAATAGGAAATAACCAGACAGAAGTTTCTGTGGCAAAAATGATGTTTAAAATGATATTTAGGGACTTCCTTCTGATATACAATTTATCGATAATGTTTCGAAGTGACATTTCGTAGCAGATAAGTCAAAGAAAATAATAAATTAAACTGTGTGCTAATAGCTACTACCTATCGATGTTATGTAATGGTAATATGTTATAATTAAGCACTTATTAGAAATTTTAAAATTTAAATAAAAAATATTTTAAGAACCAAAACATAACAGGTGAAAACAGGTTTCTTAAGCGATTTATAAAAAAACGTATGTATAATAATATCTGTAACTTGCAAATGAATATCATATGTACATCATAACTCTCATAAGGATTTATCGAGAAATTAATATCGATAACAATTTCATTCCAGCCACTAAAAGTTCTATGTCTGGAAATAACTACTACTTATATTCATTGTATCACACTGCATATGACGATAAACCAAATATCTAAACAGCTTTAATGAGACAGACATACATAGTAATTATACGAGTATAAGCCCCATTAATGGATCCCGAAATAAATTGCACAATTCTCACATTTTATATCTACACAAAAGACACACAGAATGATGACGATGGCGATTTTGTTTCTAATTATCCCTCATTAGGGACATAGGGCTCACAGAAGAGTTTTCCATTTTACGATTTAGAGCAGACACACAAAATATACTAAGTAAACAAACATTAAGTAGGTACATACCGTGCGCTAGCTTCTCCAGATTAGATGACGACAACCCCGTGACCATAAACAGATGGTCGTGAGGAATCTCTTCCTTCCTGGCCGAGGCCTCCACATCGTTCCCGGCCACCATCTCTACTATCAGCAATAACTGAATTTAACAAATCCTGAAGATTCTATAGAGATAGTGTCCAGAGGCATTCTTGATGTAGTTGGGAATGAGATCACAGCTGATCGCGCGGTATGTTATATCTCGTTCTTGTATCTTGGATGTTTGCATGGGGATTTTGGTGTGTGAACAGTCAGTTTGCCAGTATTCCTCCGTCCGTAGTGAAGTGAGAAAAGTAGTACACTGAACGTTGATCGAATTACACGTGTAATGACAGAACGTTTTAAAAACGAAGAATTGAACTTTTACTTTTAGGGAAATTTTCTAAAATAGATATTTCTTTCGGTCTTTGAAGTTTTTCATTATATGTTTTCGAAAGCCTAACTAATTTTTGGTTTTTTTTGTAACGAGTAATTGTAAACTCAATAAACTAATCAATTAATTTCAAAGCACAATCCAAAAGAGATAGAAACAATGACCAACGAGCCTAACCTTTTGACCGCCATACGTCAAAAATTGAACTTTCAATTTTATTCATGAAGGTGTCATTCAAGTTGTCAATTTGACTCATATATCAGACGACGGCGGTCAAAAGGTTAAAGTTTATACAGTGTAATTTATCGAATTTTTAAACTCCTGGTTAGAGGTCATTGATGTTTTCAGTAGGTAATATGTAAGTAGTAATTACCATACTGTGTAAAGTATGTAAGATCTCCTTAAAACTTAGGTAAGTACTAAAATACAATTTATCAAATGGGCCCGAAACATCCACTATCTGCTTTTTCTCTCATCGCTATGACCCGGCTATATACGGCTTCGCAAACATTTTAAACATTCGATTGTGCCCGTGCACAACAGGGGAAATTATTAATACTAAGCGTAAATATTGACACAAATATCGTGTTAATGTGATCTTGATTTTAAATCACATGTGTTGTATTTACCGAGACATTTGTTTGACTTTACCCGTCCGTCTGTCTGTGAAATCATTTTAGTTATATTTAACAATCCCTTCAACTATCGAGACAAAAAATCATGAGGACCTACTTGTATAATTAGTTTGTTAAAATATAGATCGTATTACATAAACTTTGACTTTAAATAATTGAATTTATTAGTGTAGGTATCTATAAATACTCATATACATATGTTCCAATAACTCTACTGAGATAAATACTATACGGTTTTTTGCGTTTATTTCGATTAGAAGAAGAGGAAGTTTTCAAACCCAGAAATATTAATTTAACTCTGCTCCTAATAAATAAAAATAAACTTGGCATTAAATGAACTAAGATAAGATTGACGTAAACCATGTATTTAAAATACTACATTTTTCTTCAGGCAACTCCAAATGCTAAACTCTGTATCTGCCGGTGTCAGCGTTGTTGACAATAATATTATTATTATAACATTTCAGTTACTTGAGCATAACATCGCTAAATAAAGCAAATAACGATGGAGTCACTTTAGAACGATGTTTGTTTAGTGTTGCGTCGCAGTTGCGTGGTGGAGGCGTGGCTCGTGGCTTGTCGTTATGTTGGGCTAAGAAAGGACAAGGTTCGATGACTGAAAATGTCTGGAGCCGAAATAAATGAAAGAAGAATGGAGTAAACGATGTTTTTTTTGTATTGCCTGGTTCAGAGTGGTTGTTAATATTGCATGGGATGTAGTTATTCGATGCCTAAAACTGATATATCTAGAAAACCATATGAAACTTGTAAATCACACAATCCGTTTACAAAATATATATCTTGGGTCCGTTCTGCTGCTTACTTACTACTTGAAGTAAAAGCTCTAATAACAGGTGAATTGAGTTTGGATTATTTATTTATTTATTTATTTATTTATTTATTTATTTATTTATTTGGAGAGTCAGCAGCTGTGACATAAACATTATACATTGTAGTAAATACAGGAAGTTTCTATAATAATAGGAACTCACAGGTAGTAATTAAATTTTTTGATGGACTTGTAATATTTAATCATGTTAAATATGTTAAGGTAAGATAATATGATTGGCATTGGCTTATTTGGCTTATCATCCTCTTAGTTTCCGTCCCGGCTTTTGCTATGACTCAATTGAGCCCGGGGTTCGCTTGGCAACCTAATCCCATGAGTTGGCGTAGACACTAGGTTCTACGAAAATGACAGTAAACTGACCTTCCTACCCAGAAGGGAAACTATAATATTGGACTGGGCAAATAAAAAGTGTAGCGCAATTTGAAGTGTAGTTTTTTTTTTAATGTAAATTTTATAATTGTAATTAAGTTAAATTATTTAGATTAACACTAGATTTAGATTTTTGTTTGTTTGTTACTAACACTATGGATACCTGTTTGTCCGAAATAAAGATTTTTTTATAGGCCTCACTGTGATTCGGTCCGGTTTACTTTTACCGAAAATATACTGGTAAAAATAATTTAAATGAAATCTCCGAAAAACTTCGAAAAGCCGGGGGATTTGAACACGAGACATCCAGATTGAAAGTCGAACGACTTACCGCCAATTTGCAGAAATACATAAATAAACAGAGCAATGTAGGTACTAGATAATAGATCGTGTGGAACTAAAAGCAACGATCGCGGTTGACGTGTGATGAATGTTTAATATACAAGATATTTGTAACGTATGTATAGAAATTTCTTTACAGTGACCCGTTTGTGTTATTTATGAGTTACCTTGGCAGCTGCACTGTCCTATCTGGACCTCGCAGCACTCAGTGGATTTTCTTCATCATCTGCTTTCCCACTACTTCTACCCCAGAGAAGAAATGCCTATCCATATCCAGTGATATGTAGCCATACGATAAATAAATAAATATTTCTATTTTCTCAGCAATAACTGGATTTCAATCCTATTAGGGAATATATTTATAATTTTCAGCTTCTAAATGGAATTGTCGCGTCCCAAATCGCAGTGGTGAAGACCAAAGTGGGCAGATGTCCAAAACGCTATGTAAACAAGCGCATCGGACTTTGGCTGGCGACTGGCGGGCCTGTACCGGTAAGAATGCTGTTTGGATTCATCAACTTTATCAACTTTGAAATGATTAAATGCGATTAAGAGTACGAAACAGCAGAGGGCGGGAAAACATGGATTTCCGGCCAAGTAGGTACGGATAGGAATACAAGGCCGGGAATCCATTATCTCGCCGAGGTAAGTATAGTGTTTTTTTAAACATGCTTCTTCTTCTTCCTCCTAGCGTTTGTTCTAACTTTTTGCTCTATTGAACCTGGGGTCCGC
Organism: Pammene aurita; assembly: GCA_947086415.1. Lineage (NCBI taxonomy): Eukaryota > Metazoa > Arthropoda > Insecta > Lepidoptera > Tortricidae > Pammene > Pammene aurita. The sequence continues at coordinate 47,713,864 of OX352291.1, read as the reverse complement.
TCGGCAACCTAATCTCAGGAAATGGCGTAGGCACTAGTTTTTACGAAAGCGACTGCCATGCCATATGACCTTTCAACCCAGAGGAGAAACTAGGCCTTGTTGGGATTAGATCCAGTTTCCTCACGATTTTTTCCTTTACCGAAAAGCGACTGGTAAATATCAAATGATATTTCGTAGATAAGTTTCGAAAAACTCAGTGTTCGAAGCCGGGGTTTCAACCCGCGACCTTCGGATTACTAGTCTCTTATCGCCAGGCCACCAGCGCTTTTTTAAACATGCAATGAAATAAACAAAGTATCTTATAGAAAAATCCGCGCCGATCACAAAACTTCAGTACTAGTAAACTTCTAAAAAAACATAATCAGTTAAGGTTACTTTACAGGCCTGGGCCTGAAAAATTTTATGAAATTCCTTAACGATGATTAGTCTACTGGGCACTAGTATGGCAGTATTGTTTTCCTGCCGGTGAGTAAGTTTGTCATAGAACTCAAAGTGGATGCAGTTCATGCAGTGTTGTTAAAGAACGGGGACACTCTGGTCCCTTTAGCCGTCCACAAAGTAAATTCGACAGGATTGACTGTCAGTCCATAATGCAGCCCAGTAGCAGTGAACTTATATTATTAACATAGTTTGTAAATAACTAACATTTTATGAGCCACGGGTTGGAAATAAACGTTAATTTAATTTAATTTTACATTGAAAGGTCGGCAACAAAAGAGTTACAGTTACCATAAGCTACGGTAGCTGCTTATCAGGCGGACCGTATGCTAGTTTGCTACCGTCGTGGTATTAAAACAAAGTTACATAATGTTTTCGCTGTGCTTTACCTACATTACATCTAATGTCAAAGGTATGAAATATTCCAGCATTCCTATACAAGTATGTAACTACTGTGTTTATTGTTAAAATGTCTTATTAAGTTATTACATAGAATTAAGGTCTATAATAGTTAATTCAAGTATATCATCGCCGTAAATCGCAATAAAGCAAAGTCCACAGTTTGTTCATTGATTGAAACCTTGGCCATTTTATGTGATACTACGTTGTCCATCTATCGAACGCTGTACCAAATTTATTTGTGATATGTAACAAGATAAAACAGGCTCTATGACACGGTAATAAGTAGTTCCACAAGTAGGATATAAGTTGGTGATTCTGGATGTGGACTTTGGCCATGATCAAAGTCCAATCAGGGCTGCCAATAGTATTAATACATTTTTAAAAGGTTTTCTGAATCTTTTTTCATAGGTGTTACTTGGTACACCTACGAAATATTATTAGTTTTATGGTTCCGTAGTCAACTACCCTTATAGTTTCGCCATATTCGACTGTCCGTCCGTCAGTCCGTCCTTCCGTCCGTATGTCACAGCCATTTTATTCGGAAACTGGAAGACGTATGTAAAAACAATTTTAACATAAGGTGTGTTTTGTATGCCGCCTCTTAGTTTAGTAGTAATATTGTTGAAAAAAATATTTTTAGGCACGGCACTAAGGAGTACAAAAAAAAACAATTGTGATTTATTTTATTTTATTTAGTGAACATTTTCAGAAATAATCACCCCGAAAGTCCAAATATTGGTCCCCCTTTAACTTTTTGGAGATCCAAAAATTATCAAAAAAAATTGCATATTCTTGCAACGAAAAAATTTATTATTTTTATAATTATAATATTTAATTATTTTTATTGTATTAAGTGATTGTGTATTGTTGTGTCATGCTCCGTGACATCACTCACGTGTGGCCCCGGCGGAAGACCAGCGCTGGCCTCCCAGGCTAGCACCATGCTGAGTCGGGCCATTTCGTGGCAACCATATTCATGCGTTAATTATAATGATCTAGTTATTATTCTTGATTAAGTATGTTTGTTTGCATGTTGTTGTTGTCGCGAATAAATCGAAGACTTCGAGTTATCTCCAAAATTATGGAAGAGCCATAGGCAGATACGACCTTAACAATATTTTTTTCTTGTTCCGTTGAAGGATACGGAACCCTCCAATGATGCGTGGTCCGACACGCACTTGGCCGGTTTTTCTTTGCTGAAGTATCTAGATTTTATAGAATCAATTAAATAAACATAATAGGATGGACTAATTGGCTATTGAAAATTGAAACCAATTCAATTGTCTCATATATAATAAGAAAATGTTTAGTCACGCGGCACGTCGACAAAACGGTAGAATATAAACAAGAAATTTTCTTTTGGGGGTTAATTTTTTTGGCCTCAACCCTGTTGGACGGGTCTGGAAAGAATAGGGGTCTACTAAAACAAATCGTGAAAAAAACACGAACCAACATTTTTTTTTAAACTATCCTATTGAAGGCCGGCTACATACAAATAATTTTCCAAATACGGCCGGCTACACACAAATAATTTTCCAAATATTCAAGAGATATACCATGAATATTTAGACAAATAAGGATATATGAAGCACCATAACGTCAGAGCGAGAGCGTAGGTCGTTGGCTGTCCGATGTAACATGTTGGCCCGCAGGTTCGCGAAATGTACTGTACAAGTAAAGACTACACTTTTCAAAGCGTACTGTCAGTCATTTTACACATGCAGCCTGTGGACCAACTATACGCAGAGGGCATACAACGGCCTACGTGTCCAATATAATAACGCGTTCCGGGTGTTGATGGGGCTGCCGCGATTTTGTAGTGCCTCTGGTATGTTTGCGGAGGCACAAATTGACAGCTTTGCAGCGATAATGCGCAAGAGGTGCGCTTCACTGATGCGTCGCCTGCGCGGCAGCCCCAACAGCATTCTGAGCATGTTTATGGAACGCGAAAATGGCCCCACGCTCAACCGTTGGCAGAGACTGCATGCAGTCGCCGTTTAGTTTTTAGTTTTAGTTAGGATTTTAGAGTAGCATGTCGTACTAACACTAGTAATAAGATTTTAATGTTTACTAACCATGTATGGACTTTTAAGTCTGAAATAAATGATTTTTATTTTTATTATTTTATTTATTTATAACGTTACAACCCTAGAGTTATATTAGTGGTTAATAAGAATCGGCACAAGTGCTGATTGGTCCGCGCACGCGGCGACCGTGTGCCGACGCCGGCAACATGTATGTACTTACATATTATACCATACCATAGACATATAAAATAAGAACATGCGGTGCCGTGAAGACCATAGTGTAGACAAAATTGTGATTCATAATAAGCCGATTTTTGCGATTTTCTCCGATGGAATCACAGTTCTATCTTCGTGGGACCACGTCTTCCTATTTTATATGTCTATGTATTATACCGCGTGTATCTTTGATTTAACCACAAAAGGAAACCAGATGTAGGTTATGAAGTTATAAATCGATATCGCAATAAATGTGATGTGATGAGTGTGATGGTAACACTTACCTTGCCTCGTACTCTGCCAGCTATTACATCGATAGTAAACAAATCGATTGCCACCTATGAGTTTCCCAATGCCTGGAAGATTGCCTTGGTGCGCCCTATTCCTAAGGTACCTAATCCTACTATGGTTAAAGACCTCAGACCCATAAGCATATTACCATGTCTCTCTAAAATCCTGGAAAAAGTTATTTGTCAGCAGCTAACAGATTATTTAGAGCAAAATAGCTTACTACCAGTGCATCAGTCAGGTTTCCGTAAGAACAGAGGGACAGCTACTGCCCTTCTCGATGTTACTGATAATATTTTAGCGGCTAAGGACCGGGGACAAGGTACTGTGTTGACATTACTGGACTTTTCCAAAGCGTTTGACACCATAGATATCTCGCTGTTACTGTCAAAGCTGTCATATTACGGTTTCGAGATGGGCACTATAAGATGGTTTGCAAGTTACCTCAGCAATCGGAGTCAACTGGTTGAAATTCCAGCTAATAGTGGTAAGACAGTCGTGTCAGAAATACTCCCGGTATCTAGAGGCGTGCCACAGGGCTCTATCCTGGGCCCAATATTATTTATATTATACACTAGTGATATCGTTCATGTAATTGAACACTGTAACTACCATATTTATGCTGACGACCTGCAGCTATACGTTCCGTGTACTCCTGGTAACATAGACGCGTCAATCCACAAATTAAACAGTGATCTCGCGCGCATTGCTAGGTGGTCACAAGCAAACGCACTTGCACTAAACCCTGCAAAGTCTAAGTTCATGCTACTGGGTACAAAAAAGCAATTGGATACGCTTTCAAAGAGTAATTTAAAAGTGCAGCTAAATGATAATATTCTTGAACGTGTTGAAGAAGCTAGAAACCTAGGGCTTCATATGGACGGGAAGTTGAGATTTGAGAGCCATATACTTCACACAGTTCAAAATTGCTTTTACAGGCTAAAATTATTGTATAAAATAAGATGCTTCCTTAGTGTTGAGCTGAGGGTGAGGTTATGCGATGCACTTGTGCTGTCACGGTTTGATTATTGTGACACGGTATACGGACCACGCCTCCTAGCCCGTACCCAGAGGTTAATACAAAGAGTGCAAAATGCATGTGCGCGTTTTTGCTTTAATATCCCTCCACGCTCGTACGTTACACCCTATTTAAACAAAAATCGCATTATGAAGATGTCCACGCGTCAAAGAGTCCATCTAGCTAGCCTTATGTTTGGCATCGTGAACCGCCAGGAACCATCGTACCTTTACACTAAGCTAACTTGGGCTCATAACTCTAGATCGGCGGAGGTCAGGCCATGTAGATACCTCCAACTTGTCTTTTCCTTTCACAACTCGGCGGCTTTTCGTGGCAGTTTCCGATATGCTGCCACGAAATGTTGGAATAACCTGCCGCCACCCTTCCGAGCGCTTAAATCATTAAGAAGTTTTAAATTTAATTGTCGTACGTATTTTTTGAATACCCAAATTGAATCTTCTATAGAAACTATTCCAACAAAATCAGTCACATTTACAGTGTTGTTATTTTATTACAAACTTATATAAATGTCATATACTTCAGTTATTATTTTATTGTATATTTTTATTTTTTTGTTTTAATTATATTAAAATTAATAAGAGTGTCGTTGGCGTATGTGTCGCCACTATGACCTAGTTTTAAGTTAGGTTAAGTAGGTCCCTACTGAAAACCAGCGCCACGGCTTGCCGCGGCATTACGCTGAGTGGGGATCCTATTTTAACGTCTGATTGTGCCTGTGTTAATGTTTCTAGGTTTAATAATGTTTATATTGCGGCGTTAAAATAAATGTGTTTTCTTTCTTTCTTTCTTTCTTTCTTTCTTTCTAAATATTTAGTTAACTTTTAAATTAACATACAGTTTTTTTTTATATTTCGAGCAGAATGTACTGCGTATACACCAATTTGACACATCATTTGTGACGTTTTAAAGGTAAAGTAATCATGTAGGTAGCGATACACTGCGTGCTGAAATATTTTGGATCTGATGATGGGATCCTGGAGACCTATAGTGATTTGAGTATTTTTTTCATTCGCTTGGGCATTTGTTATTGGGAAGGTGGAGGCTAAGTGAAGTCGGTTCTTTTTAGTTTAAAATTATTACGAAATCGATTTAAATTAAATTTCGTGTCTCATAATTATTTGGCTAATTTTGCTTCGCCTATTTTCGAGGGTTCTAAATAAATTCCTCCTATCCCCCAAAATCTACAGCACTTCCAGATTTCGTCTTTTTCTCTGTCCAATTTAATATCTCCACTTTCCTCCATAACCACATCTAGAAAGCTGATCGTACAATGCTGCACTTTCGAACTTTAAAAAACTTTATTTTGTTAAACTCAACGCAAAGTAAAGGCTAACTAAAAGCAATCAACGAAATTGTAATAATATATAGCTTTATAAAAAGCGACCCAGGTTACCAAAGGAAATTCGTAATAAAATAAAATCTTAACGATTGAGGGTTCGGTAGAATCATCTCGATGCACTGAAGATTGTTCGGCGAAAAACCCTAGCATCAAAAAAGATACAAACCATTATGGGTGTGTACTTTCAGTATAGTTAAACTTAGGAAGATTAACCAGTAGGAACTTGAAACCTTATATGTTTTACAGAAACTTCTTTGTCGTGTCAAATAACGTTCCAGATTAATGACGTCAATGCACACTTAGAACAATCCTATTATTAACCCTTTGCCTGCTAATGGAGTCCAGGCGTCATGCTGGGCTAGATTTTCCATTACTTCGCCTCGAATGGTGTCGGTTACATGCACTTGATGTATTTTTCTTTGTGTTTTATGTGCTTTATTTAATACGAAACAAAAATGTCTTACTTACTGAACAACTAAACTTTTAAGTTCCTGGGCTAAACATTTAAGTATGTAAAATTGTACATGCGCTAATTGTTAATTAGGAATATGTATGATTTTTTTGGAAGACGTCATTTGATTCTATTTCCCTGTAGATTCAAATGTCTCTAATAAACCTACTATCTATGAAAGCCCTGAAACGTCAAAAATGTGAACATACGTTAGGCGTCTGCGCCGCGCGTCAAAACGCCCCATACAAAAAGTGTGAGGTTTGTGACGTCACCGACCTCAAAGTTGCAGAAAACTGTTTGGAAGGAACAAGTTTTTGGAAGATTTTTGTAATTTTAGGCACGAAAAAATGCGTTTGTCTATATAGTTGTCATACATTTTTTTTCTTGTTAGAACATAAGTAATCGAACTGAAGTTTCGAAAATACATTTGAGGTAAAAATAATTGCCTAAAATTTTACGTTTTTAAACCGCAATATCTTTAAAAAACTGTTAAAAATTATTATGCATTTCCACTTATTTATATTAATTTGGGGTTGTTGGACGTGTTTATGCAACATCATCATCATCATATCAGCCGAAAGACGTCCACTGCTGGACATAGGCCTCCCCCAAAGAGTGCCACAATGACCGGTCCTGCGCCACCCGCTTCCAGCGGACTCCCGCGACCTTCACCAGGTCATCAGTACACCTTGCGAGACCCACGCTGCGCCTTCCGGTTCGTGGTCGCCACTCGAGAGCCTTTCCGCCCCAACGGCCATCGGTTCTACGAGCAATGTGCCCCGCCCACTGCCACTTTAGTTTAGTGATTCGGAGGGCTATATCGGTTACTTTGGTTCTGCTGTGGATGGCCTCATTTCTGATGCGATCTCGCAGAGAGACTCCAGCCATAGCCCTCTCCATTGCCCTTTGGGTGACTTTGAGCTTTCTTATGAGGCCCATTGTAAGCGACCACGTTTCAGTACCATATGTCATCACTGGCAACACACACTGGACAAAGACTTTCGTCTTGAGACACTGCGGAATATTGGACAAAAAGATGTGCCGTAGCTTCCCGAACGCTGCCCAACCGAGTCGGATTCGTCGATTGACCTCTTTCTCGAAGTTGGATCTACCTAACTGGACAGTATGTCCTAAGTATATATAATCGTCCACAACTACGATTGTAACGGGAGTTGGTGCTACATGGGTATTTGACATGATCTTCGTCTTATCCATGTTCATCTTTAGACCAACTCGCTCGGAGGCTTTACTGAAGTCATCGAGCATCGTACTCAAATCCTCCATGGTTTCAGCCAAGACTACTATGTCGTCAGCAAACCGAAGGTGAGTGATGTACTCGCCGTTTATGTTGATGCCTAGCCTTCTCCAGTCCAGAGTCTTGAAAACATCCTCCAGTGCAGCGGTAAACAGTTAAGAAGAAATAACATCTCCTTGCCTGACTCCCCGCTGCAACGGAATAGGCTTCGAGTTCTGGTCCTGGAGTCGGACTGACATAGTGGCGCTCTCGTACAAATACTTCAGCACTTCAATATAGCGATAGTCCCACAGATATAAATATACATAGATCACGCAAATGCATCTACTTCGCGTGTCGGAACTCGGAGTAGGTCTCCGAGTTGGCCGTCGCTACTGACATTCCGCGCGCGTCTGTTGTGGTAGCCGGTTGTCCGTGAAAATTAAGAAAATGCCTTTTTGCATGGTATTAAAGTGCGATAGCCCAAAAATTGGAAGCACCCAAACGCAAGGACATTTTTCCTATCACACGTAAGTTATTTTCAAATTATATTATGCGTAAACTCATTTTAAATCTATTTTTTAAGTATTCCGAGGTGTGATTCCAAGACTGTACCTAAGTAACTATAGATTATCGGTAAGTAAACTATGTTCACATTACATTGCCGCGTTTGCTTTGAGCGTTTAATCTGACGTTGTGTGTTAAGAGACGATGAATATCAGAAGAAGCGATACTGTCGCGCATCACTTGGAGTTCGTGGTACAAGGGAACTTATCATTCGTCTGTCAAATCTAGCAACTAGTGTTGTTCGTTCTGCAACATTATTTCGATGATCGATTTTAATCGATATCGGACAGACGAATGATATTTACCATTTTAAAAACGCCAATTTAGCAGTTATTGATACAAACAAGCTCGAAATAGGTCCTAATTTTACACGACATGAAATCTTAGTCCGTAAGAGCAAACACTGCACTATACTTTTCTCAATAAATTATTTGTATTTGTATTTATTTGTATTTCAAAACAAAGCGAGGTCTACAGCTCACAGAGCTAATAGTCTTACTAGTTTTATTTTTAAAACTAGCTGTGCCCGCGGCTCCGCCCGCGTGGAATTCGGTCTGTGTCAGTAAGCGGCTAATTCACCCCTAATTTCTCTCCCGCTACCCTGGAGGTGGAACTTGAAGTAAAGTTGACAGATGGATTTATCCTATTAATTTTTATTGGCATGATTTAAACGACATAGAATAGTAGGTGTATATCGGACGATACAGGACCACTTTTGTATTTATATGTTCATGTCCGCGGCAAATATCATCCAAATCGATCCTCCCGTCAAATCAGTCTAAGCATGAAAGGTAAGAACAGGGGCGTTTGAAATGGGGGGGGGGGGGGGGGGGGTGTCACAATTTTTCTATTTGAGGAATTAGTAATCCTTAAGGGGTGATTTCCGGGATAACAATGCAAAAAAAACCGGCCAAGAGCATGTCGGGCGATGCTCAGTGTAGTTTGTAGTTACGAAACATCCGTTCAAACGGTCGTTTATTAAGGGATATTTGGCGGCGCTTACGTCAGTCTACTATCCGGCACATCCTTTCACTATGCGATTTTGACTGATAATTCATAAACGGCTGAACCGATTTTATTCAATATAGTTTTTCTTATCAAGCCTCACCAAATTTCAGCTTTCTAGTGCGAACAGTAACTGAGCTAGACCGTGGACAGACGGACGGACATGGCGAAACTATAAGGGTTCCTAGTTGACTACGGAACCCTAAAAAGAGATAAATAGTAGTTTATGAAACTGTTACGTAATAAGGCCTAATTATATACAGAAGCATACACTGCTTTACCTACACACATATTAAAAATCCACTGAAACCATGCGTGCCAGCGGTCGGGGGGGGGGGGCGGATTTTGATTACGTTACCGTAGGTCACACTGTCACAGATAATACACTGTGTAGCATGACGCTACGTATCGTACGACATCTGTCGACTTTCTTTAGAACTTCTGAACTTCTGTGTCTAAGGCTAGGTCACGGTTGATATATAAAAAAAGCGTACATTGTGATTCACGGCATTACAGGTAGATGGCGCTTATATCAGTCCGTATTTTGTAATACGTCTGGCAGTTATAAAATTGAGATAATACTCGCGCTAATTTTGAATGTGAATTTTTGAGGTATTCCAGATTGTCAAAAAGAAAAAAGTTGATTTTTGATTGAGTCTGTCAGAGCGCCGTGAGATTTTGGAAAGAAAAAGAGATAATCTGGATTTGGTCTGGGGTTTTTGCTATAATTTGCTTAGTTGCATCGTGGTGAAGTGCGATTTATTTCAAACATTATATAGCAAGTGCTATTAATACATTATTGGAGCAAAAATAAAACCAAAACCATTGCCGGGCAAAAAAAGGCCATATAAATTATATAGCAAGTGCTATACACTGGAACCGCCTGATCCGGAAGGATTCCGGAAGGCGCTTGTGGGTGCCGGGCCGGCGGGACGGTCTGCAGCTGCCGCGATTTCCGCGGGTTTCTTCGCCACATCATCGGAGAGTTAGAGTCCGCATCCAGCGGGCTCTCCAAGTGAGAAAAGGAGTTCAGCGAGCTATTGGGTCCGCCTAAATCAAAGCGGACACTTGCCCACGAACTCTTTTTAATTTAAAGCAACAGCTTTAGCCATCCTGCTTTCGAGAGTATCAAATTATTTACATTTTTGTTAAAAAACGTTATAAATCGGATTCCTTTTCTTTGTATCCAGTATTTTTGTGCCATAATAGTTTTTTTTGTTGATTTGCTAAATTCCCCAAATTCCAATTGCCTCGTTTGACGGGCGTATAAAGACCTGGCTCTTTAATTTAGGCTACGTTCAGCCAGCGAATCATCTGTCACCATCCATATCACCCGCCTCATTAACCCATTATTTTCCTGCAGCCAAATTATTACTAGCCGAGTCTTTATTTTTACTTACCGGTTTTGCTAACTATTGAATGTGTAATGTCCTTGTTTAGGTACAGTTGTCTTCATTTTTAAGTGAAGTGCTAATATTAAATATTTTTAATTATTGAAATTTAATTACATTCTGGCCACTAGGGAGGTTGTTGAATGTGAAAGTGAAATAGGTACAGTTGTCTTCATTTTTAAGTGAAGTGCTAAATTTAAATATTTTTGTTATTGTAATTTAATTGCATTCTGACCACTAGGGAACTTATTGAATGTGAAATACCCTTATTTAGATGCCGTTATTGTGATTTTTACGTGAAATGCTAAATTTTAAATAATTGATTATTTTTGCTAATATTAAATATTTTTACTTTGTCGTCAAAATTAAACGTGTTAATGCAATTAAGAAGTGTTTTACTGCAAAATGGCGCCCGATAAGGTAAAGAACTCTGGATTTACTTTTAATAATTGTAATTAAATATTTTTTTTGGATTTGTGAGACGGTGACCGTAGACCGGTCGCGGTTCTATTAACCTTGATTTTGGTTTGTTTCAGCCTGCTGCCTCCTTACGTCCCATCACTAACCCGAATTCCGTCATATTAAAAAAATTGCTTTTATTTATGTTAAAAAAAAACGAATTTATCTGTTGCCCTTTACTTATGCCTTTTTCTCAATTACCCGTAACATATCCCGAATACCTTATTTCATAGTCTGAGTCCTGTAGTTAGAGCCCGTAGACGTTAGGGAATTCGCAGGTAAGTCAGACATAGAATGTATGATTTGCGTTTTGTTATTTTTTTCAGAAACTGAACTTGTTTTTTTTGAATTCGAACTCTAACTTGGCATTTAGACTTCGAGTGTTATTTTCTTTCTTTGACTTAAGCGCTTGGTTTAGACCACGGATATACTCGAACTTCGGATTTTATTTTTTAGGTAGATTAACTTTATTTTTTGTTTGAACTTGCAACGCAAGACAACATTCGACTTTTCGCCATGTCGCACTTAAGTAATGAAGGATCAATTGCTGAGACACCTCATGCGCACTCATCTTTAAACTCGTACGATCCGAGGATTTTAGATCCAATGGCAGACGATGAAGAACAGTTTTTTGATTCTGAACCACGACCCCAGGCGATGCATATGTCCGGACTTCCCCCGCCTTTTCCTTTCAAAGATTATTCACTTACGAAATGGAACTTGAACTTTTCCGGGGACACTTGTGTTCGCGAATTTTTCTTTCGAATCGAGGAAGAAGGTATGGCGCGTAACGTCAATCCTTCATATGTTGTCAGACGTTCCCATGAATTGTTGTCAGATAGTGCCTTGAAACATTTTAGGGCAATCAGATATCCGGGTCTTACTTACGCGGAATTAAATTCTGAATTCGTTAAAACCTTCGACGTAGCCGATTTCGATTTCAAGCTTGAGAGCCAACTTCGCACTTTATCACAGAAGGACAACCAGTCAGTGGTTGATTTTGTTATTCAGGCGCGCGATCTAAACGCAAAGCTTCGTACACCGGTTTCCGAAGACAACCTGTTTAACATTATTAAATATGGAATGAATCCTAGATATCATCCTTGTCTTGCAACTAACGTGGTCAGGGATATTGATGGTTTGTTAGAAGTCGCGAAAAATTTTGAAGCCTTTCAAGGTTCACGTCCAGCACGTTTGGCTATTGCACCGATTAGTGCTCAAGTTGTAGGTCAACCAAGTTCTATAGTGTGTATGAAGTGTGATGCAACTGGTCACAACTATCGTAATTGTCCTAACGTTTCAGGGGCAGTGTGCTTCAAGTGTAAGCGTGTTGGTGCAATCACACGCGATTGTCCTAGTTGTAATTCTGGTCCGTCAAAAAACGAATAAGTGGCGCACTGAGAGGTCCATCGGTGTCGCCCGTTTATATGAATAATTCCCCGGATAATAGACTTTTTATTGATGTTTTAGTTGCTGGCTCTTCGGTAAGAGCTCTTTTAGACTCTGGTGCTCAGGTTTCACTAATTGATATATCCCTCTTATCGGAGCTCGGTATAACATATCACGAGGATATCCGGCCTTATGTTGTCTCCGCCGACAATTCTCCTATTGAAATTCTAGGCGGTTTGGACGTCCCCATTCTTTTTAGTGGCATTCGCGTTCTGCACCCCTGTCTAGTAAGCAGTAATCTTCCTACTGCATTTATTTTAGGAATTGAGTTTTGGAATGCTGTTGGTCTCATTGACATTTTAAAGAAGGCATTCCGTGATGGTTTGTCAGGTAAGCTTTACGTCGCTTCACATCATGTTCCTGTCGCAGTCCCACGAGTAGGTGAGGTTCGCTATGTCCACCCTCGTACGGTGCTTGCACCACTGCAGGAATCAAAACTCCAATGTGTTATTGACGAGTTTGAGGAGATTTCTTCTGATAAAGCTGGATTAGGTTGTATTTCGTGGCTTTCGCATAAGATTGAGACTGTTGGTTCGCCCATCCGTCAACGTTACTATCCCTTATCTCCAGTCAAACTCAAGATTCTCAACGAAGAGATCGACAAGATGTTAGAGTCAGGCGTTATTCGTCCCTCACGATCACCCTGGGCTTCCCCAGTGGTGATGGTTACCAAGAAAGATGGTAGTGTCAGGTTTTGCGTGGACAGTAGGAAGTTGAACAGCGTTACCATCAGGGATTCATACCCTCTCCCGCGCGTCCAGGACATCCTTGATAACCTACGAGGTGCCAAATATCTAACTTCGATGGATTTTAGGAGCGCCTTTTGGCAAATCCCCTTAGCTGATAAGGCCAGTTGTGAGAAAATGGCCTTTATTGTACCCCAAAGGGGCCTCTTTGAGTTCGTTCGTCTCCCTTTTGGTTTAACCAACGCTGCGTCCGAGATGCAGAGGCTTACTGACATGATTGTCAATTTTGAATATACCCCTGAGTCTGAGGATTTTATCTTCGGCTATGTTGATGATTTGATTTTGGTGTCTCGTGATTTTGACAGTCATATGCGGCTTATTCGTAAGGTTCGTGATAGGTTGAAAGAAGCTGGTCTTACGGTTAATTTAGATAAGTGCGAGTTTTGTAAGTCTGAATTGAAGTATCTCGGCTACATCGTCAATGAGCGTGGTCTTCAAACTGATCCAAAGAAATTAGAAGCTATTAGGGATTACCCTACCCCTTCTTCTGCCAAGTCTCTACGTGCTTTCATTGGTATGTGTTCGTATTATCGCCGTTTCGTGGATGGTTTTTCTTCGATTATTGCTCCTCTGACGGCACTTATCGGTAAGAGAAAGGGACGTGATCCCATCGATTGGAACGATAGTGCTAGTGAAGCTTTTTCTAAATTGAAGGATGCCTTGATGAGCGCTCCGTTGATGGCTTGCCCGGATTTTTCGAAACCTTTTATCCTTCAATGTGACGCTAGCCAGGTTGGCTTAGGCTCGGTCCTGGCTCAAGAGTTTGACGGCGTTGAACATCCAATTGCTTATTATTCTCGTTTATTCACTAAAGCTGAACGTGGATACGGGACAACCGAACATGAGCTTCTCGCCGTTGTTGATTCCATAAAGCATTTCCGCGGATATCTCGATGGAATGAGGTTTAAGATCATTACTGACCATATTGCTCTTAAATGGTTGATCACCCTTGATAATCCTACCGGGCGCTTGGCTCGTTGGGCAACTTTGATTTCCCAATATAACTTTGAGATTGAACATAAAAAAGGTGTCCTTAATGTTGTTCCAGACGCCTTGTCCCGCGCTCAAGTTGGGCTTATCTCATTCGCGCGTGGCATGGATCCTTCTGGAGATCCTTGGTATGAACGAATTTACCAGGGAGTTTTGGACAATCCTCAAATGTTTACTGCATTTGCTCTTCGGGATGGTGTCTTAATGCGCAGGGTATCTATCGAAAACCCTTTAGCACCTAATCCATGGCGTATAGTTCTTCCTGCTTCAAGGACTAGAGAGGCGGTTGCTGAAATTCATAATGGATTTCCCAACGTTCATCCTGGTGTTATGAAAACGTATTTAAAAGCTCGTGACTTATACTATTGGCCGAATATGTACCGTGATGTTACAAGGTTCCTTTCCGAATGTCAGATTTGCAAGTCTTATAAAATTGCAAATTCACAACCTCGTGGACTTCGCTTATTTCCTCGTCGTGTTGCGGCTCCAATGGATCTTCTTTCCATTGACTTAATTGGTCCTTTACCGGTTAGCCGTAATGGGTGTCGTTATATTTTGACTTTGGTTGACGTTTTTACCAAATTTGTTTGGTTGGTCCCTTTGAAGTTGGTGAATGCGAGGTCAATATCGATGGCATTAGAGTCGGAGGTTATTTTGCGGTACGGTGTTCCTACTAACATTCTCTGTGACAACGCTACAGTTTTTCATAGTCGTCAATTTCTGGATTTCCTGGCGAGCTATAATATTCCAGGTCCGTGTTATACCCCATATTATTCGCCACAAGCGAATGTTGTGGAGAGATATAACCAGGTCGTGATTACTACTTTGAGCATTTTAGTTGAAAATGACCAACGCAGTTGGTCGGGTCATTTACATCGGGTCGCTCTTTATTTAAACTCTTGTATAAATTTGGCTACTGCTTATACACCGAATTTTTTGATGTACGGCCGCGAGTTGTCAATGATTCGTGAACGTGTTGAGAATCAGGTTGTGGACCAAGATGTGGGACTCAGCCGGATGGCAGCGCTTCGAATCTTCAGACGCTTCGTGAGGTGTACGATAAAGTTTCTGATTCGATGGCTTTAGCCTTTCATCGTAACGCCGCCAAGTTCAACACGAACCGTTCTTCGCCAAGAATCGTTGGTGACCAAATCGTTTGGCGCCGGAATTTCCAGCGTGGATCCGCTGATCCTTTTCGAGGCGGTAAATTCGCTCCACGTTTCGTTCGGTGCCGTGTGGTTAGACGGGTGTCTCCACAGGTATATGTACTGGCTGATACCGATTCCGAGCACGTCGGTACCTATCATATTAAAGATATCTTGAAATAGTTTCTTCTTTCGGCCCGTTCAGTATTCTCAAAATTCTAAAATGCGCTTTAGTCCGCCATTTCCTTATCGGTAATCCTTGCTTGATTCGTTTCTTATCGTTTTTTGTTTTCGTTTGAGCGTTTCCTTGCTCCTTTTTCCAGGTTTGACTTTTTTTTACCGTTGGTGCTTAAGGCTTCGTTTATCTTTCCCGGTCTATGATAGCCTGGTTGTATAATTTGATGACTCGATGTGAGGGATTAAGATCTGTGGCCAGGTGCAGTTTCGGTCCTATCCCGGCCGTCACGTCTTGGACCGCGTGACGCGTTGGTTGGCGTTTTGTCATCTTCTTAATCTATTAGATTAGTCTTTAGGGGTAATGTTAATAACTGGTTGGTTTTGTTTTTTTTGTAATTCGTTTAGGGTTCTCTTGTTGTACCTTTTTTAGCCTTAGAATTAAGTTGTGTTTTTTTGTTGCTTGGGGTTAGTTTTCTTGTGTTGTTGTTTGTTTGTTTCTTTGTTTGGTAGGGAGATGCTGTAGCATGACGCTACGTATCGTACGACATCTGTCGACTTTCTTTAGAACTTCTGAACTTCTGTGTTTAAGGCTAGGTCACGGTTGATATATAAAAAAAGCGTACATTGTGATTCACGGCATTACAGGCAGATGGCGCTTATATCAGTCCGTATTTTGTAATACGTCTGGCAGTTATAAAATTGAGATAATACTCGCGCTAATTTTGAATGTGAATTTTTGAGGTATTCCAGATTGTCAAAAAGAAAAAAGTTGATTTTTGATTGAGTCTGTCAGAGCGCCGTGAGATTTTGGAAAGAGAAAGAGATAATCTGGATTTGGTCTGGGGTTTTTGCTATAATTTGCTTAGTTGCATCGTGGTGAAGTGCGATTTATTTCAAACATTATATAGCAAGTGCTATTAATACATTATTGGAGCAAAAATAAAACCAAAACCATTGCCGGGCAAAACAAGGCCATATAAATTATATAGCAAGTGCTATACACTGGAACCGCCTGATCCGGAAAGGAGTTCAGCGAGCTATTGGGTCCGCCTAAATCAAAGCGGACACTTGCCCACGAACTCTTTTTAATTTAAAGCAACAGCTTTAGCCATCCTGCTTTCGAGAGTATCAAATTATTTACATTTTTGTTAAAAAACGTTATAAATCGGATTCCTTTTCTTTGTATCCAGTATTTTTGTGCCATAATAGTTTTTTTTGTTGTTTTGCTAAATTCCCCAAATTCCAATTGCCTCGTTTGACGGGCGTATAAAGACCTGGCTCTTTAATTTAGGCTACGTTCAGCCAGCGAATCATCTGTCACCATCCATATCACCCGCCTCATTAACCCATTATTTTCCTGCAGCCAAATTATTACTAGCCGAGTCTTTATTTTTACTTACCGGTTTTGCTAACTATTGAATGTGTAATGTCCTTGTTTAGGTACAGTTGTCTTCATTTTTAAGTGAAGTGCTAAATTTAAATATTTTTGTTATTGTAATTTAATTGCATTCTGACCACTAGGGAACTTATTGAATGTGAAATACCCTTATTTAGATGCCGTTATTGTGATTTTTACGTGAAATGCTAAATTTTAAATAATTGATTATTTTTGCTAATATTAAATATTTTTACTTTGTCGTCAAAATTAAACGTGTTAATGCAATTAAGAAGTGTTTTACTGCAACTGATGTTACGTTACTGGTTGCAATAATTGTGGTAATTACATACTTCAAGGTAAGCACATTACAATGCACTAATGAACGTCAGAGAAAAATAAAATACGTGAGTGTCGTGGAACACTCTGTTGGAACGAAGTTATGTTATTTAATTTTATTTCATTTTTGACTTTTTCGTAAATTGTGTGGTTTTAATTTTTTTTGTATCTTTATGAAATTTTGGAAATTTTGGAAATAGTGGAAATTTTGGAAATAGTGGAAAATTTGGAAATTTTGGAAATTTTGAAAGTTTTGGAAATTTGTGAAATTTGTGAAATTTGTGAAATTTTGGAAATTTTGGAAATTTTGGAAATTTTGGAAATTTTGGAAATTTTGGAAATTTTGGAAATTTTGGAAATTTTGGATTTTGGAAATATTGGAAATTTTGGAAATTTAGAAATTTTTGACATTTTCGACATTTTTAAAATTCTCGACTTTTGAGGTTCTCGACTTTTTTCACTTTTATCACTTTGCCACTTCTCAGTTTCACTACACTTCACTTCACTTTATTCTATTTTATATATTTTTTATTTCATTCCATTTTACATGTTTCTCAATCGTATGGGTGTCGCGTTTTCGTGACGTGACGCTTTTTCGTAACGGTCACGTGACTTTTTTTCGCGTAGGCCCCCATCCGCGAACCGTCCGATAAGGAACTTCGTTCCAAAACTCCACCGGTTCTAACCCTGTAGGTGTACCTATGGCCCAAGAAGTATTATGACCGAAAAGAAATTCTACGGGACTTATTTTTTTCAAAACAGTAATACATTATTAGATCATAAAGATACAAAATAATGCGTAGTTCTTCAAGAAAACATATCAAAACTGCTTGAGAGACAGATAATGTACCTATTGTTTAATTATAAAGAAAAATAAATCCTAATCTGACTGCTTCACAAAACGTTTGATATGTTTTCCTACCTAAACGGTGTCCTATAAATGTTAGATGATTTTGTAGTAGTTTTTTGGTTTGCTGCAATAACCCTTCGACATTCATGACATTTTCAAATATTTCTTAAGAGCGGGTAAAGGTAAATTTAAAGCATCGACGGGTAACATGTTATAAATATGAACACCTTGACCAAGAAATTACAAATTATTTCAATACCAACTTTCAACATACAAACTTTCAACCCCCTTTTCACCCCTTCCAGGGTTGATTTTCGGGATGAAAACTGTTCATTATCCTTTCCCGGGACTCAAACTATCTCTACACAAAATTTCATCATTATCCGTTCAGCCGTTAACTAATTAAAAATACTTGGAACGTGTTCTGTTATCGATTCTAAGTATCTCCAGCCAACTTTTTTTCGAATATATTCCATGAACAGACTTTCGACCTTCTTCAGCTTTATTATATGTATAGATAGTTTTTATTGAAAGTACCTTTCAGGCGTCACTTCCATTATTTTTTTCAAATTTTTTGGACCTACGGTTCTAAAGTAAGATGGGGGGGGGGGGGGGGGTTGAAGAATAAACTATCCTTTGTCATTTCTCGACCCATACTATCTCTATACCAATTTTCATCTAAATCAGTTCAGCGGTAAAAAAATCCTCATACCACCTTCCAACCCTCTTTTCACCCCCACAAGGGTTTGAAAACTATCCTATGACGTTTTTCGAGACTCAAATTATCTCCATACTCATTTCTATCTAAATCGTTTCAGCGGTTAAAAATTCTCCATACAAACTTTCAACCCCATTTTCACCCCCACCAGGGTTGATTTTCGGGATCAAAACTATATATTATCCTTTCCCAGGACTCAAATTATATCTATCCAAAATTTCATCAAAATCCGTTCAGCCGTTTTCACGTGATGCGCGGTCAAATAAACAGACAAACAGATAAACAGATAAACAGATAAACAGATAAACAGACAAACAGATAAACAGACAAAAATTCTAAAAATTGTTGGAACGTGTTCTGTTATCGATTCTAAGTATCCCCAGACAACTTTTTTTCGATTATCTTCCATGTACAGACTTTCGACCCTCTTCAGCTTTATTATACTTGTATGTATAGATAGATGTAATTCAAATATATTTTATTTAATAATTCCGTTTAATATCATTCGTCTGTCTACATCATTCGTCTGTTTATATCATTCGTCTGTCAGAAAATCGATGTCATTCATGTGAATCGATTAGTGATTTTTAGGTTATCTCCGTCTTTGTCGCTTGAACTAGCAAGTGCAAAAGAGACGGAGATACACGAACGGAGTTCGTTTTCGTTTCGCGGTAGGCCCTCTGGCCGCACCCGCACGGAATTGTCGTTCGGGTTCCGAACGGAATAACGTCAAAAAGTGTCTCTGTCTCTGTCTGTCATATGGAAACCGTACCGATTTTCCTTGCATCTGCGGCCAGGCTGAATCAAGTCGAGCAGAAGCGCGCGTGCGGCGGCGGCGTCGCCTTTGAATCAATTTTGTGCGGACAACGGGCAATTCACATCACTAATTCGCCCTTGTGACGTCACAGGTGGTAGAAAAAAAGTGACACGGTTGGTTTTCATACAGATTGAGGTGTTTAAGTTATCTATGTATATTTAGATCTGTGGATAGTCCACTTGGCACCTCTGGAGAGATTGTAGTACAGCCCAGGTTTCGTTCGCCCAGGTTTCGGTTTATGCAACAAATTCAATTAAATATTTTTCACGCATGTTCTCTATTATGCCAATAATCCAAAATAATAAATAATGTTATGTTACTTTCTTTAATTTCTATTGATGCAAATGTAATTAAGTAGTGGTGAAAAGTATTTAGGTAGATATACTAATAAAAGTAGGTATATATATCTTCACCAAATACTTATGGCCTCACACATAAAGAGCGTGTCACATATTTTTGCGGCCTTCGTGTAGGAAGATACTATTGCCGATGACTGTACAAGCATTGCTTAGTTTAAGGTTAGGTTGATCTGTATAAATTGTTCCAAAAAATGTACCTATACATATATTTTATTCTAGATTAAGTATTTAAATTACGAGTACTATAGTATTTATACCAGTGTGTATAATCAAATTTATTAATTAACCATTTAACCACCATCGTCTAATATACGGGGTGGAATCGGTGTCGTGTAGTAAGCGATCAAGGCATGATACAGAATCAAAAGATGAACCTAATAATGTTAAACTTTTTTTTGTTACCAATATAACATCGTGCACCGTTACGCCGCCTTTGCAATACTTACAACTAGTAGTTTACATCCATAGATATCTATAACACAAGCAGACCACGTTTCCAAAAACAGATACTTGATGTCCTAGCTGAGGTAGCTCGAAATTGTCATTTAATTATTTTCAACCGACTTCAAGATTTCGAAGGAGGAGGTTATCTATTCGTCGGGATCTTTGTTTTTTTTTGCTATTTTATTTTATTTTTTTATGTATGAAGACGGCTGGACCGATTTGGAAAATTCTTTTTTTGTTTGAAAGACACACACACAGTACAGTTAGTCCCATTGTAACCAGGTCAGGATCTGATGATGGGATCCTGGAGAAATCGAGGGATCTATTCAACTATTATAGGCACACCTATAGTGATTTGAGTATTTTCTACAGCAGCTCGAGCATTTGCTGTTGGAAAGGTGGATGCTAAGTGAAGTCGGTTCTTTTTTGTTTAAAATTATTATAATGTCGCCTTATTGTTAGTACCTAGACCTAGCTTAGTGTGTTAAGTTTAGCTTAGTTTACCGTAGCATTTCTATGTCTACCGAGGCTAATCTTTCAGTGAGAACGTTTAAGGAAGTATGTATACACCTAATGTAATAAGAGTCAGAGTATTTAAAGGCCTCCTGGGCTAGTCGGTAGTGACCCTGATCAGGGCATTTATTTGTGTGATTATCTCGGATATTTGTTCCTGAGTTATGGATGTTTTCTATGTATTTAAGTATTTATCTATATCTTTCTATTATATATATCGTCTCCGAACTAGTACCCACAACACAAGCCTTATTGAGCTTACTGTGGGACTAGGATGATTTGTGTAAGATTGTCCCAAAATATTTATTTTATTTTATTTATTTTTGTTTCTTAAACCTAATCATTTGTTACGTCATCTTTGCTTTAAATGCGAGACCTATAACTGCGTTTTTTCATCCAATTACTCAGATTATAAAGACAGCTATTTGGATTAGCCGGACAGCGCAGTTAAGGCAAGGCCACGGCCGAAGGGCGGCGTCGGCAAACAAATGTATTTGCCATCACCCCGTGACGTATACCGTGACCCTGTGTGCCATCCACCCTGTGATGAGTAACATGTCCAGCAAGTTGAGACTCCGGCATTTAAACTAACACATGTTTAAGATCTACGTAGACTCACGCTGTTAATGAAGCTCTGGAGCTTGAGCTTCAAATCATGCCTTAAATAAGAAAAAGAGTGTCCTTAAGTCCTTAATTTTCAGTTTTGTCAGTTTTGTGCATTGAGTAACAGGAGATGACTTCCCTAAGAAATTCGTTGTCCCAAAAGTTGTAGTGAAAATCACTACAAGTCTATAACTACTCTTTGATTATATCATCTGTCAACCGCCAAACATGCAAAGCCCGGCTGACGCATGACGGGAGCAAATATGCACTTTTTTCTAGTGCTTAATTAAATATCGACTATTCTATCGACATCCATACCTACGAACAATTTTTGAATCAGAAATTTATTGATAATAAGTTATAAGAAAAGTATCTATTTAAAAGAACTGTCACTTTTATTTTATTATTACGATCATTCCCATGAGTATAATAATATTGATAATAATGATAGCATGTAATTAGTTAACTGAAATAATATATAATGTAAGCTTACAGGTACCATCGGGATCATAATTGCATACCCAATTTATGAATGAATTCATTGATAAATTGGGTATGCAATTATGAACCCGATGGTACCTAGACCTGATGTAATATTGTGTAACAACCTGACACCTATTATAATGAGTTTGATCAATACATTTCTGATTCAAAAATTGTTCGTATGAATGTCGATAGAATAGTCGATATTTATTAATTAAGGACTAGTAAAAGTGCATTTTTTCTCCCGTCATCCGGGCTTTGAACATGACGCGCAACATTTGTTCTAGACATCACATCTAGCAGAATACACATAAATCGATGGTTTTGTGACGCTTTTTGTGTTTTAATCGACAGTTCCAATGTAGTGTTAGAATAACCCTAAATATTCTATGTAAGTATAAAAAAAATATACACTTTTTTCTGAAATCCCCCTTTAGCGAGAATAAAGGGGGATTTCAGGAAAAAGTGTATACAATTTTTTTTATACATAAAATATTTAGAGTCATTCTAACACTAAACTGGGACTGTCGATTAAATGTACGGTACTATACAGAATTCATCCTTTACTTGTCATATCATGTAAACAAACGTGTGTCAATCTAGATATATCATTCATTCAAGTCAGGTTCAGGTCATTTATTTTTGAGGTTATTCGTTCGTTACTTCGATAAAATATTTGAAATTTATTAATTTCGAATAGGCATGGTGAATTTTTTTCATGTATGGTATTAATCGATTCGTTTTGTTGTGAAGATCAAATGTCTATATGGGGCCAATTGCGTTAAAGCAACACAAAAGTCAGAAATGAGACTTAAAGTCCGAGATTTGCATTTATTTTTCAAATCGCTCCTAACAAAATGACGTGCAAAAGTGACGTCACGATCACCTAGTCGCCCTGTTATAATAATATAAGAAATATAATATTGCTATTTTTGCAGTGAAATGTTGCGTTTATGTATATGGTTGCTATATAATTTATTTTACAGTCAAATGTTAAAAATCTAATGGTATCATTGTTTTTTTTTTAATATCGCAGTTTAAAAAATTGTATAATTTAGAAATTTTGCAGCTTGATATCTTTGAGCCATTTCAATAGAATTTATAAATTATCACTTTAATCGGATATATTGATCATTTTGCATCCTATCAACTAAATTTTATTGCATAATTCAACATGTGTCATCATGCCTATTATAACAGGTCCCTATTAGAAATGATATTTTTAATGGTTACTCGGTTGAATTATACTTATTTTGTGCGTACTTACCTTGTGCGTTTCTCTAAGTATACATTTTAAGTGCTGACTCCAGGGAAAAGTGTAATACTAATAATTGTGAAATGTCTTTGAGAACTGTATGTTTACATATAAAGACAAATAAGGATGAATTTTGTATAAATAATTATCAGCTACCCACTTTTTTATAGCACCGCACGGAGCAGTGTTATAAAAAACTGTGGAATTAAAGGTTATTATTAGGTGTCGTGACCTCATTAACAAGCTATTTTTACACGAAATACCTGACAGTGTGTTTGTTCACGGGGTCGGATCGGATGGTGGGAAAACGAAAGTCAGAAACTCAGAAGTAGAAGATAACACAAGAGTGAAGTTCCGGTATAATAATCGAGACGATAGATTTTTTGCAACAGAAAAGTTACTGTTTAAATCCATAAATGAAATCTGTGGACCTAATCGACATTTTTTTATCACACTTACTCATAAAGCCTTATTCCGTTAAACTAAAACTATGTTTTTTTCTTGTTGAAAAACATTGTGTAACTAAGACGGACTAAATATATTGCCAACTTGATTCACTTTTTTTTTATACCACGACGGTGGCAAACAAGCATACGGCCCGCCTGATGGTAAGCAGTTACCGTAGCCTATGGACGCCTGCAACCCCAGAGGATTCACATGCGCGTTGTCTACCCTTTAACGGTCTTTCTTTCTTTTTTTTTTGTCCGTCTTTTTCACTGTCGGGATTTTAACTCTCGTTTGCAATGTTACTCTTAGTGACTCTATTACATACTATATGCAAACGCACGAAGATTTACTACCTTCTACCTTTGGCTATACTAAACTTGTATAAACTACCTGGACCGTATTCTAAATTTAAAACACGTTTAGATACGATCTAACTTCAATACAACTCCAATGCATCAACTATGCAATACAGTAAGCGCCAAAACATCTGAACCAGAAATATCAGGATTTGCTTCAAAATTATCACAATACAACTTCAATATTGGATGAATGTGTATTGTATGTTGGAGTTATGTTTGAGATAGATTGTGTTTTTAATGTATTGTTTATGTATTTTAAAATTGGAATCTGGCACCTTCTGGCACGTACAATTACAAGTAAACAATTTGTGTGTCCGTGTGAAATCACCTGAAAAGTAACGCCGCCCGAGTTCGAACCGGCTACGCCTGGACGGCCTACGATGCTATTTACCCTGTAATTCACAAAACTCCCCGACGACTTACCGCACAAACCAGTGTCAATACCAACCTGATCGTCCATAGTTCTGGAGCTTTCATTATACTAGGCACACATGCATGTAGAAAAAAGTTATAGATATACAGCTATTCGTCGAAGCGCGGTCAACTGACATACAGTTGCCAATGGTCGTCCCAACGCATCGAACGTCCGACCAATGCCGCCAAGATTCAAAACGCGACTCAAGCTCCACAGATAATTAGAAAAAATAAAATAAAAACAAATGGGATAAGCAAACGTTCCGTTTTTGAAAGACGCTTTGAAATTGAAAAGACGTGAAGTGACTTTTCATTGTTTTTCTAATTTATTTTATTCTATTAGTGTGATATTAGCTTTTAAGTTTAGTTTTGTAGTAGTGTTGTGAATTTTTGTGTTTAGTGAACAATGGAAGAGCAAGGAGGTATGTATCTAGATATTATATGTATATATGTTTTTAAAATATATTAGCTTTTTTTTATGAGTTATTGTATAAGGTATTTTTCTTAGTTTTGGGCACTATCGTTTATATCTTCTACCTTACCGAGTCTGCTTAAATAACATATTTTTATGTCTTAATTTTTTTTGGAGAATTGCAGACATAAATCCGTCCGGCATAGTCCGCCTTTTGTACTTTTTGTGCAATAAAGTTTATAATAAATAAATAAATGAGAATTGAGGTTAATTAAGAACAAGAACTATTCTGAGTCGTTGAGTAATGAGACTAATCTATGTTTCAAAATATACTGGTTCATATTTAATTTCAGTGACGAACGCAAACCAGTTTCAGCCACAAAACCCTTGCTCTTAAAATAACCGACGATAAAAAGGAGGTTAATGCGCTTTCGCTCAATTAAAAGGAAAACAACGTGTGGATAAGATAGGCTGGAGGGTGCGGGGTCAAAGTCGACCAGAAGAGTTGTTGCAAGTTTCCAACCTTTGTCGAATTTATATCAGTCCTGGCAATTAAATGCGAAGTTTTGACTCTCAAAGAAAAATACCTAATATAGCTGCGTGTAGCGGATTTCAGCTACTAAGCGGGAAAACGCTGGAAACGGCTACGAGCGTACCGCGTAGCGAACTGCGGTACGGAAGTGTTAATTTGTCAAATAATTTAAATGAATGTACAGTGACAATAACTGTCACTTTAAGGAAGTGATAGATTCACGGAGGCCTAGCCATACTTATTCTGTGGCCTAGTTTTGAACTTGGTAACAACAACCGAGAGGTGACGAGTTTCGAATCTTGCTCATAGCCGTTAATATAACATAACATAAACATAAATACTCTTTATTGAATATATTTCCTTCAATATAAATTTTTCATACACTTGTTGGAGCTCGAATATAGATTTTGTGTAGGGTGTCAAGGGTATCCTATTATGATTTTTCTTATTAAAAAAAAGATAGTACCTATGAAAAATTTAGATTTTGACAGGGACGTGTGTACTAAGCCAATTCACAGAATCAGTAATAGTACAAGTACAGAAGATTCTCCTTTCTCAATTGACATTTAGCTACAGAGATGAAAACGTTAGATGTAATGCGCTCTTAAAAAAATAGGGTGTTCAACGTGCTTCATATATCCATGCAGGTTTAAGACATGCCGTAAACACTGGCTGAAATGATAATATGTGACATTTTCAATCAAAAGTACACATCATTCTCGGTTGTCATTAAGACGTTAACTGCCATAAAAAATACTTTAGAAATAAACTCTATTAACAACCGGCAATGATGTACCTATGACTTGAAAACGTCACATAATTCTCGAAGCACCCGTAAGGTGATAAGCTGCCAACCAAAATGCCAACCAAATGTGCCAAGTTGCCAACCCTTCCCCACTTAGCCCTCGCGGTGCGTTAAGCGCATCGGCAAAAACTTACAATGAAGAGAGACATAGTG
The DNA here is from genome assembly GCA_947086415.1 of Pammene aurita. Taxonomy (NCBI): domain Eukaryota; kingdom Metazoa; phylum Arthropoda; class Insecta; order Lepidoptera; family Tortricidae; genus Pammene; species Pammene aurita. The sequence goes on along the minus strand of OX352291.1, from coordinate 47,687,623 downwards.
AAACTCCCTGGCCAATTCAACTTCTGTAACGCTCATATTATGCCTGTAAATTACACTGCAGGATAGTTGAATGTTAAGAAACAAATAAAAAGACGTAACAATCGATGGATAAGCGTTATTGACGTGTTAATAAATTTTATTGAGTGTCAATTGGCTGTGCAGCCGACTTGGGCACATCTTGTGTATAGTACGAGTAGGTAACAATTATAGTGTAAATGGGATGGGTCGTATTTACCTAAATTAAATTAGACATGGATGATTCCTATTTATTTTGTAGATACATTAGTAGGTACTTTCATGTTTTCCGAATGCGTTAACTCCGTTGCTCTTGGTGATGAATAAGAAGTTTTTTTATAGTGTTACCGTTATATAGTGTTAGTATGTCTCACGAAAGTTTAAATTTAATATTATTTTTGCTTGGAAAATTCAGTGTCGTGTGCGTCATATACATATACAAATTAAATTGAAGCTTATACTAAATTGCAACAGGTAGGAAAATCAGTTAGGGATTTTTTTAAGTTTCGAAGTAAACTGGTTAGGAAGGTAATGTATCTGAAATATAAGTTTTACTATTTTTCCTAGATTTTATTATTAATGTGATAATATATTTTATTTATTCTAAGTGTCTTGGGGAGGGTGGATTCATTCTATGGCCATGTCTACCTTAAATTAGCACTGCTCTATCTTAACTGCAACTCTACGACCCTGTCGCCGATTTATGGGATTACCGGTGTACCGCGACTCTAAAATCAAAATAACTAACTATTTGTTATCTTTATTATTTATACCCTAAACTTAGATCCAAGTCATGGCAATGAATACATTTTGCTAATCCCTCCTTAAAAATACTAACATCAACTGCCCATAATCTTACAAGTAAGTACATACATGTTTAAGTAAATACCAACTAAGAGAGTGTAAAATGTGAAGATTAATAGTAAACAAGTATGTTATTGTTGACATAACACCCGCCACAACACAATACGGGTTTATTCACCGCGATATCGCCGTTCTCGATTCGGGGTGGGCGATATCAACACAGATTTTTTTAAGACAAACTACGAAATTACAATATTAATTGCTGCATTCGATGAATCAGGATTCCGTAAAAGTTTTTTGCGGACGTACCTACCTATAATGTAGTTTATGTAACTGTTACGTAATAAGGGTCCTTAAAATACGAGTGCGGTTTTATAATAAGATCACACACGACTGTTTTAAGGCCTAATTACGTACAGTTGCATACACTGCACTATATTATAAATCCTAAATGACGTGTTCGGAAACCATTAATATGACCGCCATTGTACCCCCATGGCCAACTGGATTGTGCCGGCGGTCGGAGAGGAGGGCAACCGCGGTCGGGGAGGAAGACTTCTTAAAGGAGAACGTCTTAAAATATGATCTTTTAATTCAACAAATGCAAAGTAAAGTGCAGGAGATAACTATTTTTCAAACGTGTAATAGGCATGATGACACATGTTGAATTATGCAATAAAATTTAGTTGATAGGATGCGAAATGTTCAATATACCCAACTAAAGTGAAAATTTATAAATTCTATTGAAATGGGTCAAAGATATCAAGCTGCAAAATTTCTAAATTTTACGAATTTTAAAGTGCGAAATTAAAAAAAACAATGATACCATTCGATTTTTAACATTTTACTGTAAAATAAATTGTATGGCAACCATATACATAAACGCAACATTTCACTGTAAAAATAGCAATTTCATATTTTTTCCTTACTTTAATCAGGGCGACTATGTGATTGTGACGTCATTTTTGCACGTCATTCTGTTAGGAGCGTTTTGAGAAACAAATGCAAATCTCGGACTTTAAGTCTAATTTTTGACTTTTGTGTTGCTTTAACGCAATTGGCCCCATATAGACATTTGATCTTCACAACAAAACGAATCGATTAATACCATACATGAAAAAAATTCACCATGCCTATTCTTGAGTTATGTACAGTCAGCAGCAGTATCTAAGCGGATGAGGTTTTCAAAATGAGCTAGATACGACTTTATTGTTTAAAGAATAAGAGCGTGTGAAGGTCATTTTGAACACCTTACCCGCTTAGCTACTTCCGCTGATGACTGTATTACACCCTATATACCGACACCAATGCCAAGGCCTATACTGATATGATGGCTACACTGGCCTACAGACAGCGTGATATAGGCAGTGTGTGTCTCTTTCAACTATGTGGCTTTAAAAATCTCGTTTGCATTTTCACGTGGATGATATCAACAATCATACGCTCGCTGCATACAAGGGAATATATGTTTGACACGCAATTATTTTTATGTCCATCGCTGTACTTGTTGGGTATTCGATAATGAGTAGGAAAAATATTACTGCAAATAAGGTTTGGTTCTTGTATGAACTGGAAATAGATGGTTTAAAGAGTTAGCGACTTAGCAGATATTATTTGGGCTTATAGTGTTAACGATGGAATTTTTTTGTTGCGAGTTGGATGTTAGTACAAATTATTAGGGAGACACGGTTTTAAATTAAATTCATAACCCTCGCACGGGTGGTTTCAATTTTGTTTATAAATTAGTAGGTAAGTACCTAAATAAGTACAAGATTTCCTCAATATGATGTCTTCAATAAACCTTGTTTCCCTAGGCTAGACTGTCTTGTGTCATTCAAGCAGTAGGAAAAAAACGCTTAGTTTTAAGAGCTACGGTTCCCCCATTAAAGACGCGACTAATTATATATATCATCTCATCTAGGAGACTTATCAAACTAGGTTCAGTGTCGTGGACCTTCAATCGCTGCAGCAACCACTTTTTCCACTGTTTGGGAAATGCAGCAGTGGTTTTTCTTACACAAAAATTAATGATCTTTCACATGAGCATTGGTTTCTTGAGGAGACTGATCATACTCGTACTAGATACCTAAGTCCGAGGCGTCACTTATGATACTGCTGCCACTGACAAGGCCACGCACGGGGGCTTGCAGCACCGCATTATCGTGTAGCCCTACCCCTCCCCTGCTTCGACGGCCAAAGGGAATCTAGGAGACTTATAAAAGATAAAAATATTTTAATTAAAATAAAATAATAATAATACAATCCAAATCTGATTGCTTCACAAAACGTTTGATATGCTTTCCTATCTGAACTGTGTCCTCTAAATCTTAGATGATTTTGTAGTAGTTTCTGGTTTGGGCCATGCATGTTTGTCCGTCATATAGACCTCGACCCTGTAATATAACCCTTTGACATTAAACTTTTTTTCAAATATTTCTTAAGAGCGGGAAATGATAAATTTAAAGCATCGACGGGTAACTTGGGTAAATGTGAATACCTTGACCAAAAAATGACTTATATGCCTTGCGGATACGACTACTTCTGATAGCAAGCTTGTTTTTATTTCTAGTGTTATAGCTGTGGATGTCAGAAATTTTTTTGAATGTATGTATATTCTTTACAACATAAATAATATTGTCATAGATATATTGGGAAGCAACAGTTAAAATATAAATTTCTTTAAATAGTTCTCTAACTGATGTACCTGCCTTTAAGTTATACAGAAAGCGGATGGCTCTTTTTTGTAAAACAAATATAGTCTGTATGTCAGCTGCTTTGCCCAAAACCAGAATACCATATGACATTACACTATGATTATAGTACTAGAAACCGGATTTTTTAATTTTTTTCAAAGTAAAAATTAAATACGCCACCACTTTTTTGCATTGCAGCATCAGCATCGTGTTCTCCCATTAAAGACGCGTCTAATTATATATATCTCATCTAAGAGACTTATCGAACTAGGTTCAGTGTCGTGGGCTCCCCCTACTAGTAGTTGGCAATGAAACAAGGGGACAGTCTTCACCTACATTTTGTACCTAATAGTTATTAATTAAGCTTGGACTACTTGCATCGTCAATAAGAAGGTAGAGATTGTGCCAGGGCCGTCGGGGGGCATTATGGGGCAATACCCTACCGTAAAAACTACCATCGACTATGACACGACTGTCTAAGACAATAAATTAAATGCCTTACCTTAAAACTGGCTATGCCATATCTTAAATTAGTGCTAATTTAAGATACGGTATCTTAAATTCTGGCTACGGCTTACTGTGGGCTGAAAATCGGCTTTCATAGAAATAGAATTTGATTTCTGAGTTTGGACTTGTTTTTAAAACATTTTTTGAAAAAAATCGATTTAAAAAAAAGTGCACCTGATAGAAACATAAGTATGACAAAAATCAAGAATAATTGGTACTATATAACCTTCTGCAAAGATATAATGGTTTGGCTTATATTTTTGAAGAAAATTCGATTCTTCTCATTCGCTCCATACACAATTTATAAAAAAATATATATAAGTAGCTTTCCGCCCCGCGACTTCGTCCGCGTATAATAGCACCTTTGCATCCCTATTTACAAAGAAGTTTCCCGCATACAAACTTTGCACCCCTATTTAATCCCCTCAGGGGTGGAATTATCCAAAACGCTTAAATCACTTTTATTATTTTTTAAATATCAGCGAACGTACGAAGTTTCAAGTCTCTTCGATTCGATTTTTTAAATCGACATACAAACTTTTAACCCTCTTTTTACCCCCTTAGGGGATGAATTTTTCAAAATCGCTTCTTATTATTTTTGTATAAATTATAAATGTAATCCGACCTGCAAATTACAACTTTCTAGCTTCAGTTGTTACGGCCTCGCTTTAATTCAAACGTATCAACCCCGTTTCAACTTCTCTGGGGTAGAATTTTGAAAAACGCTGAAATTAGTTTTTTTGCTTTTAAGTTAGTAGCCTGCAAACGAAATTTCACAAAAAAAATTGTAATCTCTATACAAACTTTCAACCACTTTTTTACCCCATTAGAGGTTGAATTTCACAAAACGCTGAAATAACTTTTTTTTTTATTATCAGTAACCGTACAAAGTTTCAAATCTCTAACTTTAGATTTTAAACCCCATCCATACAAACTTTCAACCCCCTTTTTACCCCCTTCGGGTAGAATTTTTCAAAATCGCTTCTTATTACTTGTACACTTTACAAATTTAACCAGACCTGAAATTTTCAACTTTCTAGCTTCAGTAGTTTCGGCTCTGCGTGGATCAGTCAGTCAGTCAGTCAGGACAAAGGCATTTATATATATAGATGAGTTATTTTCCCCACCAAATTACCTCATACCCATTTTAGGACATATTAATACCTAGCTAAAGCTATTTCAAGACAAAAAGGTACAAATTAAGAAATCAATTTTTATTTATATGAAAGCTGATTTTCAGCCCACAGTGCGGCTCTGTATTGTGTCACTACACAATCGATAATAGATCAACGAACCGCTTCTAATCCGTATCATTCCGATAAAACAATATTACATTGAACCTGCTACAATGTCAGTAGGTAGTTAGTAATGGTAGGTTAAGGTAAGAGCCCCTGTTTCACCACGGTGACATGTATCCGCGAAATATTACGACAATTTCATAGAAGAGATGTGACAATTGTCGCGGACAATTTCTTTGAGGATATTTTTATAAGTTGACATATTTTGTAGAATTATCGCTGATTCTTGACATGAGATTAGAGCACTGTCGGGTCGAGTTGCTAGACAATAAAATTGTCGTGTTAAGGATGTTTCACGCTGTACGTATTCCCCGCCCTTCACGACACTTCCGACACTTCATTTTGGATTTATTCATTTCACCGAGGATCACGTGATGTTTTCTGTACAGTCGCCGGTAATACTATCTTCCTACATGAAGGTCGCAAACATATGTGACATGCTCTTATTTGTAGGGCTATAAGAGCGTGTCACATATTTTTGCTGCCCTCGTGTAGGAAGATACTATTGCCGGTGACTGTACAAACTGAAGTGTTGGAAGTGTCGTGTAGGACGCGAAACGTAACAGCGTGAATCATCCTTAACTTAAGGTACTTAGTTGAAAAACGGCTCCCCACGGAAGCTAAGCTGTAGCTTTTATTTTAAGATTTAAAAAAAAGTTAGTTAAAAACTTATTTAAATAAAGATAAAAAAAATATTATTAAATTTAGGCACATTACAATTCACTTATGAACGTCATAGAAGAACGTAAGTTTAGTTTTGTATAAAATAAGTACTCTAAAAGCAAAACCATGTGTATTAAAGATATGAGGATATGAAAATCAGTCAAATTCAAAATGTTACGGCTGCTATAAGTACAAACGAGGTACAAACTGAGTTATTTACATTGCCTGCCATTACCTGCTATATATAAGTACTAGCTGTGCCCGCGGCTCCGCCCGCGTGGAATTCGGTCTGTGTCAGTAAGCGGCTAATTCACCCCTAATTTCTCTCCCGCTACCCTGGAGGTGGAACTTGAAGTAAAGTTGACAGATGGATTTATCCTATTAATTTTTATTGGCATGATTTAAACGACATAGAATAGTAGGTGTACGAGTATATCGGACGATACAGGACCACTTTTGTATTTATATGTTCATGTCCGCGGCAAATATCATCCAAATCGATCCTCCCGTCAAATCAGTCTAAGCATGAAAGGTAAGAACAGGGGCGTTTGAAATGGGGGGGGGGGGGGGTGTCACAAATGCAGAAATGTTTTTTTTTTCTATTTGAGGAATTAGTAATCCTTAAGGGGTGATTTCCAGGATAACAATGCAAAAAAAACCGGCCAAGAGCATGTCGGGCGATGCTCAGTGTAGTTTGTAGTTATGAAACATCCGTTCAAACGGTCGTTTATTAAGGGATATTTGGCGGCGCTTACGTCAGTCTACTATCCGGCACATCCTTTCACTATGCGATTTTGACTGATAATTCATAAACGGCTGAACCGATTTTATTCAATATAGTTTTTATTGAAAGTTCTTATCAAGCCTCACCAAATTTCAGCTTTCTAGTGCGAACAGTAACTGAGTTAGATCGTGGACAGACGGACGGACATGGCGAAACTATAAGGGTTCCTAGTTGACTACGGAACCCTAAAAAGAGATAAATAGTAGTTTATGAAACTGTTACGTAATAAGGCCTAATTATATACAGAAGCATACACTGCTTTACCTACACACATATTAAAAATCCACTGAAACCATGCGTGCCAGCGGGCGGGGGGGGGGGGGGGGGGGGGGGCGGATTTTGATTACGTTATCGTAGGTCACACTGTCACAGATAATACACTGATGTTACGTTACTGGTTGCAATAATTGTGGTAATTACATACTTCAAGGTAAGCACATTACAATGCACTAATGAACGTCAGAGAAAAATAAAATACGTGAGTGTCGTGGAACACTCTGTTGGAACGAAGTTATGTTATTTAATTTTATTTCATTTTTGACTTTTTCGTAAATTTTGTGGTTTTAATTTTTTTTGTATTTTTATGAAATTTTAAAAATTTTTGAAATTTTTGAAACTGGAAATTTTTGAAATTTATGAAATTTTTGAAATTTATGAAATTTTTAAAATTTAGAAATTTTGCCATTTTTGACATCTTTTACTTTTAGGTTCTCGAGGTTTTTCACTTTTATCACTTTGTCACTTCTCACTTTCACTACAATTCACTTCACTTCACTTAATTCTATTTTATATATTTTTTATTTCATTCCATTTTACATGTTTCTCAATCGTATGGGTGTCGCGTTTTCGTGACGTGACGGTTTTTCGTGACGGTCACGTGACTTTTTTTCACCTAGCCCCCCACCCGCGAACCGTCCAACAAGGAACTTCGTTCCAAAACTACCACCGGTTCTAACCCTATACCTCTGGCCCAAGAAGTATTATGACCGAAAAGATACTCGACGGGACTTATTTTTTTCAAAACAGTAATACATTAGATCTTAAAGATACAAAATAATGCGTAGTTCTTCAAGAAGACATCATCAAAACAGCTTGAGAGACAGATAATGTACCTATTGTTTAATTATAAAGAGAAATAAATTCTTATCTGACTGCTTCACAAAACGTTTGATATGTTTTCCTACCTAAACGGTGTCCTATAAATGTTGTAGTAGTTTTTTGGTTTGGGCCATGCATCTTTGTCCGTCATATATAATACTCGAACCTGCAATAACCCTTTGACATTCATGACATTTTCAAATATTTCTTAAGAGCGGGTAAAGGTAAATTTAAAGCATCGACGGGTAACATGTTATACATATGAACACCTTGACCAAAAAATTACAAATTATTTAAATACCAAATTTCATCTAAATACAGACAGCGGTTATTGGTTGTTTCTTCCCCATGTAAACTTTCACCCCTTTTGTATCCGTTTAAAGGATAATTTCCGAGATAAAACTATTTTATTTCCTTTTTTAATTAATTATCTCCATACCAAATTTTATCTAAATCGATTCTGAGGTTAATAATTCCCTATACAAATTTCCAACTCTCTTTTCACCCCCTTAGGGTTGATTTTCGGAGTGAAAACTATAATTTGTCCTTTCTTGAGACCCATACTATACCAAATTTCATCTTTATCAGTTCAGCGGTTAAAAAATCGTCATACCAACTTCCAACCCCCTTTTCGGGGTGAAAGGGTTTATTTTCGGGATGAAATCTATTTTGTCGTTTCTCGGGACTCAAATTAGCTGCATACTAATTTCTATTAAAAAATCTCCATACAAACTTTCAACCCCCTTTTTACCCCCTCCAGGGTTGATTTTCGGGATGAAAATATTCTTTGTCCTTTCCCGGGACTCAAACTATCTCTACACAAAATTTCATCAAAATCCGTTCAGCCGTTTTCACGTGATAGATGTAAAGATAGATAGTTTTTATTGAAAGTACCTTTCAGGCTTCACTTCCATTATTTTTTTCAAATTTTTTGGACCTACGGTAAAGTAAGGTGGGGGGGGGGGGGGGTTCAAGATGAAACTATCCTTTGTCCTTTCTCGAGACCCATACTATCTCTATACCAATTTTCATCTAAATCTGTTCAGCGGTAAAAAAATCCTCATACCAACTTCCAACCCCCTTTTCACCCCCACAAGGGTTTGAAGACTATCCTATGACGTTTCTCGAGACTCAAATTATCTCCATACTCATTTCTATCTAAATCGTTTCAGCGGTTAAAAATTCTCCATACAAACTTTCAACCCCATTTTCACCCCCACCAGGGTTGATTTTCGGGATTAAAACTATATATTATCCTTTCCCGGGACTCAAACTATCTCTATACAAAATTTCATCGAAATCCGTTCAGCCGTTTTCACGTGATGCGCGGTCAAATAAACAGACAAACAGATAAACAGACAAAAATTGTTGGAACGTGTTCTGTTATCGATTCTAAGTATCCCTAGCCAACTTTTTTTCGATTATCTTCCATGTACAGACTTTCGACCCTCTTCAGCTTTATTATATGTATAGATGTATACATACAATACAAGTACAAATACTCTTTATTGAACACCTCAAAAAGAAAACCAGTACAGAAAATACATAAAGTCAAAATAGAGGTAAACAACGGGCTGTCTTATCGCTAAAAAGCGATTTCTCCCAGACAACCTTTAGGTAGTGGAATTGTGTTAAATAAACTAAGTCAGTAGGTGTTGCAAAACAGTGAAGAAAAGCGGAAAAAAAATATAATACATAATTAATTATCTACTTTAGGTACCAAAACAAAAGCATGCTTACAAATCGTAGCCATGTTTTTTGATTAGTGTCTAAATAAATTGAGTTTTCTAATGCATTTCATGTTATGAGTTATGTACGTGTTTTAAAACACTAAATATCATATGACAGCCTTCTCCTATATTCACCTTGAAGCGAAGGCCAAGGCTGGCATCCAAAAAGCTCGGTGTGCTCAATAGAGCAAGGCGATACTTCACTCCTGGGCAGAGACTGCTCCTATACAAGTCGCAAGTCAGACCCCACATGGAGTACTGTTGTCACCTTTGGGCGGGAGCACCTGGATACCAGCTTGGGCCCTTTGACTCGGTGCAAAGGCGCGCTGTGCGGATCGTCGACGATCCCAAACTCACGAGCGATATTGAACCTTTGAGTCTTAGGAGGGACTTTGCCTCCTTATGCGTGTTATATCGCTTTTACAATGGGTTGTGCTCTGAAGAACTGTTTGATATGATGCCCACGGCAGCTTTTTATCACCGTACCGCTCGCCGCCGGCAGGGTGTTCATCCCTACACCCTGGAGCCCAATGGGTCGCGCACAGTACGGTTTAAGAGGAATTTCCTCCCACGAACGCTGCGGCTGTGGAATGAACTCCCTGCCGAGGTTTTCCCAGTGGGCTACAGTATGAGGTTCTTCAAAAAAGGAGTGTATAGGTTTCTAAAGGGTAGGCAACGCGCATGTGAATCCTCTGGGGTTGCAGGCGTCCATAGGCTACGGTAACTGCTTACCATCAGGCGGGCCGTATGCTTGTTTTCCACCGCCGTGGTATAAAAAAAAAATATTACGTGCACCTATCAAAATTTATCGATAAACATTGCCTGTAAGCTCGTAGTAGTCATTGACAATTGCAGACTGATATTACAACGCGGCGTGTGTTATTAAATAGATAATGGCGACTGTCGGGCGGCTGCCCGAGCACCGTGACGTTGATAGCATCCTCATTACTATCGCTATCGCTATCACGTCATTACAGATATGTAGCTTGAAGGAGACGTTTTTCAAGAACATATAGCATATAACCAATAGCTGCCGAAAAGGGGAAGGTTGTAACAGGAACAGGGTTCTCCTGATCTGAATTGTAATCAGGAACTACCGGTAACAAAATCAGAATTGAAGTATAGGAAACGAAGTAGAGGAAAATGTCCGATAATCGTCAATTACTTTCATCACAAAAAAAATATACGATTACGAACTTCCAAAACCTATAGGGTACTTCCCATAGACCTATTTAGAATCATGAACTTTGGCGAAAAGTAAGGTTCTTACGTTAATTCAAGTCAAAGAAACAGTGCGAAAATCGTTAATCATGGAATTTATAAGTATTTTAGCAGCTTTTACAGCACAAGTAAAGAAAAAAAAACGAAAATCGTCAATTTATAGTTCCGTTACAAAAAATATATTTTGCGATTACAAACTTAGTTATTCGCAGTTGGTAAACTAATCGCGACCTACGTCGATGTTGGAGACGTCAGTTTTTCAACGGCAAAGTGAAAGTTTGTCTCTCAATTAGGCATAGTGAATTTTTTTCACGTATGGTATCAATCGATTCGTTTTGTTGTGAGAAGCAAATGTCTATATGGGGCCAATTGCGTTAAAGCAACACAAAAGTCAGAAATGAGACTTAAAGTCCGAGATTTGCATTTGTTTATCAAAACGCTCCTAACAAAATGACGTGCAAAAGTGACGTCACGATCACATAGTCGAACTGTTTAAAGTATGGAAAAATTATGAAATTGCTATTTTTACAGTGAAATGTTGCGTTCATGTATTTGGTTGCTATACAATTTATTTTACAGTAAAATGTTAAAAATCGAATGGTATCATTGTTTTTTTTTAATTTTGCACTTTAAAAAATCGAAAAATTAAGAAATTTCGCAGCTTGATACCTTTGAGCCATTTCAATAGAATTTATAAATTTTCACTTTAGTTGGATATATTGATCATATTGCATCCTATCAACTAAATTTTATTGCACAATTCAACATGTGTCATCATGCCTATTAGGCCACTCGCAGTTTTATTGTGGCTAATCGCTCCCATCGAGATTACAGTGAGTGAGTGTGAGTGAGTGTTAGTTTAAACCGCCACAATCAGCTTGTTTCAACACTAAACACTGGTGTTACTTGTTAATAGAGTGCAAACACTAAGTCACGGTCGCATCGCATTGTTGCTGTCATATCAGCTGAAAGTCTCCTACATAAGAAGCGTTTAAGACTTTTATGATGATCCGTCGTGTGCTGTTCGTTCTGTATTCCAGTAATGGAAGAAAAAATATCTCAATATTCGCGTAGAGTAGAACTTAATTCTTATCGAAAGTCGGTGAAAATATAAATTTATGGCACCCGGGTTAATAAACAAGACAATGGACATCTCATTTATAAGAATGACTCTCCAATTTCGATAGGTTGAAAAATAGAGTCTGGTTAGTAGGTATTTAAGAGCAATTTTTCTTTTATTTACACAATTGCCTGTCTCTTGAATTGTTTAAATATGTCTCTAGAAGAACTACTCGTTTTAAACACAAAACTTTCGTGAGACTCTGACATATAAAATAAATAAGAACGCAATATTCGATTTGATAAACGTGACTTACCCATTCTTATTTATTTAATATGAACTAGACATTATTTTGTATTTTTAAGATTTAATGTATACCTGTTTTGAAACAATAAGTCCCGCCGAGTTTGCCGGTCATATTAATACTTCTTGAGTCAGAGGTGTAGGGTTAGAACCGTTGGTAGTCTTTTTTCTCTCTCTGACTTTAATGTAAATGATCTTAAAACGCCTGTTTTACACGATGATATCATCAAACACAAGTAGCACAATTAGTGATGGGCCGGGGGAACGTGCCTCGTTCCCGGGAGCGTGCCCCGCGGGCACATTCCCGGGAATTGCCCACTTTCCCGGGCACGTTCCCCAAACAGGGGAAAGTTGCATACAAGGTAAATATGTTCCATAAGTGAAAATTAAAAATGAAATAGATAAAAAGCATATGTACAGAACAGAGCGAGGGTTGCTACTTATATATCCGGAAACAAAAAAACAAACAAACGTACACGGCTGAAAATGGTTTTATTGTTTTTCAAAGTATTCCCCTTGATGATCTATGCACTTTTGCATTCGCGTGAACCAATTTTTAAAGCACTTCTGCCACTCCGCCTGAGGTACCTCCATAACGTGTTGTTCGAATGCGTCGACAGCATCTTCAGCGGTCGAAAATCGTTGACCGCGTAATTTATTCTTTATATTTGGAAATAAATAAAAATCGTTGGGTGCCAAGTCAGGGCTGTACGGCGGATGACCCGTTAATTCCACATTTTGACCCTCCAAAAATAGAGTTGTTTCGCGTGACGTATGACAGCTGGCATTGTCATGATGAAGAATGATTCTTCGTCGCTGGTTAGTTTTACGAATTTGTTCAAATACTTCCGGTAAGCAAATGGTCGTGTACCACTCTGAATTAACCGTTCTACGGTTTTCTAGTGGCACTGTAGCTACATGGCCATTAATACCGAAGAAGCAGGCCACCATTTGTTTCAATGTACTTTTTGCACGAGTAACTTTCGTAGGGTTCGGCTCATTTTGAAACACCCATACCGTTGATTGTTGCTTCGTTTCGGGATCGTATGCATAGATCCAGGATTCGTCACCTGTATAGATGTTATAAACGGCTTTTGAGTCACCACGGTTATATTTTTTTAACATTTTATTGCACCATTCGACGCGAGCATCTTTTTGCTCTTTTGTTAAGTTGTGGGGTATCCAACGCGAACAAATTTTTTTTACAGCCAAATAATTATGTAATATGCTATTAATGCTGGTCATAGAAATACCCAGAGTCGCCTCTATCTCGCGGTACGTAACATGTCGGTCGTCCATTATAAGTTTTCGCAATGCCTCGATATTTTGTTGTACAACGACCGATTTCGGGCGACCTGCCTTAACTTCGTCCGTAAGCATACTACGTCCACGATTGAACTCACTAAACCAGTGATACACAGTAGTTTTAGATGGGGCTTCATCACCAAAAGTTGAAGTTAGTTGATCTATGCACTGTTGTTGCGTTAAACCACGCCGAAAATCATAATAAATCATAGCACGAATATTTTCACGAGTGAGTTCCATTCTTGCTGCGAGATGACATTTAAAACCCGTGAAAAACAAAACACGAGCGTTAATAAGAAAGAAAAAATATACCGACCAGTACTTAAAAAAGTTCAAATTTTACCATGGAGGTCAAATATGCTATTTAAGAAGATTGTAATCCCGGTTTCCGGATATATAAATAGCAGCCTATGTACATTGTACACCCTAAAGTTGCAATAAAGGTCGTTTATTATTGTTATTGTTATTATTGTAGACAAAATAAGATAAGTATTTATAAGTACTTATATGTATTTCAATTATATTATTTTATCAGAAAAATAAATTATTTATGGAAAAGTAGTAGAAAAAACTAAAAATTCAACAATGTCATTAATAGTCATTATTGAATTTGAAAATAAATAATCTAAAAACAATAAATTCAATTACTAATAGAAATACCATTATTTTTTGTATTTTACAGTACAAATATTTAAAAAAATATTTATGGGCAAAAATAAGAATATTTTAAAAATATTTTTTAAATATAATATAATATTCCCTGGTCATATCATATCATCAGATTGATGATTGATGTACGATTTTTACTTCATATCATATGATATTTTAGCGTTGACAAAAATAAATTATAAAAATATGTGATTATTAAAAAAAGATGCGGTTCTGTAATGATTTTTTAATTTTTTTTTTGTAATACATTTTAAAAATACAACATTTTAAAAATAAGTAAGAACTGATTTTTAAAATGTTACCTTTTTTAAAGTACTAAATTACCGAAGTCTGATTTCTGTAGGATTTTGACTACATTTCATTAGATTTTTTTTATTTTGAGTTCTCTAAAAGTTTAATTTTACTAAAATATGTGATAATAAAAAAAATACAAAACGATTCCGTGAAGTTTTAGTAGGTTTTTATGACATTTATTTGAGTGATGATTATATGTGATTTTTTTCAACCTTTTCAAACTACTAAATTACATAAGTCTGATGTTTAATGTACAGTTTTTACAAAAGTTTACCAGATTAGGTTCTACATTGACATTTTATTGTGAGACTGGTTTGTTACAATGTTTTTTTTCGTAAAAGTGTAAATATCTAATATAAATAATACAGTTAGGAGAAATATATTTTTAAACTTCAAATGTAAGTTACATTTGAAGTTTAAAAATATATTTCTCCTAACTAATCGTATGGACGTCTTAAATTACCAACCGCAAATAGCTTATTCAAAAATCAATGTCTTTTAAATACTCTTTGTAACGATTAGTATTTGTAATTCATATTACGTGTTAGTATGTGACTAATACAATATATAGATGTCTATTATCAATAAATAGATGTATATATTTTTATATATGTAACTAGTTATTTATTGCATTTATAATAAAAAAATGCGTGTGTCGTGAAACACTCGGTTAGAACGAAGTTATGTTATTTAATTTTCGACTTTTTTGTAATTTTTGAATATTTGTCAGTTTTTTGAAATTTTTTTGACTTTTGTCATTTTTGCTTTTTTTTATTTTTTGACTTATTTTTTTTTTTGACTTTTTTACCTTTTTTGACATTTCTACCTTTTTTTGACTTTTCACTTTATTCTATTTTATTTTATTTTATTTAACATGTTTCTCAATCGTATGGCTTTGTGTCACGTTTTCGTGGTCACGTGACTTTTTCGCCTAGCCGTCCGCGAACCGTCCGATAAGGAACTTCGTTCCAAAATCTGTGATAATTATGCAATTATGTAAGTTTCTTTATGATTAAAACGCTCCTTCTTCGCTTCCCCGGTACAATGGGGAATTTCCGGAAACATTGGGGTGTAATAATGTAAAGAGAGATTGATAGTAGTTCTGGATGGACGGACGGGCAGAGTCAGGGCGACGGCGTAGTATTGAAACACCTTACATGGTAGTCGAGTATAAAGTTCCTCTTTATTAATGAATGCCTACCTATTTATACACATAGGTTATCGCTAATACAAGCAATATGCGTTTATGTCGCAGTAAACCAGAGTGTTACTGCTAAACACTAAAAGTGGCTAATTGCCATATTACAGGGGCACGTTCCCGGGAAAGTTGGGGAAAGTTGGGGAACGTTCCCCATCTTTCCCGGGAACACGGGGGAATTTGCTTTTGGAAAAGAAATACATTATATATTGTCATGCTAAATATTGTTATTATTCCTTTTATAATGTATACCATTCAAAAAAATAATGTAGCTATACACATATTCAACTTTCCCCAGTATTCCCCACGGTGGGGCACGTTCCCGGGCACGTTTCCGGGAAAGTTGGGGAATGGGGAACGTGCCTGGGAACGGCCCATCACTAAGCACAATTAGCTAAGAAATATTGCTTAAAAACATAATGATGCTTAAGCCAAATATAACCAATTTAAAGAGTAATTTGTTCTTGTAATAAAACAACTTTGTGTGTTGAAACGAAATTAACTTATCCTTTGAATGTAAATCTTTTATAGTCTTTCAGTTAGTAACGGTGAATCCTTCATTTAAACATTTTGTTACTTTGTAATTTAAATTATTCTCGTGGCCTAAGATGGAAGCAATCGTAATGTTTCTTCCCTTTTAAAAACATGTAGGGACATATATATTTGTAATAACGGGACTTAACCGCGTATATATTGTTAAAATTACCTTCGACGTTTCTTCGGGAGCACGGGGACAATGTCGTCCTCGAAACGTAGAAGGTAATTTTAAAAAATTATACGCGGTTAAGTCCCGTTATTACAAAAAGATATGTGTAAAAACCGTGAAAGTTTAAATCAGTGTTATGTAGGAACATATACATAAGAATACAATAATACCTTTAAAAAGTCATTAGGTAAATGTAAATCTTTGTTAAATGGATAACTCAAATTCCCATTTAGAAATTTGCCGTTCTCTAGAACGTTCTCCGTTGACTATGGACAATATTCTCAAACTTTTCACATACAAGAACGTCATCCCTTCTCGAGAATTCTCAATAATGGCACAACTCTAGTCCCATGACCATAGCTGGGCATTAACTCGTTAATCCGTTAATCGTTAATTAACGAAGTTAACATTTTGATTAACGGATTAACTTTTAAGTTAACTTTTAAAAATGTTAACGGACACGTTAACTTCCGTTAATATGCAGAAGTCCGTTAATCGTTAATCCAATGCCTACTATTTACCGCAAGGCACCGCGGCGCGGCGCGAAAAACAGGTTCAGACAAGTATGAAACGAACGACAAGTGCCGGGCGGCGCGTGGCAGCGAGTGAAACAAAAACAAAACTAGATATATTTTGCCGGCGCGTGCGAGTGAGAAAACTGCGAAGAGATTTTCCATAGGTAAAGACATTTTAACACCAAAACGAGCCTCGCTTTCAGACGAGAACTTCAACATGTTAATGTTCATGAAGGGGAATATGCACCTTAACCTTATGCCCAACGATTAAATTACACATTTGAATTATACAAGTCTTTTGTTTTGTTCCTATCCTGTTAACTTCCAGAACCTTAACCAACAGGTTTTATAAGTTCACTAATACAAAGATATAAAAATGCAATTTTACACATATTAACGGATTAACGATTAACGTTAACTTGCGTTAATTCTTCCGAAATGTAACGCTTTAACGTTTAACGAAGCTAACTTTTTTTGTAGCGGATGAACGATTAACGAAGTTAACTATTTGATTAACGGTGCCCAGCTATGCCCATGACATAAACATGTGTTTTGAAGAAGGTGCAGCAATGTTTCCATAACATTGCAGCACCAATTGTTATGTCTACAGTGATGAAGTTTGAATTAGAGACTATAGACGGTTAGTGTCTCGAGTATGTAGGTTAAAATATCCGAGGTCGAAGTCAATAATATAGCAAATTTATCCTTGTTGTCTTATCATGTAAACAAACATGTGTCAATCTAGGCATCGTTATGTCATTTCTTTTTCAAGTTATTTGTTCTTCGGTTATTGAGGAAATTTTTGTTAAATATGATATTTTTCATTGGTTACTTGGTTGAATTCAATACTTGTGTGAGTTTCTTAAATTATATAACAGCATTTCAAATGATAATCCCAAAGAAATGTCGGATAATGTCTTTAAGAAGTGTTTGTTTACATGATAAGATACGTAAGGATAAGACACATGCATTGTACAAAAAAGGTTTTGTAAATATATTTCAGAGTGTGCTAATTTTGCGAAATAAAGGATTTTATCAAACAGTAAAACTTCAACATACCTTACAAACAGTTAATTTTAGTCCCATTCTATATAGAATAAACCCTTTAATGGACCCTGCACCTACTTAACCTTTCTGTTTAGCCCATTGGTTGACTGGTAGAGAATGCCTTATGGCATTAAATCCGCCATTTGTACCATCTTGTATTGTGCAATAAAGATTAAATAAATAAATAAATAAACAGCCAGGGTGTTTGTTTATATAAACACCAGCCGTTACCCCCAGGGAAATGAGCGTGGATAATATGTGTGTCCTTTTGTTTTATTGCATTCTAGCTTTTAAACAGATGATGTTGATAATCGTTAGCCCCTATCCGTCGTATTGACATTTATGTTTGTTAGAAAGTGACTAAATGTAACAAAGATTTTGTTGATAAGAAACCAGTGGCAATAGCGACAATTCGGCGCGCGCCGAGACGCACTCGCAGGTCGCCGATCTATTTCCACTCTCCCGCATCTCGGCCAAGTGCACGGCTTTTTCACTTTTATGTGGCGGCTAATAAAGATGGCGATGTGAAGAACTGTCGGGAAGATTTATATGTTTTTATGTTGGTTAGATTTAAGTTCTTGGTTAAGGTTTGATATTGTACCCATGAGTAGGTTAATAAATATTATGGGAATATCGATATAAATCTACCTAATCACAGTAGAGAGTAAGCCCAACTAATTATCGTGAACTATATACATGTATACCGGGTGTTTCCTGTAATTGGAGCAATAAATTAAAATGTCGATTCTACTCCACAAACAATATAACTTTTGTTCAATAACTTTAAAAAAATATGTATTTTTTAGATTGTCTCTTTTTCATACAGACTAAATAGTATTTTCAATCTACGTTAAAATCTGTCTACTTGACGTCTTGTCACCCTACACACATAATCAATTACGGAATACATTGCGTGTTTGAATAAACTCTAAAGTGTACTAAAACTCAAAACCATAGGTTAATTTTAAAAGTCACTCAAACGTCGTCTGTTTTGAGGAGTAGAATCTACGTTTTAATTCATTGCTCCTATTACAGTAAACACCTGGTATAGTTGTAAATTTGTTTAAATAACTATTGAAACTAAGTACTGAAGTCAGAGTAATTGTAGAATAATTATAAAACGAACACTGCTAAGGAAAAAACTAATAGGTAATTTTTTTTTTTTTTTTTTTTTATACTACGACGGTGGCAAACAAGCATACGGCCCGCCTGATGGTAAGCAGCTACCGTAACCTATGGACGCCTGCAACTCCAAAGGAGTCACATGCGCGTTGCCGACCCTTTACAAAAAGGAGGATTCACTGTGTTGACGACTAAAGGAACAAGAAGGTCCCTCATCGTCAACACACTGGGTCCTCTTTGAGCTCTTTGGCAACCTTACTCACCAGCAGGAACACAACACTATGAGTAGGGTCTAGTGCTATTTGGCTGTGGTTTTCTGTAAGGTGGAGGTACTTCCCCAGTCGGGCTCTGCTCCAGATTTAAGCGATGACATTCGCTGAACGTGCCCTACCACACTTAGCGAGATGCCATTCGCAGTGCCCATACCTCTCTTTTTGGCGTAGTTTAAGGACATACCCAGGTCCGGACGTAGTTTAAGGACATACCCCGGGTCCAAATTTAAAACGATAAACTTTTTGGTTTAAAGATCATTTATTCTCATTAAGAATTTTACAATTCACTTATTATGAGAACTTCAAATTATCTATACATATAATAAAGCTGAAGAGGGTCGAAAGTCTGTACATGGAAGATAATCGAAAAAAAGTTGTCTGGGGATACTTAGAATCGATAACAGAACACGTTCCAACAATTTTTAGAATTTTTGTCTGTTTATCTGTTTATCTGTTTGTCTGTTTATTTGACCGCGCATCACGTGAAAACGGCTGAACGGATTTTGATGAAATTTTGTATAGAGATAGTTTGAGTCCCGGGAAAGGATAATATATAGTTTTGATCCCAAAAATCAACCCTGGTGGGGGTGAAAATGGGGTTAAAAGTTTGTATGGAGAATTTTTAACCGCTGAAACGATTTAAATAGAAATGAGTATGGAGATAATTTGAGTCTCGAGAAACGTCATAGGACAGTTTTCAAACCCTTGTGGGGGTGAAAAGGGGGTTGGAAGTTGGTATGAGGATTTTTTTACCGCTGAACTGATTTAGATGAAAATTGGTATAGAGATAGTATGGGTCTCGAGAAAGGACAAAGGATAGTTTCATCTTCAAAAAAGCCCCCCCCCCCCCCCCCACCTTAAATTAGAACCGTAGGTCCAAAAAATTTGAAAAAAATAATGGAAGTGAAGTCTGAAAGGTACTTTCAATAAAAACTATCTATACATATAATAAAACTGAAGAGGATCGAACGTCTGTTCATGGAATATATTCGAAAGAAAGTTGGCTGGGGATACTTAGAATCGATAACAGAACACGTTCCAATAATTTTTAGAATTTTTGTCTGTTTATCTCGGAAATTATCCCTTAAGCGGATGCAAAAGGGGTGGAAGTTTACATGGGGAAGAAACAACCAATAACCGCTGTACGTATTTAGATGAAATTTGGTATTGAAATAATTTGTAATGTTTTGGTCAAGGTGTTCATATTTATAACATGTTACCCGTCGATGCTTTAAATTTGCCTTTACCCGCTCTTAAGAAATATTTGAAAATGTCATGAATGTCAAAGGGTTATTGCAGGTTCGAGGACTATATATGACGGACAAAGTTGCATGGCCCAAACCAAAAAACTACTACAAAATTATCTAACATTTATAGGACACCGTTTAGGTAGGAAAACATATCAAACGTTTTGTGAAGCAGTCAGATTAGGGTTTATTTTTCTTTATAATTAAACAATAGGTACATTATCTGTCTCTCAAGCTGTTCTGATATGTCTTCTTGAAGAACTACGCATTATTTTGCATCTTTAAGATCTAATATTAATGTATTACTGTTGTGAAAAAAATAAGTCCCGTCGAGTTTCTTTTCGGTCATAATACTTCTTGGGCCAGAGGTGTAGGGCTAGAACCGGTGGTAGTTTTGGAACGAAGTTCCTTCTCGGACGGTTCGCGGATGGCTAGGCGAAAAAAAGGCACGTGACCGTCACGAAAATGCGTCACGTCACGCAAACGCGACACCCATACGATTGAGAAACATGTAAAATGGAATGAAATAAAAAATATATAAAATAGAATAAAGTGAAGTGTAGTGAAAGTGAGAAGTGAAAAAAGTCGAGAACCTAAAAGTAAAAAAAAGTCAAAAATGTCAAAAATGGCTAAATTTCAAAAATTTCAAAAATTTCAAAAATTTCCAAAATTTCAAAATTTTCAAAATTTCTAACATTTCCAAAATTTCCAAAATTTCCAAAATTTCCAAAATTTCCAAAATTTCCAAAATTACCAATATTACCAATGTTACCAAAATTTCAAAAATATACAAAAAAAAAAAATCACAAAATTTACGAAAAAGTCAAAAATAAAATAAAATAAAATAACATAACTTCGTTTCACTCGAGTGTTCCACGACACTCACGTATTTTATTTTTCTCTGACGTTCATTAGTGCATTAGTGCATTGTAATGTGCTTACATTGAAGAATAAATATCTTGATCTACACCAATATCATAAATCCTCTATTCCGCGTTCGGAACCGTATGTAATTACCACCATTATTACAACCAGTAACGTAACATCAGTGTATTATCTGTGTGGTAACAGTGTGGTAAAAACGTATGAAAATTAATGAAACTCTGCCCCCCAAAAAATATGATATAAAAAAGTATTCATTTTTGAGTGTAGTTTCATTTAGTGGTAATCGTAAAATATTTTATTAGGACTACTGTCCTCTAGCGTATTCATCTGTCAACTTTACTTCAAGTTCCGCCTCCAGGGTAGCGGGAGAGAAATTAGGGGTGAATTAGCCGCTTACTGACACAGACCGAATTCCACGCGGGCGGAGCCGCGGGCACAGCTAGTACTATATAATGAGCGTTAATAAAATAACAAGAGGGTAGTCTTATTCTTACACTTAAACTTATGTAATTCTCAAACTTATGTAGATTACCCAAAATTCAAAATGGTATACTAGATTTAGATTTCGAAAATCTTTACACTTGTTTACTACATAATAACATTAAATTTATCACCCCGGCTATTACCCTACCAATTAGTTATTTCTGTAAGAAGTGTCGTATTTAATTAATGCCGTAAAACTATATGAGGGTTAACGATGCTCGTTAACTTATAATTAGCAAGTGTCCGTGGTATGTAAATAAATAAATTTAATAAATATAAATATTTATTTCTCCGGTATCCGGTAGAGAGCGCAGGGGGCCTGGCGGTAAAACGTCACTTTCAATCCGAAGGTCTCGGGTTCAAACCCCGGCTCGTACCACTGAGTTTTTCGGAACTTATGTACGAAATATCATTTGATATTTAACAGTCACTTTTCGGTGAAGGAAAACATTGTGAGGAAACCGGATCTAACTAATAAGGCCTATTTTCCCCTCTGGGTTGGAAGTTCAGATGACAGTTGCTTTCGTAAAAACTAGTGCCTACGCCAATTCCTGGGACCTACCTAGACGGCGACGTATCGATAGCTGGGGTGGTTAGAGTAGCGCCATCCCCGTTTCACGCAAAATAGTTACGATGTCGCCTTGCGAAAAATGCCCAGTGTAACCAACTAACAAGTCGGTACATATTTAGGCATATAATATAAAGATTGACAAAAGTGTGTTAGGGCATTTGTATGGTTAGTTGGCACATTGCTGATCTAAATCCGTCTGTTGGCAGAGAGCAAGGAGCGCGTGCGCCGGGCGCCCTTCGAGACCGCGCTGCACCACGCTGGTAAGTTCTACCAAAATCATTTTTCTTTCCTCATGCTCCGAAAGTGATGTTGTTTATCTATAAAATGTGTAACAAAAATGCTGGGGCTCCGTTTAAGGCATAATTTGTATCGTATTCTAATTGCAAAAAAGAAAGATAAAAAATTTTTTACGTGAAAAAAAATTTGATTTTGTATGGAGTTGGCCGGCTGGGACGACGGGTCCCATACAAAAAGAAATGTTTTTCGTGTCCAAAATTTTTTGCTTACTCTTCTTCTACTTCGCTAAACTAAAGTGGCAGTGGGCGGGGCACATTGCTCGTAGAACCGATGGCCATTGGGGCGGAAAGGTTCTCGAGTGGTGACCACGAACCGGAAGGCGCAGCGTGGGTAGACCCCCCGCAAGGTGGACTGATGACCTGGTGAAGGTCGCGGGAGTCCGCTGGATGCGGGTGGCGCAGGACCGGTCATTGTGCCACTCTTTGGGGGAGGCCTATGTTCAGCAGTGGACGTCTTGCGGCTGATATGATGATGATGATGACGATGATTTTTACTTAGTCGCAATACGATACCAATTACGCCCTTAAACGGATCACCAGTACTTTTGTTACACCCTGTATAGAGTTTGGAAAGTGAACCATTTCCGCCCTATATAGGGCATTTCACTTTCAAAGTACAAATATTTGATATTTCACGATTTGCTATGAAAATTCCGTAGGAGACTCGGTACCCTAAAAATAGACAAGAGGAGTTATTGTTTTACTACCTTTTAATTCTGTCGCGGTCACTTCTATCTTCGCCGTATACCCAGAGCCGGGTCTAGGGGGGGCGGGCAGACCGGGGCCCATGCCCCGGGCGGCAAGCTCACAGAGGGCGGCAAATTCGACATGGCAGACGAATACACATACACGTCTCATCACTCATCATCAACACAACCTTGACCACTAAGACAGGTGTCCAATAGTCCAGTACTTTATTTTTTTCTTGCGGGGCGCGTAGATCAACAACCAACGAAATAAAACGCGCTTTTATTTGAGGGCGGTTAGGGCGCGTGTCGCCGATGACGCCCTCCGCCGCCGCACGTCTGCGCTGTGTGTACGAGTCGCGTAAAGCTCGCCACCGCGCCGCCCGCCGCATCTCTGCGCTGTGTATACGAGACGCATAAAGCCCTCCACCGCGCCTCTGCGCTGTGTATACGAGAAACAAAAGGCGGTTTTTACGCATATCGTATACACAGCGCAGAAGTGCGACAACGGCGCTACGGCGGCGTGGCGGCGGCATCGTGTAGGTACACGATACCCGCAATAGAAGCGCGCGCAAGAAAGTTTACTATTGAAGAAAGACAATTTATTAAGGTATAAAATAGCTCATCAAATCAAACTATAAGAAAAAACATGTTTTTGAGAAACACCTCAAAAATTCTGTCAGAAGACGCTGTTCAAAAAACTATGTGTATGATGGAATACAAAAGGCGAAAACTTCCAAACGCTGTTTTATTTAAGTATGATTGTATTTATGTTTTGTATGATTGTATCTAGAGATTATTTAAATATAAACACTGCTTCTAAATCGGCACAAAATAAAAAGATAAATCAAAAAAGGCACGGCTACTTTTTTTCCGGACCACTCCTTATATTTGGTAACCCCTGCATGGGTACCTCTCAGGGTCGTGTTATGTATCAAATATTAAGTCAATTTGTGTTTACTATTTCCTTATGGGCGGTCTACAAAACATCTGTTTCTGTCAAAAAATCTGTTTGTTTTAAAAACAGCTCACTATTAATCCCTCCTACTTACGAATCACTTTTACTGGGTAAGTATTTTATCGTATCTTGTGCTTTTTAAGTTACTATAGTATAAGATCCTCGTTAAAATTTATTTAAAAAATTTAAATATATATAGGTACTTACACATGAAGCGGGGGATGAATTTTTTAAAGCTTTAAACCAATTGTTGGGTTTCGCTGGATAGGTATTTAAAAAATAATATGGGTCTTCTAAATCAATTATTGGATAAAAACAATAATTTCGTAAATAATAGTTCCGAAAGTTAAAAAAAAGCGTCGTCGTCCCTCTAATTTTTGAACCCTGGGCCAAAAAAATAAGGAAAAATTCATAGATGCGAGTCGGTTTTATTCTTGAAAGATGCTTGGCTAGATATTAATATGTCCCAAAATTAGTCTGACGTAATTTGGTTGGGAAAATAATTATGTGATTAATGATTATAATTAAAAACAAAAATCCATAATTTTTTTTTGAGAATAAGAAAAACCTAATTTTCTTCAAAAACGCAGATGGTTATAGTATCAATTATTCTTGATTTTTTGTCATACTCAAAAAATTTCTACCAGGTGCACTTTTTGTAAATCAATTTTTATAAAAAATTCTCAGCCCATGTGAGTCAAAAACTTAGGAGCAGTGAGCTTTTTTTCGTGTATGGAGCGTATCGGAAATATCGGATTTTCTTCAAACATAAAAAATAAACCGTAATATCTTCGCAGATGGTTATAATACCAATTATTAAAAAATACCATAAAAATGATTATAAGCCTGTTTGAGTCAAAAACTTACGAGTACTAAGAGTTCGAGTTCTCGAAATTAAAAAATATCGGATTTTCTTTAAAACTAATTAGCCTTTATTTTTAAAGAAAATCCTATAAATAAATAATTAATAAATATCCGTCATTTTAACCTTTACTTTAAAGAAAATCCGATATTTCGTATACGCTGAGCATACATCTATTTCGAGAAAAAAACTTCGTACTCGTAAGTTTTTGACTCAAACAGACTCAGAATCATTTTTTATGGTCCACATAACGAGTAATCTTAATAAAAAAAATGTTTTCTTTTTTTTAAAAAGGGCACTTGATAAAACAAAGTAGATATACAGGGTGTTTGGTCCATCGTTGGCCAAATTAAAATGGCGGATAGGTGGGGTCGTTCCCTATCTCACCACGCTTTCCAAAAATTTTTTTGACCGACGTGCATTTTTTTTTAAATTTTTTTGTTGTTTTGAAAAGAAAATCAGGACCAACTCGTTTAAAATTAAATTTTGATAAAAAAATAAGTGCTAGAGACATGCAATTGTTATTGCATCGTGATGTGCAACGTTGCACTGCTTTATTAAAGTGAAAATTTCGGACACCTAACGCTTAGTTTATTTTTTATTGGCCCTCGAAGGTTTTACAGCATGTAAAAATTTTGCCAAAGGTCAACTTTGATTTGCAATGAAAAAATAAATAAAAAAGATTACGTTCTTAAAATTCTTTTACTAAATTGTGTGTTTCATCCTCTTTCTAATGATGTAAAATAATCCCGGAAAACCTTTCATAAACTTGATTTTTCCGCGGTTATTGTAACGGACGCGACAGGCAAATCATCATTGCCCAAACATTGACGCCTCTTTTTTGAAATCCCGTAAGTAACAAGCGGGTTTGTTTTCTCGATGACCGATGAGGTTTGCAGGTTATTAAGATTTAAAACTTATCTTACGTTAATTTGGCCTTGGAGTTGAAGGTCAACTTTCACATTTCAGCGTGATAAGATAAGGAAGTGTTTTTGAAAACAACACGTGCAAAGCCGGTAAAGACTGCTATCTCCCTCTTACACAGCACAATACGTGCAGTTGTCTCTCTCTTTCATGGGTTAGACGTCAAACTGCTCTACCAAAGGCCAACAGTAGGGCTAGATAAGACTGTGGGATCAGATTAGACTTTAGTCGTTATTTGACTGTCTCTGGTGGCTAACCCATTTCCAATCCTGATGTTGTTTTTTGTTGAGTTTTATTAGTGTTATTGTTAATCTCTGTTCTGTTTACTTCGTTTATTCGAGAATGACAACATTTACGAATGAAGAATACGCGGATATTTTGATGGCGTATGGTAAAGCTGATGGTGTTGCACGAGCAGCGCAAAGAATCTACCAGGAACGATTCCCTAACAGACGCTTACCACACCGGAACGTGTTTCAAAACACTTACCGACGCTTACGGGAAACTGGAAATTTGAACGTGAATGAACCAAGAGAGATTGTGGTGCGACACAATGTTGAAGTTGATAACCGGATTTTGGCAATGATTGAGGAAGACCCGACTAGAAGCATAAGAGATGTAGCTGCATTACTCGAACTTTCTATCTGGAAGGTGTGGAAAGTTCTTCGCCAAAATAACCAGCACGCATTTCACTACACTCCTGTACAAGGTATTGAACGTTTGAACTGGATTTCATACATTTTAACATGATGTTTGATATCCGTAATTAAAAACTGAAATCCGCCGCAGCGAGCACGTCTGTTTTTTCACGCTTTTTATGCAGGTAGAGGCCGTAAACCGCGAAGAAACAGGCTTGCTCATGTCATTTGTACCTAACAATCATTAAACATGTAGGAACAGGTTCTTATTCGATTTTTGTTTCTTTTCAGGTCTTGAAGATAACGACTTTGGGAATCGTGTTCAGTTTTGCCGTTTATTGCTGCACACAGATTTAGAAGACCGTGACTTTTTAAAAAGCATTCTGTGGACAGACGAGTCAAAATTTACAAGAGAAGGAATTTTCAATGTGCACAACCTCCACCACTGGTCACCTAAAAATGAAAACCCACGCCAAAAAAGACATAGGGGGTTTCAGAGAAGATACTGTGTCAATGTCTGGGCAGGAGTTATTGGCGATCAAGTCATCGGGCCACATTTCCTGCCAGACAATTTGAATGGAGACAACTATCTTCATTTTCTACAAAATGATTTACCTAATTTGCTGGAGAATGTGCCGCACTTTAACGAGGATAGGCATATCATCTTCCAACAAGACGGATGTCCGACCCATTGGAGGATAACAGTCAGGGAGCACCTTGACAACGCTTTCCCTAATTCATGGATTGGGAGAGATGGCCCTATTCCATGGCCTCCACGTTCTCCTGACCTAACTCCGTTGGACTTTTACATCTGGGGACGGGCGAAGGAACTTGTTTACAAAACGGAGGTGAAATTGCGGGAAGATTTGTCTCAACGAATATTGGCGGCCTTCGAGGTGATCAAAGCAGAAGTTCGATTGCGAATAACAACAGTGGAAATAAAAAAAAGGTGCTATGCATGCATTCGCAACGGAGGTCGCCAGTTTGAACAAAATTTGTAAAAATAACACGTGTAATAAAAATTTAAAAAGAAAATGTTTTTTTTTAACCTGCATGTCGATACTTTTCTGATGCTTCCATACAAGAACCGGGGAAACATTTATTTCAGTACCTTTTATTTATGTACCATAAGATGGTTAAATCACGTCTCAAGTCTAATCTGATGTCACTACCTAAGTAAAGTGTAGTCTTCTTATCTAGCCCTACTGCTGGCCTTTGATAGATCAGTTTGACGTCTAACCCATGAAAGAGAGAGACAACTGCACGTATTGTGCTGTGTAAGAGGGAGATAGCAGTCTTTACCGGCTTTGCACGTGTTGTTTTCAAAAACACTTCCTTATCTTATCACGCTGAAATGTGAAAGTTGACCTTCAACTCCAAGGCCAAATTAACGTAAGATAAGTTTTAAATCTTAATAACCTGCAAACCTCATCGGTCATGGAGAAAACAAACCCGCTTGTTACTTACGGGATTTCAAAAAAGAGGCGTCAATGTTTGGGCAATGATGATTTGCCTGTCGCGTCCTTTACAATAACCGCGGAAAAATCAAGTTTATGAAAGGTTTTCCGGGATTATTTTACATCATTAGAAAGATGATAAAACACACAATTTAGTAAAAGAATTTTAAGAACGTAATCTTTTTTATTTATTTTTTCATTGCAAATCAAAGTTGACCTTTGGAAAAAATTTTACATGCTGTAAAACCTTCGAGGGCCAATAAAAAATAAACTAAGCGTTAGGTGTCCGAAATTTTCACTTTAATAAAGCAGTGCAACGTTGCACATCACGATGCAATAACAATTGCATGTCTCTAGCACTTATATTTTATCAAAATTTAATTTTAAACGAGTTGGTCCTGATTTTCAAAACAACAAAAAAATTTAAAAAAAAATGCACGTTGGTCAAAAAATTTTTTGGAAAGCGTGGTGAGATAGGGAACGACCCCACCTATCCGCCATTTTAATTTGGCCAACGATGGACCAAACACCCTGTATCATAAAATCTGTGAATGACCAATTACATGAATATGTAGAGATTAACAGTATTTTGCCTCAAGTGCAGTCAGGTTTTCGCAAGGGAATGGGGACGATAACTGCTTTAATTGATGTGGTCGATAATATTCTGTACGACCAAAGCTCTGGAATGGGTACCTGTTTAGTGTTATTGGACTTTTCTCGCACTTTCGATTGTATAAATGTCTGCTACTCTCTAAACTGCGTTATTATGGAATAGACTTTAAATCATTGGCCTGGTTCAATAGTTACCTCAATGGCCGCACGCAATCTGTTAGAATTTCAAAGAAAGATGGCAGTCAACTGGTATCTAACGCTAGGTTGTTAACACGAGGAGTCCCCCAGGGTTCTATTCTGGGACCTTTGCTATTTATAATGTTCAGTGCAGATATAATAAAAAAGATTAGGCACTGTAAATACCATTTATACGCAGATGACGTGCAAATATACCTTTCAGCCCGTCCATGCGACATCACCGAGATGATTAATAAAATAAACGAAGACCTTGAAAGTATCTCCACCTGGGCTGATGATAACGGTTTACTGTTAAATCTTCACAAGTCAAAGTTTATGATATTAGGTACAAAATGTCAAATATCTAAAATCTTAGACATAAACCCACAAGTAACTATTAGAAATTCACTGATAGAACGTGTTGAGGAGGCTAGGAACCTCGGATTAGTGATGGATAGTCAGCTTAGGTTCGAAAAGCACGTGGGGGAGTTGGTGAGATCCTGTTTTTACCGCTTGAAGGTTTTGTACCAAATAAGAAGCTTGTAAAGTGAGAAAGTAAGGGCAATTTTATGTGAGTCACTCATCCTCTCCAAATTAAATTACGGGGATATAATTTATGGGCCACGTTTACAAGCGAAAACTCGCCGTCTTATACAGCGAGTCCAAAACGCTTGCTACCGCTTTTGTTATCCAATCCCACCCAGAAGTTACATCACGCCGTACTTAAATAGAGCTTCTATATTGAATATGTCTTCTAGGAGACATTTGCATCTTGCAAGCCTATTGTTTGGTGTTTTAAATGACGAAAAGCCCAGTTACCTTTTCTCAAAAATAAAAATTTCATCTTTTCACAAACGATATGGCACTAGATCTACTCGACGCTGCCTTTTGGAAGTACATCCACACAGAACTGTTGCTTTTACAGGCTGTTTTCGGTATCTCGCAACCAAGTGTTGGAACAATATCCCCCCACCTGTCAGGCGCCTTAAAACAAAGGCAACCTTTAAATACCATTCAAAAAAAGTACTAATAAATAAGCAAATAACAGGTATTCCACACGGATACTTGGTTTCAGATTACCGAATATAGCCTGAATGGAAAATGGAGAATATATGTTTTCTGTTATCTTTTTACACTACCTACACTTACACTACATTACATATCGGTATCAGCATACACCGCATTTTCTTTTTCTTTTTTACACAAGTAGATACATTAAGTTAATCATAGTGAAAATTAAGATATTTATACTTCTATCATACATGTGACGTGGCCTGGGTTCTGACAGAATACCAGTGCTTCGCCCGTAAGAGTGAAGCGTATTGCTGAGTCAGAACCCTTTTGTATTGCTGCAACGCACACAGAAATCGTTTTTTTTTTTTGCTTTTGGTTTCATATGTTTAACTATTTTTATAGCTTCTTTCTTTTAAGGATGTAATTTATGTACCTACCTAACTATGTGTATATTGTGGCAAGCAAATAAAGAATATATCTATCTATCTATCTAAAAATCAGCAATAATTAGTACTATAACCATCTGCGAGGATATAATGGTAAAAATTTTATGTTTGAAGAAAATCCGATGTTTCCGATACGCATACTTACATCTATTTCGAAAAAAAACTCACTGCTCCTCCTACAACACACACGATTTCTAAAAACCTTGAATTTTTTATTTAAATCGTTTTTTGTTAAACTGCACCTGGTAGAAAAATTTTGAATTCGCGAGGATATAACGCTTTGACTTTTATTTTTGAAGAAAATTCGATTTTTCTCATTCGCTCCATATTTTTTTTTGTTAATAATATCAATTATTTTCCCAACCAAATTAGACTCATTTTGGGATATATTAATACCTAGTTAAAGCTATTTCAAGAAAGGTACAAATTAAAAAACCTTTTTCTATTTCTGTAAAAGCCAATTTTCAGGCCACAGTGCGTTGTGGCGTTCTTTCTGTTAACAGGCCTATATATTTATGTCTAACAGAAGGTGTCTGTTGGTCAAAATTATACGATACTTAATAATTAAGGCAAAAGTTGTTGTTGTTTTTTGCATGCAGCATCTTTGTTATGTAAAAAATTTAACGTAAGTTCATTTTCTTTACCTCCGGGATGTACTATTGTATCGGGCATTTGTGAAAACAATAACATTAATTTCACTTTTTTTTTTGTTTTCTGTTGTGCAACTTAGATATTGTAAAATAACGGATGACTGTTATAGGCCTTTTTTCTATGTAACTACTATTACATCATAAGTGTATCTATGGCTGTTGTTGTCCTGAATACCAATAAAAATAAATAAATAGAATACATATCAAAAATATGCAGGGCGGGGGCGGCATTTTTCAGATTTTGCCCCGCCTCGAAAAAGTTCTAAATCCGGCGCTGCGTATACCTCGTATTATACTCCATCTACATCCATCCTCCATCCTCCATCATACGAGTATATGGCGCATGAAGTTTGCCCTTAAAAATGCTTGTTATAAGAAAACCAGGAACTTCCTATTTCATTAACGGTGGTATAAATCTCATATTGGTCATGACCAGGTTGCTTCAGTGACTTGATATTGACCATGATAATGACATTAATGACTTTAAACGGACGATACTAAAAAGGACGAGCTATGTTGAATAAAATCTAGTCAATAGACCCAAGGCACGCATAAATTATATGTCTAGTAAACGTTATGTTGTCATGTGGAAACTGACCTAGGTCATTTAGGACGCATATACACCGTGGGCTGGATTAACCACGAATTTCTAAGACCAAAAGAAGGAAAAAATATTATGCGACTTTAGGTCAATTTCGCCAAAAAAATATATTTTTTCGTTTTTTTTTTAATTTTTTGAATGTTTATTGCACATAAAAAGCAAATGTTATTTACAAAATTATCGCCTAAACCAAATTGGTCCATTTTTTTTTTAATTTAGTTTCTGCAAAGTTTTCCTTGTCACTTTGATATCTGACGGGTAAACTATGTCCAATACTGGCAACAACGCCATTAGAAAGGCGTTTTGTAATAAGTTATAAAAAAGTGTTTTTTTTTTTTAAATTGGTATTAACTCTGAAACTAGGCATATTCCAGAAAAGTTTATAGGACATTTTAGTATCTAAATATGATCAGGAATACACTGTTAAAATCTGTCTAGTTATATGGGCCCACGGTGTATATGTGGCATATGTTTTTTTTTATATATTAGATTTAATTTTCGGTGTCTACAATATGTAGGGTCTATTTCACATTATTATTGTCGCAAGGTTTAATACATTTATTTATTTTATTTTGTATTGCACAATTCAAGTACAAAAAATGCCCCAAGTAATATGAAACTTAGTATAAAAATTCATACAATGTATGGTTTTATCGTCCGTATCATATTTAACGATACGGTGTAAGTAACCTGTGTGATGGAACTCTGCTAACTCTGATCGCGCCTGTATTGCTCTAAGAAATTGTGTCCGGACCCTTTGTGGAATAGAAAAACTGGCACCTTGACCTTGTAATAAACCATTATTTATTAAACATACATTATTATCCTTTCCTTGCATCTATATTTATGAGGAATATGGTTTGGAAAACTAAATACGGAACTATTACTACTATCTACTACTATAGACAAGGAAATAAGGAAAAAAAATATACTTATTTTATTTGCTTTTTATGAATTGAAATACCGTTAAATTTAATAATTTAAACTTCTTATTATCCTATTTATATAAATTATGATGCTTTATGTATTTATGATGGTTGTTGTAAACCAATCTTTCACATCTACATTTTTAGACTGTATATACCTATATTACCTATGTATGTTTTGGTCCAGAGAAAAATGTCCCACATTGCCGATATGGTTTTATTAACAGAGCTTGAAATTGAAAAAATTGTGCGCATCGAGAAAAAGTTGTGAATTTTTGACCATGGATAGAGTGCCCCACGATGGTTTTTTTAGTATTGGAGGTCCGTAAAATTTTTGGACCTTCACGTCAAAATCAGGGGTCCCGTGCAATATGTTTTCACTCTTTGGTTAAGGCTGCTAGGGGTTGTGTGGTATCATTTCCGTATAAAACAGACATGTATAATTCATTTTTGATATTAAAAAAGTAAAAATCCATATTTAAAAAAAGTTCTGCGGAGAGGAAAACACTCAAAAAAAATTTTAACGAAGCATATTTAATGCAGTTTTAAAATATATAAAAATTTAAAGCTTTTATCATACAAAAACTACGCGAAAAAAAAATTCGTGTCGTGGTGTATATGTTTTTCTCCGTAATAAGTATCGAAAATCAATGTGAAACGTAAACATCCGTAGCGTATTGATCTTAAAATGTATGTATTGCTTATTATTATTCAATTTTGCTCAGAGTACCTTCTACAAAATGAAAAAAAAACCGGCTAAGTGCGTGTCGGACCACGCATAGGAGGGTTCCGTACCTTCAATGGAATAAGAACCAAATTAATACCAAAAGGTCGTATCTGATGCCTATCGAAGAAGTTTTTTGGAGAAAACTCAAAAATTCATCATCATCATCATCATATCAGCCGAAAGACGTCCACTGCTGGACATAGCCTCCCCCAAAGAGTGCCACAATGACCGGTCCTGCGCCACCCGCATCCAGCGGACTCCCGCGACCTTCACCAGGTCATCAGTCCACCTTGCGGGGGGTCTACCCATGCTGCGCCTTCCGGTACGTGGTCGCCACTCGAGAACCTTTCCGCCCCAACGGCCATCGGTTCTACGAGCAATGTGCCCCGCCCACTGCCACTTTAGTTTAGCGGTTCGGAGGGCTATATCGGTTACTTTGGTTCTGCTGCGGATGGCCTCATTTCTGATGCGATCACGCAGAGAGACTCCAACCATAGCCCTCTCCATTGCCCTTTGGGTGACCTTATGAGGCCCATTGTAAGCGACCACGTTTCAGTACCATATATCATCACTGGCAACACACACTGGTCAAAGACTTTCGTCTTGAGACACTGCGGAATATTGGACAAAAAGATGTGCCGTAGCTTCCCGAACGCTGCCCAACCGAGTCGGATTCGTCGATTGACCTCTTTTTCGAAGTTGGATCTACCTAACTGGACAGTATGTCCTAAGTATATATAATCGTCCACAACTTCGAGTGTAAAGTCTCCGATTGTAACGGGAGTTGGTGCTACATGGGTATTTGACATGATCTTCGTCTTATCTATGTTCATCTTTAGACCAACTCGCTCGGAGGCTTTACTGAGGTCATCGAGCATCGTACTCAAATCCTCCATGGTCTCAGCCAAGACTACTATGTCGTCAGCAAACCGAAGGTGAGTGATGTACTCGCCGTTTATGTTGATGCCTAGCCTTCTCCAGTCCAGAGTCTTGAAAACATCCTCCAGTGCAGCGGTAAACAGTTTAGGAGAAATAACATCTCCTTGCCTGACTCCCCGCTGCAACGGAATAGGCTTCGAGTTCTGGTTCTGGAGTCGGACTAACATAGTGGCGTTCTCGTACAAACACTTCAGCACTTCGATATAGCGATAGTCCACTTGGCACCTCTGGAGAGATTGTAGTACAGCCTAGGTTTCGATCGAGTCGAAAGCTTTCTCGTAGTCCACGAACGCTAAGCAGAGGGGCAGGTTATACTCCTCAGTCTTCTGTATAACCTGACGGAGCATATGGATGTGGTCTACGGTACTAAAGCCTCTTCGGAAACCGGCTTGTTCGGGAGGCTGGAAGTCATCTAGCCTGCGTGCGAGACGGTTCGTAATGACTCTTGCAAACAGCTTATAAACATGGCTCAGAAGTGAAATGGGTCGGTAGTTCTTCAGTAACGCGTTATCACCCTTTTTGAAGAACAATACCACCACACCTCTGTTCCATGCCTTAGGCGTTCTCCCTTCTAGTAAAACGGAGTCGAACAACTTCTGAAGGGCCATAAGGACCGGTTTACCACCCGCCTTCAGAAGTTCGGCTGTAATTCCGTCTTCACCAGGTGCCTTATTGTTTTTGAGCTGTTTAAGAGCCATTCTAATCTCGTACAGGCTGATGTCCGGGATGTCTTCGGTATAATGTCGGGTCAGTCTAGCTCTAGGGTCTTCCGCCAGATCAACTTCAGGTCTGCTAGTTGATGTGTATAGCTGTCCATAAAAGTCCTCTATCTCCCCCAGCAGCTCGGGTCTGGATGAAACGATTCTACCATCCTCAGTTTTTAATTTGGCGAGCTGGCTCTGCCCAATAGACAGATCTCTTGCGAAAACTTTAGAGCCCTTATTCTGCTCAATGGCCTCTTCAATACGATTTGTATTGAATTGGCGCAAATCACGGGTAAGGGGCTTAGAGATCCGTTTATTGAGCTGCCGGTATAATGACGCATCTGCTGAGGATTGCAGAACCATTTCTCTCCTTTCCTCGATGAGTTTCTGAGTGGAGTCAGAGAGCCTTTTGGTTCTGTTGCTCCGCTGGGCCTTAAAAAACTTAGACCCAGTGCTATGGACAGCTTCCACAAACCCGTCGTTGAATTCGTCCACATCGCCGCCTAGACAATCGAAACGGTTTTGGAGTTCCAGCTGGAAGCTCTCAGGGTTTTGGATTTGAAGTGCTGCTGGACGCAGCGTAGACTTCGTCAGTCGAGAGTGCTCTAGCTTAACACATATATTCAATGTGCCTCTCACCAGACGGTGATCACTTCCGGTTTTAACCGTATTGATCACAGAGACATCACTGAATATATGCTTCTTCGTCGACATGATGAAGTCAATCTCGTTTTTTGTTGCACCGTCGGGACTCATCCAGGTCCACTTCCTGTGCTCACGTTTCTTGAAGAAGGAGTTCATCATGTAGAGTCCCTCCTTCTCCAAGAAGCCAGCCAGTAGTTGACCCCGGTGGTTCCGACTTCCAAATCCAAATTGCCCCACTCTCAGCTCTTCACCATCTCTCTTGCCCAGTTTCGCGTTGAAGTCCCCCATAACAACGGTGAAGTAGGTTTTGGAGCTATGCATGGCCTTCGATATATCCTCATACATAGCCTCCACCTCGTCATCGGAGTGTGCCGAAGTCGGCGCATACACCTGTATGACCTTCAACGAGTACCTCTTGGATACTCTGAGTATAAGGTACGCCACCCTAGTCGACACACTCTCGATCTTCACCACGTTGTTCATGAGGGACTTATGGACGATGAACCCGACACCTCCCTGGGACTGACGGTCGCCCTCCCGGAAATAAAGCAAGTTGCCGGACTTTAGGATTATCGTTTCCTCCCCCTCTCTTCGGACTTCAGATAACCCTATGACATCCCAACGCAACTTGCTCAATCCTTCCTCCAGTTCCACTATCTTTTCGTCGGTCCGCAGTGTACGCGTGTTATATGTTGCCAGGGCCA
Source organism: Pammene aurita (assembly GCA_947086415.1). Classification (NCBI taxonomy): domain Eukaryota; kingdom Metazoa; phylum Arthropoda; class Insecta; order Lepidoptera; family Tortricidae; genus Pammene; species Pammene aurita. The sequence continues at coordinate 47,651,167 of OX352291.1, read as the reverse complement.
GAAGTCGTCGGTGGTGGTAGCCGGATCTTTGCCGGAGATTCTTAGCACCCCTGACCCCGCTAGTACCCTGGCCGCTACCATAACCAGGGCACCGGGGGTCGCCGGACACTCGGGGCCGTGGTTTTTTGGTTCTTATCATGGGGGTTGAACGCCGTAATCGCCACGCTTGGCATGCGGGTTGGCGATCGCAGTATCTCCACCGCACTCCGAGGATGCTGCTGCCCATTCCCCGGTGGTCTTGGCCATAGTTTTAGGACATACTCCGGGTCCCCAACTCAAAAATTGCTGAACCGATAATGTTCAATACAATTTTCGTAGAAAGTACGGCACATCTCTTCAAATTTTTTCATATTTTTTGAACTTACGGTTCAAAAGTTACGGGGGGGGGGGGGGGAGGGGGCTACACAACTTTTCTGACTTTCGAAGGGATTATTTCAGAAAATATTCACTTAATCACAAAATGGTCAAATAAACCTCAATGTTATTTTGAAAGACATATCGATTGATATTTGGTAATTTTTTTTTTAAATTTAGTTACCTGTATGAAGCGCCCCCTAAAAATATTTTTTTTTTTTAAATTTAACTACATAACTAAGTAGCTGCATACAAAATACACCTTATGTGTAAATTTTATTCAGATACGTCGTATAGTTTCCGAGTAAAATGCCTGTGACATACGGACGGACAGACAGACAGACAGACAGACAGACATGACGAATCCATAAGGGTTCCCTTTTTTGCCATTTGGCTACGGAACCCTAAAAAAACACATATTTCTTTACTTATTATTATTAGTATTAATCGTTAGAATTGGAACAAATGTGTTTTTTAATTCTTTTTTTCTTCATTTCTGCATTTCGTAGAAAGTATTCTCAGCAAAATATACTAATTATAAACAAAGCATACATTTTAAGGTTACGGAGGACGCTACGGATTTTCACGTTTCACATTGATTTTCGATAATTACTATAGAGAAAACATATACACCACGACGCGAATGATTTTTTTTCGTGTAGTTTTTGTATGATAAAAGCTTTAAAATGTTATATATTTTATAACTGCATTAAATATGCTTCCTTATGATATTTTTTATTTAACAATAAATGACATTTATTAGTTATATAACGATATAGAAAATATTTTTTTTTTGAGTGTTTTTCCTCTCCGCATAACTTTTTTTTAAATATGGATTTTTACTTTTATAATATCAAAAATGAATTATGCGTGTCTGTTTTATACAGAAATGACACCACACAACCCCTCTAGCAGCCTTAACGAAAGAGTAAAAAAATATTGCACGGGACCCCTGATTTTGTCGTGAAGGTCCAAAAATTTTACGGACCTCCAATACTAAAAAAATATTTATCGTGGGGCACTCTATCCATGGTCAAATATTCACAACTTTTTCTCGATGCGCACAATTTTTTTCACTTTTGTACTGAGAGAAAACCCTACTATATTAGTATTTCTCAAAACGACACAACTATTAGTGAAATAATGAAGTGGTTGTGTATATCGACAAAGTGGGCCTTTTCACTAAACTCGTCCACATCTCATCGCAAGCGCTGTATATAACCTACCGACGGTGCCTACCATAATCTTGTCACCATATACGTATTCCAAAAATTTAATTATTTCATTCCAGTATAGGTATTAACTCATTTGTTGTGTAACTTGTGTATCGTTAAAAACCTTAAATCACAAATGTAACTGTGATGAAATTTCGCATATAAATTATAAAGATTTTAAAAGACTATCCACTAAGAAGGGTTAGGAGCATATCGTTTTTATCAGAAATTACGGAAAACGGGATTTTCTTCCACACCTTAGCCCGTACAACTGAAGTGAGCTGCACCCTGCATCTCACGGCCGTCTTTAAATACCTACCCCAAGGCCCTGTGGCCGGGCCACACCCCGGCCATGGCCTCTTATGGCTCATAGCGGTTCATAACAATTAGCAATGTTCGTTATCTGTTAATAAACTTTAGTGATTGCTATTAACAACTTAATGGTGTCATTTGGGTGTTAGTGTGCGCAGAGTTGTTAAATTGGCTGTGTGCGTGAAACAGGCAGGCAACGACACCGCGCGGTGTTGACATGTTTTTTTTGTCTTTGTTTTCAAATCCAGACCCCGCGAAGGGTACGGGCGGCTGGATTAGTTTAGCCTGTATATTGATTCATATCCTACATAAAATTGGTGCAAAATTTTAGGTGAGGTAGAAAATGAATGAATGAAAGATAAACTAAGTGACGTTTAACTTTTTAAGACTATTGACTATAGTGGTGGTGAGTTTACAGAATGAAGCCTGTGTAGTTTCTTTTTTGATGAGGTCCTGGAGGTTGTACGGGTCAATTTGGAGGCTGTGGCAGATGATTTCATGGTCCAGTCGTGGGTTGGTGAATTTTGGGCAAGCTCTAATTAGATGCTGGATTGTGAGGTGTTTTGTGGCAAGGACAAAGGTCGTCGGGAGTGATTTGGAAATGATATCCATGAATGGGGTGAAATGTGATGGTGGTCTTATGTCGTAAATCGGTGATGTCTTTTAAGGTCGGCAGCCAGTTTTTTAGGTGGAGTCCGGTGGTAGAGTTAAGATAGAGGTTACTGCGTGCTTTGTCAGTGTCGACGCAGCATAGCCGTTTTATGTACGATAAAGGGAAAAAGTCGAAGTCGGGTGCTTTGTGAAGGGAGGCGGCGATTTTAGCTTCTTTATTGGCCTCTTCGTTTCCCTTAATTCCTACGTTGGATTTAATCCAGCAGAAATGTATGGAATCTGCTTCTTGTATTTGTTGGATATTCCTATGGTAAGGTTGGTGCTGCTTCGATTAGCTATTTCTTGTATGGCGGACATGGAGTCTGAGTAAACGATGATTTGAGTGATTCTTTAATGTAGGCAAAATTTGCAGGCAGTATATGGCTATGTAAACTTTATTGTGTTATTCACCAGAAAACCAGTGTTTTATCTAGAACTAGTTATGTAACAACTAATGGTGAAAAGCATTATTTCTCGTTTACCTACTTACTGTTATTAATGATCTTTTTGTTTTAATTAGTCTACAAAACACAAAAATGTTATTACTACAAACTACATATTTCTCCTTTATAAAACAATTGCAACATGATGTTAACATATTTGGTGGACAAGATATATAGGCGCTCTTTATAATAGGCACTGTTCAAAAAAACCTATTTTTAAAGACCTATCGATTGATTTGCACGGACGGATGGACGGACGGACGGACAGACTGACATGACGAAACTGTAAGGGTTCCGTTTTTGCCATTTTGGCTTCGGAACTCTAAAAAACCGGCCAAGTGGGAATCGGACTCGCGTACAAAGGGTTCCGTACCATTATCTATAAAAACGGCAAAAAAATGATGACTGTTGTATGGGAGCCCCCTTAAATACATATTTATTTCATTCTATTTTGTATTTTTTGTTATAGCGGCAACAGAAAGACATCATCTGTAAAAATTTTACTGTCTAATTATCACGGTTCATGCGACACTCTGGTGACAGATAAAAATGGCAAAAAAAACATATCTGTTGTATGGGAGCCCCCTTAAATATTTATTGTATTCTTTATTTTTTATTATAGCGGCAACAGAAATACATTATCCGTGAAAATTTCAACTGTCAACTATCACGGTTCATGAGATACAGCCTGGTGACAGACGGACAGACAGCGGAGTCTTAGTAATAGCGCCTCATTTTTACCCTTTGGGTACGCAACCTTAACAACAAACCAAGCAACAACAGGTGGTCTTGTTGCTCAAAAACAATATCTTATACAATCGATAGGTATCATAAATTATTAATATGCATATTTCCCGATCACATTTATGTTTTATTACTCGTCGACTGTAATGCTTGAATTCAAATTGTGTAGACCGAACTACTAGTAGTTCGGTATACGCATACTTTTCGATAGAGCTTTTATGGTCGCATAATGTAGCATCGCCAACGATGGTACAAATTTTCATAAAATATTGTAACACTGTTGCCCGAGCCCGCCCGGCCGGGGGGGATCTATTGTATAGAGGCAGCAGGTCTTTCGTCGGACTCAATTCTTACTGGCTTGCATATATTGAGCACTCGTAGAAAAAGTATTGTATACAATAGTGACTTAATCAAAGCTTTTCAATTTCGTACCTTACTCAGGCCACTCAGCAAGCTTCGTGGCCTAAACACGGTACTCGACTGAAAAGCTGTTAATTATGTCACGATTGTATAAAATACTATTGTAGATTTCTTTTAAAGTAACTATACAAACAATTTAACTTAACCCAAGAAATATTTATTCCTAAATATCTTAGGGTCGTTTAGAAAACTGAAAGTTACCTAACTATATCAAAACTTTTTACATTACCTATTATGTCTTCTGTTTTCGGCAGTTTAAGATAGCTATATATCCTAGTACTTAATCTGTTCGTCACTACTAAACTGCTTCACATGTACATATCCCTGCTGGCCCGTGGCTCTGACCTTCAAAGCCTCGTTACCCTCGCAAACAAGGTAACGAGCAGTCACCGCCATTAACCTACCCCAGGTTGCCTGCCAACACACATAAATGTATAGTATACAGCTGTAACGTCTTGAGTGAAAAGGGGCAGAGTAGTAAACGTAGTACGAGTATAATACTAGAAAGTTTCTAGTGTTTGAACTACATTGCAGTGACGGATCGTTCATCGAACTCTATTTATACCGGCTTGCCTATTTTTCACATATTATCAATTTTCATAAAGCTCGTTAAGGAATCGCTCGTTATATTAGGCTTCCCTTCGAATATTTTTGACACGCCGTCTGACTCCCTTGTTGTCGTACGTCTCGTATGGACCATGGAAATAGTAAGACAAATCATCACAGTGGCTTTTTAAATCCAGTTTTGTATGTCTACCTCTTCATCCATTCTTAGTAATCCTGTACAAGTCCTGTCAGCTCTAGTTCTCCATTCAGGGACTCTTCTAAATACTAAATTAAGCTATAATCTATCTATCTATGCAGTATAGGCCTCTTCTTTATTAAGCTACTTTCCTCCGTCTCGTTATCGTTATCTCGTTATCTCGTACTAGTCCCAACCGCTGCATACCCACCATTCGGCAGATATCATCTCGCCATCTGGAGTGCGATTTTTGAATCTCACCAAGTGACTAATTCTCACCGATGTGAGTGATTTCCGAAAGTAAATCACTCACATCGGTGAGAATTAGTCACTTGGTGAGATTCAAAAATCGCACTCCTGGGCCGCGATTCGAAAAATAAACACACACACTGGACAAACCCAGCTCCAACCCAACTCAACTCAACGCTATAACGACATTGACATTTGCTATTCGAACAGATTTTCATTCAACATTGGTCTCACATTGGTCAGACATTGTTCACACATTGGACCAATGTGAGACCAATGTGTGACCAATGTCTGACCAATGTGAGACCAATGTGAGACCAATGTTGAATGAAAATCTGTTCGAATAGCAAATGTCAATGTCGTTATAGCGTTGAGTTGAGTTGAGTTGAGTTGGGTTGGAGCTGTGTTTGTGTGTGTGTTTATTTTTCGAATGCGGCCCTGGTCGATGGTCTCACCTCTGGCCTTTTGGCCCACCTTAGCCACTATTCAGTAACCCATTTCGTCCAAGCTATAAATAAATAAAGGTGCTGTTCAAGACATTGACATGTGCCTTGCATGTTTTCATCATGTGAAAAAAAGACTAGCAAGATAATAGCGACAGTGTTTTGAGTGAGGGGCGCCTAAGGTCATCCACGAGCGTATTTTTATGCCGACATAACAATTCGCATTATTTCGCGAAAAATTGGTGTTGTATTTCTTTCTAAAATATGGCAAATGAAAGCAACGCATATTTTCTGTTGCGGGTTTATCTTTGATAATTATTTCATATTTTAGCGACATCCACCAAAACATTTAGAGTAATTTATGCCCTCAGTTGGAAACCCGCTAACACTAACACACGTGGTCGTGGCAAACCACCAAATGAATGGAGGACGACATCTGTGAACAAGCTGGCGAGAATTGGATGCAGATGGCAATGGATCGAGAAGCAAGGAAGTGTGGAGAGGAGGCCTATGTCCGAAGACGGGCGCTGTAGAGGTTGCTATAGATAGATATATGTAATCTTAGCTTTTAATACCCCTGCTGTATCTTCAGCTATTTAATTGCTGTTTTTTTCGTTAAATTTCTCAATTTGTGAGATCCTTAACCATGCACAATTGAAGAGCAATCTTAAGATTCAGTTTAATTTTTGAAGACTGAACGCTTATTAGCCGGCACTAGTCAAGCATTTAATAACATCTCCAAGATCAAAGACGAAACACATACAATTGAATAGTATTCTTCCTTTGTTTACACATGGTAATTGTTTCCGATGAAGCTTGGGTTTAGCCTACGTGTTAAGCGGTTGTATTTCACTTCATTCATTTTCCCTGTCAAACAAGCTTAGTTGGTTTGTTGGCTTAAAGACACAAAAATAGCATCGTTAGTAAAAAAGGCGGAAAAATAACAAGAAACCATGTGTAGTGTCATGTTATGAAAGTTGGCACGGGTTCTAATATTAAATTGTTGACTTTTTTATAATATTCGTTGGTCTCTCGTGGCTTTCAACCTACGACCAAGACTTAAAAACCTTGATTTAGTTTTTTATTTTAATTTTCATACGATGTAGCACTACAAGAATAGAAACCTTCTTAATAGACTTAAAAAAGAGAATTCTTTTAATTTACCGAAATCATTGTTATTTTTTTCTGCTTTTTCATGAAAATTTACCGATATTTCGACAACGGCTGGAGCGAACTGTAAAGTTTTTTTTCGAAACAGAATACTTACACTTCACAGTTAGTCCTATTATCATCAGGTCAGGTATCAGGGCCGGCAACGCGCATATGACAATTCTGGAGTTGCAGGCGTCCATACTATCAGGCAGACCGTAAGCTTGTTTGCCACCGTCTTGGTATTAAAAAAAGGTCAGGAACTGCTGAGATCTTGGAAAAATCGATGGAAGTATTCATCAAATATGTAAATTATGAATTTATGATCTATTACCTACTTACAGTGATTTGGGTATTTTTCATAGCAGCATTTAGTGCATTTCCTCTCGAAAAATGGCTTCTGGTGTAATGGAACCGCCGATGAAGATCATAAAACGATGGAATATTGTTTTGTGACTCCGTCTTATACCGTCTCCGTCTTACTCAGTCTTATCCATGACAAGTACTTCAAAGTAAGTTTGGACTTGACAGTTTTTTGTAGACAGTTTTCTGTAATAATATTTAGTCATACTGTGTCAAATGCTTTTTTTTCTACAAATGCAATTGTCAGTCGGCCATGTTTGCTTACATTTATTTATTTTTCTATTGACCTCCGGTTTACTTGTATCGTTGTTCGCTATTCGTTCGCTAATCGCTAAATTATTGACGAGGTATCAATAATATTGACTCATGAAACCCGATTCGGGTGATTAGGACGTATCCACGTGACGTCACGGCAGGACACTCCCTTCGTTAGCTAAAAGGCTGCTACCCACGCTAAAACAATCTTAGCTAAGTACCTACTATACTGGTTCAAAAGTATATACACGGATAAAGTGGCCAAAATATCGAGTGGGTTGTTTTGGCCACTTAGCGGTCTAGTTAACTTTTTGAACGCCAATAACACATAAGTAGTCGTGCCTACAGCCAGGGGGGTTCCACTATGTCTCTCTCCATTGTAGTCGTTTTTACCGATGCGCTTACTGCACCGCGACGGCTAAAGAGGGAAGGGTTGGCACATAGCTTATCTATCACCCATATACTAAATATTATGGGTGCGTTCGAGAATATGTGACGTTTTCAAGTCATAGGTACGTCATTGTCGGTTGTTAATGGAGTTTATTTCAAAAAAAAATTTTATAGCTTGTTAACGTCTTAATGACAACTAAACCGACAATGATGTTATACTTTTGATTGAAAACGTCACAGTGTTTATGGCATGTCTCAAACCTGCATGGATATATGTTTGAAGCACGTTGTAAACCCTATTTTTTTTTAAGAGCGCATGACAGCTAACGTTTTCATCTCAGTAGCTAGATGTCAAATAGAGGAAGAAGAATCTTCTGTACTTGTACTATTACTTATTCTGTACCACAGCGCCAAGAAAACCTATAAGCGTTATGGCGTACACTGTCAAAGTAACCTTCGTACTTACAAGTAAGGTTTATATTGGCTCGCTTGCGTCCGGGATCTTGGCGTATGAGCGGCGATTTTCTATATATGGCGTTCAAAGGGTTAAAGGATGGGTTACAATTTTCTGATGTAATAAAATTTAATAATATGGTTCTGGACGATAAGGTTTATGTTTTAACCTTTGAGAATTCAACCAACCGGAGTCGCCATTGACAGGCGTTCTCCTCTGCCGAAAACATATGACCAGTGGTCATACACATGTATGGACTGACGTTTATCTGACGTAGCTATTTGTACGTTACGTACAATTAGCCATACATTTGACGTTCCCCTCCGCCGCAAAAATCAGCAGACTTTTTTTGTATCGGAAATGACAGACACGGCTACTCCATCCGGGTTGAATTCTCTAAGGTTTTAACCGATTATCAAAAATAAAAAGGTTTTAGTGCCATTATTTTTAAAATCTGTTTCATTTATTTCCCTTCAAGTATTGCTGTTTTATAAATTGCAAAACGCTATGAAGTATCTACACCCCGACACCTGGCAGCGCGGCGCCTTCGGGGATTTCCCGCCGATTATGAAAAACCCCTCGATACCACATGCCGATATTGTTGGGCAAGCACACGAACAGGGTTAAAATGGAGACCAGTAAATAATTAAAACTGCAAGTCTACTAAGTAGTAATGAACTTTTTTTTTTGTAAATGACGACGCCTTACCAAATATTATTCCCCATCTTGCGGAGGGCGAGTCAACGTCTGCCGGAAATAAATTGGATACCTTTTTATAAGGTAAGCGTCCGGTTCTTCATCAAATAGCCCAGTAGTTAGTCCATACTCTTCACCCAATAGCCTAGTACATTTTAGACTCCATTAACTCTCAAACTCTCGGATTTCAACGGTTATGTTGAAGGATTTTTGTATTAAGGTTAATGGTATATGGTAATAACACTAAAGTATTATCTGTGTAGATATTATTAAAATATTTTTTTACCTTAAATTTTTCGGTGAAGGTATACGTCAATACACTATAATGCGTTATTAAATGTTTTGAGTGTAATACGTGCGTACGGTTGTATTTTTTTTTTTTTTTTTTTTTTTTGTATAGTGTAGCTATGAAATAAAACAATTAAAAACGGATTTTATCGCGTGTATTGAGCTTAAATTACATCCCGACGTTTCGAACACTTTACAGCGTTCGTGGTCAACGGGTCGACTCTGTGTAGCTACTTTATTATCGACATATTATGTAAAATATGTCTTATGGTTTACATTTTAAGTTTTTTTTTTTCGTAACGTTTGGTAGGCCGATTTCCCTGTTTTGTGTTGAATAGTTTGTTTTGGATCGCGGTCGCTGATTTTACTGATGTGTTTGCTGGATGTTTTAAGTTTGGCGTGTTTGGTTAAATGGGTTTTTTAATTACGAAATTTATTTGTAATTTTAAGTCATTGATTTTAATCCTTGTCGCGTATAATTCTATGCTGTCTATAAACTGTTTGATGACGGTCTCGGATCCGTCCATGGCTGGTAGTAATGCTACTGCCGTTTTTTGGTTAATTAATTAAGGTTTGGTCTGTTTTTTTTTTGTCTTGGTTGTATATTGATAAGATTATACTTTACACGTCTTCTATTTTTGTAAGGTTTTTAAATTACTTCGCTGTGTCCTATGGATATGTCTGATTTATTTATTTTTTATTTTGGGCTGTATTCTTTAGTGACTGGGCTAATTTGAATTTATTTTGACCGATTGTCTGTTTAGGGTGTATTTGAACGAATTTTCGAATATTTGTTTGTTTGTAATGCTTCTAACTTATTTTTATAATTTGGGTCATACTATACGCGTAATGTGAATTATTGTTATAGTTACATTTAGAATTGTGGGCTTAAATTTATCACTGAATTTAAGTAATTATGATTAAACTGTCTTAGAATTGTTGCGATCGATGATCGGTGCTGGGCGCTGGCGATGGGGTGCGGCTGGGCGGGGCTGGTGACTTGGGTGCGGCAGGGCTTGTGGCAACTGGTAGCTGCTACACGTTCTGCTGTGCTTGACGTGCTGGTTCTAGATGCTCCGCTCCGCTTCGCTGGTTGCTGGTGGCGATTGTGATTTGGCTTGGGTTACCCGTTGGTGCGGGTTGTTGGGGCTGATGGTGGTAACGTGGTGTCCATCGGACTGACATCGGACCGTTCTGGTTGGGGTCCTCTGTGCCGTGAACGTTACCGTTATGGTAATCATGGCCATGGTTTTAGCTGACTCTGGCCGGCTGCCTGGTGCGTTGGTGCCTTTGTTGGTTGTCGCAGTGGAGCGGGGCTGAGCCATCGTGTCATGTGTCTTGCTTTTTTCTGTTCGCTGAACGGTGGCGGTGGCTGATGAGCTTGCTGGGGCGGCAGCGTCTGAGTTCGGCTAAGCGGGGCTTCGGAGGGTCGAGCGGGGCTGGTCCATTGTGAGCTGAGCTGTGCTGCTCAGGTCCGGGCTAGGCTAGTTCATGGCGCTTGCTGAGCTGGTTCGTGGAGCTGGCTGAGCTGGCTGGTATTTAAACCGAGGCTGCCTTGAGCAGCCCGACTGGAAGGATCGCCATGTGGTAATGGGACGAGAGTTAGGAAAGTGAAACGCTTAACGTGTGGATAATCACTGTTTAATCTTGGAAAATAGATCGCTTTATATAGGTACACAATCCTTTGTTCTCAGTTTAGGTTAATACACTGATCAAGGCCGAGGTCACAGAAAATAGAAAATGATTTTTATAATATTCCGTATTTGGTTGCAGCGTATCATATTACATTAGGAAAATGAACGTTGTTTTTTATTTAATTTTCTATTCGCCTTGGGTGGGCTGTGAGTCAGCTGAGTCAGCTGTTGTTGGGTGATTATGTACCTATTACACGTCCGTCGGTTTTTTTGAGACAGAAAAACAGGTTTAAACTGTTTTTGTCTTTACATTAATAAGTATAAATTTGTTTCTTAAAAGGTAATTCTGAATATAAAATAAATCTTAGCACTATTAAAAGTGTTATACAAAAAAACATGGCTGCTTACTTCTATTGTTTACATTCTGTTCCTTAATTAATTTATATTTAATAAAATAAAATAAATTTAATCTTACGGCTAGGGTTTTTTTTTTGTTGATGCACTTAAAAATATGATTACATTTTTGTCTTAATTAAGTTATAGTTTAGTTACTCTATTGATAAAATTTTGAATAAGGATTAAATATGGTTACTTAATTGTTAACTTATCTCTATGTTAGTTGCTAAACTTATGTATGTTATGTTTGTTTATTGATTTCGGTTCGTATATCGTTATTTTTATTAAATTGTTCTCTTTTTTTTTTATTTGTGTGGTTGTTTTAATTATAGTATGGTTTAGTTCTATTTTTGTGGAGTGTTATCCGCTGCTCCTTGCAAAACGATCCTAATTCTCTCGCAAGGGAAGCTCGTTCCGTTTGCGATTGAGTAAAAGGTGTGACACACAGTGTCGCTAAGGATGGCGAGTATATTATTATATTATTATGACTGATTAAACAATCTCGTTGTTTCAGTATTTTGTTATAGTTTCTTTTATCATATGTTAGTTCTGGTGTATTGCCTGGTTTTTTAAGAATCTCTACCGCTCGTGGTTGCGCAGGCCGGTCACGGTCAGGGTCTTTATTTTGAGAATGATTCGCGTCATTCTGTTTTTGTTCTTGTTGTTTCATTCGGTTTCGTTGTGCTTTAGTCATCACTGTTATCACTTTCTTTGTCATATTCTTAAGATCTTCGCTGGTAATTTCAATCCTAGATAACGCGTCTGCAGCTACGTTATCTTTTCCTTTTAAATACTCTACAGTGAAGTCGTATTCCTCTAGACACAATCGTAACTTAGTGAGTCGACTCGATGGGTCGAATAAATTAGTGGGCGGTGATCGGTGACGATTTTAAATGTACGTCCGTATAGGTATGGTCTAAAATATTTTACTGCCCATACTATGGCTAGTAATTCCTTATCCGTCGTGGGATAGTTTTTCTCTGCTTTATTTAAAGGTCTACTCGCGTACGCAACTGGCAATCCATTTTTATTAGAGAGAATGCTCCCTAGAGCTATACCTGATGCGTCCGTGTGTATCGTAAAGGTGTTGTCTTCCGAGAAATCCGGGTATTGTAGTATTGGTGGTGTACTGATGGCTATTTTTAGTTTTTGAAACGCGTCTTCGCATTGTTTGGTCCAATAGAATTCTACATTTTTCCGTAGTAGGTTATTTAGTGGTTGGGAAATTTCTGCGAAGTTTTTTATGAATTTTCTGTAATAATTAACGAATGCTATAAAACGTCTAACTTCATCTGAGTTTGTGGGTACCGGGTAATTTTGTACTGTTGTTATTTTTTTTGGATCGGGTTTTATGCCATTTTGGGTTACATGCCCGAGATATAAAATTTCTTTTTGCAAAGAGTTGCATTTTAAATTGACCTTCCTTAATCTTTGAAAAACGTCCATCAAGTTCTTATTATGATGTTGTAAATTTCTTCCCATGACGATTATGTTGTCTAGGTAAACTATGCATTTCAGGTAGTTTAATCCCGACATAGCTATAGTCATTGCTCTGCTAAAAGCACTTGCCGAGCTTTTCATTCCCATTGGGAGTCGTTTCATATGGTAGTGCTTGTCAGCAATAAATGATGTGTACTTTCTGCTTTCTGGGTCGAGTTTTATTTGGTAATATCCTTGGTTTAAATCTAAAGTACTAAAATACATGGAACCCCCTAAGGAGTCGAAAATGTCTGTTATGTTGGGTAAGGGAAATTTGTCGTATTCGATTACTTCGTTTACTTTTCGGTAATCTATCACTAGTCTCCATTTCTTTTGTCCATTTGAGTCTGATTTTTTTGGTACTAAAAGTAACGGAGATGACCATTCTGACTGTGATTCTTCTATGATGTCGTTATCTAACATTTCCTTTATTTGACGATTTATTTCCGACTTTTGTGCCTGTGGCAAACGGTAGGGTTTAGTGTACACTGGTGACGTATTGGGTTTCAAACGTATTTTCTGCTCGTATAGATTGGTTGCGGCTAGTGTGTCGCTTGGCAATTGGAATACGTCGGCGGATTTAGCACATATACTAGCTATGGAGTCACCTTCGTCATCATTCAAGCTATCTAAGTTTATAAATGAAAATAGCAATTTTACTCTGTCTGCATCTTTCTTAGTTCTTTCGAATGAAAAGCACTTGTAGTCGCTTAGTGGTGTTATTTGTGGCGTAAAATTGGTTAGTATTGCGTCTTCTTCGCGGGTATTTAATATTTTAATAGTGATGTTTCCATTTTTGGTGGAAGTTAATGTATTGGCTACGAAGATTCCTTTTCCGATTTCACTAGCTGAGACTACGTAGTCTCCTGGTTTATTCGCTGGTAATTTTATGATAGCTTCGGTTCTTGCTGGTAACTGTATATGGTTAGGATTAACGTTTCGGAGATTATAATGTTCTAAATTTAATGGTTTTGTTACTGTTTTGTTGCGATTGTTTAACGTGATTGTCCCTTTTTCATAGTCTATGATGCACTTGTACTTTATTAAAAAGTCTTGTCCAATTATTCCGTCAACTTGTAATGGTAATTTTTGAAAAACATGAAATTCGTGCGGGAAAGATTGGCTATCACTCTCTAAGCGTAGAGTAATTGTACTGTATGATGTAATTGTTCCTCCTATGCCTTGTATATAGGTCAAGTTTGCGTGCATGCGGCCTTGAGTTCTCTGTGCCGCGGCGCGCGTTATTGTGCTTAGGCTGGCGCCGGTGTCGATAAGATATAAGTATGATGTGTTGTTTATTGTAAATTGAACTGAGTTCATGTGGCCATAAATAAGGATATAATTATTGGTCACAAAAAAATGGTAAGTTGGCGAGCTCTCGTGAGTTTTCTATCGCCGTGTGTAATTGATGGTGTCGGGAAGGCGTCTCTTTGCGTTGTCCGCGGAAATTTGTATTGGTGTAAGTTCGCGGGTTGCGATAATTCGCGGTTTGTATAGGCCTGTATTTGCCTTTGTAGGCATGTACCCGTGGTGGTCGGGTTGGGGCGCTTTGCCTGGGGTTTCTACTCTGCGCGTATGTTGCTCGCGGTCTGTCTGTATACGGCCTTATGTATTGTTTGTTTGTGTACGTCCTTGTTTGATGTCTGTTTGGGTTGTACTTTCGGAAGTTAAGTACTTGTTCTGTGGCGGGTGTTGATAAGATGGATGTTTCGTGATCTTTTGCGTTTTGTATGGCATCTTTTAGCGAGGTGAATCCGCGTGATGCTATGATAGTGCTCAATTTTTCGTTTCTCAAGCCTTCGGCGAATTTAGTTATAGCCATTTTTTCATTAATTGGCTGTAGGATGCTATAAGCGTCCGGTCTGCCGTTAGCTTGTGTTATTGTTAAGTTAACGAATAGATCTTCTAACTCCTGCCCGTACCGCTCGATAGACCGATTTCCCTGTTTAGAGGAAACTAATTTATTTTGTATCGCGGTAGCCGATTTTACTGGTAAGAGACTGGTTTTCAGGTCCTCAATTAAAGCGTCTACACTGGTGTGTGTACTTGATATCCTGAGTTTCGCGTTTTGGGTAAGACGGGTTTTAACCACGAAATTTATTAGTAATCTCGCGTCCTCAGATTTAATCATAGATGCGTACAGTTCTACTGCGTCTATAAGTTGTTTAGTGACTGATTCGGAACCGTCCATGGCTGGTAGCAATGCTACTGCCGTTTTTAAGCTAAAACTGTCCTGTGTCGTCATTTTGTCCTGGTCGTAACTAGATAATATCTTACTATATACGTCCTCTATCTGCGCGAGGTATTGTTGAATTATATCACTCTGTGCTATGGATATTTCTGACTTATCTAACTTCGAGCTGTATTCCTCAACGCATAACTCGTATTGCTCATACAGTGATTGTGCTAATTTGAGCTTGTTCTGACCAAGAGTTTCCTTACGGCGTTTCTGACCTAGTTTTCGAATGTCTACTTGAAGAGCTGTTAGTTTGTTATATATATCTATTATCTGGGACATAATATATATGCAATGTGCATTGTAATAGTTAAACTTAGAATTGGATACTTAAAGTTAACACTGAATTTACTTATAATCAAGGAATGTTAGTATTGTACTTGCGATGCATGCTGATTGTAGCGGCGGTCTGATGACGATGTCAGGTGCTGCGGGGCTGATGCTGGTAACAGGTGCGGCTGCTATACGTCCTGTTCTGCTTGGCGTGCTGCTTTGCTGCTGCTGCGCATCATGGTGGCGATGGTCTGGCGCTCTATCTTCTTTGTGAGGCGTTTGTGTAGCTTCTTCCAAATACCGTGGACAATTATGACGGCTATTATGACGAGTACTGTTGCTGTCAGATACGTGGTGATTCTTGTGCTGTTGATCTGGCTGGCTACGGCACTGTTCGCTGCTTCGTTTTGCGCTATTATTACTTCTTCTTTCTTGTCTTCTTTCGTGCAGCCTCCTCCCATGTTATTTGCTTTCCGGTGTGTTGACGGCTTGGGCGCGTGGGGCGGCGGCGTCGAAGTTCTGCTAGGCGCGATTCCGCGGGGTGGAGCTGGACGATTAGGCGGGGTAGGGCAGGCCTAGGCTGCTTCGGGCAGCCTGACTGGCTAGGGTCGCCATATGGTAATGGGCTGAGAGTTAGGAAAGTGAAACGCTCAACGTGTGGATAATCACTGTTTAATCTTGGAAAATAGATCGCTTTATATAGGTACACAATCCTTTGTTCTCAGTTTAGGTTAATACACTGATCAAGGCCGAGGTCACAGAAAATAGAAAATAATTTTTATAATATTCCGTATTTGGTTGCAGCGTATCATATTACATTAGGAAAATGAACGTTGTTTTTTATTTAATTTTCTATTCGCCTTGGGTGGGCTGTGAGTCAGCTGAGTCAGCTGTTGTTGGGTGATTCTGTACCTATTACAGTTTTAAGTCACAGATAACCTCAACCACTAGATATCATAAGTACAACTCGAGGTCACCACACATCAGCGCTCCCGTACTAATTTAGTATGAGAGCGCGACCGCTTATTTCATTTGAGTTAACGTTTTTGATCATTATAGTCATAGTCATTTATTTATAATATTTAAAATATTACATGTCAAATTACATTACATTGGTACTTATTTATTAATACATTATTTATTTATTATTTATTACTCATGTGAATTAAAAATATCCAGAAAAATCAAGTTATAGGGGTTACCCTGGTTTGTTATACTACAAAATGGTGTGGAATACTATTGAGATGTGCTGTTCGAATAAGTAGTAGAAATTTACAAATAAAATTGCGCTGATGTGTGGTGACCTCGTGCTTCTTGTGAAAGCTTAATGATGAGTCGTCTGTGTAGTCTGTGTTTTAAATAGATTTTTATGTATTGTTTTTGACATATTGTTTTTTTGTGGAATAAATTATTGATTTAGAACTACAAACGACATTTCTTAATTATAGTCACCACAAATGCATGTTTTTTCGATAGAATATCGTCTCGAAATTACCACAAGCAAGTCTGGGCATATCTCCCCTTTACGTAAAAACAGCTCGAAGCAGCGACCGGTCGTATTTTGTGGTAATTACAAACAGTAACACACACTGCGCATTGTCAGGCGAAAATAACCACGCGAACATTGTAGAGATCCGTACCATGTTTACATATGTCTGCAATATTTTATGCAATCGTTACGTAATTAAAAGCTTTTCAGTCTAGTACCGTGTTTAAGCCACGAAGCTTGTTTCGGCCAACTCGCTATTCTATACAATACTTTTTCTATGCTCAAAATAGGTAAGCTGGTAAGAATTGAGCTCGGCGAACGAATCTTCTGGAGTTACAGGCGTCCATAGGTGGTAACTGCATGTATAAAAAAACATAAACAAAAAAAAAACCCGCTGCCTCTATAAAATTTAGTAACCTCAATCTCCTGATGGATTGTGCCGGTGTAATATTGTATGAAAATCCATAAGAACATCGGTAGCCATGTTGTTATTGAACACCATAAAGAACGTTCATAAATTTTTTTTTTAAATACCCGTACCTGTCAGCCATTTAATTCACACATTATTTTACTGTATTAGAAACAAAACTTTTCCGTATTTGTGAAAATATGCATGTAGATGTAGGTACCTTAATGTTGCATATGAAGTAAACGCAGCCACATCTACGCAATTTTTTTTCCTTTTATACCATGACGGTGGCAAACAAGCATACGGCCCATAGGTGTTCAAAATGGTGTCCAAAGGACTTAATTACTAAGATAATAAGCTACTTCTGATGCTGACTGTATAACAAAATAAGCAAAACAGATGTCACTTTCGGGAAAAAAATTAAATTTTCCTTAAACAAGGTGTAATAAAAATGCTGGTGATTCGTTTAAGGGCATTATATTTTAATTATAAATTATTGGTATCGTATTTTAATTATAAAAAAATAGGAAAAAAAAAACACGAAAAGGTTGGTTTTGTATGGAGGGTCGGCCGTTCCGCTTTTTTTGACGACCAGTCCCATGTTGTATGTGCTGTTGGTTTTCCAATAAATAAAATAATAATAATTAAAAAAAAAATTCGTCAAAAAAATTTTTTTTTCTACTTTTTCTTGGTCGCAATACGATACTAATTATGCCCTTAAACGGTTTACCACTATTTTTGACACACTCTGTATGGCTGTAGAGTGGGTACTGTAGACCCCTTCGTAGCATTGCTACGGTGTAGCGCGCGTGGCTTCGCGTAGTAGAGGCACTGTAGATGGATTAAAAATGCCAAAAAAGTTGTACAAGTCAAGGAGCGGTATTTTAACTTATATTTCTTTTTTTTTTTGGGATTTGTTATCAAAATTATCATCAAAGTAACAAATCGTTTTAACAAACGATATCACTAAACGTTTGACGTATCGATTTGATGTTAAACAATATCTTTTCAACCGTAGATCTCGAAGGAGGTTCTCAATTCTTCTGGATCTTTGTTGCAATTTTTTTATGTATGTTTACCGATTATTCGAAGACGGCTGGACCAATTTGGTAAATACTTTTTGTTTGAAAGGGTATACTTACTTCACAGTTGGTACCATGTCACCAGGTTAGGATCTGATGATAGAATTCTGTAAAAATCGAGGGAACTCTTCAAATATTATATCGATTTGAGTATTTTTTACGCTAGCTCGCGGCATTTGCTTTTGGAAATGTGGAGTCTTCCTTTTTAGGGTTCCGTAGTCAACTAGGAACCCTTATAGTTTCGCCATGTCTGCCCGTCCGTCCGTCCGTCCGTCCGCGGATAATCTCAGTGACCGTTAGCACTAAAAAGCTGAAATTTAATACTAATATGTATATCAATCACGCCGACAAAGTGGTAAAATAAAAAGTGGAAAAAAAGGTTTTATTAGGGTACCTCCCCTATACGTAAAGTGGGGAGTGATTTTTTTTTTCATTTCAACCCTAACGTGTGATATATTTTTGGATAGGTATTTAAAAATGAATAGGGGTTTACTAAAATCATTTTTTGATAATGTAAATATTTTCGGAAATAATCGATCCAGAAGTAAAAAAAAATGTGTCCCCCCCTCTAACTTTTGAACCATAAGTTTTAAAAATATGAAAAAAATCTCAAAAGTAGAACTTTATAAAAACTTTCTAGAAAAAATATTTTGAACTTGATAGGTTGAATAGTTTTTGAAAAAAATTTACAAAATAATTTCTGAACTAAGTTTGTAATTTAACCGTATAAGCAGGTGTTTATTATACCTGTAATTTCTACAAACTCACAATGAAATGACGTGCTTTCAAATAAAGTAAAAACGGTGAAAATCGGTCCACGCAATAAAGAATTATCCCATAAAAATCATCTTCCATACTTTAAACTCGCGCGCAATAGTTTACTTAATTTGCCGATAGATGTCGCTGTACGAGGAACGCTAATATCATATCCTACATGGCGGTGTTATTTTAACTCTTAAGTGGGGACACTTACTGTGACGGACGGAAAACTATGGAACCCTACGCTGAGCGTGGCCCGACACGCTCTTGGCCGGTTTTTTTTAATTATTGATATCTATTAAGAAAAGCATAGTGTGAATAAACGTCACAATAGGTCCGATCTTGTTCAATATCAAATTTAAATCAAATTAATTAGAAATCATGTTTTTCGAATAGGCTTCAGGGTTTCTTTTTCGACTCTTTTTATTATAATTTTCGCTTGTTGGTACAGGTTTACTTTCACAGTAATTCAGTAATTGTTACAGAATAGATTTTTAATAATAGTTTATAAGTGTTTTGTAGTTTGAGGATTTATACAATTACAATCCGTAAGTTATTTTATTAATCGAACGAGCGAGCACACAGTGGAAATGTCAGCTGGCTACCGGGACATCTCTGTATTTCGATGGCTTTTGGATTTTAAATAGTTCCGCGATAACTTTAGTAACGATTTTCTGATCTCGTTAAAGTTTGTTGGCGTTTTAGCAAAGATAAATATAATATGAGAGCAGGATCGATCACAGGGTTATGGAGCTAAATAGAGCAAAAGCAATCTTCATAAGGGTCTTGTTATATTAGTCAACTCGTTTGCAAGTACAACGCGTGTTCTCAGTTCAAGGCGGAGGTAATCAAAACTACAAAATATAACGGTTACACTCACGTCACTTTAGTCACTTCGCGCGACATGAAGTGACGTGAGTAACCGTTATATTTTATAGTGATAGTATGTCTCACGAAAGTTTAAATTTAGTAATCAAAACTGCTACGGAACCACTTTTCCCTAAAACCGTTTTATTATTAGCGCTCGTAGTCGCCGGTTATCGTCGGTTTAACGATGTTATGTTTCAATTGTTATTCCTTCTTTTAAACGTACTTTTTCATCGTTTGCTCTTTTATTATTATGTAGCTATTCCTAGCTTTCGTTTTAATTGTCTATCGTCTTAGATCACGTTTTCTACGCGTATTAAAAAAAATGCTAGTTTCAGCAGTTGCATTATTGACATGAATGTTATTTATACTAATAATCACGATTTCTTTACATCCCAAATGAAAAAAAATACCTCAGAAATTCCATACAATTGAAACTTTTCTTTGTGTTAGGCGGATCTTACACTGGCGTCGCGTCTCGTTCCGGTGAACGAGACAGCGCTATACACATGCAGAGCGCTATCTCGCTTACACACCGTCGCCGCATGCGGAAACCGCAGCAGTGTGATAACCGCCTTACCACGATGAAAAGTATACAGGGTGTAACAAAATGCTGGTGATCCTGTTAAAGGCATAATTGGTATCGTATTCTAATTATGAAAAACAAAAAAAAAATCGTCGCAAAAAAAATGGTTTTGTATGGAGGGTTGGCCGGCTGGGACGACGTGTCCCTCACAATATTCTTTTTCAACACACCTGCTCGTAACGAGGTTCTTATTCCACCGCTTTTATGCTCATAATCCTAGATATTAAACACGCGTGCATTTCACAATAATTATCCAACTAGTGGAATAATTTAATAATCCGATCAAGTGACGTTTGTACTCTAGCACCAAGTTGTACGTACGCAGACGAATCATTGTAATTTAGTCGGGTATTACCTTTACTTTTTTTAACTCTTTATGAGTTTACATTCTAAAAAAGTAAAAAAAAGTAAATATATTAAAAATATACACATTTATGATAGAATACAAATTATACAATCCTGATTGTGAATAAGAATCATTTCAACTTATTATATTACTCGTAATACACAATAAATTACGTTTTAAACACGAATTGTCTGTTTTAATATTGGCTGTTTGGCATTATACGTCCGCGCCTTTGCCTCAAGCTGCACGCACATCCAAAAAAGAAAATTGCGCGCCATTTATAAGTTAACCTCAAATCATTGTTTATTTGTTAGATTTTTCTCGTCGTGTTTTATTAATTTAAACAAATTATATTTTCAATTAATAAGAAGACAACTTACCGTTAATTTAACCTCTGGATATATTTCAAAATTGTGATACATACTAGTAAAATACCATCATAAAAATCTAGTGAGCAATACGTAAGAAAATAATACTATAATTTATTGCACAATGAATGTGAAGTCTTTAATTTTGTGAAATGATATGAAAAAGAGTTCCAGATACTCAATAACATCACAAAAAAGGTTAGTTAAATTTAATTATCTTAGGTTCGTAAGTACCTCTATCCTGTAAACATTCTGACAAGTAATGTATTTATCAAAAGTTATTATTTAATTATACTATTCTGTTATTTCCTCGCAAGTGTGTTGAAAAACGTCGTATGAAACGCGTGTGCTTGATCATTACATAAGCTCAGCTTCCTTATGCGCACTCACATGCGTTCGTGCGCACAATATCGCTTCGTATGTAATGATCAACTTAGCACACTCGTATCATAATGTACTATTATCTACACTCATATTGTAAGTTCTCTAAAACGTGTTCGAAAACGGCCGCATTACCACGACCGATTTTACTATGATAAGCTTTTTATCCGCAGTAACGTAATTTTAACTTTTCATGCTCAATTATTGATGTGCTATGAGTTTTGATAACATAATGTACACCTGCACCCTCCCGCGCATCCGCCGACAGCCCGACACGCGCCTCCCCGACACAATCGAGTTGGTCATGGCGGTGCAATGGCGGCCATTCTATGGTTTCCGAATACGGCATTTTGGATTAATAATATGAGTGTAGATAAAGCAGTGTATGCAACTGTACGTAATTAGGCCTTAAAACGTAACAGTTACATAAACTACTATTTGCGTCCAAAAAATTTCACCTGTTTTTTCTTACTTTCAATACGATACCAATTTTGTATGGGAAATGGTAACACAATCCATACTAATATTATTAATGGGAAAGTGTATGTGTGTGTTTGTTTGTTTGTCCGTCTTTCACGGAAAAACGGGGCAACGAATTGACGTGATTTTTTTAGTGGAGATAGTTGAAGGGATGGAGAGTGACATAGGCTACTTTTTGTCTCTTTCTAACCCCCCACTTCCCTAAAATGGGGGGTGGAAGTTTGTATGGTTTGTTACCCCGAATTTAACGCGAGCGAAGCCGCGGGCAAAAGCTAGTAGGAAATGAAACTTTCGGGCACTTTTTTCTATTAGAATCAAACGAACTCGTGATTCTGAGTAGAAATAATACGAACAGAAAATAACACAATTTTTAAATAGCAATTTTTTTGAGAAACTCTTCGCATGTCGCATAAGTATTATGTAATATTCAATAAAAATATAAGTAATGTAAATAAATAAGAACTAAACCTTCAATCTCTTCTGTTTTGCTCTAAAGGTTGACTGGTAGAGAATGCCTTACAGCATTAAGTCCGCCTTTTGTACGTTAAGTTTCCTTATGCGCCATAAAGATTAAATAAATAGCAGTAGCAGATCAAAAATCTCGTTATCCGGGAAGCAATAGCTAATTTAAATTTTACTTTCGCTGTGAACCCCCAGGGAAATAGGCAAGTCGGTGGGAATAGAGTTCTATCGTTAATGTTTAATTGATAAAACACTAGCGGTCCCACGGCTTCGTCCGTATTTAATCGCTCTGTGTTGTATCGCGATCTTAAGAAACGCTACTTTAAGTTTTAATTGTAGTTGGAATGACAACATTTTAATATATCTTGCAGATTTACCTTACGTATATCCGTTAGAACTGCTATTAATTATAGACTAATATTTAATAGCACAAAAACAAAATAACCAAAACCTTACTATAATACTTATTGCACACCAAAAAATGTGAAACTTCTAACTACGGGTTTAACGTACAATTGTATATTTGCTCTGTAATCAGTATTTTTTGTTAACAACAAAACATAAATAATTTTAAAGAAAAAAGAACAGACTTCATATAGCCTCCACCTTTCCAAAAAAATGCCCGAGCTACTGTAAAAAATACTCAAATAGGTGTGCCTAATAATACTTGAAGAGTTCCCTCAATTTCTGCAGGATCCCATAATCAGATCCTGACCTGATGACAATGGGACAAACTGTGAAGTATACCCAAGTAACACAGGAAGCATTATAACATATGAATAGTTAACTTATTTCGAACTTAAGGACCGTATAAACTCTTATATACGTTCACCGAGCAACTTGTCGCATTATATGATGCTTTGAGCTGTATAACGGTTGTATAATGGCATATCTAAATGCTTTTGTAAAGCCTTTAGCTTTAGTGCAGCAAACCACAACGCAACTGTACAGCTTTCGACTGTTTAAAAGCACTTAAAGTGCTTTAGGTCCTACAATAGCATTATATAATGCTTTAAGCTGTATAACTGTTGTATAATGGCATGTATAAATGCTTTTTTAAAGCCTTTAGTTTTAGTGCAGCGAACCAAAATACAACTGTACAGCTGAATGCTGTACAGTTGCGTTTTGGTTTGCTACACTAATGCTTCGGTTTGGTTTAGTGCCTTAGGTTCTACAATCACATAAATAAATGCTTAATGCTGTTTAAGAGCATGAATATTAGCCATTATAATGCCACGTAAATTCGCTATACAGCTTTCAGCTATTTTTAATGCCTTAGGGTGTACAATAGCATTTATAAGTAGGTAACACGTTCCTAATGCAGTATAATAGCAATAATATAAACCATTATAAAGCCAAGTAATTCACTATAAGGGGCTGTTCATAAATTACGTCATTTCAAATGGGGGGGGGGGGGGGGTCTGGACATCGGATGATGGTAGCATGACGTAGGAGGGGGGGGGGGGCGGTCATTCCGAAGATCACATCATCAATGTGTAAAAAAAGGAATGAAAGTAGTGTTTCTATAAACTTTTAATGCTATAAAATATTATGTACTAAATAGTTTTTTATTTTACAATTAAGCTTAAAACGCATTTTTTTTAATGACGTCATTTGGCAGGGGGAGGGTTGGATGATTTTAGGGGGGGAGCGAAAAAATCATCCAAAATTGATGACGTAATTTATGAACAGCCCCTATACAGCTTTTAGCGGTTTTAGTGCCTTAGGTTCTACAATAGCATAAATAAATGCTTAATGTTGTTTAATAGCATAATTATTCACGTGTAATGCTGTAGGCATAAATAAGGCATTTTTTAAGGGTCACTGAGCTGCTATTGGACTAAGAGCTAGCCACGTCAGATATGACACAATAATGAGAGCAACAAAACCCGTCTGGTTAGATTGCTATACTATTCTTATTGCTAGATCCTGGCATCTGGCAGCTTTTAATGGGTGGAGGTCACAGTGACAGACTAGCAAAATGTTTTAATTGGAAAATAGTAATACCAAACTAGGTAAAAATTGCCGAAGTTGTCTCAGTTATAAAGGACAGGGTCTATATTTTAAGGGGCTCCCTGGCGCCAACGACCTTAGATCTGATTCCCTTAGTTTTCTAATGATTTATATAGCTTATCATATTATCAGTAACGGCTTTAAATAATATAGTATCCTATATTTACTTCAATATTCATTGTCTTCGAGATATTTGACATCAAAGTCGAACCGGTTTAGGCTAAAAAAGTGGTTTTATGGTCATAAATTTTGTTTTAATTAGTTAAAAATTAAAATCTCTCTACAGTTTTTAGAGACATCAAAGAGGAACCCTAATATGTAGATTACGTATATGTAAGATTCTTTACACCATTCGAATATCGATAAGTGTTTTTTTAGACCATATTTTAAAAATATCATAAAAAAACCGGCCAAGTGCGAGTCGGACTCGCGCACCGAGGGTTCCGTACAAACCTATAACAAGCAAAAGTTGTAGTATGTTTATTACTTATTTCAATTTAATACCTCTACGCGTTTACGAGGAAAAAGGTAGTAAGTTTAAAATTTCAAAAAAAATTTTTTGTATGATTTTACTAAAAATGTCTACTTTTCGTAATTTTTCCTTTGTCTGTGCTATATGAAGTTTCTTCGTGCCAAGTTTCAAGTTTCTGAGTTTACGGAGTGTACCCTTTAGGTTTTGAGTTTCTTGCGAGTACTCAGTTTCAAAATATGCGACATAAATTGCTATTTCTTTTGATTGCGTTCACATAAAAGTTTGGTTTTGCTACATCGGAAAGGTCATATAGCCTTGAGTATTTAACATGAATTTCAATTTAATTCCTCAACGCGTTTATGAGGAAAAAGGTAGTAAGTTTAAAATTTAAAAAAATATTTTTTGTATGATTTTACTAAAAATGTCTACTTTTCGTAATTTTTCCTTTGTCTGTGATATATGAAGTTTTTTCTTGCCAAGTTTCAAGTTTCTGAGTTTACGAGAAGTACCCTTTAGGTTTTGAGATTCTTGCGAGTACTCAGTTTCAAAATAAGCGACTTAAATTGCAATTTCTTTTGATTGCGTTGACATAAAAGTTTGGTTTTCCTACATTTGAAAGGTCTTATAGCGCTGAGTATTTGACATGAATTTCAATTTAATACCTCCACGCGTTTACGAGGAAAAAGGTAGTAAGTTTAAAATTTAAAAAAATATTTTTTTGTATGATTTTACTAAAAATGTCTACTTTTTGTAATTTTTCCATTGTCTATGCTATATGACGTTGCTTCGTGCCAAATTTCAAGTTTCTGAGTTCACGGGAAGTACCCCGTAGGTTTTGCAAGTGCCGAAAAACTCTAAAATTTGCAGCATAAACGACTGTATCTTTTGATTGCGTTGGTTTTTAAGTTTGATTTTTTCACAGCTTCAAGGGACAATATACCTGAGTATTTGATATAAATTTCAGCTTGATACCTCCACGCGTTCCTGAGAAAAATGGTCTTGACAGACAGACAGACAGACAGACAGACAGACAGACAGACAGACAGACAGACAGACAGACAGACAGATAGACGGA
Organism: Pammene aurita; assembly: GCA_947086415.1. Classification (NCBI taxonomy): domain Eukaryota; kingdom Metazoa; phylum Arthropoda; class Insecta; order Lepidoptera; family Tortricidae; genus Pammene; species Pammene aurita. The sequence continues at coordinate 47,625,193 of OX352291.1, read as the reverse complement.
CAACAAAGTGATCCTATAGGGGTTCGGTTTTTCCCTTTCGAGGTACGGAACCCTAAAAATAACGGCTCATTTATTTCAAGATCCGGCTCTACAGAATGGAGATAAAAGATTCAAAAACCGATAGTCGTTTGCCTTATAATTCTACCTATAGTGAATATGTTGGAATATCGACTCAAAACTGGTCAAAAATCGATAAAAAAAACGTTAGACTAATAAATATTGTGTATTATTACCATACATCGGAGTTTTCGGTGCGGGAATGTTTGACATTAACCAAAGAGTAGGCATTAACTTAAAAAACAGAATGTATTCTAGCACGTTTCTACCTAATGAATAATTGATCGAAAAAATCATAGGTATATACAATTTATATGTAATAGCTGACTATTACGTATATATATTGTAGGTACATATACCTATGATTTTTTCAAGTATTTTTTTATTAATTCATGTAATGACTGATCATTGTCAACCTCTTCAGTTAATCAAATAGTTCATAAATATCGGACGTCAAGATTAATATTTGACACTTATTATACCGTGTCTTTGTCTTAGGTAGATCTAGTTAATAAATTTCGGATATGCAATTGCATTTTTAAAATACTAAGTATATAATAGTCAATACAAACATGCCTCTAAGAAAAAAAGCTCGTATCATAGTGTGTAAGCTATTCACAGAGAGGTAGTTCATTAGGCATAATATGATATTTTGTCAGACTAACTCTCAACCTATCTGTTTATCTCTACTCTTTCTCAAATCGTTCCCGCACCGAAAACCCCGATGTATGATTATTACGGAAACAAAACCAGTAGGCGACAAACTATGAACTATATTTTATTATACATCGTTTGGCACTACTATCTCCCAACATAAACTTTTGTTTCTCTTAATATTGTATAGTATTTGTATAGTTTCTCATAATATTGCATCAAACCCAGATCTCTAGGATTTATTTTCTTGAAATGGTTTGCATTCTTTGACCTCCACCACTTTAAAGCTGCCAGATGTCCAGATCTAGAAATAAGCATAGTATACCAAACTGACTAGAGGGGTTTGGTTGCTCTCATTATTGTGTCATATCCGACGTGGCTAGCTCTCCACACCACCAACGCCATTTTGTAAATAATTTATAACCTAAAAATAAAATCATGCGGATCTATTTATACAAGGAAAATACCTATATAATAATGAAATTACTTAATTTAAGACTGCTCAACCAACACTATTATGTCAATAATGCAAAACTCGTTCTATACGAGGATTACACAATTGTTTTGTTTATTTGACGCATATCTTTTTATAATATTTTATAGCAAAACCACAATAAATCAAAGGGGCGTGAAAATTTTCAATGAAACTTATATAAACATTTACAGTAAACTACATTGCGCATAATATTGTCTTCGGTTGCCGCGATAGTTATTCATAAAATAAAACAATTAAAAACGGATTTTATCGCGTGTATTGAGTTTAAATTACGTCCCGACGTTTCAAACACTTTACAGCGTTCGTGGTCAACGGGTCGACTGAGGAAAAATGTACAATTACCTCCGTTCAAAAACTATCTCAATATGCAAACCTACCCACATATTAAATATTAAACAAATTTAGTGTTTGCACATGCCGGAGGGGCCTTTATAAAAACAAATTATTTTTTATTACAAAACAAATTATTAAACAAATTATTTTATTATTATTAATTATTATTTTCATTTTTATTTTTAATTTTTTAAATTAGTATTAAATTATTATTAGTGTCCACACTGTCCACCATTATGGTCTCACAGTCCTATGTCTAGCTTGCTCCTTAACCAAATGAATAACTGGATCCCAAGCTGGTGGTACCGAAAAACCATCCTCTCTGTTGAAATTTGGATATTTTTTAATCTCGATTGCCTCTCGCAACATCCGGGGAATGTATCGTTTCTCCTTGACGAGGACTTGCGGTTTGTCAAATTTAACTGAGTGGTTGGGTCTATCCATGACATGCTCACAGACTGCTGACCTTGGTCGACGGTGCTTTACATCGGCTATATGTTCCTTTACCCGAGTAGAGATGCTCCGCTTAGTCTGGCCTACATATGATAGACCACATTCACATTCCAGCCTGTAGACCCCTGCACTCTGTAGAGGAGTAGCTGACTTCACTGACCTCAGGAACTGTGACATCTTCTTCATTGGCTTAAAGTAAGTTTTTATAGAAGCACGTTTCAAGATGTTGCCAATCCTGTCAGTGACTCCTCGGACAAAAGGCAAGACGGCAGGCCGGCGCTCAACTGTAGGAATCTTCATCCGAGCTTTCTGATTGAGCCGTGGAATCTTGAGCCCGTTCGCTTGAAGTGCATCCTTGGCATGCTGGAGTTCCGCCGCCAGGTGCTGCTCATCACATATCCTCTGGGCTCTCTGAAACAAAGACTTGCCTACAGTAGCTAGCTGACTGGGGTGGTGGTGTGATCTACCATTCAAATATCTATTTGTATGTGTAGGTTTCCTATATACAGTGCGGCCTAAGGTATTATCGGGGTTTCTCAATACTAGTACATCTAAGAAAGGCAGTGAACAATTATTTTCCAATTCCATGGTAAACTTAATCTTACTATGAATGGAATTGAGGTGGTCAAGGAAAACTGAAACACTATTTTTAGGTAATATAGTAAAAGTATCATCTACGTATCTTTTGAAAATCTTCGGCTGCACGGGAGCCAATGAGAGCGCCCTCTCCTCAAAGTCCTCCATAAAGATGTCAGCGACTACTGGAGATACCGGGGACCCCATGGCTACACCGTCGACTTGCAGGAAGAATTCATTGTTCCATAGTAGATATCCTGATCTAAGGCAGTGTTCCAAGAGCTTAGCATATTCTTCAGACATGTTCTGCTCACGCAACCTCTTCTTCACAATTTCAATGCAGTCTTGTACCGGTAGACTCGTAAAGAGTGACTGGACATCGAAACTGACCATGATCTCGTCATCAGTTAATGTAAGGTCTTTAATGTCACTGATGAAATGGTAAGAATCCTTTGTATGTGTTCTAGTAGTCTACATTGCGCAGTAATATTTTAAGGATATAATAATGTAAAAGAGTCAAAAACTTTTATAAATTTTGTTAGGATGCAAACAAATATGACGTGTCACTCATTCAGTTTTTTGTACCGTCTTCGTCCATTTTATATTGCGAGACAAAGTAGTTAAATCACAACGTTCATTGTATTATAACATTTGTTCCGTCGGTATTAGAGACGGTTTTGCATTGACGTAAGGTTTATTTTACTACACTCTTATGCTAGTATAATGCTTTTGTATTGCGATTGGCAAGTTAATCGAGAGTACTTATGCTTCTTTACTGCGATTAGCAAGTTTTTTGGCCGTATTAATGCTTCTTTAATGCAGTTGGCAACTTAATAGAGCGTACTAATGGTTCTTTAATGCGATTGGTACTTTCCATGACAACGATAATGCTAATAGCGCAGACATATTGCGCCTGTAATGCTATTAAATGACCTGTATAGGATCTCAAGCTGGGTAATTCGTGCCCATTTAAGACCTATATCAGCACTATAAACGTTTATAATGCTACTATAAAACGAACTGAAAATGCTAAAAGCATACAGATATGCTGTAAGACGGCCGTTATACTGCTTTGATGTGTTACTTGGGTACTCTTTCAAACAAAAAAATAATTTTCCAAATCGGTCCAGCCGTCTTCGAATAATCGGTGAACATACATAAAAATAAAAATAAAAGAGCAAAAAAACAATGATCCCGACGAATTATAAAATTGAAAACCTCCTCCTTAGAAATCTTAAAGTCGGTTGAAAAATAAAGGTCAGTGACTTGTGCTACTTTTACTACCAAAAATAAAACAATATTTGCATGTCACTCTCTTCGCTAGTAAGAGTGTAATTCCTTTCATCCCACGTCACGTCCGACGCATTTTAATGTAAAACAAGCGTCGCGTCGCAATACTTTCATCACTCGTACTAAATGCCGAAAGTTTATAAAAATAAAATATTTAGTTTAACGCATTTTTAAAACTGTATTTTTTTCACCACCTACATGATGATATGTAATTTATTTATCTAAGCTGCGTCACTATCAAAATATAGTATCAAATTGAGATATATTTTAAAGCTCGAATGACGCTTCAAAGTGTCATGGATGCGTAGGCTGCGGCCATTGCCCTTGCCGTACACCGATATGTATTAAAGAACGGGATAACGCCATAATAGTGCTGTAAGAACCACTCCTACAGCACTTTCTCGGTCAGTTTTATTAGACTTTTATCAATGATAACACTGGCCGGTTACAAATGTTTCAAGAGCCATATATACATTACATCTTTTTTGTAACAGTACCTCTACTGAGTCCATATTGGGTCCTAGATAATTTTGAAACGTCCTTTTTATGTGCATAACTGCTTATGTCATACGTACACTCATCATTGCTCATACTATCGAAAAGTCATATTGTTTTGTGTGATACTTTTTAATTCAGAATATTTGAAGTTATACTTAGAAGTTCTTATAGAGCCAAATAATAAATAGCCGTAATGGTTTTAACAATATTTATCGATAATTATAAAATTTTAGGCATAATGATTTATATCGTAGTATAATGTTTATTACATCATAATGTTTTAAGTATTCTCATTGATGCTTTAAAATCACCCACGTATTATAACATAACATTTAATAACTTTAAAAAGATGTCTTCGCAACATTGCTATGTTGTGCATGACGTATTTTTACTTTAGTTAGGTAAAAAGATTTTACTGCTTACTAATCAATAAAAGTATAAATCCATGATTACATTTTATTTTCGACTAAATAAATATTTTGTTCAGAAAAAACATATCCCATTCAAACAACAATCCAATCAAGTACGTACAGTCGCCATCAGATATATTTAACACAGCATGGGATATTTATGGGCGCAAGTCTTACTACCACAAATATCTTCTTTTTAGGGTTCCATAGCCAAAATGGCAAAAACGGAACCCTTATAGTATAGTCATGTCCGTCTGTCCGTCCGTCCGCCCGTCCGTGTGTCACAGCCATTTTACTCTGCAACTTTTGAACCATAAGCCCAAAAAAATGAACCTAATCACAAACTTTCTACAAACATTGTTTTGAACATAATCGCTTCAGCCGTTTTTGAGTTATCTCTATAAAACTTCTTCCATAATAGGTATCAGATACCTTTTGGTATTAATTTGGTTCTTATTCCATAGAAGGTACGGAACCCTCCATTATGCGTGGTCCGACATGGACTTGGCCGGTTTTTTTAATGAGTATCGTATAATATATATATCGGTTCCGGTTTGGTCACAGTTCGGTAATTCACGGTAATCCCAATTCTGTCCATTTACTTAACATGATATGCTCGTTTTTTAAGGCTTTTGCTCCAAGTTTGACCACCTGTGGCATTGGTGAGCAAATCCATTCGTTTTATCTTTAACAATCTATTTGCGCCATGCGCCATAGTTATGATTTTGTAAAGTATGCCTATAATTAAATATATATTGCAGAGTAACTTTCGTATCATTTGCTGTAAGCCAAACCGAACGATCTTTATAATGCAACCAATTTTTCACTTTGTTACTTATTTATAAATCCTCTATTCTGCGTTCGGAAACCGTAATTATGTTATGACCACCATTACTGTAACCAGTAATATAATATCGGTGTATTATCTGTGCCAGTGTTATAATAATCTACAGAATTTCATAACAACATCGGTGATCAGTATTGTCTGAAATCTAGTTAGTTGGTCATGCCGGTGTAATGGCAGTCGAACTAATTAATGGTTCCCGAAGACATCATTGAGGATTTATAATACGTATGGAGGTAAAGCAGTGTATGTAACTGTACATAATTAGATAATCTCGTGTTAAGATAATCGCCCATCCAAGTTAGATTTGAGGGTAGAAACTGATACCGTGTATGTATTTTTAACAGTTTCAAACGTTCCCAATGTTTTTATTTAAACTCAGAATGACGTTAATTGCGGTACAATTCCACGCATTCAGTAGGTTTATTCCAAAGCCATTTTATTGCTTAAAGTATATCTCAAACTCAATACTGGTAATGAACGAACATGCTGCCATTAAGGGGGCCGTAAAACAGGTTATGATGTGTCGAGACAAACAAACAGGGAATATTGAGTTAAACTGAGGATATTATGATTAAATATAACGATCTAAAGTGAAGGCCAGAAATAGATCGAGTAAACGACATCGGTAGCCTGTTGAAGGACAGTCGGACATTGCAAAACTATATGGGTTGACTACGGAAACCACAACATAGGCCAGAAACAGCAGCTTTAAGCAATAAAATAGTGGTCTTATGCGTGAGTTAAATAACAACAACACTGGTTACGAAGCGGATTAATCTAGCATCTTCACATACGTGCTTCTTATCACGCGCAATATTAATTTTGCACATTAGCAATTCACCGCATTTTTTTTTCTTAACATTCATTGTTGCCAAAATGGTAAAAACGGAATCATTATAGTTTCGTCATGTCCGTCCGTTCGTCCGGCCGTCCGTCCATCTATATGTCACGGCCTTTTTCTCGGAAACTATAATATATCTTAATAAAATTATATTTACCAAATATCAACATATTGCACTTGGCACCTACCTACCTATATATTCATCGGTGCCATAAATTTTTTGTAATACTCATCATAGTACTAAATTTCGGCCTATTCAGGGGTGCTGGTTTCAAAAACGATGTCCATTTTGGACATATCGCGGACATCATTTTTAAAATCAGCACGCCTGAATAGGCCGAAATTTAGTACTATGACGACTTTACGAATATGGGCATGTCCGCCATCTTGGGATCCAAAATGGCCATTAATTTCGAAACCAGCACCTGAATAGGCCGAAATTGAGTACCACGATGATTACTTATTACAAAAAAAATTATGGCACCGATAAATAGAGCTGCCATATCGGATCTAGTTATAATGATAGTATAGCAAAGTAACTAGAGAGGTTTCGTTGCTCTCGTTATTGTGACATATTTTCCGCGGCCAGGCTCTTAGTCTAATCATCTCATGAGACTAAGAACTGACCTGCATTGGACTCCAATGCATACTGTGTAGATTTAAAATCGTGCAAAAACGCGAATAGGAAAAAAGGCGTATGTATGTGAAGAAATCAACTCTGACTGTGAAGAAATACGAATGTGGTGAATTACCAATGTAAAAAATAAAAATCGTGCAGAAACGCGAATAGGAAAAAAAACGTCTACATAGCAACTCAGACTGTGAAGAAATACGAATGCGGTAAATTGCTAATGTGCAACATTAATATTTGAACTGAAAGAAACGCGTATGTCGCTTTAACAATCCTACGAAACATTGGTAGAAAGCTTAAGTTTCCCATTTTAGTGCTCGGAAGGAAATAACAACAGGGTGGTACCTCCATTACGATTTAGCCTTGTGGATTATATATATACTCGTACGTTTGTCTTTCTTGGCGTCACGGGCAAAAATAGCCGCCGGTGACAAAGTCCAAAGTCGCGGCACGTGGGTATCTGTTTGTTTGTTTGCTTACGTAATGTTTAGCTTCCGACGCCAGTGTTTACGAAAATATTGTTCCTTAATGGATGGCTTGTAAATATTTTGAGTATTTATTTTACTAATCGTTGCCAAATCGAAACCAAAGAAATAGTAACTGAATACAATCACAAACTTACCAAAACACTTTTGAGGACAAGAAGACCCCAGCTACGCAAATTAGTGGGACTGATAACAGAACACAACACACTAAACAAACACCTCTTCACAATAGGTAGGACAGACAGCCCCATGTGCAGAGCATGCATGGAGGCGGACGAAACAACAAAACACATTCTGCTAGATTGCAAACAGGTAGAAGTATACAGAAATAAACACCTAGGGACCCCAGGCACCTTGCGCGAGGCGGCAGGCAACCTGAAAGCTCTGCTGGGCTTCGTTGAGGAGCTGGGGTGGTTGGAATAATAGTGCTACCCCCGTTTCACGCAAAATAGGCACACTGGATGTCGACTTGCGGAAAAACGCCCAGGATAACTAACTAACTACTAATCGTTGCTGAAGTAAAGTCCTAATTTGCCAACCAACCAACCAGGGATATTGAACCATTCCTTACTCCATAATCCAATACCGTTTTTTTTAATTGTTCTCTTTTCGTTCTTTTTAATCTAGCAGTTATGTCGAATGAAGGTAAAGTAGTTGGAAAGTCATCCGAACTCAATGGAACTTTAACGGATAGTTTGGGGGTATAGTTACTATGAAGACTCATAAGTTTTTGACCTCGAGGACCTTGTACAAAAAAAAAACCAGCCAAATCGTATCTGGAAGAGCCCAAACTTGGTATTTTTAGGGTTCCGTACCTCGAAAGGAAAAAACTGAACCCTTATAGGATCACTTTGTTGTCCGCATGTCTGTCTGTCTGTCTGTCTGTCTGTCTGTCTGTCTGTCAAGACCATTTTTCTCAGGAACGCGTGGAGGTATCAAGCTGAAATTTATATCAAATACTCAAGTCTATTGTCCCTTAGAGCTGTGAAAAAATCAAACTTAAAAGCCAACGCAATCAAAAGATACAGTCGTTTATGCTGCAAATTTTAGAGTTTTTCGGCACTCGCAAAACCTACGGGGTACTTCCCGTGAACTCAGAAACTTGAAATTTGGCACGAAGCAACTTCATATAGCATAGACAATGGAAAAATCACAAAAAGGAGACATTTTTAGTAAAATCATACAAAAAAATATTTTTTTAAATTTTAAACTTACTACCTTTTTCCTCGTAAACGCGTGTAGGTATTAAATTGAAATTCATGTCAAATACTCAGGGCTATAGGACCTTTCAGATCTAGCAAAACCAAACTTTTATGTCAACGCAATCAAAATAAATAGCAATTTAAGTCGCATATTTTGAAACTGAGTACTCGCAAGAAACTCAAAACCTAAAGGGTACTTCCCGTAAACTCAGAAACTTGAAATTTGGCACGAAGCAACTTCATATAGCATAGACAATGGAAAAATTACAAAAAGGAGACATTTTTAGTAAAATCATACAAAAAAATATTTTTTTAAATTTTACACTTACTACCTTTTTCCTCGTAAACGCGTGTAGGTATTAAATTGAAATTCATGTCAAATACTCAGGGCTATAGGACCTTTCAGATCTAGCAAAACCAAACTTTTATGTCAACGCAATCAAAATAAATAGCAATTTAAGTCGCATATTTTGAAACTGAGTACTCGCAAGAAACTCAAAACCTAAAGGGTACTTCCCGTAAACTCAGAAACTTGAAACTTGGCACGAAGAAACTTCATATAGCACAAACAAAGGAAAAATTAGACATTTTTAGTAAAATCATACAAAAAACATTTTTAAAAATTTTAAACTTACTACCTTTTTCCTCATAAACGCGTACAGGTATTAAACTGAAATTAGTAATAAACATACTACAACTTTTGCTTGTTATAGGTTTGTACGGAACCCTCGGTGCGCGAGTCCGCCTCGCATTTGGCCGGGTTATTTTTAAATTATTATTGTTTTAATAAAAGAAATGGCTAAAAGGTAAAGATGTGGTATATTTTTAGAATCGTTTTAAAAAAGCTCTTAATACGATAGGTTTCTGAAAACAAATTTTGATTTTCCCGTACAAAAGAAATATGTCTCGGCACTCCCCTCCTAAGGGATTTTTTTAAAGAAAAATGCGGGTCAAAAAAAATGTTTTGACCTCTAGTATGCGTGTGCTAAATGGCTAAACTGTACATCGGTTAGGAGGGGCCTAAGGGATTTTTTAAAGAAAAATGCGGGTCAAAAAAATGTTTTGACCTCTAGTATGCGTGTGCTAAATGGCTAAACTGTACATCGGTTAGGAGGGGCCTAAGGGATTTTTTTAAAGAAAAATGCGGGTCAAAAAAAATGTTTTGACCTCTAGTATGCGTGTGCCAAATGGCTAAACTGTACATCGGTTTTTCTTTGAAGTTGGGCTCGTACACCGTTCAACTGCTGTACACATATGTACATAAATACCTTACATAAGCTAGGAGTACCTCAAGCTGGAGTTTTGCCACAATATAAATTTAATAGTTTTTTGATCAATTCTGACACTGAGTCCTTCCACAATGAAAACTTTTATCGTATAGAGTCAAGTTCCCCCGTTTTCCTTGTTTTCGTCTTATCATATCAGTCAAGTATTTTCTTTTCCAAAAAATAGGCAAAAATTTTACTCAATAGAGAACATGCGTGAAAAATATTTAATTGAATTTGTTCCATAAACACGTTCAACAACCCCAAATTAATATAGATAAGTGGAAATCCGTCATAATTTTTAACAGTTTTTTAAAAACGTAAAATTTTAGGATTTTTTTTATATAGGTACCTCAAATGTATTTTCGAAACTTCAGTTCGATTACTTATGTTCTAACAAGAAAAAAACATGTATGACAACTATATAGCTAAACGCATGTTTTCGTGCCTAAAATTACAAAAATCTTCCAAAAACTTGTTCCTTCCAAACAGTTTTCTGCAACTTTGTGGTCGGTGACGTCACAAACCTCACACTTTTTGTATGGGGAGTCTACCATATTTTCACATTTTTGACGTTTCAGGGCTATCATAGATAGTAGGTTTATTAGAGACATTTGAATCTACAGGGAAATAGAATCGAATGACGTCTTCCAAAAAAATCATGCATGTTCCTAATTGGCTTAACCTCAGAACAGGAGGAACATCTTTAGAGGTTTCTGATAATGGCCCTGTTTGTGCGTAGTCAGCAGTGCCAAATGGGATTTAGTCACAAACGCTCATCCAATTAATAGGGCGGGCGGGGCAAGGTCGCCGCGTGTTTGCGCGATGGGTTTGATTTGTGACAAATTACTAGGAATTTATTTGTCGGTGTACATAAAAAAAAACACTGTCTGTCAATAGGGAAGGCGACTGTCAAAGTGACATCTCCAACATTGGTCCTTTGTAAAGCTAAATTTGTATGACGCCAAGTAGTTTTTATTTATTTTAGCAAAAAATACTCTTTGTTTTCTCGAACTGGGGGCCGATTTTCGAGCGCTCGAATTCATAGAAATTAAGCACGAAAATAATCGCAAGGAATGGTTTGTCGCCATTATATTTGCTTGAAATTAATAGTTTAAATAATCGTGATTTTAAATTCCTATCGCTGTTATTTTTAAAACATTATTTCATTATTTTATACAGAGTTTAAAATGTCAGCTTGTCAATGCTCCGGAATTGAAATCAATCGGTTTCTGAAATACATTTAAATTAAAATGCTGTAGATTAACGCAAAAGGGAAGGTTTTTGACTGCATACTAGTTAAGGACCATTCATAATATGTCTCTTTCTCTTATTGTATGTGTCTTTCCCTTATTGTATGGAATCTGGAACAGCGCCCTCTACAAAAAGTTTTCACCGGCCTTCCCCATTGACATCGTTTATTCTTACAACTAATATCATTAAACATATTAGCAAGCAACTCAGCAAGCTATTAAATTACTTTCGGATAAAACTAATACTTTCGTAAATAATAGCTCCGAAACTTTAAAAAACACGACTTAATAGCTAAGGCAGAAATATAGCACAGACAAGTCGGTCATTCCCCCCCCCCCCCCTCTTTTTGAGAAATAGCTACTTGATCTCACGGCTAGGGAGCTTAATCAGCTTAGTTTGATCCGAGGAACAATCGTGCCAAGGGTGCCAAGCGGCGTCGCGCTTCAAGCTATCTTCTTTTGTTTTATGCTTACTCTATGAAATGTCCAATATAAAGTAAACCCATTTCATTTATTTGTCGTCATCATGATGCGTTTCCAAGTTCCGTTTAGTAACTTACAATTTTCCTTATGAAGTTTTCTTTTGTTAAATTTTTAAATCTGGCAGACTCCGTCGGTGGAGGCGGAATAAACTAACCTCATTTAATGACGACTGACTAAACAACCGAGCTTGAAATAGGGTGAAGGCTTGTGCCCAGCTGTGGGATATATTAGGCCTTGGCAAGATAACATAATAGTTTCTACTTACAAACACCCCCTAACCCAAGTTTTCATTTACAGGCTACGGCTGTTTCCAATGGATGCTGCTGCTGTCGTGCGGCGCGGTGTACGCCGTGTGCGCGCTCAGCACCACCACGCTCAGCTTCGTGCTGCCGGCGGCTGAGTGCGACTTCCAACTCAAGTCCGCCGACAAGGGCAGCCTCACCGCCACGCCGCTTATAGGTAATTAAATTAAATAATTTTATTTTCTGGTAACTTTTTTTTCTTAAATACCACGACGGTGGCAAACAAGCATACGGCCCGCCTGATGGTAAGCAGTTACCGTAGCCTATGGACGCCTGCAACCCCAGAGGATTCACATGCGCGTTGCCTACCCTTTAAGAACCTATACACTCCTTTTTTGAAGAACCTCATACTGTAGCCCGCTGGGAAAACCTCGGCAGGGAGTTCATTCCACAGTCGCAGCGTTCGTGGGAGGAAATTCCTCTTAAACCGTACAGTGCGCGACCCATTAGGCTCCAGGGTGTGAGGATGAACACCCTGCCGGCGGCGAGCGGTGCGGTGATAAAAAGCATCTTATCAAACAGTTCTTCAGAGCACAACCCATTGTACAAGCGATAGTAACTAGGGGCCCATAGATAAATACCTTAAAAATAACATACAAACATTTTCGAACGAACGGAGCGTAAGCGAAGCAAGTTCTTACAAACAACTTCTGGCTACTGGGACGTGTCGGCATTTCGATGGCTTTTTGATTTTGAGAGTTAGTTCCGCGATAACATTAGTAACGCTTTTCTGATCTTCTTGAAATTTGTTGGGGTTGTAACAGAGATACATATAATTTGAGAGTTCGTATATGAGCAGGATCGACCTTGGGGTCATGGAGCTAGAAGGAACTAAAACTCTCATGTTGGCTGTTACCACGGGTCTGGTGTCCCACGGTTTGCTGCGCAAAGCTCTGCGCAGATAGCGGCACAATCGCAAACATATGTCTTATTTATTGGTTATGGTTTTTATGTGTCAAATTTATACGTCTATGCTAGTGCTTAGAAATAACCTAATAACCTGTGGCCTTTTATCCTCATTGATAAAATCCTTTTATTACATTAAACTATTATTATACTAGTAGTCCGCCTCGAACTGTGCAGTCGCGATTTCCTTGCAAACGATGACCAGTATAGCAAGATCCTTATGATGATTGTTTCGCATCTTCTAGCTCCACAACCCCTTGATCGATCCTGCTCATATACGAACTCTCTAATTATACGTATCTCTTCTACAACCCCGATAAAATTCATAACGAACAGAAAAACGTTACTAAAGATAATGCGGAACGGAACAAATTCTCAAAATGAAAAAGCCATCGAAATGCCGAGACGTCCCAGTAGCCGTAGTTGTTTGTAAGAACTTTACTTCGCTTACGCTCCGCTCGTTCGATTATATTGTTATGAATGCACAGGCAGCTTATAGCTGATACGTGCATATCAATGTCCACTTGTGTTTTGTCCATTTAGAAAATGTTTGTCGAGTTAATTTTTAAAAGAGTTCGCTGAGTTTGCACTGATCACTGATTTGGGCAAACTGTTCCACACTTTCACTACGCGGTTAGATAGGAAGTATGGGGTTGATGTTAAAGTTTTCCTTGAACTACGCTGCTACTCTACCTATTAATATAGTAAAATAACGACTGGAACCTCTACCACGAGGGGCCGTAAGCTTATGCAGAAAATAATATCTTCAATCACTTATCTGATTAATTTGTCCATTATTTGATTAGCCTACGTTCTATTAGTTACCTATGCCCATTGAGTAACAGGATATGTCATCCTCATCCCTGAGAAATTGTTATCGCCATGACGGTATAATACATAATAAATCAATGCCTAGTAGTTGAGGTAGTACCAGCGAAAATGTTCATAAATTTATTAAATTAGAAAATCAAAAAGACAGTTCCAAGTTTGAGTCAACCCACTCAAGAACTGAAAAAACTAATCACATTTTATAGTCGTTGAGTATAGTTTATAAAATAATAAAGCCGAAATCCTAGGACCACAAGAAATCGCAAATATTCAAAAACTTTAAAATGTGTTTGATCTATGTTCCAGGCATGTGCGTGGGCTCGTACTTCTGGGGCAACCTGGCCGATGCCCGAGGCCGTAAGAAGGCCATCATCGGAGCCCTATTGCTGGATGCGCTGGCGGCCTTCGTCTCCAGCTTGGTGCAGAGCTACTCCGCCTTCCTGGCCTGCAGGTACCTATTGTTGAAGGAGTTTCTATACCTTCACTTTTTATATTCAAACTATTTATACCTATACTTGTTCTATACATAAAGAAGAAATATGTTATGAGTTCTGTCAATGTCTCGATTGAAAATAAACAACGTTTCGTTTATAATACGATTTTAATTAATAATTAGTATTCGTTCTTCAAGTAAGTCTGTATGCCTAATCAGCTTGGGCTCCACTAGCACTCTGCGCGTTTCAAGTACGCATATCACAATAGGTTATGGGCCCAGCACGCTTCCACTGCGAAATGGAGAACATAACGAAACTATAGATTGGTTTGTTAGAAGGGAAATCGAATTGGGACACATGGAAATATAAAGCTGTAAGTCTGCTACGTACCGTCCCGCACGCGCTGGAAGTAGTAGAAGGCTCGTTCCTGAAACCCGCAGACCCCGTCCCTGAAGTAGAAGCTGCAGCAGTCGCCACGTACAAGGCTGAACTAGAACGGTTTGTAAAAGCAGACGCGACTGCTTTTCTCATCGTTACAACCAATATGAAAGAAGACACACTTAGAAAGGTCATGAGATTTACGAATGCAAGAGACGTATGGCTTGAGCTGCATAGACTATTCGACGGGACAGACGAAGATAAGTCTTACAATCTATGCATGAGCTTTTTTGGCTTTAGGAAAGATCCGGCAGACGACATAGCCACACACATGTCAAAATTGAAAAACATTTGGACACAGCTTAATCAGGAGTTAAGTAAGGACAAAACAAGCGAGCTACCAGAACTGGTACTACTTTGCAAGATCGTCGATACGCTCGACGAAACCTACTTCTCCTTCAGAAGCAGCTGGCTACTACTGCCTAAATTTGAACGAACTATCGAAAGCCTTACAAGCCATTTATGTGCTCTGGTTTCGAATTCCGGCACTACGTCTAATGCAGAGAAGAAGGATAGAAAGTTAAAATGCAACTACTGCCAAGCTATCGGCCATCGAGTGAGAAACTGTCAGAAGTGGATCAAAGACGGCAAGCCTCCGAAAAGCAGTAATCGCCAAGCAACACCTTCTACCTCTAACATCACAAACATGGTCCTTATGTCTGTAGAGAGCACTGAAGTATTTTCAATCGTTCCTGACACTGAAAACTGGTACGTGGATAACGGCGCCACGAGCCATGTAACAAACCGGGCTGACTTATTCCAAAACTTCAAATGCTTTGACTTTGATGAAATCCGTACTGTAACAACGGCTAGTGGCAACACGATTCGTGCTAAGGGCAAAGGTTCAGTAATTGTCGAAGCAAATGCAAGAGGGAACCTACAACGAGTGACCCTACAAGACGTTTGGTACGTTCCAGCCATTACAAAGAATTTATTCTCGGTACTAGCAGTACACGACAAGATTCCTCATAGTAAATTCTCATCGACGACAAAAGAATGCACCGTCTATGTCAATGGAGAAGAGTGCTTAAAAGGAAAACGTCAGAAAGGAGGTGGATTGTACAGACTAGACGTAAATGTAGTACATCCTGAGAATCCTGCCGAAGTCTTTGCAACGTCCGATACTATGCAACTATACCACGAGAGATTAGCGCACCAGAACAAGAGGCACGTAAAAGCTACAGTTAAACGCGAACTGAACTTAGATCTTCCTCTTGATAAGGAGCTATGCGAAGGCTGCATATATGGGAAAGCTCATAGGCTTAAATTCGGTACGAGAACCAGAGCTACCGCGCCTGGAGAGCTCGTACATACCGACGTATGCGGACCATTTCAACCAAGTTTTTCAAAATTACAGTATTACGTGTTGTTCAAAGACGACTACACAGGCAACCGTATGGTATACTTCCTAAGACACAAGTCAGAGGTTAAGGATAAGCTCGCCTTAATGCTAGCTCAGACGAAGACAACTGGACATACCGTAAAATGCCTGCTAAGCGACAACGGTGGCGAATTTGACAACAAGTCCATTCGAGATATACTAGGCTCCCATGGAATAAAACAAAGACTGGTAATGCCTTACACACCGGAACAAAATGGTGTGAGCGAGCGCGAAAACCGCACCTTGGTTGAAACTGCGAGATCGATGATGTATGCGCACGAAACTATGCCACAAGAACTTTGGGCAGAACTGATAAATACGGCCGCATACATTCTCAATAGAACTGGTCCGACAAACAACAAAGACAAGTCGCCGTACGAACTTTGGATTGGAAAGAAACCGGCTGTCAAACACCTTCGTATCATAGGATGCAATGCCTACGTCCACGTCCCAAAGCAAAAACGGAAGAAGATGAACAAAAAAGCCATTAAAGGGAGACTTGTCGGCTACGATGAAGATGGCTACCGGATTTGGATCAATGACGGAAAAAATAACAGACTAGTCCGTTCACGAGATGTCACTTTTGAAGAGAGACCGCTTCCTAACAGCGATGTTTACCCTGATTGCGTAAACAACGACGCCAATACGAGGGAGTACACACTGCGACTGCCGATGGATAACGCCAACAGCAACGCAAACGAGGAACCGGCTCTACATCCTGAAGTACATCAAGATCCTTTACCTGACGAACCTGAGGGAGTTTTAGAAGATGATCAATCATCTGACTCTAGCGATCATGAATTTGACTTCGAGGGAGATAACTTGGAACAGTCGGAACCTGAACCAGTCCAAGAAAACCAAGTCCATGAACCTGAACCACATAATGATGATCCTGAAGGAGATGACTTTTATGATGCTGAAGCGCCACGTTACAATTTGCGAAATCGAGACGAAATACAGCGACCTGAACGGTATGATGACTACGTATGCATTACAGAGACGTACCCGTCTAATTTTGCTGATGCAATGAATCGCAATGATTGTGAAGAATGGCGAAAAGCGATGCATAGCGAAATGAAGTCACTGAAGGACCTCAACGTGTGGACGGCATGTGATCTACCGAAAGGAAGAAAAGCGCTTCCTTGCAAATGGGTTCTACGTACAAAGAGGAATCCAGACGGCTCAATCGACAAATACAAGGCAAGGCTCGTTGTGAAAGGTTTTAAACAGAGAAAAGGAATCGACTACGATCAGACTTTCAGTCCTGTCACACGCCTAGCAACTGTCAGAGCACTATTGAGCGTCAGCGCTCAAGAGAACATGCACCTAGTCCTATTCGACGTTGCTACAGCGTTCCTCAACGGAAAACTCGAAGAGGAAATTTACATGCAACAACCCGAAGGCTTTAGTGATGGAACACCTAAAGCATGGAAGCTTAACCGAAGCTTATACGGGTTAAAGCAAGCTCCAAGATGTTGGAACTCTTGTTTTGAAAGCATTTTACTTGAAATGGGCTTTAAACAATGCGAGGCTGACTGTTGCCTATATAGTAAAGAAACAGATGGTAAGAAGTTATTAATCACGTTGTACGTAGACGATGGATTAGTAGCCGCAAGTGATGAAGATGTATCGAAATCTTTCCTCAATGATTTAAGAAAACGGTTAAAGATCACGACTAAGCCCGCGTCGTATTATCTAGGACTTCAAATCGAAAGAGGAAACGATGGCTCTATTTTCATAAATCAAGAAGCCTACGCTATGAAAATTCTAGAGCGTTTTGGGATGGCAGATTGCAATCCTGTCACAACACCCATCGATAAGGAAACTTTTCATTCAGGGAAAGTTGAAACCGAAAAGAAGGAGAAGTGTCCTTATAGAGAAGCCGTCGGTACTTTAGCATATTTGATGGTCGGTACACGTCCGGACATTGCTTTTGCAGTGGGTGTTGCTTCCCGAAAATTGGAATCCCCCTCCAAGGAAGACTGGCTTGGCGTAAAAAGGATTCTTCGTTACGTTAAAGGAACGTATTCCTATGGAATAAAGTATGGACAGCATAAACCAGGAATACTCGAAGCATTCAGCGATGCTGATCATGGAGGTGATCGGGAGACCAGCCGATCTACTACAGGCGTAGCCTGTCGCTATGCAGGAGGTGTGATATCCTGGCTCAGCCAACGGCAAGCGTCAGTTGCTATCTCTTCTACCGAAGCCGAGCTGGTAGCAGCTAGTGAAGCAGCTAGAGAATTGGTATGGCTGACCAGAATAATGCAGGAGTTAACTGAACTCAAGCAGATTCCTGCACTATATGTCGACAACGAGGCAGCTGTTCGCTTGGCACACAATCCCGAGTTTCACAAGCGAACAAAGCATATTCGGATTCGACATTTTTATGTTCGAGAGCAAGTTGCCGAAGGTGCTATAGAAATTAAGAGAATCAGCACAACCGATCAGCCAGCTGATATTTTAACCAAGGGACTACCGCGTCCAAGATTCTCTTCCCTTTGCCAGGCTCTTGGAATAGTATTGAATAAGGGAAAGTGTTGAAGGAGTTTCTATACCTTCACTTTTTATATTCAAACTATTTATACCTATACTTGTTCTATACATAAAGAAGAAATATGTTATGAGTTATGTCAATGTCTCGATTGAAAATAAACAACGTTTCGTTTATAATACGATTTTAATTAATAATTAGTATTCGTTCTTCAAGTAAGTCTGTATGCCTAATCAGCTTGGGCTCCACTAGCACTCTGCGCGTTTCAAGTACGCAAATCACAATACCTATTTGTAATTTTTGTAAATTTTAACATATTTCCCTTCTCATGCTCTGAAGGTTCGCCGCTAAAGAAGTTTTCACTTCAAAAATTAAATACCGCGAGCCATCCGGTTGCCTCGCGGTCACTGAAACTACGCGTCATTGCTTTATCTATATGTCTGAAGACCAAACTACGATGAGATGATGGTTGGAAGTTGTATATACGCAACTGTTCTTTGACACTAAGGTACCGCGATCCGCGATGGAGTACAAATGTATACGTGCTTCACACATATGGTACTTGCAGTATGAGAAAGAGCCGAATGGGCTGAAATTGATAACCGAGATGCCATTTGGTCAAGTTCCTCGTTCTGCGGACTGTTCTGGCTCTGGTCAGGCCACGTTCCCGGGCAGCCTGTTTACCTATTGTTTGTAGACGTGGCCGTTCGCAGGTTCTTCTCCGGCTTCGGAATTATCGGCGCCACAGGACTGATCTTCCCGTACTTCGGTGATTTCCTCTCGCTCCGACATCGGGACGTCATGCTGTGCCGGCTCGAGGTCTTCTGGACGCTTGGATGTATACTGCTGCCTTGTAAGTCACGTTTAATATTTTTATTTGTGTTTCAATGAGTCCCTGTGCTAAGATTAGGTACTAAAACAAAATTTATGATGTTCGAAATGTCGTGGTAACAATCGATTACAAGACCAAGGTTGACGCTGATTTAGTAAAGCCCGTTAAATTTTCTTGAATTAAACAGTACTTATATATCGGAATACGCCAAAAATACATGTCTCGAGCCATCAGTCGAAAGAGATGTTATCATCCTGATGTGTCGTGTTCAATCGGGGTAGGTTTTTTAGACATTAGTTTATTTTAAAGTAGGTAATTATCAAAGCGACCACCATCTAACAACTAAGCCCTGCTATAAACTTTCTTAGATTACCATGTCATATCAACATGCCGCATCACATTTCAGGCATAGCCTGGCTGATCATCCAAGACCCCCGCTTCATCTGGTCCAACACGGACGCCTTCAAGTTCACACAATGGCGAGTGTTTGTCGCCGCCTGCGGGATCCCGAGCTTGCTCGTGGTGCTGCTGCTGATGCCGTTTCCGGAGAGCCCAAGGTTCCTGCTGCATGTGAACCAGCCGGAGAAGGCACTCCAAGTGCTGCAGAAGATCTTCGTGGTCAACACTAGGATGAATGCTAAGGATTTCCCGGTTAGTATTTTCTTAGCTATTATATTACGTAACAATCTTATTTAGGTAAATTATTAAGAAGCTCCTATATTTGGATACTGTTATGTAAGGACCTGAAGTAATAACTTTTTGTCCCCAAAAACTATGTATGGATCTTAATAAAGATGAAATAGACCCCTATATAAGTAGCCAGAATAATATGACCAGCGAGTTCTATGTAAAAGTAATTGCTCACAAAAGTTAGTAGTCTTTTATGGCAATTCCAGGTTGAATCCATGATCAGTGCTGGCGAAGGTGATGAGGAGGAGGAGATAATGACAGCAGACAACAACGGCAACGAGACTAAGGCTGCGTTATCCTGGAAACAGCGCTGGCAGAATTTCTGGATCCGCAAGAAGATGCTCACCACCCAGCCTTTCATCGGCCTGCTTATACTTTGCTGCTTTGTCGACTTCGGCCTCATGTTTAGGTTTATGTTCTTGGATTTCTTTCTCTAATATAATCTTGATTAGTCATTCATTACGGACATAGATGTCAGAATTATAAGCAACTAGCTTTTGCCCGCGGCTTCGCTCGCGTTAAATTCTCCATACAAACTTCCACCCCCCATTTTAGGGAAGTGGGGGATTAGAAAGAGACAAATAGTAGCCTATGTCACTCTCCGTCCCTTCAACTATCTCCACTTAAAAAATCACGTCAATTCGTCGCCCCGCTTTGCCATGAAAGACGGACAAACAAACACACACATACACTTTCCCATTTATAATATTAGTATGGATTAAGGACTAACGTTAACAATTAAAACAAAATTGTATACAATAGTTTGTTATTAAATCAAATACAAACATTGAAAACATTGAAAAAATAATCAACCCAGCAGGACTTGAACCTGCATCGATACGCCTTGCCGGGGCTCGATCGCTTTACCAATTAAGCTATAGGTCAAGTTACTAAGTTACTAAGTCCTGCTGGTTTGATTATTTTTTCAATGTTTTCAATGTTTGTATTTGATTTAATAACAAACTATTGTATGAGTGGAATGCCCCACTTTAAAAACATGCAAAAATAATTAAAATTTTATACCTATTTCAATTCTATATCGCTGAAAATCTCCAAGTTTAACCATAATATTATTAAAAATATTATAACAGCCTCTAAAGAGGTATAAAGGACGACGCGGCGTAAGGGCGGGGGGGGGGGGGGGGAGAAGGAGGACGAGCGGGACCTTCTTGTCTTTTTAGCCGTCAACACAGCGAATCCAATTTTCCAAAGGGTCGGCAACGCGCATGTGATACCTCTGGAGTTGCAGGTGCCCATAGGTTACGGTAACTGCTTACCATCAGGCGGGCCTTTGCTTGTTTGCCACCGTCGTAGTATATAAAAATAAATCTCGTTTTCGTAGACAAATTACACGTAGCTAGAAAATGTGATGGCAATTCTGAAAAATCCTTTCTTAGTGCATCCCTAGACCTTATAAGAAACCTACGTGCCAAATTTGGAATCTCTAGAATCAGTGGTTTGGGCTGTGCGTTGATATGTCAGTCAGTCAGTCAGTCAGTCAATCAGTCAGTCAGTCAGTCACTCAGTTTCTTCTTTTAGATGACTTAACCGCTCACCAAATAAATACGAAGTCCTACCAAATAAATACTAAAGTCGAAGTACCTAATTAATAAGATTGGCCACTAGAATATTAATCTGCCAACAAAATTGTACCACCAAATAATATCAAAACGATTACCAAAAAAATTACTTCATATTTCCGGCAAATTATATGTACATATCACCAAAATATATATCTGATACCAAAATCGGACCTCCAAACAACGATACGAAAACGATTACCTAAAAAACATTGACCACTAAAAAAAATTTGCTCCATTTTTAGAAGACGGTTCTGGCGCTTGCCGGCCGCTGCCAATACATATACCTATATTGTTTTTTTTTCTACCTAAACTAACAACTCTAATTATTTGATCATTATTATTTACATTGCAGCCCGAAGACCGGATCATGCAATTCAATTCAAATAGTCTTTATTGAAAACCTCAAAATAAACTAGTACAGAAAATACAGCTAACTAAAGTACCTAGAGGTAAACAACAGGCGGTCTTAAAGCTAAAAAGCGATCTCTTCCATAGAAACTTTAGGCAGCAAAAATTAATTAAATAATAGGTACTTACGCTAGAAGAAATGCCGCCGCAGCGTTACTTATTGTGTTCTGCTTTCAGCTACTACACTCTGATGATGTGGTTCCCGGACTTGTTCGAGAGGTTCAGCCAGTTCACGGCGCGCAACCCTGACGTCGAGGCCGGCATCTGCGAGGTCTCCGCTAACATCTCGCATACTGAAGTAAGTTCTGCCTATGGCTGCCGTGTTTGGAGTGCCCCAGTCATGTCCAACCCTGATGTCAATAAAAGTATTTGCTGTGAGATTTCAGAAGGGTTATCTAAGCAGACGAGGTGTAGGTACAAAACAATCTCCGTTGCTCTTAAGAGCTTTTTTAGCAAAAGCTATTTGTTATGGAACAGTAAGAAAAGTCGTATGAGCCACCGTTACCGAGTTATTTGCGAAAAACCAAAATAAGGGACCTTTACACGTCGAACGGTAAAATTGTATGGAGACGTCATATGCCACTGATCATCTGTCAAAGTTCTGTCAAACGCTGATTTTGTCTCGAATTGCTCCGAAATTGAAATTCACCGGTTTCTGAAATACACTTAAATTAAAATGCTATAGATTAACGCCATAGGGAAGGTTTTTGCCTAAGAAAAGCTTTTTGGCTGCATACTAGTTAAGGACCATTCGTCTTCTGTCTCTCTCATTGTATGGAATCTGGAACAGCGCCCTCTACAAAAAGTTTTCACCAGCCTTCCCCATTACGTTTAAGTACGTTACGTTTACGTTTACGTGGAAAAGATCCCTTAAATGGATAAGTTCGCCTTTGTAGACACTCACTATATTTTTGTTGGTCGTGTATTTGTTTTGTGCAATAAAGTGTTTTACTACTCCTACTACTACGTTTAAAGATAATATATAAAAACTTCTATACTTTTACTATTTATAGTGTATTCAACATCTTTAAGGGCTTGTTTCACAATCTCCAGATAAACTTATCTGCCAGTTAAAATTATTGCTATCGTTTTCTCCAGTCATATAAAAGAAAAGGACAGCATACATTTATCTGACAGATATGCTTTAACTGGAGATTGTGAAACAGGCCATAAATGTAATATTAAATATTTATTTTGCTTAGTTATCTTGACACTCGTACGTGACGCTATTTATTCCCAAATCCTTGTATCTGTTCCTATAATATAACAACTGTCCGATACCGTTATCAGTATACCAAAAAATAATTACTATGTGTATAAGCGTAATCTTAATTAAATGTCTGTGCCTACAAAAATAAACATTTGAAATTATTCCTAACTGTGACTCGTACAAATAATTAAGTATTTATATGAAATTGCAATTTCTAGCATTCAGACATTTAATACGTTAAATAGTGCAAAATTGTTTAACAGTTCGTAAAAGTGGATTTTATATACCTAAATTCTTTATATTTTATTTCATTTATTTATTGTTTAAGTATTTATTCAATGGATATCTTGAAAATAATTCCATTTGTATTAACAGTATGTTTTAAGTTTTAAGAAGACTTGAAAGCGTTATAATGCTCAGATTATATTTTTGTACTGTAATATTACAATTCATCCCCCATCCTCTCCAAACAAGGATGGGGTGATTCTAAAGGTATTATCTGCTAGTGCCTTGAACTTGAACTGACCGGACTAGTTTCGTATTCCAGGTACATGTTACGGCCCAGAGCCACAGCCTGTATTAAACGACATGATAACTCGTAAGAGGATTTTTTAAAACATTCCGTACGAAAATAAAACAAATATTTATTAGATATCATAGTCAAAGTAGTCAAACTAAAACTGACTCAAGTTATAGCCGATTTCATCGTCGTACATTTTTTTTATAAACTAAGGATGGCCATAGTTGCTATTTCTTTATACCCGGAAATTTAGAAGATTGTTCAAGCGTCTTCACATACACGTTTCTTCCAGTTCGCGATTTACACATTAGAAAGTCACCGCATTCGTTTTTCTTTATATTTATTGTTTCCATACAAACGCCTTTGTAGGGTTCCATTGCCAAAATGGCAAAAACGGAACCCTAATAGTTTCGTCACGTCCGTCTGTCCGTCCGTCCATACGTCACAAGTCACAACCAATTTTACTCGGAAACTTTAAGACTTATCTTAATATAATTTTAACATAAGGTGTACTTTGTGTGTTGCTAAATACACTTTAAGAGGTACACATTTCTTAAAGCTGAAATAGATGACATACGAGGGAAAAGAACTATATTTAATAAAATGCAGATTTCTGGCCGAAGGGTGTCGTTTTTCGGCGATTCCGGGGCAATCTGCCGAATCCTACGCCAGATCAGACGACGCAACGGAGCCACGCAGTTGCGTCGCCTAAATAAACCTAGTATTAAGTCATTTTATGTTTATTTTGAAGTTCGCAGTGCCTTGGTTTTTACTGTGATGCTGTGTAACTGTTTTGAATAATAAATAAATAAATAAAATAATTTTATTTGTCGAGTGTGTACACCTAGGTGCAAAACGCTTTATCAATGAATTCATTTCATAATGTGTCGATGCAATTTTGCAGCGTGCTGTACATTTTTAGATTATGTTTGGCTGAAGATCATGTTTCCTTCGCAGGCATTAGAACAACAGTGCCAGCAGACTGTAGAAACACGGGTGTACGAACACACGCTGGTGGTGGCCCTCAGCTGCGTGCCCGTCGCTCTGGGTGTGGGAGTCTTCATCAACATGGTCGGGAAGAAGGTCATGCTGGGTAAGGATTGCGGAGTACTGGAACAATCAACAAGGATTTGAAGCCAGGTGCCAAAAGTATTGAAGATCTTTTGTAAACTACATACATACATTATTGTGGACCCGAACCGTTTCCAACATTATGCATTCCAGACGTTTAAACGATTAAAGTGTTTGATATGTGCATAAAAATAACATAAATGGGAGGAGAGGAGATATTTATAATTATAAATATTTCTGTTTGAGTTTACACTAGCCTCTTGCAGTTGTATAAATATAGTCTGGCAAACCATTTCTCTCAGTAGAAAAGCGCGGCAAATTCAAAATACGTACATGTGGCAACCCTTTGTGATGAAACACCGTATTCCTGACTAATATATCTTTTAAATTCACATTTCTTTTACATTAAATTTGTTTCCAGTGCATTTCACTCTCTCATCTTAAGCGCTAGCGAGATAGAACTCCTGCAACGTTCTACATTGAATTTAAATTCGTTTTTAAGGCATATCTCAATTACCTCAACCAGATTATCTGTTGCAGTTGATGACAGATCAGACGAAATATGTCCGTTTCCTTTTTACACACTGTAAATGTCACCTAATTAAAGGGGCGGAAATACCAACTAAAATTAAAAACAGTATTTGATGATCATTGCTGCGTTTTTACTGATTCTTAGTGTTGTCATACTTTTGTTCGCTGTACATTGCTACTGCGTTCGTTGGCTGGCCAGACTATAGTACCTATTATTTTCATATCTATTAATCTCCCTATACAACGTTCTAAACTGTCAAGAGGACATAGCAGTTTTAAGCTATGGATGGGAATCCCTCAATATGTTTCCTCGTATAGCAATGCTTCAAAACATATGGTATCTGCTTTCCAACTTTTCAGACATTGATAAACAGAACACTAACGAGGTTTCTCTTTCCAGTGCTGATGTTAATGAGCTCGGGGCTGGCCGTTCTCGGGATGAGCTTAGTCCGCTCCGCGCTGGAGAATTTGATCCTCTCGTGCGCGTTCGAGTCCATCGTGAGCTGCACTGAGGCCGTGTTGTTCTGCGTCATCTGCGAGATCTTCCCTACCAAAGTCGCGTGAGTATCTGGCTAGCTCGGGGTTGGAGGACCTGATCCTCTCGTGCGTGTTCGAATCCATCGTGAGCTGCACTGAGGCCGTGTTGTTCTGCGTCATCTGCGAGATCTTCCCTACCAAAGTCGCGTGAGTATCTGGCTAGCTCGGGGTTGGAGGACCTGATCCTCTCGTGCGTGTTCGAATCCATCGTGAGCTGCACTGAGGCCGTGTTGTTCTGCGTCATCTGCGAGATCTTCCCTACCAAAGTCGCGTGAGTATCTGGCTAGCTCGGGGTTGGAGGACCTGATCCTCTCGTGCGTGTTCGAATCCATCGTGAGCTGCACTGAGGCCGTGTTGTTCTGCGTCATCTGCGAGATCTTCCCTACCAAAGTCGCGTGAGTATCTGGCTAGCTCGGGGTTGGAGGACCTGATCCTCTCGTGCGTGTTCGAATCCATCGTGAGCTGCACTGAGGCCGTGTTGTTCTGCGTCATCTGCGAGATCTTCCCTACCAAAGTCGCGTGAGTGTCTGGCTAGCTCGGGGTTGGAGAACCTGATCCTCTCGTGCGTGTTCGAGTCAATCGTGAGCTGCACTGAGGCCGTACTGTTCCGCGTCATCTACGAGATCATTCCCACCAGAGTCACGTGAATATCTGGCGTGGAAGAACGAATCTGATCGATTGTAGCCGCTTAAAAGATTAGGTTAGGTTATACGTTTAGCCAATGTTAAGCTGTTTTGCTAAGTTGTTTTGGTTGAATAAGGGGCGGTTGCACCAGACCATCTGTCACCGTTAAAACTTTCGCTAAATTGTATATTATGAAGATTTTCATAGTACCCTGCCGGTTGACTCTGATGAGTCCGTCAAAAGTGATTGGTGCAACCGGCCTTAATTGCTATTATGATTTACAAATTGTCAAAACACACACAGTTAACAGTACACGGTCGTAGATAGTGTGGATAACCAAACTAGGTACTAACAAAGAATGATTCAAGTTGATTCGAATCATACTATATTAAATTGAACCTACAAAAACAGATCAATGTCGAGTCGAGTATTGTTAACGAATGATTAAACCATGAGGTTTTCATGTTGCAGCGCAACGGCGATGGCGGTGGCGGTGATGTGTGGTCGAGTGGGCGCCATAGTGGGGAACGTGGTGTTCGGGGCGCTTGTGGACCAGCATTGCTACGTTCCTATATACATCTTCGGGGGTTTGCTTATATGTACGTCTCCTAAATTAAACTTTGAACATAATATACATTTTTCATATACAAAATTGGTCCAATTTACCAAAGAACACAGACTAAATATATAACAGGTACTTACCAATTATTTTAATCGTAAGCCAGAGAGTTACACTTTAGAATTCTTTTATTTATTTACATTATTGAGCCTCGTTTATCCGACGTAACCCAAAGATCCGGTAATCACAGTTACCGACATGCCCAACGATATCGGAAGTGCATCGCCGATATCGGATGTCGGAGGGCCCCTCGTAGAAAGGCAGCCGCTAGAGAGTGCTTTGTGGCGCCAAGTCTGCCTTTTGCGTGCACGTATTAATAATAAAGTTGAGTTAAATGAATGAAAAACTAAAAAAGTACACATATTTACTTCCCTGTATTCCTATCCTACATCCGATATCGGATCGGATAATGTAATGTGGAAGCGCTCTTATTTGGACATACCCGACTCGGGCAGCGGTTTTCGGTATCCGGATTAGCGGGGCTCTACCTAGTTTTTAAGAAAGTGATAACTGATAAGTAATGTTTGTTACAGCAAGTGGGCTGCTCTGCATCATCCTCCCGAAGAGTACGAGACCAGAGCGGCCGCAGTAACAACCTACATTTGTTAATAAACTCTGTCTATAGTGATATGGTCTTTTATTCTCATTTTTGTATACCTCAATGGTGACAAGCAAGTAAGGATGATATAGACATGGATGGACAATATCCATACAAAATCGCGTTCCCTTATTTCAGGTTAAAACAGACAAATACCCTGAAGGTTCGAGGAACGCGATTTTGTATAGGCATCAAGGATGATTAAGACATGGATTGACAATGCCTAAACAAAATCGCGGTCAGGCTATACGTCTGTTTTGGTACTAAGTGCCACAGCGCTATCTGTCGAGTCTGGAGTCGAGTTATTCTGTCAGCGTTAAGCGCCGAACTAATAAGGGAACGCGATTTTGTATGGATATTGTCCATCCATATCTATATCATCCTTGCAAGCAAGCATGCGTCTGATGCTAAGCCGTTGCAGCAGCCTATGCAGCTCTTACAACTTCAGTGGAGCCACCCGAGAGTTTATTTTTCATATCAACAACAAACACAGCCCGCATGAGAGATTGATAGCAAGTCGTCACTGTCGGGTTAATTACCTTGGAAAACAGGAAGTTGTGGTAGTAGCATGGTATTTTCAATTCCAAGGTCCTGAAATTTTCGACTAAATTTCTGCTACCCCAAGGAAGAGATCGCTCTGTAGTGATAAGACCGCCTGTTGACTGCCTCTACTTTTAATCTGTGTACTGTACTGTTCTATTTTATTGAAGTGTGCAATAAAGAGTATTTGTATTGTATTGTATTCCATGAGGCCTAATTTTGAAATCATGATACGAAAAATATTCATATTGTGATCGGAATATGTAGGTACTCGAAGTTAAAAAAACTGAAAAACAAATCAAATTATTTTTAATAAATATTTTGATGTGTTACAAGATTGCATATACACGGGAAAATTCGACCGGTGCTGCTGTGACCCGCGTGGCCAAGTGGTTAAGGCGTCTGCCACGAATGCAGAAGAGGCTGGTTCGATCCCAGCCCTGGGCACCGGAGGCCTAGGTCACTTTTTCCTTTGTATATGACATCTATATAAGTTTGCAGTTAAAAAAGATTGAAATTATTATCATTTTCTTTTTTTTTAATAAATCGTGCAAATAAAGAATATTTAAAAATGTGCTGAGTGGTTTGGTCTTCAAGAGGCTTTTTTATCTTAATAAGTAGTTCAGGGGATCTAGCAAGAGAATTAGGCTTCACATGAAGAGGCTGATTGGTCGACAGACTCGGATATGTTGGTTTAGATACTATAGATTAGAAGATGAAGGATAGTATATCTACGAAAATAAAGCTAAATCGTGACTATACTCCGGTAGCAGTTTTCGAAGTCATTATGGTGCTTGTTCGGGTGACTTTTGATAACTCGTGAAACGCTCCTTAAAATATTTATGTGCATTGACATCCTACATGTAAGAAAAATAAAATTTGAGTTTTTTTAGGCGTGTGCTGGTTTTAACGTGTTTGCTTTTGGGGGTGTAACCACCTAACGCAATGAAGAAAAATTAGATATAATAGATTCAGGTAAAAATGCCGGTTTTTTTAAATATACCACACCCGGACCCGAGTATGTCCTTAAACTAAATCCAGAAGAGAAGTATGGACACTGCGAATGTCATCTCGCTATGTGTGGTACGGCACAGTTCAGCGAATGTCATCTCGCTCAAATCTGGAGCAGAGCCCGACTGGGGAAGTACCTCCACCTAACAGAAAACTACTCATAGTGTTGTGTTCCTGGTGGTGAGTAAGGTTGCCAGAGAACGACGGGGGACTCTCTAACAAGAGTCTTTTTAGCTGTCAACACAGTGAATCCTCCTTTATATTAAAGGGTCGGCAACGCGTATGTAACACCCTTGAAGTTGCAAGCTTAGGCTACGGTAGCTGCTTACCGTTACGCGGGCCGTATGTTTGTTTGCCACCGTACCTTTAAGTAGGAAAAATAGGAATACCAAAGTTATGGTCTATATTTAAAAATTACGACAAATAACATATTATAACATTATTTTGACAAAAACGGGACTTAATCGCGTACACTTAATTACGTCCCCTTAAGTCCCGTTTTTGTCAAAATAATGAGTGCAGTACTTAAGTAAACTATGAATCACATTATACGTCACTTGGCTTGGCACTAGTTTTCCCCAACAGAGGCGTCTGACCACAGTATATTCAAAGGATCTAAGTAGTAATAAGGATAGTATAGCAAATTAACTGAAGGATTTCGTTGCTCTCGTTATTGTATCATATTTATGGGGCTAGTTTTGCGTCTATTTGTGTTCTATATTTTTATTTCCGTAGTTACTTCATTTACTTTTCTAGCCCTCTGCAAAATCTCAATGTCAATGGAAAACAAAATAGAAACTAAGCTAAAAGCTAACTGACGTTAACGATAAGAAATGTCTATTTAACAAAATTCGCGGCCTAGAGTCTAGCCAGTCGCGTACATAACTCGTTCGTTGGAGGTGACAAGAGAAGCAATATTAAAGATAAATATTTATTCAGAGCTCCGATAAAAATAAAATAATGGGTGAAACAGAAACATATACTGAACACGACGTGAAAGTCTACAACAAGACTGAAAAGGAAGAGAAAGTTTTTAGTTATGAAGAAGCTATTGAATTAGCAGGTAAAGTGTTTATCTATCGTATCCTTATAAGTGTTTTTATTAACTGCTAGGCTGTCCCTTGAGTGTCCCTATGCTAACCCGGTGGACGTCAATGCACGTTGCATAGATAGCATATAAGGGTAATTTAAAACGTGTAAGTGTAGTCTCATTAGGATAGGTAGATACTAACATTAGATTATACTAACATTCATTATAAGCAAATTACTGTAACTAACAAGATGTATGGACAGTCTGCAATAAAGTTTTTTTTTATACTTTTTTTTTTAAGCTGAAAGCTATGCATTTTTGTTTATCTGTAAAGCGATTGTAATTTGAGACATTTCCACTCTAAATAGTTTCACTTTTCAAGTTTATATTTCTTAAATTTTTACGATCATGTGAATTCAGATAACAATGGGTTTGTCGCATAATTTACGAGGTGATACTTCGATTCTCGCTGGCGATTGTCTCAATTATCCAATAAAACCTGCCTTAGAGACGTCGTAATTAGCAAATGCAACCCGCGTTTTGTTTAGTCTGAAAACAACCCAGTTAATACCCGAAAACCCGGGTTTTTCCATACTCGAGTTGCATTCCCTGGTCATAACACAAGGTCATGCTAATAGTTTTGGTTTTTAATATATAATATAACATATGTGACACTTTTTAGGCGGAAGGCGTTAACGTTGTACAGTCACCGTCACCGGCAATAGTATCTTCCTGTCGTGCAATAAGAGCACATATTTTGCGGCCTTCATGTAGGAAGATACTATTGCCGGTGACTGTACACAGGATGTAACAAAAATGCTGGTGATCCGTTTAAGGGCATAATTGGTATCGTATTATTATTATGACAAACTAAAAAAAAATTTTTACGCGAAAAATACACAAAAATTTTTTTTTTCGCGCCCAAAAAATTTTTCTTCTAGTTTTTCTTAGTCGCAATACGATACCAATATGCCATTCAACGGATCACCAGTATGTTTGTTACACCCTGTATCTGGAGGTTAGTTTTTGACACGCTGCCACTAATGGATGCTTCTTTTGCCGTGGTTCGTAAAGTACAGTCGACGTCAAAGATATGTTTACTATATTGCACCTTCCACTTCCACATTACAAATAAATAAGGTGAAAACGTGTAAAGATATATTTCACGTCGACTGTACTAGGTATATAATAGTTGCAGGCAACGAGTCGTAGCGGTACAGTCACTGGCAAAAGTATCTTCCTACACGAAGGCCGCAAAAATATGTGACACGCTCTTATTTGTAGGGTTATCACTATCAGAGCGTGTCACATATTTTTGCGGCCTTCGTGTAGGAAGATACTATTGCCGGTGGCTGTACAGTGGCAGTGTAGTTGAGTTCATTCAGAACGAATCGAAATAGACATTCCAATTGAAATGAAACATTTTATTACAGTTAATTACGACTGCATAGAGTTTATTTGACCTTCATTTACGTTCCTATTTGTCTTTAGCGTTCCTGAAAGTATAATACATATTGAAAGTATAAGTAGATTTGTTTGGCGCCGAATATTTTGGTACGCTCCTATAGCAATAAATAGCCCCCTCATTTACAAGCACAACAAATATTAAGCTAAAATTAGCATGCACCTTCAATAATATAAGACCGTGCATGCCAGTTTCTAGCCAGGTTTCTTGACTTTATTTGATATGCATATTTTATTTTATTTTCAACTTGATAGCTATGCTTGAGAAAAAGGATCTTAATAGACAGACAAACCTACAGATGAACAACAAAGTGATCCTATAATGCTTCCATTTTTAGGGTTCCGTAGTTTAGAGTTTCGTTATGTCCGTCTGTCCTTCCGTTCGTCCGTATATCACAGTCCGTATATCATACATATAAGTTGAACATAAGGTGTTTAAACATATGTTATATTCTGCTACTTAGTTATGTAGTAAAATTGCTAATTGTAAAAAAAAAGTTTTCGAGTCCTCTTCCATGGGCAGATACGACAGATAACCC
The DNA here is from genome assembly GCA_947086415.1 of Pammene aurita. Classification (NCBI taxonomy): domain Eukaryota; kingdom Metazoa; phylum Arthropoda; class Insecta; order Lepidoptera; family Tortricidae; genus Pammene; species Pammene aurita. The sequence goes on along the minus strand of OX352291.1, from coordinate 47,592,829 downwards.
GAGAAATTTATAAACAAATTTAAAACAGGCGCTAGCTGTACCTACAAGTTAATGCATTGGAGTTGTATTGAAGGTGAATCGTGCCTAAAAGTGTTTTAAAGTTAGAATACGGATATTTTTCATACTAGTTTAAAAAACATGTGAATTACTTGAGGCTAACTAAACATACTTATAGTGCAATAAACACATATATTCAGAGCAATGACGCGTAGTTTCAGTGTCTGCGAGGCAACCGGATGGATTTAAGGTCCCTACTTGTTGTGGAACCACACTGTGCAACTCGAACTGACCCACGTTGGACTTTGTTTTGTACCCTCAATTTCCAGTATCTGCATTTGACGAAAACCGAGCATGCAAATTAGCATTCACACCGGCTTGTCGGTTTGGGTTGCCCAGTGTGGTTCCACAACACGTAGGGACCTTAAATACCATCCGGTTGCCTCACGGATACTGTAACTATTACGCGCCATTATTAAAATTGTAACGATTTAAAAACGTACACATATCTAAGTATATATTATGATACCGCGAATAAGTAAGATAGTGTAAGAAATTAATAAGTCGCATCGCATGTTTGAGTTTATGATCATATTTCAGGCCGCTCCCAGTAAAACAAACTAATCTACTAAAAATGTTTCCATGAAGGCAAACTAATAATACAGTCGCTATCAAATATATCGGAGCGGCCATGGCACTCAATAATATCTAAACATGCACTTTATCGCCTTGACAATACAAGCGTTGTTAAGATATTCGTGACCACCTTGGCCGCTCCTATATATTTTATGACGACTGTACTAAGCGACCACATTTATATAATATCCCTCCTTCATGACAGGCAATGGCAGCTACACATACGGTCTGCTGGCGGCGCTGAGCCTCGCCATTACGGCCATGGCCATGGACATGTTCGGCTTCTCCGTGGTGGTGGTCGGCAGCCAGTGCGATCTGCAGCTCACGCCGGGGCACAGGAACATACTCATGTCCATGCCGTTCCTTGGTAGGAGTTAAGCCTCTTTATCTTGGAACGTACCTAAGGCAGACGTCCGCGTGCTCCGCAGTATCAATCAATCAATCAATCATTTATTTCTAAGAATATGGTACAAAGTTGGTTAGTAAAAAGTGTTAGGTCAACATACTCTGCCGGCATGTATCGGCGTAGAAATATTTACATGAGGAGTCAGCATAAAATTAACAATACTATTATTATCATTTAAAAAATTCTGCTACAGAATAAAAACATTTATCCTGGGACTTCTACAGCCTGTAATAAAAATACTTGTGATACGTTTAAGGGCATAATTAGAATCTTATTGCGACTAAGAAAAAATCTCGGACAGATGGAAATCGGAATGGGCTCCTGCCACGGATGGAAAAGCCGCCCCGTACCACACTCAGACCCGACGAGGAAACCAAAAGGGTTCCATCTCCCTCGTAAGATTTGGTGCCGTCTAAACAGGTTGAGAACGGGGCATAGCCGTTGTAACTATTCCCAACATAAGTGGGGATGGAAGGAGTCGCCTCTGCGAGTGCAGCGAAGAAGATCGAACCACTGAGCACATATTTCGGCGCTGCCCTCGTCACTCCTATCCTGGTCCAGCTGAGGATCTGGACGCCCTGACACCCGACGTGGTTGCCTGGCTTAGCAACATCAAAGCTGTACTCTGATTGCCTAATATGCATGCCATACGATTAAATAAATAAACTAAGAAAAAATAGGACAAAACATTTTTGGGCGCGAAAAATTTTTTTTTTTGTATGGTACCCTCGTCCCAGGTCCCAGGACCCTCCATACATAACCAATTTTTTCTTCGCGTGAAAAATACGATACTAATTATGCCTTTAAAAGGATCACCAGCATTTTTGTTACACCTTATATGAGTAATTACTAATTAGCAACAGAGATGACACCAAGATATCAACTCGGGCATGTCGAGCATTGGACGTTTACCATATGTATTTAAAAAATATTATTTGATAGCTACCATTGCCCTTCGATGAATAAAAACCAGGGATGTTACAGAGCTCCGGTTCCGGTTCCGTTAAGTCGGAACTTCCGATTGGTTTTACACATCTGCTTCGGTTCCGGTTCTGTTACTTTCAAAACAGAAGTTATATCGGATGTCACAGCAACGCAGAGGGGGCAATGAGCGGCGTACATCAAAAACAAACAGGTTTATACCTGTCAATAGACTCAGCGTAGACCTACCCCCAACATCTCGTCCACCTATCACACGGGCTCTGATTCTGGTTCCGCTTCCGTTTTCGGTTCCGATTCCGTTTCTGGTTCCGATAAACTAAATCTAAAACATCTAACTAATTCCGCTTTCGGTTCCGATAAAATCACATCTGTTACATCCCTGATAAAAACATCGTGAGAAAACCTGTACAATCCTTAAATTTTTGAGTTGGAAGAACAGATACCTAACAATAGTTTTCATAGAATCTGGTCTGGTGTCTCTCAATTCTTGGGATTTACGTTGCGAAATCGAATTAGAATACAAAAAACAAAAAACATGAACACTCTAACACTTTTAGAATCGCATGGCAAAGCGTTAAGAAAGAATTGAAAGCTTGAGCATATTCTAGAGAGAATTGAGCGCGATGGTCACTCGTGTGAAGTTCTGCCTATCCAGAAACTGAGAATCGGTTTCACCATAAATTATTCTGTGGGAAGTGCGGTGATAAAAAGTAAACACTCGTAATGCGCGAAACGCTAGTACAACATCCACGCCAATTTATTGGTGACGACTAAGTTTTTAATATTACTTGAATGATTCCAGGTCCAGTAGTTATGTCGTACCCATGGGGCTACTTCAGCGACACGCGAGGCCGAAGAAAGTGCCTCTTCCTGGCAATGAGCATCGGCTTCGTGGCTTCAACCATCAGTGCAGTGTCTACCAACTGGATTATGCTCGCTGTGCTCAGGTTCTTGAGCACTAGCTGGTAAGTTTAAGTTAGATACCTGGAGTCATTATCATTTCAGCCTCTTACCGCTCAATGCTGAGCATGGCCCGCTCTCGAAGTACTCCACTTATCTCGGTCCTAAACTAATTTCATCGCTAACCCGCAGTCTTCTGAATGTATCATCTACCTACTTACTGGGTAAATGACACTAGGGGCTCTCCTCACCTGAAATTGGCCGTCAACCGTCAACATTTTGGTCCTCGTGTAATCACTGGAATCATTGAAGAGCATCTGCACTTTGCTGTTACAGATGGAAACCAGAGATGGAAACCACAAGATCTAAAGAATTCGTATTGATTGGGGCAATTTAAAGAAAGATAAATGACGCAGATGGGGGCGTATGTAAAAAAAAATAGTTTAGAAATTTTATATTTAATTTAGCGCTGACAATTTTCATTTACCTGACGAAGTATTTTGAATTAAAGTTATCTATCCTTACAACACCTACACGTTCTAATTTTACGTTTTAATAACGGAACCTTTCAGTACCTAGCCTTGCCTACGGAATTGAGAATCTTGAAAAGTAACTTGCTTGCTCTGGTGTAGTGTACAGTAGGTACTCGTAATTGTTGTGTGGTCAAATCTTAGTCTTAATCTATGTAAAATGTCCTAATTTCAGTGGTCGGGTTCACTTGATATTTGGTATGGATATGTTAGTTGGATGACTACAACATTACGATATTTAACACCGAGCTTATCTGATGATGAGGACTAGGGTTGGCCATAGGAACTATAATCATGTCATGATTAGGGGTTGTTAGAATCTCATCATCGTAGCAGATAACTGTTGAATGAACACAGCCTGCTTCACAAGCCTGTGTTAAAAAAGTAAACTTCTTTCTAAATTGTAGTATATAGGGGTTGCTGGGGGATGAAATACAGACAACTCGATGTTCTCAGTACGGCGTTTATTACAGAACTAACTGTCCTAGGCATACCCACATTAGCAAATACATAATGACTTAAATCTACCCTGTTTATTCAGTGCACATATATCACACCCCCCCACTTAAATCCTACTACTTAATCTAACCGAATAAACATTTGACAATGTCTTGCACTATGCTTTTTTATTTCATTTTATGTTTTCGTTTATGATAGGTAAATAATTACCTACGTTAGTAACTTATTTTATTTTGCTTTATTTACCTAATGCTAATACAAAATAGGATTACCATAGTAATCGATTGGTGGTACATTTCGGCGAGGTCTCGGTGCGGTCACGGCCATTGGTGGAATCGGAGGTGGTCGAGGAATCTGCAGACGGTCCATCGCCCCGGGCCACGCCAACGGCGATGTTGGTGGTCGCGATCTAATCTGGTCTACGTGCCTCTTAAACTTAGTCGATAAATCGTTTTCCTTTACCACTACCACGGCCCTAGACCCTATTAGGCTATCTACCTTCCCTTTTAGCCATTTCTCCCCCGAACTATAATCCCTGAACCACACTAGATCTCCTACCCGGATCGTCCTGTGGGTACCCTCCGCATGTTGCACCTGTCGCTGCTGAGCCGCCTCCACGCGTTGTTCAAGCCCGCGGCCTGGTCGCAACATGTCTAGGCGGCAACGCAGCGCCCGTCTTTGGAGTAGTATGGCTGGTGTTTGCCCAGTGGTACTGTGGGGAGTATTTCTATATGCCATTAAATATTCTTGCAGGGCTTCCTCTACGTCTACCTGATCCCTAATCGCTTTTTTTAACGCCCTTTTACACAACTTAACAGCCGCCTCGGCGGCCCTATTTCATGACGGATGGTATGCTGGAGTAATTGTATGAGTAATACCGTAATATCGCATAAAACTTTCTACTTCGCGGCTTGTAAACGGAGGCCCATTGTCCGAAACTAATTGTTTAGGTAAGCCAAAACGAGCAAATATCTCCCGCAGTACTTTTAAAACCGCCGTCCCCGTAGTACTAGTCATCACAAAAGCCTCTATCCATTTAGTCGACGCATCAATTAGAATCAAAAATGTTTTACCGTGCCAGGGCCCCAAAAAATCGATATGCACTCGCGTCCAAACTTCCGCGGGGTACTCCCACGGTTTAATAGGAGCGCGCGGCGGCGCCGGCGCCTCCGCGGCGCACGTGTGGCACCCCGCACAGCACGCTTCGATGTCGGTATCGATACCGGGCCACCACACGTAACTTCTTGCCGCCGCTTTCATCTTTACTATCCCTAAATGCCCTACATGTAATTCCTAAAGAATTTGTTCCCTAAATACCGATGGAATAACAATTCCATAGCCCCACATCACGCAGCCCGATTCTAAGTATAGTTCGTTCCGTCTAATGAAATAGGGCTGTTGCTCTTCGTGCAGGCTGTGAGAAGGCCAACCTGACTGTAAGTTTATAACAACTCTTCGCAACAACAAATCTTTTTTTACCTCTTCGCAGACCTGTTGGTGGGTAACCGGTAAAAAGTCGTTAATAAAATTCATATAAGTGCATTCCGGTTGCTTCTCCCCGACTTTCGCCTGACGCGGTAACCTCGACAATTCATCGGCGCCGTTCAGGCTCGTACTTATGTACTGTATTTCATAATCATAGCCTGAAAGTATCACCGCCCACCTTTGCATTCTCGAAGCTGCCATCACGGGTATACCAGACTTAGGACCAAATATAGCAACGAGAGGCTTATGGTCAGTCTTAAGAAGAAACTTGCGACCATATAAATATTGATGAAATTTTTTTGACGCTGTAGATTATGGCTAAAGCCTCTCTGTCTATTTGTGAATAGCTACGTTCCGCTGTATTAAGTACTCGGGAAGCGTACGCGATCGGTCTTTCGATTCCGTCTGGCAAAACGTGCGAAATAACCCCGGCTACCCCCACGCTACTGGCATCGGTGGTCAGGATGATTGGCAGCTGCGGAGAATAGTGAGCCAACACTGTACTGCTAACTAATAACCTTTTAATTTCAGTAAATACTTCTGTACATTGTTCCGACCACTCGAACTTGGCTCCTTTTTTTAATAACCCATACAAGGGTGCTAACAACGTGCTAACATTCTTTACGAATTTTGCATAATACATGACCATACCTAAAAACGCGCGCAGTTCAGTCACGCAAGTGGGGGTCGGCACCTGTTCAATTGCTTTTATTTTGTCCGGATTTGTGTGAATGCCCTCCTTATCCACTACATACCCGAGGTAAGTGACCGACTTGGCAAAAAATGTACATTTCTCCTTTTTAATTTTTAAGCCAAACTTTTGTAGCCTGTCGAACACTTTATGTAATGTTTCTATGTGTTCTTGGTCGTTCTTTCCAGTCAAAATAACGTCACCCAAGAACACTCCTACCATAGGCAAATCGGAAAACATCTGTTCTAGTTTGCGCTGGAAAATGCCAGGGCTCGATGACAACCCGTAAATTAACCTATTATACATATACAATCCTCTATGCGTGTTGATAACTGTATAAGGTCTAGAGCGCTCATCCAGAACAAACTGGGCATATGCCTGCGACAAATCAATTTTGGCAAACTTTTCCCCGCCGTTCAGTTTAGCCAACAAATCCTCTAGGCAATGGAAAACGATCTATCTCTAGGCATCTATTAAGCGTAGACTTAAAATCTCCACATACCCTGATAGTTCTGTCCGTCTTGACGACGGGGACGATTGGCGTGGCCCAGTCCGAAGTTTCCACCGGCGTGATGACACCGTCGCGCTCCAGCTGGTCCAGCGCGCGCTCCACCAGCTCGCGCAGCGCGTACGCCAGCGGCCGCGCGCGCAGGAACACGGGCGCTGCGCCGTCACGCACCCGCAGACTCACCTCGCCACCCGTGTACCGTCCGAGCCCCTCCGAAAACACTTCACTGTATCTGGAATGAAGTTCATCCACATCAAATCGTGTCGTGACACTCGTGACCTTGACCTCATGACCTGATAAAAAATCTTCCAATTTAAAACCTAACTCGCGCAACCATAGCCTGCCTAATAAAGGTCCTTTGCCTTGATCTACTACATACAATGATAAAGACTTGCTTATTATATCTCTAAAAACAACTACGAAAATTTTCCCCAGAGGTCGCCTTTTTTCATCTGTATAATAGCACATCACTATATCACTTTTGAGTAACGGTAAATTAGAAAACAATCTTTCATACAAGCTCCTATTTATACAAGAGATAGCACTTCCTGTATCGACTTCCATCTCCACTAAATTGCCTTCTAAATTTACTGACAACATGAATGGGTCGCATTTTAAAATATATTTTACATTAAAAACATAAAAAGGTACCTCATCACTAAAGTTATCGTCCGATTCTTCCTGTATCTCGTTCTGGTACGTGCCACTGCTCAGTAGCATCCTGGGGCACATCTTCTTCAGGTGACCTGGAAGATTGCACACGCGACATACATAGCTCTTGAATTTACAACTCGATGAGTCATGCGGCCAACCACAGACATTACATTCCGAATCTGATGAAACGCGACCAGGTGCTGGGCTGGCTCGGCCTACATCTCGTGGTGCCTGACCCTGGCGCCTAGGCCCCGGTGGTCGAGTCGCGTTGTTGCCAGGCGGCCGCACGGTACCGTTGCTTGCCGACCGGAATGACGTCATCGCGCCCCTGCCGCGCCATGATCTTGCCGATACCGCATGACAACCACTCGACGTACTCGGGCTGCCTTCCACGTCTTTTGCCCGGCCATCCACTACCGCCGCATTTGTCTGCGCAGCCTCCATTGCTACCGCTAATTGTAACGCGCGGTCAAACGAGATGTTATCCTCAGTGAACAACCGTTGACGTATCATTTCCTCACTAAGTCCACATTCAAGCTGGTCCCGCAAGTTTTCCTTCAGCCCGCTCTCAAAAGCGCAATGTTTCGCCAGCTTTTTGAGTTCTGCAACAAAGTCCGCTACCGATTCACCCGTCCTTTGTTTCCTGTTACGAAACCGGTATCGCTCAGCTAATAAACTTGGTTTCGGTTGCAAATGGCCGCTCATCACTTTGACTAACTCCGCGAATTTTTTACTTGCTGGCTTGTCAGGCGTACACAAAGTAACTAGCAGTTCATAGGCCTGATTACCCATAACGGTTATTAACGTCGGAACCTTGTGCTCGTCCTTAGTTTCGTTGACAACGAAATATTGCTCCAACCGCTCCACGTACGTCGACCAACTGTCCGACTCGACATTAAACGGTTCTAACTTCCCAATAGTCATATTTATGTTGCACAACCTTGCACAACACACTAAAATCTTCGCGTAAGCTCGGAATCGTCGCCAATGTAGTATATAGGGGTTGCTGGGGGATGAAATACAGATAACTCGATGTTCTCAGTACGGCGTTTATTACAGAACTAACTTTCCTAGGCATACCCACATTAGCAAATACATAATGACTTAAATCTACCCTGTTTATTCAGTGCACATATATCACATAAATGACATTTTAAAATGAGGGAAACTTCTTTCTAAATTACATTTTTTGTGTTCCAGCTGTAGTTGCGCCCAATCAACAACGTACGCGCTGCTAGGCGAGTCGAGCGCGCGGCGCGTGCGCGGCGTCTACATGCTCATCATGACCAGCGTGCTTATGCTCGCCCCAACTGGCTACTTCGGTTAGTTCAGCTAATGGAATACCCAGCTGTAAAATTCCATGGTCAGGTTATTATAAATTAATTCCTTCATTAGGTTTTCATGTAATTTTGTAGGTCACTATCAATATCCTGCTATACGGAATGATACGATATCTACGAGTAAAACATGCAGCATTAAAAAGGCGTCAGATAAACTTGACAACAATTTGGAAAAGCGTTTGCTGACATATATAAAATAAAATGTATTTTATTTAACAGTTTCGTATTGGAGATGGAGTTACAAAACAAGATGAAACTGAATGCAAAATTCAATTTTACACTGTTTACTTTTAAAGTTTTCGAACAGCGAAATATGCTTTTTTGAGCCGTTGAGGTAAAAAAATATTTACTTAGTACGGTACATCATAGCTAGGGACATACGCACATGGATCTGACCGGCAGATATGCCCGGCAGGTATCATCAACTATTTCGGAGACGAAGTGCCGAACAAAGGCTAGTCATTATTGACAGGAAACATATCATATTTCAGTGTTGGCCTACTTCGTCTTGAATCTAGAGAACTCACTCGATTTGGGCTTCATGAGCCTCGCGCCTTGGCGTCTGCTCGTAGTTCTTATGGCGCTACCTATGGGTATCAGCGCGCTGGCGATAAGCTATTTCTACGAGAGCCCCAAGTTCCTCGCCAACGCTGGAAGAGAAGACGAAGCAGTGGAGTTGCTTGAAAAAATATGGACGCGGAACGGTGGAAAGGAAGAGTATCCAGTAAGCATTTCAGTAATCATAAAGCCCTGTCTACTTAGTTCGTAATACGTGTTACGTGCCAGTACCAAGTTGCCAAACATGAAAGCTGATGCACCACGCATGTGGCTAGGATCCATTCATCCTCAACAGTCTCCACGGTGCAATCTTCGCAGTTATGGCCACTCACAATGTAATATCATTATTATGGTTATTGTCTTCTTTCAGTGGGAAGACCTTCCAACTGAAAGGAGACAACTTCCAACTTCGTCTTCAATGTTCCTTATAGAGCACTAATCTGGACCCCTATTCGACATGGCATAAGTGACAGTCGCATGCAATTCTAGTGTGGTATCTCACTTTTTAGTGACGCTAAACTGCAATAACTTCAATAAAGTGAGATAATAAATAATAATAATAAATACTCTTTATTGCACACCTCATACAGTTACAAGCACAAATTTTACAATTAGATAAATTTAGGTAGAGGTAACAACAGGCGATCTTATCGCTAATGAGCGATTTCTTCCAGACAACCTTTGGGTAGTGGAGACTAGAGAAAAACAATAAGCAGTAGGTGGTGCATAGAGATATGTACTTAAGTACGTAAAAATCAATAACTATCGCTAGAAGTATGGATGGTGTATGGAGGATGGGTCGCTCTTATAGGAAAACGGTCTAAAAAGTGTCCAGCTATAAGCAGTAAAAAATAGTTCCAAATCTCTCCGGACGGCGTTAGGTATAGTTGAGCGTTTGAAATGAATTTAGCAGTTGTTAACCGAGTAAAGTGCGCTAAAAACCTTAACCTTACCTAAAATAACTATTGTCAGATAACGTGGATTGTGATCTTTCGTGGTCTGCCATTAAAATTATTGAGTAATTTTATTGATTTCTTGTTATACGTTTTCGATCTTAAACTAGACACTATACTGTTTTTTTTTTAAATACAAAAATACATCTAAAACCTATAACAACAATATAATACATTATAAAAACCTAACCTGCGGTGCCGACATCGGCAACGGGACATATTGGCTCAGGCTAGGCTGCCGTAGGTCAGAACCAGAACCGCAGAGCAGAGAAAGGAACCGCTGGCCATGCACGCCGTGTCCAGAATTACCGCCTTTTGTATTTTACCCTTGTAGATGTTGCAAAGCAAATTGCGGCTTGCAATATTTGCGACTCTCATAAGTCATTATTACGATGTTTCGATCTTCTATGTCCAATTAGATCAAGCTAAAGAGTAAAGACGGAGATATAGTATAGAGATCATTGATACCAAGATGTTTGAAGATGAGAAGGGTTCTGACTCCGCCATCAGTTTAACGCCTTTTGTCGGACACTTTTGTAACATAGAGATTGTAATCCTTACCTTCTACCATCCATGCGATACCTGCTGTAAATGTGACAGATAAAAACAACATCAATAGAATCTCAATAGGTGCGCAATAGGAGCACAATAGAAGTGAGATATCTACGTGTTGCGCTTTGGCATGTCGAACCGCGGCCCTGTACCGTTGCTAGGTCCTAATCTCTGACCCTGATAACTTGCTTACCTGAAGCTACCTACTTCCTCATATAGGCTAAACGAGATGTCTCCACATCGTTTTAACTTTCAGGTAAGGAAGTTGATCTTAAACGAAGACTCTACAGCTCGGGTGAAGAAGCTTCCATTCTTGCAGTCGCTTTGGGCGCAGACTGCACCCCTGTTCCGCCCCCCACTGCTACTGCAGACGCTGCACCTATACTACATCACTGCGGTGATCTATGTCGTGTACGTTTATCAGGACCATGTCCGTACTCAACGGTTGCCAATGCCAACCCTATTGCTAACATGATGAGCCCGTTACAGCCCACACATTGGCAGTATTTTCTAGGCATTGGCCATACACGACCAACAGTCATTAATTTGTTCAGAATTTTTTAAGGTTTTGAAAAGTAAAATAGATCATATGAGTTTGTGTGACGTTTTTAACATCAACTTTCAATCCCTGAGGATTTGATCTGAAGTAAACTGATCAAATCATCTTGTGTACAGGAACAACAGTCTGTTGATGTGGTACCCGTTTCTTCTGAACGTCTTCTTGACCGATGATGGCTCGTCAGAAGGAGGCCTCTGCAATATGATCCTTCGAGCGCAAGACGCTTCTCAAGTCCAACCGGTTAGTGAGAATACAGCTGCTGTAACCAAAAGGCTCAGTGTTTTTCAGTTAGTTTATTGAGTCCAGATATCCAATTGAGCTGAAATTTGGCATACGTGCATAACTTGAATAACAATATAGTATTTTGGTACCGAAGGTGGGCGTAAGAACTCTTTGATAAAATAATGGAAGCTAATTGTGTTTGGGTTTGTTAGAATCATCTCGTTAAGCAGTACATGACTTTTGCAAGAAAAGTACAGTCGGTTTTAAAGACTTGTATTTAAATATGAAATTAAAAAAAAAAAAACTAGTACCTACCTAACAAATTATGTCACAATAGAACGCCCTCTAACGATATTTTAACGGCTCTATTTTAGAAAAGTAGCCATTGGCTTTGCTCCGACTGCGAATAACCGTATTATAGCAAACAATAAACGTCATAATCAGAATTATTATTAATTCTGATATCTTTTATTGTTTGCTAGCTATGACACCCTGTCATGGATAGGTACAAACCAGCTTGGAATAATAACGATGGTTATCAATGATCATCGACATTCGTGGCGCTTGAAGAGCGTTGGGGCACGTCCCCAGACCAGACAGATTCGAGAAAGTGTAGAAAATGAACTTTATGCTTTTGTTTCCAGATCGCCTGCTCCTCAAAACTAGACTACTTCACCACATTATTCAGCATCACTCACTCCGTTTCGTTCGCTATTATAAACGCCCTGATGTCGCCTTTCGCCAGCCGCAGGAAGTTCATGACTATAATCGTTCTGACCTTCTCCCTGGCGTCCGGCGTGACCGTCATATTTACCACGAACAATGTGATCAGCTTCGTCTTCTTCCTCGGGTTTATGACGACGAGTTTGGCCATAGGACTCGTGTTTTCTTACTTCGTTGAGCTGTATCCTACGTCACATCGGTGAGATTCCTTTTACAAAGGATAATTCATGATTTTTGCTGCACGCAGTTTTGCTATGCGAGGCAGGAATTTTCTGGTGAAACGTACAGGTTGAGGACTGCCAACCATCTAAATGGTGAGGATGAAAATGTTGTCGCGTAGGACGCTGGCGGAAGAAGGCGGCAGGAATTAATCCGAACTACTCCTCGGAGCACTCTCCGTTGTAGAGGCGATAGGAAATCTAGAGCGCGGCTACATCTCTTCGCACCGCCAAGGAGTCAAGCCGATCTGTAAAATCCTGGCAGCCGACAATTCGTGTTGCTCTCCGTTAGATGCTGTCCAGTGGGAGAAGTTGGTACTGGGGTGCTCCCGCCCACAGATGAGAACAGTATTCCATATGGTTATGGTAGGGCGTACCTGTATCCTGTAAAGCTGGAGGCGGTGGGCCGGAGTGATATACTGTCTCGATCTGTTGAGCACACCGAGCTTCCTCGCAACCAACTTGACCTTACTCTCTAAATGGCCGCGGCACTGGACTTCACTCGAAATTTCGACGCCAAGGATTCCGATAGTGGCTGGGGCAGTTAAAGGAGTGCTCTCAAAACACAGACAACAGATACAGATACAGATATTTTATTGGTAAAATTAAAATTTTACAGGTCATGAGTAGGTGTACATTTTTTAAGTACCCTCCTTAAATACTAATTAATTTGATACATACAATGTTGTTATTATTTAGGTATTAAAATGATGATTACATGTCAAGTTCAAATGTTCCGGCTCTGAATGACATTCTCTCGAGAAAATTGTTTGAATATTACATCAAAAACTTACCTACTGTATAGTATAAGCACTTGATTTAGTCCAGCTTTTAGTAACGTGGGTCCAAATGTTTATTAGAGACATTAGTATCAATATTGTTTGACACGGCAAAAATACCAACTTTATTAGGTACTGTAAAATTACGTTAAAACATAACCTATACTTATATATGTAACAATAAGAACGATCGCAAATGTTTACCTAATCTTTGCCGAAATCGGTCATATATCCAAATAACAGACAAACAGCTACAATCTAAGTGCATATATGCCCATCTTTGTCCCGACATCTGCTAGAATCAGCCTTTAAAAAATGAAGGCTTGGTTGGTTGAAGAGTTGATGGACTTCAGTTCTAAAATTATCTTTTGAGCAATAAGTAGGAAAGTTTTGTTATGTCGCCAATACTTTGAAACGATTGCTTGAATTTTAGTTAGAAATATTAACAATAAGACTGATCTGACTGATACTTTGCTACTTCATGTTTCCAGTGGTATGGCGGCGTGCCTCGGCGTGATCGTGGCGCGAGGTAGCTCACTAACAGCCATTAACATCCTCGGCAACTTCATCATGACTAATTGTCACGAATGTTTCTACGCGTACACGGCCTACGTCTTCAGTAAGCATCCTCGCTAATACATTGTGTAAATCCAATAAGGGCGAACGTTTAAACTGTGGTAAGCATAGGACATTAGAAATATATTTAGATTTATTAATTACGACGAAAATAATTCGGCCCGCAATGTAAATACAACACACTCAATAGCTCGTTGACAGTTACAGTTACTTACTTTACGTCAATCATGTTTATAGTATTATGTAGCTGCTCGGTGAATTTTCAAAAAATAATTGCGGGGTGACAATTAGGTAAGTATAACTAAAAAATCCTTATAATTAATGATTACACTATTAAATGATATCCTATTTCTGTGTTAATTCTTTGCTCGTATTGGATTTACACACTGTAGGGGTCCTATTATCTGCAAAGTAATGATCTGACAATATCAATCAATATCTTTGTCTTTTGCGACAACAGGAGCCTCCATCGACCTAATAACTAAGCAATCCAAGCATCCTTTAATTTGCATCCGCCTGACACTTGACACCTGTCCAAGTATTAGATAACTAATGAACAAATAAATTAACTGCCACATAAAACTACCTGCAAAACTTAGCACTTTATCTACCAGTTAAGCTTATTTGAAGATTGTGAAACGCCAGCGATGACTTTATTCGTCAGATAAGTGGCAAGTAACTTATTCCGGACTTTACTTGGACATTGTGAAACAGGCCCTTAAGTAGCTAGGTATCAGAAATATTAGTCATTCACCATTCATAACAGTTGAGAAATAATTTATAAAACTTTGTTACAGGCGGCCTTGTGGCTTCGATCTTCCTGCCCGCCGATGGGAAAAAGAAGACTTAAATGAGACTAATCGTATTTCCACAAAGGACTTTATATTTTATTTCCGGTTTCTGATCTAACTGAAAGTCGATTTTGACTTTCGCCGGAGGTATAAACCGTAAAAAACTGATCTAATAAAAGAAATATCCACTTCAAAACTTTTATTTTGAGTTAAGAGGCGAATTAAGAGCAAGATCGTTCGATCGTATTCTTCATTAGTTAATTTAGGTTGTACATCGAAAGTCCGTATATCGACTAAGCCCATGTGTACTCCTTAGATTTCAAATATATATCCTAGCTAACCCATTATTTGTCGTTAACCCGTTGCGCGAAGGTACTTGATTCATAGAATCGGCTTCGGCTTTGTTTTCCTAAAATTCCTCGAAGCTCGGGTGCAGGCAGACTGTATAAAATATCTAGAGAATGGGCTTTCTTATAATACCCCACATGTGTATGAAATACACAGTTTTAATGCAATTTGCTGTGTTCGAAAAGGAGAGGATTTTTTTATATAACGTCATTAAGTGCTACAAAGATTGTCTCCATCAAGACTGTTTGTAAGAAGTTTTGAAGACCAAGTACTATTCCTAATAACGTACTAAGAGTCAATGCTGAAACTGGATCTAAACTAGGCTGAATTTTCTTTCTTACACTTACCATCCAACACAGATATCAAAAAAATACGTGCAACTTTGAATAGTTGTATGTAATAAGGTTACTTTTCTGTTAATTTACAAGGTAAGTAAGGTAAGGTAAATAATTTAAGGTTTCTGCTTCCCAAAAGACAACCTTTGGAAGAGCTAGCTCTTTAGCGTTAAGACCGCCAATTGTTTTACCTCTACATTTTAATTCATAGCTTAAGTTATAGGTATAACAGGTAGATGTTTATCTAATTATAGGTAACCATAGCTAATTCAAGTATCTTAGGACATGCAGTATTAAAAATTAAACAGTGTATTTACAATATGTGAAGATAAAAATATACAATAATTTATAATTAAAAACTACACTTTTTGAACAAAAAGTGGTTAATTTAATTAAAGTAGATTAGTTATATACTTTGGTCGAAACAAGCAAGAGGAAAAAGAAAAAGATTATATTTATACAATGTTATGTTATGTCATGTTATGTTATGTTAGTATATGAAAATTTGATAGGGATCATTTTGTTACAAATACAGACTACTTAAAAGTTTACGACCATTTTGTTTTTTTATTTATGTATTTCAATATACACTTTACCGCTCGTCACGCCCACAATCGAGACAAATCTAATCACACCTCTTGCATCGTAATCTGTAAACTGATGTAGACTGGGGTGCATGCCAAAGAAATAGATATTCAAACATACATGCTCTCGAAAAACATTACCCCTCTTCGGCAGTCGGGTAAGAAAGTCACGTAATATGAATATTTTATTTCCGGAGCTACTTCATTTACTTTTCCAGACCCCTGCAAATTCTCAACCTCTAATGACGAATTACCAATTAAGCGAAAAGCTTACTGACGATAGCGATAAGAGTATGCCTATTCTACAAAAGTAGCAGTCTGCAATCAAGCCAGTCGCGCTCCTCAGTCGTTAGAGCTGACACTAGGAACAACAATAGAAAACATTTTTAATAATCAGTGTACGTAAATATTTATAAAATGGCTAAAACAGAAATAATTATTGAAAACGACTTGAAAGTCTACAAAAAAAATGAAAAGGAAGAGAACGTTTTTACTTATGAAGAGGCTATTACATTGGCAGGTAAAGTTTTTAAATAATTTTAATTTCTCATGCCCTGAGTCATTTTTGTCCATACGGGAGGTGGAAGTAATTAATTTCCGCCCTGCCAAATTATATTTGTTAAGGCGCTAGGCGCTGATTGTGGCCGAAAACTGTTACTTTCTAAGGGATATATCTCAATAACGGGTCATTCAAAAATTTTGAAAAAAATATATGTTATTTACCATTTCATGTACAATATTGTCAATGTTTGAATAAGTCGTGTAACGTATAGTTTCTCC
The DNA here is from genome assembly GCA_947086415.1 of Pammene aurita. Lineage (NCBI taxonomy): Eukaryota > Metazoa > Arthropoda > Insecta > Lepidoptera > Tortricidae > Pammene > Pammene aurita. The sequence continues at coordinate 47,576,303 of OX352291.1, read as the reverse complement.
GTTATGTAAATGTAACGAAATGTCGTTTTACGGTTAATTTTGCTTATATCTACTGAACGGCTCATTCGATTTATAATATTGTTGAACTAAAATATATGTACTACAGAACACTACAAACTCAACGTAGGATATTTAAATTGATTAAATTTTCTTAAACAACTTTATCATAATTCCACATTTCGTGCGTTATTAGCTCGAAAACGGCGTTGCTGGCAGTCGTGAGCTAGCTTTGAGACGAGGAGGCTGTGTCGCTCGTCGCTCCGTGCTTCCCTTGTACTACATATACTTGTGCTTGGCCCGTGAGCAATAATATAGGACTTACTGTGCCTAAAGACTAAATAACTGCAGAGGGTTCATGCGGTGCGGATATAACGTGTCTTCCCGGAATCAATAATGTATACCGTTTATCTTTTAAGATAATGTATTCGTATGCATGTTTATGTACGTTCGTATAAAAAGTGTATTTTATTTAGATTATAATACAAGTAAAAAACAAATGAAATAAAAATGGAGAAAAAACAAAAATCATGAATCTCACATTGCTCTGAAAACAAATTTGGTCATGTAAGTAAACTAAAATTATTATGTTTTAGTAGACGCATGCATCACGCAAAATAGGCATTAGTCGTCGAGTTGCGGAAATCTGTTAGTACTGCAATACAATAGACTAATAATTATAAACTTATATAGATGTCATATACAAAGGAAAAAAGTGACCTAGGCCTCCGGTGCCCAGGGCTGGGATCGAACCAGCGTCTTCTGCATTCGCGGCAGACGCAGCATTCATATGCGCCTGAGCATTTACAAAGATTGCATATACACGGGAAAATTCGACCGGTGCAGCTGTGACCCGGGTGGCCAAGTGGTAAAGGCGTCTGCCGCGAATGCAGAAGACGCTGGTTCGATCCCAGCCCTGGGCACCGGAGGCCTAGGTCACTTTTTTTTCCTTTGTATATGACATCTATATAAGTTTATGATTTATATAGTAGTGTGTCTACTTAAAAATAAACAAATCAAAATATTTATTAAAAATAATTTGATTTGTTTTTCAGTTGACTAATAATTAATTTAATAAAAAACTCCAAAGAACCGAATTTATTTCAACATAATTTAAAAATACCGTGTTCTAAACGAATGTAATATGCGTTTTATTTTAAGATTAAACACAATCTTTAATTTTATACTTTATACTAATTTCTCAAATCTAGAAATTGCGAAGTAAACTGCAAAGGATTGCAGATAAACCGGCCAAGAGAATATCGGGCTATGCTCAGTGTAGGGATCCGTAGTTGCCGGCCTGTTACAATACATCCATTCATAAGGTAGTCTATAAAGAAATATTTTGTGGCACTTACGTTATTTTACTATAGGCATAACTCAAAAACGGCTCAACCGATTTTATTCCATATAGTTTTTAATGAAAATAAGTATTTTAATGGCCTCACTTCCAGGAGGCACTTCCCAATTTTTTTGGACCCACAGTTCAAAAATCAAAGAGCATTTTAACTTTCGAAGCTATTATTTACGAAAGTATTCGTTTTATCCAAAAGTTGTTTAAGGCATACTCTTCTTGAAAGACCTATCCAACAATGGGTTTCAGATACTTATTGTTTTACCACTTTGTAGGCATAATTAAAACACATAATTACTCATACCAAATTTCAGTCTACTAACTATCACTGAGCAAAGCCTGATTGAGAATCTAATAAAAAATTGCTGATATTTAAGAGTTGTATGTAAGAATGTATGTAAGAATAAAGGAAAAAAAGCTTTTTTTTATACCACGACGCTGGCAAACAAGCATACGACCCGCCTGATTGAAAGCAGTTATAAAGCCTATGGACGCATGCAACGCCAGAAGATTCACATGCGCGTTGACTACCCTAAAAAAACTTTACTATGTCGGTGAAATGCAAATAAATACAAATTTTATATTAATTATCAACACAAGTGAATAAATAAATTACTACTAAGGGTTAATACTACCTATCAAATATCTTTAAAAGACCGGCCAAGTTTGTATCGGACCATGTATAATGTAGGGTTCCGTAGAAAGTAGTTTCTTGGAGATAACTCAAAAACGGATGAACCGATAATATGTGAAATAATTTTCGTAGAAAATTAAGTACTAAGCCTTCTTGGTATTTTTTCATATTTTTTTGACTTACGGATTAAAAGTTAGATGGGGGCTATTATATTTAGACTTTCGAAGCAATTATTTCTGAAAATATTTACTTAATAAAAAAGTTTTACAAATACTCTATATATATACATATATAAGATATTTTTAAAGCCTTATCGTACATGTTCATATTTACAAAAAAAAATATTTTTGACATTTAGTTTGGCATATGTATTTATGGAGTGCCTCACCTAAAAGATTTTTTTAGCAATTTAGCCAGAAGACTAAGTAGCGGCACATGAAACACACCTCTAGATAAAATTTCAGTAATATATGTTTTATAATAAAAATGGCTGTGACATACGGACGGACAGACGGACATGTTTCAAAAAACTTTTCCGTTTTTACCATTTTGGCTATGGAACCCTAAGAAGTGTTTGCGCTGTGTTATATTTTAAAGATCTAAATTTAATGGGCTTACAGCTCTCATTTGTATGACGATTTCGTGCACAAATACCGCTCCTTACATGTGCATTTTTACTATTCGCAACTCGCAACAGGCTTAGTTTTGTTAATTTATCGTAATTAAGTGAATTTTTACGGTTAATATTTAAAATCGCAACAAAAAAATAACCATCTATTAAGCTCACTTGCACAGCAAAAAAATCCAAATTCACATGAAAACACCGCTTTGATGTGCATTCAGTTTTTTTTGCTGTACTAGTCAGTATTTTTTTATTTTTTCTGATATGCGGAATATTTTTAACCATATTTCGTAAATTCATAAATATTTTGCCGCTCACTGTACTTCAAATTCAAAATCTTGGTTTTAATTTTTTTTCATAATAATCTACTAATCGAGATCGTTATTACTTATCTTATTTAGTAGCGTTCCTAAAAAATGTCACCGTAGTACTTAATCACAGTATTCAAATCACAAAACATCCACAAAAGGATTAGGTATGATTATTATAAATCTGCCCGCGCGTCTCTGAGTAAAGTCATATTCTTTGAACATTATTGCGGTGCATCGCGGCGGATTTACGCACGATCGCAATGAGAAGGGTACGCGGGTGGCGCGGGTAGAGAGCGCCCAAACGCTCAAGGACACTCCGGCGACAATCGTCTTAAGGATACTTTTTTTGACGATTAGTAATTAAACTTTAATTCAAGAATGAATTTGTTGAAAAAAATCTATGGCGAGAAACTCCTGTTTGGCAGTAACGATCCTTTTCTCTCTTTTATTAGACTTAATTACGTTACGTCTAGGTATGTATATGATATACATTAGTGGCTATGTTAGCTGTAGACCTTGGACCATTGGCAAATCTGAATAAAAATATGTCTCCCACATTTTAATAAATATATATACAATATGGTCAAGCTCACAATGATCTTAAGCGCCATAGACCATTATAGCGCGTATAAGTCCTTCGTGCGAATATCCATCATGGTGAACACTTTAGAAAAAAGGAAACGATAACAAAATTGTAAGTAACTATAGAACTGCTTACAAAATTTCATGTGAATGTTTAAGAAATACGATGCCGGATGGACATACGTAAGCATTTTTAAACCTTGTAAAATTCGAAAACAGGAGATTTGTTTAATTTTCTGTATTTCTAATATCTTTCAAACTAGTTAGAAGTTTCGGAGGATTCAGCTGCAGTGACATTTTATGGATTATAGGAAGTGAGTGCCTTTATGGTGGTGGGTAACAACGCTTATTATTCTTCATGACAGGAAATGGCAGCTACCACTACGGTCTGCTGGCGGCGCTGAGCCTTGCGATCCTGGCCATGGGCATGGACATGTTTGGCTTCTCCGTGGTGGTGGTCGGCAGCCAGTGCGATCTTCAGCTCACGTCGGGGCAGAGGAGCGTACTCATGTCTATGCCTTTCCTTGGTTAGAGTTGAGCTTATTTTTCTTGACTAATTCCAATTACCCTTATTCTCGGTACGCCACGATGAGAATCTTTGAACGTAGGTATATAAGAAATGTTATATAATATTTACCATAATTATGTTATTATATTTATCATATTTTATGTATCATAACAACCAATACCAAAACTAAACCGGAACAAACCCGATAAGGTTATTGCCTTCGGGTCAGAAGGTCAGATAGCAGTAGAACTGGTACCTCGCATTGTTTGAGATTACACTGTGAAAGCGAATCTCAGGATGCATTGAATGCAAAACACTAAAATAAGCAAAATCCGTTTTTATCAAAAAGTTAAGAAACGAGCCGCTCAATGAAAAGTCTTTAGAGCTTGAATACTGGAAAACTTGTAGAACCCCATTGCCCAGCCTAAAAAACCGCAGCTCATTCTACATCTTGCACGTTCTAGGCAGTATGAAATGCAATGGTCGCTCGTTTAGAATTTCAAGTAGGTATCTACAAAGTGAGTAACAGATTTGCTTATTCGGCGGGATATAATGTGGGAAAATCTCGCGGTATAACAGGCACGCTTATCTGATCTATTCGAGGATAACAACTAAGTTATAAATAATTGCAGGTCCAGTAGTTATGTCATACCCATGGGGCTATTTCAGCGACACGCGAGGCCGACGAAAGTGCCTAATGCTGGCAATGAGCTTCGGCTTCGTAGTCACAACCATCAGCGCTATGTCTACCAACTGGATTATGCTTGCTATTCTAAGGTTCATCAGTACTAGTTGGTAAGTTAAGTATCACATTCATGAAAACCCACAAAAGCGAATGAAGCAAGATGATGGACGTATGTAAAAAATGTGAGGAGTTAATCGTTTTACATTTAAAAATACCCGGTCAGTTTTAGCAGACGAAGTATTTTGCATAAATATACTCTGATGACTGAAACAGTACCTAAACTACAGAATTGGGTACCTATCTATTTTTTAAATGGCTTGTTTGCCCTTCTAGTATATAACACTATAGGTATGGGTACTGCGAATGTCATCTCGCTATGTGTGGTATAGAGCACTGCACAGCGAATGTCATCTCGCTCAAATCTGGAGCTGAGCCCAACTGGGGAAGTACCTCCACCTTACAGAATACCATAGCCAAATAGCACTAGACCCTAGTCATAGTGTTGTGTTCCTGCAGGTGAGTAAGGTTGCCAAAGAGCTCAAATGGTCTAAGAGCTGGCCACGTCAGATATGACACAATATTATTGCTAGATCCGGGCATCTGGCAGCTTTTAATGGGTGGAGGTCGGAGTGACAGACCATCAAAGTTTTTAAGTTGGAAAAAAGTAATACCAAAATAGATAACAACTGCCAAAGTTGTGCCATTTATAGAGGACAGGGCCTTTATTTTAACATTAGATTAAAAACCATTGTCTTTTATTGCGGAAACAAAAACAGTAGACGATTAACTAAAAGTTGCATTATACATCATTTGCCACTACTTTCCCCCAACAGGAACTTCTGGATATGATATAATCTAATTAATTACATAATTTTCCATAATATTGCATCAAGCCCAGAACTCTAGGATTTGTTTTCTTCAAGTTAATTGCATTCTTTGACCTCCACCACTTTACAGCTGCCAGATGTCCGGATCTAGAAATAAGCATAGTATAGCAAACTAACTAGAGGGGTTTCGTTGCTCTCATTATTGTGTCATATCTGACGTGGCCAGCTCTCCGTCTAAAAGAGGACCCAGTGTGTTGACGACGAGGGATCCTCTTGTTCCCTTAGCCGTCAACACAGTGAATCCTCCTTTTTGTAAAGGGTCGGCAACGCGCATGTGACACCTCTGGAGTTGCAGGCGTGCATAGGCTACGGTAGCTGCTTACCATCAGGTGGGCCGTATGCTAGTTTTGCCACCGTCTTGGTATAAAAAAAAAAATATGTATACATATATAAAAAAAAATCGTGTGTTGTAATGACAACACAGGATTTTTTGGATTGAGATTGGCGTTATTTCTAAATGATATTTTGTGTATTTCAGCTGCAGTTGCGCCCAGTCAGCAACGTACGCGCTGCTAGGCGAGTCGAGCGCGCAGCGCGTGCGCGGCGCCTACATGCTCATCTTGACCAGCGTGCTAATGCTCGGCCCCGCCAGTTACTTCGGTGAGTTCAACTAAAGGTACCTAGTGACTAACATGCATTATAGTACCATAGTATTACATACAAAACCGAGTTGGGCAACGTAATTAGTTTAAAATAGATAATCAAATGGTAGGTGTGTGCGTGTTTAACATAAAATAATTTTAAACAAAAAAGAACCGACTTCACTAAGCATCCACCTTTCCAACACCAAATGCTCGAGCTGCTGTAAAAAATATTCAAATCACTACAGGTGTGCCTATAATAGTTGAAGAGTTCCCTCGATTTCTCCAGGATCCCATCATCAGATCCTGACCTGGTTACAATGGGACCAACTGTGAAGTATACTCTTACAAACAAAAAAGAATTTTCCAAATCGGTCCAGCCGTCTTCGAATAATCGGTGAACATACATAAAAAAAAAAAAAAAAAAAATAGCACAAACAAAGATCCCGACGAATCCTCCTCCTTCGAAATCTTGAAGTCGGTTGATAAAATACATATGTCAGATTAACCACAAAAATATTGCTTGAATACGTGGTAGGTAAAAACTTGCAAGTTGCACTATTAAGTAGAAAATAACACAACAATAGTAGTTTATGTAACTGTTACGTAATAAGGGTCCTTAAAACATGAGTGTGGTTTTATGAAATGAGCCGCAGGCGAATTTCATAATAAGATCACACGAGTGTTTTAAGGCCTAATTACGTACAGTTGCATACACTGCTTTATCTACACTCATATTATATATATTAAATTAAGTGTTCGGAAACCATAGAATGACCGCCATTGTACCGCTATGGCCTACTCGATTGTGCCGGCGCTCGCGCGGGACCAATCGAGTTGGCCATGGCGGTAACATTATGTTATCAAATTCGATGTTCCAAATTTGAAACTCATTGCTTAACAATATTTGAGCATGCATAGTTAAAATTACGTTACTGCCGCAGATAAGAAACTTATCATAGTTAAATCGTTTGTTGTAATGCTTGTCATTGTCTGCGGTTTTTGAACGCATTTTAGAGTACTTACAGTATGAGTGTAGATAAACAATTTTAAGCAATTGAAAAACGTTGTTTTGGATGGGATATCATAATTTTTTGTCAAATCCATTTTACCCTTTTAACCTTTTCAACCGACTTCAAGATTTCGAAGGACGAGGTTATCAATTCGTCGGGATCTTTGTTTTTGCTATTTTTTTTTTATGTATGTTCACCGATTATTCGCAGACGGCTGGACCGATTTGGAAAATTATTTTTTTGTTTGAAAGAGTATACTTCACAGTTGGTCCCATTGTAACCAGGTCAGGATCTGATGATGGGATCCTGGAGAAATCGAGGGAACTCTTCAACTATTATAGGCACACCTATAGTGATTACAGTATTTTTTACAGCAGCTCGAGAATTTGCTGTTGGAAAGGTGGATGCTAAGTGAAGTCGATTCTTTTTTGTTTAAAATTATTACTAGTACAAATTTAAACCAATTTACCCTTTGACTTTACATTACAATTAGGAAATCCAAAGCAAGCAGCGAATACTCCTTTTTGTAAAGGGTCGGCAATGCGCTTGTGAGGTGTCACCACGGCTGGTGTGTCGCCTCTTTGCTCTGCGAACTTGGCTGACTCACTGCCGTGTGTCTAGATAATTGTGTAAAAGCGAATAATTGAATTGAATTGAAATTGATAGGAACTGCTTTTTACTCTGTGGATTTGAAGAGTTGTGTTCCTGTTGTAATTGGTTAAATAACGATATACTTCCACGCAGTCGAAATTCCGAGCATCAGCTACATGTTATTTTCAGTGTTGGCCTACTTCGTCTTGAATATCGAGTATTCACTCGACTTGGGCTTCATCGACCTAGCGCCTTGGCGTCTTCTTGTAGTACTTATTGGGCTACCTATGGGAATCAGCGCGCTGGCGATACGCTACTTCTACGAGAGCCCCAAGTTCCTCGCCAACGCTGGAAGAGAAGACGAAGCAGTGGAGTTGCTTGAAAAAATATGGACGTGGAACGGTGGAAAAGAAGAGTATCCAGTAAGCATACTCAAGCATACTCTGCTAATGATATTCATAAATCGATCAACGTACTTCCATATTTCCGTAATAGTACATTACTTACCAAGGGCTGTAAAAGAAAGAAAGCCCGAAATCGCAGGTATTTGTAACCCGAGCCGCAGGCAAGGGTTGTAAATATGCGATAGAGGGCTTTCTTTTTTACTGCCCGTGGTGAGTACACAATTTTACGTCTCCACCTGGCCATAATGCGAGTTTTACCGTACGCGTAGCGTGCGATAAAACTCACATTATGGCCAGGTGTGACGTAAACTATATTCCTCCTTAGACTCCTATGACCTATACAAATACAAATACAAATCTTTATTAATAACACCAAAGTTACAAGTCACATGTGTATATCTTACATACTCGCAGGTACCTACAGTAGTAGGATTATCAATATTATCATACATATATCATTCAAGTACTCAATCGCATTATAATTTCAAATAACGGCGGTGTGCCTGCAACGATTTAAACGCTCTGTCTACTTCGTTCGTTATACGCGACTGTAGCAAGTTGCCAAACTTGAACATGAATATGAGGATGTACGGGCTTCAAACCTGAAGGCTGATGCACAGCGCCGCGCATGCGGCTGAAATCTATTCACCCCAACTGTCTCCACAATGCAATAAATGGCCACTTCCAATGTAATATCATTTTAATAGCCATTGTCTCCTCTAAGTTGGAAGACCTTCCCTTTTTCCGCCAAGTTTCTCTATTACTGGCGACTCCAAAGAATCTGTACTATTGGCATAATCTGTGACCATGCACTGATATTATTTGCTTTACTGAAGCACCCTCAGATAGGCTAAACGAGATGTGTCCAAGCATTGTGTATAACTTTCAGGTAAAAAAGTTGATCTTAGACGAGGACGAAGCTCCGATGAAGAAGCTTCCTTTCCTTCAGTCGCTGTGGGCGCAGACTGCACCCCTGTTCCGCACCCCACTGCTACTGCGGACGCTGCACCTATACTACATCACTACAGTGCTCTATCTCGTGTAAGTTTCTCAGGACCACATCCGTAAGCTCAACGGTTGCCAACTATATTGCAAAATACATGAGCGAGTTTAATAACTTTACTGCCAAATATATATTTCATCACCCATCACACATCGGCGGGGATTTCATATTGGCGAATAATAGTAATATTAGGAATATACGAGAATCAGTCATTCATTTATTTCAAATTTTTGAAGGTTTGGAAATGTAAGAAATATTATATGAGTTTGTGTGTAGTTTTTAACATAAACAGTTCTCAATCGCTGAGGACTTGATCTAATGTAAACTACTAATATCATCTCGTGTACAGGAACAATAGTCTGCTGATGTGGTACCCGTTCCTCCTGAACGTCTTCTTAGCCGACGATGGCTTGTCAAAAGGGGGCCTTTGCAACATGATCCTTCGAGCGCAACACACTTCTCAAGCCCAACCGGTTAGTAAACATACTTTCTACCCTACCCAGGCCACACTTTTCATAGTCAGGAAAAGGAAAAGTCGGTCAGATTTGGACCTCTAATTATATAGTTATTAAAATAGTAAAAATCATTTTGATGATAACGATGGCCATCAATGATCATCCAAAATCCAGCATCTTTATGTTTTTGTTTCCAGATCACCTGCTCTTCAAGGCTTGACTACTTCACCACCTTATTCAGCATCACTCACTCCGTCTCGTTTGCTATTATGAACGCCTTGATGTCACCTTTCGCCAGTCGCAGGAAGCTCATGACGATAATCACTATGACCTTCTCCCTGGCATCCGGCATAATCGTCATATTTACCACGAACAATGTCATCAGCTTCGTCTTCTTCCTCGGGTTTATGACGTCGACTTTGGCCATGGGACTCTTGTTTTCTTACTTTGTTGAGCTCTACCCTACTTCATATCGGTGAGATTACTTTTAGAAAGGATCATTCATTATATTGTTTAAATATTACAGTAGATAGCACTTGATTTAGTCTAGATTCTAGTAGCGTGTGTTCAAATGCTCATTAGGGCATTGTCAAGACAAGCTAAAGGGTTTCAAAATGGTTTCAAATAATATTGTTTGACACGACAAAAAATGAAAACTTTTAAATGTAAAAAGACTAGTTTCGGTTTGATCCAATGGTTGACTGGTAGAGAATGCCTTAAGGCATTAAGTCCATCTCTTTTACACTTTTTATTTGTTCAATAAAGTTTAAATAAATAAATCTACATAAAATGTTAAAACCCCGATAAACTTATAAGAGCGCAATCTATCGAGTTAATACCTATCTAAGAACGATCGCTGATGTACCACATAATATTAGGTAACCTGTGTTTGTATGTAGGTGCAAATAACAATCAAACAGCCTCACCCTAAATGCATATACCCAATACCCGTGGGGGTTGGGAAGGGAGATTATTGTAGCAAATCATCTAAAATCAACATTTTATACAAACTTGGTTCTACTTCAGATTTCAAACTTTCGTGAGACATCATAGCACTATAAAATATAACAGTTGCACTCACGGCACTTTAGTCACTTCGCGCGACATGTTTCGGACAGCCTAGGCCAAATCTTCAAGCAGATTGCTATTAGACCTAGGCTCTCCGAAACATGTCGCGCGAAATGGCTAAAGTGACGTGAGTGTAACAGTTATATTTTATAGTGCTAGTATGTCTCACGAAAGTTTAAATTTGACAATAAATCTGCTCAAATTTAGAACTAATTTAATGTTTCCAGTGGTATGGCAGCGTGCCTGGGCGTGATCTTGGCGCGAGGAAGCTCACTAACAGCCATTAACATCCTCGGCAACTTCATCATGACTAATTGTCACGAATGTTTCTACGCGTACACGGCCTACGTCTTCAGTAAGCATCCCTCGCTAATATACCTATTAACTGCAAGTAATGATGAAATATCAGTATTTATCTTTGTCTTCTGCGAGCACAGGAACCCTCACCGTTCTAAGCATCATTTAATTTGCAAGCTTAACCTGGTGCCGTATCCTAATTTTAAAAATACAAAAATACACAAATAATATATTTAAAACACAATCTATCTCAAACATAACTCCAACACGCAACAAGTAATCAACCATATTGAAGTTGCATCGCAATATTATTCAAGCAAATTCTGATATTTCTTATTCAGACGTTTAGTTGCTACAGATGTATTTCATGTATTGCGTAGTTAATGCATTTGAGTTGGATCGAATCAAAACGTGTTTTTAAGTTTTTAAAGTTAAAATACGGCCCCAGTATGCGAACCTACATAAAATTCAAGTTAAGTGGCATACTATAAAAATATCGTACCTTGTCGATAGATGATCGGATAAAAAAATGGTACTTTTTGCATCGCATCAAATCAAGCATGGCTATAATTATTTTATGTTAAAAGTAATTAAATACTTATTTTGGGCACCCGTATTCGACCTCTAAATCCACACGGTTCATTTGAAAACTCTCAAAAACACTAACATTTTCGATTCTAACATGTTTCCCACAAATGACGTAAGTAATAAAATAAATCGTAAATGTAAAAATTACGATTTCTATGAATCAAGATAACTATCTCTTGATACTGGTTGACACTTAAGTCTAAAATTCAAATACATTAGTCATCTTTAAGAGCGCCAATCATATTTATTCGTGTGACAGCAATAATTTAGAAAACCTTGTTACAGGTGGTCTAGTGGCTTCGTTCTTCCTGCCGGCCGATGGAAAAAAGAAAACTTAAATGAGATTCATCGTATTTCTACATGGGTCTTTATACTATACTTACTTCTGGTTTCCGGTTTAACTGAAAGTTGTGGATTTTGATATTTCTGAAGATTAAAAAAACCGTAAATACCGTATTCTGAACTATTGGAAGATATCCACTTCGAAACTCTGACTTTGAGTCAAGTGGTGGGGAAGCGAAGTAAGAGCAAGATCGCACCCGCTCGTGAAGTTCATTCACGTTAAACATGAATCGAAAAATACAGAAGATCTGACAGAGTAGATACTAGATAGTAAGATCTACTTTTGCTAAATGTTGATAAGAATCTGAATATTACGAGTCAAAACTTAATGAGCTCGATATTTCTTTATAAAAGAAATTATAAACCTACAGTCCTGCCCGAAGGTGAAAGTCGAGTTGAGAAGAATAGATTCAAGATTCCTATAATTTCGTCACGTTGCTGTTATAAAGTGATCAGGCGCTAGATTTTAGGCGTCCATCTACTAGCTTATGCTACTGCCACTGGTAAGGCCAATCACGGGGGCTTGCAGAACAGCATTATCGTATAGCCCTACCCACCCATGCTTCAGGAACAAAGGAAACCTGGGAGTCTTATCATACTAGAAACCAGTTTTTTTTTCATTTTTTTTTAAATGTGCCGCCAGGTTTTTGCATTGCAGCATCGCCATTTCGTGTTCCCCCATTAAAGACGTAACTAATTATATACCTATATATTACCTGATATATCACCTGGGAATCTTATCAAACAGGTTTAGTGGCATGGGCTGTTATAATAGAACTATGGACGCTGTAGTGTTAAAAGCTGCACTGCGGTGAAGTCCTCGCGGCGGCGAAGAAGATGGGTAAAGTATGTAAAAAAAAATAAAGATTTAAATGTTATATTTCTTATCCTGTCAATTCATAATTTACCGACAACTATCTAACCTATGTAAGTACCTGAATAAATGAATGAATGAAACTCTTATGCTTATGACGTATAACGTCTTGATTTTCCCGACCACGGAACAACGGTGTTCCGAACCTTTGGGCCGAAGCCAACGCGCAGACACCCTTTCGACAATTTCATGAAAAGGGACTAACAAGGGGTACACTAAGCGGATGCTGCCCCGCCCGAGTCATGAAACGCACGCAAAGACTGCACCTACCAGTATGTAAGGACCATTGAGAGTTAATGAAGTCTCAAATGTACTAGGCTATTGGGTGAAAAGTGTGGACTAACAACTGGGCTATTGGATGAAGGATCGGATGCCTGCCTAATAAAACGGTATCAAACTTTATTACCGGCAGACGGTGACTCGCCCGCCGCAAGATGGGCCCCCATAAAAAGCGACATCAATGATGGCTCAAGGGCAACACCGGTGCGGGGGCTGGGGGTAGAGAGGTGTCTCTGGGCTTTTAACATATAGCCAACTAGCCACTTATGTTTCCACGTCTACCCTCGAGAACGCAGCTCTAACGACCCCACTCTGGACTGCCGGCCAAAATAAGCCAGAGGTAGTGGACCTGTCCCACCCATTCGACAAGGCACCCCACGGGCACTCAGGTACGTGGAATCGCTACTCTCCAACAGCTCGCCACAAGCTGCCCTGCGTTGACTGATTGCGCTGGTCATCGATATTATAAAGCAAATTTCACGATACACCACAGATACAGGTTTCTTAATATAGACCATTAGCTTATCGCTTCTGAACATATTACAGGAAAGTTATGGGATATGGGTGTAGATAAAAAATATTTTAGCACGCATTGTATCTATACATATAATAAAGCTGAAGAGGGTCGAAAGTCTGTACATGGAAGATAATCGAAAAAAAGTTGTCTGGGGATACTTAGAATCGATAACAGAACACGTTCCAACAATTTTTAGAATTTTTGTCTGTTTATCTGTTTATCTGTTTATCTGTTTGTCTGTTTATTTGACCGCGCATCACGTGAAAACGGCTGAACGGATTTTGATGAAATTTTGGATAGATATAGTTTGAGTCCTGGGAAAGGATAATATATAGTTTTAATCCCGAAAATCAACCCTGGTGGGGGTGAAAATGGGGTTGAAAGTTTGTATGGAGAATTTTTAACCGCTGAAACGATTTAGATAGAAATGAGTATGGAGATAATTTGAGTCTCGAAAAACGTCATAGGATAGTTTTCAAACCCTTGTGGGGGTGAAAAGGGGGTTGGAAGGTGGTATGAGGATTTTTTTACCGCTGAACTGATTTAGATGAAAATTGGTATAGAGATAGTATGGGTCTCGAGAAATGACAAAGGATAGTTTCTTCTTCAAACCCCCCCCCCCCCCCCCATCTTACTTTAGAACCGTAGGTCCAAAAAATTTGAAAAAAATAATGGAAGTGACGCCTGAAAGGTACTTTCAATAAAAACTATCTATACATATAATAAAGCTGAAGAGGGTCGAAAGTCTGTTCATGGAATATATTCGAAAAAAAGTTGGCTGGAGATACTTAGAATCGATAACAGAACACGTTCCAAGTATTTTTAATTAGTTAACGGCTGAACGGATAATGATGAAATTTTGTGTAGAGATAGTTTGAGTCCCGGGAAAGGATAATAAACAGTTTTCATCCCGAACATCAACCCTGGAAGGGGTGAAAAGGGGGATGAAAGTTTGTATGTTGAAAGTTGGTATTGAAATAATTTGTAATTTCTTGGTCAAGATGTTCATATTTATAACATGTTACCCGTCGATGCTTTAAATTTACCATTACCCGCTCTTAAGAAATATTTGAAAATGTCATGAATGTCAAAGGGTTATTGCAGCAAACCAAAAAACTACTACAAAATCATCTAACATTTATAGGACACCGTTTAGGTAGGAAAACATATCAAACGTTTTGTGAAGCAGTCAGATTAGGATTTATTTTTCTTTATAATTAAACAATAGGTACATTATCTGTCTCTCAAGCAGTTTTGATATGTCTTCTTGAAGAACTACGCATTATTTTGTATCTTTATGATCTAATAATGTATTACTGTTTTGAAAAAAATAAGTCCCGTAGAATTTCTTTTCGGTCATAATACTTCTTGGGCCAGAGGTACACCTACAGGGTTAGAACCGGTGGAGTTTTGGAACGAAGTTCTTTATCGGACGGTTCGCGGATGGGGGCCTAGGCGAAAAAAAGTCACGTGACCGTTACGAAAAAGCGTCACGTCACGAAAACGCGACACCCATACGATTGAGAAACATGTAAAATGGAATGAAATAAAAAATATATAAAATAGAATAAAGTGAAGTGAAGTGTAGTGAAACTGAGAAGTGGCAAAGTGATAAAAGTGAAAAAAGTCGAGAACCTCAAAAGTAGAGAAATTTAAAAATGTCGAAAATGTCAAAAATGTCGAAAATGTCAAAAATTTAAAATATTTAAATTTCCAAAATTTCCAAAATTTACAATATTTCCAAAATTTCCAAAATTTCCAAAATTTCCAAATTTTCCAAAAATACCAAAATTTCTAAAATTTCCAAATTTTCCAAAATTTCCAAAATTTCACAAAATTTCCAAAATTTCCAAAATTTCCAAATTTTCCACTATTTCCAAAATTTCCACTATTTCCAAAATTTCCAAATTTTTTAAAAAATGCAAAAAAAATTAAAACCACAAAATTTACGAAAAAGTAAAAAATGAAATAAAATTAAGTACTTCGTTCCAATCGCACTTGATTCACACACTTTCCACGACACTCACGTATTTTATTTTTCTCTGACGTTCATTAGTGTATTGTAATGTGCTTACATTGACGAATAAATATCTTGATCTACACCAATATCATAAATCCTCTATTCCGCGTTCGGAACCGTATGTAATTAATTACCAACATTATTGCAACCAATAACGTAACATCAGTGTATTATCTGTGACAGTGTGGTAAAAACGTATGAAAATTCATTACCTACGGTAACGTAATGAAAATCCGCCCCCCGACCGCCGGCGCAATAATATTGGTCATGGCGGTGTAATGGTGGTCATTCTAATGGTTTCAATGGATTTTTAATATGTGTGTAGGTAAAGCAGTGTATGCTTCTGTACATAATTAGGCCTTATTACGTAACAGTTACATCGCCATGTCCGTCCGTCTGTCCGCGGTCTAGCTCAGTTACCGTTCGCACTAGAAAGCTGAAATTTGGTGAGGCCTGATAAGAACTTTCAATAAAAACTATATTGAATAAAATCGGTTCAGCCGTTTTTGAATTATTAGTCAAAAAGCATAGTGAAAGGAAGTGCCGAATAGTAAACTGACGTAAGCGCCGCCAAATAAACGACCTTTAGAACGGATGTTTTGTAACAGGGCAGCATCTACGAAACTCTACACTGAGCATCGCCCGACATGCTCTTGGCCGGTTTTTTTTTTCATTGTTATCCCGGAAATCACCCAATTAAGGATTACTAATTCCAATTCTAGAAAATCCCCAGCCAGGTTATACGTAGCCTATAAAAATTCAACGTCTAAAAGGGGGGGGGTAGCCACTACACTCGATTGAGTTAAATTTGCATGGGTCATGGACCCCCCCCCCCCCTCCAAGTGCACCTAAAATAGGAAAAAATAATTTCTGCATTTGTGACACCCCCCCCCCCCTCTCACCCCCCAACTGATTTGTCGGGAGGATCGATCTGGATGATATTTGCCGTGGACATGAACGTATAAATACAAAAGTGGTCCTGTATCGTCCGATATACACCTACTACTCTCTATGTCATCTAAATCATGCCAAAAACAAATGTAATAAAAAAAAAGTATACATTTATGAGTGTAGTTCATTTAGTGGTAATTGTAAAATATTTTATTAGGACTACTGTCCTCTAGCGTATCCATCTGTCAACTTTACTTGAAGTTCCGCCTCCAGGGTAGCGGGAGAGAAATTAGGGGTGAATTAGCCGCTTACTGACACAGACCGAATTCCACGCGGGCGGAGCCGCGGGCACAGCTAGTTCTTAAATATGTTAGTATCTTTATTTTCTATTGGAATATTTAAATGTTTTTTTATTATTACTTTATTTTTAATTTAAACTTTCGTATCTTACGAGCCCCACTTTTATAAAGAAATTCAGGGGATTCCATTTTTCCTTCGAATTTCACAAGCTTTGACAGGAAAAAATGGTTCATCTGTTCGAACACGCAAAATATGACCCTATTTTTAGGGTTCCGTACCTCAAAAACAAAAAAAACAAAACCCTTATAGGATCAGTTTGTTGTCCGTCCGTCTGTCCAGATCCTTTTTCTCAGGAATGCGTAGAGGTATCAAGCTGAAATTTATATCAAATATTCAGGTCTACTGTCCTTTGGAGCTGTGAAAAAAATCAAACTTCTAAGCCAACGCCGTAGAAGCCGCTATCAAGAAGCTCAACTCGAATAGTGCTGTTGGTCCGGACTGCTTACCAGCATATATTTTAAAGGGGTGTTTGGAGCAGTTAAAATTCTCAATTCACTTCATGTTTAATCTGGCACTATCTACGAGCACTTATCCTCACCAAAGGAGATCTCACGTGTAAGACCGATTCCAAAGTCGAGTGAGACATGTAATGCGGAAAATTATAGGCCTATTGCTATTCTTTCATCCCTAGCGAAGCTGTTTGAGTCCATACTCCATAGCACGTTGTCGAAGCAAGTAAAACCATTCCTGAGTGACTCTCAACACGGTTTTAGAGCGAAGTGGTCTGTGGACACTAACCTCCTGACCTTGGTTGACACTATCTCAGAACTCCTCGATATGGGCAATCAGGTGGACGTCTTGTATTTTGATTTTCGGAAAGCCTTCGATCGTGTGGATAATGATGTTTTGCTGCGCAAGCTGGACGCTATTGAGTTCAGTCCACATTTGCTTACCTTCTTTGCCAGTTTGCCCTCGACTGTTCGCAACGCTCGTTGTCTCGTCTACGCCGATGATCTTAAGTTGATCTATGGGGTGGAGATGGGGGCGGATTGTCAGTCGCTGCAGGAGGATGTTACATCTCTGTTTCGATGGAGTCTTGACAACAAATTGAGTTTCAATACGGCTAAATGTCAAGTGTGTAGTTTTAGTCGGGCTTTCGTTCCTATCCACGCTCAATACTTTCTTGAAAAAAAAAAATAAAAATAAAAATAAAAAATGATCACATCAAAGAACTTGCCTCTAGTAGCTTCCGTAGCTTAGGTTTCGTTACTCGGAACGTCAGAGATTTCCATGACCCTTGTACCATAAAAGTACTGTACAATGCTTTGGTTAGAAGCAAGCTGGAGGCATCAGAGTTAGTCTGGAACCCTTACGAGTCAACTTATATCCTACTGTTGGAAAAGGTCCAAAAGACGTTCTTAAGAATGTATTATAAAAAGATGTACGGATACTATCCAACTAAATTTATTTTAGGAACCCTGGGATTCAATTCCTTAGAAGTGAGGCGCAGCTTGAGCCTACTACTTTTTGCGTGTCGGGTTTAGAGATGGGTAGTGAGTAAATACTCAAGGGTAAATACCGAGTAAATACTCAGTATTTACTCAATCTACCCGTATTTACTCGTTTATACCCAAATTGGTGGGTATAAACTATTTAGAGTGCTGTAAGGGGTATAACATTTTGAAATATAGGTGTATTTTGTAACCCGCTACTAAATTAACTAGTCAAAGTCGCAAAAAATATTTTTAAGAGGGGCACTCCATACATGTAACTAATTGTCACAAAAAAATCAGAAACCATCAACGTGTCTACATGATTAAATAAGGCATTAAAATAACTTGGATGATTCTAAATATATTTTTTTATAAATTGAATATATAGGTAATTTTGAAAAAAAAAAAATTCTGAAGACTAAAATTATGTTTACCCCTCTAAAGTACAAAAAATATGAAAAATTATCGGATGAATAGGGAAAAGAAAATTCTTTAAAAAACTCTTAATAAAATGACGTAAGTGCCATGTAAACTCACACCTTTGCTTTGAACGGGGTCGGATTTGCTAATGGCGATACCTAGCTCCACAAGATCGATGTACCGACAACTTGGATATTTCAGCACGGTTAGTACAAGAGTAACGCGACAGTATCTCGTGCGCGAGATAGTCTATCCGTCTTTTTCTGACTGTATCATTTAAAAAGTGACGGGTAGTCTATCTCGCGATACTATCGCTTCACTCTTGTGCTAACCGTGCTGTAACCCAATAGCGAGCATGCGGAGCATTTTATTTCTGTCACGGTCCTCAGAGCCACACATTTTAGCGTGAGACTGGACCGCTACCAAAAATATCCACTATCCAAAGATATTCATTCACTAACAAAAATCAAAAGTCCAGAAACGTTAACTTTAATCACAAAGAAAACACCATCAAAGTCCATATACAAAGCAAGGGTCGAAGGAAAATCACACGAGGCACTTTACTACGTAAAATGAACAAGTAGGTAGTCGACCGAACAGGTTGACTGACAAACAGCAACTGAGCGTGCAAAACGCGCCAGGCGCGCCAGCGTGCCTAACTGTATTTTCATTGGATACTAGTCGTACTACACTTGTTAGTGTCCGCTAATCACCCAATCAAAATAAGGAAAGCGCATTTTGCAAGACAAGGATTTAAAGCACATTCAGCGAGCCGAGCCACCTTTTGTTCACTCTGCGACATTATATATCCCTTATGAAAACGATGTTTATTAATGTTAAAACTGTGCATACTTTTGAGATAAGAAGTAGACAAATATAATAGAGAATGCAGTTTAAGTCCACGCCGCAAACTAGGTCTTTTGTTCGGAGTTTAAAAAGTGTTATTGTTGTATAATAATAATTTCTTAAATCATTGTATTTTCTGCTTTGTTATAGTTAAGTTTCCTTTTAATTTATTTTGTATATAAGGCACAACTGCATACAACTCGGCTCAACCCATATTCTCGGTGGAATCACTGACTTCCGAGTCACAGGCATCCGCCTAGTTCGGAAGACAGAGGCTCAGTTCCGGTGAAACTGTTTCAAACCTAATACTCTCTCTTCTTAAGCTATTAGCGTACTGTGCAAATATTAGTTATACTTGTATTAGGTTTAAGTCAATAAAGATTATTATTATTATAGTTTGACCCTTTATGGTCATTATTTCTATATTCTTTGTTTATTAGCACTAGCTAACAATCGCCGCGCTATCTGATAAGAGCTATAATGCCTACAATATTGTGAAGTATTTTCGTGGCAGTTTTTATTTGTGAACAACTTGTTATAACATCTGTATAATATTCCAATCGGCTTGCGAAATGCACTTACCTAGAACTAGCTTTCACCCGCGGCTTTGCCCGCGTACAAAAGTAGTAGTAATTACGTAGTGTTATAGTATAGTAGTAGGTATGTATGTTTGTCCGCGACTATCTAGATAGTTTGGCTGAACTGATTTAGAGGTAGTTTTAGGAAAAGTATTTGTTACATTCTGGAGGTTTCGGTATACCACGTTTTGGTGAAGGCGGTTCCCTTATTTTTTTGAAGAAATGATTGCAATAATTGTTGAATTGTTACGCCAGCAACGACTTACAACTTCGAAGAGATTATGATTAACGCAGAATTCTACTCTTGAATAAAAACTTTTCCCCGTGACTTCATATCGTGGAATTAGTAATCCACCTTACCTATACTTTTTATACCCGCTTAAGGAATGACTTCTGGGGTAAAAACTATTATATATTCTTCTCCAGAACTACAACTATCTCCATACCAAATCATCTAAATAGGTTCAGCTGTTATTAATTCCCCATACAAACTTTCAACCCCCTTTTCACCCCCTAAAGCGTTGATTTTTGGAATATAAACAATTTTATATTGTTTCCCGGGACTCAAACTATATCCATACCAAATATGGTAAAATTTCTCCATACAAACCTCCAACCCCCATTTCACCCCCTTAAGGGTTGATTTTTGCAATATAAACAATTTTATATGCCTGCCCGTTACTGAAACTATCTGTATACCAAGTTTCATTTAAATATGTTCAGCAGTTAAAAAATTGCTATACAAAGTTCCAACCCACATTTCACCCCCCTAAGTAATGAATTTTTGGATGAGCACCCCACTTAATGTCATTTTAGGCTATGCGTTGATATGTCAGTCAGTCAGTCATTTTCTTCTTTTATATATTAAGATTTGCAATTTGGCACCTATACTTTCAAGAATTTTCATGTCCACAATGTTAAATTTCAAAATCAATGCCATTTTCGTAATTAACGTCCCAAAAATACCACACATTTCAACCCCAACAGGGGAGATGGAATTTCACGTCCACGACGTTGGATTTAAAAATCGTTGTTGTTTTCGTAATCATTGACGCGATAAGCCATAGAAACAATACACATGTTGATTTTCAGACTTGGTAACCACATTTCCCCCTTTTAGGGGTTGAATTTACAAAAAACCTGAAACACGTGTTTACTCATTTACTGTTAGGAATACTCCTGTGAAGTTTCAAATAAAATAGTCTAACTAATCTTGTTTCGCCATACAAACTTTGGACCCCCATTTCACCCCCTTAGGGGGGTAATGCTGTGTAAACTTAAATAAACAATAAACAACGCAATCAATAGATAGAGCCGTTTATGCCGCAAATTTCCGCAAATTTTCGAAACTCGCAGGGGAATCAAAAACTACATGGTACTTACCGTAAACTCAGAATCTTGAAATTTGGTACGAAGCAACGTCTTCAACGCACGCACAGATAAAGGAAAAATTGCGAAAACCGTAAATTTTAGTTACATCATACCACTACGGTTGCAAACAAGCATACGGCCCGCCTGATGGTAAGCAGCTACCGTAACCTATGGACGCCTGCAACTCCAAAGGAGTCACATGCGCGTTGCCGACCCTTTACAAAAAGGAGGATTCACTGCGTTGACGGCTAAAGGAACAAGAAGGTCCCTCATCGTCAACACTCGGGGTCCTCTTTGAGCTCTTTGGCAACCTTACTCACCAGCAGGAACACAACACTATGAGTAGGGTCTAGTGCCATTTGGCTGTAGTTTTCTGTAAGGTGGAGGTACTTGCCCAGTTGGGCTCTGCTCCAGATTTGAGCGAGATGACATTCGCAGTGCCCATACCTCTCTTTTTGACGTAGTTTAAGGACACCCAGGTCCGGACGTAGTTTAAGGACATACCCCGGGTCCAAGGACATCATATAATAAAAATAATATTTTTAATTATTTTAATAATTTTAAAGTTACTACCCTTTCCTCATGAACGCGTAGAGGTATTCAATTGAAATTCATATCAAACCTACAGCTTTATACGGAACCCTCGGTGCGCGAGTCCGACTCGCACTTGGCCGGTTTTATTTTGTCAAAAATTACTTCATCGACCCGCAAGCGGGCACGTGTCGTAGGTTGTAGCCCATTCGATAGGGTACATCGAGAAGTGGCAAAAAAATGGTGGTAGCCCCACCACAAAGTTGATGAATTCTTTCGAATGGTACAAGTTTTATTTATCTTCTACTATATAGGTTCATTATTTTAATTATTTTTTTAAGGTAGAATCACGATTATCACGAAGTTTCCAGTTTTGGACAATACGAGTATAACCTCTTATTTTTTGTCACTTAATGATATGTATCTTAAATACCGCGTAATACTGCCTTAAAAACTATCCCGTAATAGTACATTATGATACAAGTGTGCTAAGTTGATCATTACATAGGAAGCGATATTGTGCGCACGAACGCATGGGAGTGCGCATAAGGAAGCTGAGCTTATGTAATGATCAAGAACACGCGTTTCATACGACGTTTTTCAACACACTTGAGAGGAAATAACAGAATAGTGTAATTAATAACTTTTGATAAAAACATCAATTGTCAGAATTTTTACAGGATACAGGTACATACGCACCTAAGATAATTAAATTTAACTAACCTTTTTTTGTGATGTTACGAGGGTTGCTACTTATATATCCGGAAACAAAAAAACAAACAAACGTACACGGCTGAAAATGGTTTTATTGTTTTTCAAAGTATTCCCCTTGATGATCTATGCACTTTTGCATTCGCGTGAACCAATTTTTAAAGCACTTCTGCCACTCCGCCTGAGGTACCTCCATAACGTGTTGTTTGAATGCGTCGACAGCATCTTCAGCGGTCGAAAATCGTTGACCGCGTAATTTATTCTTTATATTTGGAAATAAATAAAAATCGTTGGGTGCCAAGTCAGGGCTGTACGGCGGATGACCCGTTAATTCCACATTTTGACCCTCCAAAAATAGAGTTGTTTCGCGTGACGTATGACAGCTGGCATTGTCATGATGAAGAATGATTCTTCGTCGCTGGTTAGTTTTACGAATTTGTTCAAATACTTCCGGTAAGCAAATGGTCGTGTACCACTCTGAATTAACCGTTCTACGGTTTTCTAGTGGCACTGTAGCTACATGGCCATTAATACCGAAGAAGCAGGCCACCATTTGTTTCAATGTACTTTTTGCACGAGTAACTTTCGTAGGGTTCGGCTCATTTTGAAACACCCATACCGTTGATTGTTGCTTCGTTTCGGGATCGTATGCATAGATCCAGGATTCGTCACCTGTATAGATGTTATAAACGGCTTTTGAGTCACCACGGTTATATTTTTTTAACATTTTATTGCACCATTCGACGCGAGCATCTTTTTGCTCTTTTGTTAAGTTGTGGGGTATCCAACGCGAACATATTTTTTTTACAGCCAAATAATTATGTAATATGCTATTAATGCTGGTCATAGAAATACCCAGAGTCGCCTCTATCTCGCAGTACGTAACATGTCGGTCGTCCATTATAAGTTTTCGCACAACCTCGATATTTTGTTGTACAACGACCGATTTCGGGCGACCTGCCTTAACTTCGTCCGTAAGCATACTACGTCCACGATTGAACTCACTAAACCAGTGATACACAGTAGTTTTAGATGGGGCTTCATCACCAAAAGTTGAAGTTAGTTGATCTATGCACTGTTGTTGCGTTAAACCACGCCGAAAATCATAATAAATCATAGCACGAATATTTTCACGAGTGAGTTCCATTCTTGCTGCGAGATGACATTTAAAACCCGTCAAAAATAAAACACGAGCGTTAATAAGAAAGAAAAAATATACCGGCCAGTACTTAAAAAAGTTCAAATTTTACCATGGAGGTCAAATATGCTATTTAAGAAGATTGTAATCCCGGTTTCCGGATATATAAATAGCAGCCTATGTATTGACTATCTGAAACTCTTTTTGAAATATTTCATAACATTAAACACTATTTGTCCAATAAATTATAGTATTTTTAAGTAATTAAATTATTGTCCAATAAATTATAGTATTTTTTCTTACGTATTCTTCACTAGATTTTTATGACAACATTTTACAAGTATGTATGACTGTTTTGAAATATATCCAGAGGTTAAATGAACGCTAAAGTTGTCATCTTATTCACTTAAAATATAATTAGTTTAAATTAATAAAACACAACGAGATAAATCTAACAAATAAACAATAATTTGAGGTTAACTTTTTGCGCAATTTTCTTTTTTGGATGTGCGTGCAGCTTGACGCAAGGCGCAGACGCGGTTATGCCAAACAGCCATTATTAATACAGACAATTCGTGTTTCAAATATAATTTATTGTGTATTACGAGTAATATAATAAGTTGAAATGATTCTTTTTCACAATTAGGATTCTATAATTTGTATTCTATCGTAAATGCGTATATTTTTAATATATTTACTTTTCTAGAATGCAAACTCCTAAAGAGTAAAAAAAAAGTAAAGGTAAATATACCCGAATAAATTACAACGCGTCGTCTGGAGTACAAACGTCACTTGATCGGATTATTAAATTATTGCACTAGTTGGATAATTATTGTGAAATGCACGCGTGTTTAATATCTAGGATTATGAGCATAAAAGCGGTGGAATAAGAACCTCGTTACGAGCAGGTGTGTTGAAAACTCATTTACACGTCGTGCTTGCATTAGTCGATTTTCACTTTAAATAACTTGATTGAATAACAATATGCTCCAGGATTAAGGTCTATCATTTTGGCATACTTAAGGCTCAATTTGCTACTCGTTGAGCTAGATTTTATAAATATGTTTTTGCTGACTGTACAAAATGCTTCAAGTTTGGCTCTGGCTACCAAGTACTAAATATATAACTTTTCACCTAGACAGGCCGAATCCTGCTCCTCGATGAGGTGGGGTTGCCTACGGCCTACTCTTACTATATTACCCACACACGTTAAACTTATAACACCCTCCTCTTGTACCGTCAGGGGTTATAGTATCGGCACCGGATGGCACTGCCAAACACGGCCGTTGCTATGGAACTATTTTGTATATTTTATCATTTGTTACGTAAATTATACTAAGTAGTAAAAATTAATTTAGCAAGAGATTAGTCAAGGGTGATGTGTCTTTTAATTTAATTGTTATTCAGTATCAAATATTTAGACGAGTAACTGTATCGAGAAAAAAAACACAATGACAATAATTATACACTTGTAATCGATTAAAACAGTTAAATATAAGAGAAACGAAGTGCCATGTATTCAAATAATATGGAAACAAAACCACTTGTGCAAACACAAAGTACATAAACCTAGTCTGTCTACCTAATCTGCCCATGTAGTTCCAAGCAAAGTGTACATGCAGTTTAAACCATTTTTTTTAAATCATGAATACTCTTTTCATTTGTATAAATGTCCTTGTGTTCACGCCCCCATTGCTTAAAAGATCTAGTGTAAAGTGTAACACGCAAAACGTCTTCATGTCATCTTATTCACATTAGACACGATACTGAAAGCAAACAAACAAATAGCTATAAAATAGCTTTAAATAATTACGACCGTGTGTTATTAAGTCAGTCACGACGCGTACGGGGCGACACGAGGAACTAAATTTAAGACTAAAACAAATAAAGTAAGAATCATCAAGAATGACGACGAATAAAGCGTATATTGAAGACGATATGAAAGACTTTAAGAATACGATAGTCTACAAGAATGCAGATTGTGGAGTGTGGAGTGTGACCGGGACGAATGAAGAAAAGGCTTACACTTATGAAGAAGCTATTGATTTGGCAGGTACGATTTAGATTATTTCTTTATCAAATTGTATCCTATACTGCTGAGTATAGGCCTCTTCATTATTACGCCAGTCGGTCCTTATCCGGAACATATTTGCCTTACGGCAGATATCATCTGACCATTTAGCTGATCGTCTACACATTGACCTTTTTAACCACCTAGGTGGTCTACCTGAGGACTGGAATTCTAGGTGGTTAACTACAATTTAGCAATTTATCTTATCCATCTCCCATGCATTGTTCCTTCTCCTGTCCACCCTATACTTTAACTGCGTTATGTGCTGGTTACGTTACGTTCGTATGATGAACACAGCTTTAAATTAGGTATGTTCTATCGACTGCCAATCAAAGTCACACCACGATGTATCTAATGTGAACTATCCCCGTCTATATTTTAATGGTGAACTTAGTCAGGAAAAGAGGAATCACTTTTATGAATATTATTACCAAAAGTATTGTTTTTGTTTCCATGATTTTGTAGATTCATAATTAAGTTAACATTTCACCATGTTTGGTCTAAGCTAATAAGTCAATATTATTATTATTTTGCCACATTTGCAAATTCTAAGAATATTAGAATAGGAACACACAGCACACATAACAACCAACATTTGCTTTCAATCCACTGTTAATGACTCATGCTCATCCACAAATTACACAAATATTGAAAAGAAACGCTAATTTTATATACAAAACGCAGTAAACACTTTACAGTAAGTTATTGATGAAATACGTACTCGCTTTCACAACCTATCCTACCTACACTACAGCGCACCCAACGAAGGAAAACTTAGAGGAAATAAATCCGTGTATAGCTGAATTTTGTTGTAGTTGTAGGTAAAGGTGTCTTACACAACATATGAAAAGTACCGGTGGATGGGGGTGGCACTAAGGGGGAAGGGGGGGGTTGGTTTTTCGTAAATAACTCAGACACCGTGGCCCATACGAAAAAATGTTCTGTTAGTTAATTCATTCACATTTAAGTTTCTACAAAAACGATATACACGTTTCTGCTGGCATTAATGTTCAATGGCATATCGAGGGGATAAGATAGACACTTTTTTAAACTTTCGGAGCTAATATTTATGAAAGTGACAGTTTTATTTTAATGCGTGTTCGTTCTGGTTCAAGGGTAGATACTTTAGGCTGCCTTTCCACTGCGATGGAGATGAGCGGTGATGAGAGAAGTCGTGTCGGAGTCAACTCCACTAAGGCGGCGATGGCAATGAGCAAGAGATTATGCTATTGATCCCCGCACGCTTCCTCCTTTCTCAGTGGAAAGCAGCCTTATGATGGCGCAGTGGCCAGTTTTACTACAAGTTTAACTTATTGTCAGGCAATGGCAGCTACCAATACGGCTTGCTGGCGGTGCTGAGCCTCACGTTCGTCTCCATGGCCTGCGACATGTTTGGCTTCTCCGTGGTGGTGGCTGGCAGCCAGTGTGATCTTCAGCTCACGCCGGGACAGCGGAACATTCTCATGTCCATGCCTTTTATTGGTAAGATGGAGTAAGTAAGTAAGTAATCCCAACGCCATACCTTGAAATACCATCAATTAGGACAATAAAGTCATCACTGCCCTATTTTAAACTCAAGTCCAGCTGCGACCCTGGATGAATCTCTCAATCCTGGGCATGGACAGCGACATGTTTGGCTTATCCGTTGAAGGCCAGTGCGATCGAACACACACCAGGGCAGTGGAACCTTCTTAATGTATCAATACTTAGAAAGTTGTCCTGGGTTCGAATCCTGGTAGGTCGATTTGTGTAAGATTGTCCAATAGTATTTATTTATACATGTAATAACCACGTTAGGAGAAATATGTTTTTAGTAACAGTTTATACCCCGTAGCAACATTTAGGGTAAACAAAAACGCACCTCCTCCAAAACGGACGCGTGCGAAGCCAGTCGAAAAGCTACTTTATCATTTTTGCTCACGCCTTTTAAATATTAGTAAGATAGAGGCCATTTTCTTTGGTCTAACAGGAAATCCATACTAATATTATAAATGGGAAAGTGTATGTGTGTGTTTGTTTGTTTGTCCGTCTTTCACGGTAAAACGGGGCGACGAATTGACGTGATTTTTTAAGTGGAGATAGTTGAAGGGATGGAGAGTGACATAGGCTACTTTTTGTCTCTTTCTAACCCCCCAGTTCCCTAAAATGGGGGTTGGAAGTTTGTATGGTTTGTTACCCCGAATTCAACGCGAGCGAAGCCGCGGGCAAAAGCTAGTGCATACATAAAACGGAAAATACGACGTCTGTAATTTTATTTATCTACACTCATATTGCAAGTTCTCTAAAACATGTTCGAAAACGGTAGGCAATGGCTATCATTACCACGACCGATTTTACTATGATAAGCTTTTTATCTGTGGCAGTAACGTAATTTTAACTTTACATGCTCAACTATTGATGTGTTATGAGTTTTGATAACATAATGTACACCTGCACGCTCCCGCGCGGCCGCCGACACGCGCCTGCCCGACCGCCGGCACAATCGAGTTGGCCATGGCGGTGCAATGGCGGCCATTCTATGGTTTCCGAATACGGCATTTTGGATAAATAATATGAGTGTAGATAAAGCAGTGTATGCAACTGTACGTAATTAGGCCTTAAAACGTAACAGTTACATAAACTATTATTTTGCGTTTCAAGCGGTTCGCCTTTGGAACTCACTGCCCGTGGGCATAAGGTGCGCACAGTCTCCCACTTCATTTAAAAAAATCTTAAATATCATTATCTTTCTCCGTCGTGATACTTTTGTCTGAGTCCTTTTCTCCATGGTCTAGCACTGTTATTTATATATGTAAGAGTATGTATATGTAAGTATGTTTAAGTAGATATGTTTATTTTGTGATATGTGTAAATTGTGTAATATGTATATGTATGTTTATTTTAATGGATTATTTTTATAATATTTTTGCCATAATTACTATGTGTATGATAAATTAAGATCTTGTTATGATTTTCAACACCTACTGACATTAATAATTTAACCAATCTCCGCTACCTTAAGGTTGTCTGGAAGAGATCGCTTCTTAGCGATAAGACCGCCTGTTGTTTACCTTAAGTTTTTTAATTTTTCTGTCTTAGTTTCTTTTATTGAGGTGTACAATAAAGAGTATTTTATTATTTATTATTATTATTATTATTTTGACATTTCTAAAGGGCTGAAAATTGTTGAACAGTCGACTACAAAGATATGTATCCACTTATGGACATATAAATTCGTTCAAGCTCCTGTGAATTTACCTACATACGATCTAGCTATAAGTTTAGTATATACTTATTTAATATTGCGATGCCCTTGCAAGGTTCATATCTACCATGAGTGCAATAAATAAATGAATATGAATACATGCGAGGACTTTCCTCTACTAAATAGTAAGCTGAATATGACAATGATGTTCACAGGTCCAATAACCATGTCGTACCCTTGGGGCTACTTCAGCGACACGCAGGGCCGACGGAAATGTCTCCTCCTATCCATGAGCTTTGGCTTCGTGGCCTCAGTCACCAGTGCTCTGTCTCCGCACTGGATAATGCTTGCCGTACTTAAGTTCTTGAGTACCAGTTGGTAAGTATTGAGTAATCAGACAACGCTTGTGAGTAGCATACAACGTTCCTTGTGGTCAGCTTAAGTACTTTGTAACACAATATTGTGTTCACTGCTCCATATTGATAAGCCGACGGATTTTTAACTCAACTTAGATTTCGCCATTACTCCACCGGCATCCTACAAACGAGGAACAATCAAGAAGTATATCTAAATCTAGGTCGGAATCTATGTCGCTCCATGTATAAATGGCGGGTGGCGTGATGTTCTTTAGGAAGGAACTGAAAGCGGTTCGCATAAGTGACGCTGGGAGGTCTGCTGGTGATCGAAAGGCACCAAAGAGGTACCATAAGACAGGTTGACAGATAACGCTAACTATGCTTCTCATTTCAGTTGCAGTTGCGCGCAATCCGCGACATACGCGCTGTTAGGGGAATCAAGCGCGCAGCGCGTACGCGGCAGCTACATGCTCGCCATGACCAGCGTGTTAATGCTCGCGCCCACCTGTTACTTCGGTGAGTTTTGTTTTTCCCTTATCATTGGTTCTTCCTCTGACCACTATAGTCCTAACCCCAACACCATGAACCCTAAGTATGTCTCATCGAGAGATCACAAGAGTAAGTACCAACTTTCGAAACTACACGAATGCTTTTTTGAACAACAAACTTTTACAACATTTTGAGTTACAGCGCTTTTAAAGTTAGGAACGATTGAAATAATCATACTATTTTCGACACTAGATGGGTTTTACGAGTTACAAAGCGCACTTACGTTAAAATTTACAGCTGAAACAGAAAATGTTAATAATAGTTCATTTCAAGCTCTACATTTTGATATAAAAATCGCAATTTACAAAAAAAGTGACTAGACATGTTCTTTCCGTGTACCCTTCACCTATTTTAAACTTACTTATGTATTTTGTGCTAGTAGTACCTATTGGAATAACCGCATCCTACCAGATGTCTCTATTTTATTTTGTTCTTCATGGGATCCGTTTTAATTTAAAGGGTACCGTTTACGTTTTAATTTTTAAATCCGACTAGTTAAATCATACCCCTTTTAAAACTATTTTAGACGTAAGTTTTAAGACTTTTAATCTTATAATAATTAACTATTTTTTATTTTTCTTTTGCTGTATTAAGCAGGTAATCTGTACTCACTTATACCCAGTCATACCATTATTGATCAAGTGGATCAAAGTCCAAAAATAACAACATGGACGAATCACATTTGCCACTGAAAATAAGAATAATCGATAAAAGATTCGGATGTTCATAACGCCGAAAACCTGAGATAAAATTTAGTGATGTAGGGCATAATAAGTAATATAGTCTGTAATGATTTCATGTTTTTCCTATTATCTATTTACTCGTTACACAAAGATTTCGGTGTGCGAGCGCGTTCACAAGTTATTCACCAACCAACTATTTGACTGGGTCAAAATCATTCCCGTTACGAATAACTCTAAATAAGTCGTTTCACAAACTAATTCACACAGGTGAGTATTGTATTTATATATTACCTACTTTAATGCTTACACAAACATTTCGCAATATATTTTGCGATTACACAATTTATTTAATTTAAAGAAGGATCAGTACAAATCAAAACTCAAGGTGGTAGCAGGATTATACGTAACGCTAACAATATGTGCGACTAAATACATAGTTTGTAGCCTATATTGAGATAACAGAGTTGTAGTACTCATTAAGCTAATATTCATCGTCACGTTTTGCTTGGATGGCTGTTTCAAAGATCGCAACATACTGCTTTATGACAATATAGTAAAGCAAAGGTCCCGATTAGGAGTTAAAAGGGGTCGGTATCAAAACGACTGAATCTGAAAATGACCGGTTCTCATGAGGACGGGATCGCAAAACGACCACAATAGCAGAAAGCCTATATCTCAAAATAACATGGTAGCAAAACGACTACCTTGCAAAAGGTCTTCGTCTCAGAATGGTTTAATATCAAAACTACTAGTTCGCAAAAAGACCACCTCGTGGAACGTCTACATCTTTAAATGCCTTAGTAGTAAAACGACTAGATCGCAAAAAGACCAAGTGGCGGAACGTCTATGTTTCTTGGTATCAAAACGACTAGTTATCAATATAGCTATAATATTTATCTATCTTCTATCTATATTATCTACCTGTGGAAACTTTTAATTGGCTCACTGTTTCTACATTACTGCCTATCTTGTTACCCTAGCTCTAAGTTTTCCTATGAAATAAAATAAAATAAAATAAATATATATAAAAGAAGAAGTCCTGATCTACCATCAACGCACAGCCGAAACTACTGGAACTAGAAACTTAAAAGGAGATCGTCAATTCTGGGCCACCTGATATAAACCGTATACAGTTTTTACTGCGATGTAAAATAAATACTCATGTCTAACTATCGTATCGGTTTTGGATCACAACCCTATTTTATTACAACTTCCGTGACACTTAGGGCAACACTAGTCCATTTTCCGGTAGCCATTAATCCTTCTCGTTACTTTCGGAGAGAGTGCACGTTGTCCGGCGCTCAATTGTGAAAAACTAGATTAAAAGTCGCTTCTTTGCCTTAACCAAGTAGAGAAACAAGTTAAAATCAGTGCAAATCACTTGTGGATTGTGGAGAGTTCAAGGCGGAGCTTTTAGGTTAATCCAGGTGAAAGAGGATTCGGTAAGACTGGCCAGCACGTTTCTCCCACACCGGAGACCCTTAGAAGCTTGCCTAATTCAACGCAGACCTTCGGATTGCAAGGTATGTGATTTGTGCACTTTTGATTGGTATTTACTTGTTTCGCGAGTTCTTATTGGAATATAGTATTAATGTGTGTGTAAAGTTCATTTAAACATTTTTAGCAAGTACAGTCCATTAAAATCAATCTTATAGTTATTGCATTCCAAAACATTTGTTCCTTCGACCCGATAATTGTGAAAAGTTCCCTATTTTAAGCTAAAAATCATATTTGTCGCGTTGTAAAATTAAGATTTTTCATTGGAGGGTAAACTTTTTAATTGGTTGGTTAATGGCTGCCCGGAAGTTCGACTTGGTAGTTTTGTAGAATTTAGTAGAATTTTTGTTGGCAGCATTGTGACAGTTACGTCTCATTTTCCATTCTTGAATTGTCGTTGCCTTATAAGTTAATTGTCAAACCAAGTGACAGCTGCGTTCCGTTTGTCGTTGCTTTGTCACTGTCACTGCTGTCAGCGTATTTCTGTAAACAAAACACTTTTTCGTTTTCGTTCCGTGTTTTCTTGTATATTACGCGGATTTTCGTTTCGGTTTCTGTTTATTACGCGGAGATACAATGGTTTCGGACAGTGAAAGGAGTGTTGACAGTGTCAAGGTGGATTCGAATCTAATAGAGCGTAATTATGCTGTCATGAGAATAGAACTTTTGTATGACTCTGAAGACCTAGAAGGTTATGTAGATTCAGATTTAACGGACATCACTTCCTCTTTTCATCGTTCTCAAAAGCTTATTTTAGCTAAGTGTCAAGATATTAACGCAGAATTTTCAGTGACAGTTGACTTTGAACGCAAAGTGAAATCAATATTGAGTAGGTTACGGCGACGCGCTCCCGTTATAAAGAGTGATGCAGATTGTTTCAAAACAACAAAATGTGAAAGTATTTCAGCCAAATTACCCAAAATTCAGATTAAACCCTTTGATGGTAAATTAGAGAATTGGTTATCATTCATTGAATTGTTTAATTCATTGATACACAAACGGGATATAGCAAACATAGAAAAGTTGCATTATCTATTAACATGCGTTCAAGGTAAGGCGTTAGATTTGATCAAAAATTACCCAATTTCAGACGAGAGTTACATAGATGCTTATAATGCACTCAATGACTTCTACAATAAGAAACGACAAATAGCTTTTAGTTATTATGAAAGAATATTGTTTTGTGAGCAAGTCAAATCAAAATCTGCAGTAGAGTTGGAAAAAGTAAGTCGCACATTTAAGGAAACCTTACAGGTTTTAGAAAAATTTGATTTACCTGATCAAAACTTTATGCTATTTCATTTAATGTGGTCAAAATTAGATAAATCAACACGTGAGGCCTTTCAACTTGACTTTAATTCAAATGAAATTCCTCAATTTGAAGTTTTGCAACAATTTCTTGAAAAGCAGATTCGTGCATTAGAAGCGACGGACACTAAGTCTGTGGTAGGTGGCAATTCTGCAAATAAGTCACAAAATAATTTTACTTTTAATCAAAAAAAGACGAAGGTAACTCTTGTGGCAGCGCCAGTAGTATGTGACTTCTGTACTGACCCGCATCATTTGGAAGCTTGTGACAAATTTAAAAATTTAGATACCTCTGCCCGATTTAAATTCGTAAAAGGGAAAGGTTTGTGTGTTTCTTGTTTTTCGAAAAACCATAAAGTGAAGCAGTGTCAAAACACATCTCGTTGTAGTATTTGTGGGTATTCACATAACACTTTATTACATTTTAATAAAAAGGAAGATGGACCATCGGAAACTGTTTCCTCTACGCAACCAATGGAGAGTGGTTCATCGAACAGTGCTGTGAGTTTGACCACTGTCTCCGATAAGGGCACAGTTGTCTTCGCTACTGCTCGAGTAGCTGTTAAGGATTGCTCGGGCCAGTATCAGCTAGTTCGTGCGTTGCTGGATCCTGCTAGTGCAATTAACTTCATGTCACAAGACTGTGTTGAGCGACTTGGACTGCACATTAGTCAATCAGGTGAATCAATAACCGGCATTGGACACACCGGGGTTAAGTCTTGTGGTTCTTTAGTGTGTTCTGTTAAACCCAATAGATAAAATGTTAAGGGTTTTGATTGTCGAGTAGCATTACTTCCTTCCATAGTCCCAGACCAGCCATGCTTTGCAATTAATTCGTCGCAATGGCCGCATATTAAATGTTTGCCTCTCGCTGATCCTGACTTTGCTACTCCGGGACCAATTGATTTACTTCTTAATGCTCAGATTTTCGCTTCGTCTCTTCTGAGTGGTCGAAGAGATGGAAAGCCGGGTCAACCAAGGGCAATAGAGACCACTTTTGGTTGGGTCCTTATGGGAGATTGCAGTGATTGTTATGCACAATCCTTCACAACTTGTCGGAAGGATTGTTTTTTCGTGCCGAACCCTTCGCAATCAAATTTGTCGTTGGATAGTTCTCTGAAAAGGTTTTGGGAGCTAGAAAATATTAGTAGTCCCGGTAAACTTGTGTTGTCGAAAGAGGACCAACTTTGCGAAGATACTTTCGTTAATAATTTTTGTCGTACGAGTGAAGGCCGTTTCGAGGTACCCTTACCTTTCGTCGATCCTACGAATAAGCCTACATTTTCGAACACTCGTGAAATCGCATTGCGAAGACTTTTCTCGCTAGAACGCAAGCTAGCTAAGCATGGGGATTTTCGTAAAGCTTATGTCTCTTTTATGGAAGAGTATGAAACCAG
The DNA here is from genome assembly GCA_947086415.1 of Pammene aurita. Taxonomy (NCBI): domain Eukaryota; kingdom Metazoa; phylum Arthropoda; class Insecta; order Lepidoptera; family Tortricidae; genus Pammene; species Pammene aurita. Next base: position 47,541,367 of record OX352291.1, on the reverse strand, counting down.
CGGTCACATGGAACAGGTAGAGTCTCCTCCAAGTAGTGTCGGAAAATTTAACTACGTTCCACATCATGCTGTGTTGCGTCCAGAATCTGTCTCTACACCTCTTCGGGCCGTTTTCAATGCAAGTTCTCGAGACAGCAACGGTATATCGCTGAATGATACCCTTCTGGCAGGGCCTAAATTACAAACTAATATATTTGATGTCCTTACTCGATTTCGGTGGCACAAAGTAGTTTTCACAGGTGACATCAAAGCCATGTACCGTCAGATTCTCGTGCCAGAAGAAGACTCGGATTACCAGCGGATTTTGTGGCGTGACTCTACCGATGGCCCAGTTAAAGACTATAGATTGCGCACAGTTACTTATGGGGTAAAGTCGGCTCCGTACCAAGCTTTGCGGACTATAGCGCAGCTGGCTAAGGAGACTGAAACCGTCTATCCTGAAGGTTCGCGTGTACTAGGTAGAGATATTTATGTTGATGATATTGTCACGGGCGCTGACTCTATTGAGCAAGCTTTACAAATCAGATCAGACCTTTCTAAAATTTTGTCGTTCGGTGGGTTCCATTTGAGAAAATGGACCTCCAACCAGAAGGGCTTTATCGCTGATCTTCCCTCCTCGGAGTTATATTCACGTGAATTCAAACACTTTGACGAACTCTCTGACTTGTCGCTTAAAATACTAGGTTTGTCGTGGCGTCCACAGACAGATTCGTTCCAATTCGAGGTAACGACACCCACTCATCAAAGATGCACCAAGCGCATTATTCTGTCGAACATAGCACGCATCTATGATCCGTTAGGATTCCTCTGTCCTGTCGCTTTCCATGCGAAATATTTAATGCAGGTCCTGTGGTCATCCGGGGTCCAGTGGGACGATGATGTGCCCGAAGCAGTTGCCTTAGAGTGGACGAGACTCAGATCTCAATTGTCGTTGTTGAAATCCGTAGTCATTCCTCGTCGCATCATCCACTCTTTTGTTTCGTTACAATTGCATGGATATTGTGATGCCTCAGAGCGTGGCTACGCCGCTGTTGTTTACTGTCGTGTTGTTACTGCAGATGGCTCTATATTTGTAGAGTTCTGCTGTGCCAAATCGAAGGTTGCGCCCTTGCGTAAACAATCTATTCCTCGATTGGAGCTTCAGGCTGCCGTCTTGCTGTCGGATCTGATGCAGTCTGTCCAAGAAGCGTTGAAACCTCTGCATGTTGTAGAGGAAATATTTGCCTGGTCTGACTCCAGCGTCACTTTGGCCTGGATTCAGTCATGTCCATCGCGCTGGAAAACCTTTGTGGCTAATCGGGTTAGCCATATACAGGATATAATCGCTCCTGATCGTTGGCGCCATGTAAGCACCCATCATAATCCTGCTGACGCAGGATCCAGAGGATTGTTGCCAGGAGACCTTGTCGATTGTGATCTTTGGTGGAAGGGCCCGTCATGGCTCCTTGAGAAGGAAGAAGATTGGCCTGGTGCAGCTTTGGACGTTGCAGCCAACGATGCTATCGCCGATGAGCAACGGATTTGTAGTTTAGTCGTTACAAGCGACCCTAACTTGATTGATGAACTTCTTATCAGGTTCTCCTCGCTTTTCACATTAAAGCGTGTGTTAGCCTACTGTTTTCGTTTCTTACGGTCGTCTAAGAACGAGAAGGTTGTCGGATCTCTACAATCCTCTGAGACGACAGCAGCTCTCATGTTTTTAGTAAAACATGTGCAGCTCACTTCGTTCGGTGTAGAGATCAATCACTTGAGAGAGGGTCGTTCAAATTCATTGCCGAAATATTTGCGCAAGCTCTCTTTATTTATTGATAGTGCGGGTATTGTCAGGGTGGGCGGTCGCTTGGCTAATTCCCCTATTAAATATTCGGTCAAGTATCCTATATTATTGCCTCGCTCCCACCGGTTAACAGTCTTATTAATTGACGAATATCATAGAAGATTCTTACACCCAGGTGCCCAAACTTTACAAAATTTACTTGTGCAAGCCTTTTGGATTTTGTCGCCCAAGCGAGCGATCCAGGCAGTGATTGGTGGCTGCGTCAAATGCTTCCGCGCCAATCCCTCCCCGGCTTCTGCGCCGCTTATGGGAAATTTGCCCATATATCGGGTTTCTCAAATAAAACCTTTTTCGAGTGTCGCCATAGATTATGGCGGACCTTTCGACATCGCCTTTGGACGCGGTCGCGGTGTTAAGACGTTCAAAGGGTATATTTGTGTCTTTGTCTGTACCAGCACTAAGGCCATCCACATCGAACTTGCTTCAGAGTTGTCGACTGAAGCTTTTCTCTGTGCACTGAAGCGTTTTGTCGCTCGCCGTGGTCGGTGTAGCCATATTGTCTCTGACCAAGGTCGAAATTTTATTGGAGCTAGTAATTACCTCGGTTCGCTCATGAAAGGCGCCGCTGATGCGCAAGAAATAAAATTCTCATTCAACCCACCGGGTAGTCCGCACTTCAATGGCTTAGCTGAAGCTGGGATTCGTTCCGTAAAAACGCATCTAGCGCGAGTTATCGGAAACCAAAGGTTGACCTTCGAACAGCTTTTAACGGTGACCACAATTATTGAATCTTTACTGAACTCTCGTCCTTTGACTCCCCTCAGCTCGGACTCAAATGACCTCGCGGCACTCACGCCAGGTCATTTTTTAACTTTAGAACCTCTGTCGATCATTCCTGAGGAGAATTTCGTCGATCAAAAGATAAGCCCCTGTCATCGCTGGAAGCTAATCCAAAGGATGCATCAGGACTTTTGGCGCAGGTGGCATGCTGAGTATGTCCATACCTTACAACAGAGGACTAAATGGACTAAAGAGAGCACAAACATTGTCGTCGGTTCCTTAGTTCTGTTGTTAAATGAACAGACAAGTCCTTTGAAATGGCCGCTTGGCCGCATTGTGGCTCTACATCCTGGAGCTGACGGTGTGTGCAGGGTTGTCACAGTCCAGACAGCTACTGGTCAGTACAAAAGACCCGTCGTCAAGCTGTGCCCACTGCCACTCTCTGACTAATATCGCTATGTTTAGTATCGTCACTTAGTATAGTCTTAGTTTAAGTTTGTCGTATTTCAATGCTATTTGTAGAGTAAATATTGTATATTTAGGTAGGCGGTATGTCTAACTATCGTATCGGTTTTGGATCACAACCCTATTTTATTACAACTTCCGTGACACTTAGGGCAACACTAGTCCATTTTCCGGTAGCCATTAATCCTTCTCGTTACTTTCGGAGAGAGTGCACGTTGTCCGGCGCTCAATTGTGAAAAACTAGATTAAAAGTCGCTTCTTTGCCTTAACCAAGTAGAGAAACAAGTTAAAATCAGTGCAAATCACTTGTGGATTGTGGAGAGTTCAAGGCGGAGCTTTTAGGTTAATCCAGGTGAAAGAGGATTCGGTAAGACTGGCCAGCACGTTTCTCCCACACCGGAGACCCTTAGAAGCTTGCCTAATTCAACGCAGACCTTCGGATTGCAAGGTATGTGATTTGTGCACTTTCGATTGGTATTTACTTGTTTCGCGAGTTCTTATTGGAATATAGTATTAATGTGTGTGTAAAGTTCATTTAAACATTTTTAGCAAGTACAGTCCATTAAAATCAATCTTATAGTTATTGCATTCCAAAACAACTCATTTTATTACTAAAGTAGACAAAATATTGCAAAAAAATGAAACGGGAATTAGAAATACTAAATAAATAAACATTATGTTGATTTTTCCGCAATTAAAATACAGCAAGACAAGTTGTTAACGTCCTTATGGCATTGACATAAAGTTTAACTTCACCCTGGCCTGAAACGGGATTGTTTTTTGATTTGACACTGTCAATGTATACCGTTACATAATCTGCGTTTTGATACTGTTCGGTAAGTTAGAACATTGTAATATTAAAATTGTATCTAAGCCTACGTATACGGGAGTTTAATTTAGAAATCGACTGTATTAAAACGCCTAAAGATTGAAAATGCGTATTTTTGCATTTTTGATCGTAGTTTGAATATTAAAAGTGGGTTTCATAATGGCATAATATCACGCTCCTTCGATAACGAAACGCATCTTTTTTTCACTCTTGTAATGTCAGATACTAGTGCTATCGCACTAAACGGTGGTAAACCTTATCCCTTCGCAATAGGTGTTAGGAATGTTCAGTTAATAGTATCAACGATGGTTTGACAGTAGTCTTTGTTTACCGATATACAGGAACTATAAATACGATCAAAATATGACTTTTTATTATTTCATCATGATTCCCGTTTTGTTTTCAAGTCCGCTTTTGTACATTATCTTTAAAAAATCGGTACTTTTTAGGGTTCCGTAGTCAACTAGGAACCCTTATAGTTTCGCCATGTCTGCCCGTCCGTCCGTCCGTCCGCGGATAATCTCAGTGACCGTTAGCACTAGAAAGCTGAAATTTGGTACTAATATGTATATCAATCACGCCGACAAAGTGGTAAAATAAAAAGTGGAAAAAAATTTTTTATTAGGGTACCTTCCCTATACGTAAAGTGGGAAGTGATTTTTTTTTTTCATTTCAACCCTTACGTGTGATATATTGTTGGATAGGTATTTAAAAATGAATAGGGGTTTACAAAAATCATTTTTCGATAATGTAAATATTTTCGGAAATAATCGCTCCAGAAGTAAAAAAATATGCGTCCCCCCCCCCCTCTAACTTTTGAACCATAAGTTTTAAAAATATGAAAAAAATCTGAAAAGTAGAACTTTGTAAAAACTTTCTAGGAAAATTATTTTGAACTTGATAGGATGAATAGTTTTTGAAAAAAAATTACAAAATAATTTCTGAACTAAGTTTGTAATTTAACCTTATAAGCAGATGTTTATTGTACCTGTAATTTCTACAAAATTACAATGAAATGACGTGCTTTCAAATAAAGTAAAAATGTTGAAAATCGGTTCACGCAATAAAGAATTATTCCATAAAAATCATCTTCCATACTTAATAGTTTACTTAATTTGCCGATAGATGTCGCTGTACATCTATCAGCAAATTAAGTAAACTATTGCGTGGAACTCTCATATCATATCCTACATGGCGGTGTTATTAACTCTTAAGTGGGGACACTTACTGTGACGGACGGAAAACTACGGAACCCTACACTGAGCGTGGCCCGACACGCTCTTGGCCGGTTTTTACATTAATAAATAAATCATAGGCAAGCACGCTTTCAAATATTGTCCTTGTCAGATTCAAGTTTTAAATTCATGATTTTTCAGTTTTCTCATTAGATTTCGCAATATTTTTACCACCATCCTGATCTAGAAATTATGACGATTCTTTAAAAGTAAGAACCATTCCTAAACGGTTCTAAATAATCTGGGCCAGATCACCTAACAGAAATTGACGATCTCCTTTGGTACAGAGCTTTTTTATGACGTAAGCAAGGGATAAGACGCGATTTTTAGAAATTCCACCCCGAAGGGGATCAAACAGGGGTGCAAAGTTTGTATGGCGGAAACTTTTTTTTGAGCTGAAGACTTAAAAAATTGTAAAAGGTTACGTACTTAAATCTAAAAAAAGTGTTTTCAGCGTATGGCTTCATTTCGTGACATTAACGCATACATTTCGGGGTATGTTTGAGAAAAAAAACATACTTCAATATATGCATACTTTATAAGCATGGTCCGTCCATTTTTAGGGTCATAAATAAATAACCCTAACCTACATATCTCTGGGAGTACTTTTGTTTTTATTCCATGCAATAGCTGTCAACTAATATTTCAGAGGTAGAATTTTCGACCCTTATTATAAATTACTAATTGACTGTTACAAAATCACATGTCAAATAATACATTATGGCAAACATTTTTAAGCCAATGGTAGGTTTATTAGTTAACTTTGTTGTTAAATATGCATTTGTCAAATAAACTTTAATAAAAAGAAATTTTATTGGTTAATTATTTGGTTAAGACAATAATTTGTCAATAACGTTGTTGTAAAAAAAAGATTTGTAAAAATATAATTTTGCCAGTAGTTGGTTGCCAAGTGTCAATTTGCTAAACATTTCAAACGACAGGACACCATGTTTTTGCCGTTGATTGTACCGTATTATACGCGGGCGAAGTCGCGGGCGGAAAGCTAGTTAAGTATAAAACAATGAAAAGGAGATCTTAAATTTAAGGTCAGCTATTGAAAATATGTAAAAGGATTACTTCAAACGTGCTTCAAACCATAAAAAATAAAACAAAAAATATTAAAAACTAATATATTTATTTTATGGTATGTATGTAATACAAGTTACAAGCTTTCGAGAAACGGGCCCCAGGTCGTCAGGTCCCTAAACCCGGCTGACAGGTATCACTGGATTTATAAAAAAATAAATGGTTTATGTTCTTTCAATAACAAGTATTTTGGCTACTGAGCCATTCTGAGATTCAGTTCTTCTACGATCTAGTCATTTCACTACAAAGGCATTTAAAGATATAGAGGTTCCATGAGGTGGTCTTTTTGTGAACTAGTAGTTTTGATACTAAATCATTCTGCGACGAAGACCTTTTGCAAGGTAGTCGTTTTGCTACCATGTTATACTGAGATATAGGCTTTCTGCTATTGTGGTCGTTTTGCGATCCCATTCTCATGAGAACCGGTCATTTTCAGATCCAGTCGTTTTGATACCGACCCGTTAAAAGGAAGGCCACTTATCCTGACGCGTCTCTTGGAACACCTGTCTCATAGGATCCCCTTTAAGATAATTACGGTTTGTAGTCCACTGTTCAACCTGTTGCTATAAATATGATAGAAGTATTTAGCGCAGTTATACAAGCATTCGGTTCCTCAGTTGGGAGAGCAATTGGCGAGTGTTAAAGCCACGAGTTCAAGTCTAACCTACAGTAAAGCTTCCGAAATTTCCTTCTTCGCCATAATTTTACCACAACATAAATTCTTAGTTCATCAGCTGACGAATATACTGAACAGCGAAAAAAATCTACGAATCTATACCAATACGTTATGTATTTATTAACACTACCTATATTATCTAGGTTTAGTAACTTCTCCGCAGTTTTGCCGTCATATACAAGTAATGTACAAATCTTTGTCTACCATGTCTGACCGATTTCTCTCAGTTGCTTAAAGGTTATCTGGAAGAGATCCCTTAAATGGATAAGTTCGCCTTTGTACACACTCACTATATTTTTGTTGGTCATGTACTTGTTTTGTGCAATAAAGTGTTTTACTACTACTACTACTAAAAATTAAACGTCTTCATAACTTTACAGTGGTGGGCTACTTCCTCCTAAACATGGAGTACTCCATCGACCTGGGCTTCATCAGTTTCGTGCCCTGGCGCCTGCTGGTGCTGGCCCTGGCCATACCCATGGGTATCAGCTCGTTGGCACTAAACTGTTTTTACGAAAGTCCGAAGTTCCTGGCCAATTCTGGCCGAGAGGATCAGGCCGTGGAACTGCTGAGAAAGATTTGGAAAAGAAATGGCGGGAAAAATGAATATCCTGTAAGCATTTGTTGTTCATCGATATTTTAGATTAGGCGATCACGCACAAGTATTTCTAAAAAATACAAACGCGTGGTTCCAAGTGCCACACAGATTTACGAGAGTTCGCCGATGTAATGAATTCTTTCCGATAAGCATATTTTATGGTTTCTCCTATTTCAAACTCAAAAAACAATGCTTATTTTCCCTCTCAAATCCAGATTTTTTAAACATACACCTTTAAAAAAAGTTTCCAGGGTGTGAGAATGCTTGGTAGTGCCAATGTTTCTGAACAACGTAAACCCATGAAGACAGTGGAATCATAAAATATTCTCAGGATTTAAATGGGAACTTATTAACTCCCTCAGGTGAAGAAGCTAATTCTGAATGAAGATTCCGCGCCCGCGCAAGGCCAGCCGCTGCTGCGGTCTATCTGGCGGCAGACAGCGCCGCTGTTCCGCCCCCCACTCCTGTGGAGGACCCTGCAGCTGTACTACCTCACCGCAGTAGTCTATAGCGTGTATGTCTATCCTGCTGAATTTTTAATTTAAAATTAAAATGACTTCCTATGAGGTAGGACACTTTTTGAACTTGTTACAATGTTACATATTTACCACCTACTAAAAGATGTCAAAAATTTGTTATTAAAAGAAAGAACACGACGCTAAAATGTTGAATCATTTGGGACAAAACGGGATCTAATTTATATAATATGAGCTCTGCTTTCGCTAAACTTCATGACAGGATATTACGGATGTTACTGGATCTTTGGCTTACACAAATACTTAAATTTTCAGGAACAATAGCTTGCTGATGTGGTACCCATTCATAGCAAATGCAGTATTGGCTGACGGGGCCGGTGGCACAGGCGGCCTATGCGACATGATTATTAGCTCGCAGAACGTCAGCCATGCGCAACCGGTCAGTAACAAAGTGGGAGATATAGTGGTCTGACTACTACACATTCAGATCCGGACCCATTATTTTAAAAATGTTTGGTTATTCCTGGCCTCTCGAATTGGAGCCGATTCTCGAGCAAGAGGCCCGTGGAAGTTGTCCACTTTGCTACCCTGTAATTCATCATCGTCAGCATTTACGTATTACCCTTACGTATCTTGCAGACGATTTATGGTGTAAAATTAGGGAGACACTAAAAAATATCGATATCGACCTTAGTGTACCCGTTCATATCAAACACAGTGCTGGCCGACTTTATCATAACCATGGCTGTCTTGCGTTTAGCAACGTTACATCACGACAAACCACACTCATCCTCATACACTTCTGTTGACAGATCGCCTGCTCTTCTAAACTCGAATATCTCACCACGATATTCAGCATTGGGCACTCTATATCCTTCGCACTGCTGAACGCCCTGATGTCCCGTCTCGCGGCACGCATGAAGCTCATGATGATAGTCATACTGACGGTGGCTGTAGCGTCTGGCATTGGGATCCTCGCGACCACTAATAAAGTGGCCAGTTTTGTGATGTTCCTTGGAATCATGGTCACGGGGCTTGGGATTGGAGTAGTGTTCTCGTACTTCATTGAGCTGTATCCGACATCATATCGGTGAGGATCTATTAATAATATTAATTTATTTTTAGGGTTCCGTAGCCAAAATGGCAAAAAAAGAACCCTTATAGTTTCGTTATGTCCGTCTGTCCGTCCGTCCGTCCGTTTGTCACAGCCATTTTACTCGGAAACTATGAGATATATCTTTATCAAACTTTAACATAAGGTGTATTTTGTGTGCCGCTACTTAGTTCTGTACTGAAATTGCTAAAAAAAATTTTTTAGGGGGCACTCCATACATGTAACTAATTGTCAAAAAAATATTTCTACCAAATATTAACATGATGCATATCAATCGATAGGTCTTGAAAAATAACATTGAGGTTTTTTGAACATTTTTTGATTAAGTAGATATTTTCAGAAATAATCACTCCGAAAGTCAAAAATGTTGTGTGTGTGTCCAGGGGGGGACCCCTGTAACTTTTGAACCGTAAGTCCAAAAATTATGAAAAAATTCAAGAAGATACATTTTAACATTCTTTCCACGAAAATTATTTTGAACATTATCGGTTTAGACGTTTTTGAGATATCTCCAAAAAACTACGTACATAGGCAGATACGACCTTGCGATATAAATTTTTTTGATAGCCGGTACGGAACCCTCCATTATGCGTGGTCCGACACGCACTTGGCCGGTTTTTTTAAAACTATTTTTGGTGTCTGTTTAGTATAGCGAGGCTAAACCTAATCTTCATAATTCCTTGAGACTCAGATCATATTAAATACATAGTATCCAATCCACCTAGTTATTGTTTTCTAGCACGACAGTAGCAAACGAGCATACGGCCAGCCTAATAGTAAACTTAGCCTATGGACGAATAAAACTCCAGAGGGGTCACAAGAGCGTTGCCATGTGTTAACCAATGGTTTAAATAATATTTTATTAAAATTTGTTACTCACGTTTTTAGGGTTCCGTAGTCAACTAGGAACCCTTATAGTTTCGCCATGTCTGCCCGTCCGTCCGTCCCTCCGCGGATAATCTCAGTGACCGTTAGCACTAGAAAGCTGAAATTTGGTACTAATATGTATGTCAATCACGCCGACAAAGTGGTAAAATAAAAAGTGGAAAAAAATGTTTTATTAGGGTACCTCCCCTATACGTAAAGTGGGGAGTGATTTTTTTTTTCATTTCAACCCTAACGTGTGATATATTGTTGGATAGGTATTTAAAAACCGGCCAAGTGCGAGTCGGACTCGCACACCGAGGGTTCCGTACAAACCTATAACAAGCAAAAGTTGTAGTATGTTTATTACTAAATTCAATTTAATACCTCTACGCGTTTACGAGGAAAAAGGTAGTATATCCAAGGTTTAAAATTTCGTAATTTTTCCTTTGTCTGTGCTATATGAAATTTCTTCGTGCCAAGTTTCAAGTTTCTGAATTTACGGGAAGTACCCTTTAGGTTTTGAGTTTCTTGCGAGTACTCAGTTTCAAAATATGCGACTTAAATTGCTATTTCTTTTGATTGCGTTGACATAAAAGTTTTGTTTTGCTACATCTGAAAGGCCCTATAGCCCTGAATATTTGACATGAATTTCAATTTAATACCTCCACGCGTTTACGAGGAAAAAGGTAGAAAGTTTAAAATTAAAAAAAATATTTTTTGTAAGATTTTACTAAAAATGTCTACTTTTCGTAATTTTTCCTTCGTCTTTGCTATATGAAATTTTCATGCCAAGTTTCAAGTTTCTGAGTTTACGGGAAGTACCCTTTAGGTTTTGAGTTTCTTGCGAGTACTCAGTTTCAAAATAAGCGACTTAAATTGCTATTTCTTTTGATTGCGTTGACGTAAAAGTTTGGTTTTGCTACACCTGAAAGGCCCTATAGCCCTGAGTATTTGACATGAATTTCAATTTAATACCTCCACGCGTTTACGAGGAAAAAGGTAGTAAGTTTAAAATTAAAAAAATATTTTTTGTAAGATTTTACTAAAAATGTCTACTTTTCGTAATTTTTCCTTTGTCTGTGCTATATGAAGTTTCTTCGTGCCAAGTTTCAAGTTTCTAAGTTTACGGGAAGTACCCTTTAGGTTTTGGGTTTCTTGCGAGTACTCAGTTTCAAAATATGCGACTTAAATTGCTATTTCTTTTGATTGCGTTGACATAAAAGTTTGGTTTTGCTACGTCTAAAATGTCCTATAGCCTTGAGTATTTGACATGAATTTCAATTTAATACCTCCACGTGTTTACGAGGAAAAAGGTAGTAAGTTAAAAAATTTAAAAAACTTTTTTTTATATGATTTTACTAAAAATTTCTACTTTTTGTAATTTTTCCATTGTCTATGCTATATCACGTTGCTTCGTGCCAAATTTCAAGTTTCTGAGTTCACGGGAAGTACCCCGTAGGTTTTGCGAGTGCCGAAAAACTCTAAAATTTGCAGCATAAACGACTGTATCTTTTGATTGCGTTGGCTTTTAAGTTTGATTTTTTCACAGCTCCAAGGGACAATAGACTTGAGTATTTGATATAAATTTCAGCTTGATACCTTTACGCGTTCCTGAGAAAAATGGTCTTGACAGACAGACAGACAGACAGACAGACAGACAGACAGACAGACAGACGGACAACAAAGTGATCCTATAAGGGTTCCGTTTTTTCCTTTCGAGGTACGGAACCCTAAAAATGAATAGGAGTTTACTAAAATCATTTTTTGATAATGTTAATATTTTCGGAAATAACGCTCCAGAAGTAAAAAAAATGTGTCCCCCCCTCTAACTTTTGAACCATATGTTTTAAAAATATGAAATAAATCTCAAAAGTAGAACCTTATCTTTCTAGGAAAATTATTTTGAACTTGATAGGTTGAATAGTTTTTGAAAAAAAATTACAAAATAATTTCTGAACTAAGTTTGTAATTTAACCGTATAAGCAGGTGTTTATTGTACCTATAATTTCTAAAAAATCACAATTAAATGACATGCTTTCAAATAAAGTAAAAACGGTGAAAATTGGTTCACGCAATAAAGAATTATCCCATAAAAATCATCTTCCATACTTTAAGCTCGCGCGCAATAGTTTACTTAATTTGCCGATAGATGTCGCGGTACGTGGAACGCTCATATCATATCCTACATGGCGGTGTTATTTTAACTCTTAAGTGGGGACACTTACTGTGACGGACGGAAAACTACGGAACCCTACACTGAGCGTGGCCCGACACGCTCTTGGCCGGTTTTTAAGTTGAAAATTACATGATGTTTCGTTCACGAGCTCATTCCAGAATTCCATGATCTTGAGCCGTTCATCGTAAATGTCAGTTGAAAACGTCAAAAACAATCTTCGACTTGGTTGACACAAAAGAAACTAGGTTGAAACTTCACAAATACGATATTTAACCCTCGTTGGCTCTTTATTTAGGTTGAACGGTTGGTTGTTTCTCATAATTAACCCCCTTAATCATAAGCGTCTTATTAAGCGTCAACACCTACCTAAATTATCCAATGTAAGACGTTTATGAATACGGGGATAAGTAGTTTTCTTTTTCAAGTGGCATGGCGGCGTGCCTGGGAGTGATCGTGGCGCGAGCAGGCTCTCTCGCCGCCATCAACGTCCTCGGCTCCTACATCGTGACCAACTGCCACGCATGTTTCTACGGATTCACCGGATACATCTTCAGTAAGTGGACAAAAGACAAAATCCACTCGTCGGACTCGCGTCTCGACTCGAATTTTTAAAATTTTGGGAATTTTGTTGTTCTTTTTAGTCAATCGCTGACAGTATCACTCATCCATCAACATTATCGGCTTCCACGCGTACATCATGATAAATATGTTGATAGCCAACTGCCACACATGCTTCTGCGCAGGGCTTGTAACCGGCTACCGCAAAAAGCCTTGAAATAACCCAATATGTTTACATATTTTATGGTTTTATTTTATCGTATGGCTTACATGTCACTGGATTATACGAGTAGATATGCTTTTCTTCCCTGGGGTAGTAGTAGTGGGCAAGCAGATGATAAAGAAAATCCAGTGAGTGCTGCGAGGTCTGGACCTCGCAGCACTCACTGGATCACTGGGACAGTGCAGCTGCCAAGTTTGTTACTCTTTTAGCACCACCCAGGGATCACGTGTAGGGTTGTCTAAGGTGTTTCCTACGGACGCAGAGTAACATTGATCCCCATATATTTTATGGTTTTTGCGTAGAACTCGTATTGTTTTTAGGTTATGTTATGACTTTATATTGTAAGATTTTTCGATTAAATATGAAATAGTACCTAAACGAAAGAACGAAAAAAAAACCGGTATTTTAGTATGGAGCAAAATACCGGTTACAAGCCCTGCTGCGGCTGCACTACCTACATGTTCAGTAGACAATTGGATAATTAATAAGATGCGCACAGGAAATCGTTAATTTTGTTAGGCGATTTGACCCAGATCATTCAGGAGCGTAGACACAGAATGTAACAATAATAGTAGTGACCCGTTTAAGGGCATAATTAGTATCGTAGTACGCCTAAGAAAAGGTATTAAAAAAATTGTACGCGAATAAAAATTTTATAGTACAAAATAAAAAATTTTTTCGCGTGAATTTTTTTTAGGTTTTCATAATTAGAATACGATACGAATTATACCCTTAAACGGATTTTTGTTACACCTTGTATATAAAATAGATATAAAAAAAATCGCCTTAATTTCTAGATCAACGGACGGTCATAAAATAATCATGAAATATAAAGGGAAATTTGAGAAATCGTGGATGAGAAAACATTAATGTGATAAGGACAATATTATGCTGGTTTTTTTTAAATCGGTATTTATTTTATTTTACCGTATAAGTATATGATTTACGTTTATATATAAACGTAAATCATAAATCTTGCATTTATTTGTAAACGTGGACGCTTTTAAATATTGTCGTTGTCACATTCATGTAAAGGTTGTCTGGTAAAGATCGCTTTTTAGCGATAAGACCGCCGGTTGTTACCTAGTTTTTATCACTGTATCGCTGTATTTTTTCCCCTTTTCGCATGTGGTGCACAATAAAGAATATTTATTATTATTATTCATATTTTTTCATCCACGATTTCACAATTTCCCCGTTAGATTTCATCATTATTTTATGACCGTCCTGATTTAAAAGTTAGGGCGATTTTTGATATCTATTTTATAATTATACGCTGCTGAATGATCTGGTTGAAATCGCCTAACAACATTGACAATCTCCTTTGTCTTTCTGATTAATCACTCTACAATAACCTCTCACAAGCACCCTAAAATATAGTAACTAATATTTTAATCAATATTTAGTTTTAGCCAAGCTATCACTAGTTTGGTTTGTTACAAGCTTTTATTTAACTTGCACTATTTGGATCAAATCTTGAAGTTAAATTTAACCTACTTTAAGTGGTCAGATTGACTTGAGGTATGGATATGTATGACAATACATCAACCCTAGTAATATTATAATTGAGATAATTTACAAATTTAGTGAGAGAGGCAATAATCCAACTAATAACTGGGGTTCTTCAAGAAGCGGGCGTACAGAGCTCTCAAGGGTCGGCAACGCATAGGCGGCTCCTGATGTTGCTTATGTTCATGGGCAACGTTGACCGCTTCCCATCAGGCGGCTCGCCTGCTCGTTTGCTACTAGTTTCATAAAAATAAAATATAATAAAGGCTTGTAGCAACAATTATTTGAGACATGTGGCTTTACATGGTTATCACAATAGGATGGGGAGTGGAGTGGGAGAGGGTGCTGCGGAGTGTCCCGCTCGCACTTTGCCGCCGCAGGCAGAAACCACAGCGGTGTGATAGCCGCCTTAATGTGTTTATTTTTGCTATGTTCTGGAACCGGAAATCCGTAGGTTTACAAAACCGGTAGGTTCTTAATCTTGCTCATTTAAAAGCTGTCTAAAGCCTGACCAGTAACATATGATCATGCACCATGTTGCAGAATTTCATTGGAACTAAGTTCTTACACTGGCAATAATTTAATGATATAGTTTTGCGCGCAGCGCCAAAAACCCCTCATATAAGTGTTCGCGTACGGTGGGGCCGATTCGCACCGGATAGTCCGGATATAAATGAAAGTAATAGCGCCCTCTTCACAATCATATATTTCTGGTCAGAATTTACCAAGAAATACATATATCGAATTTCTCACAGTGTAAAATTAATGTAAGTACCTATAGTCTGACAAACCATTTCTGTCAGTAGAAAAGCGCGGCAAATTCAAAATACGTACATGTGGCAACACTTTGTATTTTACACCCCGTATTTCATGACGATCATTTCGATTCACTTCTTTTACATTGAATTTGTTTCTAGTGCATTTCACTCGAGATAGAACTCCTGCAACGTTCTACATTGAATTTAAATTCCTTTTTAACGCATATGTCAATTGCCTCAACAATATTATCTGTTGCAGGTGATGACAGATCAGACGAAATATATCCGTCTCTTCTTATACACCGTAAATGTCACCTAATGAAAGGGGCGGAAATACTAACTACATTTAATAACATAGAATTTGATGATCATTGCTACTTTTTTCACTGATTCTTAGTGTTGTCATACTTTTGTTCGCTGTACATTGCTACTGCGTTCGTTGGCTGGCCAGACTATATGTATGTTACTAGAAATAAATAAAACTATAAAATATTGAACAACAATTATTAGCGTTATTTTAAGCAGTAACATTCCTACTCTACATAAATTGTGATTGCTTTGGTTGTTGCCGAATGCCTTATTTAAGAGATGTTTTAATTATAGTCTGGCCAGCCACCGAACGCAGTAGCAATGTACAGCGAACAAAAGTATGACAACACTAAGAATCGGTGAAAAAAGCAGCAATGATCATCAAATTCTATATTTTTAATTTTAGTTGGTGTTTCTGGCCCTTTCATTAGGTGACATGTACTGGGTGTAAAAAGGAGACGGATATATTTCGTCGGATCTGTCGTCAACTGCAACAGATAATCTGGTTGAGGTAATTGACATATGCCTTAAAAACGAATTCAAATTCAATTTAGAACGTTGCAGGAGTTCTGTCTCACTCGCGCTTAAGATGAAAGAGTGAAAGACACTAGAAACAAATTCAATGTAAAAGAAATGTGAATTCAAATGTTCGTCACGAATACGGTGCCTCATCAGCTCATCACAAAGGGTTGCCACATGTACGTATTTTGAATTTGCAGCGTTTTTCTACTGACAGAAATGGTTTGCCAGACTATAACAATAGTGTGAAGCGCCTGCTATAATTATTGTAGCAACATTTTCCGGCATTGAATTTTCTCGAACTAAATAGTATATTTTTTGTTACAGCTGGTCTGATAGCGGCCTTCTTCCTACCCGCCGATGGAAAAAAGAAGACGTAATTTAAACAATCACATAGGCTTTTCAATTAATTAGCTTTAATCAAACAGCTTCTTATTTAATTATCACCATAATAAGTATTAACATTAGATACTTGGCCCAAAAGCAAGGCTCTCCACCAAACTGCAGCTATATATCAAATGAGGATGAACATACAAACTTTAGTAATAAGTAGATGGCGTTGCAATCTTAAACAATATGTTGGGTGTCATACATTTAGGATGCCAAATAAAGTATAAGCACCAGTGATTATCTGTGGGTTTTTTACCCTCATTCCTGGAGATGGCAAAAAGCGACCATTATCAGGAATTAGATATTGATACGCAGTTAAGTATTAGGTACAGATTCACTGATTTTAAAGCTGATTTATAGTCTAAATCTAATCTGTTAGTACTGATTTTGAATGAATGGATTTATTAATGCTTATAAATAAAGGAAAAGTAGAAAAATCCACTGCCTCAGGCGAGACTCGAACTCGCGACTATGGGATACATGCCCATCGCTCTGACCAACTGAGCTACTGAGACTCACCTGCGAATTTCTCCACTATATCCTTTATGCGTCTTTGGTCTACTCTAGCAGCAGACGTTCTGCTTAATACAAAATTAATGGTTTTATTTATTAGGGGCTGTTCATAAATTACGTAATTTCAAATGGAGGGGGGGTCTGGACATCGGATGATGGTAGCATGACGTAGGAGGGGGGGGGGGGGCGGTCATTCCGAAGATCATATCATCTCTCGCATCTTTAAAAAGTGGTTCAATGTGTAAAAAAGGAACAAAATCCGTGTTCCTATATTTTACAATTAAGCTAAAAACGCATTTCTTTTAAATGAAGTCACTTTATTGGGCAACCCTCCCCGTTGGATGATTTTAGGGGGGGGGGGGTAAAAATGATCAAATATTTATGACGTAATTTATGAACAGCCCCTTAACATTATTTCCTTTGTAAGTATGTATAGTTAATTTGACACAACACACAGCACACAGGACCGCACAGGACTGTGACCAATGGAAATCCCTTCTGAGAGCCCTATGTCCCTGATGAGGGACAAAGGGATACCATCAACATCATCATCATCATAGTTAATTTGACGGCTTCTGCAGCGACCGTTGATGAGTGGCCTTAGTAAACCAAAGATAATTTTGAAGTATTTGAAACCAAAACACGAATGATAGAATTTTCTAATGTGTTTACTTTTTACTTTTCTACCCTGTTAAAAAGAAAATAACTATCAGTCGTCAAAAGGTTTAGAGTAACCCTGATGAAGTTATAGAGTAATTTGGCCTCTCTCTCTCCACTGAACTTGCAAGTGACTAAGCGTGGAAAGTCCGTTTAAAATGTAATTTATATGAAAAATCGGCCAAGTGCGTGCCGGAACACGCATTTATGTATAATGGAGGGTTCCGAACCTTCAATGGAATAAAAAAAAAGTTAAAAACTAATTGCAAAAGGTCGTATCTGCCTAAGAAAGAAGTTTTTGGAGGTAACTCAAAAACGTCTTGAACGATAAGGTCTACAATAATTTTCGTTGTAAGAATAGTTATACCTACTTAAGTTATTTTTTCAGTTTTTACATATTTTTTGGATCTCTGGCTTTAAAGTTAGAGAGGTTTTGGGAACCCCCTCGGTCTTCACATTTAGGGCGATTATTAACTGAAAATATTGACTTAATCAAATGATGTTTAAATAAACGACAATGTTACTTTTAAAGACATACCGATCGATGTGAAATATGTTCATATTATTTGGTAAAAAAATACATTTAGTATGTATGAATGCAGTAACTGAAAATATTTTTTTCGACAATTTAACTACAAAACTAAGTTACTAACAAGCGGCACATGAAACACACGTTTAGTTAAATTTCATCAATATACTACGCTTTCTAGTTTACTAGTAAAATATCTGTTCAATACGGATGGGCCGATAGACAGACGGACATGACATGACAGACATGAAAAAAAAATACGTTTTTGTTGATAGTTCCAAATTTTGCCGCAGGATAATCCATGCACCGGTGGCGTGGTTGGACTCTGGGTATCTATAAAAATTGTCAGGTCATGTTCTTTCTTTCAAATAAACCGATTATATGCGTATTATCTTATTAATAATCCTTTAAATCTTATCAAAATCTTCACAGCAATTTCCTGTGAATCGTGATCACTTATCACGTGCCAGATTATAGTAGTGGCCTATAGAATCATTGCTATTTTTAAACGGAGTATTAAATAAAAGAATTGGCGCAAATTTTTGATAGTTCAAAGTTATCAAGAGATTAGGTAATATCTAAATTGTCTCAGGCTATCGTCATTTGTTTTTGACAAGGCGGTTTTTTAGTACCCATATAGAAAAAAGCATTTATCATCCTTGGCCAGAAGTGTTGAGCACCCTTGCGATTTTTATACAAAACTCAAAAGTTTAGACCGGCGTTTCTATCTTTTTTGAAGTTATTTTATCAATTAATTCAAACTGAACAGGCATGTTTTGTTGAAGTGAGTAGTAACTGCATAGAATATTTGCAATTTTTCGCACCGACCTAAATTCGCATTTTTGGGACCTCCACTTTTCATACTCGTATTTTATAGGTACCTTGAAAGTGTTATTAAGTGTAGTTTTCTAGATATATCAATAATATTTTACGTCATCGTACATTGTTATGATAGGGAATTAATACTTAACATCAAAATTGTAAACAAAAAAGAGCTATGCTCAACACTTCTGGCCAAGGCGTAGAATTTGTAGGGCAACGAAATCTTTCTAGTTACCTACTCATAGTGTGCTATTCTATCCACAGCATGTGTTAGATCTCTATTTGTTCTGAGTAACCGAGATTAAAATCCAGCTTTGCAATTACAAACAGTTTTTTTTTCTGGCAACAGGCAACTGTTCATGAGCGGAAGCCAGAGCTTTGCAGCTGAATACAGTTTATGATATCTGATAGCCTTGTTTTATGAAACTAGCTGCATACTCGTAACTATTGTCTCTCATCCCACAGCTACCCAGAGACAAAATCTAGGGAAAATAATTGTGTCACCTAACACCATGTTAATCAACTAATGACTAAATCAACAATGTTCTACTGCAAATGGAGAAATACTAAAAAAACTTTTTCATTTTTCAACTTAACTGGTACATAATAAGGTTGCTTTTAAAAAGCATAGCCCGACTTAATGCTTTTTAGATCCTGAAGCCGTAAAATACACGAGGTTAAGTACCAATTACACTCCACATTTCACTAGCTCCTATCCTCTTAAATCCTCTTACGCTGGCAAACATACATTTGCCGTTATCCCCGGCGCTGTCAGGAGGAAACTGGATGTGTTTAGTATGGGAATGTGAATTCGCCAATGAAAATGGTAAGTTGGTTGTGTTACGATTATTCACACGAGGCGTACACTGGTCTGTAGAGATGGATAGATTTAATTCATAGTACCTACGAGTATACGTATTACTGTTGTGAAAATATAAGTCCCGCCGAGATTCTTGTCGGTCATAATGCGTCTCGGATCAGTGGTGTAGGGTTAGAACCGGTGGTAGTTTTTTTCTTTCTCTGACGTTCATAAGTGCATTGTAATGTCAATTAAAGAATAAATATCTTTTTCATCTCTCCTGTTCGGAAAGTTTTATTTTCCTGGGTAGATAGCCGGGTGGAAAATTGCTTTTTTGGGCTCTTTATGGGCAGGGATTGGAGCGTCCGCATTTCTGCTGTGGCTCCTGTGTCGGGATATGTGTCCCACAACTACCAGACACCTCCTTATATTCGCCTTCCCATCCTGCAAGTTCATGGCGGGTCAAGCAGAATACGATGTTTCCGGTACATCCGGAAATCTGAATAATAGAATACGTAAATATTTAATTAAATAAATCAATGAATCTAATAAGGATTGTCGAAAACCAATGGAAATTAAAGCATAATTAAAAGAGATTAAATATAGTTGCTGGATTACTTGTTGTATTTGATAGCTTACCTTGCAAATTTCAATATATGAATGATTACTTTAGAAAGCGAACGTAGGTATATTCGACACTAGAAGTGATGGAACTGTATGTTGGACTTGGACCATTGTTTATATCTCTGTCTTTCTATCGTAAGGTGTATCTCACACGTGAATGCTATATATGGAGGTGAAGTTATACAAGTCAGATACTCGCGATAGAAACTATAGGTTTCATGAATATCGTTTATATTCATGAAACCTATGGATTGAGTGAACTATCTTTTCGGTGAATTTGGTTTGAGTCTGTTCGTTTATTATCTTCTATGCAGTAATAAAGGGTATACAAAAATACTGGTGATTTGTTTAGGGGCATAATTAATATCGTATCACGACTACAAACAAGTGTGAGAAAAACATTTTGGACGCGAAAAAATTTTATTTTTGTATGGGACACGTGGTCCCAGTCGGCCAACCCTCCCCAACCAACCAACCCTCATACAAAACCAAACTTTTTTTCGTGCAAAAACATTTTTTGTCTTAGTTTTCATAATCAGAATACGATACCAATTATTCCCTTAAAATGATCACCAGCATTTTTGTTAAACCTTGTATCCATACTAATATTATAAATGGGAAAGTATGTGTGTTTGTTTGTTTGTTTGTCCGTCTTTCACGGCAAAACGGGGCGACGATGTGACGTGATTGTTGAAGGGATGGAGAGTGACATAGGCTACTTTTTGTCTCTTTCTAACCCCCCACTTCTCTAAAAGGGGGGGTGGAAGTTTGTATGGAGCATTCCGGGGGGCAAAGGGGAACCGTGTTACCCCGAATTTAACGCGAGCGAAGCCGCGGGCAAAAGCTATGTTCATATTATTTAAAAGTAGCAGTAATAGTAGTAGTAGTGAAACACTTTATTGCACAAAACAAGTACAGTCGAGTTCATAAATATGTGTACATTTCTTCACCTTAATCCATTGCAATAAGGTGAAAAAATGTACACGTATTTATGAACTCGACTGTACATCTGAAGAAAAAATCAAATTATTTTGATTTGTTTATTTTTAAGTAGACACACTAGGTACTATATAAATTATAAACTTATATAGATGTCATATACAAAGGAAAAAGTGACCTAGGCTTCCGGTGCCCAGGGCTGGGATCGAACCACTCGACTGTACATGACCAACATAAATATAGGTAGTGAGTGTGTACAAAGGCGAACTTATCTATCTTATCTTATCTTATTAGGTCTTGAAAGACAACTAATGTGTCCTATTTGCCAATAACCGAGGTTAAGCCTGCTAGACGGTCGCCAACAAGGCTGCCGACGGTCCAAGGTCACCCTGACCTTGGTTGGTGCTTCATAAAATTTTGCTGGAAACAACTGTCTACACGGTCCGTCTAGACCAAGGTCGCTCTGTCGGAGGGGCTTGTTGGCGACCGTCTAGCAGACGCTTTAGGCGAACCGCCATGCACTGAGCGAAAGTCGGTTTTAATAAACAATAAGATGTTGATGTCAACTTTAGTCAAAGAGAGATAGAAAGTAGTACTCTAGCAGTAGCGCTCTCTTAGCGATAAGACCGCCTGTTGACTGCCTCTACTTTTAATCTATGTAACTGTACTGTTCCATTTTATTGAGGTGTGCAATAAATAATATTTGTATTGTATTGTTGTAGTAAGTAGTGGTAGAGAAGCTCTTCCAAACCATTGGTCATCCACCACCAGTCCAACATGAAATGGCTCTCCGACTAAGCAGGGTTAACCTCGTAAGGCCCAGTCCTATTTTTAGGACAAGTGAAATAGTGACCCAGTGTCCTAAAAATAGTACATCATATTTTAAACTTTCAGCTTCTGGAACAAAATTTAATTTTGAACAAAAAAGTTGACCTCGTGGGCCGTTAGGACTAAATTTTACCGTCCTAAAAATAGGCCATTGGGCCTTACGAGGTTAATGTATCACGAGCTCAAGTTATACTAGATTTCCCCAAAATTTTCAAGATGTAGCAAGTGAGAACATCGTTCATTATAGCATTATAGCTTTTATCAATATCTAGACTATATTCGATGGTTATCGGCGTCATCAATTTCATTATAAATAAATAAAATAAAATAATGTTTATTACCAATACCAAAAAAAGAAATTTACAAATAGAATTTTACAATACTGAAAGGATTTGCTTTACATAAACTATCCTATACTAGGTCTAGGTACCAACGGCGACGCATCCATAGTTCTCGTAGGCAGGCTAGAGTCCATTCGGGTTTTCTTTAAAAAAATTTGACCAATAGAATAAAAGAAAAGAAAAAGTATGTGTAAGACTTTATGGACGCCTCGCCATTGATAACCACAAAAAACTATGCCTAAATAATGGTAATTTGGTAAAAGGTACTAGTCTCAACGTATGCTAGGAATGATACCCAGCGTTGATTTTCAGACTGGTCCTTGCGACAGGGTTTATCGTAACACTACGAAACTATCAGTTGTACAAAAAAAAATACAATAGAAAGGTGAATGAAATGAAAACACGTGTTTAGGTAAGTATATAGAAGCTGTGTGCTTGGAAATCAAATGGTGGTGCATATAATTATTTGAATGTAGGAATGTTTGTTTTAGAATGAAGAGTTAAAGATATGGGTGGGCAGGGTTAACAAAAATACTATTTACTTCAATTTATGTGGGTTTTAACTTTGCTGCAATTTGAGTAGGTGAATTTTAATTATTTTTTTAAATTTTAGAATATGCATCGGCTCCTTCAGGGGTGGCGGTAAGTCATTCCAGATTTTGGTTGCAGCAAATTTAAAACTCCCCTTGAAAGACTTTGATTTGTGTTTGGGAATTATTAGCTCTTGTTGTCTGTGGGCTCTCAGTGGTCTATGATGTATGTTTTTGATCCACTTCAGTTCCTCAAACAGATATCGTGGTGTCTCGGATTCTATTACTTTGCGGACAGTCCCGGCCAGGTGTAGATGTCTGCGATTTTCCATGTTAAGTATCCCTTTGCTGTTAAGGTATGGCGTAATATGGGCTCTTTTAGGTATATTGTAACAGAAACAAGTACATGCATTTTGCACTCGCTGAATGGATTTTTTTGTCTTTTTCAGGAGCCTCGGTCCATACACAATATCACAATAATTGAGCTGCGACAAAACTAAGGATTCGACAAGAGCTTCTCTTACCTTTTCATTGAGGTATTTTCATCATATACTGTACAAGGATATGAGTCTGTAAAAGGCGTTTCTGATCTTGTTATTAGTATGCTCAATGAATCGCATATCGTCGTCTAGGATTAGACCAAGATTTTTCACTTTTTCTACACGAGAAACTGGTTCAGATTCAATGTAGATTTTGGGGCCTCGTTCCAGGATATTCGTACGCTATTTTTTGGTTCCCATAATGATATACTGTGACTTTGACGGATTAAGAACTAGGTTATTTTTAACTGACCATTCGCGGACCACGTCCAAATCTTCATTTATTTTGCTCAATGCTACGTCTATATCTTGCGGAGCAAACGAGTGATATAGTTGCGTCATTGTGTCTAGACGCCGCATTGTACGTCCCTTTGATGTAAATGTGTTATCTTTTGAGCACGCACAACTGACTTTAAGTCTTGAAATACCTAGTTTGTTTAAAGATCTGGGCTTTTGTTTCATGAAATCTTATAATATAACTTGTAAACACAAGGGGAAGCCTATTTTTCGCCTGTTAAGTTACAATCTTTTATGAAACGGGTCTAACGGATCTCTCTCGATGTTTCTGAAAGTTGTTTGTACAGTCGCCATCAAATATATCGGAGCGGCCAAGGTACTCAAAAATATCTGAACATGCATTTTATCGCCTTGACAATAGAGGCGTTGCGTTGTTTAGATATTTGTGACCACCTGTATGTATGTACTATGTACCTCTGTATTCAATTATCCAACTAGCAAACCGAAAAATAAATATATCATTGTTGTATGTTTTATCTGAAACTCATTACTAGATTGTGAATTATTCTTATTTCATCATCATCATCATCAGCCTATATTAGTCCACTGCTGGACATAGGCCTCCCCTAATGGGCGCCATAGCGCCCTGTCTTCAGCTTGCCGCATCCAGCATCTGTCTGCAGTCTTTCGCAGATCGTCATCCCACCTGGCCAGAGGGCGTCCTACACTACGTTTGCCGAGACGCGGTCTCCACTCAAGAACACGTTTACCCCAGCGATTGTCGGTTCTTCGCGAGATATGGCCGGCCCACTGCCACTTCAGCTTGCTAATTCTTTGAGCTATGTCGATAACTTTGGTTCTCTGTCGGATGTATTCGTTACGAATCCTATCCTTTAGAGAAACTCCGAGCATAGCTCTTTCCATAGCTCGCTGAGCGACTTTGAACTGGTGGACCAGCCTTACCGTGAGTGTCCACGTCTCAGCTCCGTAGGTCATTACGGGTAGGACGCACAGATTGAAAACTTTCGTTTTCAAGCATTGCGGTATGGATGACGAGAAGACTCGCCGTAGTTTCCCAAATGCTGCCCAGCCTAGCTGGATCCTCCTTTTGGCCTCCTTCTCAAAATTGTTTTTACCTAACTGCAGGATCTGCCCAAGGTAGGCGTACTCAGAAACAATTTCAAGATGGTGGCCATGTACGACGACCGGTCCCGGATCAATGTGGCCATTGATCATGACCTTGGTTTTATCCAAATTCATGCCAAGACCGATGCGTCGCGAGGCTGAAGCTAGGCCGTCCAGCATCTGGGTCAGCTCCTCTAGCGACTCCGCCATTACGACTATGTCATCAGCGAATCGCAGGTGTGAGATGTAGTCGCCGTTTATGTTTATGCCCTTACCTTTCCAGTCCAGCGTCTTAAACATGTCTTCCAATGCGCTCGTGAACAGTTTCGGGGATATGACATCCCCCTGTCTCACCCCTCTGCGCAATGGGATGGGTTTAGACTGCTGGCCCTGTACTTGGACACTCATAGTGGCGGCTTCCGAGAGACATCTCAGCACCTCGATATAACGATAGTCTACTTGGCATCGCTGTAAGGATTCCAGAACAGCCCACGTTTCCACGGAGTCGAAGGCCTTCTCATAGTCCACAAAAGCGAGACACAGGGGCTGATTATATTCTTCGGACTTCTGTATAATCTGCCTCACTGTGTGTATGTGGTTTATGGTGCCATATCCTCCGCGGAACCCAGCCTGTTCCGGTGGCTGGAACTCGTCGAGCCTCCTGGCGAGACGATTCGTGACACTCGTGAGAAAAGCTTATAGACGTGGCTCAGAAGTGTGATGGGTCTGTAGTTTTTAAGGAGGGTTTTATCACCCTTCTTAAAAAAGAGCACCACCAAACTCCCGCTCCACGCCTTAGGAGTTCTCCCACTGTGAAGGACGGCATTGAAGAGGTTCTGCAGCTCCTGTATAACAGGAGCTCCTCCTGCCTTCAGAAGTTCTGAAGTAATACCGTCCTCACTGGGGGCTTTTCCATTTTTAAGCTGCCTCAGAGCTAACACGATCTCGTCTTGACTGATGTCCGGCAGTTCGTCGGTATAGTGGCGTGTCAGGGTGGCTCTGGAATCATGGTCATCTCGTTGAGTGTGGGGGGCATGTGCAGAGTACAGCCGGCCATAAAAATCCTCTATCTCGGCGGAGATCTCCGGCTTCGACAATACGGTCCTCCCGTCGTGCGTTTTAAGCTTCGTCAGGTGGCTCCTGCTAAGCTGCTGAGTGAATACTTTGGACCCTCGGTTTCGCTCTATCGCCTCTTCAATGAGGCGTGTGTTGGAGCTCCGAAGGTCGCGCCGTACCATCTTAGCAATTCGCTTGTTCAGGTCTGACCTCTCTAACGAAGTCGCTTGGGTGGTCTCCCGTCTTCTTGTCATCAGCCCCAGAGTCTCATCCGAGAGTTTGGACTTTCTGCCAGTATGCTGTTTTCTGCAGAACTTGATACCCTCGTCCCTCAGCGTTTCGACCAGATTGTGTAGGGTCTCGTCAGCGTCATCAGTGGGTTCCAAGGCAACAAATCGATTCCCGAGAAGCTGCTGAAACTTCTCGGTGCCCGCGATGATTTGGATTGGGTTAGGCCGGAGCGTGGACTTCATCAGACGGTTTCTTTCAAGCTTCAAGTTGATATTCAGAGAGCCTCGGAGTAGTCGGTGATCGGATCCGGTATTGAACCTGTTGATCACTGAGATATCTCTGAATATGTGCTTGCTATCCGTCAAGATGAAGTCGATCTCATTTTTTGTCACAGTGTCGGGGCTCTGCCATGTCCACTTCCTTTGAGGCTGTTTCTTAAAGAAGGAGTTCATTAAGAACAGCTCCTCTTTCTCAAGGAAGTTGACAAGCATTTGCCCCCTGTGATTCCTAACTCCATAACCATGCGGGCCTATTCGGGATTCGTTGCCAGTCTGGATTCCCACCTTGCTGTTAAAGTCCCCCATAACAACGTTGAAGTGAGCCTTTGTGGTGTTGTGCAAGGCTTTGGATATGTCTTCATACATATCCTCCACTTCATCATCCGAGTGTGCCGAGGTCGGTGCGTAAACCTGAACTACCTTCATGCTATACCTCTTGGAAAGCCGAAGGATCAGGTACGCTACCCTGGTCGACACGCTGGAGATTTCTTGAACGTTGTTAGAGAGAGCCTTATTGACGAGAAAACCTACGCCACCCTGGGATGTTTTATCACCCTCGCGAAAGTAGAGAAGATGGCCCGAGTCTAGGGTTACGGTGTCCTCCCCCTCTCTACGGACTTCACATAACCCAAGAACATGCCATTTAATGTTCTCTAACTCCACTTCCAACTGCGCTAGATGATGGTCAAGCCTCAGAGTGCGTCCGTTAAACGTTGCCAGGGTCAATTTTGAAAGTGTGTGGTAGCCTGTTGTAGCCCGGGGATTCCTAGCACCCCCTGCCCCGCCGTTATCGTGGCCGCTACCATGGCCAGGAATAGCGAGGCGGCCGGGAACTGGGGGCCATTTCTTGGCTAAACTCAACATCAAGGGGTAATGCCCATAATCCCCACGCTGGGCATGCGGGTTGGGGATCGCAGTTTGGTGGTGGGATTGTTCTGCAGGGGCGCTGCTGCCCGCCCCCCGGTATGTCCCTTAGTCGTCTCTTACGACACCCACGGGAAGAGTTGGGGTGGAGCAATTCTAAGCCGGCACCACACGGCGGCATTCTTATTTACCCCGTGTTTATTTTTAATACTTTAATTAAGACCACCGTCAATCACCAAAATTGACACCCTTATTGTTTAGAAATAACGGAAAAGTAGAAAAATCCACTCGACTCGAACTCGCGACTCTGGGATACATGCCCATTACTCTGACCAACTTAGCTACTGAGACTTACCTGATGGCTGCGAATTTCTCCACTATATCCTTTATGCGTCTTAGGGGGGCGCATAATTGTGGTATCGTTAGAAGATGTTCTGCTTAATACAAGATTAATTGTTGACACCCTATTGGTCTGAAGTAAGTATTTTCTGGTGACAGGATCTCTTGTCCTGGTTCTCAAGTTGGTATTTTGTTGTCTCCGTGAAACAAGTTCTAACTAATTATTAGATTTTATTTCAGTGATCAAGTCACATAAGGTCAGGCAAAGTCACTTTTGTGGAGCGACAGGATTGTTGACCCGAAGTCAGCGAATACCAATCATTCTATTTAAAAAACATATTCGTTAGCCACAGGAATCGCGTCCTTTCAGGTAGGGTAAGGGTCTCCCCAAACCTATCGACGCGGATTCGGCAAAATTCGGTGGAAAAAAGCTTTATGTCTACGCAATAAGAGCGAAAAAGACGTCGACGCGTCGGCAGGCGTCGGCCGAGCCGAGCCGAGTCGAACCGTGCATTGTTAGCTCTTATTGCGTGGTCATAAAGCTTTTTTCCACCGGATATTGCCGAATCCGCGTCGATAGGTTTGGGGAGACCCTTAATTTTACATTAGTTGACATTAGTCCCTCTTTACAGGCAAAGCCGTTCATAATCTTAATTTGGAAAAAAAATATCTTTGATATTTTCCGATATCTACGTATGTACTTACAGTCAGCAATGAAAGTTTCGCCGAACGAAATAAGATTACAAAAGTAACTAGAGACATAAATACAAGTAGGTACCTAACTGATCCATGCCTCAAACAAGTGACTTTACGTGCCGATTTATTTAAATATTCGTATGCACCGATAAAATAATAGTAAGGATCATCCCAAATAAACGGCCCCACAATGGTACCGCAAGAACGACTCGGGCGGTACTTTCTCTGACAGTCTTATTACGGTATAAGACTGGCCGGTTACAAATTTTCACGAGCCATATTTTCAGTAAATCTTGTTTGGAACTGTACCTTCTTTACATTGTTGCTCGAAGTTCGTATGGCATTTTTATAGTCGCTCTTAATTAGTGTTACCCCGAATTTAACGCGAGCGAAGCCTATAGCGATACCTAAACGTATATCATACATAAATATAAATGTCTAAATACATAGAAAGCATGCATAACAATCATAACTCGGGAACTAAACAAGGGCTCCCAGCTTTTTATGCAGGGTCACTAACCCACTCGACGGATGCAAGTCGAGTTAGGTTATAAATTCGATCAAATAATACTAGGAATAGGTACACAATCAGCCCAAAAAATGACCCCACAATAGTATCGCAACAACTACTCGGGCGGTATTCTTATTACGGTATAGGACTAGTTCGATAAGTCTCCTAGATGAGATATGGCTGGACTGAGACTGGCCGGTTTCAAGTTTTCACAAAATCTGTTTGAGTCTGTACAGTCACCGGCAATAGTATCTTCCTACACGAAGACCGCATAAATATTTGACACGTTCTTATGGCCCTACAAATAAGAGCGTGTCACATATTTTTGCGGCCTTTCTGTAGGAAGATACTATTGCCGGTGACTGTACCTCCAATGTTATAACAAGAAAAATACTTCGTTTCCGTTTCAGGGTCACTATCATCGAAGCTAACCTCGTTCAACTTTTTTCGTTGTTATTCAGGGTCCAAAATCGGCCACGTTACCCTAACTTCCTGAGAGTGATTTTTATTAGTAAATTGGTGACCTGTGCTTGACGCATGTAGCAAGCGGACACACAGACGCCCAGTACAACAAACATTCTAATTAGAATATTTTAAAAATATCAGTCCGGTGAAAGCTGGTAATTTTAGGGATTTCAGGAGCGCTATGGTGCTTCTTAAAAATATCTGTAACCTCTATTGAGTAACAGGAGATGACATCCCTAATTTTAGAGATTTCAGGAGCGCTATGGTGCTTCTTAAAAATATCTGTAACCTCTATTGAGTAACAGGAGATGACATCCCTAAATTTTTTTGTCCCAAAAGTTGTAGTGATAATCACTATCATATACATATATATCATAGCTGTCAACCGCCAAACATGGCGCACAAAATTTGTTCTAGATATCACATATATTTACTAGAATACATCATATAAATCAATGGTAACCTCTGAGTTTCCTGACCAAAGACTGATGCGATTGTAATATGGATTCTAAGGTCCATGGATAATTAGATTTTTTTTGCTCACCTCAAGAATTAATTTTGCTAGTTTAGTAACCGTAAAAAGAACACAGAAGTGCAAATAATAGTAGATTGTGTAACAAGGAAGCAAAATGAAATATTTACGGCGAGGGCGTGCATTGAATCCCAAACGAAGCTATGGAGCATATAATAGAATCCCGAGCGTAGCGAGGACTCTTGAGCGTTGTGAGGAATTCAAGTGTTAACGCTCAATGTGAAAATAGTTTTGCTTAGTATTATTTTCAGCTCGGGCCATATTACCAGAAACCTCAAGTTGTTGCATTTAATTTTCATTTAATTTATGTCCACTCCACACACGTCCGACTGACAGTTAGGACCAAACGCCAGAACTTTAGCAAAATACAGAAACAAAACATGTATATAAACACCCAAAAAAATAAAATAAACAAACGATGGTCAAGAAATAACAAAAGGCAATTTCGGCACGACTACAGAAACATTGCTAAATAATGGGATAGTTTAATTAACAAAAATTGCACTGTAACTATTTTGATATTATTATATTGTGTCCATCGCACCGTCTGTATCCGCTGTTCCACCCGCCGCGCCGCGCCGCTGTTCCGCGCCGGCCCGCGTCAGATCGCGACCATCGCGGCTACAGCGCGCGGCGGCTCGCGATAAAAAAAAATAACAAAAAAAATACGCAAAATGTATAAAAAGTTGAAAACAAACTGTCACTGCTCAGTTTTTGTGGGCCCGTGTGCATGTGTACATGTGAATTTATAAATTCAAATTAAAAGCTTTTTAATTTGATCTACTTATAGATTTGTCGTGTTTTAGTGAAAATGAAGGCGCTTATTGTTATTGTTTGCTTTGTAGGTAAGATGAAGAAAATTTAAAATATTATACATTTATTCCTAATTAATAAATACAAATTCGCTTACAAAAAAAGTACCTAGATTTAACGTTTCAGTATTGAAGTAGGATCGACAGTTGGTAATTAAATAATTAATTGATTGAAATTAAAAAATATTATATTTAGATATGTAATTTTTTTTCAGTTATTACATGAAGCGATTAATAATATAAATGTTACATTTTTAGCAACACAAACTTGACATTAAGATATTTGCTTAAATATTTATAAATAAGCCCTAGCATTATAGAATTTATAAATATACAATAACATTTGAAAAGTTTGCCATAACTGACAATGTGGAAGATACAATCCCTTCCATTTGTGACCTTTGTATTTTTTTTAATATTTGACATTTATGTATTTACAGTATTAAATAAAGCACTTTACAATGTATATGTTTGGATCATGTTTGGATCGTGTCGTGTGTAGGTACTGGAGATGTAACGAATAATGTTTTTTGAACATTCGGGAATGAGAATAAGAATGCGAATATTTGTCGCTCATATTCGCAAATGCGATTACGAATGTGGGGTCAATAATCTTGGTATAAGGAAAGTTGTGATATAGTTGAATGATTCAGACGTGAAATTTTTTAAACCGAATGTTAAGAAAACGAATTTTATATAGGTACTTAGTACGAATATTTTTTGAATCATGAAACAACAATCCATACTATCATTATAAATGGGAAAGTGTATGTGTGTGTTTGTTTGTTTGTTTGTCCGTCTTTCACGGCAAAACGGGGCGACGAATTGACGTGATTTTTTAAGTGGAGGTAGTTGAAGGGATGGAGAGTGAAATAGGCTAATTTTTGTCTCTTTCTAACCCCCCACTTCCCTAAAATGGGGGGTGGAAGTTTGTTTGGTTTGTTACCCCGAAATTAACGCGAGCGAAGCCGTTGGCAAAAGCTTGTTATATATATTTCATGAAGATAATAAAAAGACGTTTGACATGATTGTAATTTTCTTTTATATTTTTTCTTAGATAATATGCACTAAAAATATTCGCATTAAATTTTGCAAATACGACTGCGAATGCGAATACGAATATTCGTTACATCCCTAGTAGGTACATCTAATATATTACACATATATATATATATATATTATGTGGTAGATCATGAGTATCATGACGCTCGCTGTTGCAAATCAATTTTGCACCTTCAATACATATGAAACAATATATTTTATCTACACTCATATTGTAAGTTCTCTAAAACGTGTTCGAAAACGGTAGGCAATGGCTAGCATTACCACGACCGATTTTACTACGATAAGCTTTTTATCTGTGGCAGTAACGTAATTTTAACTTTTCATGCTCAAATATTGATGTGCTATGAGTTTTGATAACATAATGTACACCTGCACCCTCCCGCGCATCCGCCGACAGCCCGACACGCGCCTCCCCGACACAATCGAGTTGGTCATGGCGGTGCAATGGCGGCCATTCTATGGTTTCCGAATACGGCATTTTGGATAAATAATATGAGTGTAGATAAAGCAGTGTACGCAACTGTACGTAATTAGGCCTTAAAACACTCGTGTGATCTTATTATGAAACTCGTCTGCGGCTCGTTTCATAAAACCACACTCATGTTTTAAGGACCCTTATTACGTAACAGTTACATAAACTACTATTTTATGGGACACGTCATCACAGCGTGACGACTCTCCATACAAAACCAATATTTATTACGCTTAAAAACAATGGTCCTTAGTTTTTCTTGATAAGAATACGTACCAGTTATGCCCTTAGACAGATCACCAGCATTTTTGGTACACCTTGTATTGACGAATCTGTCCGCCGGGCAGATCCACCAAACATCAGGCGCGCCTATCTGTACCTGTATTTCTAGCTATTTATATTAACTAGAGAAGCTTCTGGGCACATTAAGTGAGATAATACCTAATGATATTTTGACATTTTAAACAAAAAAGAACCGACTTCACTAAGCATCCACCTTTCCAACGCCAAACGCTCAAATCACCATAGGTGTGCCTATAATAGTTAAAGAGTTCCCTCGATTTCTCCAGGATCCCATCATCAGATCCTGGCATGGTTACAATGGGACCAACTGTGAAGTATACGCTTTCAAACAAAAAAAGAATTTTCCAAATCGGTCCAGCCGTCTTCGAATAATCGGTGAACATACATAAAAAAAATAGCAAAAACAAAGATCCCGACGAATTGATAACCTCCTCCTTCGAAACCTTGAAGTCGACCGAAAACAAATATTATGCAAACATTACTAAAATCATATCACAAAGTAAATGACATATTAAATTGTATTTACCTTTAAAACCAATTTACATCGAAGCAATTAAATTTACACAAATCATAAATTCACGTAATCAAGACGTTATCAGAAGTTAAATATTCAGAAGACATCTTGTTTCGGAATTTTTCTTTGTTTACTTGTACAATTTTACCTTGAATCGGTCAAAAACTCGACAGTGTCAACCACAGAGTACCTTCTTATATACTGAAAGTGTCAACCAAACAGTCTGTAAACTATAACCTAGATTCAATTTTATTATCTTCTATATAGACTAAGAGCCGGCCCCGGAAAATATGACAATAACGAGAGCAAAGAAACCTCTCTAGTTAGTTTGCTAAACATCCTTATAACTAGACCTGGCTCCGATATAGATATTAAATTCCAGGTTTTAATAAATCCTATATCATTTTCTAAATAACAATCTTCCGAAATTTAACCAAATCCAATTTTTTACGTAAATAAGAGAAAACATCCAAACATTTAATGTATCTGAACATTTTGTTAATAAATATTTAAAACATCAGACAATAAAAAAGGTAACCAATTTATTAACAGAATATTAGTAAGTTGTTTGTTATAAAATTACACACAAAATGCAATTTTGGATAGTACCACAGCAATAAAGTACCTATAGGTACGTATAAAATATGTCACTCGTTTGCAAAACCTCGTCTTCGCAGATTCTGAAAGGTCATCAGGAAGAAATCCATATATGGATGGATCCTCTTTTCTTTCGACTTACCTGTCTGCATTTTGTTCGACCAGTTTTATATGATAATCAGTTTTATACTACAACCAAATTATTTATCATGAAACAACAAATGAAGACATACATTATTTATTTATTTATTTAAGCCTTTATTTTTCCTTAAATATTTTTATGTAATAAAAGTTTTCTAATAATATTGTTGTTCATTTTACTATATTAAGGACCCCTGTCGGGTATAGGCCTCCTCCATATCTTTCCACCTTTCTCGGTCTTTAGGCTTGATTTGCCAATTTTCTCCAGCTGTGGCTATGATATCCTTGGACCATCTTGTTATGGGTTTTTCCACCTTCCTTTTGCCATCGGGCCTTGGCCACTTTGTGACTTTGTTGGACCATACATTACATGTACACTATAGATACTCGTATAAATTATATACAGGTATAAATTAATTTCAGAGTTTCGTTTTTTTTTGCATGCAAGAGTGAAAAGTGTATTGCGGCAAGCTTTTTTTATAGCTGTATAGATATGAACATACATTTTGAAAGCATAGTCAATTGTAAGCTCATTTGGATTAAGGTGATTGAAAATAATTTTATTTCGTGGGAATATTGCCAATTTGTTTTGTTGTGTATTAATTATGTTGCAGATTATTGACAAGGATATTTCCTCACTGCTACGTTTTAAACTAAATAAAATTGTAACAAAATATTTATTTAATTAGCATTTTTACCATTTTCTAAATAAATATAAAAACACCTACATATGTAGTCAGGTACTGTGTAGAACTATCAAGCTACTGCTTTGTATGATTATTAGTTAAGTAATATGATTATCTCATGTAACCATAACTATCTACTGTATGGTTATTTTTAGTACCTCACTTTTTTGATAAGTCTTCCTGTAAAAAATCTTTTCCCAGTATTTAATCATACTTAGTTATACCTGATTATTCTAGGATACTGATACCATCTTAGTCGTGTCATGTAATGATCAATAAACATAATAGATCTATTTTTAAACAATACTAATTTTGATAAGGTTGATAAGTCAATTAACTCATTAACTACTTATCTTATGATGACTAATTTGCTTAGTCAATGGGTGCACTGATCTTTTCCTGTTTTCATTATAATCTAAAAATTGTTATCAAGTTCCGAAAAATAAGTTGTTTATTAGAAAGTTCTCAATCAAATGCAATAACATTGACTAGTTGAGTTTTTAAACATAGATTAGGTCCCATATTTTAGTATAACGCAAAAACGATAAGCGATCTAACCATTATTTAATACAACAAACTAAAGCAAGGATTATTTTCACTAACTACGAGTAGTAAATGCCTTACTATATTTGTATGGAGCAATACCGGTATACCGGGATTACACATACAAAAATACCGGTACCCATAGACATATAAATTAAGAAGACGTAATCCCACGAAGATAAAACTGTGCTTCCATAATGAGCCGCGATCTCGTGCACACACACTCACTTTTGACGTTTGAACCAATCACCGCTCGTACACGAGTTGTAGATGTGTGCGTGTCGCGCGTAAACACGAAGAAATCGGCTTATTAGGGAAGGACAGTTTTGTCTTCACGGCGTTACGTCTTCTTATGTTATACGTCTACGCCTATTGTATTTCCTAACTGCGAGCGAAGTAACAAATCATAAAAGTTCCCACTCGAGCAACAATGTCCACCAGCCTTGATATCGGTCCCTTTGAGGCGTATCGACGACATAATAGCACCAGCACTATTGTATACAGCTGTCGAATAAAGTCTTATCAACATGAGCTTCACAGTGCTATACGGCGTTTTGGTTTTGGGCGGCAACATAGTAACCATAGTGTCCATTGCTATCAAAGGCTTGAGCGATTTGACGTGGTGTGGAGCCAATGACATCATAATAGATCTATTAAGTGTATAGATTAATATTTTAACAATCTATATGCTACTGCGAGGTTACAAGGTGTAACTAAAATGCTGGTGACCTCTTTATGGGCATAATTGGTATAGTATTCTGATTATGAAAAACTAACAAAAAATTATTTCCCAAAAAAAATTTTTTTTTGTATTTATATTTTTTTCTCCTACCTTTTCTTACTCGCAAATCTCGCAATATGATACCAATAGAGAACATGCATGAAAAATATTTAATTGAATTCGTTCCATAAACACGTTCAAATTAATATAAATAAGTGGAAATCCGTAAACATTTTTAACAGTTTTTTAAAGATATTGCGGTTTTAAAACTAAAAATTTTAGGCATTTTTTTTTATACCTCAAATGTATTTTCGAAACTTCAGTTCGATTACTTATGTTCTAACAAGAAAAAAATGTACGACAACTATATAGCTAAACGCATTTTTTGGGCCTAAAATTACAAAAATCTTGCAACTTGTTCCTTCCAAACAGTTTTCTGAAACTTTGTGGTCGGTGACGTCACAATCCTCACACTTTTTGTATGGGGCGTTTTGACGCGCGGCGCAGACGCTTAACGTATTTTCAAATTTTTGACCTTTCAGGGCTATCATAGATAGTAGGTTTCTTAGAGACATTTGAATCTACAGGGAAATAGAATCGAATGACGTCTTCCAAAAAAATCATGCATATTCCTAATTATGCCCTTAAACGGATCACAAGTATTTAGTACACATAATAATAGGTAAATGATGCGGAGGAAAACAGAATATTTTTATAAGTATTAAGTAGTTAAATAGGTACGTAGTTGCACGAAGGAAATATTCATTTTGATATAATACTCTATGGTTCTACTTACTTAGTTATAAAACTCGTATTTAATTGATAAACCATTTTTAATTAATTTGCTTGTTTCTTTCAGGTTTAAGTTATGAAGCTGATTGGGTTTACGAAGGTAAATAAATGGCATTAAACTCGTTAATTATAAAAAGAGTAGATAGTTTTTGCAGCGACTTCGACTCACCATTTTTGGCAATATTTCCTAGATTTTTTATTTGTGAAACATAAAAAAATTCATAATCAATATCATAAGTAGGGACCATTATTCTGCCTACTCGAACGTCACCTAAAAATTCAGCAAAAGCTCAAGAATAAGCCCTCAATCTAGAATACAACTGGAGAACCAGATAAAACTGGATAAGTGGATAACCTAGATTAGCTGCTGATTAGAAAATTGGAACCTAGTCCCAGAGGTTTAATGAAACCATCATTTAGGATGAAGATCGAAAAGCATTAGAGAGAACAAACTTTTCATACAGTGTGATCAAATTTTTGAGCGCTTTAATTTAGCCATTTTTTTATTGTACAATAGCATTAAGCACAAAAGAAACAGAATTGGTTGTTTGATTTAAAAAATCCTCTTTATAACACATAAACTTAAATATACAAAGGAAAAAGTGACCAAAGTAATAAATGGACACTTTACAAGCAAGATTGATTTAAACTTATTAAATTATAATTCACATAAAATTTAATTCTACTAAACGCTTACGGTCATTAATTTTTATTATTGTATTTTTTGTTTTATATTAATTTAATTTAATTTTTATTACATTTGTACATATATGGAATTTATTCTGTAGTAAAACTTTTTCATTTCATTGCTACGGCTCCTGGCCGTTTCCGGTGTAAAAGTGGCTCGCGGCATTACCGCGCTGGAAAGCTATGGATAGCCCAGGACAGCCATTACACCAGAAACGACTCGGAGCGGGGGTCCTCTCCCTTTTGCCTAAGTCTATGTCGCACACAATTGTTTTACGTAACGTATAATTAATGCCAAATTGTTGTTATAGAAGAGAACCAGTGGCCTGGAGTATGCAGCACCGGCACCCAGCAGTCGCCCATCGACATCTCGACAAGAGACGCTGTGATAGACCGGAACTCAGCGCATATCCGGGGGCCTCTGGTCTTCCGGGGTTATGAGGAGGTGGCGACCACGGCACTCAATAACGGATATACTTGTGAGTTTCCATCTAAAACCTACAAATTATATAATTAATAATTAAACGTATTAACATACAAAAAGAAACGGCTAGGGTTTACAGGCATAAGAAAAAATAAACCATAACTAGGTAATGACTTTCGTAGAAATAAAATCCAAATGCACATCAAAGGGCTTTGATGTGCATTCAGATTTTTTGCTGTGCAAGTCAGTATTTAATAAAAATAAAAAATAAATCTTTGAATTCCAGTCCTTAAAAGAAAATGTAAGTGGGTACATCGAATCTTATATTTCGTACTATATTGTCATTTTTGTATTGTTTCTATGTCAAAATTATTATAGGTAAATATGTCAAAAATATCGCTTTCATTTTATTTACAATTATATATATAGGTCTAAATCCCTCATCAGGTGAAGAAATGTTTTAATATGTGGAATATAATCCCATAAGAATTCCTAATATATGGCAAAATTCTTGTGGAAGAAAAAACAGTGCATTAGGTATACAGCGTGGAAAAGTGTATGGGCCCTAGGGAGAAACTACATAGTACATACCTTAAATCTTTGAAATTGCTTATTTTACGTAAAAAAATACGTTATTTTATTTTTTACCGAGACATAACTGTTTACAAAAATAAAACTTCTCATGCTGTAATTTTTGCTAAACACTATTTTGATGATAATTGATGCCCGTCGATCTTATTTTTACAAGAAACATATTCATTCCAAACAAGTTTAGCGCATAAGAGAAGCCATAAACAATTTAAAAAATCATTGATATGAGAACAATTGAAAAATTAAAGAAATCTTTTAATACAGTTTACCTTTTTATAAATAATAAAAGAGTGTTAATTTTCAGTAAATTGACATATCTCAAAGTTATAAGGTAGTTTCCCCCAAGGTACTTTAATTTTTTCTACCCTGTATTTAAAAAAGGTAACACAAAACAGTATGACACAAAGTATTATTTTCATAATTACATTCTTATCACAGGGTACCTACTTATTACCTTTTCAACACACCTGCTCGTAACGAGGTTCTTATTCCACCGCTTTTATGCTCATAATCCTACATATTAAACACGTGTGCATTTCACAATAATTATCCAACTAGTGGAATAATTTAATAATCCGATCAAGTGACGTTTGTACTCTAGTACCAAGTTGTACGTACGCAGACGAATCGTTGTAATTTAGTCGGGTATTACCTTTGCTTTTTTTTAACTCTTTATGAGTTTATATTCTAAAAAAGTAAAAAAATAGTAAATATATTAAAAATATACACATTTACGATAGAATACAAATCATACAATCCTGATTGTGAATAAGAATCATTTCAACTAATTATATTACTCGTAATACACAATAAATTACGTTTTAAACACGAATTGTCTGTTTTAATATTGGCTGTTTGGCATTATACGTCCGCGCCTTTGCCTCAAGCTGCACGCACATCCAAAAAAGAAAATTGCGCGCCATTTACAAGTTAACCTCAAATCATTGTTTATTTGTTTGATTTTTCTCGTCGTGTTTTATTAATTTAAAACAAATTATATTTTCAATGAATAAGAAGACAACTTTAGCGTTAATTTAACCTCTGGATATATTTCAAAATTGTGATACATACTAGTAAAATGTCATCATAAAAATGTAGTGAGCAATACGTAATAAAAAAATACTATAATTTATTGCACAATAAATGTGAAGTCTTTAATTTTATGAAATGATTTGAAAAAGAGTTCCAGATACTCAATAACATCACAAAAAAGGTTAGTTAAATTTAATTATCTTAGGTTGGTAAGTACCTCTATCCTGTAAACATTCTGACAGTTAATGTATTTACCTATCAAAAGTTATCCATACTAATATTATAAATGGGAAAGTATATGTGTGTGTTTGTTTGTTTGTTTGTCCGTCTTTCACGGCAAAACGGGGCGACGAATTGACGTGATTTTTTAAGTGGAGATAGTTGAAGGGATGGAGAGTGACATAGGCTACTTTTTGGCTCTTTCTAACCCCCCACTTCCCTAAAATGGGGGGTGGAAGTTTGTATGGAGCATTCCGAGGGGCAATCAGGAAAGGGGAACCGTGTTACCCCGAATTTAACGCGAGCGAAGCCGCGGGAAAAAGCTAGTTAATTATACTATTCTGTTATTTCCTCGCAAGTGTGTTGAAAAACGTCGTATGAAACGCGTGTGCTTGATCATTACATAAGCTCAGCTTCCTTATGCGCACTCACATGCGTTCGTGCGCACAATATCGCTTCGTATGTATTGACTAATGATCAACTTAGCACTTGTATCATAATGTACTATTATTGTGAGGATTTATTTTTGTTCGCAGTAAAATGGTCTGCTGTTCCTGGAACTCA
Organism: Pammene aurita; assembly: GCA_947086415.1. Lineage (NCBI taxonomy): Eukaryota > Metazoa > Arthropoda > Insecta > Lepidoptera > Tortricidae > Pammene > Pammene aurita. The sequence goes on along the minus strand of OX352291.1, from coordinate 47,501,404 downwards.
AGCACCAGTAATATCTGGTGGTCCTCTAAGAGGAAACTATACCTTCCTCCAGTTCCACCTACATTGGTTGTCCGAACATGCTATTGATGGTTACAAGTAAGTTGTACTTTCGAACTATAAACATTTACTTTAATCGGTATCTAATATGTATATTATAATTTTAAACAAAAAAGAACCGACTTCACTAAGCATCCACCTTTCCAACACCAAATGCTCGATCTGCTGTAAAAAATTCTCAAATCACCATAGGTGTGCCTATAATAGTTGATGATTTCCCTCGATTTCTCCAGGGTCCCATCATCAGATCCTGACTTGGTTACAATGGGACCAACTGTGAAGTATACGCTTTCAAACAAAAAAAGAATTTTCCAAATCGGTCCAGCCGTCTTCGAATAATCGGTGAACATACATAAAAAAAAAAAATAGCAAAAACAAAGATGCCAACGAATTGATAACCTCCTCCTTCGAAATCTTGAAGTCGGTTGAATACTCAAATCATCGTAGGTGTGCCTATAATAGTTGAAGAGTTCCCTCGATTTCTCCAGGATCCCATCATCAGATCATGACCTGGTTACAATGGGACCAACTGTGAAGTATACGCTTTCAAACAAAAAATAATTTTCCAAATCGGTCCAGCCGTCTTCGAATAATCGGTGAACATACATAAAAAAAAAAGCAAAAACAAAGATCCCGACGAATTGATAACCTCCTCCTTCGAAATCTTGAAGTCGGTTGAAAACAACTAACATAGCAGCATAACATACTTTTTGCACTCCAAGTTTCACTACTTTTAAGAGGCAAAGATTTTTAATAATAGTTCTGCTAATAGTTCTGTAGCATACAATGATAGATATACGAGTACCTAGTATTTGTTTAAGTATACTACTCGTACTCGTAGCCATAGCAACCAATACGATATGCAAAATGTTCAAACTGCGACAGATACTACACTACGCCACTTCACTGATTACTATTAAACTTACCCTTAAAAATTACCTGAAGTACCTCCACCTTACAGAAAACCACAGCCAAATAGCACTAGACCCTACTCATAGTGTTGTGTTCCTGCTGGTGAGTAAGGTTGCCAAAGAGCTCAAAGAGGACCCAGTGTGTTGACGATGAGGGACATTCTTGTTCCTTTAGCCGTCAACACAGTGAATCCTCCTTTTTTGTAGAGGGTCGGCAACGCGCATGTGACTCCTTTGGAGTTGCAGGCGTCCATAGGTTACGGTAGCTGCTTACCATCAGGCGGGCCGTATGCTTGTTTGCCACCGTCGTGGTATAAAAAAAAAAAAAAATTACAAGGATACAACGATGTCAATAATAGACTAAGAGCTGGCCACGTCGGATATGACACAATAATGAGAGCAACAAAACCCGACTAGTTACATTGCTATACTGTCCTTATTGCTAGATCCGGGTATCTGGCAGCTTTTAATGGGTGGAAGTTAGAGTGACTGACAAGCAAAATTTTTCAATTCAAAAATATATATACCAAAACAGGTAAAAACTGACGAAACGTTTGACACTACTTTCCCCCAAGAGAAACTTTTGACAATGATATAATGTAATTATTTATAATATTATTTCTCATTATATTACATCAAACTCAGAATTATAGGATTTGTATTTTTGAAGTGGTTTGCTTTTTTTGACCTCCACCGCTTGACAGCTGCCAGATGTCCGGATCTAGAAATAAGAATAGTACAGCTACTAACCAGAGAGATTTCGTTGCTCTCATTATTGTGTCATATCTGTGTCGTAGCCAGCTCTCCATCTAGAACATAACCACAGAAACAACAATTTTGTTTGTTCAAGGTATCCCTTGGAGATCCATATGGTACATATCAAGACTGGGCTAAAATTGGAGGAAGCCCTAGCGAGACCTGATGGTATTACTGTTGTTGGGGTACTTTGCGTGGTAAGTGAAGGTTCATTTGTGGCGTTCCATAACTAAGTGTGTTTCCACCAGAGATGAGCGAAGATGCATTGCGAGGGATGTGTTTCTTAAGCACCAATAGAATCACTTTATTTGTTTATTCTCGCACAGCGCAGCTCTAGGATTGGTTCTTAAAAAACACATTCCTCGCAACGCATCCTCGCTCATCTCTGGTGGAAACCCAGCCTTAATGCCTTGGAAATTTTTGGTTGGAGTTTTTTTCTTGTTGTGTTAGGTAGCATATTTAACGTAGATTTAGGATCCGCTCTTAACTCAAAATCGAGCATAAGGGCCCTTTAGGTATGGAATGCCACATTTAAACTCATACCATTGAAAGTGTGTACCGTAATAGGTATAACCTTCTCTTGCTTTGTGTTTAAATTATCATATAAGGTACTATTTCATTTATTGTGTCAGAACTAAAATTTAAAATCATCATCAACAATCAGTATTAAATATATAATATAATAAGAAGCGGTCGAGTGAAATAGAGTTCAAACTGGAGCAAGAGACAAATATTATCATTGATTTATTATGTATTCTACTACATGGGACATCTAGAACAAATTTTGTGCGCCATGTTTGGCGGTTGACAGCTGTGACTGAATCAAAGAGTAGTCTAGACTTATAGTGATTTTCACTACAACTTTTTGGACAAAACTTCTTAAGGATGTCATCTTCTGTTACTCAATGAGTATTAATGTACTACGTTTTTTAGCTAAAAAGCGGGGCAGCAGCTGAACACGCCTTAGCTCAAATCGTCCTAAATTTCCCCGACTTGATGTACCGCGGGGATGTTAACAACCAAACCCTGGCTGAAGTCATCGATCTGACGTAAGTACCTTTCTCATTGTAAATTATTTCGAATCACCTCGACGTTCAGAAAATCCCTCCAACAAGATGAATATGCCGTGTCTAAAACTTCCTGTCTTTCTCAAATTACTCTCTGATCATCGTTTCGTCTTGCCATTGTTTCATCCTAGTGGTTGCAAAGGGCATTGTTTTTAAGACCGTTGAAAACATCCAAACACTTTTAAGAATTAGGTACCTACGTGTTAATGATGCTATGTACTTTAGAAAAATGGAACGAACGTCCTTCAGGTTCTAAGGCCATATTTAACCGAACTAACAGGCAAGTAAAGTCACTAACTACTGTTAGTACGAGTACATCATGTATTATGTGTATGGACAAATCTAATTTAAAAAAGCCAGGCTACCAGCGCTTAAAACAAGAAAACTTGGTTTAAGCGCTGGTAGCCTGGCTATAAGACGTCCGACTTTCAATCCGGAGGTCTCGGGCTCAAACCGCGGCTCGTATCAATGAGTTTTTCGGAAACTTATTGTACGATATATCATTTGATATTTACCAATCGAAAATTCGATTTCGGTGAAGGAAAACATCGTGAGGAAACCTGCATACATCCGAGAAGAAATTCAAAGGTGTTTGTTAAGTCTCCAACCTGCTTTGGGCCAGCATGGTGGGGACTATAGCCTGATCCCTCTCGTGCATGAGAGGAGGCCTGTGCCCTGCAGTGGGACGTACCTATATAAGCTAACATATTATATTATTTTCTCCAATGCGGCTTTTAAATACACTTTGTAAATGATTATCTTTCATTTTAATATTTTAAATAAAGATTGTTTTTCATAATTTTTTATCATAAATGTATGAACATAAAATAACCTATAACTACTTCAAACGGAAATATTTCCAAACCATTTTTTCTCACAATCGAATTTGCACCATTTGTAGCCGCCTCATGAGCCCGGAGCCGCAGTCATTCTACACATACCACGGCTCGCTGACCACGCCCCAGTGCCAGGAAGCCGTCACATGGATCGTCATGGACAAGCCACTAGTGATCTCAGATAATCAGGTGAGGACGTCGACACTATTTATAATTTATTTTTTTATCTACATCCACATCATTATCTGTGCCAGTGTTGTAAAAGTGTATAAAAAATCAGAATCACATCGATTTTCGTAACGTAATGAAAATGCAACCCTCCTCCCCGCCGGGACAGTCGAGTTGGTCATGGCAGTGAAATGGCGGTCATTCTAATGGTTGCCGAACACGTTATTTAAGATTTATAATATGTATGTAGATAAAATAGTATATTACTTACCAAGGACTGTAAAAGAAAGAAAGCCCGAAATCGCAGGTATTTGTGACCCGAGCCGCAGGCGAGGGTTGTAAATATGCGATAGAGGGCTTTCTTTTTTACTGCCCGTGGTGAGTACACAATTTTACGTCTCCACCTAGCCATAATGCGTTCACATTATGGCCAGGTGTGACGTAAAGCAATTTATGCAACTGTACGTAATTAGGCCTTAAAACGTAACAGCTATATAAACTACTATTGCAGTAAACTAACCAATTCTTATTATTTAATTTCTGCACAATCGTTGCGTTAATGTTGCCGGCAATATTTCCTATATCTGAAAAAAGTGTCTATGTTACTAATGGGGAAGGCAACTATCACAGCGACATTTCCAACAATGGTCCTTGGAAAAGCTAAATTTGTATGGCGGGAAATAGTTTTTATTTATTTTAGCGAAAATGACTCACTGTTTCGGCTTGAATTGGTTCCAAAAGGAAATTAGATTTTAGAGTATTGAGGAAACCGTTCCTCAATACTCTAAAATGCTATAGAATACAGCTACAGGGAGGAATTTTAAATTATATAGTTTCAGTACATTGCTAAGTACCATTCATCTTCTGTCTCTTTCTCTCATTGTAGGGAATCTGGAATAGCGCCCTCTACAATAAGTTTTCAGCGGCCTTCACCATTGGCAAGTTTTTCATAAACCATGTATATGGACATTACTTCTTAAAAAAACCGTAATTTTAATCCAGTTTTATGTAACATAATTTATTTGAAATTGCAGTAATTCAAAGGGTTATGCGAGTATTACATGCGTCCGGCGACATAAAGTGTTCTTAATGGGCTAATCTGCTTCCTTCTATCTTTTAACAAATAGCAGCTCGCGGTGAATATCCTCGCTTTACTTGTAGGGTAAAAAACCTAATATCTGAAAGATGTGACATTTGACCAAATTAGAAAGTAACATCGTTCTTTATGGTTAGAAATCTCCAAATTACTGTTATTACTTCGTCAAATTTTCCACAAAATACGTGTTGTTCTCTTTGACCAGGATGATCTATACATATAATAAAGCTGAAGAGGGTCGAAAGTCTGTACATGGAAGATAATCGAAAAAAAGTTGGCCGGGGATGCTTAGAATCGATAACAGAACACGTTCCAACAATTTTTAGAATTTTTGTCTGTTTATCTGTTTATCTGTTTGTCTGTTTATTTGACCGCGCATCACGTGAAAACGGCTGAACGGATTTTGATGAAATTTAGTATAAAGATTGTTTGAGTCCCGGGAAAGGATAATATATAGTTTTAATCCCGAAAATCAACCCTGGTGGGGGTGAAAATGGGGTTGAAAGTTTGTATGGAGAATTTTTAACCGCTGAAACGATTTAGATACAAATGAGTATGGAGAAAATTTGAGTCTCGAGAAACGTCATAGGATAGTTTACAAACTCTTGTGGGGGTGACAAGGGGGTTGGAAGTTGGTATGAGGATTTTTTTACCGCTGAACTGATAAAGATGAAATTTGGTATAGTATGGGTCTCAAGAAAGGACAAAGGATAGTTTTCACCCCGAAAATCAACCCTAAAGGGATGAAAAGGGAGTTAGAAATTTGTATAGGGAATTATTAACCGCAGAATCGATTTAGATAAAATTTGGTATGGAGATAATTTGAGCTCTGGAAAATGAAATAAAATAGTTTTATCTCGGAAATTCCCTTAAGCGGATGCAAAATGGTTGGAAGTTCACGTGGGGAAGAACCAACCAATAACCGCTGTACGTATTTAGATGAAATTTGGTATTGAAATAATTTGTAATTTTTTGGTCAAGGTGTTCATATTTATAACATGTTACCCGTCGATGCTTTAAATTTACCTTTGTGTGTCAAAGGGTTATTGCAGGTTCGAGGACTATATATGACGGACAAAGATGCATGGCCCAAACCAGAAACTACTACAAAATCATCTAACATTTATAGGACACCGTTTAGGTAGGAACACATATCAAACGTTTTGTGAAGCAGTCAGATTAGGATTTATTCTTCTTTATAATTAAATATTATCTGTCTCTCAAGCTGTTTTGATGTCTTCTTGAAGAACTACGCATTATCTTTAAGATCTAATAATGTATTACTATTTTGAAAAAAATAAGTCCCGTCGAGTTTCGGACATAATACTTCTCGGGTCAGAGGTATAGGGTTAGAACCGGTGGTAGTTTTGGAACGAAGTTCCTTATCGGGCGGTTAGCGGATGGGGGCTAGGCGAAAAAAAGTCACGTGACCGTCACGAAAAAGCGTCACGTCACGAAAACGCGACACCCATACCATTGAGAAATATGTAAAATGGAATGAAATAAAAAAAATATAAAATAGAATAAAGTGAAGTGTAGTGAAAAGTGAAAGTGAGAAGTGACAAAGTGAAAAAAGCTGAGAACCTAAAAGTAAAAAATCTCAAAAATCAAAAATTTTAAAAATTTAAAAAAAATTTAAATTTCAAAAATTTCAAAAATTTAAGTGTATTATCTGTGACAGTGTGGTAAAAACGTATGAAAATCCGTGTATGCTTCTGTACGTAATTAGGCCTTATTACGTAACAGTTACATAAACTACTATTTATATCTTTTTAGGGTTCCGTAGTCAACTAGGAACCCTTATAGTTTCGCCATGTCCGTCCGTCTGTCCGCGGTCTAGCTCAGTTACCGTTCGCACTAGAAAGCTGAAATGTGGTGAGTCCTGATAAGAACTTTCAATAAAAACTATATTTAATAAAATCGGTTCAGCCGTTTTTGAATTATCAGTCAAAAACGCATAGTGAAAGGAAGTGCCGGATAGTAAAATGACGTAAGCGCCGCTAAATATCCCTTAATAAACGACCTTTTGAACGGATGTTTTGTAACAGGGCGGCATCTACGAAACTATACTGAGCATCGCCATGCTCTTGGCCTTGCATTGTTATCCCGGAAATCACCCCTTAAGGAGTACTAATTCCAATTCAAGAAAATCCCCAGCCAGGTTATATGTACGTAGCCTTATAGGCTAAAAAATTCAACGTCTAAAAGGGGGGACCACTACACTCGATTGAGTTAAATTTGCATGGGTCATGCCCCCCCCCCCCCCTCAAAGTGCACCTCAAATAGAAAAAAAAATTCTGCATTTGTGACCTCCCCCTCCACCCCAATTTCAACCGCGCCGGTTCTTTTACCTTTCATGCTTAAACTGATTTGACGGGAGGATCGATTTGGATAATATTTGCCTTGGACATGAACGTATACTCGTAAATGTGAACGTATGAACGTAAAAAAAAGTGCTCCTGTATCGTCCGATATACACCTACTACTCTATGTCGTTTAAATCATGCCAAAAAAAAAATTAAAATTAAACATTAAAGTGACGTGAGTGTAACCATTATATTTTATAGTGATAGTATGTCTCACGAAAGTTTAAATTTAATAAAATTAATAGGATAAAAAAAGTATTCAGTTTTGACTGTAGTTTCATTTAGTGGTAATTGTAAAATATTTTATTAGGACTACTGTCCTCTAGCGTATCCATCTGTCAACTTTACTTCAAGTTCCGCCTCCAGGGTAGCGGGAGAGAAAATAGGGGTGAATTAGCCGCTTACTGACACAGACCGAATTCCACGCGGGCGGAGCCGCGGGCACAGCTAGTCAATAATAAACCCAGTGGGTAGCTATAGTCTTGCTGGCTAAAAAATGCAGTAACAGTGGAAGTAATAAGCTATACTCATCATTTTTTTGGTAGCGAGGGTAATAGCGTAAGAAAGAGACAGTATGATTCTCTCTGTCTATGCTTGAAGTAAAGCAGTCCTTGGCCAAACTATATTAACAATGATAACGAAAAAGTGTGGAATGATTTGGACGCTTTCCTTAGCCTGGCCGGAAAAAGCACAACACCGAGAGTTGTGGAGGTCAACGAGTCAGGGCTTTGCCCAGCAGTGGGACACTATTATAGGCCATTTAAAAGAAAAGGACTGTTCGGATTCCTCCGAAAAGTCCTGTTAGGTACTATACCTAACATCTTTTTAAAATTGGATGCTTTTTTCTTTTTTTTTTTTTAATTAGCCAATCGATACTAATAAATAACCATTGCATATAAATTACGGATACACCGGTGAATTACCGATGATTCTCATCCTAAATTCAATTACTTGCATTTCCTACGTCCAACTCACTGCAGTATTTAAAATATAGCTATGCCTCAAACTATTGTGCAATCAGATTAACGAGTATAATAACTTGTCAATGATGTGCCACTAATTAATGTAATCCTGGAAAGACGAGAAAATCAAGTTCCGATGTTGATCTGGTGTAATTTCTGATTATTTCCGTCGAGTTATCTTTATTTATTCATGCTCTGTTAATTGCTGCACGTATTAAACTACGCCTGCTTTATTATTACGCTGATCACGCATTCAATTATAAATATTATCTACTTATTTATATTGCAACCTTTACGCTTGGCCAAGCCTGTGGTGAATGCCCTTAACAAGGTATCTACCAGAAGGTATTTCCAGAGGGCTACAGTTTGGGTAACTGCTTACCATCAGGCATCAGGCGGGCCGTATTCTTGTTTGCCATTAAAAAAAGCGGCGCGACATCAATTTTCTTACGCAAGCGGAAGATAATTTGGCTTTACCTTCAAAACTTTTAGAAAATCGGATCAAATTAGGAAAGCCGGCGCTAAACGAGTTCTAAGGACCTGACGCCACTGGTGTCTTCTTAAGACTCTAACCCCCTTATTCATAAACGTCTCGCAGGCTTAAATTAGTTAATTTATGTTTTGTCTGTTTCTAACAAACACAACTGTCAATGTGACAGATAAGGAGAAACGAATATTAGTAAATTTACGTATCAGAGACGTTTATGAATAAGGGGGTCTATTTTTACAATATTGTAAGGACAACAGTTGTGTGTTTATAGTTACTATAAACATGACGGAAGCTAGAATTAAGTGTTGAAATAGAAAATTATATATAATAAATAATAATAATAATAATAAATATTATGGGACAATCTTACACAAATCAACCTAGTTCCACAGTAGCTCAATAAGGCTTGTGTCGTGGGTACTAGGCGACGATATATATAATAGATAGATATAGATAAGTATACTTAAATACATAGAAAACATCCATAACTCAGGAACAAATATCCGTGATGAACACACAAGTAAATGCCCTGACCAGGATTCGAATCCGGGACCTTTTGCTTCATAGACAGGGTGACTACCGACCGACTAGGCTAGGAGGCCGTTTCAGGGCTTTATATATACATACTTAGCCCTTTTCTCCAAAATCTAAATTGTTCCTCACTTTCCAGTACAAGAAGCTCAGCAAGATCGACATCGGCGGCAACACGTTCAACTACCGCAACTTACAACCCACCAACCGCATCGTGTACCGCTCCGTCGCCTCCTGCGCTTCCATCACCTCTCCCACCTTCATCGGCTTCCTCTTCTCACTCATCACGTGTGCCAAGTCCATCATGGCCGCTACGCTGAGCAAAGGAATCTGTATTGTCTCGAATATGAAGAGAAAATTGTTTGGAGGTAACATTCGGGAGTGCAGTAAGCTAGTTTGATTGGTATTTGTCGCTGCGCCGTTTCTATCTTTTGAATAGCTTCCTAGCTAAAGTTTTTTCTTTAGCTATTGTTTTAGCTACTTTGAAGGGATTTGTAATATGAAGATGATTGTGTTTGAATGTATTTATTATGGAGAAGGTATGTATTTTTTAAGAGTGTAGAAAATTGGTTGCCGTTCGATGATTTGTTAAATGAGTTAAATGTACACGGGTTCCTACAACCGGCATTAATAGATTATTTTTTGTCATTCGTTATGTCAACGAGATACAAGGATTTAAAGTAAGTTTAACATTAGCAATAAATCTATCATATCACTAGATATAAATGCCCAGTGACGTCACAAAACACTTTATATTTATAAGTATAAGTTTAAACTTAAAATGATTTTACTAATCTACGTACTATAATCCTGAGTGTTATTGTAAATCTACATAATAAAATAAAGATTAATGAATAGCATATAATAAAATCTACAATACACAAAGTAATTTACTAGAAGAGTCCAATAAAATTAAGTTATGTTATGACCACCAATACTCTCATGTCCGGTCGTTATCATAATATGGGTAAGTAGTTAAATACTTAGTATTTTATGGATCAGAAAAGGATATAAAGATATTAATTCAAGGAAGTTTAATCCATATAAATAAAAATTTACTGATTTCATATTTATTTAATCATTGAAAATCAATCATAAACTGCAAACGGACACACAAAATGCGCGTGCCGATAATAGTTTTAGATTCTTAGGTAAACTATTGCCAAATTTGAAGGCATGACATAATTTAGAAAATAAAAAATTAAATAGTTGAATGGCATTACCGTCATTTACCAACCATGAGTAATATAGAATATTTTTGTTTATTAATTTAATTCGAATTTATCTATCCTCAAAATTGCGTTTTATACGTAACTTTTACTTTATCCACGCTGAAATTGAAATTCCACCTTGTGCGATGCCATGACAGTACTTTTTTTTAAGAAAGTATAGGTAGATTAAAATATGAGCTGCGTAACATCTTATCAATGTTTTAGATGCAATATATATCTTAAAATTGATGACGGGACTGATGTCTGGAGATACAAATAATGTATAGCATTATATTATGAATATTATGATGTTGTACATTTTTTATTGTATGATCCTTAAGTTATAAATATATCGGTAGATATCTATTTGGCTGTGACTCTACAATATTTATTAAATAATAATTACTAAATAAATAAATATAAACAGAATGAGCATTATTATGAAACAGTGCATGGAAATCTCAAAATATAACAGACGTATAGGGATGATAGGATTTTGGGACTAAATGTATAACATTCAAAATTTATATAGTAAGCCTTAAATCCAAAAACCGTTTTGACTTGAATTGCTCACTCTGTTAAATAAGTTTTTTTTATGGTAAATGTTAACTATTATCATGAAATATACGAGTACGACCAGCGACTATTTTATATATCTTTCTGTCGTCTCATTGTTTTATGATGCCAGAAAGCCTACATTATTAATACATTTAGCTAAAGATAGGTTAAGTTAGCATTAAACAATTCTGTCTTTAGATTTTCTAAGTTAACTATAATTTTGTAACTCATTGTTTCGGTATTTAGCAAAAAATGTATACCTAATTTAATTAATTAGGCAATACTACAAAATGTTATTTGTTTAAAAGGTTGTGTCTTGTATTAGCATATTAAGAACCCCAGTCAATAAATACGTATATGTTTAAATAAATACTTTGTTTTTCTGTTTTACCACTTACTGATAAGAGAACTAACCTAATTATTTTTACGAGTATTCTAAACGTTTATAGGTAATGAAAAAAATATGTGACTTTAATTTTCTAAAATCATTAACTTGGCAAACTGCAAATTATTTAACGTGACTCAACTTTAAAGTAGCACTTAAATTTAACATTATTCTTGGGTATGTAGGTTAAAAGCAGTGCCACATCGGTACAGTTTTACCGTAATTGTAATATTTATGTGTTGTGGTCGCAACTCAGATATTCCAATTGCAATTACCTAAACATTTCATTATCTAATTTACACACTATATACAAGGTCACACGTATCTAGCCCATGCAAAAAAAATGTGATTAGTTGATTACGCCCAAGTCCTATGAAGGCCTGGAAATATTGCTAGAGTCAAGTCATCGGCAATATTTCCCGGAGCACGTCATATCTACCACATCGCATGTCAATTCAAATCCGTTTTTGAAACCGGTCCAAATGTTACAGGGTTTTGGAAAACGTTTTCTATAACAACATAGGTCAATGATAACACACAAATAAATGCCCTGAGCAGGTTTCGCACCCGGGACCTCCTGCTTCGTACGCAGGGTCACTAGCAACTGAGCTGGCCGTTAAATATTCATCGTAACTCTATCTGGGTAAGTCTGCAACCACACTACCATTACTTTTTGAGGGTATCCTATAAAATTCTATTGCATATGAACTGCTTCAAAATTTTTTTGAATACTTCGGCAGTGGCAAATAAGAATACGGCCCGCCTACTGCTAAGCAGCTACCGTAGCCTATGGAAGCCTGCAACTCCAGAGGTGTCACATGCTCGTTGCCATGCATCATGTTCAATATTTGAGATATGACCACTGTGTACGAATCAAGCATTCGGCCCGCCTGATGGTAAGCAGCTACCGTAACCTATGGACGCCTGCAACTCCAAAGGAGTCACATGCGCGTTGCCGACCCTTTACAAAAAGGACGATTCACTGTGTTGATGGCTAAAGGAACAAGAAGGTCCCACATCGTCAACACACTGGGTTTGAGCTCTTTGGCAACCTTACTCACCAGCAGGAACACAACACTATGAGTAGGGTCTACTGCTATTTGGCTGTGGTTTTCTGTAAGGTGGAGGTACTTCCCCAGTCGGGCTCTGCTCCAGATTTGTGTGAGATGACATTCGCTGAACGTGCCCTACCACACTTAGCGAGATGCCATTCGCAGTTCCCATACCTCTCTTTTTGGCGTAGTTTAAGGACATACCCAAGTCCGGAAGTAGTTTAAGGACATACCCCGGGTCCAAAAATACGTATACGTTCCTCCGGACTTGTAGTGCCAATTATAATAAATAAGACCTACGTGCACAATAAAGCACGGTGACATGACCCTAAGGTATAGTATGTGTAGCAGGAAGTGCAATCTAGAGTCTATCTGCAGCACAATGATCTAGATTACACCGATTGAACATGCGCCCATTATCTCGTTGACTGCCTATCCATATCCATATCAACATAATGGACTAATATTATACACACGGAGCTGGCTATCTGCTCACCAGAGTGAGAATCGCAAATGAGTGTCAACATACTTTTGTAAGTTGTCACTTTATAGTTTTAATTAGTATTAGGTAATATAATGACTGATGACTACGATTTTACGTCGTAATTTGTAAAGTTAATTCTAAGTTAGTATTTTTAGTGTAATTGCTTTTTACTTTATTTTATTTTACTTTTACTGCTTTGTTCAATAATGGGTGTCTTGGGCCCCGATTCGAGATGCGAAAGTGACACACGTAGATATCTCACTTCTATTGTGCATCTATTGTGCTTCTATTGCGATCCTATTGCGGTCCTATTGCTGTTGTTTTTATCTGTCACATTTACAGTAGGTATCGCTAGAAGGTTTTGTCTATGACTATGGCGACCATTTTGTTTGTTATGACAGGACGTCGGGAATCCCTGGCAAAGAGTAAAAGGAGACTTTTTTTAGCATACAATAGAAACACAGATTACGCAATATTTTTCTGCACGAAGTAGCCAATATCAAATAATTATTTTTGCGATGAAGGCCATCAACGCACAAGGTCTTTGTAGTGTCATCTTGATTCTTGAATGTGTGTAATAGGAGAATTGTATTTGCGTCTCGTTAACGAAAGAACCAGACGCAGATACAATCTGAGGATGCGTCCGTCTATGCGTAGACCACAAAGTTATTATTTTAAACTGGAGTATACTCTTCGGCCACAGAGTAATACCGAAAGAGAGCGTAATAGAGGCGGCTGCGTTTCGTTTTGACCACAGATATCTCAAAGAACAGATCCGAAAAAATAAGCCAGACGTTTTTTCATATAGTTGTCTCTTTGGTTATTTATGGTTAACCAAGATGAGTTAGAATGGGACAGATAGTATGACCTTTTTCGGCTGTTAACGAATTGTCTCGATTTAAAACTTAACCAAACTGTCAAATTAACCTAGACGTCAAACACAAAATTGTAGCAAAAGACGGTTTCTTGCAAGTTATCGTGCTATTTCTGAAAATTAAGCTGTATACATTGAATATTCATTATTTATATGTATAGGCAGAAATGTCGTTCATAGTTCCATACCGCCGGAGGTGGTTCAAATCAGCGAAGAAGTCCGGAGAAACTACCAGTTTTCATCGGTAAGAAACTATTGTTTTCAATTCAAAATTTTCAAACACATTATTATTATTATTATTTTATTTATTGGAAAACCAACAGCACATACAACATGTTGACAACAGATATAGAAATTGGAGGCCAATTATAGGTTCTCACAGATAGAAATCTTATAGAAATTAACTTCACTAAATATTAATATAGTGTACAAATATGCGTAGACTTAGCAAGTACATACATCATTAATAGAAAGAAAAACAAACAATTACAAAAAAGAAAAGTAATGAAGACAACATGATGAATCATGAAAAATCGTGAAAAACTAATTAGCATGGGCATTATGTAATATAATAGTCTCGGATAACTGCACATGCTGGATACTATAAAATAAGAACCTTTTGCGTAGTTCCAAGTTGATTTTATTGAGATTTATTGGTAAAATTCAATTTTTGTAAACAACGCTAGTGTTGTAACTAAATGAAAATAATTATGTCGATATTTTATCGATATGAAATATTTATCTAGGCAAACACAAAATATTATTATATTAAATTATTGTTTACATAATTAATTGTCAATTGCTCAGATTTCCGAAATATAATATATTGCGTCAAAAATGGATTGACGCCGTAGGGCTCAATAATTAGACGCCGAACAAACATCAAAGGATTTGCTCGAAACATTTTAAAAATGACTATTTTTTTACTACTTGCAATGGACAAATATTGTTGCCAAATGCAATACCTACAATATTTCAGAGGCCTCTTGAGGTAAGTTGAGAAAGCGCTTGTTTAAACCGGTGTTAGACAACGCAATATTTGCAATTTCTTGGCCCCATTTTGTCATGTACCCTGTCTCTCTCCACCCCTCCCACTTTTATTACACGGCGCAATCTGACAGATTATGCCCTTTCTGTAGAAATTGCAATGTTTTATATCGGTTTTATTTATTTTGCGACCACAGATAATCTCCTATGAGGCGTGGCCAGACGTAGGAACATGATGCCGACCGCCGCGCTCGGTCGACCGTCTACAATTGCATGCTTCAGCGCAGCGGACAGCAGAGTAGTACGACGCTATAAGATAGAACGAGACGAAATTGATATGACCTTGTTTTCATATACCTATCTGAGTTAACGCAATAAAAATATATTTATGTCATACTTTGACACACTTAAGGGAATCAAAATGTCTTATAGCACAAGTATAAGAAACCCAGACTTTCCAACCCAGAGAGGAAACTAGGCCTTGTTAGGATTAGGTCCGGTTTCCTCACGATGTTTTAAAAAAATTGAGAAAATATATCGTTGTATTTTTTTTACGAAAATAGTGTTGAAGAAAGTTATCTCCAAAAACTTCTTTCATAGGCAGATACAAGTTTTTGATATATTTTTTTTCGATAGTAGTTACGGAACCCTCCATAATGCGTGGTCCGACACGCACTTGTAAATTTTTTGTAACATTGGAATACCTGTTACGGATATCAACAGTAAATATCGATGTCGATATTTAGTAGAAAATTATCATTCACTGCACTAAATCTCGTCACGAAGTCATGAAAGGCTGAGACAATGACAGCTGAAGACCTGTGAGATAGCATGGTGTCTATCTTTTTCTTACTTACTGATAAGTACATTAGTGAGAGCAGGAGTGCGATTTTTGAATCTCACTGGTGATATCAAAGTCACCGGTGACTAAAATTATCACCGATGACTTTTATGTCACCATTTTCCAAAAGCCGTATTTTTGAAAGTCACACGCTGTTTACCAACATGCAGAAATTTTACAATGCCAAATTTACAATTTTACAAATTTTACCAACGGTTTCATAAGCCGATGATATTTTTTAAATTTCGCATTAGACATCGCAAATGCTTGCTCGTGATGCATTCTTTCTGCGACGCCTACCGCAGCTGGATTATGTTGACGGTGAGGAACGTCGTCGTCTTCGTCGCTGTCCGTCATCGCCATCATAACGTACTCCTCCAGGCTTGCTATTTTTAGGGTTCCGTAGCCAGAATGGCAAAAACGGAACCCTTATAGTTTCGTCATGTCCGTCTGTCCGCCCGTCCGCCCGTCCGTCCGTCCGTATGTCACAGCCATTTTACTCGGAAACTACAAGACGTATCTTAATAAAATTTAGACATAATGTGTATTTTGTATGCCGCTATTTAGTTATGTAGTAAAATATGAAAAAAAATTGAGAAGATGCGCATTATCACAAACTTTCTACGAAAATTATTTTGAACATTATCGGTTAAACCATTTTTGAGTTATTTCCAAAAAATCTTCTTCAATAGGCATCAGATGCGACCTTTTGGCATTAGTTTAGTTCTTATAACATTGAAGCTACGGAACCCTCCATTATGCGTGGTCCGACACGCACTTGGCCGTTTTTTATATTTTCAATAAATCGTCGCAATTACAAATGTCACAATCGAGCCCCGCTGCTAATTCTTCCGAAAAACATACTTTGGCGTTTTTGGCAGATGTCACATGGTGATTTCAATTACGAGTGGGTAGGGGCACTCGTAAATCGATATCATAGGTATGACAAATGTAAGTCACCGATGAGTTTCAAAAATACGAACTTTCGGAAATCACTCACATCGGTGAGAATTAGTCACTTGGTGAGATTCAAAAATCGCACTCCAGATCGGGAATATAGAAAAGTTCAACTTATAATTTCAGATCTGCTTTTCTCTGATATCTGTGATTTCAAACAATAACCGGTTGACAGCGGAATGAATTTGAAGTACCGAATTTAAAAACAGAAAAAAGGAGGTATATTCAAGCATATAACATAGTATGTTATTCAATCAAATACAAACATTGAAAACATTGAAAAAATAATCAACCCAGTTGGACTTGAACCAACATCGATACGCCTTACCGGGGCTCGATGTTTGTATTTGATTGAATAACATACTAATGTATGAGTGGAATACCCACTATAAAAAAAAATGTAAAATAATTACATATAACATAGGTTTAGGCTCCAAACAAACCTGTTACCCAATCAGGCCGCCCGAAGGCGCATATCTTAACTAAATACCGGAGCCCCACACGCACAGGGTTCTACGCCGTGCGGTTTTAAAATCTAACGTTAGGCCAAAATAAGTCAACAGGACGAGTGAGTGTGTCTTTCGGTCAGGTTAACGAATCAGGAGCCGTATCGGCTACCGGACGTTTGCTTGGAGCCTTGGTAAGGCCATAGGTTTTAATTAACCCTACAAAAGCAAAACAATCTGAACACGGTCGCTGTAAATTGTTGAACTTGCGGTTTGAAAATGTTACACCAGGAGTACTTTAGGTCAGAATGCAAACAAGTAAAATCAATCAGTCCTGTGTGGAGGTCATCCGATCGGATAACCCTATCCAGCAAGGTGTTTGCCTGGAACTTTTAAAAGAATGCAAACAATTAAAATTAACCGGCCGCGTCCGATCGGGGAACGGAATCCGCCAACCTGACGCGTAGACCGAACGTTTACCTTGAACCGGATCAGTTACTCAATTTGATACCTTATTCCAGCCCATTTCCAGCCTTAGCACATATTTGTGGTCAACGTGACATTTTTTAAATATCCTATAAACAATTAAGTACCGTAGTTTTATTATGTTGGAGGCAGACCGATAGTTATATATATTTTTTTACAAGCGTCATCCACTGTGAAATAGAAAAAGGTAGAGACAACCACGGGCCAGTAGAGTCTGGACGGTACTTTGCTCTATTTTCCTAACCTCAGTTGAACCTTACTAACGAGCAAAACAGTTGTTCATAGGTGACTAGAAAAAACGGTCTGATAGAGAGCATAATATTGGGGGGCGGTGTCTCACTCGCACTCGTTACAAAATAGTCACAAACTGACATTTGAACTTGTTCTCATGTTGTCATGTTGGCTTTGTCTGGTGACGTCATTACCTCCTTAGTCAAAACGAGACGCAGCCCCCTATATCGAACTCTCTTTCGGCCTCACTTTGTGACTGAAGAGTATATTCCAATTTATCCTACTTCCTACTAATATTATAAATGCGAAAGTTTGGATGGATGGATGTACGTTCCGATTAATCTCAAAAACTACTGGACCAATTTAGATGAAATTTAGTATAGAGATAGTTTGATATACACATTTCCGCAACCGTAGACAATTGTCTATGATTTCAGAGCCGAATAAGATAAATTTTCATCATTTGATACCATTGTATCGTCGATAACAAGATAAATATATTATAAGCAAAGAAAGAATACCACAGCATACTATTTTACAGTTATTAATATACTTATAATGCGATTGAAGTCGTAGGTCTCCCCGTTTGCATCTCTCTCGGCTCGTTTTCCTCCTTCTCATACGTCGAGCGAAAATGCACCTTAAAGTAATTGTCTTAGAGTACATTTTACTTATTGATTTTTTGGCTGAGATCGCTTCAGTTTAAAATAATAACTTCATGTACTATACTTCGTTTTTTTTGAGATTAGAAATTGAGTAAACATAGAAACAGTAGTTGCCAACCTGTTCTAAATGTTCAATTTAAACACACTGCAAGCACACCAACAGAGGATTAGTTAACATGATTAAGAGTTCACATTTGTGAAAAAATAACAACAATTTGTCTGCAGTTTGTATTTATTGTTGTGTTGGATTACTTAATCTGTTAAATAATCCAACACAACAATAAATACACAATTTCGTTTTAGATTTTGTATGCCAACATTAGAGACACGTGAAAAATGAAAAACTGACCTGACAGTGACGCACGTACCTTCTAAAACGAAAACTTAAGATCTAGTTTTTTTTATCAGTATTTACGAAAATTATTTAATCATAATATGCACTTATTAATCAATTTTCGTAAATAAAAATGCGTCTAAACGTTATTTAATAGTTTTATTATATAATAATAATATTATATCTATTATCACGGACAGGACTATTGTAGCCAATAAGCCTGATATCGTGGTAATAGATCGACCGCAACGCGGGGCCATGCTCGTCGACATCACCGTCCCATGTGACGAGAACCTCGTGAAGGCCGAGAAGAACAAGTCCAGCAAGTACCTAGACTTGGCTCACGAGGTAACCGCCATGTGGGAGGTTGATTCGGCGATCATTGTACCGATAGTTGTTTCTGCGAACGGTCTCATAGCGAAGAGTCTCGACCAACATCTAGAGAGACTTTCGCTACGGGATTGTGGTTGGATCAAGGGTCAGATTCAGAAGGCGGTTATCCTGGACACGGCGCGCATAGTCCGAAGGTTCCTCTCTCTGCGGCCCTGACCACCGGCAGCCTGGGCCCTGATCCGTTGCCGGCGGCACCCTAGGTTAGGTTTTTTATTGTTTTTATTGTTTTTGTATGTTTTAGATGTATTTTTATATTTTACTTTTGTCAAAATATTATAAAAATATAATCTATGAAATTAATAAAATAAAGAGAATTTTTTTTTTATACCACGACGGTGGCAAACAAGCATACGGCCCGCCTGATGGTAAGCAGTTACCGTAGCCTATGGACTCCTGCAACCCCAGAGGATTCACATGCGCGTTGCCTACCCTTTAAGAACCTATACACTCCTTTTTTGAAGAACCTTATACTGTAGCCCGCTGCGAAAACCTCGGCAGAGAGTTCATTCCACAGTCGCAGCGTTCGTGGGAGGAAATTCCTCTTAAACCGTACAGTGCGCGACCCATTAGGCTCCAGGGTGTGAGGATGAACACCCTGCCGGCGGCGAGCGGTGCGGTGATAAAAAAGCTGCCGTGGGCATCATATCAAACACTTCTTCAGAGCACAACCCATTGTACAAGCGATAGAACACACATAAGGAGGCAAAGTCTCTCCTTAGACTCAATGGTTCAATATCGCTCGTGAGTTTGGGATCGTCGACGATCCGCACAGCGCGCCTTTGCACCGAGTCAAAGGGCCCAAGCTGGTATCCAGGTGCGCCCGCCCAAAGGTGACAGCAGTACTCCATGTGGGGTCTGACTTGCGACTTGTATAGAAGCAGTCTCTGCCCCGGAGTGAAGTATCTCCTCGCTCTATTGAGCACACCGAGCTTTTTGGATGCCAGCTTGGCCTTCCCTTCAAGGTGACTACGGAATTGGACGTCGCTGGAAATGACGACACCGAGGATCCCAATACTCCCTGACATTGTAAGGGTTGTGCCTTAGAACTGAGAGGCCACAGTAAATAGGGTTTTCTTAGCGGTAAACGCGCAAACTTGTGTCTTTGTGGGGTTGAATCGGACTAAGTTGTCCTGACCCCACACCGAGACTCCAGAAAGAGTGTTCTCGATATCGGACACAAGTTTTTCACGACTCTCTACCACAACGGATCGAGGGATATTGGCACGGCCCGTGTAACAGGCATCCCCAGTACTGTCGTCCGCATAACAATGAATGTTGCCGATAGACAACATATCATTGATATGCAGCAAAAACAGCGTTGGGGATAGCACGGAGCCTTGCGGGACACCAGCGTTTATGTCCATGCTTTCGGAGCAACTGCCGTCGACTACAGCTCGCGTATGCTTCTGCCGGACAAAAAGCTGGCGACCCATCTGCACAATCCCTCGGGCAGGCCGTAAGCTGGCAACTTCGATAGAAGACCTTGATGCCAGACCCGATCGAACGCCTTAGCTATATCAAGGCTGACTGCCAATGCCTCTCCCTGACTCTCAATGGCTGAAGCCCAGCGGTGAGTGAGATACAGTAGAAGATCACCAGTTGATCAACCGTGACGAAAGCCATACTGGCGATCACTGATCAGGTCGTGCTCTTCTAGGTATCCCAGGAGCTTTGCATTGAATATGCGCTCCATAACCTTGGAGAGAAGAGAGGTTATAGCGATAGGCCTGTAATTCGACGGGTCCGAACTATCGCCCTTTTTAGGCACAGGGTGCACGAGGGCAGTCTTCCATGAAGACGGCACTTGCCGTTTGTGGTAAGAGAGTGTGAAAAGGCGCGTTAGCACGGGACACAACTCAGGAGCACACCGTTTGAGCACAACTGCTGGTATGCCGTCTGGTCCGCTCGACTTGTGAACGTTTAATGATAGCAGCTCCCGCCGGACATCACTTTGTTTAATGATAATTTCCGGCATCGAGGCTGCGCACCGCGGGATGTCAGGCGGTACGGCGCTGCCATCATCGTTCAAGGTCGAGTTCGAGGCAAAGAGAGTACCCTGAAGATCGGCTTTTTCTTTTGCACTATGGACCAGATTACCATCAGCATTACGCAGTGGTGGTAAGGACGACCGACAAATGTTTCCCTCGGCAGCTTTGGCAAGTGACCAGAAGGCACGACTCCCGGTGGGGTAGCCCACTGGCTTCCTACCAATTCTGCCGACGAAGTCGAATTTGGCTCTGGCAATTGCTCTTTTACTGGACCTCGAGGCAGTGTTTAATTTGCGTTTCACATCAGATATGTTGGGATCCTTATCAGTAACGGCCTTGGTCCAAGCCCTGTAAGCAGCCTGCTTACGAATTGTAGCTTCTCTACAGGGCCGATTAAACCAAGGTCGTTTCCTTGCTCCTGCAGCTATTACCGAGTTGGGAATGAAGCAGGCAATTCCCTCCAGTATAGTCTCGGCGACTTTAGCTGTACAGGAGTCAGGATCTTCTGATGTGAAACAGAGCTGCCTCCACGGGTACGATGCGTAGAATTCACGCAATCCATCCCAATCTGCTGACGTATACTGCCACACGCGTCGCGAGCCAGTTGGCCGTGGTGGATCAGGCCGCGCGCTAGGTGCCAGCGTCCGGCCGAGGCAGTGATCGGACGAGCCGAGAGGTGCATTCACTGAGACGGAATATCCGTCCGGACGTGTGGTCAGCAGGAGGTCCAGTAAAGAGCTTGTATGGTCCTCGATATCTGGTATTCTCGTGGGAGAACGTACCAATTGCGAGATACCATAGGCCAGAGAAAATTCGTAAGCAGACCTCCCCGCATAGTCGGTGGACCGAGAATCAAGCCACTCAATGTGGTGGGCATTAAAATCTCCCAAAATCACCAATTCAGCGGATGGGTACTGCTCCAGAACTGTGTCGGTCGTCACTTGTAGGTGCTCGAAGAGCCATTTTGTGTCCGTGTCTCCGCTGTGAGACCTGTAAAGGCACGCGTAGACGCGGGTGTGGCCGCCGAAGTCTACACGCACCCATAGCACTGACAGGTCCCTGTCTTCATAGGCATGGAGGCGGCGACAACAGACATCCTGCCGAGCGTACATACATACCCCAGCGCGCCTCACAAACCTGTGTTCTAGCACATAGCCGGGGTATAACAGATATGATGTATCGGCCGGGCAGGATATCTGCGTCTCCGTTAAAAACAGAAGGGTCGGCTGCGCAGACTCGAGGTGGTGGTGTACTGCGTTTAGATTCGAATGCAGTCCCCTGACGTTGCAGAAATCCACTTTTGTGGAAGGGGACTCCGCTGAAGACCTATTTCTTCTGTGTTTTTTTTTTGCCATAATTTTGGGGAGTGTGTGGGAAATAAAGGAGGATTCACTGTGTCGACGGCTAAAAGGACAAGAGGACGAAACAAACCGACCGAGGAACGATGTGGGAGGTGCAATTTGCAGAATATTATATAAATAATAATAAATAATAAAGCAACTGTCTTACGTGATGGTAAAAGATTTGGTGGACTACGAGGTGGCTTTTCTTGTTGTATGCCACTCGGGCCTGCCTCTGATTGCTCCATAACCCTCCAACCAAACGTACTATAATAGAGCAAGCAAATACCTTTACTTAAATAAGAATCACAATAAGCTTTAAACATTAAAAACTATCCAGGTATGTCTGAGAGATACTAATAACAGATGACGCGAGAAAATATTTAAAAATCGAACCATCCGTTGCGAACCTCTTCATCTCTAGGTATTTTATTGTGCAACATTCACAAGAACATTAACAATGATAAAAAATAAAATATTTAGTGCATATGTCGGCGGCCGATCGTAAAATCCGCCAGATCACGATATTCCTAGGCATATCATGAAACGCCGCCATTTCATGATTTGGCTGAGTGACATCCGCCATATCGTTCAAAATTCACCATTTAACGATTTGCCTCGTGACGTTTAGGCAGATCATGAACTTCCTAGGCATATCATGAAACGCCGCCATTTCATGATTTGGCCAAGTAACACCCGCCAGTGACGTTTAGGCAAATCATGAAATTCCTAGGCATATGTAGGAACTTTTTAGGTTAGTTCAAAGTAGTTTCAGACAGACTCTAAGGCAGGTCGGTGTAGGTACGACGACGAGCGAAGCGAGGAGGAGTGTTAGGTAGAACTGCGACCCTACAGCGCGCGACCCGAGCGAGCGAAGCGAGCGTGCCGCGGCAGCGGCCGGCGAAGCGCCAGAACCTAACACTATCACACTCCCCCCCTCTCCTCTCCCCCCGCCCCCTGCCCATCCCACCACAACGCTGATTGTGTCATGGTGGTGTAAAATCGGGATTTTATATGGAACTTTTGATTATTTTTTATCTCGCAAACCAAGCGTTTCCGCAACTTAAAATTTGGTGAGGAGTTGTCTTTTGGCGAGTAGAAGCTACAAAAAAAAAATATGAAGCCTAAACTCGATGTCATAGTTATTGAATGAATACTTTGTTTATCAACAAAATACTAACCTCTAAAATACGCGCAGACGTCCATGGTTTTTTCACGTTGTGCACATAATCCGTGTGATTCACATAAAAAGAATGGTGTTCAAAAGCTTCTTTTGCACTTCTATTTTGAATGCAATCACTATTTTCGGTACAAAAATCATGAACGCGGTAAACAAACATGGCCGCCTTCGCATACGCAGCGCCACCAGTGGCCAAGAAATAAACTATTTTACGATGTGCCCGCTATAGAGCTAGGAATATCGACAAATGCGTTGCTCTAATCGATCTGCCGTATTGTTTATCAGGCACATCGTGATATGCCTGGCCAACTTTTAGGCATATCATGAAATGGCGGCGTTTCATGATATGTCTAAGAATATCGTGATCTGGCGGATTTTACGATCGGCCGCCGACACATATAACAACTACCAAAATATTGTTAAATACTCAATATAACATTTACAAATACATAGGCATGGCTTTACTATAAATACAAATATATTTAAGTATGTTTAATGACGGCGTAGGCACTTTGACAGTTGTGACATTTATCGTGCCTAATAAAGAACCCTGTACATCGTTCTGTCAACGTTTTTCTAAACTCAAAAAAAACGAAGTATAGGTGGGATTCCCCTCATCTACTGACGTCTGCGTCAAAACAAATAAGATGGCACCCATGCCCATAGAGGCAATCCTCTAGCGATAGTTGTTGACTTTGACGTAAGTAGATATCTCACTATTGTGAAGCTATTGCAGTTTAGCGTCACTCAAAAGTGAGATATCTCAGTTGTATTGTGGTTGTTGAAATGGCGGCGTTTCATGATATGTCTAGGAATATCGTGATCTGGCGGATTTTACGATCGGCCGCCGACACATATAACAACTACCAAAATATTGTTAAATACTCAATATAACATTTACAAATACGTAGGCATGGCTTTACTATAAATACAAATATATTTAAGTATGTTTAATGACGGCGTAGGCACTTTGACAGTTGTGACATTTATCGTGCCTAATAAAGAACCCTGTACATCGTTCTATCAACGTTTTTCTAAACTCAAAAAAAACGAAGTATAGGTGGGATTCCCCTCATCTACTGACGTCTGCGTCAAAACAAATAAGATGGCACCCATGCCCATAGAGGCAATCCTCTAGCGATAGTTGTTGACTTTGACGTAAGTAGATATCTCACTATTGTGAAGCTATTGCAGTTTAGCGTCACTCAAAAGTGAGATATCTCAGTTGTATTGTGGTTGTATTGCATGACACTGTCATTAATGCCATGTCGAATCGAGCTCCTGCCTGCAAAATAAAACTTTATTTATTTATTTTATTTTATTTTATTTTTATTATACGGATAACATGTAAGGTATTCTTCACATACACATACATATGTAACTACCTAAATAACATAACATATTTTGTTAACTTCATCATCATTAGCCGTTCCCTCAGAGCTGAGGATTGTGACATCGTGTCCTTCTGTTGAAGACCAGGTACCTCCATAGGCTTCTATCCCTCGCTAAGCACATGGCTTCTTGCATTAGTTACTTATTTGACGCAACGATCAAAAATGAGTCTTGGCCTCCGAAACAAGAGCACGCCATTTTGCTTTCACCAGCGCCGAGCACATGAAGCTCCGATATGTGTCACACACATATTATGTTAAGGGCTTCGTAATTTTTGTACTAATCAAATCCGCTTGTAGATGAAATTACAATTTTTGACATAAAGGGGAGAAAGTAAACTCAGGGATCTTGGTCATCGGCTCACGGATCGAAAATTGGAGCTAAGTAGGTACCAAAGATTACACATGCGGGATTAAGTTAAGTTATCAGGGTTCCGTACCCAAAGGGTAAAAACGGCGCCCTATTACTAAGACTCTGCTGTCCGTCTGTCACCAGGCTGTATCTCATGAACCGTGGTGTAAGACAGTTGAAATTTTCACAGATGATGTATTTCTGTTGCCGTTGTAACAAAGAATACTAAAAAACAGAATAAAATAAATATTTAAAGGGGCCATACATACAACAGATATAATTTTATTGCCGTTTTTATATATAAGGTGCTAACAAATTAGTCACGGATATTTTAAGAGATAATACATTACATTATAGTAGTTTATGTAACTGTTACGTAATAAGGGTCCTTAAAACATGAGTGTGGTTTTATGAAACGAGCCGCAGGTGAGTTTCATAATAAGATCACACGAGTGTTTTAAGGCCTAATTACGTGTTTCATAATAAGATCACACGAGTGTTTTAAGGCCTAATTACGTACAGTTGCATACACTGCTTTATCTACACTCATATTATTTATCCAAAATGCCGTATTCGGAAACCATAGAATGGCCGCCATTGCACCGCCATGACCAATTCGATTGTGTCGGGGAGGCGCGTGTCGGGCTGTCGGCGGATGCGCGGGAGGGTGCAGGTGTACATTATGTTATCAAAACTCATAGCACATCAATAATTGAGCATGACAAGTTAAAATTACGTTACTGCCACGGATAAAAACATAAAAAGCTTATCATAGTAAAATCGGTCGTGGTAATGCTAGCCATTGCCTACCGTATTCGAACACGTTTTAGAGAACTTACAATATGAGTGTAGATAAAAACAATTAACTTTTAACTGTAATTAGAGAACCTTTGTATATATTTTTTTGTTTTCATTTGCCGAACAAAAAAAATATAATTATTTTTTAAAATAACCATCACATATAATGTACCTGTCAAGATGTTTAACACTGTCTGTCATGTCACGTCAAAAGTTTTTTTTTTTAAATGTCATTATACTCATTATGATTCGGGTCTAAAGAGGTCTCATTAACTATCTTATTAACGCGGTGTTTTAACGTAGGAAATTTGTTTCCTAGTTTTCTCCAAAAAAACAAAACAAAATCTATGATGTTTCATACTTAAATATACTCCGAAAACCGAGTACTATCAGCGGTAAAAATATCCTTGACTAATTTGTTAGCACCTTATATAATGGTACGGTACCCTTCGTGCGCGAGTCCGACACGCACTTGGCCGGTATTTTATTTAAATAGTGAGTAAAAATCGTGTAACTTTAAATCACTACCTACATTGTCCGTCCATCCTTCAATATTTTAAGATTTTAACACACTTGAAAGAGACGTGCGCCTGGAGACACCTACAATGAAATCTCGCTTATATAAAAACTAGTTGTTACGTGGGATTAGGTTTCCGGGCGGAGCCCAAGCTCAATAGAGCCTTGGCAAGCTGTGACAAACGATATAGGAGGATGACTACGACCAGGGTGACAAGTCCCGAGTAGAAAAGACCAGCAATCTCACCTTAACTAGACACTATTACAGGAAGTGGGCTACCACGGTGGGCTACAATCTATATGCAGCACAATGATACAGATTGCAGCTACATTATCCAATTGAGACGATCTCATGTTGTGATACGACACTTAAGAACGTGTTACCGGGGAAAAGGGATCCTAAGGTAAAATAAAAAACCGGCCAAGTGCGTGTCGGACCACGCATAATGGAGGATTCCGTACCTTCAAACTAACACCAAAAGGTCGTATGGAAGAAGTTTTTTGGAGATAACTCAAAAATTACACGCGCCTCCCCTAAATATTTTTTTTTCTGCGTAAATCGCAGAAAAAAAAATATGTTTTTTTCTGTGTAGTTAAATACTACATAACTAAATAGCGGCATACAAAATACACCGTATGTCTGAATTTTATTAAGATACGTCTTATAGTTTCCGAGTAAAACGCCTGTAACATACGGACGGACGGACGGACGAACAGACAGACATGACGAAACTACAATGGTTCCGTTTTTGGCATTTGTCTATGGACTTCAAGATTTCAAAAGAGGAGGTTCTCAATTCGGCGTGTATGTTTTTTATTTTCGTTTTTTTTTTATGTTTGTTACTCCATAACTCCGTCATGTCTGAACCGATTTTGAAAAATCTTTTTTTGATTGTAAGTGTATATATACAGATTGGTCCCGTTTTTGTTAAAACGCAGTTCTGATGATGGGATCCATGAGGAATCGAAGGAACTTCTCAAATCTTAAAGGCATACATATAGTGATTTTTATCAACAAATCCATTATTTTCATTCAAAACAGTGACATTTGATAAAGTAGAACTGCTGATGATGATCAGAACGGAACTCTTCAACGACGCATAGTTCACGTTTGGCGATTTGTCCGCTTCGCTGTGTTTATTTAGCAAGTTTAATTGTCAGGACAAATTTTTGTCAAGCTCAACTTCTGATGATGCGATCCATGAAGAATCGAGGGAACTCCTGAAATGTTAAGGGCTTACACATAGTGATTTTTGTCTTTTTATCAACAAATCAAGCATTTTCATTCATAAGAGTGACATTTGATGAAGTGGAACTGCTGATGATGAACAGAACGGAACTCTTCAACGACGCATAGTTCACGTTTGGCGATTCGTCCTCTTCGCTGTGTTTGTTAAGCAAGTTAGATTGTCAGGGTCAATTTTCGTCAAGCTCAAGTTCTGATGATGAGTTACTTAATGTCGATATGTGTATATAGCTATTTACTATTATTATAGTGCATAAAATATTCTCTTTAAATATGGGACGAATTTATAAATAAATTATTTCGGTTGTTATTCTATGTAACGTCAATTTCAAATTATAAAACTGAATTGATTTGGAAACATACGTTTTATTATAATTATTAAAATACACAATAAATTTGTCAATAAAATGAATAATTGCCATCACGTTTAGTATTCATAAGTACATACTTATAATATAAATAAATATATTTCTTTTAGGAAATAGTTATAGTTTCTTAATTAAAATAGGCAAGAAATAAATAATAAAGCTATTTCATTAATCTAAAGGGTATTTATTGTTATAAAGTAAATATACTCTTATCATTTTAATTTACTTTTAATGACAATTAAAGTATTGCAATTGATTGTGAACAAACACTTATATATTTTTATATACATAGTTTATTTTTTAAATGCAACTCAAATAATTTCAAAATGTACACAATATAGTCAAACAATCAGATTAAGGTACTTAGCTCTGTTCGTGTCGCTGGTAGCACAACAAGTGAGTGCTCCTCAGTGAGCGGTCCCTTTTATACCTGGCTCCAGCAAGTGCCGCAGGTGGCCTGATCGACCCGTTTTATTCGCTTACCCACATTCATAAAATGATTAGTGATCGAGTCAAGTAAATACCTTAAAATGTTACAAATATTAGATGAAATAATCTTAAATCCAACACGGCCATACTGACAAGTACTTCGATCTCGAAGTACAAATCTATAACATTACTTTACATTCCCTTTAAAATGCTAATTTAATTTACTTATATTAGATCACATTTTTTTTTTTTATTCCGTAGCCGATTGTCCCCATCTAAACCCCTTCACCTGTTGCCCGTGAAGTTAAGGGAAAAGAACAGACAATCGACCGACCAACATTACATAATAATTTTTTTTTTTTTTTTAGTAGCCGATTGTCCCCATCTAAGCCCCTTCACCTGTCGCCCGTGAAGTTAAGGGCAAAGAACAGACAATCGACCTCGACAGAATTCCTTTTTTTTTGTTTAGTAGCCGATTGTCCCCATCTAAGCCCCTTCACCTGTCGCCCGTGAAGTTAAGGGCAAAGAACAGACAATCGACCTCGACAGTATTCCTTTTTTTTTTTAGTAGTCGATTGTCCCCATCTAAGCCCCTTCACCTGTCGCCCGTGAAGTTAAGGGCAAAGAACAGACAATTGACCGCAACAGCTTTATTGGTTATTCTATTGACAGACCAGCATTATTACATTATCTTCTTAAATTTATTACACACATTTCTTTTTTTATCATTAACATTTTTTTATCACATTTGTAGATATAGCTAAGCCATAGCTTGACATGAATGTTTTCTTTTTTGTCATGCATATATACTAATAACATACATATATCTATATCCAACACGGCTAAGCTAGAAAGATTGAGTTTTACTAAAAATATTATTATTTCCATAGAGATTTCCTATCAGAAAAACGGAAAAGGAATCATGAATTCAAGGAATTACCAGACACCACAAAAAAAAACATTGAAGGAAGTTTTGAGTGTAGTGCCATAGAACTGACTGCCCAAAAAAAACTGTTATTGCTCATGTATACAGAACACCTAGTTTTAGAAACCTTAGTTTATTTTATGGAAAACTTGACATTATCCTTTAAATATGCAATTAAAGTAATAAAAAGATTATTATCTGTGGAGATTTTAATATAGACATTATGAAGAAAACTCATATTTCGATTTAATTTGACTATTTTCTCTTAGGTTTTAACTTACACTTAGAAATAAGACAGCCAAAAAGACTTTCTAGCAATACATGTATTGATAATTTTGCGCATAACTTGAAACGCGGCCAAGGCACATATGTATATGACTTTGGTATTTCGGATCACACCGCGCAAGTTTTCAAATATCCAGATAAATAACATTAAGTCTTGGCACGTTGATAAGCGCAAATATTCAAGTGAACGTGAAGGTCAAAAAATATTTTAAAAGTATCTAAAGTGCTTGTCTTTCTCAGGCACTACACTACCGAAAGATCTGAATAGGCAAAATGCAACATTTTCATTTATGTTTTCATTTGAAAGGACTGCGCGTAGAAAAGACCACGACTGTATAATTTATATAATATTATTAGCCAAAAAATTCTGTTACAAACTGACAATTAAAATGTTCGCGCCTAAACGGATCTACAGTTCCTGTAACGTCACTCTATGTGTGTCACTCGCCATATTTGTTCGCCCACAGTGTTAAATCTTTGTTTTTGTTTTTGACCCGGATGCTAGCCCTTTAAGTCGAAACCCATAGACAGTTGCCAACCCCATTAGTTGTCTTAACAGGTGTGACGTCCTCAGACGCTGATTGTTGGATTAAAATACGTTCCGTTTCACATTACTTCAAATCGTAATTATTTTTTGAAATTAGTATAAATTAAAGTAAAAACGTTTCAATAGCTATTATTCTATGTTTCTTCAACACTTTGATCACAAAATAGTGGTAAATATTATAGCTGCATCTTCCCTATAGTGGATACAATAGCTTTTTGACATTCTCCAGTTTCTTATGCTTTGTTCTGAAGATGATTACCAAAAGGAGTAACAATAAAGTAAATTGGATGTCACGAAGTACAAAAGCTTGTAGTGAAAAACAGCAGCAACTCTTATGGTAATATAGTATATGGCTTTCTCTTTACAGCCGGCACTATATACGTATATATATATTTATATATTTATTTTGTTTAAGTGTATTGTATCTTAATATGGTTATTTATTTATTTATTTATTTATTAGGATATTGTTTTGTGATAACAAGTTTTTTTTTCGGCTTTTCTTCACTGTTTGCAACACCTACTTAGTTTATTTAACACAATTCCACTACCTAAAGGTTGTCTGGGAGAAATCGCTTTTTGGCGATAAGACCGCCTGTTGTTTACCTCTATTCTGACTTTATGCATTTTCTGTACTGGTTTTCTTTTTGAGTTGTTCAATAAAGAGTATTTGTATTTGTAATATAGATGTTCAATAAATGTAGCAAATAAGGGCCTCTCGTTAAATTACACTGTTAGATATATAAAAAGATAGTAAAGCTAGCCCAAAAAGCTCAGAATGACTATAAAAATGCATCTGGAGAAAATAAATCAAGAGCGGCTTGGCAGATAATACTGGAGTTGAACTAAAAACCGGATAAAGTACTATAACCAATCCTAAATATGCAGATACCTTGAATACTCAGTACATATAGTTTTTTATGAATATATATATATATTTGATTATGTATTATATGTGTATTTATTATACCTTAGGTTAAGTAGATATTATCTCTTCTTTTTTAGATATTTGTTTCCGTAAGTATACTCTGAACAATTTGAACTGAACTCATCCACTTAATGTCTTATCTTTTGTGTGTAAACCGCAGGGGCGCGTGCCACTATGAAAAAAATGGTTTAGCCACGTGTTAGCGTTTATTGAATTTCTACTATATGGACCACGCAATTAGATTCAATATGAACTAATACGAAAAAAGCTCTAAGTTCTATACGGTTGCACCCAATACAAGCGATTCAAATGCTCTAGCACCAGCGTAACTCGACACCGAGATCCGAAACAAACGTGCGTAATTGGTGATCGCGCTTGCACTGGTATTCCGAGCGCACGGCTAGTTAGCGATAAGGAGGCAATTGTAATTTTCCCGAACGGGCAGGTAAAACAGGGTTGGATTCTGATTAAAACATTTGGGTGGATGTACGATTTACAAATATTTAATATATGAAATATATACCTATACATATATAATAGATTTTAATAAATATTGGGTATGTTAAAATTATAATCAGACATATAAATAATCAACTATTTTAAAATTGCTTTCTTAATTTTACAGCTTAGACTTACTTTAACCTATAGCAATTTATGTACTGAGAATAACTCAATTCAAATATAAATAATATGAATCTACATTATAGTTGTGTTTTTTATCATAATTTGAGAGATATAAAGAGAATATAAAAATATATACATATATTTATAGTACATATTAGTCAACACAAATAATCATATTAATCTTTTCATCATATTAGCATATATAGCGGCAGAAACGTTTACTCGACCATGGTTTTGCTAGTTGGGTTATTATAAAACCTTAGAGTGGTGGGCACTGCCAGTTTATACTTATTTCTAGTATTAAAATTATGTATATCACAGTTCTTTCTAAAATTAACAATGTTTCTATGTACATACACAATATTTTCATAGATATATTGACTATGCACTGTCATTATATTAATGTCCTTAAACATATCTCTAACTGAGGCTCTATATTCTCTTAATAATAAATTATTTAAACATTGCTGTCTTAATTTTATACAATGTGATAGTAATAAAAATACTTTAAAGGAAAAAATAACACTTCACACGTCTTTCATTTAGACATAACAGATGTGTCGCCAGGGCCGTTCTCTCATTGTTGTAATTGATAAACACGTGGTATAAGTACCTGTTTATTTCTGAATGTTATCTACCGTAATTTTCCCTTACCTATACCTAACCTCAATCATGAAAGAGGGAGCGAGATACCAATAAAAAATCTACCTGGTATGTTATCAATTTCTGTGACACATTTGGTTATGACAGTTTTGAGTCTAGTGTTTGACTGGCTTTCGCTTGCTCAATACATGTTTTATTTCCCGATTCATGTTGCTCTTTTACGCAACTTGGCTACGTTTTACCGGATATTCCCTGCTTTCGATTGGATTTAGTACCTTGCGATTTAACGACCCCAGGCTGTGTCTATTGAATTATCATAACAAGCACAACTATAATGTAGATTCATATTATTACATGATCAAACGAACTTACCTGAAGTGAAGTTCGATCATAATTATCCTGTCTTCGCCGAAGAGATTTAATTTTTCACTTTACTATGTAGTAGCCCCAGCTACGCGCATACTTACTCGCACAAGTTTTAGAGAGAGAGAGAAAAAATTAAACCCGTTCCTTTCCCCCTCTACTACCCCACCCGGCAAGCCTGCCCATCGCCAACCTCATTCTTTTTAGAGCATCAAAGTACTCGTAGTAAACAATGACAACATTGATACTCCGGGAAGAAGGGTACAATTATGACCTTCATGGGCAGGGTGGGTAATTAAATCTCTTCGGCGAAGACAGGATAATTATGATCGAACTTCACTTCAGGTAAGTTCGTTTGATCATGTAATTATCCTGTCTTCGTCCTCCGAGATTTAATTTTTCACTTTACTATGTAGATGTTTAGAGAATGATCAATGTTGTAAGGGTAATAAACGAATAAATGGATAATTTTTTTTTTTTTTTTTAGATCTATTTATTTTGTTCTAACATAGAATTATAATGTTATAACAATTCAAGGTAACATTGTTTAAATCATCAAAACCTTAGTTATACTTTAGTAATCAACACGATTTTTGCTTTTAGATATGTATTAAGCTTGCACATAATAAGATGCTACTGTACTATCGGATCAAGCAAGCTTGTCTGATTATTAATTATGGGCCTATTATAAAAAATCGCGAAGACAGCTGACTGTTCAGTCCAACCAGCTGACTTTCGAATGACATCGACACTTACGCCGGCACGCGAGGCAGCTGAAGTTAATGCGTGTCTCGTGCTGTGGGCGGTAAAAACAGAAGTGTCGATGCCACTCTCTGTTAGAGTCTGCTTTATCCAGCGCGCTAGACTTTGTGATGAAGCAGACTTGTGAGGTTTCTTATACGTGAGTATAAGACGCTGTTCAGAATTTGATCGTAGAGGTGATGTTATTAAGACATATTTTTGTAAAGCAGAAGCTGGACAAATACCAGGTCGAGACCGGAAGAAAGGTAAATGTAGAATTGGTTGAGCTTTGCCAATTGCCGAAGTTTTAATCAAATCTGTGATAGTTATGATGATTTTATCTTCAAACATTTTGATATTAGATATTTTTATTAAAGCCAACGTTTGCATCCTCTGCCCTGTTGTGAGAGCTAGCAACATCACTATTTTTTTAGATAACTGTTCTAAATTTATTTCATTATTATCCATTTTTTCTAAGTGATTTAGGACGACGTTGACGTCCCATGTAGAAGTATAACGTGGAAACGTTGGTTTTAACCGAAAAATTCCTTTAAAAAATCGTTTTAGGCTTAAATCATTAGTCATTTTATTTGTTGATATCAAAGAAATAGCTGCTCGATGATTGTTTAAAGTGCCATACGACGAGCCTCTTCGAAAACAATTTGTAAGAAACTCTAGTAAAAATGGTAAATTGAAATTATAAAAATCAATATTTTTCTGGCGACAAAATTCCCACCATAACTTAAGGCTCGTCGTATACTGGGCTCTCGTCTTTTCTGAAATGGACGAGAGCATGACTTCTAATGCCGTTTCCGGTACGCATTGTCTACGGAACCCTTCCCGGATAACACACACGCTACCAGGGAAAGATGTAACGGGTGTGTTTGCCTGAAAGGAGAAGAAAGAAGTTTTTTACTTGGTGGAAATATTATAGCTTTCTCGACACACAGAGACATATAGAATGGGTACCATGGTTGAGATGGCCATTGCGGTACAACCACTATTCCGGTGGCTTTGTCTGAAACGATCTTTTTCAAGGTTTTTAAAATTAGAGCAAAGGGAGGAAATGCGTAAAAATAGTATTGATGCCAGTTAATTGTAAACGCATCAATGTTATAGGCGAACGGGTCCTTTTTCCAAGACACGTACAAATCGCACTTTGCATTTATACGAGAGGCGAATAAATCTATGTGCGGTTTCCCAAACTGAAGCTCTATCTTAGCGTATTCTTGTGAACCTAATTCCCACTCCGTATCGATATTCAATTTTCTAGATTCACTGTCGGCTTCGACATTAAGTGAGGAACGAATATACGAAGCAAAAATGAAGATTTTTCTTTCCTCACACCACTTCCAAATTTGCCTAGTTATCTTATTCAAATGTGGATACTGGACCCCGCCCATTCTATTAATATAAGAAATTGCCGTTGTGTTATCCACACGCAATAGGATACTACAGTCTCTTATATTATTGGCGTAGGTCATAAGTCCGAAATAGACTGCTAACAGCTCTAAGTAATTTATATGGTTTATACGTTCTGTGGCGGACCAATGGCCACCGGTTTTATTATTACCACATGCTGCACCCCATCCTGTTGTTGAAGCATCCGTGTAGATTTCAAGTTCATAGTTTTGATCTCTGATTGGGTTATTGGCAAATAAAATGTTTTTCTCCCACCAGAGAAGATCATCATGTAAATTTTCTGCCACTTCCATGTACGACTCGTAATTTTCATTATTATTAAGTAAGGCTAAATACTTAGCTCTCTCCAGAGACTTTGTATGAAGCCATCCATATACAATTGCTGGACACGCCGCGGTAATGGAGCCTAAAATGCGGGCAAAATCCCGAATACGCATTCTTTTCAATTTGAGTAAAGTTTTTATTTGTTGCAATATTGTTTGCCGTTTTGCGTCTGGCAATTGTATAGACATTGCATTAGAATTTAATAAGAATCCTAAAAATTTGCAGGTAGTTTGGGGGACCAGATTAGATTTCTCGTAATTAATAATGAAACCTAGTTTAGTTAAGCAATTAATCGTCATTTTTGCGTTTTTTAGGCAATCTGATGCGGAATTTCCAAAACACAATATATCATCTAAATACCTAACTGAGACTAAGCCTTGGGATCTCAATGATGCAGCAACAGGTTGTAAAATTTTCGTAAATATGTAGGGCGCTGAACAAATTCCAAATGGGAGACAGGTAAATTCAAATAATTGGTCTTTTAAATAAAATCGTAAAAACTTTGTATGACTTTTATGTATACGCACTAAAAAATATGCTTCCTTAAGATCTATATTAATCATGTGACAACCCAATGACATTAGCTTAGTAGCTGTTCTTATGTCTTCCATTTTGAAGTGTTCTGCGTAAACATACTTATTTAATTTTTTTAAATTAAGTATAAATCGTTTGCTGCCATCACTCTTAGGGATTAAGAAAATATCAGATATAAATTGACCTGCTACGGGGTTACAATGCTTTATGGCGCCAATTTGCAATAAATGTTGTATTTCATTCTCCATATCAGCTAGTTCATTTGAAGTAAACGATCGTCGTGGATAATCAATAATATTTTGAACAGGTTTCTCAATGAAAGGAATCTTATAACCTGACACAGTGGACAGTACAACATCATCATTTGTAATTAATTTCCATTCATTAAGAAAATATTTCAAGCGGCCTGCATGTACCTGACACTGCGCATTTAGGTCCGGCGACTGGTCGAGGAGCGTTGCGCTGGAGGAGGCGCCCGGCGTGTTGGCGGCGGGGGTGGAGGCTGGCGGCGACTCTGCGGAGGGGGCGGCGGCGGAGCTGCACGTCTCCGACCTGTGTACTGGTACGCGGGGGCCGGGAATGCTGCTCTCGGTCCACCGAATCGGTGTTGATACGCATGCCCCCCTCGTTGATATCGCGTTCCTCGGGATGTCGATGGACCTCTTGCATTTAAATTCGATGTTGTTGATGGCGGTTGAATCAATTGGCCTGTCTTTTTAATGCCGCGGGAGTCTTTCACTAATTCACCCAGTTTATCTCCAAAAAGCAGGGTGTCCCTTTTCCTATCTTTGAAGGGTTCTGTTAAGGATTTATCTATTAGCGGCATAATGACTGAGCGGCGGGTATCGGTTTCTACAAAATGTGAATCCGCTAACATAATGCCCGCGTCATTTAGTGTACGAATCGCATCCGGGATATCTGGATTTCGTTTAAGAAGGCCGGTCAGTGCCTTGCCTAGCGCAGACAGCGCCTTTCCAAGCTGGTCTTGCTTAGCTAGCAGCCTTTTATCCCTTAGTTTGCATTGTTCGGCCAACATGGCTCCGATTTCCGGGTTCAGAGACGGGCTCTTGGCAAGGGGAACATTTTTCGGAAACGGGTATTTTTTCAGTAGTTCTTCCTTCTTCTCCTTTTTGAGGCCTTCTAGCAAAATTTTTTGAAATCTCGCCGCTACGTCAGGCTGTAGGTCATCGCCAAATTCGACGGGGTCCGATTCTACATTTCCTAATTCTTGTAACAGACTCGGATCGAAGTCGTCTGTTACTGCGTTCTCCTTGCCATCCTCACTTACCGTGGAGTAGGGGCTGGCGCCTGCAGTGGTATCAGTGATTGCACTTGCGTCATCAAATACGATATGTCGGTCCGAATTTTCGTAACCCACATCGTGTTGTTCATCATTGTTAGTGTTAGCCGTCACACTATCTGTTTCGTTAGGTGTCTGGTAACCATCATATATAGCCTCATTGTAATCGGTATGTTCTGAAACCCGAGCGAGAACATAGGTTAGATAGGTAACATTTTCAAATTGAGGGTAGATGCCCACTGAATGCAGTGGGTTAAAAAAGTTATCCGAAGAATGCTACGGATAAAAATAGCCTATTTCCGATGAATGCAACGGAAATAAGTACAAGTACGCCTTATCACCCGTATTTAGCAACAAATAAATTAATTTAAAGGATTCCATATTCGATGAATGCAACGAATATGTGGGTAGGCATATTAGTTTTATGCGTAGTTTTCCCGATGAATGCAACGGGAATATTATATTACGCTTTGTAAGGCCACCGATAACTACAAACTAATATTAACACAACAAATATTATCCGAAGAATACAACGGATATATATATATTTAGCTTATTTCCGATGAATGCAACGGAAAAGCTTCGGAAAAAAGAGGATTTAATCACCTTCGTTTTGTACATCCAGTTGATTTGTGGCTATATTTTGTGAATTTTCAGCACGTCGTTTACGTTTAGCGTCAATTTTTTGTTGGTACATTTTTAATTTTCTCATCCATCTTTCTTCTTGAGACTCGTCGTGCGATCGCTTAGACATAATTTCTTTACTTCACTAATTTCACTATACACTGAGTTGCACTTGTGCGAACGCCGCGCGCGCACGGACAAGAATGAGGTTGGCGATGGGCAGGCTTGCCGGGTGGGGTAGTAGAGGGGGAAAGGAACGGGTTTAATTTTTTCTCTCTCTCTCTAAAACTTGTGCGAGTAAGTATGCGCGTAGCTGGGGCTACTACATAGTAAAGTGAAAAATTAAATCTCGGAGGACGAAGACAGGATAATTTATATTTGAATTGAGTTAATCTCAGTACATAATTTGCTATAGGTAAAAGTAAGTCTAAGCTGTAAAGTTAAGAAAGCAATTTTAAAATAGTTGATTATTTATATGTCTGATTATAATTTTAACATACCCAATATTTATTAAAATCTATTATATATGTATATATTTCATATATTAAATATTTGTAAATCGTACATCCATCCAAATGTTTTAATCAGAATCCAACCCTGTTCTACCTACCCGTTTGGGAAAATTACAATTGCCTCGTAATCGCTAACTAGCCATGCGCTCGGAATACCAGTGCACGCGCGATCTCCAATTACGCACATTTGTTTCGGATCTCTGTGTTTAGTTACGCTGGTTCTAGAGCATTTGGATCGCTTGTACTGGGTGCAACCGTATAGAACTTAGAGCTTTTTTCGTATTAGTTCATATTGAATCTTATTGCGTGGTTCATATAGTAGAAATTCAATAAACGCTAATATGTGGCCAAACCATTTTTTTCATAGTGGCACGCGCGCCTGCGGTTTACACACAAAAGATAAGACACTAAGTGGATGAGTTCAGTTCATATTGTTTAGAGTATACACTAAGTAGTGTTTGTCTATCTTATACTTTTCTCTCAATTGCTCAAAGGTTAACTGGAAGAGATTCCTTAAAGGGATAAGTTCGCCTTTGTACTTTGTTTGTTTTTCTTTTATCATGTTTGTTTTGTTACTTTTTATGTACAATAAAGTGTTTACATACATATGTACATACAAATAATGCATACAAGACTCGCCAAAGAATAATTATTTTAACTGTCAAATCACCAATAATACCAATCCATGTTTATAGCCCCATCTACAGCGAATAATATAAAACTGATTATTAAGTCATTAAGAAATACCAGGAGTGTGGGATTTGAAAAAAATTTTAGAGTTGTAATAAAATATGTAAATTACAGAATGGCCACACACCTTAGCCACATCATTAATATGTGTATCAGTACGGGTATCTACCCGGATAAATTAAAAAAATATATTATCAAGCCCTTAGATAAAAAGGATGACAAAGAGAATCCTCAGAACTACCGACCCATATCACTTATACGAGTATCCTCCAAAATCTTTGAGAAGTTTATTCATCAGTCGCTGTATAACTACATGGAAACTTTTAATTTATTCTGTAAGGAACAGAAAGGGTTCAGGAAAAATATTAGCATTAATATGAGTATTTAAAATTTCATAAATATGATAATGGAAAGTGTTAATAATAAAATACACTCATGTTGTCTTTTTACCGATATGACCTATGCATTTGATCATGTAGATCATGAAATACTGCTAGGTAAACTTAACCGATATGGTGTTAGAGGGAATGTACGAAATCTCATTAAATCATATCTTACTAATAGGATGCCATATACCGAAATTACTAGAAGCTGTGCTAAAACAAAAACAGACAAGGTGTTTGAATCAGATCAAATATCCGTAAGGTATGGTGTACCACAGGGGAATGTAAACGACCTGCCCAAAGCCATACACCATCCTATGATCTTATTTGCTGATAACAGCACCTATATTTAATTATTAAATGTATTAATCAGAATAATTATAAAAATGACATTAATAATCTACTGAATAAAAAAATATTGTGGTTTAGTAAAAATAATCTATGAATTATTTTGACCAAGACCAATATAATGCATGAATATATAAATATATAACTACTCACTATACTAACTAGTACTCTCAGATATAAGAAAATTTCGTACGCCTACCGGCAAAACAATAGTGGTTCGTAGCATACTTTAATAACCAAAGCAATATACGTATGTTAAACTCGTAATCAATTCTTTAAGTGGAATTCTAGAAAGCGCTGACACAGATGAGACAGTAACAAATGAGATGTATTTTTTTTATATAGACCTAACTCACTAAAAATCTAATAATACATAAATTAAGAGTTTTGATTGTTAAATCTTATCTCAGAATGCAATTTTTTTATTATTATGTAATTAAATGGAGATGTATATCTGCTTGTAAGTCAATATTGGAATTATCTTAAATGTCTCATATTCCTTAGTAAGTGTAGTGAATTTTTGGACACTTTAGTGTCTGCTGAACCTTTCATAAAGAGCTCGGCCAGTCTGACCAACCTTGGCGACCATGACAACGCCGTTCTATCCAAGTTCTTTGCGTCTCGATGCTGCTGCAGTATGGCTCTGCTCCGTTGTCGCTAGTGGCAGGGTCGGACGTTGGCAGCGCGACGTCATCCTGCCGACGATTCCAAGTAAGCGCATCTTGGATGGCAGTCACCAGACTGTTCAGCGGATTTCAATCCATGTTTCTGAAATTATAATTTATTCAGTGTAAAAAAACATGTAGGTAAAACGTATCCCACTTCTGAACTTAATGTCGATATGTGTATATAGCTATTTACTATTATTATAGTGCATAAAATATTCTCTTTAAATATGGGACGAATTTATAAATAAATTATTTCGGTTGTTATTCTATGTAACGTCAATTTCAAATTATAAAACTGAATTGATTTGGAAACATAAGTTTTATTATAATTATTAAAATACACAATTATCACTATAAAAGATGTAACGATAGATAGACACAATAAATTTGTCAATAAAATGAATAATTGCCATCACGTTTAGTATTCATAAGTACATACTTATAATATAAATAAATATATTTCTTTTAGGAAATAGTTATAGTTTCTTAATTAAAATAGGCAAGAAATAAATAATAAAGCTATTTCATTAATCTAAAGGGTATTTATTGTTATAAAGTAAATATACTCTTATCATTTTAATTTACTTTTAATGACAATTAAAGTATTGCAATTGATTGTGAACAAACACTTATATATTTTTATATACATAGTTTATTTTTTAAATGCAACTCAAATAATTTCAAAATGTACACAATATAGTCAAACAATCAGATTAAGGTACTTAGCACAACAAGTGAGTGCTCCTCAGTGAGCGGTCCCTTTTATACCTGGCTCCAGCAAGTGCCGCAGGTGGCCTGATCGACCCGTTTTATTCGCTTACCCACATTCATAAAATGATTAGTGATTGAGTCAAGTAAATACCTTAAAATGTTACAAATATTAGATGAAATAATCTTAAATCCAACAAGTTCCATGAGGAATCGAAGGAATTACTCAAATCTTAAAGGCACACATAATGTGACTTTTGTATTTTTATCAACAAATCAATCATTTTCATTCAAAAGAGTGACATTTGATGAAGTGGAACTGCTAATGATGATCAGAACGGAACTCTTCAACGACGCATAGTTCACGTTTCGCGATTTGTCCTCTCCGCTGCGTTTGTTAAGCAAGTTATTTCATTGTATGGAATCTAAGTGCACCATCTACAATAATCCTTCACCGGCTACCCCCATTGAAGTCGGTTTTTTTTCTTAAAAATTATTTTAGGTAAAATAACTGCGTTGCGAGTAACTGTTTCTGGCCAAGTCTGCGCACAGCCATCACTTTTGGTAGGTAGCCTAGTACTACAGTCATTTTACGGGCGGCTAGTATGGGGAATTGGAAATAATTAATAATAGCTAATATTTTTAGTGTAACGGATATATCATGATACAAGTATTATTTACGCAATGAAATCCTACAAAATCTCGTTATTCGCTAACCGCCACAAATATGTACACACATATTACAAGCGTTTTTCTTGTAGGATTTTAATGAATACATCGTTTCTAAGTCATTTAAAATGTGTAAGAAAAAATTACCAATTATAACTATTTGTTTCTAACGAATTAGGATATATATCGCCCGCGCCGTACATTTTGTTATTTATGTGGTTTTACATGGACACGGTTTTTTGTTTTTCTCTTTAAACAGAAAGAAGACTTAAATATCGTCATATTTACAAATAAAAATAATTGATATTATTGTAAATAAAAATATACAAAAATTTTATATATTTTATTTTACCTATTTAATTACTTCCGGGTGAAAAGTTGGTAGGATTTTTGCATATATTATATATAAATATTCCATAAAAATGAATAATAAAAAAATCAGGCTATTATAAATTAATGTTTGATGCAACCGTATCTTTCCTGTACTATAGCCTATATAGTCAAGATATAACCACTGTGCTCTTGGTGTACAAATCCACCCGATTTTTTATATGACCATAGGTAAGCTATCTTATTTGTTAGGTACTAAATATTTATATGCCTATTAAGGCATTCCGTCCCTGCATGATCAAGGGAGATCAACAACGACATATTTTATGGATAAATCACAAGTTAAGTTTACGCATATTATAGAATTTTTCATGATAATTGTTATGTAACTTAATCTTAACGCAGTGTTTTTCCAGTTATTGGATGTTTTTTTATTGGCACGCCTGGTATTTCCGATTATAACATACTTACTTCATAATAATATTGTTACTACTTACATTAGGTATAAGTAATAGTTATTTTATTGTTTAATTATGTACTTATTCGATTATAATTGCACTTAGCATTAGCATTCTTCTGTTAGCATTATTATAACTGTAAACGTTTATGACATTAAAAATAAATTTAAATTGTTTCTAAAAACTGATAGTTTTATTATCCGTTGCTAGTTGTTTGAAAAGGAGGATGGGCAGATTTGTATGGACTCTGGCCTAGAAACCAATAATGACAAGCCATATATCATTGGAAAGGTTTTTTTCATATTCTACAACTTTTTGTATGGCGGAAAATCTCGAATCGCTGTGTGATATAAATTATCGTAAAAAACTTTTAAGTAAAACGGTTTTATTTCTATCAAATGTTGTACCAAAAACTAGAAAATAAAAATTTATAAGAATTTTAGTCCCACATACATTGCTTCCTGGAGAGTAATCATGTAAGACGGATAACAGAATAGGCATCTCGAGTCGGATGCTAAAGGCCCTATTTGTCTCTATATCAGTGGATTAAGTCATAATCGGAAGCTTTTATCAGACTAAAATAAAAACGTGGGGCGTCTAATATAAGGTAGAGTGGGTTAAGTGTGTAATACAGACTATTTAATCTAAAATCAAAGTCACGTAGCTATGCTTTAATGTTGTTGGAGGTGGCGTTAGTGTGAGAGTACTACGAGTAGTATTAAAAATATGTATATATAAATTATAAAATGAGTCAAATTCTTAGATATTTAGTTTGCGAAATGAAACCCTCAGATACTTTCGACCGAAAGGCACTACATACCCAGGATGGTCAAAGAAGCCATTGAAATTCTTAAATATAAGAATTTTAACCGGGAAGATGGGTTTCGTCTATCAAGTGTCTGGTATCCAGTGATCCGGAAGTTCTCTAATCCAAAATATACTGTTTCGCAAAAAAACGCGCGAGTTGATACTATAAGTGTTGTGTGTCGCAATCGTGATCGAGTTACAAGTGAGAACGCGGACAGTAGTAGTAGCAGTGACAATGGACGAAAAAAGCGAATTCGAAAGAGGGTAGATCGCTACGGTGTGTGGGTAGACCACTAAAACTCGCCGCAACGTTAGTTACTCCGTGATGATGGTGCATGTAACTGCGCCGAAATATCGGGTGCT
Source organism: Pammene aurita (assembly GCA_947086415.1). Classification (NCBI taxonomy): domain Eukaryota; kingdom Metazoa; phylum Arthropoda; class Insecta; order Lepidoptera; family Tortricidae; genus Pammene; species Pammene aurita. The sequence goes on along the minus strand of OX352291.1, from coordinate 47,457,497 downwards.
CGTAAAAACAAATATACATGGTAAATATTCCGTTTCAAGTAATATTTATAATGGTGAATTAATTTGTATAATTCATTAGCAATTCTCAATTCTTATTTATTTTTTATTTACTAGTCGACTTGAGTGCCCTCCACTGCTGGGCAAAGGCCTCTCCACTTGATTTTCATGATTTTTAGGTCTTATAATTTTCTCTATTATTGTTTTACCATGTAATTAGGAATATGCATGATTTTTTTGGAAGTCGTCATTCGATTCTGTTTCCCTGTAGATTCAAATGTCTCTAATAAACCTACTATCTATGATAGCCCTGAAACGTCAAAAATGTGAAAATACGTTAGGCGTCTGCGCCGCGCGTCAAAACGCCCCATACAAAAAGTGTGTAGATTGTGACGTCACCGTTCACAAAGTTGCAGAAAACTGTTTGGATGGAACAAGTTTTTGTAAGATTTTTGTAATTTTAGGCACGAAAAAATACGTTTAGCTATATAGTTGTCGTACATTTTTTTTCTTGTTAGGACATAAGTAATCGAACTGCAGTTTCGAAAATACATTTGATGTATAAAAAAAAATGCCTAAAATGTTACGTTTTCAAACCGCAATATCTTTAAAAAACTGTTAAAAATTATTACGGATTTCCACTTGTTTATATTAGTTTGGGGTTGTTGAACGTGTTTATGCCACAGATTCAATTAAATATTTTTCATGCATGTTCTCTATTACGATTTTGAATCACAGGATTTTCGTTCATTGGTAGCTTTACCTGCCTACCTAATTTTTTTGTCGTACCAACGCCCCACGTTTCTATTTTAGTCTGATAAAAGCTTCCGATTATCCACTGCTATAGAGACAAATAGGGCCTTTAGCATCCGACTCGAGATGCCTATTCTGTTATCCGTCTTACATGATTACTCTCCAGGAAGCAATGTATGTGGGACTAAAATTCGTATAAATTTTTATTTTCTAGTTTTTCGTACAACATTTGATTGAAATAAAACCGTTTAACTTAAAACTTTTTTACAATAATTTATTTTTAAGTTTTTAGTAATTTTTTTGTACTTGTAACCAGCCCTATTGACCGTAGTATGTGGTGGGAAAACTATATGTGATGACATCTCAAGTGGTATTATATTAATTGTATGTGAGCCTTCGTGTGTTTAAAGTAAGGGTACCTACATTAAGTTGGGTAGTTGGGTACCTACGTATATTATAGGGCACATATATGTATACAGTGTGGAAAAAATCTATGGGTCCCGGAGGGGAACTAAATCCTTGAAATAGCTTAATTTACGTAAAGGACATTATTTTATTTTAAAAATTTATGCGAAGCTAAAAGGCTGAATACGACACATCGAGAATTTCTTCAACAGCAGCATGACATGGACTGGACAAATCTCAACGGGCAAGTGTCTTAGCGAGCCCGAGGGCCGAAGGCCCGAGGGTGAGCCGCAATCTTTGCGAAGCTAAAAGGCCGAGTACTGCGTATTGCATACGATCGGAACATCACAACGAGAATTGCTTCAGCAGCAGCATGACATGGACTTGGTAAAACTCAATGGTCAAGTGTCTTAGCGAGCCCGAGGGTGAGCAGTTGAGAGCAGGGTGAGAGAGTAGGTTGAAAGAGAGCATGAGTTGGCCCTAAGTGCGTTATTATTGTAAATGCGGGTTCAATTTGGTCAAATTAATTTAAATTCAATTGAAAAATTGTGTTGCTAAAAATATCACCACTTTTTTTATTTTAAAGTTAGCTGCTACTTAGTGTTACTTTTGTGTTTACTTGTTTTTGCCTGTAGGTACAGTCGCCATCAAATATATTGGAGCGGCCAGTGTACTCAAAAATATGCACTTTACTGCCTTAACAATAGAGGCGTTGTTCAGATATTTGTGACCACCTTGACCGCTTCGATTTATTTGATGGCGACTGTACATGAAAATTATAGCTTTCGTGACACAAAATGCTCAAAAATTTGATATTTCGAAAAAGTAGGTAAACGATGTAAAAACAACCAGAAATTATTAGGCTTCAGTATAGTAGTCCTTGGATATTTTATATATATAATGTCTAGCTATGATATGAGTAAGAAAATAACTATGGCACAGAATAAATAATAGTATTTCGTACAGAATGGCCACGCTACGGCCCGCCCCGATCGGAATTACCTCACCCCGCGGCGGCCGATTGGTAGGGAACTAGTAGGCTAATCCGTCAGGGTTGGCAGTGGCAGCGCATGGATAAAAAGCAAAACGGAGTTGTATTGTCAAACCTCATTTACAATAGCGGAAACAGTGCCCTAAGACGCACACATTGAAGCGTATACAGATGTGACGTGCACGCAAAGGCGCATAAACGAGTTTCGTAGTATGACGTGTCCGCCCTGTGACTATTGTAACTTGTGGCTTTGCTGCTGGTGAGCTAGGAGGAATTGTAAATCACAGTCAGGTGACCGGTACGGAAGCAAGTCAGACGTCAACACAGCACTGCCGGACAAATGCGATTACCTCATAAAACTAACTGCATAACCGCTGAAACAAAATAACACTCCATTTATAAATATAAATAAGTCTGGTTTATTGAGCCTCTGGTAAATTATTGCTCCAAATTTGAAATTTCTGATTAGAATTACAACAGCGCCATCTAATAAGTTAAAATCAGTTTAAAAACAATTGGAAATGAAATGAAAAATGTTTATTCGGTGCAAAGAGAGAAAACATTATATGCAAAAAAAATACACCAAAATGGTTGCCACCAAAGACTAAAGTAACTATGTGGTTGCCATTCAGCATGACAGGGTTGTCACAACGCTAATTTTCGGAGACAACATTTTAAATTTTAGAAATCCGGATCTACCATGGATGTACTTATATCCGACATATGTAAATCAAAACACATAAAACGATTGTCATCTTGGCTAACCCCCCTGATCAGTTTTATTGAGTTTTTAACAGATTTTAGCTTAAAATTACGTTTTTAAGAGTCGTCTCCAATACGGTATTAATACCGGGATTCCGGTATTGAGGGCTAATATCGGATTGCAATACCGGTAACATTTGAATATAAGATTGCAACTGAATGAATTTTTGCCAACCCTGCAAGTCCTGCAACTCTGCCAAAATTACGTTAATGCATGAGTATTGGATAACACAGGGCATAATAATATTTGTATCAGAGTGGATGTTGATACTCTCATTGATCCGTATACAAAACAAAACAAACATCGTCGATTATATATACTTCTTTGCTCAATGTCTATTGAAAATCAGTCAGCGCATCATACTGACTGAAATCAGACAGTGAAAGTGATTGCAAATTCAAGTTTATTATTTTATTACGCTTAGCAATGTTGTGGCTTTATATCTTCGGTTTAGCATTAAGTAAGTTAAAAGGCAGTCTGTGTACAAGGTGTAGAGTAGATTAGGAATTTTCTTAGGGAAATTGTAAAGAAATGACGCGTATTTTATTTATGTGCGGTTTGTCAGTTGTGTTAGTGCTAAACATCACCAGGCGCGGATATAGGAGTGGGGGGGGCAACAGGGGGTTTGCTCCCCCCCTGACACAAAAGCTTAGGGGGCCATAGGTGCAGAGCGCTGGATTTTTTGTTAAGGAAATTGCCCCCCCCCCCCCCCCCGGTGTCACCCTCTTTCATAGACAGAAATTTCATAGAATTTCGTTTCTCAGAAATTATTTCATAGATTATTTGGTTCCTGTACTTTCTGTTCCAATATCATTGTTTCATAGACTATTCAATTGTTTAAAACATATTTCACAGACATTCAGTTCCATGTATATTGCTATCAAACTTTTTTAATTTACAAAGTTAGAATCATATTTCATGTATTTTTCTTTCGTAGACACAGATTTCATAGATTGTTGTTTCATAGTTACTGTTTTATATAATACTAGACGGGCCCGCAGCTCCGCTCGCGTGAGTAAAATATATCTTATGTTTCTTACGCGTAAGTAAAATAAATCTTATGTTTCTTACGTGTAAGTAAAATATATCTTATCTTAATAGTATAACTAATGTTTACTCAAATACCGACACCTTATTATGTTATCTATCATTAGGCAAACTTCAGCATTCAACCCTGTCAGGGATCATAACTATCATACTTCTTATTTGTAACAGTTATATATGTAACTTAGTTCGCTTCTTTCTCAATAGCAAAGGAAAGATTATATTTTTTCATCCACATATTTAGTTATTGAACACTCAATAAAATTATGATTTATGGTAGCCGCTCCAATTTAATTTTACGTTTGTGTGTCAGCAATATGTGCCAGCATTGTCACTGCCTAACCAGACTTAAAATTATGTGAATTATACATTTTACATAAGATCCATTGATCCTAAATAAAATTCGTGTACCTACCCAAAAGTTAATTTTTCTAGGTTCTCAACCTTTAAACTTGCTCACGTTTGTATTTTTTGCATAAATTTGTTAAATTTATAAATGAATGTTATTTTTTTTCTATTTCAATTACAATAAGGTATTAATTTTAATGCTCTGAGACCAACCTCGGAGTATCACGGAGGATTTCTCGCCGCGGTATTGACGTTAGAGGATACCGCGGCGGGAGGTGCCGACATGCCACAGCATCCACCAATATGCGCCAGAGTCTCCCGAGTGTGCTGGTGAAGCGAAGCCTCAGGAAGGGAAGGCTTAGCGTAACTCAGCAGACGACGGGTTGTACACCCGCACGCTGGTGAGGAGAATCCCTTTTGATACCGTATACCATGGGTATAGCGCGTATGCCGGAGACCTCCCGACTCGCGAGCCCGAGCGCGCGTCAACGGCCGCCAGCCCAGCGCTGATGGGCGCGAGCGGTATCGTGGAGGATGTTCCCTTGTCACTGTCAGTGCGCGCTGCTCTTTGATAATCTCCGCTACCGTTCGCCGGTTTGCGCAGGTGTTTAAACTCAATCGCAAATTGAAATGATAAGTAAGTTATCCATGCCCGCCATGCTCTTGGCCGGTTTTTGTAATAAGATACACAATTTTAATTTATATCTGATTAAAAGTAAATTTCAACTTAAAATATAAAACTATACCTACTACTAACAGACTATTTTAAAAATATGTATAGGATACCCCGTCTTAAACGTCCGCCCGCGGCATGGACCCATTACGCTGGCGGCGTTACATCTCTGTGCAGCTAAGGAGCTATACGCTGGGAGAGGTACGCGCCAGATCTATGTTCCCCTGTAATTTCGACCAGACCAGACGTGCCTACAGAGCCCTCATGAAACACTTCATGTCGGCCGACCAGTGGCCCAGTATCTCTAATAATAAGTTAATACTTACAATTCTTGGTATTTCCTCTATAATCACTTATTTCAGAAATAATTTCAGGCGGCCGGCAATATAGACATATTAAACCATCATCATAACAAAAAATAATTATGAATTGACATAAATATCCATTTATGTCCATTTTGACATTTGTCTCACAGAGGTTGACAATGGGTTTAAAGCACTTTTCATTTCATTTCGAGTAAAAAAACACTGATATAACTGTATACCAACATGACAAATATAATTAACTTACGTCAAATAATGCGCTACTTAAACTTACTTAAGTTTAGCGAAACGAACCGAGAGTTGCCGAAAATGACCGATGATCGTGAAATGAAGAAATATATGAAAATTTGTTTAGCTAATTGTAAAATAAATACGCAGCGCAAGCGGTAGTTTTTACGCTCTTGTTCTATTCTCATATTTAGACAATAGATTTGCATAGTTTTTTCCAATGATATGTGCGTTGTATTCGAGAAACGTGTCAAGGAAGTTCCTAAAATTTGGTAAGGCGCCATCTCGCTTCTTGCCTCGTTTTTTATCCCGTTCTGGTTTTTCGTTTTTATATAAGTAGGTTTGGTTCCAGTATTTTCTTTTCCAATATTATTATTTTAGTATTTATGCACTTCATTTACATTAATTGCAAAGAAACTTATTGCAAAGAATGTCTTCTTCTTCTTCCTTCCCTTAGTCCCAGTTCTATCTGGGGTCGGGCCTCCTTATACGGCGGCGCCAGGATGCTCTATCCTGGGATTCCTGGGTTGTCGTGGGGGTTAAATTCTGCGCTTTTCATTCCCTTTTGATAGTGGACCACCATGTTTCAGGGGGTCTTCCTCTTCCCAGAGATTTTGTTGGGATATTTAGGACGGTCTTCACACAGAAATTATCATCGCGTCTCATTATGTGGCCGTACCATCTAAGCCTGCTTTCCTTTAGTTTCTCTGTTATAGGGGGTTATTGCAAAGAATATGATATTAGATCTGTTACACACACAACAAAATTCCAGAAACAAACGGTTGCCGTAAAGTTGGTTAGGTTAGGTTAGAACTGCGACCCCCCAGAAATAAATTGTTGCCAGAAAAATTGGTTAGGTTAGGTTAGAACTGCGACCCCCACAGAAACAAACTGGAGTCAGAAAAGTTGGTTAGGTTAGGTTAGAACTGCGACCCCTACAGAAACAAACTGTTGCCAGAAAAGTTGGTTAGGTTAGGTTAGAACTGCGACCCCTACAGAAACTAACGGTTGCCAGAAAAGTTGGTTAGGTTAGGTTAGAACTGCGACCCCTACAGAAACAAACGGTTGCCAGAAAAGTTGGTTAGGTTAGGTTAGAACTGCGACCCTCACAGAAATAAATTGTTGCCAGAAAAGTTGGTTAGGTTAGAACTGTGACCCCCACAGAAACAAACTGTTGCCAGAAAAGTTGGTTAGGTTAGGTTAGAACTGCAACCCCTACAGGAACAAACGGTTGCGAGAAAAGTTGGTTAGGTTAGATTAGAACTGCGACCCCTACAGAAACAAACTGTTACCAGAAAAGTTGGTTAGGTTAGGTTAGGTTAGAACTGCGGCCTCCACAGAAACAAACTGTTAGAATAGTACAATTAGAATAGTAAAATTAAACATATTGATAAATTAAATATATTAAATGAAATAAATAAATATTATGGTGTGACAATCTTACACAAATCGACCTAGTCCCACGGTAAGCTCAATAAGGCTTGTGTTGTGAATACTAGACGACGACATATATAATAAATAGACATAGGTAAATACATAGAAATCATCCATAACTCAGGAACAAATATCTGTGATAAACACACAAACAAAACACATTAATACATTAATAACATACAGATTTTTTTTTATTTAAGTTTAATAATCAGCTTAATTGATATGAAAATTCTACAGTTTAATTCTCTTTGAATAAAAACATATAGGATTTAATGTATATCACAATAAGTATTGAGAAACTGAGTCTTCTATGAAACGAAAATATTAAGTTTGATAAAATCAGAAACAACATTCTATGAATATGCAGGCTTTAAAACAATTGTTATACAAACTAAATACTATACGGATTAATAATATTTGATTTAAAACGTAATGAACTGAAATTCGAAAAACTACTTACCTGAACAATAAAAAATATACAAAACTAGATTCTACAATGTAAGAGCTCTGACAAATGATCACTCTATGAAATGAAAATATGAGAAACATTTTCTATGAACCAATATTCTGCGAAAATGTAGTCTATAAAACAACGTACAACCCCCCCCCCCCCCCCCTTCCCGCCCCGTATGTCTTTAGCATTTGACTTTCGGTTGTCTCTTACAAGTTACAAATGTTACAATTTCCTTTTAGTGTAGCATAATTTGATCTGTGTCTCCAGGACTCACGGTAACGGCGAAGAGCGCTGGCAGCCTCCGCAACAGGGGCCCTCTGAATAGTCTGTACACCTCCACCGTTCGATTCACTGACGAACATCGTGCTTTTACGTTACCAGTGGAACCAGAACCCCCACGGAGTGAATGGCGGTATGATAGTGAGTATTAAGTATTCATTTAAATCATTTGACATGGTGCCCAAAGCTGCTCTGTGTCGGCAAGATGTTCATGTTTATACTTGCACCCTGAAACTTAAGAATCCTGAAGTGTGGTTCCAGAAGAAGGACAGTTTCAGACATGCCAAACTTTGACACTAAGATATGGATATGTCTGAAATAAATGGAAGATATCTACTAAATAAATACTTGTTTGACAAAATTACTGGGTGATTCAAAGTCACGACTGCCAGTTTTTGGTAGTCGAATTAGGCCCCTATAATAAATGAGATTGCTAACACTGACACATGAGTCTTTTTAAAATGAGTACTATCGTCAATCGAACTTATATAGATGTCATATACAAAGGAAAAAGTGACCTAGGCTTCCGGTACGCAGGGCTGATATCGAACCAGCGTCTTCTGCATTCGCGGAAGACGCCTTAACCACATGGCCACCCAGGTCACAACAGCACAGGTCAAATTATCCCGTGTATATGCCATCTTTTGTAAATGCTAAGGCGCATTTTAACTTATGACCTTTTGAAATACCGGTTCTAAAACTCTAACCAACTGAGCTACCGACCGAAGCCGGCTCGGTCCTGGTGAAACATGCCGAAATACCAATTAGAAGTGAACGCGATTTCCATGGGCTACGGTAACTTACCATCAGAAATCTACTAGCTATGTAAATAATTTTTTTCCACCCCCAGACGAGACATACTGGCCAGGCCGCCTCTGCCAAGAAGGAGTAGGGAAGCGCCAATCCCCCATCAACATTAGAACCGAATCTGTGGTACCTGACGCCGATAGGGATTTCATCAAGTACGGGGAGCTAAAGTTGCATGGGCACCAGAGTGTGCTGGTGTCCGCTGTCAACAATGGACGGACGAGTAAGCAAAGCAATCTTTACTTTCAAAACAAAACTTGAAAACCCCAAGTCTATAATAATGTCAATCCATGACCTGGTGCGCCTTTTACGAATCCATTAATGGAGCTGAAGCTAATACCTTGCGAATGCTCAGATTTCTGGTAAACAATGGAAACTTTATTAGTGTCTTACTCAGGGCAAAAAATATTGCGAAGACTGACTTACGAAATCATATTTAAATATGTCTAAGCATACTTACATTCAGAGCAATGACGCGTAGTTTCAGTGTCCAATTACCCTGTGCCCTGCACCATGTACTAGTAATAGGTTAAGCCATGGCGCGTAGTTACAGTTTCCGAGAGGCAACCGGATGCCTCGCGGTATTTAAGGTATTTAAGATCAACTTTAACTGGGCCGCGATTCGAAAAATAAACACACACACTGGACAGACACAGCTCCAACCCAACTCAACTCAACTCAACGCTATAACGACATTGACATTTGCTATTCGAACAGACTTTCATTCAACATTGATCTCACATTTGTCACACATTGGTCACACATGGTCTCACATTGGTACAATTTTCAGCATGTGTATGTGATGAAGAACGAGCATGCAAATTCCCATTCACACCGGCTGGTCGGTTATCGATCCGTCAGAGTTGAAAGCCATGGAAAAATGAGGGGGGGGGGCGATGAAAAACAAAGTCCAACGTCAGTTCGGGTTGCACAGGATGGTTCCACAACACGTAGGGAGCTTAAATACCGCGAGCTATCCGGTTGCCTCTCGGACACTGTAACTACGCGCCATTACTTAACCTATAACTAGTACATGGCGCGGCTACTAGGTTCTTTTGTCCTACATCGCATGTGTTTTTCTACAGTTCAGTTCACAATGGAAGGTGATGAAGCCATGCACCCAACGTTGACTGGGGGGCCCCTGCGCTACCTCTACCGACTCGAGCAAATGCATTTCCACTGGATATCCGAGCACGCAGTCGACGGCTACAAGTGAGCTGACCAATAAACTCAAAACACTCTTCTTCTCTCCTTGCCTTATCCCTATACGGGTTCGGCCCCCCTTCTGCTCAAAGAGGACCCAGTGTGTTGACGATGAGGGACCTTCTTGTTCCTTTAGCCATCAACACAGTGAATCCTCCTTTATGAAAAGGGCCGGCAATGCGCATGTGACTCCTTTGGAGTTGCAGACGTCCATAGGTTACGGAAGCTGCTTACCATCAGGCGGGCCGTATGCTTGTTTGCCACCGTCGTGGTATAAAAATAAATAAATAAATTCTGCGTCGTCCATGGGTTAATTCCCAACGTCTTCAAATCACTAACAATTATTCTTGTCCAGGTAGCGGGAGGGCATCCTTTGCCCTCTTCGATGCTATCACTTTACGGGTCATATGGTTTTTCTGTCGCCGCATAACGTGCCCCGTGCGTAATAAACTCAAAATACCCGGTTTGATTTTGCATTTGAGGTCTAGTCGATGTGGCCGACAAATCCGCTGCCACTTAGACTGAAACAGGAGTCAGGACCGAGCCCCTAGTGCCATTTAGTTTCAAACCTTCCTCTTATCCGCTTAATAAAATAATTTCTGTCTGACGGGCGTCATCAAAATCAGAATTTTAATGGGGCATGGTAATATGCCGATGCCGGCGATATAAAAGTTGGAGATGGTCCAGAACCTTGAGCTCGTGTCGTTTTCGATCCAGCTCCTCGCGGATCTAAACTTAAAAAGAAAAATAGCAACCGGATAAACACGTCTAAGTACATACATTACTGCCGAGGGCGGATAGCTAGTAGTTAAAGCAAATTTCAGTTAGGTATATAACCAACTTACATTCTTTCAGGCAACCGTTGTTTCAATCGGTTGCCTCGCGATAAAAAAAAATCTCAATTTATAATTATCTTATTATAAAGTGAAATATTGCAATAAACAAAACGTATACCTATCATACTCTAAATACACGGTGCTCGTGAGCATTGCAAGAGATTTTAACCACGAATTCCTGAGGTCATAAGGTTTTGCACTGAGCCACAATTAAAAATGTTTTTTTATTTAATTGGTGGTAACTCTGAAACTAGGCGAATTCCAGAAAAGTTTATACAACATTTTAGTCTCCAATTATGATCAGGAATACGCTGTTAAAATTATTCGGTTAGCTCATGTTACACCGTGTATACGCGACTGCCTATTTTAAGTAGCAATTATTTCGATAGCATATCCCTATCAAGTCAAACCATTGCAATACCTAACCTAACATACTTTACTGGTAGCAGTTCACTTATTTCTGTGGAGGGTCGCAGTTCTAACCTAACCTACTTTTCTGGTAGCAATTTATTTCTGAGGCATGTAATACTCAGGTAATAATAATAAATAAATAAACAAGGTCGTTATTTCAGATGTTATTCGTTTCGTTATGTTAACTTATACGTAATGAAGATCATAAAAAATGGAATAAGTTAAACCATCTGTTATATGAAACAACTGTTATATTACTTTTAACCAATCCCTTTAACTTATACCTACTATTTCGAAATAGACATTTAGTGCGTTATTTTAACGGTATAATACGTTTTGAACGTTTGTAAACTGAAATTATACAAAAATTTCGTATTTCTTATGATACGCACCCCTCTATTTATACATTTTCTTTCGCGGGACCTTCGTCAAACTGCTATACCTATTTCAATTCTGTTTGCAAATGCTTTAAAATATTTTCATATGTTTTTGACAAAGGTATCCCATGGAGATTCACTTCGTTTACATCCGCGCAGACCTCTCCACCACCGAAGCGTTGCAGACACGAGACGGCATCGCCATCCTTGCCGTATTTGGCAATGTAAGTAAGAAAGAGAAATAATAAGTTTAAACAAAATGAAAATGCTTGATTTGTTGATAAAAATAAGCAAGCATTTTCATTCAAAAGAGTGACATTTGATGAAGTGGAACTAACTGCTAATGATGATCAGAACGGAACTCTTCAACGACACATGTATTCCTTTAAGATTTGAGGAATTCCCTCGATTCCTCATGGAACTCATCATCAGACCTCGAGCTTGACGAAAATTTCATCATCAGCAGTTCTTCTTATCAAATGTCACTGTTTTGAATGAAACTGATGGATTTGTTGATAAAAATCACTATATGTATGCCTTTAAGATTTGAGGAGTTCCTTCGATTCCTCATGGATCCCATCATCAGAACTGCGTTTTGAAACGGGACCAATCTGTATATATGTCGCAGTACGATAGATAAAGCCGTTATATAGTTATAACCCTAGGGATATAATTATATCACTTTAAAGTGACTTTTGTATTTTTATCAACAAATCAAGCATTTTCATTCAAAAGAGTGACATTTGATGAAGTGGAACTAACTGCTAATGATGATCAGATAATAACTACTAATAACTGCTAATGATGATTGATTTGTTGATAAAAATACAAAAGTATGTTATTTAATCAAATACAAACATTGAAACATTGAAAAAATAATCAACCCAGTTTGACTTGAACAAACATCGATACGCCTTACCGGGGCTGGATATCGCTTTACCAATTAAGCTATGGGTTCAGTTACTGAGCTGACGAAATTCTCAATGCCTTCAATCATCTTTTTGCATTTATTTTTACATCGACTTTATAGCAGCCGTAAGCGACATCTAGGTGCCAACTACTACAGTTAGCTACCCTTCCCGCCGACTCTTTTACAAGTGTCACAACGGAAATAACAGATGGCGCCTGCTATCAACTCATAATTATTTTACTTGTTTTAAAGTGGGTATTCCACTCATACATTAGTATGTTATTTAATCAAATACAAACATTGAAACATTGAAAAAATAATCAACCCAGTTTGACTTGAACAAACATCGATACGCCTTACCGGGGCTCGATATCGCTTTACCAATTAAGCTATGGGTTCAGTTACTGAGCTGACGAAATTCTCAATGCCTTCAATCATCTTTTTGCATTTATTTTTACATCGACTTTATAGCAGCCGTAAGCGACATCTAGGTGCCAACTACTACAGTTAGCTACCCTTCCCGCCGACTCTTTTACAAGTGTCACAACGGAAATAACAGATGGCGCCTGCTATCAACTCATAATTATTTTACTTGTTTTAAAGTGGGTATTCCACTCATACATTAGTATGTTATTTAATCAAATACAAACATTGAAACATTGAAAAAATAATCAACCCAGTTTGACTTGAACAAACATCGATACGCCTTACCGGGGCTCGATATCGCTTTACCAATTAAGCTATGGGTTCAGTTACTGAACCCATAGCTTAATAGTTATAGTGGAATACCCACTTTATAACAAGTAAAATAATTATGAGTTGATAGCAGGCGCCATCTGTTATTTCCGTTGTGACACTTGTAAAAGAGTCGGCGGGAAGGGTAGCTAACTGTAGTAGTTGGCACCTAGATGTCGCTTACGGCTGCTATAAAGTCGATGTAAAAATAAATGCAAAAAGATGATTGAAGGCATTGAGAATTTCGTCAGCTCAGTAACTGAACCCATAGCTTAATTGGTAAAGCGATATCGAGCCCCGGTAAGGCGTATCGATGTTTGTTCAAGTCAAACTGGGTTGATTATTTTTTCAATGTTTCAATGTTTGTATTTGATTAAATAACATACTAATGTATGAGTGGAATACCCACTTTAAAACAAGTAAAATAATTATGAGTTGATAGCAGGCGCCATCTGTTATTTCCGTTGTGACACTTGTAAAAGAGTCGGCGGGAAGGGTAGCTAACTGTAGTAGTTGGCACCTAGATGTCGCTTACGGCTGCTATAAAGTCGATGTAAAAATAAATGCAGAAAGATGATTGAAGGCATTGAGAATTTCGTCAGCTCAGTAACTGAACCCATAGCTTAATTGGTAAAGCGATATCGAGCCCCGGTAAGGCGTATCGATGTTTGTTCAAGTCAAACTGGGTTGATTATTTTTTCAATGTTTCAATGTTTGTATTTGATTAAATAACATACTAATGTATGAGTGGAATACCCACTTTAAAACAAGTAAAATAATTAAAAATACAAAAGTCACTTTAAAGTGACTTTTGTATTTTTAAAGTCACTTTAAAGTGACTTTTGTATTTTTAATAAATCAAATCAAATCAAAATCAAATCAAATAATTTATTTGCTCAAATACAGTCAAGTGGTTCTTAAATACATTTTGTGTACAGTGTATTCAGCCTGCTAGTGGGCATGCAAATATTATATACCTAATCCTAGATTTCTTAAAACTAAGCATGCAGCATGCATACATGTATTATTACAATGAAATTAATATAAGTCTGGCGTATAATCTAAATATTCTTTGATTGAATAAAATACATTTTTTTCTAAAAAGTCAAATAAATTAGTCTTAAACTGAGGCATGTCAGATTCTCTTATTATGTCTGGTAACTTATTATGTAATGTATGTGCCATGCCGAATACAATCTTTTTTCGCAATGCTGTGTCTGACTTTGTACACGTTATTTTGTGTTGTTGGCGCACACTTTTGAAAACAGGGAATTGGTGTTTATTTAGCTTAACATACATGACAACTTCATAAATATATAAGCAAGGAAAAGTTAAAATTTTTAGCTGAATATAATAACTTTTGCAACAATCGCTTTCCAACAGACCACAAACAGAACGCACACATTTCCTTTGGGCTTTAAAAGCCAAATTTCGATCTGTCGAATTACCCCAGAAAATAATACCATAACGCAATGTGGGTGTTACGTACGCGTGATATGCAGTGAGTACTGCAGTTCGACTTACTTTTTTATTTAAATTAAACAGTGCCCGCGAAAACGACCTTAATTTCTTACATAAAGAGTCAATTTGGTTATTCCATGTTAACTTATTATCTAAAATTAATCCTAAAAATTTCGTATTGTCAGTTTCCTTAATTGTATTATTATTATATGTCACATTAATGTCAGGCATTCTATTAATTCTTTGATAAAAATTCATAATTTTGATTTTTTCTAAATTTATATGGAGATTATTAATATTAAGCCAATTGATTATTGATATAAGTGCATTATTTATTTTTGATTGCCAATCATGTGCATCATCGCCAGTCAGTATTGTCGTGCTGTCATCACCATAGAGGACCATTGGATAATCAACTGCTTGTGGCATATCATTTATATAAATGAGGAATAACAGTGGACCCAATACGCTTCCTTGTGGGACACCATGAGTAATTTCTCTAAGCTTGGATGAGAGAGAAATTTCACATTTCGATTTTAAACTTATATGATCTACTTGTACAACTTGTTTTCTACCAACTAAGTATGATTTCAACAATTCGTAGATATTACCGCGTATTCCATAGCTATACAGTTTTTTCAATTATACATTATGTTCGACTAAGTCGAAAGCCTTGGTTAAATCCATATACAGCGCGCATACTGGTTGTTTTTTATCCATATAGGTTATGATTTCTTGCAATAAATCAAAAATAGCCATATTTATAGTCATATTCTTGCGGAATCCTTTTTATTCCTGCGCAAAAAGATTACTTAATGCAAAGTAATTACTTATTCGGCTGCTGATTACTCTTTCAATGATCTTAGAAAAAATAGGGAGGAGAGAATAGGCCTGTAGTTTTCCATATTTTCTTTATCTCCTTTTTTAAAAATAAAATAATTTAAATAATGATATTACCGATTAGTTATATTTATCAACAAATCAAGCATTTTCATTCAAAAGAGTGACATTTGATGAAGTGGAACTAACTGCTAATGATGATCAGAACGGAACTCTTCAACGACACATGTATTCCTTTAAGATTTGAGGAATTCCCTCGATTCCTCATGGAACTCATCATCAGACCTCGAGCTTGACGAAAATTGCTCCTGACAATCTAACTTGCTTAACAAACACAGCGAAGAGGACGAATCGCCAAATGTGAACTATGCATCGTTGAAGAGTTCCGTTCTGTTCATCATCAGCAGTTCTTCTTATCAAATGTCACTGTTTTGAATGAAACTGATGGATTTGTTGATAAAAATCACTATATGTATGCCTTTAAGGTTTGAGGAGTTCCTTCGATTCCTCATGGATCCCATCATCAGAACTGTGTTTTGAAACGGGACCAATCTGTATATATGTCGCAGTACGATAGATAAAGCCGTTATATAGTTATAACCCTAGGGATATAATTATATGTCGTAACATAGTTATACGAAAGCGATTTATTACTATCTTACTAGGAATATAACTATAATACGTCTTTAGTTTAGTGATATAGTTATATTACTGGATTAAGTTTAGTGAAATCATTGTAGGTAGGAGTGCGGCGGTGCGGCGGAAGTATAGTTATATCCCTAGGGATATAGTTATATGCCGTATAATACGTATTGTAATCATATTCCTAGTAAGATAGTAATCTCTTACTAGAAATATAACTATAATACGTTTCTAGTTTAGTAATATAGTTACCTACTAACAATAGACATAAGTCACATATTTATTGTAAACAATTACTTTATTGTTAAGTACCTATGTGATTGAGCGCGACGCGCCAACAAACTGGTCACTCCAGTTTGGCGCAATATTGTAACTCCCGAAACCTGTAATTGTTTTACATGAATAAATAATTTAATAAAATAATAATAAATATTACTGGATTATATTCATATTGTAGCAGTGTAGTGCGGGGGTGCGAATATATTTACTGTTTTCTTTGATTCCCTGGCAGATTTATAACCATTTAACCACATTAGTTTAGTCAAATGCCGTATTATAATCATTCTAGGAAGATATTACTATCTTACTAGGAATATGATTATAATACGGCATCTAACTATATCCCTAGGGATAGGGTAAAACCCGGATAGATGCCCCACATTTTGAAATTGCCTCATAATTCCGAAAACTTTAACTATTCGTGAATAATTTTAATGAATTAAGCTAGTCTAATCTTTTTTCTTTCCCTATGACTTGTTACTGTTGTCCTAATAATTACAGTTTTTGCAGAATTTAAGTTTTTCGAGAGCATGTTTTTGAGGATAGACGCCTCGCAGGTATGGATAGATGCCTCAGAATCAAAATGCAAAGAAGGATAGATGCCTGGGGTATAGGATAGATGCCCTATGGAATAAAATAAGTTAAAATTTATAATAAAATGTTTATTTGGTCTCGTAATAATACTTTTTTAATCAAATCAACATCAATTTTAGCATATTTTTTGTATTTATTTAAAAATTTAAAACACTCAACATACGTTTATACAGGGTGAAAAGTATAAATGTGCACTTTTCAGGCAAGAGGTATCGAGGCCGATTGTCGATAAGGGTGATTTCCAATTGTATCCTTAAGGTATCAATCCATACCAAAAAGGTGTGATACTTAATGTAAAACCGACAATAAGAAACCTTTTGCTTGAAAATGACACAAACAATTATAAAATTTAAATATCTTTTACGAAATAACTTTGCATATATTTTTTTTAATGAGATCACAATTACACAGAGTGAAATGTAAGTAAAAAAAAGTAAATTCAGCGGTTTCGAGGAGTGACGGGATAGATGCCCCTAAGGGCAACTATACCTCGAAAAATCGGGGCGACTATCCTTTTCGATATGGATAGATGCGAGTACAGGCAGTTAGATATGTACTTAACATATCAGTGTGTTGATATAATAAAAACAGAATCAAAATTATAACTAGTTCAAAAGTTATGCTTCAACAAATACTTACGTTCCAAACTTTGCCAAATTTTTTTTGAGTCTCGCGGAGATATCTGTGCACACACGCTAGACGCATTCATTCAGCGTGGCTGCTTGCGGGGGACTGAGGTGGATGGCGCTGGCGCATCCTATATAACCTACTGTTTCAGTGCTGCGATATTGGGAAGTTGGGTTTTTAGGAATTGGGGCACCTATCCCAGTGGGGCATCTATCCGGGTTTTACCCTACCTCCGCCGCACCGCCGCACTCCTACCTATGTTACGACGTATAATTATATCCCTAGGGTTATAACTATATAACGGCTTTATCTATCGTACTGCGACATATATATACTTACAATCAAAAAAAGAATTTTCTAAATCGGTTCAGACATGACGGAGTTATGGAGTAACAAACAAACAAAAAAAAAAGAAAAAAAAAAAAACATACACGCCGAATTGAGAACCTCCTCTTTTGAAATCTTGAAGTCGGTTAAGAACCGACTTCACTTAGACTCCCTTTCCAAAAATAAATTCCCGTTTCCATAAGAAATATTTAAATCTATTTGAAGAGTTCCCTCGATTTCTCCATCAGGATCCCATCATCAGATACTGACCTGGTTACAATGGGACAACCTTTGAAGTATACTCTTTCATCAATCGGTCCAGCCGTCTTCCAATAATCGGTGAACATACATTTTTTTAAACCGACGAATTGAGAACCGCCTTAGAAATCTTGAAGTTGGTTGAAAATACATGCCGTCTTACATGATATGATTTGAACAGGCATTATTGTATCTCAGCCAGAGGCGTAGCTACCGAAGGGCTAGGCGAGGCAGTGCCCCGGGGCCACCAAATCAACCAAAAAAAGGATTCGTTTACGGGTAACCTATGAATTACGAAGTGCATCAGTGATAAGACTTCTTTAAACCATGATCGAGAGAAGGTAGACATTCGGTGCCCCTTGTCTTGTTTTTGCGGTAATTCCTAGGGAATTGACTTGAGCACCTTATCGTGTAGTCTGTGAGAAAGTTTATCTGCCAAATACTCCGGCCCCTTTTCGTTACATAAGATCATAAAGTGATCTCTAGCGTACATACGACAGGTGGAAGCATTATTGAGCAGAGAGGACTATGTAGTCGCCAGTATGCTATCAGCCATCTTGAAATGTGTTTCGAAATTAGTCGCGTGCGTGTATTGTCCTTCTTGGGTGTACGCGTGTTTCAACTTGCTTTAAGGTTTACCTGAAATACGGGGACGCGTTTTTATATACACTTCTGTCCAAGGTATTATATGGTCCTTATGTTATGATCGTGGTTATGATCGTCATCAAGATAAAGATCTAACTGAGAACCCTCCAGCGGCGCGCGCTGTCAAAAGCGCCAAGTATGGTTTTCCCCTTTACAAATAAAAATGTTTTAAATCGATTTCCAGATAAAGTCGGAGTTGGAGAACGACGATACCTTCATGGTGAGTGAGATGATGGAGGAGGTGGTGCGACAACTGCCGCACCTGACCCAGTACGGGGACCGAGTCAGCGGCATCGTCTTGAACATGACGTAAGTTTATTTTGTAAAGGTATATTCACATCTGCCCCGTTTCTGTTACGCGCTGTGTGGTTCTTAGGGTTTTCCCACACATATCGACGCTGAACCGGCAATAGCCGATAGAAAAAAGCTTTATGTCTACACAATACGAGGGAAAAGACGTTCACGCGTCGGCAAGCGTCGGCCGAGCCGATCCGAACCGAACCGCGCCTTCTTAGCTCTTATTGCATGGACATGAACCTTTTATCCACCGGATTTCGCCGAATCCGCGTCGATGGAGGTGGGGAAACCCTTACTATGAAACAACAACCTATTCCTACATGTTCTCGGGCACAAATGAGTACACCGTTACTGCTCTAATACTAAAATCTATTTCCGATTTTGAACAACTTTTTCTATGGGGTCAACTTTGTAAGTGCAAAAAAGAGAGAGATTGATGAACCTTGTACTCGTATTTAACAGAAGGACATGATGTCATGATACTCTTGTGAGTATAGGATTGTTCCTCAGCATTGATGATGAAAATTATCATAACACCTACGACGACCATTAAGCCAACACTTAACTGCTAACAACCTAAGGCGATTATCACACTACCGCGGTTTCCGCGCGCGGCGGCGGTGCGCGAGCGTGACAGCGCTATAGACATGCAAAACCGCCTAAGTTGATTTTAAATTAATATAAACGCAAATCTAATTGGATCGAAGTAAGAAAATATGCAATCGCGTTTCTTGCGTGCGGCTACATAACAGGAGACCTCCTGACCGTGACCATAAGGGTTCAAGAAGGGGTAACAAGAAGTGAGACGTAGGTAAAGGCGGTTGTGCGCAGTAGAGACAGCTCCCAAGGTAGATAAAACAGTCAGTGAAGTGTTTCAGGCCATCGCCATGACCAACCTTTCCCTTTTCTTACTGGGAAAACACCTGTCACTGTGAAAGGAACTAGCTATGGTTTGGTAATGATCTAATGATATTGAATTGGAAAAATACTGTAGAAGCCTAATTCAAAAAGAAATTTTAGAAACGAAGAAAACTCAACCTCGAATCCCATCGCCCTATCTAAGAATTTCAATAAACACTTCATACGGCTGTACTCACTCGTATTTAGACACTACGCGCGACCTAAATTATACACGGTGCCCGCGAAGAAGCGGAAAAGTATTAACAGTATATTCCAGATCGTATTTAAAGACAAAATTTTCATGTAAACTTTTTTGAATTTATAAAAAAAAAAATTGTAAGTATTTCAGTGCAAACGCTACAAAAAAATGTACCAATTCATATTAATCATAATGTTTCCAAGAACATTTGTTTTTTATGCATAAAAACATGAAAAACATTTACTTATTTATTATGCATAAAATAAAAACATTAAAAAGGTCGAAAAAGAAACTTTTTGGCGGGGTTGACCTAAACTGGTATGTTTTTCCTTCTTATGACCTCAGGAATGCGTGGTTAATTTTTTCAGTTTCCTCGCGGGCACCCTAGCTGCATAGTGCTGTGTTGAGTGTTATATATAGTGTTATTTAGTATAACTCACGAAAGTTTAAATTCAAAAAGTTCAATAAAGCTACATCATTCGTAACTTACAGTAAGCTACTGACGGGGAACCAGCAGGCGTACGTCACGTACTCCGGGTCGCTGTCGTCG
Source organism: Pammene aurita (assembly GCA_947086415.1). Taxonomy (NCBI): domain Eukaryota; kingdom Metazoa; phylum Arthropoda; class Insecta; order Lepidoptera; family Tortricidae; genus Pammene; species Pammene aurita. The sequence goes on along the minus strand of OX352291.1, from coordinate 47,436,907 downwards.
CCCGAGTGCAATGAGGCGGTTACCTGGATCATACTGGACAACCCAGTCTTCTTGACATACGGACAGGTAATCGTAACTATATTTACAGGAAGCTACTGACGGGGAACCAGCAGGCGTACGTCGCGTACTCCGGGTCGCTGACGTCGCCCGAGTGCAATGAGGCGGTTACCTGGATCATACTGGACAACCCAGTCTTCTTGACATACGGACAGGTAATCGTAACTATATTTACAGGAAGCTACTGACGGGGAACCAGCAGGCGTACGTCACGTACTCCGGGTCGCTGACGTCGCCCGAGTGCAATGAGGCGGTCACCTGGATCATACTGGACAACCCAGTCTTCTTGACATACGGACAGGTAATCGTAACTATATTTACAGGAAGCTACTGACGGGGAACCAGCAGGCGTACGTCGCGTACTCCGGGTCGCTGACGTCGCCCGAGTGCAATTAGGAGGTCACCTGGATCATACTGGACAACCCAGTCTTCTTGACATACGGACAGGTAATCGTAACTATATTTACAGGAAGCTACTGACGGGGAACCAGCAGGCGTACGTCGCGTACTCCGGGTCGCTGACGTCGCCCGAGTGCAATGAGGCGGTCACCTGGATCATACTGGACAACCCAGTCTTCTTTACATACGGACAGGTAATCGTAACTATATTTACAGGAAGCTACTGACGGGGGACCAGCGGGCGTACGTCGCGTACTCCGGGTCGCTGACGTCGCCCGAGTGCAATGAGGCGGTCACCTGGATCATACTGGACAACCCAGTCTTCTTTACATACGGACAGGTAATCGTAACTATATTTACAGGAAGCTACTGACGGGGAACCAGCAGGCGTACGTCACGTACTCCGGGTCGCTGACGTCGCCCGAGTGCAATGAGGCGGTCACCTGGATCATACTGGACAACCCAGTCTTCTTGACATACGGACAGGTAATCGTAACTATATTTACAGGAAGCTACTGACGGGGAACCAGCAGGCGTACGTCGCGTACTCCGGGTCGCTGACGTCGCCCGAGTGCAATTAGGAGGTCACCTGGATCATACTGGACAACCCAGTCTTCTTGACATACGGACAGGTAATCGTAACTATATTTACAGGAAGCTACTGACGGGGAACCAGCAGGCGTACGTCGCGTACTCCGGGTCGCTGACGTGGCCCGAGTGCAATGAGGCGGTCACCTGGATCATACTGGACAACCCAGTCTTCTTTACATACGGACAGGTAATCGTAACTATATTTACAGGAAGCTACTGACGGGGAACCAGCAGGCGTACGACACGTACTCCGGGTCGCTGACGTCGCCCGAGTGCAATGAGGCGGTCACCTGGATCATACTGGACAACCCAGTCTTCTTGACATACGGACAGGTAATCGTAACTATATTTACAGGAAGCTACTGACGGGGAACCAGCAGGCGTACGTCGCGTACTCCGGGTCGCTGACGTCGCCCGAGTGCAATTAGGAGGTCACCTGGATCATACTGGACAACCCAGTCTTCTTGACATACGGACAGGTAATCGTAACTATATTTACAGGAAGCTACTGACGGGGAACCAGCAGGCGTACGTCGCGTACTCCGGGTCGCTGACGTCGCCCGAGTGCAATTAGGAGGTCACCTGGATCATACTGGACAACCCAGTCTTCTTGACATACGGACAGGTAATCGTAACTATATTTACAGGAAGCTACTGACGGGGAACCAGCAGGCGTACGTCGCGTACTCCGGGTCGCTGACGTCGCCCGAGTGCAATGAGGCGGTCACCTGGATCATACTGGACAACCCAGTCTTCTTTACATACGGACAGGTAATCGTAACTATATTTACAGGAAGCTACTGACGGGGGACCAGCGGGCGTACGTCGCGTACTCCGGGTCGCTGACGTCGCCCGAGTGCAATGAGGCGGTCACCTGGATCATACTGGACAACCCAGTCTTCTTTACATACGGACAGGTAATCGTAACTATATTTACAGGAAGCTACTGACGGGGAACCAGCAGGCGTACGTCACGTACTCCGGGTCGCTGACGTCGCCCGAGTGCAATGAGGCGGTCACCTGGATCATACTGGACAACCCAGTCTTCTTGACATACGGACAGGTAATCGTAACTATATTTACAGGAAGCTACTGACGGGGAACCAGCAGGCGTACGTCGCGTACTCCGGGTCGCTGACGTCGCCCGAGTGCAATTAGGAGGTCACCTGGATCATACTGGACAACCCAGTCTTCTTGACATACGGACAGGTAATCGTAACTATATTTACAGGAAGCTACTGACGGGGAACCAGCAGGCGTACGTCGCGTACTCCGGGTCGCTGACGTGGCCCGAGTGCAATGAGGCGGTCACCTGGATCATACTGGACAACCCAGTCTTCTTTACATACGGACAGGTAATCGTAACTATATTTACAGGAAGCTACTGACGGGGAACCAGCAGGCGTACGACACGTACTCCGGGTCGCTGACGTCGCCCGAGTGCAATGAGGCGGTCACCTGGATCATACTGGACAACCCAGTCTTCTTGACATACGGACAGGTAATCGTAACTATATTTACAGGAAGCTACTGACGGGGAACCAGCAGGCGTACGTCGCGTACTCCGGGTCGCTGACGTCGCCCGAGTGCAATTAGGAGGTCACCTGGATCATACTGGACAACCCAGTCTTCATGACATACGGACAGGTAATCGTAACTATATTTACAGGAAGCTACTGACGGGGAACCAGCAGGCGTACGTCGCGTACTCCGGGTCGCTGACGTCGCCCGAGTGCAATTAGGAGGTCACCTGGATCATACTGGACAACCCAGTCTTCTTGACATACGGACAGGTAATCGTAACTATATTTACAGGAAGCTACTGACGGGGAACCAGCAGGCGTACGTCACGTACTCCGGGTCGCTGACGTCGCCCGAGTGCAATGAGGCGGTCACCTGGATCATACTGGACAACCCAGTCTTCTTGACATACGGACAGGTAATCGTAACTATATTTACAGGAAGCTACTGACGGGGAACCAGCAGGCGTACGTCGCGTACTCCGGGTCGCTGACGTCGCCCGAGTGCAATTAGGAGGTCACCTGGATCATACTGGACAACCCAGTCTTCTTGACATACGGACAGGTAATCGTAACTATATTTACAGGAAGCTACTGACGGGGAACCAGCAGGCGTACGTCGCGTACTCCGGGTCGCTGACGTCGCCCGAGTGCAATGAGGCGGTCACCTGGATCATACTGGACAACCCAGTCTTCTTTACATACGGACAGGTAATCGTAACTATATTTACAGGAAGCTACTGACGGGGGACCAGCGGGCGTACGTCGCGTACTCCGGGTCGCTGACGTCGCCCGAGTGCAATGAGGCGGTCACCTGGATCATACTGGACAACCCAGTCTTCTTTACATACGGACAGGTAATCGTAACTATATTTACAGGAAGCTACTGACGGGGAACCAGCAGGCGTACGTCACGTACTCCGGGTCGCTGACGTCGCCCGAGTGCAATGAGGCGGTCACCTGGATCATACTGGACAACCCAGTCTTCTTGACATACGGACAGGTAATCGTAACTATATTTACAGGAAGCTACTGACGGGGAACCAGCAGGCGTACGTCGCGTACTCCGGGTCGCTGACGTCGCCCGAGTGCAATTAGGAGGTCACCTGGATCATACTGGACAACCCAGTCTTCTTGACATACGGACAGGTAATCGTAACTATATTTACAGGAAGCTACTGACGGGGAACCAGCAGGCGTACGTCGCGTACTCCGGGTCGCTGACGTGGCCCGAGTGCAATGAGGCGGTCACCTGGATCATACTGGACAACCCAGTCTTCTTTACATACGGACAGGTAATCGTAACTATATTTACAGGAAGCTACTGACGGGGAACCAGCAGGCGTACGACACGTACTCCGGGTCGCTGACGTCGCCCGAGTGCAATGAGCCGGTCACCTGGATCATACTGGACAACCCAGTCTTCTTGACATACGGACAGGTAATCGTAACTATATTTACAGGAAGCTACTGACGGGGAACCAGCAGGCGTACGTCGCGTACTCCGGGTCGCTGACGTCGCCCGAGTGCAATTAGGAGGTCACCTGGATCATACTGGACAACCCAGTCTTCTTGACATACGGACAGGTAATCGTAACTATATTTACAGGAAGCTACTGACGGGGAACCAGCAGGCGTACGTCGCGTACTCCGGGTCGCTGACGTCGCCCGAGTGCAATTAGGAGGTCACCTGGATCATACTGGACAACCCAGTCTTCTTGACATACGGACAGGTAATCGTAACTATATTTACAGGAAGCTACTGACGGGGAACCAGCAGGCGTACGTCACGTACTCCGGGTCGCTGACGTCGCCCGAGTGCAATGAGGCGGTCACCTGGATCATACTGGACAACCCAGTCTTCTTGACATACGGACAGGTAATCGTAACTATATTTACAGGAAGCTACTGACGGGGAACCAGCAGGCGTACGTCACGTACTCCGGGTCGCTGACGTCGCCCGAGTGCAATGAGGCGGTCACCTGGATCATACTGGACAACCCAGTCTTCTTGACATACGGACAGGTAATCGTAACTATATTTACAGGAAGCTACTGACGGGGAACCAGCAGGCGTACGTCGCGTACTCCGGGTCGCTGACGTCGCCCGAGTGCAATGAGGCGGCCACCTGGATCATACTGGACAACCCAGTCTTCTTTACATACGGACAGGTAATCGTAACTATATTTACAGGAAGCTACTGACGGGGGACCAGCGGGCGTACGTCGCGTACTCCGGGTCGCTGACGTCGCCCGAGTGCAATGAGGCGGTCACCTGGATCATACTGGACAACCCAGTCTTCTTTACATACGGACAGGTAATCGTAACTATATTTACAGGAAGCTACTGACGGGGAACCAGCAGGCGTACGTCACGTACTCCTGGTCGCTGACGTCGCCCGAGTGCAATGAGGCGGTCACCTGGATCATACTGGACAACCCAGTCTTCTTGACATACGGACAGGTAATCGTAACTATATTTACAGGAAGCTACTGACGGGGAACCAGCAGGCATACGTCGCGTACTCCGGGTCGCTGACGTCGCCCGAGTGCAATTAGGAGGTCACCTGGATCATACTGGACAACCCAGTCTTCTTGACATACGGACAGGTAATCGTAACTATATTTACAGGAAGCTACTGACGGGGAACCAGCAGGCGTACGTCGCGTACTCCGGGTCGCTGACGTCGCCCGAGTGCAATTAGGAGGTCACCTGGATCATACTGGACAACCCAGTCTTCTTGACATACGGACAGGTAATCGTAACTATATTTACAGGAAGCTACTGACGGGGAACCAGCAGGCGTACGTCGCGTACTCCGGGTCGCTGACGTCGCCCGAGTGCAATTAGGAGGTCACCTGGATCATACTGGACAACCCAGTCTTCTTGACATACGGACAGGTAATCGTAACTATATTTACAGGAAGCTACTGACGGGGAACCAGCAGGCGTACGTCACGTACTCCGGGTCGCTGACGTCGCCCGAGTGCAATGAGGCGGTCACCTGGATCATACTGGACAACCCAGTCTTCTTGACATACGGACAGGTAATCGTAACTATATTTACAGGAAGCTACTGACGGGGAACCAGCAGGCGTACGTCGCGTACTCCGGGTCGCTGACGTCGCCCGAGTGCAATGAGGCGGTCACCTGGATCATACTGGACAACCCAGTCTTCTTTACATACGGACAGGTAATCGTAACTATATTTACAGGAAGCTACTGACGGGGAACCAGCAGGCGTACGTCGCGTACTCCGATTCTAGATTCTAGATATAGTTACGATTTTACACTTCTAGATTCTAGAAGAAGCTTCGTGTTTATGTTTATATTTTTGCACCTTTTACGACAGCGTTATCAAGTTATATAGATTTCATATACAAAGGAAAAAGTGACCAGCTTCTTCTGCATTCGCGGCAGACGCCTTAACTACTTAGCCACCCGGGTCACAGCAGCACCGGTCGAATTTTCCCGTGTATATGTAATCTTTGTAAATGCTAAGGGGCATTTAAATACTCATTATTTACTTATTGTTTAAATATTCATTATAATAATTTGATTTGTTCTTCAGTTGTAAAGAGTTATCTCTCCATACATCCATCCGTTTGGCTGTTCTTCCTCTGTACTGTAGAATAAGACTATTTTTTTATTTCAAATATGTGTACAGTCTCGTAAAGGCTGTAGCTGGGCTGTAGTAATCAAAGCCTAGAGTACCTTTCCAACTCATAACCACAATGTCATGTTAACATATTTCAGTACAAAGATTTCTGGGACCTGGCTAAGACCCGTCACAACTTTCGAAGCCTGCAAGGCTCAAACGTCACGGTATACCGACCAGCCGTCCGGTATCGGAAACCAATGATCTTCAGTTTGTTTGCGAACATGTTCGATGCCGTCGCGAACTTCTTCACAAGCATGAACAAGTAAGTGTTTTATGAAATTATCGTGTTCGGCTGCGTTTCCACCAGAGATGAGCGAGGAAGCGTTGCGAGGAATGTGTTTGTTAACAACCAATATATTTTTTTTTATCTATCCTCGCACAGCGTAGCTCTAGGATCGGTTCTAGGGATAGAATACCGGTATTATTTTCATACCAATTATCCGGTATTCAATTTCGGTATCTCGGTTGTTAATTAATATTTTTCGGATAATCAGATAATTTGTTACGTTTACCTAAATTACATTTCAGAATATCACGTAAACATTGCGAAAGTCTGGCACAATTATGGTATTTAGATTTTTAGTAATTTATTTATCGTATGGCTACATGTCACTGGATATCGATAGGCATTTCTTCCCTGGGGTAGTAGTAGTGGGAAAGCAGATGATAAAGAAAATCCAGTGAGTGCTGCGAGTCCAGATGAGACAGTGCAGCTGCCAAGTTGGTTACTCTTTTAGCACCACCCAGGGATCACGTGTAGGGTTGTTTAAGGTGTTTCCTACGGACGCAGAGTAACATTGATCCCCCATTGATTTTTAGTAATAAGTACCGGCAACGCATTCTCGCTCATCTAGGTGGAAACGCAGCCTTACGTAGAATTCACAATTCAGTCAAAGGAATTTGAATCCTAATACATGGTAGTTATATTCCATTTTTAAACAGCTACGGCGCACTTATGCTGCGACTATTGTAGCTGCCATTTAAAAATGAAATCTAACATCTGTGTAGAAGGTATAATTTCCTTTAAGTCTAGTAACAGGCGTGTTGACTGCAGCCGTAGGGTGTAAATAGGACATTGGATACAATATAGAGTGCATGGCGTTATCGAAGTTATCTTATTCTCTTTCCCACTTTGTTCCTGGACGTCATCTTTAACGTCCTGAATAGCTAGTAATTTACTCGTACTATTTACCAACCATCGTAATAGCAAATCTATCTAGGTATATCTTTATCAAAAACTGTACGCAAGTCAGTCGTTCCGTTTGGAAAATCCGAGTTCACACACGCACCATACATATGTTTAAATTGTTTAATAGCATAGTGTTTAAATAGCAACCCCAGTTTTGCATCGGAGTTTAAAGTGTTCGGGTCATTTATAATCACATACCTAATTCATTATTTTCTTTCAGAATGCTAACGAATCCCGGGACGCCTAATTATTGATGCCACTTTAAGCAGTTCTAAAGTGCCAGTCATGTTTTAGGAGTGTTCACACCTGACGCACAGCCTCGCAAAGAAATTGCCGCGCGAGACAGCTCGGCTAGTGTAATCGTGCCTCGGCCGAGGCGAAAGCACGCGCGGCCGCAATGCCGCAATTTCGTCACGAGGCTGTGCGTCAGGTGCGACGCCTATTGGCATTGAAAGGACATAACATAGGTCGATGTAGGGTTTGGTTCGTGAGGTTCGCAAGGAAGCAAAAAGTCTAAAACCACGTCCAGATTATGCGCGCCCATTCGCTAGGCATGTTCGACCGCGGCTGTATGTATGTTGAAGCTGCCTCGCGGCGGCTGAGAACACACGTGCAGTGCGCAATCTGGACACGGCTTTAGGTGTAGATAGATATAAGAGCGAAATTGATAGACGTTTTTATCTTTTAATGGTTCTGCTACATCTGTCACTCTCGTCTCTCGTAGAATTTCACGTTTTGAAGTCATTCATTGTACATACTATGCATTCTCTGTCACAGAACACTTAAAAACTGAACACGTCAAACGTAGTTGTAATAGTTAGACATAATATGTTATTTTTAAGATTTATTTGTATAATAAACGAATGTCAATAATATTGTTATTATTTTTTCACAAATCCACTGAACACAGGGTAAAATTAAATATTTTGTGGGATTGCGTAAATGAAACTTATTTTACATTAAAATTGCATTTATTATGTTAGCCCTCAAGTTACGTACATTTACAACCACACTAACAGATGTTAAAGTAAGTGATTTTTTTCTTAGTTATATGCGGTTCCGAGACCTGGGGTCCATTTTTCAAAAACTTGTAATACAAGCGGAAATCCCTTTCTAGCAAAAGATGTCGAAAGTATTACAAGTTACAAACTTTTGAGAAACGGGCTCCTGGCCCCTGCACCGTTAGCACGTCGCACCATTCGCGCGCCGCTTGCGCACAAAACGCGCTCTGCAAATTGCAAGACTACTCGTACGACTAGTAGACGTAAAACATATGTTAACGGTTGTGAACCTTATTATAATAGACCTTACGGTGCAAGTGTAAACATATCTTTGATGTCGACTGGACACGAGCATTTCGAGATTTTCTTCGTACGAAAATGGTGCTCAAATTGGCAGCATTTGTCAGATCTGGACGCACCTTTATTATCCTTCAAGCGTTTCTCCCGGCTTTTTGCCACGACTCTATTAAACCTGGGGTCCGCTCGGCAATCTAATCCCTGTACAGCAATGTACAGCCAGGTATGTCTACCAGTTCTAATTCTCCCTCAACTACTCAAAGGTCTGGAAGAGATCCCTAATGGGATCAGTCCGACTTTGTACAAATATTATATATTCTTTCTGTTGTATGTGTTTCTTTGTTGTAGGTACAATAAATTATTATACTACTACTACTACTAATCCTGCAGGAATTGGCGTAGGCAGTAGTTTTTACGAAAGTGATTGCCATCTGACCTTTCAACCCAGAGGGGAAACTAGGCGTTGCTGGGATTAGATCCGGTTTCCTCGTGATGTTTTCCTTTATCGAAAAGCGACTGATAAATATCAAATGATATTTCGTACATAAGTTCTGAAACATTTAGTGGTACGAGCCGGGGTTTGAAAGACTGACGTCTTACCGCCAGGCTACCAGCGCTTCTAGACGCACCTTTATATAAGGGTCTTATATTATATAACGTGGATGAAATTAATATCCGTACCCAAAACACCTTACGCTGTAGCGCTGCGCTCCATAAAGTATTGTGGACACCAATTACACAAACAGCTTGTTAGTAAACAGACTAAGTTGCGGATCTATAAAACCGAGATCCGCCCCATACTTATGTATGGCTGTGAGGTCTGGAAACTGACGCTCAAGGAGGAGAGCAGCCTTCTAGTCACAGAACGTAAGGTGTTAAGAAAATTCTGGGACCCATTAAAGGAGACGATGGTAGCTGGAGGATCCGAAAAAATACCGAAATCAAAGAACTGGTGGCCGAACCAAATATAATTGGTGAGACAAAAGCGAATCGTCTCCGCTGGCTCGGCCACTTCGAGAGGATGGGAGAAGATCGCTCTGTAAAAAGAGTATATTTGGGTCGACCGACTGGACGGCGTCCTGTCGGTCGTCCTAAGTATCGCTGGGCAGACAGAGTAGGAGCGGACCTTCAGGAGCTCGGCGCCGGTGAAAGCTGGCGTGAAATAGCGCAGGACCGAACAAAATGGCGTGCTCTTGTGTCGGAGGCCAGGACTCGTTTTGGGTCGTTGCGCCAAAATAAGTAAGTAAGTATTATATAACGTTATCCTTGACATCTTCAGTACTGCCTACATCTACACTCCAAACTCAAACAATCGCTCAGAGTAGTCGGAGTTATTCGGACACCATCGGATTTTTTTACGAAAAGTCAAAAAGTCGATCTAGCTTGGACATAAGACATCTGCTTATGAAAACAAAGTATATGACTCTGTCATTCCAAATTAACCTCCAATATTAAAACAATAAGACTAAATTTAGAACATATCCTGGGAGACAGGCACGCAATATTGTATACTGTGAGCCTAACATTTCCTAAACAGATTCCATCTATCCCCGAGGACTTTCATTCATACTCTCACGTAATCAATTTCACTAGTCAACAAATACCTAATACTAAGCGAATTTGAACTTTACTGTAACCAGTTAAGGTGTATTTTGTCTGTACAAGTTTACTTTGGCAAACGGGTAAACATTGCAGAAAAGTGACAAGTGCTAATGTTAATTAGATTTAATTAATAATACAGTAAGAACTATATTTGTACATAAGATTATTCACAGCGTTCAATGACAACTTGCCGCCAAGTTTTTAATAAACTTAAGTGAAGTTACCATTAAGAAAATATACACGATATGCTTTCAAGCTAGAAAGGGACAAACATAAATCAATTAGTACACTTAGAATGTGGGCCTTAAACGGGTATGTCCTTAAACTACGTCCAAAAGAGGGTACTGCGAATGTCATCTCGCTCAAATCTGGAGCATTTTTTATACCACAACTGTAAACAAGCATACGGCCCGCCTGGTAATAAGCAGCTATCATAGCCTATGGACGCCTGCAACTTCAAAGGTGTCATATGCGCGTTGCCAATCCTTTACAAAATGGAGGATTGACGGCTAAAGGAACAAGAGGGTCCTTCATCGTCAACACACAGATTGAAAATAATTTATCCTTTTATGTGTGACAACCACATATTTGATTTATGATAAGTATTTTTACAAGATTAGACATTAAATAGATACAGTGTTCCTAACATATGTGCAGTATGTAACTAAATAACATCATGAAATGAATAAATATACTTAAAGTTGATTTAGTCAACAATAAATTAATAAACAATAACCCCAGTTAGTTTAAAAATATTTCCTTCAATACACGAGCACTAGAATTTTACATTCTGTTATTCAATAGGCGTGTCCACACCTGACGCACCGCCTCGCGAAGATATTACCGCGCGAGCAGAGTTTGAAACCGGTATTCGCATAAAACCCAATATATTTCATTATTTTATGGTATTTATGTAGAACTCAGTATTATAACTAGGAAGTGACTACGTATTGTAAGATTGTTCGAATAAAAATTAAATAGTAAACGAAAGACCAAAAATAAACGAAAAGATACCGGTATTTTAGTATTGAGCTAATACCGGTTTTCAAGCCCTGCGCGCGAGGCAGCTCGGCTAGTGTGGACGTGCCTCGCCACAGGCATTACGGCCGCGCGGGCGTTTGCATCGGTCGAAGCATGTCCACACTAGCCGAGCTGCCTCGCGAGGCGGTGCGTCAGGTGAAGCCCCGCCTAATAACAATGTCATTGACTCATTGGAGTAACGGTAGATATACAACATTTACGTATCGTAAGAAAAATGTACTACCGTAAATCACTGTTCTCCCTCTACATTCGTCGTTGATCAAGCCATCATAGCTTAATTAATTTCATCCATCGCATGAATTAGCCTACTAACAAAACAGATACTTAACTCGCCTGTACACATGTATATAGTCACGTGGGCCTTATGAGGCGGACTTATCGCTAATAATCTGCTTCAGTCGCTTCTCGATATACTGCACTCTCGTGACCAGCTTGTCGCGCGGGTTGAACTCCGTGTATGGAATTTGTAACACTTTGAAGCCCTAAAAACGAAATACAACAGAAATTTGAGCGTACGAGGGTTGAACAAACTTTGCTTCCGAGTATAATACAACATTTTTCACCACACCAGCATAGGAAAAATATGAGAAATCAAAGCCATCTGAATGCCTTCAATATTATATAATTCAAAATCATATCTTTAAAGTCCACCCTGCCAGATAAAGTGAAAAAAACAAGTTCAAACTTGTACCAAATTACTTTCCCCACATGTGGATAAAATGCGTTTTTCCCCACCGCTTGCATGGGATAAAGAGCGCGTTTCCGAGGTGGAATGGTAAAAAAAAATATGTAGCCACGACTCTATTACCAAGGCGTAAACGTTTTGTTACATTAAATGTTTCCATATTTTCAGACATGACCGTACAATAAGAGTTTATATCAACCCATTTTATCCGAGGTAGGGAACCTACTGCTAACATTAACACTCTATTAGCCGTGTCCACACCAGGCGCACAGCCTCGCGAGGAAATTGCCGCGCGATGCGGCTCGGCTAGTGTGGACGTGCCTCGCCCGAGGCAAACGTAAGCGCGGCCGCAATGCCTCGGGCGAGGCACGGCCACACTAGCCGAGCTGCCTCGCGTGGCAATTTCTTCGCGAGGCTGTGCGTCCGGTGTGGACACGCCTATTGGTTAAATATGCAAGAGCGGCAGAGGTTGATTATTTCTTTTTTTCTACATTAGATGATGGCTGTTTTAGTCCCCGAATGAAATGGAATTTTATAGTCGCTTTATACACTTTTATTTTTCACTTTTGTAGCAAGAAAAACAAAAAGATGAGGAAGTGCCTTTTGCAATTTTTATCAACTTAAGCTACCAATGTCAGCCAAATATAAACCTTACCGTCCTACACATAAGTATCAATTTACCTTCAGCTGTAACATCCTAGTGTAGAGCTGATATATCCCCAGCGGCACAGCAGTCCTCCGCGTGAGGTCGTGATAGTCCAGACCCAGCACTGCTATCCTGAACACGCTGTAACAGAAATAGCTGTAAATTTAAAATACACGAAGCCATAATATTAACTTTGAAGAGCGCTCTTTGATCAAAAAATGAAGGCAAAAGAGTTAAAGTAAGATACAACGTGTTTCAATTAACCCTTTGATCGCCAACCATCGAACGGAAAAACCGTGCCCTCAGCGCGCGCTGGGCAAACCAGTTCTATTTTGGACGTGATATCACGCCCTGGCGCTGAGGGCTCGACTTTCCGTGCGCGTGATTTGACGTATTTCGGACCGTTTGTTGTAGTCTCCTGTGAACATAAGATATTGTCTTACTCGGTAGTAAGGTTCGATTTGGTTTGGCAAAAAATGTAATACGTGTATATTCGTGGATGTCACAGATTGACGGACGTGTTCTCATGTTAATTACGCGACATACTTAACACATTCAATGCCGGAAACCCCACTATCGGGTATTTTATGATTTCGTGCGCAGGCCGCACTACCCGATAGTCGGGATCGTGCTACTATACATGACTATACATGACTATAGGCCACGCCGGAGGACCCGATATCGGGTACTGTTTTTGACGAACAGGGTTGTCGCTAAAATATTAGTGGTAACTCGGAAAAATTCACGATTTTAACAATTTTTTACTTCGAGGTTTTTTTGATGATTTTGATCTGGCGTGTGATCGACGAGTCATATCGAAAATCGTTACAGAATCCCCGTCACGCGTTCAATTTTCAACTTGATTTTTTTCTAATAATTAGATATTGATGTGTATTATCTATCAGATTCCGGAGATAGACGTTGGCCTAACTTCCCGGTATGACGTAATAAGTGAACAAACCAACATACCAATAAATGTTTTTTTGGCGCAACCCTATCGTGTACCCGACTGTCGGGTTCTTGGCGTGTAGTGTCGATTCGTTCGATAAGTGTGCAAGTGTACCCGAGTATCGGGTCGTATATATTTTTTGCGGCCTGGCGCGGATGTTTTGTTTGGCCGGGTGACAATGAATGTGTTAAGCAAGCGTTCCTGCTATTCTGCACACAGTATCATCTTGAACGAAATATTAGGCTATACAGACCTTTTGTCATTTGCTGCTTTTTCTAATGGTACTGGATGACATTTCGAATCTATCGCGAACTCAGCGTCTGAAATGAAAGAAAAATATTTACTCAAATGTGGTCTACTTTTTACCTTTATGTCAAACTCGTGACGTTTTGAGAAATTTGGTTACTGTTCAGTGCCGTGACGATACCTGCTTATAACGACTTCTCTCCAAACTAAAACACGAACTTACCATACATAAATCCCATTCCGCTTTTACATTCCTTCTTCATAAACGTCTCAGCAGACACTAGGCTCCTAAACGTGTCCATGATGCAGTGCACGTACAGCGTCTTCTCCTTCGTGTACACGAGGGGCACTCCCACGGACACGTCGGAGGGCAGCCGCGGGGAGGAGGGGGCCGTGAGCTGTAGGAAGGCGTCGATGGCCATCAGCTTGCGTCGGGAGGGGATGAGGATTTCTGGAATAAGAATAGTTATTTACGTCACACCTGGCCATAATGTGAGTTTTTCCGCACGCTACGCGTATGGTAAAACTCGCATTTTGGCCGGGTGGAGACGTAAAATTGTGTACTCACCACGGGCAGTAAAAAAGAAAGCCCTCTATCGCATATTTACAACCCTCGCTTGCGGCTCGGATCACAAATACCTGCGATTTCGGGCTTTCTTTCTTTTATAGTCCTTGGTAAGTAATGTACTATTATTACACTAGTGGTCCGCCTCGAACTGAGAACTCCGCGATTTCCTTGCAAAAGAGTTGACCAATATAACAAGACCCTTCTGATGACTGATTCGCGTCTTCTAGCTCCATAACCCATTGATCAATCCTGCTCATATACGAACTCTTAAATTGTCTAGATCTCTGCTACAACCCCAACAAATTTCATCAAGATCAGAAAAACGTTACTGAAGTTATCGCGGAACAACTTTTCAAAATCGAAAAGCCATCAAAATGCAGTGACGTCTAGGTAGCCGGTTGACAGTTCTGTTGGGTCCAAAGTTTTCTGTAAGAACTCACTTCGCTTACGGAGCTCGTTCGACAAAGGGGCAAAGTTGATGTTGTCCCGAGGCAGCGAAAAACTCCAAAATTAAGCCACGAGCGTAGCGAGTGTTTAAAAAAATCGAATCTTGAGCGTACGAGGGCCTCAAGGCAAGAGAGTTTGAACAAACTTTGCTGCCGAGTATTATACAAAAATTTTCAAGACATCACTACAAGAAAAATATAAGCTATATAATACAAACAAATCGATGCCAAATGAATGCATTCAAAATAATATAATTCAAAATATCTCTTTAAAGTCCATCCTGCAAGATAACGTGAAAAAAAGTCAAAACTTGTACCAAATTACTTTCCCCACATGTGGATTAATTGCGTTATTCCCCACCTCTGTCAATGGATAAAGAGCGCGTTTCTGAGGTGGAGTGGTGAAAAAGAATTGGACGTTTGTACTGGAAAAAATATTCTGTTCTGTGGCCTTAGTTTTTATAAATTGAAAGAATGTTCCGGAGTAACAACCAAGCAAACTTCTTTGATTACTAAATGTCATATTAATATCGATATTTCGATCGAGGCCTATTATTCAGTTGATGAGTTCTTGGATGAATGAAAATGCCCAAGTCGCCATATATGACATTATAATGTTTACCTACTTATTCTTATTGTAATTATACATAATATTTATTCATTTAATCTTTTAAATTGTTAATTTTTTGTTTTGACTTTACACAAACTTGTTATGAAATCTTAATTATTAATTAAGTTTTTAACTATATTATTATGTTGACAGTGTATGATTAATACCAATAAATCTATGAATCTATGATAAATGTGTAACTAAACTTACCGCCTAACGACAGCAATTTATCTATAAACTCCGGCTGAATCGTCGATACAAGTTGGTGCGGCTGGGCCTTGTCGAGTGCTAGCAGCGCGAACACCAGATCCAGCCACGCGGAGGCCTTAGCCATCTCTTCTTCTTTCAGGGATTCCGCTGCCTGGAAAAGTGAAAATTGAAATAACTTGTAAATAAATTGTTGTTTAAGTTACAACTTAAACTTGCTTGGTCATTTATACACAATTCACCTTAGCTAACATTAGAACCAGAGAAATATATTAATCTAAATCTTGACTGCAAGTCTTTAAGTTAGAGCAAATTCTTGTCCATAGTTAAGAAAAGTATTATCAATCCAGTACAGTAACTTTGAAAAACTTATCTCTACTTGGCCAAACAAAGTCCACGGTCGATAACATTGCCACAGCAGATGCTGTCTCTCATGCGATATACTTGCACATGCGTTAGTTAGTCACTCAGTGATATCTAACTAGGGCAGACTCTTGACTATATATCTTGAAAACCACAGCCAAATAGCACTAGACCCTACTCATAGTGTTGTGTTCCTGCTGGTGAGTAAGTTTGCCAAAGAGCTCAAAGAGGACCCAGTGTGTTGACGATGAGGGACCCTCTTTTTTCTTGTTTCCTTTTTGTAAAGAGTCGGCAACGCGCATGTGACACCTATGGAGTTGCAGGCGTCCATAGGCTACGGTGGCTGCTTACCATCGGACGGGCCGTATGCTTGTTTGCCACCGTCGTGGTATATAAAAAAAAGTAAGTACAATTGGGTGCCGTGACCAGGATACTTACTTTGAACAACTTTTCGCTATTTGGTGGTACAAAGTCCAAGGTCCCTAACGTCACAATAGCGGACGCTATGTCTCCCGCGCGACACGCCTGCATGTGCGTTTGTATCCACTCTGTGATGGCGGTGAGCGCTGCTTCATGGCGGTACTTTAGAAGGCCGAGTGATACTACTATTGAATTCACCACTGCTGGTTTGTCTTTGTTGGACGGCAGGCATTCAATTACGTCTCTGTAAAAGGAAAGAGTAAGTTTATAATATAATAGATTATATTATAACCCGCAAAAAACTCGGCGGGACTTATTTTTTCAAAACAGTCATATATTCTTAAAGATACACAGAGCTTTGTGATCTCAAATATAACATCCTATGGTAAGCCCTAAGCTTCCTGTCTTTGGCTGATATTTACAGTACTCACTTGCATATCCTGTCAAGAAGCAAGGGATCGGGAAAATTGAGTGTCGCCATAGAGAACAGCAGGTCGGCGGACTTTTTCAAGTCTATGGTGTCGGCTTGCCGTGTAATATTGTATGATAACGCGCGAAGTAAGGGCGTGCTGCGGCGGCCTTTTAGATGTAGAGCTCGCATTACCTGGTAAAAGATATTTTTAATTTTTTAATAAGATAAATTTTTAGAACACAAACATAAGGGAGAGATTTTTACAATTTTGAAAAGTAAATGGGGATAATTCTGAGCCTGTTGGAGACAATTATATGAAAATAACACTAAAATATAATGCACTCATTAACATACGGTACTGTAACGATTTTTGGGGCTCAATACTATAAAATCATATCTCTTTTGCAATTTTTTTTTTTTTTGGACCGGGGTATGTCCTTAAATTACGTCCGGACACGGGTATGTCCTTAAATTACGTCCAAAAGAGAGATATGGGTACTACGAATGTCATCTCGCTATGTGTGGTATGGCACAGCAGAGCAAATGTCATCTCGCTCAAATCTAGAGCAGAGCCCGACTCAGGAAGTACCTCCACCTTGCAGAAAACCAGTCGAATAACACTAGACCCTACTCATAGTGTTGTGTTCCTGCTGGTGAGTAAGGTTGCCAAGGAGCTCAAAGAGGATCCAGCGTGTTGACGACGAGGGACCCTCTTGTTCCTGTAGCCGTCAACACAGTGAATCCTCCTTTTTGTAAAGGGTCGGCAACGCACTTGTGACATCTCCGGAGTTGCAGGCGTCCATAGGCTACGGTAGCTGCTTACCATCAGGCGGGCCGTATACTTGTTTACCACCGTCGTGGTATTGAAAAAAAATGAACAACAAACCTTAACCATCTGCGGCAGCGTAAGATTAGCAATCAGTCTAGCTGCCTCATCGTCCCCGGTAATGCCTAGCACAGTACTCAGATCCTCGGCCATGGTGAGCGAGCTCATAGCTTGAGTGGTGCTGGTGCGAGCCAGGATCCGACACAGTTTTAGAAAGCGAGGGTCTTTCTCGAAGTCTGTGATCTTCACTTTGTTCACAGTAGACCAGTCTGATAGGATGGATACCATCTGTAATTTAATAAATGGGCACTTGTCTATTGCTGTTTGTTTACTAACCCTTTCACAGCCAACTAAAAGAAAAATTGTGTAAATTTTTACTTTGACATATTAGCAATAGAGTTGAAAATTGTAACTGCCGCAATAACGAGTCAGGTTCGTGATTACTGATTAGCTGTTAAAGGTTAATCAAAATCAAATCAAATCATTTATTTATTTCGGATAACTTTTAGATCCAGTTTTGGTTAGTATGTACCTACTTATACATATAATTTAATCAAGCAGATTATACATATACAATTAAATTACTTAAATATCCTACAACACAAGTCCAAAAAAAACCGGCCAAGTGCGTGTCGGACCACGCATAATGGAGGGTTCCGTAGCTTCAACGGAATAAGAACCAAACTAATGCTAAAAGGTCGTATCTGATGCCTATGGAAGAAGTTTTTTGGAAATAACTCACAACTGGCTGGACCGATATTGTTCAAAACAATTTTCGTAAAAGGTATATAATAACGCGCATCTTCTCAAATTTTTTCATATGTTTTGGACTTACGGTTGAAAAGTTACAGGGGGGGACACTATTTTTCCGACTTTTGAAGCGGATATTTCTGAAAATATTCATTTAATCACAAAGTGTTGAGAGAAAACTCTATGTTATTTTTAAAGACCTATCGATTGATGTGCAATTGTGATGTTGAAATTTGGTAAAAAAAATTTTTTTTTAATTTAGTTACATGTTGTAAATGCTCAGGCGCATTTTAGCCAATTCTAAGGTATAACATTATAAGTCCGTACCTCCAATTCGCTTTCCATGAACTCCTACGAGTTCGGATTGGAGGTACGGACTACAAAGATTGCATATACACGGGAAAATTCGACCGGTGCAGCTGTGACCCGGGTGGCCAAGTGGTAAAGGCGTCTGCCGCAAATGCAGAAGACGCTGGTTCGATCCCAGCCATGGGCACCGGAGGCCTAGGTCACTTTTTCCTTTGTATATGACATCTATATAAGTTTATTAAGTCCACCATTTGTACTTTCATGTATTGTGCAATAAGGTTAGAAATTGAATAAATATTCTAGTATGAGTATAAGTATAATTTTTCTTAAGATGTCTGAATCATAGGTAGAACTGTTAAGTAAGATTCCGACATCTTAAAAAGTTACTACCTTACTTTTATAGTACCATCGCCCACACTGTTAACTGCCCATCGGTGGACCTTATGCCTTTTGTAATAAGGTCCACCGATGTACAGTTAAGAAAGTTGCTGTTTGTACATGTTGCAAGGCGTCTCCCTAAGGCACTGGTCCCACCAAGAGCGAGTAAGCGATGAGCTATCGGCGATTTTCTCGCCAAAGAAACGAACAAAAGATAATCGCTCACATGTAAATAAAAGAGAGAGATATATATTTATAGTTCATAGCTGGCTGTTCACACTGCGATGAACTGTAAATATATATCTCTCTCTTTTATTTACACGGGAGCGATTATCTTTTGTTCGTTTCTTGGGCGAGAAAATCGCCGATAGCTCATCGTTACTCGCCCGCGGTGGGACCAGTGCCTATAGCATGAAAATCAGTGAAGGATGCGATGGAAATACTTGCCACTTTTAGGCATATGTAACCTTAAGTAGCTAAATCGAGTGTTTGGCCATCCCGTTTAAGCATTTTTCATGTTCTATAACTTAAAGCTTTAACTTTACCTTCAATGCATGCCTTCTTGACACCACAGGGTTCTCCGCTGCGGCAAGCAAGCTGTTTATATCTGTAGCCTTAACAATCTGCATGTCCATTTGCTGGGTGCGGCTCTGCTTCAACGACTTTGGGCTTGGCCGCTTTGGTTCATCTGTTTCGGGGGAATTCAGTGTGGCAAAGGCAGCGGCTACTAAACCTGGTAGTTGATATGGAAAATAATGTTTGTTAAAAATTTTTTTTTTATAAGCGAAACATCTGCTAGTAATTACAGAATGTTAAGAAATAATGGAAAAGGAAATAAAAGATATGGTGGATAAATTTAGAACTCAAAGATGTAACTGTTATAGACCTTGCTACTAGACCTTGTTAGTTAAAATAGTTATAAGTATGTAACTACAGCCTGCGGTTAAAATTGTATGGAACAATTTTATGGCTGCAAGTTTGAGTTTTCTACTTTTCCTTTTATTTCTAGATAATGTTAGTGAAATATATGACTATTATGATGTAACCTGTTAAAAAAATTTTTTTTAGGATAGGGATCTGAATTGGAATTGAAAATCAGTTCTAATTTGTTTTCATATTAAACTAATTATTTGCTATTTCAGCTTAAGTATTACTAAACCATGATTAAAAAGTAAAAGGAAGAGTTCTCTGCCTATCTGAAACCTTTGAGAAAAATGTGGACAAGTTTAGTTAGGCCCTCTTTGTCTGTTTACATGGATACTTCATTCTTTCAGTAATATACTAATATTTTCCCTGGACAAATATACCTAGATACTATTGAATAGTCATAGTAGTAAAATCTTGTTTCATTTAGATGTATATTTTTGATGTTATAATCACAGTGTACCCAGATTATGTCTTAGTGACATGAATATTCTGATTCTAAGTGTGATAGTTTCAGAAGACTACAGAAGATAATGTTGGACAGTAAGCTCAATAAGGGTTATGTTGTGAGTAGGAGTCGACGATATATAATGATAGATATAGATCATATTCAAATACATAGAAAACTTCCATAAGTAATATTTGAAAAGGAGAAAAAATAAGCATATAATATAGATTTATACCTGATTTATTATCCTTGTCATGCTCTACACTTTCAGCGTTTTTATTAGACAAACTTCCGTCAACTTCCAGCTTGTCAGTCTTCACAACTGTAGCTCCAGCACTGGAGTACTGCCTCAGGGTCGCTCGACTTCCTAACCTCCAAATTACACTCCCACTGAATTTAAGCATCTAGAACAAAACTTATCATTTAACCATTTATAAAAAAAGCAGCTTATAGCAGGCGAAGCCTAGCTTTTCCACTAATTGGCTTAAATCAATCAAAAATGTCGAGAAAAGTGCGAAATAATACCGTCTTACATCACGGTTCGATGTAAGACGGATATCAATATTTTTAATCAAATTGTAACCAAATTTAAAGGGGAGAGTAAGCTGTAAATTATACCTTTTAGTTAGAATTGGTTTGTCAACAATTAGTAAACAGATATCATAGGGTTTTAGAGCATTTGGAAAATTCAAAATTTTGAGTATTTTTGAGAGAATTGACAGAAGTGTCACGACATTTCCAAGAATGTTGCTGCTGAAAAAATTAAATATATACCTAGTAAGTGATAAAATGTAATCAAAGAGTGAATGTGAAATTCTTAACTAATACATATTCATTTAAATTCCACTCAAATTAAGCATATGAAGTAAATCAACTAAAAATTTTGTCATTTATTTATGTTTACATAAAAAAACAATAGTAATATAGTAGAAACAAAACGCATTGATAGTGTTGCGCGTATTCGATTTTAATATTTACTTTTTTCCTTAATCAAAATTATTTAAAAAAGACGTTAAATACGTATTTTCGAGTTTAGTTTATGTTAGTTAACAAGTAAGATTTAGTTTCTAATCAATGTAGTTTAAATAAAGTCATTAAATAGCAGACATATAAGAAGCACAACTTTGTTGCGTATTGCACTGATATCGATTTGCCATGACAGCTAAAAAGGTGTCGCATCACTACTTCACATTGAATTTGCAAGCGGTTGTGGGTGGGAGATTTGTTGATATTTTTGTGACTTTGTATTCTAATTAATTGGAAACAATAAGACCGGTGATGACTTTCCTGAAAATGGTACGTATTCGAAAGTTATTATTGACTAATAATGCAAACTTAATCATGCACATGGACCCATTCCAAGACGATTCATATCGGTCAACCTTGGCCTACGAATTTATTAATTTTCAACCGTTTCTTAGCCGTTTTCTGGCTCTCACTGTGATTTTCCCTGCATTTCTAGTGAATTCCTTTGAATTGTATGAAGACTAGAGTTACAGTGGCCGTGTTTTTGCTATGACTATTTTAATAAAATAAAACTACCTACCAATGTTGATAAATGACCCGAGTACCGCATTTAAGATGATCTTATCTCGTGCGCGTCATAAATATCTATATCATTGAATTATATTTAAACTTGGGCGTTATTGGTGTGCCCTTGTTATTTTTCTTATGCTTTGAAACATATACTTACAACTGAAGAACAAATCAAATTATTTATTGTAAGTAGACACACTACTATATAGTTTATAAACTTATATAGATCTCATATACAAAGGAAAAAGTGACCTAGGCCTCTGGTGCCCAGGGCTGGGATCGAACCAGTGTCTTCTGCCACTGCATAGGTCACTTTTCCTTTGCATATATAATAATAATAAAAATAAATTGTTTCCCTCACAATATTTTTTTTGTGTTACTTAATGGCTTTTACTCCTCGCAGGTCTTGGCGAGGTGAATTCTGCCAATGTCAAGGTGTACTTATGATTTTATTCAATTTTTAAAATAAAATAAAAGCAACGTTGTTCGGTTAAGGCCTTGTTGATTGTAAAGTGATAGCCTCCTTACAAACACGTGGTTGGCTGGGACCCCGGATACCCGTTTGTTCAACTAAAGGATAACCACCCTTTAGTTGAACAAAACGGTTATCCGGGGTCTCGGCCACCCACGTGTTTCAGCGTAACCACGCGCGTTTTGAGACTAATTTTTCATTAGCTGCACACTTGTTCGTTAGGTCACCGCACAATAAGCTATCAATATTACACACTGAACTACGTAAATGAGCAAAAAACAAAAAACTATTCTAAAGACAGCGTGGCCATCTTGAGCGCAAACGACTATCTCCACCCTCACAATTAAAGTCATACTAAGAGAATACTGACATTATTTCTTCAAGTGCATGTAAAACAATTGTCACTATGACAAGATTCAGTTTCCATTTCTATGATCTAAAATGGCGCTGATGATAGATCTAAAATGGCGCTTAATGGTGTCATACCAGTTCTCTGCCATTTCTTAATAAGCAAGCATCAATATTCACAAGCATTTAAAATTTGGATAAAAAGTATCCTACAGTGATAAAACTAGATTCCCCAAGATTGCTTGACTCATTTTTATTATAGTCGAGCAGTTTTGGAACTAAGTTCCTTATTTCTACACCTTATGAAGAAAAGAACAGCCAAATTTTTTTATATGACGATGGTGGCAATCAAGCACACCTTGCCTGATGGTAAGCTGCTACTGCAGTCTACGGGCACAAGTTCAGATTGAAATATAACTGCACAATTTCATCAAAAAAAATGTTTTGGCAATTAGAACATAGGCAAGTCTTTTCAACCCCTGTGATAAAAAGTATCCTAATATTTTACCTATATTATAGGGAAGAGAAGAAAAGCATTTTTTTTGTATACAACACAAAAATCACTGGATTCCAGAGGTGTCACATGTGCTCTGCCAACTCTTTAGAAATCTGTACCCTCCAGAAGAAACCTATACCTATACACTTTTACTTATTCTGTGCCCATACTATAGTTAGTCCTTTTGTCTAAATATTTACAGCACTTAAAGTGTGAAAAGTTAAGAGAGATTACTAATACATATTAGTGGCATCAAATGGTATAACTTGGGACAGAGGGGTAACTTAACACTTGTGAAATACTCCCAGTATGGCGGCTTTCACATTGCTGCGGTTTCCGCATGCGGGGCTGGTGCGCGATTGAGATAGCACACTGCATATGTATAGCGCTGTCACGCTTGCACACGGTTGCCGCATCTGGTTGCAGCGCCAGTGTGATAATCGCCTATAATATGAATATCACAGTCCTGTACTATTTATAATCTTTGAATCTAAAAGTACTAGTCTAAAGATTAATCTGTCATCTAGCTATACCGGTTCATATTGAAAAGCTGCCGTCTTAAGTTACCCTCTGTCCCTAGTTACCCCATTTGACGGGGATTTAGATACGTGCTAGCATAATATGGTCGGGTTTTTATCGTGTCACCATAGCGGTCACGTTCTAACGAGTGGGTAAGTGCGAAAGTGATGCATGATATGATAGGTGATAAAATGGGAACCATGCTATCCGTTTCTGGTCAGGTAACATTGTTTCACAGTATATGTCAGGCATGCACATCTAATCAGGTCACAGGTGTAATCTAATTATGTGCAATAAGTGCAGTGTTGAGACTTCCTTGTGCATCACACTGTGTTTTACTATACACTCTTTTTGTTAAAAAAATACTCTGGGACATGAGAGAATTATAGTGCATTCGGATTATATTGAAGAAAAGGCAACCAAAGTAAGTTTATTGTGAATGAAGTTTTGAGTAATAAAATAGACTTGGGAAAGTGATGGTGTGAAAAGAAAATTAAAAAAGAAATTTAATTAGTGCAGAAACATAAATAAATGTATCTTGAAATAGTGGATTCACATTTAGGGATTGCAAAGACAAGCTAATCCGTTCAAATCTGTTGGGTTTAATTAATTTGGAAAATGAAATGGATTTTTTGAGAAATATAGTAGAGATGTGGCGGCACTAGTCTTTTCTCTGAAAAAATCCGGTACCCCTCCATATCTCGCGCGCAAACTAGTGTGGAAGCGTAACCGAAGTGCACGGGGTTTGCGGGAGCAAAAAGAAATTACATTGCTTCCTCTAGTCCGGCTTCAGGCATTTAGAGGCAGTTTTCGCTATGCTGCCTCTAAATGTTGGAATAATCTGCCACCACCAGTAATGAATTGCAAGTCCCTGGCGGTTTTCAAAAAACAATGTAAGGCTTTCCTACTGGACCTTCAAAAGGAAGTTACTTTCACTTTTTGTTGACAGATTGCTAAACTTGAGTGATGTAACTGTTTTATTGTATCCCTATTAGTTAAATTAGATTAAGTCCCGGGGGTGGCAGAATAACAGCGTCCGTTGCTTGAAGGTGGTAGGGCCCTAGTGCCTTTAAGCCTTCTCGCACAGACATAGCTAAGTCACTTTCCTTTTTAATAAGTTTAAGCATAATCTACTGTACTCTTATTAAGTACTTATGCAATCTTAATAAATAAACGTCTCTTATTATTATTATTTATTCGTTCTTTCCATATCTCGGGACCATGGGGTCCCGGACCTTTGGAAGGCATGCGTGGAGCCGAAGCCAACGGCGCATAGGCCTTTTTAAACGATATTATATAAAAGTGCCACACACATGGCAGATACCATCTCCGAACGCACAACATGATACATACGGAGATGGTCCCCGCCAGGTGCAAAGACTATTGCAGTGCAGCACTTTTGTGCTGCGATGGGAACTAAGGTCATAAGGCTATTGATTTGAATGTTGGACGGACTGAATATCGGGCTATGGGAGGAGACTAGCGGACACCTGCCGTGACAATCAGTCTCAAAATTGTAAGAGACAGGTGGTGACTCGCCAACTCATAGAGTGAGCCCCGCAATGGCCACACGCACAGTGCGACAACAGAGCAACACTTGAGAGTGGCTGTGAGGTTGTCGAGAGGTGAGTCTGCGGTAGCCAGATCCCGGTAATCCGTTCAGCAGGCCGCCGGCGTTATGACATTTTACACTTCCAACCTGGAGCATAGGTCCCGCTCTTGCGACTCCACTCTGGCCGGCCAGTTAAAGCAAGCACAGAGGCGAGGGCCAGATGGAAAGGGCCCTCTGGAATAGGGGTCCGCGGTGTCGCCACTCACCGTCAGCTCGCCACAAGCTGCCCCCGCGGGTTTATTATTATTATGTGGTGCCCTGTTGTCATACTGCCTTGTGTGACACAGTGAATCCACGGATATTATTTTATTTTATTTATTAATTAATAAATATTATAGGACAATCTTACACAAATCTACCTAGTCCCACAGTAAGCTCAATAAGGCTTGTGTTATGGGTACTAGACGACGATATATATAATAGATAAATATGAATAAGTACATAGAAAAACCCATAATTCAGGAACAAATATCTGTGATAAACACACAAATAAATGCCCTGAACAAGATTCAAACCCGGGACCTCTTGCTTCGTAGGCAGGGTCACTACCGACTGGGCTAGGAGGCCGTTAATATATTGCATATTGGGCCGAAGAGTATTAAGTAAGACGTAATTTTATCACGTGATAAACGCATGATAAAACATCCGTTCCTTTCCATTAAGTGGTGCCAGAGCTCAAAGGCAATCCAGAAAGCACAATAATTAATATCAGTCGCCCGCGCATAAGAAGTCGTTCCCTGGAGTGGTTTTTCATTTCGAGCGGAAGGCGATAAAATTAGACAAATTTGTTTTTGACTGCGCGGTTATTTAGGAGACGTGACAGGGAAGCGACACATTTATCTGTTTTAGACAAATTTTACGCGTGACGGCGTATACTATAACCGTCAGACATAGGTGGCCTTTGCCGCCTGCCGCCTTTGTTTAAATAGGTCCAATTTCGTGATAATTCTAGTCAAATTTCGGCAGCTAGAATTTGTTGGTACCGTTCATGTATTTTTTTTGCGATGAACATATAAAATCGCTACATTTGAAACACTAACAAATCTTGAGGATAGATGACCGAACGGACAGGCTTCAAAGAGCCGTCTCAAAAACCCGAGAAAAACACTAGTATTGGAGATCGAGGGCTAACAAGAATAATATAGGTACTTCAGGTGATTGCAAACTGTTAGGTATATTTAGTTTTTCCAAAAACACAGTACAGTTAAGTATTTTTTGACCATAATCCACTCGCCATAACGGTGTACCGTTATGGGTCTCGATCTGTCGCAGAATACCCGCTTGTTATTTTTATCAAGCACCATGCTCTACCCACATTTTTATTAACATTATTATAATATAGCTGGTGTTTCTAACACTAGGAAGATGATGAGGTGATTAAATCTCATTTATTTAAAATAATATTGTTCTATCCGTTGCAGGCGGGGGCCGATGGCGTCGGTGCGGCTCGCTGAGTGCGCCCCGCACCCTGCCCCCTCCCAGACCCTCCGCGACTCTTTAGGTAAGTCCATAGAAAACATACGTAGAGCAAGGATAACACTTTACCGAATATGCAACCTTGCCTAATTTCCGCCAGTACGTGATTTCATTAATAAACTGAGAGCTGGCCACGTCAGATATGACACGATAATGAGAGCAACAAAACCCATCTAGTTAGATTGCTATACCGTAATTATTGCTAGATTCGGGCATCTGGCAGCTTTTGGTGGTGGTGGTGGTGACAGACAAGCAAATTTTTTTAATTGCAAAATAATAACAAAATAGGTAAAACTACCGAAGTTATCTGAGTTAGGGGCCTATATTTTAACATAAGAACAAAAAAACGCGTATTATTGCGGAAACAGAAACAGTAGACGACTAACTATGAATCACATCAAGTAGAAGTCGTTTGGCACTACTTTCTGCCAACAGAAACTTTTGGTAGTTATATTAATCTAATTATTTATATAATTTCTCATTAAATTGCATCAAACCCAGAACTCTAGGATTTGTATTCTTGATGTGGTTTGCATTCTTTGACCTCCACCACTTAACAGCTGCCAATGTCCGGATCTAGAAATAAATATAGTATAGCAAACTAACTAGAGCGGTTTCTTTGCTCTCATTATGGGGTCATTTCTGACGTGGCCATCTCTCCGTCTATAAGCTAAGGATAAAGCTGCGTTGTTGCACGCTTTTGCTTCACGTTCGCTCTCCTCCAAAATACTCTTTGGTAACTGTATAGGTCCACAACCACACTGAACATCATCATCATCATCATATCAGCCGAAAGACGTCCACTGCTGGACATAGGCCTCCCCCAAAGAGTGCCACAATGACCGGTCCTGCGCCACCCGCATCCAGCGGACTCCCGCGACCTTCACCAGGTCATCAGTCCACCTTGCGGGGGGGTCTACCCACGCTGCGCCTTCCGGTTCGTGGTCGCCACTCGAGAACCTTTCCGCCCCAACGGCCATCGGTTCTACGAGCAATGTGCCCCGCCCACTGCCACTTTAGTTTAGCGATTCGGAGGGCTATATCGGTTACTTAGGTTCTGCTGCGGATGGCCTCATTTCTGATGCGATCACGCAGAGATACTCCAACCATAGCCCTCTCCATTGCCCTTTGGGTGACTTTGAGCTTTCTTATGAGGCCCATTGTAAGCGACCACGTTTCAGTACCATATGTCATCACTGGCAACACACACTGGTCAAAGACTTTCGTCTTGAGACACTGCGGAATATTGGACAAAAAGATGTGCCGTAGTTTCCCGAACGCTGCCCAACCGAGTCGGATTCGTCGATTGACCTCTTTCTCGAAGTTGGATCTACCTAACTGGACAGTATGTCCTAAGTATATATAATCGTCCACAACTACGATTGTAACGGGAGTTGGTGCTACATGGGTATTTGACATGATCTTCGTCTTATCCATGTTCATCTTTAGACCAACTCGCTCGTAGGCTTTACTGAGGTCATCGAGAATCGTACTCAAATCCTCCATGGTCTCAGCCAAGACTACTATGTCGTCAGCAAACCGAAGGTGAGTGATGTACTCGCCGTTTATGTTGATGCCTAGCCTTCTCCAGTCCAGAGTCTTGAAAACATCCTCCAGTGCAGCGGTAAACAGTTTAGGAGAAATAACATCTCCTTGCCTGACTCCCCGCTGCAACGGAATAGGCTTCGAGTTCTGGTCCTGGAGTCGGACTGACATAGTGGCGTTCTCGTACAAACACTTCAGCACTTCGATATAGCGATAGTCCACTTGGCACCTCTGGAGAGATTGTAGTACAGCCCAGGTTTCGATCGAGTCGAAGGCTTTCTCTTAGTCCACGAACGCTAAGCAGAGGGGCAGGTTATACTCCTCAGTCTTCTGTATAACCTGACGGAGCGTATGGATGTGGTCTACGGTACTAAAGCCTCTTCGGAAACCGGCTTGTTCGGGAGGCTGGAAGTCATCTAGCCTGCGAGCGAGACGGTTCGTAATGACTCTTGAAAACAGCTTATAGACATGGCTCAGAAGGGAAATGGGTCGGTAGTTCTTCAGTAACGCGTTATCACCCTTTTTGAAGAACAATACCACCACACCTCTGTTCCATGCCTTAGGCGTTCTCCCTTCTAGTAAAACGGAGTCGAACAACTTCTGAAGGGCCATAAGGACCGGTTTACCACCCGCCTTCAGAAGTTCGGCTGTAATTCCGTCTTCACCAGGTGCCTTATTGTTTTTGAGCTGTTTAAGA
Organism: Pammene aurita; assembly: GCA_947086415.1. NCBI lineage: Eukaryota > Metazoa > Arthropoda > Insecta > Lepidoptera > Tortricidae > Pammene > Pammene aurita. The sequence goes on along the minus strand of OX352291.1, from coordinate 47,407,661 downwards.
GCCATTCTAATCTCGTACAGGCTGATGTCCGGGATGTCTTCGGTATAATGTGGGGTCAGTCTAGCTCTAGGGTCTTCCGCCAGATCAACTTCAGGTCTGCTAGTTGATGTGTAAAATGAAATTAAATTAAATAATTTATTTGCAAGAAAAGCTGTCCATAAAAGTATCTCCCCCAGAAGCTCGGGTCTGGATGAAACAATTCTACCATCCTCAGTTTTTAATTTATCGACCTGGAAAAGGCTTTTGACAGAGTCCCGAGAAAACTGGTTTGGAATGCAATTAGGGCACAAAACGTTCCTGAACACTACGTAGAGCTGATTAAGGATATGTACCGGTATATCACCACACAGGTGAGATCTCCAGCAGGTTTGAGTGAGCCATTTGAAGTCAAAGTTGGTGTGCACCAAGGATCGGCACTGAGCCCCCTCCTTTTTAATTTGGTGATGGACTACCTCACGAGACATATGCAGGAGCCATTGCCATGGTGTCTGTTATATGCGGACGATATCGTACTAACAGCTAAAACTACAGAAGAGATGCAGGAAACCCTGACCAAATGGACAACAGCCCTTGAACGAGCAGGGTTGCGAGTTAGTAGAACCAAGACAGAACATATGTATTGCCAATTTGCCACTATTTCTTGCGACTCTACCGAAATATATATAAATGAAGTCCCTGTTCCCAAAGTAACTAAATTCCGATACCTTGGTTCTGTACTCACACCCGATGCAAACGTTGATGGAGATGTAGTCCATAGAGTAAACGCGGCATGGTTGAAGTGGAGAAGCCTCTCAGGTGTTCTTTGTGATGCAAATATGCCTGTAAAGGTAAAAGGCAAAATCTACAAGACAGCTGTTAGACCCGCATTGTTGTATGGTACCGAGTGTTGGACCACAAAGAAACCTCATGAGCAACGTCTTCATGTAAATGAAATGAAAATGCTTCGTTGGGCGGGTGGCGTTTCTAGAATAGACAGAATCTACAATAAACATATCCGCGGAAGCTTCAAAGTGGCTCCTATCACAGAAAAACTGCTGGAACGAAGACTACAATGGTATGGCCACGTCATGAGGAGGGATGACGACTTTGCAGTAAAAGTAGCGCTCCGTTTGCCTGAAATCCCCCGAAGAAGAGGGCGACCAAAAGCTACGTGGTGGTCAAACATCTGTAAAGATTTGGAGGCCACATCACTTCAAAATACGACAACCCAGAACAGAGTAGTCTGGCGCACTCGATCAAGGAGACCCGACCCCAAGTAGATGGGATAAGGGAAAGAAAAAGAAGAAGATTCTGCTCAATGGCCTCTTCAATACGATTTGTATTGAATTGGCGCAAATCACGGGTAAGGGACTTAGAGATCCGTTTATTGAGCTGCCGGTATAATGACACATCTGCTGAGGATTGCAGAACCATTTCTCTCCTCTCCTCGATGAGTTTCTGAGTGGAGTCAGAGAGCCTTTTCGTTCTGTTGCTCCGCTGGGCCTTAAAAAACTTAGACCCAGTACTATGGACAGCTTCCACAAACCCTTCGATATAATATAATACATCTTTATACAATGTGTAACAAAAAAACTGCTAGTGATCCTTTAAAAGACATAATTGGTATTATATTCTAATTACGAAAAACTAAGACAAAAAATTTTACACGCAAAAAAGTAAATTGGTTGTGTTTGGAGGGTCCCAAACCAAAAAAAAAATATTTCGTCCGAAAACTTTTTTTTCTTAGTCGCACGTTACCAATTATATCCTTAAACGGATCGCTAGTATTTTTCTTACACCCTGTATTGACAGGCGTCCACAGGGTACGGTAACTACGGTAGCTGCTTACCATCAGCCGGGGCGTAGGCTAGTTTGCCACCGTCGTGGTAAAAAAAAACTTCAATTTACTCAACATGTCTATTTGTTCTAGACTGTTCTATAACGGAGGTGTCGTTAGTGCTTCACGACTTGTCGTGGAGATCATCAGATGGCCCGCAGAGCGACTGGCATGGAAAGGTAAGTCTATCTTATCTGATCTTATCTTATCAACCGACTTCAAGATTTCGAAGGAGGATCTTTGTTTTTGCTTTTTTTTAACGTTCATCGATTATTCAAAGACGGCTAGACCGATTTGGAATTCTTTCTTTGTTTGATGAAAGAGTATACTTTACAGTTGGTCCCATTGTAACCAGGTTAGGATCTGATGATGGGATCCTGGAGAAATCGAGGGAACTCTTCAACTATTATAGGCACGCCTATGGTGATTTAAATATTTTGTACAGTAGCTCGGGCATTTCCTTTTGAAAAGGTTGAGTCTAAGGAAGTCGGTTCTTTTTTGTTTAAAATTATTATTATGAACTGTATCTTCTTACTTTCATTCCGGTTTTGTGCCAGGATATCTAAGTATTTTATTTAACTCTTAAGTTATCCCGTCATCCTGTGAGGTTTGCGCTTCAAGTTGAGTGGAATACCCATTGCCTTTCTATATTTATAATTGATATTGGACCACAAGTCATTCGGTCAATCTTGTTGGGGTGCATGTTCAACGTGTTTTCAACCGACTTCAAGATTTCGAAGGAGGAGGTTATCAATTCGTCGGGATCTTTGTTTTTGCTATTTTTTTTTTTTTTTTTTATGTATGTTCACTGATTATTCGAAGACGGCTGGACCGATTTGGAAAATTCTTTTTTTGTTTGAAAGAGTATACTTCACAGTTGGTACCATTGTAACCATGTCAGGATCTGATGATGGGATCCTGGAGAAATCGAGGGAACTCTTCAACTATTATAGGCACACCTATGGTGATTTGAGTATTTTTTACAGCAGATCGAGCATTTGGTGTTGGAAAGGTGCTTAGTGAAGTCGGTTCTTTTTTGTTTAAAATTATTAGTTATTACTTATCTGCTAAAGTAGATATCGTGAGGTTCAGACAAATAAATTGAATACTTACCTAAAAATTCGAAGTATCTCGACCTAAAATAATATTAATAACATAACGAACCTAAACGCAGAACCTTACTTTATAAAATGAGTCTTAAGTTCCAACTAGGTTTAATTATTACGCTAACTACACCCAAAAACACGTTATTGAATTTTCGTGCGATTCAACGCAGGGTGATAACGTAATCGTAGGTCGGGGTCACAAGGGACCCCAAGGAGATATCGATCGTCTTGTTCCGACGGTCGGAAAAGTCAACATCCGAAGTACGCGATTAAAATGCTTAAAATCGGTTCTACAGTTGTGCCGTTCTTGAGAAAGTTCTTCGATTTTTAAAGGACCTGTTGGTAATTTCTGATTTTTTTTAACAAATTTTGTTGATAATAATTTTTAACAAAAAAGAACCGACTTCACTAAGCAATCCACCTTTCCAACACCAAATGCTCGAGCTGCTGTAAAAAATACTCAAATCACTACAGGTGTGCCTATAATAGTTGAAGAGTTCCCTCGATTTCTCCAGGGTCCCATCATCAGATCCTGACCTGGTTACAATGGGACCAACTGTGAAGTATACTATTTCAAACAAAAAAAGAATTTTCCAAATCGGTCCAGCCGTCTTCGAATAATCGGTGAACATACATAAAAAAAAAAATAACCTCCTCCTTCGAAATCTTGAAGTCGGTTGAAAAGCTTCCGCGGTGTCTTAAAATGTTACAAGGCCTCTCTTCAGTGCAACCCTGAAGGTTAGTTTTATTTGAGTAACCGGGGATGATCCTTAAGAACAAATACCCCTTTTCCACACATATTTTACGCTACCTATGTATGTGACCCGTTCAAGGGCATAATTGGTATCCTATTGTAATTATGGAAATACTAAGAAAAAAATTTTTTCACACGAAAAAAAATTTGTTTTGTATGTCTTCTTCAAGATTTCGAAGGAGGAGGTTATCAATTCGTCGGGATCTTTGTTTTTGGTTTTTTTTTTTTTACGTATGTTCACCGATTATTCGAAGACGGCTAGACCGATTTCGAAAATTATTTTTTTGTTTGAAAGAGTATACTTCACAGTTGGTCCCATTGTAACCAGGTCAGGATCTAATGATGGGATCCTGGAGAAATCGAGGGAACTCTTCAACTATTATAGGCCCACCTATAGTGATTTGAGTATTTTTTACAGCAGCTCGTGCATTTGCTTCTGGAAAAGTGGAAGCTAAGTGAAGTCGGTTCTTTTTCAACCGACTTTAAGATTTCGAAGGAGGTTATCAATTCGTCTGGATCTTTGTTTTTGCTTGTTTTTTTTTTTTTTATATATGTATGTTCACCGATTATTCGAAGACGGCTGGACCGATTTGGAAATTTCTTTTTTGTTTGAAAGAGTATACTTCATAGTTGGTCCCATTTACAAAAATACTGGTGATCCGTTTATGGGCATTATTTGTTTCTTATTGCGAGTAAGTAAAAGTCAGAGAAAAAAATTTTTGCACATGATATTTTTTTTTGTATGGAACAAGTCGTCCCGGCTGGCCAACCCTCCATACAAAACTAATTTATTTTGTTAGTTTTTCATTATTAGAATACGATACTTAACAATGTTCCCCTTTAAAAGCATCACTATCATTTTTGTTACATCTTGTTCTTGTATGATGTGTGACAAAATATTACGGAGTAATCTTATTTAGTATGTAAAGTAACTGTGGTTTGACTTAGGTTACTCAAGAGGCGAATTACTTAAACCGGACATAACATACAAAATTAAACTGAAATTATTTTCTGTTAATAATTGCCTATTTGTTCGACCTAAATACACAAACATTTCATTACCAATTCCCCTTCCATGAAAAACTAAATAACTCCAAAATATCCCCAACCCTCATTTGTCATGTGCCGGTCATTATACCACATACGAATCAATAATCTCCGTCCTTGTCTTACATATACAGTAATCCCAATGTAAAAAGGGGAGCATTTTGAAAGGTACATTTATATCGATCGTATCAAGTTCATAGAAAAACCATCGTCTTTCCTTCGGGATATGTAGTGTTTCATCTTTTTCCAAATTTGAATTTGTCCTTAGGCATTTTCTTTCAAAGTTGCGATAATTAGTAAACATTATTTTCCAATGCGAACCCTCGAAACTAATGCGCTAAGTCCTTTCAACACTTTCCCTAGTTCCCCTCTTGAATGAAGCTGTCCAAATAGTTCTCCGTTTGTCTACCATAAGGGCTTTAATGGTGTCGATCGTTTCGGAGGTATCGACATCAATTTTGTCAGTAACGGATTTAGCAGACGTATTTTATTACGTTTACATTCAGCTGCAGAATAGAATTAGCTTATGACGGCCTCCTAGCCCAGTCGGTAGTGACACTGCCTACGAAGCAGGAGGTCCCGGGTTCGAATCCTGGTAAGGGCATTTATTTGTGTGTTTATCACAGATATTTATACCGGAGTTATGGATGTTTTCTATGTATTTAAGTATTTGTCTATATTTATCTATTATATATATCGTCGTCTAGTACCCACAACACAAGCCTTATTGAGCTTACTGTGGGACTAGGTCGGTTAGTGTAAGATTGTCCAATAATATTTATTTATTATGATATTATTTATTTACTTATGGAGTGAGGTGTTCAAAATGATCGGGTTCGAATCCTGGTAAGGGCATTTATTTGTGTGTTTATCACAGATATTTATACCGGAGTTATGGATGTTTTCTATGTATTTAAGTATTTGTCTATATTTATCTATTATATATATCGTCGTCTAGTACCCACAACACAAGCCTTATTGAGCTTACTGTGTGTGGGACTAGGTCGGTTAGTGTAAGATTGTCCAATAATATTTATTTATTATTATATTATTTATTTACTTATGGAGTGAGGTGTTCAAAATGATCTTTGTATAAATCTATTGTTAAGAAAATAATAGCGCGGCGCGCGAATGTCGTTTTTATTTATACGAACAATTTGGGGCCACGTTTGATCCCCCCAATAACTTGAAACCTATAATAATCCTGAATTTCAGCTAGAAATGTTTAACCATTCACGAGATATTGACCTCTGAAAAACGCTATTTTTACCACTGACTCACTCATCAATACCTTTAATTTGGAATCCAGCTTGACAATCGTGTGTAAACAATAGGAAAAGTCTAAAACAGTATATTTTTATATTTATCATATTTTAAATGAAATAAGAAAATTCACTGGTGTGGTAACACATACTATTAATTAGTTAACAGCTGGCGTCGCCTTTTAAACGTAGCATTTTTTGTAATGTAAAGTGAAGGGTAAAATGTGGATAAGGTGAATAGGATAAAAGGGTAAAATATGAATAAGGTTAAAAGGGTAAAACGCGTAAATACATATGGCTTAATATTATAATTTTTTTGAGTAAAATATCCTATCAAAAACATAAATAAGTAGCACTATTAAGTAGCAAATAACACAACAAACTACTTTAAGCAAATGATAAACGTTATGTATGGCAGACACATTGATCTAAGGGGCTTTGAAAGAACTTGGTTTTCAACTATATCTCATTTCTTTTATGAACGTAACCGTTTACGAACTTGGCATTCATTCACATTTATGTATTTGATGGGATCTAATCTACTTGCAATAATAACAATGCCCTCCCCTGAGCTTATCCTTACAGACTACAAATCGCCGACAGAACACATCTTCTCGTTCTAATACTGTGTAAAAGATATGATATGTTTCGTCCGATTGTCTACAGGAGACCGATGATTCGAATTCCATTGACTTCTTTAATTATAAATATTATAATGTTGGATTGTATGTGCCGTGTATTGAAAAGATTGTCTCACGCAATTCAATTCATATACCTAGGAACGTGATAGCATCATCAGAACAGCATGGCATGCGTATTTCTTTTTTTTTTTCAATAAAACTGACAATATACGGCTTCCTAGCCCAGTCGTTAGTGACACTGCCTACGATGCAGGAAGTCCTGGGTTCGAATCCTGGTAAGAACATTTATTTGTGTGTATATCACAGGTATATTCCTGAGTTATGTATGTTTTCTATGTATTTAAGTATTTATCTATTTCTATCTATTATATATATCATCGTCTAGTACCCACAACACAAGCCTTCTTGAGCTTACTGTGGGTCTAGGTAAGAATGTGAATATTTGTTTATATTATTTATTTATTTATAATTGCAATTTGATCACTATTTAGAATGACCGTTTTTTTTGGTACCGGTTAGGAGTTAAATAGTTACCGGGTAGCATAGCTACTAATTCTTATAACATCTACACAACTAGGGGTTTATTGGGCGATAAAGTAAGCAAATGGCTGTAACATAACTTTAATATTAAACGGCACGCAATATCCTAGTTATCCACTAACTTATTCAACTATCTGGCTATCCGTCGTGGAAGGCAAACTATGCTAAATGCTCGGAGCAATCTTAAGTTTCTGTTTAGCGTGAATTAAATTAGGTACCTACTTTGATAGCCTTTGAGGCATATTTACAGTACAACTACAAATGAATAGAAGTTAGCAATAGCAGATATGATTAAACTGGCTAATATTTAATATCAGTGGGCCTGAGATAGCAAACTTTATTTCCGGCCTGATGGTAAGCAGCTACCGTAGCCTGTGGACGCCTGCAACTCCATAGGTGTCACATGCGCGTGGCCAACCCTTTACAAAAAGGAGGATTCACTGTGTTGACGGCTAAAGTAACAAATGGGTCCCTCATCTTCAACACACTGGGTCCTCTGTGAGCACTAGCAGAGATTATTTAAGCGACCATTATTTTAGATCAGTGGGCCTGAGATAGTGTTTTTATCGTATTTTCTAACAAATATGCAAGCGCGAGAGAGAACCATGACGCGATACTCGATAAAATGATCACCATCATATCCCTACAAGGTAGGTGTAGGTAAGGTAGAGGGGGGTAGGCCTTGAGTGCACTAAGCAGAAATTTCTAAAATACGCTGAAGCTAATAAATATTCCGATAACAATCAAAAAGCCCCCTACAGACGTTTTGGCTATGTGCTAAAAGACGCTGAAAATTCCGAAGAAATCATTCCTCTTACAACTTTAACATAAATCTATAAGTTACTTACACTATAGTACCACAATCAGCAAGACTGACTATAAATGGACCTTAGGTTTTTGTAATGGAGTTGCGAATTGCCAGTTAACTGTGTGATGCTATATAGTACTATCTAAGCTAAGATATGCCCTTTTCGTGTTAACGGGGGAGTCGAGCCAGCCATCAGGCGTTATAGAACGTGGAATACGAGAAAAATTCAATTTTCTTACGCTCGCATGCGTTGCTTGGCATTTGTTCATTACACAACTCAATGGCGAATTCGTAGAAATTCAAGAGCATAATTTTGTTTTATATTGTGCTTGGAAATGTTTCATTTATTGTAGCAAACACGGTACGGGAAGATATTGATTATAATTTAAACTCTGCATCGGTTCGTCCTACAAAATCGCTCATCCACGAATTGCCGTTTCCATATTATAATGTACTAAACATAATGATACGATACGAGTATAGTTTTCCTTTATATATATTTTTGTTAAGTTAGTATTTTAATACAAATACAAATAATGTATTGAGAAAAGTATAGTACAGTGTTTGCTCTTACGGACTAAGATTTTGATTTGATGATTTGATGTCGTTAACGACACGTGGTTAACAAATGCCTGAACTAGGATTCCATGTGTTTCAGGCAGCGAAGGACAATATTAGTTATTTATAATTATTCACTTAATTATAAACTATAAGTATTACACAATAAAAGTCTTATCACCTTAACAAAATAAGTAGGTTCTTAAGTAATAAATATCAAAGGATAGTAGGTAGTAATTTTACGACTAATAGTAATTTCTCTGTATCATCTTACAACAGGCATAGCTAAGTGGGTATGTCTAGTTTTGCATTTAACCTGTTGTATAAAAATGGGACCGAAAAGACAAATAATCTAGATAAAAATTCGTGATATCTTTTATATGACAATTGCAATATATTATTGTCTGGATTTGCTTTAGATTTCAAGTGTAATTTATCCCTATGTCTCATAGATCGAAGAAGTCCCGGGGTAATCCATGGTTTTTTATTAAAATTGTTGCTAATTAGATGTGTCTTATTCGTGTTAGATAACTTATTTGTGTAATAGTTAGTTTAAGTCTCGTCTTCAACAATGTTTGTAGGTAAATATTCAATGAAACTATACCTAAATAGGTAGTAGATACTCTTACATATACATTAACACTTGAAACACAATCTACCAACTCATAAAATAATGCATTTTAGCGCACATATTAAAGCTTTTCTTAAAACCACTTTATGCTAACTGCGTAATAAAGTTCAGTCATACTTTTTTGAGACAACATATATTTCCCGAGCCACCTTCGAAACTAAAATCAAATAGTCATATCTAGGGGCCAGGGGAGACCAGTTCAAGAAGACCCCAAAAGCATTGCAACCTGGGCCTTGATTCGACATGGCATAACTGACAGTCGCTTGCGAGACAACTATGATATCACACTTTTGTGACAGTTGAAATCGGGGTGGAATCACTCAAGAGTTATATCTAAAATGGTGGCCATAGCCATAGACAAGACGCTCTAGCGAGACCTACTGTCAGCTTGACAGTTAGGTGTGGACACGTGTGGACAGGATGGATATCACTCTATCCACTAGCGATACAAGTGTGACATCCACGTCTCACAGTTTGGCATGTCGAACCAGGGCCCTGGAACATACGACGTTCCACGTTTTACGAACGTGGAACCAGGCTAGGGTAGGGTGGGTCGATACGGCACGTGGCTGGATACACGTGCATGTGCATTTAACGGTGATGCGGCTTCCATTGACGTAGCGCAGCGGGACGGTTATATGTTCACAGCTTTATGCTCGAAGGGGTCGCGGGTTGCACGATTCGAACTTGTTTCTAAAAACATACGTCCGCTAAGTGATTGGATACAATGGCAAGGAAATGTTTTTAGTGCCTGCTTCTATATATGTAATAATATGTATACAGTAAATAGAAAAAAAAATCGACTTAGAAAGAAGCTGACGTAACAGTTTTTAGGGTACGTAGTTTTGAATGAATAAAGTTGATAGCACCAACAATGTGTTGTAGTCTCTTAAATCTTGCTCAAATCATATAATGATTACTAGTTACAAGTTTCCGGTGTCCCATTTTACTATCTAGAACAGAGTGGCTGAAAGTGGAATCGTTACGCTCTCCCTGTTGGACGAGACCACGTCAGATATGACACAATAATGAGAGCAACGAAACCCGTGTAGTAAGATTGCAATACTATCCTTATTGCTAGATCCCGGCATCTGGCAGCTTTTAATGGGAGGAGGTTAGAGTGACAGACTAACAAAAATTTTCAGTTGGAAAAAAGTAATAAGAAAATAGGTGAAAATTGCCGAAGTTGTCTTATTTATAGAGGACGGGGCCTATATTTTAACATTAGAACAAAAAACATTGCGTATTATATCGGAATCAGAAACAGTAGGCGACAAACTATGATAATAAATGAAAAAAATAAAAAAAATTACTAATAAACCAACAAAAAATTATTTACATTTATACGTCGTTTTGGACTACTTCCGCTATGAGAAAGTTTTGGCAATGATATAATCTAATTGTTTATATAATTTCTCATAATACTGCATCAAAACCAGAACTCTAGGATTTGTATTCTTAAAGTGGTTTACTTTCTTTGACCCCCGCCACTTTACAGCTGCCAGATGTCCGGATCTCGAAATGAGCATATTATAGCAAACTAACGAGAGGGCGTTCGTCGCTCTCATTATTGTGTCATATCAGACGTGGCTAGCTCCCCTTCTTATCTGCAAGTAATGCCAGAAGCATTCTGTTCGGGTATACGAGTTAAATATTTTATCGCAAGAATTATGTTAGCTATAAATATGCGTGGTCTATCAACGATCATGCAACTAAATCTACTCACGTCTGACACGAATCCACACTCACTTGTCACTCGTCTTCACACTCACAATAATTTAGATATTGATCAGGATCACCATCTATCATAATGAACACAATTCCCTGTTAACTAGTTTTGTATGCAGTGGCTGCCGTTTCCTCTGAAGAATCGTGCCGTGAATTTAATACGTTTTGCGGTCTAAAGTTTGGCGACTTTATAAGTCACACTTTAGGAAGGCTGGTGAATATTAATAATATTAAATATTTGATATTTGATAAAAGAACTTCAAGAAATATAGGTAATAATAGACATACTTAGTCACCTACAATAATATCTCTCACAACCAAAATAATGTAACAATCTGATTTGTAGAGCCGTAAAAGCGTGTCCTTATTTTAGGAGGAATAGACATCTCGGAAATAAGTGGCATAGCGTTCGGAAAATTAGATTCCAGTATCACCTCACCACGGTAATGCGCGATATAAAAATCGATATAGCTGAAGAGATGAAATGTATTTCTATATTACGGTCTGCAGCAAGGAATTTATTCTTAGAATTATAAGACCTTTTACTTCCCTTACGCATTAAGTTATTGAATATTTTGATATACAGTAACTTTTAGTGCATTTTTCGGGCTTATTAGGTAGGCCCTCTGAATATAAATTACTTTATGATACCATCAAGCATTCCTCTTGAATCTATTTTAAATCTGGTGGGTGTTTTTCTGCTCCTTCAGGCAACTACATCCAAACTATCTTTACCTATACATTAAAATATCTTGTTACCAGCTCATTCTTATTGGGCTGTAACTCAGCGTCCCACGTCCTATTAGCAGGCTGCGATTTTTCGAGAGTTCGCAGGTGGTTTGTAAACAAATCTAGGCTACCTGTCAGCAGATCGCCTTGGACCCGGATTATTGATTGCACAACCTCCCACCCACGTCCAGCTACGTTTAATTTGTACTTAGTTTTAGCAAATAAGATAATAACGCTTTTAACGATGTTTGACATGGAAATATTGGGTAGTCAAAACTTACAATGCGGCTGTAGATAATGGAAAAGATTAAAATCAAGAGGAACATTTTGGCTTCAAATTTTCGCTAATAAAAAAAATAATGGCCACATTCATGTGTTGCATAAACCATATTCTTCGTATCACATTTTGATTAGTTGATACACAACACAAGGTAGATTGATTGTCGATTTACGTAATTACATTATTCGGATGTACGTTCGCAGTTCAGGAATATTTCAACTGAATAGATAGATCTATTTATTTCTTGCAGAAAACCACACAGTATTTTGCATCATAAAATAAAATGGATTCACTAGAAGATCGTCACTTTATTGTAAGTGACGATCTTCTACTTTACTTACAATATATAAATAATCAATCAAATAAAGTACAGAAAAAAATGTCAGTGGTAAAAATACATAGAATGTCAACAGGTATTTTGTAATTATAATGGTAAATAATATTAAAAAATAAAAGAAAAATATGGTAGCAAGATCGTTTTTATGACACACAAACTAATTGCTAACCACTAATGAAAAGGAATTAATAAAAATACAGAAATACTTTCCAGATTTCTTTCTTACTGTTAAAAATGTATCGGCTTTCAACAAATTAGCTCCCGTCCCGCAACCCCTGACTTTTCAAATATTCCAATCTGTCTACAGTAATCTTTGCCCCATGAGGCTAATGCTTATATTGGCGAAGCTAACAGAGTAAGCTTAATGAAAGCGCCCGAACACGACTCGAAACAACGCCCTCCATAGCTTATACCCCCATTCAAGTTCACTGCGACTTTGCTCCAGCCCTGGCTTTTCCTCGACAGCATCTAAACTGGAAAACTCATCTTTATAACTAGCGGATAAGCATCAAAACGGTGTGAACCATTTCAGTACTTGCGTCGTTCTGGTAGTGCGCTTCAATTGTTTCGCCAATCAAATTCTACCTTTGTAAATTGCACCGTATGTTGGTCAAAATAGGTTGAATATTGTCTGAATGCCCCGCGCAAATACGCAGCCTCCCCCTAGGGTTGGCGGTCGATCCTTCCAGTCGTCGAGTCGGCGTGGACGGGGCGCGAGCCTGACGCGGGCTCCTTTAAAACAAAACAACCTTAAATCCACCTCTTCCTTCCCCGCTGAAGGAAAAAGGCTGGAGTTTCTTTGTTTAATTTTGCGTTTTTAACACAAGTGTTAATTTCGTCAAGAAAAGTTATGTCAATTTTGGTGTTTGATTGTGAATTTTCGTGAACTGTGTGAGGAGCGATTTTCCGCCAGTGTCAAGCTTAGTTTCGTGCTTAGTTAGTAAATCCTGTTTTTAACCGAGAGGGATATTATTGAGGTACAGTGTGGAGTTGTGTTGGGTATCGTCGTTTGTGCGCTTGTAGCTAGGAGGCCGCTTTTGTCCCTTGTGAGGAAAACAAGCTTCACCAAAGCAAACTTTTGAAGAAAATTCTGTTCAAACGCAAGTAAATGCACTTAGATTGGTAACCTTATCAAAACGACCAGGGTTTCAGATACTCCGAGAAAATGTTTATAGTTTATATCCGCATCGACATTTTCAACATGGAAAATCTGCCGTTAAGTTGGTATATATTTTGACACTACCACTTTCAACAAGCTTTACACAGCCTGTCGTTGTAGATACACTAGAATTAGATATCTAATCAGTGACAGATACTATGGATTAACTATAGCTATTTAATAGTTTTACCACCAAAGCGTAAACACTAATCACTATCATGCGAATTAGTCGTCAATCTTTCACTTTCCGCACGCAAGGAAGGCCCCAATAGGACGGAATCCATTATAATAGTGACGTAACGCTGTCATCTACGATAACAAATGACTGCCTGGTGACGCCACATGCACAATGCATAACCAAGTACTGAAATGAAGAATGCATAGATTTTAAGTAGTTCGGTAGATTCGGTAGAAGTATTTACGTAGATCTAAGTAGGTAAGACAAAGATACATTGGTTAGCGTTAAGTTTAAATGTGACTAAAACGATTCTGCGAACTGATAGTGGCGGCAAGTGTGAGTAATGAGGGTTTCCGCGATTGAGATTTTCACTAGATGGCAGCACCGTGACGACAGGTCTTTTTGGCAGTAGCTGTCAAAATCCACCAATCAAAAATTATATGGTTAAACATGAATGGTGGATTGTGACAGCTAGACCTGTCGCCATGGTGCTGCCACCTAGTGAAAAACTCGATCGCGGAAACCCTCATTGGGATAATTTATTATGATTACTGAAGACTGAAAGAGTCATACCATGTACATTTTAATGAATCTTAGGAGGTTAGTGTGTTTTCGCCAATACTTGTAAGTTGTACGAGATTGTGTATGTTATTCGTGTTACCTACTTATAAATGGTAAAAGTAAGATCTGATAGGGAGGGATTTTGATGGCCTGTAGTAATGGTGATTTGCCACCGACAATAAGGAGCGGTGGTAAAATTTTATCGCTATTAGTATGTTTCCGCCTCGTACCACCTCACCTTACTGAACTTTAGTTATATCACTCTAAATATCGGCAGTAGAAACATTTCTACTTCCTTGTGGTGTACATACACCACAAGATTCTGTTAAATGTTTACGACAAATCTGATTGCATATTTTGAATACCACTATCAATTGTTAATAACCAGAAGATGTTAGTTAAATAGATTGGAAATAAATTGCTGCACATGCTTCCTGAAAATATGGATCCTGCAATTCCTGCAGAATTTTTACCCAAAAAACCGCTCCGACATACAATTGTTTTAACTACACTCGCCATTCATATTTCCAACCTTCTTGGTTTTAACCAATGTATAGTGGTCGACGGGAGTTTTTGAATAGCCGAAGCGAAGAGCAACTACTTGAGTTATTGGTTGCAACTATATTCTCACTAATACGTCCATTTAAAAATTGCATTGTTTATTTATTCCTACGATGTCGATACCGTTCTGTTTACGGTCGCACTGCGCATGCCCAGCATTGGGCCCTGGCTCGCCGCCAGGAAGTCAGCTGATTCGGCCTGCCATTATTGTGGAGCCGCCGTCTGCCTAAGCAATTAACCAGGGCCTTTACGCCACAGCTTTACTTTTTTGTAAAAGTAAGCGAAGTTTTGTAAACCCCTTTCCAAAGGTAGATGAAGGGAGACAGGTGTTGCTGAGTTCTGTTCTATCATTAACTAAATTACAATTAAAGAATTAAGAACTAGAGCCCACGACACTGAACCTTAGTTCGATAAGTCTCCTAGATGAGATATGTATAATTAGTCACGTCTTTAATGGGGGAACACGAAATGCCGATGCTGCAATGCAAAAATAGTGACGGCAGCTGCGTATTTAATTTATTTTTTTGAAAAAATAATCGGTTTCTAGTATGATAAGTCTCCTAGATTTATTTTGCTCATCGGAGCAGGGGAGGGGTAGGGCTACACGATAATTCGGTGCTGCAAGTCGCCGTGCGTGGCCTTGTCAGTGGCAGCAGCATCAAAAGATTGTAGATGTATGCCAAAACAAAGCGCCTGATCTTTTTATAACAAAAACAAGATGTTATGTAAACTAAACCTAGGCTTGCAGCACCGCATTATCGTGTAGCCCTACCCCTCCCCTGCTTCGAGGAACAAAGGAAATCTAGGAGACTTATCGTATTAGAAACAGGATTTTTTATTTTATTAAAAAAATATAATAAAATACGCCGCCACTTTTTTTGCATTGCAGCATCGGCATTTCGTATTCTCCCATTAAAGACGTGACTCATCTAGGAGACTTATCAACTAGGTTCAGTGTCGTAGGCTCTTATACTAATTGTGACTGACACAAAAAATAACTCTAAGACAGCAGTAAGTAAGCGCACTGTTCTTACGTCACAGTTAAACTGACTATGGTTTAATCATTTACAAATCACATTTTTCCTAGCATTTAAATTGCCAAACTGGCACTTGAAACCCCAAATTGTTATTCCCCAATAAATATACTTCCTCTAGTTACTAAAACTGCATCAAAACTTAATAAACGTCATAACGTCAGATAGTAAGCGCACTGTTCTTACGTCACAGTTAAACTGACTATTGTTTAATCATTTACAAATCACATTTTTCCTAGCATTTAAATTGCCAAACTGGCACTTGAAACCCCAAATTGTTATTCCCCAATAAATATACTTCCTCTAGTTACTAAAACTGCATCAAAACTTAATAAACGTCATAACGTCAGATAATTTCTCTCCGTTTTCCTAGTTATCAAATTTCATTCCGCCTCGTTTGCCAGACAGCAAGCCTGATAAATTGCACGCTGCAATTTCATTACCGGGGTTGGGGCAGGAAAACTTTTCAGATGTTTGTTCCATTAGGCTGTAGATGTACTTACAATTTTGTCTATTATTGGAATGCTTGTTTTTCCTTTGCTTAGCACCCTGTGGTACTCCGAATTACTTCGAATGTATTTGATTTGAGAGTCTGCTAAACAAAAAATTGTTACTGTAGAAGAGAAAAACTATGTAAACTCATCCCTTAGTAGTAGTGTAAGAAAAATACAGCAATATTCGCTCTGATCAAGTTCTAACCAAGGAACTAGAGCAAAGTCGTAGCTGAAGTTTATTTTAAAAAAAAAGATAGTCTATAGGTTCTGATCTGGTCTGGAGTAGTCTCCTGGATATCAATTATCATTACTCTTTAAAGAGAAACCCAAAGGTGATTCAATTGGTTGTTTTACGAAGCACTTCGGAAAACCTCAGTACAGCCTGACATAAGGGTGGTTGTCACTTCTTAAATGTTAAATTACAATTTACCATATAAGACTAGGTGAAGTTCACGGTTACTATTATTACAAATGCAAACATTTTGCATGCTCTACGTTCGCAAATAGCTGTTTGTTGCTATTTTGATTGACGTCAATCCTTTTCTGAATGGATCTTCAAATCAGCAAACGAATATTGGCTGTTTTCATATTTTTATAAGTTGCAACTAAATAAAGCGCTCAGAAATACTTCTGACTAAAAACTATATCAGCGACCAACGATTGGACTTGTAATTGGACCAGTGCACATTGTTCTCGCACTACGACAATCATCAGGCATACATAGATTGTTTTCACTATTTCAGCAATACAATTACCAGGCTCAGTCCATAATCCTGCTTTTTAAAAGCCACTTCGTTTCCACATTCCATTACTACGTGGTTTCCACAAACAATACATCCTTTGATTCCTTCCCCCTTTGTTTGTAAACGCGACGCCATTATGCATTTCAGTCTAGGAACTGGCGATTATACCCGTTAGTCTAGTCAACAAGTGGTTAGCCAAGCAAGTTATACGCCATACGGGTTATATCATAATAAATTGTTCCAAGATCGCCTAGTGATGTTTTCTAAATCATTTGTTTCGGTAATAAATCTTTAATTATACTTAACAAGCAAAGCAAAACACTTGCGTTTTCCTATTATTATATTGTTTTTGATTTGTTATTGTACAATAGAGAGTTTTTACATTACATTACAAAACGCTTTCATTCAAATTTGAATAGAATTCTGTCCCGCCGGTTTATTTATGATATCATAGACTTTGTACCTAGTTACATACTTGCGTTTTGACGATATATGACATATAACTTGTGTCGTGTTTAATAAAACGTTTCAAAGAAACAGTCAATAGAGGCAAGTCATTTTGATTAACAGCCTATGTTGACTAGTGTACAATAGTTCGTTGTCCTCGTTTCAGGGAGCGGTTTAAGTAATTAATGTCGTTCCGTAGCTCCTGGACTTTAAATATTTATTACTTAGCGGTTTTATGTTCTCCAGAAGTTTTATTGGTAGTTAAACTTGAGCCTTGGATTGTGTCCCTTCTGTACAATCAGCAGCAGAGGGCATGCAATACCGGTATTGCTTGTATGGACCAATACCGGAATTCTCGGATTCAAAACTCAAAAATATTTATATGCTTTAAGCACCTTCATGCATGCAAATACAATTTAAATCAAAATATTTACAATATGAAATTAGTAATCGGTATAGAATAAAATCAATAGTATCAAAACATACACAGTCAGTATTCCATTCTTAAATAACTTGTCAAAAAAATAGAAGGAAATAGAACCAATAATAATAGGTCAGTACTTATAAACGAAATGTCAAAGGAGATCGTCAATTCTGGGCCACCTGATATAAACCGTATACAGTTTGTACTACAATGTAAAATAAATACTCATTTTATTACTAAAGTAGACAAAATATTACAAAAAAATGAAACGGGAATTAGAAATACTAAATAAATAAACATTATGTTGATCTTTCCGCGATTAAAATACAGCAAGACAAGTCGTTAACGTCCTTATGGCATTGATATATAGTTTAACTTCACCTGGACTGAAACGGGTTTGTTTTTTGGTTTGACACTGTCAATATCTACCGTTACATAATCTGCGTTTTGATACTGTTCGGTAAGTTACAACATTGTAATATTAAAATAATATCTAAGCCTACGAATACGGAAGTTTAAATTAGAAATCGACTGTATTAAAACGCCTAAAGATTGAAAATGCGTATTTTTGCATTTTTGATCGGAGTTTGAATATTAAAAGTGGGTTTCATAATGGCATAATATCATGCTCCTTCGATAACGAAACGCATCTTTTTTTCAATTTTGCAATGTCAGATACTAGTGCTATCGCACTTAACGGTGGTAAACCTTAACCCTTCGCAATAGGTGTTAGGAATGTTCAGTTAAATCGTAAATAGTATCTACGATGGTTTGACAGCCGTCTTTGTTTACCGAAATACAGGAACTATAAATACGATCAAAATATGACTTTTTATTATTTCATCATGATTCCCGTTTTGTTTTTAAGTCCGCTTTTGTACATTTTCTTTAAAAAACCAGTACTTTTTTTACATTAATGTATAAATCATAGGCATGCACGCTCTCAAAAATTGTTCTCGTCAGATTCAAGTTTTAAATGCATGATTTTTCAATTTTCCCATTAGATTTCGCAATTTTTTTACCACCGTCCTGATCTAGAAATTATGACGATTTTTTAAAGGTTAGAGTCATTCCTAAACGGTCCTAAATAATCTGAGCCATATCACCTAACAAAAATTGACGATCTCCTTTAATCTAGAGCATGAGCAAAATATTTCTCAATAGAGTAGAATGGCCTATTTACAAAATATTCTTTTACTTTTCTTCTCAAAACACAATTTTTGGTCAAATGATTATATACTCTAATTGCAATATTATCTAAACTATTGTTAAAATGTACGTAGTGAAAATCAGGTAGTGTTCTTTTATCATTATTTCTTAAATTATAGTTCTGACTTTCCCCGATCGTACTGTATACATTTTGGCCTTACAAAGAATACCACGCATATTGCATGCCCTAGCTGCAGCGTGAGTGCAGTCAGCAGGCGAGTTGACCAAAATAAGCTTGACGCTACTTCATACTAAAGAGAACAAGAACGACAGAACATTTTGAACATCTCACCCGCTTAGCTACTTCTGTGTGAGTTGCCGCCATTATGTCATTTATATCACGCTATCCCGCGATAACCTGCTGTCATAGGCTTCCTGGTGCTGACGATTTTACAATTTCCTTTAAAAAGTTCTTCAAAAATGAAAAGGGCGTCGGAAGTTTCTAGTGTCAAAAACCAGAACTTCCTGGATCCTGGGGCTACCTGCAAAACTAGTGATATACTAATTAGATTAAAATGTACATTACAGATGTCTAGAGTTTCAACAAGATCATGGTAAAATAGCAACATTTTATTAAAACCTTCACTGAAAATTATAACATTTCCCGAGAAACGTGGATCTTAAGTTACATAACCTGCACATACAAGTGGCATACAAGGTTATTCTATAAGAAATTGCATTAGTGACACAAAGAAAAGCCCATTATATCTTTCTTATAAAACAATACCGTTCCAAATGAACTAATTTCTGAAATATTTTTATATTATAACATCAGTTTGTAATGCGTTTTGTGAATCCATTATGATGTTAAATCGATCGCTACAATACTTTCCTTACCATTTAAAAATATAATAATCTTTTAGTGTTATTGTTAAGTTCAGGGCACATTGTTGTGTAATCACTAAACCCATTTGACATCTAAATATAGCTCATGTGTGTCACTAAAACGCTCATAGATTCGCAATGAAGTTCATTAATTATTCAGTCATGTCAATAGACAGATCCTCGTAACTACAGTGACCCGTCTATGCACTATACATCTCTTTCTTCCTTCGAAACGGTTCTAAAAATAACAACGTGAAGTGTCATGGTTGCGAAGATGCGAGCAGATTAATAATGGCGTATTAAGTATTCAGTTATGTCAACGGAGATTCATGGAATTGCGTTGGCCGCAGAGAATGAACACACGACCATCGACACTGGAACTGGCCCAGAACCCTGTCAATATTTCACTTTTTTTTATCGTACGGCTACATGTCACTGGACATAGATAGGCATTTCTTCCCTGGGGTAGTAGTAGTAGTGGGAAAGCAGATGATAAAGAAAATCCAGTGAGTGCTGCGAGGTCCAGATGGGACAGTGCAGCTGCCAAGTTTGGTACTCTTTTAGCACCACCCAGGGATCGCGTGTAGGGTTGTCTAAGATGTTTCCTACGGACGCAGAGTTACATTGATCCCCAATGTAATAATTCACTTGAGCCACATTGTTGGCTTTTATCTTATCGCAGTCTGGTAAAAAAAATGGCTAATTTTAGTATTTTAGTAAGGTTGTGCTAGCTTTTGCTTTATTACAATGTTTTTTTTCTCTTAGATTTCTTTTTTCGCGCAACAAATTTCCATGGTAGATAGATACCAAGTTCTTTATTAAATTCCATTGATAAAATAGGGTTCTTGATTTAAAATCATGCTGTTCACTCGAACATTGTAATTGTAATATTTGTAATATTATATGTGCCTGCACTATTTTCCAAATATATGTAATTTATAAACGTCTTATCAGTGATAGTAGAATAGGTACTTCAGGAGGGTAATTTACTGCTGTAGATCTTCAGAAGCCGTCCCACCTTCCACGTCTTTCCATCAGTCATCCCAGTCACATCCATGCGTAATGCTTTCACCAACTCTCATGGGATTCAGAGCGTGACTCAGTCTAAGTATCATCTACAACATCGACATCCAATACCTTACACGCGTCATTGGCGTCATTGCGAAATACTGAAGCGTGGCCATCTTGCTGCGTCTATTCCGTAGTTCCGTACTTTATCATTATGCACCACATATTGAACGTACAATAAATATATGGTTTTGTTTTGTGCACACCTTTGTGAACAACACCTTTATCACAAATAAGGATAGTCTCGGCGTGACTCTCTATCTGTGCTTGGGTAGCTTTGTTAGGGTTCCGTAGCCAAATGGCAAAAAACGGAACCCTTATGGATTTGTCATGTCTGTCTGTCTGTCTGTCCGTCCGTATGTCACAGCCATTTTACTCGGAAACTAGACGACGTATCTGAATAAAATTTACACATAAGGTGTATTCTGTATGCCGCTACTTAGTTATGTTTTTAAATTTGAAAAAAACATATTTTAAGGGGGGGCGCTCTATACATGTAACTAAATTTAAAAAAAAAATGTGTTTACCAAATATCAACATGTGACACATCAATCGATAGGTCTTTAAAAATAATATTGAGGTTTCTTTGATCATTTTGTGATTAAGTGAATATTTTTTGAAATAATCGCTTCGAAAGTCAGAAAACTTGTGTACCCTGTAACTTTTGAACCGTATGTCAAAAAATACGAAAAAATTTGAGGAGATGCGCCTTATCATATACTTTCTACGAAAATTATTTTGAACATTATCGGTTTAGCCATTTTTGAGTTATTTCCAAAAAACTTCTTCCTTAGGCATCAGATACGACCTTTTGGTATTAGTTTGGTTCTTATTCCATTGAAGGTACGGAACCCTCCTATGCGTGGTCCGACACGCACTTGACCGGTTTTTTTTTTATTTGACTATACTTCGTTTTTTTTTGAGATTAGAAATTGAGTAAACATAGAAACAGTGAACATTTAGAACAGGTTGGTGTTCTAAATGTTCAATTTAAACACACTGAAAGCACACGAACAAACGATTAGTTAACATGATTAAGGCTCCTTATTCCCTAAAAGGTCGAAAAACTCTATTAATGAAAAAAGCCGCATAAAATGCTATTTATAAGATAGTTTGAAGTATTAGTAATACAAATAAATAATTTTGAACCATGTTTATTATTATTAAGTACCCAAAAATACGATTCATATAGAAAGTGTCCTGTGAAGTGTGATTTAAGTGTCATTTTTAAAAATTCATAGTAATTTGAAATTTACTGCTATAGTAATGTTTTTTTTTTTATCGTGATAGAAATATAGTTTAACTTTGCTATGGTAATATTAGTAGGGCAAAATATTCATAGGGTTTTCGTGGAAAAAATGAAATGTAACCGTGTTTTCATCAAAAAACTGGCATATAATCAAAAGGTATTTTGTCGATTATCCAAGATGAATCTTCGATTTTTATTTCCATGGCGGTCTCATACATGATATACTCAATTGAATTTATTTCAAATTTAATAAGAATTTTTACCCTTTTTTGCGTAATCTAAAAATAAACGCTACACCTAACTGGAAAATCCGGAAAGGCCATCCAAGACAACCAATTTTTTTCATATTTCACTCGTTGAAATTTAATATTTGCTCCGATGGCCGTCTAGATAAAGAAATGAACTATTATGTGCATCAATAGTTTACCACTTAGTATTTTCGCCATAGCCTTCGAAGAAAATGAAGCATTTCGTGAAATTCGCGCGTTTTGGGAATAAAGCCTCTCAAGAGTTCACGTTTGTGAATAAATAATAAGAATTTGCAGATTAAATAATCCAACACAACAATAAAAACACAATTTCCTTTTGATTATCACGTTAGAGACGTAAAAATTGAAAAACTGACGGTGACGTACCTACGTTCTAAAACGCAAACTTAACGTTTACTTTTTTATCAGTATTCACGAAAATTATTTAATTGACAATCATAGTATGCACTTGTTAAAAACTGTTCGTAAATAAAAGTTAACTCCTAATAATAAAAGAATTGTCGAGGTGGCTTTTGTTGTTATATGCCACTCGGGACTGCATCTGATTGCGCCATAACCCTCCAAACAAACGCCCAATAATAGAGCAAGCAAATACTTTTACTTAAATAAGAATCACAATAAGCTTTAAACATTAAAAACTATCCAGATATAGTACCTGGATAGTTTTTAATGTTTAAAGCTTATTGTGATTCTGAGAGAGACGAATGACAGATGACGCAAGAAAATATTTATAAATCGGACCATCCGTTTCGAACATCTTATTCTGTAGGTTTTTTATTAGGGTTCCGTAGTCAACTAGGAACCCTTATAGTTTCGCCATGTCTGCCCGTCCGTCCGTCCGTCCGTCCGCGGATAATCTCAGTGACCGTTAGCACAAGAAAGCTGAAATTTGGTACTAATATGTATATCAATCACGCCGACAAAGTGGTAAAATAAAAAGTGAAAAAAAATGTTTTATTAGGGTACCTCCCCTATACGTAAAGTGGGGAGTGATTTTTTTTTTTATTTCAACCCTAATGTGTGATATATTGTTGGATAGGTATTTAAAAATGAATAGGAGTTTACTAAAATCATTTTTTGATAATGTAAATATTTTCGGAAATAATCGCTCCAGAAATAAAAAAAAATGTGTCCCCCCCCCCTCTAACTTTTGAACCATAAGTTTTAAAAATATGAAAAAAATCTCAAAAGTAGAACTTTATAAAAACTTTCTAGGAAAATTATTTTGAACTTGATAGGTTGAATAGTTTTTGAAAAAAAAATACAAAATAATTTCTGAACTAAGTTTGTAATTTAACCGTATAAGCAGGTGTTTATTGTACCTGTAATTTCTGCAAAATCACAATGAAATGACGTGCTTTCAAATAAAGTAAAAACGGTAAAATTCGGTTCACGCATTAAAGAATTATCCCATAAAAATCATCTTCCGTACTTTAAGCTCGCGCGCAATAGTTTACTTAATTTGCCGATAGATGTCGCTGTACGTGGAACGCTCATATCATATCCTACATGGCGGTGTTATTTTAACTCTTAAGTGGGGACACTTACTGTGACGGACGGAAAACTACGGAACCCTACACTGAGCGTGGCCCGACACGCTCTTGGCCGGTTTTTGTGCAACATTCACAAGAATATTAACAATGATAATAAAATATTTCGTGCATGTAACTACTATCAACATATTGTTTAATACTCAATATAACATTAACCAACACGTAGGCATGGCTTTACTATAAATACAAATATAATTACGTATGTTGAATGACGGCGTAGGCACTTTGACAGTTGTGACATGTATCGTGCCTGATAAAGAACCCCTGTACATCGTTCTGTCAAATTTTTCTAATCTCGAAAAAAACGAAATATAAGTCATTGCCGTACCGAAGTTTGCACTACTAAGGCAACACTTGGTAATTAACTACATAATTTTCTGCACTCAAATATGCTTCTTTTCTATTCTGATTCTGTATTTTTTTTTTATTTGAGATACTAAAATGTCATTTCGATTGCACTAATACCTATTTCCTAATCTATCTGGTTGCAAAACGTGTACCGAGATACAATAGAAAAATTCAAAAGCAACGGCGATATACATTTAGCGACGTTAAATAAATTGGACTTATTTAAATTGTTCAGTGAATCCCAACCCATTCTGTCCCAGACATTTTCTCTTTTTTCGCGCAACTAATTTCGTAAAGTGGCTTTCAGTGTATGAGTCTGTTGCTATACTAGCCAAATGAAAATGCATCGGGAAGTTTACATATTGCAATATTTCTACAATAATAATTAGAATTTTTACATCTGTCCAACAGATTGAATTACATTATGACACTTCTTAGTAACATCTTCACTTTAATCTTCAAATGGATAAGATCAACGGAGAAAACTTAAAAAAACAAGAAATTCTTGATTGCATAGGTGGGGAAATGTATCAGTGGCAGGTTATAGCATCGAACAATCGCGATATAAGAGCAAATAATAAGAGGAAGAACAGAAAATCTATGTCAAGATATCAATTGCCCGCCTTAGTATCCCAAGTATAACTCGGACTTCGTATACAAAATTCGTATACAGTAACTATTTATCTAGTTAGTAGTTCTTTCCAATAATATGAAGAATTAGCTGCGCATAAGTGTCATTTCTGGAGGTAAATACTAGGTGTCAAGCTCAAATTACATCGCTAAGCATTGTGCAAATTACATGTCACCAACGTGACGCGCTGTGAAAAGAAACTCGGGTTCCATGGACTCTAGCGCATCCCTCATTATGCGTGCGCAATCATTAAAGGCCATGTATAGGAATCGATCAGTGCATTGCACGACAACTCATGCAAATGTGGAAAACTTGTTGGTTATGCGCTTTCTTACGTGGCTCTATGCTCTGATAATACCATCGAGTATTGGCAAGCTGGTTGACCGCATGCTAGTTTTTTGCTATTGATGTTTATCTGATCAGATTGCTGTCAATGATAATGGGTATTCAGCTTCAGTCTAGATTCCTTACTAGTAAATTACGGTAAGTACTTAATTTAAGTCAATATAGTAGGTATATCATAATTAAGTCTAATCTGACCCTCCTGACAAAGTTAAACAGTTTGTGAAATGTTATTCGTGATCTAGACACACGACAGTGTGGCAGCCAAGTTCCCATAGCACAGAGGCCGCCGCGCGCCGTGGGTATATTTGTACGAACCATTTGGGGCCACTTTTGACCCCCCAATAACTTCAAACCTATTTGACCTACACACTTCAAATTTTGTGAGTCTTGTAAAACTGTCTACTAATTGCTGAATTCTGAATTTCAGCTAAACATCTCTAACCGTTAACGAGATATTGACCTCTGAAAATGACTATTTTGAAATAAAGTGAAAAGGTAAATTGGAGAAGATGATGAATGTATGGCAGATACAGTGATATAAGGAGTTTTGGAAGACCTTGGTTTGCAGTTAGATCTCATTTCTTTAATTAGCGAAACGGTTTACGAACTTGACATTAATTCACATTTATGTTATTGATGGGATTAACACTAAGGAGTACCTATTATACCTAACAGTCAATCCGTGCTGATGAATGTTGCCATTTTTGCATTGGGTACTTGTGCGGAAAATAGGATTTCCTTTATGGCTGTTCCAGTGTATGCTGACCATTCAGGATACGAGCAGACATAATTTATTCTACGCTCGTTACTTTGCTTGGTACCTTTGAGATACTTAGTAAACTTACTAAAGTATATTTAATATTGGACCATGTTGTGCACACCTGCCTTTAACCTAGGCAAGCCCTACATACTTTCCAAAAAAATCATGTTACATCCTTGGCAGAACTAATGTTAGTACAGGCAGAAAAGCCGCACAGTTTCTGTGATCTATGGTTTCTCAGCCAGCGGTTATGACGCAACCAAACAATATCCAAGTTACGTGCCAATTTGCGGTTACAATCAATCTCGATCGGCGAAGTAATTGAACCCGAGATGAAGTTAATATCATAATATGCATAATCCCGTCGTATCAAATGAACTGCACCACGCACGGCGCCGCACGCGCCAGTCCATCTCGCACACGCGGCCCGCGCGCATGTGCCGCCGCCGTTCCAAAATCGAAATTTAAAAATCGTAACCGTCACTATCGAAGTGCAACCGGCAAGTTTAGTGACAAACCAAAACTAGTGATGCGATTTGTGTTTTTATTTCTAAATGAAAGTGATTGATTTATAATCGAGTTATAGGAATGCGTAGAAATCGTTTCGCACGAACGAACGGGTGGAAGACCATCATGGAGTAACCGCTGGTACTTTATAATTTCAGGCTCCGATGCCTTTTGTTCTATGGTAGTGGCTTACGTACCGTTATGATTACGTTTGTTATGTTTCTTCACACCAGAACGTGTAAATCTTAATACTGTGTCAGTAGCAGATGGATTTACCGATTTCTAATTGGAAGTAGTAAGAGGATATAATTTACATTATTAATACCTGAAAGACAATGCACATCAATCAATGTGCACGATAAATAGCACTGTCATTAGTAACGTTTGCATTACGCACTTTTTATGCGTGAATGCGTAATTATTTATGCTAATACAATTAATAACCGCCTATGCTTGGTTTCTAACGTTAATTGTATTTTTTTGAAATAGTTGTTAAAAAACGAAATAACAGAACGTAGGCACATGCTAACAATATAACTAATGCATACGAAAGTAAACTGGAGGAAGAGAGAAGAGTAATTGTTCCAGAAACATTTCCGGGACCACTGAGGAATAAAAAAAGCGCTTAAGCTATCATTAAGCTTTCTTTTTATCCACCTTTTTGGAGAAGTAGTATCACATGCATTTTGGTTTTCTAGCCTCGGGTTTGTGTAATGATTGGATTAATCAACTTCATTCAAGTAAGTCTCACCACACAACTCACAACAGTCATAATTCGCAAATGTTTACACCTGTAGCTATAGTATACTCGTACATCATCTTTGTCACTTAGATCAAACAACAAGACAGTGTTGATGCTCTCTTTTACCAACATATTCTTTTTATACGTATATACAGTGTATCTTGTCACTTCTTTCTGACAAATCACATGTAAGGTCAATGTAGCTAATTTCGTCATAGGGGCAAATCATCAATCAAAAGCAAATGGTTTTTTTCCTACGATTGAAAATCGAAGAAATATACGCTCGTGGACGGAATGATGGAATTAGCCACATTGACCTTATTAATAACAACCCAATAATAAGTCGTAAATCAACCCAATAATAAGTCGTAAATCAACCCAAAACCGTCCTATTAACTCTTCTTTCCACGATTCTTCAGTTAACTGGCAAAATGTTCTAGACATTATATGAATTGTGAATTCTAAATGGGTTAAATCCACGAAGCACTAATATTTCACTGCAAGCAGCCAGAGCTCCAGAAAGGTGCTTCCAACTCGCGTTAAACTACAAAACACGATTCACCTTTCCAAGTGTAGCAGTTCAAAAACATCGTGGCACGGTAATGGGTAACGGGGGAAGTTTAGGGAAGGTGCACATTGCGGAGGGTGTAAGTTGGGGCCAGACAGCATTCAACCACAGCCCTCTGCCACGAGTCCTTGGCAGAAAACAGAGATTTTAAACCATGTAGCCAGTGGTTGGTGCCAAATTCTACATGACCTTTAAACGCCCTTGGAGGCTAGGTGTGCTCTGCCAACCATTGGCAGAAGCGGTTGGTTGGTTGGTTGTCAGCCATGTAGCCGCTCGCTTAAACAACTCGCTCCAACTAAGGTCATGTGGCAAAATCTGCGGCTATCTGCCGTCTGGTCCGTATATTTAGGCAACCTTGTACAGTCGCCATCAGATATATCGAAGCGTCCAAGGTGGTCACAAATATCTGAACAAGGACTCTATTGTCAAGGCGATAAAGTGCTTATTCAGATATTTTTGAGTACCTTGGCCGCTCCGATATATTTGATGGCGACTGTACTATAAATAGATCTATTGCTGAATTTGGGGTGCCTATAAATTTCTTATATCGGTATACAATAAAGGAAAGACGTTCGCCTTCAATGACCCGTGGGAATTCTTTCTACTTTGACTAAGAATACTTTAACGACATTTGAGCATGAAAATATCATCGTAGAATATTATGATAGTTTCTATAACTTTGCACACAAACGGTAATACTTTAATAATGCTTTGTCATTAGGTCCTCATCAGTACTCTTAACCAAAACATCTCATATCATTAACATTTCCTTTTATATTAAGTCTTTAACACATCAGCTTAGTTCCACGGAGTATATAAATCTGTATGTTAAACTGTGGGCATGGCATCCGAACTAAAACTACAGTGGGCATTACGTTACGTTACAGTATCATGTGGAGTTTCGTGAATGGTGCATTTGTGGGGATCTAAAATTAGCCTACGGCCCAGGATCCGAGCTGTAAACTGTGCAGTCAATGGAGGTGTTAATAAATTCACCCGCTTTCAACTACTTTTATTGGATTTCATTGAATCATCTAGTATAACTTCATGTCCGAAAATGTTATGATTGAATTTAACTGCGAGTGATTTGAAACGTTAGTAGGACAGTTGGTTGGCGATTTTGACTGCGTTGTTTTAATAGCACCCCAGTAGTAGTGTCCAGTTTTTACTTTACTGTCTAACTATATTAATTTGGCTGTGCATGGCTGCACCAACCGTTTATTTTGAATTAATTATATTACACTGCTAAACATAGTACTTGCCTATTGTGCACTGTGCTTTCTAATTCGCTTAGTATATTAATCATTATGTTTTAGATAAATTATCGTCGCGTGCTATCAGACTGCCTATGCCTCTTATAGATAGTCTGCATAGATTATGGATTGCCTTATCGTATCACATCTACATATTGTTTTAAATGTATGCATATATAACAATGACTTAAGACCGACGTTCAATTAATCTGGTACTATACCAGTCCTCGTCAAGTATATTGTTATCTTATTGCAATGTGCATTATCCTATACAACGCCTGCACAATTCGTTAAACAAGACAATAACAGTTAGACAGATATATAAACTTTTAAACGCACCTCAACTTTCGTGTAAGTAATAAAATTTCATTGGCGCAAATACCTTTCTCTTATCCATTAGAATTAAGTGCTTTCACTGTTGTATTAGTCGGTTTTGGTCTAAAATCACGTTCTTGACCTACGGGTTGGGTAACAGTGAGAGGTGGGAGTAATTAGTGCTCACTGACTCATTGCCCGTAATGCTAGGTCGTTTACCGATCATCTCATACATTTTCGTTGGTGCAACATTGTTTGTATCCATTAATCTTATTTTTCCAAAGTTATGTAATTATCTGTGAGCTTGTTACTTGTACGCTTTAACTACTAATCTAACAGCAATATCTATATATCGCGGGTTAAATTTGTCAATTTCCAACGGATATGATTTAGGCAAACTTTTTATACATTGATTCTTTGAAGTTGATGATAGATGCTTCGACTGGAGTGGAGACAACTGAACCAATTCTGGTTTCACAGACGAAATGGCGTATGAAGAAATCATTATAATCTCCTAGCGTTTGTCCCGGCTTTTGCCACGGCTCAATTGATACTGGGGTCTGCTTGGCAACCTAGTCCCATGAATTGGCGTAGGCACTAAGCTTTTACGAACGCGACTGCAATCTGATCTTCCAACCCAGAGGAGAAACAAGACAATATTGGGATAAGATTCGGTTTCACGATATTTTCGTTCACAAAAAAGCGACTGGTAAATATCAAATGATATTTCGTACCATAGTTCCGAAAAACTCAGTGGTACGAGCCGGGGTTTGAACCCGTGACCTCCGGATTGAAAGTCGGACGTCTTACCGCCAGGCTACCAGCACTTAGGGAGAAATATTAACTTAAATATTTGTTTTCCTTGGCACTGGCACAAGCAAGCAAACTATCATAGCTCGTTGACACGCAACGCAATAGAGCAATGAAACTTGCGAAAATATTTTTTTAATATCCTTTATCCGTTTTATTACTCTTCTCTACGTTTAATGTCGCACAATAACAATTATCTAATTCTAAAACCTGCTGTACGGACCTCTCATGTCATGAGTCACACACTATTACAATGCCGGTCCACTGTTTATCGTCGTACCTACAGCGAGAAGGAGGCCATAGTAATAATACTGAGAAAGTATTTAAAACTTCACACAATTTACTGCCGTCGTATTCTCTACACTACTTTATATCTGCCCTAGTTCTATTGAATTTTTTTGATATATGAGGCTATATTTCTTGATTATCAAAAAGTGCTACTTAAATTTTAAAACTTCTTATTCATTTTAATTTTTCTCTCCATCATATTTCATTACCATTCACATTTATACTAACAGTTTATTATTTATCTTAATTTTTTTTTACATTGATGTTTTGATTTTAAAGAAAAGGATTTTTTTTGAACTTTGAGTTGTTTCATTCATGTTCAAATTAATTTAATTTAAGAGCCATCGCTCGTGTTTTGTCTTTTCCTTGAAAAAAAACCGAGTTATCTATTCTTAAAAAAATACTTACTTATGACCCATTTTCATACATTCGCTTAACTACTTACCGTCCATCAATCACTTAAATAGCGGCTGATCACATAGTCATCCGTCAAAGCACAAACTTCAAGAATTTTGAAGCAAATCAAATTATTTTGTTCAATATTTTTTGATTTGAAATTTTTAAGTAGTTACACTACTATATATAAACTGAAAATATCATAGATTGCATATACATGAGAAAATTTGTCAAGTTCCGCCGTGACCGGGTGGTCTAGTGGTCAGGACGTCAGCCGCGAAAGCTGAAGACGCCACTTCAAATCTGGCCTCGGACACCGGAGGGTTTGGTCACTTTTTCTGAAGTATATGACATCTATTCTCACAAACTTCAAGATTCAAGTTATTCCAAGCTTTCTATCTAGTTCGAGGCCTAGCTATGAAGAACTGCTGTAGATAAAGCAGCTAGGATTATCGATGAGACTGCGTGTCAGATGCATTTTACCTTACAACCAAAAATAGAAAAAACTTGTCGCGTGATAAATTCGCGAGTCACGTCACAGACCATTTTTACCAGCTTATGTACGTAACTCCACTCTGACACACCACAATTTAGGGGATAACCATAGTTACGTAGGATCACTCACTTCCGATCGCGCATATTATTACAGATCTTGAAGGTCAAGCTTTGCTCAATCAAAGCACAGGTATTACTAGTATAGAGACGACCCAGAGACATAGATGCGGTCAACGGCCGTTTGCGCAGACGCGGCGCCGCCGCTGACCGGTCATATGCGCGTGAGTCATCCAAGCCTTACATGTGCATTGTTCGCCATCTGTCTCACTGCAATAATTTGCAGGCAGAATGTTTATTCTCACGGCTCTTATTTACGATCTGTTGCCGAATTAGTTTAATCTAATGGATTAGCGGGACTAAGTTTGGTGTTGTGTTTTAATTGGAAGAGTAGGTGGTCACAAAATAAATACTTTAATATTTCGTATATTTGAAAACACGGATGCTTAAATATTTTCGACGAAGGCACATTAACGGTTCTTATGCAACTAAATACAGTATATCGCTGCTTATTTGCTTACTTAATCACGTAATTAATTTGACCTCATCGTACTGTACGGTTACCAAGGTAATTTATTGAATAGCATCTAATTATACATACTTCTCGGTTATAATCCACATCAAATATTTTGCGATGTTGCGTCTCTTAAGAGTATAATCAGTAGAAAGTCAGTGTGTAAGAAAATTGAGTAATTACGTAGTTTTATACTAACTAATTTTAAATAATTGGCTGCGACATAATACAATATCGTAAACATGTGTACCTAACTTTCTTCGCATTACATCTAGTAAAATACTTATACTCGTAGCATAGTTCGATTGCACCACAGATAACCTCAACCACTAGATAGGTCATAAGTACAACTCGAGGTCACCACATCAGCGCTCCCGTACCAATTTAGTATGAGTGCGCGACCGCTTATTTTATTTGAGTTAACGTTTTTGATCATTACTCATGTGAATTAAAAATATCCACAAAAATCAAGTTATAGGGACTAAGCTGGATTGTTATACTACAAAATGGTGTAGAATACTATTGAGATGTGCTGTTCGAATCGTAGAAATTAACGAATAAAATTGCGCTTATGTATGGTGACCCCGTGCTCCTTAGTCTGTGTAGTCTGTGGATTGCACAATGACTACAAAAAAGAGGTTACCCTAACTGTTACGGTTGTTAGGGCCTAACATTTGGAATTGGTTTACATCAAACCGAAAGAAATATCGGCGTGTCATTAATTCCACAGCTATAAGTTTTGCAGGAGTAACTTCTTTTATAACTTTACTGGGCAGACTGGGCTACACAAACATTGAATATCGATGTTCGTCTATCCACTGTACCTATCACTCGAATAATGCAAAGAACGATGTCGATAGATGATCTAACCATATAGCTTCAGAAGCACGATTGAACGTTCCGCAGTATATTATTGTATTTCTGTATAATATGTGGTTCATATTAGCTTGACAACAAGAAGTATTTTATAATACCTACGAGTACTTCGAAATCTCCTTACTAAAAATAAACGTTGTTTGATATCAAATGTTCCGTCCTCACGTAAATCAAACACGCGGCGTTTCGGCAAGCACAAAACAACCGTTAAAACCGTTTCTCATGCCAACATAAGTACGTTTTCCATAATGTTTTGTTGTTAAGAGCATTATGTTCTATTTTTATGAAAGAAAATTTCGTCATAATTAACTATGTCGCTCAAGAAAATAACCACTGTTAAGATAATACAATTTATTTCGCAGGTCGATATAAAGTGCACTTAAGGGCCGGGTATAGGTGGGAGAACTTTCAGATTCTGTTAAAATACCCTGATTCACACACAACCAGACTTCACGCACACTACCACACTTTTGGGGGACAGGTCGTTGACCGCATATACTTTTTTACAGGTTGCCATTATTAGTTTCATACTAATCACACCTCCTTTGAGAAATTTAAACTGTAATGTTTTCCTTTGTAAGAAGACAGAGAAATAACATATTTTATATTGCGTTCCTTGTCTATCCTGTTTATGTCACATGATGTTATTATGTTTGATTATAAAAGATTAAATGATTTTTGAAATGAGTTATCGAGATACGTGTTTTGGAAAGTTAGCTAGCCGAACAAACCGCGAAGCACTTCGTTCGTCGAATCGACTATTTGCATCACTCTCTTTCGAATATGCAAGAGCGATGGAAACGGACATAACGAAATGTTGATATTCGAAATTCACGGTTGGCCTGTTCTAGACTAGAAGTCGCTTATTTATATAGGTAGAAGTGAAAGGAAATATGTCTGAATATCTTCTTAAGAGTTGTTTCGATGTATTGTAGATTAGATAGGTACGAGTATATATATATTTGCACGGGTAATTGACAGGTAGATATATATATATATATATATATATATATATATATATATCTACCTGTCAATTACCCGTGCAAATAAATCTAAATGTTATCCTATTAATAAATAAATTAATGTTATTTACTAATTAAGTTTCGCATAATTTCGTGTGAATTTTGTTTTTGTACTGGAGCCGGCCATACTATAGATTTATCAAAATTCCTACCCGTTGGCTTCCATTAAGCTTTGTAGAGGATATCTTGGAGATCAAGAAAACATCTTAAAGGTCCTAAATGGTCGCTAGTAGGTATGTGCGTGAATCAACTTTTAGGACACTTATTTTTTTATCTTTTACGATAGGAAAACTTAGCAGATGACTTTAGGATGATACTAATTATGAAGCGTTGTAATAAGACTTCCAAAACAAAACCTGGGGCAACGTGCTTTGCTAGGTTACGGCACAAAAATAAAAAAATATATATTTTGGTAAACTTGTACATTGAACTTGTACATTTTATTGTACCGTATTCATGCAAATAAATAATTCTGTATTTGTATTTGTATTGAACGTTGGCTTGATTGTTTACTGAATAAACATGAACTTAGCCGAATTGTAAACAATCTATTTGTTTTGAAAAAAAAAATACTTTTCTTAAAGTTGATATATTGCGTCAATTTGAAAATACACTAAAATTACATTATGTAATTTATCTTTAAGCCTACCTACCGCTCCAAATATTTGCCACACGGTATGGTGCACTTCAAATAGAAAATTAAACACCCGGTAGGCGCTTAGGATTTGCTTTTATTTTTTCAAGATTCGTAATTATTTATAAGTTATGGATGTTTTCCTTGTGAAATAGGGAATTTCAAAATAAGTATTTTTTTTATTTTACATGTTTTTGCTTCGGAATGGTGTCAAAATTATACCATAAGTGAATTGGGCATCCTGATTTATACGAAAACGACACCAAACTTGGCCTAGTAGCTTCACTGATGTAGATATCAAGATATAGTTGAGAGCCCCCCCCTAAGATTTTACATCAAAAATCTTGGTGGCTCCACTTCTTAAATCCACCCTTGGGTCCTAACGAATAATCATGCTGAAGGAAATCTCTTGTTCATGGAAAGCCGTATTTTTATAGCTACACCTGCGACTAATAGATATGTTGTAAATTTTAAGTTACATCAAGCACTTAAACCACCTTAGATGCATATTTGTTTTACCCAGTAGGAAGTATTTTGTGCAATACAGCTTAAAATAAAGTAAAATGTGCTGTAGGACTCCCACTACTGCAATACTTTTACGACCATTTTATCAATTTAACGACTTAATACAATACATTGTTATTAAATCAAATACAAACATTGAAAACATTGAAAAAATAATCAACCCAACAGGACTTGAACCTGTATCGATACGCCTTGCCGGGGCTCGATCGCTTTACCAATTAGGCTATGGGTCAAGTTACTAAGTTGAGGAAATTTTCAATGCATTCAATCATCTTTTTGCATTTATTTAGATCTACTTCGGCTTTACAGCAGCCGTAAGCGACATCTAGGTACTAATTACTAGAGTCAGATACCCTTCCCGCCGACACTATCGCAAGTGTCACAACGGAAATATAGAGGGCGCTGCTATCAACTCATAATTATTTTTGCATGTTTTTAAAGTGGGGCATTTCACTCATACAATAGATTGTTGTTAAATCAAATACAAATATTGAAAACATTGAAAAAATAATCAACCGTTAAAAATTTAAATAATCTTACACAAATCGACCTGGTCCATGGGTAAGGCTTATGATGTGGGTACTACACGACGATATACCACGTTCGGTGGATTAGTCTTCAAAACCTTTATGAGAAAATGTGTTCATGAATACCTACGACACTAAAAATATGGAAGCCGATTGATAGGAAATTAGATAAGTTTAACACCCGTGGCTCCAATACTTGTAGATACTACGTACCATATTTAGGTAGTACATTTTGATTTAAAATTATAGTTATTTACATGCTTCGTTAAGTAAAACTGCCGAAGTTGTCTCATTTATAGAGGACGGGGCCTATATTTTAACATTAGAACAAAAAACATTGTGTATTATTTCGGAAACAGAATCAGTAGGCGACAAACTATGAATTACATTATACGTCGTTTTGGACTATTTTCTCCCATCAGAAAGTTTTCGCAATGATATAATCTAGTTATTTATACAATTTCTCATAATACCGCATTACCAGACTACTAACCCAGAACTCTAGGATTGGTATTCTTAAAGTGGTTTGCATTCTTTGACCTCCACTACTTTACAGCTGCCAGATGTCCGGATCTAATAAGCTTAGTATAGCAAACTAACGTTTCGTCGCCCTCATTATTGTGTCATATCTGACGTGGCTAGCTCTCCGTCTATAATGTTATGTTATGTTCTTATATATGTTCTTGGTCCCAGGTAGGTATGACTCAAAAGTCCCGTTTAAATGTAAACAATGAGTTAAAAGAGCTGGTAGCCTGGTATGATGTCCGATTTTCAATCCGGAGGTCTCGGATTCAAACCCCGGCTCGTACCAGTTATGAAAATTATGTCACATGCACTAAATATGATTTCATATTTTACCAGTCGCTTTTCGATGAAGGAAAACAACTTGAGGAAACCATATCTATTTCCAATAAGGCCTACAGGTTTAATTGAGCCGTGGCACAAAGCCGCTAGGAGGATGAGGAGTGAAAATAGTGTAAGTTTAAGTCGGTAAACAACATTGTTTATAAGTAAGTCATTTATTTGATCAGAGTACATTTGTGCAACGATAGATTAACGTAAAGCAAACATACTCGTATAGAAGGTTCAGGCACACAATCTGCCTGGAAATCGCCAAGAGGCGAACGTGCTGGGTCCTCTCGTGCTTTCAATGGCTCTGTTGGGTAGGAGTTGGATGCTGTTCAGATGATGTGTTGAAGTAACGTTAGTAGCCGAGCTCGAATCAAGAGGCGTATAATGAGCTCGCAATGCCCCTTTCTAACTCTGGGGTACCATAACATAATCTATGTACGACAACAGATGAATGCGCGTATCATTTTGTACCTATAGTGACTATAGTCCGCAGACGGAGTCGTTCGACGTTCTTCATAGGTATGCGTGCGTTGTGCCAATGCCTATGACCAAAAAACCTGACTTGATTGCTCTCCTCGCCAGATTATCGTATATAGCATTAAATATTTGATTATATCTTTCGTATAAGTTAAAGAATCAAGTCTTTTAATATTAAGTAAATAGAGATTGGATTTATAATAATCATTAGGTACGTATGTAGGTGGAATAACGTGTCACATCATTACATTTTTTTTATATACCATACCATTTACGGATTTCTTATAAACACTAACATATCCTTATTGCGGTGAATATTTATTTACAATATTAAAATGAAGTAATATAAAACACTTTTTTTTATTTATTACAACGGTAAAATTTTCGGACTTTAGCCCGGATTCATCGCATAAGTGTTTGCACATACATCGCTTTTTGAGACTTTTCTACAAGCAGAAGCAGAAAACAGATGCTTTTAATTTCTGCTAATGTACTAGCTTCTCGACCATCCTTCCTTGAGGAAGAGAACTTGAGTATCTTTTTACTATGGCACAGTTTTGCTCGATGGGGTTGTGGTCCGGGCAGTTTTGTGGATTGTCTTTTTAACAAACACGATGTTTTTTTAATTAAACAGCACCACAGTCTCACGCATAGGCACTCGGTAGATCAGGCCAAAACAAAGGGGGAACAGGTACTATATTTTCTACATAGGACGTAACCGTGTTGTGATACATTCCTTTTCATACATTTCACCACCAATAGTTCCGGTTGCAAAATAAGACGTACTTTTGAGGTCACAGGAACAAATTGCAAACCAGGAAAAGAAGACATTAGTAATGAATTGTTACCACACTTAGCGAGATGACATTCGCAGTACCTCTCTTTTAGACGTAGTTTAAAGACATACCCGGGTCCAAAAGTAGGTACATCTACCCGCTCTAAGTAAATTTTATTCTGATTTGTAAAATAAAACTATAATAACTGTCAGTTCTATAAAGTATTATTCTATAGAAAATATGACCACGTGACTAGCTTTTATCGAAATGTACTTTAGATAGACTTCTGTCTTCGCTTGTATTTTTTGCTTATAGATTGTCGGCCATATAGGTCCATGGCGTCGCAGAGCAAAGCTATTTTCTAAGATCCAGCACACACGGCGGTTTTCTGTAGAGACGTGACATATTTGCGAGATCTACGAACGCGCTACTGTAACGTTACTTGCCTGTTTATTAATCCAGGAACCTTGTCGCCTGAAAGTATGGGGTCCTGTGCGTCAAATCCGGTAGATCAGAGTTTTCGCAGACTGTTTATAATGTTGGATGAATGAATGAATGAATAATCCTAGTTTGTGACATCGAGTGCCGAACGCAACTTTGTCAAAAATATTTTTTTTTCAGACTGGCGATTATGACCCTAAATGACTGGTTTTTGATAGTAGTAGTTAGTTGATAGTAATCTTCTTTGTAGATCCAATAGCTTCCGAGATAAAGCTTTTTAAAATAGAACCGTTTTTCCCAGAAACGTTTACCTTTTACCCTTCCCCTTGTCTTCTGGGAAAAACGGTTCTATTTTGAAAAGCTTTATATACCTTGGAAACTATTGGGTCTACTACAGAGACAATTCTAGACTTATATTGTAGAAAGTCTAATTTTATGTTTTTTTGAAAAGGTACTGTGAAAAACTAGTCTTTAAGGTTATAATCGCCAAAATCTGAAGAAATCTAATAACTCATTTTTGAACAAAGTAGCGTTCGGCGTTCGAGGTCACAAACTTGGATGATTTATTAGGCCAACATCACAAACAAGTCTGCAAAAAATCAGATCTATCGGATTTGACATGATGATTGTATAAAGTTACTGTATTATATGCTAATTTGGGACTTATGAAATTTGTTCAGAATAAAAAAAAATCTAAATAAATTTTCGATCAATTTTTAGAAAGTGTAATTTCTGCCACAAAATAAGGCGTTTTGTAATTGTAGATACTCGTAATATTGAGAAACTGTAGTCTTGTAATGAACACATTGTAGTTTTCTCATCGAATCT
The DNA here is from genome assembly GCA_947086415.1 of Pammene aurita. Lineage (NCBI taxonomy): Eukaryota > Metazoa > Arthropoda > Insecta > Lepidoptera > Tortricidae > Pammene > Pammene aurita. The sequence goes on along the minus strand of OX352291.1, from coordinate 47,368,663 downwards.
TATAGTTAGTTAATGGACTCTCAAACCATTATACTTATACAATCAAAATTCGTTTAACAATTTTATAACAAACATAAAATTTTATGTGCCTACCCAATCTGAAACAGTATAAAATCTAATTTGAATCTGAATAACATAAATAACGATATCACAAAATTAATTTAGATTAGCTACTTGAATATTTTACTGTCGTTGAATACTTTGATGTCATCATAAAAACGCTCCAACAGCCAAAAAATCGAATGAAATAGAAATCAGCGAAATCCTTTCGCGCACCTGTTGAATTCATTTTTCAATAAGCTCTTTTTTGTATCCGATACACAAGGTGCAAACCTCTCAGAAACCGAACACCTTATTAGAATACTCGCCCCTCGGCAATCCCTTCAACGGAACCCAAAAACAAAACAAATCAGTATCAGATAATGGCATCCTAAATTATGGCTCTCGTAATCCATTCCTGACCTACCATCAGCTGCCTTTCCTCAACCCATATGCTACAAATATAGGTCAATTAGATTTCAACGCTGCCATGCAATTATTAATGTTAAGGGAGAGCATTTTAGGTTTACTTTTGGTAACATGATTTAATGGATGTTTGAAATGCCAGGAACAAAATTGGACAGTGATAAATAATAATATTGTCATTCAAGTATTTTGAAGTTAAAAGTCATGTTAAAATGTCCTAATATTGTGACCAGCGTAATCAAAATAAAGTCCAGTAATTAAAAACGAATCCAAAAACTCTTTTAATTTTAAACAGGTTTTCAAGAAATTAATTATGAGGAGTCGGTAGAAAAGTGTCTTATATTCAATCGTTAGTTGTATTTTTGCAGTATTACGACGTGTAAATATAAAAGAATCTAATTTAAAAGGACTTACGGTCTTTATTTGTTTTCACTATTTATTTTGAATACAATCTAGCTACTGGTATCCTTTTTTGTGTACGTATACGATTTTCTGTCAAAATAAATGCCAAAATGAAACGTCATGGCTGCTCATCCAACAAGACGTCCGCCTGCGACGAGGCCCGTCGGGCATCTGAGTCACAATGACAATTTGACTGATATGGCGAATGTATGGGAATTTTTCAAAAGTTTATATTTACGTTTCAATTTCTTTGTTGTCTTTATGATGAAAAATATGAATATGCCCTGATGCACTAGTCTAGTTATCTGGCTTTCAAAATAACATAACCATTGAACCACTGTCGAAGACAAAATTGTATTGCGACGTGTTCTAACGGAACGCCATTTTTTGATTTTTTGGTACTTTTGGAGTCGGTTTATAGATAATCAAAGCTAATAAAAAATAAAATATCAATTGGAGCCTCTGCACGGCTTCTTTATGAATACGTAGACATTCATATTATTGCGAATACGTAGCATTAACTATACAAATTCCTTGTTCTTAGTGAGGTCTAAAACGATGCTGTCATATATCCGCCCCTTAACCAATCTTAACTACATAGTATAAAACAAAGTCACTTTCCGCAGTTTGTCCCTATGTATACTTAGATCTTTAAAACTACGCAACGGATTTTGATGCGGGTTTTTTTAATAGATAGAGTGATTCAAAGGAAGGTTTATATGTATAATACATGTATAATGATTATGAAACAGATCATTTTAGATGTTTCTAATGTGATGTAAATAAACACATTTTTTGCGCTTACATTGCAAACGCTGGCTGAACTCTACGAGATAGATCAAAATAATATACTACAGTATTGTACACCTTAAAAGGTCTACAAAAAAGTCCTGTGCAAAGCCGGGGGGGGTCGCTAGTTTCTAATAAATTGAACGCCCGGGACTTAAATTCGATCTGTTCTTGCACATTTTTCCTGCAAAGTTTATAAGATAGTGAGAATTATTTTGAAAATCTTTACACAGTTTAAAACACTCTTATTGAATCCTTCTTTATTTATATAATAATTATCTTAACAATCAACCGATCTTGCTTCACACGCTCACCCGACCTTTTAGTTACATCACACAGCCTGGATGACTAAGCCGTGGCAGACCGGTCTCGATGCATTGCATTGACCCGTTTCAAACTGCAAGTTTTTACGTCTGGATTGCCGAACTAGTTTTGACTATACTCTACTCAGGTTGCGAAAGAAAAGTTGTACATAATCTACCTTGTTTGGAAAGGAAAGACTCCTATATGCTTGGATGCAAGATACTTCTTGTTAGGCATCAATGGGTCTCCAACTGGTCATGGTATAATTTATGTTACCAATTTCTCCAGTTCTTTATTATGAAAGACACCGATGAAATTTGTACAGGCTACCTATAATTTTTAGTAAAAGCCAGATTTTATTATGTAAAAGAGTAAACGTTTACAATTCTTTATACACAGTAGATCGTCCGTTGGTAATGACATTGATATAGACTTCGCAATAGCAGCGATCAGATGAAATTGTTGCAGATTTCTTTTTGATTCGAACTGACATAATATTTCACTTTCACCGATCGATGCAATCGACGCTGGAACGGATTGTCTTAATAGTCTTCAGTGAGATGCCAACGATACAAACTGCGATTAGAATCAGCACCGGTGAATTCAAACGATTAAATAACTATTAACACTTGTAATTATTACGTAAATGATCTACAACGAACGATAGTAATCGTGATGTGATGAGATTTTAAATTGGCATGTATATTACGATGTGTGTATTTTATTTTAGTTGTCTTCTGTATCACTACTTTTGTTATGGAACCTATAATTAAAACTGCTCAAACTGCACTTGGCCCAACCAAACGACAAGTACTGACTGAAACGAGCCTTCCATATGTGGATATGGATCAGCAAAAAACGAATCCAAAACTTTGATATGGGAAAACAACTCATAGGTTTTTATTCCCATTTATGCTTGAGTGGTAGACTCGTATCCAGTTTCCTTCGTTTATTACATTCCGTCCTATTTCCCTTTAATTCTCAAATAGCAGTAATAATCTTCTTCCTAACTGCCTGTGTTCTAACACCAATAATTTAGTAGCATCCTGCAACACAACCTACACAGTCGACGCCTTATACGGATTCACCGATATAGCGTGACGTGTCTTATGTTTTTGCATACAAATGTATTGATCGGAGACTTTTTGGATGGCGGTGAAATGTCTTTGGAACCTTGAACGGGTGAATTTTGCGACCGTTTACCGTAATAAAAGGTACAATTTTTACTAGGCTAAGTAGTTTTATAATTGCATTGCTACTCGTATTGAATGGTTTTCTTTTGAATATATGTACATATCAACAATGTATCAGTTCCTAAACATTGTAGACATATTATATAACATTTTTCGAATTATCGCTATTATCAGATGTACAGTAAAATTGTTGTATTGAAAATGAGGAAAAATATAAGATGCGTTATGTTATGGCTAAGTATGCCTACAAACCACCGATCAAATAATACTAGCGATACACAGTCAGCCCAAAAAAATGGCCCCACAATAGTACCGCAAGAACGACTCGGGCTCCAAGAGGAAATTCCGCTAAGCAATACCTCTTTAGATCTGCTAAATAAAGGTCTGAAGTCCGGTAACCGTTGTTTTACCTTATCCTTCAATTAATCTCCGCTAATATCCGCCTCACCCTAGACTGCAAAATTCGGGTCATCACTTCCTTCCTTCATACTTGACCCCTCAGGAAATTGCTTAGTGCTTCCTCAGGAGAATCTACGATCAGCGGAACGAAGGCTCTTCATGGCTAGTACTAACAGAAACACTTCACTGATCTTTGTTAGACCGTATCTCGTCGTAATTAGGGTTATGACGGTTCGGTTAACTGTGTCAGTGTATTGCAGGGCGTCTCTTGAAAGGTATCTTTCGGCAGTTACGTCTTTTGATCGCTGTGGAAGCAGTAATAGCAAGGATATTCTGAATAAGAGGTAAATTTACATGGTTTTTCTTCTAGGTTGTGTCATATTCCGACGCTTGCAGCCTGCTTCTCTTCTCACCTTGTTCGATTACTTTTCTTTAATATTTAACTTCATGTAGGTACGTATAGGTGGAAGTATTTACTTACTAATGACAGTCCACACCAACACTGCATTACTTAATCAGTTAATCTTAGCTGCCCACACCAGCACGCCACCCACTTGAGATACCTCTTCATTTTGACACCACATTACATTAGAATCAAATTAATATCGACAGTTAACAACCAAAACACCAAATGCCTGCTTATAACTATTTCTGTGTCAAAGAGTGGAGAGTATTTTTTGACATTCTTGGATATCTGAGTGAATGAGTTTTATTTGTACTGAAATACTAGGTGTGTAGGTAAACGTAGTGGCAGATAGATTAGATAGTATTACTTCTTATCAAGGATTATTAAGACATGGATAGACAATGCCTATACAAAATCGCGTTCCTCGAACCTTCAGGCTATACGTCTGTTTTCGGTACAGCGCCATCTGTTGAGTCTGGAGTCGAGTTATTCTGTCAGCGTTAATCGCCGAACAAAATATTATAAACTAGAATTTATTTATTTAATCTTAATTGCCCAAAATAAGATGGTACAAATGGCGGACTTAATGCCATAAGGCATTCTCTACCAGTCAACCAATGGGCTTAACAGAAAGGTTAAGTAGGAATTTAGTGTTTGTGGTGACCAATAGATAACGCTAGTGCTTTAGCCTGAAATAAGGGAACGCGATTTTGTATAGGCATTGTCTATCCATGTCTTAATCATCCTTGCTTCTTATTGTTGTCAGTCCCCTCCCCTGATGACAAGCTCCTATTAAACTACCGGCATTGGCGACGGCATTAAGAGTGATATCGGACTGTGTTCGCTATTATCATAGACTGAACCTTACGGAAGACAGCACTTTCGCTTTCGTTTCAGTCATTATTATCTTTAAATCATAATTATTCGTCAAGCGACAAGCTAATTTGTTCCGCACGGGGTAGCTGCTTTATTTGCTAGACAGTTTTATATACTCTAAATAGTTCTATATTATTGTGATATATTACGTTGTGTAAGAGTCTTCTGATATTCTCGCTCATGGATTGTATTGTAATTCAGTTTAGGTTCCATGTGAAAGTAGTAAAGTCTAAGGCAATTGGCTACAAAAGATAAATCGATATATCAAATAAATCTTCTCACGTTGCATAAGATTCAACTGCTTTTTTATATCGTATTAAGGTCTTGCCCCTAACACCATTAATCTACGCCGAGAGAGTTAAGCATTTCATATTACACGCCGTGATGATTCAATCAAACCAGTGTTATAGATTATATCTGATATTCAAATTATAATTACCGGTTGTGCAATTTATGCATATATTTAAATTTAATCTATATGTAACATCCATACTTAATATTATAAGTGGGGAAGTGTATGTGTGTGTTTGTTTGTTTGTCCGTCTTGCCCCTAACACCATTAATCTAGGCCGAGCGAGTTAAGCATTTTATATTACACGCCGTGATGATTCAATCAAACCAGTGTTATAGATTATATCTAATATTCAATTTATAATTACCGGTTGTGCAATTTGTGCATATATTTAAATTTAATCTATATGTAACATCCATACTTTACTTAATATTATAAATGGGAAAGTGTATGTGTGTGTTTGTTTGTTTGTCCGTCTTTCACGGCAAAACGGGGCGACGAATTGATGTGATTTTTTAAGTGGAGATAGTTGAAGGGATGGAGAGTGACATAGGCTACTTTTTGTCTCTTTCTAACCCCCCACTTCCCTAAAAGGGGGGTGAAAGTTTGTATGGAGCATTCCGGGGGCCAATGAGGAAAGGGGAACCATGTTACCCCGAATTTAACGCGAGCGAAGCCGCGGGCAAAAGCTAGTCATGTATATATACCGATTTCATATTAATGGATTGGAAGGAAATTAATCGTCATGGAATGAAATGCATCATGGAAATAGATTGAATTTTGTATTATTATCAAATTACATTTTAATATTATAAAGCAGTCGATATCAACAATCATTGCGAACTTTTAGTCGAGTTTTAGGTCATCTTATTACGTTATTAATATTTGATTTGATATTCAATAATCTCTTATTTTTACTTTGTCTTTTTTGCCACCTCAAGCCAAAAACTAGCTCACACTCGTTACACGCAATTCATTGTGTCGCTTTTTGTAATTATGCATTGTTCCTATAACTTTCGTAACATCATTGTTACGTATTATTTGTTGCTTCCTACCCTGTTCGTAACTAATGCGATTTTTTTAGTATGCAAACAAAGTAACCACTTTGTAAACGTAATCATTTCGACTTAGTACAGCGACGACTATGTCGTCATCATTAGAATCTTCTTCGTAACCAATTAATTACAATTTCCAGAACCATATGGGCAGCCCTTTGCAGGTCTTACTCATGGAATTAGACAACTTGGTAGCTATCGACCTTTACGTACGCCTTCTGCTAGAGGTGTCGGCAAACCGTGGCTCGCGAGCCGCATGCGGCTCTTTAAAAACAAATATTACAGTGAAAACGGAAAACTGTGGCTCTATGAGCTTCCAAAAATTCCATATTTTCCGCCATCAGGGTCTTTGTCAAAAAAGTTTGCCGACCCCTGTGCTAGTCCTCGTGTGATGCTTCTTTTGAGCTGGTATTGTACCGCCCGTGTATTAACAAAAAAAATAAGGATCTTTTCAAAGCAAATGGTTACAAGCAGTGTTGGCCGAACGTTAGTGTAATTGAAAATTAAAGATTGAAACACGTTAGTAAAAATTGAACACTAATAGTTTAATGCAAATTGATTTCAATTAGAATTAAAATTAATTGTAACTAATGTGTTAATCCTTTGCGAATAACTAATAATTGAAGATATTTAATTTTTAATCTTTCTCAAAAAATAAACGCATTAATATAATTTTTAGTGTAGATTGAATAGATAATTGACATTAATAATTTACCTAACTAAACGCGGATTTAGGTAAAGCTACGTGGTTTTGATTTTTGTTTCGATTTTGACTCCGGACTCGGGGGCTTGTATTGATAAGCAATGGGACCGGAATCCTAAGGTGGAGGTCATGCTGGACCCTGGGGATCCCTACTGGATCTCGGGTTTGGCGCATCATAGACTCATGCTGTTTGGGCTCATTCGACTTGTACTGATGGTATGGTATGGTATGTTATGTTATGCGGCAAACCCGAGATCCAGTAGGTAGCCCTAGGATCCAGCATGAGCTCCATCTTGTGATATTGATCCCAACTTCCAAACCCGAGATGCAGTTTTAACATTAATTATTAGTGTAAGACAGGATTAATTTAGTTACACTAACGTTAATCTAATTAACTGTTAATCTTATTAAATTTTCGAGACGTTAGTGTAACTAATAGGTTAATTCTTATTGACGGTTAGTGTAATTAACGACGTCACAAAATCAATGCGAACTAACGTTAGTAAAAATTGATGTTAGTGTAATTGATTAGTTACGGAATTAATCTTCAATCTTATTGATCAATTTTCAATTCTAATTGAAATTAACGGCCAACACTGGTTACAAGGCATCGGTAGTGTTGGACATTATTGTAATATATAGCTCTTAAGCGTATAAATTCGTTAGGTACATAGGCTGCTATTTATATATCCGGAAACCGGGATTACAATCTTCTTAAATAGCATATTTGACCTCCATGGTAAAATTTGAACTTTTTTAAGTACTGGCCGGTATATTTTTTCTTTCTTATTAACGCTCGTGTTTTGTTTTTGACGGGTTTTAAATGTCATCTCGCAGCAAGAATGGAACTCACTCGTGAAAATATTCGTGCTATGATTTATTATGATTTTCGGCGTGGTTTAACGCAACAACAGTGCATAGATCAACTAACTTCAACTTTTGGTGATGAAGCCCCATCTAAAACTACTGTGTATCACTGGTTTAGTGAGTTCAATCGTGGACGTAGTATGCTTACGGACGAAGTTAAGGCAGGTCGCCCCAAATTGGTCGTTGTACAACAAAATATCGAGGCTGTGCGAAAACTTATAATGGACGACCGACATGTTACGTACTGCGAGATAGAGGCGACTCTGGGTATTTCTATGACCAGCATTAATAGCATATTACATAATTATTTGGCTGTAAAAAAAATTTGTTCGCGTTGGATACCCCACAACTTAACAAAAGAGCAAAAAGATGCTCGCGTCGAATGGTGCAATAAAATGTTAAAAAAATATAACCGTGGTGACTCAAAAGCCGTTTATAACATCTATACAGGTGACGAATCCTGGATCTATGCATACGATCCCGAAACGAAGCAACAATCAACGGTATGGGTGTTTCAAAATGAGCCGAACCCTACGAAAGTTACTCGTGCAAAAAGTACATTGAAACAAATGGTGGCCTGCTTCTTCGGTATTAATGGCCATGTAGCTACAGTGCCACTAGAAAACCGTAGAACGGTTAATTCAGAGTGGTACACGATCATTTGCTTACCGGAAGTATTTGAACAAATTCGTAAAACTAACCAGCGACGAAGAATCATTCTTCATCATGACAATGCCAGCTGTCATACGTCACGCGAAACAACTCTATTTTTGGAGGGTCAAAATGTGGAATTAACGGGTCATCCGCCGTACAGCCCTGACTTGGCACCCAACGATTTTTATTTATTTCCAAATATAAAGAATAAATTACGCGGTCAACGATTTTCGACCGCTGAAGATGCCGTCGACGCATTCAAACAACACGTTATGGAGGTACCTCAGGCGGAGTGGCAGAAGTGCTTTAAAAATTGGTTCACGCGAATGCAAAAGTGCATAGATCATCAAGGGGAATACTTTGAAAAACAATAAAACCATTTTCAGCCGTGTACGTTTGTTTGTTTTTTTGTTTCCGGATATATAAGTAGCAACCCTCGTATGTACCTACACCCTAGGCGAAAAATATGGAAACGAGCTGAGTATGACAGATTATATATTGAATATCGATGATTATCAGGCAAAAAGTTCTATTATAACTTCACAATACATTCAAAACTTTGCGGTAGGCCGATATCTACTTTTGAATACTTATTTTTTTAATAATCTATAACAATTTATAAAATTTTTGGGCTTTTCTAATTCTTTGGCGAAGCGTGATGTGAATTTTTGATCACCAATTACAAAACAAATGTTTAATATTTTTGAATTTGTATACAATTCAATGTTTGTTTCCATACTTTTGATCTGGGGTGTATAGTACTTTGATCAACTTCATTTCGTCTGTTGTCATTTCATCTTCGTCACTCTCCTTTTTAAAGCTTTGTACTAAAATGGGTATATACTAAGACTAAATACAGAATTGTATTTATTCCGCGCGTATTTTGAATTGTATTTATTCTTTGAACAATCTCACGTCACATGTTGTCTTTTTACCTCTTTACTTAATGTAGTTAATTGCTTTCGTTTCGGTGTTTCCGTACGTTGCGTCATTTTAGATTAATGGTACTAATGCCTCTTTCACTTCGTTTTAATTTCGTTGTCTTTTCAATTAGACGCTCTTTTGTGAGGTTCATTATTTTAATGAAATTTCGTTACGCCTAATTTACTTTATTCATTATTATACGTGTATATACATGTTTATGATATGAGTGACTTAATCGCAGTATGAATCTGTACGTAACTAATGTAATGCGCCGCATTGCAAGCATCATAAATATCATAATATATTATGAATCATAATATAAGAGAGCAAAGTAAAAAAACATACATACAAACACAATAGTTCGGTGAACGTAGATCTTACGTAGAACTTTTTTTGTCAATCTACATTGAATTTAATTTAGCGGCAGAATCATTAATAATAAACTGCAATGATTTATTGACTTCAATTATACACATATGGAAATAGTAAACAAGTACAGAACAAGAATTTGCATACGACCTTGATGGTTCTAGATAAGATAAAGCCCGGTTCACATTTATCTGATGTGTTGTGTCGTGACGCATCAGAACAGTAATCGGTTTCATACATTTAATATGACTGCGTTCACATTTGTTTGATGCACACTGCGTCAGACTAATGTGAACGCAACCATATTAAATGTATGAAACCGATTACTTTTCTGACGCGTCACGTCACAACACGTCAGACAAATGTGAACCGGGCTTAATTTTCGCAAACAGCCGAAGAATGCAACCGTAAATGTATTAAACAACTTGGATACTGATATACTAAAACATGTAATGAAGTATGATGAATTATAATTGAAATTGAATTGATTTAAAAAAAAACGTAACGCAACTATTGTAGTATTCTGCGGAGGAGCCACGACGAATTTTCATCACTAACGCCTACTTTAGCTTAGAGCGAACCTATTGGCAGTTAAGCCAAAGAGCTTTGCTTGCTGGTACGATTGTATTTTTGCTTATATACTCGTTAACATTTGTTTGATAAGTAAATTAACATTAAAAAAAAATATTTACAATAAAGCAAACGTAAAAGCGTTTTGGGTAAATTGGGAGATCGTATTGCTAAATATGGGCGAATCACTATTTCTTGTATCGAATCAACTTTTTTCCAATAAAATGGATATTGATTTTTACTGATAAATAAATAAATATTATAGGACAATCTTACACAAATCGACCTAGGCCCACAGTAAGCTCAATAAGGCTTGTGTTATGGGTACTAGACGACGATATATATATAATAGATAAAAATGAATAAATACTTAAATACATAGAAAACACCCATAACTCAGGAACAAATATCTGTGATAAACACACAAATAAATGCCCTGACCAGGATTCGAACCCGGGACCTCCTGCTTCGTAGGCAGGGTCACTAACGACTGGGCTAGGAGGCCGTTAAACCACTGACTGATAATATAGTTTAATTTGGAAAATAACATTATAAAAGTTTGCAAATATAAGCAGTGCATCGCTCGTATTTACGTTTTTATTGCTTTTAAGCATGAATTTGATAACAAAGTCACGAAAAACGTATACTGGGTAACGGACACGAGTTTCGGGATTTTGAATAGGAAACAACATTTAATTAGAAGAAAATTATTTTGTTTATGAAAATTATTCAAAATCTACACAATTACATTAGAATAAGAATGAAAATCGATCTCAATTTCGTAATACTGATGTCCATATGGTCTCCTGAGTCACAAGTGTAATTTGAGGACAATGTTTTTTACATAATTCAGTATACCCTTAATATTAGGATATAAAAACTAATGGAATGAGAGATAAAAATGAAAAAATATTTGTATTTAATATTAATCAACTTTTCTTATAACGCATTTAAAAGTCGATAAACTACTACAAACGGAGGGGACAACATTGTCAGCCAGGAGACAACATGTGTGACTCAAGAGACATAATTACACTTACCTCGCATAATTGGGGTGAAAAATATAATTTTTAGATGTGTAGATTACTTATAAAATAACACTTTATTGTTGTATTATATAAATGCCCCAAGTTACAACAAGTGGAAATCACATCTAGTCGTGAAATCAGACATAAATTACATAATATTATAAAACTAAACAAATCCGTCATTCATCAATAAACAACTCGTGATTATTCAATAAAAGTCTTAACCATATTACAAAACATAAAATGCGTTTGAGCAAAAAAACTATAATAAGTATAATAATCACTTTAAATAGTGAACTGAATAAAACTAACTAAAGGTATTGTAAAAAAAAACGTTTAAAATGAACAACGCAACTTATAATTATTCAAGAAATAGAACCAACATACCGAATGATATTAAAAATCACTTTAAAGAACGTAACAAAAAAATGGTAGATAGGCACATTTTCTGAAAGCCAGCAATAACATCACGGAACCGACAAATTGATGCGCTTGTATTTCATCGTGTTTGTGACTACACTTTTCACTGAAATCTCAAACTATTTTTCATTTAGTGGAGTAATCTGACAGTTCCTGCCATATTTAAACAATCGTGACATAATGAAGATCTTTTCAGTCGAGTACGTGTTTAGACCACGAATCTTGCGGAGTGGCCTAAGTAAGGTACGAGATTAAAAAGCTTAATAATTATGTCACTATTGTATTCAATACTTTTTCGACGAGTCGTCAAAATAGGCAAGCCGGTAAGAATTAAGTTCGACGAATGCTTTACAACCTGCACCCGCTATACAATTTAGTAACTTCAATATCCCGGTGGATTGTGCTGGTGGTCGGGGAGGAGGACGTTGTCTTCCTCAATGACCGTGCTATAATAGTGTATAAAAATCCATTTCAGCATAGTCTACGATTCTAAAACATGCGACTTTGTTTGTCTTATTTCACGTTCTTGAATGTTCTTTTTTTTTCGTCTTATTCATAGGTATCTTCTACTCTTCCCCACTCTGTCCACTGGATTTTATCATTATTTTTACCAGAACTTGCAATAGATTCAATATTCTTCGTCTTTGTGTTTTGATACCTTTCTTTTATTGCGTTTGAGAATTCTCTTTATCCTAGATATACTTTTATGGGATTTTATATTTTTTTCTTTTTTGTCTTTATAACTACTATGTAAACGTTTTTTGTATTTTCTGATAGCTTCTTTAGCTATTTAATTTCTTGCCGCAATCGTAAATTTTCTTTGTATACTTTAGATCGATCTCTTCTTACTTGTTTTCGTCCCTTATATTTTCTTGACGACACGGAGCTTTGGGGAGTCTCGGTCCCGGAGACATTTTCACGTATATTTATCGGCTCTATATGATCGTGGGAGAGCTTGGAGGTGTGTCATTGAGAACACGAATTCTATAGCGTCTTAAATTTTGAGGTCTAAGTTTCTATATCACTCGTGCATTGTATTTTTCTTGTGGTATTAAATCATTGATAAGTCTCTTTTTGCGTAATACTTACTCGTAGTTTTTTAGTTTTGTACTTTTTAGGGTAAAGTTTATGTTTTTCTTTATACCGCTTTTCTCTTTCAGCCGCTGAGAGTGGCATAGCTACTTAAACAAATAGTACTATTTTTTACTAGAAGTATTATTTGACGATGATGATTTAAACAAAAAAAAATTACCGAAATATTATAAGATCGCATTAAATTGCTGGTAATTTTATGTCAGAAAATTAGATTTAGTATACCACTGCGAAAAAGCGTACGAACGTAATAAAGCTATAAAAGTTAGTAGTTATCAATTGCACTTAAAATAGAACGATTTACTATTAAAAATCTTGAAAGTGTCTCTTGGGTCACCAAAAAGGTCTTTTGGGTCACGATTTTCGTGACTCTGTGTACCTGTGACTCAAGAGATATTTAAACCATTTTTGCTATTTTATGGCACAAATTTATTGAAAATACATCAAAATCATGTTTCTTCGTCATTTTAGAACCAAACGGAATACGCTATGAATCAAAACAGTTTCTAAAAGTAATAAACTTCCCGGAGTTCGATTGTTAGCCAGCCGACACACAATAAACACACCTTCCCACTACGCGAGTCACGGACGAAATAGCCGAGCGAGCTTGAACCTACAGCAATGGCGGGCACCATTATTCGATACGCAGATCCAGCTCCTTTTGGATAAGCCATTGATAGACTATCACACTTGTACTTCGCAGAATATTATATCTTGTGACTCAGCCGACACGTGCTTTACTGCCGCGGCAGGGACAAAGACTTAGAAAATATTTTATACACTTAAATATGTAACGGCGCACTCGTGAAGAAGAATTTAACATAAGGAGGCAAATGTTTTTAATAAAAGAGCAAAATAAAGAAAGTCGTCTAGGAAAATATATTCAGGATCACCGTTTGTAGTGAGCTAATACGCCCGAGGGACAGTGGGATTTTGTATGGGAGACAAATTTCGTCGCCTGAGTCACGATGTTTTTTTTAAGAAAAATAAAATGAATTTAGCTTAATAACTAACGCAAACACAAAACATTAGAACTTAGTTTCAGCTTATGATCTTATAACATATTAAATATAATAAAAACTAGCTGTTAATAATTTCGAAATGAACAGGACAGGACACGTTTATACAGAAAATAGTTGATTGGCCCATATACGGTAGTACTATTAGTTAATCTGTGGTTATACAGTAATTTTGTTTGTTTGACATAAGACATCCATTGATGGTTTCTAAAACACGGTAATTTGAGGTACAATGGTCGTAATGAAACATTTGTTTTATAAACATTAACAAAGACAGCTATTACTCCCACAGCCACTCATACGCCATAGCCAGCCATACAGAAGATAATGAAAACAGACGTGTATACAAAGAGCACTTTTTAGGGTTGCGTAGCCAAAATGGCAAAAACGGAACCCTTATATTTTCGTTCTGTCCGTCCGTCCGTCCGAATGTCACAGTCGTTTTACTCGGAAACTATGAGACGAAAGTATATCTAAATAAAAATTTTACATAATGTGTATTCTGTATTCCGGTGTTATAGCTTTGTAATAAAATGACTGAATAAATATGTATTTAGTGGGGGCACTTCATACATGTAAGTAACTAATCAAAAAAAATTACCAAATATTAACATGTTGCACATCCATCGATAGATCTTTTAAAAGAACATTGAGGTTTCTTTGAACATTTTTTTATTACGTAAATATTTTCAGAAATAACCTACGCTCCCAGAGGGAATCTGATTTCTAGTCAGACGCATTAACCGCTCGGCCACGACTGCTGCGAATAGAACTGGGATATTATACATGTGTCTTGGATTACTGATAATTAAAATGAGCTAATTTTACAATATCACTCATTCCTTGCCATACACATACAGACATAGTTACAGTGAAGCAGTTTAGGTGAAATAACTCCCACCCTTTTCAAATAAAATAATATGTATATCAAATAACAGTAATTCTCAAACTTGAACTTGAACTATTTTTTTGGATTTAGATACCTACCTTTCAATTTTTAGACAATTTCTACGTTCTCTACGTAGTAATATCCAGCAACATCACCTGGCAAAAAAAAAGCACACAGACACAGAGCCGTAGGTATTCTAACTTTAAAACACGTTTAGATACGATCCATCTTCAATACAACTCCAAAGACAGCTAGCGTCTAATAAAAACGTCTGAATCAGAAATATCAGAATATGTTTGATAATTATTCCGATGCGACTTCAATATTGGTTGATTATTTTTTGTGCGGTGGAGTTGTTTTGGGGATATATTGTGTTTTTAATGTATTGTTTATGTAATTTTAAGTTAAAATTCACACAGCCGAGAAAAACATTTAAAATACGACTGAGCTCTGAGCTACAGAAGACCAAGAGCCACGTTGACAGTGTTTACATCACTACTCATATGTTCTCGAAAAAAAAAACAGTATCCAAATTAAACGTCGACTCAACTAACTAATAATAATTTCTTTGAACATTTTTTTATTGCGTAAATATTTTCAGAAATAATCACCCCGAAAGTCTAAAAATGTTTGTGTACCCTTTTAACTTTTGAACCGGAGATCCAAAAAACATGGAAAAAATTAGAAGATACGTACATTATTGTATATTCTTTCAACGGAAATGGTTTTGAAAATTATTGATTAAGGCGTTTTCGAGTTATCTTTAAAAAACTTCTTGCATATGCAGATACTACCTTTAATTATTCGTTTTTTCGGTAGTAGTTACGGGACCCTCCATTATGCGTGGCCCGACACGCACTTGGCCGGTTTTTATATTCATCTTAACTTACGCTTAACGTTTCATTACTCTTTGTCAAGAGTAGATCTTGACTTTGTTTCCAAGTCCGATGTCACATCAGCTACTACGTGGGTTGAACATCTCCTGAATTCTGATCAAACTCCTTTAATAGCCTTATGTGTGGATTTATAGCAACATAAAAGCCACAGGAGTCGCATCTTATCGAGCAGACGATCTCAAATGAGACAATTGAATTGAAACCCGATCTATTGCTACCCTACTTGGTTTGTATGAAAGATTTCAAAGTTCTAGTAGAGTCGGTCGATACTGGATTTTTTAACAAGTATTAGGTGCTTTTTCACCGGTACCTAACTCAAAAAGCAGAAAATATAATTAAATTTTATACGGTCTTTGATAAAATGGTAATTACTTTTATCCCACTGGAAATTGTGTCTAAAATGTCTGTTTCATTATTTTGGTCGTTATTGTTACAAATAGAAACAATAACATCATTTAATTTTTGATATTGCACCTGGTGAGTTTTGGTCAACGGCCCAAGATAATGTATACGAGTAAGTGGCTCCCTTGACTCTTCTTTTATACAAATGACACCTAATCGCCAATATTGATAATAATTGCCCAGATGATAAGTAGTAAATCATATTTTTACATACGATTTGGTCACCCTACTCAGTGTGACGTTCTATCCTTTTCCCATACAGCATATGTCAAAAGTCTCAGAGTGACCATGATTTACTTAGTTTATGTCAGTCAATCAGTGGTTCCGGATCACGGCCTAGAAATCACCCTGTATAAATTGTAGTGGAATTTGATTCGAATGTTGGTATCCATTACCTAAAGCTAACGCCAACTTATTATAGTCTCCCCAGGTGACGCCTGTAACGTTGTGAACGTCACAGCGTTAAGTTCCTAACCTACCACCTTAACCGGTGACCAAAGCGTCCATCACTGAGGTTCAGTAAATGAGCTCAAACATTATCCTAAAATTGACAGCAATCTAAAGATAGAGATGAGTTCCGTTCTGCCATGCAGCCAAGAATGCAGCCGCATTGCGGTGATAGCACTGACCCGCCGCAATAAATACGGACGTCCTGCCCGGGCCTTTACAATACTCGTTACGTGCTCGATATTAACTTCAGTCTATTTATAGGAGGTTTAGTGGGGACTTCAATAATTAATGAACTTTTTTGCACTTGGATAGGTACGGTTTAATATAAGCACGTCATAAACAAACTACTCTCAGAAAGAGTTGATAATCCTAGTGTGAGCGTTGAACACGCACATAAAGTCTTAGAGGAGCTAAATATCAACAATACGCCACAGTAATTTTCTGTACTTGAGTAGTGTTAAATATAAGTTACTTAACAAACCCTCCAAGCAGTCTAAGCCCTTCATATGGTTATGTAATTCCGGAAACACATGTTTGGAACCGCCCAGAACCCATCAATTATCGTATTGTAAGCTAAAATAAAACTGCTCGAATACAATCAAACGGTTGTAACGTTACATGCTACATTTCCAACGTTCGATTGTTTTTACACACGTACGAGTATCATGAATTCATGACCGATTGTTTGATTGCGTCTACATCTACCTTTTCTGCCCACCACGGTAAACGCAAAAAGTCTACGTAGCTGGCTAGGTTTAATTGTGTGCTTCGCCGATTTTTATGTTATGAGTCAATCGATTGACATTTTCAAGTCCAACAAGGAGGATATTTTACATTTTATGTGGAAAAAAAAACTTTACCTATTTACTCACTTTATAGCTATTCAATAAATTTACGTTTTGCTAATTGCAGTTTAGCGTAATAATTGGAGCATTTGCCTTACAAAAGGTGGAGAAGAAAATGTTTTAATGGTTATTGGTAGGCTATAGGGTGGTTATTAAAATACTAGATTTGAGACCTTGAGGGGGGGGGGGGGTGTTTATTATATAATTAACCCTATAATTATACTACTATATAATTATATCCTAATTGATCCATAGCTATACCTGACAACGCCTAGTAGTTTTTTATGATGAGTAATAGAACACTGATTTTGTGTGTGAGACTTACTACTTTCACCCCCTCTATAAGCGATGTAGGGGTGAATTCAACTTTTGAATATCTTTTAAAAGAATCATTAGAAGATGACAAAACTGTGGTACCGACGAACCCCCCCACGAACATTTTCTTCTCCACCTTTTGCAAGGCAATGTATGGAGATGATTCCCCAATGATTGGATTAGTTGTTCTTTATGGAATTCAGACGGGCGTGTGCAAGCGCGTATCTGTGCGACTTATGCGTTTGGTGTGCTCTGGCACATAGTCAGCTCCAGCAGGTTGTCATTACAGTCATTGTTGCACCGATTAATCAATCAACGTTCATGTTTCCATTGTTCTTGCCGCTTTCACTCGTTCGCATCGTATTTTATATTGAGTTCACGTTTTATGCTACCTATAGTATGTCTATATATTAAGTGTAGTTAAGTTATTTGTCGACGTGACACAGACAATCCAAAGACAATATAGCTCATCTGGCATTTTATTTTACGTCCAACCGTAAACCATTGTGTATATATCAATCAAATAATTGAATAAGATCTAACTAATCAAATCATGCAATATTAAAAACATATCGTCGAATATAAAACCCCCTTCTTTTTTGAAATCGGAATTAAATAATAAGAAGAGCATGTAAAATATAAAATAAAAGAGAACAATAGATGCTTCTGTGTTTATTGTGGTCTCACCAAAATAGTAACTTTATTACACCGCTCTCTATCTAACGCGACAGATCTAAATTACCTATTTACTGCGGCTTCAGTACACTTCTTATGCTGACACTTCATTACGTCCCATTTGTCCAAATATTCGTGTAAATTCGCCGTACAAAGCTTACACCGCAAACCATAAGTAAAATTGTATGAAATTAATAAGCCTAATATGAACTAATCGCGGAACAACTATTCCATTGTTCTGATGTGCAATCATATTAATTATTCTTTTCACTTATTTTGAGGGCTAAGGAAAGCCAAGTATCCTTTAAAACCAGTGGCACAAAATTTATTTCCATATTTGAGGCGTTTGTGATTTCTTTCTATCAAAAAACAGTGATCTCTAGAGTTCGACTAAATACAATGACAATGTATAAGAGCCATACTTGACTCTTCAGTTCTACAGCTGGATTTTTTTAAGATCTTCGATTTTACTTGAGAGCTCTTCGCCATACTTGACTCTTCAGTTCTACAGCTAGAATTTTTCAAGATCTTCGATTTTAATCTTGAGAGCTCTTCGCAACATTCAAATGTCTTAAAATTCTGACAATATCAGTGACTTATAGTGAACGGTACCGCGCGCGCATCAATTCCGCAGGGCTCCTGTTATTGTCTGTGTCTTACTCCAATTGCGGTAATAATCGGGTGGCAGATTCCATGGCACTTTCACCCGCTTCGCTTCGCTTTCGTGTCTTTGCTGCTGCGATTTTTGTGCCTGCGCGTGCCTGGTGTGATCAACACTCTTATGTAATGAGCATGGCCATCCACTCTAGGCTTGCAAAATTTTGGGTAGATTGCTTTAAAATGCTTAAAAATATTTGTTACACGGCAAGAATGCACTGATACAGTCACAATTACCTTGTCTGACGAGGATGAGACGAGGCGCACTGCATAAAAAACATCAGGATATTTCCGATATGTTTGAATATCCCGTTCTTTCAGAAATTTACGAAATTGTTATAAAAAAAGGACTAGCCTTACTTATGTAGGCACCAACCTGCGTTTATAGTGACTAATAGAATAGCACCGTTCAATCTTAGGATACATTCAGTTTGCCTAATTCTTTCAAAATTATAATTCTAGTCTAATAAGCTCACTTTTAAAACCTTGTGTTTAGTCGTATATAGTGTATTTTAATAGTTTTTATCATAAATAGCAACATGACCATTGACTTCACTCCGCGTATATCTTCCTCTAACATGCCGTCGTCGTTAAACAAGCCATAGCCATTCAAACATCAACAGTTCATACAACTCAGTTTGTTTTCCTTCCACCCGTCGATCGCTCATCCATTCTTTAAATAAAGAGCATTTCTAAACAGAAAAATACCGTCGCTTACATCGTATCATTATTAAAGCATTCTCTATTTTTAAACACCATATCCTGTTCACGGTTTTGTCACACAAACTAATCTAAAAGAGTCATATAGTTCCTTGCAGTACTTGCTTATGCGGCGTTCTGGATCAGAACTTTTATCCCCTCGTCAAAAGTTACAGTCAAAGTTTGTCTCATAGTTCTCGAAATAGGGTAACCCTGGTAAGATTGAGTGGAATTCTCAACTTGGTTTGAGATATTGTTACAGCTTATTTTAGGTCGGGGTTGTGCATTGTTAGTTTTGTACAGACATAAGCGTTCGTCAGCGTCAAAACCAGATCAAGATTTGTCATTTTTGACATTAGTATTTGAGGATCTTTAAACAGTTTACTCGTAAAGTTACGAACTCTGTTGGAACCATTATTTTTAACGATTTCTTTGCTTTCCTCTGCTTCCATAACAGTGTTTTCAAAAGCTTAATCTATGGTAATGCTTAGCTTTAGCGTGTTTTCACGAAAAAAGCTATGTTGGTATTTTTATTACCTAGCTACTTTATCCCCTGGAAATGTTTAAGCAGCTGGGACGGATTTAACCCAAGCTTTCTCTTTTATCACAATTTCCCGAAGGGGTTTGGAAAGGAAGCGCTCGCACGAATTTTTTTTAAGAGGACCAAAGCTACAAGCATTTCAGAGATTGCACTAGATACTCTGCAAATTGGTGCAACAAACGGGTGCAACCATAACTGAGTGGCATGTTCTAATCAGCCCTAGAGGCATTGGCCACTTTTATTTATAAGGACATCTATTTCGACTGCTTACGCTTTCGCTACTACTGGAAGCATTAATTACTCTAGTTATCTTTCGTATCAATCGCCATATTAATCAGGTAGGCAATAACCGACCTCACTTGCCCGTGCCCAGGACGTAAACCGTTTTCCCTTACGTAAACGGTTCGATGAACCGGCTGCACTGTGTTTACGTTTATACGTTTCTAATTATACCTGAAGGTCGAGTGATAAGAGCTTGCAATTCAAGGAAAAGTCGGTGTGGGCTAGCGAGGTGTCATATACTTAGGTTTACTGGTTTTACTTAGTGGGCACGTAGTTTTATTGACAGAAATTATCCGACAAACGGTGTTAAATCAGCTTGCAGCTTTTAGAACGATTTTTCTAGTTACAAATTAAAAAACCTGTTGTTAGACATCTTTCTCCCAGAAATAGCCTGCATTGCAGAAGACGTGAGAGCTAGAACTTGGTTTTACTACGAGTATTTATGCTCTTGTTTTATATGAGTGTTCGATTCTATTCGATTTTTGGACACTTGTTTTACCTTTGGCATTAGCTTATGCGAAGAGCTGAAGGAATATACGCGGCTGATGTATTCAAGTGTACTAATGTACTAAATTCAAGACCCTGGCCCTGTTAAGATTAAAATCGCGTGCGAGTTTGAATTATGCGGAAGAATATCATGCATCAAATATATGTTTCAAACAAACTTTTCGAATAGACGCAAATTAGGTATTAACATGACAATTAAAACCATTAATCAATAGCGAGAACCGCCGACATATTTAAAATATTAATTTCCTGCGGTATTTGTATTGTCATAAAAAAGCGTCCAAAGGGCTCAAAGGTTAAAATGAAAGCACGTAGGTATTCTAAACCCGCGGGCTTGCCGCGAGGTTGCAAAGGGCCATCGAAATATTCTCAAAGGCGCATCTGGGTCAAGCGGCTGCTGGGAGTGAGCCATACAGTCAGTAGCTAAGTGGCTACTGGCTACGCGAAGGTGCTCAAAATGATCTATACACACTACGTATTGTAATATGGCGATAAATGTTAAAACTTATTAGTTGTGTGCATGACAGTGCACAGTGTTATTTCACAGTTGACTGATACATATAGTAAAAGATAGATAAACAGTAGCCCAACAAAAGTTCATGTGATTTTCCATGTAGGACGCTATTAACTATTAGTTTCCCCACCACGCAATTCCAACGGCCTCCTAGCCTAGTCGGTAGTGACCCTGCCTATGAAGCAGGAGGTCCCGGGTTCGAATCCTGGTCAGGGCATTTATTTGTGTGTTTATCACGGATATTTGTTCCTGAGTTATGGATGTTTTCTATGTATTTAAGTATTTATATGTATATATCTATTACATATATCGTCGTCTAGTACCCACAACACAAGCCTTATTGAGCTTACTGTGGGACTAGGTTGATTTGTGTAAGATTGTCCCAAAATATAAATTCGCACATGGCCGATAATCGCAATATTTTCTAAAATACCCTCGAATATCCTAACATCTTTCATGTCGGTACTCAAACTCAAACATTTATTCAGTAAGTAGTAAGTGTCGTTGTATCAGGAAGTTTTCTCTCATAGCACCCTCTTTAGCGAATTTCTGTAAGTCCGCCATTTGTACTTATTGTTAACGTAAATAAGTAGTTTATGTAACTGTTACGTAATAAGGCCTAATTACGTGCAGTTGCATACACTGCTTTATCTACACTCATATTATTTATCCTAAATGCCGTATTCGGAAACCATAGAATGGCCGCCATTGCACCGCCATGGCCAACTCTCGTGTGCCGGCGGTCGGGAGGGAGAGTGCCGGCGGTCGGGGGGGAGCGTATCGGCGGCCGCGCGGGCGCGTGCAGGTGTACATTATGTTATCAAAACTCATAACACATCAATAGTTGAGCATGTAAAGTTAAAATTACGTTACTGCCACACATAAAAAGCTTATCATAGTAAAATCGGTTGTGGTAATGCTAGCCATTGCCTACCGTTTTTGAACACGTTTTAGAGGGCTTACAATGTGAGTGTAGATAAAATAAATAACCCTTCTTGGTTCTGAGGTTATTACCTGATTTTCTTGGAGGTCCATTTTACCATATTTATTAAACAACGGGTGGTTAACCATGAGAAACTAATTCATCTAATACAATATAACTGTGTTGGCCTTTTTGTTGGGTTTAGGAGCTAATAATTGTATGTAATGTTCACCGAATGTGACTCATCTTAATTTAACCTCTTAAGTAACAATACCAGCTTAGTCGTTTATTTTTTGTTGTTGTGTGATTCATCAAGAAACCGCGCAGTGGTATATTATCAACTATAAGGTTTTGTCCGCGACTTCGTCTGCGTGGAATTAATTAATATTCGCCATATGGAATTAATAAAACGGCTTATTAATCTAAGAGCAAATATTGATTTAACGCATATGCTAGTTCAAATCAACAGTCAGCAACAATTCCATACAAACTTCCACCCCCTTAAGAGATGATTTTTGGGATAAAAACTATCTTATGTCCTTCCCCAGGCCTTAAACTATCTTATACCAGTTAATTTACCTAAATCAGTGCAGCGGTTTAAGTGTTAAGAGGGACAGATTCACTTTCGCGTTTATATAATACTAAGTATCGATTTCGTCATGTTAAATTTAGAATTTGAAAACTGGCTAGAAATTATATCGGAAGTAGGCTCTAACTACGCGGATGCTACGGAATGTGATTCCCACTGATCTGTAGGTATTCAAAGCATTTAAGTACATTCTACAACTATTAGCTACCTACTTA
This sequence comes from Pammene aurita, assembly GCA_947086415.1. Lineage (NCBI taxonomy): Eukaryota > Metazoa > Arthropoda > Insecta > Lepidoptera > Tortricidae > Pammene > Pammene aurita. The sequence continues at coordinate 47,345,439 of OX352291.1, read as the reverse complement.
AAACAAAGTCGTGTCAGTTACACCATTTATTACTCAAGAACGGCTTGATTGATTTTTTGGATTTATTTCGGAATAGCAGAGAATTAAAAAATATCTGTAGTTGGGAGTATGAAGTTCGCCGGGTAAGCTAGTCTTTAATAGATTGTAAGTATATTATTTACGAAATAATACTGCGTTTATTTTTTAAGCGTTTATTGACATCCTCGGTACGAGTAACATCCCGTCGCTCCCCATGATCGCACATCTGGTACCATCCATAAAGCTAGAGAAAACTCATAAAAATAAGCCTTGAGCGCAACGAAAATAAATTGATTTTTTTTAACACAAGACTCGTCACTCGTATTTTTATGCCGATACTATTTTCCGGCTTCGCTCAAAATCTTGTAATTACTGACATAAAACTATGTATTTTGAATTTGTTGACCGATTATCGCTACAAAAAACCGTTATTATGTAGATAACTTTATCTGGTTCGTGAATGATGTAGAGAGATATTGCAGCTTACAGAGCTTAAAGACAAATCTAGTCTGAGGATATTCGTGACAGTCTGCATCAAAAAGTATCATAATAGATTAAGTACCTACATTGCATATCTAACTATAAAACTTTCGTGAGACTAACATAGGTATTAAAAATATTTATAACGGGTTACTCGGGTAATTTAAGCCTATTTTTGCTCGACATGTTTCGATCAATTTACGATTATCATTCTCACGAGCGGCCTTCCGCGACGGCAGCGCGCCGGCTACGGCGGCGGTTAATTGATCGAAACATGTCGAGCAAAAATCGACCTAAATTACGTGAGAAACCCGTTATAAATATTTTCAATGTATTGAAATCAAAAGTGCCAGATGATATCAAAAGAGTTGCAGCCATAAAATAGCTCAGCGTATTGGTTAAATTAACATTGACTTCCAGACCAGACTCCCATTTCCATATTGTTGTGGAAACGTTAAGCAGATGCCTTGTTATGAAACAGTTTGCAGCATCGCGGTATTTCGAGCGCGGACCCGTTACGTGACGAAACGTAAGCCGTAGTTTTACGGAAACTTCATTCATTATTAACCACGTCAACAACACATTTCACAGAGGAACTAGCTTATGTTCTACATTGGCGCTTTGTTCCTAATGTAAGCAAATGGAAGGAAAACTAACGATACTTTGGACAACAAGGCTTTAGATATCGTAATTGTACGCTATTTACTGTCAAACGCGACAGTCGATCTTATTTAGGTGCTAAATTTATAATCAGATAATCACCTTGTACTAAAATTGTCATATTGCATGTACAAGGGAATACTGTGTTGTATGTACAAGGGAAATCATAATTAAATTTATTTTGTTTCTAACAAAGAGCAAGAGAGTCTAGTGACCGATGATCTAGCTTTTGTTAAAGATTGAATCGAAAAAACTGACAACATTTTCAATCTTCATCCGCATCCTACGTAAGTACTACTCGTAATGTAAATCAATGTACATCGAGTTGCAGAACTGTATGGACATTTTATGAATCTATTCATTCATAAGCGCTAATGCTGTTTTCCAGCTGAATGTACGTATGTAGGTACCGGAGATCAAATGCTCAATTCATAAATACCTCCAATAGTTTCCAGTCTATAGCACGACAGAATGATCACTGATAGCATTATCTCTGTCAATACCCATACACCCAATGTATTAATTAAGTCTAACGATATCGATTTTGCAGCGTATTGTGAGTTCATCATCACAGTCACTGGCAGCGTTCCAGCGGTCCCGGTAGTAAATTTAACGCTGCCCACCCCGCGAGAGCCCTTCTGGCATTAACAGTTGCTAACACGCCTGACCCACTTCTTTATAAAAGGTCGTTAAAGGGAGCTTGTGTTAAGAGACGAAGCTTCATTGAAAATGTCACGTCTTTAGTATCTAGCTAAACTATTAGGTACGAAAAATTCCGAGAATCGTTCTGGGGTAGCAATAGCAACGCGATAAAACCTCTTTATAACTTGCGAGTCCATGCTTTCTTTAATTCCTACATTGCTACAGTTATTATGGCATTAAATATGCTATCACCGACAAATATTTTACCTTTCCGTAGCCTTAATACCTTGACATGCAACGGAGGCTAGTAATTTACTTACTTAATGTTTTAAACTCGGATAACTTATGATAATAACGAGGCGGACAACAACCGGAGTGTGCCAAGTACACGTATATACCGCTCATTATCCCCCGCAAATTATAAACTACTATAGTAAACTAGTTACCGCTGCGGGAGAACGGGAACTACCATTATTTAAAGTAGTTCAGTCTGAGTCTTTTAATAGGGAAACTATTATCGTAATTTTTTTACGAAATAGTCATTTATCCGTTATTGAAGGTACTTGATGTTAATTTATATAATTCAGAAGATATATACGATAGCAACACACGAGAGGAGCTGCTGATGAAGTTTACTATTCAATTCGAGCATACATTTCAAATTCAGTTTTCAAATTGAATTAACCTTTGCAAGAAAAATCTCTGCGTAAGTTTATTCCGACTTCAGTACGTACCATCGGGTTCAAAATTGCATGGTCAATTTATCAATGAATTCATTCATAAATTGGCCATGCAATTCTGAACCCGATAGTACATCCCTCCATAATGCGTCCACGGTGGAAGAGCATTAAGATTTATGTGATCCAGTTTCTTAAAAGAGAAAAACGTTAGAAATCATCCACACCACATACATCATTGTCCATTCAAAACTTACGTAGGCAAGTATTCTTAGTGCGCTATTCTAGAATCGGGGTAACGATCGCTTTACGATACATTTAGTGTTACTCTTACGAGAGACGCTCGGAATCCGCGGGCTGCGGTCTCCTGACCCGGTTATGTAGTTCAACTGTAAAGCTGTATCTATTTAACCGTTATTGTGGTTGACGATTTTAAGACAAAGACTTGGAGACACAACACTAATTAGTCTCCTGCAAAAAGATCTTGCACAATCTCGCAAATATGTCTAACACCATAGACATATAAAATAAGAAGACGCGTGCCGTGAAGACCATAGTGAAGACAAAATTGTGCTTTCATAATAAGCCGATTTCTTTGTTTACGCGCGACACGCACACATATACAACTTGTGGACGAGCGGTGATTGGTTCAAACGTCAAAAGTGAATGTGTGTGCACGAGACTGCGGCTTATTATGGAATCACAGTTCTATCTTCGTGGGACCACGTCTTCCTATTTTATATGTCTATGTCTAACACGATCTTATTTGTACAAGGTGTTAGATATTTTCATTGTAACTCCGAAATTCTGAACCACAATAACCTGTACTTCTCCTTTTAATAATCTATCCAACAAATATGATTTCTTGTATGTAAATACACCTGGAAAAAGTAAAAAATGTGCATATGAAGCAATCGTAGTCAACACTACGCGGAGGTATTATAAGAGGTATACATGCTCACACGATACTGATTTTGGCTTATTTACTAATGAAACTAATGAAAGCTTAGGAATATTACAAACGTAACTTCGGTACCCAACGCCAATGCCCAAGCATAAGCCCTCCATAAACTTACCAACTACAATTTCTAGAAAACAAATGAACTAAACAACCGCCAAAATGAACCGCGACTATTACAAAGTGTCGTACACGAGCGAGCGGCGCATGCCCACCATCTCCGACGAAATGCTCGACAACGTCGTAGAAACGGAGTTCAACGCCAACCAGTTCAAGCTCTTCGACGACTTCACCACGGATCTGAGGATCAACTTCAACTCTAGCAACTTCAGGAGGAGAGGCGACCCGAATGATTCTGGCGTCGATATGGAGAACGGGAACCCGATGGATGACGTCAATGGTACTGATTTGGTAAGTTTTTAACAGTTTCTCAACAGTCGTAGCGAAGAATACGACTCTCTATACTCGTGGATGGGCATTTTCACTTAACTGTGTACCATTAACGGCCGGTTAGCAATCGTCACAAAATTGTCGGTCAATGTCAAATCCCATACATTTTGTCAGGAATGTGATGGTTAGACGTAATAACGTCTTTCAGTAGAAACACGACTTAAGTCGTACTTTGAAGTACGCCCGGATATACCATGGTCGGACAAGATGAGTTGCGGTCTAAGACGTAATTTGTGAACATGTGTAATAAATAACTTAAAAAACCGGCCAAGTGCGTGTCGGACCACGCATAATGGGCGGTTCCGTAGCTCCAATGGAATAAGAACCAGACTAATGCCAAAAGGTCGTATCATCAGATACATCTAGGGTTGCCAACCGTCCCGCTATATGCGGGACGTCCCGTTTCTGGGGCCCTAGAGCATGCGTCCCGCAAGGGGTCCACGCGGGACGCCGATTGTCCCGCTTTCAGACTAGACTAGATTATCAGCACCAAAACAAGCGTTGATTTGCATGTTACAATAATTTTAAAGCGTGTAATTTTACTTGAATATACCGCGAGTAACGCGCGCTAGCGCCTACGCTCACTCGCTCGCCCTGTCCCCTTCTATTCACTACCGCGGCGGCGGTAGATAAAAAAAAAAATACCTAAGACAATCTCAAATTCTCAGGTTAAGATGTGATTGTGGTGTTTAATTAGTTTTTATGTTTCTAGAGTTTTACGATAACTTGCTAAAGAGCCAAAAACATACTTAAATGTCCAAAGTCTATAGAAAAATATTGATTTTAAATAAATAATTGAAAGGAATGGCAATGATCTCAATGAATTTAGATGTGAGTAAATAAAAGTCTGTTAACTATAAGTACTTACCTACTTTGTTATAATAGGATAGGACAGGAATTTGATTATATTTTTATTTTTCATGCCTCGTATCGTATTATATATCACACTTTCAATATTGTATTTCTCTTCTAGGGGGGGGGGGGGGGGGTGCATTCAGTGAAGCCGCGTGTGTAGGTGTCCCGCGGTTTTAAGCCTGGTCCCGCAATGTGATCGTAAATGTACCGCGAATCTCTGAATCACAGTTGGCAACCCTAGATACATCTATTTAACCTACGTACCAAATTTCAGAACTGTTCGAGTTATTTTGAGCTTTGTCGTTATTTTGATTACCTGTATTATTAGTAGTAGTGGACGGTGTACGAGTCCAATAAAAAAAAAACGGCCAAGTGCGTGTCGGACCACGCATAGGAGGGTTCCGTACCTTCAATGGAATAAGAACCAAACTAATACCAAAAGGTCGTATCTGATGCCTATAGAAGAATTTTTTTGGAGATAACTCAAAAATGGCTGAACCGATAATGTTCAAAACAATTTTCGTTGAAAGTATATGATAAGCATCTCTTCAATTTTTTTCATATTTTTGAATTTACGGTTCAAAAGTTACGGGGGGGGGGGCTACACAACTTTTCTGCCTTTCGAAGCGATTATTTCAGAAAATATTCACTTAATCACAAAATAGTCAAAGAAACCTCAATGTTATTTTGAAAGACCTATCGATTGATGTGTCACATGTTGATATTTAGTAAAAAAATGTTTTTTAATTTAGTTACCTGCATGGAGCGCCCCCCTAAAAATATTTTTTTTTTTTCAAATGTAACTACATAACTAAGTAGCTGCATACAAAATACACCTTATGTGTAAATTTTATTCAGATACGTCGTATAGTTTCCGAGTAAAATGCCTGTGACATACGGACGGACAGACAGATAGACAGACAGACAGACATGACGAATCCATAAGGGTTCCGTTTTTTGCCATTTGGCTACGGAACCCGAAAAAGGGAACTAAATATAGGGGTATATCTACTAGGTCTTTTTAATTCGCGTGAAAGTCAAATTCTTATTTCTAAATTCTAAGTTCGAATGGCCGTGGCCTCCAAAGCACGGAATATATAATAGTATTTCATAGTAAAAGTACCATAGTACGCTGTGTATGGTTTGTGAATATTGAAAGAAAGGCTTTTGGAAAAAGCTTTTTAAGGTGACCTGCCTGTATTACTCGTATGCTAAAGACTGTATCGTTTGTTATAAATACAAGTTAGCTCTGGCAGGAATAAGTTGTCTATTCATTTAAAAATATTCTGAAACAAGACAATTGATTGACATTTGTCATAGAACCGATATCTTTATTATTTTTTTGCTCAACTTGTTCCAATAAAAAAATGAGGGGTCTTACACCGGAAAAGCGAAAATCTATTGTGGACAAATGGTGTTCGATTAAAGGTATTACGTACCGAAAACTCGCACAAATGGAAGGTGTTAGTGTTGGAGCCGTCCAAACTGCTATACGTAAGTACGGGGAGGATTATACCTTCGAGGACCAACAACGGCCAGGCCAAAAACCAGGTCCGTCCAATCCAAAACTGGACCAAAAGATAGTAAAATTATTCGCATCTAATAGAGAGCTATCTGTCCGAGATGTCGCGAAAAAAGTTGGTACGAGTATCGGGATGGTACAACGTGCAAAGAAAAGGAATAATTTAAAGACATTAAAAAAACAGAAACAGCCGAAAAGAAGTCAAAAACAAAAAGCATCTGTTAAGACACGAGTCCGAAAATTATATGACTCGATTTTATCGAAAAAACACAGCTGTGTAATAATGGACGACGAAACGTATGTAAAACTGGACTACAAGTCTTTGCCAGGCCCCCAGTATTACACTATTCGTGAGGGAACAGAAATCACAGAGGCTGAAAAATCCATTTGCGTTGAGAAGTTCGGTAAGAAAATCATGGTGTGGCAGGCCATTTGTGAATGCGGAATGAAGTCAACTACTTTTTTCACTACCTCTTCGATGAATGCCGATATTTATATGAAAGAGTGCCTTCAGAAACGAGTATTGCCGATGATCAAAAAGCACAACTCCGAAACTGTATTTTGGCCTGACTTAGCGTCTTGCCATTACGCGGCTAAGGTAGTAAAATGGTATAAAGACAATAATGTAAATTTTGTGGCCAAAGAGTTAAATCCACCGAATTGTCCAGAGCTTCGCCCGATTGAACACTACTGGGCTATAATGAAAGCTAAACTACGTAAAACAGCCCGTAGTGCCGATACGGAGCAACAGTTTCGGTCAGATTGGAATAAGGTGGCTCGAACTTTTGACAAAGTCGCTGTCCGGTCATTAATGGGCACCATGAGGCAAAAAATTAGAAAACTGGCCAGAAATGAATAATTTGGGCTTTTTATGGTACTATTCGAGTTGTCCATATTATTTTGTACATAGTTGATTGATTTTAGTATGTCAATAAATAATTTTAAAAAAGTTGTCGCATTTTTTTCTTGTATTTATAACAAACGATACAGTCTTTAAGTTGTATCCACAAATATCCTTTTTGTTTTTGTTTTATATACCGCCGCGAATGAATGTTATTATTCTTCGTTACAAGCGTAGCATGGCGTGGCTTTTGTTGAATACACCTCAGACATTTATAGTGTTTATATCTAACATGGGGACATGATAAATTACTGACCGAATTACCGACATAGCAAATAAATAGCTCTCCGTGGGTGGAAACTACAACTTAATTAACGAAGTTGACAACTAAACTAAACTAATCGAACGGTTATCACTTTCAAGGACCTAATTAAATACAACATGATTCCCTTTATTCCTAAAAGCCGATTTAATTATACCAATAGCAGACAAAGGTCTCCGTCGGTAGCAGATATACTTCTTAACTCTCGTTATTAAGGTGAAAAATGTTACAGATCTCTCAAACATGACATCTTAACCTTAATGACATCAAAAGCCTTTCAATAGCTAAGAAACCGCACTAAAACAAAAGCTTGACCTCAAGACTACATCGGAGCCGACTGACAATTAACCGGCGCCACCCATTGTCCACCGGAACGTCCATTGTCCACGACTATGGCTTGTCAAGTTGTCACATTGTCACTGACTCATTGTATTCATTATACGGCTATCCCTTACATGGGGCGTTCTGGTCGTGAAAATCAATCTTGTACGTACGGTGGCAGATCACGCTTCAGTGGCTTGGCACTGTTGGAATTCGTATTATGGCAATTACATAGAGAGAATGATGTGGGCATTATTTCGGTTTCATTAATTTCACGAGGCCTTATGTGCTCACTGGCTTGGCCGTATGGGCCCCAGTGTTATTCCGGATACGGCAATTCTGAGGCTGTACAGTCAAAAATACGGCATACGGCAGCGGTCCCATTGCCGTATCTCCATACATTTTTTCGGCAATTTTCTGGATACGGTAATTCATCGGCAATTATTTTAAGAATTTGTACAGAGATACGGTAAATTACGTCTTGGAATACGGCCACCCCAAAATTCAAAAGGAACGTACGAAAGGATTGTTACGACACTGATGGGCCTTAAATATTCATGTTGTATCTTTTTAAAAAAAAAAAAAAAGTAATAGGCGTATATGGCATTATACTGTAAAATTAATATTTATTTGTAAAACCATTTAATTTGAGTGAGTACTGAACTCAGTATCGATTGAGTCTGAACAATTCCGTAATATTTGGCAACTTGGGATGAAGGTCACACTGTTTGCAGGGTTTCTTGTTTTGAGATCAAATGCACCAGCGAATGGCTTCCACGAATCGAAATCAATAAATGTCTCTGCGTAAATTGGGATAAGAAAAGGTTTAATAGAATTCGCGGACATGTCATTTTATAAGCCGATTGGCTCACGGCAGCGTATTATAATACTCGTAATAGTAATAATGTAGATTACTGTAGATTGTAGGTAGATAGTGCCTCTTGAAGGGAGTGAGGTGGAAACACCTTACTGCACAGGTCTGATAGATCGATGATTTCCTTTGAGATCTATATACGTAACACAGAGGATAGGGGAATACGCTCGCATAGCGTATTTAAGTTTCTCATGTCAAGCTCATTGCGGGACTGGTCTGCCTATGGTTATTGATTTGATAACGTTAAAAACATATATATCTTATTAGTTAGAAAAGTAGAATAAAACGAATTACCCAAAAAACCTGTTATAAAGACTATTTATATCCCGTAATATTTACATGAGGTAAGTTAGGTACATACATAGTAACTCAATACAGTGCTAACAGATACAGTCCTATCTATGGTTACTAGTAGCAAATAAGTAGGGCGGACCATTAGAATGCGGCGTTAAAACTTTTCTCTGTTGTGGTAATTAAATCTGCTACTTTATAATTTTTAATAGTTATAAATGTTATAATATAACACTTATCTTTGTAATTTCATAAAATATGTTATTGCAACAGGCCGTGAATCGGACAACATTAACTCCATATTGCAAACAAAACATAGGGGTTTGAGAGAATAGAAGTCAACCAAGAGGGATTATCATATTTTTGGTTCGGTCGCTGTGATGTGTTCATTATTTATGTATGTCAGGTTTCAGGGGTCTAATAATAATAGCCTAATGGCTTTATTATGAAATAATTGTCCACCTATATGTTATCTAAGTTATCTTTCTATATTACACATAGAAGGAGCATAATCTTAGTAAAACAATAATACAACTATAATGGGGATCCGCCATACAACAAGGCCAATCCCTCCATATACCAATTTTTTATCGTGTCAAAAAAATCTCTCATTTTTCCTAATCACACGATACTAATGAAATATACCTTTAACACACTAACTGCCAGACGAAAAATGACGTCCTACTTCAGAAACCGGACGTCCATAGCTACGTACAAAACAACCCGCCCAGCGAGTTGTCCGGCATCTGAGCAAAGTTTACGAGCGCCCACGAGGCGGGTTCTTGGCAGTGAATGTGTTAAACAGATAACTTTTTAACAAAATCTTGTAACTGTAGATATTGTTGCGCTGCGAAATATTTTTTTTTCTTTAATACTTTAATTGTACAAAAATATGAATGAATTTATGTATGTATGATGAGATGAATGATTTTTACAATAATGTAATTAAGATTATTTTATCTATATTAAATTTTTATAAAACTGACAAATGTAGGTAAATTATTTAATTGTTTAAAAATATTTTTACCAATAAAGAAACTAAACTAAATAAATAATAAACGGTTCTAACCCAGCTCAAGTCTAGTTTCAAACTCTTACTATCTGTCAAAATTTCAAGATCGGTACTCATTCATTAAGACTTAATGTGTCGACAAAAATTTGAAAAAATAAGTCGACGTAGGTTCTACTGAAAAAGGTTCTTAGTTGTATGACTTTAGTTTTTCTTAAAAATAGCAAACCATCGTTTTACGTGTTCACTTAATAAATACAATAATGTTAAACAAAAAAGAACCGACTTCACTTAGCATCCACCTTTCCAAAAGCAAATGCTCGAGATGCTGTAAAAAATACTCAAATCACTATAGGTGTGCCTATAATAGTTGAAGAGTTCCCTCGATTTCTCCAGGATCCCATCATCAGATCCTGACCTGGTGACAATGGGACCAACTGTGAAGTATACTCTTTCAAACAAAAAATGAATTTTCCAAATCGGTCCAGCCGTCTTCGAATAATCGGTGAACATACATAAAAAAGAAAAAAAAAAAAATAGCAAAAACAAAGATCCCGACGAATTGATAACCTCCTCCTTCGAAATCTTGAAGTCGGTTGAAAACAATTAATAGCTCACCAAACGAAGAGGAAATAATTCGTGTATAGCTGAATTTTGGTGTAGTTGTAGATAAAGGTATTTTACACAACATACTAAAAGTACCGGTGGATGGGGGCGCCGCTAGCGGGGAGGAGGGGTGCAAAGGTCCCTTATTTTGGTTTTTCGTAAATAACTCTGTAACGGTGGCTCATACGAAAAATTGTTCTATCGCTTAATTCATTCACTTATAATTTTCAATAAAAAATATTCTTTGCACTTTTTTGCTGGGATCAATGTTTAATGAGATATCGAGGAAATAAGATAAACACTTTTAAATTTTCGGAGCTAATATTTACGAAAGTATTAGTTTTATCCAAAAATTGATTTAGAGTACCCTCATTTGTTTTAAAATACCTATCCAACGATATCCCACACATTAGGGTTGAAGTAAAAAAAATATTTACCCCCCACTCCATGTGTACGGGAGGTACCCGAAAAAATAATATTTTTTCAGATTTTGTTTTAAAACTTTGCCGGCGTGAATAAAACACATACTCATACGAAATTTCACTTGTCTAGTACTAGCCATCACTGAGCAGGGTGAGCAGGGTGCCTACCCTTATAGTTTCGGCATGTCCGTCTGTCCCCGTCTGTCCGTCCACGGCTTTGCTTAGTGATAGATAGTACTAGACGTCTAGATGGATAGATGGGGTCAGACGGACATGGCGAAACTATAAGGGTAGGCACCCTGCTCACCCTGCTCAGTGATGGCTAGTACTAGACAAGTGAAATTTCGTATGAGTATGTGTTTTATTCACGCCGGCAAAGTTTTAAAACAAAATCTGAAAAAATATTATTTTTTCGGGTACCTCCCGTACACATGGAGTGGGGGGTAAATATTTTTTTTACTTCAACCCTAATGTGTGGGATATCGTTGGATAGGTATTTTAAAACAAATGAGGGTACTCTAAATCAATTTTTGGATAAAACTAATACTTTCGTAAATATTAGCTCCGAAAGTTTAAAAGTGTTTATCTTATTTCCTCGATATCTCATTAAACATTGATCCCAGCAAAAAAGTGCAAAGAATATTTTTTATTGAAAATTATATGTGAATGAATTAAGCGATAGAACAATTTTTCGTATGAGCCACCGTTACCGAGTTATTTACGAAAAACCAAAATAAGGGACCTTTGCACCCCTCCTCCCCGCTAGCGGCGCTCCCATCCACCGGTACTTTTAATATGTTGTGTAAGATACCTTTGCCTACAACTACACCAAAATTTGGCTATACACGAATTATTTCCTCTAAGTTTTCCTTCATTTGGTGGGCTATAAGCTAACAGCATATGGTCAACGTACGAGTGAAATTAGTTATGGCAATACGGCGCTGACCTAAATATGGCATTCCCGGCTATTAGGTGACTGTTGCTTTATAGGCATGACGCCACCAAGTATTTATACGACAAATGTGGCTTTGTTGTAGCCACGTTTAATGGCCCCCGAACCCTTTTAACGCCAACGGCATCTAAAACGTCGCAAATTGTAAAGGCTCATTTTAGACGGTGCGAAAACGCATGCCATTTTAGTTACAGCAAAGAATAGTGAGATGCAACGAACCCAAATGTTATGCGAGCTCTTGCATCGTCTACAGGAGCCTTGGTGCCTATACGGTTAACAACGGCAATAGTTTTGTAAAGAATCGGTTGGCGTCCGTTAACTCGTTGGCATTATTATGACATTCAGAAGATCGCGAGTCACTTGTGGATGAGCTTACCTCAGAGTGCTCACCGCGAATATGGAAATTTCGTGATTTCATGCATCTCTCGAATGTGCAAGAGCGATAAGAGCCAGCAGTCACTTTTCGAATATCAACGTTCGCGGTTGGCCCTGGATCAGAACAAGAGGCGTACTCGAAGAGAGGTCTATGCTTAGCAGTGGGCGATATGGATAAACTATACACTCGCGATCAAAAAAATCGACTCAAGCAACATTTTTTACTTTTGGTCGTATTTCCGGAAAGCGGGAAATATTTTAATAAAACTTTGAATGCAATTTTATTACGAATTTATTCAGCTACAAAAAACAGTAAAAGACATCGATCTCAGTTGCGTAGTTTTTAGGTTATCGCAGTTTTTGTACAAAATGGCATTTTACATGGTTATGATATGCACGAGTTGTGCCCTCTTGAGACCAATAAAAACCGGTGTAACCGGTTATTTCTTATCATTCGCTTATCAGAAGTTGACCAGTGCACATCTCCTCGCAATCTTACACCGGAATCACCTTCGAAAAATGGATACCACCGAAGCTGAAGCCACCGAAGTCGTCACCTTGGTGAATCGAGGATTCTCGCAGCGTTCTGTTGCTGAGCAGCTGAATTTAAGCCAGTCTGCTGTCTCCAGAGTTTATCGTCGGTTTTGTCGGTTTGGAACCTTGAAACGGAAACAAGGATCTGGCCGTCAGCGGTGCACATCGGAGAGGGATGACCGCTTCATCGCCACCTCCAGTCTTCGTAATCGCCACCGTACCGCTGTTGCCATCCAGCAAGACCTGATGCGGAACCGGGTTGTGCCTGTTAGCACCTCAACAGTTCGGCTGAGACTCAAGGAAGCCAACCTTACCCCAAGAAGACCTGCTACTGGGCCCAAACTGACTCAGAGGCATCGGGACGCTCGGAAGGAATTCGTGGCGACCTACGAAAATTGGACCTACGACCAATGGAGCCGCGTACTCTTCAGCGACGAGTGCAGAGTGTGTCTCCATGGCAGCGACTGAAGAGGACGGGTGTACCGAAGACCTGGAGAGAGGTTCGCCCAGTGTTGCTTCGCTGAAACAGTCGCCTACGGTGGAGGTTCCGTCATGATGTGGGCGGGGATTTCCATGGAGGGGCGGACCGAGCTGGTTTTTGTTGATGGCGGGGGTCGAGGCGGTGGTTTGAATGCAGACAGGTACATCACCGACATCCTGCAAGACCATGTCGTCCCCTACGCCGGGTTCTTTGACGAGGGGTTTCATTTCATGCAAGACAACGCCCCTTGTCATACCGCCCGCGTCACAAAGGAGTACCTTGACGCAGTTGGCATCCCGACTCTGAAGTAGCCACCTCTGAGTCCTGATTTAAATCCTATCAAGCACTTATGGGATTACCTGAAACGCAAGGTTCGAGCTCGCAATCCTGCTCCGGAGACAATTTTGGCCCTGAAAGAAGCTTTGGTCGAAGAGTGGGAAGCATGCCCCCAGGATACCATCAGGAAGCTGATAAGGTCAATGAAGAGACGCATGGCATGTGTGAAAAAGGTTTTTGGTGGTAACACCAGGTATTAAAGATAAAAATAAATTGTTATTCGTTCATGAAAATGTTTTTTCTTTCGTTGTTAAGGTCATTTTTGCACCCAAATTTTACACCTCCTTGGTATGCTAGCTTGTTTTTCATGAACTGAAATTTTTCGCCTGAAAAACATGCTCGTATTGAAAGCTGACACTGTTAGCTCTAAAATGGTACCGTTGCTTTTTTGATCTCATGATTGGTTCCTGAGATATTAAACGATGAAATTAAAAATTAGTTTGAGTCGATTTTTTTGATCGCGAGTGTATAAGATCTTTTCGATTAATGATTACATATGGTTTCAAAACTAACATCATAATTTTTCCACATTATAGTGTTTACCTAATATTTTGTATTAATAACTCAATGGTACTCTAAATTAAACTTTCTTTGTAAATTAACTGCAATCTTTCAATCACATCGTTTTGCCGCTAAAAACATTTGAACAGAAAACTCATTAGTCGCATACTGCGTCCATAGTCCGTAGGTCTCGCGTTACGTTTTAATTTATTGTTCTTCTCCAGTGGGAACTCATTTGTTCCACTCGTGACGTCACTGCGGTTTTATGCGTCATGCCACATGTCGTGCAGAAGTACTTATGTCCTTTGAAATAAAAAATAAACAGAAACAAGAATAGTTTGTAGCTGACAACACAGGCAATAGGGTTCATATTGATAAAACAGATATTAATTTTGACTCTTTTCTTTTTAAATTGCTAATGTGTATGCGGGTAACGTGTGAAGCATAGAACAGGAAAAGGTGTATTAGCCATTTGGATGAACAGTTATTGTTATTTAATTTGACACACGTTTCTATTCCCGTTGTTTTTCCTTGATAGCTACATACCTAACCTAAATACTCTTTTTTGAGTCGTAACCGACCGAAATTTCTTGTAGGCTTCAAAATGGGGATATCAAATCAGCTACGGCTGATACCGACTTATTGCTTCCTACCTTTCCAATTACTTGTGGGAATAATTTTTAACCCAAGAATCGTCACATCAACTCAATATTTAATGATCTTTTCGACAATATCGGAAGAAAGTCTGAACGGGTAAACATTTATGTTTGCCCACCTAAACAGAAGTCGTATAATTCGGTTCTTAAATTAAAATTTTGTGTAAGCGGTGGCGTTTTAATGATGTAATAAAAATAGCACCGGCCTTACACACGCGCGTACGGTCAACCTTGACCGGCAAGTTTCATGTTTAAGCTCTTGAACCGGTTTCCATGCCTTCACCCATTTCTCCTTATATAGTAAACTTTTGGCAATATGGAACTGCCTTTCGATTGTATCTCTCCCATCTACAAGAACTATCGCACTTGTAAAAGGCGTCAAAGTGGGGGAGAGTATGTTCTAGAAACAAGTATTAACAGATTTATCTTACTTTGTTTCAGTTGGAGAACGAAGTGATGGTAGATCCCTGGAGCAGCATGGACTCTTCAAATTCGCCGTTAACTGACTCCGGACCGTCCGCCAGCGAAGACTGCACCCTGTCGACCTCCAGCGAACCTCCGTGCGGCTCGCAGGATCCCTCTCCTCTGTCCCCCGACGCGCGCCGCAACATCGACTCAAAACCCAAACCTACTCAATCCATTCCCCCCAAAACGGACAAAGCGCGCTCTCGGGACCTCACACTAGCCCTAGATCCCGATCCGCCGCGCCGGCCTCACTTCCTCGACGACGATTACCAGAACCCCTCCAAATCGAACATCGAATGTCGCATCCCCAAACCACACTTCCTCGACCACTCGCCTTCCCCCGACGAATTCGACGAGCGCAGCGACATCACCAATCCAAACTTCCTTGACGACGAAGCCGAGGACGACCAAGCGCAAAAGAAAGCCGGCGCCCTACCTAAGAAAACAAAGACTTCCACATACTTACCACAAGAAGAACGACCGCATAGGACCAGTTACAGAAGTACGCTCCATTATGGCTTAGAAAATGCAGCGAGATCTAGTGAAAGAGACAAAAGAGCCTCACAGCTGTACAGAGGCACGTGGCCAGGCGAACGGGACATTTGGACAGGACACGAGACCGCCAGCGTCAAGAGCTTCTCCAGCAACGGCTCGGCCGACGGACACCGACCCTCCTCCAACTTAGACAACAAAATGGATTGCGTCATCTCTCTAATCTCCCTTCTCAGCCTATCACCAGAGAACAACGCTGACTTAAGCGGACCTTTACTAGAAATGAGCAGGTCAGTGGAAAGCTGCATCGCTATGAGACAAGCCGGATGCATACCTTTACTAGTGCAATTAATCCACTCAAAAGTACCCAGAGAGACGCGGGACCGCGCCGCTAAAGCGCTGCGGAACATCATCCACACACAAACCGACGACAAAGCCGGCAGACGGGAAGCAAGAGTCTGGAGATTGCTCGAACAAGTCAGAGAATACTGCTACATCTTAGAAGATGTCGTGGAAAATCGGAAAGAAGGGAAAGAAGTTATAGAAGACGATGCTAGTAAGCATCCGAGTCAAAGCGTCGCTGCGTTAATGAAGCTTTCGTTCGACGAGGAGCATAGACATGTTGTGTGCCAACTGGGTGGTCTGCAAGCTCTGGCAGCTTTAGTGAGCGGTGACCAAGCCGCCCACGGGAGCAGAACTGACGACAACACGTGCCTGACGATGAGGAAGTACGCGGGCATGACGCTGACCAACTTGACGTTTGGCGACGGCAACAACAAGTCGCTGCTGTGCTCGTTTAAAGATTTTATGATGGCGCTGGTGGAGCAGCTTGAATCACCGAATGATGACATGAGACAGGTATGATAATAACAGAGTTGAGAGATACTTAAAAAACATAAATGAAAGAAAGTCCAAGTAAACAATAAATAATTATTCTATTCGCATCCTAATCAAACTATTCAAAACACACGTTAGTTTATGATTTTTCTTAACTGGTTTCTTCAGACTGCCAAGCTTCTGATGTAATTTGCATTAGTCACTTTTTTCTGTGTGTACTCATTTAATGCCTTTGTTTGTCAGGTAACCGCTGCCGTACTTAGAAACTTATCATGGAGAGCGGACACCAGCAGCAAGCAAGTCCTTCGAGAAGTCGGCGCTGTGAAGGGCCTGACCAAAGCGGCGATGACTTGCCAAAAGGAGGCCACTCTCAAGTCAGTTCTCTCCGCCCTTTGGAACCTCACGGCGCACTGCTCCATGAACAAGGTCGCCCTGTGCTCCGTCGACGGAGCCCTAGGGTTCCTAGTCGACATGCTCAGCTACGACTCGCCGACCAAAACGCTGGCCATCGTCGAGAACGCGGGCGGCATCATGCGCAACGTCTCCAGCCACATCGCCGTTCGCGAAGATTACAGGCAAATTCTCCGCGAGAGAAATTGCTTGAGTGTCTTACTGCAGCACCTGAAATCTCCCAGTCTCACCGTCGTGAGCAACTCCTGTGGAACGTTGTGGAACCTCTCGGCCCGGTGCCCGCAGGACCAGCAGTTCCTGTGGGACCACGGAGCTGTGCCTATGCTGCGCAGCCTCATCCATTCCAAACACAAGATGATAGCCATGGGCTCCGGCGCGGCCCTTAAGAACCTCCTTAACTCTAAACCGGGCAAGACGCATATCATTTCCCTTGATACCACAGCCAGAACTATGAACCTCCCTGCTCTGCCCACGCTCGGGGCCAGAAAGCAAAAAGCTCTCGAACAGGAGTTAGACCAGAACTTAGCCGAGACGTGCGACAACATCGAACCGGCGACCTCGCCCACCACTAGCAACAGGGAGGAGAAGAACCTCTTCACGGCCACCGAGCGCCAGATCGCCATGAACCTCAACAGAATGTCCTCGAGCTCGCCTTTAATGGGTGCTCTGACGTCACAAATATCACTCAGTCACAGCGCGCATCTGGCCAGCTACCTGAGCTGCAGTAACACATTACTTAAAGGCGCTTTAGTCACTCGTTCTACTACTGGAAGTTCCAACAATGTCAACCGCTCTGACAGCAAGGATTCGGTTACGAGCGCTCATTCCGATACAGTATTCGAAAGGGTCATGCGCACTGGAAAAGTCCCCGTACCAACTCCTAGAAACAAAGACTTGATGAAGAGTGAGACAGGCGGCGAAGCGTTTAAAATGGCCTCCAAGCCTTTAGCCAAAGACGGTTTCCTGCGATACCCAACTCAACCCCCGATACCACCACCCAGGACCACCGACATGAGAACTAATTATACGGAGTCTGGTTATGACGTCGACCAAGACTCCTGCGACCAGCCTATCGACTTCAGTAGGAAATACTCGGAAACCAAAACCAACGAGCCAGAACCGTCTTTAGCTGAAGGCAAACCCAAACCAACCAAGAAATACAAGAAAGAATCGAGCACCTTCGGAGATTACCAAGAAACCGATTTGGATCAGCCAACAGATTATTCCCTCCGCTACGCTGAGCACCAATCAGAAAACGGTTCAGATATCTCCGAACCGGCCGTCCACGAGGACACTATCAAACACTTCGCCACTGAAGGCACTCCGTACGAAACCCCCATCATATTCTCAACCGCCACCTCCATGTCTGACCTTAGAGTCATAGGGAAAGACGGGAAACCAAAGTCAACACCAAGCGTAAAAGAGAACCCTGAAGTCATGACGCATTCGGACGAAAAAGACACTTGCTCCATAGAAGACCCTCCGAGACATGATAACGACAGAGCGATAGTCACTCCTCAAAACCCTGAACCGATCCCCGAAAAACGTAGCGTATTTGACACGAAGTTCAGCTCAGGGATGATAAGTCCAGAAAAACCAGTTAACTATTGCGACGAGGGTACTCCTGGGTACTTCTCTCGGGTCAGTTCGTTGAGCAGCCTGGGTGAGCCCACGGAGGAAGATAGCTTGGCCAAGAGGAATGCTATGGCTACTATTAATGTGGAGCCGGGCGTTCAGGACCAGAGCGCCAGCTCTTCTAAGGATAAAGAAGGTGAGAATTAAATCCATTATAACATTAAGGGCCTGTTTCACAATCTCCAGATAAACTTATCTGCCAGTTAAAATTATTGCTATCCTTTTTCTCCAGTCATATAAAAGAAAAGGACAGCAAACATTTATCTGACAGATATGCTTTAACTGGAGATTGTGAAACAGGCCATAAGTGGCGTAAGTAAAACACTTGTTTGGAATTTCCAGGAACTCAAAGAGGATGTCCCTCTTGTGCTTTTATCTGTCAACACAGTGAATCCTACTATTGTGTTGGCAACGCGCTTGTGACACCTCTGGAGTTGCAGGCATCCTTAGGCTATAGTAGCTGTTTACCATCTGGCGGGACGTATGCTTGTTTGCCACCGTCGTGGTATAAATAAGGCGGCTTCCACATTGCTGTGGTTTCCGCATGCGGCGCCGGTGCGCGAGCGAGGTAGCGCTCTGCATGTGTATAGCGCTGTCGCGCTTGCACACCGTCGCCGCGTCCGGTTGCGACGCCAGTGTGATAATCGCCTAAATAAAAACTTCCTCTTTTCCTGTCTTTCTTACTTTTTGGGCATATAAATTGATGTACGAGTTATCCTATCTTTTAAATAGTACCTTGGTGTTTTGACGCCTGGTCGCATCGGTGACAATAATGTATTAAGAGCTCAGAGAGGACCCAATGTGGTGACGACGAGGGACCCTCTTGTGCCTTTAGCCGTGAACACAGTGAATCCTCCTTTTTTTGTAAAGGGACGGCAACGCGCATGTGACACCTCTGGAGTTGCAGGCGTCCATAGGCTACGGTAGCTGCTTACCATCAGGCGGGCCGTATGCTTGTTTGCCACCGTCGTAGTATAATTATGAATAATACGTATTATAATGAAGTTTGACGTCGTTTGCAGGTTCAAAAGCGGTAACATTCGCGACAGACCCAGTGGCGGTGAGCTCGCAGCCATCCACGCCTGGCCGCTTCGTGGAAGACACCCCGCTTATGTTCTCTCGCTCGTCCTCCTTGGGCTCGCTGCCTGAAGCCGATGAGCAACCGGACCAGGGTTCGGTGCTGTCTGAAGTCAGGTCAGTTATGTGGCTTTGGACACATGTTCAATGTGACGTCACTTTAGTTACTTCGCGCGACATGTTTCGGAGAGCTCTTCTCTGAGAGATCTTCATTTTCAAGCACTTAGGGTGCTATTTGATCCGGTCCGTGGCGCACTTATATTTTATAGTGTTAGTATGTCTCACGAAAGTTTAAATTTATTAATGGTCAAAGTGCCTAAAAACACGCAAAGATATTTTTTTTGTAAACATAACATACATCCCTACACAGTGGCGGTACTTCCATACAAGCCCAAAAGCCGGGCTTGCCCTAGTTGCCTCACCGAAATTACGTATTTTAATCGTCGCGCTAAATAACCCTTATTAATTATTTCGAGTGAGCTGTTTATAAATTTTGCCACACGCAACAAAGTGTCGCCACTGCCGCGCAAACGACTGAGGCAAACGAAACTAAACGTAGCACATGCTGCTGTCCCGCTCGCACTCACCACCGCCGCCGCCTTGCAAGCGGCATACAAGCGGGCATTCATTTCGCCTATACAAATCGCCCTATTGGTGTCTGTACAACGAGCAACAATTTTTGCCCGGTGTACCTATAGCAAAATACGGCGATTTAAAACCAGCTTTTTGGTGTGAAGTTGGCCGCATGCCGTAAGATCGCGCGACGCAAGTGAGCGTTAACGGACAACTTCAAGTGTATTATATTACAAAAGTCGAATTTGATATGCAAATTAAGTGTTTGAGCAAGTCAATGTGAATTGAATGGTATTGTGATGAGGTGAGGTTACGACTTAGTAAAAGTGCTTAATTCTTTTGTAAAACTTGTAAAAGTGTTAAAATTACTTATTAATAATGGATGAAGCCGTTCCTTGTGACTGTTTGAGGTACGTCCAAGTGTTGATCATGGCAAATCGACAAAGGCAAGGTAAAATCTCTGAAGTTTGTTCAAAATCAATGTGTCGTTAAACCTAATACCCGGCTTGTGTTATTTGTAGGCATGTCTCAGATAAACCAGTTGCATAAGCGAAAATTTAGTAGGGCTGCTTACAAAATACACTAGGCTAGATTGTTAGTTGTTTTCATTCTAAATAACTTATATTGCTGTTGTAGCATATTTTTTTCGAAAGATGATGACATTTTGAGTATATAAAGATTGAATAGTTAGTACGAAATCATGTCTTTAGGCTTGCCCTACTCCAAACCTCTGGGCACGCTACTGTCCCTACAACGTTAAACAATGCAATTTTATCAGCAAGCACTTTAGACTAAGATTATTATAAATTCATCAAATAAATGAGTACAATTTCAAATACATAACTATCTTAAGAAGCTAAAACCCGTTCTGAGCCATGCCGGGTCCAAAGGTCCCCATCACACTAGTAGCGTTACCTCGCTGTATGGCGATAGAGACCAGGCCCTGTAGCCAAGATGACAATCGTTTGCAGAAAACGAAACGAAACGCTACACGCTCTCGCTCACTCTTCCATATTAGCGCGATAGAGAGATGGATAGCGTTTCGATTCGTTTTCTGCAAACGATTGTCGTCTTGGCTAAGCCCCCTGCTGAACAAGCCATGGCTCCGGACGGGGGTCGTTCCCTTCCTCGCCGCCTCAGGAGGCGCTTGCCGAGCTCTGGGAACTCACGTGCCTCCCGCCCCCAGGGCCCGGCTGTCTCGACGGCGATGGGCACGATGTATTCCAAGGCAGAGTATTTAAGGCGCTTGTTTTTGGCGGCAGTCTCTGTGGCTGAGCCTGCCTAGTTAGCAGAATATTACATTGATCACACAGAGATTTGGGTTTGCGTTCCTGTGGGGCCGTAAAGCTATTTTACGTCACACCTGGCCATAATATGAGTTTTACCGCACGCTATGCGTACGGTAAAACTCACATTATGGCCAGGTGGAGACGTAAAATTGTGTACTATTCTGATTGCTCATAATCAGGGTAAATGGCATCTCCTCTGACACATTTTTTACTACAAAAACATAAGTTACATGCACATACGCTGTTACCTACTCTCCACAGGAAAGTTATTTATTGTCAACTCTACATTTGTAACCCAGCCATAATTTAACTCACACAATAAAGAGATTGCAGAGAATTACAGTAACCATGCATCTCAGTAATAATATGAGTCCAATACCCAGACAGAACAAATTGGATAATATTTGTTTAACGGCCTAGCCTAGTCGGTAGTGACCCAGGAGCAAGGAAGGATGAAGCAGGTGGTCCCGGGTTCGAATCCTGGTCAGGGCATTTATTTGTGTGTTTATCACGGATATTTGTTCCTGAGTTATGGATGTTTTCTATGTATTTAATTATTTATCTATATCTATTATATATATCGTCGTCTAGTACCCACAACACAAGCTTTATTGAGCTTACCGTGGGACTAGGTTGATTTGTGTAAGATTGTCCCATAATATTTATTTATATATATTTGTGTGATGTTTAGCCGGCTGACGTCGGGCTGCATGTCGCCGAGCGAGATCCCGGACTCGCCCGGCGCGCCCGCCTCGCCGCGCGCCGGCCCGGTCACGCCCCCGCCAGGTACACACACACACACACACACACACACGCACACACACACACAATGTACTTCATGCTGATAATCTGCCCTGCTAAACCAAACGACGCTATCTCAAAAAAAATTGAATGCAAAATTATACGTTTAATTATACGGCTTACCAGGACAGTATTGTAGAGTCAAAACATCGTACCGATACTGCAATTAAACAAGTGATTAAACTAAGACGCGGAGCGACTGCAGACAGGGAGAGTGAGCGAGACGTCCATATTAATGAGTGTCTAAAGTACTATTTTGAATTCAAGATAATGATCTGAAAACTCCTGCCATACATTCTAAACCATTTTTTTTTATGGCAATAGCTGTCAGATTACAATACAATACAAATATTCTTTTTAATACAATTGCTCAAAAAGTTTACTTTATGTAGCTGCAAATCGTGCGTAAAGTTTGATTTTATGCACTAGTGCTAAAAAGTAATCTGATCTGCAAATCGTGCGTAAAGTTTGATTTTACGCACGATTTGCAGATCAGAATTTTAAATAAATGAGTATTATGCGAGACCCGCTTATAAATGACTAAACTGAACTACGCGCGATTGGGCATAAAGGAGTATTATGCGAGACCCAATAGTATTACTTGAACAACGCACGATTAAACGAAGATGTCTTTCGTACACTGACAGAATATAAATGTAATTTTATCTACACTCATACTGTAAGTACTCTAAAATGCGTTCAAAAACCGTAGACAATGATAAGCATTACAACAAACGATTTAACTATGATAAGTTTCTTATCTGCGGCAGTAACGTAATTTTAACTTTGCATGCTCAAATATTGTTAAGCAATGAGTTTCAAATTTGGAACATCGAATTTGATAACATAATGTTACCGCCATGGCCAACTCGATTGGTCCCGCGCGAGCCCCGACACAATCGAGTTGGCCACGCCGACACAATCGAGATGGCCGCGGCGGTGCAATGGCGGCCATTCTATGATTTCCGAATACGGCATTTATAATAAATAATATGAGTGTAGATAAAGCAGTGTATGCAACTGTACGTAATTAGGCCTTAAAACACTCGTGTGATCTTATTATGAAATTCGCCTGCGGCTCATTTCATAAAACCACACTCATGTTTTAAGGACCCTTATTACGTAACAGTTACATTGTAGTTTTTGGCAATTGTATTAAAACACTACTATTATTGCACACCTCAATAAAATAGTACACTACACAGATTAACAGTAGAGGCAGTCAACAGGCGGCCTTATCGCTAGAGAGCGACCTCTTCCAGGCAACCTTGATTCCAGATTACTGTCTTGAATCAAAAACACTACTTTACTCAATCGGGACGTTTTCTATCCGACAGATGTGCAGACTTTTCAGGAGGAATCGACAGATTTTAACCGATTTCTTTGTTTTTTTATTAATTTAATATTAAGAAAAAACTTGGGTCTGTACCAAACATCTATCAAAGGAAGTTTTGAATTCGTCGTGACCGTTATTTTTTTAATACTAGCTTCTAATTGTTTAACTTAACCGGTCCACAGTGTGCCCAGAACTAGACACTCGCGCCTGCCACGAGGTGTCAGTCTTCGAGGAGCGCACCTCGCACTTCATGGTGGAGAACACTCCGGCGCATTGCTCACCGCCTAACTTGAGCAGTCTGAGCAGCCTCACCATCGAAGAAGAGATCAAGGTAATATTATCTTCTGTTGCCGCGATGATTATTCATTATAGTATGTTATAATTAAAAGGATTAATCGCGTGTTTGTACTAATTTTTAATCTCCCAACGTTTCGAGCTCTTTACAGCGCCCGTGGTCACGGGATAGACACATAAACATAGCATTGTCATTGGCATGTTTATCTGGCATAACATGGCATTGTCTATCTATAAGATGTTTGTCTGTCTATCCCGTGACCACGGGCGTTGTACAGAGCTCGAAACGTTGGGAGATTAAAAATTAGTACAAATACGCGATTAATCCTTTTAATTATAACATACTATAAGATTAAGGTAAGTTTTTCAAAATTACTAAAAAACTGAACTATTACTCCTTAATTTTGTAAACAGCGATGGAGCTCGTAGCTAATTTGTCTAGGATCTTATTTCCTTTGCGGAAAAATTAGGCTTAAGTAGAATTATGTTTGTTGTTTCGTAGAGAATTCGAGTGCGTTTTGTAAAATCGTGAACCGTTAGTTTGTCCAACTGCGCTTTGTGTTACTGAATCAAAAGTCACGTATTAACAATAATAACTTGTTAGCCATCGCAGCTGAACCTGAAGCTGTCCAACGAAGATGAGGGGTCCAAGCATCGCAGCGAGCAGCCCCCGGCCCTCCCGGCGGCGAGGACTCTCGCCAGCGAGCCGCTGCGGGGTCAGTCACTTAGTATACCTACGTGTTAACCTGCTTTTCAACCGACTTCAAGATTTCGAAGGAAGAGGTTATCAATTCGTCCGGATCTTTGTTTTTGCTATTTTTTTTATGTATGTTCACCGATTATTCGAAGACGGCGGAACCGATTTGTAAAATTCTTTTTTTGTTAGAAAGAGTATACTTCACAGTTGGTCCCATTGTAACCAGGTCATGATCTCCTGGAGAAATCGAGGGAACTCTTCAACTATTATAGGCACACCTATAGTGATTTGAGTATTTTTTACAGCAGCTCGAGCATTTGCGTTTGGAAAGGTGGAAAGTGAATTCGGTTCTTTTTTGTTTAAAATTATTTATAACAAAATTGTTGCTGCAGCAGGACCGTAGCTAGAGGTGCAGTTAAGATAGGGCAGTGCTAATTTAAGATAGGTCATTTACTTTAGTAGTAGTAGTAGTAGTAAAAACACTTTATTGCACAAAACAAGTACATGACCAACCAAAAAATTGTGTGTACAAAGGCAAACTTATCCATTTAAGGGATCTCTTCCTAACCTTTAAGCAACTGAGAGAAATCCGTGAGACATGGTAGACAAAGATTTGTACATTACTTGTACATAACAGCAAAACTACGGAGAAGTTGCTAAACCTAGTATTTTCATCGTTTTTGGAGCCGATGGTAGTTTACAAGATAGGGTATTAGTATTTTTAGAAGGTGCTGCTGCAGCATTCGACTAGGGAAACTTAACTGACCTATGACACTTTCGATTTTTATAAAATCTTTAAGCGAAGCCATGTAAAATCATTAGACCGAATATTGGCTTGCTAGCATTTTCAAAAGTATTCAAAATAACGCGAGTAAGCTAGTGGTGGAATGCCTGTTTATTGCTCAACTTGATAAATTTCACTAACGATTACTTTAAAAAAAACTACCCAATGTCTCGACATCTCTTGCCTAAAAACTACAACGGAAGTCGAGACGCGATTAGGCCCTTCTTAAATTAAAATTAGGAATTTCAGGCACTCAGACCCCCGGCGACACCTGCCAAGTGTACTTCACAGAGGACACACCCGCCATCCTATCCAAAGCCGGCAGCAACTCTAACCTCTCCGTGCTCTCCATCGACTCTGCGCCGCCTCCTGTTGAGGCTCCAGACACTTCCGACAGCAGCAATCTTAGCGACGCTGGAGACCTGCTGGAAGAGTGCATACAGAAGGGGATAGCTAAGGTATGGAGCTTCTAAGAGTAGTTACAAAACCCCTGGTAAGAAACGTCAAGTGTGCTTTATTTAGGACAGTCTGCACTCAGGGGACCCGCGACAGGAGTGCATACAGAAGGGGATAGCTATGGTATGTACCTTCTAAGAGTACTTATAAGACAACTGGTGATATCTGCTAAGGGTACTTTATTTAGGACACTCGGCTATACTATACAAAGCCGGCAGCAACTCTAACCTCTCCGTGCTCTCCATCGACTCTGCGCCGCCTCCTGTTGAGGCTCCAGACACTTCCGACAGCAGCAATCTTAGCGACGCTGGGGACCTGCTGGAGGAGTGCATACAGAAGGGGATAGCTAAGGTATGGAGCTTCTAAGAGTAGTTACAAAACACCTGGTAACAAATGTCAAGTGTGCTTTATTTAGGACAGCCTGCACTCAGGGGACCCGCTACAGGAGCCCATGCAGAAGGAGATAGCTATGGTATGTACCTTCTAAGAGTACTTATAAGACACCTGGTGACATATGCTAAGGGTACTTTATTTAGGACACTCGGCTGTACGCAAAGCCGGCAGCAACTTTAACGTCTCCATGATCGACGGGGTTAGCTAAGGTACGGTCACGTCTCAAAATATGGATACATTTAATGTGACAAAAACATGTTTCCAAGACTTTACGCCTTGGTAATAGAGTCGTGGCTACATATTTTTGTTACATTAAATGTATCCATATATTCAGACGTGTCTGTGTGTGGCTTCTAAAAGTAGTGGTAAGACACCTGCCAAGTGTACTTTATTTAGGACCCTTGGACCCAAAGCTGGCAGCAACGGTTAACGTATTTGTGCAATCAATGATTAAATACAGAAAGGAATAGCTTAAATAGGTTTCTTTTGACCAGTCTCCTTGCAACACACCTGCCAAGTGTACTTATTTCTTTACGGCAGATTTATCAAGAAACATTGTTTTTCACAGGTGGTGAAAATCAAGCCGGCGGCAGACTTGTCTCCAGTCAACTATTCGGACCGGGATAATGTTTATGTGCGTAGTTATTCAGATAAAAACACCGCAAACCTTAAAAAAAAATTGTTACCAAATAGTTTTTTTTACTTGTTGGTTCACAAAGAGTCCAGGCTAAAGCGATGGACTATATACTATTTTTTTACTGTAATTGTTCCAAGTTCTTGTAAAATAGGTCTTATACAGCCGGTATTTAGATTCAGGTAATTCGCTCTTTTGGTAATTGGTGAATTTGAATTTGTGCAGAGATCGCTGCCGCCGTATCTTCGGACGTCGACCGAAACTGTTAAGATGTCGCATGAACATGAAAGGAATGTACGAATTAGGTAAGATTTATCGTATTTATGTTAATTTTTATTTGACTTTTTATATTATTCTAATTGAGATGTTGAATTTTCGATCAAAAGTAATTTATAAATGGAAAAAAATAGGTTTATCAATTTGGTGCGTAGGTATCGCACACATTTGAGCGGAATTGGGCTATCAGCCGGAAGTTGGAAATATTCAGTGCAGCTGAATTCCGCTTGCTCGGAGTTTCTCTGAAGGATAGGATTCGTAACGAATACATCCGACAGAGAACCAAACCCAAGTAACACATCAAAGCAGTATAACGGCCGTCTTACAGCATATCTGTATGCTTTTAGCATTTTGAGTTCGTTTTATAAACGTTTATAGTGCTGATATAGGTCTTAAATGGGCACAAATTACCCAGCTTGAGATCCTATACAGGTCATTTAATAGCATTACAGGCGCATTATGTCTGCGCTATTAGCATTATCGTTGTCATGGAAAGTGCCAATCGCATTAAAGAAGCATGAGTACGCTCTATTAAGTTGCCAACCGCATTAAAGAAGCATTTATTTATTTAAACTTTATTGCACAAAAAAAAAACTTGATGTACAAAAGGCGGACTTAATGCCAGTAGGCATTCTCTACCAGTCAACCTTAAGGCAAAGCAGAGAAGTTGTGGGCGGTGCTTACGAGAACAAAAGGTGAAGAGTTAACATTAATACGGTCAAACGGTTAACATTAATACAAATTAATACGGTTAACATTAATACGGAAGCATTAATACGGCCAAAAAACTTGCTAATCGCAGTAAAGAAGCATTAGTACCCTCGATTAACTTGCCAATCGCAATACAAAAGCATTATACTAGCATAAGAGTGTAGTAAAATAAACCTTACGTCAGTGCAAAAACGTCTCTAATACCGACGGAACAAATGTTATAATACAATGAACGTACTTTGTCTCGCAATATAAAATGGACGAAGACGGTACAAAAAACTGAATGAGTGACACGTCATATTTGTTTGCATCGTAACAAAATTTTTGAAAAAGTTTTTGACTCTTTTACGTTATTATATCCTTCAAATATTACTGCGCAATGTAGTTTACTGTAAATGTGTATATAAGTTTCATTGAAATTTTTCACGCGCCTTTGATTTATTGTGGTTTTGCTATAAAATATTATAAAAAGATATGCGTCAAATAAACAAAACAATTGTGTAATCCTCGTATAGAACGAGTTTTGCATTATTAACATAAAAGTGTTGGTTGAGCAGTCTTAAATTAAGTTGTTTCATTATTATATAGGTATTTTCCTTGTATAAATAGGTCCGCATGATTTTATTTTTAGGTTATAATTTATTTACAAAATGGCGTTGGTCTATATAGACGGAGAGCTAGCCACATCAGATATGACTCAATAATAAGAGCAACCAAACCCCTCTAGTCAGTTTGGTATACTATGCTTATTTCTAGATCTGGACATCTGGCAGCTTTAAAGTGGTGGAGGTCAAAGAATGCAAACCATTTCAAGAAAACAAATCCTAGAGATCTGGGTTTGATGCAATATTATGAGAAACTATACAAATACTATACTATATTAAGAAAAACTATACAAAAGTTTATGTTTATTTATGGAAAGTAGTGACAAACAATGTATAATATAGTTCATAGTTTGTCGCCTACTGTTTTTGTTTCCGTAATAATACACAATATTTTTTGGTCTAACGTTTTTTATCGATGTTTGACCAGTTTTGAGTCGATATTCCAACATATTCACTACAGATAGAATTATAAGGCAAACGACTATCGGTTCTTGAATCTTTTATATCCATTCTGTAGAGCCGGATCTTGAAATAAATTAGCCGTTATTTTTGAACCTAAAAGCTTGTAGAACCTAAAGCACTTAAGTGCTTTTAAACAGCTGAAATCTGTACAGTTGCGTTGTGGTTTGCTGCAGTAGAGCTAAAGGCTTTACAAAAGCATTTAGATATGCCATTATACAACCGTTATACAGCTCAAAGCATCATATAATGCGACAAGTTGCTCGGTGAACGTATATAAGAGTTTATACGGTCCTTAAGTTCGAAATAAGTTAACTATTCATATGTTATAATTAAACATCGGTATCAACGTTCAAATTTCGTGGCAATGTACGGTTGGCAGAAAAATAAATACAAACAAATCACTTAGTATTTTTAACCTTTATTTTGTATATGTAAATAAAAAAGCCCCTAAATAGTACATTTCCTAATTAGGGTGGTAAAACAAAGAAAGGCCGCGCAATCGCAATTGTTGCGGCCCAAGCTGCAAGCGAGGGACGTAATTATGCGATCGAGGGCTTTCTTTATTACCTCCCGTGTTGGAAAAATATGTGCACATTTGGCCAGAAAGCGGCTCTATCCGTACGAGTAGCGTGCGGAAAAAGCCACTTTATGTCCAGGTGTGGCATACAATATTTTACGAGTTAGAATAGATCACTAAAATTTGTTCCATAGATTTTGCTGTCAATCTTTGACGTCTGTAAGAATATATCCATTTTAAATGACTAAAAGATCTTTCCACGCTGACTGAGGTAATAGGAAGGTATGTCAAGCATTGAAAATTTTGCACACAGTTTTTATTTACACTTTCTGGTATTTCAGCCTCGTTGTTTTTAGATAGTTGGTTAATTATTTGTACAGTCTTATAACCAGGATTTTTCTTTAATACACTTTTTAATTTAAAATAAACTTTTCTGGCATTTTGATGTAACCTTAACGTTGATATTTTTTTTTGCAAACCATGAACAATGTTTAATGATTCTGCTAGACTCAGTTTTGGATCCTCCAATAATTTTATTGACTTAGCAATTATACTAAAGTGTGTATCGACGAATAGTAACTCAGTTTTTAAATTCCGGTTACGGAAAATTTTTTTTGCTTTAGAAATTGCACTCGCTTCACGCGGATTTAAGGCATCGATGACAGATTTGATTTTATCATAATGCATGTGATAATATGAGGCAGCATTTAACCATGTTCCCCATCTTGTTATCACGGGTCGGGGTGGTAGAGGAATATTTACACACATTTGATGAAATAAATTTGTCCTTGAAGGAGCGTTACGAAATATTTTTTTGATACAGTCAATCAAACTGTTTATGGTCGGGTAAAGACTTCTAATTATCTCTGCGACTCGATTACATCCATGTGCTATGCATGTTACGAGGGTTGCTACTTATATATCCGGAAACAAAAAAACAAACAAACGTACACGGCTGAAAATGGTTTTATTGTTTTTCAAAGTATTCCCCTTGATGATCTATGCACTTTTGCATTCGCGTGAACCAATTTTTAAAGCACTTCTGCCACTCCGCCTGAGGTACCTCCATAACGTGTTGTTTGAATGCGTCGACAGCATCTTCAGCGGTCGAAAATCGTTGACCGCGTAATTTATTCTTTATATTTGGAAATAAATAAAAATCGTTGGGTGCCAAGTCAGGGCTGTACGGCGGATGACCCGTTAATTCCACATTTTGACCCTCCAAAAATAGAGTTGTTTCGCGTGACGTATGACAGCTGGCATTGTCATGATGAAGAATGATTCTTCGTCGCTGGTTAGTTTTACGAATTTGTTCAAATACTTCCGGTAAGCAAATGGTCATGTACCACTCTGAATTTACCGTTCTACGGTTTTCTAGTGGCACTGTAGCTACATGGCCATTAATACCGAAGAAGCAGGCCACCATTTGTTTCAATGTACTTTTTGCACGAGTAACTTTCGTAGGGTTCGGCTCATTTTGAAACACCCATACCGTTGATTGTTGCTTCGTTTCGGGATCGTATGCATAGATCCAGGATTCGTCACCTGTATAGATGTTATAAACGGCTTTTGAGTCATCACGGTTATATTTTTTTAACATTTTATTGCACCATTCGACGCGAGCATCTTTTTGCTCTTTTGTTAAGTTGTGGGGTATCCAACGCGAACAAATTTTTTTTACAGCCAAATAATTATGTAATATGCTATTAATGCTGGTCATAGAAATACCCAGAGTCGCCTCTATCTCGCAGTACGTAACATGTCGGTCGTCCATTATAAGTTTTCGCACAGCCTCGATATTTTGTTGTACAACGACCGATTTCGGGCGACCTGCCTTAACTTCGTCCGTAAGCATACTACGTCCACGATTGAACTCACTAAACCAGTGATACACAGTAGTTTTAGATGGGGCTTCATCACCAAAAGTTGAAGTTAGTTTATCTATGCACTGTTGTTGCGTTAAACCACGCCGAAAATCATAATAAATCATAGCACGAATATTTTCACGAGTGAGTTCCATTCTTGCTGCGAGATGACATTTAAAACCCGTCAAAAACAAAACACGAGCATTAATAAGAAAGAAAAAATATACCGGCCAGTACTTTAAAAAGTTCAAATTTTACCATGGAGGTCAAATATGCTATTTAAGAAGATTGTAATCCCGGTTTCCGGATATATAAATAGCAGCCTATGTACATGAGTCATATTTTTATATTTCTGAACAAGGTTTTTAGCTGCTTTTACCATGTAGGAACCGGCATCCGTTATAAAAAATAATAATTTATCCATGTTTTTTTTGTATTCATCGCCCCAAAGATCTTCAAGGGTTTCCTCAACGAGTTTGGTTATTGTCGAATGGTTAGTCGCCTCCAATACCTTAGAAGCAAATAAATGTGGCTGGGTACTAGTTCCATCTAGAGCTCCGATCAAAATATTTGCCACTTTTTTTCCCACGGAATCTGATGTTTCATCAACACTGAGGTAAATCATTTTATTTTGTAATTTCTCTTTCAATTCATTTTTTTTCTTTTCATACAATTCAGGTAAGCATTTTACTCGTATTTTTGTTTCACTCGGCACAGTAATATCGTTTCCATATTTATGATTTAAAAGGTTTTCTACAAAATTTCTAAATTTAGGATTGTCTAATTTTGACCACGGTATATTCGAACAAATCATAAACTCTGTTAAATCTTTATTAAATTTTTCTTGTGCATTATTTTTATGAATTTTGTTGTGTAAATCTGTTTTTAAATGGCGGTCGATACTAGATTTAGAGGGAAATAATTTCGAATTACACAATTTGCAATATACGATATCGTCTTTAATTTCGAAATCAGCATTATCTCGTATTATATCCTGTAAATGGCAGCGTGAATCAGATAATTTATCTTGATGAGATTTTGATTTCAAATGTTTCTCTATATTGTACCTTTTCTTTTTTATATTCATTTCGCAAATAGTACAGCAAGCACCTTCGTTAGTGAATATAAAATCAGTATACTGCGTCAAATCCATTTTCTCAAGTCTGATAGGGAGTTGGGTAAAGATTTATCAATGCTAAATTGTAGTTGTAAGTGTTTTTAAGAACTATTATCGTTGAAGATTTTACCACATATATTTTGCATGACAATTAAATTGACATTTGTTGCCTATTTGGCATTTAGAATTTTTTTTACAAATGGATAATGAAATGAGTATTGAGGTTCTATGACGTATTAAGAATATAAACCTCTTTAAATATATGTACAGTTTACCAAAGTACGATTAAGAATAAAAATAAATTAAATGTTATTTATTACTAATAAATAAAACAATGATACCTATGTATTTCTTTTTTTGCGACCCTTACCAAGTGCCACGAAATTTGAACGTTGATACCGATGTTTAGTTATAATGCTTCATGTGTTACTTGGGAAGTTATCGACATAGCTCAAAGAATTAGCAAGCTGAACTGGCAGTGGGCCGGCCATATCTCGCGAAGAACCGACAACCGCTGCACTGAGGTCAACGTGCTCTCGAGTGGAGACCGCGACTCGGCAAACGTAGTGTAGCACGCCTTCTGGCCAGGTGAGATGACGATCTGCGAAAGACTGCAGGCGGATGCTGGATGCGGCAAGCTGTGGAGAGGGCGCTATGGCGCGGGAGGCCTATGTCCAGCAGTGGACTACTATAGGTTGATGACGAATTCCGCTTAGTGTGTTGAGCGTCTAAGAGCTTCGTCGCGAGTTCACGCGGTCGCACTACGTGGTGCTGAGAAGAGGTGCGCTTTTTGAGACTGAATGGTGAAGGCTGGTGGTGATAACTTTAAGTGTTTTTCAGAAACCGGTGGATTTCAATTTCGGAGCAATGAGAGACAAAACATTGAGTCATTTTCGCGAAACAGAAAAACTACTTCGCGCCATACAAATTTGGCTTTTCTAATGAGCATGCACTAGGCCGTGACGAGTGGCGGAAGCGAGGGGAGGCCTTTGCCCAGCAATGGGATACAATATAGGCTACGAAAAAAAAAAATGAGCAATGTTGGAATGTCACTTTGCCAGTTGCCTTCTCCATTGATATGACATGTGTGTGTCCCGCAGCCCCGGCGTGGAGCGGTCTCCGCCGCCGCCGCCGCCGCTGCCGCCCAAGGACGCGCGCCCGCCGCCGCCGCCGCCGCCACCGCGCGCCGCCGCCGCCGCCGCCGCCGCCGCCGCCGCCGCCGCTCCAGGGATAGGTATGCAACAATACAACACTGTTCTTCTTTTCCCAGGCGCGCAAGACGGCTTTTTTAAACTTTACTTATCGGGCGCCAATCTACACTGTAGCTGAACAGTCTTCAGCTGTGTTCCGAATCACGTTCACAGTGCTCCGGAACGGATCGCTCCGACTCGGAGTCGGACCGTATCACGCTCATAATAATGCTTACACGCAATGTCAGAATACGATTTTCAAATAGTCAGATTTGGACTCATCTTTTTTCTTTGGTATTTTTCTTAAACTATAACCTATAGTTGGTTAATCTAACTTGGTTTGATATGTTTTCTTATAGAACAACGCACTTATATGTATTGTTTAGTTTTGATGTACTGTTGTTTTGAAAAAATAAGTCCCGCCGAGTTTCTTGCCGGACATAATTCTTCTCGGGTCAGAGGTGTAGTTTGATTTTTTTCTCTTTTAATTTGACGTGTAAAAGTGCCCTTGTGGCCTACTTACTGAATAAATGTTTGAGTTTGTCATGACGTCAAATGACAGCGCTCACGGTGCTCACGCTCCCAGGCGTAAACACCTTGAACGCAGACGTCAAGTTGACGTACGCTCACAGCGCTCAGACTGCTCATGGCGATCCGAAACAAAACACTACTCACGCGACCTTGAGCGTGCTAATTGATTCGGACCGGCCGTCAATGCTATAAGTGTTTTGAGCGTGATTTGGAATACAGCCTTTGTCTCCCCGCCTCCAGTCCAACATTTCTACGTCCAAGGTTGTCGGGTTGTTTTTCTGCCTCGCCTCCTTGCCTTAATTTAAATAGACAATTAATTATTGAAGATTTTTCCTTGTAATAGTATTCTCTCACTTTATTATGCTCTTTTTATCTCCCAACGTATCAAAAACGACTAACCAACACATTTTTATAACACATGAAACTTCTATTTAATATTTTAGTAGTCATTAAATTTATTAAAGAGTATTAACTCTTTAATAAATTAATTTAATCATTAGATTCGGACGATATACAGTTCCCATTCACATGTTCTTTTATTTTCAGGACGCAAACACGAGAGCCGTCTTCCAATCAAAACGCAACGGAACACCCGAGAGAAACCCAAACTGCCCGTCACAGCCACCCTCGCTCGCGACTCGTCCAGCTCGCTCAGCCTCGACTCCTTCGGCTCCACCGACCGCGAGATCTTCGAGGAGACCGTCCGGGCCGGCCTCAACCACGCGCGCCACCACCACAAGGCACACTCCGTGGAACGACCCGCAGAGAACCTTAGACACACCAGACACCACAAATCTTTAGACCGGAGCGACAAAATCTCACAACATCGACCCAAAACCAACACCGATCCAGAATTTGAAAGGAATGCGGCCTCAGGTGTGTATAACATCAAAACTAGCCGCGTCCGCAGGGACCAGGAGTTCGGCTTAACGAGATCCCCATACTCGTATCATGGAGAATCCTCGTCCATGGCTCATAGATTCCGCAGCCACACCTCGAGATACTACGACGACGGACCGCCGAGTTTACCAGCTAGAATCGACGAACCGAGGAGACAGTTGGAGAGAAGCAATTCATTAAGCTCTCTCAGCAATGATTCCTTCGGTTCTACGGATAAGGAGGTGTTTGAAAGATGCGTCCGAATGGGCATGTCCAAAGCTGAGCCGAAGAAGAATGAAAAACTCCGGGTGCGCAGCGACGATAGGTCCGAACCTCGCAGGAGGAGAAAGGACTCCAAAAGCCAGGGAGCTTTAGACAGAATGGGGGAAGATTCTAGAGACAGGGCGTTGTTAGAGGAAATCATAGCTCGCGGGAGCGACGACAGATCCGAGCATCGCAGGAGGCGAAAAGACGGCAAGAGCCAAGGAGCTCTAGACAGAATGGTGGGAGAAGACTCTAGAGACAGGGCGCTGTTGGAGGAGGTGATAGCTCGCGGCGCCGGGGAGGGAGGGGAGAAGCCTTCAAAAAACGTTCCCGCGCCGCCGGCCTCCGCCCCCGCCCCCCGCACCGCCGGCGGCGCCGCAACCCCCACCCCCAGGCCTGGCTCTGACCACGTACCCGCTGAACAACACCACTCCCCTACGGCCACATCCTTCCTCTCTCTCGCTGCCTCACTGGACACGCCCCGGGAACCTCCCGCTTCGATCTTAGTCACCTCCTTCCCATCCCTCGCCCCCTCGTTAGACACCTCCCGAGAACCTCCCGCTTCGACGATAACTACGGACAGTTTGAATCGGTCCAATGAATGTCTCGCTCCCGAGTCTGCGAACACCACTATAGATTCAGAAGTCAGAGATGAACTCAACAGATCTAATGAATCATACGCGGATGTACTGGATGGGTCTTGGAGCGATGAGCCGAGGCACGAGGGGACTTTAACGAGAAAGAAGCTCGAATATACTGATATTAAATACACTGAAAAGGTCTTAGAGGAGTCCAAGCATGATACTTGGAACGATAATACGTGCCCTGATGACGTGACGTTCCCGACTATAAGTGGTTCAGTTCATATGGTCTCTTCGATTAGAAGTGAAGTTGCAGATCCAGCTTTAGCGTTACCAGATTTGCTGGAAAAGAGTGAGCCGATGATGTCCAGGCGACCAGATCTCACCAATAAGTTAGATGAAGATACAGTCGCGTCGGAATTGCAGATCACTGAAGATATCCAGCTCAGTGATGTCATGCTCGATAATATTCCTGAACCCAGTTATACCTCGCTAGTTGATGACGGAGAGCAGAAGTTTGACTCCCTTATGGCGTCTGCTATAGAAAAAGAAGCGGCAAGACTAGCGGCGCAACTGAAAAGCTCCACATACGGCATGGAAAACAGTGTGACTTCACTAACTTCCTTAGACTTGGACAATGTTAAACCACCGTCACATTTAGGCAGTCTTCTGTCACTTAGCGCTTCTAGCCAATGGGATGATACGTCGAAGAAATCTCAAAAATCCCGGAAGAAATCTCTTCCAGTTGCCATGATGGTTAAAAGAGCCCTCAGCAACTCCATGCATCAGGGAAGCTCTGAACACTTGGATAGTAATCCTGTCAGTTTTCTCGATAATGTCAAACCACCTTCTGAAATGGAGAATCTAGATATGGAGAGTAGTATGGTCTCGGTAAGCAGCATAGTGTCTGAGGTCGCAGATAGAGAAAAGACCCCAGTAGTTTTTGACTTCAAACAGCCGATACAAGATTTCCCTCTATGTCACAATTTCAACCTCCTGGACTTAGATAAAGTCAACCCTCCGTCTTTGTTCGATGAAATGGCGGAGTCGACGGTAGAAATAGAGCCTACTACAGCACATCAGTTGCATGATGAAGTCTCTAGCACCTTAAATGTAGTCACTGATATACCATCCGGCTCTGAAAACTGCACACCTCTGCCATCCGACCTCAGCAGCGTGGAATCCACTCCAAAGAAAACTAGGGACCCCAAATATTTGACCCCTAAAGAGAAACGAAACGTCGCTAAAGATAGATATCAAACTTACACTATCATAGATCCTCCATCCGAGTCAGATGTATTAACAATGGCGTCTGAAGAATTTGTCACATGGACTAAATCAGAAAGCGATAGATCAGACGACTACGTCACAGCGAATTCAGAAATGAAATCCAAGAGAAAAATGAGCGCAAAACAACGACGGTTAGAGGACAGAGCTAGGTATCAAACACAAACCGTCAACATACAGAGTATCATACAGGAGACCAAGGCGGTCGATCCGCAAATCGAGAGCTTGAAGCAACGACTAGCTGCCAAGAAGACCTTAAAGCAGAAACGAATGGAGGATGCAGAGAGGTTCAGGACTAGAACACTCAGTGAGGACATACCTCCCTCCCCTACGTTCGTCACCAAAGACGCCAGCTTTGAAAACGTCGAAACCACGACCGGCTACGATAGCTTATCGTCTAACGAGCTGAACCATCAGCAGATCATTGATGACAGGCAAGACAATGTCTTTAGGGAATCTGACAGCGGACACAATGAAGACGACTTCGAACTGAACTCCACACAAATGCAAACGTACACTAAAAGTTTCAGAAACTATCTACCCGTCATAGAGAGTCCGGCCGCAGTTGACATCTGCGTAGTCAACAACTTGAAAAACATAGAAATGACTGCGTCATATCGTAGGGCACTGCAAAGTCAGAAAGTCCAGAACCCAAGCAGTAGTGATTTCGCCAGCTACGAGGGAGACACCCACTCCGATTCTGAAGAGGAGGCTCCCAGGCCTAAACCTAAGATCACCAAACCGGAGAGACGAGATGAAAGTCTAGACTCCAACGATTCACACGAGAAGGAGGAACCTAAAGCGGTCAGAGGCAGGAAAAAAGCGGCTTATGTTTCCCCTTACAGGCGAAGCGTACCTCCCGCTAAGAAGCCTGCCACTGTAACAGCCAAAGCACCAGTGAAGGCCATAGTACCTCCCAAACCTAGTGCTAAAACTCCAAGCAAAACCCCAACGACTTCCAAACCGCCCAGCGCTAGCACTTCGCCTAAGAAGACTCTTAACAAATCGCCATCCAAGATAGCTCAGAAAGCTGTCGCCATCCCACTGGTAGCGGGCAAACCTTTGCCTCTAGAGAGACAGGGCACCTTCACTAAGGAAGAAAGCTCGGTCCCTGCTAAAAATTTACCAGTCCCCGTGGCAGAGAAGAAACCAATCGTATCCAGATACGCAAAAACCGCACCAAAACCAGCTGTGAACACATCTCCTTCTAGATTGCCACAACTTAACCGCTACATGAAACCACCGCTAAAGAAAGGAGGCAGCGCTGATAAACCTGCCCCTAAACCAAAATCCGCCATGAGAAACTCCGCCTCCAACCACAGTTTACAAAGCAACGACAGCGCCAAAACTGTCACTTTAGCCTCCAGAGGCTCAAAACAAGGCAGCACTTCCAGCGTCAACAGCGTCCAGTCTTCCAAAATCAACACCAAAGACGTAGAAAGCAAAATAGCTAGTCTATGGAAAAAGGTTGAGCAGACGAAGAAAGTCATCACTAAGGCTGACAAGCGCGTCTGGATCGAGAGCGACAAAACGGAGCAACCTAAACTAATCCGAAGCAGTACTTTCGAAGGGCAACCAATGCAGAGCCAAGTCTCGACAGCGCCTAAACAGAAAACTGCAATTGGTATCAAAGTATCTCAAATACCCAGTTTGAGACCAAAGTCGGTACCGTCGAAGATAACGGCGCCTACTGTGAAGAAACCAGCTACGAGAGTGTTTGCGAGGAAGCCAGCCAACGGACAAGTTACGTAATGTGTCAAAATAAAGTATTTAAAAAACTCAGTGGACTAGTGTGACTTGTGAGTGCGAATCTAAGGTATAAGAAAATTGACAATCGGGGTTTGATGTTCTACGTAAGACAAGTTAGATAGACCAGTATAAGCCAAAACAGCGAGCTATTCTTCGACTATCATAAGATATTTCCAAAACTGTTAAACAAGAGTGGATTGAATGCGAAGTTGAATAAGGAATGTTTGCATATTTATTCAAATTATGGTTTAGAAATAATGACAATTATGCTTGTATATGCAAGATAAATCGATCAATGTTTCAGGCACAGACGTCACAATCATATGGACTTTTAGTTGATTAAAGTAATGATATAATAAAAGTATGTTTTTATTAAAGTCGGTACTGTTTGTTCCAGTTTAGGCTAATATTTTATACAACTCTACCGACTTTTTTTGTCAGACAGACAGTGCAATGAAAAAATAGATATATATGTAATATATCTATAACCCTATTATCTATATAGAATGTTGATTTGATTGCAAGTTTAGTAAAACGTCAGTTGTCATTCTATAGTTTATTTTCTATGTATATTTGTTGCATTTATTTACTTTGGGAGAGTAACAATCCCTTTATGACTGCAATTTTAGTTTTAGATGTACCCTTTTGTGAAGATGTCGGCGGATGATGTAAGAAACTTATGCGTAATTTTGACGACCGAACATACAGGCAGACAGTATCCTATGCGTAGGTAGGTATGAAATCTAACTATGTTTTATGACAGATTTTCTATCACTTTTAGCGCTTTTTACTTAATATTTACAGTGTAAGCAATTTATATTAAGTCTTGTTAAAATAACCATATTTTCCGTTCCTATATAGATTCCCCATGAATTACCTTCTGATCTTCAGTTAAGAAACATGAGTTTTCTTACTGAACATCGAGGATAGATAAACAGTAATCCTTCATTTCGATGTAAATATCACATTAAACTAGTTAAGGTTACCGTAACACAATTTGTATATTTTTCATAATATCATAACGTAAGTAACGTAAATTGGAAATTCATGTAGTACTGTAAAAATGGGGGCAAAAATAGTGTTTACCTCAATTTTTTACGTCTAGTCAGTTTTAATGTTATTTTTAAGCTGAGCCTCGAGGTTACTCGCAGAGCTGAAATAGGTTGTTTTTTCCTTCCAGTAGAAATCGATTTGTACATCTCTTTGACGATTATGAAGAATTAAATCACTAATGTTCTAAATCAAGCTTAACTACGCTCTCTTGATTATATTTGGAGATTGACATGATTCAATGGCGTATGTATTTATCACACTCATATCGATATTGATAAATGATTTATTGATGTCGCTATAAAACAGTATGACACGAAAAAGCTATTGGCAAATAATAAATATGTTGCGGATACAACTTCCAAATATAGTAAATGCAAAAGTCAGAAACCGAAATGCATTTAATTACTTCGATAACCTGACTGTTGCTTTGACCATTTCTGACTAAATTAAGACGGTCAATTATTGTCTACCTACGAGTTCTACCATCAGATTCAAATAGTTACATAGTCGTCAATAAAAAGTGACAATTTACTTGTACTCGTACCAACATTTCGTAATATTTTTTTCTAAGGAACACATGGCTAGATAGAATTAATAATAAATAGCTTCCCTGTGACGTAGTACTGATTTTCTAACGTTACATTATTATATTTAAGTGAAAATAGCATAATGTACTTGGTTATCCGCTGATGTAGCCATCATTTCTATTACGCCAGTTTAGTTAAATAAATAGTCATAAGGTGCATATTTTGATGGTAATAAATGATATTTACCACATTTTGTTTGTTTTATTATTACTAAATTACCTCTTTGATATCAAATAGATTAAACAAAAGTAGCGTGGTAGCAGTGGATATTTCATACATAAACGACCGCTGCGAAATTCCTTTACAATGGTGAAGGATCGTTCTTGTAACGATCTATAAAGCATTAACTTTTCGGGAATAACAATAAAATAAAAACCGACGGAATGCTATAAGAACTGTTATCCGAAATTGAATTATTTCTTATTTAACCTTTCGAGACCCGGACAAATATGGCGACATTCCGTCAAAACCCGAGCGATTTTTTGACAGCGTCAGCTGGCTCCCCGGGGAGCCGACGGGTATTTAGGGTTACCATAGTACAGGATGACTTTCTTCTGTTTCATTTTTTGAAAATAATTAGATTGTGGTTTATCTTAGATATAAATCATTTTATATCATCATCATAATATTAGTCGAAAGACGTTCATAATACAATGAAATAAACATTGAGTAACAGGAGATGACATCCCTAAGAAATTTTTTGTCCCAAAAGTTGTAGTGAAAATCACTACAAGTCTTTTACTACTCTTCGATTTATTCATAGCTGTCAACCGCCAAACATGGCATACAAAATTTGTTTCAGATGTCACATCTAGTAGAATAAATAATAAATCAATGGAAAT
Source organism: Pammene aurita (assembly GCA_947086415.1). Lineage (NCBI taxonomy): Eukaryota > Metazoa > Arthropoda > Insecta > Lepidoptera > Tortricidae > Pammene > Pammene aurita. Next base: position 47,303,966 of record OX352291.1, on the reverse strand, counting down.
AAAACAAAAATCAGATTTCTGATAGGGGGATAGATATCTTTAGGAAATAAAATACCAAATAGCAGAAACAATAAGAATATATTTAAGTTCTTAACTCATTCGATATATCATAACAGGATTCTGTTAACGCGTTGTTCTTGAATCTTGAGCGTAGTCACGGGCTCAAATACACGAGATGCTAATAAATTTGATCTTGTGTTGCTCATACAACTTTTCACTTCTGCAGTGAGAACATATATTGTAATTTAATTCGTATGGTTACTCTGATTACTAGAATCACCCTATCAAGTACTCACAGCCAATCTGGGTCTGTTAATTCCTTTATGATGCTTACTCGTCGGCTGCCTCAATCCAAGTGAACGAGTCTCTGTATGCGCTTGTCTAACTTTTTTTTCCCCTACCACATTCTATAACTACCGTGTTGACAGGAGTATAATTTTAATTTCCCAACTACCCCGGCATTTAACTAGGTATCATAAAAAAGTTACCACATCAAAATTATTATTTGCCTGTTGTACTACAAGTAAGTTGTAAGTAGTATACATATTAATATTAATAAATCATGACACTTAGTAACATATTCAAATAAATTATGAATAATAATAATAGAAAATGATATAATCAACTTATGTAGCGAAACTAAGCAGCGTGAGCAAAACTGTGTTTTGCTTATTCTCGTGCAGTGAGCAAAATACAATCTTCCTTACTGTTTTTGCGAAGCAAATTACGCTTGTTCGAGCGGCAGAGGTGAGAATTATTATTTATTTCGTTTAACGATTACTAACATGTAAAAAAACATCAGACTTAGGTAACAATACAAGGCCAACACACGTATATTACACGTTACAAATTAATATTATTATTTTAAGCACAAAACTTTCGTTAGACTCAGACATATTAAGTGCATTGAAGTTTTAAATTTTGCACCTTATGGTATTCTGACCAACAAGTTCCGATACACAATCCCACCTGGCAGGCACTACACATAATTGTGACCTGAGTGCGGACTGAGTGTGCTGTGCAGCGGGCGCAACGTCGTTTGCTCCTTTTCCTACCGGCCAATATCTCCGTGGGGATCGGGAAGTGGTCTGCCTGCTTGTCCAACCTGATAGATTTTTGGATCCGGTCAGGGACTGGGGCGGGCGCAAGGGGGTGATGCAGTCTGTCTTTGGGGAATCTTGCACTTAGGTCTTCAGCAAGTTTAAACCTGAATTCCCTGTGTGACAGGACTCGCAACATCGGGTTTTTGGAGTACATTATGTAGCTGTTTAGGAGGCTTGTATTCAAGAGCCTCCTAAACACCTTTACATACCACTTTAACCCACGTTTACGTTCCAACAAGTACATGGACAGTTTTTTGTCCTTAAGATCAACTCCACCCATGTACTTGTTGTAGTCGGAAACGCAGATTGGTTTTTCCCGTTCCGCGCCTGCCCTCATGCCTGGCACCATCTCGTCTCCATGGCACGTCGAGATCATTGTCACTAGTTTGACGTCTTTCCAGGTAGTGACTGTTATGTCCTCAGAATGACACGCAACTCGCTGCCCAGCACGCATTTGACGTTCATTCAGGTTTTTTATAATTTCTGGCACGTGCCGCCTATTTCGGTTGAGAGTCCCCACGACATCAGTTTTATGCTCTTTTAAAAATCTAGTTAGGAGCAATTGGTTGTACCAATTGTCCATGTAGAGCATATGCCCTTGCTCGAGGAACCCATCCATTAGTTTTAGCACTACTTTAGCAGTAGGTGCTGAAAAGCCATAGATAGGTCCCTCGTGCATAGCTGAATTCTTTCCGGCGTATATTATACACCTGAGCAGATAACCAGTTGAAGCCTCGCATAAATCAAAAAGTTTTATGCCGAACCGGGCCGCCTTGGACCGGATACACTGTACCCATGAAAGACGACCCTTCCACAGCAGCAATGACTCATCGATACTTAGCTGCTGCTCAGGTGTATAAAGGTCCTGGAATTTGGTATTCAGGTACTCCAACAATGGCTGAATTTTTTGAACCTTTTTATAGTAGGTACTGGTGTTATGAGGAATGTCTTCGTTGTTGACGAAATGTAGGAACCGCGAAATCATTTGAAATCGGTTCCTTGACATCAGTAACCTGAATTCTGGCATCCCCATGACACCAGTAGACCAGTACTCTTTGAGGGATGTTCGTGGGTCAATGGCCATGTACATTAGAATGGCAAAATATCGGTACATTTCGGCAACACTCGTCTCATACCAAGTATCTAAATTCTCGGTGAGGCGATCGTGCTCCGACATTGCAGCGATACATTGCCACGCATAGTTATTGGTTTCGTTAACTACGGTTGGCATTATGTCCTCCCATATGAGCATAAATATCTCCAAGCAATTTTGATGCCCATACGTTGGACCCGGATTTCGCAGATACTCCTCAGGACGAGAAGTAAAATGGTTGAAATCCGTAGACCAGTTGAAGTTATCATTTGTTTCAGCTGGTCCAGGGATAAAAACGGTTTCATTATTCTCGTCCCCAGCAATTTCCGCCATTTCCTCGACGTTGAGCTCCACCTCCGCATCCTCTAAAATCCTTGCGGCAGCTCGCAGGCGCTCAACGTCTTCGAACATTTGTCCATCTTCTTCAACATCGTCATTTTCATCGTTTTCATCGCCTCCTTCAATTTCGCTGCCGGAATCGCGAGATAAATAGTCAAGTACACGCGGATCCGGTAGCGGAGGCCGACGCCGTAATCGACGGCGTGACACTCCGCCGCGTCTGGAGCTTGGTGTACTAAGAGGTGTTCCGATCTCTGGAGTTACAGGTGGCCGCCAAGGCTAGAAATATACACAATGCACATGCAATATTGCCCCAGGTCAAAGCCAAAATGAGTATAAAAATTTACAAATCACCCAAACCCGCATTCAACATATGATCAGTTATACTGATACACATATGCAAGCACAAATTGCATAAGCACAAACCAAACAGCCCTTGTTACTAATATAGATTATACTTAATGCCAAATGTCAATTATACTTTAAATTTCATGCAACCCGATATGGACCCATATATATTATAAGCTTCTGCCTGCAACCTCAATGTGCGTGATGATACAGATGATGATGATGAAAAAACTATCCTATGTCCTTCCCCGGGACTCAAATTATCTTTCATCTAAATTGGTTCAACGGTAGAAGAGCTAGCAGGCAGACAAGACAAACACACTTTCACATTTATAATATTAGTATAGATATAGAAGATGAAAAAGACACATAAGACCACACACCACACAATAAAAATAAGTATCCTGCAGCAAAACTAATATCTGCGCAGAATTAAAAAAAAAATCGCATACCTGAACTCCACGATCGTTTCTATATATTAGCATGGCGCCCTCAGATCCAAGCCTCAAAGATCCGCCAGGTGTTACCGCCACAGGGTAAGCGAACGACAAGTTCGGCGGTGGCTGTGCTTGGTCATTCATGTTATCAGCCACTAAAACAGTAATTTCGCATCTACACAAAACTAAAACATTACCGGCTCCTCGAGGAGCCGGCGGGTACGCTCGCTATATTTGAGAAAGGAACATCCTGTGTATTCATTTCGTACTGAAAATGGCCGCTCTAGAAACACCGTTTTTCATTTATTTGCTATAATAAATTTACTTATATGTTATATAAATTGTTGAATTGTATAAATAAATACATAACTAAATTCTCAATAAAACAGTATAAACAAGCAAGTAAGGTGTTCATAGAATTTTTTAAAAAAAGCGTCACAACGGCGGCGTGCTACTAGACCGAGTAAAACTAAGCATTATTTTGCTATTATACAGAATTTACAGTGTTATTACATGTATATTTTTACTTATTTAGATAATATACAATAAATAGTATTGAAATAATATCAAATACTTACGTATTTCTTCTAAAAACCACACTTTTTCACAAAAAACTACAGAGCTGCCGCACTCGAATCCGCCGTATGAACAACTGTCAATTTCAAATTTCCCTAACGGACGTGCATAGAGTGTTTGGCGTCAGTTTATAGTTTACTTCATCCACCTGTCATTTTTATAAAGGATATATCAAAAATAAACCTTATTTCAGTAGAATTCGTTTGCAATTTGAGTGCAGAGTTACTGGCGCCCTGGGGAGCCGGCGGGTTTTAGAGGTTTTTGAAGCTGGCTACCCAGGGAGCCGACGGGTCTCGAAAGGTTAACCGCGATGGAGTTTGGTGAGCGTATTTAGTTTCAGAATGCCCCACTAGATGTCGCTATACGTGCGCCGTAGCCATCGTACATCGCGGTGTTAAGATTTTTCTCCATTTAATGGCCTCTCTCGGATAGTATTCGAATGTTATCGCTTCTCGGCCTTTTGGCTAAGATCAAAGTGTAGTATCTGTTCTTTTCAGCTTAATATCTGAAAGTTCCCTCACTGAGGGACCAGTATATTAAACTGATTTTTGTAAGTTGATGGGAGGATGGGGCTTGCTCCACTCCCGTCACGGGTCGGCCCGGCATTGCAGTGCCGCCGGGATTGGCCCACATTAAATCATGAAAAAGTACTGTGTTAAAACCAGTGTCAATTGGCATCCCCCTCAGCGTTGCCCGGCGTACGATAATTTGCACCTCCGTACGATGTACGTTCCAATGTTGATTATCGTACTCAAAAGTACGATAATTTTAAGGTTTCAGTGTAGTCTACTACACTTTAAAAAAAACTATCCTTTCTATGGCATCGTGTACCAGGCTGATATGCTATTGGTCCATTTTGACATTTATCGTCCACTAAGAAATATGACGGACTAGAGCAGAAATGACATTCGCATGTCCCAACTGCCATCTCTTTTTAGTGACCCTAAGGAAAGGGACAGCATGTGGCTTTTTAGGGCTTAAGAAAATCTGAGTTTTGCCATTCATGCCATTGATTGTCAGAAAAAAATCCCCGTCATTCACAAAATTTAAGTTAAAATAACCTTGTAGTATGTCAAGTGCGTGTTCTTTTCATATTTCAGCTCATTTCCAATGAAAAATAAGCGATAGTGTCACTTTTATAGATGTACGATAATTTTGCGTCTGGTACGATATTTTTTAAAGGTTGGTACGATAACATACGGTACGATAACGTATGGTACGATAAAAAGTCCACTTGGACGCACCTGGCAACACTGATCCCCCTAATTATTCGACGCTTGGCAATTAAATTCATTACTTAGCTACAGTCTGTCCGGAAAGGAAAGTGTCGTGATTTATATGGGAACTGGTACATTGACACTTCCGAACAGACTTACGACCTACCGAAGGCTTGTTTTTCGAGAGCATGTATTTCTTTGGCACTATGTTTGGCGGATCCCGACGTATGAGGTGTTATTAGATTCGTCTCGATTGTGAGTGACATAAGGTAAAAAAAGAAAAGAAATATCCAAAATCAACCCAAATCGCTTGCAAAGTAGTAGTAGTTTAACGGCCTTCTAGCCTAGTTAGTAGTGACCCTGCCTATGAAGCCGGAGGTCCCGGGTTCGAATCCTGGTCAGGGCATTTATTTGTGTGGTCATCACGGATATTTGTTCCTGAGTTATGGATGTTTTCTATGTTTTTAAGTATTTATCTTTTTTAATTTATTATTTCAATGCGTGCCTCGCAATACGGCCGGCGCTCCTGCTGCACGAAAGGCCATGCCGGCCCACATCCGTAACATTTGCCCCACAGTGGCAGAGATGCGGGGCAACACACGCTACTCCCAGCCGCAGCGACACAGCGAACCTAAAAGCGTCACTGCTGAGCAGAGTCCCTAGATTCTTGGAGGGCAAAGCCTGTAACCATGCCCCCGACTCCCACTTGTAACCGGCAAGGATACGAGCGCGCTCCGCGGGGCTGGTATACGTATCTAAAAGATTATCTTGTACCAGCACGCAGAGCGGCTCGTCCCATTGACGTTGTGACCGAGGAATCGAAGGCAAATTAGTGTTACAGCAAATGCCCTTCCAACAATCTACGGCATCCACCAAGTACGCAATTTCTACACCATCAGCGTCCTTTAAATTTTTTTTTATCAAACTCTGAGTACCGTGTACTGAGGAAAGAAACGCGGGCAAAGAAATGCTAGTGATTTTACGGATCCCAATACCTCCATGCCGGATAGGAAGGGAAGCTTGACACCACTGATTGTCCTCCAAATTAATGTTGATGACGGATGAGAGCGTTGACCTTATCGAAGAATCAAGTTTTTCTAAGAGGTTGGGATACTTCCAAAGGTGACTACATCGGAGTGCATACTCGTACGTAAACTTTGGAACGAAAAGGCAATGTTTCATAATAATGTACGCCATATGAACATTAATTTGACGCAAGCGGTCTGAAAATGAGCTAAACATTTCGAAATTCTAGTTAACGAAATCCGGAAAAGATTCCTCCAAGACCGGCGCCCCTAAAAGGAGAAGAGAAGAGCCATCCGTCTCTTTGATGTTTGGTACCACTGTTTTGAAACTGGACAACACAAGGTCTCTCTGAATACCGGCGGATGAAATGAATATCTCGCATTTCGAAAAAATTAGCTCAAGACCTATATCGGCAAACTTCTGGGTAACAACCCGCAGATCATCCCGCACCACATCAGCCTTCCCACCCAGGGTACCATCGTCTAAGTACCAGACATTGAAACCAGATTTCAGACTTTCAATTATTGGTTGAATGGCCAAACCAAACAGAGCCGGTCCTAGAGGATCACCCTGCTGGCAGCCAACGGAAGACAGTAGGGGACTACCTTTGTAAAGTAATTTTGATGGCTATAGCACTGCCAAACAAAATTAAAAATTTCCGGTACCTTATCCCTAGTTTGTGCCAACAGGGTACCCCGGTCAACGGAGTTGAAAGCATTTTTAATATCTACTTTCACTAAGTATTTCTTCAGTATTTATCTATATCTATCTATTATATATATATCGTCGTCTAGTACCCACAACACAAGCCTTATTGAGCTTACTGTGGGACTAGGTTGATTTGTGTAAGATTGTCCCATAATAATATTAAGTAGTCACAACGCAGTCGGGTTTTTACTCGGTCGGGCTGAAAGTAAAGGGGGTTATTTAATCTGTGGGCACGGCAGCGCTCCGCCAAGTCGAGCAAAACAAACAACAAAGGCACGGCCGTACCATCGCTTTCCCGAAGCCGTTCAAGCCCCCTCTAACTCAGCCGTGGATAGAGCTAGAAGTCTGAAATGTCAATAAACAAAAAGCCATAACACTAAGCATAATATATTACCAAAATCATTTAATTTTAACTTATACTTTAATAATTAGTTATTGCGAGTCAAAGTTCCTTAGTTTTGTCACTGACTGACTGACATATGAGTTATGACTGATCAGATCATCATAATTCTAAGGTACTTCTAGCTGACCCACAAGCTCCAAATTTTGAACACATCTAGTATCAGTCGGGTTGTCTGGTTTTACAAACCGCACAAGTAACATTGCAATCCCATATCTAGACACACGGCAGTGTGTCCGCCAAGTTCGAGCAAAAAAAAGCGACACACCGGCCGTGGGTTATATTACACGAACCATTTCGAGCCAATTTCGACCACCCTATAACTCAAAACATATTTTATCTACGCATATGAAATTTCGAGTGTCTGTTGACATCCCCTTAATTCTCTAGAATACAAAATTTCATTATTCTACCTATAGCAGTTCTTGAGATATTGACGTCAGAAAATCGCTATTTTTACTATACACTCACTCACTGACTCATCAAAAACCTAGACCCAATGGTCGTACTGACTTGAAATTTGGCATGGAGATAGGTCTTAAGGTCAAAGTAAAGGGAAAAATCTGAAAACGGCCAAGTGTGAGTCAGTTTTAAAAATAGCGAAGGTGTAACTTTGTTCTACTATGAAGTCATAATGAACTAAATGGGTCTATCTTCCAATGGTCGTACTGACCTGAAATTTGGCTCGAAGGTTTGTCTTTAGGTCGAAATAAAGTAAAAATCTGAAAACGGCCAAGTGTGAGTCAGTTTCGAAAACAACGAATGTGTAATTTTGTGCTACTATAAGTAGGTATGGAGTGGAAATGAGATAAGACTTATTTAAATTTAGGTACATACCAATTTAAGACAATACATGTTTGTCTTAAAGACAAGAACAATAAAATTGTTCACCACTCTGTGTGTGACTGTTGCGGGAACCGAACCCACGATTTACGAAGTGCAAAGCAGGTCACTAGGTACACTAGGTGCGCTAAATCAATCAAACAAAAATGAAAAGACTATTTTTTCTCGCATAGTCTAAATAATTTCTAATTTTACAACTAATAAAATCGCAGATTCAAGAACATGGAAATCATATATACTTTAAGATGGAATTATATATACTACTGCCCATCTCACCCTCCGATACGCCACGGGATGAGATGGGATGGTGCACTTCTAGGGCTACATAATAGGCCACCAATTATAATACCTACTGGTAGGTAGGTATTACCAAGTTATTAATTATCTATGTAGGTAGCGTACTTACAAACAGAATAAAGTACGTTATTGATGTATGTAAGTAGGTACATTTTATAGGTGTAGGGAGCCAGTTTATTTATAAAAATCACCTATAAATAAATAGTAAAATAGAATGAGACGCTTAGTATAAAGGGTTATAGTATAAAGTACATACCTAAGTGGAATGAGACATTTCCTAAAGCAAAAGTGATAAAAAAATAATAAAGAACCTACACCTAACAAAAATAAATGAAATCCCATCAAAAACATAAATGTGAAAGGCTGCCAAGTTCGATACTATGGGAATGCTTCGCCTATAAAAGAAGTGAGATCTGAATAAGTACCAAGTTCCATAAAAATACCTCAAATCATAAATAGTTATAGGAATGCACACTTGATTTCCAGCAGTTTTTAAGGTACATTTTGAATAAGTATCACGTTACATAGAAATACCTAAAATTATGATAGTCAGAGAAACGCACACCGGTTTTTTTAGCAGTTTCCTGATAACATTTATTATTTTCAGTACTTTTTAATGATGTTACTTGGCAAGTTTTCACACACCACACACCTTTTCAATGCAATGAATCGACACCTTTGGACTGCAATGTGTCAAGTATATAATTTTCTATTAAAACTTTCCAAGTTACATCATTAAAAAGTACTGAAAATAATAAATGTTATCAGGAAACTGCTAAAGAAACCGGTGTGCGTTTCTCTGACTATCATAATTTTAGGTATTTCTATGTAACGTGATACTTATTCAAAATGTACCTTAAAAACTGCTGGAAATCAAGTGTGCATTCCTATAACTATTTATGATTTGAGGTATTTTTATGGAACTTGGTACTTATTCAGATCTCACTTCTTTTATAGGCGAAGCATTCCCATAGTATCGAACGGCAGCCTTTCACATTTATGTTTTTGATGGGATAAATATATCCGATCACAAAGTTACTTCTTCAGTTGATAAAATTTTAGTCTTTTTTTTCACCATCTAGATAGATAGATGGGTTAATAGTAAAATAAAGGCACCTTTTAGGTACCTAATACCCTCGGATGTGGGGATGCGTACGGGTTTCTGCGTGAGAATAGGTATGGGAATGTGCAGGGCATGAACGTGGAAGGGGGATCGAGTTCTATGGAAAGCGGCCTGGTTTTTCATTAGATGTCAATACTTTTTGCGGTCGAAGAACTGCGTTGCGAGACTTGCGTTTTTGTACACGTAATGTTTTTGATAGGATCTTTTTAATTCGACTTGTTTGCGAATTTGACTCGTGTTATGTTATAGCAGGTAATAAAAATGCAATCAGGAATGAAAATATTGTCTTTATTAACAATGAAAATATATTCAGTAGTTGATGAGATCAATAACATGTATCATGTACATATACAATGCGTTGCACAAAAGAGGACATGCGTGAAACATATTTAATTGAATTTGTTCAATATTCAACAACACCATAATTTAAAAACAGTGGAAATCCGTTATCATTTTCAAACATTTTTGTAGACATAACAGGAAATATAATCGAATGACGTCTTCCAAAAAAATCATGCATATTGCTAATTACCTAGAATAGTGCTATTTTACAAACGAGTAGGTACCTGTGTATTGATGTTACTAAGGTTTCACTGTATATAATGCTCAAAGCAAGTATGTATAAATCTGGAGCTGAAAGACGCGTGTGCCCAAGGACAGAATACACGCAACGCGACTAATCTGAAAACACGTTTTAAGATAGCTGATAGCATACCGTAACTAGCCTGCCTAATTTAGTAGGTTTCGTTGTTGCCCTCCAAAACGCGGTGGAGGGTAAGCAATTAATAATCACAATGTGAGATTATGACAACGATAATAGCGCCTTCTCTCTCATACCTATTGAAAGTTGTATAAGACCATCCTATTCCTACTTTGCATTTATTACCTTGCCTTCCTATACCTAATATCCAGTGATCGGAATAGGTAGTGCCATTTCGGGTGAATGACCTTAAACATTGTAAATAACATGGATAAGACTTGAGATTCTTCGACGTATTTCTCACAGAAAATTTTCTTCAAAACGCAAAAGTTAAAAAAATGTCATTATAAATACATCATTTATTTAAAATTACTTTTGTTTAACAGTTACAATTAACAATAATACAATCATAAAATAAAACACGAAACATCAACATCATTATTTTAAATGAACATAATTAAATTATTACTTTCTTTGAAATTATAGTAGCAAACCATATTTTTTATCAATACTTTCTATCTATTTCTTTTGACGTTCGATATCTAACTGAAACCACATTTTTCATACTTACGTTAGGCATACGGTTCTTTAAAACATTTTTTAAACCAAACACAAACTTTAAATTTTCATATCGAATCCCGGGGTTAAAAACTATATCCATACTAAGCTTACGCACCGAAGTCCCGCGAAATGGCACTACCAATTCCGATCACTGCTAATATCCTAGTCTATGAATGAATGCTTGCAAAGCCGAGGAAGAGAAACAGATATGTACCTATACATAGTACTGTTATATTATAAATAGTGAAATTGAAAAACCTACAACGACAACGAATAAAATACTTTCGTAGTTTTTTTTTTATACCACGACGGTGGCAAACAAGCATACGGCCCGCCTGATGGTAAGCAGCTTCCGTAGCCTATGGTCGCCTGCAACTCCAGAGGTGTCACACATGCGCGATGCCGACCCTTTACAAAAAGGAGGATTCACTGTGTTGACGGCCAAAGGAACAAGAGGGTCCCTCGTCGTTAACACACTGGGTCCTCATTGAGCTCCTTGGCAACCTTACTCACCAGCAACACAAAACTAAGAGTAGGAATTTTTAATGTTAGTTGAGTTTTATTTTGGATATTATTATTTATATTATAGTATTAGTATTGTCTTCGGTTTCCGCGATAGTTATTCATGAAATAAAACAACTAAAAACGGATTATATCGCGTGTACTGAGCTTAAATTACATCCCGACGTTTCGAACACTTTACAGCGTTCGTGGTCAACGGGTCGACACGTGTTCGAAACGTCGGGATGTAATTTAAGCTCAGTGCACGCGATATAATCCGTTTTTAGTTGTTTTATTTTATAGTATTTATCTTTATTTATCACTAATTTAATAAATTATTTTGACAGCTTTATAGCACTAAATATGTAACGAGAGTATTATTATGAAAATGTGTAAAAAAATATTTTGTTCATTTATTTTGGAATCCAAAAGATAAGTATCACACTGTAATATCTATAGACGATCATAAGAAGGTATGTAAAGAGAATATTACAAAAGTAAATCGTGATTGGAACTGGCGTGCTTCGGGGGCGTGAATATCACATGGTAAAGTATAGTTTGTCTGTAGACACCATAGACTACATCATTAAGCTTTTACAAGCACGGGGTCACTACACTAAACGATTCGAACAGCGCATCCCAATAGTATTTTACACCATTTTGTAGTATAACAATGTGAACCAGGTTCACCCCTATAACTTGATTTTTGTGGATATTTTTAATTCACTTAATGATCAAAAACGTTAACTCAACTGAAATAAGCGGTCGCGCTCTCATACTAAATTAGTACGGGAGCAACTATGTGGTGACCTCCAGTAGTACTTATGATCTATCCAGTGGTTGAGGTTATCTGTGGTGGACAGAGTGTAGCACCGAGACCGGTTGCGTTAACGATGCATTGAAATAAATATAGGGGAAATGACACGTCAACGAAAGAAGAGTGTCGATTTTGAGGTACCATCGCCCAGACTGTTAACTGCCCATCGGTGGACCTTATGCCTTTTGTAATAAGGTCCACCGATGTACAGTTAAGCGTGTTGCTGTTTGTACTGGAGCTCTTAACATGGCGGATAAAGTGTATAGGTTTTGACGTCCAGAGCTCTCAATATGGCGGATTTTTCGGCCGCATTGGGTTTTTACGTATATACTCGTCATTTTTTTTTGCTTATGAATAAGGCGCCGAGTTAAAACGAGGCGAATATATTTTTATGTGTTTTGATTTACATATGTCGGATCCCCTATATAGTACATCCATGTAACAATGCGATAGATGGCATAAGTAAAAAAAAAAACAACTGTTTATTATACTGAAATGGGTTCATAACAATTTCACTTAACTTAGTGAAGTGAATGCTTGAATGAGGGTAAAAATCCACAGATTATAAATGGTTCCTTTTACCGCCACTTTGAAACCGTTTACTCGAGGTATAGACTGTATGTATTTGGAATGGAATATCCAAACCATAGCCCACAATTTTATTTTTTTGCGATTGCAGCGTCATCTGTGCATAGCTTTACACGTCTGTTCTCATTACAGGAACGCGATTTGGATAAGACCTTTTTTGCGAGATGGATTCTGGGAATGTCAGGGTTTCTAAAGTTACTTTTGACTTCTGAAGAACAAATCAAATTTATAAATATTTTGATTTGTTTATTTTAAGTAGACACACTATTGTATAAATTATAAATTACTTTTGACTTGACATTGGATTAGAGGGGCCAAAAGTATTTTATTGCCCTACCAGCATGATGCTTTTGACTCTACTATAGTCAGTTATAACATGTGTATGAAAGAGTGGTTTATTTAGTACTGTCAGTGTCGGAGTCTGGCAGGTGTGTGTCGGTGGCGGTGTGCTGCAGACGGAAGCTGCCCAGCACGGTGAAGTGCGAGAGCAGCGTGGCCGGGGAGCCGTCAGAGTGCAGGTGGCGGTGGATCTGTTAACAATGGATCTGTTTTCAACAGACTTCAAGATTTCGAAGGAGGAGGGTCGAAAGTCGTAGGTATCTGTTTTTTCAATGTTCACCGATTATTGGAAGACGGCTGGACCGATTTGGAAAAATCTTTTTTTTTTTTAAGAGTATACTTCACAGTTGGTCCCATTGTCATCAGGTTTAGTGATTTGAGTATTTTTTACAATAGCTCGGGCATTTGCTTTTGGAAAGATGGAGGCTAAGTGAAGTCGATTCTTTCTTGTTTTTAAATTATTAAAATATTTTTATTATTGAAATATTAAGGCCGCTCCACATTCTCGCGAGAATATCGCGAGAACGCAAGAAACATGTGAGAAATGTGAATTGTTCTCCAGCTTTTGTCGGTTTTTTGGCGCGAGAGAAACATGCGAGAGCGCGAGAACGTGAAAACGGGTGAGAACGTGTACCCTCCACACTCGCATGTTTCCTCAGTAATAAGCGACTTTAAACTTGCCGCAGCGGTCACTTCAGCGTCCATCGTCATCGAGCGTGAGAACTATTTGAGAACACAACAGAGTGTGTACCCGAAGGAAGTTCTCACTACAGTTCTCGCTGAGAATCTCCTGCCTTTATTTACATAGGTACAATGTGATATGCCAGTAGTCAATATCACATTAAGTACATTAAGTAAATAAGTACTGGTTGTTAGTAAGACCTTGTCAAATTTATATTTGTATGGCAACGGTTCGATGACTTGTTTTTTTACTTTTATGTAAGTCACTCGATCAATGTCTGTTCTCATGTAAACATTGAATAAATTCCTTGTGTTCCTAATCCTCGTTTATCTGTGATATAAAACTGTGCTAAATACTTATAGGTATATCCTTATATTTATGGATGTCCAATTGTAAATGGAATATTCGGAGACGGCTGACCGATTTGAATTTTTTTTGTTTGAAAGTATACTTAACAGTTGGTACAGTCAGCTGCAAAAATACGTATCGAAAAAATCGACTTATAAATAGTACTATGCACTTATTACAACGGAATAAGATACTATGGGACATATTTTTGAGTAAGATGAGTACACCCATATTTTTACAGCTGACTGTATCATAACCCATTCCAAAGAACCAACGTCAAGTCCATACAAAAAACTTAAACCTCCAGTTTTCATTTTTAATCGAGTTTTGTTAAGGGTAGTGGGATATTGTAGGCCTTACAACCGTAGTACATTATTGCAGACGAAGGGAAAGATAAATTCGTAAACGAGCAATTTTTCAGGAAAATATAAGACGAGTCCACGAATTCTCATTCCCGCCGAGGCATATATAGTGGTTATCTCCAAATGTGCGAGGAAATGAATTAAATTACATATTTAGGTTAGCATTAAATATCTTGAATTTATGATTTTGTTTTTCAAGATTATTATTCATGACGTACACAATATTACATACACGACCCTACCGCCTCCTAGCCGGCATTAGTCGGTAATGACCCTGCCTACGAAGCAGGAGGTCCCAGGTTCGAATCCTGGTCAGGGCATTTATTTGTGTGTTTATCGCAGATATTTGTTCCTGAGTTATGGATGTTTTCTATGTATTTATCCATATTTATCTATTACTAGCTGTGCCCGCGGCTCCGCCCGCGTGGAATTCGGTCTGTGTCAGTAAGCGGCTAATTCACCCCTAATTTCTCTCCCGCTACCCTGGAGGCGGAACTTGAAGTAAAGTTGACAGATGGATACGCCAGAGGACAGTAGTCCTAATAAAATATTTTACAATTACCACTAAATGAAACTACACTCAAAAATGAATCCTTTTTTATCATATTTTTTTTTTGGCATGATTTAAACGACATAGAGTAGTTATAGGTGTATATCGGACGATACAGGACCACTTTTGTATTTATACGTTCATGTCCACGGCAAATATCATCCAAATCGATCCTCCCGTCAAATCAGTCTAAGCATGAAAGGTAAGAACAGGCGCGGTTGAAATTGGGGAAGGGGGGGGGTCACAAATACAGAAATGATTTTTTTTCTATTTGAGGTGCAATTGGGCAATTGGGGGGGGTCCATGACCCATGCAAATTTAACTCAAACGTATAACTTGGCTGGGGATTTTCTTGAATTGGAATTAGTAATCCTTAAGGGGTGATTTCCGGGATAACAATGCAAAAAAACCGGCAAGAGCATGTCGGGCGATGCTCAGTGTGGACTTTCGTAGATGCCGCCCTGTTATTTAACATCCGTTCAAAAGGTCGTTTATTAAGGGATATTTGGCGGCGCTTACGTCATTTTACTATTCGGCACTTTCGTTCACTATGCGTTTTTGACTGATAATTCAAAAACGGCTGAACCGATTTTATTCAATATAGTTTTTATTGAAAGTTCTTATCAGGCCTCCAAATTTCAGCTTTCTAGTGCTAGTATATAGTCTGTGCTAGTGAGAACGGTAACTGAGCTAGACCGCGGACAGACGGACGGACATGGCGAAACTATAAGGGTTCCTAGTTGACTACGGAACCCTAAAAAGAGATAAATAGTAGTTTATGTAAATGTTACGTAATAAGGCCTAATTATGTACAGAAGCATACATGCGCCATTAGAATTACCGCCATTACACCGCCATGACCAACCTTATTGCGCCGGCGGTAGAGGGGGGGGGGGGGCGTGCCGGCGGTCGGGGGGGCGGATTTTCATTACGGTACCGTAGGTTATGAATTTTCATAGGTTTTTACCACACTGTCACAGATAATACACTGATGTTACGTTACTGGTTGCAATAATGGTGGTAATTACATACGGTTCCGAACGCGGAATAGAGGATTTATGATATTGGTGTAGATGAAGACATTAATGAACGTCAGACAAAAATAAAATACGTGAGTGTCGTGGAACACTCGATTGGAACGAAGTTATGTTATTTAATTTTATCTCATGTTTGACTTTTTCGTAAATTTTGTGGTTTTAATTTTTTTGAAATCTTTGAAATTTTTGATGTTTTCGAAGTTTTTGAAATTTTTGAAATTTAGAAATTTTGCCATTTTTGACATTTTCGACTTTTTTTACTTTTAGGTTCTCGACTTTATTCACTTTCATCACTTTTATCACTTTGTCACTTCTCACTTTCACTTTTCACTACACTTCACTTCACTTCACTTTATTCTATTTTATATATTTTTTATTTCATTCCATTTTACATGTTTCTCAATCGTATGGGTGTCGCGTTTTCGTGACGGTCACGTGACTTTTTTCGCTTAGCCCCCATCCGCGAACCGTCCGATAAGGAACTTCGTTCCAAAACTACCACCGGTTCTAACCCTACACCTCTGGCCCAAGAAGTATTATGACCGAAAAGAAACTCGACGGGACTTATTTTTGTCAAAACAGTGTATATTATCAGGTCTTAAAGATACAAAATAATGCGTAGTTCTTCAAGAAGACATATCAAAACAGCTTGAGAGACAGATAATGTACCCATTGTTTAATTATAAAGAAAAAAAAATCCTAATCTGACTGCTTCACAAAACGTTTGATATGTTTTCCTACCTAAACGGTGTCCTATAAATGTAAGATGATTTGGTAGTAGTTTTTTGGTTTGGGCCATGCATCTTTGTCCGTCATATATAGTCCTCGAACCTGCAATAACCCTTTGACATTCATGACATTTTCAAATATTTCATAAGAGCGGGTAAAGGTAAATTTAAAGCATCAACGGGTAACATGTTATAAATATGAACACCTTGACCAAAAAATTACAAATTATTTCCATACCAAATTTCATCTAAATACGTACAGCGGTTATTGGTTGTTTCTTCCTCATGTTAACTTCCACCCCTTTTGCATCCGCTTAAGGGATAATTTCCGAGATAAAACTATTTTATTTCCTTTTCCAGAGCTCAAATTATCTCCATACCAAATTTTATCTAAATCGATTCTGCGGTTAATAATTCCCCATACAAATTTCCAACTCCCTTTCACCCCTTTAGGGTTAATTTTCGGGGTGAAAACTATCCTTTGTCCTTTCTCGAGACCCATACTATCTCTATACCAAATTTCATCTTTATCAGTTCAACGGTACAAAAATCCTGATACCAACTTCCAACCCCCTTTTCACCCCCACAAGGGTTTATTTTCGGGATGAAAACTATTCTGTCGTTTTTTGGGGACTCAAATTATCTCCATACTAATTTCTATTAAAAATTCTCCATACAAACTCCTATGACGTTTCTCGAGACTCAAATTATCTCCATACTCATTTCTATCTAAATCGTTTCAGCGGTTAAACATTCTCCATACAAACTTTTTAGACCTACGGTTCTAAAGTAAGATGGGGGGTCCTTTTTCGAAGATGAAACTATCCTTTGTCCTTTCTCGAGACCCATACTATCTCTATACAAATTTTCATCTAAATCAGTTCAGCGGTAAAAAAATCCTCATACCAACTTCCAACCCCCTTTTCACCCCCACAAGGGTTTGAAAACTATCCTATGACGTTTCTCGAGATTCAAATTATCTCCATACTCATTTCTATCTTAATCGTTTCAGCGGTTAAACATTCTCCATACAAACTTTCAACCCCATTTTCACCCCCACCAGGGTTGATTTTCGGGATTAAAACTATATATTATCCTTTCCCGGGACTCAAACTATCTCTATACAAGATTTCATCAAAATCCGTTCAGCCGTTTTCACGTGATGCGCGGTCAAATAAACAGACAAACAGATAAACAGACAAAAATTCTAAAAATTGTTGGAACGCGTTCTGTTATCGATTCTAAGTATCCCCGGCCAACTTTTTTTCGATTATCTTCCATGTACAGACTTTCGACCCTCTTCAGCTTTATTATATGTATAGATAGATGTATATCGTCGACTAGTACCCACAACACAAGCCTTATTGAGCTTACTGTGGGCCTAGGTCGATTTGTGTAAGATTGTCCTGTAATATTTATATATAACACAATATTTGTATTGGTAAATAATGAAGAACTTCACGTACTAATTTAGCTACAGTGAGGTGAACATTTCCGAGCACATTGGAGAAAAGAGTATAGTTGTTGTGTCACCTTAGCGCCCAACTTCCTCAGCGTGGCCGTGAAAACCTTCTCCTCCTTGCCGATCCACGGCCGCGAGGAGTCCTGCACCTGGTACGGTGACACATGCACGTAGATATCCACATCTGCAGAAGTAATACATAACTATCAATAATTTTATCTACACTCACACTGTAAGTCCTCTAAAACGTGATCAAAAACGGTAGGCAATGGCTAGCATTACCACAACCGATTTTACTATGATAAGCTTTTTATCTGTGGCAGTAACGTAATTTTAACTTTACATGCTCATATATTGATACGTTATGAGTTTAAAATTCCGAACATCGAATTTGATAACATAATGTAAATCATGTGCTCCTTCCTGACCAACGGCACGCGCCTCCCCGACCGCCGGCACAATCGAGTTGGCCATGGCGATGCAATGGCGGTCATTCGGCGGACCCTTATTACGTAACAGTTACATAAACTACTATTGAACAAAAAAGAACCGACTTCACTTAGCATCCACCTTTCCAACAGCAAATGCTCGAGCTGCTGTAAGATATACTCAAATCACTATAGGTGTGCCTATAATAGTTGAAGAGTTCCCTCGATTTCTCCAGGATCCCATCATCAGATCCTGACCTGGTTACAATGGGACCAACTGTGAAGTATACCCTTTCAAACAAAAAAAATCCAAATCGGTCCAGCCGTCTTCGAATAATCGGTGAACGTAACCAGGTCAGGATCTGATGATGGGATCCTGGAGAAATCGAGGGAACTTTTCAACTATTATAGGCACACCTATAGTGATTTGAGTATTTTTTACAGCAGCTCAAGTATTTGCTTTTGGAAAGGTGGAGGCTAAGTAAAGTCGGTTCTTTTTTGTTTAAAATTATTTTTAAACCACGACGGTGGAAACAGCATACGGCCCACTTAATGGTAAGCAGTTATTGGTCATCATGCGGTGCCTCCGACCAAACAGTGGAACACATGATTTATGAATGCTCGGTCGCCAAATTCAACGGACGGGTTGAGGACCTCGCGAGACTTAGCGAAGAGGCCATCGAGTATCTGAAGAAGGCTAATCTCAATCTATAGCTCAAAACCATGCACTTTTAATATGTATAATATAATCCAGTGACTCGTAATGCCAAACGATAAATAAATAAATAATTGGTCGTCATTTTTCCCTAAAAAATCTGTCAATTTGGAAGAGTTAGGGTTTACTAGGGTGGTACGAAGCAGTAAACTAACGTGAGCATCAGAATGACTGACCAAAATGGCAGATCAATGTTAGAGTACCATCAGCATTTACTACCTATTTGCTACTATTTACCTATAGTACCTATGGTGACATATTTGGTAGTTTTGGTACCTAAGTACAAAAACATATATATATTTAATAAATTGGGCAGTCATTCTGACGTCAGGATGACTGCCCATATTTATTATGTCCGGGTTGGACCCCCTAATTGACAACGTTCTATACACTATGATTTACTACCTATTTGCTACCTACACATATATTTTTTCTAGATTTTTGAGGCCAAAAATAAAGATTTTATAAACAAATGACTGACCAAAATGGCAAATCAATGTTAGAGTACCATCAGCATTTACTACCTATTAGCTACTATTTAGTACCTATGTTGACATATTTGGTACCTCAGTAACAATATATATATATATATATTTAATAAAGTAATAAAGTGGGCAGTACCTATTTGGTAGACATAGACATAGAATTTTTTTATTTAACATCACATGGAATTACAATTTTACAGATAATGCTACAAAACTAAAAAGACCTTAAAACTAGGATTTAAAAGTACAAAGAATGAGTTTTACATGTAGATCAAAAGTATAAATGTATGATGTTAAAAAGGAGCTTGCCTCAGCATGGTAGTAAATGCTGATGGTACTCTAACATTGATCTGCCACTTTGGTCAGTCATTCTGATGCTCACAAACTAACCGAGCCGGGCGAGCGTGTCCAGCAGCCCGCGCGCCGTGAGCCACGTGTCGGCGCCGCCCGCGTGCCCGCCGTCCAGCCAGTACAGCGCCCCCACGCGGGAGATCAATCTGGATATACCACACAATGAGGATATACTCCTACTCCTCCTCAACCACATCATAGTCAACTTCTAACTTAACTCTCAGAGTAACACTGGACCATATACAACCCTTAACGCTACACAAATACACACAAACACACACACACACAATTAATATTACCTAATTAATATTACCTTTGTTACTCGCATGTTAGTTTTAGTTTGTACTGTACATAGTTTAAGTAAACTAACATGCATGTTTGTAGCTAGTAAGTAGCTAAGGTAAGTACCTTAGCTTAGTTTATCCCTTAAATAGTTATTATAATCTTGTTTTTGGCTCTTAGATAATCACAAAGGAAGAGCGGTGTCCCTTAACACAGGTATTTCCATACTTAAAAAGCGTCACCAACCTGTAGTTTGTTAAAAAACTTATTGTTACTGAATAAATATTTTTTATTTATTTATTTATTTTATACAAGATATCTCTATACTCCGCTTAGCGAATTATTTCTTTGAAACCTAAGCTGTCAAAAAGAAGGGTTGCGGGAGGGGCACACGCATTGCTAGACAGGGAACGCGCGATTGTTCCGGGGGGCGTAGGAGAGTCAGATATTAATGGTTGGCATGGAGACGTACTAAGTTTACTGTCACTTCGAATATTAATGTCTCACTAAAGAGTGAAATTACTTCAAGCGTGATAGTGGGGGTCGCCCGGCTATTCTTGGGTTATTAGTATATGTACTGGACGCACTCGACAGGTTTTCTCGTCAGGTTTAAATCAGGGCACTTGGAGGCGTATATCTCATAATAAATACCAGAGTACCTCACACCCAAGGGGGCTCCGGCCGCGGGGAGGGGGCAGCAGCAGGCGGTGTGCGGAGGAGTGCTCGTCACCGTCACCGTCACCGTCACCGCCACCCGCGTACCGCGGATGGCTTAGTTGGTAGTGGCGGCCCTTGCTGACGAGTCCAACATACCCGTCCTAGTTCCCCGGCTAGGTGGAACGCCTAAATGCATTCCTCCACGTTAATAGAAATCCAAGTATGCTTTTATCATTCGCTGACCTGGCGGCATTGGTATCGTTCGTGAGCGTGTGTGTGTGGAACTCGTACACCAGCTGGTTGAGCACCACGCAGCCCTTGCTGAACCCCACCAGCGTCAGCTCACTGTCCTGCAGCGCCAAGTCACGTCGCCACCATAAGCGGTTCTCTAACCTGTAAAAAAAAAATATAAATTTTACGCCAACGATATATCCGCACCGCAGGTTTAACGCCAATGACGGATAATCCATCATAATATACCATACATTTTATATTCGATACACTTTTACTAGGACCTCTCTTCAACCTACAGTCTGTCCATCCTTACTTGTCTTATCATATCATGTAAACAAACGCTTGTCAATCTAGACATCGTAATGTCAGTTATTTTCGCGGGTTTTCGCTCGTTATTTCGATTATTATAGAACATTTTATTAGAAACTAGCGACCCACCCCGGCTTCGCACGGGATAAAAAACGGTTATTGTGGGTTATCCATAAGAGATAGATATATACCATCGCGGACTTTTTTGTAGACCTTTTTAAGATGTACAATACGGTAGTACGTTATTTTGATAGATTATTTACGACATTACATTAGAAACCTCTAAAATCATCCGTGTTTCTCGACTATATTATGCATGTATTATACATACTAGCATTTGCCCGCGGCTTCGCTCGCGTTTAATTCGGTATAACACGGTTCCCCTTTCCTGATTTAAAACACAGAAGAGAACTCGGAACAGAATATTATTAAAATTTCACCCCCTCTTTTAAGGGGTTGGGTGCAGATTTCCAAAAAAAATGATGCACGATTTTTTTGTTAGTCACAAATAGTCCGCATACCAATTTTTAGCTTTCTACCTTGAAAATTGCGGAATGCTCCATACAAACTTCCACCCCCCATTTTAGGGAAGTGGGGGGTTAGAAAGAGACAAAAAGTACCCTATGTCACTCTCCATCCCTTCAACTATCTCCACTTAAAAAATCACGTCAATTCATCGCCCCGTTTTGCCGTGAAAGACAGACGGACAAACAAACACACACATACACTTTCCCATTTATAATATTAGTATGGATAAACCTTCCTCTTGAATCACTCTATCTATTTAAAAAAAACCGGCCAAGAGCGTGTCGGGCCACGCTCAGTGTAGGGTTCCGTAGTTTTCCGTCCGTCACAGTAGGTGTCCCCACTTATGAGTTAAAATAACACCGCCATGTAGGAGCCCGCCATATGAGCGTTCCACGTACAGTGACATCTATCGGCAAATGAAGTAAACTATTGCGCGCGAGCTTAAAGTATGGAAGATGATTTTTATGGAATAATTCTTTATTGCGTGAACCGATTTTCACCGTTTTTACTTTATTTGAAAGCACGTCAATTCATTGTGATTTTGTAGAAATTACAGGTACAATAAACACCTGCTTATACGGTTAAATTACAAACTTAGTTCAGAAATTATTTTGTAATTTTTTTTCAAAAACTATTCACCCTATCAAGATCAAAATAATTTTCCTAGAAAGTTTTTATAAAGTTCTACTTTTGAGATTGTTTTCATATTTTTAAAACTTACGGTTCAAAAGTTAGAGGGGGGGGACACATTTTTTTTTACTTCTGGAGCGATTATTTCTGAAAATATTTATATTATCAAAAAATGATTTTAGTAAACCCCTATTCATTTTTAAATACCTATCCAACAATATATCACACGTTAGGGTTGAAATGAAAAAAAAAATCACTCCCCACTTTACGTATAGGGGAGGTACCCTAATAAAATAAAAAAATCCCCTTTTATTTTACCACTTTGTCGGCGTGATTGATATACATATTAGTACCAAATTTCAGCTTTCTAGTGCTAACGGTCACTGAGATTATCCGCGGACGGACGGACGGACGGACGGGCAGACATGGCGAAACTATAAGGGTTCCTAGTTGACTACGGAACCCTAAAAACGCATCAAAATCCGTTGCTTAGTTTTAAAGATCTAAGCATACATAGGGACAAACAGCGGAAAGCGACTTTGTTTTATACTATGTAGTGATGGATGATATTTCTCAGTGGTTACTTTGTAGAAAACAATACTTTCTGAGTTTAATTAAGCATACAACAACATTTTAAGTAATAATTCAAGAGAAAAGCGTGACAACTTCGTTGAGAAGTGTTTGTTTACATGATAAGACAAGTAAGGATGAACAGACTATACCAGTGCCTGTGTTGAGACACCCACATATCAAAACAAGTTGCAAAATATAGGGTCTCTTAATGTCTCTAAATAAGTAACAGGTTCAAAATAATATAGTGTAAGTAATAGCGAGAAATTACCATTTTTATCATTATTATAATTTTATTGAGGGTGCAGTTTATTGAGGCCTCCTCTTACATATTAACTTCTTATCTCTCGTTTAACAAGTCTAATATCATTGCTGACCGGAGAAATTTCTATCACAATATACTTACTTCCTATTCACATGCTAGAGCTATAAAAAGCATAATTATGTCTAAATGAGCACTCTAAGCTTTATTTCTCTATGGTTATCGTAAGTAAACAACATACATTGGAACTAAACCTACTCACGGCTCGAGTGTGTCCGGGGCTGGGTTCGAACCTGCGCCGTTTGAGCTGCCCTCCTTTGGCGTACTCTGTAAGGTTATCACTTGATTCACTATAAAACACTCAAATCCATCAAAAAATTAAAATATAATCAGTAAAATCACAGTCAAATTGCATAGGTACAGTCAAGTGCAAAAATACGTATCGAAATAATCGTCTCATAAATATGGTACTACGCACTTATTACAACGGAATAAGATACTATGGGACATATTTTTGAGTAAGATGAGTACACCCATATTTTTACACTTGACTGTAACTTGTTTAAGGGTGAAAATCGTTTTAGTATGAGTTAGCGTTATGCGTCTTTACAGTAATAAGAGCAACGAAACCCGTGTAGTAAGATTGCAATACTATTCTTATTGCTAAATCCGGGAATCTGGCAGATTTTAATGGGTGGAGGTCAGAGTAACAGACTAGCAAAATTTTTCATTTGGATAAAAGTAGTACCAAAATAGGTAAAAACTACGAAATTTGTTTTATTTATAGAGGACGGGCCTATATTTATATAAATATAATTTTTAACAAAAAAAAACCGACTTTAATGGGGGTAGCCGGTGAAGGATTATTGTAGATGGTGCACTTAGATTCCATACAATGAAATAACTGGTTTAACAAACGCAGCGGAGAGGACAAATCGCCAAACGTGAACTATGCGTCAGTGAACAGTTCCGTTCTGATCAGCAGTAGCAGTTCCACTTCATCAAATGTCACTCTTTTGAATGAAAATGCTTGATTTGTTGATAAAAATAGAAAAGTCACTTTATGTATGCCTTTAAGATTTAAGGAATTCCTTCGATTCCTCATGGAACTCATCATCAGAACTTGAGCTTGACGAAAATTGGTCCTGACAATCTAACTTGCTTAACAAACACAGCGAAGAGGACGAATCGCCAAACGTGAACTATGCGTCGTTGAAGAGTTCCGTTCTGTTCATCATCAGCAGTTCCACTTCATCAAATGTCACTCTTTTGAATGAAAATGCTTGATTTGTTGATAAAAAGACAAAAATCACTATATGCATGCCTTTAAGATTTGAGGAGTTCCCTCGATTCCTCATGGATCCCATCATCAGAACTACGTTTTGACAAAAACGGGACCAATCTGTATATATATACTTACAATCATAAAAAGAATTTTCAAAATCGGTTCAGACATGACGGAGTTATGGAGTAACAACCATAAAAAAAAAAAAAAAAAAAAAACCATACACGCCGAATTGAGAACCTCCTCTTTTGAAATCTTGAAGTCGGTTAATAAAAAACGTTGCGTGTTATTACGGAAACAGAAAAGGTGGACGACAAACTATGAATTACATTATACGTCGTTTTGGACTACTTTTCCCCATCAGAAACTTTTGGAAATGATCAGACCCAGGAATCCGTGGGGCAAATTTTGTTGAGAGGTAGGGACTTCCTATATCGACAAATTAAATTATCGGTGTTCTTTCTATATACTAGTGATCACTCAAGGGTTTGCTTGTAAAAATATGTTTTTATTTAAAGTAAAATTTTTTTTTTTTAATAATAGCTCAATACTCTTCCTCGTTTTTAAAGACAATTTATAAGGTTGAGATAATTATAATTACTAACTATTTTGTAGTGCAATAGGTCTTACACCCTACCTTTATATAAGTAACTTAGCGATTATTTAAAATATGCTCTGTTGAACAATAGATCAAAAAACACACAATGTTGGGGGGATTACTAGTATATAGAAAGAATACCGAAAATTTAATTTGTAGATATTGGAAGTCCCTACTTCTCAACAAAATTTGCCCCACGGATTCCTAGGTCTGGAAATGATATAATCGAGCGCGTGATTTGTCTTTGGCGGTGAAAAGGAAACAAATTTAAAAATGGATATAAGAGTCCAGTAAGGATAAATTTAGAATTCAGTACGTACAGATTCAATATTGAGTTCGAGCCTAAAAAGAATGTCCAAAATGTTTTCTTTTTCTATTTAAAGGCTTACGAGTATGTTCTCAATGTCTTCTGCCGCGTTGGCTTCCAGCGCTGCAAGCAGTTCCTCTTCAGGAAGCTTCTTTACTCGGTCACTTACTTCTTCCAGTAGCCTGCAAAATTAAATGTGCAGTCGCCATCAAATATATTGGAGCGGCCGAGGTACTCAAAAATATCTAAACATGCACTTTATCGCCTTGACAATAGAGGCGTTGTTCAAATATTTGTGACCACCTTGGCCGCCCCGATATATCTGGTGGCGACTGTGCAACATTCAAACTACTGAACCTGTCTTTACACTCATCTTATACCATTCCCTATTAAATAAATAAATATAATGGGACAATCTTACACAAATCGGCCTAGTCCCACGGTAAGCTCAATAAGGCTTATTGGGTACTAGACGACGATATACATAATATATAGATATAGAGAAATACTTAAATACATAGAGAACATCCCTAACTCAGGAACAAATTTCCGTGATAAACACACAATTAAATGCCCTTACCAGGCTTCGAACCCGGGACCTCCTGCTTCGTAGGCAGTGTCACTACCAACTGGGCTAGGAGGCCGTTAATTGCATCTTAGACGAGTTCTGGGTCCCCCTTTAAAGTATAAACAGGGAAGAATTCGCGAAAGCACTATAAAAGTATAAATATTATAGTGTTTACGAGAGCGACTGCGATAAGTCTGGTTTTCTCGGGTTTTAATTCACTCTTAACTCATTGGTTCATCAAAACTCATTGCTACGAGCCGGGATATGAAACCAATCGCTCAAATGCGTATCCATGTAAATACATATTTCTCAAACATGCAATGAAATATTGATGTTATGTTCCTTATAATAGGCTGCGAAGTATCACGTTTCAGGTGCGGCTACACGAGAGGTCGATAATGGAATTTAATACAAATTTGGAGGCCTAGGCCGGCAAGTGCCTCTTTTTTAATTTCCATTGCACATATAGGCACAGGATCATGGCGTTCAGCCATTTAAGGCTATAAGCGATATTTACTTTTTGGTTCGTTTGATATTCTGCCACTACTTACGCCTATTAAAAAAAACAATCAACAATATGATATATTTTGCAACTTCGTTTTTATATAAAATCGACATGAAAATAACAAATAACACATTGAAAATAACACATTATTAACAAATTCCTATAATTTTAAATTGCAAAGATGGTGGGAGATTAAAAACTGGTATTAGACGTTGCAATTTGCAGGGCCCAATCTGTTGTGTACCCTGCCTCTCCCTAACCCTCCTTTAGCTCCCTAAGGGCCCTACCTCTTATTACACCTCCCAACCTGACAGATTGGGCCCTACAAATTGTTATGTCTAATACCGGTCATAGGATCAGCCGATTTTTTTTTTTCGTGAAAGGTTGGTTATCAAGCTAAAATATTAGCAGCAAGGGCTATTAACACGAGCTGAAATTAAGAATTGGAATCTATAGTTACGAAATAAATTCGGAGGGTTCTGATTCTTATCAATATTATCTATAATAATACATAAACAGAGACCATAAACAATATTCGTAACGTTCTGAATTTATTCAGTCACCATGTACATTTTTCTTCTTAATTTTAACTCGTGTAGAATGGCCTTAAGTGCAACCTCTCGAACAGCACAGATACTGTGAAAAAAAAGTATTTTAGTGGGACAATGATAAAAAAAAATTCTCAATATTTTATTATGTTGCGTATATTATTGTGAATTATAATATCGATTTGTTTTATTCTATAACAATTTGGCTATAGGTACAATAAAAGTGAACTAGGTCTAGATGTTGTTCAAATGCAAGTGAAAATTATACTTAAATGGCCGACGTACGTAATAGTTATATATTTTTAAAAGCCGTTCAGTGACAATGAAATGCAGTCAGAATTTAGCAATCCAGACTTCATAACGTAATGTTTTTACGCATATTTTTGATTACGTGGTAAGTCTAATTAATGTTTTTGTTGTAGTTTGTTGATAGGATTATTCATTAATAACAAGTTGAACATATACTTAGTCGTAATAGTGGGAACGTTGGTTGTTTTATAGAAATTAATGCAAATTTTAGTTGTACGTTTGTGGCTTATTTAAGTTATAGTATAATTTTAGATAAAAACCTAAGTACGAAGGTGTTTGAAGTGCATACAACATACATTATATTATTAATACAAGTTTACGAGTACAGTATTGCCTCACCTATATCCAAAAATATTTTTTATAAGTTTCTTATTTATTTCATTGCATGTTTGAGAAAAGCGCTATACATACCTCGGCGTGAAAAGGGGTTGCCAGCCTCGTGACTATCCGGCCTCGCTACGCTCGGCCGGCAACCCCCTACTTCCCGGCCTCTGTAGTGATGTACTATTAAAAAAAACTGCGTAACTTTAAGTACTTGTAAATAAATTATTGTTTCCATGTGAAACTACGAAATATCATTTGATATACAATACCAGTCGCTTTTCGGTAACCGGTAAACCGGATCTAATCTCAAGAAGGCCTATTTTCCCCTCTGGGTTGAAAGGTCAGATGGCGGTCGCTTTCGTAAAAACTTGTGCCTACGACAATTCCTGGGATTAGGTTGCTGAGCGGACCTCAGGCTCAATAGAGCAAAAAGCTGGGACAAACGCTAGTAGGAAAAAGGCGATTACCACACTGGCGCTGCAACCAGATGCGGCAACGGTGTGCAAGCGTGACAGCGCTATACACATGCACAGCGCTATCTCACTCTCGCACCGGCACCGTATGCGGAAACCGCAGTGTGAAAGCTGCCTTAAGGCTGACTCAGAAAAGGTTTGGGTACCGTTCAGCAGCAGGGTCTAAATCTTAAACGTAACTTAGGTATCCTGGACTAACAGAGAACATGCATGAAAAATATATAATTGAATTTGTTCCATACACACGTTCAACAACCCCAAATTAATATAAATAAGTGGAAATCCGTAATAATTTTTCGTTTAAAAACTTAAAGTTTTGGCATTTTTTTTATATTCCTCAAATGTATTTTCGAAACTTCAGTTCGATTACTTATGTTCTAACAAAAAAAAAGGTACGACAACTAAGTATATAGCTAAACGCATTTTTTCGTGCCTAAAATTACAAACATCTTCCAAAAACTTGTTCCTTTCAAACAGTTTTCTGCAACTTTGTGGTCGGTGACGTCACAAACCTCACACTTTTTGTATGGGGCGTTTTGACGCGCGGCGCAGACGCCTAACGTATTTTCACATTTTTGACGTTTCAGGGCTATCATAGATAGTAGGTTTATTAGAGACATTTGAATCTACAGGAATATAGAATCGAATGACGTTTTCCAAAAAAAATCATGCATATTCCTAATTCTGACAATTGGGTATGTGTGCCTTCGAATAGGCAAGCCGGTGGTAACGAGTTGTGGTACCTCTGCAGATGAGGCAGCGCGCCGTGCGAGGGCGTGTGGTCGGGCACGCCGGCGTTGTTGCTCGACACGAAGTTGTCATAGCAGCTGAAACTCTTGTACTCGATCCTGTCAATAGGCATGATGACACATGTTGAATTTTGTAATAAAATTAAGTTAAATGGATGCAAAATGATAAATATATCCTAATAAAGTGAAATTAAAAAAATATATATATATATTGAAACGGTTCAAAGATATGAGACTTAAAAATTTCAACATTTTACAATTTTTTAAAGTACGATATTAAAAAAAACCATTGATACAATTCGATTTTTAACAGTTTACTGTAAAATAAATTGTATGGCAACCATATACATAAACGCAATATTTCACTGTCAAAATAACAATTTCATAATTTTTCCATACTTTAAACAGGGCGACTATGCAACCGTGACGTCACTGTTGCATAGCATTTTGTTAGGAACGTTTTGAGAAACAAAAGCGAGTGACAGATTTTGAATCTCATTTCTGATTTTGGTGTTGCTTTAACGCAATCGGCCCTATACAGACATTTGATCCTTAGAACAAAACGAATCGATTGATACCATACATGAAAAAAATTCATCATGCGTATTATAATCGCTAGTAGTCTATGGAAAATATTATCGAACGAGCGATCGTAAACGAAGTGAAGTTCTTACAGACAACTTCTGGCACAACACAACTTGTCAGCTGGCAACCTAGACGGCTGTACAGTTCGAAGGCTTTTTGTTTTCGAATATTTGTTCCGCGATAACTTTAGTAACGTTTTTATATTTATTTATTTAAACTTTATTGCACGATAAAAAATAAGTACAAATGGCGGACTTAATGCCTCGAGGCATTCCTTACCAGTCAGCCATAGGGCCAAACAGAAATTTGCTAAAGTTTTTCTGATCTTTATGAAATCTGTTGGGGTTGTAGGAGAGATACATATAATTTGTGAGTTCGTATATGAGCAGGATCGATCAAGGGGTTGTGGAGCTAGAAGGCGAAAAAAAATCTTCAGAAGGGTCTTGTTATATTGGTCATCTCGTTTGCAAGTAAATCGCCAAGTCTCAGTTTGAGGCGCGAGCTACTAGTAATATGAAAACCCACCTGGAGGGTCGAACTACAACAATATGGTGGGTGGGAAAGCCCTGGCTGAGGATCCGCGCCGTGTTCTCGAGGTTCCACTTGACGTAGTTCCGATTGTCGCGGTGCGCCTGCATCACCTCCGGATAGTCCTGTCGAAAATTTACATTGAATTTGCATTAAATTAAATCAACTTTTTAGGGTTCCGTAGACACAAATGGCAAATCGGAACGGAACCCTTATAGTTTCGTCATGTCCGTCTGTCCGTCCGTCCATTCGTATGCCACAGCCATTTTACTCCGAAACAATTAGCCATGGGCTACAGTATGAGGTTCTTCAAAAAAGGAGTGTATAGGTTCCTAAAGGGTAGGCAACGCGCATGTAAATCCTCTGGGGTTGCAGGCGTCCATAGGCTACGGTAACTGCTTACCACCAGGCGGGCCGTATGCTTGTTTGCCACCGTCGTGGTATAAAAAAAAAAAAAAAAAAAGCCATATCTTAGTAAAATTTTAACATAAGGTATCTTTTGTGTGCCGCTACTTAGTTTTGTAATAAAATTGATGAAATAAATATTGTGAAATTTGAGATGATACATCCTTGTATATTATACTCATAGTGTTGTGTTCCTGCTGGTGAGTCAAGTTGCCAAAGAGCTCAAAGAGGACCCAGTGTGTTGCATGTAGCCTATGGACGCCTGCAACTTCATAGGCGAGGATATTAATTGCATCCTTAACACACTGCATCCTCTCTTTGAACTCTCTGACAAGACAACCTTACACGCCTGCAGGAACACAACACTATGAGTAAGGGTTAGTACTATTAGGCATTGATTCTTGTTTTTTCGTATGTAGGGGACGGTAAAAAGTGGAAAAATTTTCTTACGTAATAAATAACCTTTCAACAAGTGTTTTTCATCACAAAAATTATTTTTGTAACAAGCTTTTATCGCTATTGGTACCTACTTTTCTTTGTACAATACCTAACTGCCCACCAACGAGCCTAAATACGACAGAAAATGTACTTGAGGAGTTCCTATGGCCACCTTCCAGCTCCATGTCATTATAATACTTGTAAAAAACGTTCGGGCGAATATCAAAATGTGACAATAGATGGCGCTACCGTCGAGATAGAACGCGCTACCGTTTGTTTCCCGTAGACTAGAGTACAGTACAGCCACGTTACGAATACCAAGTAAGCGAGCGTACACCGTACTAAATAAATGTACATTATTTTACTGGATTGTCATGTGTACTCGTGCGCTAATCTAGTATCATTCTATTATTAAAGCCTGACCAGAATAGGCTTGTGCCCGCTCGTTCCTTGATCGGAGCGTTCCGATCTAGTTCAATCGGTCAAAGAAACTAGTTCGGTATTTTAGTTCTATTGCTCTTTTAGTTCAGTCAGATCAGTGACCACTACGGTCGGATGCCGGAGGATGCCGGAGGATGCCGGCGTCGCTTTTAAGGCCCTGTTACACTTTACTTTTTTTAGTGTCCTAACTAGCATACTAATTAGGATCATAACTTGTTTTCATAGTATATTTACTTGCTAAATGCGGTTACACTTGACTAAATTTAGAAACTAACTCATTTAGGAAGTTAACTAGAACAAGTGTAACAGGGCTTTTACTTGTGTTGTCATTCCGGGCCGAAAGGTTGTAAGTGACCGAAGGTTAATATGAAAACTTGACGTTTTTGTGTTGCTCAAGTGCTCAGCTCCGTAGCTCTCGCACTCGCGAACTGAACTGAACTAAAGACCTAAGACCGATTCACAGAGCATGAAAAGATTTAGTTCCTTTCGGTCCTTGACGTGATTTCATTCGTAACAGTTCTTAGTTCCTGACCGACCCAAGCCTAGACCAAAATTTCTGATCATGCGCATGTTGCGGAATTTCATTCGAACTAATTTCTTACACTGGCAATAAGGCAATAATTTAAATGACATGATGATATGCAGTGCAGTGATCAACAGGTTCAATACCGGATCTGATCACCGACTGCTCCGAGGCTCTCTGAATATCAACTTGAAGCTTGAAAGAAACCGTCTGATGAAGTCCACGCTCCGGCCTAACCAAATCCAAATCGTCGCGGGCACCGAGGAGTTTCAGCAGCTTCTCGGGAATAGATTTGTTGCCTTGGAACCCACTGATGACGCCGACGAGACCCTACACAATCTGGTCGAAACGCTGAGGGACGAGGGTATCAAGTTCTGCAGAAAACAGCGTACTGGCAAGAAGTCCAAACTCTCGGATGAGACTCTGGGGCTGATGACAAGAAGACGGGAGACTACCCAAGCGACTTCGTCAGAGAGGTCAGACCTGAATAAGCGAATTGCGAAGATGGTACGGCGCGACCTTCGGAGCTCCAACACACGCCTTATTGAAGAGGCGATAGAGCGAAACCGAGGGTCCAAAGTATTCACTCAGCAGCTTAGCAGGAGCCACCTGACGAAGCTAAAAACGCACGACGGGAGGACCGTGTTGTCGAAGCCGGAGATTTCCGCCGAGATAGAGGATTTTTATGGCCGGCTGTACTCTGCACATGCCCCCCACTCCCGACGAGACGACCATGATTCAAGAGCCACCCTGACACGCCACTATACCGACGAACTGCCAGACATCAGTCAAGACGAGATCGTGTTAGCTCTGAGGCAGCTTAAAAATGGAAAAGCCCCCGGTGAGGATGGTATTACTTCAGAGCTTCTGAAGGCAGGAGGAGCTCCTGTTATACAGGAGCTGCAGAACCTCTTCAATACCGTCCTTCACAGTGGGAGAACTCCTAAGGCGTGGAGCGGGAGTTTGGTGGTGCTCTTTTTTAAGAAGGGTGATAAAACCCTCCTTAAAAACTACAGACCCATCACACTTCTGAGCCACGTCTATAAGCTTTTCTCACGAGTGGTCACGAATCGTCTCGCCAGAAGACTCGACGAGTTCCAGCCACCGGAACAGGCTGGATTCCGCGGAGGATATGGCACCATAGACCACATTCACACAGTGAGGCAGATTATACAGAAGTCAGAAGAGTATAATCAGCCCCTGTGTCTCGCTTTTGTGGACTATGAGAAGGCCTTTGACTCCGTGGAAACTTGGGCTGTTCTGGAATCCTTACAGCGATGCCAAGTAGACTATCGTTATATCGAGGTGCTGAGATGTCTCTCCGAAGCCGCCACTATGAGTGTCCAAGTACAGGGCCAGCAGTCAAAACCCATCCAATTGCGCAGAGGGGTGAGACAGGGGGATGTCATATCCCCGAAACTGTTCACAAGCGCATTGGAAGACATGTTTAAGACGCTGGACTGGAAAGGTAAGGGCATAAACATAAACGGCGATTACATCTCACACCTGCGATTCGCTGATGACATAGTCGTAATGGCGGAGTCGCTAGAGGAGCTGACCCGGATGCTGGACGGCCTAGCTTCAGCCTCGCGACGCATCGGTCTTGGCATGAATTTGGATAAAACCAAAGTCATGATCAATGGCCACATTGATCCAGGACCGGTCGTCGTACATGGCCACCTTCTTGAAATTGTTTCTGAGTACACCTACCTTGGGCAGATCCTGCAGTTAGGTAAAAACAATTTCGAGAAGGAGGCCAAAAGGAGGATCCAGCTAGGCTGGGCAGCATTTGGGAAACTACGCCGAGTCTTCTCGTCATCCATACCGCAATGCTTGAAAACGAAAGCTTTTAATCAGTGCGTCCTACCCGTAATGACCTACGGAGCTGAGACGTGGACACTCACGGTAGGGCTGGTCCACCAGTTCAAAGTCGCTCAGCGAGCTATGGAAAGAGCTATGCTCGGAGTTTCGCTGAAGGATAAGATTCGTAACGAATACATCCGACAGAGAACCAAAGTTATCGACATAGCTCAAAGAATTAGCAAGCTGAAGTGGCAGTGGGCCGGCCATATCTCGCGAAGAACCGACAACCGCTGCACTGAGGTCAACGTGTTCTTGAGTGGAGACCGCGACTCGGCAAACGTAGTGTAGGACGCCCTCTGGCAAGGTGGGATGACGATCTGCGAAAGACTGCAG
Source organism: Pammene aurita (assembly GCA_947086415.1). NCBI lineage: Eukaryota > Metazoa > Arthropoda > Insecta > Lepidoptera > Tortricidae > Pammene > Pammene aurita. The sequence continues at coordinate 47,269,548 of OX352291.1, read as the reverse complement.
GCAGATGCTGGATGCGGCAAGCTGAAGACAGGGCGCTATGGCGCTCATTGGGGGAGGCCTATGTCCAGCAGTGGACTAAAATAGGCTGATGATGATGATGATGATGATGATATGCATGTGATAGGATGTCATTATGGCGGTATACTTGAATAATAATAAAGTGTTGAATATTAAATCTCAAAATTATTTATAGTCATAGTCAAGAGCGAACCATTGTAAATAGTGTATATAATAAACTGCTGTAAAAAATACGCTCAGGACAAGAAACTATTCCGCTGTCAAACATTTTTAAATTAACATCCGAGCTGACAGGTAAACAAATCAAAATGTCACCATACCATAGAGAATAATAGGCTCTATGACTATTCTGAACTGTTGCCATATAAATAAGAATAATAGCGCCCTCTTGACAATGATCATATATTTCTGGTCAGGTTATACATATAAAGTATTAAAATAATCTGCAGTCACTACAAATAATTACCTAAATAGACAATCGTAGGTGCGTGACGCACGCACAGCAAGAACCGGCACGTCATTGTGGCGCTCCTCGAGCCCCTGCAATAAAATCTACTGTACCTGCACGTCGCCGCCCCAAAACACGAGCGCGGGCGCGGCGCCGGGCGCTCGGCGCACGCACGGCGAGAACAGCACGTCAATGTGGCGTCCTTGGAGCCCCTGCAATAAAATCTACTGTACCTGCACGTCGCCGCCCCAAAACACGAGCGCGGGCGTGGAGCCGGGCGCTCGGCGCACGCACAGCAAGAACCGGCACGTCATTGTGGCGCCCTTTGAGCCCCTGCAATAAAATCTACTGTACCTGCACGTCGCCGCCCCAAAACACGAGCGCGGGCGTGGAGCCGGGCGCTCGGCGCACGCACGGCGAGAACAGCACGTCGTTGTGGCGCCCCTCGAGCCCCTGCAATAAAATCTACTGTACCTGCACGTCGCCGCCCCAAAACACGAGCGCGGGCGTGGAGCCGGGCGCTCGGCGCACGCACGGCGAGAACAGCACGTCGTTGTGGCGCCCTTCGAGGCCCTGCAATAAAATCTACTGTACCTGCACGTCGCCGCCCCAAAACACGAGCGCGGGCGTGGAGCCGGGCGCTCGGCGCACGCACGGCGAGAACAGCACGTCGTTGTGGCGCCCCCCGAGCCCCTGCAATAAAATCTACTGTACCTGCACGTCGCCGCCCCAAAACACGAGCGCGGGCGTGGAGCCGGGCGCTCGGCGCACGCACGGCGAGAACAGCACGTCGTTGTGGCGCCCCTCGAGCCCCTGCAATAAAATCTACTGTACCTGCACGTCGCCGCCCCAAAACACGAGCGCGGGCGTGGAGACGGGCGCTCGGCGCACGCACGGCGAGAACAGCACGTCGTTGTGGCGCCCCTCGAGCCCCTGCAATAAAATCTACTGTACCTGCACGTCGCCGCCCCAAAACACGAGCGCGGGCGTGGAGCCGGGCGCTCGGCGCACGCACGGCGAGAACAGCACGTCGTTGTGGCGCCCCTCGAGCCCCTGCAATAAAATCTACTATACCTGCACGCAATAAGCTGATCATAAAAAACATACAAAGATCAACGGAACTACGTTATTCGATTTCCTGGTGGCTGCTCTACACCATGGGCCAATCTAAGCGAAGCACGCAGCTGTGCGTTAGACGGAGCAAACGATATAGCGATCTCGTTTTGTCGTATAGCTGCATCCCTTAGACTGGCTGAGCTACGTGAGTTGTACCCTTCGCAACGCTTGCTTATATTATACCTACTCATATTATTTTAAAAGATACAAAAAAAGAAAAAATAATCCTTAACAAATTGTTTCATTACCACAGAGAATTCACAATGGTCTCAAATGCCATCGACCCACAATGGCATACTTCATCTATTATTATCGAACCTGCTGACGAAATCTCACGAGAATCGGCCACAAAATATGACCTGTAGAGTAACTCTCGGATAATCGAACATTCGAAGGCATCTTTGCCCAAGCTGAAAAGGTGACGCTTCGCTCACTTGGTCATTAACCTTTTTACCGCCAATGACGGCCAGTCACGGCATCGGCAAGCACTGACGTCACCGACGTCAATACACGTCCGTTTAAAAACTATGAAATACCACTCCTTAGAACCTTAGAGCTGTCAGATTCGCGTATTACTTCGCCACTTAGCGGTCAAAAGTTTCATCGAAAAGCTGTTAAAACCAGGGATGTTACGGATGCTGATTTTTCGACATCCGCGAATGCGGATATTAAAAGGCTCACATCCGCGGATGTGGATACGGATGCGGATGTAAGATTAGGTACACAAAAAAAACAAATATTAAAGTTTGTCAAGGACATGGAGCTCGATCGACGAATCACGAAAATGCAACAATATTCCTATTGGGTAATGGTGAAATTACCTACTTTACCGTGCTTTACGTGCGCCGTGTCGCCGAGACGCTCATGTACCGACTTGTTCCACATCTGCATCCGCATAAGCTCCGCATCGATTTTATGGCGGATGCGGATATTGAAAATGATGCGAAAGATCCGCGATTGCGGATGCGAATATATTCGCAACATCCCTGGTTAAAACGATCGATCGTCAAACCTGGACGCGAGGCAGCCGCACGACCATCCGCTTCACCAAGCCATGTCTGCCGGGACGCGACGCATGGCAACGCTTCGTCAAGCCTATGAGGCACGCAACCTGTACAGTAATAGGACATTCTTGTGATTCACGCCTTACGAAGGCCAAGAGCTCTATAAAATATTCAGGGGCCAGCATGGAAACTTTGTGTTGAATTACAACAAAAAAAACCGGCCAAGTGCGTGTCATATCGCGCATAATGAAGGGTTCCGTACCTTCAATGGAATAAAAACCAATCTAATACCAAAAGTTCGTATCTGATGCCTATGGAAGAAGTTTTTTGGGGATAACTCAAAAATGGCTAAACCGGTAATTTTCAAAACAATTTTCGTAGAAAGTTTGTGATAAGGGGAGTCTTCTCAGTTTTTCATATTTTTGGATATACGATTCAAAAGTTACAGAGGGGGAGACACAATTTTTCTGACTTTCGAAGCAATTCTTTCTGAAAATATCCACTTTATCACAAAATGTTCAAAGCAACCACGACGTTATTTTTAAAGACCTATCGATTGATGTGCAATATGTTGATATTTGGGGATTTTTTTTAACTATTTAGTTACATGTATGAAGCGCCCCCCCAAAAAATATTTTTTTCTGCAATTTGACTACATAACTAAATAGCGGCATACAAAATACACCTTATGTCTAAATCTTATAGTTTCCGAGTAAAATTGCTGTGACATACGGACGGACAGACGGACAAGACGAAACTATAAGGGTTCCGTTATTGACATTTTGGCTATGGAACCCTAAAACGGCAATTTTATTGCTTTTAACTATACGCAACACACATTTTAACGGAATCCAGTTCGGAATTCAGCTATTTATCATATACGAAATTACGAAAATCGACCTTCTGGCTGAATTCTGGTCTGATAGACGAAATCCTCCTAAAATTTCAGTCAACATAACAAATGGTATGAACTTTTCTCTAAAGTATAGTATAGTTCTCTACATTTGTTTTAAGTTACTTTAACACACAAAAATTGTAAGAGCTTTGTTGTAACACTAGGAATTTATTATGTCCTTACAGTGAATTTAACAATTGGCTATATATATATATATATATATATATAACAAAAATCGATACTGTAACAAAGGACCTCACCAACCAGATGCCGCAAGCCATACTACCACCGACATCTAGCGAGGAGTAGAAGCACTAAACATACGTATCGATACTACCAGCTACCCCCAGCGGGAAGCGGCGAACTAATAGTGCCCCAATACCCCAGAAGATGTCGCTAGCAAGGCTCCATAGTAATCGTACATGCGGTTAAGATTTTTCGTGGTTTGGTTAGGTCCGCCGGCTGTTATTTACTTTGTGTCGAATCTTAGGCACTTTAGACAGAGAATTATCTCTAATTATAGTCCCATCCCTCGTGGACCGACGCGCTATAGCTTAGATATCGACCTTAAACGTGCATCCGCTCCGGTACCCTACTTACGATCCTCCACTGTACTCGTATTGTAGTCTGAAAGTAATACAACATCTTGTTTTCGTCTTGAGTTTCCGTCCACCCCCGCTACAGTCCATACATATATTTTCCTATTCTATTATTTTACCAACCATTATTATATTACCTGTGAAACATACATATAAAATTGTATAATTAATTAATACAAATAAATATCTATCTATTTATCTAAATAAAAAAATGCATGTAATTAATTTACTTTATTCTATAATACAAATGGTATATGTATTTTACAATTATTTGCAAAATCTTCAGCTAATATACTACTCCTAAACTTAGCCTGACAAAAGTCTAAAAGCCGCATCTGACTTGCATACGAATCGCGTTTGTATCGATACAAACGCGCGTCGACGGCGCATTTAAAAAACAGTGCATAGGCCCTAATCTCCAGTCAACCTTTAAACATTATTAACTAGAAACTTTGTTCTTGTCACTTCACTTGTCTACTAGCCTTCTGGTGATAATATTTAGTATCATTCATGCACACTGTTATCTTCAAAGTTATATCATCCAGACAGTTTTTAAGGTCCTCTCGGAGTTCCCGGACTTTCACCCGCACATCTTCACACATAAGGTTGTAACACATGGCAACTAGACCCATACCAAGTAGCACATACACAAAGTTGATGACGAGTTTTACATGAGATCCTCCAGCCGAGTCGGCGATGTTAGCCCCTGGAACAAAGTCCCCGAAACCTATCTTGCACAAGCTTATAACACAGAAGTATGTAGAATCCAGATAATTCCATTTCTCCCAAGCTCCGAACATTATAGTACCTGACAGGATGTAAAATGAAATAACCCACAGACAAGCAGTCGAAGGAACTGTGATTTTCCTCTTTATTGGCTCTCCGTCTTCAAACATTGGGTCATCACGTCTGCTGCACTCATGAGCCGTAATATACAACCATTTAAAGGTTTTCGCTAACACCTTACCCATGTTGCAGAAGTATAAAATATAAATTGGTATACCAAAAAATGCATAAGCAATGGTCAAAATTTTACCCCAAACTGTTTTCGGAACAATATTTCCATATCCTATCATAGTGAACACAGATAAGCTATACATTAGAGCGGCCGGGAAGGACCAGATGTCTTCAGGCGTGTGTCCACTATAGCCTTTATGTATGGCTTCTGATATATTATTCTGGTACACTCTTAGGATTTCATCTGCTCCGGTCTTGAAGGCCGCTTCATCAAATATGTTGTTCTTCTGCACTATGGTCCAGAGTTGTTGCGTGGTGTTGAGCCGCCACTGGCGCACGTCCTCGAGCTGGTGGTCGGGGCTGTTTCTCTCGATGTGGATGAAGCTGGCAGCGCCGAGCATCGCGTAACACACCACGAGCGCGCCTACTCCCACTTGTGTAAACATGAATGCTATGAATTTCCTTAAGCAATCCTTTATTTTCTCTCTTGCGTCACTCCCGGTGGTTGACGACGAGTCTCTGCTGCGCATGGAGCTGTGGAAACTCGAGTAAGCCGTATTCTGCCGCTCCATGATTTCTCGTACGAATTACGAAACTGGACTACCTATTCTAGCGGCGCTGACACGAGTAGTAGTATACGAGCGCCTGCCCTCGCGCGCCCACTATTTCGGGAGATTAATTGGCACACCGCCAAACTTATGTTATTATAAAACATAGGTTGTTTTGATTTGAGTAGGAAACTTCATTCGTCAAACCGTAATTTAGATAACGCAAACATTCAAAGCGATAAAGTAAAGGCATAGTTGAGGGATAAGTAATTTATTCTACCGATTACTGTTATTCCTACATTGTATTCTTCACAAATTAAAAAAATATTTTGTACAAATTAAGCGCACTTACCGCTAGCACTTGTAAACAGAAATGTTTTGATTGTTATTGAGCCAGTGTCAAACAAATTATTAATTAAGGAAGTATATCATTTATATCAGCAGATGAAAGCACGATTTAATTTAAAATAAACAGTTGGAATTTCTCTGGATTTTATTTAGACTTTTTTTGTTGAATGTTGAATGTTGTGATTGTGAATATGTCAATGTTGATTGATGCGAACTTTTATTGAAAACCAAACGCAATCAATAAAGATTTGCGTTTTGTTCATTAAAAAATATATAAAACCTGTTCGGCGCACTGTTTTAAAAGCCTATGAAAGTAAATATCCCTGAGGGCGATCGTTTCCTTTTTATCGATTTTTATAACTCTCGTCACAACCTGTACTGTCAAAATCCACACGTTTTCTTGGCGTTGTGTGTTATCCGGTGTTACATTTTTATAGAGTTTAACTTTTATTTCGGCTGTTATCATGTAAAGCTTTCTGCGGGACTCTTGTCCAATGCTCATTTATAAATTCCTGTCCGATTTTGTAAGTAATTCATCATATTTTGTACAATATGGTTATTATAATGGCTGAAGCGATTTCCCTTATCTTTATCGCTTCGTATCGGCGAGGGCTTCGGCGGCTTGTGTACATGTAAAGCCAAGTATATTGTGACTGAAAACCGAAACGGATAATATTGTATGTTACTTTTTTAATCTTTTGACCCGCGGCATTTCGACTGTTTCAAGGTCGAGCGGGCATTGATGTTTTTTTGTGTTTGCAGTTATAAAACAACACAAGGATCATGTAGCTGCTCAGAAAGGTTGTGACGATGTTCTCAATAGCGCTGCCGACATCCATTTAACACACACAGATACCGATGGATCACACGTAGACATCAGCCATTACGATGGAGCCCGAGGCCGGCCCGGGCCCCCAGGCCCTCAAACTGACCACGATCGATCTAGTCGGTGGCATCCTCTGCAGCATTTGCCGCTTGACATTTAAAAATAAAAAGGAATACGACTCCCACTATTCTCAGCATAACCTTGGCACAGACGAAACTGTGTACACTTGTGTAGTTTGTCTTAAAGACATTGCGGGTTATCCGAGCTTCCGCGGACACTGCTACACCTTGCATGTCATTAAAGACAGATTCAAGTAAGTATGCCCCTAAAGGCGGTTCCACACCTGACGCACCGCCTGTGAGGAAATTGCTGCCTGAGGTAGCTCGGCTAGTATGAATGTACCTCGCACGAGGCAATGCGGCCGCCCGTGCGTTTGCCTCGGCCGAGGTACATCCACACTATCTGAGCTGCGTCAATTTCCTTGCGAAGCGGTGCGTCAGTTGTAGACCCCACCTAATATAAATGTATTTACTTGTAAAGGTCTAAAATTCCTTACTCTTAATATTTTATATACCTTATTTGTATAGATCATCTTTATTATGGTTGTAATTATTATTTAATATGGAACAAAAAGACCCACATTTTCATTTAAAATGATAGGGAACTGAAATCACATCAACTCATTGATCATTGAAGAAACTTTATAGACCATTCACCTAACATCGCATTGAATATTTATGGTAATAAAAACTGTTAACTGCGCAGATGCGAGTATTGCAACAAGCTGTTTTCCAAAGCGCCGGCCCTGAAGGACCATATCTCATCAGTACACAAGTTCCAATGCTCATGCTGCAAAAGAGAGTAAGTCTGATCTTTAAATACTTTTTTTAACTTAATCCCTGAAGGACCGCATCATATTTTCACAATTGAAATGCTTATGCTGTTAGATAAAGTACTGTTTCTAGATATGTGTCGCTTAACACATTCACTGCCAAGAACCTGCCTCGTGGGCGCTCGTAAACTTTGCTCAGATGCCGGACAACTCGCTGGGCGGGTTGTTTTGTACGTAGCTATGGACGCCCGGTTTCTGAAGTAGGACGTCATTTTTTGCCTTGCAGTTAATGTGTTCACTTCAAACTCATGTAAATCCATTCGACCCTCTCAGCAAATATCTTCCCTATTTTTAATACCAAAGTCGCATAATCTGACATGATACCTGAGTTTGAAGTTAAGCGACTCATATATAAGCACAGATACAGATTGAGATATATAATTGTTATATACAGTATATCATTGATTTTCCAGCATTTTTCGTGCAGTGCTAGGGCTATTATTATTTTGAGGCTATTGAATTGTTTGAACCAAGAATCAAATAAAATCAAAGCCATTTAGAACTAAGTAATTATGTAGAGAACATTGGTAATGACTGGTAATGAAATGATTGGTAATGAAATAACAATTACACAATAAATATTATACTATTTATTATTTACAATAAAAACGTAATTGCACCGGTTTTACTCAAAAATCTATGATTGCTGGCTATATATCAGTAATCTTCTAGGCAGTTAATAGTCAAATGACCATGCATTAAGAGTAAAAAATATATAGGCGTGTCCACACCGGACGCACCGCCAATGCCTCCGGCGAGGTACGTCCACACTAGCCGAGCTGCCTAGCGCGGCAATTTCCTCGCGGGGCTGTGCGCCTGGTGTGGACACGGCTAATACAAAAGATCAATCTGTGCTGTCCACAATCTTGTAACAACTGGAACCATATGTCAATTTGAATATTGTATTACAACACAATACAAATGCGTTTATTTCATTACTTTTTACAGTTGTTCTTAAGGTATAGAGGTTAGGCACGTGTTAGTTATAAAAAGTTAGGTAACAATTGTAAGTGATAATTATAACCCCTGAATGTTGCTTCATATTAAGTACACTTTTAAAGTTCCTGTCTTAATTCATTTTTAATTAGATTGCTAATTATCTTTACAATTCTTACTCATTGAATCTGAGTCTTGTTAATTAGCCGTGTCCACACCAGGCGCACAGCCTCGCGAGGCGGCTCGGCTAGTGTGGACGTGCCTCGCCCGAGGCAAACGCAAGCGCGGCCGCAATGCCTTGGGCGAGGCACGTCCACACTAGCCGACCTGCCTCGCGCGGCAATTTCCTCGCGAGGCGGTGCGTCCGGTGTGGACACGCCTATTAGTGAAGTAGTGGTTTTAAATATTGTGAAAAATCTGTCAGATACTACAAAACCTTTCTGTAACTTTTTTGCTGCCATGCGAACATCTATATTTCGTTTATTAGTCGTGCATTACATGCTTGACTTGCATTGCTGCATTGCTTGTCATGCATTTACCTTACCACCAATGTTCTTGCATATTTAATTACCTGAACCATTTTTGTCATCCTCATAATGTCTATGCGTGGAGTAAGACACAAAATTTTGAAGCAAATTTTTCTTCATCAGATTCCCAACCAAAAAAGAACTGCAGATGCATCAAATCGTCCATGTGAACAACGACAAGCCTCCGTACAACTGCCAGACCTGCAACGGGAAACTTGACTGCATAGATGCGTGCGAGCAGCACATTGATCAGCACTCCGTCGCTCTCTACTCCTGTCCTATTTGCAGCGAGAAGATTGACAGCAAAGCAATGGCCATCGATCATCTTCTTACACATTTCGACGATGTACTTGACAATTCAAATGACAGCGATTCAGATACCGAATATGATGAAAAACCGGAAGACAGTTCCATTGATTTGCTCGGAGGCATTATCTGTTCAATCTGTGGTGAAATCTACAAGAACCGGCCGGAGATAGACGTGCACTACAGCCAGGAGCACCCGGAGAAGAGTGTGCTGTATGGATGTAACATCTGCGGGAAGAACTATGAAAAATACACGCAATTCGGCCACCACTGCTATGAGCACATCACCAAGAACAGATTCAAGTAAGTTATCCCTTTAACGTTTCTAAACTTTTTGGAAGTTGTTAGGCGAGATTAGGTTGTAATCTAAAACCTTTTCATGCTCTTCTTATTACCCTATTACACAACGTAAATTTCACTTCCCGGTTTCCGATTGAGCTGAAATTTTGCACGCAGATGTATAACGCGTGACAATGCGATATTATGATGACATGGAGCTGGTCCGATGATGGACACCGAAGGTCTTCTTAAGAACTCTGTAATAAAACAATGGAAGCTCATTGTGTTTGGGTTTTTTAGAATCGTCTCGTTGAGCAGCAGATAACTTTTGCAAGAAAAGTACAGTTGGCATTAAAAACTTTTTATAAAAAAATGTGTTCGTTTGCCTTGGCCGACGCACGTCCACACTAGCCGAACTGCCTCGCGCTTGCCGCGCGAGGCGGTGCGTCAGCTGTTAGCCCGCCTATCGCTTTAGTTTTTTGAGTGTTCATGTAAGACCAAAGTAACGTTACGGCTTTCTATGTCTAGGTCATTCAGCATTGTTTGTAATTATTCCTGTGATTAGGAGATAATGATTATGTCATCTGCGAACCTTAACCTTTTGACCGCCATAGTCGGCTGTGGCCGACATTGGAAAATTGTGCCATGGACGCCAACAACGGCTACAGGCGACAGCTTTGCTAATGCAATAGGGACCTACGCGGAATTCCGCAAAGTTCGATTTCGCTTAAAGAAAGCGCTTGCGTGGCGTCAGTGACGCATTATTTTTATTTAACACTTGGCGTTCAAAAGGTTAAATGTGATAGTTTCTCGCTAACTTTCCAAGCATAGTGCACGAATTTGACGTTTAAATTCAAATAAAATATTTAGATGTGAGTCCTGCGAGAAGTCGTTCAGCCGCCTCGCCCGCCTGGTCACCCACACGGAGGCGTTCCACGCGCGCCCCGCCACCAGCTCCGGTAACACCAGCAAGCCGCTGTGCTGCCAGCACTGCCCGCAGCAGTTCGCCAGCGAGTACCGCTTCCGGGAGCACCAGCGCCTCGAGCACCACATCTGCGTCATCATGTGCAGCCAGCCTCAATGCGGGGAGATGTGAGTTACCTGAGAATCTCTTTTTTTAGGGTTCCGTAGCCAAATGGCAACAAACGGAACCCTTATGGATTCGTCAATCATGTCTGTCTGTCTGTCTGTCTGTCTGTCTGTCTGTCTGTCTGTCTGTCTGTCTGTCTGTCTGTCTGTCTGTCCGTCCGTCCGTCCGTCCGTCCGTCCGTCCGTCCGTCCGTCCGTCCGTCCGTCGGTCCGTCCGTCCGTCCGTCCGTCCGTCCGTATGTCCGTATGTACTTAGTTATGTAGTTAAATTTGAAAAAAAAAAAATTTTTGGGGGGCGCTCCATACAGGTAACTAAATTAAAAAAATAACCAAATATCAACATGTGACACATCAATCGATAGGTCTTTCAAAATAACATTGAGGTTTCTTTGACTATTTTGTGATTAAGTGAATATTTTCTGAAATTATCGCTTCGAAAGTCAGGAAAGTTGTGTAGCCCCCTCCGTAACTTTTGAACCGTAAGTTCAAAAAATATGAAAAAATTTGAAGAGATGCGCCTTATCATAAACTTTCAACGAAAATTGTTTTGAACATTATCGGTTCAGCCATTTTTGAGTTATCTCCAAAAAACTTCTTCCATAGGCGTCAGATACGACCTTTTGGTATTAGTTTGGTTCTTATTCCATTGAAGGTACGGAACCCTCCTATGCGTGGTCCGACACGCACTTGGCCGGTTTTTTTATACCACGACGGTAGCAAACAAGCATACTGCCCGCCTGATGGTAGGCGTGTCCACATCTGACGCACCGCCTCGCGCGGAATTTGCCTCGGCCGGGACACGTCCACACTAGCCGAGCGCGGCAACTTCCTCGCAAGGCGGTGCATCAGGTGTGGCCACGCCTAATTAAATGGTGTAAAAAAAAAGTATGCATGCAGTATAATAAATTATAACCATCTTTTGTTTCCTTTCAACGAAGCATCCTCCAGAGACATTGGAGATATTGATGGCCTGACTGACTGAGTACTATCTACTCTATAGTTAAAGCAATGGCGCATAGTTACAGTGGTCAGAGAGGCAACCGGATGGCTCGCGGTATTTAAGCTCCTTGTGTTGTGGGGTGGTCTGTGCAACCCAGGCTTCCAACTCTGAGGGATCGATAACCGACCAGCCGGTGGAAAATGGCAATTTGCAGGCTCGTTCTTAATCACATGAAGATACTGAAAATTTAGGCGGGAGGATGAAAACCAAGTCCAACGTGGGTCAGTTCGAGTTGTACAGGCCACCATCCACAACACAGGGAGCTTAAATACTGCGAGCTATCCGTTGCCTCGCGGGCACTGAAACTACGCGTCATTGCTCTGAATAATACCTACTATCATCATCATCATCATCATCATCATTTCAGCCGAAAGACGTCCACTGCTGGACAAAAGCCTCCCCCAAGGATCTCCACAACGATCGGTCACTCGCCGCCCTTAACCAGCTTTTTCCCGCGACTCTAACCAGATCGTCGGTCCACCTGGTCTGGGGCCTTCCCACACTGCGTCCATACTATGTTTCTTCTTAATAACTTGTGGCATAATGACATTGCAAACACAGAAAGTTCATCCAAAACTGCGGTACACTTACAAATGACTTTGTCCACAGCTTCGAAACGCCAAAAGAGCTGGTCCTCCACCAGAAGCAGCACAGCCTCTCCAGCGACCTCTGGTGCCGGCTCTGCGGTCTCCAGTTCTACTCGCGCGGCGCCGCCGAGCGACACCTCGACGTCCACCGTAAGAAGACCTTCTCCTGCCCAGTCTGCTCCCGGAAGTACGGCGAGAAATACCTCCTCATGAAACACGTGCCGCAGCACTTCGAGACAGTCATCCACATGTGCAAGGTCTGCGGGAAACTCTACAACGCCAAGAACCGACTCATCCAACATTCTAAAACACACGCCAACGTTAAAAACTACAACTGCACCTACTGCTCCAAGGGCTTCACGTCTACTTACAAGCTGAAGCAGCATCAGAACATGCATACGAACGTCAGGCCTTACCAGTGTACCGCTTGCACCAAAGACTTCAATAACTACTCCAATTGGTACAAGCATTTGCAGAAAATACACAAAATAGATCCGAAGTCCATCAAGAAACCTAAAAAGGAAAAAGAGAATGTGTTTGCAAAAGAAATTCAGGATAATCCAATTGAAATGGATACCTCAAGTGCGCCGGATAACATTGTAAAGGAAGAGAAAGGGATGGTGGGTGCGAGCGATATGAAGGAGATCTATCTGTTTGTGGAGCCGGCCATTGAGGCTGTGGATCTGGATAGTATTAACCCTTCAATCGCACCCGGCACGGTGGAGTTCGCGGTGTTGCCACCTACCGCTACATTCGTTGAAGGTGAGTTTCTCTAAACCAAGGATGATTAAGACATGGATTAACAACGCCTATACAAAATCGCGTTTCCTTATTTCAGGCTAAAGCACTAGCGTCATCTATCGGTCACCACAAACACTAAATTCCTACTTAACCTTTCTGTTAAGCCCATTGGTTGACTGGTAGACAATGCCTTATGGCATTAAGTCCGCCATTTGTACCATCTTATTTTGTGCAAATAAGATTAAATAAATAAATTATAGTTTCTAATATTTTGTTCGGCGATTAACGCTGACAGAATAACTCGACTACAGACTCAACAGATGGCGCTGTGACACTCAGTACTGAAAACAGACGTATAGCCTGAAGGTTCGAGGAACGCGATTTTGTATAGGCATTGTCCATCCATGTCTTAATCATCCTTGCTCTAAACTCAACTTATCTTATTCGGGAGGGCCATATGGACGTTCGCCTCGGCCGAGGCACATCCACACTAGACGAGCTTCTCGCGCGGCAATTTACTCGCGAGGCCGTGCGTCAGGTGTGGCCATGTCTATTCTCGTTTCCTCATGACTGAGGGTCGCGATAGTTGTAGTGACAGACGTAAATTAATAATCAGTAAAAAATGTTGCTGTCAGACCAACTGATTGAATTCTAAAATATTAATAGACTGGCTTTTGCCCGCGGCTTCGCTCGCGTTAAATTCGGGGTAACAAACCATACAAACTTCCACCCCCCCCATTTTAGGGAAGTGGGGGGGTTAAAAAGAGACAAAAAGTAGCCTATGTCACTCTCCATCCCTTCAACTATCTCCACATAAAAAATCACGTCAATTCGTCGCCCCGTTTTGCCGTGAAACACGGACAAACAAACAAACACACACATACACTTTCCCATTTATAATATTAGTATGGATTTGAATCTTGAAGCAAATCAAATTATTTTGTTCAATATTTTTTGATTTGCAATTTTTTAAGTACTGCGCATGCCCTTAGAGTATGGTCAACGGCGCCTAGCCGTTTCAAATTCAGAGATTGAGATACATGAGAAAATTTGTCAAGTTCCGCCGTGACCGGGTGGTCTAGTGGTCAGGACGTCAGCCGCGAAAGCTGAAGACGCCAGTTCGAATCTGGCCTCGGACACCGGAGGGTTTGGTCACTTTTTCTGAAGTATATGACATCTATTTTTCAGTTTTTTTAGTATGGATTTATCAGCAATCCGATAAATGGCAAATTTTACAATGAATTCTCTAAGTAATAACTTCACTATTACTGAGATGATTATTGTAGCCTTGAAAGCTAACATATAAGTTATAGATGCTCGTTTGCGATCCGTCATAGATGATTGGACCTGGATTTTGTATAGAGTATACTTGACAGTTGGTCCTATTGTAACCAGGTCAGGATCTGATGATGGGATCCTGGAGAAATCGACGGAACTCTTCAAATATTATAGACACACCTATAGTGATTTCAGTATTTTTTACAGTAGCTAGGGCATTTGCTCTTGTAAAGCTGGAGTAGGCTAAGTGAAGTCGGTCTTTTTCAACCGACTTCAAGATTTCGAAGGAAGAGGTTATCAATTCGTCGGGATCTTTGTTTATGCTTTTTTTTGTTTTAAGTATGTTCACCGATATTCGCAGACGGCTGGACCGATTTGGAAAATTCTTTTTTTGTTTGAAAGAGTATACTTCACAGTTGGTCCCATTGTAACCAGGTCAGGATCTGATGATGGGATCCTGGAGAAATCGACGGAATTCTTCAAATATTATAGGCACACCTATAGTGATTTCAGTATTTGTCCATGTTGCCCCCCCCCCCCTCCCCCACCCTATACCCGCGCTTGGATAGAGCATTTGCTCTTGGAAAGCTGGAGTATGCTAAGTGAAGTTGGTTCTTTTTTGTTTAAAATTATTTATTTAAAATGAATAACGGTATTCCATTTGACCCCAGACGCCCCGACGCCCCTGGGCATCCCCCGCGAGTATGGCCCCGACTTCACGCGGACGGACTGCCCCGGGCTGCTGCACCTGGACGACCACATGCTGCCCCACATCGACCCGCTGCTCATCAACCACCCCCACGAGCTCCAGGAGCTCCGGCACCAGTGGCCCGAGCCCGCCCAAGATAAGTGGGAGCCGCTGGTCATCACCAAGTATCAGGGGTATTATGGGGAGAATACGAGACGGGCGGTCATGAATACAGATATATTTTAAAGTGAAAACGTATAGAAGCGTATTTGTGCTGATTTCAGTTTCTATAGGCTAGTTTTGTGATCTGTTAGCTATCCTTTAATAAAAAACCGGCCAAGAGCGTGTCGGCCCACGCTCAGTGTAGGGTTCCGTAGTTTTCCGTCCGTCACAGTAAGTGTCCCCACTTAAGAGTTAAAAAATGGGCTATTTGTTACATTGAGAAAAACTTCAACCTATCAAGTTCAAAATAATTTTCCTAGAAAGTTTTTATAAAGTTCTACTTTTGAGATTGTTTTCATATTTTTAAAACTTATGGTTCAAAAGTTAGAGGGGGGGGGGACACATTTTTTTTACTTCTGGATCGATTATTTCCGAAAATATTTACATTGTCAAAAAAAGATTTTACTAAACCGCTATTCATTTTTAAATACCTATCCAACAATATATCACACGTTGAAAAAAAAATCACTCCCCACTTTTACGTATAGGGGAGGTACATACCCCTTTTTTTCCAATTTTTATTTTACCACTTTGTCGGCGTGATTGATATACATATTAGTACCAAATTTCAGGTTTCTAGTGCTAACAGTCACTGAGATTATCCGCGGACGGACGGACGGACGGACGGGCAGACATGGCGAAACTATAAGGGTTCCTAGTTGACTACGGAACCCAAAAATGAAAAAATATCGGAATGTTACATTACAATGAGATATTTTACTGTAACGTCAGAATTAATAGACATTTTTATCTTCATATTCAAAATAACTTTGTTCTTAATAAAATAAATTTTAATATTTTTTCTTGATTTCTCAATATATTTCGTAAAATTGATTTTATGATTGCTATGAAATGATTTAAGGTTTCTATAGGAAACTAGCCTATTAAAATACTTTCATATACTTGTCCAAAAAATACTTTAATAGCGTCGCTTCTATACGGTTTTTATGCTTTTTATAAATAGTAAAATCCGATCATATAATTAATACATGTTAGTAATGGTCGAGTGGCACATCTATGGTTGGAATTCGGCCAGTCGACACTTTGGCTGAACTTCGGCCAACGCCACTCGGCCGACCAGCTACCTCAACCGGAAACGACTATATACCTCAGTAACCCATAGGAATATTTTAATGTAAACTGTTGATATATACATCTATAAACATTGTGTCCCACCAAACGCTAGATTAAACTTTTATAATCATATTCATAATAATGCTACCTCATTTAAGTTAAGTTTTTCTTTTGTATGTATATATATATAAAGAGGAGAAAAAACGAAAAAAACTAAATCGGTTTGGACAAAAACAAAAATATATATTGTGTAGTATATTTGTGCCATTTATCGTGCGTACCGAAGACGTGGAATAGCGTGTAAACTGCTACTATTTCTATTTTAATTTAAGACTAAACATTTTGTGACAGTTTCAATTTTATAGCCTAAGTATTTCTGTAAGTACACGGGCTTAAAAAAAGCGTGCGAAAAACCTTGCATACCGAACAAGAACGGTCCGTGTGTTTTGAACTCGCTCCAAAGTTAGGCTAAAGTTTGGTGAACAAAAGCTTTGTAAATATTCGGTTATTTTTGCGGCACTTTTATTACTATTATGCTTGATTTTACGCCACCACCGACTGCTGATGGACTAAACAGTTTCTCAGACATCGCATTTTAGATGTTTTTATCGTTGATTTTGTATGGTTTCAATAATTTAAAACAAATTCTAAATTCAGTTTGAGTTCTTGTGCAAAATTTAGAGCACCGCATGGGTTTAAAATCTAAAACGTCATTGTCATAGGGCGGACACGTCATACTACAATACTCGTTTGAGCGCCTTTGTGTGCACGGGACATTTGTACACGCGTCAATGTGTGCGTGCGTCTTAGGGCGCTGTTTCCGCTGTCGTAAATGACGTTTGACAATGCACCGCCATTTTTATTTTTATCGATGCGCTGCCTACCTGACGGATTAGCCTACTAGTTCCCTACCAATCGGCCGCCGCGGGGTGAGGTAGTTTCGCTCGGGGCGGGGCGGGGCGTGGCCGTTCCGTATGAATTCGTATTATTAATTCTGTGACGGCGGGCTGGTGGTGGCGTTCTGTTTCGTTTCGATTCCCGTTACACGATACTGAGGAGAGCCCAGCGCCAAGCGCCCGGGCATAGCGTAAGTGAATCGATAGTGCTGTGATATTTTTATGTATATTTAGTGTTAAACGTAGAGTATGATAACGAGTGAGTACAAAGATTATGTTATTTATGAAGAAATAAATGATGTTTGTAGAGTTTACGGCGACACGAGGTGTTTACCGTCGGATCGGCGTGTCGAATTTATAGATAAGCGAACGGTACAAAGTTTATTGTGCTATACATTTGACAATTCGATTGTCTTGCCCGTGTTTAGGCAGGTGATAAATTTCGTATTTTGTTAATCGTTTGTGGTCCGAAGATAGGACCTTGGGGTAGGCCGGACTCGGCGACGTTCGGAGACGATGAAGATTAAGAAACATTGATGAAAAAAGAAACAGGTTGACACGGAATATAAGCTGAGCGCGGGCGACGGGCGCGGGCAACGGAAAATAAACTCTATGACTGGGTCATAGACAACAATTTTCCTTGATATAACTGTTGGTCTATATCTTGATTGTTAATGATTACAATATTCGGTCCTCGGTATTGTATCACTGAATTTCTGCAGACCAATCAATGCCCGTGACCCACTGCCCGTGCAATACCTAAAATTACCCATTATAAAAAAAATAAAAGAAATTGACATCATCGGTGTAGATCCACAAAGAGAAAAAACACGACAAATTTACTTATTGACACAAGATTCTGAATTGAAAATGTTGATATAAAGTATAAAAAAAAGAAAAAAAATATGCTCCGAAATATATTTTGGAGTGAATTATTTACAAGTTGGGGAGAGGAGTCTTAGTGATAAACGTATCCAAAGACTGTTAGGTATTATAAGTTCGTTGAACTTGAATTCGACTTATAGGGAGTCAGGGATATATCCGAAAAAGAGTCAGATATGTGAAATAATACGGTACAGCTATCGAAAATCATAGGCTTCGACAAGAAACTGAACAATGACTAAATTGCAAATGGCGTCCCAGTCATCTACAGGGGGTAGAGAGTAGAGGCAGTAATGCGACAGGGCCGTGACGGCGAGCGGCATGGGCGGTCGACGCCATGCTTTCGAAATTATACAAAAATAACCGCGTCCCCTTAGAGCCCTCAGTTCAAGGACTAGAGGACTGGGGACGCGGCCCAAATGTGCTAAATTGGTTCCCCTTTTGGATACGCGCGGCGCTACTCAGCCGCCGTGTCACGAGATGCTCTCAGCACAGCATGCTTGAGGCAGACAAACCAAGCGCACGCGAGCCCAATCTGATAACCAGATTGAGCTCTAACGCGCTGCAAATAAAGCATTAACTTGCCTGAATCGAGCGGCACCAGCCGCGTACCTCTGCAGAGGCTTTCATACACAATATAAATGTACTTATTCAAACTTCTATATCCATGTTATAATCGAAACATATTCCATTTTGATGTAATTTTCGTTGCAAAGGTGACAATTGTGATATTTGAGATAATTCGGCTACTGATTTTAAATCACACGTGGTGTGTAGTTGTAGTTTGCCGAGCCGTGATGTTTTGTCGCGGTCGGGTATGAAGAATCACTATGAGAATAAGCACTCGTTGTGATCTTTGCGACCTTTTTGTCCCTAGCTTTTAGTTGTTAGGATAGAAATGAGCACAGGGTATTGTGGTTCTATTTTACGGACGTGTTATTGATAAATCGATATGATAAGTAAGAGATAGGCACCCAGCAAATCAAGCGGTTGCATAATACTACCCCAATACCCGATCTGTGTACAAAAATAGTTTCCAAATCTGTCTTTAAAATTAATAGTAAGAGAATTTCAAGCCATGTTCAGAGTCAAGACGGACCTTCGTTGTTGTGAAGTTACACGATGCATAGTCCAACCATGGAAATAGCTCAATATTTGCCAATCTTCGGCACGTGTAATTGGGTCACCTTATTCAGTGTGAAATCTAAATGTATGTATTAAATTTTAGCCCTGTCCCATGGTTTTACATTTATTATTTTTGTGTTTTGTAGAAACAACGGTTTCAAGTGTTATATGAATTATTATTTCCAAAAATACAATTAAATCATGGAAAGTATGTACTTTTTTACGAATTTACTTTTGATTTTAGAGTTTTTTTAAATCATTTAATTATTATAAATACTTGGTAAATTACCTAAGTATTTTAAAATTATTATATTTTAAAGTATTTCGTGATTTTTACATGTTTTGTTTTTATTGCTTTTTATCTGGCTTGATTCTGAACTGGGTGTAGACCGGGTATCAACTATTTTAATCTGTGTTAATTTAAGCTATAAAACTTTTGGATTACATATAAGTCATGATAGGGTTAAAATACAGATAATTCATTTATTAAGTTTTAATCAATAGAAAATTAGAATGGAATATAGAGGTAGCTATCTTTATCAGCTTTAAAAGCATTCGTTCTTGTTTAACCAGCGTTGTAGGACAGACACGAATGCCTTTAGCTCATCGATATAGACACCTAATGTACCATTGGCCCGGTCTATTTTGTAGTAAGTTATAATTATCTCTGATCAAAGTTTCTTTAAGGGCTTCGGAAGTTGCATAATAAGTTTAAACTAGCATTTATGTTCTCTGATGTTGTATTTGGTATTCATTGTGAAAACTTGAGGCGTAGCTGGGGGAGACATATTTAATTCGATTACTATTTGACAATATTTGATCATGTTTTGAAGTCCAATTTATGTGTAGTGGAACGTGAACTAAAATGCCTAAAAGCTCTTGTCAATATAGATTTGATCCACTTATTGAAATCAAAATTAATTCCGTAAATTATGGAGCGTAACTATTACTTATTTTTATGCCGAACCTCCACTCGCTTTTGTCGAAATTTCAGCTTACAATTTTGAAAAACAATGCAAACCAGATTGAACCTTACAATGCTGAAATTAAGTTCCATTTCTCTTTGACATGTGCTCGAGCTAGGCTATAGTCATCCCCCTAGTTACGCGTTAGGAAGTCTGTACATAGTGTCCATGTTCTCCTGCCCTCGGGCTCGTACCATAAGCATTTATAGCAGTGTTTAAATACCATGTCTATGTATACGAATGGGGTCCATTGTAAGGAGAGCGAACGTCAACGAACAATTTCAAACGGTACTGCCAAAACAAGATTCCGACACTAAAAAAATGGTTTTAATAACTTAGTTTAATGCACCGATAAGTATATAGAACGGAATACACAATCAGCCCAAAAAATGGCCACACAATAGTGCTGTAAGAACGACTTGTACAGCAGTTTCTCTGACAGTCTTATTACGGTAACACTGGCCGTTTACAAATTTTCACGAGCCATATTATCGGTAAATCTTGTTTAATACTGTACCTCTACTATATGTATATCCTAACTCAATTATACGAGACAAATAATCAGTGCATCCTTTCATACAGTGCATACAACATTTCAACCAGTGGTCTCTTGAAGCATCCGAACTATCCGAAGGAGTGTACTACCAATATGAGGACATTGTAATAAAAAAAAGTTTAGGTTGAAATACCCGTCGTTAAATAAAGATCCGAGCTCATTAATAAGTCAAGATATGGACGGACAAACTCGAAAACACTTCGCTTTGACGGGTATACGAAAACTATGTTGTTGTAGTTGCACTATAACCCAGCCGTTTTGGAAGTAGGAATCTTAGACCTCGAGTAATAGTCTGGCGAACCAGTTTTCGCAGTAACAGTAGAAGCGATAAGCTATACCTACTCTCTTTTTTAATGGTGATGGTATTAGCGTTAGAAAAAGACGGTATGATTTTCTTTGTCGCTGCTCGAAGTTATAAACAAAACTATGTAAATAATATTAAGCTGGCGGTTCTCTCTTATAATGGATCCCTAGGATAAAGTGTGTGAGGGAGACAGCTTGCTCGGTGTAGAGAACCGATATATTTTGTGTGTCAAAATGCTATTTGTAAATAGAAATTAGATTGCTGTTCTTACAAATCTTATTATATACAGGGTGTAATCGTTAAGTGTGGCCACGCCATAACTCCGTAAATATAACAGATATCAGAAAACTTCCAACTGATATCGAAAGTGCGTTACCCAATGAGTAAAATTACATTAATAACTTTTTTTAAATAGAAGTATTAATATTAAAAATATTAAGTTTAAACGCTCCCATACAGTTAGTACCTACGACGACTCACTCCCAAAGAAGAACGTCGGTGCCGTAAGAGATAAAACTGCTTGAGATTCATTATTTGCACAAATAAACTGTAATAACATGATAATTGATTGATATGGAATAAAATAAAACAATTCATGAATAATTTGATAACGGTGAAATGACTAGACCGTACAAACTAGTCTTTATCCGAACGTCGGTCCGGGTTTGAAGTTAATGTTTGGGATAGTTCTGATTTTATTTAAAAAAAGTTATTAATGTAATTTTACTCATTGGGTAACGCACTTTCTATATCAGTTGGAAGTTTTCTGATATCTGTTATATTTACGGAATTATGGCCTGGCCACACTTAACGATTACACCCTGTATATTATTACCATGCTGGATTTTAACATTTACGAAGTTTTTTATAACGATAATTCTGTATTTACTATAGTAATGGATATATATATATATATATATACACCGATCTACCTCTGCATGCCTCTTTACTACAGTAGTATAGCTTTTGTTATTAATATTACATTTTACACATTCAATATATTACAACTTATTATATTTTGTATGTTTGTAATACCGATACATAAACTTTAAGGGACATAGGTTTTACATATAGTATGCTGTCAAATATTTGATAATTGAAAAATGTGTGTATGTTGTTTTGTTCTAAAGTAGGAGCCACTTCATCTGAATGGAAATTATATTGAACCTTTTAACATAATAAAATAAACAATCTGACTAGATCACATGTAGTGCGTTTATTTTTTATACCTTATCTCCATTTTAATAAAAATCAATAACGACTGCAACTTAGCGGAATTCAGTCTACCGTAGACAAAGTCCGAACATCTTTGTCTACTGAATTCCGCTGTGTGTCCTGAGATTAAAGAGTCCGACGTGCAAAGGAGGATTTGGTTTTACTCACCCTATTCATGTAACATAATAAAAATTTGTATTCGGGCATTTTCACTTAACTGTGTACCATTAACGGCCGGTTAGCAACCGTCACAAAACTGACGGTTAATGCCAAATCCCATACGTTTTATCAGGAATGTGACGGTTAGACGTTACTGAAATGCTACTTTAAGTCGTACTTTTTGATTTTGAATAGTTGTTGCGCGATAACTTTAGTAACGTTTTTCTGATATTTATAAGCAGGCAGGCAGTTGTACAACTGATTTTGCCTGTATCCAGTTAACACGACAAATGATCAATGGCGATTAAAGTATAAGTGCTTGTCTAATCTGTTCTTGAATTAGTTGACACTTTCAGCTGATACCACATTCTCTGGTAGTTAATTCCAGGCCCATACCACTCAGTTGCTCAGGAAGTTTCTGTACGAGTTACTGTGTTACCTTTGTCATAGTGCCCGGATAACATTTTAAATGTTTCTATAAGGTCTCCACGTTCCCTACGTTGCTTCAGGCTAGTGAGCTTCAGTTCTTGCAGTCTCTCTATGTAAGATTTATTTTTAAGGTCAAACCGTGAAAACTGTTTTGTGGGACCCTTTATTTGTGTAAGCTGTATCTTTTTCATGTTATTAAATAAAAAAAAAAATAAAAAAAAAAAGGTAATTTGGTAGTTTTGTGAAGCTCCGTTGGACCTTTTCCAGTGCCTCAATGTCCTTGGCAAAATAGGGGCTCCACTCCAGACTTGGAAAGCATACTCCAGTTGAGGTCTGATGTACGTTTTATAGATATTAAGCATCATGTGTGGCGTCAAAGACTTAAAGGCTTTCCTAACGAGATATATAGGGTGCTAACAAATTAGTCACGGATATTTTAAGAGAACAATTAACTTTTAACTGTAATTAAGGAACCTTTGTATATATATTTTTTGTTTTCATTTACCGAACAAAAAAAATTATAATTAATTTTTAAAATAGCCACCCCTAAAATGTACCTGTCAAGATGTTTAACACTGTTTGTCATGTCACGTCAAAAGTTTTTTTTCTTAAATGTCATTATGATTCGGGTCTAAAGAGGTCTCATTAATTATCTTATTAACAGGGTGTTTTAACGTAGGAAATTTGTTACCTAGTTTTCTCCAAAAAAACAACAAAATCTATGATGTTTCATACTTAAATATACTCCGAGAACTGAGTACTATCAGCGGTAAATATCCTTGACTAATTTATTAGCACCTTATATATGAAAGTTGTTGGGGTTGTAATAGAGCTCAATACAATTTGAGAGTTCGTTCATGAGCATAGGTTATTATGAAGCTAGAAGGCGCGAAAAAATCATCATTAGGGCCTTGTTATATTGGTCAACTCGTTTGCAAGAAAATCGCGAGTTCCAGTCCGAGGCGGACTACTAGTTCAGGTTAAAATAAAAATGTCCATTCGTGATCATTGTGATCAAGAAGGAACGTGTACATTTCATCATTATTATATATAATAAAACTAAGTTGAGAAAATGTGCGTGCCGATAAAACTTAAAAAGGAGTCCCAGCACGATAAAGGGACTTATATAGTGTGATAGCCCTTTATTCCCCCTCGAACAAGAAAGTTCCCGGTTTAACCTAAAGGGTGTGTCTTTAAAGATATAAGGCCTTTTCTAACCCTTCAACTCGGAAAGTAAGTGTAGTGGCGCCATCTGTTGTCGAGTAGTTGAACTTCATTCATTGTCCAAAGTGGCGCCATCTGTTGTCGAATAGTTGAATTTCATTCACACAATATGGACTTAAACGAACGATTATTCCCAAACTTTCTCGAATATCCTAGCGCCAACTTTCTCGAATATCCTAGAGCCTAGCTTTCTGAATATATAAGAGCCCGGTGTCACCCGCCAGAGTTAGTTTGATTTGAACAGCGAAACAAGCGATTTCGAAACGAAAAAGAAAGAAATTATCTGTGTGTGAGCCTTTATTTTGAAGTATCACGTGTGAGTATTTTTAATAGTGTGTTTAATTAATTCTCGATTTCGAAGCGAAGAAGAAAAAAGTTATCTGTGAGCCTTTATTGTGAAATATCAAATGTGAGTATTTTTAATAGTGTATTTAATTAATTCTAATGGTTTTTTTTTTTTTTTTTCTTTTAATTGTAATTTCCTTAACTTTCAAGTAGTCGCGCGGCGTTAAATCGATGCTTTCTATATACTTTGGCCGTAAACAAAATATCGCGCGACCGCTTGAAGATTAAATAATTTTTTTTTCTTTGTCTCAACGTGCTCCACGTTTACGTAACAATATATTTGTCTATAAAATGTTCATTTAATTTATATTTTACAGAATACAATGCCTAGACGTAGAAGAGGTGGAGATATTGCCAGTTCTGCAGCGAAACGGCGGAAACAAAAAGAAAATCGAAGAAATGAAACGGAAGAAGAGCGCGAAGCACGTTTACAAAATCAACGAACCAGAATGAGCACCCTGAGAAGCGGAAAAAGCGAAGAAAGAAAAGAAAATGAAAGTATTGAAGAATCGAGCATTTTAAAAGATAATCTAACAAAGGAAGCATTCCACTACGAACCGACGAAGAAATATTACGATCATAAATATGTTGTGATCGGAAAAATGAATAACATTTGCCAATTTTGCCACGCGAAAAAATTCAGTAAAGAAACACCAGGTCTCTGTTGCATGAATGGAAAAATTCGATTACCAACCACTGGAACCACCTCCACAGGAATTTCTACATTACATGACCGGGGAAACACCAGAATCAAAACACTTTCTTCAAAATATAAGATCATACAACTCCTGCTTTCAAATGACTTCTTTCGGTGTTACTTCGACTGACACTAATAGAGACAAATTTGAATATGTATTTTCAATTCAAGGGCAAATTTATCACAAAATTGGATCGTTACTACCAATGCCTAACGATGACTATAAATTTCTGCAAGTATATTTCATCGGAAATGAAGAAAACGAAATTGATCAATGATGTACAAATTTTATTGGATTGAAACGCGAAATAATCCAAGATGTACAGAGGATCTTACACAAATACAATCAACTGATTTACATATTCAAAACAACACTAGACCGCATGATTTCTGCTGACTATAAAATTGTAATTCGAGCCGATAAAAGACCACGTGGAGAACACGAACGTAGATTTAATGCACCTCAGATAGATGAAGTCGCCATCGTAATTGTGGACAATGAAAATACTAGCCGTGACATAATTGTACAACGAAGAAGAAAAGGACTACAACGCATTGCAGAGACACACCGTTCATATGATGCTCTTCAATATCCGTTAATATTTCTGCACGGAGAGGATGGTTATCATTTCAATATAAAACAAATTCATCCTAAAACAGGCATAGAAACAAACAAAAAAGTCACTTCCAAGGAGTTCTATGCTTACCGCTTAATGATCAGAGACAATGAAATATACAATCACATTCTCAACACTCGCCGTTTATTCCAACAATTTCTGGTAGATATGTACGCAAAAATAGAAGCAGAACGGATGCTTTACATAAGACTGAATCAGAAGAAACTACGCACAGAAGAATACATCCACCTTCGAGATGCGATCATAAATGACGGCAATATTGACGATATTGGAACAATGGTAATCTTACCCTCATCATACATAGGAAGTCCAAGACATATGCACGAATATACTCAAGATGCCATGACCTACGTAAGAAAATATGGACGACCTGATCTCTTCATAACATTTACATGCAACTCATCATGGCCAGAAATCAAAGAACAACTAAAATACGGACAAACCTCCATGGATCGACACGACATGATAGCCCGAGTTTTTCGACAAAAACAAATAAGATTTATTGAAGTCATCACAAAATACCACATCTTTGGAACCGTTAGATGCTGGATGTATACAATCGAGTGGCAAAAACGAGGATTACCTCACTCACACAATCTCATATGGCTACACGATAAAATTTATCCCACGGATATCGACAAAATCATCCAAGCTGAATTTCCCAATCCACAAAATGATCCGGAACTATACAACATAGTAGTGAAAAACATGATTCACGGACCATGTGGACCATTAAACTTCAATGCGCCATGCATGAGTGATGGAAAATGTACAAAAAAATATCCAAAACCATACTTGCTGGACGATACAAAAACTGAAGATGACGGCTATCCCAAATATAGAAGACGATCACCGAAAAACGGTGGCTTCACAGCAAAAATACGAATACAAGGCAGAGACGAACTGGAAATAGATAATCAATGGGTAGTACCATATAACCCACTACTTTCCAAAATGTTCCAAGCACACATAAACGTTGAATATTGCAATTCAGTAAAATCTATTAAATATATATGTAAGTACGTAAACAAATATGGCAGTATTTCAAATAGTCCAAAATAGCGAACAAAATAATAGAAATGATGAAATCCTCATGTACCAAATGGGAAGATACATCAACAGTAACGAAGCAGCGTGGAGGATTTTTAGTTTTCCCATACACGAACGCGAACCAGCTGTGCAACATCTAGCAGTACATTTGGAGAATGGACAGAGAGTTTACTTCACAAAAGACTCGGCTAGGAAAAGTGCAAGCGAACCACCTCAGAACACAACATTAACAGCTTTTTTCCAACTTTGCCAAACGGATCCATTCGCAAAGACGTTACTGTATGTCGACGTCCCTATTTATTATACGTGGGACAAAACAAGGTAAATTTTTCAACGACGAAAACAAGGAATGCCAGAAGAGGGTCATCCAGAAATAATGAAAACTAACGCAATAGGTCGAGTATACACTGTACATCCAAACAATGCCGAATGTTTCTATCTCCGAATGTTGTTACACGAAATACGGGGACCAACAAGTTTCACAGATCTCAGGACTATTGACGGCTACATATGCCAGACTTACAGAGAAGCATGTCAACGTTTAGGATTATTGGAAAACGATAACCACTGGGAATTAACACTACAAGAAGCCACACTCACAGCTTCAGCTGAACAAATTCGAGAGTTATTCGCCATAATTCTAACAACATGTAACCCATCAAACCCAAAACAGCTATGGGACTCTTTCAAAAGGAATATGAGTGATGATATATTGTACCAAATCCGACAAGCTAATCCAGAACTGACTATAGAATTCAATGACGACATCTTCAATGAAACACTCATTCGCTTAGAAGATAAATGTTTAGCAATAAATAACCAGACCTTAGTAGAAATTGGAATGCCAGCACCACAAAGAAATACTTTCAGTGTGCTAAACTACGAAATTACAAAGGAAAAAAGCTACAACGTCAATGAACTACTTGAATACATTGCTCACAACAAACCACTCCTCAATGACAATCAAAAAAAAATTTACAACGTTATAATGAACCGAATAAATAACAACACTGGTGGAATTATTTACTTGGACGCACCAGGAGGCACCGGTAAAACGTTTCTAATAAATCTAATACTGGCGGAAATACGTGCCGAAATACACATCGCACTGGCACTAGCATCATCCGGCATTGCAGCCACACTTATGCAAGGAAGACGAACTGCCCATTCTGCCTTACAACTACCGTTGAATATAGCCGAACAACAATTCCCGGTATGTAAAATCTCAGGAACATCTGGACGGGGTCAACTTCTAAAACATGCTAAAATTATCTTCTGGGATGAATGCACCATGGCCCATAAAAAATCACTAGAAGCCATGGACAGAACATTACAAGAATTGCGAAAAAACTCTGAAATAATGAGAGGAGCTCTACTCATACTCTCAGGAGATTTTCGACAAACACTTCCAGTTATTCCCAAATCAACACCAGCAGACGAGATCAATGCAAATACTGCAATTAACAAAAAACATGAGGGTTGAATTATCAAAAGATGAAACAACAGCACATTTTGCTAAAATAATTTTACAAATAGGCGAAGGTACATATCCTACTGACCAAACGACCGGCCTCATTGAACTCAATAGTGATTTCTGTAACATAGCCACTACTGAAAACGAACTAATCGACAAAATTTATCCAAATATTATTCAGAACTATACCAACGTAGAGTGGTTATTTCAAAGAGCAATTTTGGCCACTAAAAATAATATTGTTGACGATATCAATTTTAATATTCTAAAGAAAATACCTGGTGAAGAGAAAGTATATAAATCGATCGACACGATGGTATCCATTGAAGAAAGTGTCAACTTTCCTACTGAATTTCTAAACTCTTTACAAGTACCAGGAATGCCATTACACTGCCTTCGTCTGAAAATTGGATCTCCAATCATACTACTCAGAAATCTCAACTCCCCAAAACTATGTAATGGAACGAGGATGATCGTAAAACAGCTATCAAATAATGTCATTGAAGCTGAACTTATTTCTGGAAAGAACAAAGGACACACCGTATTTATACCTAGAATACCACTGATCTCTTCTGAATTGCCATTTCAATTTAAAAGATTGCAGTTTCCAATTAAATTAGCCTTTAGTTTTACAATTAACAAAGCGCAAGGGCAAACTTTGAAATATTGTGGCATCAACCTCAAAGAATCCTGCTTCTCTCACGGTCAGCTATATGTAGCTTGCTCAAGAGTAGGAAGTTCGAAAAATTTATATATATATACCCCGGACAATAAAATGAAAAATGTTGTTTATAAACAAGTAGTGTAAATAATGAGAAAATGTAAATACATGTAAATATAGAAAATGTTTTCAAAATATATTTTTTACTTTTTACGTCATAGTATGTTTTTTTATTTCATCTACCACGTAATCTCATATCAACTCCCGAGCGAAGCCGGGTATCATAGCTAGTAGAGCTTCTAAAGAAGCGCCAGTTTTGTAACGATTATGTGGGCCAATCCCGGCGGCACTGCAATGCCGGGCCGACCCGTGACGGGAGTGGAGCAAGCCCCATCCTCTCATCAACTTACAAAAATCAGTTTAATATACTGGTCCCTCAATGAGGGAACTTTCAGATATTAAGCTGAAAAGAACAGATACTACACTTTGATCTTAGCCAAAAGGCCGAGAAGCGATAACATTCGAATATTATACGAGAGACGCCATTAAACGGGGAAAAATCTTAACACCGCCATGTACGATGGCTACGGCACCGATACAGTGACATCTAGCGGGGAATACCTACAGAAACTAAACATCTAATAACAATTATACTCCATGTCTATAGACCAACTTTTGGTGCTCTTTTATTGACAGAACCCGTCCATAGCCAATATTTGTGACGTTATCATGGTTAGGGTACCACTTTGTCGCTTATGGATTCCGAGATATCACTGATTTTGTTAATCAACTCGAAAATAGTGAAAATTGGTTTTGATTAAAAATAGCTTCTACACACTTAAAATAAAAATGTGTATTGATAAAAAGTTAAACGTTTCAACTAAAAGTACGAAAAAAACACAGTCAAAGTTTACCGACTAGGATACCACATTGTCGCTCATAAGCTTGAAGTAATATCGGGGCCATTGGAAAATGTAGTAACACGTGTTGTCTAAATCTCAGTTTACTCCCATCCATTTGCTTGACAGTTCGTAACTCAGCTGCCCGTAACGTTCACTTAGCTTTATGTTATGTTACCCTTTTAACAATAGTGGTCAATAAACAATAATTATTAAGACAAAGCAAAACTCTCTATTTGAATCTGGCCTAAATCAATCAACTAGATACAAAATATATTAACAAAATTCATATTATGTTAGTTTATTCAATTGGATTGTTAAAAATAAATAAATAGATCACATAGGATAATAAAATTAATTACAATTTTAAAGTGCGTTGCGTCCAGACCGTCTTAATACGCCACGAATATGCTGCTCGTACGCTGCGCACGCGTTGCTCTAGCCGGAGAGCTAACAACGGAAATAGGTTTGCTATTATATAGAGAAATGAAAATTTCTCTAGTTAGTGTGCCATACTATCAATTTTAATAATCCGGGTGCCTGGCAGATGCTTTGAATACTGATTAATTACATAACAAAAACAGAAAATACAGTTGACTTATATTTAACAAGCTTCTGAGGGACAACCGTATAGATAATCACTAATCAGTTAATACTCGTACAAAGTCACCAATCTCTCAATCAGACGTAAGAATTTAAATGACTTCGCGTCAGCACTTACGTACCCCTAGGTGCGAGGTTGAGTAGTGTAAATCATTTTCATAATGATGTTAAATGCAAATTATTACTTTTGTAAGTAATAATTTTATTATAATAAGTTTGATCTCATAAGTCATAAGGCGACAATGTGGGACCCTAAGGAATGTTAAACTAACAAACTTGATCAAAATTAGTAAAGCTGACGAAAATACTGTTATTTTATATAAAATAATTTATGTTATTGATTCATAATAATATTTGTATTAGATATATGCACTTATAGTGCGGACACTATGTTAAATAATGGAAGTAGAATTCTTATTTCTCTAAACTTATGAATAGCGACAATGTGGTACCCTAGATCACTTTACATACAAAAAATCATGTTAAAAGTCTAAACTTTGAAGTCACTTTTTTGATAGAAAACTACATTACTTTTGTGTTTAATTACACTTAATCGTTAGTTTTGTTCCTAAATTAACGTAAACTATGAGAATTAAAAATTATAATGTTGATTTTGTATATTTTTTATGTAAGTGTTGATTTTTTTTGTTGTATTATTTAAAAAAAATATGCCTTGAGATATGGTCGTTTCGTTATTTTTATTATAAACCTTACCTACATCATATTCAGAAATCAACATAAGCCAGCGGAAAATCTGTCGATTTTGAGTTATATAAAATATTTTTCTCAAACATGCTCGGAAATGTTCCTGTTACGTTAGTAATTAGAGACCAGTAGGGACTCTATTCCAAGGCAGGTTCAGCGCGACGTACGTAAAGGATTTTCATACAACATTAAATCACCCAGCCAGTAACTGAAGCACTAAACAAGTAATTTTATTTCCTTACATGTTTGAGAAAAGCACTATACATGCTTCGACCGTAATCAGCTTACCTGGCTTCGTATTGTAGCCGTCCTCGTCTTCGACTCGGACGGCTACTAAATACTCAGCCAGGAAAGCTTACTTACTGGTCTCTGCAGTAATGTACTAGAGATTGGCATGCAGTGCCATCTCAAACACCTTTTTTTGCCATAGAGCATAGAATTACTACCGGTCGATAGTTCTCTACATTATCATTGGAACTTGTTTTAGATATGGGAGATACACGCGATAGCTTCCAGCACGTAGGATATTGTCCCGTTGTCAAAGTTGATCGGCTTGATAAGATCGTCACTACAACCCTTAATCACGTAAGGCGGTATGGCATCTGCAGAACATATTCTTTATTGGAAGTTTTGTAGTAACTTCAACCGTTTTTATAAAAAAAATGTGAATGACTGCAAATTGGGAGACAAAAGTGGAGGGGGGGACCACCTATTTTCACTTCAATTTTTTTTCTCATTGTTATAAGCTACGTGTATGCAGTTTCATGCTCTCTTCCGGATGGGACACGGCTTTATAGCTGCATGGAGTCTCATTGTTATTAGATGTTTAGTTTCTGTATTCCCCGCTAGATGTCACTGTATCGGTGCCGTAGCCATCGTACATCGCGGTGTTAAGATTTTTCCCGATTCAATGGCGTCTCTCGAATCGGTTTGGTCCGTTATCGCTTCTCGGCCTTTTGGCTAAGATCAAAGTGTAGTATCTGTTCTTTTCAGCTTAATATCTGAAAGTTCCCTCATTGAGGGACCAGTATATTAAACTGATTTTTGTAAGTTGATGGGAGGATGGGGCTTGCTCCACTCCCGTCACGGGTCGGCCCGGCATTGCAGTGCCGCTGGGATTGGCCTACATAATCCTTATAAAACTGGGGCTTCTTTGGAAGCTTATGAAGTGTTGTACCTCCTTCATCACGAAAATGACTTCAGAAACAGGGCGCCCATAGCTACGTACTGAAAACAACCCGCCCAGCAAGTTGTCCGGCATCTGAGCAAAGTTTACGAGCGCCCATGAGGCGGGTTCTTGGCAGTGAATGTGTTAACTCGTATGTAACTGGTATGGTATTTTTCAGTGCCATAATTTGGTACAGTCAGCATCAAATAGATAGTGACAGGGAATACTTCCAAATTTACCGCAACATCTACAATAACCATTAATACCGGTTCGTCCAGAGTGATCAAATTCTTCGGGCCATCCGACGAGTACAAATATACCGGAGCACGCACAACGCCTAATACTTGGTTACTTCCAATCCGCTGTTAGCACTGGAACACCCACAACACCATCGGTATCGTAGCATTCAAAGTATCCAAAATTACGGGACACGCTAGAAAAATTAACTTTATTTTTAATGACATAGAGCTCAAAAACATATTGATGTCAGTACAACGTATCAAATCGATATGCATGTAAGTGACAAAATGAACGATCAAAATTTAAAGTTCTAAGAAGTTTAAGCTACGTAACCGTTATAAGCCTTATTGCATCCGGAATAAAGTTTGATTTCATGTTGTATACATATTTATGAATACTTTGGCTGCTACGCAACCAGTGGCGGTGTGGTTGTACCGGTATTATTGCCGGCTTGACTGTTGTCAAGTATTAGGATTTGTGAGTGCTCCTGTATATTTGTAAACGGTAAATAGTCTGAAGAATTAGATTACTTTGTTTGAGTTATTATTAATTACTACTCTGGATGTGACAATATATTTGGGTATCTTAACAGCCACGGTATATATGATGCTGACTGTACTTGTATATTAAGAACGGGAAACAATCAGTACGCTTCCTTGAAGGATAAAACTATTTGCCATTAAGATTGTAATTTAAAAAGCAAGAAAACACAACGTCTTATTTAACACTTTATTAACGTAAATTCGATCCACGAAAATATACATCAATGTACAATGGTAGACAACTAAACCTCTATCTAATACAGGTTTACAAAACCTCCGTCCATTGGCGACGTAACGCATAACTGCTTTAAACTTTATATTAATGCTGTAGTAACTAGTACTCATTCAACATCAAACTTTTTCCAGAGAGTATATACTCTCTAAATTATATAATTTAATAGAGCAGCACAGTCCCAGAACTTTTTGAAGGTGCAAGTCTGAACTCTGAATCCCGTAACGAGTAGCGTGAGTATGGTACGCTTTCTTGTTACGAGATGGCGCTGCAGCGCAGTGTCATTTTCTCCTACTATTTTTGTATCTTTGGGTGCTCTTGTCCAGATGGCGCTTCAAACGTGGGCCTCATAAAGTGGCTGTAGCTGTCTAAAATATCTTATGATATAAAACTAATCAAAGTAGTCCTTCATTTTAAAACAGTTTAGTGCCACTGCAAGTATTTTTAGTCTTTCAGTAGGTTACGTAGCCAATGGAAGAATCGCACATTTAGGGACGCGGAATCGGCAAAATCCGGGGGAAAAAAGCTTTATGTCCACGCAATAAGAGCTAACAAGGCACGGTTCGGCTCGGATCGGCTCGGCCGACGCCTGCCGGCGCGTCGACGTCTTTTTCGCTCTTATTGCATGGATATAAAGCTTTTTCACCTCAGCAGCTCGAACAAGCCTACTTCCCTGCGAATACACAGTGACGAAAGTCGCACTTTCGTCACTCTCTGGAGTGACGGAAGTGCGACTTTCGTCACTCCAGGGAGTGAGACAAAGTAGTTTTTAATTTAGTGAAGGCCATGAACTGCCACTTCATATTTCGGGGTCTATTATAAATTCGAAATACATATTTTTAACCTTTAATATGTTCTCACTACTGAGGTGAAAAGTTGTATGTGTCACACGAGAGCAAAGTTATTTTACATCTCGTGTTTTTGAGTCCCTCGCTACGCTCAAGATTCTAACTTAGAATCACTCGCTTCGCTCGTGATTCAATTATAGTATCTTTCGCTTACTCGAGACTAAAAATAAGCACTCGCCAGAAAAACCAACTTTCCTCTCTTGATGCACAAATAACTATTTTCTACCGGCTATTGCTGATTCCGCGTCGATAGGTGTGGGGAAACCCTTAAACACCCAGACCCCGGCGAGTGGATCAACATCGCACTCAGGAATGATCGCTACTGGTTACGTTACTAACACAACACCTATTTTTACAGAAACGTAACTTAAAACCATTTGGTGCAGAGATCATAAATAACAAAGATTGAGATATAACAGACACATTTTCAAAACAAAATGGCGGGCTTTTTAATGTTTTGTAACCTTTTGGCCAGGAGGTGAAGTAATACGTCGTACCCCTGACGCCAAAATAATAGATACGATAGAGAGATATGGTTTATGTAAGTTTATTTTTATTTTATATGTGTAAGTTTATAATTGTTTAGCTTGTTGATTTGAATTTGCAACACCTACGTATTTCTGATTATTTTCAATGGTTTCCGCTTCCCAAAGGTTGTCTGGAAGAGATCGCTTTTTAGCGATAAGACCGCCAATTGTTTTACCTCTGATTATTCTGTTTGTAACTTGTATTTTATGTGTTTCTTTATTTTGAGGTGTGCAATAAAGAGTATTTATGTTATGTTATGTTATGTATACTTAAGGTAAGTAATAATGCCAAACATCATGTGTATCACGCGTCGCAAACAATGCCAGCATTGGAAGATTAGGATCAAGGCAATCAGCCCAAACAGCCCACACTCCTAAGTTAGGATCACAGGAGTGGTTAATAAAATGGGATACATTCCCAAGATGGGCCGCATCAACTACAAAAGGATTTTCTAGAGTTAAAATCCAGGTCAAACAAGTATGTCAAGCCATTACTCATCGTTTCTCAGCCTCTTCAAAAGTGATCACTTCTCCGACATACTGACAAAGGAACTGCCCTTGTTTTATTTTCTGTTCCGTCCTGACACCCCACCCACAGCCATTGGCATTTCTATAAATACAAAGCTTGATATTTCTTCCACCTTGAACAACTCTGTTGTTGCAATCCACTGAACACTTGCAAGCTTTGTTACACTCGTAAATTGGAGTTCCGGAGGCGACGCGTAATCTCTTGTTGACGGTTTATGCAAACCAAGGATGATTAAGACATGGATAGATAATATCTATACAAAATCGCGTTCCTCGAACCTTCAGGCTATACGTCTGTTTTCGGTACTTAGTGCTACAGCGCCATCTGTTGATTCTGGAGTAGGTATTCTGTCAGCGTTAATCGCCGAACAAAATATTAGAAACTAGATTTATTTAATCTTAATTGCCCAAAATAAGATGGTACAAATGGCGGACTTAATGCCATAAGGCATTCTCTACCAGTCAACTAATGGGCTTAACAGAAAGGTTAAGTAGGAATTTAGTGTTTGTGGTGACCAATAGATGATGCTAGTGCTTTTGCCTGAAATAAGGGAACGCGATTTTGTATAGGCATTGTCTATCCATGTCTTAATCATCCTTGATACAAACAGGCCAGCCTGCATTCCTGAGCAGGACTTGGAGCGGCAGTTGCAATCACAGCCTATTGGAGGGTCATCCGGAATGGTGACACCGGCACCAGGGATAGACTGATTTATATAAGTAAAGCTTCTCAGGTGGGCCAGCCAAATCAACATCATTTTCTATAGTCAGTTTTCTAGATTTATCAACTTGATTTATGTGTTCCTCCCATTGTTTCAAGGACATCATCTGCCGACATCTTTTTCTGCACAACACATAAAGTTGTAATAAATTTCTAGTATCCTGAACAAGGTCTGAGGCAAATTGCTCCTCTTCAGCAGGTAAAATTATCATTGACAGTAATTTAATAGTTAATGCCTCTTTTAGTTCATAAATTTCAGCTTCATCTACTTCATCTATTCTAGATACTAAGTTTTCTTCACTGAGTAGATCTCCAAATGAAATTTATTTTTTTAATTTATCAATATTCTCACAATGGTATTCCATCGTTTTTGAACGGACGGCTATAGACGTCGGTGGCGTCAGTGGCCAGACTAACAGATGCCGTGACTAGCCATCATTGACGCCTAAAAGGTTACAGTATAAATCTGTTATTTCTCTACCCAAGTTCATGGCAAACGGTGATGCATTCCTACTTAAAAAGAACCTTACATAAACACGCTCGTCTTGAAAAGTGAGTCTTATTAACATATACTAAAGGTAGCTCATTCGATTTGTAAAAAATCTCATTTAAGCTTTTATTATCGATACACATTTAACTATGGAATATAATGGCCGATCCACGTATTGGGCCAACGTAGGCAGATCTAGTTGACGCAGTTATGTG
The DNA here is from genome assembly GCA_947086415.1 of Pammene aurita. Lineage (NCBI taxonomy): Eukaryota > Metazoa > Arthropoda > Insecta > Lepidoptera > Tortricidae > Pammene > Pammene aurita. The sequence continues at coordinate 47,232,832 of OX352291.1, read as the reverse complement.
TTAGAGCGAGTCACCGTAAGTATAGCTGCGTCTCTTACTTAGGCCAGCATTGGCCCAATGTGTGGGGCCGCCATAAAGACGAGAATTACAATTTATTGAATTTGACTTTCAGACTCACATGACGCTCTTACATGAGAAATAATTACAAGAGAGAGTCGCCAATAACTTATAGGCGTATTACCGAATATTGGACTTATTATGCTTATGGGTTATAACTAGAGATTATTTGAGAAAAGATACAAAGCTTTTTCCGTTCGCGATATTATTTTAGACGGTTGTATTTCATAGTATTTAAAGGTAGTATTTGCCGTCGCTTAGTTCAACCATAGGCAAAGGAATACTAATATGTGTACAGCTGGCAATTTGACTATTCATAGTATAATCTTATTCGCCTTAAAAAAATGGAAGAGCGTCTGGTTTTTCCCGGTAATTCTCATTAAAATCTTACAATAGACGTGTGAGCTTCCTCATTAAAATGTTAGAATGAACGTATGAGCCCGCATGTATGATTACATGTTCTGGAACTGTCCGTCCTTGTCGAGCATGAGTATGTTGGGGTTCTCGCGCTCGAAGTGCGTGGGGGCGCGCGCGCGCAGCTCGGCCGTCCACTCCGCCCCCCCGCCCCCCCCGTCGCCCCACTCGCCCACCGAGGACCCGATCACGTCCACCTCCTCCTTAGCTCGTCTCTTCTCCACCTAAACATAAAGACAAAAACGTAAAGTGACAATGTGGACAAACGTGGAGTTTAGTGAAACGGCCCAATATATTTAGGTACAAGGAAAGGTTCATTCTTTTCGGGAGCTACTAATGACTCGACAGTGGGACCTTATCCCCTGTACTGCACAAATAAGCATTCAACTGATCTAAATATATAAAAGAGGAAACTGACTGATTGACTGACTGACTGACTGACTGACTGATTGACTGACTGACTGACTGACTGACATATCAACGCACAGCCCAAACCACTGGTTCTAGAGATTCCAAATTTGGCACGTAGGTTCCTTATAAGGTCTAGGGGTGCACTAAGAAAGGATTTTTCAAAATTCACCCCCTAAGGGGGTAAAATGAGGGTCCAAAGTTTGTATGGCGAATCAAGATTTGTTAGACTATTTTATTCGAAACTTCACAGGAGTATTCCTAACGATAAATAAGTAAACACGTGTTTCAGGTTTTTTGAAAATTCAACCCCTAAAAGGGGTAAATGTGGGCACAAAGTCTGAAAATCAATATGGGTATCGTATCCTTTTTGAGTACTTATAGTACGCGGGCGAAGCCACAGGAAAAGGCTAATACAATATACACTATGTATATTACATGTTACAGTGGGCACACAAAAGTGGCGTAGACGAAGGAGTCCTAGTACGACTCGTTTTGCCGAAGAGAGCCGGGTGAATGCTGACTGTAATTCTCTTGTGTTATAATTATATGACTTCAATGCTAATAACTCTAAATTTATAAAGAAAAGGCTAATACAATATACACTATGTATATTACATGTTACAGTGGGCACACAAAAGTGGCGTAGACGAAGGAGTCCTAGTACGACTCGTTTTGCCGAAGAGAGCCGGGTGAATGCTGACTGTAATTCTCTTGTGTTATAATTATATGACTTCAATGCTAATAACTCTAAATTTATAAACCCCTACTGAACTTTACGCTCACCGATTCTTAGAAAAATTTTAACAACGGCAAATTAAACGTTATTAACCAACGTCGAAAACAGGGTACTACTAACGCCATCCAGTGACGAGCGGCGAAACTACAACAGTACATGCCAATGGGCAACAGATGTCGCATGCGATTCCGAAAACTTTACCGAGTTCTACCAAGGGCGGCCTACACCATGAAGTGACAGCTACGGCCTTGGAACATATCGTACGTTTTCGAGGTTGTCCAAATAACCTTGGCGTGACCACAGATAAGATAACATATTTAAATAGTAGATTTGTACTAAAATAACAGTTAAATTGGGCAAATTAGGTAATAAATCTGACATTTATCTACTTTTGTATTAAAATTACTGATGGACAAGGCAGATTGAGGTAGATTCAGCAATCAAACTAATCGTACTTGTCAACCCTAGTACGTCGAAAGGCAAACTTGCATGGAGACGTCATGTGTCAACTGTCAAAGATCTATCAAACACTGATTTTCTAGGGAAGATAACCTTCTGAATGTAATATTTACTATTATATTATTCTATGGTTCTACGTGAACTCACGGGAAGAAGCTAATATTCCATAAAACTCGATGTCACCGTATGTCACGGCGTGGTATTTTCACAATCGACTTCAAGATTTTGAAGGAGGAGGTTATCAATTTGTCCGAATCTGTTTTTTTTTATGTATTTTCGAAGACGGCTGGACCGATATGGAAAACTCTTTTTTGTTTAAAAGAGTATACTTCACAGTTGGTCCCATTGTAACCAGGTCAGGATCTGATGATAGGATCCTGGAGAAATCGAGGGAACTCTTGAAACATTATAAACACACCTATAGTGATTTAAATATTTTTTACACTAGCTCGGGCATTTCCTTTTGGAAAGGTGGAAGCTATGTGAAGTCGGTTCTTTTTTGTTTAAAATTATAGTAAACCGATTTGTCTTGAAATTAGGCCGTAGTACACTATAAATATAATAAAAATGATAATGAAACAGGCAAACAAGGAGTGAAAATGATAGTGCACGAGTACTTGTATAGTTGTAAAGCCAGTAAGAGTGCGGACCTTTTACCTCCGTGTCGTGCTTCGCGAACTTGTCGAACATGTTGGCGTACATCCGCTTCTCCTTCTGTTTTTGCTTCTGTATCGCCTGTTTGCACACCACCATTTGGTTGGCGGCAGCCTGTAAACAGAAAAAAGGGATTTTTAAAGTAACAACATATACATTCTGCATCTTTTAACTGTTTATTATTACTTGTACAGTCGGCTACAAAGAGATGTATCTACGGTTTCACCTTATTGGGTTGTAATAAGGTCCAAAAGTGGGTACATATCTTTATGTACACCAATATCATTAATCCTCTATTCCGCGTTCGGAAACCGTATGTAATTACCGCCATTATTGCAACCAGTAACGTAACATCAGTGTATTATCTGTGACAGTGTGGTACAAACGTATGAAAATTCATTACCTATGGTAACGTAATGAAAATCTGCCCTCCTCTTCGACCGCCGGCACAATCGATTTGGTCATGGCGGTGCAATGGCGGTCATTCTTATGGTTTCCGAACACTTCATTTAGGATTTATAATATGCGTGTAGATAAAGCAGTGTATGCAACTGTAAGTAATTAGGCCTTATTACGTAACAGTTACATAAACTACTATTTTTTTTTTTTTTTTTTTTTATACTATGACGGTGGCAAACAAGCATACGGCCTGCCTGATGGTAAGCAGCTACCGTAACCTATGGACGCCTGTAACTCCACAGGAGTCACATGCGCGTTGCCGACCCTTTACAAAAAGGAGGATTCACTGTGTTGACGGCTAAAGGAACAAGAGGGTCCCTCATCGTCAACACACTGGGTCCTCTTTGAGCTCTTTGGCAACCTTACTCACCAGCAGGAACACAACACTATGAGTAGGGTCTAGTGCAAGATTATTAGTATTAGTATTGTAGTACACTGTACAAACCTACTTGACGTAAGAGTGCCTTTGTGACCTTTATTATTTACTGAATAAGTTTTTGATTTCGATATGAGTGATCCTGTTAAGGCGACGATATATGCAAATACGTCAAATCGAGGTGTTTTTGTGCAAGGTTTTTGAAGAAAACAAACCACGTTGGAGCATGAATGTTACATTTTCTGTAGGGGCATATAGTTGTGTTCGCTGTACCGATACGTGCTTGGTCTTGTATAACATAATTAGGTATATATATCATCGTTAAGAAACTGTTTTGGAGAAAACTTGTCGCAAGTTTTATGTCGGTCAGAAATAATTCTATGTTGCGAAATTAAACATAACTACGTCTTAGCACATTACTAATGTTCGGCAGATACTATAGTCGTATTAAGCGCTTAATAAAGGTTTAAGACGCAAAACCTTGTAAGAGCCTGTAATAATCAGAACTATGCAATTGCTAATAAAACTTATAGGCGTTTATTCTATTGCATCCAGAGACATGTTTCATGTGTCAAATTTGAGTAATATGATTAGTAATTTTGCGTGCGGAAATTCGTTCCACATAGCTTAGGTTATAGTACGCTTGCTTACTAAGTAGATATGTCCGAGTTCAAATCTAGGCTGATGTTAACTTTTTTGTTTATTTTTTTATCTCATTTCTCATTTATATTTTCAATCCTGATCCTAAGCGATTTATAGGTATTTTTGGACAAAAAAAGTCAAATCATACTATAGTCAAGTTACTAGTTAGTTTAATCTTTTTATTTTGACTTTTTTACCCAATATATTTAAGCTACCAACTTATAAAAGAGACTAATTCATTATTCAATTTTTACAGTGGGTATGGGTACTTTTTACCATAGACGGCTTCGTCCATGTTTTTACCATAATTTGTATTACAAGAGCGCGTTTGTTCGAGCAGTTTCCATCCGAGGCGACGTTGCCAGCTTACTTTCATTTGCTCATTTCGCTTCTTGCTTAGCGCTGTTGCAAGCTAGATCTATATTATGATATGAATGACGGATTCATTGAATAGAATCAAATGCGCTTGAAGTTGGAACACATTCGTGCATTTGTCAATGATTTGTCCACATCATCGTGATAGGTTATATATCTCTCTCTTTACTATGGAATAAGAAAGAAACAATCGGCTCGGCTGTCCCGGTACTCTTCGATGTCTGGTCGCGCCATTAGGTTTATATGGCTTATTGTATGTTCGTTTTCGTACGATTTAAAAGATATAGTGAATTATTAATGTTATTATTAGGTAGGTAAGTAGATATGGAATTAATTTAATCGTATAAGTATATATACCAATATAATTTCTCACAATCCCTAAAATGAAAAAACCAATAAGTACTCGTAAGGTACGATGGGGTAAGATCGGCCCATTTTTGAACTAGTTGGTCAGCTTTCAGGGCTGACTTTTATGCTTTACCTTTGTAAAAATTTCTCGAAATATTAATCCTTGTTTCAAATCAGTATGAAGTGTACCTAAGCTGTTTGTCGTGTATAAAATTTCAAAATCTACTCCTTCTACTTAAGATTGGACTATTCAATAAAATGTACTCTTAGTAAGTTTTTAGGTGCTAGTTTTCTTCCACTTATCGATTTTGCCAGCTTTGTAATGCAATAATAAATTTTGAAGTGCCCGTTCTAGAGCTTATATGATCTTGTTTAGATTAATATTATACAAAAATAAATCATACTCGAAAGGTTTTTTATACTAAAACATTTTTTGTAAAAGTGGAGTATGTGTCAGTTTTCCGTCCATACTTATTGATATATTGATATTCAAGTTTTTCAAATTAAAGCTTATAATTAATATATCAATTAAAGAATAAATTATTATTATCAATGGCCAATTTGACCTCAAAAAGTTTTTTCCATGTAGACGGAGAGCTGGCCACGTCAGATATGACACAATAGTCAGGTTTCATTGCTCTCATTATTGTGTCATATCTGACGTGGCCAGCTCTTAGTCCAATAAATTTGTAGCAGTTTAATCAGGTGGACGGCAACCCGGACGGGAAACTAGCATAACCACCCTATGCACGGTTTCTAATAATAGATATAATTATAAACCGCCTGTAACGGGTGATAACAAAAAAATGAGAATCATTTTCTTTAGACTTAAAAATGAAACTATTTACGTAAAGAAAATAGTATGTTCATGAAGTTGTGGCGATGTCTTAGAGGTTCTTTAATTTTGCTTATTTTATTTTTCCAAGCCTTTATATTTGTAAAAATGGTGTCGAAACAAGAAGCTATGCGAAAATGTCTTGTACTTTTTTATATTTCAAACTTAAACATGGACAAAAACTATACAGTGGGTCATTTTAGTAAAGAAAAACGTACCCCTATCTACTATTTGTAGAATACTTACATCCCAGCCTGTAGTTTACAGAAGTGGTAGCGGGAGATAAGCAAACATAATGACCAAGGGAAGACTGAACAAACAGAATTGCATCTTTAATGATGATGATTCCACCAGCCAACGATTTGCGACGAAAAAATTCAGGTTTTCCAACGGTACCTACATTTGTCGATGTTTAAAAAGATAGGTCTAGAATTTCGCTAGCAGATAAGATTACCAGAATACATAGATCAGCAAAAATAAATTTTACATCACAGTGTCGCTGGACGATTCGAAATCACAGACGAAAATCATTCATTTTAGACGACGAGTGAAAATCCGAAACCCCAAATTTTTTCACAATGTGGCTGGATGCAAAATATTTTTAGTCTTAATAGTAATTTAGTATTTAAACAATCGGAGAGCTGAAAATTTTACCCAGTTGATAAAAATGATCAAGGTCATATGTGCACAAAAGGAAAAAACATGCCGTCCAAAGATCTTGTTGGGACATAGTGTCTAAACTTTGACGAACAGCTGACCACGGGCCCTATTCTTATGTGCATTGATGGTTTTGTAAATAACTATTATGTGTAAATTGCCTAAGAACATCCAAAACTGAAAAAAACGTATAGAAGATTTTTTTTTTCGCCTCTGAAAGAATTATCATTTTTTTGTTATCACCCGTTATTATGTTCATGTCAACCTTTCAGCATTTTCTCAAACTTTTCAAAAACGAGTGAGTTAAAAATATTGAGAGTGGAAAGAGAGTTTCAAACCTAAGAAGCAAGATGTTTCAAAATTTAAAAAAAATTTAAAAACTCTTTTGGCTATAATTCTTTTTTTTTCCCCACCCTACTTGAAGAGATATATTATATGGACGTATCCATACTAATATTATAGTGTGTCTGTCTGTTAACTCTTCACGCTTAAACCGCTCAACTAATTTAGATGAAATTTGGTATGTATAAGGGGGTGAAAACGGAATGGAAGTTTATATGGAATTGTTGCTCCCTGTTGACTTGAAATAGCATACGTACTAGTTTTATATTTGCTCTTAGATTTTACTAACTAGTAACTTTTATTTTGCGTTTTATTATGTAATTCCATATCGCTCATGTTAATTTCGTGCAGACGAAGTCGCGGGTAAAAGCTAGTATTTTAATATTGTAATGGATTTTGATATGGTAAAACTTTTGAAATAGATGGCAATTAACCAAAACTAACCCAAAAATGTACCCAAAAAACCGTGACGACACGACACGATACAACTAATCCATACTAATATTATAAATGGGAAAGTGTACGTGTGTGTTTGTTTGTTTGTCCGTCTTTCACGGCAAAACGGGGCGACGAATTGAAGTGATTTTTTAAATGGAGATAGTTGAAGGGATGGAGAGTGACATTGGCTACTTTTTTTCTCTTTCTAACCCCCCACTTCCCTAAAATGGGGGGTGGAAGTTTGTATGGTTTGTTACCCCGAATTTAACGCGAGCGAAGCCGCGGGCAAAAGCAGGTATTATATGTTATTAACTTACTCGTGCTGACTTTTCATGTTTTTAATTATTTTGTGTAATTTCAATTTATCATTCTTATGTGAGACGACAAACGCTTTTATATTTGTATTTTTTTTTAGTAAAGAACACTTATGGTATATGTATAAATGAAAATGATTAAAACATGTTAAAAAATTAATCTTAAACTTTACGTTGAATTAAGTTATTTGCTTTTTGGCTATGGTTTTCTGTGAGGTACTTCCCCAGTCGAGCTCTGAGCCAGGTCCAGATTTGAGCGTGATAACATTCGCTGAACTGTGCCTTACCACAGTTAGCGAGATAACATTCGGAGTGCCCATACCTCCCTTTTGGACGTAACATACCCGTGTCTAAACTTGTTCCTAGTAACCAACTAGGTACACATTTAAAAAATGTTCACAGCAACAATTAATAAGATCCAGTCTTAAATGCCACGCAAAAACAAATCAAACCATTTTTTGTGACATACAATTGAATTTATAGAACGAAACTTTTTTGTCTATAAAGATCACATGTATGCGTGACTTCGGCAGCAGATAGCATACATCCTCCATACGACCTTCTTAAACCTGATGTTTATTCAGTGTTGGGCGTAATTTATTAGATGGTACCTACTTTTGTAATGTATTAAATTGCTAATTCAATTACAAGAAAATCAATTATATTAAGTAATTGAAATTGCTTGTAATTGAGATTACATGTTAGTAGTATTCCCGATTACATATAATTTGTAATTGCAATTACTTTTATCTTAACTACTTTTACTTGTAACTTCGATAATTTGAAATAATATACAAGTTCAATTTATTTTTGGGTCAGTGGGGGCAGCTACCAGATCCCTCGCTGCAACGCGAAAATGGTCTTAGAAGACCTTCCCTCAATTTCAAATTAATAACGTTACGGATTTTGGAAAAAACATACAGGATGCGAGAAAGAGGTCACATTTGGTAAACTTCTTTTTGATGCCAATCGATCCCATTCTTGTATGGGATCAAAAATAATTTGCGGCTAGAAAAGCCACAAATTGAGAAAAACTTTTGCCATACTTTATGAAAATTATTTATTTTTATTTTTCACATGCTGCTTTTTTATGCCAATCGATTCCATTCCTATCGTTTCTAATAGTTTCCTATTAGGGGTCAACTTACGGTAATGTACTAAAAAGCTACAAATTAAATATTTTCCATACATTTACTATAAATAATAAATAAATATTATACGACAATCTTACACAAATCGACCTAGGCCCACAGTAAGCTCAATAAGGCTTGTGTTATGGGTACTAGACGACGATATATATAATAGATAAATATGGATAAATACTTAAATACATAGAAAACATCCATAACTCAGGAACAAATATCTGCGATCAACACACAAATAAATGCCCTGACCAGGATTCGAACTCGGGACCTCCTGCTTCGTAGGCAGGGTCACTACCGACTGGGCTAGGAGATCGTCAAATAAAGAATAAGTGATTTTTAGGGTTCCGTAGCCAAATGGCAAAAAAGGAACCCTTATGGATTCGTTATGTCTGTCTGTCTGTCCGTCCGTATGTCACAGCCATTTTACTCGGAAACTATACGACGTATCTGAATAAAATTTACACATAAGGTGTATTTCTGTATGCCGCTACTTGAAATTTGAAAAAAAATATATTTTAAGGGGGGGGCGCTCGATACATGTAATTAAATTTCAAAAAATCTTTTTACCAAATATCAACATGTGACACATCAATCAATAGGTCTTTAAAAATAATATTGAGGTTTGTTTGATCTTTTTGTGATTAAAAAAAGATTCACTTTTTTGAAATAATCGCTTCGAAAGTCAGAAAAATTGTGTAGCCCCCCCTGTAACTTTTGAACCGTAAGTCCAAAAAATATGAAAAAAATTGAGGAGATGCGCCTTAGCATATACTTTCTACGAAAATTGTTTGGCCATTTTTGAGTTATTTCCAAAAAACTTCTTCCATAGGCATCAGATACGACCTTTTGGTATTAGTTTGGTTCTTATTCCATTGAAGGTACGGAACCCTCCTATGCGTGGTCCGACACGCACTTGGCCGGTTTTTTTAACCTTTCAGTTAACCAACAGTCGTTGTTATTAAGCATACCGGAAGAAACATTTAAGTAAAATGTGTAGGTACCTGAAAAAAGCGCCATCGCCATTATATCAAAATGCAACTAGGTAGAGGTACACAATAGTGTTGGAGGATGTGTGGTTCGTATTTGGAACTAAAGGCTAATTTTCCAGATAGGTAATTCTAATTAATATTGTTTTCATAATTATTCAAAATTACACTTTAGTGGTAAAATATTTATTTAATTTTTATTTAATTTAATAACAAAATGTCAACTTAAAACTACCTTACACAAACATACACTTACAAACTACCGCAAAAGGTAATTGAATTATACGATGTTCTCCCGATGCGGTCTTATCCCAACGCACTTTACCGTCCTCATTGAAAGCGTTTTTGACCATCTCTAATTTCGTTATAGATACTAAAAACCTGGATTTTTCAGAGCAGAAGAGGACATAAAACAAATTAGTTAGAAATAATATTATCTTCGGGTACATTTTATTTGAACTTTTATTTTGAAAGATTTGACACGTACTTGACACATAGAAATATAACCGCCATGATGAATGCTTATTTTGGATATTTAGAATAAAACATTATAATTGTGCGATTATGATACTGTAGGTAATGGCGTGCGTTGGCCAAGTCGTTTTATATTATAGGTAACTTAAATTATTTCGTCATTGATTACCTACATACAATAGTAACTTTAATTAAGTAAGTACACATAAAATGAAATTATTATCAAAGCGCCATCTTACTGTAAAAGACCGCGATTGTTTGACTATTTAAACATGTCAACATTGAATTGTCATAGTTCATCTCAAGTATACTAGATGGCAGAAGCGGAAGCTGCGATTATAAAAACGCAAAATGCAGTCGTCAACCGTGATACCTGTCACCTTAATGAGAGTAAACTTTTATGTGAGTTTCTGTATGCCATGTCAAATCAGAAGTTAACTAAAATTTATATAAAATGTTTTATCCAGATAAGACACATGCGCGTTGTTTTAAGGCCCTACTTTGACTGCAAAATACCTATTCCTAAACCACGCCTACGGGGCCCCACCCTTCAAATTAACACGCACACATAAAAAGGTCCGCTGTTCTTAAAATGTTTATTGTTCTGTCCTATTTAAGTATTATTTAAATGGAATAATAATATAGTTCCGGTTGTCATAAAAATCTATAGGACTACGTGCTTATCCTTATTTTAGTTTTTCGGAAGAAATTAGCTGCATAATGATTTAAAAAAGGAATTTTCTTCTTAACCGCATATTTCTAAGTATTGTTTTGATAAGTACCGATAAAACATAATAAAAACCTTTAAAATAACTTAAGAACAAGTTTAGCAAGATAGTTTCTAGATTTTGAAGGAGGAGATTATCAATTCATCGGGTTTTTTTTTATGCTCACCGATCATTCGAAGACGGCTCAACCGATTTAGGAAATTGTTGTTGTGTTTTAAAGAGTATACTCTACGATTGGTCCCATTGTCACCAGGTCAGGTTCTGATTATGGGATCCTGGACAAATCGAGGGAAATCTTCAAATATTATATGATGATTTTAGTGTTTTTTACAGTAGCCCGGGAATTTGCTTTTGGAAAGGTGGAGAATAAGTGAAGTCTGTTCTTTTTTGTTTAAAATTATTTTTTATTATATTTGAAATGGCTAAACTGATTCTGATGCGGTTTTCAGAAAAGTATTTGTTATAGTCTGGAAAATGTTTTTAGTATAGGGTCAGATAGTCGTCAGTGGGACACTTTTTTTTTGTGGCCGTAACCAATGACCATAAGAGGTTATATCAAGAAGGACAGCATACTTAATTTAAAGTAGTTTTTGTTTGGTTTTGATTTTTTCCAGTTTTTATTGAATCATATTTGTCAGTCGCGACAAATCCCACTAACATCATATAAGAAACATCATTTACAAGCTTAGCAAGATATTTAGGGTGGATCATTCCACCTCCATCCCCCACTACTTAGCCAGGCCGTTGGGTTATTTTTCTGACAGATATAGTAAGATTAAAATCGAAACAATACGAACCGTATACAGATATCAAGCAGTTAAAACACAAACTCACGCAGGTGAAGTCACAGATAAAATTTGTTTCTGATTATTTTTTACTAATAACAAGTAGATATTATATATAATAACATGTTAAAAAAGACAAGAAACAAAAAATATTAATACGTTATTTCTCTTCAATAATCAATATTAAAAAAATAATGATGAAACCACAATACAACTAAAATGCCATTATTATCGATCTTTATACGTTATAAGTAACAACTATAGTACTTACATTAATAATATTTTCAATGCCCGTCATAAACTGAATGAGAACAAAATAAATGTAAACTTTATATAATAATAAAGCCAAAGAGATAAGATTTTTCAACCTTACTTACCTACTATTTCTACCCTGATGGAATTTTCTACTTCCATAAAAATATAAATATGAGTTTATAAAAGGTGAAATCTGGGTCGTGATCCTGAACCACTTTTTATGACTTTGTAACTGATCACCATAATATATATTTTTACATATTATTATATTAAGATCTTTGAATATTTTTCCACGAAAATTATTTTGAACATTATCGGTTCAGACGTTTTTGAAATATCTCCAAAAAAACTACGTACATAGGCAGATACGACCTTGCAATATTAATTTTCTCGATAGCCGGTACGGAACTCTCCACTATGCGTGGTCCGACTCGCACTTAGACGGATTTTTCAGAATCGACACGCTCGAAACGTCAGGAAAATAATAAAAGTAAAGTGTACGTGATTAAGTCACGTTTTTGTCAAAATCATGCCAATATGAATGAACTTTACATCAATGTCATCAATAAAATTCACACCAGGGTCTCACAAGGACATAAGGCTTTATTTAGGACCGAGCTTGATGTTTTAAATCCGTTATCGATTGTGAGCTGATGACTTATTAGATTATTTATTTATTTATGTTAAGGAGAACCAACAGCTTTTAAGTCACAGTTATACAATTAAATATACACAGAAAGCCAATTAAAGGAACTCACAAGAAATAACAATATAGTCTAAATTAAACTAATGCTAGGCTACTAACGCATACACACATGCGAACAAGAAGAGAAAATTCGATAACATACTAATTCTAATATAAAAGTATGAAAACATTAGTTCTATTAGCATTATTGATTATCATCATCTTATTAGGCCCGATGTGCAGGAGCGTTGAATACCGAAATACTTTCATTTCAACAGAAAATACAAATTTTAACGAGCCAGTTGGATATGGACTACAATATGAAGAAAGAAACCAATAGAAGAAGCGAGAACATAACAGACATAATGAAATAGATAAAAGTGGCGTTTGAAAATAGGTACTCATCGTCATCATCATCAGCTATTTATCGCCCACTGCTGAGCATAGGCCTCTAATAGGAAAATAGATAGTGGGGAAGTTCATGTTAATCGGAAATCGGATCGTTTTATTTAAACTCAAGGAAGGAAGGAAGGAGTTCGTAAAAAGCTTTTTCGCATTATAGTACATTGCATTTGATGCATGACATGCAATTTCAGGTTTGGTTTCTGTTGAGTCTATACAGTACATTGAATGAAGTTTGATTTTGGTATACTAGAAAAAGTAAATTGTTTAAATAAAATACGAAACAAAATTAAGTAAAAAAATCAAAACAAAAAAGACTATATCATATCTTTTTAAAAAAAGGGCCTTCAAACAACCCACCCACTGAAAAGCACAATTTTTATACATAAGTTCCACCCCTATCCTTATCCAGATTTAAAATACATAAAGAGAAAGAAAATTAAATTTGTCTGTGTATTTACTTTATTATTGAAGTCAGTCGGTGCCAAACTAAAATTTTAGGACAACGAAGAACACTGCAGTTGCAAATACATGGTTTACTCATTATTTTATTTTTTATTTTTTTAATACCACGACGGTAGCAAACACGCATACGGCCCGCCTGATGGTAAGCAGTTACCGTAACCTATGGACGCCTGCAACCCCCGAGGATTCACATGCGCGTTGCCTACCCTTTAAGAACCTATACACTCCTTTTATGAAGAACCTCATACTGTAGCCCGCTGAGAAAACCTCGGCAGGGAGTTCATTCCACAGTCGCAACGTTCGTTGGAGGAAATTCCTCTTAAACCATACAGTGCGCGACCTATTAGGCTCCGGGGTGTGAGGATGAACACCCTGCCGGCGGCGAGCGGTGCGGTGATAAAAAGCTGCCGATTAATTAAGTTCTTTCACTAATTTCCCGCTCCAAAGAGACAGTGAAGTGGTTTGGCGGTGGCACCGACTTCAAAAAATAAATTATAAATTTTCTTACTATTATGTATTAATTATTTGATAGTTGAAGGAAAAATGGAAGGAAGGCGAGGAAGGGGAAGACCTAGAATTAATTATATAGACCAAATTAAAAATAATGTTAAGGTCAGGTCGTACCAAGAGATCAAAGAGGAGGCCTGGGACCGAAGCAAATGGAGAGCCCACTTTGAGTTGCACCGACAAGAGCATGGCTCTTAAGTGTTTGATGATGATGATGTATTAATTACTTTCTGGCAGAAATTTGCTTTACAGGGTAAAAATAGAGACGGGATAGGGACTGGATAAAGATAGGGGTGAGATACTTATATAAAAAATATTTTGTGCTCTTCAGATCATTGCTTTTTAGAAGACGGTTCCCATTTTTAAAAAAGAAATTAAATTAAACTATCATTTTAGTTTTAGTTTCAGTTTTTTTTTTTTTTTACAAGTTTTTGTGTTGTTTATTTATTTAAACTTTTTATTTTTTCATTTCATATTTTTTTGTGATATGTACATTAGGTAAGTACTTCGTTTATTTTACAACAATTATTATATACTTAAAACTAGTTAAGACACATAAAATTAATATGCTATCCTTTTTAATAGCAACCACCTAATGTATGATCATATTGATCATTGGTTTCGGACTACTAAAAAAAAGTGTTACACTGTCGACCACCTGACCTTATACCAAAATCTTGTCCAGAATGTAACAAATACTTTTCTGAAAACTGCATCAAAACCGGTTTAGCATACTTACATACATACAGACATATGTACATACATACAAACATATGGGTCAGTCGTTTTGACATGATATGCCATATTAGTTTGACTCGATCATAAATAGCATATAAATTTTATGTGTTTTAAGTATATATTGTTGTAAAATAAACGAAGTTGCAGTCACTAAAAAGTATAAAATAAAAAACAACACAAAATTTAGTAAAAAAAATTAACTAAAGCTAAAACGATAATTTAGTAGTACATACCTGTATCGTTTAATAACGGATCCATGCGGACGACGTCCTAGGTATCAATAATAATAAATAATAATAATAACGTAGGGGGTCAAAAAGTGGCAAAAGTTCTCTTACATAAAATAAATAATTGTTATTGCAAAAATAAATAATCGTAAATTATTGCTTAGGTACTTACTTTTTTGGTAAAATTTTTGCTAAACGATTATACAAGTAACTTCCTTACGAGTACCTACATTGATAGACTGCTAAATAAAATCATAACCCTTCCTTTTAGCTTCGCTGTAGTCGGGAAAAAAAGGAAGGCTAAATGATTGATTCTTCTATCCATAGCTTCAGAACCTACCAGTACTACTACCTAGACAGTTACGAGTACATATATATACCAAGACCTAGTAGGCATTTATCCTGCGACACGAAGAAATCACTTGTTATGTTATAGGTACCTGTTATAAAGTTACTACTCGTACATACCTAGTAGATAGGCATTTATGTTGCCACACTGACGGGTTATTATTATTTTTAATATCATCAAAATTATTTTATTTTATGTTCATACATGTTTTATTGATGTAGGTAAGTAATCAATTACCTACACTCGCATCCACATCATCATTCTAATACCTACCTAACGCAAGCGAACATTAGGCGTCCTCCACACTGCTGCGGTTTCCGCATGCGGCGCTGGTGCGCGAGCGAGATAGCGTTCTGCGTGTGTAGAGCGATATCACGCTTGCACACCGTCGCCCCATGCGGTTGCGGCGCCAGTGTGATATACTTAGAGCGAGCGAGATAGATAGTACCTAATATCTGGCACGCACTGGTACTTACGCAGTCCTGCTAAGGGAACTAAGTGTTATCCAAACCGGAGGTTGCAGGTTCGAACCCGGGCGAGTACTAATGATTTTTTGGCTTATGTATTTTTTTACATCTTATTTTAGGCTATTTAATAATTTATTTATGGTTTCATCAAATTTATACCTACAAAAAAAAACGAAAAATAGAATGAAAAAAAAAAAAAACAAAAATCTGTATTACCTAGGTATGTAATATTATACATCACATCATTGACATAATTTGTGTTGATTTGCTAGACACCATATAAAATGAAAAATTTGCATAAATATGTATATTGCTTATTTTATTTATAAAGTTGTTTTAAAATATTACCAAACTTTAGATTTTTCTACGAGTATAATTGCTTAAAAAACTGAAGTTTTATATTTAGACTGAACATATTAAAAAAAAAAATGAAAAAAGTTTTCAATACTGAGATTTGATCCACCGACACTGGATTGATTCTTTATTCACTTACTACCAAAGCCACGAACCACGAGGCTACCATTACATTGCATTTGATAACGAAATTTTCCATCCTTTTGTAATTGTTAGATGTGGGTGAAGCAACCAAAATACGCACACAAGCGTATCGCATAGTCTCGTAAACACTGCCCAATTTTAGAAGACCTCCGGATCCAATCGTAATGAACGGAGCCGTAGGTCATCGTTTATTTGATATTTAATTTTTACGTAAATCAGACGGGAGCTCAAGCGGCAAACGTCTGCCCTCTGTGACATTCGCCGGCGTTATGGGTTGGCCTCGCGTAAAGGACGGATTTATGACTTCGGCGCGTGAGGAAAAGAGAAGCGGAACGTGAAGTGGTGGGCGTTTGATGATGAATTCGTGAAATCAAAAATGGTAACAAATATTTGGATTTTATTATGAATACGATACGTTTTCGTTTAAGAGATATTAGAATAGATGAAAACCTTTACTTTAAAGTAAATAAGACTGCATAAAGATGTTTTGTTTAGTTGAACCAAGGAAAAAAAGAAAACTGAAGACGTAACTTTGGATTTATTTTCTATCGAGGAAAGTTTAAGCATTCGTGTATCGGGTTATTAATATGTTATATCACATAGTCAAGAAACATATATACGAAAATCATATCTGTTAGTTTCCGATGCTTGCCACTATGACGTTTTAAAGATCGGGTTATTTTTCAAAATAGGGCCTTAATTGCCATTGGGCATTTAAATTATATTGTCTTTTGAGAAAACCTCAGGAAACAGTTAAGCACATTCCACGGTAGATGCATTCGCGGAAGCAAATTCCTCTAATACAGTAAATCCTGCTAGTTTGTTTTGGCTCTTTGCAACTGCTCAATTAGAAATATGCATGATTTTTTTGGAAGACGTCATTCGATTCTATTTCCCTGTAGAGTCAAATGTCTCTAATAAACCTACTATCTATGATAGCCCTGAAACGTCAAAAATGTGAACATACGTTAGGCATCTGCGCCGCGCGTCAAAACGCCCCATACAAAAAGTGTGAGGATTGTGATGTCACCGAAGACAAAGTTGCAGAAAACTGTTTGGAAGGAACAAGTTTTTGGGAGATTTTTGTAATTTTAGGCACGAAAAAATGCGTTTAGCTATATAGTTGTCGTACTTTTTTTTCTTGTTAGAACATAAGTAATCGAACTGAAGTTTCGAAAATACGTTTGAGGTATTTAAAAAAATTACTTAAATTTCAAATTTTTAAACCGCAATATCTTTAAAAAACTTGTAAAAATTATTACGGATTTCCACTTATTTATATTAATTTGGGGTTGTTGAACGTGTTTATGGAACAAATTCAATTAAATATTTTTCATGCATGTTCTCTATTGAAAACAGGTTCCCTATGGGTGCCTTTTAACTGAGGGAAAGCGGAGCGAAGACGTGCGGAATCAATCAATAGGCTGCCATTCCACTGAGGCCATAGACCTGTCATGGTAATAATAATACCAAGAAGATAAAGATCGGGATGGTCTTATTAAACTTTCAATAGGTATAACACAGAAGGCGCTATTATCGTTCGTCCTTGTCCATAGTTTTTGACAGTGGAGGGATACAAACAGAAAAAAATAGCGTTTCCTTTAAGAATTTATATGATTACACGAGAAAGCCTGATATTTTTGTCAGAAAGTTGTGTCGGCTAAGGAAAACAATGGTAATTTGTTCCGTTTTGTGCAGAGGCGTATTTTATAATTGGGCGCCCCGGGCCATAAAGGCCTTATAATAATAATAAATAAATAAATATTATAGGACAATCTTACACAAATCGACCTAGGCCCACGGTAAGCTCAATAAGGCTTGTGTTATGGGTACTAGACGACGATATATATAATAGATAAATATGGATAAATACTTAAATACATAGAAAACATCCATAACTCAGGAACAAATATCTGTGATAAACACACAAATAAATGCCCTGACCAGGATTCGAACCCGGGACCTCCTGCTTCGTAGGCAAAGTCACTACCGACTAGGCTAGGAGGCCGTTATCAGGCCTTATGGACCTGTACTTTACTGACCGGCGCCCTGAACCCAGTGCTTAGGGTGGCAGACGCCACCCATGGCGTTCTGCCGCCCTGGGCCATGGCCCTCTTGGCCCTAGGGTAAATATGCCTCTGGTTTTGTGCTGTAAGTGATATTTTTTGTCAAAATATACGACGACATAACCTTTCACAGGGAGGTTTTTAGTGGTGGTCATTTTAGTTTTTTACTGGTGTTTTGTAATAGTAGTTTATGTAACTGTTACGTTTTAAGGCCTAATTACGTACAGTTGCATACACTGCTTTATCTACACTCATATTATTTATCCAAAATGCCGTATTCGGAAACCATAGAATGGCCGCCATTGCACCGCCATGGCCAACTCGATTGTGTCGGGGAGGCGCGTGTCGGGCTGTCGGCGGATGCGCGGGAGGGTGCAGGTGTACATTATGTTATCAAAACTCATATCACATCAATAGTTGAGCATGTAAAATTAAAATTACGTTACTGCCACAGATAAAAAGCTTATCATGGTGTTAGCGACGCATTTTCGGACTCCTTTGGTTTTTGATAGTTTTTATTTATAGCCTTTTTACATATATTGGAAGAAGTTTTTGTTACCTAGGTTACGCAGTCTAAATAAACATGTCATGGTGAAAAAACGTATTTGTAATAAAATTGAACCGAAAATATGTTTTATTTAATCATATTACCGATGGCCCTGCATAGGCGTCGGTAATATTTGGTCCTACGATCCGCACGAACCAGCGCCTTCGAACACGTTTTAGAGAACTTACAATATGAGTGTAGATAAGGTAAATAGTATGCTACAATCGAAAAATAATACTTAAAATTCTTGCTCTGAGGGTAACCTCCATCGCTCTTTTGAAGGGCAATAAAGAAACCGACTAAATTATGTAGGCTAGCTACAGTATGCTGTCAGCCATCTTGAAATGCGTTTCCAAATTAGTTCTTATTGGGCGTACGCGTGTTTCAACTTGAGAGATTACTTGCTTTGAGACTGAGGCGGAACGAGCGGAGCGTAAGCGAAGTGAAGTTCTTACGAACAACTTCGGCTACCGTGACGTCTCGGCATTTCGGTGGCTGCTAGATTTTGAGGGTTTTTTCCGCGATAGCTTTAATAAAGTTTTTCTGATCTTTATGAAATTTGTTGGGGTGGTAGTAGAGATACGTGGGGCACTAGGAAAGTTTTGATATACTTCAAATTTAAAAAAGAAACGGCACTGGTTTATACTTTTTTTTAAAGATTATTTGTTCAGCATTCAAACATAGACAACCATTTGATGAATCATTTCCAAATAAAAAAAATTGGTTGTTTGTAAAGTAGGTTTACGATCGAGATGTTTACGTGATAACGTCTTATTGGTGATATAAGTTTTTGGGAAGTAAGGAATTAATGAAGATAACAATTTTTTCAAATTTTAAATTACATCTTAGATTAAACATTCAACGAAAACTTAACCGCACGAGAAAATCTCCATTCGTTTGTATGCCGCTAGAGTGAGAGAGACGGAAGATCGGTCCACTCACTCGAACGCTATGCCAGCCTCCGCTCGTGAGGATTCCGCGTGACAAGTTTCACGGAATGACTGGCAGCGCTCGAGATGAGACGGGAGATCGGTCCGTCTCTCTCTCGTTATACCTGCGATCGCGCTCGTGAGGTTTTGGTGTGACACAAGTTTCTGAACATGTCACC
This sequence comes from Pammene aurita, assembly GCA_947086415.1. NCBI lineage: Eukaryota > Metazoa > Arthropoda > Insecta > Lepidoptera > Tortricidae > Pammene > Pammene aurita. Next base: position 47,212,883 of record OX352291.1, on the reverse strand, counting down.
CGACTAAAACGATTTTAAAGACGTTATCACGTCAAAAATACGGTTATTTTTTAATTCAATTCCGCGGTAATTTTTCGTCAACCATGGATTTTTCGCGAGAACATTTCCGTGCGATGATTTTGTACGACTATAAGTTTGGGTTGAATGAAAGTGAGTGCAGAGAGCGTTTAGTTTCAGCATTTGGGGACTGTGCACCGTCGCGTGCAACAGTTTTCAGATGGTTTACCCAATTCAAACGTGGAGACTTCTCCTTGAATGGCGATGAAAGAAGTGGTCGTCCAGCTACTATAGTTACAGAAGAAAACATCTTAGCTGTAAAAACAATTATAAAGGAAGATCCAAAAGTGACTTATAAACAAATAGAAGAGGTTCTGAAGATTTCATCGCCGGCCATTAATGATATTTTACAGTACCGGCTTGGTGTCAGGAAACTATGTTCACGATGGGTGCCTCACGCATTGAATGAAGAACAAAAAGGAGCTCGCGTCACCTGGTGCAAATATATGCTCAAAAAATTTAACCAGGGTGAGGGACTAACCATCTTTAATATTATTACTGGAGATGAGAGTTGGTTTTACCAATACGATCCACCAACTAAGCGGCAATCGACAGTTTGGGTGTTTGCTGACGATGAATCTCCAACAAAGGTGAAACGCGGGCGAAGTGTCGGAAAAAAATGGTGGCCACATTTTTTTCCGCAAGTGGTCATGTAGCTAAAATTTCTTTGGATGACCAAAAGACTGTGAATGCTCAGTGGTATACTGAAGTGTGCTTACCGGCTGTGTTTAAAAATTTGACTGAAAAACGACCTAGATCTGGTTTGAGGGGGCTATTTCTGCATCATGACAATGCGTCGCCACACAAGGCCATTCTCACCAAAGACTTTTTGATGCGTACGGATATCGAAGAGTTGTGTCATCCTCCATATAGCCCCGATTTAGCTCCTTGCGATTTCTTTCTCTTCCCGAAAATCAAACTCGGACTTCGTGACACGCGATTCAATAGTCCTGAGGATGCTCGGAATGCCTACTTGCAGGCCGTAGAAGACCTTCCTAAAGAAGAGTACTGGGAATGCTACAAATCATGGTTTAGGCGGATGAACCGTTGCTTAGAAGCTACAGTTTCTCAAAATACTCTCCATTTTGAGAAACTGTAATAAAAAATATTTCAATAGCTTTAGTAGTTTTTTTGTATCTCAAAACTTTCGTAGTGACCTAAGGTCAGAGAGTTCTAAACCAGGAGAGGCCCTGAGTATCATTTCCCCTCTGTCAAAAGTATTGGCGGAAAATCTAGTACATCTATAAAAACTATTTCAATAATCGATGTCACGCCATTTTCGTCATCGCTGTCGATGGATAACAAGCTCCGTGAAAATGCCCTTATGCGCTGTTTTTGGATGTAAAAAAATGTTATATTTCATCTAGTTTACAAAAAGATGAAATACCATTTCAGATGTAAGTACAGTTTTACTTTATTTACCATTACTTTCGTAATAAAAGATTTAACCTAAATCGAAAATCAAGCTTCGTTTACAGAATCGATTCAAAGACAATCGTTTTCTTTCTGACGGGCAGTAACTATTTGACGTTTGACACTTCTCCATATTTAATGCGCTTAAGGATTGCTGTCTTCTATATTTTGTTTGAAAATACAATCAAAAATGATCCTTGGCTTTTTTGTTTGACATTTGCAAAGACTGCATCCAATAATGAACCATATGTTAACACTTGTACAGTCGACTATCTATTGCTCCATTTAGTGTTATGAAGTATAAAAATAATATGTCAAATATGTTTGGTGTTTTCAAGTCAAAGGTACATCTTTGTCGGTTGTCAATAAAGCGTTGCTGCCATAAAAATTCATTTAGAAATAAACTGTATTAACAACCGACAATGATGTACCTTTGACTTGAAAACTTCACATGCGTGCTACCTCGCCCCCCTCAGATTTTGGCAGACTTTTTTGTTTGGAAAGATGAGGCGAAGCGTACTCCATTTATAGAGCTTTATGCCTAAGGTACATATAATTTGAGAGTTCGTATATGAGCAGGATCGATCAAGGGGTTGTGGAGCTAGAAGGCGAAAAAAATGTTCAGAAGCGTTTTGTTGTATTGGCCATCTCGTTTGCAAGTAAATCGCGAGTTCTCAGTTCGAGGCCGACTATTAGTAATAGCATAAACAACTGTCAGTGGAAAGTCAGCCTATGAGCCAGTGAGCAGCACGGCTAGCACGTCTTACGCGCGACTGGCGCGACAAAAGACAGATCTGCGCGACTTCATGTATAGGCGCTAGTTGGCAGCACAACTTGCGCGTGAAAGGAGCGACAGACTCGTGATCAAATGCCACTGTCATGCCAGTGACTAAATTCCTTAGCAGAACTTGAGTTCTCTTCGCGTCAGTTGCAGCCGCGGGTGCGAGATTTTTGACAGGTGCGGGAAGTTTTTCCCTACTCGCGGCTTCAGTCGCTTTTGTTAGACGTGCTAGCCGTTCAGGTAGCAGCAGCACTCTCACCTTGTTGTGCGGCTCGGCCTCCACCACCTGCCGGAAGTCTGCCAGGGCCAGCTCGGCCTCGCCCAGCCCCAGCAGCGCCTGGCCGCGCCGGAACAGCGCCTTGACGTGGCCGGCGCGCAGGCCCAGGGTGTGAGTGGCCTGGTCGCGGCTCTACAAGTAGCAGCAGCACCCTCACCTTGTTGTGCGGCTCGGCCTCCACCACCTGCCGGAAGTCTGCCAGGGCCAGCTCGGCCTCGCCCAGCCCCAGCAGCGCCTGGCCGCGCCGGAACAGCGCCTTGACGTGGCCGGCGCGCAGGCCCAGGGTGTGAGTGGCCTGGTCGCGGCTCTACAAGTAGCAGCAGCACCCTCACCTTGTTGTGCGGCTCGGCCTCCACCACCTGCCGGAAGTCTGCCAGGGCCAGCTCGGCCTCGCCCAGCCCCAGCAGCGCCTGGCCGCGCCGGAACAGCGCCTTGACGTGGCCGGCGCGCAGGCCCAGGGTGTGAGTGGCCTGGTCGCGGCTCTACAAGTAGCAGCAGCACCCTCACCTTGTTGTGCGGCTCGGCCTCCACCACCTGCCGGAAGTCTGCCAGGGCCAGCTCGGCCTCGCCCAGCCCCAGCAGCGCCTGGCCGCGCCGGAACAGCGCCTTGACGTGGCCGGCGCGCAGGCCCAGGGTGTGAGTGGCCTGGTCGCGGCTCTACAAGTAGCAGCAGCACCCTCACCTTGTTGTGCGGCTCGGCCTCCACCACCTGCCGGAAGTCTGCCAGGGCCAGCTCGGCCTCGCCCAGCCCCAGCAGCGCCTGGCCGCGCCGGAACAGCGCCTTGACGTGGCCGGCGCGCAGGCCCAGGGTGTGAGTGGCCTGGTCGCGGCTCTACAAGTAGCAGCAGCACCCTCACCTTGTTGTGCGGCTCGGCCTCCACCACCTGCCGGAAGTCTGCCAGGGCCAGCTCGGCCTCGCCCAGCCCCAGCAGCGCCTGGCCGCGCCGGAACAGCGCCTTGACGTGGCCGGCGCGCAGGCCCAGGGTGTGAGTGGCCTGGTCGCGGCTCTACAAGTAGCAGCAGCACCCTCACCTTGTTGTGCGGCTCGGCCTCCACCACCTGCCGGAAGTCTGCCAGGGCCAGCTCGGCCTCGCCCAGCCCCAGCAGCGCCTGGCCGCGCCGGAACAGCGCCTTGACGTGGCCGGCGCGCAGGCCCAGGGTGTGAGTGGCCTGGTCGCGGCTCTACAAGTAGCAGCAGCACCCTCACCTTGTTGTGCGGCTCGGCCTCCACCACCTGCCGGAAGTCTGCCAGGGCCAGCTCGGCCTCGCCCAGCCCCAGCAGCGCCTGGCCGCGCCGGAACAGCGCCTTGACGTGGCCGGCGCGCAGGCCCAGGGTGTGAGTGGCCTGGTCGCGGCTCTACAAGTAGCAGCAGCACCCTCACCTTGTTGTGCGGCTCGGCCTCCACCACCTGCCGGAAGTCTGCCAGGGCCAGCTCGGCCTCGCCCAGCCCCAGCAGCGCCTGGCCGCGCCGGAACAGCGCCTTGACGTGGCCGGCGCGCAGGCCCAGGGTGTGAGTGGCCTGGTCGCGGCTCTACAAGTAGCAGCAGCACCCTCACCTTGTTGTGCGGCTCGGCCTCCACCACCTGCCGGAAGTCTGCCAGGGCCAGCTCGGCCTCGCCCAGCCCCAGCAGCGCCTGGCCGCGCCGGAACAGCGCCTTGACGTGGCCGGCGCGCAGGCCCAGGGTGTGAGTGGCCTGGTCGCGGCTCTACAAGTAGCAGCAGCACCCTCACCTTGTTGTGCGGCTCGGCCTCCACCACCTGCCGGAAGTCTGCCAGGGCCAGCTCGGCCTCGCCCAGCCCCAGCAGCGCCTGGCCGCGCCGGAACAGCGCCTTGACGTGGCCGGCGCGCAGGCCCAGGGTGTGAGTGGCCTGGTCGCGGCTCTACAAGTAGCAGCAGCACCCTCACCTTGTTGTGCGGCTCGGCCTCCACCACCTGCCGGAAGTCTGCCAGGGCCAGCTCGGCCTCGCCCAGCCCCAGCAGCGCCTGGCCGCGCCGGAACAGCGCCTTGACGTGGCCGGCGCGCAGGCCCAGGGTGTGAGTGGCCTGGTCGCGGCTCTACAAGTAGCAGCAGCACCCTCACCTTGTTGTGCGGCTCGGCCTCCACCACCTGCCGGAAGTCTGCCAGGGCCAGCTCGGCCTCGCCCAGCCCCAGCAGCGCCTGGCCGCGCCGGAACAGCGCCTTGACGTGGCCGGCGCGCAGGCCCAGGGTGTGAGTGGCCTGGTCGCGGCTCTACAAGTAGCAGCAGCACCCTCACCTTGTTGTGCGGCTCGGCCTCCACCACCTGCCGGAAGTCTGCCAGGGCCAGCTCGGCCTCGCCCAGCCCCAGCAGCGCCTGGCCGCGCCGGAACAGCGCCTTGACGTGGCCGGCGCGCAGGCCCAGGGTGTGAGTGGCCTGGTCGCGGCTCTACAAGTAGCAGCAGCACCCTCACCTTGTTGTGCGGCTCGGCCTCCACCACCTGCCGGAAGTCTGCCAGGGCCAGCTCGGCCTCGCCCAGCCCCAGCAGCGCCTGGCCGCGCCGGAACAGCGCCTTGACGTGGCCGGCGCGCAGGCCCAGGGTGTGAGTGGCCTGGTCGCGGCTCTACAAGTAGCAGCAGCACCCTCACCTTGTTGTGCGGCTCGGCCTCCACCACCTGCCGGAAGTCTGCCAGGGCCAGCTCGGCCTCGCCCAGCCCCAGCAGCGCCTGGCCGCGCCGGAACAGCGCCTTGACGTGGCCGGCGCGCAGGCCCAGGGTGTGAGTGGCCTGGTCGCGGCTCTACAAGTAGCAGCAGCACCCTCACCTTGTTGTGCGGCTCGGCCTCCACCACCTGCCGGAAGTCTGCCAGGGCCAGCTCGGCCTCGCCCAGCCCCAGCAGCGCCTGGCCGCGCCGGAACAGCGCCTTGACGTGGCCGGCGCGCAGGCCCAGGGTGTGAGTGGCCTGGTCGCGGCTCTACAAGTAGCAGCAGCACCCTCACCTTGTTGTGCGGCTCGGCCTCCACCACCTGCCGGAAGTCTGCCAGGGCCAGCTCGGCCTCGCCCAGCCCCAGCAGCGCCTGGCCGCGCCGGAACAGCGCCTTGACGTGGCCGGCGCGCAGGCCCAGGGTGTGAGTGGCCTGGTCGCGGCTCTACAAGTAGCAGCAGCACCCTCACCTTGTTGTGCGGCTCGGCCTCCACCACCTGCCGGAAGTCTGCCAGGGCCAGCTCGGCCTCGCCCAGCCCCAGCAGCGCCTGGCCGCGCCGGAACAGCGCCTTGACGTGGCCGGCGCGCAGGCCCAGGGTGTGAGTGGCCTGGTCGCGGCTCTACAAGTAGCAGCAGCACCCTCACCTTGTTGTGCGGCTCGGCCTCCACCACCTGCCGGAAGTCTGCCAGGGCCAGCTCGGCCTCGCCCAGCCCCAGCAGCGCCTGGCCGCGCCGGAACAGCGCCTTGACGTGGCCGGCGCGCAGGCCCAGGGTGTGAGTGGCCTGGTCGCGGCTCTACAAGTAGCAGCAGCACCCTCACCTTGTTGTGCGGCTCGGCCTCCACCACCTGCCGGAAGTCTGCCAGGGCCAGCTCGGCCTCGCCCAGCCCCAGCAGCGCCTGGCCGCGCCGGAACAGCGCCTTGACGTGGCCGGCGCGCAGGCCCAGGGTGTGAGTGGCCTGGTCGCGGCTCTACAAGTAGCAGCAGCACCCTCACCTTGTTGTGCGGCTCGGCCTCCACCACCTGCCGGAAGTCTGCCAGGGCCAGCTCGGCCTCGCCCAGCCCCAGCAGCGCCTGGCCGCGCCGGAACAGCGCCTTGACGTGGCCGGCGCGCAGGCGCAGCGCGCGCGTGGCCTGCTCGCGGCTCTCCAGGTGGTGCGGCGGCGACACCTTCAGGTACACCAGGGCCAGGTTCAGGTGCGACGAGAGGAGCAGCTCTTTGGCTTGCTCTTTCGCTTTCTCTTCTACACTGTTGTCCTCGGGTATGTCTGGGAAAAATACAAATGAAATATGATGACTTCAAGCGCTGGTAGCCCGGCGATAAGACGTACGGTCAACCAATTTGATTCCTAGGCCACTGTAGAACCTTGTCGCAATGACAGTTGCCCGTGGATACGTATAAACGTAAACTATTCGCTACCAAACTAGCTATTGTGACAAGGTTCTAGAGTGGCCTAGGATCAAATTGGTTGACTGTACAACTTTCAATCGAGACGTCAAAGGCACTACAGGTACAGGGTCTCGGAACTTGTGTACGAATTGTCAATAGATATTTAGAAGCAAGTGATGCCACCCAAGCTTTTACTTTTAATGAGTTATTTCTACTTTTCTATAATCTTTGTTTTCCAATAATTAAGGTTAAGGTAAGAAATAATACTATTCATTCAAAAAAATTGTCAAAAGGCATTCGAACCTGCTGTAAGAAGAAGAGGCAATTGTATTTACTTAGTAGGCAATCACCTGAATTAAAACCGCAATATAAACACTACTCGCAGCTCCTTAAAAGGTGTATATTAAGTCAACAAAAAACAGAAAACTTAAAATACATAGATAACAATAGTAGCAAATGTAAAGCAGTGTGGAATATTATTAACAACTATACTTCACCTGACTGTACTGAAAGATCTGTAGATAAATTGACAATAGACAAAACGTGTATAAATAATCCACAGGAAACCGCCAATAGTTTTAATAATTTCTTCGTAAATACTGTAAGTGATAATGAAATTGCGAACTCAACCAATGACATCTATTTTGAAAATAATAAATCTTCTATATTTCTCAGACCCGTAAGTATTAAAGAACTTGATGAAATAATCCATTCCCTTAAAAACTCACCATCAGTAGGATATGATAAAGTTAGGACAGATATTCTTAAAAAATGCGTGTCTATTATTATGACACCCCTGATACACACACTAAACCTATCATTAATTCAGGGTAGTTTTCCAAATATATTAAAAAAAACAGTGGTGAAACCCCTTCATAAAAAGGATGACAGAACTGAAATGTGTAATTACCGACCGATAGCTTTAATTTCTGTGTTCTCCAAAATTTATGAAAAAGTTATGTATTTCCGATCAACAGCATGGCTTTCGTAAATCGAGATGCACCACTCTAGCCACATTTAAACTGATAAAAAATATACTAGATGCGGTAGATAATCAGATTCCTGTCACAGTACTATTATTAGATATGAGCAAAGCTTTTGATTATGTGTGCCACAAACGGCTATTACAAAAACTATATTCTACGACAGTAGCAAAAACTTAATTAATAAATAATTTTAAAGTTCTTAAGTATCACGAGTACATAAATCAATTTTGTTTTAAGATTTTTTTTATCAACTAATAACTCTTACTTTTATGCCGAAGTCTTCGGATATTCACTGTGAAGTTTTCTTGTCACTTATTTTATCAAAATTAACATAAACTTCTTGATATTAACATAATATACGAGTTTAAATACAAAAATTAAGCCGTACATTGTGTTGAAACTTTTTAAATATTAACTTTTTACTAAATGTCATAGACAGATCACGAGTTGGTTTTTAATTGCAAAAAAATATGGCTTCGTTCAAGTAACTCTCAATGCAAAAGTTTACATTAAAGTACTATTATGCTTTTTATAAATATGAAACTAAATAATTGAAGATATTAATACTTTAAAAAAGACATGATAATGTTTTTATCATAGTTTGTGCAAAAATAATTTCAAGTGTATATCAATTTGAAAATATAATTTATATTGTAAACAAGAACGAACCCTTTTTAGACATGGCACCTGGAAGTCAGTGTATTAAAAAAACAAAAACAGTTGCACAATATGTTTTGTGTGACTGCTAGCAGTTATAGAAAGTACCTATAGACAAATAGACTTTAGCGCCTTCACTTAAATGATGTAGTTTTAGATACCACTATCAGTCATTTAATTAGCATATAGAAGTGCTGGAGTAGAAAAACTATATAAATACGGCATACGCGGCCCTGCTCTTGACTGGATTAGGACTAGACGTGTGCGCCGCCATAAAAATCCGCGGCGGCGGCGCGCCGGGAATTTTCGGCGGCGTGGCTGCGCCACGCCGGCGTCAAGGTCACTTTTGCCTACGTCACGTTTCGCATTAAAAATATGTAAAATATCAAAAACTTTTTAGGAACAAGGAACATAAAACAATATTAAATGCTGTTTGCTTATTAAAGGATGTTTTTCTAGTACACTTCAGTCTTGCCTATTTTTCGGAAATCGCATTTATGTTGATGTTTCTCATCATAATTGGGATAAACTAACATCCTTTTTTGACTCGCAGTAGGTCCAAACATACCGTTCAGTATTAAGGATCAATCCTGCCACCGAAAATACTCCTTTTCACAGGCTAATTTAGTTGATGATACATTTTAGGTGGCAGATTAATTATTTTCGTTACCAATCTTATTAATTTGTCAATTTACTTCATATTATTTGGTGAGCGGTTAAATGGCAGATTAATTATTTTCGTTACCAATCTTATTAATTTGTCAATTTACTTCATATTATTTGGTGAGCGGTTAAATCATAGCCATTTATTAGTCTCCCGAAAGAGTAGTATGGTTATCATTCAGTACAAAAGAGAAAAAAATTATGCGTATCGAGAGAAAATTTTTGAACATAGATAGAGTGCCCCACGATGAATATTTTTAGTTTTAGAGGTCCGTAAAATTTTTGGACCTTCCCGTCTAAATTAGGGGTCCCGTGTTATATGTTAGAACTCTAAAAATTTCCGGCTAAAACAGACATGCAGAATTTATTTCTAATATTAAAAATGTGTTTGCCCAGCAGTGGGACACTATTTTAGGCTAATAAAAAAAAATTTAAAATTCCATATTTAACAAAAAGTTCTGCGGAGAGGAAAATCAATCAGAGAAATATACTTTTTTAGAATCATCCTTTTTTTTTAAGTAAAAAAAAATATCATAAGAAAGCATATTTAATGCAGTTTTAAAATATATACAATTTTAAGGCAACTCAACAAAAAACACGTGAAAATAAAATTTTCGCGTCGTGGTGTATAAGTTTTCTCCATAGTAATTATCTAAAATCAATATGAACGTGAACTTCCGTAGTATACTGAACTTAAAATGTAATTATGTATGTAATTTTGCTGATAATAACTTCTACAATATGCAAATATAAAATTAACAAAACACGTTTTTCCTTTCTAACTTAAACACAAATCGATTCTTTGTTCCATTTTTGCATGTTGCACAAATTATTATGATTAATAATAAACAATACATACATTTAAGTTCAATACACTACGGAAGTTCACGTTCACATTGATTTTAGATAATTACTATGGAGAAAACATATGCACCACGACGCGAAAGATGTTTTTTCACGTACTATTTGTTGAGTAAAAGTCTTAAAATGGTATATATTTGAAGACTGCATTTAATTTGCTTGCTTAATATATTTTATATACTTCTATAATTATTAGTTATATAACGTTCTAAAGATATATATTTTTCTGACTGATTTTCCTCTCCGCAGAGCATTTTTTTAAATTGGAATTTTACATTTTTAATATCATAAATCAATTCTGCATGTCTGTTTTATACGAAAATAATACCACACAACCCCTAGCAGCCTTAACCAAATAGTCCCCTGATTTAGACGTGAAGGTCCAACAATATTACGGACCTCGAAAACTAAAAATTTTCATCGTGGGGCACTCTATCCATGTTCCAAATTTCACAACTTTTTCTCGATGCGCACAATTTTTTCAATTGCAAGCTCTGCTAGAGGGAATTGACTAGTTCAGTGTGTAGATGTTTTTATGGTTTAATTCGTCAATATACGTTGTTAAACTTTCAACTATCTTTCCTTCATCGGTAATTGGCATAGGTTAATTTTTGCCGAATTCTGAAATTTTGGCCAACGGCGTGGATTTTGAAATCCGCGGCGGCGGCGGCGGCGTGGGTCCCACGGCGCGGCTACGCCACGCCGGCGCGGCGCACACGTCTAATTAGGACATACATTACTGATAGAATCCAATGTGTTGAAATCTTAAAATACTGCTCGACCTCTAAAACCCTAAATAATTACAGATCCTCTTTCATCAATAATAATTACGGAGTGCCTCAAGGCAGTATTTTAGGACCACTTCTCTTCTTAATTTATATTAATGATATGCCTAAATGCTTGCCACATGATAGCTTATTATTTGCAGATGATACTTCAATTATCTAAATATATAAAAGAAAGTGGTGTTAGTAAGACCGTTTATAACTCGAGAACGGCTAAACCGATTTAGATGATTTCGGATTAGTTTGAATGGTCACAGCCCTGGTTAACAGAATAAGTATTAAAAAGTCACAAAACCCTTGATTTCAAAGAACAAATATGACCTTAATTAAAAGCCGGCCATGTCGGCCATTTTGTTTATTGACATTGATATGACAAGCCTGTTCGAGCTCAATATTTAAAAGTGGGTAGCAGCTCAATATTTAAATGAGGGTAGTTATAAAATTGAGTTGAAGCATTCGTAACATTGGCACGACGAGTCTGTTCAAGATCAATACATAAACGCCGGTAGCCGTTTTAGCCGTACCATTTTCAAATAAACTTTTATTTTATTTTTGTGTTTGACTGTTTGTTGTCATTGTCTGTCATAATTTAATGGTGAATTGTAATAATGTTTACAAGTCGTCATATTTGTGTTGTGCCTTCGCAATCAAAGAAAAGTCTATTGCAATATTTTGAAAATCGACTATCTCAAGTCTAGATAAAGCGTCAGCAACGACGTTGTCCTGTCGCTGTATACAGCCTTGGCCAGAAGTATTGAGCATAGCAGTTTTTTGTTTACAGTTTTGATGTTAAGTATTATTTCCCAATAATAACAATGTACGGTGACGTAAAATGTTACATTTCATTTATATATCTAGAAAACTTCACTTAATAACAATTTCAAGGTAAATATAAAACATGAAAACTTAAGGTCACAAAAATGCGACTTTAGGTCGGTGGGATAAATTGCAAATATTCTATGCAGTTACTACTAACTTCAACAAAATATGCCTGTTCAGTTTGAATTAAAAATATAGAAACGCTGGACTAAAGCTTCGAGTTTTGTATGAAAATCGCAAGGGTGCTCAACACTACTGGCCAAGGCTGTATGTCTTATGTCCGTAGACAATCTTTTATATTATATATATAAAAGAAAGTCGTGTTAGTTACACTATTTATGACACAAGAACGGCTGAACCAATTTGGCTGAAAATTGGTGGGGCGGTAGCTTAGAACAAGAAGACGGACATAGGATACTTTTTATCCCATTCCCGCGGAACGTGACATAAAACGTGGTATAACAAAACGCTATATACCATTTATAACTCAAGAACGGCTGAACCGATTTTCATGATCTTTGATTTTTAACCGACATCAAGATTTCAAAAGAGGATGTTCTCAATTCGGCGTGTATGTTTTTTTTTTAGGTTATATATATATTACAGATTGGTCCCGTTTTTGTCAATACGCAGTTCAGATGATGGGATCCATGAGGAATCGAGGGAACTCCTCAAACTTTAAAGGCATACATATACATATTTTTATCAAGAAATCCATCATTTTCATTCAAAACAGTGTGTGGCGTGTTATTGTAAAGCTCAAATAATTTCATATTTCGATGCTAGCAACACAGCCACATCGACCCTCGGCATTCTGGTAGCGACGCCATGCTAGTAAGCACACGCTGTGTTAATTATAATTCAATGTACGTGTTCAGTGTATCTACGAACAGTTTAAATACAACGGAGTTCTCAACAAATAGATTTTTCATTTCATCGCCAACTCGCCACTCGCCGACGCCCCCAAGTTCGGACATTGGTGACCCCGACGTGATCACGCGCGGATGCGGCGCGGATGTGTGATCGGGCGGAACGGCGTTTTCTGCGGTGAAGCACCATACGACAATCTTTGGAGCACCTTCGGTATCAAAACCATTGTAAAAGTGCAGTGATTTTTGTAAAAAAAGTGCATCGACATCGACAATTTTACGGACGAAAACCACACCTTGGTTACCAGTCAGAACCGGTTTTATTAAGGCGCCCTCACATGCGACGATCTCGCAAGTCAACGCAACATATCGATCGCTGTCAGTCACATCGATCCGGTGGTGTGGATCGTACAACAGCGGTCTGTGGTTACGTCAACGTCATCCTTCAACTGTCAGTGTCACGTCACTCACGCAAGTAACCTCAACTTTGTATATTTTGACGAACTTTTCCAGTTATTTCCTTGCCCAAATCTAAAAAGAACTAAACTGTGTGTGCTACTTGACGCAAAGCATAATAACAAACTATATATAGCTGAAATACATACGTCGTGTTTTCGTTTTTAAAAAAATTAACTGTTTGGTGTGTGCAGAGCTAATTAACAAACTAACTTTTGAACTATATTATTGCTATCGTGTGTCGTACTCCAATTGCTCAATTTAACCCTCATTTTGCTATTGTGTGTGAACATTCTTGTGAAAATTTATGTATCTTAGTTTATTATTAACATTTCTAGTTTTGTCTTGGTGTGTTATATCCGGGTGCTAGGGTACATTCAAGCCATATTGCTAAAACTAATATTGTCTGTACACAGATTAACAAAATTTTGTTATTAATATTCCAACAACCTATCTAATATTTACTTACCCGTTATTGTTACTTGTGTATTTAACCATTTACTTTGGTGTGTATGTGTTCGTACATAATTTGGTTGTGGTATCAATCCTATACAGTTAATATGTCTCTTGAGGATTTGCGGACCCAGCTGGAAGCACTGAGGGTGCAAAATGCGGCTCTACAGGCACAGGCGCAGGCCCAGGTCGCGCCCCTACAGGTAGAGAGCCCCCCACCTTCAAAAGCTGTTTGTGGGGTCACAGTTAAATTGCCTCCGTTCTGGGCTGACCGGCCAGCGGTGTGGTTTGCCCAGGCGGAGGCACAATTCCACCTCGCTGGCATTAAAACGGACATAACTAAATTTAGTCACGTAATTAGTGTCATTGATCAAAGGCTTATTGGGGAGATAGAGGACATTATTATGAACCCCCCCGATGAATACAAATATACAATGCTTAAGGAGGAATTGATCCGGCGGCTCTCTGTCTCTGAACAGCAGCGGGTAGAGCGGCTACTTAGTAGCGAGGAGCTAGGTTCCCGAAAGCCATCTGCATTTCTCCGACACCTTCAGTCACTTGCCGGCACATCCAAGGACGACAGTATTTTGAGACAGTTGTGGATGCGCCGGCTGCCAAGCCAAGTGCAAGCTATTTTGACAGCTCAATCAGATATTAACTTAGATAAACTGGCTGAGCTAGCGGATAAGATCATTGAGGTCACACCTGGACCTCAAGTTTTCCAGGTTTCCAGCACAGGGCAGCCCGTACTTGACAACCTGATGGAACGCCTCGACTTACTCTCTCAGCAGGTTGCAGCTCTATCCGGGGGAGGGCAACGAGGCAGAGGCAGGTCCCGCAATAGGTCTACGTCGCGCGGCTCGACCCGGAACAGTACTCCGGCCAGTGGCGGGCCTCGGATGTGCTGGTATCACAAGAAGTTTAACACGAGGGCGGCCAAGTGCATTCCGCCATGCAGCTGGACTTCGGAAAACCCAAACAGCAGTCAGTAGAGGCGGGGTCTGACTGCTGCTCAATGGAACCGAACAGCCGCCGTCTTTTCGTGACTGACAAGGTAAGCAAGCATCAATTTCTTATTGACACAGGGTCAGATTTATGCTGCTATCCATACCCGTGGCTCAAGGAGCGGAGGAAACCCACTGAGTGGGACCTCAGAGCGGCTAATGGCAGCACAATTTTTACTTATGGCACTGTCAACCTCAGACTTGATTTTGGATTGCGGCGCGACTTCACCTGGCAGTTTGTTGTGGCAGATGTACATTCAGCCATCATTGGTTCAGATTTCTTGGCCCATTATCACCTTCTGCCTGACTGTCATAGCAAACGGCTTGTTGATGGTAAGACAGGACTGACGGCTATTGCAACCGCCGCTGTCGTCGCGCAGCCCAGCATCAGGTCTATCAGCCTCCGGGACTCTCCATTTGCACAAGTGCTTGCTGAGTTCCCAGACATCACCAAGCCTCCTGGATTTCAGCGGTTTGTAAAACACAACACCGTGCACCATATCAGGACCACTGATGGCCCACCCATCTCCTGCCGTCCCAGACGCCTGGCACCCCAGAAGCTATCTGCTGCCAAAGCCGAATTAGAGGACATGGTACGTATCGGGGTGGCACGTCCATCTGAAAGTGCGTGGTCCTCTCCCTTGCACATGACCCCAAAGAAGGACCAGTCGTGGCGTCCATGCGGGGATTACCGCGCCCTGAACGCCAGGACCATTCCTGACCGCTATCCAGTGCGTCATATAAACGATTATGCTAACAATCTTGCTGGCGCTACCATTTTTAGCACGCTGGATCTGGTGAAGGCGTATCATCAGATCCCAGTAGCGGAAGAAGACATCCCTAAGACAGCGATCGTCTCCCCGTTTGGCCTCTTCGAGTTTCCTTTCATGACATTTGGTTTACGAAACGCAGGTCAAACCTTCCAAAGGTTTATCGATGAGGTCACACGGGGTCTCGATTTTGTCTTTCCGTATGTCGATGACATACTCGTCTACTCAGAGAACGAGATTCTCCACAAGGAACACCTTAGGATCTTGTTCCAGCGCTTACAGGTCTATGGGTTAGTTCTCAATCCTTCCAAGTGCACCTTAGGCGCTAAGGAAGTAGTCTTTCTGGGCTACCATGTGAGTGCTGAAGGCACTCGCCCTCCTCAGGACCGCATTCACGCTCTAATTGATTTTCCCCCTCCGAAAGACGTTCAAGGTGTGCGCCGTTTCCTCGGTATGTTGAATTACTATCGTCGGTTTATACCTCAAGCAGCGCAGTTTCAAGCACCTCTCGTCGATGCGGTAGTCGCCCGTAATGGTAAGGGTGCCAAGCCATTTCCATGGACACCCGAGCTTCTGGCGCACTTCGAGTCATGTAAGCTAAGCCTGTCTAACGCGACCCTCTTACAGCACCCGGTCAACGACGCACCCCTTGGACTTTTCACGGATGCCTCCAGCGTCCATGTCGGATCCTGCCTTCAGCAGTTCGTGAACAACCAATGGTGCCCTATTGCTTTTTTCAGCAAAAAGTTGACCCCCCAGCAATCTGAGTGGCCAGCATATTACAGGGAGCTCCTGGCGGTGTACGAAAGCGTACAGCACTTCCGCCACATTCTCGAGGTCCAGCATGTTACGATTTATACTGACCACAAACCGCTGTTGTACGCTTTCGTACAGCGTCGCGAAAAACTGCCGCCATCGCAGCTGAACCAGTTGTCTTTCATCGGTCAATTTACGACGGACATCCGCTACATAAAGGGTGAGGACAACGTCGTAGCCGATGCAATGTCGCAGATCGAGGCCGTCTCGCTGGAAGAAGATTACGAGGCCCTAGCTAAGTCACAAGAAGAGGACCAAGAGCTTGCTGACCTACGTCAAGGTAATTCCAGTCTTCAGCTCTCACGCGTTGCTGTTCCTGGCACAGACGTCACCATCCTGTGTGACGTGTCCACTGGAAAGCCGCGTCCTTATCTGACCCCTTCGTTTCGTCGCGTGGTCTTTGACAAGCTACACAACCTGAGTCACCCCGGCGTCAGAGCCACTACCCGACTTCTAGTAAGTCGCTATGTCTGGCCTTCCATTAGGAAAGACTGTCGAAGGTGGGCTCAGTCTTGCCTTGCGTGCCAACGAAGCAAAGTCTCAAGGCATATCTCGGCCCCTCTAGGTACGTTCGAGCAACCATCTGGACGCTTCATGCATGTCCATATCGACATCATTGGCCCGCTTCCAGTGTGTGACGACTTTCGCTATTGTCTTACAGCTATTGACAGGGTCTCCAGGTGGCCAGAGGTGTGGCCGATGCGCTCCATTACTGCCGAGGAGGTGGCCGATACCTTCGTACAAGGATGGATCTCTCGCTTCGGCGTCCCTTCTACAATAACCACTGATCAGGGCACCCAGTTCGAGTCCGATCTCTTCCGTCGTTTGATGCACACTTGTGCCACTAAGCGTATCCGGACTACAGCATACCATCCTTGTGCGAACGAAATGATCGAGCGCGTACATCGCCAGCTAAAGGCCGCACTTATGTGCCACTCTGGCTCCTGGACGCGTGCTCTTCCTCTCGTCCTACTCGGCATGCGCACCGCCTACAAGGAGGACTTGAAGGCCACAGCTGCCGAAATGGTATACGGCGAATCTCTTCGATTACCTGGAGAGATGTTGGTCTCTGAGCCGGGCGAAGACAAACTCGATGATCCTGCTGACTTCGTCGTCCAGCTGCGACGTAAAATGTCTTCTCTCCGCCCCACTCCAGCATCTCGCCATTCGACCCGTCCTATCTTTGTTTCGAAAAATTTGTCTTCGGCATCACACGTTTTTCTACGTGATGACGCCGTGCGACGCCCATTACAACCTCCTTATACAGGTCCTTTCTCCGTACTGAGACGTTCTACGGACGGGAAAACCCTGACCTTGGACATTAAGAGTAAGGAGGTCGTAGTAAGCGTCGATCGCGTCAAACCAGCTTTTGTGGATCCAGATGATACTCCTAGTTCGTGTGCCCCTGTTCCAGTTGTCTTACAGCCCGAGGACGCTCCTCCAGCGCAGCCAGTTGGAACCGCGCCTCCTATAACTAAACCTGGAGATACCACAACCAAGTCTAATCGACCATACACCACACGCTCAGGTCGACATGTTAGATTTAATGACAGTGACGAGTATTGTTACTTTTAATTGTATTTTGTGTAATAGTTTAGTAAGTAAACTTGTTTTGTTTTTTATGTATCCTTCTCCGTGGGGGGGTGGTGTGGCGTGTTATTGTAAAGCTCAAATAATTTCATATTTCGATGCTAGCAACACAGCCACATCGACCCTCGGCATTCTGGTAGCGACGCCATGCTAGTAAGCACACGCTGTGTTAATTATAATTCAATGTACGTGTTCAGTGTATCTACGAACAGTTTAAATACAACGGAGTTTTCAACAAATAGATTTTTCATTTCATCGCCAACTCGCCACTCGCCGACGCCCCCAAGTTCGGACAAGTGAATCATTTCAAGAATTATTTATTTATTTTCTAAAGCTGTTTTATTATTAATTGCACCATCTTTTATAATTTCATATTTGTGTATTAAAATATAATAGGGTAGAAACTAGAAGCCGATAAAAAGTTTTTACCCCTACCATCAATCACTCATGTGAACCTTACCCAAAAAAAATGTTAACTTCAGTTTTTATTTCACCATTTTTTCAAGAAGATCATTTGAAGAAGTAGATTTAATTTTTTTTTTTTTAAAGCAAGTTTAATTGTCAGGACAAATTTTCGTCAACCTCAAGTTCTGATTATGGGATCCATGAGGAATCGAGGGAACTCCTCAAATCTTAAGGGCATACACATAGTGATTTTTGTATTTTTTTCAACAAATCAAGATTTTCATTCAAAAGAGTGACATTTAATAAAGTGGAACTGCTGATGATGATCAGAACGGAACTCTTCAACGACGCATAATTCACGTTTGGCGATTTGTCCTCTTCGCTGTGTTTGTTAAGCAAGTTATTTCATTGTATGGAGTCTAAGAGTACACCATCTACATAATAATCTTTCACCAGCTTTCCCCATTGAAGTCGGGTTTTTTTTCTTATAAAATATTTGGATGTACATATCTCCACCCCGAATAACAGAATAACTATTAAAATATTGGAGAAACTAAAAAGAAAATGGAACATAATCTATGGAAGTAGGGTTACCAGGCCCAAAAATGAAAAAGCCGCTTAATTTAGCCGGACATTTGATCCCAAGAGCCGGACATGCCTTTTTTGCATACGCTACGCTGGTCTTTCGAGTCGTGCAACTGGCGTGACTGGCGCGTAGCGCAAGTCAGACAGAAGCCTAACAAAAGCCGGACAGGCCGGACGAGGAATTATTTGGCCGGACACACTGGTAAAAAGCCAAACATATCCGGCTAACACCTGGCAACCCTATATGGAAGTTAAGAAAGTGTAAGTCCGTTAATAGGAGTGGATGAAGACAATGGGAGGAGGTGGAGACGATGAGACTGACGTAGTGTAAGAGTCAGTGGGAATGGAGTCGATGGGATGGGAGTGAAGTAGGAGTCGGTGGGAGAAGGGTGGTGGAAGAGAGTGAGAGAAGGGTGGACAAGAGTGGGAGATGGTTGGACAACAGTGGGAGAGTGGTGGGAGACGGTAGGACTGGCGTAGGAGTGAACTTGAGGTCGACGGGAGTCTGTGGAAGTTGGCGGTACGAAGTTCGCCGGGTCAGCTAGTAGTTAAATAAATGTAAAGATTTATTAACGTACAATAATGATATTAATGAAACACTCGCTTTAACAATTAAATGGCTACAAACAAATAATTTGAAAATTAACCTAAATAAAACTAATTATATTCAATTCCATACAAACAGAGGCAGTCCTCAACAATTAATTGTCAGATATGATAATGTATCTATAGAAGAAGTCCAACACGCTCCCTTTTTAGGAATATTCATTGACAATCAATGTGACTGGAGAGAACATGTTGATAAAGTGTGTTTCCAAGTAATAGATTTGTGCTTGCATTAGGAAGAATACGTCAGACAGTTTCCATTCAAGCAGCGTTAACAGCTGACAATGGATATGTAAACTCTATTTTACGATATGGTTTGGTACTTTGGGGAAACTGTACTGACAAACAAACTGTTTTTGTCATCCAAAAGCGCTGCATTAGGGCCATCTTTGCAATGAATCAATTAGACTCTAGCCGTTCACATTTTAAAGAATATAATCTGCTTACCTTCCCTAGTATGTATATATTTGAAGTTTGTGTTTTTGTACATAAATACAAATATCTTTTCATAGGTCCAAATTTATCGGGTCCACGTGAGATTAGATCTCAGTACAAATATAAACTACTCAGACCATTAATAAATTTGTCACTTTCTGAGAATAATTCGTATATCATGTGCATTTCAATTTACAATAAGCTGCCTGACAATTTTAAAGTTATGACATTAAATACATTTAAGTCTAAAATTAAGTTATGGCTCACATAACGATGTTTTTATACCATAAATAAATAAATATTATAGGACAATCTTACACAAATCGACCTAGGCCCACGGTAAGCTCAATAAGGCTTGTGTTATGGGTACTAGACGACGATATATTTAATAGATAAATATGGATAAATACTTAAATACATAGAAAACATCCA
This sequence comes from Pammene aurita, assembly GCA_947086415.1. Taxonomy (NCBI): domain Eukaryota; kingdom Metazoa; phylum Arthropoda; class Insecta; order Lepidoptera; family Tortricidae; genus Pammene; species Pammene aurita. The sequence continues at coordinate 47,193,112 of OX352291.1, read as the reverse complement.
TAACTCAGGAACAAATATCTGTGATAAACACACAAATAAACAAATAAATGCCCTGACCAGGATTCAAACCCGGGACCTCCTGCTTCGTAGGCAGAGTCACTACCGACTAGGCTAGGAGGCCGTTAAAACAAACCATAGAACAATATCTTACTTACTCATAAATATTGTATCGTGTTATCATGCAAATAAATGTATATTTATATTTTATAGGTATAACAATGTATGTACACCTGCAAAGGTAGAGTTTTAGTGTAACCAAAATTTTTGTATGTAAGACCTGCAATATGTAACCTGATTCTCATATACAATAAAAAAACTTTGAACTTTACCAGTTGCTTTTCAGGGAGGAAAGCATTGTGGGGAAACCGGATCTAATCCCAAAACTAGTTTCCCGTCTTAATTGGAAGCTCAGGTGGCAGTCGCCTTTTATAAAAAACCAATGCCTACGCAAATTTTCGGGAATTTAGAAAACAGAGAGTTTAATAATCTTAAGCTGCGGTTAAACTTACCGTCAAGTAACGAGACCACCCTCTTGTACATTTTAATGGCCAACTGGTGTTTTCCGGCTTTGAAGTAATTAGTGCCTTTCTCCTTGTATATTTTGGCTTGCTCGAGTTTCTCCGGTCCGTCCATGGACCAGGACTCCTTGGCCTTCTCGAAGTTGGTCAGCTTGACTATGTATTCGACGGCGGTGTTCGCTGGGACACCCAATTCAGAGTTGCCTGTAGAAAAAGTTTTCGATTATTTGTAATTCATTTAGAGGTCTACAAATCAATTATTTATATTTACAAGGTGTGAGGATTATTATAGGTAATTGTTTTCAGCATAGATAGGTATACTTGAATATGGGAATATGTATAAAGTCAGTTTGTTACGTAGGTATCTTAAGCCTGACAAGAAATATATGATTGTTGTCAAGAGGGTGCTATTATTCTCATTTATATGGCAACAGTCATAGAGCGGTATGGTATAGTGACATCTTGCTTTGTTTACCTGTCAGCTCTGATGTTAATTTGAAAATGTTTCACAGCGAAATAGTTTCATTTCCCGAGTGTATTATTTACAGCAGTTTATTATATACACTATTTACAATGTTACGCTCTTGAATATGGATAATTTTGGGATATTTTTGTCGTTTATTATTTCATATTCAACACTTTATTATTATTCAAGTAAACCGTCTCAATGACACTTGACAACAGTGGCAGCCTATCATATGCACTCACACATGCATATCATTCTGTCATTAAAATTATTGCCAGTGTAACAAATTAGTTCCAATGAAATTCCGCAACATGGCGCATGATCATATATTTCTGGTCAGGCCAACGTATTTGCTTAAATACTTACGTCAAAATAAATATGGTTTGACATATTTGACATGAATTGACATCTACCTCAATACTGTTCAAATCGTGGTATAGTTACGTCAGGGGGGTTTCATTTCGCAGTTTAGGTACATTTGGCCGGCGTGCCTCCCGGGCAGGCGTATGGCTGTGGGCTGCCGCTCGGCTCGCACGATAGATGTGTCACGTGGCGCTCGCGCAAAATTGAAAATACACAATGGCTTCGAAACCTAAATCTCGTTCTAATCCGTATAAAAGATGTCTTTACGGATGTCTGAATAAACGGAATAACAAGGAAGCAGAAATAACGTTTTTAAATTCCGGACGATATTGAAAGGTCCCGAAGTCCTTACTTAGTAATAGTTAAAATAAACATTCATAATTTATTGAATATTGGTTGCCCAGAAAAAATATTAGGAACTGACCGACATATTTTCAAAGGGATACCTACGGCTGTGGCATACCTACTTTCGTGATAATTAGACATAATCCCTATAAAAAATTCTATCTCCGGATAAAAATTTAATGTTTACAGAATCAACGTTTGTAATTCCTACATATTTACCTTAAAAATAATAACTCAGTAGGTATAGGTACAAAAACTTGTCAAGTGACAACCCCGTGCCGACGCTCACAGCTCGGTCATAAAACTGCGGCGCGCAAAGAAGATTCACGGTTCGTGCGCGGTTATAAGTTTAAATTTTGCTTGCAGGTGGCGAGTATAGGTATAATTTTATACCTAAATCTGACTTTTGTGAAGGAGCGAATTTTCTGAACGGTAGTACTATTAGTTATTCTGTGGTTACGTACCCTCGGACTTGAAGGCGTATTTGGGCTGGATGGTGAGCCTGGAGCTCTCCCCCTTGAGGAACTTCTCCAGGGCTCGTTCGACGCCCTCGCACACGTGGCTGTCAGCACCCTCGCCCAACGAGAACGTCAACGTCCGGTTGTCGAACACTTTGCCGTCGGGAAGGAGCTTGCCTTCTAGCTCCACTGGAATTTTCATACTATTTTATATAATCTGGACATAATAGCTTTTCAGTCGAGTACTCAGTAAACTTCGTAGCCTAAGTACGGTACAAGAATGAAAAAAAAAATGTTTTTTCTAAAACAGCAAAAATAGCGAAATATTAAATGGCGGCAAAATGTGGAAGTTTTTTTTATGCCACCTATAAAAATAAAAAAATAAAAACCGGCCAAGTGCGAGTCGGACTCGCGCACCGAGGGTTCCGTACAAACCTATAACGAGCAAAAGTTGTAGTATGTTTATTACTAATTTCAATTTAATATCTCTACTCGTTTACGAGGAAAAACGTAGTAAGTTCAAAATTTAAAAAAAAATATTTTTTGTATGAATTTACTAAAAATGTCTACTTTTCGTAATTTTTCCTTTGTTTGTGCTATATGAAGTTTCTTCGTGCCAAGTTTCAAGTTTCTAAGTTTACGGGAAGTACCCTTTAGGTTTTGAGTTTCTTGCGAGTACTCAGTTTCAAAATATGCGACTTAAATTGTTATTTCTTTTGATTGCGTTGACATAAAAGTTTGGTTTTGCTACATCTGAAAGGTCCTATAGCCCTGAGTATTTGACATATTTCGATTTAATACCTCCACGCGTTTACGAGGAAAAAGGTAGGAAGTAAAAAATTTAAAAACTATTTTTTTTATGATTTTACTAAAAATGTCTACTTTTTGTAATTTTTCCATTGTCTATGCTATATGACGTTGCTTCCTGCCAAATTTCAAGTTTCTAAATTTACGGAAAGTACCCCGTAGGTTTTCCGAGTGCCGAAAAACTCTAAAAATTGCAGCATAAACGACTATCTTTTGATTGCGTTCGCTTTTAAGTTTGATTTTTTTACAGCTCCAAGAGACAACAGACTTGAGTATTTGATATAAGTTTCAGCTTGATACCTCCACGCGTTCCTAAGAAAAATGGTCTTGACAGACAGACAGACAGACAGACGGACAACAAAGTGATCCTATAAGGGTTCCGTTTTTTCCTTTCGAGGTACGGAACCCTAACAACAGGGTATTTATGGAATTCTATAAACAACGTTTATAAACTGTATATTTTATTATTCTGTCAGCAATTCACAGATTATAATGGGATTTGCATGTTCCCTTTAGACATCTAAATCACTCAAGTATGCCTTTAGACATCTAAATCAATTCATCACACAAAGGAATAGATTTCTATTTGTTCAGAAATGCAATGCAATTAATTAATGCAATGCAATTAATTAATGTTTTCTATTCATTACTTTCATAACACCACGACTTTAACTGAAAATAAGTGTCAATACCTATAACTAACATAAAACCATATGGGGTTAATCAAATACTGAAATAAAGTACTATATTTTTAGGTAAATTCTGCTTCTGTTTCAAACCGTTATAATGTAACAAAATAAGTAGCAGGACATATCATGTTCCTGTCACTGTAATACTGAAGCATTGTTCCGAGTTTCAATGAAAGGAGGCTTTGTCCGTGAGGTAAAGTGTGCTATGCATAAATTGTAATACATAGTAGTATAATACTTTATTGTACAACAAAGAAAAATACATCCTGACTTTACAGAGGCATATTTTGAGATTTGGCGCCTGACTGACCTGATAGTATACGAGTGCCCCATCACCAAATACAAAGGACCAGCTGAGGACTTTAAACAACTGACAAAAGATGCGAGCACAGATTGCGAGATCTGCACAATTGTAAATTTTAAATATAGACATTATTTGCTAAACAGTGTGTAACCGCCATACGGTAAATAAATAAATACTGACCGGCGCCCTGAACTCTCATTCTGCCGCCCCGGGCCATGGCCCTCTTGGCCCTAGGACAAACACGCCCCTGTGACTTTACTTTAGTTAAGTAATAGAGAACATGCGTGAAAAATATTTAATCAAATTTGTTCCATAAACACGTTCAACAACCCCAAATTAATATAAGTGGAAATCCGTAATAATTTTTAACAGTTTTTTAAAGATATTGCGGTTCAAAAACGTAAAATTTTAGGCTTTTTTTTATACCTCAAATGTATTTTCGAAACTTCAGTTTGATTACTTATGTTCTAACAAGAAAAAAAATGTATGACAACTATATAGCTAAACGCATTTTTTCGTGCATTACAAAAATATTCTATAAACTTGTTCCTTCCAAACAGTTTTCTGCAACTTTGTGGTCGGTGACGTCACAAACCTCACACTTTTTGTATGGGGCGTTTTGACGCGCGGCGCAGACGCCTAACGTATTTTCACATTTTTGACGTGTCAGGGCTATCATAGATAGTAGGTTTATTAGAGACATTTGAATATACAGGGAAACAGAATCGAATGACGTCTTCCAAAAAAATCATGCATGTTCCTAATTACCTGTGACCAGAGCTCCGTCGTTGGGGTTGTCGAAGCCTTCGCCCTGCTCAATGATGTGGCGCAGAATCCCCTTGTTCTTGTTGGGGCTCAGGTCCTCCATTTTCCAGTCAATCATTTCAATCTGAAATAATACTAATAAGTTACATACATGCCAATTTATGACTGCTTTTCGACTCGAAATATTCTCGCGAACCTTAAAAATCTAAAGCCACCCAATAGAACTCACCTCAAATTGCAGTGTGGCGTTAGGAGGGATCTTGGGAGGGCTGCCGGAGGCTCCGTATGCATACTCTGGAGCGCATGTCAGCACACACACCTCCCCCTTCTTCATCGTAGCCACTCCTATGTCCCATGCCTTAATCACGGATCCTGTGGACCGAAAGTACTAGGTTTAACAAGACTTAAAAGGTAAATATTTTGTTAAAAATGGGACTCAATTGCATACACTTACTTTTATTATTACTACTACTACTAATTATTACTAGAATCTGGACCAAACTGCATTGAGCTCCACAATCCAAAAGTCCTCACCACGGAAAGGTATATAAAGATAGAACCCGCTTAATACAATCACATTTATACGCTTTCCCCTGTCCCTGCAACTTGAAGCCCTTCAGAACAGTCCCGCATAATACGCTTTCCTGCTTAAGACGCGTTTTTGGCAACCCCCCCATTCATGGCTTCAATATATCCTTTGAGTAACTGTACAATAAACGGGTTTTACAATGCAAATATTGACGCCATTGACCTAAAGTTCTGTCTTCAATCCATTTTCAGGGGCATTAGCATAAAACTCCCTGAGTGAATGTGTATAGAGAATAAATTACATAAAATATGCATGGCATTGAATTTTCTACTCGCATTTTAACCGAAATTCAAGACACTATGACATATCGTAGGAATTTTCAATTTAAGTGCCATGCCTCCTTTAAAGTTGGTATCTAAATAAATACAGAGTACATCGATTTGGAAAAAAAGATACAAAAAATAAAGAGTATGTCTATAAGGGAAATTAAAATTGAGATGGGGAGGACATATCGCACGGCATAAAGACAACGACAACAATATTGGCAACGAAATGGAGAGGCCCTATTGGCAAAAGGAAAGTGGGAAAGCCATATAAATTATGGCTAGATGATATAAAAGAAACTGCAGGGAAAGACTGGCTAAACAAAGCGGAAGACAGGCAAAAATGGAGAGAGTTGGAGGAGGGCTACCCTCGAAGAGGGGTCTAAATTAAATTTAAAAAAACTTACTCACCAATACGCAAAACTTCTAATGTAAAAAAATGGGAAATTTGGAAATAAAGCCTTTTTTTTTATTCCTATCGATTTGGAAACTATTCCAAACCACACTTCAAGAGCGAGCAAAAATTGTCCTACCTTTAAATTTGGAAAAAAAAACAAATATTCGATTTGGATACGACAATAGGTACAGGGGCTCAGCTTTAGAATGTCTGGCATCGAGTTCAGGCTTCATATTTTTTTTGTAGCTTCTACTCGTCAAAAGACAACTCTTCGCCAAATTTTAAGTTGCGGAAACGCTTGGTTTGCGAGATAAAAAATAATCAAAGTTCCATATAAAATCCCGATTTTACACTGCCATGACACAATATTTTGCGTTTCGTTAAACGTGTTGAGAAAAACTAAAACGTGATGATTTGTGTTATGTTCAGTTTTTACATAAATACAGTTTTTTTGACTAATTTGTGTACAATAATAGTTACATGATATTTATTCAATGATTTTTTTAATTTATAAGTATTATTTGATGGAAATTTGTTGATTAATAATTATCAAAAATGGTACGATTTTACTAAAACGCGTTAAACAAAACGCAAATAGAATTGGCGGGGTCTGCGGCGGGTGATACGACATGACACTTTGTAGGAACTTTTTAGGTTAGTTCAAAGTAGTTTTAATATAGATAGTACTCGCCAAAAGACGATCCCTTGCCAAGTTTCAAGTTGCGGAAACGCTTGGTTTCCGAGGAAAAAAATGTTAAAAAATCTCATAAGAAAATAATTCTACGATAGCGAGACGCATATTGTGCGTTTCGTTGCACGCGTTAACATAGGCTGACATCATGTTTTATTTTTTAAGTTAAATTTTTACACAACTTTAGGGTTTTTTTTTACAAATCATTTCTGTATTTTATTTTTGTCTTTAGTCATTGTTTTGTTTAACTTTGAAAGACACTTTCAGTAAATTTCTGTACTAAAATAATTACAAATAAATTATACGTGTAAAACGAAACGTAATGGATGTGGGGAGAAAGGAATGACGCCGATGGACTGGGCGACATTTTGTTATGTCAGTTGTTATTTGTACTCCCAGTTGAGAGCGTTTATCGTGATCCTGTGATACTTATATACGACTACCATGGTGCTACCGAAGCCCAAGCCCTCGTCATCCGCCATTTCATCGCCTGAAGAGTTGAGAGTAGGACAAGTGGACTCTGAGTCCCTTGATCCGAGCTCCTCTTCAGCGCCGATTCCAATTGTGCAAGTGTTGGACTCTAGTGAGCCACTTGTGTCCACAGCCACCACCATGTCTTCAACCGATGTACAGGTCGTTGAGGCTCTGGATTCCACCTACACTGAGTCGCTAACGTGTTCGGTTTCTCCCGTACCTGGCTGCTCTACTTGGGATGGAGTTCTTAACGTAAGTACTTTGTAAAACAACATATTTCCATTATTTTATATAGCATTTGTTGTAATGTGAAGAAAAGTTAAATAGGATGTTGATAAAGTTAAACTCATGCTAATTAGGGTTTACAGTTATGTAAACACTTTATTGTACATAAAAAAGAAACATGTTACAATGAAAATAAAAAAATAAATTACATAATTATGTACAAAGGCGAACTCATACCTTTAAGGATGAATGAAATTAGCCTTGTAGAATTTGACACATACCTAGTCCCAAATTAACTAGACAAAGCTTGTACTACTTGATGGCAACAAACTCATATTTAGTCTCATGCTTCTTTTCAGATCTAATGGTGAAAATAACTTATATCAACTTTTTTTTTTGTTGTAGGTTCCTCAAGGTGTGTCGGAGCTTATGCCTGAATCACTCACCTTTACGGAGCAGTGTGAATCCCCCACCTTTACGGAAGCATCGGAGAGCACCCCTGCACCACCAGGAGCTTCTGGTTCATCAGGCAGGCGTGTGCATCTCTATGCGGAGGAAATAAAAGGACAGTGGAATTTAAGAAAAATCTTTGAAACATTTAATAGTTTGGAATCGACAATTGCATTTGCTGTGGAAAGGCAATTGCTCCCGCGCACAAAAATGTGCAATTATCATAAAAAGCCAATGCTACTGGAGACATCGGGCCAAGGACAGCTGGGAATTTTTCGCTGTCGGAAGGGCAACTGCCGCAGTAAGTCAGTGAGCAGGGCAAAAGATACATGGTTTGAAAATGTGCACCTGTATCTACCGCTGGTATTCGAGTTGATGTATATGTTTACCAGTGGCTACAGTTATGAGCAGGTGCAACGGGAGACTTTGAGGGAAGACGTCGTCTCCACTAGTACAATATCAGACTGGTACAATTATTGTCGTGAGGTAATATGTGTTTATATGTTAGAACATGAGGACGAGCAACCGAAAATTGGTGGCCCTGGAAAAATTGTACAGATAGATGAATCCAAATTCGGAAAGAGAAAATATAATAGAGGAAGGCAAGTGGAGGGTCATTGGGTCCTAGGAATGATTGAAGATGGCAGTGATGATTTGAGAATAGAAGTGTGTCCCGACAATATAAGGTCTGCTGATGTATTGGTGCCACTTATTAAAAAACATGTTCAGGAAGGCTCCACGATACATACAGATTTTTGGAGAGCATATGACTGCCTTCCTGAACATGGATATGTTCATAAGAAAGTGAATCACAGTGATCCAGAGAATCGTTTTGTGGCACTAGATGGGACGCACACTCAGAGAATTGAGAGTCACTGGCGGGGACTTAAAAGGATCTTCCAGAAAGATAATTATAAGGGAAATTTTACAGATTGGCTATTGGAATTTTCGTGGAGGCGTAGAATTAAGTTACAGAAATTAGATCCTTTTGAAGAATTATTGAAATGTATTGTGTATGTTTACAAATAAATGTATAAATGTATGGCTTTATAGTATGGAATCCATACTTCAAAAAAGACATTGAAATGATTGAACGAGTGCAGCGCAAATTCACCAAAATTCCCGCACAGCTAAAGGCACTATCATATGAGGATAGATTAAAAAAGCTAGGCATAACAACACTGCAAAAGAGGCGCGAACGTGGAGACATGATTGAGACTTTTAAAATACTAAATGGCTATTACGACTGTCCAGAACTGACCGACTTGTTCACTCGACATCTAAACACGCGCGCAAGAGGACATAACTTTAAACTAACAACAACAATACATAATACAAATATCGGCAAAAACTTTATTGCGAACCGAATAGTGAATACTTGGAACAAGTTACCCTCCCAAGTTGTGAACTCCAACAGTGTTAATCAGTTCAAAAATAGACTCGACAAACTATCTAAAGTTGTGAATTAGTGTATAGTGAACTTTGATTTAGACTTATCAGCTCAAGCTGCCTGTCTAAAACGATATAATAATAATAATAATAATGCAAGTCCAGCAAGTACCTAGACTTGGCTCACGAGGTAACCGCCATGTGGGAGGTTGATTCGGCGATCATTGTGCCGATAGTTGTCTCTGCGAACGGTCTCATAGCGAAGAGTCTCGACCAACATCTTGAGAGACTTTCGCTACGAGGTTGTGGTTGGATCAAGGGTCAGATTCAGAAGGCGGTAATCTTGGACACGGCGCGCATAGTCCGAAGGTTCCTCACTCTGCGGCCCTAACCACCGGCAGCCTGGGCCCTGCTCCGTTGCCGGCGGCACCCTAGTTTAGGTTTTTTATAATGCTTTTATTGTTTTCATATGTTTTAGATGTATTTTTATATTTTACTTTTATAAAAATATTGTAAAAACCCTAAACTAAGTAGAAAAATAAATAAAGGAAATAATAATAAATGACATACTTGTTTTATTGAATATTACCTTCTTTTTCTAAATAAGCAAGTGATAAAGACCTGTCGGGACGGAATCAACTCTGTCATGGTTATGTTGGAAGACTAAGGTGGGAGCTGAAGCGAAACGAAGCTCCCACTTTAGTCTTCGAGGTTTTTTTTATATAAGCCCAAAACTTTGCCTAATTGTATAAATATTAAGTTTCTCTCTTCCAGTAGGTACCCATTGGAAGAGAATCTCTTAAAAATTTAGTTGGGGTATAGCAAAGGTATAGAAAGTCCGAATCTAGGGCTCTCGCTGGTTAGGACGCGTGCCGACACAGCGCGCCCTAGAGTGTTTTTATAGAGCCGGAGGCGCGGAGGGAGAGCAGCCCTCGCCCGCCATGACGAAGCGCGGGAACGAGTGAGGCGAGCGGCTGAGGCTGGTCGCCGAAGGCGACCAACAAGCCGAAGCTGCGGAGCCGAGCGAAGTGACCGTGCGCCGTCATGCAAGGGCGGAAGGGCTGCTGTTCCCGCAGCGCCGGAGATACGGAAAGTCACTATTGAGTTGACATTAAAAAATTTACAAGTGCTAGAAATTTGCCAACTTTGAAGTCAATTATCTCGGCCATTTTTGATTTTAGAGAAAAAGTTTTTTCTACAAAACATGCTTATTTTAGCGTTGTCTCAAGGATAACATCATAAAAAATAGGTGTTATAAATGGCGCCCCCTTTGCTTTAGGCGGACCTGGTTATTTTTTTTTTACCCTAAAAACGGAACGGCTCCCAGAGATAGGTAGGTTATGGTTATTTTTTTTACCCTAAAAACGGAACGGCTCCCAGAGATAGGTAGGTTATGGTTATTTTTTTTTTACCCTAAAAACTAAACTGCTCCCAGAGATAGGTAGGTTATGGTTATTTCCCCCCTTTCCCCCAACTTCCCCTTTCCCCCATCTCCTCACCCCCATTCCTCCACCACCCTTCACCTATCTCCCCATTCTCCCATCAACCCCATTCCCCCATATCCCCCTTTCCCTATCACTCTCCCCCATCTCCCTCTTTCCCCCATCTCCCCCATCACCCCCTCCCCCGACTCTCCTATAATCCTATACTCTGACCTAAAATTGCCCTACAATATGCACATTTTCATAAATTATGTCAAAAAGTTGAAAAAAAAAAATCGCATTTTTGACGCATTTCCGCACTTTTTTGATTTCAAAAATACACTGTATACAGCCTCCTCTACCCACAAAAAAAAAATGGCATCATTTGGCCATGCCAGACATTCTAAAGCCCTTCCGGTACAGGTTTCACGTGGCCACGAACTTGCATAAAATATGAAGATTTACCTTTCCCCAGCTGAAACTCGAAGGGTTCGTTCCTGTCCTTGCTGGAATCGAACTTGGTGCCGTCTAGAAGCGTCCCGGTGTAATGGACAGTGACTTGACAACCCGCGTTGGGTGTATCAGTGCCTTGGCCCTCCTGAATTATCCTCTTCAGTACACCACGGTCACCCGCCTTGCTGATATCTACACCTTCGTCTACAGTCATGTTGTAGTGTTAAAATTAAAATAAGCTCTCAGCGTCGAAACACGAGCGAAGCGAAGAGCGAAATACAAGCGATACGCACTGCACGCCGGTTGAATTTATACGAAATGTACCAGTGGTACAGTACCACAGAGTACCTTCTTATGAAATGTACGTACTGTCAAAAGTAGTCGGAGAATTTTCTAGACGTCATTGACTATGGCTATCCCTTTTTAAAGCATAGATAACGTGTGCGAGAGAGAGAAATAAATTTGGTGTGAAAATACGTTCCGTTTTAAGCAGAACGGTACCATTTCATAAACTACAACTTGCAATTAATGGTGTTTCGTTTTCACTTTTTTTTTTATACCACGACCATACCACGACGGTGCCAAACACAAAACAGAAAAAACAATAGAAACATAACGTATGCGCGGCGCGTGTGGCAAAGGTAAGAGTAGCAACTCAAACCCTGACCACAGATAGCAGTCAGTTCGTCACGGACGGCACGAGCGGTTAAGCGAGACTGATGTGCATTGAAAAGTATAGAAAAATATACAAATATGCCTTATTGTGCTATTTTAGAGTACAAAATCGAGAGCCGGAGGTCAAATCTTGCCCATGGTGGCATTTCATACCATCGTTAAGTCTTATTTTCATTATTTTTTAAATATTTATTACATATTTCGTTTTGCGGAAAACATTTCTTGATACGTTATAGAAACTTCAACTGTATCTTAAAGAAATAAGGTCGATATCTATTTAGCATAACAAAAGAACTTTCTCGAATGTCTCAACTATAGTCCGCTACTCAAGCCAGTGCGAGGAAAATGTTAGAAAAAACTTATCGATATCGATATTTATATATACGTAATGGTTTTTGATTGATGTTAACATTATGTGTTCCTAATAATTTATTTCTAACACTCAATGCATTCCAATAATTAAATAATTTGAAAAGAGGAAACGTACCAATAATAATAGTGATGAATTTCCGTACGTAAGTACCGTAATTCATTTATTTACTATGTATTTACGTATTTATTATTATTGTCATTCATTTATTACGTAAGACGATTCAGGGGAATAAACTTGGAAATTGACCATGTCTTACTTCTACTTACGATAGGAGGTTTTTTATTATTATTCTTGTTTTTTCTGACATAAAGATGTCAAAAAGTGGCAAAAATTGTCTTACGTATAATATATAAATATAAATGAACGCCTTGTTGTATACTAAAACCTTCTTCAGAATGTAACAAATACTTTTTTGAAAACCGCGTCAAAATCGGTTCGGCAAAACACGAGATAATCGTGAACATACATACAATCATACAGGTCAGATTGAGAACCTTCTTTTTTTAAGTCGGATAAAAACGAAAAATCTTGAGTTGTGTTTCTGCCGGTGAGTAGGATTGCCAAAGAGGAGCTGTAACAGGACGAGGGATCCTCTCGTTTCTTTAGTCGTCAACACAATGAAACTCCTTTTTGTAAAAACGGCAACGCGCATGTGACACCTCTGGAGTTGCAGGCATCCAAAGGCTACGGAAGCTCCTTATTACCATCCGGCGGACCGTATGCTTGTTTGCCTTCATCGTGGTATTAAAAAACGACAATATAATTTATTTATGATTTTACCTTTTTGAACAAACAAGTTTATGCTACTTATAAAAAAAATATTTCACACGTCATGTCGAAAGTCGCAACTATGTATTGTTGTATGTATTGATAAAAAAATAAGTACCTAATTTACTTGGAAAACTATACTAATTATTATTTATCGATATGACACCGACTCTTCTACATCACTATTGCATCCTACGACGTAAAGCCCTACCTCCATGTTATCTCGCTTACTCTTACTAAGACCACGCAAGTGTAAGGGAGAAAGAATATACACGATGATTTTGATATTTGTGACATCTGTTGTCGAGTTGCTGAACTGGAAATACCGTAGGTTAAGCTACTCGACGCTAGATGACGCTACTTTGTATGAAATAAGTATTACGAATACAATTTCGACTATGTGGTATTAATCATAAAGTTCAAATTATATAACCGGTCATGGCTCATATTACTTTTTAAACAAGATAATTTAGCCAATCATCTTTAAGATACTGATGTGTTTGTGTTTAAAGTAGTGTGCGTTTTGGCGACACTGGTTCTCGTACTAATCACGACGTAAGCCGCTTCTACCGTTTTTTCTGTTTTGTGGCGACACTGGTTCTCGTACTAATCACGACATTCACGACGTAAGCCGCTTCTACCGTTTTTTCTGTTTTGTGGTGCCAAACAAGCATACGGTACGGCCTTCTTGATTATCTTGATGGTAAAAGCCCTGTTACACTTGTCCTAGTTAGCTTCCTAAATGATTTAGTTTCTAAATTTAGTCATGTGTAACCGCATTTATATAGCCAGTAAATTTATTGAAAAAATTAGGATCCTAATTAGGATGCTAGTTAGGACAGTAAAAAAAGTAGTGTAACAGGGTTTTAAGCAGTTACTGTAGCCTATGGACGCCTGTAACTCCAGAGGATTTACTTGCGTATTTCCTACCATTTAAGAACCTATACACTCCTTTTTAGGGTTCCGTAGCCAAATGGCAAAAAACGGAACCCTTATGGATTCGTCATGTCTGTCTGTCTGTCTGTCCGTCCTTATGTCACAGGCATTTTACTCGGAAACTATAAGACGTATCTGAATTAAATTTACACATAAGGTGTATTTTGTATGCAGCTACTTAGTTATGTAGTTAAATTTGAACAAAAAATATTTTTAGGGGGGCGCTCCATACAGGTAACTAAATAAAAAAATTACCAAATATCAACATGTGACATATCAATCGATAGGTCTTTCAAAATAACATTGAGGTTTCTTTGACTATTTTGTGATTAAGTGTATATTTTCTGAAATAATCGCTTCGAAAGTCAGAAAAGTTGTGTAGCCCCCCCCCGTAACTTTTGAACCGTAAATTCAAAAAATATGAAAAAATTTGAATAGATGCGCCTTATCATATACTTTCAACGAAAATTGTTTTGAACATTATCGGTTCAGCCATTTTTGAGTTATCTCCAAAAAACTTCTTCCATAGGCATCAGATACGACCTTTTGGTATTAGTTTGGTTCTTATTCCATTGAAGGTACGGAACCCTCCTATGCGTGGTCCGACACGCACTTGGCCGGTTTTTTTTTAAGACTCTTTCTAACAAATACGCCTTTTGCTTTGAGCACAGGGTCCACGCCAAACACTGCACAAGTACAGTTTAAAATGCACCTTCGTGCATTGGACCCAATGGACCCAATGGTCCTACGGAGACTCCACAAACTTGTTTTAACGTACAATAAAATAGGTTAACATACAATTTTAGAAGGTTTAGAGGGTCGATTTTAGTTTATATTTATTTTTTAAGTTTAGACTTAATTTTAGTACTTTTGTTTTATAAATAGTTATATTCGTATTATTATTTAAGTTTATTATCCATATCTATATATATGGATATGGATAATAAACTATACTATACTGGATATATATATATATATATAACTCAAAGGTGACTGACTGACTGACATAGTGATCTATCAACGCACAGTCCAAACCGCTGGTTCTAGAGATTCCAAATTTGGCACGTTCCTTATAAGGTCTAGGGGTGCACTAAGAAAGGATTATTCAAAATTCGTGAAATGGGGGTCCAAAGTTTGTATGGGGAAACAAGATTAGTTAGTCTATTTTATTCGAAACTTCACAGAAGTATTCCTAACAATAAATGAGTAAATACGTGTTGCAGGTTTTTTGAGAATTTAACCCCTAAAAGGGGGAAATGTGGTGACAGTCTAAAAATCAACATGGGTATTGTTTCTATGGTTTATCGGGTCGCTGATTACGAAAACAACAACGATTTTAAAATCTAACGTGGCGGACGTGAAATACCATCTCTCCTGTTGGGGTGCGATGGGGTGGAAATGTCTAAATATCAATATGGGTGTCGTTTTTATGGTTTTTTGGGACGTAAATGACATCGATTTGGAAGTTTAATATTGTGGACATGAAAGTGTTTGTGCCAAATAACAATCTAATCTATATATATATAACTCAAAGGTGACTGACTGACTGACATAGTGATCTATCAACGCACAGTCCCCGCGACATGTTGTTTTCGTGCGTTACAATGCGTTACGTTCTTTTTTAGTACTTTTAGTCCGCGGGCGAAGCCGCGGGCAAAAGCTAGTCCATTAATAAAATAGGTACTTAATATTCAAACTTGATCATTTGAGTCATCTTGTTAGTAGAAATAATCATGAAGGATTAAAACAGTCATAAAATGGTAAAGAGGAGTAAAACAATTTTAAATGTTTAAATTGTGTATTAACTTAATGTTACACTTCAGTCTTTCATTATCTTACTGTTAAAATAAAAAGTTACTATCAAAAAATATTAAAAACTTTTGGAAAAGGAATCAAATCCATTTCAATTTGTTAACAAACAATATTATTTAATAAAGTAAAAAATACCCATGTCTAAAGAAAAAAAAATAGTTTGAAGTAATCTGACAGCTATTTGCATAAAAAGTGGTTGTCAAATGTATGTAAAGTACCTACTGTCAAATTACTTCACTCAATTAAAAAATCGACTGTAATTATGTACAAGATTAAGCACAAATTTTATTGTAAGTAGTTTTTTTACCATTAGGCTAGGTTCACACGGCGTTATTTTTCCGATTTTATTGATTACCGTAGTGACAGCAAAATTTGTATGGCAACTTCCAAAATAATTAACACAGCGTCTATGCGGGAAAGCCATCTAACCGCCATGTGAATCAAGCCTCATGCTATCTACAATGGGAAAAAGCAGGATAGATAACAAATTGGATTCATCTTTCTTAGGGATATTTTTAAAACAAGATGAATCTCGTCACAAGTGTTAAGTTTGTCAGATAAAATTGATACAAAGATGATATTATTCATCAACGGAATAAAAATATTTATAATTAAGAAAGAAGCTGCTGTTTCTTAAGTCTGGCAGGTATATACATAAGAACTAAGACCTACTTTTTACTTTCTTACCATTATAAACGAAGAAAAATTAATAAAAATAGGGTTCTCATAATATTATTGAACGAGCCACAATTTAAGACTTTTATTTCTACAGAGGTGAGACAAAATATACATAAATTAAAGTAGTTAACTAATCAACATTGATTAAGGCATTCAGTTCCATAATATCTGTAATGTCTTTTATTCGCTTGACTAAGTAATCTGACATCATTTCCATGCAACCATTCATCTGAACCATCGCAGCAATCACAAATTCCGTCATTGACTTTACTGGAAGGGACAGAATTAGGCGGCACCCGCTTATTGCTGCTTTGGTTATCACAATAAAAGGTCCCATTTATACAAGCATTAGTACTCGGCTCATCACTTGAATCCTCACAGTCACAATAGTCATCATTAACTTCCTCAAACGGGATGTACTGATCCGATTTCAGGCATTTGAACTCGCCTTTTGAATCAGGTCGGTACCGCGGCATCGTGTAGAAAAGAACACCTTTGATCACTCCATGGTTATTAATGTATTTGTCCGATTCGGGCCGCACGTGTATCAAGTCCTCTATATCAACGACGTGCTCGAGAACTGGAACCACTCTCTCGCCAGCGCCGGCCGAAGTTATTGATAAAAAGAAATATAGCTGATAAACGATAAAACTGATTACCATACAAATTGTTAAGGTAATAATGTTCTTTTTCTTCCTCAAACCCATGATATACACGTTGCCGTTATATAATTGTCGACACTAGTATCATGTTCTTGCTAAGTAAATGTGAATTATGCTGAGAAATGAAAAATAACTATAATGTTGTTCCGGCTTCAGCGCTTTGCTTATATTTGCTTTGCTATTTGCTAATGTCAATGTCATACCGCCTGTCAGTGTTGCCTCAGCACTACCCAGGGCTGCCAGTCGATTTTTTTTCATTATACGGGCATGGTTCGAAAATTATACAAAATTGAATGCCAGGATACAAACTGCTTAAAAAATTTAAGAAAACACTATATTTCTATTAATTACGTGATCTTGTGTTTGGTTTATTTATTTACACTTACACTTGAACTGAATTCTACAATTCATAGACAAAATTAGACGGAAATGCTTAAATTGATCTCTGGTTGCGGAAATTTGGCTATGGACCCCATACAAAAATTCAGGTACCATAGACAAATTTTCGTAACCATAAGAAAATTTAAGCATTTCCGGGTGTTTTGTCTATGAATTGAGAAAATCAAAACTGAATTCAGAACAAGTGTGTGGCTCCCACTGACCTTTATGGCGCCTTATACTACGCAATTTCTCGGGCCCAATCTGTCGTGTACCCTGTAAGTGTCCTAACTACTATTACCGCCGAGTAAATAATAGTACAGTCAAGTGCAAAAATACGTATCGAAAAAATCGTCTCATAAATATGGTACTATTTACGCACTTATTACAACGGAATAAGATACTATGGGACATATTTTTGAGTAAGATGAGTACACCCATATTTTTACACTCGACTGTACGATACAGAGGTCCCTCTTTGACGTTACGAATCATGTTGTTCCTTCTTAACGCATAACAAGTTCTCTTTCTCACTTAGGCAAACGTATCGGATACGTCGTGTCAAACTCAATCTTTTTGACAGAGATGAACACCCTTGCTATTACACCTCTCTAACCGACAGATTAAACCTGAGAAATTGCAAATTGAAGTACCAGTTATAAAACTCAACCGTGTCATTGGCTGGCGCTAAAACAAAACCTAATATACTCGCCGTCACTGTCAGTTATTGAACGTCAGGTGTGTCACGCTGTGAAATGAACCAAGGGAATCGAACTTGCTTAAATCAGCGAGGAGGCCATCCAAGAAAAAAAAGTGAATTGACTCGGTCGTGTGGAAGAGCCTGACCAATGAGTCAAGTCACAAATTTTAAATTTCTTTATATGGTAACAATTTTGCATCTAAATATATAAAAGAAGAAACTGACTGACTGACTGACTGACATATCAACGCACTGCCCAAACCACTGGTTCTAGAGATTCCAAATTTGGCACGTAGGTTCCTTATAAGATCTAGGGGTGCACTAAGAAAGGATTTTTCAAAATTCATCCCCTAAGGGGGTAAAATGGGGGTCCAAAGTTTGTATGGCGAGTCAAGATTAGTTAGTCTATCTTATTCGAAACTTCACAGGAGTATTCCTAACGATAAATGAGTAAAGACGTGTTTCAGGTTTTTTGAAAATTCAACCCCTAATAGGGACAAATGTGGTCACAAAGTCTGAAAATCAACATGGGTATCGTATCCTTTTTGAGTACTTATAGTACGCGGGCGAAGCCGCGGGAAAAGGCTAGTATTAAATAAGCTGTCAGTTTCGAGCTGTCATATCATTTCATACAATTTTTGTTGCGAGGTACGGTGTTTTTTGAATTTTCCACATTTTTTATGTGACTCAACTCGCTGGCAAAGCTCTTGGTGGGTTTGTCTACCAAGATAATTTTTGCACGACCAGAGCAGTAAAAAAAATAGAATGAGAATGATGAAATTCAGTTTTCCCGTATCCAATTATACACGAGGGTCTAGGTTACAAAGAGGATACAATCAGACACCTAATTATACAGTTTTTGTATCCGATTATACAATCTGGCAGCCCTGGACTACCAGCTAAAAGTACTATCGTATGACAAAAGAGGTAAAATGTTGGACAAAAAGGTAAGATTATATAAACTGTACGAAATTTGAAATCTAAAGTAAACATTGAGATAGGCACAACTGTTGTTGGTCGTCTCTGTCCCTTTCTAGCATATGCATCCATACGCTCCTTCTCGCTCATACAGAACCCCCTCTACTTCCATCAGACAGGTAGCTGAGGGTCAGCGTTCATTTTTAGGGTTCCGTAGTCAACTAGGAACCCTTATAGTTTCGCCATGTCTGCCCGTCCGTCCGTCCGTTCGTCCGTCCGCGGATAATCTCAGTGACCATTAGCACTAGAAAGCTGAAATTTGGTACTAATATGTATATCAATCACGCCAACAAAGTGGTAAAATAAAAAGTGGAAAAAATGTTTTATTAGGGTACCTCCCCTATACGTAAAGTGGGGAGTGATTTTTTTTTTCATTTCAACCCTAACGTGTGATATATTGTTGGATAGGTATTTAAAAATGAATAGGGGTTTACTATAATCATTTTTTGATAATGTAAATATTTTTGGAAATAATCGCTCCAGAAGTAAAAAAAAATGTGTCCCCCCCCCTCTAACTTTTGAACCATAAGTTTTAAAAATATGAAAAAAATCTGAAAAGTAAACCTTTATAAAAACTTTCTAAAAAAATGATTTTGAACTTGATAGGTTGAATAGTTTTTGAAAAAAAATACAATATTATTTCTGAACTAAGTTTGTAATTTAACCGTATAAGCAGGTGTGTATTGTACCTGTAATTTCTACAAAATTACAATGAAAAGACTTGCTTTCAAATAAAGTAAAAACGGTGAAAATCGGTTCACGCAATAAAGAATTATCCCATAAAAATCATCTTCCGTACTTTAAGCTCGCGCGCAATAGTTTACTTAATTTGCCGATAGATGTCGCTGTACGTAGAACGCTCATATCATATCCTACATGGCGGTGTTATTTTAACTCGTAAGTGGGGACACTTACTGTGACGTACGAAAAACTACGGAACCCTACACTGAGCGTGGCCCGACACGCTCTTGGCCAGTTTTCACTTTATTGGCTTGCTGTTTTTCAATCTTGAATTATATCCCAGTTTAGCTTTATACTTTGAAAAACAGTTTCTAACGGTGTTTACCGTTCGAAATATAATTTTGAAGTTGCTGTCCCTAAGCAAATAGGAACCGATCCAAAATAGTTAAGTGATAATAAAATCAAGTAAATTAAAAGGATGCGTCTCATCGCTCAATATATTATTAAAAATACAAATTTTAACATTTGATATATTTTCCGATTTTACAAGTAGAATTTCGTATCGCACAGACCGCACTACTCTCAAGACGTGTTAAACCTTAAATTCCGAAAATTCATTAATTGAATTATGACATGACTTTCATTGGTGTTACATACATAGATCGCGTTATTTACCGATACTTGTTTAAATATAGCAGGAAATTATATCAAATGTTTAAGTGTGAGGAACATACCCTCAATTTTAAACTTGAAAAATATTTGAACTTGAGGATCGGGATATCAATACGCTCATTACCGTTGAGGTTACAATTGTTACAAATATGTGGCCCAAAAATATTCACTTTTGTTAAAAAGTGTGGATACGCTAGAGAGTTGATAAAGCTCCCGTTAAAGGTCTTACATTTCTACTCTCAGAGACACAAGCGAAGTAACAAATCTATAACGGTAAATAGTTGTCATTATATTGTGTTGAGAAAATAAATAATTAAATATTATGGGAAAATCTTACACAAATCAACCTAGTCCCACGGTAAGCTCAATAAGGCTTGTGTTGTGAGTACTAGGTGACGATAGCCTAGTATGCTGAAATTGTTAAGAAAAGTATACTCTTGTATGCAGTGGTAAATGTTATAATTACTATAATGTAAGTATTGATTTACAAGTAACCGTACTGTACGGTTTTATCTTTTAAAATTTGATACCAGTTACTTACTTTCTTATTGACTTGATACATGCTTGATACGCAACTGTATACAAGAGCGACAGTTGTTAAGTTTCGTTTAAAACGAGTATTTATTAAACGAAATACTCGTTTTAAACGAATAATTTAATAAACTATTGAAGTACAATATTTCCCTTTAGACAGTATTTCTAGTAAAATTTTAATGATAAGATAGGCATGACGCCTGCGCAAGGATGACATGCTCATAGTGGTAGCCGTACGATTAAAAACACCGCAAATCGATCTACAGTTTAGCCGTTTGGCACACGCATACTAGAGGTCAAAACACATTTTTTGACCCGCAGTTCTTAAAAAAAATTCCCTTAGGAGGGGAGTGCCGAGACATTTTTTTATTTGTATGGAAAAAAAATTTTTTTTCAGAATCCTATCGTGCGTGGTATCTTATGAAAGGGCATTTTGAGGCGATTCTAAAAATATACCACATCATTACATTTCAGCCATTGTTTTTTAATTAACACAAAAATAATTTTCGAAACATACCAAGTTTGGGATCCTCCAGACACGATATGGCTGATTTTTTTTAAATACAATATACCACAAATGATACGTAATATCCTCATATCTAACCTCAAAAAAGAAATTTTGAAAATAATTTCATTAAGTTTTTTTTTTAATTTTTCAATATTACAAAGTGACACAGTTCTACTTCAATACCTATTTGGCGTGACTTATGGAACTGTAGTACAGATACAGTACATATTAATCATAAAATAATACGTAGTAGGTATCCATATATCCAACGGGAAATACCTCTTTAACCATTTAACTGCGTCTTTTCATCAGTTGGTATAGTTTTAGTAAACAAACTATACCAGCTGATGAAAAGCCGCAGTTAAAGGGTTAAAGAGGTATTTCCCGTTGGATATATGGATATTACGTATCATTTTATGATTAATATGTACCGTATCTGCAGTACAGTTCTATACGTCTCGTAAAATAGGTATTGAAGTAGAACTGTGCCACTTTGTAATATCTAAAAATTAAAAAAAAATACTTAATGAAATTATTTTCAAAATTGCTTTTTTGAGGTTAGATATGAGAATATTACGTATGATTTGTGGTATATTGTATTTTTTTAAAATCAGCCATATCGTGTCTGGAGGAGCCCAAACTTGGTATGTTTCGAAAATTATTTTGTGTTCATTAAAAAACAATGGCTGATATGTAATGATGTGGTATATTTTTAGAATTGCCTCAAAATGCCCTTTCATAAGATACCACACACGATAGGTTTCTGAAAAAAAAAATTATTTTTTTCCATACAAATAAAAAAACGTCTCGGCACTCCCCTCCTAAGGGAATTTTTTTTAAGAACTGCGGGTCAAAAAATGTGTTTTGACCTCTAGTATGCATGTGCCAAACGGCTAAACTGTAGATCGATTTGCGGTGTTTCTTTGAAATTGGGCTTGTACGGCTACCACTATCATTTGGGAAAGCGTTCTACATTTTGACTGGCACATAAGCCTCCTCAAACACTGCCTGCGCAAGGCTGACTATCCTTCTGAGCAAGGAGCCCAAAACCGCGGTAACATTATTTATTAACTGCCTCCTGGGCATTAATTTTGATTTATAATAAAAGTGCAAATAAAATTGACTGTGACCACCTGCGCAAAGGTGTATAAAAATATGATAGTCATATCATTATTATTTGGAATCTGCTTTCTAGTTATTGCGACAAACTGGTATAATATTCAGCCTTCGCAAGGCACATTATTAAATTTATAATTTGGTTAGGCAATGAGGATAAACGCGCACATTGGTTATGGTTTGGAAATTTCAAATCCATACAGTCTATGTTACCGAGTCTCTAGAGACTAGACCTCAGAAAAGCATGAGAAATGGTTCCAAAACAACAGTTAATATGGACCATTTATAATCTAAGGGTTTTTATCCTCATTAGTCTATAGCTAGAGAAATACTATTCACAAATACTTTCGGGGTAATTAGACCTCATCAACACTGAGAAGTATGTAAAAGGCAAAAGACCCTAACCTGCGTAAGGTGTACTGTTCAATCATTATTAATCTGCAGATAAGCAGTCTAAAGTGAACCCATTATACGTCACAGTCGGAACTAACCGACGACCATATTTACAGCTTCAGATGAACGTTCATGCATCCTAGTAACATTTTATTTTGCTTATCATATAATGTGGTCATGGTGGTGAAAACCTTAAAGCCATTGTTCCGCTTCCCGAATATAACTAATTATATTAAAGCATATAATGAATTGATATTTCAACCTGTCCTCGATGCAGGGAAACTATCATGCTACTGCGGAGGCAAGCATATTGAAAACCGAAATGTACAAAAATGCCCCTACAAGCCGTTTGGCAACTTACTAGTAAATATTTTGAGACTAGACTTATAATATTTCGGTATTGTAAAAATTGCAAGTAGTATAACAGGTTTCTGTGATCTGTCCATGTACAAGTGTTGCCATTGCCATGAGCACACAAATACTTTATTTAATCTGTTATTACTAAAAAGGACTAAGAAAGATAATACCTCGTTTGAATGGTTAAGACATCATGAGTACACAAACTATGTAATGCTCTTAAAACTATCTTCTAATGGTTTGGGACGGGAGTTTCAGATCCTACAGGCAAACTCCCTCAAAAACCTGAAAACTAAACGGTCTTGCCCAGAACTGGAGCCTTCTTTGCTACAGCAAATAGTGCCAACAAAGCAGTCTCTGGTTAACAAACACCTCATTCATCGAAGGTTTTAGTGCTTTTAAATCTAAGGTCTGCATAAAACCAGTATTGGGTTGTTTCTGATTAAATATAGTGAACAACTGGATACATGATTTGCAATAAATTAAGTACTTGAGACTCTTGGTCTGTCTGAACCATTTTTTAATAGTAGAGTATTGGCTACAACAGCACAATTACCTACTTCCCTGCGCAGGGAAAACACGCAAAATCGTGAAGCGTTCCACATTTCACGTACCGAATTTATCTACATTATTAAAATTAGGATGAGACGCTAAGCCCTACGAGTGTGTTAGTGTGCCAAATCAACACCTGGGCAATTGTGAATAAACAAAATTAGGAGCAGTCAAGCTCCCGAAATCCAGTGTTAATCTTAGTTGAAGGAAAGTTTAACTTGTTGATATAAATACAAGTATCCTATATCACTGCTTCGCTTAATGCTATATGCTATATGTTTCCATTGCCATTGCCAATATTGGTTTAAAATAACTATAGTAAAAAATCGCAAGTGGTTTCAAAGCAGTTTGTACAGAAAACTTACATACATTAGTGAAAACGAATTTCGAAATACCCATATCCATGGTTAAGTGCGAGTTCGGCCTTGCCTATATATTAAGACTAATATTGTTATTTGTTCATCAAATCATTGTCTGATCCGTTAAGTTAACAATGCATGCATTTTCGTAAATGCCAAAGTATCTGAACTCATGTCAGTACCCATGTACCAAATCGAAATGAGGCAGTGTGTAATTAATTACACTCAAGAAAATGTTGACAGAACTTGACGTTTTTTCTAGGCATTATAGTATAAAGACGCCTGATATTTGAGGAGAAATAGATTCAGTTCATTCAAGTCCTGTCCAGGATACGAGTAGATCTAGTTCGGTTCCTATCAGAACCTAGCAGAGCTAAGTAGCTACTTTGTAAAACTATTTTTGTAGTATCGGAGTGCCATACATAAACATAACATTTGTTAAGCAATTTGACCTAACTTGGCAACGGGTATCTCTTCGTTAAGGCCAAGTTCTGGCTGTAAATGAGGTTTATGAACATTACACTTATCTATAAGAGTGTTGACCTATGAATCTATGCAGTTCAAATAATAGCATCCTTAATTTAGTAATAAGGAATAAAAGGGTAGACTTCGGCTCCTACTGTCAAGGTTAACATTCTTTTAATTTGGCCAGATTGAATTCTAGGTCTAATATAAGCGTTATGACCGATCTATAATAACTTAATTTCTTGTTTAGACTAGAGCCTTTTTGAAAATATGTATGTGATTTGACAGTTCTTATGTCAACGCTGGGTACAGTTCACGATGCGCCACCTGGCGTGAGAAAATGGCAGTTTTTCACCCAATTGCTGTTTTATTGTCACATTGGCTTGGCGTCTTACGCTTCTACCAGGCGATAACAAACACGTCTCAATGTTTACTTTAGATCTCCAATTTCGTACAGTTTATATAATGACAGCGTTTTACATAAAATAAAACGCTAATTATAAAAACTTACAAATTTGAGATCTAAAGTTTTTAAACCTGCCTGGTATAAATTATAGATGAATAATAAATATTGAGACAATGAAGTAAAAATGAACGCTGACCTCTTCCTGATGGAAGTAGAGGGGGTTCTGTGTGAGCGAGAAGGAGCGTTTGGATGCATATGCTAGAAAGGGACAGAGACGACCAACAACAGTTGTGCCTATCTCAACGTTTACTTTAGATCTCAAAATTGTAAGTTTTTATAATTAGCGTTTTATTTTATGTAAAACGCTGTCATTTTGGACAAAAAGGTACGATTTTTTTCTAGTTCTACAAAATCGTGTTTTATACAGGGACAAGTTATAATTTTGTTATTTGTCTCTCATTCTAATAACCATATTCGTTAGAAATAAAGAGCTAAACAGTGAAATTGTAAATGTAGACCACGATCTAGCAACGATCGATCGAGTGCTGATGCCTAGAATAGAATACTCTCATGGCAAACTCGGGTCAATGCGAATGGGGGTGAGTGACCCAAGTTTACCAACCCGCATGAACGCAAAAATTAGTGAATACACATTGGTGGCGTTCTCAGTTATCGTATATTTCTGTGACACAACTGTCTAGTGACTATGGGGAAGGCAACTATCAAAGTGACATCTCCAACATTAGTCCCATGAATTAATCCTTAGAAAGGCTAAATTTGTATAGCGCGAAGTAGTTTTTAATTTATTATTTTATTATTATTATATTTATTT
The DNA here is from genome assembly GCA_947086415.1 of Pammene aurita. Classification (NCBI taxonomy): domain Eukaryota; kingdom Metazoa; phylum Arthropoda; class Insecta; order Lepidoptera; family Tortricidae; genus Pammene; species Pammene aurita. The sequence goes on along the minus strand of OX352291.1, from coordinate 47,167,210 downwards.
ATTTTATTATATTTGTTTGGGACATCAACCGCAGTACAACAAATAATACAAAACTTAAATAACAGAGAAAAAGCCAATAATAAATGACCACAAGAATATAACTAACATGCAATAACAAGTGGAAATAATATGTGAATTCCATGAGCAAAGGGAAGATTGAACTTTTTAAACAAACAATTTTTTTTTTCGCGAAAATGAGTCAATGTTTTGTCGCGAATTGCTCCGAAATTGAAATGTACTGGTTTCTGAAATACACTAAAATTAAAATACTGTAGATTAACACCTTAATAGGGAAGGTTTTCGCCTAAGAAAAACTTTTTGACTGCATACTATTTAAAGACCATAAGTTTCTTTCTCTCATTGTGTGGAATCTGGAACAGCGCCCTTAGTGGTAGCCGTACAAGCCCATTTTCAAAGAAACACCGCAAATCGATCTACAGTTTAGCCGTTTGGCACACGCATATTAGAGGTCAAAACACATTTTTTGACCCGCAGTTCTTAAAAAAAATTCCCTTAGGAGGGGAGTGCCGAGAAATATTTTTATTTGTATGGAAAAAAAAAATTTTTTTTAGAAACCTATCGCGTGTGATATCTTATGAAAGGGCATTTTGAGGCGATTCTAAAAATATATCACATCATGACATTTCAGCCATTTTTTTAAATTAACACAATAATAATTTTTGAAACATACCAAGTTTGGGCTCCTCCAGATACGATATGGCTGGTTTTTTTTTGTACAATATACCACAAATGATACGTGATATCCTCATATCTAACCTCAAGAAAGCAATTTTGAAAATAATTTCATTAGTATTAATTATTTTACATGTTTTTTTTTTAAAGTGGGGCATTCCACTCATACAATAGTATGTTATTCAATCAAATACAAACACTGAAAACTGCTATAAAGTCGCTTACGGCTGCTATAAAGTCGATGTAAAAATAAATGCAAAAAGATGATTGAAGGCACTGAGAATTTCGTCAACTCAGTAACTGAACCCATAGCTTAACTGGTAAAGCGATCGAGCCCCGGTAAGGCGTATCGATGCGAGGTTCAAATCCTGCTGGGTTGATTATTTTTTCAATGTTTTCAGTGTTTGTATTTGATTCATTAGTATTTTTTTTTTATTTTTCAGTATTACAAAGTGGCACAGTTCTACTTCAATACCTATTTTACGAGACTTGTAGAACTGTACTGCAGATACGGTACATATTAATCATAAAATGATACGTAGTATCCATATATCCAACGGAAAATACCTCTTTAACCATTTAACTGCGTCTTTTCATCAGTTGGTATAGTTTTTGTTGTAGATACTGACTTAAAAAGTGACTGAAAGTTGAATTAAAGATGTTTATTCCTGTTGTTTTTTATCTTATAATTATAATATCACATATTATTAATCTTGCTTTTTACATTTAAAAAAAATAAATTCTATCTTTATATTTCTTCCTCTCCGTCTTCTATATACGTTTTGCTGCAAATAAGAAATAAATATTTATTTTATTTTTTTATTTTTATTTTTATTTTATTTATTCAAATAAGTTACACAGTATTACAGTAATAAAACCAATGCACTGCGAACTACAAAAATATACAGAAAAATATTTATAACTAGTTTATTTAGGCGACGTAACTGCGTGGCTCCGTTGCGCCGTCTGATCTGGTGTAGGATTCGGTAGAGTGCCCCGGAACTGCCGAAACACAACACCCTTCGGCCAGAAGTCAGCATTCGCTATCGTGTCCTGCAACGGTCGCGGCACGCGCACCACAAACGAGCTGAAGTGCACGTAATGGCGGGACCGCAGCTGGTGCACCCTCAACGAGTAGCCAGTCTTCCGGCGGACGTACTCCACCACACCGTCGGCCACGGCGGAGTAATGCAAGCGCGACACGTAGAGCGCCTTACTCGGTGTCGCAATCCGAAGTCCAGAATTAGCCGGCTCGGCAGTGCCACACAGAGTCTTGCGGGGCGCCCTGCACGCCTTGCGCTTCCGTTCCACCAGTGTGAATCCCTCCTTATCCACATTGGTGCGGGAGGAGTTTTCCTTATCGGGAACCCGTACTACCCACGCCTTAGAAGGCGAGGAGGCCCGGTAAGCTGCGACTGGCTGACCGGCAACGTCAGCATAAGCACGCTGACGTGATTTAGAAACAGTAGGCGGCCGCACACGCGAGGGGCGCGCGGGCGGTGCAGCGGCGGGTGCGGCACAATTTACAGCGTCAGCAACACGCAAACTGACAGACTCCGCGTTTATAGTAGCGGGTCGGTCATCGCTCTTGAAATTTGATTCCGCCGACCGAGTTGGAGCATTTCGCAAACTATTGACTTCGTTGCGTAACTCGGCAATAGTGACTTGGGCCGCTTCAAATTTAAAAATAATTTCTGCTAAACTCGTTTTAAGGGCCACGATGTCCTTATACAAGCAGCGAACGTCGATATTATCCGGAACATGGGTCGGCAGGATAGAGGCATCCGTCGCCACAAACTCCGGAATCCGCTCTTGATACTCCTTCAGGATTTTCATAATATCCGCAAGGGTCTTCTTCCCGGTTTCATCCCCCTTCCGGTGAGGTACATATGTGCCGACGATCCCAAGGGTCTGGCACAACACCTGCTTCGCTTCACAGATGTCTTCGACGGTGAAACTCGATGCCCACAAACTGAACTGGACAGCGGTTGCCGCATTCATCTTTTCTTCCAGCAGCATCTTCTCCTTCTGCTGCAGAAAGGCGAGGAAATCGTTCACGACGGGTTGACTCTGATTGAGGGCACTCATCGTGTCGAGTCGCTAGTAGCGGCCGGGCCGCGCTAACTTCGCAATTAATATTTATTTAATTACTCATCAATGCGTCTAGGTCGTATATCGCAATATAAATGACTTCACTTATTTACGTAAAAGCACAGATTATGTAATAGTTCTTACGAACAGATATGAATCACTCATAGAAAAAGCAATTACCTACGGTTTACGTACCTAAGCAATAATACAATGGAGCGGCCTTCAACGCGCGGCACCCCGCACCTCCCGCGCACCCGCACAATCGCTAGGGTTGCATATGCTTGGAAATGTTTTATAATTAAGGAAATAGGTATTTTGCATTGATTCAGTGTTTAAGTGGTTCGCAATGTTCGCATGGGGCATAACAATTATAGGTACATGAGTAATATTGATTGATATTTTGTTGCCGCGATGAGAGCATGATTAATCTTGACAGATTTGCCACACACTGTCAAAATTAATATGGATTGACAGCTATCTCAATCTTATTCTAATCGCCTTTTAGCAATATCATCACAGTTATTTGAGAGATTTGTATTTCGTTAATAGTCTAAGATACGATAAGCTATTTGTATCTTCATCTGTTATTTTTATTAGCTTTGCTATTTTTTACATCCATCCACATCGCTATAAATACATTTTTTTCGTGATGACATTGTTCCGAGTTCCGAGTAGCGTCGCGCGCGGTACGACGTGCATTCAGTGAGCGCGTTGGTAACCCACTGACTTTAGTTTCGCCGGCGTAGGCGCAAAACGTAGGTATATAACTCGCTCGCGCGGGCATGATTCATAGGCCTGGTAAAAGGCGTAAATTGAGAAAATAATAGCGCACCTCGCGTTATGGCAATCACCGTGGCAAATTTGCAGGCTGGGGTGCAAGGGAGGCTCCTTAACTGCATGCCATATACAGTCTAATTCAGTCCAATTAGGCTCTAATGAAAGGTCAGGTCTTCTCTTCCATCCCCACTGTTCTGGAGATGGTCGGGTTGCTACGTGACCTTCTAGTGCACGCCCCCATATTTCTCCAGCCTGATATTTTGCCCTTTTTATATGCTGAAGGAGGGCAGCGGCAGTAAGGAGGTATTAAAGAGAGGGTCTTGTCACCGGTGACAAACATTTGGCGTCAAGCTTCATTCACGTGTGTCAAATCGCACTGAGGATTGTACATTTTGTTGGTGAACATCTCCAGTGATATGATATGTTCGTCGGTAATCTCTTTAACACTGGATGGGAGAGCTAACCATGTAAACGCTGCAGTGAATGCAGGGTCCTTCCACGCAGACTTTGTCGTTTTTGATCGTTATTATCACTTAGATAACACTAATAATAAACAGGACAGCACAGTTCAATACAATTCCAGTAGAACTGTGTCACTTTGTAATATTGAAAAATTATACACATAAAAAATAAAATAAAAAATACTAAATGAAATAATTGTTAAAAATTGTTTTCTTGGGATTAGATATCAAGATATAACGTATCATTTGTGATATACTGTACAAAAAAAAAAGTTGCGTATATCGTATCTGAAGGAGTCTAACCTTGATATTTTGTGTCAAAAACTAAACAAACTATACCAGCTTATGAAAAGGCGCAGTTAAAGGGTTTAATGCTGATGAAACTACCCCGCCGATGCAGTGCTTCAGGTATGTTCGTTAGTGCGCGCGTCGATGGTTTCCACACTATATTACTGCGCAAAAAGTACGCATCGATGCAGAGGCGAGTGAGAGGTAGCCACAATAGCATTCTGGAAGTCATTGCTGAAAGAATGTGTAACTGTCGTTTCCAGAAACACTGGGTAGACAGCCTCAGGGGCTTTGTCTCGTACGGTAAGTAGGAATGTCATTGTATTTTTGTAATTCTAATAATAATTTAATTTAATTTATTTGTATGTCTAAATATAACATATGTTTGATTTAATTTTTATTTGTATGTCTGATTGTGTTACTTGTTTTTTTAATTATTATGTATGGATCCTAGATCTGAAATAAACATTTTGAATTTGAATTGAATTTAAGAGGTATTTTCCGTTTGATATATGGATACTACGTATAATTTTATGATTAATATGTACTGTATCTGTACTACAGTTCCATAAGTCACGCCAAATAGGTATTGAAGTAGAACTGTGTCACTTTGTAATATTGAAAAACTAAAACAAAATACTTAATGATGCTTCTTCTAGGTTAGATATGAGGATATTACGTATCATTTGTGGTATATTGTATTAAAAAAAAATTGCCATATCGTGTCTGGAGGAACCCAAACTTGGTATATTTCGAAAATTGTTTTTGTGTTAATTAAAAAAAATGGCTCAAATGTAATGATGTCGTATATATTTAGAATCGCCTCAAAATGCCCTTTCATAAGATACCACACACGATAGGTTTCTGAAAAAAAATTTTTTTTTTATCCATACAAATAAAAAAATGTCTCGGCACTCCCCTCCTAAGGGAATTTTTTTTAAGAACTGCGGGTCAAAAAATGTGTTTTGTCCTCTAGTATGCGTGTGCCAAACGGCTAAACTGTAGATCGATTTGCGGTTTTTTTAATCGTACGGCTACCACTACCTCTACAAACTATATTCACCGGCCTTCCCCAAATTAGCGCTTGCTGCCATTGGCCTGATTCGATTCGATTCTAACTCTTAAATTTTTTTAAATTGTGATGATTTGATAGAAGTGATTCACGAGCTAAGATTGACAAGACATCTGTTTGGCGCTGTAGAGCCGGTAAAGAGAGAGTAAAGTAGTGTTTGTTCGGAAAGCCGAAAGAGAATTGTTGTGTTGTGGTTTATATGGGAGCTAATCTAAATATATAAAAGAAAGTGGTGTTAGTTCTTACTAACACCGTTTATAACTCGAGAACGGCTAAACCGATTTAGATGATTTCGGATTAGTTTGAATGGTCACAGCCCTGGTTAACAGAATAAGTATTAAAAAGTCACAAAACCCTTGATTTCAAAGAACAAATATGACCTTAATTAAAAGCCGGCCATGTCGGCCATTTTGTTTATTGACATTGATATGACAAGCCTGTTCGAGCTCAATATTTAAAAGTGGGTAGCAGCTCAATATTTAAATGAGGGTAGTTATAAAATTGAGTTGAAGCATTCGTAACATTGGTACGACGAGTCTGTTCAAGATCAATACATAAACACCATTTTCAAATAAACTTTTATTTTATTTTTGTGTTTGACTGTTTGTTGTCATTGTCTGTCATAATTTAATGGTGAATTGTAATAATGTTTACAAGTCGTCATATTTGTGTTGTGCCTTCGCAATCAAAGAAAAGTCTATTGCAATATTTTGAAAATCGACTATCTCAACTCTAGATAAAGCGTCAGCAACGACGTTGTCCTTTCGCTGTATACAGCCTTGGCCAGAAGTATTGAGCATAGCAGTTTTTTGTTTACAGTTTTGATGTTAAGTATTATTTCCCAATAATAACAATGTACGGTGACGTAAAATGTTACATTTCATTTATATATCTAGAAAACTTCACTTAATAACAATTTATTTATTCCTGAAGTTTTTTCATTATTGACCCTATGCTGGTCCCAAGATCTTTCGTTACTGTCCCGACTTCCGTGCGATTTCTCATTTATATTTTTTTTTCTCTGAGACGTTTTACTTATAGCATTTACCTGTGCCGGTTGCTCTGTTGTCATTTTCTTGACATTTTCAGTTGCAAGTTCTGAAGCTTTGCAAATTTTGATGCATTTTGGTAAGTCTAGGTCTGATTCCTGTAAAAGTTTTTCCTGTAATTTTGAATCTCCTATGCCACGAATAATTTGGCTTTTTATTAGGCTATCCTTCAGTTTTTCAAAATTACAGTCGACACTAAGTGTTTTTAACGCCGTTACAAATTCGTCTATTGTTTCAGACTCCTTTTTTTCTCTCGTAAAAAAGAGATGCCGTTGCATCGTTTAATTTTTTACTGGTGAACAATATTCACGGAACTTTTCTAATATGGCCTTGACATCGGACCCGTCTGGCACGTCTAAAGTGTTATACACATCCAAAGCATCCTCTCCTATTACATGTAGCAGTAAAGCATTCTGAATTTCTTTGTCCAACCTGTCCTCGGCCCCAGATGCCTTGAAATACAGTAGAAATCTCTGTTCCCATCTCTTAAAGTTTTGTGACAAATCACCTATCAGCGACAATGCAGGCGGCTGTTTTAACGTCTCCATTTTGTAATTGTTACTGTAGTCTTCTTTTCACACTAAAAGGAACGACTGCGCAATATTATATTATGTATTATTTTAATAAAAACTTCAGGAACCTTATAAATGACGACATCTTTATTCTCAGTACTTGACAGTAGTGCTGTGTTACCACACCACAGATACTATCATCTATTACACAAGGTAAATATAAAACATGAAAACGTAATGTCACAAAAATGCGACTTTAGGTCGGTGGGATAAATTGCAAATATTCTATGCAGTTACTACTAACTTCAACAAAACATGCCTGTCAAACTCAAACTCAAACATTTATTCAGTAAGTAGGCCACAAGGGCACTTTTACACGTCAAAGTAAAAGAGAGAGAAAAAAAATCAAACTACACCGGTTCTAACCCTACACCTCTGACCCGAGAAGAATTATGTCCGGCAAGAAACTCGGCGGGACTTATTTTTTTTAAAACAACAGTACATCAAAACTAAACAATACATATAAGTGCGTTGTTCTATAAGAAAACATATCAAACCAAGGTTAGATTAACCAACAATAGGTTATAGTTTAAGAAAAATACCAAAGAAAAAAGATGAGTCCAAATCTGACTATTGAAAATAAATTACATACAAGTTTGATATACTTTCTTACCTGAACTGTGTCTTCTACATAAATTTCCAAATTATAATAATCCATCATCAACAGTTAGAAACAAACTTTGAATTTAAATAATATAAAAAAAAGTACTTAAGTGATTCTAGTATACAATAAACATACTATTTCTAAATTATACTTAGAGATGTATAAGGTCTCCAAGTGTCTTGATCTATATATTCTATATAATAAAAAAATATGGATAATCTCTCTGGATAATCTGTTCAGTTTGAATTAAAAATATAGAAACGCTGGACTAAAGCTTCGAGTTTTGTATGAAAATCGCAAGGGTGCTCAACACTTCTGGCCAAGGCTGTATGTCTTATGTCCGTAGACAATCTTTTATATTATATATATATAAAAGAAAGTCGTGTTAGTTACACTATTTATAACACAAGAACGGCTGAACCAATTTGGCTGAAAATTGGTGGGGCGGTAGCTTAGAACAAGAAGACGGACATAGGATACTTTTTATCCCATTCCCGCGGAACGTGACATAAAACGTGGTATAATTTTTAACCGACATCAAGGTTTCAAAAGAGGATCTCAATTCGGCGTGTATGTTTTTTTTTTAGTTTATATATATATATATATTACAGATTGGTCCCGTTTTTGTCAATACGCAGTTCAGATGATGGGATCCATGAGGAATCGAGGGAACTCCCCAAACTTTAAAGGCATACATATACTTATTTTTATCAATAAATCCATCATTTTCATTCAAAACAGTGAATCATTTCAAGAAAACGCTATATACCATTTATAACTCAAGAACGGCTGAACCGATTTTCATGATCTTTGATTTTTAACCGACATCAAGGTTTCAAAAGAGGATCTCAATTCGGCGTGTATGTTTTTTTTTTAGTTTATATATATATATATATTACAGATTGGTCCCGTTTTTGTCAATACGCAGTTCAGATGATGGGATCCATGAGGAATCGAGGGAACTCCCCAAACTTTAAAGGCATACATATACTTATTTTTATCAATAAATCCATCATTTTCATTCAAAACAGTGAATCATTTCAAGAATTATTTATTTATTTTCTAAAGCTGTTTTATTATTAATTGTACCATCTTTTATAATTTCATATTTGTGTATTAAAATATAACAGGGTAGAAATCTAAATATATAAAAGAAAGTGGTGTTAGTAAGACCGTTTATAACTCGAGAACGGCTAAACCGATTTAGATGATTTCGGATTAGTTTGAATGGTCACAGCCCTGGTTAACAGAATAAGTATTAAAAAGTCACAAAACCCTTGATTCCAAAGAACCAATATGACCTTAATTAAAAGCCGGCCATGTCGGCCATTTTGTTTATTGACATTGATATGACAAGCCTGTTCGAGCTCAATATTTAAAAGTGGGTAGCAGCTCAATATTTAAATGAGGGTAGTTATAAAATTGAGTTGAAGCATTCGTAACATTGGCACGACGAGTCTGTTCAAGATCAATACATAAACACCATTTTCAAATAAACTTTTATTTTATTTTTGTGTTTGACTGTTTGTTGTCATTGTCTGTCATAATTTAATGGTGAATTGTAATAATGTTTACAAGTCGTCATATTTGTGTTGTGCCTTCGCAATCAAAGAAAAGTCTATTGCAATATTTTGAAAATCGACTATCTCAACTCTAGATAAAGCGTCAGCAACGACGTTGTCCTTTCGCTGTATACAGCCTTGGCCAGAAGTATTGAGCATAGCAGTTTTTTGTTTACAGTTTTGATGTTAAGTATTATTTCCCAATAATAACAATGTACGGTGACGTAAAATGTTACATTTCATTTATATATCTAGAAAACTTCACTTAATAACAATTTCAAGGTAAATATAAAACATGAAAACGTAATGTCACAAAAATGCGACTTTAGGTCGGTGGGATAAATTGCAAATATTCTATGCAGTTACTACTAACTTCAACAAAACATGCCTGTTCAGTTTGAATTAAAAATATAGAAACGCTGGACTAAAGCTTCGAGTTTTGTATGAAAATCGCAAGGGTGCTCAACACTTCTGGCCAAGGCTGTATGTCTTATGTCCGTAGACAATCTTTTATATTATATATATAAAAGAAAGTCGTGTTAGTTACACTATTTATAACACAAGAACGGCTGAACCAATTTGGCTGAAAATTGGTGGGGCGGTAGCTTAGAACAAGAAGACGGACATAGGATACTTTTTATCCCATTCCCGCGGAACGTGACATAAAACGTGGTATAACAAAACGCTATATACCATTTATAACTCAAGAACGGCTGAACCGATTTTCATGATCTTTGATTTTTAACCGACATCAAGGTTTCAAAAGAGGATCTCAATTCGGCGTGTATGTTTTTTTTTAGTTTATATATATATATATATATTACAGATTGGTCCCGTTTTTGTCAATACGCAGTTCAGATGATGGGATCCATGAGGAATCGAGGGAACTCCCCAAACTTTAAAGGCATACATATACATATTTTTATCAAGAAATCCATCATTTTCATTCAAAACAGTGAATCATTTCAAGAATTATTTATTTATTTTCTAAAGCTGTTTTATTATTAATTGCACCATCTTTTATAATTTCATATTTGTGTATTAAAATATAATAGGGTAGAAACTAGAAGCCGATAAAAATTTTTTACCCCTACTTCATGTGAACCTTACCCAAAAAAAATGTTAACTTCAGTTTTTATTTCACCATTTTTTCAAGAAGATCATTTGAAGAAGTAGATCTGCTGATGATGATCAGAATGGAACTCTTCAACGATGCATAGTTCACGTTTCGCGATTTGTCCTCTTCGCTGTGTTTGTTAAGCAAGTTTGATTGTCAGGATAAATTTTCGTCAACCTCAAGTTCTGATTATGGGATCCATGAGGAATCGAGGGAACTCCTCAAATCTTAAGGGCATACACATAGTGATTTTTGTATTTTTTTCAACAAATCAAGATTTTCATTCAAAAGAGTGACATTTGATAAAGTGGAACTGCTGATGATGATCAGAACGGAACTCTTCAACGACGCATAGTTCACGTTTGGCGATTTGTCCTCTTCGCTGTGTTTGTTAAGCAAGTCATTTCATTGTATGGAGTCTAAGAGTACACCATCTACATAATAATCTTTCACCAGCTTTCCCCATTGAAGTCGGGTTTTTTTTCTTAAAAAATATTTGGATGTACATATCTCCACCCCGAATAACAGAATAACTATTAAAATATTGGAGAAACTAAAAAGAAAATGGAACATAATCTATGGAAGTAGGGTTACCAGGCCCAAAAATGAAAAATCCGCTTAATTTAGCCGGACATTTGATCCCAAAAGCCGGACATGCCTTTTTTGCATACGAATCGTGCCACTGGCGTGACTGGCGCGTAGCGTAAGTCAGACAGAAGCCTAACAAAAGCCGGACAGGCCGGACGAGGAATTATTTGGCCGGACACACTGGTAAAAAGCCAAACATGTCCGGCTAACACCTGGCAACCCTATATGGAAGTTAAGAAGGTGTAAGTCCGTTAATAGGAGTGGATGAAGACAATGGGAGGAGGTGGAGACGATGAGACTGACGTAGTGTAAGAGTCAGTGGGAATGGAGTCGATGGGATGGGAGTGAAGTAGGAGTCGGTGGGAGAAGGGTGGTGGAAGAGAGTGAGAGAAGGGTGGACAAGAGTGGGAGATGGTTGGACAACAGTGGGAGAGTGGTGGGAAACGGTAGGACTGGTATAGGAGTGAACTTGAGGTCGACGGGAGTCCGTGGAAGTTGGCGGTACGAAGTTCGCCGGGTCAGCTAGTCTTTAATACATTCTAACACATCTCCTTCCGAACAATCTATAATTTTTTTGGCGGGTACGCGATAAAGTACGATTTCAGTACGAGTTTTACGTACGTATAAATAATACCCAAATAGTACGTTTTTAGTACAGTTTTTGGCAGGTTACGATAAAGGAACGCGTGGATCCAAAATTGTAGGTAGGGTGATTGTGCTCGTTTCCCGTCCATGGTCAGTTTCCGTCCACCTGACGGTTTTCCTACAAATATATGGGGAAAACTTGAACATAAATGAATTTTCCTGCGGAAGTTTGGTCTTGTTGCGATCCATAATATCTAAGAAACAATTCTACTATCATAAAAAAGTAATTTGACAAATAGGGCCTTTAAAAATAAAACATTAATAGCCGCCTCGAATTCGGCCCTAGCAAATGTCATCGCAATGAAGAAAAAAACTTGTGGCGGGAAAAGTTTATGATGAGTTTTATTAATGATTTAGGCAGTGCACTAAATATGTTTGGCACGAATTATCTATTTTAAAGTTAATTGTACGAGATTTTACGTGGAGATTAAAGTTTTAGCATATAATTTATATATAATCTTTGTGGACGAAAACGGGCAGAGCAATTTGGCATATATTTCAGTTTTGCGACCACCTGATCCCGGAAACCCAAACAGCTAGGTAAATATTTCTAAAGGTTATTTTACTTCAAAAGACGTAATTAATACGTAATATTGTAGTATAGTAATATTATATTAGATTATACACTTTCGTTTCTGTCCATTCCTCGTATAATGTTACGTAAATAAATGTAATAAATAAAACATTTAAATGACTTGAGCAAAGACTAAAACTAGCTCTTCTGTTGCATTGTTATCGTTAATATACGAGTTATTTGTGAGTAGACAAAACTATAATTAACATTAGAATGACCAAATGGTAGTAGAATAACAATTATAACCTCCATACTATGGCGTGCTCTGCTTATTTCACTTCAAAAGAAAGCTTTGTGATCGTGCCATTGCCATCGTCCGTATACACACACACACCCGTACATCTTTCACAATGAATATTATCCGTTATTTTCACTAAGCACTATCAGTATCACATCACCTTTATCTATTTACCGGCAATTAAAACCACACGAAAACACAAACAAAAACATGCGCTGTTAAATATTTGAACAAATACATCCGAAAAAAGGAAGTCTCGTGTTTTGAGCTGATTACTATGAAAAAAGCTACTTTTTTAAATAGTCGCATAACATTCGGATCTGATCGGAACCAATCGGAAACCTTCGGCGGCACGATTCCGGGTAAGGCACGACGACCCTTAGAGAATTCAACCAACCGGAGTCGCCATTGACAGGCGTTCCCCTCTGCCGAAAACATATGTATGACCAGTAACTGCAGTATGCTAAAATTAACGGAAATAAAGAAACACGGTGTTAATCCTTACTATCATTAGTTTTTAGGATTCCGTAGCCAAAATGGCTAAAACGGAAACCTTATAGTTTCGTGATGTCCGTAGTTCGTCCGTATGCGATGGCCATTTTTTATTTGAAGACTATAACTAATATTGATGAAATTCTAACAGAAGGTGTATTTTGTAAACCCCTACTTAGTATTGTAGTAAAATTGCTGAAAAAAATATTTTTAGGGGTGAGCCACAAGGGTTTTCCATACATGTAACAATTTTTTTTTACCAAATATCATCATGTTGCACATCAATCGATAGGACTTTAAAAATAACATTGAGGTTTGTTTTATCATTTTTTGATTAAGTGGATATTTTCAGAAATAATCGCCCTACTCAGTGGACGAAAACTAGCAGAGCCCAGGACGGAAAACTGACATTTATGGACGAAAACTAACGAATACCCCACTTTTTCAAATAATATTTTTTATACAAAATCTCGCAAGTATGGATAATTCTCGCGTAATATTAACATAAACTAGACTATATAAGCTACAAAATGAAATATAATACATTTAAGTAAGGGTACTTTAAGATATTCTTTTTGCATCACAAAGCTGGCAAAATCGATAAGTGGACGAAAAGGAGCACAATTACCCTACGTAAAATTGTACCAAAAGGTACGAGTAAAACTACCAAATAATAGCAATTATTACCATTTTTGAGGTGTTTTTGCAATTTACTTAAATGTATTCGAGATTATAAATGCGTACTGACAATATATGAAATTTAAACAGTAAATATCATAGAAATTATAACCTTTAGAGCAAAAAGCGAGTTTTGACTTCCAATTAGCGACTTTTAAAGCCGATTTATTTTTTGTATTCTTGTTATTGGGTATGGAATGCCACAACCCAACCCCAGTCAAAAGATACTTGCTTACGGTTGTGCATATTTTTAATAACGTTTCAGCATTAAAAATGCAAATGACATTTGTGTTTTTGCGAGTTAATAGTTTTTTACTAAAAAAGCCTAAATTAAATCTTAAATTACTGTGCAGTGAAAGCGATCTTCATTTTAACAATTTTATGAAGTAGCGCAACAGTCAACATGAGTTTCCTCACAGTGGATCGCCAGACTCCGTCTACAAGCTCTGAAAAAGAGGCTGAAGAAAGTGAAAAGAATGAAGATCTAGAGGTAATTACATTGATTACAGCATACTAAGGTATCTAGGGATTGTTTCAAAATGCTCTTTATGAGAGGCATTCCTAATTCACAATACATCTGACCGATACATATCACTGCGTTACCAGTTCAAGGACTCTTGTAAGATTCGCATGAGAACAATTTACGTACATATAAAATAAAAAAATAATAAAAAATAAAGCCTTTATTTCCAAATATCCCATTTTTTTTACATTACTAGTTTTTGCGTATTGGTTAATAAGTTTCTTATAGCTAGTACCTAGTTAGTGTTATGTTACTTATGTTTATGTATGTTATTTACAGTGATCGGAATTGGTAGTGCCATTTCGCGGGACATCGGTGCGTAAGCTTAGTATGGATATAGTTTTTAACCCCGGGATTTGATATGAAAATTTTAAAGTTTGTGTTTGGTTTAAAAAATGTTTTAAAGAACCGCGGGCCTAACGTAAGTATGAAAATGTGGTTTCAGTTAGATATCGGACGTCAAAAGAAATAGATTGACAGTAGAAAATATTGATAAAAAATATGGTTTGCTACTATAATTTCAAAGAAAGTAATTATTTAATTATGTTAAATTAATACAATGATGTTGATGTTTCGTGTTTTATTTTATGAATTTATTATTGTTAATTGTAACTGTTAAACGAAAGTAATTTTAAATGAATGATGTATTTATAATGACTTTTTTTTTACTTTTGCGTATGGTAGAAAATTTTCTGTGAGAAATACGAGTCGAAGAATCTCAAGTCTTATCCATGTTATTTACAATGTTTAAGGTCATTCACCCGAAATGGCACTACCTATTCCGATCACTGGTTATTTACTATTTATTTATTTAATTTGGACCCCTCTTCGAGTGTAGGCCTACGTACGTACGTACGTATAGTAACGTATAATAAATAACTGCTTATCTCTGGTGTTAGTTATAAATATACTTAATATGCTTTTAATTATGATTTTTTCCTGGAAATAAAAACCGGCCAAGAGCGTGTCGGGCCACGCTCAGTGTAGGGTTCAGTAGTTATCCGTACGTCACAGTAAGTGTCCCCACTTAAGAGTTAAAATAACACCGCCATGTAGGATATGATATGAGCGTTCCATGTACAGCGACATCTATCTGCAAATTAAGTAAACTATTGCACGCGAGCTTAAAGTAAGGAAGATGATTTATATGGGACTAGCTTTTGCCCGCGGCTTCACTCGCGTTAAATTCGGGGTAACACGGTTCCCCTTTGCCCCCGTAATGCTCCATACAAACTTCCACCCCCCATTTTAGGAAAGTGGGGGGTTAGAAAGAGACAAAAAGTAGCCTATGTCACTCTCCATCCCTTCAACTATCTCCACTTAAAAAATCACGTCAATTCGTCGCTCTGTTTTGCCGTGAAAGACGGACAAACAAACAAACACACACACTTTCCCATTTATAATATTAGTATGGATAATTCTTTATTGCGTGAACCGATTTTCACCGTTTTTACTTTATTTGAAAGCGCGTCATTTCATTGTGATTTTGTAGAAATTACAGGTACAATAAACACCTGCTTATACGAGGGGCGGCGGCTGATAAGTCCTAAGCCTATGGTATTTCGAGGTCGTATATGCGTTTATGGTACTGGCCACTAGAAAGGCCATTTAAAAACAAATTATTAAATACAAAATCATGTCATATTTGTTTAAAATTTTCTTGAGATATTCAAAGGCAAAGTTCAACATGTCTGAATTATCAACAAATATAACGAAAATTGAGCACCGTGCTGTAATTAAGTTCCTTACTTGAAGACGATCCCCGTTCAGGGAGGCCAATATCGGTGGTGACTGAGGAAAATGTAAGAAAAGTCAGAAAATTGGTATTAGAAGACCGGAGAGTTAAGGCTTGGCAAATAGCTGATACTGTAGGCATTAGTAAAGAACGGGTTGGGGAGATTTTACATGAACATTTGAACATGACTAAGGTCAGTGCTTGCTGGGTACCAAAAATGCTGACGGCGTTCGATAAAGAACGTCGTGTTGAAACTTCCCAGGCGTTTTTAGATCTGTGCGGAGATGGTATAGATGAAGTTTGCTCCCGAATAGTAACTGTTGATGAAACATGGACCAGGCAGTATGATCCGGAGTGTAAGTCTGAATCCATGCAGTGGATTGAAAAGGGTGAAAGACCACCGAAGAAGTTTAAAGTGCAAAAATCGGCATCTAAGTTAATGGCCACTGTGTTTTGGGACTGTGATGACATTCTCTTAATAGATTATTTGGCCAAAGGTTCTACAATAAATGCACTTTATTATGCCAATCTATTGAGACGGGTGCGAGAAGCGGTAGTTGAGAAAAGGAGGGGCAAACTAAGGAAAGGCATTTTGTTTTTGCAAGACAATGCATCCGTTCACACCGCCCGGATTGCAGGCAGGCTCTGAAGGAAATTGGCTTCGATGAAATCGACCACCCACCCTACAGTCCAGACTTAGCCCCTAGCGATTATTTTCTGTTTAGTAATTTATAGAAAGAGTTACGGGGAAAGCGATTTGGCAGTGATGAAGAGATGAAGGCGGCTGTACAGGAGCATTTTGAAGGCCAATCTAAAGAATATTTTTTTAACGGCCTAAAAGCATTGTATAAAAAATGTAAAAAATGCATTGAATTAGAGGGAGATTATATTGAAAAATAAACATAAGTTATTATTTATACATCGTTTTTTTCTACCATAGGCTTAGGACTTATCTCAGACGCCCCCTCGTACAGTTAAATTACAAACTTAGTTCAGAAATTATTTTGTATTTTTTTTCAAAAACTATTCAACCTATCAAGTTCAAAATAATTTTCCTAGAAAGTTTTTATAAAGTTCTACTTTTGAGATTTTTTTCATATTTTTGAAACTTATGGTTCAAAAGTTAGAGAGGGGGGGACACATTTTTTAACTTCTGGAGCGATTATTTCCGAAAATATTTACATTATCAAAAAATGCTTTTAGTAAACCCTATTCATTTTTAAATACCTATCCAACAATATATCACACGTTAGGGTTGAAATGAAAAAAAAAGGAAGGTACCCTAATAAAACATTTTTTCCACTTTTTATTTTACCACTTTGTTGGCGTGATTGATATACATATTAGTACCAAATTTCAGCATTCTAGTGCTAACAGTCACTGAGATTATCCGCAGATGGACGGTCGGACGGGAAGACATGGCGAAACTATAAGGGTTCCTAGTTGACTACGGAACCCTAAAAAAGTTCTAGATTAGATCAAAGAACATCTTTAATGTTAAGAATTGTTACTATATGAATGGTTTTATATTAGTTAAAATGTCTATGTATTGTTTTGACGGAAGTAGCCACTCAACATCATGACAAGTTGAAAACTCATCTGCACTTCAGCCCTGTGTCCCTCATGAGGAAGTAAGAAATCATCAACATCATCCAAGTCCTAATTAAGGGGTGCATATAGTCATCTGAATGGACACTTTTAAAAACTATGAAAAAAGAAAATTATTTATGTCGAAATTGAAATATAATACAAATGTATTGTTGGTTTTTGCAGGCTAGGTCTCCACAACTCGTCATGCTAAATTGTGCCTATTTTCCCTGAAGTATTGTTAGATAAATTTACTCTTCTAGGTGGATAACTCATCGAGCGTCTTGCTCAAGATTGCAACTCTGTATGCGGAGCAGCTGATGAGTGACCTTGTGTTGGAGGTCGGGGGAGTATCCTACCCGGCACACCGGCTCATACTGTGTGCCAGCAGTGAGGTGTTTCAGGTATGTTGCAAAAAAACCGGCCACGTGCGTGTTGGACCACGCATAATGGAAGGTTCCATACCTTCAATGGAATAAGAACCAAACTAATAGCAAAAGGTCATATCTGGAGCCTGTGGAATAAGTTTTTTTGATGTAACTCAAAAATGGCTGAACCGATAATGTGCAAAACAATTTTCGTAGAATGTATGTAAATAGGCGCATCTTCTCAAAATTTTACATATTTTTTGGACTTACGGTTCAAAAGTTAAATTTCTGAAAATATTCACTTACTTAATCACAAAATGTTCACAAACCTCAATGTTATTTTTAATGACCTATTGATTGATGTTGATATTTAGTACAAAAAGTTACATCCCCTTCCCCCCTATAAATATTTTCTGCAGTTTAACTACATAACTTTATAAGTAGCAGCATACTTTAGACATAATTGTCTAAATTTTATTAATATATGTCCTATAGTTTCCAAGTAGACGTGTGCGCCGCCATAAAAATCCGCGGCGGCGGCGCGCCGGGAATTTTCGGCGGCTTGGCTGCGCCACGCCGGCGTCAAGGTCACTTTTGCCTACGTCACGTTTCGCATTAAAAATATGTAAAATATCAAAAACTTTTTAGGAACAAGGAACATAAAACAATATTAAATGCTGTTTGCTTATTAAAGGATGTTTTTCTAGTACACTTCAGTCTTGCCTATTTTTCGGAAATCGCATTTATGTTGATGTTACTCATAATTGGGATAAATTAACATCCTTTTTTGACTCGCAGTAGGTCCAAGCATACCGTTCAGTATTAAGGATCAATCCTGCCACCGAAAATACTCCTTTTCACAGGCTAATTTAGTTGATGATACATTTTAGGTGGCAGATAAATTATTTTCGTTACCAATCTTATTAATTAGTCAATTTACTTCATATTATTTGGTGAGCGGTTAAATCATAGCCATTTATTAGTCTCCCGAAAGAGTAGTATGGTTATCACTCAGTACAAAAGTGAAAAAAAATTATGCGTATCGAGAGAAAAATTTTGAACATAGATAGAGTGCCCCACGATGAATATTTGTAGTTTTAGAGGTCCGTAAAATTTTTGGACCTTCCCGTCTAAATTAGGGGTCCCGTGTTATATGTTAGAACTCTAAAAATTTCCGGCTAAAACAGACATGCAGAATTTAATATTAAAAATGTCTTTGCCCAGCAGTGGGACACTATTTTAGGCTAATAAAAAAAAAATGTAAAATTCCATATTTAAAAAAAAGTTCTGCGGAGAGGAAAATCAGTCAGAAAAATATACTTTTTTAGAATCATCCTTTTTTTTAAGTAAAAAAAAATATCATAAGAAAGCATATTTAATGCAGTTTTAAAATATGTACAATTTTAAGGCTTTAAAACTCAACAAAAATTACGTGAAAAATAAAATTTTCGCGTCGTGGTGTATAAGTTTTCTCCATAGTAATTATCTAAAATCAATATGAACGTGAACTTCCATAGTGTATTGTATTGAACTTAAAATGTAATTATGTATGTAATTTTGCTGATAATAACTTCTACAATATGCAAATATAGAATTAAAAAAACACGTTTTTCCTTACTAACTTAAACACAAATCGATTCTTTGTTCCATTTTTGCATGTTGCACAAATTATTATGATTAATAATAAAAAATACATACATTTAAGGTCAATACACTACGGAAGTTCACGTTCACATTGATTTTAAATAATTACTATGGAGAAAACATGTGCACCACGACGCGAAAGATTTTTTTTCACGTACTTTTTGTTGAGTAAAAGTCTTAAAATGGTATATATTTGAAGACTGCATTTAATTTGCTTGCTAAATATATTTTATATACTTCAAAATAATGATAATTATTAGTTATATAACGTTCTCAAGATATATATTTTTCTGACTGATTTTCCTCTCCGCAGAGCATTTTTTTAAATTGCAATTTTACATTTTTAATATCATAAATCAATTCTGCATGTCTATTTTATACGAAAATAATACCACACAACCCCTAGCAGCCTTAACCAAAGAGTCCCCTGATTTAGACGTGAAGGTCCAACAATTTTACGGACCTCGAAAACTAAAAATATTCATCGTGGGGCACTCTATCCATGTTCCAAATTTCACAACTTCTTCTCGATGCGCACAATTTTTTCAATTGCAAGCTCTGCTAGAGAAGGAATTGACTAGTTCAGTGTGTAGATGTTTTTATGGTTTAATTCGTCAATATACGTTGTTAAACTTTCAACTGTCTTTCCTTCATCGGTAATTGGCATAGGTTAATTTTTGCCGAATTCTGAAATTTTGGCCAACGGCGTGGATTTTGAAATCCGCGGCGGCGGCGGCGGCGTGGGTCCCACGGCGCGGCTACGCCACGCCGGCGCGGCGCACACGTCTATTTCCAAGTAAAACGGCTGTCACAGAAGGACATGACAAAACTATAAGGGTTCCGTTTTTGCCACTTTGGCTACGGAACCCTAAAAAGTATAATGATTATGTAAACCAGGGTTTCCCAACCAGGAGCGTTGTGATCCAAGGGGGACGAAACGAGCGATTCCAGGATGAAACTGTATAAGGGCCGTACCGCGGCGCGGACCGTGCCCGGTTTTGCCTCCCTATTTCGGCCCCTAGGGGGGCATGGTAATTTAGCATAACGTTGGGTGGGGCGCATAGGGTAAAAGGTTGGGAACCTCTGATGTAAAACAATGAGAAGCCTAAATTCCACTTTTTACAGGCTCTTGCTTGACTGGCAATGTTTGTTGTTTAAGTAGAATCTTGCAAGCCAAATTTAAACCAGTCCTTATGAGCATCCGATTGAGCTGAAATTTAGCATATCTACGTAAATTGGATGTTTATTGGATTGGTACATACCATCAAGCTAGTTTGACGATGTAGAGTGTAGACCAAAGGTGGATAATAACTCTGTGATAAAACAATACAAGCTGATTTTGTTTGGTTTTGTTAGAATCATCTAAAACAGTAAATGATTTTTGCAAAAAAATTACAGTTCACGTTAAAAGCTTGTATTAAAAATTTACGACAAAAAATTATTAAATTAGAAAGAGACTACTGTCAGTGTTAAAAGCTACGGAAAAAATATATTTCCTCTTAATCTAATTAGTAAGGTGTATCAGTTCCTGGATGGAAAAAGTATTCTATAGTTTAATGTTGTCAGATTCCCTTGAATCTTGATTGACTAGAAAAAACAGTATCTGTATATTCTGAGTTATTTTATGGTCCTTGGTATCCATTGTACTTATGTACTGAAATCACAACAAAAAATTCAAAATTTTAGATCTCAATCACCTTACAGTATGAATATGTACTTCTCCGTGTCTCCAACTAAGTATGTCTAAATAGGTTTTAGCGCTGCTTTCAATTTGTCTAAATAGGTTTAAGCGCTGAGGGTGAGGGGTAACGCATTCATGAATTTAGTTAATTTTTTTATGCACATTTATTTATCTTTTTATCACAGGTGATGTTGATGAACCGTGAGTGGAGCGAGTGGAGTGAGAGCCGCATAGTACTGCAGGAGACGCCGTCCGCCTCCACCGTCTTTCCACACTTTTTGAAGTAAGTTCCATATGTTACAGTGGCGGCGCGTTCATAGAAGTCGATTCCCACCGCCTTGCCTAAATTTTCAGACAGTCGAGCACTTCTACAGCTCACGAACAAAAAGCAAGTTAACCCCGGCTTGCATACAAGGTTTTTGACTCGCTGCCACTGATATGGTTAGGTACTATGGTCATACGCTGTGCGCGGGGTTATTGCGGCTAAATGATATGTATATGCAGTAGCTTCCCAATTTACCACTAGATGTCGCTGTACCGGCGCCGTAGTAATCGTACATCGCGGTGTTAAGATTTTTCCCGATTCATTGGCGTCTCTCGAATCGGTTTGGTCAGGTATCGCTTCTCGGCCTTTTGGCTAAGATCAAAGTGTTCTGTTCTTTTCAGCTTAATATCTGAAAGTTCCTTCATTGAGGGATCAGTATATTAAACTGATTTTTGTAAGTTGATGGGAGGATGGGACTTGCTCCACTCTCGTTACGGGTCGGCCCGGCATTGCAGTGCTGCCGGGATTGACCCACAGTCATACATGAAAACTTTACCTTCATAACTTAACGGTTATGCATCTCAATGGCAATTTCGCTTCGTTTATTTATTATTGTAAATTGCTCAAACATTCGTGTTGGATTACTTTCATGGCAAAACAATACGCGAAGGACCTGACTTCTCTAAGTTTGTTGGCGGCATGGGAAGGGCGGGGACTTATCTCTCATATTATTGATTCTACGTCATTAAGAAAATATCTTCGTCATAGTGATTGAATATATTTATCTCCTTTTTCACTTCCAGGTATTTCTACACAGGCCAGATCCGTATATCACACCACACTGTGCTTCCCGTACTATCCCTCGCCGATAAATACAATGTTAAGGTATGCTCATACAATCATGCTGAACTTAACTTGGGGGGTTTGTGCATCCTAATAAACTAATCAATTTCTGTATAATCCATCATAATAAGTTGTAGTCCTACTAACTTATGATCTATGTGATACAATTTCTGTATAATCCATCATAATAAGTTGTAGTCCTACTAACTTATGATCTATGTGATACATTTTTATATTACTTACTTTTGGCTTCATCACCTAAACGGAAAAAAGTGGCCACCATTTGCCGTTTAGGTAATGGAGCAAAAAATACGCAAAATGAAACTATGTGACAAAGATCAAAAGTTGCGTAATCAGTGAGATGAGATATATTTATTTCAGTAGGACTACTTAACACTGAGGGATTATACATAAATAGATTCGTTTATTAGGAAATACAATCCCCCCAACGAGGGCGCCACTGGACGGTCGACACAGTCTTAAGCTTTTACTTCAATTGTTATACGTATTAAAATCTAAAATTGTACATACTGTTACATCTTTTTTTCAATGAATTTTGTTTTAGCTACTCATTCTTAAAGTTGAATTGTATTGAATATTAAAAAAAAAAGAATATCCAAAGGCTGTGTGTGTTAAGAGCTATCTTAACAAGCAATATATTTAGCCTATTTTAATACCAGATAAGATCAAATACCTAGACGCCATCTATGGCACAAAGAGGACACTACATTGTTATAAAGTGATTGCCATCTACCGAGCTTACTCTGTATTAATATAAGCAACCAATAGCTAGCTTAAGTTAGTCTAGTAAACTTAATGTACCTAATAGTTCCTAACCTTCCGCAGCGTGTCGCTGCACCTCGACTATATAAAGAGGAATCTAGAATTGTATAGAGCCACTTTTCTCCAACCATCCTTCAGTTCACATTAAATATAAGTATGTAACCTAGATCTCCTTGCTTTCATTTTGGCCGCCATTACCTCCACGCTGGACAGTGTGGAAGGGATTGCTGTTGTTTGCTTGTTAAAATCAAGACAATCTGTTTTATATCGTTCATGTTATTACTATTGAACAATTCATAATTATTTTTGCATGTTTTTAAAGTGGGGCATTCCACTCATACAATAGTTTGTTATTAAATCAAATACAAACATTGAAAACATTGAAAAAATAATCAACCCAGCAGGACTTGAACCTGCATCGATACGCCTTGCCGGGACTCGATCGCTTTACCAATTAAGCTAAGGGCGTATTATTAACACATTCAATGCCGAGAACCCGACTATCGGGTATTTGATGATTTCGTTCCCAGGCCGGAAGACCCGATAGTCGGGATCGTGGTACTACAGCTTTATATGACGAATTTTTTGTGGCCTGGCGCGGATGTCTTGTTTGGCTGGGTGGCAATGAATGTGTTAAGGCGTATCGATGCAGGTTCAAGTCCTGCTGGGTTGTTTTTTTTTCAATGTTTTAAATGTTTGTATTTGATTTAATAACAAACTATTGAAAATTTGTTCAAAACTAATACTATTATGACAAAAACGGGACTTAAGTACTTATAAGGCAGAGGGAATATATTTTCCACCATTATTTGAACTTTATCTCAATGTGATAGGGTTCAATTTCGCCTAATTTCTGACACCCTTTTGCCTTATAAAGGGTTAAATAATGAGTGAAAATCAGTACATTGTAAAACGAATACTGTTTTGTACAGGATCTGGTGTCGCTATGCCTGCGCTACATGGGCTCGCACGTGGCGCAGGCGGCCAAGCGCGGCCGGCTGGTCGGCTGGATGCAGTACACCATGGCTTGCGGACACAGCCAGGTGGCCAGGGTAACTCAGCTCTTTAAACTATTACTAGTAATAGTAGTTTATGTAACTGTTACGTAATAAGGGTCCTTAAAATACAAGTGTGGTTTTATGAAACGAGCCGCAGGTGAGTTTCATAATAAGATCACACGAGTGTTTTAAGGCCTAATTACGTACAGTTGCATACACTGCTTTATCTACACTCATATTATTTATACTAATTGCCGTGTTCGGAAACCATAGAATGGCCGCCATTGCACCGCCATGGCCAACTCGATTGTGCCGGCGGTCGGGAGGGAGAGTGCCGGCGGTCGGGGGGGAGCGCGTCGGCGGCCGCGCGGGCGCGTACAGGTGTACATTATGCATAAATGTAAATTACCAACGCTAGTTAAGTAATAAATAAAAAATGTAAAAAAACTCCTATGGGTACACAGCAAGGATGATCATCCTTGGTATGTACACAGATAACCTCAACCACTAGATAGATCATAACTACAACTCGAGATCACCACACATCAGCGCTCCCGTACTAATTTAGTATGAGAGCACGACCGCTTATTTCAGTTCAGTTAACGTTTTTGATCATTACAAAATGTGAATTAAAAATATTCACAAAAATCAAGTTATAGGGGTGAACCTTGGATTGTTATACTACAAAAAGCTGTATATTTACGAATAAAATTGAGCTTATGTGTGGTGACCCCTTGCTCCTTTTAAAAGCTTAATGATGAGGAGTCTGTGTAGTCTGTGTATGGGTGAGACTTGAACGCCCGTGTCGGGATAGGTGCCAGCCGGCCGATCTATCAACTGAGCTGCTGAGACTTACCCATTGGCCGCAAATTTTTCCACCGTATCCTTCATATCGCAGGCGATCTCCAACCACCACTGTCCCCTTGCTCGAGGGCTTGCAATTATGATTATTTTAGGATTGTTTGAGTGTTCCCCATATCACTGGTGCGGGTAGCGTGGCTATTGGTAAATAATAAGCACTGATATAGTCTGACCAGCCAACGAACGCAGTAGCAATGTACAGGGAACAAAAGTATGACAACACTAAGAATCAGTGAAAAAAGCAGCAATGATCATCAAATTTTATTTTTTTAATTTTAGGTGGTATTTCCGCCCCTTTCATTAGGTGACATTTACGGTGTGTAAAAAGGAGACGGATATATTTCGTCTGATCTGCCATCAACTACAACAGATAATCGGTTGTCTATTGTTTGCCCGAAAATGATATAAAATAATACTCATATGCCCGAATTTTATTTGCCCGAATTACATTTGCCCGAATGGTTTGTTTACCATAAAAATTATGTGACATACTCTTTGTTTACCCGATTATTAGATTTCAGAATGTACGAGTGCCATACGTATTGTTGTCCATATTATTAATTGTAATAATACTATTTAATGGAATATTTAAACGCTTAGTATGCTAAATAATGGTTTTCCGAATCCATGCATACAAACAATGCATTTGCTCACTATATTGCTGTAGGCGCTCTAAAAATATTTACTTAGTCATATTATTATGTAGGGGCCTTTTTATTTTGTAGATCACAGTTCTAACCTAACCTACTTTCTGGTAGCCGTTTTATTTTGTAGGAGATCACAGTTCTAACCTAACCTAACCTACTTTCTGGTGGCCGTTCGCTTTTTGGGGGATCACAGTTCTAACCTAACCTACTTTCTGGTAGCCGTTTTATTTTGTAGGAGATCACAGTTCTAACCTAACCTAACCTACTTTCTGGTAGCCGTTCGCTTTTTAGGGGATCATAGTTCTAACCTAACCTAACCTACTTTCTGGTAGCCGTTTTATTTTGAAGGAGATCACAGTTCTAACCTAACCTAACCTAACCTAACCTACATTCTGGTAGCCGTTCGCCTTTTGGGGATCACAGCTCTAACCTAACCTAACCTACTTTCTGGTAGCCGTTTTATTTTGTAGGAGGTCACAGTTCTAACCTAACCTGACCTACTTTCTGGGAAGCAATTTGGATGGCAAATGATATTATGGCTAGTGATATTATAGCTTACAATGATCATGACAAATGATATTATTGAAATTGATTTTATGGGAAACAAAGTTTCTGGCACGTGACTAATATAGTAAACAATAAGTATTGCATATGTAATTATGGGAAACAATATAATGGCTGTTGACTATTATGGCAAATGAAATTCTTGCAAATGAAATTCTGGCAAGTGAGTGTATACCCAGATAATCTGGTTGAGGCAATTGATATATGGCTTAAAAATGAATTTAAATTTAATTGGGAACGTTGCAGGAGTTCTATATCACTCGCACTTAAGATGAGAGAGTGAAATGCACTAGAAACAAATTCAATGTGAATTGAAATGTTCGTATTGAAGTACGGTGTCTCATCACAAAGGGTTGCCACATGTACGTATTTTGAATTTGCCGCGCGTTTCGACTGACAAAAATGGTTTGCCAGACTATATTACTGGCTCCAATATATTACACTAAAATCACATACAATTAGAAATATACAATGATGTTGTGCGATCGATTTACTTACCTAAATGGAAGCCCCAATCACTGCAGGCATTGTGACTGTGTATTACGAAAATAAACAATTTTGATTTTTGATTTTTTGATCGATAGTTAAGGCGACACTACTTTTAGCGGGGCCCGGATCGTAACCACGGGCTTTGCCTAAACAGCTCATATCGCAGTGCACGCGCAATGGAATATGAGTTGACACTGCTAAAGTGTCCCTACACTATCGTAAATTGAGTCGCTTAACTTCAAACTCGGGTAAATCCATCTGTCAGATTATGCGATTTTTGTATTAACAAAAGGTAATAGGTCACTAATAGGGTAGATATTTGCTGAGAGGGTCGAATGGATTTACCTGAGTTTGAAGTTAAGCGACACAATAGGCATGGTGAATTGTTTTCATGTATGGTATCAATCGATTCGTTTTGTTGTGAGGATCAAATGTCTATATGGGGCCAATTGCGTTAAAGCAACACAAAAGTCAGAAATGAGACTTAAAGTCCGAGATTTGCATTTGTTTCTCAAAACGCTCCCAACAAAATGACGTGCAAAAGTGACGTCACGATCACATAGTCGCCCTGTTTAAAGTATGGAAAAAATATGAAATTGCTATTTTTACAGTGAAATGTTGCGTTTATGTATATGGTTGCTATACAATTTATTTTAGAGTAAAATGTTAAAAATCGAATGGTATCAGTTTTTTTTTAATTTCGCACTTTAAAAAATCGTAAAATTTAGAAATTTTGCAACTTAATATCTTTGAGCCATTTCAATAGAATTTATAAATTTTCACTTTAGATGGATATATTGATCATTTTGCATCCTATCAACTAAATTTTATTGCATAATTCAACATGTGTCATCATGCCTATTGTTCATAACATGTCCAAAGAAATTCGAGCGAAACGACTTCTGACTCGTTTTTGTTTTCGTCAGGCTTGTCAGAACTTCGTGAAGTGGAACGTGGAGTGGGTGTGGTCGGAGCAGGATCTGGCGGAACTGGAGGGCGAGGCTCTCCTGCATCTACTGCAGCAGTCCGACCTCGTGCTGCATAATGAGATGACGCTCTACCGGTGAGTGTCTCTTCCCCTTTTACAAGCGAGCTTTTATCAACCGACTTCAAGATTTCGAAGGAGGAGGTTATCAATTCGTCTGGATCTTTGTTTTTTCCTGTTTTTTTAATGTATGTATGTCCTTTTTTGTTTAAAATTATTAATACCTTGCATAATGTTGTTTAAGATTTGTGGTGCGATGGCTGGACAGCCAGCGGGAGCGACTGAACTCCAGCGACCTCACGGAAGCGGAGAAGAAGGCGCACTGGGAGTCGCTGGTGCCGGCTGTCTTCTCACACGTCAGGTATACTGTCAGAGGCCGTAGCCAGGATAACTAGTAGTCCGCTTCGAACTGAGAACTCGCGATTTACTTGCAAATGAGATGACCAATATAACAAGACCCTTCTGAAATATTTTTTTCGCCTTTTAGCACCACAACCCCTTGATCGATCCTGCTCATATACGAACTCTCAAATTATATGTATCTCTGCTATAATCCCAACAAATTTCATAAATATCAGAAAAAGTTACTAAAGTTATCGCGGGACAAACCCTCAAAATCAAAAAGCCATCGAAATGCCGAGACGCCCCAGTAGCAGAAGTTGTTTGTAAGAACTTCACTTCGCTTACGCTCCGCTCGTTCGATCATTGCTTGTCGACAAAGCCAATCAAAATGCTAAAAATGTATCAAATGACACATGATATGTTTAATTTTCCCCTATTAAAGTCACGTAAACGTTTCCATACATTATTTAAATTTCGAGGCGTTGTCTTGTAAAATACAACACTTTAAATAGTACAAATGACTAGTACCTAAGGGTGAATTACACGAGCGTTTCAACCGCCGGTTCAATTGTGTTACGAATTTACGTCATAAAATTGCTAGTAATATTTATTTTTAATTTTTATTGAAACAATTATCTGTTATCTCTAATATGTATGTTACGAATTAAAGCCTGACCAGAAATATATGATCATTGTCAAGAGGGCGCTATTATTCTCATGTGCAATATGCCAACAGTTCAATAATAGTCAAAAATAATATTATTCTCTATGGTATGGTGTTGTCTTGATTTGTTTACCTGTCAGCTCTGATGTTGATTTTTAAATGTTTCGTAGCGAAATAGTTTTATTTCCAGCAGTTCATTACAAACTCTTGACTATGAATAGTTTTAGGCATTTCTACTCATTTGTTATTTAATATTCAACACTTTACTATTATTTAAGCAACCGCAACAATGACACTGACAACAGTGACAACCTATCGTTAACATTATTGGTAAGAAATTAGTTCCAATGAAATTCCGCAATATGGCGCATGATCATATATTTCTGGTCAGGCTTTAGTTAGTTAAAAGCAACTTAAATTCGTAAAACAAGTGAACCGGCAGTTAAAACGCTTTTATCTACACTCACATTGTAAGTCCTCTAAAACGTGTTAAAAAACGGTAGGCAATGGCTAGCATTACCACAACCGATTTTACTATGATAAGCTTTTTATCTGTGGCAGTAACGTAATTTTAACTTTACATGCTCAAATATTGATGTGTTATGAGTTTTGATAACATAATGTACACCTGCACCCTCCCGCGCATCCGCCAACAGCCCGACACGCGCCTCCCCGACCGCCGGCACAATCGAGTTGGGCATGGCGGTGCAATGGCGGCCATTCTATGGTTTCCGAACACGGCATTTAGGATAAATAATATGAGTGTAGATAAAGCAGTGTATGCAACTATACGTAATTAGGCCTTATTACGTAACAGTTACATAAACTACTATTGAAATTCTCCCCTAAATCATTTTGTACTATGTCAGCACAGGTTAAGTAAATTTTCATAAATGTTTTCAGGTTCCCCATGATGTGTCCCAACCAGCTGGCTAAACTCCTGCTGTGTCCGCTCACACAAGAGCACAAGGACTTCTTTATGGAGCGCATGGCAATCGCTATGAGTTATCAATCAGGTAACCTTGAAGGTTCACATTGTCTCAGGTTCCCCATGATGTGTCCCAACCAGCTGGCTAAACTGCTGTGCCTGCCCAGACAAGAACACAAGGAGTTCTTTATGGAGCGTATGGCAATCGCTATGAGTTATCAATCAGGTAACCTTGAAGGTTCACATTGTCTCAGGTTCCCCATGATGTGTCCCAACCAGCTGGCTAAACTGTTGTGCCTGCCCAGACAAGAACACAAGGACTTCTTTATGGAGCGCATGGCAATCGCTATGAGTTATCAATCAGGTAACCTTGAAGGTTCACATTGTCTCAGGTTCCCCATGATGTGTCCCAACCAGCTGGCTAAACTGCTGTGCCTGCCCAGACAAGAACACAAGGAGTT
Organism: Pammene aurita; assembly: GCA_947086415.1. Taxonomy (NCBI): domain Eukaryota; kingdom Metazoa; phylum Arthropoda; class Insecta; order Lepidoptera; family Tortricidae; genus Pammene; species Pammene aurita. The sequence continues at coordinate 47,137,341 of OX352291.1, read as the reverse complement.
CTTTATGGAGCGTATGGCAATCGCTATGAGTTATCAATCAGGTAACCTTGAAGGTTCACATTGTCTCAGGTTCCCCATGATGTGTCCCAACCAGCTGGCTAAACTGCTGTGCCTGCCCAGACAAGAACACAAGGAGTTCTTTATGGAGCGTATGGCAATCGCTATGAGTTATCAATCAGGTAACCTTGAAGGTTCACATTGTCTCAGGTTCCCCATGATGTGTCCCAACCAGCTGGCTAAACTGCTGTGCCTGCCCAGACAAGAACACAAGGACTTCTTTATGGAGCGCATGGCAATCGCTATGAGTTATCAATCAGGTAACCTTGAAGGTTCACATTGTCTCAGGTTCCCCATGATGTGTCCCAACCAGCTGGCTAAACTGCTGTGCCTGCCCAGACAAGAACACAAGGACTTCTTTATGGAGCGCATGGCAATCGCTATGAGTTATCAATCAGGTAACCTTGAAGGTTCACATTGTCTCAGGTTCCCCATGATGTGTCCCAACCAGCTGGCTAAACTGCTGTGCCTGCCCAGACAAGAACACAAGGAGTTCTTTATGGAGCGTATGGCAATCGCTATGAGTTATCAATCAGGTAACCTTGAAGGTTCACATTGTCTCAGGTTCCCCATGATGTGTCCCAACCAGCTGGCTAAACTGCTGTGCCTGCCCAGACAAGAACACAAGGACTTCTTTATGGAGCGCATGGCAATCGCTATGAGTTATCAATCAGGTAACCTTGAAGGTTCACATTGTCTCAGGTTCCCCATGATGTGTCCCAACCAGCTGGCTAAACTGCTGTGCCTGCCCAGACAAGAACACAAGGACTTCTTTATGGAGCGCATGGCAATCGCTATGAGTTATCAATCAGGTAACCTTGAAGGTTCACATTGTCTCAGGTTCCCCATGATGTGTCCCAACCAGCTGGCTAAACTGCTGTGCCTGCCCAGACAAGAACACAAGGAGTTCTTTATGGAGCGTATGGCGATTGCTATGAGTTGTGAAATAACTGCCTTTTCTAGGTATCTAAAGCCTGACCAGAAATATATGATTATTGTCTAGACTAGAGGGCGCTATTATTCTCATTTATATGGCAACAGTTCAGTATAGTCATTCTCTATGGTATGGTGACATCTTGATTTGTTTACCTGTCAGCTCTAATGTTAATTTGAAAATGATTCACAGCGAAATAGTTTCATTTCCCAAACGTATTATTTACACAGCAGTTTATTATATACACTATTTACAATGTTTCGCTCTTGACTATGGATGATTTTGGGTTTTCTTGTCGTTTATTATTAAATATTCAACACTTTATTATTATTGAAGTAAACCGTCTGAATGACACTGTCAACTGTGACAGCCTATCACATATGTATCACATGCACTCACACATGCATATCATTCTGTCATTAAAAATATTGCCAGCGTAAGAAATTAGTTCCAATGAAATTCCGCAACATGGCGCATGATCATATATTTCTGGTCAGGCTTTACATAACTTCTGTAAGAAACTTGTTTGGTTTTTGAGTAGTATAGATTCACCGTTTCTACCCCATCATTTTCCCACCACCAAAACAATGGTTTTTCGGGATTATGGTGGGTTTTCCGGACTATGAAACCTAAAAAAAAAAAAAAAAGTTTGGTATGTTTTAGTACGTTTAGCCCCCCATTTAAATCGATTGCACTAGGTCTCAACAGTGCCCGGAGCCTCCTTCAGCACTTAGGCACTCCGCTAATTAAACAATACACGCTCTTCGACACCACAATAGAACCCTTGCTCACCTTTTTCTATTGTCTCTATTGTTAGCTCGACTCGGCGACATCGCATTGTTACCGAGCTCGATAGAGGCATACTCCTACGTTGTAGTTTGTTCTTTACGTATTTGCAATAGGTTTTATAATTGCTTAATTGGTTACTCCTTATGAAAGACTAGGTATACTACCTAAAGTTTCCAAAGTTTAGGTATAGTTTTGGTGGTGGGAAATCAATGGGGTAGAAACGGTCATATAACTTAACGAGATTTTTAATGATCTAACAAGCCCCGCGAACTGACACAAATACATTACCCTTTATTAGTCTGGACTGGAGTAGGTATCAAATTTATACCTAAAGTAACTAATTCACATTTCGCGAATATATATGCAAATTTCAACGTATCTATATGTGTTACAGCACAATATGAAACTTCTGGTATATTTTTCAACCCCATCAATTTTAGTTATTTAGTATCTATTCGTTTTCAGTTTTTGCCTAAAATTTATTATTTTATACAAATCCAATTTTTGAAATATTATTTTATTGATTCTAGATTTGTGTTTATATATTTGTGTTGTCTTAATTTTTTTTTTGGGTAAATTATTTTATACAAATCCAATTTTTGAAATATTATTTTATTCATTCTAGATTATTTCCAGTCTAGATATTTGTGTTGTCTTAATTTTTTTTTTATGGTAAATTATTTTATGCAAATCCAATTTTTGAAATATTATTTTATTGATTTTAGATTATTTCTAGTCTAGATATTTGCGTTGTCTTATTTATTTTTTTGAACTCGTAAATAACTTTGGTATATGTGACAACCGACTGATATTTATTGGTGGACAATAAACATGACTGTGTTTTGAACAAGTTTCAACCTGTAAGTATGCTGTACGTTTCCGTAAAGGAAGTTCCCATTATTTATTATAATATATAGATCTTTTGTTAATGTAGGATTCGATGTGTGATTTATTGCATTCTTGTTTATACCAGTTAGGTGGGGCGGTGCGATGTTTAAAACTTCTTTGGTGCTCTAATTTAAAGTCGCAATTTCTATTATTAGTTTTTTCTTGATGCTGTCGGCTTGAGAACTTAACCTTTTTTACTAGATGTCCTTTGAAGAAGGTAATAACTTACTTTTTATTCGTTTCTGAGAAATATATAAATCAATCATCGGGTTTGAAGTCACACGCGATTTTAATAGAAAGTAAATGCACAAAAGATCTGTCGTTTAAATTCTTTAGAATTCTTTTGATAATTTAATCTTTTGTTAGAAAACATTCCGCTGCAAACAAAAATTTACCTGTCCCGAAATCCTGTTTAAACTCGTCGCTACCTACCTAGGTGGTCCTCTGTCCCCACCAGCCGTGACCTTTTTTTCAACACAAATTCATATAAAAAGGCTGAGGCTGGGGGCTAAATTTTAGAAACGAAGTGAGCTGCAAATCACGTGTTCAATTACGATTAAGTGAATAAATTTCTTAATTTTAACTAATCAGAGATAGAATTTGAAGGAACACTTTAAATTTCAAAGTATAAATTTTTAATCTATATATAGCATGCAAATTGGAAATGATAATTGTGATGTTGAACTTCTTCAATTATGTGAAGACGCGGAGAAGGAATATTTTGAAGACCAAGAAATATATAATTTGTGTGAATCTCTAAGTCAACAAAAATATGAAATGTAAGTTAATCAATTTGTTTAAATATTTAATTCACTGTACATTTTTTTTTCTACCTTGCATCTTGTTGGGGTGGGTGATCTAAGTTAAAACCTGTTGTTACATGTTTCCTTACCTGACTTACGGATACGGAGGGGATAGTGGTATAAAAGTGGGTCCCCAGTTTTAAAATTATCTATAGCAAATTGAAGTTTCAGTGTTTTGTACCTGTGGTGTTGTGTGATTCAGTTTTGCAACATGGCATTTTATCTTGAGCCTAAATTAGAACGTAGCGAGATAGCAAGTTTTAGCAAAAAGTTAATAATCCAGAAATTTCATAGACACATCCGATTGTGGTTTATTGATGGCTTATTACCTGATTCAATTTTCGAAGATCAAGATATTAAACCATATTATACCCCATGTGAGGGTCATAGGAATCAAACACAGGATATTCATATATCAACTACTGATGTAGTAGACGGAGTCCTACCAATGCAAGCGTATTGTTTGCACTGTAAGAAATATACAAGTCAGTATTTTGTAGTTATTATTAATCTTTGTTTCTGGTAATCATATTATAAGTAATGATGTAATTATATTATTTGTGATATTTTATTTTATGTCTTTAGATCCCAACAAGTTGGAGGCGGAATAGAAATGGCAACTACGGATCCTGTGTCTAAGGCATCAACAAAGAAGAGTCAACCTTCAACTAGCAGTGATTCAGCATCAACTTCTACAACACAAGCTTGCTGTATTGACGTAAGCACAAAAAATAATGACAAAATTGAATGTTCTGTGTGCCATGTGTATGTGGTAAAAAGATATTTAGCAAACCATTTGAAAAGCAATAACCACAAAAACAATGTTCTTAGTTCAGACAGCGAATTAATCAACGTTCAGCTAATTGAAAATGCATTCCGAAACAGGGTTGCTACGTACAGAATATCAAGTAATAAAAATGATTACCAACCCTTTGAAACCCCCGAATCGTTTTTAGAAAAAAATAAAGATACAATTTTCACTTTATTAAATCGATCAGTTGCAGATCATTGTGCTTTAAAAGTTAATTTTATTTTAAATGCAAATTTTTGTCAGGATACCAAACAGCTAAGAAATACATTTGATTTTCAATTCAACAATCAACTTTTTAATGTGAGCAGTGATAAAGATTTATTTTTCATATCCCTCGTAAATGAAATAACAGAGAGATTAACAAACTTTGAAAGAAAAGATAGTGGATGGAGTTTGGTAAACATAAACCACTTAGACGTTAATGTTAATAAATATAAACCATTGCGTGGTTCTTCATATATTCAATTACCACGTGATATAACAAACAAAAGAGCAGTAATAAACATCAAAAACAATGATCATGAATGTTTCCGTTGGGCATTGCTTTCGGGTTTATATCCACCTAAGAAAAACAATCACGCTAATATGGTGAACTGTTATGTCAAATACAAGGAGAAATTGAAGTTTGGTGACATTCCTTTTCCTATCAAGTTTACTGATATTCAGAAATTTGAAAAGTTAAATGATTTAAGTATTAACGTGTTTGGTTTGGAGTATAATTCACAAAATAAAAGTCATGATATTGTTGGTCCTTTACACATTACAAAATGTAAAAGAACAAAACATTTTAATTTGTTATATATAACAAAGGGGAATAGAGGACACTATTGTCTAATCAACAATTTATCTCGATTAGTATCCGCTCAAATAAATAAATCACAACATGCTGTTAATATATGTGATGGTTGTTTGTCAAATTTTTCATCTAATCAGAATTTAGTAGAGCATCAAAAGAACGATTGTTTTCATATATGTACCAATTTACCCTCTGAAGAGGATAAAAGGAAAGATTGGTTTGACAAAATGACTTCTTCAAGTCAACTTAATTTCAATAATTACGAGCGTAAATTACGAGTTCCTTTTGTTGTGTATGCAGATTTTGAGGCATTTTTAAGTCCTATTCAGTCAGAACAATCTAATGAACAAACCACGAAAGATAATAGTCACTCTCCAACACCTGACAGTGATAAAGATTATGGAGATGATGATGATTATGTGGATGATAAAATCAAACGTAAACGCAGACGTATAGACAAGCGTTCCTCAACCATTAACATTCAGAAACATCAAGTTTATAGTTTTGGATACTATATTAAATGTGCATATGATGACAAGTTATCAATTTATAGAACATACAAAGGAGAGAACTGTGGTCAAACGTTTATGAAATGTATTAAACATGATTTGGAGAGTATTTGTAAAAAGAATACATTTTCCAAGCCCCCATTACCCTTAACAACTTTAAATAAAGAATACATTGCAAACAGCAAAGTCTGTTTCATTTGTAGTACATGTTTAAACGAGGATTCCTGCGTTTCCTATAATTGGCATACCGGTGTTTACGAAGGCGTTGCACATTCACTTTGCAATGAAAAGTACAGGCCCCAAAACTTTGTACCTGTGTTTTTTCATAACTTAAGCAACTATGACAGTCACTTTATAGTACATGGGCTTAATTTTGAAGATGGTGATATAGAACTAATCCCACAGAACAAAGAAAAATATATTTCCTTTTCCAAAATGTTAAAAGTTAATAACCGTAGAGTGAAATTAAGATTCGTTGATTCCCTTAAATTCATGTCTAGTAGTCTTGAAAAATTAGCTAAAAACTTAACAACAAATCAATTCAATGAACTAAAATTAAATTTTCCAAGTGAAGAAGACTATAAGCGCTTGATACGTAAGGGTGTGTATCCATATGAATACATGACATCATTTGATAGTTTAAACCTTACCGCCCTTCCTCGTAAGGATTTATTTTATAGTTCTCTGAATAATAGCCACATTTCAGATGAAGATTATGAACATGCTGTGGGTGTGTGGAATCACTTTAATTGTCAAAATATGGGTGATTATTCAGATTTATATCTGAAAACAGATGTTTTGCTACTAACTGATGTATTTGAAAATTTTAGAAATGTATGTGTTAAGACCTACGGTTTGGATCCAGCTCATTATTACACTGCCCCAGGATTGAGTTGGGATGCTATGTTAAAAGTTACAAAAATAAAACTTGAACTTTTGACGGATATTGATAAAATTGCTTTCATAGCAAAAAATATTCGAGGAGGTATATCCCAATGCAGTCACAGACATGCTAAAGCTAACAATAAATATATGTCAAACTATGAATCAAACCAACCGTCTTCTTTTCTTGTATATTTAGATGCAAATAACTTGTATGGATGGGCTATGTCTCAACCTCTTCCTACAGGTAAATTTGAATGGGTGAATGTAGAGACGAATTTTAATATTGCAGATGATGCTGATCATGGCTTTATCTTAGAAGTAGACATTGAGTACCCTAAAGAATTACATGATTATCATTCGGATCTACCATTCTGTCCTGAAAATGTATGTTTAGGTAATTCTAAAGCAAAAAAATTAATACCAAATCTAAACAAGAAAACAAACTATGTCATTCATTACAGAAATCTTAAACAAAGTTTACAAAACGGATTAAAATTGCTTAAAATCCATAGAATATTAAAATTTGAGCAATCCCCATGGTTAAAAAGTTACATAGATTTAAATACCTACATGCGATCCCAAGCATCGTCTGAATTCGAAAAAGATTTTTTCAAACTCATGAACAATTCAGTGTTTGGTAAAACTATGGAGAATGTAATGAAACGAGTAAACATCAAATTATTAAATCACTGGGAAAATCGTGGGAAATCTCAAGGAGTTCAATCTTTAATTGCGAAACCTGAATTTCATAGTTTATCTGTTTTTTCACATGATTTAGTAGCTGTTCAATTAAAAAAAACTAAAGTTTTATACAACAAACCAATTTACCTAGGTTTTTGCATTTTAGATCTTTCTAAAACTTTGATGTATCAATTTCATTACGACTATATGAAAACCAAATATCAAAATAATTTGAAATTGCTTTACACAGATACTGATAGTTTACTATATCAAATATTCACAGAGGACTTTTATGATGACATAAAATCAGATCTTAATTTATATTTTGATACTTCTGAATACCCAGAGGACAACGTGTATGGTTTCCCTCTGGTAAATAAAAAGCAACTTGGTGTTTTCAAAGATGAAAACAATGGGGAAATATTTAAGGAATTTATTGGTTTGCGTTCAAAAATGTACGCCATAGATGTACAAAATAAAGAAATTAAAGCTAAAGCTAAAGGTGTCAATAAATGCGTAACGCAAACGTATGATCTTGATAGTTTAAAAAAATGTTTATTTAAGAAAAAAATTAAATATGATACAATGTTACGTTTCAAATCAATAAAACACATTTTATTTACACAGAAAATTACCAAAATAACGCTTTCCCGTAATGACACGAAACGATATTTGTTAGGAAATTCTATTGATACTCTTGCGTGGGGTCATTATAAAATTCCTCATGGTGTACTTTAAAATTTATTTAATTTACACAGAATATTCAATGAAATGTATTTATTTTTTGTGCAATGTGTATAATTTTTGTAAATTGTATGATTTAGTTTAGAAGTTAAAATTATCTTGTGTCAATATTTTTTTTGTTATGTGTTATTTTTAATAAATGTTCTTGATAAAAGGAGAAACTTTAAAAAAAATTGTCATTTGAAATTAATTCCTTTTCATAACAACACACTCCTCACGTTAATTCAAAATGATTCATTTTTACCATCCCTTCACCACTATTGTAGCTGGTCCGAGTGGTTGTGGAAAAACTAAATTTGTTACAAGTTTTCTTGAACATTCGAAAGAATTATGTAATGTTGAGTTTGATGAAGTGATTTGGTGTTATGATGAAATGCAACCCCTATATAATCTAGAAAATGTGATTTATAGTCAAGGAATACCTGATATGTCCATGTTTGATGGACTGAAGCCCAAATTACTTATAATAGATGATTTAATGCGAGAATCAAATGGGCGACTGGTTGATATTTTTACAAAAGGTAGTCACCACAGAAATTTAAGCCTGTTTTATATTACTCAAAATATATTTCATCAGGGTAAAGGTCAACGTGATATGTCTTTGAATACAAGTTATTTAGTGTTTTTTAAGAATCCTAGAGATAAAACACAAATACGTTATTTGTCTCGTCAAGTATGCCCAGAAAACTCAAAGTTCGTTGACGAAGCTTACAAGGATGCTACTAAAAACGCTCACGGCTATCTTATGATTGATCTAAAACAAAACACAGACGACATGTGTCGTTTTAAAACTAAAATATTTCCATTTGATGGCCATTGCACAGTGTATATCCCAAAGAAAGGATTTAAATATAACAAGGATCATCAAGTTTCAGTCAGTTCTAAATGATGCATTCTCGAGTAAGCACCTATAAACATTTACTGGAAGCCCTGCATTTACTTAAACCAAAATATCGCACTGCTTTGCTTAAATCGTGCGATGAAGATGAGATCAACATCATTTGTGAATGTATCTATAACGTTCTAAAGGGTAAAATTCCCTTAGATAACAAAGAAAAATCTAAATTAAAAAAATATAAGGAAACATTACGAAAACTAGTTTCAAAAGGCAAAAATAAGCTTAGAAAAACCGTTATTCTTCAGAAAGGGGGTGCATTTTTACCAATAATTTTAGGTGCAGTTTTAAGTGCATTGGTAAACTCCTTATCTTAGATACAATGGAGAATACAAAGAAAATGTTGTTAGTAGAACCTGAATTTATTGAAAGACTTAAAAAAAGTGAAAATCAGGTGGAAAATATATCATCCCGTCTGGATGGAGAAATGCAAACAATTCTTAGAAGAAAAATAAATGATCGTGAAAAGTGGGCATTATATTGTCAAGCACTACAACGATTTTTACATTTTGCTGAGGCAGATCGAAGACCATTTAAATTACCAATAGTGATGGATGAAGTGAACTACCTTACTAACGATAACTACAATGTTGCTTCGAAAGTTAACAAAAAGGAGGAAAATGTAAAAAAAGAGGAAAGTATCCGAAAGGAGGAATCATTTACTCAGAACTTAAGCGGAGACGCAAATTCACCTGTGCCGGAAGAAGATGTTTATGCCACACCTCCTGGTGTATCAAAGGTTCAATTACCTAAACGATATTCTCCATCCTATATTATAGATGTTATACCTAAATCGTACAGGACAAAAAGTCAGACGCTACTGCAAAACATTGTTCTGAATAGACCTAAAATTTGGTGGAAGGAGAACGGTGAAGTAGTTATAAACAGTCAGACAATACCAAATAGCAATATTCTCGATTTGGTAGGCGATGTACTTAGACCGCTCAAACGCTCAAAACCAGTGGGATGGGAGGATTTCGCTCGTTTTTTAAATGATATAAAAGTTCCATCGTCATGTATTGGTAACCCCGAGACTTTAGAATTTATTAATAAAATTCAATCTAAACCTGAAGCTAACACTTCACAGGCTTCTATTAGCGAGCACAACCTATCAATTAAAGAAAAAAACGCATCTACTCCTCTATCTACTAAGCCAAAAACGAGGTCTCAAAAGAAAGTTGATTGGGAAAGATGGACTCCTTATTAGACATAAATAGAATATATTACGATATATCAAACCCGGCTGGATATAGTAGTTTAAATAATGTTATGAAGGAAATGAAAGGTCAAATGAATAGAGAGGAAGTGAAAAAATGGTTGCAGTCCCAAGAAGCGTACACTCTACATAAACCTGTTCATAAACGTTTCTCGCGTAACAAATACATCCTGTCAAACTACAATGAACTATGGCAAGCTGATCTAAGTGATATGCGCACCTATAGTCAATACAACGATGGGTATAAATACATTCTTTGTGTTATTGATGTATTTAGCAAATATGCATTTGCGAGACTTATGAAAAAGAAGGATGCTGAAACGGTTAAAACGTGTTTTGAAAGCATATTCACGGAAGCAAATGCAACCCCTAGACATATTCAATCTGATAAGGGTACAGAATTTGTTTCAAAGATGGTGAGAGATTATTTTAAAAGTAAGAACATAAATTATTATACAACTAACAACCCAGACATTAAAGCTAGCATAGTTGAAAGGTTTCAAAGAACTCTCAAAACTAAAATGTGGCGTTATTTCACTCATAAAAATACTTACAATTACACTAATATATTACAAGATCTGCTTTATTCATATAACCATAGCTATCATTCCAGCATAAAAATGCGTCCAGTTGATGTTAACTCTAGTAATATAAGGACTGTTTGGTGTAACTTATATGAAAGAAAAAATGATAAACAACCTTCTTTAGAAAATGCAAGGCTAAATGTAGGTGATCATGTTAGGATAACTAAATATAAACATATATTCCAAAAGGGTTATGAAACCAATTGGAGTGATGAAATATTTGTGATTGAATCAGTTATCAATAGGTCTCCGTGGGTTGTTTATACTTTAAAAGATTTGGAAGGTGAACCAATAATTGGTACATTTTATTCTAAAGAATTACAAAAAGTAACTCACCACCCCTCCATCAAATATAAAATTGATAAAATAATACGCTCGCGCCGTATTGGTGGCAGAAAGGAAGTGTTCGTGAAGTGGCGAGGTTATCCTAATAAATTTAATTCCTGGATACCGTCATCAAGTTTAGAAACAATATGAGTGAAAACAGTTTTTACTTAACTTTGTTGAGCAATAGCTCATCGGAATATTACAATGATAATACAACTGCGCACTTTTTAACAAAATTACCTAAAACCATTAAATTGGAAGGAGAATGGGTCGTGGGTTTAGTAGAATTTCAATACCCATGCTCCATGTACAATGTTCAAGAACATGAAAATACCATTTATATTAAAAAGAAAGTTCGAGGACCTGCAGACAAGACGGATAAAATCGTTGATTCAAAAACTCACATACCAGCTACTTCGTATGATAGTCTTGATCATTTTCTTGATGCATTAAATGAAAACCCACAGCTAAAAAGCAAAGTTAAGTTTAGATATGATAAAATTACAAAAATGGTGGGGATATCAACAGATAAAGAAATAGTCTCAATCACAACAACACCCATATTAAGTCTACAATTAGGATTTCGACCAAGATCAAATTTAAAAGAAATGTCAATTGGAAAACATCCTGCAAATTTATACTTAGGTTTACCCTCACAAATATTTGTTTATACTGATATCATTCATCCACAAGTGGTGGGAGATGTAATTACATCATTACTGAGAATAATACCGTTAGACCCAACTAAATTTATCTATGGTGCTTACAAAACACATATTTTCTCACCTGCTCACTATGTACCCGTATTACGAAGAGAATTCGATACTATAGAAATAGATATAAGGACAACTACTGGAGCTAGAATACCATTCCAGTTTGGATCTTCTTGCGTGAAGCTACACTTTCAACGGGTAAAATGAATTATAAAAGATCATCTACGTCTTGCCCATATGAACATTACTATTCACACCAAGCTGGTACGGGTATAGGAATAGTTTATAAAGGGGTACCATATCAACGAGGACATGGGATCGGGAGTTTCTTGGGTGGTCTTTTTAGGTCTGTGCTACCATTATTATCTAGTGGTCTTAAAACAGTGGGAAAAGAAACTTTAGATGCAGGAATCGGTCTTTTATCCGATATGGTAAATTCACGACCAATGGATAGTTCTATTAGATCTCGGTTCAATGAAGCAAGCGCCAACTTAAAAAGAAAAGCAGATGAAAAAATTGATTCTTTGATGTCGGGGTCTGGGTATAAAACGTCCACAAAAAGACGTGGACCATTCATTAACTTAAAAGCATCGCACCGAAGAGGAGGTAAAAAAATTAGGAAAAACAATATTGAAGATATATTTTCAAACTAAAAAATGTCATTCTTACATAGTCATTCTTGTGAGTGTGCCAAATCTGAGTTAGACTTATTTGCTTTACCATCAACTCAAACAAGCATTGAAAGTGGCCAGTGGATTCATTACAAACCAATTTCATCTCTAAGTGACGATGGTCCTATTGAGTTTCAAGTTCCTGGGTCAGGTGATGACTACATTGATCTATCACACACTTTGTTGCATATAAATGCCAAAATATTGAATCAAGATGGTACAAAAATAAAACCTGATGCAAATGTTGCACCGGTAAACAATTGGTTACATTCCCTGTTTAGCCAACTAGACATTTATTTAAATCAGAAGCTTATATCACCTCCAAACAACACTTATGCTTACCGAGCCTACATGGAAAATCTGCTTAATTATGGTTCAGCAGCCAAAAAATCTCATCTGACTTGTGGATTGTGGTATGAAGATACCCCCAACTATATGGACGCCGTTGACTCGACTAATAAAGGGTTTCACGAAAGAATGGACTTTGTTAAGGAAAGCAAGGAAGTTGAAATGATTGGTCATTTACATGGTGATATGTTTAACCAGGAGAAATTTCTAATTAATGGTGTAGAAATGAGAGTTAAATTAGTCCGTTCGAAAGAAACATTTAATTTAATTTGTCATAAGGATGGTAAATTTAAAGTACAAATAACAGATGCCAGTCTCATTATCAGAAGAGCAAGAATAAATCCTAGTGTATTGTTAGCTCATCAAAAAGTATTAGCATCAACAACTGCGAAATATCCGATAACAAGGGCAGAAGTTAAGGTTCTGACATTACCCGCAGGTATACAAGGTAAAACATTGGATAATATATTTCTCGGGCAAGTCCCTAAAAGATGTATTATTGGATTCGTTTCAAACTCTGGGTTTAATGGTAATTTAGCTATAAATCCCTTCAATTTTCAACATTTTCATATGAATTCATTTAGTTTGTACGTAGATGGTCATGAAATTCCTTCTAAAACTTTGCAACCCTCATTTAACTCTGCGGGTTTAATAGCAACTGCATATCATACTTTGTTTTCTGGAACTGGTATTCATTTCCATAACTAAGGTAATGCTATAAGCAGATCAAACTATGTGGGTGGTTATTCTTTATTATGTTTCGATTTGACTCCTGATTTATCTGCAAGTTCAACTTCACACTGGAATCTTGTAAGACACGGAAGTGTTCGAATCGAAGTTCGTTTTGATTCAGCTTTAAGTACTACTATCAACTGTATTGTGTATGCTGAATTTGATAACATAATTGAAATAAATAAAAATCGTGATATCACTGTAGATTATAATAGTTAGTAATTAAATAAATACAATGCATTCACTCAATTTTATCATTACCACTTGAACATTGTCTGTAAAACCACCAGTGTTTACTTTTTTAGATTAATTATTATTATGGATTCGAATGAAATACAATTTTGTATGAATAAAATAAACCCGAGGTTTAAGTCAAATGTTTTTGCTGCAAACCGGATTCCTGTTTGGGTTAATCTACCTACTTTTATTATAAGCAATCTAGATCCTGATTCAAAGCCCGGTTCTCATTGGATTGCAATGCACATTGATGTGAATGGATATGGTGAATACTTTGACTCTTTTGGTCGAAAGCCTACTGGTTATCACAGGTTATTTTTAAATAGAAACTCTAAGAGGTGGTTTTATAACCATCAATCACTTCAGAATTATTTTACTTCAGTTTGTGGAGAATACTGTTTAGTTTATCTTTATTTTAAGCTTCAAGGGAAAAAAATGTCTGAGTTTTTATATCTGTTTGCTGATAATTCTTTGTGTAATGATTTAGTTTTAAGGAATATGTTTAAATCAGTTTTTGTGAATTAAAACAATGTGTTATGAAAATAAATTGGGTTTTATTTTATTTCTTACAACTATAATTACAAAATATTCCTACTACCTAAGACAAATGCAGTGACGTAGAAAGAAACACAAAATAAGCAGTTAAAACTACATCTAATTTTAAACATGTTCAATAAATGAGTAATAACATTAATATACAATAAGACAAGAAAGAAAGTATTTTATAAGTGAAAAAATAAAGGAACTTATTCTAGTTATAAATAAAGCACTGATTAAAACTATTTTTTATCACACTTATCAGTCTCTATAAAATATTTTACACATTTGGTTTTAGATGATAGTTCTTTCGTTATATTAAATATAACATCCCGAGCACTTTGTTCATGTGAGTCACCTTCGTTAGCATAATATTTAACACGATAGTCACAGTGTTTCCAGTGGTCCAGAGGTCCAACGTTTCGTATTTTATTCATGTCGTATACTTCGATCTTTATGAGGTGTGATGCATATGCTCCATCGTCCTGACCCGAAGTGAGATAGGAAACACCGTCTTCTTCTTTTTTGGAGACCGTTGAAGATTTCTTATACACTTTTGTCTTCTTCTTAGGCCTTTCAAAAAAGCCATCAATATTATTTGATTGACGCTTCTTCGCAATAGCTTGCTTCACTTTGAAAGCCAGCGTCCCCTCTTCATCACTTGCTTCGTCTTCATTTTCATCAACGTAAAAGTTTTTGAAAGTGTTGTCGGAAAACTGAAACAAAATTCATAATTAATATTAAAGACTTAAAACATACACACAACACATAAATTTTTTAATGCAATAATTATAGAGTAATACTATTTAAATACTTACATCCATTATGAATAGTCTTCGTTAAAACTTCAAAGCGTAGAAACTGAGAGCTCTTAACTGAACTGGAGATCCGAAGGTACTATATAAAGTTACTCACAGCCTCAGCCTTTTTATATGAATTTGTGTTGAAAAAAAGGTCACGGCTGGTGGGGACAGAGGACCACCTAGGTAGGTAGCGACGAGTTTAAACAGGATTTCGGGACAGGTAAATTTTTGTTTGCAGCGGAATGTTTTCTAACAAAAGATTAAATTATCAAAAGAATTCTAAAGAATTTAAACGACAGATCTTTTGTGCATTTACTTTCTATTAAAATCGCGTGTGACTTCAAACCCGATGATTGATTTATATATTTCTCAGAAACGAATAAAAAGTAAGTTATTACCTTCTTCAAAGGACATCTAGTAAAAAAGGTTAAGTTCTCAAGCCGACAGCATCAAGAAAAAACTAATAATAGAAATTGCGACTTTAAATTAGAGCACCAAAGAAGTTTTAAACATCGCACCGCCCCACCTAACTGGTATAAACAAGAATGCAATAAATCACACATCGAATCCTACATTAACAAAAGATCTATATATTATAATAAATAATGGGAACTTCCTTTACGGAAACGTACAGCATACTTACAGGTTGAAACTTGTTCAAAACACAGTCATGTTTATTGTCCACCAATAAATATCAGTCGGTTGTCACATATACCAAAGTTATTTACGAGTTCAAAAAAATAAATAAGACAACGCAAATATCTAGACTAGAAATAATCTAAAATCAATAAAATAATATTTCAAAAATTGGATTTGCATAAAATAATTTACCATAAAAAAAAAATTAAGACAACACAAATATCTAGACTGGAAATAATCTAAAATCAATAAAATAATATTTCAAAAATTGGATTTGCATAAAATAATTTACCATAAAAAAAAAAATTAAGACAACACAAATATCTAGACTGGAAATAATCTAGAATGAATAAAATAATATTTCAAAAATTGGATTTGTATAAAATAATTTACCCAAAAAAAAAATTAAGACAACACAAATATATAAACACAAATCTAGAATCAATAAAATAATATTTCAAAAATTGGATTTGTATAAAATAATAAATTTTAGGCAAAAACTGAAAACGAATAGATACTAAATAACTAAAATTGATGGGGTTGAAAAATATACCAGAAGTTTCATATTGTGCTGTAACACATATAGATACGTTGAAATTTGCATATATATTCGCGAAATGTGAATTAGTTACTTTAGGTATAAATTTGATACCTACTCCAGTCCAGACTAATAAAGGGTAATGTAATTGTGTCAGTTCGCGGGGCTTGTTAGATCATTAAAAATCTCGTTAAGTTATATGACCGTTTCTACCCCATTGATTTCCCACCACCAAAACTATACCTAAACTATGGAAACTTTATAGATACGTTGAAATTTGCATATATATTCGCGAAATGTGAATTAATTACTTTAGGTATAAAATTGATACCTACTCCAGTCCAGACTAATAAAGGGTAATGTATTTGTGTCAGTTCGCGGGGCTTGTTAGATCATTAAAAATCTCGTTAAGTTATATGACCGTTTCTACCCCATTGATTTCCCACCACCAAAACTATACCTAAACTTTGGAAACTTTAGGTAGTATACCTAGTCTTTCATAAGGAGTAACCAATTAAGCAATTATAAAACCTATTGCAAATACGTAAAGAACAAACTACAACGTAGGAGTATGCCTCTATCGAGCTCGGTAACAATGCGATGTCGCCGAGTCGAGCTAACAATAGAGACAATAGAAAAAGGTGAGCAAGGGTTCTATTGTGGTGTCGAAGAGCGTGTATTGTTTAATTAGCGGAGTGCCTAAGTGCTGAAGGAGGCTCCGTGCACTGTTGAGACCTAGTGCAATCGATTTAAATGGGGGGCTAAACGTACTAAAACATACCAAACTTTTTTTTTTTTTTTTTTTTTTTAGGTTTCATAGTCCGGAAAACCCACCATAATCCCGAAAAACCATTGTTTTGGTGGTGGGAAAATGATGGGGTAGAAACGGTGAATCTATACTACTTTTTTGTATACCGGTTTGCTTTACAACTGGTAGAATGTACTATGATATATCGCATATTTTCTTTGGCATTTGTGAATTTTTCTCCCTACGTTTTAAAATATTAGGGTAGGTATATTTTATTGATATGTTTGCTTGCACTTGATGAAATATCAATCGATTGTTCTAGGTCAATATGAGCGCGTCGCGGAGATCCAGCAGACTGAAGCGGGCCGCATGCTGTTCACGCCGCGCCTCTACACCGAGGACACGTGGGGCTCCGTGCTGGGCGTCGACAACTTCCACTCGCTGCCCTGCTACCACACCAGGACCTTCATCTTCTCCAGGTAAAGAGGTCGAGCTGTCATAATCCACCAATCATGTTTAATCATTTTTTTTTGATTGGTGGATTTTGACAGCTGCTGTCAAATAGACCTCGCCACGGTGCTGCCATCTAGTGAAAAACTCGATCGCAGAAACCCTCACTGACAGTAGAGGACAGACAGTTTGGAGTTTTGTTAGACGCTGATTTAAAGTTTCGGTTGATAATCGTTTACGCTTCATGATGGCTGCACCCGTCTTTGGAATAGTTTTTTGTTTTTTGCTCATTTACGTGTGTAATATTGATAGCTTATTGTGCGGTGACCTAACGAACAAGTGTGCAGCTAATGAAAAATTAGTCCCAAAACGCGAGTAACCACCCTTTAGTTGAACAAACGGTTATCCGGGGTCTCGGCCACCCACCTGTTTGTAAGGAGGCTATCACTTTACAATCAACTAGGCCTTAACCGAACAACGTTGCTTTTATTTTATTTTACAAAAATGAATATAATCATAAGTGTACCTTGACATTGGCAGAATTCACCTCGCTAAAATAGGCGAGGAGTAAAAGCCATTAATTAGAAAAAAAAGGAAAAAGAAGACGCTGATTTAAACGTTCGGTTTTCTAGCAGACAAATTGGACTTGATATTTATAGAACGATATTGAACGATGTTGTTGATGAGTAAGACTGTGAGATGTTGATGACGGGACTACGAAGACAATGTCTTCGAAAATTCGGAGGTAGTTAATGTAGTGGTCTCTTTTGTTTGTAATACCTTTGTTAGATTTTTTAAGGTGTATTTGTATTGACCACAAATTAGAAACAATTGTCCATTAAGTAACACTGCGAAATGACTCTGCAAACCCAATGTCTTTGTATATAATTTTAAACAAAAAGAACCGGCTTCACTTAGGCTCCACCTTTCCAAGAGAAAAATGCCTGAGACGCTGTAAAATATACTTAAATGACTATAGGTGTGCCGTGTGCCTTTACTAGTTAAAAAGTTCCCTCCATTTCTCCAAGATCCCAACATCAGATCCTGACCTGATGACAATGGGACCAACTGTCTTTCAAACAAAAAAAGAATTTTCCAAATCGGTCCAGCCGTCTTCGAATAATCAGTGACCATACATTAAAAAAAAAACAAGCAAAAACAAAGATCCCAACGAATTGAGAACCTTCGTCTTCGAAATCTTGAAGTCGGTTGAAAATATATTTTAACGCTTAACAATCTTCTAGTACTATTTGTGTTGCTTATAAATAATTTATCACATTTAAATGAATTAGCAAAGTGTTTAATTTGCAGCAAATCAAGTATGGGCACGTCTTCGAGCGACCGCCTGTCGGAGTGGACGGTGGACCTGTACCCGAAGGGCGTCTGGTTCAAGAAGAGCATGCTCATCGTGTGGTCCGGGACCTTCGATGTAAGTACACCACTTATATATGAGACATGACATACATATGCAGTAAATCGAGCATGGGTGCATCCTTGAGGGACCGTCTGTCGGAGTGGACGGTGGACCTGTACCCGAAGGGCGTCTGGTTCAAGAAGAGCATGCTCATCGTATGGTCCGGGACCTTCGATGTAAGTACACCACTTATATATGAGACATGACATACATATGCAGTAAATCGAGCATGGGTGCATCCTTGAGGGACCGTCTGTCGGAGTGGACGGTGGACCTGTACCCGAAGGGCGTCTGGTTCAAGAAGAGCATGCTCATCGTGTGGTCCGGGACCTTCGATGTAAGTACACCACTTATATATGAGACATGACATACATATGCAGTAAATCGAGCATGGGTGCATCCTTGAGGGACCGTCTGTCGGAGTGGACGGTGGACCTGTACCCGAAGGGCGTCTGGTTCAAGAAGAGCATGCTCATCGTGTGGTCCGGGACCTTCGATGTAAGTACACCACTTATATATGAGACATGACATACATATGCAGTAAATCGAGCATGGGTGCATCCTCGAGGGACCGTCTGTCGGAGTGGACGGTGGACCTGTACCCGAAGGGCGTCTGGTTCAAGAAGAGCATGCTCAAGGTGTGGTCCGGGACCTTCGATGTGGGTTTATTATATAGGACTAGAGGACTTGGCCAAAATTTATTACTATCAAGAAACCTACTGCTTACTTGATTTACGTAGTCTGATTTCATTGGTCAATGATGATCGCATCGGCTTTCCAGCGTGGTAATACTGGTTACTGTTTTGTTTACTTTAATAGCACGGTAGACTTGACATATCCGGTTACTAGGTTTTTAGTGATGTAACGATTCGACGTCTCAACTCGGTTCAAACCGATTTAAGCGATTAACCTTTTGACCGCCAAGCATTGACCAAAAATGACGCGCCACCGACGCCACGTAATCGCGTTTTGTCAAGCGAAATTGAACTTTGCGGAAGCCCGCGTAGGTCCCTATTGCATTACAAAGCCTGTCGGCTGTAGCCGTCGTTGGCGTCCATGGCACAATTTTGTGATGTCGGCCACAGCCGACTGTGGCGGTCAATAGGTTAAACCGACGTGAGACTATCATACATCGACTTGAAGTCTCGTTCACTCTGAACAATTTTGTTCGGAGTCAACAAATCAAGCTAAACATATGGAGGAAAGTAAAGATTAATATTTTTATGTAGTTGCGTCCTTTTTCGGTATGTCGGTAGATTACATTTCATGTATTAATGTGGGCCAATCCTGGCGGCACTGCAATGCCGGGCCGACCCGTGACGGGAGTGGAGCAAGCCCCATCCTCCCATCAACTTACAAAAATCAGTTTAATATACTGGTCCCTCAGTTCAGTGAGGGAACTTTCAGATATTAAGCTGAAAAGAACAGATACTACACTTTGATCTTAGCCAAAAGGCCGAGAAGCGATAACTGACCAGTGTGTGTGGTGTCGTCCGCTGCTCCTCTTATGATGGGGGCAGGGGTTGGAGTGCCCGCATTGCTGCTATGACTCCTGTGTCATGTCGCATCCCACTGCGGTGGGATGGTCGCTCGTCGTCGTTTTGAGGACGACTTGACGTCTGGTGTGGCCGCGGCGTGCCCGATGGCCCAGCCGCGGTGATGTCATCTGCTTCGTGTCTTAGCCCTGGAGTGCCGCGGCGGGCCCGATGGCCCAGCCGCGACGGCGGTGTCCGCGGCGGGCCCGGCGGCCCAGCCGCGGTGATGTCATCTGCTTCTGGTCCCGGCGAGTCGCGGCGGGCCCGGCGGCCCAGCTGCGGTGATGTCATCTGCTTCTGGTCCCGGCGAGTCGCGGCGGGCCCGGCGGCCCAGCCGCGGTGATGTCATCTGCTTCTGGTCCCGGCGAGTCGCGGCGGGCCCGGTGGCCCGGCCGCGGCGGCGATGTCCGCGGCGGGCCCGGCGGCCCAGCCGCGGTGATGTCATCTGCTTCTGGTCCCGGCGAGTCGCGGCGGGCCCGGCGGCCCAGCCGCGGTGATGTCATCTGCTTCTGGTCCCGGCGAGTCGCGGCGGGCCCGGCGGCCCAGCCGCGGTGATGTCATCTGCTTCTGGTCCCGGCGAGTCGCGGCGGGCCCGGTGGCCCGGCCGCGGCGGCGATGTCCGCGGCGGGCCCGGCGGCCCAGCCGCGGTGATGTCATCTGCTTCTGGTCCCGGCGAGTCGCGGCGGGCCCGGCGGCCCAGCCGCGGTGATGTCATCTGCTTCTGGTCCCGGCGAGTCGCGGCGGGCCCGGCGGCCCAGCCGCGGTGATGTCATCTGCTTCTGGTCCCGGCGAGTCGCGGCGGGCCCGGTGGCCCGGCCGCGGCGGCGATGTCCGCGGCGGGCCCGGCGGCCCAGCCGCGGTGATGTCATCTGCTTCTGGTCCCGGCGAGTCGCGGCGGGCCCGGCGGCCCAGCCGCGGTGATGTCATCTGCTTCTGGTCCCGGCGAGTCGCGGCGGGCCCGGCGGCCCAGCCGCGGTGATGTCATCTGCTTCTGGTCCCGGCGAGTCGCGGCGGGCCCGGCGGCCCAGCCGCGGTGATGTCATCTGCTTCTGGTCCCGGCGAGTCGCGGCGGGCCCGATGGCCCGGCCGCGGCGGGCCCGATGGCCCAGCCGCGGTGCTGGCGTCTGCTGCTATCCGAGGTGTAGCAGGGCCCGTGGTAGAGCCCGGGCCCTGCGCTCGGGAGGCCTGATGTAGTGGGGCGCGATGTTCTGGAGGTGTTCGTAGCCAGAGTTGTCCGCGCGGTCAAACATGACCCGCGCGAGTCTGACTACGAACTGCTCCAGGCCCTCCCACTGTAGTTCTTCGGCGATGGTGGCGTTCCTCTTGCGTCTCGGTGCCTTGGTGAGGATACGTAGCGCCATCGTCTCTTGCCGTCTTAGCTTCTCCTTGTTTGTCCTGCAGCAGAAAGAATACCAGGCAGGTGCGGCGTAGGTAAGTCGTGTTCGAACGTAAGCTTTGTACAGTCCGAGTTTGGTCCGTACAGGGAGCTTACTCGTACTGTTGAACACGGGGTATAATTTCGTGCGGGCGGTCAGGGCTCGGCGGCGTGTTTCCGCGGCATGCTGCGTCATCGTGAGCCTTTTGTCGATGGTGACCCCCAGATATTTCACTGTGGGCGACCTCACAAGAGGCTGACCTAAGAGAGAAGGAGGAGGCAGTTTAATGGCATTAGTAATAATAATGGCTTGCGTCTTGCCCACGTTGACTGATAGTCTCCATTTGGAGAGCCAGTCAGGAAGGGCGTCGAGCGTCGGCTGGATCTTCTGGACTGCGTGTGCAATCTTGAATGACGACGTGTAGTAGGCGGCATCGTCCGCAAAGAGGGCGAGCTTGGCGTCGCCAACGACTGGTATGTCGTCGGTGTAGCGAGCGTAGCAGGCCGGTGACAGGCAACTCCCTTGTGGAACGCCCGCTCTGATGAGGCGTTCAAGGGAGTGGGCGCCCTCCACTTGGACGTGGAAGCGTCGGTCTGCCAGGAAGGATGCCAATGTTCTCACGATGCGTCGGGGAGCTGTGGACAGAGAAAGTTTGTAGATTAGACTGCCGTGCCAGACTCTGTCGAAAGCTTTCTCCATGTCTAGAAACACGGCCATGGTGTGTTCCTTTTTGTTGGTGGCTTGTCCCATGTGATGTAGCACTCGCGTTAGCTGCGTGGTGGTCGAGTGCTGGGCTCTGAACCCGTTTTGCTCCGGCCTAGGAGCGATGTGCGGTGTGAGATGCCGGAGCAGCAACCTCTCGAATACTTTCGAGAGGTTGCTGAGCAGTGTGATGGGCCGATAGTTCTCGGATTTTCTTCTGTCCTTCCCAGGTTTGGGTAGGACGATGACTCGTCCAGTCTTCCAGGCGGTCGGGAAGTGACCCGAACGCATTATTCCGTTGAACAGGCGTGCCACCGCCGCTAAGGTGTTTAGCGGCAGGTGACGAAGCGCCATGTTCGGAATGTCGTCCGGGCCCGGCGCCTTCCTTGGGTTGCAGTGTCGCCTGATGGTTGTCTGGACCTGTGAAGGAGAAAAGTAGATCGGGTCATCGTGTGGTTGGATTGGCGTGCTGAGGTATTCCTGCACGCGCTCCACGATGTCGGCCGAGTGTAGCGGGTTTGAGTCGGGGTTCGGTCTGAATTGGTGTTCGAGACTGAGGGCGAGAATCTCTGCCCGGTCCCGAGCTCCGTATTTCAGCTTTCCGTCCGCTCCCTCTAGCGGTCGTATCGGCTCCGGTGTAGTGCTGAGTTGCTTGCATAACCTGTGGATAGAGGGTACATTATCAGTTATACTTTCAATGTGTTCTTTCCAGCTTTGGGCGCGATAGTCGCTGAGTTTTTCCCTTAGCAGTCGTTCTAGGCGGTTGAGCTCTGTCTTGACCGACTGAGCCCTTAGCCTTTGCCACTGCTTCCTGTACTAACGCTTTTTCTCCAAGAGGGCCTGTAGTGGCCTGGGGAGAGGTTTGCGCCGATCGGTGTATGGGACCGTGTGCGCTGCTCCGTTGAGGGCTGCCTTGATGTCCTTGGTGATTGTGTCGGTTGCTGCGTCGACTTCTGCTGCGGTAGAGATGGGACCTGTGCGGGGAGTGTTTACCAGTGTTTCTGCGAACGCTTCCCAGTCGTAGCGGCGGCTGGGACCTCTGGTGAGCCTCGTGGTGGGCACGTCGGCGATAGTCAGCAGCACCGGGCGGTGGTCTGACGTGAGATCATACAATACCTCGTGGCGCATGACAGCATTGACTCCGCGAGGGATCGCAAAGTCAATGGTGGTACCCCTGCGCCACCTGTCGTCGAAGTGGTAGTGTGTGGGCTCGTAGGGTCCCTCCGCTGTTAGTTCGAGCTCTTCCACGGCTTCGTAGATGCGCCTGCCCGGCTGCGAGCAGGCGGAGGAATTCCAAGCGGGATGCTCGGCGTTGAAATCCCCGGCCAGGATGGTCGGCACGGGGGAGTCCACTATGAGCGCCTGGAGGTCGGTGGCGTCGCAGTATCCGCAGGGTCTGTAAATAGCAAACAAACGCAGATCATGTCCGACTAGTTTAATATCTACCCTATAGGCGGAGAGGGTAGTCGGCTGCGGCGGCGGGTCCACCAGTTGGTGGACGATCGTCCTCTTCACTAGGACGGCTAGTCCTCTCCATGTGTGTGCGTTGAGAGGGTTCGCCTGGTCTAGGCGGTAGACCTGGAGTGCGATTTTTGAATCTCACCAAGTGACTAATTCTCACCGATGTGAGTGATTTCCGAAAGTAAATCACTCACATCGGTGAGAATGTGCGGTGGAGTGCGATTTTTGAATCTCACCAAGTGACTAATTCTCACCGATGTGAGTGATTTCCGATAGTAATTACTATCGGAAATCACTCACATCGGTGAGAATTAGTCACTTGGTGAGATTCAAAAATCGCACTCCTGGTCAGGGACCGGAACCGGTAACCATTAAAGGGGTATTAGATTGGGTATTTGATAGAGTTGTTTTTAAAAACCCTATCAATTCGGTAAGCGTATCGTTTGACTTACCCGAACGAAAGGCTAACCATGTCAATACAGTTAATTCGGGTAAGTGGTTACAACCCAGCATATGGTTTCCCTATCAGATAGGGTTTTTCAAAGGCGTTAAGCTATTTTAAACTCTGTGACCAATACATTTGGCTTATTTATTATTCGAGCACCCTACGAGCTAAGCGCTACCGGTATTGCGGCACGACCGAGCCTACAGACAAACAAGAATCTTTTTGCGTATGTTTTCGTACTTACGCCTTTGATCTAGACGCTATTATTGCTTGTTAGTGCGCTAAAAGATCGTTGTGTGGTGCCGGTGTTTTTGTTCTTGCCATTCGAGCGTGACGGCTCGTGTCGATTGAATCTTAGACCCAGGCTTATAGGAACCAAAATCAAATGCATATTGTGAAGTGTTAAAATATATAATTTTGTGTTATTCTAGTTATAGGTAGTACTTTGTTTCAATGGCTCCAGCAAAATGTGACGCCGTTCACCGATACTTCTAGTATAATGAAACGATCAATATCAGTCATTGTTGGACACTCAAGAATAAAATGATTATTTGAAAAAAATATCGTAAGAATTAACTTATGTTGATTGTATTCCCGTTAAAATGATTCAAAATGATTTCGTCGGGACTAATTCATATGCGAGAAATGTAATAAAAATAATTGATTCTTAACAGAATTATTTCATCATCATCAGTATTTAAGAGCTATGCTCTTGTCGGTGGAGTAATCGCCACTCTTCTTTTTGCTGGGCCAGCCTTTTAACTCCCTCGTACGACACGACAGAAACTTTTTCTTTTATTTGGCTGAGATATGTGAGCCTGGGCCTTCCTCTGCCTCTTTTCCCCTCAATCTTGCCCTCCAGGATGTTTAAAAAGAATCTGTCGTGCCGCATCAAGTGGCCAACCATCTTGCCCCTTCTGTTAGCTATTGTGTCTAACAGGCATCTCTTCTCTCCTGCCATGCTCAAGACCTCTTCGTTTGTCTTCCTTTCTGTCCAGCTAATCCTTAGCATCCTCCGCCAACACCACATTTCAAAGGCCTCCAATCGCTCTCTGTCCCGTTGTGTTAGCGTCCACGTCTCACACGCATATAAAGCGATGCTCCAGATATACACCTTAACTAAGCGTTTTTTGACATTCTTCGAGATGTGTGCTCTGAGATGTTACACATTAACAGAATTATTTAATCATGCTTTTTATTTTAAATAATGTTCCGCGTATAAGAATGTATTCTGGGTTTTTCGGTGTAAGAAAACATCGTGTGGAAACTGGACCTAATCCCAATAAGGCGTAGTTTCCCTTAGACGTGTGCGCCGCGCCGGCGTGGCGTAGCCGCGCCGTGGGACCCACGCCGCCGCCGCCGCCGCCGCGGATTTCAAAATCCACTCCGTTGGTCAAAATTTCAGAATTCGACAAAAATTAACCAATGCTAATTACCGATGAAGGAAAGACAGTTGAAAAATTAACAACGTATATTGACGAATTAAACCATATAAACATCTACACATTGAACTAGTCAATTCCTTCTCTAGCAGAGCTTGAAATTGAAAAAATTGTGCGCATCGATTAGAAGTTGTGACATTTTGAACATGGAAAGAGTACCCCACGTGGAATATTTTTAGTTTTGGAGGTCCGTAAAATTTTTGGACCTTCACGTCTAAATCAGGGGTCCCATGTAATATAGTACTCTCTGGTTAAGGCTGCTAGGGGTTGTGTGGTATTATTTTCGTATAAAACATACATGCAGAATTAATTTTGGATATTAAAAAAGTTCTGCGGATAGGAAAATTACTCTGAAAAATATATTTTTTAGAACATTATATAACTAATAATTATCATTATTTTGAAAAAAAAATATCATAAGCAAGCATGTTTAATGCAATCTTTAAATATATACAATTTTAAGGCTTTTACTCAACAAAAAATACATGAAAAAAAATCTTTTGCGTTGTGGTGTATATGTTTTTTCCATAGTAAATCTAAAATCAATGTGAACATAAACTTCCGTAGTGTAGTGACCTTAAAATGTATGTATTGTTTATTATTTATCATAATAATTTGTACAAAATGCAGAAATGGAACATATAATCGATTTGTGTTTAACTTAATAAGGAAAAACGTGTTTTTTGAATTCTTTTTTTTCTATATTTGCATATTGTAGAAGTTATTATGAGCAAAATTGACTAATAATAAACCATACATATATTTTAAGGTCAATACACTATGGAAGTTCACGTTCACGTTGATTTTAGATAATTACTATGGAGAAAACATATACACCAACGACGCGAATGTTTTATTTTTCACGTAGTTTTTGTTGAGTAAAAGCCTTAAGAGTACGGTAAAACTTTTTTTTCGATTTCGCTCAACTTCTTGATACTATTTTGCAGTAACTCACGAAATTTCTATTAGTTTGTATACATATTTGGAAAGTACGTATCTTATTCAATTGTATAAGTGGAACGCAATTCACCCTAATCTAACACCAATTTCGCGATTTTTGCTTGGAGAGGTGAAAAGAGTAAGACTTTTATTGATTAAAATTAAATTATACTACTATAATTAAATTATTATTTAATTATACTAGTACGTATAATACATAAATACGTTGGAAAATGAGTTGTCTGAGGAATAAGTAGAACAATTTTTTTCATTTTCATATATATTTTTTAAGGGAGAGTATGTTTAGTAAGTTAAGGTGATATTTTTGGGGAGGTATTATAGCATTTTAGAATAGTAAAAATACAGAACTAAACTGTACTTCATGCTTTAATCAGATAATATAAAACATATTAGGGGCCATAAAAAATAAAAACTAATAATCAAGCGACAAGATTGCACGAATAAACGTCCTCACTAAACAAGCTCTGTAAGAATTCAGTTTTAGGGTATTAAATATTAATATATATAGACCAAAATAACTTTTTTGCAATAACAAGACTTCAAACTATAATCGTTACCGGACTCTTAAAATTTTATATATTTAAATCTGCATTAAATATGATTTCTTATGATATTTTTTACATATCAAAAGATTGAAAATTATTAGTAATATAACGTTCTATAAAATATATTTTTCTGACTGATTTTCCTCTCCGCAGAACTTTTTTTAAATATGGAATTTCATATTTTTACTATCAGAAATGAATTTTGCATATCTGTTTTAGTCACAAATGATACCACACAACCCCTAGCAACCTTAACCAGAGAGTACTAGCAAATAGCACGGGACCCTTGATTTAGACGGGAAGGTCCAAAAATTTTACGGATCTCCAAAACTAAAAATATTCATCGTGGTGCACTCTATCTATGTTCAAAAATTCATAACATTTTCTCGATGCGCACAATTTATTTCACTTTTGTACTGAGTGATAACCACACTACTCTTTCGGGAGACTAATAAATGAGTATGATTTAACCGCTCACCAAATAAATATGAAGTCGATGGTCTAATTAATAAGATTGGTAACGAAAATAAAAAAAATCTGCTACCAAAATTGTGTCACCAACTAATTTTGCCTTTTCGGTGGCAGGCTTGATCCTTAATACTAAACGGTATGTTTGGACCTATTGCGAGTAAAAAAAAAAGGATCCTTATTTATCACAATTATGAGAAACATCAACATAAAAGCGATTTCCGAAATATAGGCAAGACTGAAGTGTACTAGAAAAACATCCATTAATATGCAAAGAGCATTACAATATTGTTTTATGTTCCTTGTTCCTAAAAAGTTTTTAATATTTTTAATGCGAAACGTGACGTAGCCAAAAGTGACCTTGACGCCGGCGTGGCGCAGCCACGCCGCCAAAAATTCCCGGCGCGCCGCCGCCGCGGATTTTTATGGCGGCGCACACGTCTAGTTTCCCTTATGCCCAGCAAAAATTATATCTGTTTTAAAATCCACGGTAGGCAGATACACTCTTTTCACTTCTCATGCTCGTAAAGTTCGACTTTAAATCGTACGTGGACGATATAAAATCGCATTTTAAGCTCTAGGGCATAAAGTAAAATTTTCTTCTAAGACCAAGAATGTGGCTCAACAGCCAAACAGAGTCAAAATATATTGCACAATTTAATTGAACAGTAAAATTTCGTAGAATACTGAAACTTGTTCTTTTATTATATTCTTGTACTCAGATAGAATAAGTTTTCTGGCCCAGACAATTCCTATTGGATGGGATTTTTTTTTGTATAGATCAAAGTGTCAGGAATTGATACCAATAAAATTTATAAGTGAATATTGGGCGCTAAGGTGCCAAAAAAATGGTAAAAATGGTAAAAACCAGTTTTTCGCTTCTAGAGGAAAAACTACGGCACCGACAAAAAATAGTTAAATGTAACAAATGTGCGCAATAAAAAACAAAGAGAATGAGCCCCAGTAGAGCAAAATCTGTTTAGAGGATCGTCCGCAATGTGAAAAAAAATACCAGTGTAAGTTGACCTTTGTATAAGAATAATTACTAGGGCAGAAGAGGTCAGCTAAACATGGTTATTTAATTTTAAGAAAAATGAAGCATTATTGCAAATGGCACCTAAAATATAAGAATAGCAGAATTAAAATACTTAAATATAGTTTAAGTTAATTATTAATTTTTTTAGGTGCAATTTGTAATAATGCTTCATTTCTCTTAAAATTACACAACCAAGTTTAGCTGACCTCTTTTGCCCTAGTAATGATCCTTATACTAGGGTCAACTTACACTGGTTAAAACACGTTGTTTTTGCAAATATTGTAAATTCAATAACTCGCGTTCCGAAAGTTCTGGAGAGCTGAAATTTGAATATGATGTGAGTCAGTTTTGTGGTCCTCTAACTACAGTTAAATGTTCAAATGAAAATGTTGTAAACTTTTTGCAAACCGTCGAATTTTGCAAAAAGTGACCTTTTCTTAAATCGACTGGGAGGGTATTTTAATTTTCGAAAAACGTTATAATTTCGATTTCTATGCATTAAGGAGGAGTTGATCTACAAATTTCCAAGTTTACAAATCATTTGACAAAGAATAAAGTTGTTTAAATAATCTATGAAGTTCAGGCACTTTTTGCGCGCGTGGCGGCGACGCACTATGGCCCAAACGCCCGATCTAGCTGGACAAAATTATTTTACACTCATAGACTAAAATTGACTATTTTTATTATTATTTTGCTATAATTCTTGTGAAAAAAAATTAACCAGTGTAAGTTGACCTTTGTATAAGAATAATTACTAGGGCAGAAGAGGTCAGCTAAACATGGTTTTGTAATTTTAAGAGAAAAGAAGCATTATTACAAATGGCACCTAAAAAAATAATAATTAACTTAAACTATATTTAGGTATTTTAATTCTGCTATTCTTATATTTTAGGTGCCATTTGCAATAATGCTTCATTTCTCTTAAAATTAAATAACCATGTTTAGCTGATCTCTTCTGCCCTAGTAATTATTCTTATACAAAGGTCAACTTACACTGGTAATTTTTTTTCACATTGCGGACGATCCTCTAAACAGATTTTGCTCTACTGGGGCTCATTCTCTTTGTTTGGGCCATAGTGCGCCGCTGCCGCGCGCGCAAAAAGTGTCTGATCTTCATAGATTATTTAAACAAGTTTATTCCTTGTCAAATGATCTGTAAATTTGGAAATTTGTAGTTCAACTCCTCCTTAATGCATAGAAACCGAAATTATAACGTTTTTCGAAAATTAAAATACCCTCCCAATCGATTTAAAAAAAGGTCACTTTTTGCAAAAGTCGACGGTTTGCAAAAAGTTTACAATATTTTAATTTTAACAATTAACTGTAATTAGAGGACTACAAAACTGACATCATATTCAAATTTCAGCTCTCCAGCACTTCCGGAACGCGAGTTATTGAATTTACAATTATTGCAAAAAAAATGTGTTTTTTTGCGAATTGCGGACGATCCTCTATATTGATTTTGCTCTACCGCAGCTCATTCTCTTTGTTTTATAATTGCGCACATTTGATACATTTAATTATTTTTGGTCCGACCCGTAGTTTTTCCTCTAGAAGCGAAAAACTGGTTTTTACCATTTTTTTGGCACCTTAGCGCCCAATATTGATCACTTATAAATTTTATTGATATCAATTCCTGACACTTTGATCTATACAAACAATTTTTGTCCCGTCCAATAGGAATTGACTGTAATTTTTATGATTTTTCCGCTAATTCTATCTGAGTATTGCTATAATTATTTGAATTGCGTGTTTTCTATAATTAAATAAATGAAATCAAATGAAATAGGAGTTGATAATAGTTTAGAAATGCCCCGAAATGTTTTGATGACTTGGCAGAAAATTTCTAAATTCACATGTTAAAAATTCAAAAAAATATATTAAAAAATTAATTGGTTGGAACCATATTTGTTTTCATTGTAATATTTTTGTTAGAACTTGAAATTGTTTTACGATTACCGATAAATAATTTCCTCGCAAATGAAGTGAAAATTAGAGTGTAACCCTCGTCCATAAAACCCATTTTACACTCGACTTTTAAACGCCTCTCGTAAAATCGTACGTTTTATGCACTTGTTGTACAATCTACTATTATAATATAATAAAAATAAAATAAAAAAAATGAAATAAAAATTAAATAAAAACGAAACGAAAACGAAACGAAAACGAAACGAAAACGAAACGAAAACGAAACGAAAACGAAACGAAAACGAAACGAAAACGAAACGAAACGAAAACGAAACGAAAACGAAACGAAAACGAAACGAAAACGAAACGAAAACGAAACGAAAACGAAACGAAAACGAAACGAAATCGAAACGAAAACGAAACGAAAACGAAACGAAAACGAAACGAAACGAAAACGAAACGAAAACGAAACGAAAACGAAACGAAAACGAAACGAAAACGAAACGAAAACGAAACGAAATCGAAAACGAAACGAAAACGAAACGAACACAAATGAAAATAAAACGAAAAAAAAACTAAAAAAAAAATATTAACAAAAATATTATACACTGAATTTTTTTTTTATATAAAATGAAAAAAAAAAATTATACATATATATATATATATATATATATATATATACACGGTGAATCTGCGTATCCCGACAGATTTTAACCATAAATTCCTGATAATTGACTGATAAATAACTGACTGAGACTAAAATATCGTATAAACTTTTCTGGAATTAGCCTAGTTTCAGAGTTCTTCTTTGTCGTTACACTCTTAACAGAGTGGTCGTGGCCAAAATGTACTAATTTATTTTAATTGACAGTTTTACCAATAACATTTATGTTTTTATGTTCAAAAGCATTTTAAAAATCCGAAAAATAAAAAAAATTTTTTTTTTGCGAAATCGACCTAAATTCGTAAAACATTTATTACTCCTTATGACCTCAGGAATTTATGGTTGAAATCTTTCGGGCTACTCAGATTCACCGTGTATAATAATAATAATAAAAAAACCAGTCTATCTTGAATTTTAAAACAGATATAATTTATACACTCCGAATAATTAACCGAAAATAACTACCATGACTATTTTTCAGTAAAAAGTATATAACCGCCATCTTGGATTATAAAACAGAAATAATTTTCGAAATTACATCCCCTAATTATAAATATTAATTATTTGAAACGGGGTATTTACCTCGCACCCGAAATATCGGGTGCCCAATAACGCTAATATACATGGTAAATACCCCGTTTCAAATAATATTTATAATGTGAATGACCATGTGAGCTTAAAAAATCGCATATCCCATAATTAGCTGAAAACGACTACCAATTCCTACGCCAATTCATGGGATTAGGTTGCCAAGCGGACCACAGGCTCAACTGAGCCGTGGCAAAAGCCGGGACAAACTCTAGGAGGATGAATATTGGTTTGTGTCAAATCGATTTGAATATGAATAAAAATTGTGTTTTTATTCTTATTCAAAATAATTATTGCCCATCTCATCAGTACGTGCGAACTATGCAAAAATAAACTGAACGTAAGACACATTTCTCTAACAGAAATTCTTTAATTTAAAGTTGTGTACGTGAGCAGAGGACTGGACTGTGAGTGTGACTTTTCCAGAATGAATAAACGACAGCAAATCTTATATTTACTCAATTTGTTCCGCCGCCACCTCTCCTGTTCCATTTCAAATGAGAAAGATAGAACTGCCTGCCTGCGTGGAAAAGAGACAGGAAAAGGGTAGCCCTATGATAGGGTAAGCGGTAAATATTAAAGCTATCTTTACCCCATTCGACTCGGAAACCACATTGAAAAGGGTTAAGCCTATTCAAAATGATTTCCATATCGATAGGGTAACCCTATAATTAGGGTAAGACTTTAATAGGGTTACCCTATCGAAACGATTAATCAAATGAAGGGGTTTTCCGGTCCCTGCTCCTGGTATCCGTTGATGTGCTGCGAGGGCTTCAGAATCGTCTCGCAGATGTCGATGTTCTGGCTGTGGAGAAAATGACCGAGCTCGTTCGTTTTGCCCGTTAGGGAATTCGCGTTCCAATATACAACTCATAACTCTTTCTCTTTAGGCCGTAAATGATCGAGAGTGGCTTGCGAGCAAACTACTTACAGTTGCGCTGCTGTGGTGGTGGAGCCAGACTTGGAGAGTTTGGAGACGGCCTCCGTAAACTGCTCCATGGCCGCAGCGACCGCGGCGGTGCGATAACTGACCAATTCGATTCGAGAGACGCCATTGAATCGGGAAAAATCTTAACATCGCGATGTACAATTACTACGGCGCCGGTACAGCGACATCTAGCGGTAAATTGAGAAACTAAACACCCGTCTCCCACGACGCAACTCCACGGATACTCGAGGTTTCATCGCTAACACAGTTGCTAAACACGTAACACCTGAAGTGCGTTTAGGATACATGACATAGTTCAATTCAGTACGAAAAAATTGTGTTTTTAAATAACTATTTGGTTATAATATATGTATAAATATTAGACGTTGTATTACCGTTGTATGTTGGCCTGGTGGGCAGGTGCCGGAGGTGGTGCTGCGCACGGTGCGCGTGTCCGTGACGTGCCAGAGCCCGCCCGACGCGCCGGACTACGAGGACGGGGACCCGCAGGAACCCGACGTCAGGGTCAAGGTAACAAGGCGGCTTGGGAGTGTTTTACTATTAACTTGCAAAAAATGTCCAAACAGTTTCATTAGGAAAGGTTACCTGAAATATCGAATTATAACATAACAATTTTCTGGTCTTGCATAATTTGACATTGTCGAACGAGCGGAGCTTAAGCGAAGTGAAGTTCTTACAGACAACTTCGGACACGACGGAACTGTCAGCTAGCTCCCTAGACGTCTGTGCATTTCGATGGCTTTTTGATTTTTAATAGTTGTTCCTCGATAACTTTACTAACGTTTTCTGATCTATATGAAATTTGTTGGGGTTGTAGTAAAGCTGAATACAATTTGAGAGTTCGTTCATGACCATGATCGAGCAAGGGGTTATGAAGCTAGAAGGTTCGAAAAAAATCATCATACGGGTCTTGTTATATTGGTAAATTCGTTTGCAAGAAAATCGCGGCTTCTCAGTTCGAGGTGGACTACTAGTATACAATTGGGTACGTTCCTGGGTAAAAAAAATATAATTCTATTTAGTCCGTCAGTTAGATATTTAAAAAATATTGGACACGTATTTTTTATTTTGTCAATCAAACAAAAATTGGTTAAGATATAGTCCGTGAAAGTTCCGCGTGACGTCACATTATACTAAAAATTGTGCTGAAATGTGACGTCACGCGGAACTTTAAGGGGGTATATCTTCACCATATTTTGTTTGATTGACAAAATAAAAAATACGTGTCCAATATTTTTTGATAATCTAACTGACGGACTAAATATATTTTTTTTAGGAAAGTAGCCAATTCCACTAAACACAATTGGTGCCCGTGGTGGTTGCCTTTCAATCTTACTCGTGCTTTCTTGCAAATAAAAACTGCTTTTTGGTTACAATGTTTTCTTTCATTATGAATAATGTTATTTTTCAGATCGGGCTTTTAGTCTGGGGCGTGCAGAAGGGTGTGGAACACATCGCTTCGGTAGTAGAGAGAGTGCACCGGTTTTCTGCGCAAAATAGGTATGTTCTAAAAGTAACATGAAAGCACAAGGGAAAATCTTTTTTGTTTGAAAGAGTGTACTTTACAGTTGATCCCATTGTCATCAGGTCAGGTTCTGATCTGAAACTCTTCAAATATTGTAGGCAAGCCTATAGATATTTAAGTATTATTTAAAGTAGCTCGGGCATTTGCTTTTGGAAATGTGGAGTCTTAAGTGAAGTCGGTTCTTTTTTATATAAAATTATTTGTAATTAGATGATTGCATTGCCATCTCTGCGTTACTTTACCTGTAATTGTTATTGCAATGAATCTTGAAGCAAATCAAATTATTTTGTTCAATATTTTTTGATTTGCAATTTTAAGAAATAAAACAATTAAAAACGGATTTTATCGCGTGTATTGAGCTTAAATTACATCCCGACGTTTCGAACACTTTACAGCGTTCGTGGTCAACGGGTCGACCACGAACACTGTAAAGTGTTCGAAACGTCGGGATGTAATTTAAGCTCAATACACGCGATAAAATCCGTTTTTTATTGTTTTATTTCATGAATAACTATCGCGGCAACCGAAGACAATATTTTGCAATTTTAAGTTTATATAAACTGAAAATAGATGTCATATACTTCAGAAAAAGTGACCGAACCCTCCGGTGTCCGAGGCTAGATTTGAACTGGCGTCTTCAGCTTTCGCGGCTGACGTCCTGACCACTAGACCCGGTCACGGCGGAACTTGACAAATTTTCTCATGTATATGCAATCTCTGAATTTGAAACGGCTAGGCGCCGTTGACCATACTCCAGCCAGTTCAAATCTGGCCTCGGACACGTATATGACATCTATTGCAATGTTAAGGCACAGTGTTAGTCGTGGTATGAAGTAGTACAACTCCCAGGGTGCTGAACATCGACGGGGCGCTGGACTTCGACGAGCTGAACACGCCGCTGTACTCGCCGGCTCCGGCTTGCCTCCGCGCCTGTCGCGAGCCCAGCGCGCTCGAGCACAAGTACGTCAACTATACCCTCTTTTCTTTATTTTGACGTGACAACGTCTTATAATTCGATGGAGCCGGCTGCACGCACGAAAAAACATGACTCATGCGGCGTTACCTCGCTCTGAGGCGTTCCATTTAAGGCTTGAAGTGCAAGCGAGAGCGCGGAACGAGCGACAAAGAGGCACAATCGGCCTTCGCGTTCGGCAGCGTTCGACATCTGTCTCTCTCCTACTTGAGTGAGCGATGCGTCCGCGTGGACAGCTGCTATACAATAATACATTTACATGTTTTCGTCAAGTATGAAGTGCAGTGAAATTAAAATTTTCTTTTGAAAAAAATGCAATCATTCCATCAGTATTTTCTTATGACGTTGTCACGTTCAACTATCGTCAGTAAACCGACTTTACAGACAACCGATTTTTTTTGACGCAGGGAAGAATAGTAGATTTGAAAGGGTTGGGGTCAAGGGTTGAAAGTGACCCATTTCACCTGAGATATTTCCAATAGTTCGAGATAGAAATGGGTAATTTCACCCGAGTTAAACACTCTGCTTTTCATTTCGACTGTGAGGAAAGTACAATACTACACGCACATTTTATAAAACAGGTATATAAAGAATAATCTATAAAAAATGTATAAGTGTGTTGTGTAAAATTTCAAAAATTTGAAAAAGACAAATCCAATTATTAGCCGGTGGTCAGAGAGGAGGTCATCCGGGTGGGCACCGGCTCAATCCACAATGAACACAGCTAATTAACAAGCAATTTTCCACCCGGCTATCTACCCAGGAAAATAAAACTTTCCGTACAGGAGAGATGAAAATGCTTTGTGGATTGAGCCGGTGCCCACCCGGATGCCCTGCTTCCCGACCACCGGCAAAACATTGAATTTGTCTTTTTCAAATTGTTCAAATTTTACTTAACATTTTATAGATTATTCTTTATATACCAGTTTTATAAAATGTGCGTGTGGTATTGTACTTTTCTCACAGTCGAAATGAAAAGCAGAGTGTTTAACTCAGGTGAAATTACCCATTTCACCCTCCAGCTATTGGCGCTCTCACTTCGTTCGAGCGCCAGAAATATCTCAGGTGAAATGGGTCACTTTCAACCCTTGGTTAACAATCTACTATTACGCATCTCACCCCCGGGCTGGGAAAGCCCATAGGGGGGGTGGTATGCGCGACTCGCTCCTTCATATCGGAGAATAAAATCGGCGGCGTTACCCTCTTACTCTTAGGGGGGGCATCGTGGGTTCGCGCGCATTGTACTTCGAACGTCGTCAACTATACCTGGCCATATAACTGATGCTAGCAAGCCGGTGGGAATCGAGTTGTATGGATCCCCCGCCATTGCTTTAATCATTTTAACAATAAGCTTGTTACATTTCAGTAATAAGTGTGTGTGTTCTGATTATTCATGACCATAAAGCTCTATACTTGGAGGATGCTTCGCCTCATTGTTTCAAACAATTTGACATATTATTTTTATGCTTCATAATACTAAATGGAGCAATAGATAGTCGACTTTACTATGTAATATGTATGTTAGTTGCATGATATTAAATGATAATAAAATTATTACTTAAAAGTTGTATAAAAATTTTAATTAATTATTTTTTACCTTGAATCTCTTTGCAACTTTGTTTCCAGGAATTGCCAGAAATGCAACGAGAGATGTGACAACCCAGAGCCGAAGCATCTATTGGGGCCTAATCGAGACCAACTTAGAGTAAGTACAGTTGGACGTAGTTTAGGGAAATGGATCCAGTCCACAAAAATCTGTAAATCGTTTATTTCAGTTTCAATATTGTATGTCGTTTGTTTTAATTTCAATATTGTAAGTAGTTTGTTTCAATTTCAACATTGTAAGTAGTTTGTTTCAATTTCAATATTGTAAGTCGTTTGTTTCAATTTCAATATTGTAAGTAGTTTGTTTCAATTTCAACATTGTAAGTAGTTTGTTTCAATTTCAATATTGTAAGTAGTTTGTTTCAATTTCAATATTGTAAGTCGTTTGTATCAATTTCAACATTATAAGAAGTTTGTTTCAATTTTAAATATTGTAAGTAGTTTGTTTCAATTTCAATATTGTAAGTAAGTCTTGTTTCAATTTCAATATTGTAAGTCATTTGTTTCAATTTCAATATTGTAAGTCGTTTGTTTCAATGAAAATTTTTGAGGATGGATCAATTTCGATAAATGACGTCCAGTAAAATACTACTCTGTGGTAAATGCCAGTTGTAAGCACTCCCACTGAGGGAGTATACATAAATTGATTCGTTTATTAGGAAATACAATCCCCCGGTGAGGGCGCCACTGGACGGTCGACACAGTCTTTACGTCACACCTGGCCATAATGTGAGTATTACCGCACGCTACGCCTACGGTAAAACCCGCATTATGGCCAGGTGGAGACGTAAAATTGTGTACTCACCACGGGCAGTAAAAAATAAAGCCCTCTATCGCATATTTACAACCGTCGCCTGCGGCTCGGGTCACAAATACCTGCGATTTCGGGCTTTCTTTCTTTTACAGTCCTTGGTAAGTAATGTACTATAACGTCCTTGCCTAAAATTAGTAGATTGTACAACAAGTGCATAAAACGTACGATTTTACGCGAGGCGTTTATCCATCCGAGCGAGCTTGCGAGCGAGGGTTGATATAAAGTCGAGTGTAAAATGGGTTTTATGGACGAGGTTTACACTCTAATTTTCACTACAATTGCGAGGAAATTATTTATCGGTACTCGTAAAACACTTTCAAGTTGTAACAAAAATATTACAATGAAAACAAAATATGGTTCCCACCAATTAATTTTTTAATGTTTTTTTTTTAACATGTGAATTTAGACATAGATACTTGTTTCTGCCAAGTCATAAAAACATTTCGGGGCATTTCTAAACTATTATCAACTCCTATTTTATTTGATTTCATTTATTTAATTATAGAAAACACGCAATTCAAATAATTATAACAAGAATATAATAAAAGAACAAGTTTCAGTATTCTAAGAAATTTTACTGCTCTCTGGCTCTGTTTGGCTGTTGAGCCACATTCTTAGTCTTAGAAGAAAATTTTACTTTATGCCCTAGAGCCTAAAATGCGATATTATGTCGTCCACGCACGACTTAAAGTCGATCTTTACGAGCATGAGAAGTGAAAAAAATATTAATTGATGATAATGTTTTATTCAACGTTCCTCAGATCCAAGTGGTGATCGTTCCGCTGACGGACTACTGTCACGTGGGCGACACCACCACATGACGTGCCGTCCCGCTCGCACGCGCGCTCCCATGATCGCGCTGTCCCACTCGCACGCCACAAGAACTTACTGCAATATGACGTCATTTCGTGGTGAAGTGTTTCGTTTTGCTTATCCTAAGTCTTTATGTATAGATAAATTGCGAATGTTACAACAAAATTGTATCACTAAGGTTGGTGAAGCCAAGGGGATTTTTTTTAACCGTTAATGCTAACTTAGTACTGGCAGAGACTATTCATTTATACAACCACAGTCTAGCGTTACTATAGGGATGATGACCCATGTTGAATTATGCAATAAAATTTAGTTGATAGGATGTAGAATTACCAATATATCCAAATAAAGTGAAAATTAAAAAAATCTATTGAAATGGTTCAAAGATATCGGTTTTTAATATTTTACTGTCGAATAAATTGTGTGGTAACCATATACATAAACGCAACATTTCACTGTAAAAATAGCAACATCATAATTTTAACTATAAAACTTTCGTGAGACTAACATGTTAAAAATATTTATAGCGGGTTACTCACGTAATTTAAGTCGATTTTGCTCGACATGTTTCGGTCAATTTACGATGATCATTCTCACGAGCGGCCTTCCGCGACGGCAGTGCGCCGGCTACATTTTTTAAAACATCATAAATTTCCATACTTTAAATAGGGCGATGTCTATATGATCGTTACGTCACTTTTGTACGTCATTTTGTTAGGAGCGTTCAAATGCAAATCTCAGACTTTAAGTCTAATTTCTGACTTTTGTGTTGCTTTAACGCAATTGGCCGCATATAGACATTTGATCCTCACAACAAAACGAATCAATTGATACCATACATGAAAAAAAATCACCATGCCTATTACCAGGGGGGTGTCACTACGCAGTTTAGGTACATTTGGCGGCGCGCCTCCCGGGCAGGCGTGCGGCAGCGGGCTGCCGCTCGGCGAGCACGATACTCGTGTCACGTGGCACTCGCGATAAATTGAAAATACACAATGGCTTCGAAACCTAAACCTCCATCTGTTCCGTATAAAGATATAATATTGGTTGCCCAGAAGAAATATTAAGAACTGACCGACATATTTTCAAAGGAATACGGCTGTGGCATACCTACTTCCGTGAGAATGGGACATACCTACTTAGTATCTCCTGATAAAAATAAAATATGTTTACAGAATCAACGTTTGTAATTCCTACATATTTATCTTAAAAATAAGAAATCAGTATGTATAGGTACAGTCGCCATCAAATATATCGGAGCGGCCAAGGTACTCAAAAATATCTGAACATGCACCTTATCGCCTTGACAATAGAGGCGTTGTTCAGATATTTGGGCCCACCTTGGGGGGCGTCCATTAATCGCGTCATATTGTATAGGGGGGGGAGGGGGTCAAGAAAAAATCACCAAAGATCACCACAGGGGGGAGGGGGGTCTGGACACATATCACGTGTATTTTTTTTGTTCTTTGTGCTATACTGTATAGTGTATTATGGTCAGTAAAATAAAAAATATCAACTTTTAAATGAATCAATCTGTCAAAAGCAGAGTAAAATTGCACTAGCACTATGAGTGTAAATAATTTTTAATGGCATTTGACATATTATTTTGTGAAGTAGGTTTTTAGGGTTCCGTAGCCAAAGTAGCAAAAACGTAACCCTTATAGTTTCGTTATGTCCGTCTGTCCGTCCGTCCGTATGTCACAGCTATTTTACTCGGAAACTATAAAACGTATATCTTAATAAATATTTAAATATAAGGTGTGTTTTTGTATGCCGCTTAGTTTTGTAGTAAAATTGCTGAAAAAGATATTTTAAGGAGGGGCACACTCCATACATGTAATTATTTGTCAAAAAAAATTTTTTTTACCAAATATCTACATGATGCACATCACTCGATTGGTCTTTCAAAATAACTCTTGTCTTGTTGTCCTGAACATCAATAAAAAAAAATAAAAAACATAAACATTGAGGTCTGTTTGAATTCTTTTTTATTTATTGAATATTTTAAGAAAATATCACCCCGTAAGTCTAAAAAACTTGTGAACTCTGTCACTTTTGAACCGGAGATCCAAAAAATATGAAAAAATTGAGAACATTATCGGTTTAGGAATTAT
This sequence comes from Pammene aurita, assembly GCA_947086415.1. Classification (NCBI taxonomy): domain Eukaryota; kingdom Metazoa; phylum Arthropoda; class Insecta; order Lepidoptera; family Tortricidae; genus Pammene; species Pammene aurita. The sequence goes on along the minus strand of OX352291.1, from coordinate 47,096,666 downwards.
TGAGTTATCTCCTAAAAACTCATTTCATACGCAGATACGACCTTTTGATATTACTTTTTCGATAGTAGGTACGAAACCGCGTGGTCCGACAAGCACTTGGCCGGTTTTTAGGGTTCCGTAGTCAACTAGGAACCCTTATAGTTTCGCCATGTCTGCCCGTCCGTCCGTCCGTCCGTCCGCGGATAATCTCAGTGACCGTTAGCACTAGAAAGCTGAAATTTGGTACTAATATGTATATCAATCACGCCGACAAAGTGGTAAAATAAAAAGTGGAAAAAAATGTTTTATTGGGGTACCTCCCCTATACGTAAAGTGGGGAGTGATTTTTTTTTTCATTTCAACCCTAACGTGTGATATATTGTTGGATAGGTATTTAAAAATGAATACGGGTTTACTAAAATCATTTTTTGATAATGTAAATATTTTCGGAAATAATCGCTCCAGAAGTAAAAAAAAATGTGTCCCCCCCCCTCTAACTTTTGAACCATAAGTTTTAAAAATATGAAAAAAAAATCAAAAGTAGAACTTTATAAAAACTTTCTAGGAAAATTATTTTGAACTTGATAGGTTTAATAGTTTTTGAAAAAAATTTACAAAATAATTTCTGAACTAAGTTTGTAATTTAACCGTATAAGCAGGTGTTTACTGTACTTGTAATTTCTACAAAATCACAATGAAATGACGTGCTTTCAAATAAAGTAAAAACGGTGAAAATCGGTTCACACAATAAAGAATTATCCCATAAAAATCATCTTCCATACTTTAAGCTCGCGGGCAATAGTTTACTTAATTTGCCGATAGATGTCGCTGTAGGTGGAACGCTCATATCATATCCTACATGGCGGTGTTATTTTAACTCTTAAGTGGGGACACTTTCTGTGACGGACGGAAAACTACGGAACCCTACACTGAGCGTGGCCCGACACGCTCTTGGCCGGTTTTTCTATTAAAGATAATTTTATTTTATATGTATACATGTAGTTTCATGTTTTTACCCTTTACGTGTACGTACGTTACGTAAGTAGGTTCACGTGTTAGAAAACTGTACTTACTTTAGTTAGCAAAAAATTACACGTCATATTGGACAGGGGGGGGAGGGGTCCTGAAAATATCACCAAAGATCACCATGGGGGGGGGGGGGGGGGGGTCTAAAACAAGCCAAAAACGTATGACGCGATTAATGGACGCCCCTTTGGCTGATTTGATATATCTGATGGCGACTGTACAAAAACTTGCCAAGTGCCAACCCCGTGCCGACACTCACACTCATAAAACTGCGGCGCGCAAAGAAGATTAACGGTTCGTGCGCGGTAATAAGTTTTAATTTTGCTTGCAGGCAGCGAGTATAGGTATAATTTTATACCTAAATCTGACTTTTGTGAAGGAGTGAATTTTCTGTACGGTAGTACTATTAGTTATTCTGTGCTATTATTACGGTAACTACGGAAACTTTGGATTGGGCTCGTTCAGATGGCGCGTCATACTTGTAGCCTCAAAAACTTCTTAGACTATGCGCCTCTATTAAATAGATACTCTCTGCTAGCAGTAATAGTTATATTTAAGTTATCTACGAAGGGGATTGAAGATGAAGACATGACTACAATGTTATTGATGGATAAGATTTCATGTTTAGTGAAAATGTTAAGTGCAATATTATTGTAAATTTAGATATATCACGGACTAGATAAATACTAATGGACGCGGTAATGGGCCGGGAGCGCGTTACATGGTTTATGATCAGATGCGCATAAACTTGTCGAAACCTCATGCCGCGCGGTTCAGTCGTCGTTCGACCACGTGTGACGAATTTAGTGCCAAAAAACGTAAAAATGCCGTGTTGTACAATTTTGTCGTGTCGTATACGAAGCAACGAATTAAAAGAGGCCCCTGGAGTAGTTGCTTTCCACCGGTAAGTATAAAAACCGAGTATTTCACATTTTTTCCAAAAATTTTAGGCTTTTATTACGACATTCACCCATTATCTGATGGTACAACAGTATTCACATCAATTGCTCGCTGGCTATTACCGGCGGTCGCAGGATTACGCGAGTGACGCGCAATGTATTTGGAAATACGAACGTCGCTCGTCAGTATCGTCACACGATCGGCAGCCACGTTGCTGGGCAACATGGCTGACACGGGGCGATGGTAGTGGTTACGTATTTTCGAGTGTACGCACACATCAACACAGCGAGTGAGAGACTGACATTTCTTTGTGTGTATCACCTCGTGCGTACTTTAATGAGAATGTGTGCGTGTAAATGCCGGCTACGCTGGTTTTGGAACAAACTACGGCTGATACCGTCTCCATATACTCCGTGAGATATATAAATTATCTTTTAAACTTTAACTTAAACGTTAACCTGAATCCTTTGACATCCAATATATAAAAACAACCGCCTTACTTTATTTCTTTCTGTAGTTTTGATTTGTAAGTAACTGCGGTAAAAGGGCTATCATAAAATAAAATAAAAAGCATTTATTATTCAGATATTAAATAGAGGAGAAATGGCAGCTATTTATGCAACTATGTATTAGAATTTAGCGTGCTCGGGCTTATAGTCATGTATTACCGTTTATACCAAACATATACTTAAACCGCTATCAGAGACCACTGCAGGCTGAGGCACTGGCCAGACGCACATGAGCCGCATGGACGTACAGTCGCCATCGGATATATCGGAGCGGCCAAAGTAGTCACAAATATCTAAACAACGCCTGTATTGTCAAGGCGATAAAGTCCATGTTTAGATATTTTTGAGTACCTTGGCCGCTCCGATATATTTGATGGCGACTGTTCCAGTGAAACTAACGCGTGTGACTCATCGGACTGTGAACCTGTTAAGACATTTTACCTTTGTATGGCTGGGATATAAAAGGCAATTAAATAATAATATGAAAATAAAAATACATATTTCGCAATATCATATATACAGTGTGGAAAGATAAGTCGGGCCCTGGAGGGAAACTACCTTAAAACGTTGAGATAGCTCAATTCACTGAAAAGAAACATTCTTTAATTTTTTTTAAAGGGGCATAACTGCATTTAATTTTTTTTGGAAATGAGTACTGTTTACAAAAAAACTATTTATTTTGTAATTTTTGCCATAAATATTTTTTATGACAATTGATGCCAATCGATCCTGTTTCCAACAAGGATAACAACTTCTTAATACCAACCAAGTTTAGGGCACAAGAGAACCCATAAATAATAATAAAAATATTTTTCATACAATTTGTATAGAAAAAAGTGATAATTAAGAAAAAAACTGTGAATGCAGTTTTAGTTTTTAGGAAAAATAAAAAAATTCCTTTCAGCGAATTGAGCTATCTCAACGTTTTAAAGTAGTTTCCCTCCAGGGCCCGACTTATCTTTCCACACTGTATATATAGACAGCCACAGTTTATAAACTTCATGAGCCTTGATGTCTGAAGCGCCATCTGAAGGAGACCAACCCAAAGTTTCCGTAGTAATAGTAACGCTATTCATTACTAGATGGCGCTAAGTGGCAGAGTGCACTCTGCCCTACGTTATTCGGCAGCTTTAGTCGTTAAGATGGCACTTTAGACTTGAAGCCTCCAAATGGTCCAAGAGCTGGCCACGTCAGATACGACACAATAATGAGAGCAATGAAACCCATCTTGTAAGATTACAATACTATGCTTATTGCTAGATCCGGGCATCTGGCAGGTTTTAATGGGTGGATGTCAGAGTGACAAACTAGCAAAGTTTTTGAATTGGAAAAAAGTAATACCAAAATAGGTAAAAACGTCCGAAGTTATCTTATTTATAGAGGACGGGGCCTATATTTTAACATTAGAACAAAAAACATTGCGTAATATTTCGGAAACAGAAACAGTAGGCGACAAACTGAATCCATACTAATATTATAAATGGGAAAGTGTATGTGTGTGTTTGTTTGTCCGTCTTTCACGGCAAAACGGGGCGACGAATTGACGTGATTTTTTTAAGTGGAGATAGTTGAAGGGATGGAGAGTGACATAGGCTACTTTTTGTCTCTTTCTAACCCCCCACTTCCCTAAAATGGGGGGTGGAAGTTTGTATGGAGCATTCCGGGGGGCAATCAGGAAAGGGGAACCGTGTTACCCCGAATTTAACGCGAGCGAAGCCGCGGGCAAAGCTAGTTATATTATATGTCGTTTTAGACTACTTTCCCCCATCAGAAACTTTTGGCAATGATATGATCTAAATTATATAATTTTTCATAATACTGCATCAAAACCAGAACTCTAGGATTTGAATTCTTTAAGTTATTTGCATTCTTTGACCTCCACCACTTTACAGCTGCCAGATTTCCGGATCTAGAAATAAGCATAGTATAGCAAACTAACGAGAGGGGTTTCGTCGCTCTCATTATTGTGTCATATCTGAGGTGGTTAGCTCTCCGTCTAAAAGGTTCTTAGACTGTGGCTATCTATATAAATGTATAGTCTCTGCTGCTATGTATAGTCGCCATCAAATATATCGGAGCGGCCAAGGTACTCATAAATATCTGAACATGCCCTTTATTGCCTTGACAATAGAGGCGTTGTTCAGATATTTGTGACCACCTTGGCCGCTCCGATATATCTGATGGCGACTGTACTATCGAGTAAAAGGACATGTGGAGTCTCCACATAATGCAATAACGGTTATAACGTTTAGTTTATGTGCAAATTGTTGATTTTATTGTGAAAAGGTAGATGATTTGTGAATGTGACTTGTTCAGATTATATTAAATAATTATGAAATATGTACGTTTTTATTTATATCCCGATGTTAACATTTTCACGACCAGGAACCTGCTAAGCGGGCTCTCTGTTCGTAGGCGCTTTCCGCTACATACGAGGAAAACGCTAGGATCGGTTACGAGCGTAGCGCGTAGCGAAGTGTAGTACGGAAAGTGTTAATCTTTTTCATTAGATGCACCGCCTACAATCTTTTCTGTTTTGCCCTAAAGGTTGATTGGTAGAGAATGCCTTATGGCATTAAGTCCACCTTTTGTACGTTAAGTTTCCTTATATACAATCAAGATTAAATAAATCCATACTAATATTATAAATGGGAAAGTGTATGTGTTTGTTTGTTTGTTTGTCCGTCTTTCACGGCAAAACGGGGGAGGGTTTCCGCGATTGAGTTTTTCACTAGATGGCAGCACCGTGGCGACAGGTCTAGCTGTCACAATCCACCAATCATGTTTAACCATATATTTTTTGATTGGTGGATTTTGACAGCTACTGCCAAAAAGACCTGTCGTCACGGTGCTGCCATCTAGTGAAAATCTCAATCGCGGAAACCCTCATTGACGTGATTTTTTAAGTGGAAATAGTTGAAGGGATGGAGAGTGACATAGGCTACTTTTTGTCTCTTTCTAACCCCCCAATTCCGAAAATGGAGGGTGGAAGTTTGTATGGAGCATTACGCAATTTTCAAGATAGAAAACTAAAAATTGGTATGCGGACTATTTGTGTGCGGTTTATTCTGTTCCGAGTTCTCTTCTGTGTTTTAAATCAGGAAAGGGGAACCGTGTTACCCCGAATTTAACGCGAGCGAAGCCGCGGGCAAAAGCTAGTAAATAAATAAACAAGCGTACGGCGCGCCTGGTGGTACGCGGACACCATAGCACTATGAGTGTTCACATCGTAGCCGTGGAAGGATGGATGCTCCGAGGCACGAGGAAGTGACCATCGTCTTAGATCTAGTGCGAATCTGACACTTACCATCCCCTCATCAATCTCATACCTATAGTATGTCGTTTGCGGTGCGTTCGGTGAAATTATGGAACCAAGGGCCGATTGCATAACAACTTGTAACTAATATTATTAGCGGCAGTCTCTTTCTAATAAAAGGGATTGGAAAGATACTTCCGCTAATATTATTAGTTACAAGTTGTTATGCAATTGGCCTCCAGCTATCCCCTTCTCCTTGTGCTAACCTTCGATCAAAGTCGGCTGCGTGGCTCAAGTGGAAAGTAAAGAGTTTGTGTGTGTAGAGTCTGTGAGTGTGTGGGCTTTGTAATTTTGCGACATACACGACAGAAACACAAGAAACAAAAACAATTTGGTACCTAGTGAATCCAGACTCAAAAAAAGTAAGAAATCCTTTCTTGGTCAATGTATCCGATTTTACAATAAGGTTCCTCTGGATATTCAGTTACTGCCTTTGCACAAATTTAAATCAGTGGTTAAAGATAAGTTGTGTAAAAAGGGATATTATAAAACATCAGAATATCCAGAGGAAGTCAACCCTTTGAGTTAAGTAGTTAAGAATTATTAAATTATGTTTATATTGTTACAATTTGTTTTTTATTTTTAAGTTTTTATGTTAATGCTTGATGTCATAAAGTGATTGTTAAATCCTATTATGAAAATTAACGATATGATATGATATCTGACCCCCAATAAACTTTAAAATAATATTTACCATAGTCCGACCCGATTGCTGTGATAAAGTATGTTTGCGACTGAAAAATCTTTTATTACTGTTTTTTTTTTCTCCTCTTGTGTTGTCTCTTCGGTCCTCTCTGTTGTAATATTTATACGTTTTCGTTAATTTATACAATGTTATTTATATATTGTGTACATTACATGTTGCTGTAATTGTCTACCTTATTTCAATTTCACTCTCATTCACTCAACGATTAACTGGAAGAGATCCCGGACGGATAAGGGATAAGTTCTCCTTTGTCCATTACATCTTTTATTTACTGTATTTATCTACCGTGTTACTTACTTATGGAGTCGCTTCATGGTGTTTAATTTCGCAATTCTCCGCTAGATGTCGCTGTACCGGCGGCGTAGCCATCGTACATCGCGGTGTTAAGATTTTTCCCGATTCAATGGCGTCTCTCGAATCGGTTTGGTCAGTTATCGCTTCTCGGCCTTTTGGCTAAGATCAAAGTGTAGTATCTGTTCTTTTCAGCTTAATATCTGAAAGTTCCCTCACTGAGGGACCAGTATATTAAACTGATTTGTGTAAGCTGATGGGAGGATGGGGCTTGCTCCACTCCCGTCACGGGTCGGCCCGGCATTGCAGTGCCGCCGGGATTGGCCCACATATTAACATGAAATTTGTGTATAACCTGGTTTGAATTGGTTATACCAAAAGAAAAACAACACCCCTCACGGTTTGTCCAAGTGTCCAGCGACAGCATCTTGCTGGCGAGATGCACATCTGTTACTTTATGAATTTTATGATTAATTGCCACCCAGACAAACGAAACATCTGCACCGGGCCACAAAGATATACAAGATATACTCTGGTATTTTGGTAGTTAGTTGCACAATTTATATCGACGGATCGACGTCGTCGGGTACAGTCACCGGCAATAGTATCTTCCTACACGAAGGCCGCAAAAATATGTGACACGCTCTTATGGCCCTACAATCAAGAGCGTGTCACATATTTTTGTAGAGTGGCCAAGATACTATTACCGGTGACTGACTGTACACGATAGGTTTAAAAATCAAACAATTTACGTCATCTAATTTAGGGCAGTATTTCACAATATTTTCTTCCAACCACCTCTGTTATCCCTAATAGAATAATAAATATTGTCTTTCAGCGACAAGGGGGTCGTCACAGTGATCGGGTTTTCCGGCGTGGTTTTTATAGCTATCTATAGTACTACGATCCCGACTATTGAGTCGTCCGGCCTGGGAATGAAATCATAAAATAGCCGATAGTCGGGTTTTCGGCACTGAATGTGTTAAAGTTATATATATACTCGCGAGATACTGTCGCTCCACACTTGTGCTAACCTTGTTCATCCTCATTAACAGGTTCAGTCCCGAATAGGGATTTACAACTCAGTCAGAACCGGTACGGACAAATGAAAATCCCGGTTCTCGGTTCTTTTCGGTACTGGGGAGGAAGGCAATTTTTTTACACGTAAAATGTATTTTTCCAGTAATATTATTGTGTACATTCACCTTTTAAACTGTATATGGTATGGATCATTGTGTGTTATAAGGTTTTTTGATATATAAATGCGATTGAGTAACTAAAAAAGTCGAAATCCTAACTATCATTTTTCACACATTTCCTTCAATTTTTTTTATCTCATCACATTATTCTTCGTTCGGTTGCTTATATGATGAAACAACTGAAAAATACTGATATCAGGCAAACACATTGAGCTTGAATATGTGGCAGACGGAAAACTTAAACATTTCAACAATTACCGATATGCAGGATTTTTTAATTAAGAAGTTAAGTAGATTCAGTATGCCAATATCACCCAACACGCTGCCGACCGCTGCTGTCAGTAATCTCATAGAGACATAAAGGGCGACAAGGACCTTGGCCAGAAACCAGAACTGCAAGAAGAAGCCCCTGAAAGACAAAGAAGGCCATCCTATTGTGACATCAGAGGGACAGCTACGATGCTGGCGAGAGCATTATGGGGATAATATCTTCTACGTCCCCGATGACCTGGCACGAACAGCTAACCCGCAGACAGCTTGTCCCTGTGGAGACTAGATATCCGATAACGTTCTCCACCTATTGCTTAGTAACGAAAAAACCCCATAAGTCGACCTGATCAAAGCTGAGATGTTATTATCATACATGCCGACTACTGTGAACGTTCTGACACCACTCAATAGCATTTGGCTTGCTGAAACGTCACCAGAAAACTGGAACAAGAGGCTGGAGAGAAGCAACATTACCTTGCTTTTGACATCTAAAATGCTTTGCAAGATCATTTTGGATAGGCATCATATTGACTAGAACATGCTACTGAATGGCAGAAGGAAATGTACGTAACATTTATAGATTTCGAAAAGCCTGATATGCTAAGGTAGGCTTATATCTGGGGCCGTCTGCATGAAATCAGTAGACCTCATAAACGCAATCTACGAGGCAATTGTGCGTCACACAAGAATACAACAGATAATACAGAAAGTTTAAAGAAAGAGGAGAGAGAGAAGACCTCTTATCGCACACCCGCATTAACTAGATTAACTAGAATATCCTTCTAGTTAATGCGGATGTCCGACAAGAGGTCATCTACGGGTCTCCTAGGAGGTCCCGGGTTCGAATCCTGGTCAGGGCATTTATTTGTGTGTTGATCACATATATTTGTTCCTGAATTATGGATGTTTTCTATGTATTTATCTATATTTATCTATTATGTCGTCGTCTAGTACCCATAACACAAGCCTTAATGAGCTTTCTGTAGGCCTAGGTCGATTTGTGTAAGATTGTCCTATAATACTTATTTCAAGTATAGTATTTTTATTCTTAAACCATTTAAAAGATGTCCAAAAGAAAATCGCTAGCTGTTAAGGGGCTCCCTGGTGCCAATGACCTTCGATCTGAAACCCTTAGTTTTCTATTGATTTTTATAGCTTGTCATATTACTGATAATATCCTGGCCGTCACTGATAACGGCCTTAAACAATATAGTATCTTATATTTACTTCAATATTCATTGTCCTCAAGATATTTGACATCAAAGTCGAACAATTTTAAGCCGAAAAAGTGGTTTTATGGTCATAACTTTTGTGTTAATTAGTTTAAAATTTAAATCTCTCGTCAGTTTTTGGAGACGTCAAAGAGGAATCCTAATATGTAGATTTGTATATGAAGTTAGAGCATTCTAATATCGATGAAAGTGTTTTTGACCAAATTAAAAAAAAAAAAACGTAAAAAAATAAGTGCTAATTTATTTCAGAATCCCGCTCTACAGAATGGAGAGAAAAGATTCAAGAACCGATAACCGTTTGCTTTATAATTCTATCTGTGGTGCAAATGTTAGAATATCGACTCAAAACTGGTCATAAATCGATAAAAAACGTGTGGAGCCCCTTAAAGAGCAACTCATAAAGAAAAAAAAACATACGCGACGAATGATGACAGTATTCATTATATTATGGCGAAAATTAGCAATATCTCGAAAAAAATAACTCAGTACCGAAAAAAACCGGGAATTCCCGGTTCCGAGCCAGTACCGGAAATCTCAGTACCGGTTCTGAAAAAGGCACCGGTACCGAAATCCCTAGTCCCGAAGCAGTGTGCATAGTATCCCGTTTTTATCAAGCATTCCAAATTTAGTTTGCCATCGCAGCCTGCGCAGGCCTGTGTAATTGGATTGGTTATGAATTAATAGTACATTACTGCAGAGACCAGTAAGTAAGCTTTCCTGGCTGAGTATTTAGTAGCCGTCCGAGTCGAAGACGAGGACGGCTACAATACGAAGCCAGGTAAGCTGATTACGGTCGAAGCATGTATAGTGCTTTTCTCAAACATGTAAGGAAATATTTTAATACATACCCAAAAATACCACCTAAACTTAAGCAATTTTTCTTATAATTGCTCTAGGTAAACGTACTCATGTTTAAAAAATATGTATGAAAATGAAAAAAAAAATTACATTTATTCCTTAAACGACTAATTTTCAAACTTATTTATATAAAATTACTTGTTTAATGCTTCAGTTACTGGCTGAGTGATTTAATGTTGTATGAAAATCCTTTACGTACGTCGCGCTGAACCTGCCTTGGAATAGAGTCCCTACTGGTCTCTAATTACTAACGTAACAGGAACATTTCCGAGCATGTTTGAGAAAAATAATATAATATAATACGTAATAAAATTTATTATTTATCGAAAGATAGACTGCATTATCTCATCACTGGCCAGAGGCACATGTGCCGCATGGACGTACAGTCGCCATCAGATATATCGGAGCGGCCAAAGTAGTCACAAATATCTAAACAACGCCTGTATTGTCAAGGCGATAAAGTGCATGTTCAGATACTTTCGAGTACCTTGCGCGACTGTACCAGTGAAACCACCGCATGTGACTCATCGGACTGTGAACCTGTTAAGACATTTTCGCTTTGTATAGCTGGGATATAAAAGGCAATTAAATAATAATATGCAAATAAAAATATTTATTTCGCAATATCATAATTCATAATAATATGAACGCCAATCGCAACACATGTTTCACTAGCGACTAATATTTATTTTTAACAATACGATTCCATAATACAATTTATATTAATACATAAGTGGCCTCACACCGCGAGTACAAAATGGTATATTATAGTTTACGTCACACCTGGCCATAATGTGAGTTTTACCGCTCGCTACGCTTACGGTAAAACTCGCATTATGGCCAGGTGGGGACGTAAAATTGTGTACTCACCACGGGCAGTAAAAAAGAAAGCCCTCTATCGCATATTTACAACCCTCGCCTGCGGCTCGGGTCCCAAATACCTGCGATTTCGGGCTTTCTTTTTTTTACAGCCCTAGGTAAGTAATGTACTATTATATGGAAGGAAGCGCTAATATTAAAACAGCTATAAAACGCGGGCCACATCGAAAATATGTCACCTGTTGCCGGCATTTTTTAAATATATTTATCTAATAATTTCATTCATTTTATAGTAAATCCGGTAACGATCGATCTCTGATGACTATGTTCATCTTAAGGAAAATATGTATATCCACCTAAAAAGGGCCTTTTAGACTAGCGATTAATTAATGTCTCGAAATGTAGTGACTGTGCAGTCGCCATCAAATATATCGGAGCGGCCAGGGTACTTAAAAATATCTGAACATACACTTTATCGCCTTGACAATACAGGCGTTGTTCAGATATTTGTGACCACCTTGGCCGGTCCGATATATCTGATGGCGACTGTACACATATTTTTGACCAAACGATCGTATCGATATTGAAACCTTACATTCTCCTTGAGCTTGATACATTCGACAATAATTAAAACTACATTTAAGTACAGGATTAATAGTTAAAGGCCCTTTTTACGTGGACATTTACGTACATTAGGAGTATTTTCAATACCTCTTGTCACAGCAGTATATAGCACATTATATAAACTATTCTAGGTAACATGCAATGTGATGTAGTACAGTACGAAATGTACATAAGTAATATTCTCTCTTAATAACCACTACAACCTTTTGAATGCCTTGTAAATACATAATCCATATGGCCAATAATCGTCAGTATTCTGTTTATGGATGGTATAAGGAGGATGGGTCTCTCTTATAGGAAAACGGTCGAAAAAGTGTCCAGCGGTAAGCAGTAAACAATAGTTCCAAATATCTCCGGGTGGCGCTAGGTATAGTTGAGCGTATTAAATGAACTTAAGTAAGTGCCTAAAAATGTAAATATTCAAAAACTGCATTTAATACGCTTCCCTATGACATTTTTTTTGATTTGAAATAATCGATATTTAATACATATATGAATGAATGAAATTATGTATTTCAGGCACAAGTCCCATACAATGTTAGTTACAATTATGACTTAACCTATGTTAGTATTAAGGATATTCATAAATTATAATTATATACGACGTTCTAAATAAAATTAATATTCAGAGTGTTTTTCTTCTCCGCAAATAATTATTTTGCAATTATGTATGGATTTTTATTTTTTTAATATCAAAAATCATAATATACGTAATAACAAATATCCGTAAAAAATAAAAATAAATAACGCCCTGACCGGGATTCGAACCAGGGTCACTACCGACCGGGCTAGAAATGTATGCTCATGCTATTGTTGCGCCATCAGTTTAACGCCTTTTGACGGACACTTTTGTAACATAGAGATTGACATCCTCCTTATACCATCCATAATTCTGTTATAGTGTAGCCAAAACTAACGTTCCTATTGAGTATAAACTCACAGCTGGATGTCTCGCTCGCTCTCGCTGTCTGCAGTCGCTTTGCGTCGCAGCGTTCTCTCTTCATTTTATTGCCCCCATCGGCACGACGCTTTCGACTCTACTATAGGACTGTTATTTCTTGGAACGTGGCATGGGAACTATAGAATAGAAGTCTTCTGTAGGCAGTAGGCACAACCGACGACTACTTTACTGCCCTACTAAGTTGAATAGCGATATTTCAGAAAAAAGTTGCATGCAAATATATACCCTAAAAGTTACAGCTCAGAATTCTATTTTCAAATGCATTTGATTTTGAGATAGCGCTTTTCGGCTTGGCAGGGCTTCGAGGCTTGGCGATCAAAACTACCATTTTGAATAAGTACTATTCATCACACCAATGGTTACGTATTACAATTTGTTATAATTTTTAATAATCTCATTTTATAATTTCGCAAAAAAAGCTTACCTACAAGTTTCTAAAATCGACTTAATGTCATACAAATTATTTCCGATATCTTACATTTCATACACACTTATGGATGGATTAAAGACATACGTTTGATTTCTTAGTCAATTTAGTAAAAAGCATTTTACATAGCTTTTTGGTCGTCGCAGTCTTTGTCTTACATTACAATTAGTAGTTGGAAAGTCTTGGAAATTCCATAGAGGTGTCTCTCATTCATATCTCCTGAGACCTAAAATCAACTTAGGGATTTCGTAAGTTTATGGGTTTAATAACAATATATAATATAACAATAGTTTACTTCGCCAATGGTAATAACAATAACTCATATATAACATGTTTAATAATAATTTTAAACAAAAAAGAACCGACTTCACTAAGCATCCACCTTTCCAACACCAAATGTTCGATCTGCTGTAAAAAATACTCAAATCACACACACATCATAGGTGCCTATAATAGTTGAAGAGTTCCCTCGATTTCTCCAGGATCCCATCATCAGATCCTGACATGGTTACAATGGGACCAACTGTGAAGTATACGCTTTCAAACAAAAAAAGAATTTTCCAAATCGGTCCAGCCGTCTTCGAATAATCGGTGAACATACATAAAAAAAAAAAAAAAAAATAGCAAAAACAAAGATCCCGACGAATTGATAACCTCCTCCTTCGAAATCTTGAAGTCGGTTGAAAACATTTAAAAATTTTGGCTTTAACACTTTCGCAACTGGGGAAAATTTAGAACAATACCCCAGAAACCGACAGAACTCGCCAGGCGGGCCACGGCGTGCAACACGAGCCGCCCGGGCTCCGAGCTAACATTACGAGTGCCTACCACGCGGATTCTCGGTAGTCAAAGTGTTAAGCCTCGTTCGTATCTTAAAGGCTTAAAAATAATTTGCTAATAAAATAAAAACGCACCAAATTTATATGTCTCTTAAGATACATTGCCCAATGAGGGTTTCCGCCAGTTTTCCACTAGATGGCAGCACCGTGGCGAGAGGTCTAGCTGTCATAATCCACCAATCATGTTTAATTTTTATTTATAATGGCTTTTACTCCTCGCCGGTCTTGGCGAGGTGAATTCTGCCAATGTCAGGGTGAACTTATGATTTTATTCAATTTTGATAAAATAAAATAAAAGCAACGTCGTTCCGTTTAGGCCTTGTTGATTGTAAGGTGATAGCCTCCTTACAAACACGTGGGTGGCCGGGACCCCGGATAAACGTTTCTTCAACTGAAGGGTGGTTACGCGCGTTTTGAAACAAATTTTTCATTAGCTGCACACTTGTTCGTTAGGTCACCGCACAATAAGCTATCAATATTACACACTGAACTACGTAAATGAGCAAAAAACAAAATTCTATTCCAAAGACGATGCAGCCATCTTGAAGCGTAAACGATTATCAATCATCATTTAATCATATTTTTTATGATTGGTGGATTTTGACAGCTGCTGTCAAAAAGACCTCTAGCCACGGTGCTGCCATCTATTGAAAAACTCGATACCGAAAACCTTAATTCTTTAATTCGATCAAAATATTAATCACTCAGAAAGACGTAGTTGGATTAATGACATATCCCTTCAAGTTCATTATAGGGAAATGTGTCAACTATTTAACCCAGAAGAACATAATACGAAAAACACCATGAAAGGTTACGATTCATCTCACTTGACTCTATCACAGCACACACTAGGTATATCTACAAATTCCTATATCAATCAATATTACTTAAATTATTGTGAGCTTCGTTATATCTACTAAAGAATAATCTCGTTGACAATTGTATACGTTACGCTAAAACACAATTCGGAATATTAATTGTATTTTTTTGGTCGAATTAAAAATTAACGGACTTTTAGTTAAGACACAGCCGGTATCTGCCAGAAGACTTAAATTATTGTGAGCTTCGTTATACCTACTAAGGAATAATCTCGTTGACAATTGTATACGTTACGCTAAAACACAATTCGGAATATTAATTGTATTTTTTTGGTCGAATTAAAAATTAACGGACTTTTAGTTAAGACACAGCCGGTATCTGCCAGAAGACGGAAATTTATCTATGGTGGCAGAATTTTTGCATGGAGCCCATAGACAAAATTGATGGATTTTTCGCATTCCGACCGGATGTTGTCTATGATAGCTGAAATCCACTCAAGTCTGTTGCGCCTAATATCTAAGCGGAATATAATTCCGAAGTCAACAAATTGAATAATTTTGATATACGTCAAATTATTTGATCGACAGCTGTGTAACTATAAGTATGTTATTGGTAATTAATTTAACTTCATAATTTGGACAAAACATTCACTATTTGCAATTGCAAGACAGGAAAATGCAATCTCTTACAAATATTTGAAGGCACAATTGAGTTTTTACCACAACACACGTTGAGAAGTGCCTTTCCTACGTTTCGTTTGAAAATTACGCTCTGTAACTACAGAGCGAAGTTAAAATATCGTGAAAAGTGGATGTAAATACCTCAGTAAGTAAAAAAAACAGATGTAAGTATCTTAGTTTTGTATGAAACTTTAATTTGAAGGACTAATTAGGATAGAAAGTAAAACTAGTTCAGTTTTCTCCCATTCGCTACTAGATGGCTCGAGTATACTACATTTTGACAAACTCAAATCCGAAAGTACGAGTAAATAATGATAAATTACTGCTCTTTTTATGAAGTGTTGTCAGACAGAATGGAATGCGTATCATATACATCTCCTGCGTAAGAATATTATTTATACTTAGATTTAGTATTTCCTACTCGGCACTAGATGGTGCTAGTAGACCATGTTATGCACCAAACGTACTATTCTGTAATGCAAAAATGGCTGATTTTAAATCTACAAGCCATGGTATAATAGGTTAGGTAGACGGTTTTCTGTTTGATCAATGTCGGTAGAGAATAAACTTAAAATGAACCTACTTCCACTATGGTTCATAATTCAGATCCAAATTTTACGGTAGATTCGTCAAATCCAAATCCAGATTCGGTTTATTATTAAGATTCAGATTTAAAACCCTTTGGTGGTAAACACAATGGCGGAAGTGAATTTACTTCATTTTAAGATTGATCTAATTTTGTTTGTTTTTTTTACGATATCGTATTTTTGAACTTAGTTCAGTCATAGCAGAAGCTCCTTGGGGAAGAGATTCATGGACGCGTAGTCTTCTAGCACCTGAAATGGGAGATAAATAGGTTTAGTAATTAAAATAAGACGGCACAAGTAGCTGGGTCATCACTTGTGACATATATTTTCTTATATTTCTCATAAATATTTACTACAATACGGGAAGTGTTGATAGAAAGGAATGTTACAACATATAAACCTGATGAACTGAAATATTAAGATTAAAAATTACTGAAAATAGGTATTTAATTATGAGTTGATCTTAAGCACCTTGGCATGATTTCAACTTTATATTAAAAAAAGAAAAAATGTCTAAATTAGGTACAAGTTTCTAAAAAAACTAGACCCAATTTCTTCATTAATTTAAATAAAAATTATAAATAACAAAACAAAATATCCATAGAAAATTTTAATCAGCACTTTCGATAAAATTCGTAAGTACTACTAGCGCCATCTCGTGCGGAGTAGTCGAAATTAAACTTGGTCACGTAACAGAGCCGAGCTACTTGTGATGTGATAATACTAGTTAATAAGTAGGATACTTATTAACTAAACCAGAGACTATAAATAATATAGAACTTTCTGATGCCCAGTCTGAAGCGCCATGTGAACGAGAGCAATCCAGAGATACAAAAATAGTACGGGGAAATGGCATTGCGCTGCAGCGCCATCTAGCGTTACTACGGTACACTACTCGTTGCGAGATGGCACTGCAGCTGCTGATATCATTTCCTCGTACTTTTTTGTATCTTTGGGTTGCTCTCGTCCAGATGGCTAATCAGACTTGGGCCTCAAAAAGTTTTTACACTGTGGCTGTCTATATTATTTGTACTCTCTGACTAAACTTATACATTTTTCGCTTTCCCATACACAGTCGGCAGGCAGAGTGTTAACAGTGAGTGTTGCTAGCACGTGTGACGCGAGATACTTTGTATAGGGAAACCGCAGAAAAGTAATAGTAGTTTTACTTTTTATGCAAAAGGGGGCACCCCTAGTACAAGTTATTCGTGTACTTTTATTTAAAAACCATTATTTTGTTAAAAATATAGGTGTCATATTATCCTATTTCATTGGAGACACCTATCCCAGTATATAATAGTAGTTTATGTAACTGTTACGTAATAAGGGTCCTTAAAACATGAGTGTGGTTTTATGAAATGAGCCGCAGGCGAATTTCATAATAAGATCACACGAGTGTTTTAAGGCCTAATTACGTACAGTTGCATACACTGCTTTATCTACACTCATATTATATATATTAAATTAATTGTTCGGAAACCATAGAATGACCGCCATTGTACCGTCATGGCCTACTCGATTGTGCCGGCGCGCGCGCGGGACCAATCGAGTTGGCCATGGCGGTAACATTATGTTATCAAATTCGATGTTCCAAATTTGAAACTCATTCCTTAACAATATTTGAGCATGCATAGTTAAAATTACGTTACTGCCGCAGATAAGAAACTTATCATAGTTAAATCGTTTGTTGTAATGCTTGTCATTGTCTACGGTTTTTGAACGCATTTTCGAGTACTTACAGTATGAGTGTAGATAAACATAAATCAACATACACTAGACAATAATTATCCTGTAAAAGTGAGACACAACAAAAGACGGTAATTCTTTACAAAGTATACACGCTAGTTAACGAAGCATGCCAGCCGAAGAACCTGCCAAGAAAATTAGTACTACTAGTGCCCTCTGTGATTTACTGGTTGTACAACGGTGTTACGAAAATTGTTGATAAAGTTTAAACTTGCATAATAAAACGTTTTTTTGGGCATGCTTTGTGTAACAAAGGATTAAAATTGTTAAATACGACAAAGGTATAGTTTCCAGTTAATGTCAACATTTTCCATAACAACGCAAAGACCAGTAGCGCCATCTGTTGGCGAGTAGTTTCTTTTTTGGAACATTTGTAGATGTGCGTCGTTAGAATAGGATCAGAAGAGTAAAGTTACAATAAAGAGTGTTTATTATAACTGGAGACTCTGAGAGTGGTGTCCCGGGGCCGAGCGAGAGGGAGGGCGCGGGAGAGGCGGCAGCGGTGAGAGGCGCTGGGACGAGGCGTCCGTAGAGGCAATGGGGAATCACACAACGCTGTTTGCTATATTTTGTGTTTTACTCAGTGTTTATAAGTATCATGATACATATGAAGCAGAGTAAAACTTTAGTTTTTTGTTTGCGATAGTCTAATAAAAGCAGGAGCGACTTTTTAATTGTATAGTAACTTTATTAATTTAATTAATGCGATTTTTTATGTTATTGACCCATATTTTGAACAAATGAAATGAGTTAGATGAGGTTTATAATGCGACTTTAGCCCAAGCTTACTAGTAGCGCCATCTATTAAATGATTCTAAAAATAATATTAGGCAATGACTTTCATTGGTTTAAAAAAATACTACTGTTATTTTGACGTCAATTATTCTTTACTAGCTGTTCCTTCGGCTTCGCCCGCGTGCGTTTTAGCCGAAAAACTACCCTAAATGTTGCTTCAAACTATACAAAAATTCATAAAATTGAATGGAGTAGTTTTAGCATAACGAATAAACAGATTTCTCCTCACATGTTTATATGTATAGATTAGTTAGTCGGCGCAGCGTTACGTGAGCCCTCGGAAGCCAGTGCATGCCTGAAGCCCTGGCCGCTAACCTGCAGCAGGCGCTTGTGCGTGGGGCGCGGCACCCGCGGCCGCGGAGACTCCCCTGCGCGCGCGCAGCCCGCCAGGCACAGGTGGCGCGCGCGCACGCATAGCGACTCGCATTCCTAGCGCGCGATTATCATTTGGAAAAACCAAAGCGGAATTTAGGGAAAATCGGCTTTGAGTAGATACATTAAGAATGACTAATGGCCAACAACAATATTAGGTTTTACCTGTTTTCGAGTTCAGATACCGTAATGAGTACCGTATTGAACGGAAGTGGAATAAATTTTGACCGAGTCAATTGCAGAACAAAACGTCTCGAACCGTCTCCTGCGCTATTGATGTGATAGATGGAGCTAGCGAGTTTGATTGAATTACGTATTTTGGTCAGTTGTCAGTTCAGGTATTATATTCGTTTTGCTACTATAAAAGTCAAACCCATAAAAAATGAACTCTTACCGTTATCATTTCATGAGAACCCAAACAAATAATAAAACTCTAAAGGCCAAAAATTTAACTCAATAAAAATGAACATTTACCGTTATCATATCACCAGATCCCAAACATCCAGTGTAATAGTAACAAAATTCACACACATATATAAATTTCAGGCGAGATATTTTGTTCTATGACAGGTTCAGATCTGGGTCCCATTGTGAAGAAAAAATCAATCAATCCATCTGTTATTATTATCAGAGCAAACACACATTCCACTCCTTAATTCCGACCTGTTCCTGGCATCTCTCGAATCACTACAGTTAAAATATAGTCCGGCAAGCCATTTCTGTCAGTAGAAAAGTGCGGCAAATTCAAAATACGTACATGTGGCAACCCTTTGTGACGAGACACCGTATTTCGTAACAAACATTTCAATTCACATTTCTTTTACGTTAAATTTGTTACTAGTACATTTCACTCTCTCATCTTAAGCGCGACTGAGATAGAACTCCTGCAACGTTCTACATTAAATTTAAATTCGTTTTTAAGGCATATGTCAATTGCCTCAATCAGATTATCTGTTGCATTTGATGACAGATCAGACGAAATATATCCGTCTTCTTTTTACACACCGTAAATGTCACCTAATGAAGGGGGCGGAAATACTAACTAAAATTAAAAACATAAAATTTGATGATTATTGCTGCTTTTTTCACTGATTCATAGTGTTGTTATACTTTTGTTCGCTGAACATTGCTACTGCGTTCGTTGGCTGGCCAGACTATAGTTTACAATTACATGGTTTATCAAGTACCTGAGATAAGTGGTCAGTAGTAGGCCTGGGCACCTCCGGCGCGTGTGTGTGTGTGGCGCGGTACTTGGAGCCGTCCAAGCACAGATGCTTGTTGAGCAGCAGCTCTGCGCCCGCGCCGGGTTCCAGCGGCGTGTGCGCGAGCGCATGTTGGCGACAGATGTCGGCCCACGCGCTCAGGTGCTTGTCGTTGGCCTGTTCGGCTACGGAGGCTATGTCGCTCTGAAAACGGGTGACGTAAGGTGAAAACTACCCTTCATCATTTAAAGACAAAAAGAATACGCAGGATGGTTTTTTTTTCATGTATGGTATCAATCGATTTGTTTTGTTGTGAGGATCAAATGTCTATATGGGGCCAATTGCGTTAAAGCAATACAAAAGTCAGAAATGAGACTTAAAGTCTGAGATTTGCATTTGTTTGTCAAAACGCTCCTAACAAAATGATGTGTAAAAGTGACGTCACGATTACATGGTCGCCCTGTTTAAAGTATGGAAAAGTTATGAAATTGCTATTTTTACAGTGAAATGTTGCTTTTATATATATAGTTGCGATACAATTTATTTTACAGTAAACTGTTCAAAATCGGCTGATATAATTTTTTTTAAATATCGTACTTTAAAAAATCGTAAAATTTTGAAATTCTGAAGCCGGATCTTTGAACCATTTCAATAGATTTTTTTTTAATTTTTACTTTGTTGATCATTTTACATCCTGTCAACTAAATTTTATTTCATAATTCAACATATATCATCATCCCTATTATTAAAAATATTTTTTAAAATTTTGGACAGGATGGCGAAAGCATACTTTATAATATTTTCATTCAGCACCTCTGTTTATTTCCAATAAAAGTATCCACATTGACTGGTAATCTGTTACCTACCTTAGCCAAAGTTGAGATGGCAGTCCCATAATAATCATGATTAATCTTGAATATATCGGACACCAGTTCCGCCAAGCTTCCCTGCGTACTATTAGCCTCGTCCACGACATTATACACTTGCTTGTTCGCCTCCGGGTTGTTTCCGAGAGCCCACATGGCGCGACACACGTCGGACACGTGGACGGTGTTCATCTTGAGGTCGGCTGTCCACAGGAGCTTCATGGTCTCGTTAAGGTGTTTGTAAATGGCGCCGAGAAGGAGACGGGGCGCTGGGAAATGTTGTATAATTAGTATTTTACGTTTGATATCTTGTTAATGTTCAGTTTTGGATACAGGAATGTACAGGACTTTGGAAAATTATTAGTAACAAGAGAACAAATCTAATTATTTAATTAATATTTTGATTCGTTTTTATTTTAAGTAGAATACATAAAAAAGTTGCAGTATACGAAAGGAAACTTCTCAGGAAAATGTATGGCTCTTTAAAAGAAAGTGATGGTGTCTATCGTCAACGCATGAATCACGAATTGGATGCACTCATCGGGCATGAGAACATCCTCAGGTTTTGTAAGTCGCAGCGGCTGTGATGGGCGGGTCACCTTGAAAGGAAGCCAGAGGACAGGGCAGCAGAGATAATGACAAGGTGGACGCCGCAACAAAAAAGACCGAAAGGCAGGCCTAGAAAACGTTGGATGGATTGTGTGGATGTAGATCTCAGGAAGATGTGTGATTTTTACCCACTGGAAGAAAGTCGCCAGGCAACGAGACAACTGGAGAAAGATTGTGGAGGTGGCGAAGATCCATAAAGGGTTGTAGCGCCAACGGAAGTAAGTAAGTACAGGAAAAAGTGACCTAGGCCTCCGGTGCCCAGGGCTGGGATCGAACCAGCGTCTTCTATATGACATCTATATAAGTTTATAATAATTAGTAAAGTAAAGTTTGATATTTCGGAAATAAAATCTTGTATCGATTTTTTTTCGGAAAATCCATATTTCATGTGAGAGACGTATTCGGACATTATTACTTTAACTTGTACTTTAAATCACGACTTAAGTAGTGTTTCAGTAACGTCTAATCTTCCTAACAAAATGTATGGGATTTGACATTGACCGTAAATTTTGTGACGATTGCTAACCGGCTGTTAATGGTACATAGTTAAATGAAAATGCCCATTAATGACTGATTCTCTCGGCTTTTTGTTTGAAAACATTTATTTAAGAACCATAAGGAATAGATAAGTCTCAAGTAGCTCATCATCATCATCATCATCATATCAGCCGAAAGACGTCCACTGCTGGACATAGGCCTCCCCCAAAGAGTGCCACAATGACCGGTCCTGCGCCACCCGCATCCAGCGGACTCCCGCGACCTTCACCAGGTCATCAGTCCACCTTGTGGGGGGTCTACCCACGCTGCGCCTTCCGGTTCGTGGTCGCCACTCGAGAACCTTTCCGCCCCAACGGCCATCGGTTCTACGAGCAATGCTATCGGTTCAAAGCTGCAAAGTCATAATTGTCACTTGGTCAGATACCTTCGTAAACATCCCGCTAGTTATCTGAAATGCAACCTGAGAGGGAATTTCCTGAATACCCCTAGACACGTGTAACTTACTCAAACTCCTCCTGTCTCCTATGCCGTACACTATTGCGGGTCGTAAGATGGTATAGTTCAGAGTGTCCATGCTTTTCAGCTCCTGCTCCACTCTGCTCTTCAAGCGACCTTCTGTTGTCCACGGGTCCACCGGACCGTCTTCTTTGTGTGGCTATTAACAACAACAATTTCGTAAGCGTTCAATAGTTATACGACCATGACTATTCCTTCTAAACTTAATTCAACAAACGTCGATTTATGTCTTATAGGCATAGGGCTGTTTACTTGGACCATTACTATTTTATTCTACACATCACTACTTATATTCGCTAGGACAATCTACTTGGGTCTTCACTATTCCTTCTATAAACCACTATGGGCGTCCACAAGGCAGTTACTTGGACCATTACTATTTTATTCTACACATCACTACTTATATTCGCTAGGACAATCTACTTGGGTCTTCACTATTCCTTCTATAAACCACTATGGGCGTCCACAAGGCAGTTACTTGGATCATTACTATTTTATTCTACACATCACTACTTATATTCCCCAGGACAATCTACTTCGATCTTTACTATTCCTTCTATAAACCACTATGGGCGTCCCACAAGGCAGTTTACCTGGATCATTACTATTTTATTCTACACATCACTACTTATATTCCCCAGGACAATCTACTTCGATCTTTACTATTCCTTCTATAAACCACTATGGGAGTCCACAAGGCAGTGCACCATTACTATTCCTGACATGATTATTAGTGATAACTGTAGTTAATAAGTTAAGTGTAGTAATACTTCTGTTGATATATGTTTTAGTGAGAGCTGTTAAGGGAATATTTAAGTGAATGTTTTTATTGTGTACTAGAAACCTTATCTCTTGCTCACTTATTTCTGTTTGCTTTCCAAATAAATAAAATAAAATAAAATCATACACAAACCTCAGTGCTATACATACTCAGTGCTACTGGAAATCTCGACCAGTCTGACCCCCTGCTGGTCGCACTGCTGGATAGTGTATCCTCGCCTTTATCTGCCCCATACGGCTGACGTCCCAGAGGGCGGTTTACTTCGATCATTACTATTCCTTCTTTAAATCATTATGGGTGTGGGTCATGTGGGTGTACTTGGTATATAACTATTTCTTCTATAAGTAAATTGCTATAGAGGTATCAAAGGGCAGTTTACTTGGACCCTGATTATTCCTCCTTAACAGTGATGTTTAGCACGTGTATAGTGATATACAAACCTTATCAGTGCTGTACATGGTGCCACTGGAGATCTCGACCAGCCTGACCCCCTGCTGGTCGCACTGCTTGGCTACATTGCTGGACAGCGTGCATATGCCCTCAGCGTAGACCGCCTCGGTCTGGCCCATACGCGTTTCTCCTGCGCAGTTGAAGACCATAGACCAGGGCGCGTCTCCGGGGTCCAACGCTGCGACGCATGATGCTAAAAGAAAATGGGTGTTATCTTAGGTTGTTGTTGATCCTAGGGCACCCCGGAGGTGCATAGGGCCGTCACAAGATCCTTCCACGCCTTTCTATCTTGAGCAACCGTTTTGGCCTCTCTCCAGCTCAGTCCTATGGCTATGGTTATCTTAGGTAAAAAAATCTAATGCTGCGGTTTCCGTATACGCCGGTGCGCGAGCGAGATCGCGCTATGCATGTGTATAGCGCTGTCACGCTTGCACACCGTCGCCGCATCCGTGTGATAATCGCCTTAGGGCCTGTTTCACAATCTCCAGATAAACTTATCTGCCAGTTAAAATTATTGCTATCCTTTTCTCCAGTCATATAAAAGAAAAGGACAGCAAACATGTATCTGACAGATATGCTTTACCTGGAGTTTGTGAAACAGGCCATAAGTCTGCTAGTTACAATATCAAAAAATGTTAGACACGTATTCCTCTTCTCAATCAAGCAAAAAAATTACATAACTAAGCCGTGCCTAATCGTGAATGAGGAGTCGTGACGTCACGCCGTGCTTTCGCACAAAAAGTGTAGCGCTGAGAGATCAAATAGCAGTGGCGACGAGTCAAAAATCTTCGTAGGCATTAGGCAAGCCGGTGTTGACTGCCTTGCCTTTTGTTCGTGAGTTATTGGATAACTGCTCGAATGTCTGAAAATGTATGCGAGCTGGTGGGAATTGGGTTCTATGAACGGGCCACTGTCAAATAGTAAAGGAATTTGAGCCAACGAAAGTTCACATTTTGGCTACGTAGCTACATTGTGAGGCGAATATATAAGATTCGACTTTGGAATTGCCTTTCCCGAAATTATCACACTATTTTCACGGCATTTTTAATACAAAAACAGAGGATAAACCTGTGTTTTTTTTGCAACTTTCTGAATATTTGTATCGCACAGTATATCATTTTATTATAACTTTAGTTAGGCTGAAAGGCCTGAAAGAGCTATAGATTGCTATGCCGTAGAATTAGTAGAATTGTCACAGGGTTCTAAAGGCTGACGGCACTGCATCTGCGTCTGCGAGTATATTGTCTTGGTGACGTGAGAAACATATAACTTCGGTATGTGCACGGTGAACAATAGCTGTTTATATGTGCGGTCATTGTGTGCTAATCCGTGTCCTAATGTTAGGAGTGCATGAGTTGTACAGTCGCCATCAAATATATCGGAGCGGCCAGGGCTCAAAAATATCTGAACATGGACTTTATCGCCTTGATAATAGAGGCGTTGTTCAGATATTTGTGACCCTCTTGGCCGCTCCGATATATCTGATGGCGACTGTAGTTCACTCAAGCAGCGGCGCCTGAGGGCTTACCGTGAACTCGTATCAAAATTTCGTTATATGCATCTCTTTCGCTCGTATTAGTAAGTGCGTTTGAGAGAGAGGTAACGAAATTTCGATTCTACGTTCGAAAACAGTTATAGCCAGAATTTTGAAAGAAAGCGGTTTTGTACAGTCGCCATCAGATATATCGGAGCGGCCAAGGTGGTCACAAATATGTGAACAACGCCTCTATTGTCTAGGCGATAAAGTGCATGCTCAGATATTTTTGAGTACCCTGGCCGCTCCGATATATTTGATGGCGACTGTACAGACAGTCTTGTTATTTCATTTGGTCCTTGGTCACAATCTCACTATACTCTGAGGCGGCTTTCCCACTGCTGCGGTTACGCATGCATGCGGAGACGTTGCGCGAGCGAGATAGCGCTCTGCATGTGTATAGCGCTGTCACGCTTGCACACCGTCGCCGCATTCGGTTGCGGTGCCAGTGTGATAATCGCTTAATTCGAAATAATGACTCGCTGTATTTAACGGCTAGCCGTGTTGAAGAACGTATGGCGCAGTATACATTCCGGCGGATTTTCATTCAGCCGCATTCAATCCGGCTAATTTTTGAACCGCCGCATTTCAAAACGGCCCTGTTTTTGATAACGGCTAGCCGTAATGTAATACGGCGGATTATATGATCCGACTGCGACATAGGTACACTTAATTTCCATAACGAATTTCGCATTCTTGAAATATACCTATTTCTGTTTAATATTTTTTTTTATACCAACGACGGTGGCAAACAAGCATACGGCCCGCCTGATGGTAAGCAGTTACCGTAGCCTATGGACGCCTGCAACCCAATACTACTAATATGTAAATTATTACATATTCTTAACAGTAAGTATTAACTTACTCATGCATTTTATTACGTGGCAAATTTTATCTAAACTAAACGCTATCTTGTCATTTCTGATAGTGATAATGCATGTTATGTTATGCATGACGATGACGACATACATAGGTATATGAATATGACGGTATAGTTATCTAAATGCAAGGACAACACAAACAATTCGGTAAGTGACACAATGTTAGTCCGTTAGTCACTCTGTCCGAAGTCTTAAATAAGACAGAGACACGTTAACTTTATAGACTGTCAACTGTAGACAAAACAATTAACTGTAGCCTTTATTGTAGTGGATGGCGTAGGTAGACGAAGTCAAAACCCCACAGATTATAAGGCGGCTTTCACACTGGCGCCGCGTCCCGCTCCGGTGACCGAGACAGCGCTATACACATGCAGAGCGCTATCGCGCTCACACAACCTCGCCGCACGCAAACCGCATCAATGTGATAACCATTTACTTGAGGTCTAGAGACTCTGTACCATGGACTAAGCAGATACCATGAAATCATAACAAAACAGTTGTTATTTTTTTGCGATTGCGGCGGAGAGCCTTGCGCGTTCAACCTCATTAAGCGTTTCTCAATAAAAAATCCACTTTTAGATATTGTGTTGTAGTCTGAGAATTTTATTATATTTCTACTCAGAATCACAAGCTCTCCACATCCCAATAGGAAAAAAAAGGATGTGGCACAAAAACTACATACATTTTTGAACTTTCCTTAGTATAATGTTTAAGTATGGGAAATTGTAACACAATAGGAAAGAAAACCTTGGGATAATTTTTAACCAATTATAAGCAAAAAATCTCGTTATCCTGAGTAGAAATAGGTTTTTCACACAAAATAACACATTTATTCTAAAAGTGCCGTATTTTGCTACTTAGTGAACTCACTGAGATATAAGAATAATTTATTTTCCCATATATATTTTACAACCATAGGGCGTCACACAATGAAGGTTTCTTAATTTTATGTTTAACAGAGTCAAGGTACAGTGGTATCCACACTAGGCAAAGCCTGTATCGTGGTTACCAATGTACATAAAATATTACAGTTTTATTATAGAGTCAAAGTAACTATAACTATATGAATATGCCATTGAAAGAAAAATATTACAGACTTTGTTTATTCATTATCTCACCAGTCTTTGCGTTTTACTTGTCTCTGGTTGGGCTATAAACAACCCATTTAACTTGCTTATAAATTAACAAGCTTCAAAGACACAGAGCAACAAGGGCGTATGTCGTAAGTAAGTACCGGGAAATAACAACCTAACTGCGTACAATTAAGGTTCATTTTAGAGTGTCGAATTATGATGACATAGTTTGTTTCCACACAAAACCAAACTATGACAACATATAGTCTACAAAAGTGTAAAGAATTGGTATGAAGGAAGGAAAGTGTTCTCAGTAACAATAATAGGTTTTAATTATACTTGTGCAGAGATAAAATGAGGAAACATT
This sequence comes from Pammene aurita, assembly GCA_947086415.1. NCBI lineage: Eukaryota > Metazoa > Arthropoda > Insecta > Lepidoptera > Tortricidae > Pammene > Pammene aurita. The sequence continues at coordinate 47,068,934 of OX352291.1, read as the reverse complement.
TACACATAACATAATGTACATTAAGTAATGCAATTGTGTTTATTTTATTAATTACTCTTCATAAAATCCGGTCAAAGAGCAAAATGCAGCTGGTAGTAGTAATAATGAAACGGCCGTATCTAGGGTAGGGGCATTAAGAAATATCATTCACCATGGTCCATGAACTAACTTAGTAAGGGATATGGCCTAAGTACAATTATCACACCCCTATCTTAACTTCAACTCTGGCTAAGGATCATGATCAGAAAATAGCTATGTATATGAACTCTATATATGGAAGAAAAGTCGTATGAGGAACGGCTACAGGAATTAGGTCTTACAACATTGAAGGACTGAAGGAAGCGAGGCGACCTTATTGAGATAGTTTAAATAATTAATATTTTGTATGGACACTACAATGTTGCAAATATTAAAGACCTGTACCAATTAAGCCAGAATACAAGGTTGAGAGGACACTCTAAAAAACTTGTCAAGCCTCTGTGTAATATGAATCCTAGAAAACACTTCTTACCGAATCTTGTGGTGAATATGTGCAACTCTCTACCAGAATTTGTTGTTAGTGCACTATCAGTCAACTCTTTCAAAAATAGACTAGACTCGTATCTTAGAACTTTATAAAGTGCAAAAGAAACACAAGTGCTGTGATATACACGCATCAGCTCTGAGAGCTGCTAGTGTATTAATAAATAATAATAATAATACTTTAAATTGGCTCAACAGATTGTCTCTATGAATAGATGATTGTCAAAAGAGGTAAGAAAATCAAGCTTGAATCATAAACTTATTCATTTCAGAGTTCAGACAAAAACATGATGAATACTCCAGTAAGAAAGAAGGATACGTGTGTTAAATAAGCCTAAACTAAAGCCCTAAATGCCTCGTGCATTTTTTCCCACAACAGTAAATAAAATAAATAAATAAATTTGGGGACAATCTTACACAAATCAACCTAGTCCCAAACTAAGCAAAGCATGTACTATGGGTACAGTCTCCATTAGGGTTGCCAGGTGTCCGGCTTAGCCGGACATGTTTGGCCTTTGACGGGTGTGTCCGGCCAAATAATTCCTCGTCCCGCCTGTCCGGCTTTTGTTAGGCTTTTGTCTGACTTACGCTACGCGCCAGTCACGCCAGTGCCACGATTTTAAAAAGGCATTTCCGGCTTTTGGGATCAAATGTCCGGCTAAATTAAGCGTGGAGTCCGGCTTTTTAATTTTTGGGACTGGTAACCCTAGTCGCCATCAAATATGTATATCGGAGCGGCCAGGGTACTCAAAAATATCTGAACATGCACTTTATCGCCTTGACAATAGAGGCGTTGTTCAGATATTTGTGACCACCTTGGCTGCTCCGATATATCTGATGGCGACTGTACTAGGCGCAAACAAGCTTATGGCCCGTCTGATGTTAAGCAGCTACTGTAGCCTATGGCCGTCTGCAACTCCAGGTGTCACATGCGCGTTGCCGGCCCTTTACAAAAAGGATGATTCACTGTGTTGACGGCTAAAGTAACAAGAGGGTATCTCATCGTCAACACACTGGTCCTCTTTGAGCTCTTAAATGTAGTGCCTAAATTAAGTTACTTATTAACGACTCACTAGTTTTGTTACACAAGTCATATGAAACACATAACACTTACTAACGTATGTATGTAGTTCATATAAACATAACTTTTATTAACTACATTTTGGCCATGCCACAATAGGATAGAAAGCAGAGAGTATGATAGAAAGTGAAACATGACTGAATAATAGTACATTACTTACCAAGGAATGTAAAAGAAAGAAAGCCCAAAATCGCAGATATTTGTAATAAATGCTGCAAATATGCGATAAAGGGCTTTTTTTTTACTGCCTGTAGTGAGTACACAATTTTACGTCTCCACCTGGCCATGATGCGAGTTTTACCGTATGCGTAGCGTGCGATAAAACTCACATTATGGCCAGGTGTGACGTAATAATAACTATTATTGCATATTATATTGCATACTAATTAGATGTTTCATGCAACACATCAACAGTGAAGTGTGAGTCAGAGATAAGTTATCTGTGGCCGGAGTCAACGGCATTAACTACACAGGAAATGTCTGACCTACAGATTTATGTAAATAACTTGCGGTTTTTATCATACATAAAAAACACTAGTTTTTATTTATATCATAACTGCAGTTAGATTCTGTTGTACTTTTAATTATAGGCCACTTTTAGTAAAATAACCATAACCTTTCAAGAAATTATATATCAATTATTAAAATTTCAAATTAGATTGAGTCATACAGTAAAACTCGCTTAAGATCATTTTTAACAGCCAAAAACGCTCTTAAAGAGGGAAAGTGTATAATGCGGGATTGTTCCGCAAGACTGCCAGTTGCTGGGACTGATATAAAATGGCATATTATGCGAGAACTCATAATCAACGTGAGTGTATTAACCCTTTGACCGTCAGACTTCAAATCACGTGTACGGAAAGTCGTGCCCTCAGCGCCAGGGTGTGATATCACATCCAAAATATAAGAGAGTTGCTTTTTCTCTCAGATGATTGGAGTTCAAAGGCTTAAGCAGGATTTATTGAATTAGCATGCCGGCTGCCTGTCATCTAGTGATAGAGACTTATCCTTTCTGAGTAGCAGATATTTATTAGGTCAGAGAACCGGAGGACAAAGCATGAAACCAAATCTCCATGATAATTAATTGTCAGATGGATTCTTATTTGTTTTTAGATTTTTTTATTTGATAGAATTATTAGATATGTAAATGGTGTAAATACAACATCATGCATTTATAAATAGCCCCCAATAGCTATTAACTATATGATGAAAGAATCGTAAACCGAATCCAGAACAAATTCCCTGCTCACTCTTCCAGAAAATTATTCATTAAGTTATTTGCTCGAAACAACGTTTTACTTTCCAAGGCTTCTTAATCTAATTAACGGGCTTAACCAATCATTAAGTCAAATGATTACTTACTTGGGTTAATTAAGTTGGCACTTTTGTATTCGACGCGGGGGTCTTCGAATATCTTCGTATGTGATGGATTTAAAAACGCCAGCTGGGGCGGAGTCTTGTCCACAGCCCGCAGTCCGCTCACCAAATCATTCGATATCAAATAATCCACCAGATTCCGGCCGATGAAGCCGCAGCCTGCCGAATTCCAACACGATTAAACGAAAAAACTCTTAGGTCATTGATGACTAATACACTGCAAGACCGTTACGGAAATCGAAAAAAGAACACAACTATTAAACCGGTTGGTTACAAAATGACACGGTTAGATACGTGGCAATTTTATCTAGTTATTAAATTAGTTTAAAGGGGTTTATTTACCTCCTAATACTACAACTCGTGGTTTTGAATTATCACCGGCAAATTCAGACATTTCGCTAGCGGTTGCACGGAGTGAATGACAGTTTGACAAGTGAACTATAGTGTTGCAAGGTTTAACGGGTATCACCGTAAATTGGGGATAATATTTGTAGATACTATACAGAACAGGGATATATGTCAGAAAGGTATGGAGGTATTGGAGATATCTCCTCTCCATAGGTGTGTCTGACGTCTTACAGAGTCCTGTATTTAGGAAGCTGAATCCTAAATTAAGATGCAACAGGTCTTACCTATTGTTTGATTGAGACCATCCTGGGGATCAAGAGGATATGGAATAATCAATAATAACTTTCAAACATATTTTTATTTACTTTAAGTAACTAAATATAATACTAGTCAAATAGAAGTTGTAATAAATACATCTTAAAAATTAAGACTAATACTAAAATTTGGTTTTGCTCCCACCGTCGGATTTTCTTGACTTATTTTCCCACTTTCTTATTCATATCAGCAGGGAGGAAAAATGCAACGACTAGGCCACCTAAAACAAGGATGATAGTTTATATTTATACAAAAGCAAAGTAAATAAATGGTTCGTTAAAAGTGCCTAATATTTACTTGTAACCAGCACTATGTAGCCAGTGATCATAGGAGTGCAGTAGTCAGCTAATAGCTGTGCTATGAGCTGCACGCTGAAGAAACCGAATCCTCGTGCAACCACAACAGACAAACAGGTTGCCATGCCTCTAAAAAAAAGTAAGAGAATATGTAATCATTTAATCAAATAATTTGCGGTTTTCGATTTAGCATGCTGGTCACCCTGAATGAAATACGTTTATTGGGAACGCTAAAGAAAACAAAAAAAAAGTTTTTTAGGAAGATATTCAATTTGGAGTAAATATTTTCAATTTGGGAGTATAAAGTATTAAATTTAAATGTTAACTAATAGATTGAAACAATAAAAATGTTTGTATTTCAAGTCGAAAATTGTGTTTTTTGTTTGTTTACAGAGAATGCTATAAGAATCTGATGATGATCATCATTAGATTCTTATAGCATTCTCTGTAAACAAACACAATTTTCGACTTGAAATACAAACATTTTTATTAGTTAACATTTAAATTTAATACTTTATACTCCCAATAGTTTAAAAACGAAAAAAAAAACTTTCTATAATAGCTAAGCTATACAAGAATATAGTAATAAATAAAGGTATTTATAGTTTATACATACCTTAAGTATGTAGGATTCAACTCAACTAAGTAAGTATTAACATTGCCTAATATTAACGCTACATACAAAAATACATAGAACAAGGCGATGCTCAGTAGTGGTATTTTCACAAACAGCAGTGTGACGCCTGCTACTGTTGAGATAACGAAGACCAATAGTGTCGTCCTCTTCTTTCCAAGTGGGCCCACCACAAATGAGAGTAAGACATTGAGAGTTCCAGATGCACCGGAGTAACACATTACGGCGTAAAGAGTGAGAGATTGTATTACGTTGTCGCAGTCTGTTGAAGTCTGAAAATAAACACTGATAATGTTAATGTGGACCCATCAGCAGCAGAAGTATCTTAAAAGGTGTTTAAAAAGACCTTAAGTTGGTCTTTTTGGCTTATAAATAAAATTAAACAAAAATAACCAACTTCACTTAGCATCCACCTTTCCAAAAGCAAATGCTCGAGGTGCTGTAAAAAATACTCAAATCACTATAGGTGTGCCCATAATAGTTGAGGAGTTCCCTCGATTTTTCCAGGATCCCATCATCAGATCCTGACCTGGTTACAATGGGACGAACTGTGAAGTAGGTAATTGTGCTATTTTCCCGTCAAGGTCCAGTTTACCGTCCACTTTATTAAACTGCTGCATATAAATGGCAAAAACTTTTTAAGGTCAACATAGTTCAAGTATATTTTTAGTTTATTCTTTAGTAGATTTTTTAATTTTAAGCTTTTATTTTGGGAAAAACTTGAAGATATATAAATAAGTATGGAAGGAAAACTGACAAGAGTGGACGAAAACTAGCACAATCACTATACTCTTTCAAACAAAAAAGAATTTTCCAAATCGGTCCATCCGTCTTCGGATAATCGGTGAACATATACATAAAAAAAAAATACAAAAAAAACAAAGATCCCGTCGAATTGAGAACCTTCTCCTTCGAAATCTTGAAGTCGGTTGAAAATAACACAACTAACAGAGCTAGAAGAGGATGCGGCGCTGCTCGCCACGGTACAGAAGGCTTGTCCATCGCTGTCGTCGCCGTTGAAGTACGCGTTCGTCATGGTTGGTACCCACATGGTGTAGCCTGTAGACCTAAAAATTATTCGGTCACTTGTTAAATATAGGTAATCTGGAAGTTTCGTTTGCTAAATCATTAGACAACGATAGTGGGTTCGAATCTGGGCTCATGACAGTTTTTTAACCATCACTTGGGAAATATTATCTATTTGTGAAACTGTCATTAATTCTATTCATCAGACTATTCATTCCTAATCAATATCTTGTCCGTGGAATCGAAAAGATGTGGAGGACAAGCTTCTTTTGGCGGATAAGAAACTTGAGTAACAAAATATTTTAGGGAACTGCAAAGAGAATGCAAATTCTTACGTCATATACGCGCACAGAAGAATATAGTACAGTTTCAAGTTGTTCTTGAGCAGCGGAGGCTTGAACAATGGCGCTGTTTGGTCCCACATTCGCTGCAGGAATGAGGACGCTTCCAATTGAGGGGCTTCTTCTAGGTATACCACGTCCACCTGAAGATAAGATCGTTGTATGAAACGTTTCGCCACTCGCTTGATTGAGAACTGGAGTACCGGCAGTAGTACTATACGCGTTATCGTCATTAATTTAGGAAAAAGTGTATCTGCCAATCTACCAGCCTTGCGATCGTGCCGTTCCTGGAATTGGCTTAAACAGTGATGAAGAACGTTGGCGCCACTTGTACGGGAACATCATTAATGGCTTTTCAGTATTTCAGTCAGCGGAGACCTTTCAGTAATTGGGGACCCTACAGCTAGTAGAGAACTTTCCGATAGTCACTCGTAATATTCCTTTAATACTTACGCTATACTCATTCTCTTCATGCGTGCTCCTCATCACCTCCCCCGCCACCCGCTCCCGGTCCTTGCTGAGCAGGAACTTGGGGCTCTCGAGCAGCACCAGCATGCTCGGGCAGCCGATGATGCCGGGTATGCTGATGATATGCATGATCAGCCACCAAGGTCGATAGTCCAGTGACAGACAGGAGATGGGCTACAAAAGCTCTGGTAGTCTGGCGGTAGACGGTGGTAGACGTCTGACTTTCCATGCGGAGGTCTTGGGTTCAAACCCCGCTCGTACCACTGAGTTTTTCGGAACTATTGTACGAAATGTCATTTGTTATTTACCAGTTGCTTTTCGGTGAAGGAAAATATCGTAAGAAAACTGAACCTAATCAAAATAAGTCCTAGTTTTCTCTCTAGGTTAGGTCAGATAGCAACCGTTATAGGAAAAGTAGTTCCTACGCCAGATTAGGTTCCTGAGCAGACCCCAGGCTCAATTGAGCTGTGGCAACAAAACAGGACAAACACTAGGAGGATGATGATGATATCTGTTTCCTTAACACTTACGCTATAAGTCTTCCCAGCTTCATTCCATTCATGCATGCTTCTCATCACCTCCACCGCCTCCCGCTCACGGTCTTTGCTGAGCAGGAACTTGGGGCTCTCGAGCAGCACCAGCATGCCCAGGCAGCCGATGATGCCGGGTATGCTGATGATCTGCATGAGCAGCCGCCAGGGTCGGTAGTCCAGGGACAGCCAGGAGATGGGGTAGCGAAAAGTCAGGTTGAAGACTGGTATGGCGAATACTGTTGGGGATTGTAAAATTGTATTATTTGAAGCATGCGGTTTTTATTAACGGAATGGTAAAAAGATAAAAGAAGGATGAAGGGATTGGCCACAATGAGGATTAAATCTCAGAAATCGTTAATGGTGCCACCGACTTTTGTTTGTGGCCCACTAAATACTTTTAGAGACTTTTTACATACAGTCTATGGATATGAGTTGACATATCCAAAGAATACGTTTTTTTACGATTGCAGCATGAGCATAGTGGCTCTGGCTATCAGTGACTATCACTAATATTCCTACCTGAGACATATTTGGCCAGCTTTCCTTCGTGACCTTCGAAAATTACGCAAGCCGTTGGGAATTGATTTCTATGGATGCTTCGCAACTGCTGGCCATGAAGAACATGAAGCGGCTCCAATATCTGGCCAGTGTGACTTCCCCCACGAGGATGGAAGCTGTAGCGTTAGCTGATGATGTACTGAACCCGTACTCACTACATATGATGAACTGCACGAGCATAGTGGCACTAGCCATGAGGAACATGAAGCGGCTCCGATGTCTGGCTGGCGTGGTTTCCCCAACGAGCACAAAAGCTGCGGCGTTAGCTGATGATGTACTGGAACCAATACATTGAGACACAATTAATTGCCATCTTACCATAAAAATCTGTTGCATAGCGCGCATGTTAGATCTGTCAGATTCGAATATAGTGGTAATATATTATGGTGGCAATGTATAGTAAGGTGGACGTTTATAGGTAATTAAAACACGTATTTGTTGAGGCCAGAATCTTATTACAAGGGCTGCTATTTATATATCCGGAAACCGGGATTACAATCTTCTTAAATAGCATATTTGACCTCCATGGTAAAATTTGAACTTTTTTAAGTACTGGCCGGTATATTTTTTCTTTCTTATTAACGCTCGTGTTTTGTTTTTGGCGGGTTTTAAATGTCATCTCGCAGCAAGAATGGAACTCACTCGTGAAAATATTCGTGCTATGATTTATTATGATTTTCGGCGTGGTTTAACGCAACAACAGTGCATAGATCAACTAACTTCAACTTTTGGTGATGAAGCCCCATCTAAAACTACTGTGTATCACTGGTTTAGTGAGTTCAATCGTGGACGTAGTATGCTTACGGACGAAGTTAAGGCAGGTCGCCCGAAATCGGTCGTTGTACAACAAAATATCGAGGCTGTGCGAAAACTTATAATGGACGACCGACATGTTACGTACCGCGAGATAGAGGCGACTCTGGGTATTTCTATGACCAGCATTAATAGCATATTACATAATTATTTGGCTGTAAAAAAAATTTGTTCGCGTTGGATACCCCACAACTTAACAAAAGAGCAAAAAGATGCTCGCGTCGAATGGTGCAATAAAATGTTAAAAAAATATAACCGTGGTGACTCAAAAGCCGTTTATAACATCTATACAGGTGACGAATCCTGGATCTATGCATACGATCCCGAAACGAAGCAACAATCAACGGTATGGGTGTTTCAAAATGAGCCGAACCCTACGAAAGTTACTCGTGCAAAAAGTACATTGAAACAAATGGTGGCCTGCTTCTTCGGTATTAATGGCCATGTAGCTACAGTGCCACTAGAAAACCGTAGAACGGTTAATTCAGAGTGGTACACGACCATTTGCTTACCGGAAGTATTTGAACAAATTCGTAAAACTAACCAGCGACGAAGAATCATTCTTCATCATGACAATGCCAGCTGTCATACGTCACGCGAAACAACTCTATTTTTGGAGGGTCAAAATGTGGAATTAACGGGTCATCCGCCGTACAGCCCTGACTTGGCACCCAACGATTTTTATTTATTTCCAAATATAAAGAATAAATTACGCGGTCAACGATTTTCGACCGCTGAAGATGCTGTCGACGCATTCAAACAACACGTTATGGAGGTACCTCAGGCGGAGTGGCAGAAGTGCTTTAAAAATTGGTTCACGCGAATGCAAAAGTGCATAGATCATCAAGGGGAATACTTTGAAAAACAATAAAACCATTTTCAGCCGTGTACGTTTGTTTGTTTTTTTGTTTCCGGATATATAAGTAGCAACCTCGTATATATTATGGGACTAGCTGTGCCCGCGGCGCGTGGAATTCGGTCTGTGTCAGTAAGCGGCTAATTCACCCCTAATTTTTTTTCATTACGTTACCGTAGGTTACGTTACTGGTTGCAATAATGGTGGTAATTACATACGGTTCCGAATGCGGAATAGAGGATTTATGATATTGGTGTAGATCAAGATATTTATTCTTCAATGTAAGCACATTACAATGCACTAATGAACGTCAGAGAAAAATAAAATACGTGAGTGTAAATTTTGTTGGTTTAATTTTTTTTGTATTTTTTGGTAATGTTGTTTTAATTTTTTTTGGATTTTTTTGAAATTTTGGAAACTTTGCAAAATTTGGAAATGTTGGAAATTTAAAATTTTAGAAATTTTAGAGATTTTAGAGATTTTAGAGATTTTAGAAATTTTAGAAATTTTAGAAATTTTAGATTTTTAGAGATTTTAGAGATTTTAGAGATGTTAGTGATTTTAGAGATTTTAGAGATTTTAGAAATTTTAGAAATTTTAGTAGTTTTTGAAATTTAGAAATTTTGCCATTTTTGACATTTTCGACATTTTCGACATTTTTGTCATTTTTTACTTTTAGGTTCTCGACATTTTTCACTTTTATCACTTTGTCACTTCTCACTTTCACTTTTCACTACACTTCACGTTATTCTATTTTATATATTTTTTATTTCATTCCATGTAAAAACATGTTCCTCAATCGTATGGGTGTCGCGTTTTCGTGACGGTCACGTGACTTTTTTTCGCCTAGCCCCCCATCCGCGAACCGTCCGATAAGGAACTTTGTTCCAAAACTACCACCGGTTCTAACCCTACACCTCTGGCCCAAGAAGTATTATGACCGAAAAGAAACTCGACGGGACTTGTTTTTTTCAAAACAGTAATACATTATTAGATCTTTAAGATCTTAATGCGGAAGAACCAGTGTTGCCAGGTCTCATTTGCGAAAATCAGAAGAACACTAGCCAAAAAATCAGGAGATCGAAAAAAAAATCAGGAGATCAGTTTTTATGAATCAAAACTTACCTAAATGCCTTTTTATATTATTTTATCTACACTCATATTGTAAGTTCTCTAAAACGTGTTCGAAAACGGTAGGCAATGGCTAGCATTACCACGACCGATTTTACTCTGATAAGCTTTTTATCCGTAACAGTAACGTAATTTTAACTTTTCATGCTCAATTATTGATGTGCTATGAGTTTTGATAACATAATGTACACCTGCACCCTCCCGGGGATCCGCCGACAGCCCGACACGCGCCCGCGCGACCGCCGGCACAATCGAGTTGGCCATGGTGGCGGTGCAATGGCGGCCATTCTATGGTTTCCAAATAAGGCATTTAGAATAAATAATATGAGTGTAGATAAAGCAGTGTATGCAACTGTACGTAATTAGGCCTTAAAACGTAACAGTTACATAAACTACTATTTCAGTTCATATAACCCCGTTTATGAGTTCTTACAAGTTGGATTTTAAAAGGCAAAGTAAGCATTTTGTCCGATTTTGTATAAAGCGCAAAACACATTGGAGCAGAATTCAGCTATTCTAGACAAATTTCCGCTTTTGTCTATGAATAGCAAAACAGAGTCCCTAAAGCACAAAACATACTTAAGCTAGTTGAGCTGAATTCGGCTGTCATGGACGGGAGTCGGCCGTAGTACGGAAAAAACCAACATCCGGCTGAATTTTGTCTATGGGCTCCATACAAATTTTTTTATACCATTGAATAATTTCCGACTGCGCGCTGAATTCCACTCCAGTATGTTTTTCGCCTAATATTGCTGATTCAGGACGGTGAGCAAGAAATGAAGATGGGCAACTATTAGAGTATAATTGTTACATCTCAGTCTGTTTTTAACTTTATAATGAGACATAAAATGATTTTTTTATTATTATTTATTACCTACATCACCCGGACGATAGTATATGGACGTTGCGTTTCACGAAAATGTTGTGATTAATAATAATGATAATAATAATAATAAATACTCTTTATTGCACACCTCATACAGTTACAAGCACAAATTTTACAATTAGATAAATTTAGGTAGAGGTAACAACAGGCGGTCTTATCGCTAATGAGCGATTTCTTCCAGACAACCTTTGGGTAGTGGAGACTAGAGAAAAACAATAAGCAGTAGGTGGTGCATAGACACAAAAGAGACGAAATAGATAACACAGCACATTCATATGAATATACATACTTAAATAAATACAAAATAAACATACATATACGTACATATATACATATATAATACACACAGTAAGAAACAACAGTGTCAACTTAAAAACCTAAGGAAGAGATAAATAGTATTCCTTAAGTTGCGATTTAAAGCTACCGATAGATTGCGCGCGTTTTATGTTGAGAGGGAGAGAATTCCACAAACGAACGGCCTGGAACGTAAATGAGCAATTATAAAATTTGGAAGATGAAGATGGCACTTTTAGGAGCAATTTTTGAGAGGATCTAATAGAATTAAGATAAGAGAAACGCTCTTTGAGGTAGCGGGGAGTTGCAGGGTTAAAAAGTATAGAAAAGAGTAAAGAAAGTATGTGAGAGTTACGGCGGTGACGGATAGGGAGCCATTTGAGTTGAGAACGAAAACTAGAAACATGGTCGAATTTGCGTAATCCGAAAATGAACCGAATGCAGGCATTTTGAATACGCTCAAGCTTATTAAGTTGCTCCTCGGTTAGGTCTAAATAGGAGATATCTGCATAATCAAGAATGGGGAGAAGTAACGACTGAGCAAGCGCAATTTTAGTAGCAATTCGCAGGAAATTCCGGAGCTGTCTGAGAGACCCTATGGCAGCAAACATCTTCCTGCTCACTTCACTCACCTGAGGCACCCATGATAGACAACGATCCATGATTACGCCAAGATTTTTCACTTGGTTGGAAAAAGGAATTTGGATACCATCGAAGACTATCGGAGGGAGCCTGAGAAAGTAAATTTTGGAGATTTGTTTAGCGCTACCCATCACAATTACCTGTGACTTCAGGGGGTTTACTTTTAAACCGTAATATTGACTCCAATTTGATATGCGGAGCAGATCAAGATTCGTGGCTTCTATAACTGAATTGAGATCGCTATGCATACCCTGCGAATATATTTGAAGGTCGTCGGAATAGAGGTGATACGAAGAAGAGAGATCAAGAGTTATGGAATTAATGAAGATAGAAAATAAAAGAGGAGACAGCACACCACCCTGTGGGACACCAGCTGATGTGCTGCACCAGGAAGAACACGAAGAATCTAGTTTTATTCTTTGCCGACGACCAACCAAATAGCTGCGAAACCAGTCAATCGCTGCAGCCGATATGTTAAGAGACTGTAAGAACGCGAGCAAAATGTCAAAATCGACCGTGTTAAAGGCATTACTGAAATCTAGAAGTGCAAGAACTGTAAGCTTCTGGTCATTCATACCCAAACGGATGTCATCGGTAACCTTGACAAGAGCCGAGGTAGTACTGTGGCCCGGACGAAAACCAGATTGAAATGGGTTTAGGAGGTCATTTCTATTCAGGAAGGAAGTTAGTTGCTGATGCACTAGCCGTTCGAGGACTTTGGATAGGAAAGGAAGAATGGAGATGGGGCGATAGTCAGAGAAGGAACTGGGGTTGGATTTTTTGGGTAAAGGAATAATATTGGCATCCTTCTACAGACTGGGAAAAGTACTTGATGTAATGGAAAAATTCAGAATACCGGTGATAATAGGAACAAACAAATCAAGGAGAGGGAGTATCATATTTCGCTAACACAGTCAACACCAACGGCGTTAGAAGTGATATTCAATATACCCTTCCTAACATCACTCTCACAGAAATGGCTAAAATAGTAAAGAAGAGAAATCTAAGGCAGGAAGTGATGAAAGATGATGAAGTGAGTTAGATTTCTTAGGACCACTGAAACAGGTGGACGATGAAAAATGCTGGTTAAGCTGGTCAACGCTAATATTGTTTAAATTGGTTGCCTGTTGAGATTTGCCAACTCCGAGACCTTTCAAAAATTTCCACACTTTGGCTGGATTTCCATCTTCAACAGAACTGTGAATATGACGCCTCTGAGCATCTCGACATATAGTGCTACAGCGATTGCGCAGGGTATGATATTTAAGTTTATTTTTCTCAGAGTTGTTAGCCTTATACTTAGATTTAGATTGATTCTTCCTCTCTATAAGGGCTTTAATATCCTCAGTGAGCCAAGGAGCAGGGAGATGCTTGACTTTTATTGCACGAACAAGAGCGTGAGCGTCATAAAGTTGTATGAGGAGCGAATTAAAGAGAGAAACTTGATCGTCTACCGAACCCGCTCGAGCGATACTGCTCCAATCGATTGTTAAAGCGTCATCTCGAAGCTTTTCCACATTTAATCCACTAAAATAAAAACCACTAATCCACTAATATTAAAATAAATAAATGTTTGTTTCCAAAAATCGCAAGTTAAAAATTATTAATGACGTTTATTGTATAGAGAGACTCAGAGATTTTTTTAACTCCGTACTTTGACAGTAGCTTTTATTTAAACCCCTAAAATAGGTTAACATGACTGTTCAATTTATGTTCGTATCAAAATTACGGAAGTATAGTCTGGCAAACCATTTCTGTCACTAGAAACGCGCGGCAAATTCAAAATACGTACATGTGGCAACCCTTTGTGATGAGACACCGTATTTCATGACGAACATTTCAATTCACATTGAATTTGTTTCTAGTTCATTTCACTCTCTCATCTTAAGCGCGAGTGAGATAGAACTCCTGCAACGTTCCCAATTAAATTTAAATTCACTTTTAAGGCATATGTCAATTGCCTCAACCAGATTATCTGTTGTAGTTGATGACAGATCAGGCGAAATATATCCGTCTCGTTTTTACACACCGTAAATGTCACCAAATGAAAGGGGCGGAAATACACAACTAAAATTAAAAACCTAAAATTTGATGATCATTGCTGCTTTTTTCACTGATTCTTAGTGTTGTCATACTTTTGTTCGCTGTACATTGCTACTACGTTCGTTGGCTGGCCAGACTATATTTGATGTCAGAAGTGAACTGCAAAAAATCAGGAGAATCTGTAGTAAAATCAGTAGATCAGGAGACATAGCCCGAAATCAGGAGATCTCCTGATAAATCAGGAGACCTGGCAACACTAGGAAGAACAGAAGAAAATAATGCGTATTTCTTCAAGTAGACAAAGGTTAACTGGAAGAAATCCCTTAAAGGGATAAGTTCGCCTTTGTACATATATGTTGTGTTATATGTCTTTCTTTGTGTTTTCTTGTACAATAAAGTGTTTTACTACTACTTTTATTACTACTACATATCAAAACAGCTTGAGAGACAGATAATGTACCCATTGTTTAATTATAAAGAAAAATAAATCCTAATCTGACTGCTTCACAAAACGTTTGATATGTTTTCCTACCTAAACGGTGTCCTATAAATGTTAGATGATTTTGTAGTAGTTTTTTGGTTTGGGCCATGCATCTTGTCCGTCATATATAGTCCTCGAATCTGCAATAACTCTTTGACATTCATGACATTTTCAAATATTTCTTAAGAGCGGGTAAAGGTAAATTTAAAGCATCTACATGTTATAAATATGAACACCTTGACCAAAAAATTACAAATTATTTCAATACCAATTTTCATCTAAATCAGTTCAGCGGTAAAAAAATCCCCATACCAACTTAAAACCCCCTTTTCACCCCCACAAGGGTTTGAAAACTATCCTATGACGTTTCTCGAGACTCAAATTCATAATCATTTCTATCTAAATCGTTTCAGCGGTAAAAAATTCTCCATACAAACTTTCAACCCCATTTTCACCCCCACCAGGGTTGATTTTCGGGATTAAAACTATATATTATCCTTTCCCGGGACCCAAACTATCATTATACAAAATTTCATCAAAATCCGTTTAGCCGTTTTCCGCGCGGTCAAATAAACAGACAAACAGATAAACAGACAAAAATTCTAAAAATTGTTGGAACGTGTTCTGTTATCGATTCTAAATATCCCCAGCCAACTTTTTTTCGATTATCTTCCATGTACAGACTTTCGACCCTCTTCAGCTTTATTAAATGTATAGATAGATTGCTCATGTGGGGTTGGAATCTGTGTCTGAACAAATGATTCTCTATATGTTTCACAGGACTGGTGATAACTTGGTGGTTGGTTTGGACTCGGGGTATGTCCTTAAACTACGTCCGGACTTGGGTATGTTCATGTGCACTGCGAATGTCATCTCGCTAAGTGTGGTAGGACACGTTCAGCCAATGTCATCTCGCTCAAATCTGGAGCAGAACCCGACTGGGGAAGTACCTCCACTTTACAGAAAACGACAGCCAAATATCACTAGACCCTATTGATAGTGTTGTGTTCCTGCTGGTGAGTAAGGTTGCCAAAGAGCTCAAAGAGGACCTATATAGTGTGTTGACGATGAGGGACCTTCTTGTTCCCTTAGCCATCAACACAGTGAATCCTCCTTTTTGTAAAGGGTCCGCAATGCGCATGTGACTCCTTTGGAGTTGCAGGCGTCCATAGGTTACGGTAGCTGCTTATCACCAGGCGGGCCGTATGATTTTTTGCCACTGTCGTGGTATAAAAAAAAAACTTTCTTTTACCTTACATCACCCATCATATTTTTATTGGGAGCCGGTCTTCGTTGACCCGGGATCATGCTTTAAGCCAAATTGAAAAGTGCTCTAATACAGAGATAACACAGAATACGACTACAGTTAGACTTACAAGCCGGCGGAGAGGAACTTCAGCACCGCCAGCCGGTCTTCGTTGACCCGGGATCATGCTTTAAGCCAAATTGAAAAGTGCTCTAATACAGAGATAACACAGAATACGACTACAGTTAGACTTACAAGCCGGCGGAGAGGAACTTCAGCACCGCCAGCCGGTCTTCGTTGACCCGGGATCATGCTTTAAGCCGCATTGAAAAGTGCTCTAATACAGAGATAACACAGAATACGACTACAGTTAGACTTACAAGCCGGCGGAGAGGAACTTCAGCACCGCCATAGTTTGATAGCCGGGAGCCATGCTGGCAGCTAGGTTAAGAACGGCTCCGATGGGCATCGCCACCAGCAGCGTCCAGCGGCGGCCGCGAGTGTCCGCGCAGAGGCCCCACGCGTAAGAAGATACCATTACACCTGAGGAGTTTAACACTTGATGAGGTTAGTACGAGTATGATATGGTTTTACGCAAATCAATGTTCTGGCTTATTACGTGTGTGTGTGTGTGTGCTCGAATTATTACGTATGGGATAATTAGAGTACCTACATATTTGTTATTTGACGTATTTGCGTTTTAAAAGTAATTTAGTTTCCTGAATAGCCACAGTTAAATTTAGGTAATTATTTAAAAGGAAATTGCAACAGGTAGGTAATCCAATTTATCCGTATTCTTCCTCCTAGGGTTTGTCCCAGCTTTATGCTCTTTTGAGCCTGGGGTCCACTCGGTAACTTAATCCCAGGAAATCCTCACGATGTTTTCCTTCACCGAAAAGCGACTGGTATATCAAATGATATTTCGTACATAAGTTCCGTAAAACTCAGTTGTACGAGCCTTGGTTAGACCTTCGGATTGAATGAATGTATGACTTCTTGCCGCCAGGCCGCCAGCGCTCTTATCATCTTATAATCCAATTTATCCAATAAGGCAATCGTATTACTCAGTATTTGGGGATCAATGTTACTCTGCGTCCATAGGAAATCTAGGAAACACCTTGGACGTGATCCCTGGGTGGTGCTAAAAGAGTAACAAACTTGGCAGCTGCACTGTCCCATCTGGACCTCGCAGCACTCACTGGATTTTCATTATCATCTGCTTTCCCATTACTACTACCCTAGGGAAGAAATACCTATCTATATCCAGTGACATGTAGCCATACGATAAAAAAAAATAAAAAATTACACAGTCTGCATATGATTTCCGTACATTTTTATTCAGGCTGAGAAAGCGTTGAGCGTCGCACCGTCCACTGAGAGCGAGGGTATTGACGGCAACCAGTCCCCTCCCCTATATAATACCTTGGGATTCGTGTGTAGACCGTATAGCAGGTATTTTAAGGTTCTTGTATTATAGTTTGTGCGGAAACATGGTGTCGTGGTTTATATGGGAATTAACGAACTTTACGAAACTCCTCTTTCCGCATAAACTTCACTGATGATGACTAGGATTACCGAGACATGGCTAGGATTAGCAGCATGGCTATGTTGTGAAGACTGCTCCATGCTCACCTATGAGAGGTACAGCAGACAGCAGACCCTGCTGGCTAGTAGAGAGCGCCAGGTCACACGCCGCTGCTGGCAGGATCACCGAGAACCCGAAGATGTCCAGGTACATGGCTAGGGTCAGCGGCATGGCTGTGTTGTGAAGCCTGCTCCATGCTCACCTATGAAAGGTACAGCAGACAGCAGACCCTGCTGGCTAGTAGAGAGTGCCAGGTCACACGCGGCTGCTGGCAGGATCACCGAGAACCCGAAGATGTCCAGGTACATACATGGCTAGGGTCAGCGGCATGGCTGTGTTGTGAAGCCTGCTCCATGCTCACCTATGAGAGGTACAGCAGACAGCAGACCCTGCTGGCTAGTAGAGAGCGCTAGGTCACACGCCGCCGCAGGCAGGATCACCGAGAACCCGAAGATGTCCAGGTACATGGCTAGGGTCAGCGGCATGGCTGTGTTGTGAAGCCTTCTCCATGCTCACCTATGAGAGGTACAGCAGACAGCAGACCCTGCTGGCTAGTGGAGAGCGCTAGGTCACACGCCGCTGCTGGCAGGATCACCGAGAACCCGAAGATGTCCAGGTACATGGCTAGGGTCAGCGGCATGGCTGTGTTGTGAAGCCTGCTCCATGCTCACCTATGAGAGGTACAGCAGACAGCAGACCCTGCTGGCTAGTGGAGAGCGCTAGGTCACACGCCGCTGCTGGCAGGATCACCAAGAACCCGAAGATGTCCAGGTACATGGCTAGGGTCAGCGGCATGGCTGTATTGTGAAGCCTGCTCCATGCTCACCTATGAGAGGTACAGCAGACAGCAGACCCTGCTGGCTAGTAGAGAGCGCTAGGTCACACGCCGCTGCTGGCAGGATCACCGAGAATCCGAAGATGTCCAGGTACATGGCTAGGGTCAGCGGCATGGCTGTGTTGTGAAGCCTGCTCCATGCTCACCTATGAGAGGTACAGCAGACAGCAGACCCTGCTGGCTAGTGGAGAGCGCTAGGTCACACGCCGCTGCTGGCAGGATCACCAAGAACCCGAAGATGTCCAGGTACATGGCTAGGGTCAGCAGCATGGCTGTATTGTGAAGCCTGCTCCATGCTCACCTATGAGAGGTACAGCAGACAGCAGACCCTGCTGGCTAGTAGAGAGCGCTAGGTCACACGCCGCTGCTGGCAGGATCACCGAGAATCCGAAGATGTCCAGGTACATGGCTAGGGTCAGCGGCATGGCTGTGTTGTGAAGCCTGCTCCATGCTCACCTATGAGAGGTACAGCAGACAGCAGACCCTGCTGGCTAGTAGAGAGCGCTAGGTCACATGCCGCCGCAGGTAGGATCACCGAGAACCCGAAGATGTCCAGGTACATGGCTAGGATTAGGAGGCAGCATGAGCTCAGCATGGCTATGTTGTACTTTCCGAAGCCTAAAAAATTTGGAACATTAATGAGAGTCTGCCATTGCAAATCTTCATTCATCATTGCAAGTATAATTATGTGGATGGATCAGGATGTTGAATCCAAAACATAAACAATACACCGAATACGTAGATAGCGCCCTAAATGTGTTGCATACAAAAAATACTGTTTATTGCACACCTCAAAATAAAGAAACACATAAAATACAAGTATATATGTAATGTATGCATTGACAACATTGAAACAGAACTCTTATAATAAGTATAATACTCGAACACAATATTCCAGTCTTGACGCAGAAGTGGGTATATGTATATAGTACGGGCAGGTTTCCGCAACTCGACGGCTAGCGCCTATTTTGCGTGATGAACTGATGACAATGTGGTAGATATAGAAAAGACTTTTGTCGTAGAGAGCCGAGCAAATACTTGTCAGTAAATTATCTGTAGGTACTTAATTGTTTTATGACTTCAATTATTAAGTCAAATAATCATTTACTCACCGGTTAAATCTAACGCCGCATTGAAACCACATTTTAGACTAGAAACTTTCGTGTCATCCATTTTAAACAACACTGAATTAAATGTACTTTCTACTATTTAAAAACTTAAATTAAATTTGACTGTGGAGTCAGGTATCAGTCTCAAATTATACATGTATACAAACAAAAAATAGGTAGGTAATAACACTATAGTACGGGCAGGTTTCCGCAACTCGACGGCTAGCGCCTATTTTGCGTGATGAACTGATGACAATGTGGTAGATATAGAAAATACTTTTGTCGTAGAGAGCCGAGCAAATACTTGTCAGTAAATTATCTGTAGGTACTTAATTGTTTTATGACTTCAATTATTAAGTAAAATAATCATTTACTCACCGGTTAAATCTAACGCCGCATCGAAACCACATTTTAGACTAGAAACTTTCGTGTCATCCATTTTAAACAACACTGAATTAAATGTACTTTCTACTATTTAAAAACTTAAATTAAATTTGACTGTGGAGTCAGGTATCAGTCTCAAATTATACATGTATACAAACAAAAAATAGGTAGGTAATAACACTTAACCTCTAAATAGTAAATAATAGGTATGAAATCCCTAGTTTGAGATCAATATGTTACTTTGATACTCTATAGGGCAATCCCACTATAGGGTATATATTGTGGTACCTCCTATTGTTGTACTTGGACTACTTATTTTGGTTATTCATGTTCAGCCTAAATGTTTTAATACACTAGTTTCTTTTAACTACTCGATGTAAAAGTGTTCCTTATACTTCTAAACTAAACGTACAACTAACTATTAGGGTAACGACACCATACGTTCTTTATATAGAGCACTGAATTCAATGCCCTGAAAAGATGTTTACTGGACTAAGCGCAGTTGAATTAAAGTGACATACTAACAGGCATTCTATTGTGACTTCAGTTAAATAGACCATTATCGTCACTCACTTTTCTTAATAGACGGAGAGCTAGCCACGTCAGATGTGACACAATAATGAGAGCGACGAAAACCCCTCTCGTTAGTTTGCTATACGATGCTTATTTCTAGATCTGGACATCTGGCAGGGGCATCTGGCGGATGTCCGGATTACTGCATCTGGCAGTAAAGTGGTGGCGGTCAAAGAATGCAAATCACTTTAAGAATACAAATCCTAGAGTTCTGGTATTGATGCAGTATTATGAGAAATTATTAATAATTAGATTATATCATTGCCAAAACTTTCTGATGGGGGAAAGTAGTCCAAAATGACGTATCATGTAATTCATAGTTTGTCGCCTACTGTTTCTGTCTCCGAAATAATACGTTTTTTTGTTCTAATGTTAAAATATAGGCCCCGTCCTCTATAAATAAGACAACTTCGGCAGTTTTTACCTATTTTGGTATTACTTTTTACCAACTGAAAAATTTTGCTAGTCTGTCACTCTGACCTCCACCCATTCAAAGCTGCCAGATGCCCGGATCTAGCAATAAGGATAATATTGCAATTTTACTAGACGGGTTTCGTTGCTCTCATTATTGTGTCATATCTAACGTGGCCAGCTCTTAGTCCATAACAAAGAAACAACGTAGAGTAGAATGTAGAAAGTATATGGCGCCTCAGCGCCTCATATATACGGGATGTTTTTTCATCGCGATCTCCTGAGACGTGATGTGTTGATCGGGTTGTGGGATCAACTCTGAAATCGTATAATTGTTCTCAGGTCGGGATCAAATCTACTAATGTATGTTTTACTGAACCTTATTAACTTAATATATTCTCCTGGAGAAGCATATAATGACTGGACGCATATGTCAAGGGAGAGAAGGGATGACGGACGTATGGCTACACGTTGGGCAGACATAATAACATCCGTCAATAAACCCACACTACATTGCCACAGAATAAGTAATAGTCATTGCATCAATCGGGCCCTGGATCGAGCGCCTTGGAAAGCGTTGGAAAATGTCCACAGTCATCACGTCCCTCAGCCACGATGACACGACAAAGAAGAAGACGAGATAATTTCCCATGACCTATATCGCGCGGATCCAGGATTTCGTTCAGGGGGGGCAATTCCCTTCACAAAAAATCTTACGGTCCGCACCTGTGGCCCCCGTAGTATACGAGATTTGTGTTTAAGGGGGGAAATTGCCCCTGTTGCCCCCCCTGTGTCCGAGCCTGCCTATACCTTCACATCTAATAATAGTTACTTTATAATTGATCCCCACAAAATATAGGCTCGGACCTTACAAATTGCTTCTGGATTGCTACCTACTCTGTGTTACCGGGAAATAGAAAAATAGATATCTACACGTGATAAATGCACTTGTGGTAATACTTATTTCAAGTGTTATCAACCACATTAAGCACACTATTAATAATCAACAACTGTGTATCTTCAGTACTCGAGGTTCAAGTACTTTTGGTAAATACTATGATTCGATTGGGTAAAATGCGAAATGACAGTTCATATGAGAACATTGGATTGTTCAGAAAACTCTTGTGTAATCGGTTAAACCCGGTAGTTTAGTAAACTAGTTTTCAGATGGTCAATACTTTTAAAATATTTTTTCCTCGGGTTTCAAGTCAAATTTTTTGTAGGTACTTAATTGAGTAAATGACGTCGAGTCGACCTCATAAGTCCTAATAAAAAAAATCATGGTTCTATACCCGTAATCTCTTGTAGTTTATAACTTTCTCTTACTGACCCATTTAAATTAACACCCTGTACACCAAACATTTTAACTTACAATTCTGTGAACAAAGTAACTAACCCAAAACTCAAACTTTATCTAAATTCTAAGGGGATGATACTTGGGGTGGTGGCGACGGAACTATGGCCGTCCCTTTCGCACGCCGTCGGAAAATCGATGAGCTCCTACTAATTCCTTGTATCCTGGTAATTCTGACTAAAATGGCGGATCCGTCACATCTCCTTTGCCTTCAAACCCCCAATATAATAGACATTCGAAGATCGGTTGGAACTTGGAACCATTTATTTATGGCAGGAAAAGACCCTCTTGTGTAAATAAATGTAGGGGAACCTTTTGAAATTCCTCAGAATGTTGTAAAGAAAAAGGTGACTAGGAAAAGACAAGAGAAATAAGAAAAAGCAATATTTTCTTTTGATATTTCCTCTAATTAACGTTCCCAAGCCTTCTTCTATTAAGATTTCCATACGGAAAACAGTTTGAGATCTGTTCAGACAAGTTTCCACGACATCTGGGTTACTAGGGCCACATAAAATACAAGAGTTCTGGCGCATTCTTTTACAAGGATCCGCGAAAGAAAATGTATAGTGCAATATGATATGACAATTCTACTGAATATGCAGTGTATTACGGCTATTAAGAATACTATGTTTATAATATGCTAACACTTTTTCTTTGTTGTTTATAGGAAAAAGAATTGACTAATAATAATCAAACAACGACATAAAATAAAGCAGTTCAAAATTATTACCATATCGCTGGCGCGATTCGTATCTCTGGTTCTAACCCCGAAGGGCGTTTCCTCGCGCTTAGGGGTACGAAAATCAATACACCCACGCATGCGTTATAACTGTGATAAGCTTAGCAACGCGAACTCCTACGACACATGTGCTCCTGGTACCCCCGCCCACAATATCTGAAATTTTCCTGCCCTCCTCCAGGTTTTCCCGGAAGTAGACCTTCGACTTCCGTTCTGTAGGGCGGCCTGGACGGTTTCCTGAAGAGGATTTTCAGGTTTGGGCAGATTATCGTGGGTAGACTGCGCATCTTGTAGTGCGCAGAGCAACAAGTACACGCGTTCTTGAATGGTCGTCTCGTGAGTCTCCTTCATTCACGGGGGGATTGTTTTGATTTACTTTTGCACGCGGGCTGTTGTAGCACGTGCCCGGCCATGAATCTCTACTTTCTAGTATTAGGGTGAAGCAAGACGAGAGCGTAATTTTTCGAGTTGTGTGCCGCGTAATTTCGGTCTCGTAATTTCTGCTACACACAAGTGAGACAACTCATTTCTCATTTTGCTTCGCTGTGTGAACGAAACGAAAAGGTTTGTATGGAATCGAATCAAGCAGAAATTACGCGTCTCACAACTCAAAAAATAAAATAATTAAATATTAAAAAACTCGATGTCGTCTGTTTTAAATGAACTGAAAAGTTAAAAAATCAGTTTTAATTTAATATTATTGAGAAAATAATGTCTTTGCAAACTTATGGCTGAGACTGTACTTACGTACACACCGATGTGGTCTGGATATTTTATAATATTTTTTTCAATAATGTCTGACAAGGTTAAATTTTAGTAGTAGAAGTGCCTAGTTTATGGTCGAACAAAAATTAAAAAGTGACAGATATTGCAGGCTCGATTTCGAGACATAAATGTTGCATACAAATTCCATTATTGTCGAGGTACAAACTTTTTAAAAAGTTCAACAACCATACAAAAATAAAGGCATATGTCCTAAACAGCCGAGCAACATGGGCATCTATTATTAATTTTTAACTTTTCAGTTCATTTAAACAAACGGAGTCGTGTATTTTAATTATTTGATTTTTTTATACATTTAGTGACAGAATAATTAAACAAACCTTGAAGTAGGCAGTGGTCAGGTTTCTGAAACACTCTAAAATTAAAATTCTGTGGAATAAAGCGTCAGGGAAGAATTCTCCCTTAGAAAAGCCTTCTGACTGTATATAGTTTCAGTACACTGTTAAGGACCATTCATATTTTGCCTCCTACTCTCGTTGTATGGAATCTAGAACAGCGCCCTCTATAAAAAGTTTTCACCGGCCTTCTCCTTGACAACCTCGAAAAAGTATCCGATACTAACCAAGGCCGTAGTTGTCACTTCGTGGATTTGTACACCATTGTACAGATGCCGGCAATAGTATCTTCACTATCTTCTCACATGAAGGCCGCAAAATTATGTGACACGCTCTTATAGCCCTACAAATAAGATCTTATTTGTAGGGCCATAAGAGTGTGTCACATATTTTTGCGGCCTTCGTGTAGGAAGATACTATTGCCGGTGACTGTACACCCTTGGTATAAGTCAGGTCAAAACCTATAATAAGTAATGCAGACAATAGCTTTATGCTTTCGTTGTTTTTGAATATATTTCTATTATTACCTAAAAAAAACAGATGCAAATAGTTAGAATTCTTTATTAAATAATATTTGTTTCCTAGATTCACTATAATTAACCATGACAGGCAAGTAACAATGAACAAGTCGTGTCCGTAGTATCGTCACATTATTATTTGTTAAGTACTTCATAAGTACTATATCTATCTATAAGTACAAATACATCACAGATCATTCGATGCCTGTTGTAACAATATTTTTATAATATTTATTGGCAGTTGATCAAATAAATATGAACCTCGTTTTTTTAACAGCACATTTCGCTGCTGGATACAACTTTTCTAAAGTTGCTACGTAAATATGAAAAAATATAATGTAATTAATAACTAAAAAGAGTTTCCCTTTATTTTTCCTACTTAACTTATAAGTACAATTCTCTTTAATGCAAGTAACTATTAAATATATTTAAAAATATTAATTTCAATTTGTATCTCTACCTAAAGTCATCATTGGGTCATTTTTTTGGTTAAATAATTGGTCGTGTATCATTAGTAAAAAATCCTGTTTTTTAATGATTAAATGTATTTACTCGTGCATGTTTTATCTACACCGTGTTTTTTAGATTCCAGTTAATTTCAAGGGTATATAACACCAGTGTCCTAATTAGCTCCAGCTCTGAGATAATGTATAGTTCATTTTTATCTTTCTGATTGTATTGCGTAAACCTACATTAAAGAGAAACCGCAATAAATAATGCACCTGTGTCAATAAATATACTTCCTTTGTATTTCAGACTATTAGTGCTCGAAATTACTAAAATTTTCCGAAAAAAAACACGATGTATAATAATCATATTTTTAAATACGAAAACTGCAATCAATACCAATAATGCAATAATATATTTATTTGGCCGGTGAATGACCCTAAGATATTTCTTAGGGTCATTCAACGCCCGAGTCGAGTCGATAATAAAAAGAGGGTCGGGTCGTACCGTGCTCAACCCTATTTTATTTACATATATTTTGGTCTCTCCTCTCCTCCCTCGTCCGTGACGACTGACGATTTAATAATGGATATAATTTAACCGATCACCAAATAAATATGAAGTCGATGACCTAATTAATAAGGTTGGCCACCAGAATAATAGATCTGCCTTCAAAATTGTACTACCATATAATATCAAAACGATTACAAAAAAAAATCCGGTAAATTATGTGTCACCAAAATAATATATCTGATACCAAAATCGGATCTCCAAACAACGATACGAAAACGATTACCTAAAAAAACATATTGGTCATTAAAAAAAACTCCCCATCTTTAGAAGTCGGCTCGGAGGCGATTTTTGAAATTCGAGCGCTCGAATATGACATTTAAAACTCTGGATAAAACGAAGAAACGATGTTTTGAAAATAACAGCGATAGTAATTTAAAATTCTGATGATTTATCCTAATAATTTCATGCGTATATGTATAATGGCGACAAACTTTTGTGTTCGGTTATATTCGAGATTAAATTCTTTGAATTCGAGCGCTAGATTGTCAAAAATCGGCCCCCTGCCACTCGCCAGGACCGTTATGTACGTATATAAATATCCATTAATTTAGTGTTTCAAAGTTGGAGACCGTTTCGATTAAATTTTTTGGAGGATGGATGGAGGATGGAGATATATTATAATAAACCTGCGCTTTAGGCTAAGGAAATATTATGACATAGCATGCTAAGATTATAACTTAATTTAATTTGTTAGTTAATATTTTTGTTTTTAATGACGCACACTTAGAATTAGAATTATTATTATATAATTGACTGCTACTAGCATTTTTTTTGAAAATATATAGAATAATTTTATTATTTTTTGCATGCCACTAGGTGGCTGAATGTATACGGAACTTACTGACATTATTATAATATTTTTATTACCTGCATTCTAGCAAATAAATGTATTTCTATTTCTATTTCTATTTCTAAAATTAATGGATTCAAATTAGGTGGCAAATCTAAATTGATAATGTTAATCGGTTTTTTATTATATAATAAGTAGTTATACTAAGTATCAACTTTTTAACTTTCATGACTAAAAATAAATGTATGGCTAGTATTTAACACATATCTAATTGTAAAAAAGACTTCGGGACGAAACGTCGAAGGTAAGTTTAATAGTACATTACTGCAGAGACCAGTAAGTAAGCTTTCCTGGCTGAGTATTTAGTAGCCGTCCGAGTCGAAGACGAGGACGGCTACAATACGAAGCCAGGTAAGCTGATTACGGTCGAAGCATGTATAATGCTTTTCTCAAACATGTAAGGAAATAAAATTACTTGTTTAGTGCTTCAGTTACTGGCTGAGTGATTTAATGTTGTATGAAAATCCTTTACGTACGTCGCGCTGAACCTGCCTTGGAATAGAGTCCCTACTGGTCTCTAATTACTAACGTAACAGGAACATTTCCGAGCATGTTTGAGAAAAATTATATACGCGGTTAAGTCCCGTTGTTACAAATAGATATTTATGTGTAAAAACCGTGAAAGTTTAAAACAGTGTTTGGTACTTAACAGCACAACAAAAA
Organism: Pammene aurita; assembly: GCA_947086415.1. Lineage (NCBI taxonomy): Eukaryota > Metazoa > Arthropoda > Insecta > Lepidoptera > Tortricidae > Pammene > Pammene aurita. The sequence goes on along the minus strand of OX352291.1, from coordinate 47,041,884 downwards.
ATAACCATAAACTATACTGATTACACATCAATAAATGCGTAATCGACTATCTAATATCGATTTTGATATACAATTGTATGTTTTCCTTTAGTGAAAGAAAACATTGTAAGGAAACCGGACGTAATCTCGATAAAGCCTAGTGTCCCCTCTGGGTTGGAAGGTCAGATGGCAGTCGCTTTAGTAAAAACTAGTGCCTACGCCAATTCATGGGATTAGGTTGACAAGCGGAACCCAAGCCGGGACAAATCCTAGGAGGAAGAAAAAGATATACAATTGTATTTTTGATGTGCAATCAGTATTTTTTTTCTAAGCGTCTTAAATATTTCCCAAAATATACTATGAGTAAAAACCTTAATGTATAACATATTTTTAATTTTTGAAATTAAATTTAATACTTCGTTAGGAAGGCGCCGTTTTAAACTTTTTATCAGCTTAGCTCGTAAAAATTTAAAACCCTCGACAAAATTATAACAGCGCCATCTAGTGTCTTGCCTGAGAACCATTGCTGGCGTATCACATATCTTACAGAGTACCGTAAATCTGTCGACCCCACATACCATAGATTAATAATAGTCAATGGTCGAACAAACATTCATGGTTGTGTCTTCAACAAACGCACTTACACGCAAACAACTCTTACTCATACCGTCTCCGTTTTATCGTGGGTAGTAAAATAAGCCAATTTAACCTAATCGAATTTCTTTTCTTGTATTCAAATGATCAGTATAAAGTCTTATTTAAAAAAGGCCAGCAGCATGTCGGGTCATGTTTAGTGTAGGGTTCCGTAGTTGCCTTTCCGCTACAAATCATAATAGGTTTACTTGAAATTAGGTATTTATACGATACTTTTGGAATGTGGATAAAGCTCGCAAAAAAAAAGTGTTTTTGCGGCATTTACTAATTTGGTTAACTATGAAACGATAACTTAGCACGTTAACTCAAAAATGCCTCAACTGATCATGTTCCAAATAGTTTTCAATTAAAAGTCCTTATAAAGCTTTGCTTTCATGAATATTTCCATATTTATTGACACACTGTTCAGATCAGCTTAGGTTCGATTCAACTTTGAGGGCGTGGTCAATATACAAATTTCAACTTTTAGTGCCATCGATCACTAAGCTAAGCTGAAGGACAGGTGAACTGATAGACGGACGGATATAGCAAAATTATGAGAGTTCCTAGTTGACTACGGAACCCTAAAACTGGCTTCAATACATCTTTATTTATAACGAGTTCTCGCATGAATACCCTCTTGTCCCCGCCTTCTCGCTTCCTCAGTTCAAAATTTCTCAGACTTCGTGTGTGAACTGATTCTCGAAGTGTACTACGCCTATACAACAGCCTCCTAATTGAATAAGTATTAAATCCAGTTGGATGCTAATAACTGCTTCATACTGGCTCGTGGGTCTCGTTCTGGGCGGGCTCTACGCTTTTCTTACTCTTTTTTGCGGCTTTATTTTTGCCTGGTAGAGTGAGGCAGACTGCGCAGCAAACTAAAAAGAAAAATGCAAAAGGTTAAAATTTATGTTCGTCTTAGCGTGCCTCCTTACCTAAAGATATATATTGTGTAGCTAGGGACATTTATTCAATAAGTCAACAAAATACACTATAAATAAAATAATTTAAGACTAGCGTAAGTCTAGTCATACAGTAAAATTTTGTAGTTAACAATTTATGTAAGCTTTATATTTATAACACGCGCATTCTCTTAGCTCAACTGTTGATGAAAACCGTGCAAAGTTAGGTGCTTACCATTTAAACATTTTGGTTGCGTATTTTACGTCGAGTGACTGCTCGGAAAGACATGCTTCATCTATCTATCCAAATATATAAAAGAAGAAACTGACTGACTGACTGACTGACTGACTGACATATCAACGCACAGCCCAAACCGCTGGTTCTAGAGATTCCAAATTTGGCACGTAGGTTCCTTATGAGGTCTAGGGATGCACTAAGAAAGGATTTTTCAAAATTCACCCCCTAAGGGGTGAAGATCCAAAGTTTGTATGGCGAATCAAGATTTGTTAGACTATTTTATTCGAAACTTCACAGGAGTATTCCTAACGATAAATGAGTAAACACGTGTTTCAGGTTTTTTGAAATTCAACCCCCAAAAGGGGCAAATGTGGTCACAGAGTCTGAAAATGAACATATATCGTATCCTTTTTGAGTATTTATAGTACGCGGGCGAAGCCGCGGGAAAAGGCTAGTTATTCATAAATGTTCAAAGGTCAAAACTTTGTGTTCATTAAAGTGTCAGGATACTTACGGAGTAAGAGCCCTCCGAAGAGGTAGAAGCTGATGCCGCAGTTGACCCTCATGAACACTCCGATGAGGTTGGAGCTCACCACTGATCCCAGACGGCCCATCATCATGGACAAGCACACTGCCATAGCCCTGGAATAGAAGGTTGTTTTAAATAAAGTATTCTAAAAGGAGCTGAGGACATCCTACCATGCGATGGACAGATAACGGCTTCCGTAGACAATATGATAGTACTTGGCTATGAAGCTGGAGATACTGGGTTTGAATTTCGGCCTTAGCCATATGTGTCCATTGCGATTCAAAAGGAGGAGGTGCGCAATTCAGTTATATATCTTTTTTTAATGATTTTTACTCCATAATTCCGTCTTGTCTGAACCGATTTGTTTTTTTGATTGTAAGTATAGATATAAAGATATACGGGACCACCCGTTTTGATCCATGAAGAATCGAGGGAACTCCTTAAATGTTAAAGGCATACATAATTACATATAGTGATTTTAGTATTTTCATCAACAAATCAAGCATTTACATTGAAGTGATATTTGATGCAGCGGAATTGCTGATGATGATCAGAACGAAACTCTTCAACGACGTGCGTGCTCTTCGCTGTGTTTATTAAGCAAGTTATTTCATTGTACGGAATCTGAGAGTGATTTTTTTTCGTTTCAACCCTATCGTTAGATAGGTCTTTATTTTTGGATAAAACTAATACTTTTGTAAATAATACCTCAGAAAGCAGCTCCCAAGAAAAAAAGGGCGCCCCTCCCTCTTTAATTTTTGAACCGTGGCTCCAAAGCATTTAAAAAATTCATGGAAGTGAGGCGTGATCAGTAATTTTAATGAAAACTATATTGAATAAAATCGGTCGAGCCGTTTTTAAGTTATAACTCAAAAACGCATAGTAAAAGGACGTAAATAAATACCGCATAGTAAAATGACGTAAGCGCTGCATAATCTATCTTAATAAACGACCTTTTGAATGGATGTATTATACCAGGCCGGCAACTACGTAACTTTTCACTAAGCATGGTCCGACTTGCTCTTGGCCGGTTAAAAAAAAACCTATTTAAGATACAATTCTTTTTATCAGGATCTGAAGCTGATCCGAAGGCTAGGTGAGCAGTGAATTAGCAAAAACAATTGTTCAATCATTTGAGTAAACGACTGAATATAGTATATATTTTATGAAACAGTATAAAGATATGAATTTTGATCATTATATATCTATTCTGAGCCGATACTATGAGGAGACTTTAGTAAATACGAACCTATATCTAGTCGGGAACAACTCCACAGCCACAGCGTTCATCATCCCGATACACGCTCCACTCATCTGGAACACCGCGAACAGCACCACCGCCGTCTGCTGGTTGGAGGCCAGGTGCGCGCTGATGCCGCACAGCCCGGAGCCGCACAGGATGGTCACAAGGATCAGCTTCTTGCCCACGAAGTCCACGAGGAAGCCGACCACGATGTACATGGAGCAGAAGACGAGACCGATGTAGATGGAGCGCTGGAAGGTCTCGGTGTTCATGGTGTCGTCGCAGACCACCTGGAGAAAAGTAAAAAGATCAGACGGTAAGGTCCATTATATTTTGATAACGGAATTAATGGTGACCCAGAGGATACATTTAAGATGTCTCCTTAGGTCTAGACTTACATGAGTAGCGTTCGCGGCAACCTTCTGACTCGCGTCTAGAATCTCACAGATCCTGGCGTCTTCAGCACCGTTGTGGTTGGCCAGCGAGTTGAGGATGGTCGGGAACCAGACGTAGAATCCGTTACACCTGGAAAGAAAAACGTTAACACCTGATTGGTGAAACCAGTTTGCTCCTCTATAAGTTGTACAGTTATATGATTTCGGTCTTGGACTTTTGTCAGGGCGGAATGGGATGCCATGGAACGAGTCATGTTAGAGTTCAATAATTTGGTATGTAAAGTAAAGTAATTAAAGTAAAATTTATTGATTCCAAACACAATAATTAAACAGTTTACAGGGGTTGTTCGGAGCGTTCTAAACTAGGTAAGCCTGTATCTTGGAATACACCATTTAATAATAATATAATCATAAAATTCTTTCGTCGAATTCTTTGTAGCAGTTATAAAACATGAACATTCATTAATTAAGTTTAACCTAAGTGTTTGTGTGTAATTTGTATGTAGGTGTGTAAGTGTGTATGTGAGTAAGAGTGTGTAGCTATGTGACGTGAATGAGTGCGAGTAGCTTAGCTGACAGACCAAGTGTAAGTGCGTATTATGTCTTCTGCGTCATCGTTGTAGGATAAAGTGGTAAACCATTTCTTTAATTTTGATTTGACTTTTAGAGAGGTGCATATTTTTAGGTCACAGATTTTGCAAACAGCGTTTACAGCATGGATGAATGTAATGGGTATGAGTTTGGGTGCCAGATCGTTGTGCGTGAGCCGTTTGGATGTAGGTACAGGGACCTTGTTTGTACGTCTAGTCATAATGACATATTTTAACGTTGATGTATGTTATTAAAAGCGTGGGTCCGAGAATGCTACCCTGTGGAACGCCAAAATTAATGCGTGATTTGCTGCTCGTTACGTCTCCGATTTTAACTATTTGCTTTATATTAGTTAGGTAGTAAAACCAGTTGTGAGCTAATCCTCAAATGCCAATGGCCTCTAATTTCCTAAGTAGAATGGGAATCGAGACAGTGTCGAAGAGTCTATACAGCGTCTACCGGCGTTAAAACATATTTGTGAGAGTACTTGCATGTTCTTTGTAAAAGTAAAATGAGGATACACTCAAAGAAAGAAATGATATCAAATGGTGCTGAAGATAATAGGTATATTTAATCTGTGCAAAAGAAATATACTTTTTGCTTAAAATGAGGGTTGGCGAATAAACCACTGGAGTAGTCAATAGATTTCGTACTTACGCAGAGAATATGCCATACTGCACGAAGCAAGTGAGACAGGTCCACCTGAGAAGTTTCCCGCGGAACAGAGGCGCTGTCTGCTCCCACATGGAGGTCAGGACTGCCGTGATACCCTTGCCGCTGCTAGATGTCATTGCACTCGGATCTACTACCAATGATTTAATCTGAAATAATTAAATAGTGCTAGGTGTTACGGGGATATTTTTATCTGGACTTTGATGACGGAAAACTTTTCTCTTTAACAAAAAGCTTAAATCCATGAAAAGCAAACCGGTATACAGGCCATAGAATACCTATAGTTAAACATGCAAATAGACAAATTCCCTCCTTATATTATAGGGATTTAACGTCAATGAGAAAAAGCAGTTTATGAAACTTACTGGGAACGTCTCTGGATCAGTCCACTTGTTAACACCGTAGATTTTCTTCACAGTCGCCAAGCACTCGTCGTATCTGGCATGCGCGTTGAGGAACTTAGGGCTCTCGGGAGCCAAATATAGCAGCACAGCACCGATGGTGTAGGGCAGGGCGGCGGCGACAACGAGGAGGCGCCAGGGGCGGTACATGATGCCCAGCCAGGGGATGGGCCACGCGAAGTCCAATGGGAGGATCAACCAGGAGACACCTGGAAGATGCAATTTTTATGAACTAGCCATCGCCAATAAGGCTCTGGAGGAGAAAACTGTCTCAAATTACTGTATTGCCTAGTAATAACTGGAAGAACTCAGCATACTTGATTCTTCAATTATGATATAGGAACATGCACAATAAGATTAAAGATACCATATTGACCTACCAGGTAACAGTACGGTTCCGATGCCCACGAATGAGGCTCCGAAAGCCACCATCTTGTCCCTGTGCTGAACGTTATTGAACTCTCCCAAATATGTGTAGACAACCGCTGAAGGGCCCGACATGCTATAAATAGAGAAGAAACTGGTAAGTTAAATAAAACAGTGAATTTAATAGTTTAGTGTCAAGCTTCCTGCTATTTCTGTAGTCTTGATAAAAGATAATTTGTACAATGCTCTTGAATTCACATTTTTGCCCTTTGCACTGTCAAATACAATCAAGCGTAAACACTGCAGCAGCTTCTTTACAGAACATACTTACATCTGAGGGGTAGGCCCTCGAACATTGAAATTCGAAAATTGCATATCTACGTCTCTACCGCTCTTGCCAATACGAGTAATAGAGAGGCTAATAGATGAACGAAGTGGGTCGCGGTAGGCATCCTGGTTTTAGTATACAGACAAAATGAGCTGTATTCCCTATTTCATTTTATTTTCTTCATTTGTTTTTTGTTAGGATCTGGAATACTTACAACACAGCCGAGAAGAAGGTCAGGACGGCGAACACAGGCAGGTTGGGTGCGAAGCTGGACAGTATGCTCAGGAGCACGGACACCAGCATGGACACCATCATCACCGGCCGGCGGCCACGCGTGTCCGCCAGGTAGCCCCACATGTGGGATGTCAGGATCATGGCTGCAACAATATTTGGTGGTGTTAAGGAATGTGGAATCTACAATAGGTTTCTGTTTGTCTTTCTAAAAGTGAACTTTGCGTGAAAGTCGCATACGAAGGATGTATAGTCAGCCGAACTGCCATTTTAAATGTTTATTTTTAATATTTATTAATGGGTTCGAATCCTGGTCAGGGCATTTATTTGTGTGTTCCTGAGTTATGGATGATAGAAAACATCCATTTAAGTAGGTTTTATAGGTTATTTAAGTCAATCAAATTATTCTTATTCTTAATTTTTTCTGTACTTGTGTTGGTTAATGTAATTTTCGAAAATGTCTTAATTTACATAATTTTTAAATCGGGACAGCATCTTTTCCTCAACGTTTTGCAATAACTGGCTTAGATTTCACATAAGTCAGATGGCCCGATATGTTTTCCTTGTATTTCCTGTTTAAGGATTGCTAAAATAATACTTGTATCCATCATCATCATATTCTACTAGATCGGTGCCTTCTCCGGCCGCGTGATACCCTTTTCAATGGCGACTAACAACTACCAGTTAAGTTTAACAAATTTTCAGTTAGTCTAGTCTTTTAGTAGATAGTTGAGACGATAGATAGACTCGCTTGATATGCCTTTTTGTCTGTTTTAGTATTAAAATAAATTTACATTATACATTGCATGCATGTCAATAAAAATATGATTAGAAGTTGTTGATGATACATTATAAGATTATATATTATTTATCTTTATAGTGTCAGAAGTCGTCAATTAGCATTCACTTATCACGCCCCCCGTGGCAACTAAAACGCAACAGTTCACGCTATTTCTCAACAATAAAACTGCGATAACCTTACTGACATATTCACTTCATGTATTATCGAGTGCCACTGACTGCATCTCTTTCTTCAATATGCCAAACTAAAGAGATGCGGCGGCGATACTCAATATGAAAAAAACGAAGTGTCTTGCAAGCTTCACGTGTTCGTATTGATAAAATATAATATAATCTGACGATGTGCATTGAACCTTAATGTCATAGACAGCATTAAACGTGACTTAGTAATTTATTTCAAAACAACTGTCTAAGGTGGTGGGGACAGTGCCACTCTGTTTGGTTAAAAATGTTACAACAGTCATACCTAATGAGGTGGTCATAATATAATAATGATTATGTTTATCCACTCCACGGTTCCATCAGTAGCTGATCTTTATAGTGAAGAAAGACACTAGCTTTCCATCAAGTAATAACAGATAAAGAGTGTATTTGAAAGAACGAAGACCACAGCTTACGGGTTTCCAGTTGACTTGAAACGAGAGCCACACGACATCTCTGCAAAACTTAACTTTAATGGGTGCTCTTGGGAGCTTGGTCCAGGCTTTGAATATCCCGCTTACTTTTCGCAAGATGCTCATGGAAGGGCTTGCAGACTGTATTTAGCCTAACAGTCGTATTTCGGAGACGCTTCTAGCTTATAACATGGTAACACGATAGGGTTTTACTTACAAGTAAATGGTATAGCTGCCAGCCATCCCTTGGTCCCCATACTAAGGTTGAGGTCGCACTGCGCTGCAGGGATCACATAGCCCAGGTTCAGGGTCTGCATGATCACTCCCATCAGGATGACGCCGCTCATTAACATGTGCGCGATGTTGTAAATGCCCAGACCTGGAAACGTGAATTAGTGCCATAGTTTTCAGTGTTAAAATAAAAGTTAAGAATAGCAAGACTAAAATAAGAATGTAAAAAAAAAATTACTAGCTTGTAGGGTTACGATTGAAAGTTTACTGCCTGCACTCATGACTAATAGTTATTATTGTTACATATAAAATCTATGTGGCCCATATGTTAAATTGAGGTTTCATAGTGAGTAAGTTAAAGTTTGAACATTAGGAAACAAAATGCTTTGGTAACCTAACTCTAGTGTTTTCAGACAATACAGTCTAGTGTCTGAAAACTAGCTCCAGGATTTTGGATTATCATTTCAGTCACCTTGAATTCACACTCATGCCGTTAGGCCTCACAAATTCTTAAGCTTAAACTATACCGACATTTACATAACGTAATAGTTCTTGTTTGTCGAGAGAACGCGATGAGTTCTTTGTTTTATTTGAGTTCAAAAATAGACTAATGATTAAATTATTGTTTATCGCAAGTGCGACCTTACAAGCCTATTTTGATCTGATGTTTTTATTACGTTGATTTAATATAAAAAGTCAATAGCCGCATCCCTTTATTAGATAAGCGGGATAGATAGCTCTACAAACATGCTGAGCGTTTGTTGACACGTGGTGATCTAATTACATTATCAGTTATCACATTTGTTTGTGAGGGGTATTTCCCATTGCGTTCTGTTATTGCAAAGCATAATTTCTCTTAATGCTAACGCAAATAGTTTTAAGCTCTGTTGGGGTTTTCAGAAATAACTATATCAAGAGTCGGTAGGAGAATGATAATGTGGATTCGTGGTAAGGGGAATTCAGAGAAAAAAGGCACAAGTCTTTAGGCACGAATATTTTAAAGGCTATAATTATATTGATTGGAACAACGTAACAATTGATACAATTTTATTACAAGAATACTTAAGCGATCTCTCGGACTCCTGTCTCTCGGATACAATAAAACTTGAGGTGTACGTACATGACATTCTGGGAGCGGGAGAGGTAAGATTTTCTCTGGTATCACATCAGACTTAAAAGATCGCGTAGGGGAATAAAGGTAACTTTAAAATATAAATAGGTAGTTACGATTTTTCACAATTTCAATTTCTTTGATCTGGCTTAGCTTCTGTTTATATTATTATATACAGCTTGCGCCATCATATTACTTTGTTTGCCCCAAAGTGCTATAAATAACAATTGGCATGATTCAACTGAACTGAACAGTGGCCTAGTTAAAACTAGGCTTCGAAGGCAGGGCCATTATGATAATGAGATTAATGAGATAATTGCGCTATCTTGTGTCGCATTGCTAACTGATTCTTGTTCGCATAAACAATCAGCATATACTACTAGTAGTGCTACGGGTAGTTTATTAGTTTATCATTTTTCGTAAATTTTTCGTACCGTACTAACTACCGGCTTAGTTTTAACCTGGTAGAGTACCTACGAAATCCCGAAGAACATGAGAACCTTATTCAATTTAATTTTAGTTTAATTGTCTTTAGACACAATAGTCGGTGGTGTACACTTATTTATACGGAAAATGATGATGATGGAATTTCCATTTGCAGAGCTAATCCTTTAGGCTCTATGATTAATTTAAGAAGGAGAGCCAATCAAATTTCTGATGCAAATTTTTGACGAAGTGGGGGGTGCCCCCCAAAATTAATTAAAAATAAAATAGAGCTATATAGTCAAGTTTGATATCATTTTCGTGTAAAGCAAGGATGCCGAATTCATTTTTGGTATTTTATTCATACCTTTCCATATAATAAAACTGAGAAAACATAAAAAAATATGAAATCAATGTTTGATATTTTTTTGAATAAATGCCTATATTTTTTTTATTTATGGTCGTAACATGAAAAAGATATTTTCATGATAAAGCCCTGTTATTCCCCTTTATAAAAAGTATATAAATACAACACGGAACAATAAAAAGTGCGAAAGTAAAATGTATTAGTTCGTATTATGTTTATTATTGGAAACTCAAAAAACCTTCATTCAAGTTTGAGTTCAAAGCGTTTTGCTTTAATAACAAAATAACGAAATCATATAAAAAGCTAAGTTAAGATAGAAAAATGATAAATTAAACCACTCGTGGCTCCACTACTATGCTGCGTTGTTATTATGGGAAGGCTTGTATGCAGAAATCAATTATATATATTGCATCATTCGTCACAAATAATATGTTGTGTGCATTATCATTTATCATTAAATCATTATGTTCAATTAAACAGAATCCGCGATTGTTGTTGTTTCCTAGTTATCTATAGTTTTTAATTTAGATACAACGGAATCTACAGGGTCGATAATGAAGGTAAATAAAAACAAAATTGATATTATATCCTAATTAAATAAGTAGTCGGATGAAAACTGCAACACATCTACAAGTATTAATTTGACTACAAAATTTATGGGCGAGAGGGCGTTAGCTCTTTGATGTTTAAGCTGGAACTACTAGTGCATTCTGTAGTTTGCCGCAGCATTACTAAAAGGTAGAAGATTTCTTATCACTGTCTCAATACTTACTTGTAACATCATTATAAATTAAGTCATTAGCAAATAAGTGTCAACTCAGGGCGTTAGCGTGTCGACTACTAGGACTTTAATCTTACTAGGAAAGGAAAGTCATAGTAAGGTACACATGTGTACCTTTGTTTGACTATACATTTTACAAACCTTTCCTATGTGACTTTTCCACCGATTTACAATTAATCATGTCAGGGGCCCAATTAGACAACTGGCACTTTCTAGAGAGATCACTTTGAGACATTCTAGTATGTACAAGTGTCATATTGCCATATAAGTAGTGATTTCGCATGGATATCAACATGTCACAGTTTAGGATGTCGAATAAAGGTGCAAGTATTACACCACCAAATATTTTTTTATACCATGACGATGGCAAGCTAGTATACGGCCCGCCTGATGGTAAGCAGCTACCGTAGCCTATGGACGCCTGCAGCTCCAGAGGTGTCATATGCGCGTTGCCGACCCTTTACAGAGAGGATTCACTGTGTTCTAAAAAAGTTTTAAAATGCTGTGATCCGTGTCATTAAGACACGTTTTTCGCAACTTTCCAATCAGTTTGCATTATCCTTATCACTGACCCCATGACTGTCACCCCATGACAGAAGCGTACGGGTAAACAGACACGCGTAAATAACAGTTAAATGCGTGTGGACCATTAAACTTTGAAAAGGTCGGTGGTTGTTATTCAGCCTTTAAACAGCCATACAACTTGACCACAACCGTTTAGATTACGGGTACCCCGTATCTCAATTAGTCCCATAAAAAATGTATCAATGTGTTTATATTTTAATTTACTTGTAATATTATATTAGATAGGCTACGCAGGCGTCCATAGGCCACGGTAACTGCTTCCCATCACGCGGGCCGTTTGTTTACCACCGTTGTGGTATAAAAAAAAGATAATGAAAAATAATGTAGGTTGCTCGGGGATTATCAGTGTTTTTAATAATATAATAAAAATAATGCTTATAATATAATAATTAATTCGTTAAATGGGCATGTAGATAATATGCAATAAGTTACGTACCTAGCTACAATACTTGCATATCTAGTTATTTATATATTTATCTATATTTATCTTTAAAATAATTGAGATAGGTCAGTTTACAACTTTATTTAATAAATGTCGTCATTGAAATTCAATTTTTATACGGCCTCCTAGCCCAGTCGGTAGTGACCCTGCCTACGAAGCAGGAGGTCTCGGGTTCGAATCCTGGTAAGGGCATGTATTTGTGTGTTTATTACAGATATTTGTACCTGAGTTATGGATGTTTTCCATGTAATTAAGTATTTATCTATCTGTTATATATATCGTCGTCTAGTACCCACAACACAAGCCTCATTGAGCTTACTGTGGGATTAGGTCTAAACAGTATCTTACATATAATTTCTGGATTTCACACGTATACCTATACGGCTATGATAAAGGTTTATAACCAGAAAATATTTAATGTAGGTGTCTAACCTATTAATTTATAATCTATATAATAAAAAAAAACAAGGACCCTATCTGTGTTTTCACACAAAATAACATTAATAAGTTATGTCCCGTATAATTATATCGTGCTTGTCATGCAATACTTTCCTTAAATTTTCCTCATACTATCTCTTGCGGATTTTCTATACAAGCCTTATCAAGTTATAAAACTTTAATCTCAGTGCAAAATAGAGCAATAAAAATATTAAGGTTGTCACCCGCGAAGATTACCTATATTGCGACGACGGCCGATGTATCATAAGTTATTATGATACGAATGAGGCTGCTGCTAAGTTTAAACACGGCAAATACACCAACCTTGGGCCAGTGTATGACTTTGTTCCTATTGCTGTCGAAACCGCTAGGCCATGGTGTGCCGAGGCCAAGAGGCTGGTTAAGGATATCGGGCGCCGATTAAGGGAAAGGGGCTGCGACCCTCGGGCTGGATCTTATCTGGTCCAACAGATATTTTTAGCCATTCAGCGTGGCAATGCAGCTGGTGTATTTGGAACGTTTGGGCTAGGTAGAGATTAGTTCGGGGGCTTAGTTTTTATATAGTAAGTTAGACTAGGTCATTTTTGACGAGGCTTGTTGTGGATTTGGTTTTTGTATTTTTTGACGAAGCATGTAGTGGATACTGGTTTTGGCTGTAGCAACTATGACGAAACCTGCGTTGCGGATATGATATGAGGTGTGTGACAATTTTTGTTATGATTTAATAAAGAATAAAAATACTTTTAGTTATTATGTATTCTACTAGATGAGCTACCCAGAACAAATTTAGTGCGCCATGTTTTAACAGCTGCCATTGAATCAAAGAGTAGCTTTAAGAAAGTAGTCGTGACACTGTTATGTTATGACAATATTAATTATCTGCCTAAACATATTTTGTAACGAAACGTGATTAAGTAATTTGGAGAGAAACTGATATAGCAAAAACAAAGATCCCAACGAATTGATAACTTCCTCCTTCGAAATTTTGAAGTCGGTTGAAAATATTCAAATCACTATAGGTGTGCCTATAATAGTTGAAGAGTTCCCTCGATTTCTCCAGGATTCCATCATCGGATCCTGACCTGGATACATGGGACCAACTGAGAAGTATACTCTTTCAAACAAAAAAATAATTGAAAATAGATGTCATATACTTCAGAAAAAGTGACCAAACCCTCCGGTGTCCGAGGCCAGATTTGAACTGGCGTCTTCAGCTTTCGCGGCTGACGTCCTGACCACTACACCACCCGGTCACGGCGGAACTTGACAAATTTTCTCATGTATATGCAATCTCTGAATTTTAAACGGCTAGGCGCCGTTGACCATACTCTAAGGGCATGCGCAGTACGTGCTTGCACCTCCTATCCGAATCTCTTACGTGATTCTGGTATAGCAAGAGAGATGGTGCTGCCATCTATGAATCATGAAGCAAATCAAATTATTTTGTTCAATATTTTTTGATTTGCAATTTTTAAGTAGTTATACTACTATATATAAACTGAAAATAGATGTCATATACTTCAGAAAAAGTGACCAAACCCTCCGGTGTCCGAGGCCAGATATGAACTGGCGTCTTCAGCTTTCGCGGCTGACGTCCTGACCACTAGACCACCCGGTCACGGCGGAACTTGACAAATTTTCTCATGTATATGCAATCTCTGAATTTTAAACGGCTAGGCGCCGTTGACCATACTCTAAGGGCATGCGCAGTACGTGCTTGCACCTCCTATCCGAATCTCTTACGTGATTCTGGTATAGCGAGAGAGATGGTGCTGCCATCTATGAATCTTGAAGCAAATCAAATTATTTTGTTCAATATTTTTTGATTTGCAATTTTTAAGTAGTTATACTACTATATATAAACTGAAAATAGATGTCATATACTTCAGAAAAATCTGAATATATCTGGCCTCGGACACCGGAGGGTTTGGTCACTTTTTCTGAAGTATATGACATCTATTTTCAGTTTATATATAGTAGTATAACTACTTAAAAATTGCAAATCAAAAAATATTGAACAAAATAATTTGATTTGCTTCAAGATTCAAAAAAAGAATTATCAAAATCGCTCCAGTCGACTTCGAATATTCGGTGAACATACATTAAAAAAAATAGCAAAAACAAAGAACCCGACGAATTGATCCTCCTTCGAAATCTTGAAGTCGGTTGAAAACGTTTTCTATGATACTTACTAGCGTTTAATATGTTTGCAAAATCGCCCTTGTTGTACAATAAACATGATTTGTTATTTCAGTCAACTTTTTCAAACTAGATATCGCTACTATATTGCTTAATACTTTTAGTACATAGGTTTTTACTATATTTACATAGGTGTAACCTGCTTCCATAAACTATAGTGTCGTCAAATATTTGCACTTGGATTTATCTGGTCTTAATTTTAAATTTCCTAGTGTTTACTCGGGAAAACCCAGTGTAGCTTCTTTTAATTTTGCTATACTTAGTCTAAATAAATAGTTATCAACCGACTTCAAGATTTATAGGAGGTTACGAATTCGTCGGGATCTTTGTTTTTTTTGCAATTTTTTTATGTAGTTTCACCGATTATTCGAAGGAGGCTGAACCGATTTGGAATTTTTTTTGTTTGAAAGAGTGTACTTTACAGTTGGTCCCATTGTAACCAAGTCAGGATCGGATGATGGAATCCTGGAGAAATCGAGGGAACTCTTCAACTATTATAGGCACACCTATAGTGATTTGAGTATTTTTTACAGCAGCTCGAACATTTGCTGTTGGAAAGGTGGATGCTAAGTGAAGTCGGTTCTTTTTAGGGTTCCGTACCTCGAAAGGAAAAAACGGAACCCTTATAGGATCACTTTGTTGTCCGTCTGTCTGTCTGTCTGTCTGTCTGTCTGTCTGTCTGTCTGTCTGTCAAGACCATTTTTCTCAGGAACGCGTGGAGGTATCGAGCTGAAATTTATATCAAATACTCAGGTCTATTGTCCCTCGGAGCTGTGAAAAAATCAAACTTAAAAGCCAACGCAGTCAAAAGATACAGTCGTTTATGCTGCAAATTTTAGAGTTTTTCGGCACTCGCAAAACCTACGGGGTACTTCTCGTGAACTCAGAAACTTGAAATTTGGCACGAAGCAACGTCATATAGCATAGACAATGGAAAAATTACAAAAAGTAGACATTTTTAGTAAAAAAGTTTTTTTAATTTTAAACTTACTACCTTTTCCCTCGTAAACGCGTAGAGGTATTAAATTGAAATTCATGTCAAATACTCAGGGCTATAGGACCTTTCAGATGTAGCAAAACCAAACTTTTATGTCAACGCAATCAAAAGAAATAGCAATTTAAGTCGCATATTTTGAAACTGAGTACTCGCAAGGAACTCAAAACCTAAAGGATACTTCCCGTAAACTCAGAAACTTGAAACTTGGCACGAAGAAACTTCATATAGCACAGACAAAGGAAAAATTACTAAAAGTAGACATTTTTAATAAAATCATACAAAAAATATTTTTTTAAATTTTAAACTTACTACCTTTTTCCTCGTAAACACGTAGAGGTATTAAATTGAAATTAGTAATAAACAAACTACAACTTTTGCTTGTTATAGGTTTGTACGGAACCCTCGGTGCGCGAGTCCGACTCGCACTTGGCCGGGTTTTTTTTTGTTTAAAATCATTTTACCATCTCCTTTTGTTTCATATTTTTTCCTTGTAAAGGACATGTACACCCGAACCACCAGTCCAACAATGGTTAGACCCAAACATCAGTCCAACAATGTTTTTGTCAAGTAGGGTACAATATTGACAAGCTTAATTACGTCATATTGTTTGTTATAAAATATTTTATTTCTGTGAGTGTTTAAAATAGGCAAGCCATTTAGGATTAGGTATTTTATTTAGTGCTACATTTTCGACAGTTATTGACGAATTATCAAATCAAAAATAGCATTGCGTCCTCTTTAGACTCGTTTAATACATAATAATTATAACCTAATTAGGACCTCTATCGATAGTAGACTTATATACGTAGTTTTAAAGATTTTAACAAGCTTCAAGTCATACTTTATTGTATTAAAATTTTGTAAGTTAGTTTTAGACAAATCAGATTTTTTTACCTGCATTAAAATAAAATAAAATTTAAAATAATTTTGCTTAAATAAGTGCGTGTGTCGATAATGTTAAGACAACATGTAAAATCTTTCGACTAATCAGTTCTTTAATGACATACAATAAAGACTACACTACAAGACTGACTAGTAATAAAGGGTGTATTATCGACCTCCGTGGGGTCCATTGCGGCAGCGTTATCTGAAATTGTGACTCTTTATGCTGACCCCGCCATCGCCACGGGTCACTTAAGAACTCTACGCTACAGATAAATACGTACATATTTTTCTTATTACAATGACATAGAGCTTATAACTGCGAGGCAGGTTTTGTCATGACCCTTGCTGATGAGCAATAAATACCACACAATCTTGCTTAATGACGTTTTTTGATTAAACTAAAACATTCCATATGAATTAAAAATGATAAAAATATTGTGTTGGCATGACGGCATCCCGTATGATTGAGATAAAGACAGCTCGTTGCACATAACAAGCTGATCAGCGTGTGTAGCCACCGTACAGTCACCATCAAATATATCGGAGCGGCCAAGTAGCTCAAAAATATCTGAACATGCACTTTATTGCCTTGACAATAGAGGCGTTGTTCAGATATTTGTGACCACCTTCGCCGCTCCGATATATCTGATGGCGACTGTACCAATCGTTAACGCTCCGTAGCCGTTTTATAGTCACCTCTCTCTATCACTCTTCCATATTAGTGCGACAGTGACAGTTGCGTTTCGTTCGTTACGGAGCGTTAACGATTGGCATGCTGGCTACGCACCCAGGGATTGACCCTCGTGTAACGAAATTATAAGTGACAATACTCGTAGGGGTTAAGATAATTCCCCTATTCCACCTGCTAAACGTGACCGATGTGATCGACATATGAGATCTACACCACACGCAAATAAAACTGATCAAAGATTTAATTCACAGATGCCGTGTGTATACCAGGAAGCAAATTGAATCTCATTCATATCACTTGCTCTCATAGACTAGTGTGGAATGAAAAAAAAAGGGATCAAGAGTGATAATTAGGTATCTGTTCAACGTTGCTTTTTTAGAAGTAGTGTAATTGAAACTCCGTAGAATATATCTCTATATTTAGACAAATACCTATAAAATATTGTTGATTAGCTAGCACGCTGTCTGGTGTGTCGATTAACTTTAGCCACTAAAACAGCTTCTCAAATAAAAGGTCGAAAATAATCGCAAGCAAAGGTTTTTCACCATTATGTTCGTATTACGAGTATTTCTAAAATGCTATTACACTAATTCTTACAGACTTTTAAATTATGACAATTTACCCCCCCTAACGGTCACACAGAGAAAGAATGCCAACGTCTGGGGCATGATCGGAGGTCTTTCCAGTGACTTGAAAAGTATTCGAAAAGCACCAATCTAGTAGACGCATGATGTCATGGCACCATAATATTAGATAGCTGGAATTTTACGTTCCGTTGGTTGAGATTTGCGCTCAATAAGGAGAATCTCAAGAAGCTGATTGACAACCCAGTCATGGAGAAGAAGACTGTCGCACATAGAAAAAGTTATTTAACATTAGCAGAGTAACAGGTGTGTTCCCGTCTGCGCCCGCAAGGACGGGGGTTTTCATAGACATCATCCCCATTTGTCCCCACCATCACCCAACTGCGCGCGATCGATGCGATGGGATCGCGTGGGGACAGATTGGAATATACTACTTCATTGTCTGTTTCCTACGGACAATGAGTTGTCAAACGATAAATGCAATACTGCGATGACTGCATTATTGATAGCAATATCCGGCCAAACTGTGTGACCACATTGCCTCAGTGATGAATCGCTATTATAAATTAACAGAGCCCTATGGTTGACTAGTAAATAACGCCTTTTTGTACCTTTTTTTTAGTGTATTTAATAAATATTCTTCTTAAAATGTATCTGTATTGTCACAGCTGTACATTTTGTTTTTATTTTAATTTAGTTTTAATTTAGTTTTACATAATTTAATTACCCAAGTAAGTGTATTGTATTTTTTAGAGATTAAAGAATAAATAAAGCTTTGCATTGTACAGTCATTTATAAATATTATGGGACAATCTCTACTCGCAGTAATGATGGTGTTAAACGTTATTATTTATTAATAATGACGACTCACCAGCCTCCATCATAGCCTCATCTAGCGTGGCGGTCGTCGGTATCTTCTCCGTCGACCTCTTCTTCTCCATTTTACCGTTTGCCACCATTTTTGTCACCTATCTGAAAAAAATACATTATTAAAATGACATATTAGCCGTTGAAAAACTTGGAGAATTTAACTAACCGAAGCGGCCTTTTTGAGTACTTATACTCATAGTACGCGGGCAAAGCCGCGGGAAAAGGCTAGTTTTCTATACAAAAAAAAAGTCTGCCAATTTTTGCGGGGGAGGGAACGCCAAATGTATGGCTATTCGTACGTAACGTATAAATAGCCATGTCAGATAAACGTCAGTCCATACAATAAATATGACTACTGGTCATGTTTTACGGTAGAGGGGAACGCCTGTCCGGTTGTTTGAATTCTCTATGTTGAAAAATATCAACTTTACTAAATGTTACGGTGTCATTTTATTTCAAAGTAAATACATTGTTATTAATTTCAATTGTCAAAAAGTCAAGATAATATTCATACGTTTCATTGCAAAGGAGGTGAGATCACGCTGAAAACATAAGTCCGCCAAAACTTGCTTTGTCACTAAGGCTTAACACATGTACAAAAATATATTTACGTCAAGGGGAAGATAATAATTTATTAATGAACATTATATCTATTGTTAAGATTATATGGCCATTAAAGTCACGATACATTTATCGGTGGCAATTTAAAGCATAAACCTTGCTGTTGTTAGGAATTAACTGTTATTTATACATCGAGTGTTCTTTATCAGTATAAGACGGGGGGGTCACATTGATAATGCCATATGATTTTTTCACGTGTTTTTTCTCTACAAATAAATGCTAACGTAATGTTATGTGCAGTGCACTGTTAAAAGTAAAACTTCGTATCCTTAAAATGTTTTCTACTGAGTCACAACGACGTGAGGGTTTTTTGTAACTTTTTGGAAAAATATTGCTGTTTTTTTTCCTCCGGTCATTTTTACCGTATTTAATATTGACACTCGGTAACTTTTCCACCGTATTACGTAAATTCCTTAGGTACGTAAGCTAGTTGTCGAATGTTACGTAACAGTACCGAGCCCCTTGTCGATGTATTTTTTTCCTATTTAAGAAATAAAAATATTCAGATATAAAAATATTATAACATTGACCCTTTGTTTGATGCAATTTAAAGCAGTATTATGTCACTTCAATCAAGAGCATATTATGGTAAACTCTAGTCGATTAAGATGTTTCAACATTGACATTGCTTACATTGTCGCTTGATTGAAGTAATTGTTTCCAATTCATTAGCTGTAATTGTATCAAATCAACCGCTGCGTCTGCGCCGTATTAATCAGACAACTATTGCGAGATGTCTATGAGCGCTTATATTCTTTTTAATCTTCACATGGTGGGAAATGTATAATAAAAATATAATGGCACTCTTTGTCCTGACACAGAAATGCAGTGTTTTGTTTTTTAAATTAATATTTACTCGATAAAATCACAAAATAGTCTAAATAGGTTGTATAATATGCATATACATTACATACTACTATATTATGAGATAAGATAACATTACAATAAACAATAAAACTAGACCTAAAATAAAAATTAAATGCTAAAAATTAAAAAATAAACTTAAAGATAAACTATAAATAGAAAATTTGCCCCAAATTGCTGTCTATTGGCAGTGTGCCCAGAAGGCTGGCAGCATTGCCCCTTTGGATCGCAATGCTGATCCGCTGTGCAAGATATGATCCAGCCCTCCGGTCACGCGTTAACTCGGCTAACCTGCGGCTACATTCTTTAAAGACCCTGTGGGCGCTATCCCCCCAGGGTCCCAGGGTCTCAACCCCAAACGGCTCAAATATGCAACCGCTATTTATGGTTGCATACTTGCGCCGCTTGAGGAGCTCGGCCGAATTGGCAGCCGAGCCTGCCTTTACTGCCGTGCCATGAAGATGAGACAGCGCCAGAGTATCGGCACACGTCGCATCCCAAACCAGCGGCCGTCCCATCGTCCATGGCACGAGGGTCATACCGTCAGGCCTCTTACCGTCATCGCGGACGAGGCCGGTCGGTTCCAAAATGGCCGGCACTCCCGCGCTGGCTAAGGCCCGACGGATGATATCGTTCAAGCTGGCATGGCGAGGGGCCCGCCCTGCGCTTCTGCCACAGGATAGTCCATGATGACCCAATTGGTCAACTGAATCACCACAGCGACAGCGATGTAGGGCAACACAGGTCACTCCCAGGCGGAGAGCAACGGAAAGGCGGAATGTGGAGTTGTCCAAAAGCGTTCCTATCGATATGGACGGCAGAGCTTGGAGCCACTGCCCGGATTCCAATTCACAAGCGGCAAGAAGGAGAGCGCGCTCCGGTAGGCTGGTTGCCGTTTGATACAGATTATTCCGTACCAGCCTACAGAGCGGCTCGTTCCAAAGACGCTGCGAGTTAGGGTACATATACAAGTATTGGTATGTAGATACGTCATGTTCCAGAGGGGTAAGTAGTGAGATTTTAACTCGTTTTGGGACAAGGAAATTATCCAAAGTGATTTATGGATTTACTCTCGCAAGTCTTTTTTAAGCAACTCTTATTTATATTATAGGTGCTGCTATTAACGATCAAAGTATTGTATTTATATAAATAGCGCAATCAGAAACCACGTCGGTTATGTCAACAAAAATAAGACGAATAATAAAAACCGGCCAAGTACGTGTCGGGCCACGCTCAGTGTAGGGTTCCGTAGTTTTCCGTCCGTCACAGTAAGTGTCCCCACTGAAGAATTAAAAAACTTTATTTGAAAGCACGTCATTTCATTGTGATTTTGTAGAAATTACAGGTACAATAAACAACTGCTTATACGGTTAAATTACAAACTTAGTTCAGAAATTATTTTGTAATTTTTTTTCAAAAACTATTCAACCTATCAAGTTCAAAATAATTTTCCTAGAAAGTTTTTATAAAGTTCTACTTTTGAGATTTTTTTCATATTTTAAAAAGTTATGGTTCAAAAGTTAGAGGGGGGGAGGCACATTTTTTTACTTCTGGAGCGATTATTTCCGAAAATATTTACATTATCAAAAAATGATTTTACTAAACCCCTATTCATTTTTAAATACCTATCCAACAATATATCACACGTTAGGCACTGGTCCCACCGCGGGCGAGTAACTATGAGCTATCGGCTATTTTCTAGCCCAAGAAACGAACAAAAGATAATCGTTCCCGTGTAAATAAAAGAGAGAGATGTATATTTATAGTTCATCGCAGTGTGAACAGCCAGCGATGAACTATAAATATATCTCTCTCTCTTTTATTTACACGGAAGCGATTATCTTTTGTTCGTTTCTTGGGCTAGAAAATAGCCGATAGCTCATAGCTTACTCGCTCGCGGTGGGACCAGTGCCTTAGGGTTGAAATAAATAAAAAAATCACTCCCCACTTTACGTATAGGGAGGTACCCTAATAAAACATTTTTTTCCACTTTTTATTTTACCACTTTGTCGGCGTGATTGATATACATAGGTATTAGTACCAAATTTCTAGTGCTTTCTAGTGCTAACGGTCACTGAGATTATCCGCGGACGGACGGACGGACGGACAGACATGGCGAAACTATAAGGGTTCCTAGTTGACTACGGAACCCTAAAAAACATCACCAAATTACTTATCTTGATAATCAACTACCTACCTATGTATACATAATCAACATGTTGATTGATACGCAAGAAACGTGAGTATAAAAATACATGATATACAATTATTTCACTATCATATAATTGATAAGAAATGTTGTTACTATATCAATTTGAAAATCAAGCTTTTGATGATAAAAGTCATTTGTTTATTTTCTCCCAGACCTAAAATTCTATCAAGAGTATTTAATTCGCGTTGCAGCATTGTTGCTACATTTTTATTGCCATATCGGCACACTGGTTTTGACTTTACCATAGTGAGCGAAGGATGAAAGCTTATTTGAAAATTACTTATTCTGTTTCTAATCTGGATCGAGGTGCGAGCAAGTACTGTTTGTGTTCGGCTTTAGATTATGGTAACAGGCGCCTAACTTTTTAAATATAGCACATACTTGAGACTGGGAATCCCAGTTTCTTAAGTCTCAAGTCAGAGGAATCTTTGTGACCTGGTATTAAGGCTATGGCGTTACCAGCAAAAGCTAAAAACGCTAGTTCAATTCAGGGCCGGATTAACCACCCTCGGGGCCCTTAGGCAATGCAATTCATGGGCCCCCTTTTAACAAAAAAAAATCTGTAATTATTTTTCAATACCACGACGGCGGCAAACAGCCATATGGTAAGCAGTTACCGTAGCCTATGGACGCCTGTAACTCCTGAAGATTCACATGCGCGTTGCCTACCCTAAAATTAACTTTTATACAAACTCTCTCTTATCTATTTATTTTTTTTACTCCTATATTAACTTTCCTAACTTTTTAGGGTATAGTACTCAACTTAGTGCTTTTTGTTTCGTTATGTCCTTGTCCACCTGTCTGTTTGCGGCTTAGCGTATCGCTTGAGGGACCAAAAAAAGGAAAACAAAATATTAAAGAAAGCTTATTGAACCGTTTATGAGTTAAGTATCGCAAAAATATATCACTTCTTATACGGCGTTTACAATTGCATATTCGTACTCGCGTCAGTGCTTGTCGAATCTTTCGCGTACGAGTGCCAAGACTAATGTCCGTTCACATATTCGTCTCCCCGTACAACCCCCCGATTCGAAACGCGTGCGAACATGCGCGCAAAACCAAGACGCATAATATGTAAACATTCCGCACGCTATTCGCCTCGTCATTCGGCTCGTCACTCGCGCGCAAGTGTAATCGCAACATTAGTTGAAGTAGTTTTAGGTGTGTGTATTTATGTATTAAGCAGGGCCTAAAATGCTCTTAGCCGATTTTTTGGATACAGAATCATTCATAACATTTTGAAATTTGCCCTATTTACCGAGTCCCATAAAGATAATCTACATAGCAATTGAAAAAATATTAAAAGTTAGGTCAGCTAGATAATTTTGTCATGGCTTTTCAGATGGCCGCTTCTAGTCAACGTCTTAACATTAAACGTCTCGTTCTTCTTTTTTTAACGAGACTGATTTGTGAGAGTGGTAAAATTTAACGCTGTCCCCACTAAAATGGGACTACTCTTGTCACAATGTTTTCCGAAAAACCGCATGTAAAAAATCTTTATCGACGTAAAACATTTACTTGTCCTCTAAAAACACTTTTGTAGTTTTTATGTACTTTTTTACCATAATTATTAATCAGACGCTAGAAAAACCGAAAATATCATCTGATTGTCGGTAATTAAAGAGAACGGCTTAAAACATGATTTATATTTGTATGGAACTTTCAAACTTGAAATGCATTTTTCTTAGAAAAAAGTGATCATAAAATGGGCCCAAAAGGGTGAATCATTAAACAAAACAAGCTTGATTAATTTAACAATAATTTCACCCTTGCACACGCTCTTGCCGATATTTGTTTTTATTACATACCGTAGGAAACATTTTCGTTTTCCACTGTGCACACGCGGGCCCCTAGCCGATAAATACAGATTTTCCAATGAATATTAAACTCTATGAAACAATTTCATTTTCCACTGTTCACCTGCAGGGCCCCTAGTCGACATTTGCATTTACAAATTTTCCAATTTAATTTGCACTTGTAAGATTTTAATTTTTTTCTGTGTACGCGGGGCTCCTGGCCGAGGCGGGGCCCCTAGGCAGTTGCCTACTCTGCCTAAAGGCTAATCCGGCTCTGAGTTCAAATCATTATAGGGACACTCGATTGTCCGTCTGTTATAGCCAATTCAGTCCGAAACTACTGCACCGATTGAAATGAAATTTGGTACGAAGACGTAAGTCGGTGACTCAAAAACGGACATATAACGTATATGTAGTAGTAATAATAAACTCTTTTGAATTTATAAATAATCAATTCCTCAATGCTCTAGATCAGGGGTCGGCAAACCGCGGCTCGCGAGCCGCATGCGGCTCTTTGAAGGGTCTCTTCGGATTCCCGTCAAGTTTTTTAAAATCAAATATTACAGTAAAAAAACATAAAACAGACAACTGCGGCTCTATGAGCTTCCGAAAATTCAATATTTATCCGCCATCAAGCTCTTTGTTAAAAAAAGTTTGCCCCCTGCTCTAGATAATAGCTCCAGATAGTCTTAGATCTTAGATAGTCCTGGGGTGGGCATGGGCATTGCGAATGTCTCACGTTCAAAGCATTTGGTGTACAATTATTAACCGTATTTAAATCACCAATATCTCTTCCGACAATTGCTGTCGAGTGCATCAGGAAGGCTATCAGTGCACACGAAAGGATGATTAATAAAAGAAGATTTCCATATTAATTTTACAGGAAATCAAAAAGGAATTATCTGAATACCTTCTATCACTCTGATGTTTAATTCCACGTATTCAAGAATTAATAACAAACAATTCAACAAAACAAAATACAATATATTCAGCCCTCAACAATCCGGCACTACCTATATATATTTTTTTTAGCTACCATAAACCAATTTGGGTCAGATTTATAACAACTTACGGAATTTAGATAATTAACGCACTTGTTCTTAGGGTTCCGTAGCCAAAATGGGAAAAACGGAACCCTTCGTCCTGTACGTCTGTCCGTCCGTCCGTCCGTATGTCACAGTCGTTTACTCGGAAACTATAAGACGTATCTTAATAAAATTTATATATATATATATATATATATATAATTTATTTATATATAATACATGCCGCTATTTAGTTATGTAGTTAAATTGCAGAATAATATTTTTTTACCCCATATCAACATGATGCACATCAATCGATAGGTCTTTTAAAAAAAACATCGATGTTTCTTTGAACATTTTGTGATTAAGTGAATATTTCAGAAATAATTACTTCGAAAGTCAGATATATTGTGTGTGGGGGGGTGGGGGGGGCTTTAACTTTTGAACCGTAAGTCCAAAAATATGAAAATTGAGAAGATGCACCTTATTACATACTTTCTACAAAAATTGTTGTTTCTACAAAAACATCGGTTCAGCCATTTTTGAGTTATCTCCAAAACACTTCTTCCATAGGCATCAGATACGACCTTTCGGGATTACTTTGGTTCTTATTCCATTGAAGGTACGGTACGGAACCCTCCATTATGCGTGGTCCGACACGCACTTGGCCGCTTTCTTTTAGTATATTACATCTGTTTTGGTTTACAATTCACACGAGTAAAATAAAAGGTTGATCTTCCCTGTTGTCGAAAGTTAAGGATAATGCAGAAAATTACTGATTGCGATTAAAATCGGTAAAAACTGGTCGAGTCGTTGTTTACACAAATGTTTATACTAAAAAACAGATAATACATAGAATCCAGTCTCGAGTTCCTTTAGTTTATGACCAATACCAAATATATTACTTATATACAGGTAAATAATACTTATAGTCAATCAAAATTAACTGTACAATTACTTTAAAATCTGATTCAGACAGCACTATAGTTGAGATCTTTACTATAAACCCGGGTGGTAATCGAACACCGTGAGAACACTACATACATAATAACTAATAGTAAGCATATAGGTATTTAATCTACATATGTACTAGCCCTCGCGTTTGCCCGCGACTCCGTATACAAAATGTAATTGCCAACATTTAATTAGACCCATATTTCCTCCCCCCTTTTTACCCCTTTATTAATGATGCTTCCCGCGATAAAAACTAATCTATGTCCTTCCCCGGGACTAACTGCTATAGTAACTTAGTGTGTCAAGAGTTCATGTACAATTACAAGGCTTTTTAAATATTCCGTAAGTGTGTACGGTATCAAGATAATCGATTTTATTCTATTTCAAGCTGAAGAACTTATTGATAAATGATTAATATTGACTTCCGAAGCTAGTCACCTCAGAGAAATGATAACAGCCTTAAACTAAATTTTCTATGATATTAATAAATTTCTGTAGTTACGTGCCATCTTGAAGACTTAAATGTTAATTATTTTTATAGAGTATTTTTTACGTAATTTTTGTTTACATTGTTATTTTTAATTGATTGACTTTGAATCTTGAAGCAAATCAAATTATTTTGTTCAATATTTTTTGATTTGCAATTTTAAGTAGTTACACTACTATATATAAACTGAAAATAGATGTCATATACTTCAGAAAAAGTGACCAAACCCTCCGGTGTCCGAGGCCAGATTTGAACTGGCGTCTTCAGCTTTCGCGGCTGACGTCCTGACCACTAGACCACCCGGTCACGGCGGAACTTGACAAATTTTCTCATGTATATACATGCTCTCTCTCTTCTGCTTCTTTCTCATGTATCTCTCATGCAATCTCTGAATTTGAAACGGCTAGGACACCGGAGGGTTTGGTCACTTTTTCTGAAGTATATGACATCTATTTTCAGTGATTGACTTTGTTTTAGGTTTTGACATTTTTCTTTTATTTTTTAATATTTATATACCACTACCTAGAATCTCTAGACATGTATACATCCACAAAATCCCTGTTGACATTCTTTATATTTATCCACTGACATTTTTTTTTCTGTACATTTTTCTGATTGATTATTTTTTTATTGTATTGTAAGTGACGATCTTTTAGTGAATCCATTTTATTTTATGATGTAAAATACTGTGTGGTTTTCTACAAGAAATAAATGAATCTATCTATCTATCTAATTTATGTATACCTAACTGTTTATTTATTTCTTTTTTTTTTATTGCACAACAGAAAATTTTATAAGAAATATACACACTAATAATATAAGAAATATATATAAATACATAAAATATAATAGAATATTAACTGTTCATAATAATATCTTGAAGCCATTTTGAACTATTTTTGCTATTTCGATACATTCTGATATTGTTAAATATTATGTAACATTAAATGAAAAATAAATAAATTTACTTAATATAATCTCATCTCACCGAACCACCCAGGCAAAATAATAATCCAAATTTGAATTTGATATTAATCACATGTGTTGTTTTGAAGGAAAGGTACCTCATGTATCTTATTTCCGATAGCCAATAAGGAACTATTAGATGCAACATAAAATCAGTCTTATCAACAACTGGTATTAAGTATTCAAGATACATGGCAACACACTGAGATTGTAAGATCAATTTTTGAATGGAATATTTTACAACACTTACAGTTATTTCAAGTGGTAAGAAACAATGGAATATTTATATTCAAGCAATGGTGCTTATTTCGAATTTGGGATAATGTAAACCGCGAAAACCTCCCAATTTAAATCGTAGTTACTTATAATTTATAATATACAAGTAGCAGCAATGGCTTCTATATTTCTCCATCCACTTACGTGCAATCGCGCCACCTAACGTCAACGAATTTGGATGCGCATTTTTATATACTCAGATATATTTCCGATTTAAAATAATAAGTACAATTTCAAGCGTTTTACATGAAAGCAAGATCTCGGTGTTTTCGCTAATATTTAACAGATATAAAGCGAACTTGAATTGTGTGATTGGTAATATGTAATTGGTATTGTGTAATAAGTAAGTTCTTAGAAAACATTTTTTTTTGTTAGGCTTATCCTGATTACCTACCTGATTTCTTTTTATTAATACTTTTTAGAGCACCGGTACACTGGTCAGATAATTAACTAATTAAAATATACAATGTCTTAATCCCCATTTCTAAATGGAACACAAACTAGGACATTTTCAACGATTATAGAGCGCTATAACCACTATAATATTTTAAAACAATAACAGTCACAGACAATACAAAATGTATCCAAAAATACATTTTTAAGCGGGTTGTTGAATTGTAAATTTAAAAATGTCAAACCTTAAAAGAATTGTATTGTTTTCCCGCGTACTTTTGCGTGGCACATTCGAGCGCTCCCGCTGGACTGGTGTCGTCTCAGTGAACGTAGCAGTTATAGACTAGTGACTGAAAGGTCACAAATTCATACCAAAGATAACGTGATATGAACGTGTGTGAAAAAGATTGAAGAGGCGGCTTAGCTTGTTTATATGGTAGGGTGCTTAACGTTTGTTTTGTACAGATAACTAATATGGCGATGACGTGAATATGATGAAAGGATTTGTGTTGTTAACTTTCGCTCCCGTTGCCTATCTCTATTGCAAAATATAAAACGGGGTTCGTAGTTTGATGATACTTATATATGATATTTTAAAAGATTACTTACATAAGAAGTGGAAGGTAACAAATCTCATGCTCTGGGTCATAATTGGGTTTTGACATAAGTACAAAATGAGTCAGGTTAGGTAACGCTATGTAAATGCATGCTGTAATATAGTGCAAAGTGCATTGATGTTGAAAATTATGTAGCAGTTTTAGAATGGATTATGTGACAATTATACACTTGGTATCTACACCTATCTATACGGTTCACTATATATTTTATTTATTATTGATAAATCCTTAAAAGTCCAGCGTGGCACACATTAGTATTCAAATCTAATTGTTATTTCATATATGCTTCCACAGAAAGGCGTATGTCGGTAGCAATAACGTGCAAGTTACGACCGTTTCTTATTTAGTGCAGTAGAAATAATACATTTTAGAACACGTTGTACAGTACCTAAATGCTGAAATAGGGAAAAAGCATGGACAATGCTAAATTAGAAAAAAAAAACGTAATAAATGAGATTTTAGTATTCAAGTCCTTTTGTAGATCATTGTAATTGTTATATTAAGCTGGTCAATAGTCATTCGTTTTCAAAGGTGTATTAGGGACAATACCATGGATGGTAAAAAAAAAAACTATTTTGAAAAATATCAAATTTATGTCAAATCAAAACAATCCGAATAACTCCTGGTCCAATTTTGCGGCAATGTCAAATTTTGCAATATTATTAAATATATTAGGTATTTTTAGAATAGAAAGAAAAGTAGATTAATCTTATCATATTACATAGGCTGCTATTTGTATATCCGGAAACCGGGATTACAATCTTCTTAAATAGCATATTTGACCTCCATGGTAAAATTTGAACTTTTTTAAGTACTGGCCGGTATATTTTTTCTTTCTTATTAACGCTCGTGTTTTGTTTTTGACGGGTTTTAAATGTCATCTCGCAGCAAGAATGGAACTCACTCGTGAAAATATTCGTGCTATGATTTATTATGATTTTCGGCGTGGTTTAACGCAACAACAGTGCATAGATCAACTAACTTCAACTTTTGGTGATGAAGCCCCATCTAAAACTACTGTGTATCACTGGTTTAGTGAGTTCAATCGTGGACGTAGTATGCTTACGGACGAAGTTAAGGCAGGTCGCCCGAAATCGGTCGTTGTACAACAAAATATCGAGGCTGTGCGAAAACTTATAATGGACGACCGACATGTTACGTACTGCGAGATAGAGGCGACTCTGGGTATTTCTATGACCAGCATTAATAGCATATTACATAATTATTTGGCTGTAAAAAAAATTTGTTCGCGTTGGATACCCCACAACTTAACAAAAGAGCAAAAAGATGCTCGCGTCGAATGGTGCAATAAAATGTTAAAAAAATATAACCGTGGTGACTCAAAAGCCGTTTATAACATCTATACAGGTGACGAATCCTGGATCTATGCATACGATCCCGAAACGAAGCAACAATCAACGGTATGGGTGTTTCAAAATGAGCCGAACCCTACGAAAGTTACTCGTGCAAAAAGTACATTGAAACAAATGGTGGCCTGCTTCTTCGGTATTAATGGCCATGTAGCTACAGTGCCACTAGGAAACCGTAGAACGGTTAATTCAGAGTGGTACACGACCATTTGCTTACCGGAAGTATTTGAACAAATTCGTAAAACTAACCAGCGACGAAGAATCATTCTTCATCATGACAATGCCAGCTGTCATACGTCACGCGAAACAACTCTATTTTTGGAGGGTCAAAATGTGGAATTAACGGGTCATCCGCCGTACAGACCCAACGATTTTTATTTATTTCCAAATATAAAGAATAAATTACGCGGTCAACGATTTTCGACCGCTGAAGATGCTGTCGACGCATTCAAACAACACGTTATGGAGGTACCTCAGGCGGAGTGGCAGAAGTGCTTTAAAAATTGGTTCACGCGAATGCAAAAGTGCATAGATCATCAAGGGGAATACTTTGAAAAACAATAAAACCATTTTCAGCCGTGTACGTTTGTTTGTTTTTTTGTTTCCGGATATATAAGTAGCAACCTCGTATATGCGTATAACAATATTTATTACTTACTCTAATTTATAAGACTAGATAACGCTTAAAAATAACTGCTGCTAGCCTAATATGGTTGGATTTTTATCGCCTGTCACCATAGCTGTCACGTTCTAACAAGTATGTAAGTGCGAAAGTGATGCATGACGTGATGGGCGACAAAATGACAACCATGATACGCGTTCTGATCTCATTTTACACTTGATGAACGATGATAGAAGCGCGGAAAATAAAATAATTACTAGAATTTGCGCGGAAAGTGCTGTGTCGTGGTTCATATAGGAACTAATGAATCCAACAACACTTATCCTTCTGCACAGACTCTACTTTGAAAATATTCTACTAATGATGATGAAAATAACAATAATATTAATGTGGCGGGTGCTGTCTCTGCGTGCGTCCCATGACACGGGCAGAGGCAGCATCCGCTTAGTGTACCCCGTACATTTCATTAAATTGTCAAAAGGGCCTCTATGCGTTGGCTTCGGCTCCGCATACGCGTCCACAAGGTCCGGCAGACCAAAGTTCCGTGGTCGGCAAAGACATATAAATAATGTTAATGTATTACGTAACATAGTGTATGTACTACGTAGCGTAATTTGCAATAAATAATTTCTAAAATGTCATATATGCTTTTTCTGTGCCTAGAATCCTTCAATATAAAAAAAGATTTAACAACAATTAAAATGTATCTAAGTGCCTACTAAGAAAACTAATCGTACTAGTTGTAATAAAAGCAGTCAATACAATATACATAACATATTTTTCTCCAGTCACAAAGTCAATCGTATAGTTACTACTTCACATAGTTTTTTTATTATAATTTTCATTGCACAATTCAAAACAAAAGAAAATGCAAACACAGTCAGTATTTAGAATGTAGTAGTCACCGGCAATACTTGAAGGGTACACGGAAAGAACATGTCTAGCCACATTGACAACATTTTGAGTTATAGCGCTTTTAAAATTTGGAACGCTTCAATTAACCATACTATTTTCGTAACTAGATGGTTTTTATGAGTTAAGAAGTGGATATACGTTAACATTTACATCTGTAACAGAAGTTGTTACTAATAGTTCTTTTCAAGCTCTACATTTTGATATAAAAATTTCATTTTACAAGAAAAGTGACTAGACACGTTATTTCCGTGTACCCTTCACTTGTAGTGTCTTTCAACACAAAGCCCGCCAAAATATGCGACACGCTCTTATGGCCCTACACAAATAAGAGCGTGTCACATATTTTTACAGCCTTCGTGTAGGAAGATACTATTGCCGGTGAGTGTACCATGCGCCTACAATATTCATAGGTAGGTTAATTACTAGAGAGCGTTAGCATTATGGATGCGACTAGACCCTATTTTTTTATTGAGTAGAGTAATATGACAGCTCCTGGTGTACAAAGGGAAGCCTAAGAGGGGATTTTTGTAGTTACTCGATCGTGTCAGATTAAGATATCGATGGCAAAAAGCGGAACTGCTGTAAACGCCACTCGGTCAAAAAAAATTTTTTTACATCTTTGATATCAGTGATTTTTTCCGCGTCGAAACGTCTGGATCCCATGGCTCTAAGACACTTGGAAAAAACTGGACAGCATTGCAAAACGAATGTGTTTTTTTGACCATGTCCCCTTCTAATTGTTGTAAACGCCCAAATATTAGCAAATTCTTAAACGAGTACACTTACGCCTATTTCGGATTTTCATGGCCCGATGAGCGTGGTGTTTACACCGCTGCCGAAATTTTGTCCTGTGGCGTATACACCATTTATGCATGTAGTGAAAAAATTACTCCTAAGGATTACTGCAATTTAAGTGAAATAAATTATCTGTCATAGACGCATACTACGTTTAATTCGAATATAATATCTCATCAAGTCGCAGTTACGATATTTGAAAAATGGCGGGAATCAGGCGCAGCTCGTCAATAATACCATTCAAATGTGCGCTCGCGGCGGTGTCGTTGGTGCCTACTGCCTGCGAATCAGCCGGTTGGCGATCGCCGGAACGATAGGCAGTGCGTAGTGTGCATTTTGATTATGAGGGTGATGAATAACTAGTTCGACTATTAATAACCTTCAATTTTTTTTAATAAGTAGGATTTAGCTGTGTAATTGACTTTTAAAGTAAATATTTTATTTAGAAGTGCAATAAACAAAATCTAATTATTATAACGAAAATCTCAGCAGCTGTTGAGATTTTATAAAAACATTAATTTTTATGTAAGTGCAATTTCGTTCCTAAGTCAATTATTACGCTTCTAAATCTTTGATTTGACTGCAATTTTAATATTTTAAAGTATCAATAAGTGCAATTATTTAAGTTAGTAAGTTTATAATGATAAAAACCGATACTCAGTAGCTCTTATAAGTAAAATCATTAAGTTCCTATTTAAAATTTAAGTGAGATTATACTTAAGAAAATGACTCTTTGCGTTTTTAAAAGTCTTTAATACAGAAATAATGGTATAGTTTAGTTTCAAATAGTTGCTCAGTTTTATAGTGAGATTTTAGTCATTACAAGGTTGTAAATGTGATTGTAATGTTAGTCAATTGTTAGGCCAGTTGAAATTGGTAAGTTTGGTTTTTAAACAAATTTTTGTATGGTTTTTAGTAAGAGATATAAAGACTTGATAATTTTGCATGTTTGTAGACGGTAATTATTCCTATAAACCTTTTTATTAATTATGAAACTAAACTTAAACTTTGGTAACATTTAAAAAAAAGTGTTAATAAAGGCTGATTGATACTTAAGTCGTATTAATTTTACAGTTTATTTTTATATGTTGGCACTTACCTCAATTCAGTAAGTCGACTAACGAACGTATTTGGCATTAATGTCAAAATTATTTAATCTTAGAAATAAATATGTGCTGGTTACGGCATTTATGGTTTATGAAATGTCTACCCCTCTCACTATTTTAGTACATTTACCATTTGTACGCACAGCGTTTCCGCGTTACGAAAAAAAGAGTGCCATTGTCGTAAGTGACACTATACTGTGAACTATTCACTTATGTCAAACTTTCAATATGACATTTGATAGAAATGTATAAGTTATAAGCTAAATCCAGATTACAAGTATTTTTGTTAATAAACAAAGAAGTTATGATTTTTTTTTTCAAAATCGAAAAGTATTTTGGCTCTGGTGTAAACTTTGCATTTTGGCGTTTACAGCAGTTCCGCTTTTTACCATCGATATGGTGATATCTTGGAACCCGTGGAAATCTTCCTCAACCACTTTTAGCCGGCGCCTTTGGTGGGTTGGTTGGTGGGGGATTGCTGGGCTGTTAAATAATTGATTGGTGGATTGTGGATTCGGTCATTTTGTTACACGTTGATGCTTTGATTGTGCTAATACATAAACATAATCTGACTTTTATCTTTAAGAATTTTCTTAAGCTATCGGATTAAACTCATAATTATTTTACATGTTTTTAAAGTGGGGCGCATTCCACTCATACAATAGTATGTTATTCAATCAAATACAAACACTGAAAACATTGAAAAAATAATCAACCCAGCAGGATTTGAACCTCGCATCGATACGCCTTACCGGAGCTCGATCGCTTTACCAATTAATCTATGGGTTCAGTTACTGAGTTGACGAAATTCTCAATGCCTTCAATCACCTTTTTTTTTTTTTTTTTGCATTTATTTTTACATCCACTTTATAGCAGCCGTAAGCGACATCTAGGTGCTAACTACTACAGTTAGATACCCTTCCCGCCGACCCTATTGCAAGTGTCACAACGGAAATAATAGATGGCGCTGCTATCAACTCATAATTATTTTACATGTTTTTAAAGTGGGGCATTCCACTCATACAATAGTATGTTATTCAATCAAATACAAACACTGAAAACATTGAAAAAATAATCAACCCAGCAGGATTTGAACCTCGCATCGATACGCCTTACCGGGGCGCGATCGCTTTACCAATTAAGCTATGGGTTCAGTTACTGAGTTGACGAAATTCTCAATGCCTTCAATCACCTTTTTTTTTTTTTTTTTGCATTTATTTTTACATCCACTTTATAGCAGCCGTAAGCGACATCTAGGTGCTAACTACTACAGTTAGATACCCTTCCCGCCGACCCTATTGCAAGTGTCACAACGGAAATAATAGATGGCGCTGCTATCAACTCATA
This sequence comes from Pammene aurita, assembly GCA_947086415.1. NCBI lineage: Eukaryota > Metazoa > Arthropoda > Insecta > Lepidoptera > Tortricidae > Pammene > Pammene aurita. The sequence continues at coordinate 47,006,988 of OX352291.1, read as the reverse complement.
ATTATTTTACATGTTTTTAAAGTGGGGCATTCCACTCATACAATAGTATGTTATTCAATCAAATACAAACACTGAAAACATTGAAAAAATAATCAACCCAGCAGGATTTGAACCTCGCATCGATACGCCTTACCGGGGCGCGATCGCTTTACCAATTAAGCTATGGGTTCAGTTACTGAGTTGACGAAATTCTCAATGCCTTCAATCACCTTTTTTTTTTTGCATTTATTTTTACATCCACTTTATAGCAGCCGTAAGCGACATCTAGGTGCTAACTACTACAGTTAGATACCCTTCCCGCCGACCCTATTGCAAGTGTCACAACGGAAATAATAGATGGCGCTGCTATCAACTCATAATTATTTTACATGTTTTTAAAGTGGGGCATTCCACTCATACAATAGTATGTTATTCAATCAAATACAAACACTGGAAACATTGAAAAAATAATCAACCCAGCAGGATTTGAACCTCGCATCGATACGCCTTACCGGGGCTCGATCGCTTTACCATTTATTTTTTTTTCAATGTTTTCAGTGTTTGTATTTGATTGAATAACATACTACTCGTATTGTATGAGTGGAATGCCCCACTTTAAAAACATGTAAAATAATTATGAGTTGATAGCAGCGCCATCTATTATTTCCGTTGTGACACTTGCAATAGGGTCGGCGGGAAGGGTATCTAACTGTAGTAGTTAGCACCTAGATGTCGCTTACGGCTGCTATAAAGTGGATGTAAAAATAAATGCAAAAAAAAAAGGTGATTGAAGGCATTGAGAATTTCGTCAACTCAGTAACTGAACCCATAGCTTAATTGGTAAAGCGATCGAGCCCCGGTAAGGCGTATCGATGCGAGGTTCAAATCCTGCTGGGTTGATTATTTTTTTTTTTTCAATGTTTTCAGTGTTTGTATTTGATTGAATAACATACTATCGGATTAAATTTTAATTTTGAGGTTATTGTATGAAGACCATCGTACATCATCCAGAAGCCTTCAGTTTCAATATCTGACGCGCTCGATCAAGCTACCCCCACCGATGAAATGGTCTAAGGTCCTGATGTCGCTCGAGAGACTGCATGCATCATGGGCTCCCCTACTGTAAGTAAATAGTCTTTAACTAACATTTTTTTTCTCAAAAAAATCTGTTAATTTCTATCATTGTTAATAAAATGTTAGGAAAGGTTTCCTAACACCATAGCGTCGTGGGTTATACCCTCACTCATCCATTTGGAAAATACACCCTGTATTCTAAGTGTAGGTAGGTACATGGTTTGTATACATTTAGATAGCGAGAGTTCGCTGCGCTCACGGGGTAGTGTCATGACATAGAAGTATTGCGTGAGGTAAGCTTACATTTTAAACGGATCACCAACTTGTTATCTCCTTATAAAGAAATGCATTGTACCTACCAGTGTTGGCCGAACGTTAGTGTAATTGAAAATTAAAAATTGAAGATCGAAACACGTTAGTTAAAATTGAACACTAATAGTTTAATGCAAATTGATTTCAATTAGAATTGAAATTAATTGTAACTAACGTGTTAATCCTTTGCGAATAACAAATAATTGAAGATATTTAATTTTTAGTCTTTCTCAAAAATTTAAACATTAATATAATTTTTAGTGTAGATTGAATTGGTAATTGACATTAATAATTTACCTAACTAAACGCGAATTTAGGTTAAGCTACGAGGGTTTTGATTTTGACTCTGGACTCGGGCCACTCGGGGGCTTGTATTAATAAGCAATGGGACCGGTATCCTAAGATGGAGGTCATGCTGGACCCTGGGGATCCCTACTGGATCTCGGGTTTGGTGCATCATAGACTCATACTGTTTGGGCTCATACGACTTGTACTGATGAGCATCTGCTCATACCGGTACCATCTGGTACCGGTATCAAAATCTAGAGCTCATGCTGGACCCTGGGGATCCCTACTGGATCTCGGGTTTGGCGCATCATAGACTCATGCTGTTTGGGCTCATTCGATTTGTACTGATGAGCAGATGGTACCGGTATCAAAATCTGGAGCTCATGCTGGACCCTGGGGATCCCTACTGGATCTCGGGTTTGGCGCATCATAGACTCATGCTGTTTGGGCTCATTCGACTTGTACTGATGAGCAGATGGTACCGGTATCAAAATCTGGAGCTCATGCTGGACCCTGGGGATCTCTACTGGATCTCGGGTTTGGAGCATCATAGACTCATGCTGTTTGGGCTCATTCGACTTGTACTGATGAACAGATGGTACCGGTATCACAATCTGGAGCTCATGCTGGACCCTGGGGATCCCTACTGGATCTCGGGTTTGGCGCGTCATAGACTCATGCTGTTTGGGCTCATTCGACTTGTACTGATGAGCAGATGGTACCGGTATCAAAATCTGGAGCTCATGATGGACCCTGGGGATCCCTACTGGATGTCGGGTTTGGCGCATCATAGACTCATGCTATTTGGGCTCATTCGACTTGTACTGATGAGCAGATGGTACCGGTATCAAAATCTGGAGCTCATGCTGGACCCTGGGGATTCCTACTGGATCTCGGGTTTGGCGCATCATAGAATCATGCTGTTTGGGCTCATTCGACTTGTACTGATGAGCAGATGGTACCGGTATCAAAATCTGGAGCTCATGCTATACCCTGGGGATCCCTACTGGATCTCGGGTTTGGAGCATCATAGACTCATGCTGTTTGGGCTCATTCGACTTGTACTGATGAGCAGATGGTACCGGTATCAAAATCTGGAGTTCATGCTGGACCCTGGGGATCCCTACTGGATCTCGGGTTTGGCTTATCATAGACTCATGCTGTTGGGGCTCATTCGACTTGTACTGATGAGCAGATGGTACCGGTATCAAAATCTGGAGCTCATGGTGGACCCTGGGGATCCCTACTGGATCTCGGGTTTGGCGCATCATAGACTCATGCTGTTTGGGCTCATTCGACTTGTACTGATGAGCAGATGGTACCGGTATCAAAATCTGGAGCTCATGCTGGACCCTGGGGATCCCTACTGGATCTCGGCTTTGGCGCATCATAGACTCATGCTATTTTGGCTCATTCGACTTGTACTGATGCTGGCTTGTATGATAATAAGGCCTAATTTTTTTTTTTTTTTTTTTTTTATACCACGACGGTGGCAAACAAGCATACGGCCCGCCTGATGGTAAGCAGCTACCGTAACCTATGGACGCCTGCAACTCCAAAGGCGTCACATGCGCGTTGCCGACCCTTTACAAAAAGGAGGATTCACTGTGTTGACGACTAAAGGAACAAGAAGGTCCCTCATCGTCAACACACTGGGTCCTCTTTGAGCTCTTTGGCAACCTTACTCACCAGCAGGAACACAACACTATGAGTAGGGTCTAGTGCTATTTGGCTGTGGTTTTCTGTAAGGTGGAGGTACTTCCCCAGTCGGGCTCTGCTCCAGATTTGAGCGATGACATTCGCTGAACGTGCCCTACCACACTTAGCGAGATGCCATTCGCAGTGCCCATACCTCTCTTTTTGGCGTAGTTTAAGGACATACCCAGGTCCGGACGTAGTTTAAGGACATACCCCGGGTCCAAAAAACGTACAGTTGCATACACTACTTTATCTACACTCATATTATTTATCCTAAATGCCGTATTCCGAAACCATAGAATGGCCGCCATTGCACCGCCATGGCCAACTCGATTGTGCCGGCGGTCGCGCGGGCGCATGTCGGGCTGTCGGCGGTAGCGCCCTCCCGCGCTTTGTACCGTGCAGGTGTACATTATGTTATCAAAACTCATAACACGTCAATAGTTGAGCATGTAAAGTTCAAATTACGTTACTGCCACACATAAAAAGCTTATCATAGTAAAATCGGTTGTGGTAATGCTAGCCATTACCTACCGTTTTTGAACACGTTTTAGAGGACTTACAATGTGAGCGTAGATAAAAGTATTTTATTTGTATCTTAGTCGGAGATTATGCCGGCTAAAAATGCTCTCAAAATAACATATTAGATTTTATACATCACGAATTAATTATCATCATCATATCATCGGGTTTGTGCCGACTTTTTGACAAGGCTCAGCGGAATATGATCTCATGAATGGCATAGGCATAAGATTTTACAAAAGCAACTGCTATCTGACCTTCTAACCTATAAAGGAATCTAGGCGTTGTTGTGATTAGATCCGGTTTCCTCACAAAGTTTTCCTTCACCGAAAAGCGACTGGTAAATATCAAATTATTTTTCATACCTAACTTCTGAGATCTTTAGTGGTATGAGCCGGGCGGGGATCGAACCCGCAAATTTTGGTTTATCAAGATTATCAATTAGTAAAGTCGGTCACATGTAACGCATTGGAACAGTATCCTAATTCGTGACTCATTTATAATGTCGTTGAATAAACTTCTGTGCACTGTAGTCCTTCTAGGACTGCTACAGAGACTGTTCGTTCATTATCATCGCCGGTGGGTGGTCAACCTTCTGCTTCGGACTGGGCTGCACTTGGAGGAGATTTCCTATCTCTTGGCAGGAGGAGGCTTAAAGCTGCACATACTGAAAAAAAAGAATGCTGTAGACATACATATAGTTTTGACTGTAAAACGTACGCGAATTGAAACTAAAGTATTGTTAACATGAGGTACCTGCTTGTGCAAATGCAAAAAAATAGGAAAGGCGGACTTTATACCTCCAAGAGGCATTTTCATATTTATTTAAACTTTATTGCACAACAAGTTACAATAGACAAATGGCGGACTTAATGCCAAATGACTTACAGAAAAGCAGCGCTGCGAAGCCTTGGAAGGTGGCCGCGCACGCCACCGCGAGCAGGGCACCGGCAGCGCTGGCACCTATCACCGAGCCTAGCCGTCCGCACATCAGGACTGCACCCACTGCTGTGCCCCTGGTCGAAACACACACTCACAATATTAAAAAAAACTCTTTTTTATGGTTAAAAGGACGAATCTCTCGTAAAATAAAAGAATGTTCAAGGACCATTTTTGCTCTTTATAGGAGTAAAAAATTACGAATGAGACTAAAACCGGCCAAATGCGTGATGGACCACGCATAATAGAGGGTTCCGTACCTACTATCAAAAGGTCATATCAGAGGTGTCACATGCGCGTTGCCGACCCTTTGTAAAAAGGAGGATTCACGTGTAACATGTTAAAAATTTTTAGGGTTCCGTACCCAAAGGAAAAAAACGGGACCCTATTACTAAGGCTCCGCTGTCCGTCTGTCCGTCTGTCTCCAGACTGTATCTCATGAACCGTGATAGTCAGACAGTTGAAATTTTCACAGATAATGTATTTCTGTTGCCGCTATAACAATAAATACTAAATAATTTTAAGCAAAAAAGAACCGACTTCACTTAGACGCCACCTTTCTAAAAGGAAAAACCCGAGCTACTGTAAAAAATATTGAAATCACTATAGGTGTGCCTATAATATTTGAAGAGTTCCCTCGATTTCTCCAGGGTCCCATCATCAGATACTGACCACAGTGGTACACAGTGGTTCACAGTTGGTCCCATTGTATCGTTACAATGTGAACCACTGTGTGGACCACTTTCAAACAAAAAAATAATTTTCCAAATCGGTCCATCCGTCTTCGAATAATCGGTGAACATACATAAAAAAAAAACACAGTTGGTCCCATTGTAACCAGGTCAGGATCTGATGATGGGATCCTGGAGAAATTGAGGGAACTCTTCAACTATTATAGGCACACCTATAGTGGTTTGAGTATTTTATACAGCAGCTCGGGTTTTTCCTTTTAGAAAGGTGGCGTCTAAGTGAAGTCGGTTCTTTTTTGCTTAAAATTATTTTATTTATGTATTTTCACCGATTATATTATATTTTTTACAGCAGGTAAAGTATTTCCTTTTGGAAAAGTGGAGGCTAAGTGAAGTCGGTTCTTTTTTGTTTCAAATTATTTTTCAACCAACTTCAAGATTTCGATGGAGGAGGTTATCAATTCGTCGGGATCTTTGTTTTTTTTTGCTATTTTTTATGTATGTTCACCGATTATGCGACGACGGCTGTACCGATTTAGAAGATTCTTGTTTTGTTTGAAAAAGTTGGTCCCATTGTAACCAGGTCAGGATCTGATGATGGGATCCTGGGGAAATCGAGGGAATGCTTCAACTATTATAGGCACACCTATCGTGATTTCAGTATTTTTTACAGTAGCTCGAGCATTTGCTGTTGGAAAGGGGGATGCTAAGTGAAGTCGGTTCTTTTTTGTTTAAAATTATATGTCTGTGTGTATTCTGCATAGTTATGCAATAATGCAATCAAGAGTAAAAAATTGTCACATATATGTATTGAGAGATTACACTTCAAACACAGGCTATTTATTTTGACATTCATTCTGATTTTTTAATCTTCTGGCACACGTTTTGATAAAGAAAGTGCAACTGCAAATAAGAGTTACGTAAATTGTTAGTTAAATTACATCTTTATAGCATTTTATTTGTATATATTATGAAGGTTATCACCAACTGCATCGTCGTTGTTCGTTTTTCTATAAAAATTACTATTTTTCTTGGCATTTGACTGCAGATATCTTTCGATTAAGTACTCAGTTTTATACAATAAGAAAAACACGTGTGATGTGATGCCGCATCTTGAATTATTGCGTCTTAAAGCGGGCGTATGATGGACGAGGATTTCCACGCGATAAAGCACGCATCAATTTTTAACAGCAGGGAATAAAAGAAACAAACACTGTTATTATAACGCTGTGTCGTAGAATGCGACCATCTTATGCGCACTGCCTTGACCACCAATCCTTATTATACGAGAACCCTACATAACTTATATATAAACTTATATTTATAGACGTCATATAAAAAGGAAAAAGTGACCCAGGCCTCCGGTGCCCAGGCCTGAGATCGAACCAGTATCTTCTGCATTCGCGGCAGAACACCTTCCACTCACTTTTTCCTTTGTATTTGACATCTATATAAGTTTATAATTTTATGCAGTAGTGTGTCTACTTAAAACAAACAAATCAAAATATTTATTTAAAATAATTTTATTTGATCTCTAGTCCTATTTTAAACTTGTCGCGATCAGTGGTCATTTACGTGTCGCATGCAATCCTAAAAAACATAAAAATGATTACTGTATAGGGTAACCTCAGACTACTCGTATTTCGTGATGTAACACAAAGACGTTTTTGATCATACATAGAAGATATATTTTCTTTTATACTTACATTTACTTATGGACACAATAAGTTTTTCAGCCTTGTTCACATTTCTAAAAGCATATCTGGCATGACAATACATATAGGTAAAAGTCCATGATACAAACAAATTATAAAAACTACTAATTTACAGTTTCGTAACAGTATAACTTGCTACTACAAACTATTAAGGATAGGGATTTATAAGTTTCTATTTTAATGCACTTATTCTATTTTAAAACTATAATTTAACTGTAGCGTATGATAACCGCGGTTGTTATTGTGATTGAGTGAAGACAGTTTGTTTTTTTCGCGCGGTTAAAAAAGTGATGTTGGTTTTATCATGTCGTTGTCGACTACATTATATTTTTAGTTACATTTTATTACAAGTTATTTAATAACAAAGTTACCCGTTGAGTGAATTTTGTATACGTTCCTGTCTTGCTCTTGCAGAGGACCTCTGAGAGTATTTCAAACGGGAGCAACGATTCGAATAATTTAAATAAATGCTATTAAAAAATAAAAATAAAATTAATAAGAGACGAGAGGCATACACATTTATCCTATTTGTCCCTCCCAATAATCACATTGACCCAGTATTTTGTAAGCTGGCAGTCGAGACGTTCGGTCATCGGTTACGTTAATTCAGGTTCTAGTGAAGCTTCAAAACAAGGATGAAAGTAGGCATCGTGTAATGAGTCACGTAATTGTCCGAGTTTACCCAGTTAATATTGTAAATGTTATAAAAGGCCGTTTACCTCAAACTGGTCGGGAAGAGTTGTACGGTGTAGGCCGTCAGTGGGCCAATGCCCAGGGCGGTGATCTGCAGGGCCGACATCAGTACGCCTGCCACGGTTCTGTAGCATACTGGTTTATAAGTAACTTGATAAGCTAAGAATATCAGGAATTCATGATTATGTAGCCGGTGGTTTTATCGCAAATTGTTACAACTTTTGTATTATTTGCCGATATATTTCGTTTTATATGTGCAGCCCCTCCGCCTTCGCATAAAAGTGCAGGCATCCGCCCTCATCTCCTCAGCTTCGGCTTGTTGGTCGCCTTTGGCCATTCGTCACAAATTATGTCGTTTAGAGACAGACTCTTGCCATTCGCCAAACACTTGCCAGAAACTGTAATATCTTACCAATTCTTCAGCAGTGCCGTCAGCACCACAACGGTATGTACATTTGTGCTGCTGACGACTGGCGACCAGCAGGTTCTTAGAGATGAGTAGCAGGCTCACTGCCATCACAGCCACGCCATTTAGGTACAATAATAGTTTATTACCTATTCTTCAACAGCCTCACCAGTTAACACATTACTCCCACATGCTCCTATATTCCGACCAGTAAGTGCTTGGAGATTTCACCACGATCACCACCATCACGGCCACGCCATGTGCCTTTAGCAGTAGTTTCTTACCTATTCGTCAACAGTCCCGCCAGCAGACAAGTGACCCCTACACAGAGATACATGCCGACCAGCAGGTTCTTCTTGGAAATTGGCAGTAGGCTCACCGCCATCACGGCGACACCATAAACGGCGGTGGTCACGGCCATGATGATGAACGTGTCTTGGGATATGCTGTCTATGCAGGTTGAATTTGAGGTCTGGAAGTTAGAGAACAAAATAGGTAACAAAACTTTTAAGTCCAACATTAAATTCAACAAAAACTGTTTCTGTCATGTTATGATTTATCGAAATTGGAATCAACTGTATTCATTTCATTTGGGAAAGTACAAAAATCGACATAGCTATATTCCATTTCGAGAGATTTCTAATAGTGTTTGCGAAAAGCAGCTGTCTGAAGTTTTATTCAAGCAATTTAAATGTTATCGACATTAATGGTCTTTGTTTCTTTGTACTTGTATAAAGTGAGGCTACTATATGGATGAACCATTTTTGATTTACCACTTCCTTTTATAGGTGTACGAATGTTTTTTGGAAAATGGCCTTATTGATTATATCAGGGGAACAGGAGCCCCTGTGGCTACTGGGAAAGAAGGAGTTAGGATAGTCACCTGATTGTCGGACTGTTTCATCAGAAGGCACAGGGTGCCCTTCTCCTCGGAGGCGCCCTGCATGACCTTGTTGATGGTGTCAGGGGCGAAGAGGAACAACCCGTTCAATCTAGAATAAACAACCACTGTCTTTAACCAAGATAGTTTAATCGTATATCGACAGTGCTTGTGTAAAATAATACGTACAGACCTCTGAAATCCAAATTATGTTTAGGATCCAAGTGGTCATTGGCTCTCAAGTCCATGTAATCGATTTACTGAACTTTTTTTATTCATTTTCTTTAATTCCTCAGTGGAAATTGCGAATAAAGAGCCAAAAATTTGAAATAAACAGTTTTCTTTGGGGACTCCGCAGAAAGACCCAGACAGTAGTAGGCTTCGGCATCGGAGACAGCTCGCAACTGGATCACTGCTCTGATGTCGAGTCCATCTTCTAGCCACACTTACAATGAGAACAGGCCGAACATAAGGAACCCAGTCAGAGTCAGCCATTTGAGATGGGGAGGCCGCAGCAAGGCCCAAATAGTCGTAGGCCTCGACATCGGAGATAACTCGCAACTGGAACCCTGTTCCGATGAGGAGTCGCTCTTCTGACCGCACTTCTTGATGGCTGTTACCTGAAAAGGCAAGTTGTGCGTCAATTGACAATGATAAAGAGTACCTAAGAAAGTACTCGTAATTTATTAATAGAGTTTTCAAAGACAATAGACTCTTTCAAATCAGTAGGTGGACAATTTTTAAATTTTTGCAGCCTGCCGTACAACCCTGGAGTTGCCATAATCAATATGCGAGAGGTATGCTTGTTTGCATCAGCTTGCATCTTACCGGATACATATCAGGTGGCGCTCCAGTATTCCTAGAGTAGATGTGACTGAGCACAGCTAGAGCCTGATGCTGCCGACCCTTGGTCATCAGGAACTTGGGACTTTCCTGCGCCTGAGTCAGCCAGACCGCCACCAAGATCAAGGGGAGGGCGTAGGCTGCTGTAAGTAGGCGCCAGGGTCGCACGTTCCATCCAGTGGTAGTCCAGTCTATAGGGAGGATGGCCCATGCTAGCACTAAAATGATAGTAAAGTATTTATAGTCGGTGCTGTAAGAGAAGTGTCGTAGACATTAGTTTCTCTATAAACGTCACTCGCACAAACTCTAGTAGATTGGTATTTTGGTAATATATATACATAGTTTAGTTTAAGTATCTATTTACAAGGGGAATCTGGACTGGTGGGAAATTTCTACTGAATCGAAATATCTTCCGTGTTTCACATTATTCTGTAGTGACATCATAAGCTAACATGGTCATTAACATTACAAAAACTATTTAAAAACGGGGTATTTACCATGTGTATTTGTTTTGCTGAGTTTCGCTATGGTGTGTGGGTAGACCACAACTAACACTCGCAGAAACTTCAGTTACTTCGTGATAATGGCGCATGCAACTGTGCCAAAATATCGGAAACTCAACAAAACAAATACACATGGTAAATACCCCGTTTCAAATAGTTTTTGTAATGTAGTGACATTTACATATGTCTGGATAGCGGAAAATTCCTTTTGGGCAATTCCATGACAATGTAACGCCAGTTACGATTTCATATCTTTATTTCTACTTAAGAACAACTTTTATCTCCAGATATATTTACAATTAAATGTGCACCATTCATTAAAAAAAAACACGAGCAATTGGTAACTAGTTTTACGATCTTCCGTGGATTTACCCTTTTCCGCATTAAATTATAAATGGCACTACAGGTGATTTTTGGGTCGTGATTCAGACCCACATTTTCTGATTCTCTATCTGATATGGTACGTGATATATCATCAAAACAAAATTATTTATTAATTTATTTTTCGAGTAACATTCAAAACATGGTCGGGTTGACCATTGACAAAACTTAAAAGTAGAATTTTTTGAAATTCTATAAAACTTGTTAGACAAGTTTACGTAGGTAGACTCACATGGACTGAGAGTTGATGACGTTGTGAGAAAGCCATTGATGATCAGGAGGGCCAGGTCTCTCCGACGTTGAGGCACGAGCTCGCTGGCGTACGCCCAGCCCAGGGACGATGGGCAGGCCAGACTGAAATATAAATGAATACTTCATCATCATCATATACTTATGAGCCTCCCGGACATTTCATCGCAAAAACGTCGCAAAACGAATATAACACCGAAATAAAACAAGATATATAAAATTCGTATTATGTACAGTATTTTAATAATTATTTATGTATTACATTCAAAACCACAACTAAAAAGGTGTCCAAAAGTGTGCATCTTGTTCTATACAATATTTATTTTTGCGATGAAATGTCCGAGCTATGCTCATAAGTTGTGCATAATACTTAGTCATATAAATATAATTTTAAGTCTTTTTTAAGTGGCGAAATTCGAGTCGCTCGGGTGGCGACTGTCAGTCAGTAGATCGTGGATTTAATTACGAACTGGAATTTAAATAAATTCCAGCTCGTATGCTCGTAAAATGAGATACCCTCTGTTCTTTGGTGCTTATTGCGTGAGAACAAACTTTAGTAAATGTTCACTTTATTAACATTGCTACTCCGATCTACGACACTCCCATTGACGTATTTGTGGCCCTAGTATCGATTATAGTAACTTTAATAACAGACTCAAATAGTCGGATAACCTAACGCGTCCACAGAATTTAATGATACACCCATAGACTAATTAACCCAAGACCCCGCTGCCACGCTCAAAGTAATTTCACTCTATATACATAGTGAGAGATTAATATTGGAAGTGACAGTAAACATAGTACGTCTCCATGGAAGCCATTAATGTCTGACTCTCTCTTACGCCCCACGGAAGACTCGCGCGTTCCCTGTCTAGCATTGCGAGTTCCCCTCCCGCACCCCTTCTTTTTGGCAGCTTAGGTTTCAAAGAAATAATGAGCTAAGCGGAGTATAGAGATTGTATATGGATACACCACATGGACAAAAAATAAAACTTACAAGAGTGACGCAGCGAGCTTGCAGACCGCGAACGTCACCAAATTAGGCATGAATGCGGCCGCGAAGCCGATGGCGCCCGCAGCCGCCGCTGAAGCCAGCAGAACCGGCTTGCGGCCGAGCGAGTCCGCGGCTCGGCCCCAGAACGGAGCAGTTAGGATTACACCTAGAAAAAAATGACCGTAGTATATAATATTTTAGCAATGCTGTGAAACATGTTATCCCTACATAGGGATTGGCAATTGTATCCACATGCAAGGCTGATGCGAGATGATGGCAAAATGATGCTGCTCAGCTCATCACGCCACACAGTAGTGCGGAATACAACGCCTTCCGCTGTAAAAAGCAGATATACACTATCATGCTATTAAGTCGGACTTAGCCGAACATTATAGAGTGCGCTTCGCGCGCTATTGGGCGATACCCTCACCCATTAAATCAGGCCAAGCTGGATAGTAAGGGTTTCACCCGCTTCTATCGACGCGGATTCGGCATAATCCGGTGGAAAAAAACTTTATGTCAACGCAATAAGAGCTAACAAGACACGGTTCGGCTCGGATCGGCTCGGCGACGACATTTTCGCTCTTGTTGCGTAAGCTTTTTTCCACCGGATTTTTCCGAATCTGCGTCGATAGATGGGGGAAACTCGAGCGCGCTTGGCTCGCTCCTACTATGGTCGCGTGGGGCACCCTTTGCAATGAGTCTTCAGAGCGCGCTTAAGTATGCTCTTACTGTAGGTATTATATGGGAGCTTGCGGTGCTCACGCGCTATGGCGTCGGCCGAAGCCTGACATTTAGAGCGCGCGTCGCCAAATGCTAGGGACCCCTTCTTATTATTATTAAAATAAATTAAGCACCTATGTTGGGCATAGAAATTAGAATTCCCTTCAACGTGTCCGGCAGCTCCAAGTCGCAGGCAGCCGCTGGCAGAATGAAAGCGTTGCCGATCATCTCGATGATGGACGACGACAGCGTCGCCAACATTAGGGCGCAGTGGAACACTTGGTATTTACCAGCTCCTGAAAAATAAATATCACCATAGTCTTTGACATTCAATACCTCGATAAAGCGCGCCATTAGACCCCTAGCATGACGTGCGTACGTATCGGGCGCGTTATGCTAAGAAGCAGGGATCGGATACCGGTGTATGCTCCATACTAACAAGTAAAAATACCGGTTAATTTCTTTTTTTTTTCCTATTTCATTTTGAACTAGGCAATCTAATAATACCAGGGCAATACCTAAATACAATATTGAGTCTACATGAAGCCCTGAAAATAATTAAATATTTCACATTATTTCGGACTTTTTGGAGTTTAAAAAAAATACCGGTTAAGATCCCTGCTAAGAAGGGTAAAAACCACTATGTTCACTTATTTTAACACCTATTTTCAAACCACTGCTCGCCGGTGTGTATCACAAGTTCTTTACAGAAGCCGCAACTATATCGATTCCTTTTGTAATTCGTATGCACAAACATACAAAAGGTGCAATCACACATTCAAATAGAGTAGCCTTCATGTCCATGAATCATGATATAAACGCATATTATAATTAGCGCCTGCTATGATTAAATAGCAATGCCGGTAACGTTGACGAAACTACGTGATAAAATAGGCGTTTGGCAGGAGGGCACACAGTCCCAGACTGATGTTAGGGATGTGAATAAAGGTGTTCAGACTGCTCGTTCAGCAATTATGGTCAGGTACATAGCTATTTATCTATTTAAATATTTCGAAAGATGCCAGAAAAACTTTTTCGACTTGATTACGATCGATAAAAATCGTGAGAAAAGATATGCGGCATTTAAAAAAAAAAATACTAAGCTAAATAGGTGCTAATGGTGCTATGTATATTAAGTTAAGCCGGTTATAGGTTTCTAGTACTTTTTGAATGGTATCACAATAATTAGTTATGTAAAAATTTGGAAATAAATGAAATTAATTAAAGTCAAGAAAAAGCTTAATGTTCAAGGCATAACACTTTAGGAACTATAAAAATAATATTTAAAATAGCATAGTCAAAAAACCAATAAAAACCATTCAAGATTTATTAGATTTTTACTGGCAGCTGTTTCTGGGGACTTAAGAGAGTCACTTACCGGCCAAGTCCAGGGCTTCTTCCAGACTCACTTCCATCTTAATCTTCTCTTTCGGGGGCGTCAATTTACTCACAAGTATCGAGCTCTTCATTTCTTCGTCACTGTCAACAACATTCACTAGTAACTATTAACACAAATATAACAAAAGATAACCACAAGAGAGTAAATACCACACTTTACGATGGAACATGAGCAAATGTTACGAATCTGCACATTCTGTCACGTTTTACGACAGCAAGAAGTAGGTTACTTTTACATAATAAATACGCGTCTTCTGGGGATGTATTATTTCACATCAAGCACATGTGATTAACAGTATTTGTAACACGAATACTATTTATCTCAGATACCTATTTTATAAACTTACAATTGTAATTTACGATGAATGCGAATATGACTCTATCATTTCAATGCACTATCAAATTGATGGATGCTTATTATGTTTATAGTGAAAATAATTCTAAATAAGTACTCCAGTAATATTATGCACTATGTATCACACAACATAATTTAACACAGTCTTTTGCGAGTTAAAAAGTCTATGGTGTTAAGGTAGTCTTAATTACTTACGGAAAACAATGGTAAAATTAGACATGTTTAATTCTTCATTAGTTAAATACCTTTCTGTGAATCCCATCCTTAAATATGCTATTGTTTTTCGCCCATACATCGTGATAATATACTAATTTAAACGTAATAATTATACCGATATATTTGTAAGCAGATGCTAGCAATTGTTATGTAAGACGAGATAATAAACTGCATTCCTATTTATTAGAGACGAAAGTAAACAAGTGCGTAACGACTTGTTATAATTTGTTTAGTATTAAATATGTGCGTGGTAATATAATATCTGAATATGTTATGTATGACGCTCATACATATGACTTTTTGACTCGGAACGACAGAGACTATAAATAATATAGACAGCCACGTTCTAAGAACTTTTAGAGGCCAAAGTCTGAAGCGCCATCTAGACGAAGATACCCAAAATGTAAGATGAAATGACATTCGCACTGCAGCGCCATCTAGCGTTACTACGGTACGCTACTTGTTACGAGACGGTGCTGCTGCGCAATGTCATTTCCCCCTACTATTTTTGTTCCTCTGGGTTGCTCTCGTCCAGATGGCGCTTCAGACTTTGGTTTCAAAAAGTTCTTAGATTGTGACTGTCTATATTATTTATAGTCTCTGGCTATGATAAGGTTTTTGATTTGCTCATTACATAATATAAGGGTATTAGGGCATTCATATTTGAAATTGAGGTCTGTGTAACTGTTACATAATGTGATAATCAAGACATTTGGTTAAAATAATTAGTAAACTAACACGAATTCCTTTTTTTAATTTACATGCTTCGATTTTGAATTAAATATTAAAATGTATCTAGCTGATATGCAGGATGATTCAGGGACGTGATCAGAAATAACCAAACACGGTAAAGAATATTCAAGGAAAAACTATTATTAAATTTAAACTTTCGTGAGACATACTAACACTATAAAATGTAACGGTTACACTTACGTCACTTTAGTCACTTCGCGCGACATGTATCGGAGAGCCTAGGTCTCCATCTTCAAGCACTAAGAGTGCTATTTGAACCGGCCCGTAGCGTACTGTTTTGCACGTTGCTTTGCCGTTTTATAGTGTAAAACTATTAGTGAGTTATTACCTCAGTTTACAGTAATATTCAACATGGGTCACATCAAATACTCAAAATAAAATTAAATAAAAACTAAACATGTTACTTATGTTTTCTGCATTTTAAACAGGATGGATTACCTATGCTTGAAGTTTTTTTATAAATGAGTTTCAAGTTATTTCTCATGATTCACTCTGTATATAAGTTAAAAGCGGATAACGCAATGACCAAAAAATAAAAAAAAATATTATAGTAATCTAGAAAGAAGGCTCACTAAGAAAAAAAATACCACCTCAGGATCTTCTGTAACTGTAACTCTAACCAAGTGTTTAGTTTGTCTTTGTTATTAATCCACCAAACTATTTTTCTTCAATTCAATGATCTAATAAACTTCATGCACAAAGTGCGCGTCAACACTAAATGAGGTAACTGGAAGTGTCGAAACCGTAGTTATGGTAGTTAGGTAATAAAATACCTTAAGCCTATTAGTAGGAGATTAAAAATTGGATTTAATCGTGTGCTTGCTAAGAATTAGGTCATGCGTGTTCTACTAAATACGACTACAGTGGGTTTCATTTGAAACGTTGTTTTACAAAAACAAAGTAGCATGTCTACTTTCTATGGATGATTTTTTATTTTATTTTATATTAGCCTGTTTTAGTGTCCAGTCCAAGCCGACCATCGCCTTTTTGGTGTGCCTGCACCCCGGCGCGCGTCATCAATGGTGTATCGTGGATCCCACTGGGTAACCATTTTGATGGATGAAGATTTATACATAATTACCAAATTTTATTACAGTGGACAGTCTGTGCAATTTTTAGGGTTCCGTACACAAAGGGTAAAAACGGGACCCCATTACTAGGACTCAGCTGTCCATTTGTCACCAGGCTGTATCTTGTGAACCGTGATAGTTAGACAGTTGAAATTTTCACAGATGATGTATTTCTGTAGCCGCTATAGCAACAATACTAAAAAACAGAATAAAATAAATATTTAAGGGGCTCCCATATAAGTTTTCACGTTTATTTTATTTATACGTTTTTATAGATAATGGTACCTACGGAACCCTTTGTGCGCGAGTCCGACTCGCACTTGGCCGGTTTTTATTTCATCTTGATAGCTGAGAGGAGAGGTAGTACTATTAGTTATTCTGTGGCTGAGAAAAGTTGCTAATACTAGTATCACACATAATTACAATTTGTACCTGCGGCTCTGTCTGTGTGGGTATCATTTTGTGTAAGATACGAGTAAGTAGGTATATAGATTTCCAAAAATAAATTAGTTAATAAATAAAAAAAATAAAAAATAAAATAAAAATAAATATTATAGGACAATCTTACACAAATCGACCTAGACCCTAAGCTCAATAAGGCTTGTGTTATGGGTACTAGACGACGATATATATAATAGATAAATATGGATAAATACTTAAATACATAGAAAACACTCATAACTCAGGAACAAATATCTGTGATAAACACACAAATAATGCCCTGACCAGGATTCGAACCCGGGACCTCCTGCTCCGTAGGCAGGGTCACTACCGACTGAGCTAGGAGGCCGTTAAATGTCATCCCCAAGGCTTAAACTTTTGACAATCTAGGTACATATAAAAATCGGTTCTTTAAGAAGTTGGTAGTTGGTCGGTAGTTGGCCCTGGCTGAGGAGACGGTATGGAATGGAGGCAGATCTGTTTCTGCTTCAGTTCAATAACTGCCATAAAGGAATCTGCACAGAATGAGGGTCTCCGCGATCGGGATTTTCATTACATGACGTATGGATGGTATAAGGAGGATATAACTCTCTATGCTACAAAAGTGTCCGTCAGAAGGCGACAAACTGATGGCGCCACAATGATATTAAATTTGAATAAATTAATTTTGATATTAAAAAATTAAATCTATACATATTTACAAAATATTTATTTGTGGAGAAGAAAAACACTCTGAATATTAATTTTATTTAGAATGTCATATAAGTATTCAATATCGGTAATTCATTTCAAATGCTCAACTATACCTAGCGCCACCCGGAGATATTTGGAACTATTGTTTACTGCTTACCGCTGGACACTTTTTCGACCGTTTTCCTAGAAGAGAGTTCCATCCTTCCTATACCATCCATAAATAAAAAAAAATGATTAGACATGATTGGTGGATTATGACAGCTAGACCTCTCGCCACGGTGCTGCCATCTAGTGGAAATCTCGATCACGGAAACTCTCATTGGGACGAGTAGCGTGCTTGCGTTTTGGAGGCCTAGAACCTTTTTGGATCGCTGATTTTAAATGGTTAGTTGGTTAAGCTATTAAATAGTTTGGCTGCGAAAATGTAACAAACAGACAGTGTTGTTTGCGCATATATAATTTAAAGATAATGTAAGTACTTACTTGTTTACAAATATCGACGTAATCTTAATGACGCCCCCACAGGTCCCGGACATGACCACACGCACTAGCTTTCTGCTTAGCACTAACACATTGTAATGATAATAGCTTAGCGTTAAGAAGTTAGGGGTAAGTGATAAGACTTAGTTAAAAACCCTTCAAAATTAAAACTGCGCCATATTTTGATATCAAACCAATTTAAGAACCATCGCTGACGTATCAACAAACTTTGCCGAAAACTGCAACCAACTCGGATAAGCCGTTTTGGAGATAAATGGGTACATTCGTTTGTATGCAACTATGCACAAACAAACAGCCTGTCAACCTAAATGCATATACTCTCTCCGTTTCGTCTGAAGAATAACAGAGAGCTGTTAAGTAACGAATCCTTTCTCTACATCGGCATTCGCCCGTCACAAATAGTTTCATAGTGGGCCACACAATATTACAAACAAAATTTTAATGAGGGTTTTCGCGATCCAGATTTTCACTAGATGGCAGCACCGTGGCATGAGGTCTTTTTGACAGCAGCTGTCAAATTCCACCAATCTAAAAAAAAAAAGATTAAACATGTGCCACCGTGGCATGAGGTCTTTTTGACAGCAGCTGTCAAAATCCACCAATCTAAAAAAAAAAAGATTAAACATGTGCCACGGTGCTGCCATCCAGTGAAAATCTCGATCGCGAAAACCCTCATTACGATAAATTCACTTATGACGATTTTGAATGGCCCCAGCCAAAAAGGCGCCATACGCGGGAAAGCGGATTTATATGCAGGAGGACCTCAAGTGGCAGGGACTGATATAAAAAAAAGGCGTATTATGCGGGACTTTGCTGCGGGACCTCAAGTGGCAGGGACTGATATAAAAAAGGCGTATTATGCGGGTCTTTGCTGCGGGACCTCAAGTGGCAGGGACTGATATAAAAAAGGCGTATTATGCGGGACTTTGCTGCGGGACCTAAAGTGGCAGGGACTGATATAAAAAAGGCGTATTATGCGGGACTTTGCTGCGGGACCTCAAGTGGCAGGGACTGATATAAAAAAGGCGCATTATTCGGGACTTGCCTGCGGGACCTCAAGTGGCAGGGACTGATATAAAAAAGCGTATTATGCGGGAAATCGTATAAAACGTGATCGTATTAAGCGAGTTCTACTGTATAACCATATAAAATATAACTGTTTGACTCACCTGTATTAAGTTATAGACGGAGAGCTAGTCACGTCAGATATGAATATGACACAATAATGAGAGCGACGAAACCACTCTAATCAGTATGCTTTACTATGCTTACTTCTAGATCTGCACATCTGGCGGCTGTAAAGTGGTGGAGGTCAAAGAATGCAAACCACTTCAAAAAAACAAATCCAAGAGTTTGATGCAATATTATGAGAAATTAATTATATAAATAATTAAATTATATTAATGCCAATAGTTTCTGTTGGGGGAAAGTACGACGTATAATGTAATTTATAGTTTGCTGCCTACTGTTTTTGTTTCCGTAATAATACGCATTTTTTTTGTTCTAATGTTAAAATATAGGCCCAGTCCTTTATAACTGAGACAACTTCGGTAGTTTTTACCAATTTTGGTATTACTATTTTCCAATTCAAAAATTTTGTTTGTCTGTCACTCTGACCTCCACCCATTAAAAGCTGCCAGATGCCCGGGTCTAGCAATAATGATAGTATTAGTATAATATTATATTGTCTTTGGGATAGTATAGCAATCTAACCATACGGGTTTTGTTGCTCTCATTATTGTATCATATCTGACGTGGCCAGCTCTTATTAGTCCATTATACCTAACTACGCTCGACGTATTTCGGAGAGGTCTCCATTTTCAAGCAGGACCCGTAAACTTTTATATTGTAAGTATGCCTTAAGGAAGTTTGAATGTGGGTTTCCGCGATCGAGTTTTTACTAGATGGCAGCACCGTGGCGAGAGGTCTAGGTGTCATATTTTTGAAGTGAAAACTTCTTTAGCGGCGCTGTGCACTTTTTGTGATGGGGAAAAAATGTTAAACTCGCGTCAGGTCACGTGACCGTCAGATTCGTCAGATTGAAAATTCGTTAGACGGACACGTGACCTGATCGAATCTATATTAATAATTCCGTCGAGGGGTACGGTAGACCCGAATTAAATTATGCTCAAATGAAAAATCGTAAAAAAATATAAGTTTTGAATCGAAGACATATATGGGCAAAATTAGAATTGTCGCGTATTTTGCATTTGAAGGTGTTAATTCAATGAAAAATGGTCGTTCATATTACATATGTTAGTGGTTGAGAACTTGACAGTGACGGGTGCGTTCGGAAATTGTGAACTATGTTTACGTCCGGCATATTTGACAGGTTAAATAGTTGGTCAAAAGGAGGACAAAAGTAAATAAATTATTCTTAATTTCCAGTTTTCACTTCTGCCGGCACTCCCGGAGTGCAAGCCGTTGTTTTTTTTTGATTGGTGGATTTTGACAGCTGCTGTCAAAAGAGCTCTCGTCATGGTGCTGCCATCTAGTGAAAATCTCGATCGCGGTAACCCTCATTCAATAACAATTAAATTATTAATATTAATTGCGCACATATTAAATATAATGTCCAATTTTCACTAAGTACCTACCCATATCTATCCGGTTCCTGAACATGTGACACAATGTAACTCAAGCAAAGCTCGCAACTAATAATAATTAAATGGACCATGGACATGTGAAGTGAGAGAAAGAAAATGTAGAGTCAAATAAAGCAAGTCGCCCACTGAATGAGTAGGTAGGTATAGCAAAGCCCGAGAAAACTACACACGGAACTACTACTGTTTTTGTTTTCGTAATAATACGCAATGTTTTTTTTTCTAAATACCTGGGACAACCTATTTTGGTATCCTTACTGGTTACTATTTTCCAATTCAACAACGTTGCTAGTCTGTCACTTTGACCTCCACCCATTAAAAGCTGCCAGATGCCCGGATCTAGCAATAACGATAGTATAGCAATCTAACCAGACGGGTTTTGTTGTTCTCATTATTGTGCCATATCTGACTTGGCCAACTCTTAGTCCATTTAGGGTCAAATTTCGTCAACTTAGTATAGTGGTATTTTTTTAAGATGTCGGAATCTTACTAAGGAGTGCTACCGACAATTCCGACATCTTAAAAAAAATTGTACTATAACTTGACCCATAGCTTAATTCGTAAAGCGATCGAGCCCCGGCCAGGCGTATCGATGCAGGTTCAAGTCCTGCTGGGTTGAATTTTTTTTCAATGTTTGCAATGTTTGTATTTGATTTAATAACAAACTATTGTATGAGTGAAATGCCCCACTTTAAAAACATGCAAAAAATAATCATTACCTAAGAAAAATCTAAATAGCGCCATTCAGGATTTTTACTAGTCTGCACAACGCCATCTAGCGTTCAATTGACACAATAATTTATGTAATTTAAAACATCTTCCAACTTATGTAGTGCCGACAACGACAAGTACTATATAATGAATACGGCAGACGAGGGGGTGTCCGCGCACTGCCGCATATCTTTTGAATAGATTTCCACATGTACAAGGTAACAAACAGAACTGATAGGCAATTGGGTACTTGACTGGGTAAAAAAAATATAATTATATTGAGTCCGTCAGTTAGATTATCAAAAAATATTGGACACGTATTTTTTATTTTGTCAATCACACAAAAATTGGTGAAGATATAGCCCGTTAAAGTTCCGCGTGACGTCACATTTCAGTACAATTTTTAGTATAATGTGACGTCACGCGGAACTTTAACGGGCTATATCTTCACCAATTTTTGTTTGATTTACAAAATAAAAAATACGTGTCCAATATTTTTTGATAATCTAACTGACGGACTAAATATATATTTTTAGGAAAGTAGCCAATTAGTAAAGTTATATAAGAACTTTTTTTATAGATAGATTGCCTAATCATGTAACAAATGAGATAAAATAACCATTAATTCTAACTATCAATATAAGGTATTGTTTTATTTCCATAGACCTAACTCACTAAAAGTCTTATAATAAATAGATTAAGAGTTTTGTTTGTTAAATCTTATCTTAGAATGCAATATTAATATGCAATGCAATAAACAGTTTAAATAAAAATATTTTTTATTTATTGGCATACTAGGTACATTCACCGGCAATAGTATCTTTTTATACGAAGGCCGCAAAAATATGTGACACACTCTTATGGCCCTACAGATAGGAGCGTGTCACATATTTTTGCGGCCTTCGTGTAGGAAGATACTATTGCCGGTGACTGTACTAGAACCCCATCCGAAATTTGGTAACGCACGTAGTGAAGTTAAGAACACTTTGTAGCAAATATTTTGATGTTTTCAGTGAAAATCTAAGATGGTAAATTTTCAACAAATCCCAGCTTGTCTATTGCCAAGCTGCATAGTGGGCTGTCAACTTTACAATGCATCCATTGACTAAGTATGCACTCCTTAATCAGCCGAAATTCGATTCATTCCTACTGGACATTGACCCCTGAAGTCGTAATTACTGCTCATGATCGAATGACAACATGTATTATTATTATTAAGTAGACTCGCCATCTAACTCACTCATGTACCTACATACGAGTATAATATATCTGAGGTTAGCCCGGAAAGAAAATTGTCGTGGTTTATGAAATGAAAATGTATTACTCCAGAATAAATTCCATATATATATAATGTAATTAAAATAAAATAACACAATAACTACAATAATAAAAATACAATTAAAATTATAACTTTGACCTGGGGGCCGGATTTTGACAATCGAGCGCTCGAATTCAAAGAATTTAACCTCGAATATAATCGCACACAAAAGTTTGTCGCCATTATATACGCATTCAATTATTAGTATAAATAATCAGGATTTTAAATTACTATCGCTGTTATTTTTAAAACATGATTTCTTCGTTTTATTCAGTTTGAAATGTTATATTCGAGCGCTCGAATTTCAAAAATGGCTTGTACAGTCACCAGCAATAGTATCTTCCTACACGAAGGCCGCAAAAATATGTGACGCGCTCTATTGGTCCTACAAATAAGAGCGTGTCACATATTTTTGCGCCCTTCGAGTAGAAAGATACTATTGCCGGTGACTGTACCACGGTTCACGGTTCGGTTGGTTGTAATATGGGAGCTCATACATTTTCCGACGTTTCTCTTTCCGGACAGACTCTATGTAAGTATGCCTAAATATCGTTGCGTAGGTACCTATACCCTATCCGCTTAACAAAGTTAAAAGAGCACCATCTCTGTTACACTTTGTATGCAAATGAAAAGGACAAAAAACAGGCAATTGGCGTAAACAACTGCACCTCACGGGCGGGCTCGGTTTACATGCCGTCGCTTGGAATATTGGTTTTTATTAATTCTTGATGATTTTTGATGATAATGGTTCTCTATTACTAATTCGTTATTATTCATTTATTTATCATAAATTATTATAATAACCTATTTGGGAAGCCGTTAATAGGAGTTAAAATATTACTTAAATAAATGAAGGATGGAGAAATTGGGGAAGGATTAGGGTATCTCACATAAATAAAACCATATGTTTGTTTGTAATAAATAATAATATTTAATCATCATCTATATCACTATTATCATTTTCTAAATTTATTATGAATCTATCAGCTGTTGTATTAGCAGTACTACTCATTTTTGGCTCGATGACCTCGACAACGTGCTTGATGCATTCTTTCCACGACTCAGCATTTACTTTACTAATGGCTTCATTGAGTAGCCTTTTTACTTCGACTAATTTAAATGTTCTATTATTATTTGCTATGTACCCCTTTATTTGTGACCATATTAACTCTATCGGGTTCAGCTCGCAATGGTAGGGGGGTAAGCGTAGCACGGTTTTGTTTTTTTTCTTTGCCATCTCGTCAATGACAAACGCCTCGTACCTATTTTTGTGGGCCTTCACTATATCCAGCAAGTCTTTTTTATTTGTCTTGGTGGGTGGCAATAAGTTTTTTTCTTGTAACCAATTTTCTATTTCATTTTTTTTCGAACTAGTGTTGGATATTTTTTCTAATTTTCTGGAATGGTACGGGGCGTTGTCTAATACAATAACTGAGCCGTCTGGTATTACATCAAGCACCTTCGAGAACCATCCTTCAAACACCTCCGAGTTCATATCTTGATGATAGTCTCCGGTTTTTTTTGATTCGAAAACCAAAAGTCCGCTTTCCACAAATCCGTCTTCACTTCCAATGTGAGTTATAATCAGTCGTTTCCCTTTACCTGCGAAACAAAAGGACATAATTGTAGTAAAATATATTAATAATTATTTGTATTTTGTTGCAGCTGCAACTTTCTATTGATAATAGCCGGCCAGATGCAACCAACATGTGCAAATACAATAGATAAGGAATTTCACTTAAGTGATTCATTGTTTTGCATTTCACAATGTGCTAAAATCATAAAGAATGAAATATCTTACCTGATGGATTCTTTAAGCCGACAGATAAACCGTTCATGAATGCTTGTCTTGCGTTTTGAATTGAAGAGTCGACCCATATCTTATTATTCGTATGACCTTCGTTGACCCAAGTCTCGTCCAAATAAAAAATCTTCTTATGGACGTTTCTGGCTTCCTTTATACTCTGCAAGTAGTTTCTTCTCCAATATTCTAAATCTTCACGATCACTCATCATACTATTGCGAGTTCTTTTCACAAATTTAAAACCCATATGTTTCAGTAGTTTGTGAAATGTCGTCCGTCTATAATTGCCTAAACTTGCATCGTCGTTTACTATCGCCAGTATTTTATCTAGTGATGGAATTTCATTCCTTGAAAAAAATCCATGGATAATTCGTCTTATTGCATTTTCAGTGAAGCTGTCAGTCGTGCTTATCACAGATTTGCGTGTCGTTTGTTTTATCGGCGATTTAAGGACGCCTTTCTTCTGCTTTTCATTTACAATTCTGTGTACGGAAACCCAGTGAATGCCTAATGACGAAGCAATTGTTTTTGCAATGTCATTTTTCGAGGCTTGTGGAGTCTCCTTTAAAAAAGTATCAAACAAGTTGTGTATCATTACCTTTTCTTGTGAAGAAAAGTGCTGTTTACGCCTCTTCATTATCACTTCCTGTGAATTATCCATAATTCACGAATAATCAGTCCAATTTCAAGCCGAATCACAGAATAAACACGAAACAGTCCAAATTAACAAGCCAGGTCACTGAGGTAGCAGGTAACAATCCGATAAGCAGTGTCACCGGTTTAACAGGAATCAGTTCAGGTTAAAACAAAACAAAGGTGTGCACTTGTATAACGCGTCCGCACCGTACGAGAGACAGATGTTGACTGAACGTTGACCGCTATGTAAACCCAGCATGTGCGCCTACGATGTCCTTATCTCTGACCAATAACATGCATTTTTAGTTTTCCCCTGTTAACTTTCTTAAACGAACAGGGTATAGTACCAATATTATTACAAGCTTGTGGTTTAGTTTGGCTAAGTAATTAAAGTATACAGGGTGTTACAAAAATACTGGTGATCCGTTTAAGGCCATGATTGGTACCGTATTAAAATTCGGAAAAAGTAAGATTTTTTTTGTATTGACGGTTGGCCGGCTGGGACGACGTGTCCATACAAAAGAATAATTTTTCCGCGTCGAAAAAAGAACTTATATCAAGCTTTGTTATTATCCTTAGATGGTTAGATTAAACATGGATTTTTCTAAATATCTAGTTAATGCTCGTTTAATTATTAATTTTTCCTACTTAATTATGTACAGTCGACGTCAAAGATATGTTTAAACTTTTCCACCTTACTCGTACTCCTTTGTAATATAATAAGGCTCCAAAGTGTAAACATATCTCTGACGTCGACTGTACCATTACCAGAGAGGAGAGTATATATCTCGACGAACGACTTTAACTACCTGCCGAATAGGGGGAATAATCCGCGGTTCTCTAACTTTTTTGAAGACGGAACACTTTTGGAAATCGAAGTATTTGACGGAGCCCCAAAATAAATAGAAATAAATTATATGTGCTAACTAGAGTGTAGCACATACAATTTATTTCATTTTATTCTGTCTAGCAGCTGGACAGATAGAGTAGCTGGGGGGCAATTTTTGAGATTCGAGCACTCGAATCTGACATTTTAAACTATGAATAAAATGATGAAATGATGTTTTAAAATTACAACGATAGGAATTAAAAATCACGATTATTTAAACTAATCATTTCATGCAAAAATAATAGCGACAAACTCTTATGTACGATTATTTTCGTGATTAATTTCTTTGAATTCGAGCGCTCGAAAGTCAGAAATCGGCCCCCATGTTTCTATTTTATTTGTCAATACTAAAAGTATTCTCGCGGAGCCCCCTCAGAGGCTTTGCGGAGCCCTAGGGCTGACGTCGACTGTACAGTAAAGTGAAGTGAGAGCTCAAAGAGGATGTAGTGTGTTGACGATGGGGAACCATCTTGTCCCGCCGTCAACACAGTGAATCCTCATTTATATCAGAGAGTATATAATTTAATAGAGCAGCAGAGTCTAAGAACTTTTTGAGGCCCAAGTCTGAAGCGCCATCTGGACGAGAGCAACCCAAAGATGCAAAAATAGCAGGAGAAAATTACATTGCGCTGCATCGCCATCTAGTAACGAGTAGCGTACCGTAGTAACGCTCGTCCATAGGCTACGGTAGCTGCTTACTATCAGGCCGATCGTATGCTTTCTTGCCGCCGTAGTGGTATAAAAAACTTACTTGTAAATGATGTTTTTACTGCTCAGCTAGAAAAGATATTCTTGATGTATCACTGACGTTAAAACTCTTCGATAATGTAAATTAACTTTCACTAAAATGCCAGCGTATTTTTAATATATAATTATTTTCTATATAAGTAACACAAATATAATAAAACGATATTTACTGCCACATACAAATGTACTTGAAATCTTGACCGAGAATTTAAAAAATAAAGTACAATCAAAGAAACAAATACCAAACGTTGCTTTTAATGATTGTCACGTGTGTTTCTATTGAAGTATTTGGTTGATTTGTTTGTTGAAATCGTAAATTTTAGTGAAGCATGCTGACCGGTTAGACAAGCGACGGCGGCTGGCCTAGCGTGCATCTACTTTTTCGTTAGATTGATATAAATTCCAACTTGATTCCCATATTTACATAATACACCCAAAGTCATTGGAAGTGGGTCACCTTGTATGGAAGTGTCCATGCAAGATGGCCCGGTTTTAGTGCTCTTGAATGTACCTCCAATATAACAAAGGCCAAGGCTCTCGTGGGATGAAGCAGGTAGCTGTAGATATGCAGACTTGCATTTAGTTATGTAAATATTAGTTATATAAATTAATAATCTAGGAGCCTTGTCGCCTGAAAGTACGGGGTACTGTGCGTCAGATCCGATAGTTCTGATTTTTTTCAGACTGGTTTATGATGTTGGCCCAATGAATAATCCAAGTTTGTGACCTCGAGCGCCGAACGCAACTTTGTCAAATATAGAAAAAAAAATTTCAGACTGTGGCAATTATGACCCTAAAGGAATGGTTTTTGATAGTACCTTCTCACAAAAAATTTAAAGAACACTAAATTCGCTTTCAAAATAGAACCGGTCTTCCCAGAACCGTTTACCTTTTACCTTTCCCCTTCTCTTCTGGGCAAAACGGTTCTTTTTTGAAAAGCTTTATCTTGGAAACTATTGAGTCTTATATTGTAGCAAATTTAGTCTTGAAAAGGTACTGTCACAAACTAGTCTTTAAGGGTTATAATCGCAAAAATCGGAAAAAAAACTGATTATTCATTTTTTGGCAAAGTTGCGTTCGGCGCTCGAGGTCACAAACTTGGATTATTTATTGGGCCAACATCACAAACATGTTTGAAAAAAATCAGATCTACCGGATTTGACGCACACGGTGATTGTATAAACTTACTGGATCATAACGTAACTCAGGGCCCCTATTCGAGATGCCAAACTGTAAGACGTTGCTCTCACAGTTGTCTCACTAGGTGATAGAGTGATACACCTAACTGTCAAGCTGTCAGTAGGTCTCGCTAGAGCGTTTTGTCTATGGCTATGGCCACCATTTTAGATATGTTGACAGGACGTAGGGAATCCCATGGCAGAGAGTTCGGTGGTTTTTTTTAGTAGGTATACGTAGGTATCGAACCATGGATGTACAAGAAGTGGATCTCATTCTTCGGTCACAAAGTGAGGCCGACAGAGAAGCTTATCTAAGGGAGTGTCTCGTTTTGACTAAGGAGGTAATGACGTCAGCAGACAGTCAAAATGTGAATATGTGTCAAATGTGACAATTTTGTAACGAGTGCGAGTGAGGTTTCGCCCCCCACTATTATGCTCTCTATCGGACCGTTGTTAGTACTTTTAAGGGTTCCGTAGCCAAAATGGCATAAACGGTACCCTTATAGTTTCGTCATGTCCGTCTGTCTGTCCGTCAGTCCGTCTGTCCGTATGTCACAGCCATTTTACTCGGAAACTATAAGACGAATAAAATAAAATTTAGACATAAGTTGTATTTTTCATGCCGCTATTTAATTATAGTCTGGCAAACCATTTTTTCAGTAGAAAAGCGCGGCAAATTCAAAATACGTACATGTGCCGACCCTTTGTGATGAGACACCGTGTTCGTGACGAACATTTCAATTCGCATATCTTTTACATTGAATTTGTTTCTAGTGCATTTCACTCTCTCGTCTTAAGCGCGAGTGAGATAGAACTCCTGCAACGTTCTACATTGAATTTAAATTCGTTTTTATGGCATATGTCAATTGCCTCAACCAGATTATTTGTTACAGTTGATGACGGATCAGACGAAATATATCCGTCTCCTTTTTACACACCGTGAATGTCACGTAATGAAAGGGGTGGAAATACCAACTAAAATAAAAAATATAGAATTTGATGATCATTGCTGCTTTTTTCACTGATTCTTAGTGTTGTCATACTTTTGGTCGCTGTACATTGCTACTGCGTTCGTTGGCTGGACAGACTATATGTAGTTAAATTGAAGGAGAAAATATTTTTGTGGGGGGCGCTCCATGTAACTAAATTACAAAAAACAATTTTTCCCCTAATATCAACATGTTGCACATCAATCGATAGGTGTTTAAAAATAACATTGAGGTTTTTTTGAACATTTTGTGATTTAGTGAATATTTTCAGAAATAATCGCCTCGAAAGTCAGAAAAATTTAGTGAACCCCCCCCCCCCCCCCCCGTAACGAACCCTAAGTCCATATAATAAACTTAAAAAAATTTGAGAAGATTATCTTATTTTTCTATTACATACTTTTTACGAAAATTATTTTGAACATTATCAGTTCAGCCATTTTTGAGTTATCTCCAAAAAACTTCTTCCATATGTATCAGATACGACCTTCTGGTATTAGTTTGGTTCTTATTCCATGGAAGGTACGGAACCCTCTATTATGCGTGGTGCGACACGCACTTGGCCGGTTTTATGCTAGTCGCCTATGAACGACTCTTACTCGGTAATAATTTTCAACTGTGGCTAGGGCACCGAGTAAACAATAGTACTATACAGAGGTCTCTCTTTGACGTTACGAATCATGTTGGCCCTTCTTCACGCATGGCAAGTTCTCTTTCTCACTTAGGCAAACGTATCGGATACTAGTTTTCAAATTCAATGACAGAAATGCACATCCTTGGTTAGGGACAAGGTTTAAGAAAAAGATCCACTTCATATAAATCCGTGATACGAACACAGATTAGATTACACCCTGTTAGCCCGCCCCACTGTAAATTTATCAAAAATCTTATCGGTTGGCTTCCATATAGCGATATAGAGCCCATCTTCGAGATCATGAAAAAATAAGTCTTACTAGGTCTTAAATGGGCGCTAGTATGTATAACACGATGTAAATTGTTTTTGAATAAATATCATATCATATCATATGGCGTCAAGTTGAAAATACAAGAAAATAACGTTAATTAATCAGTGGTTTTACCGCTCCAAATTTGTACTTACGGTAAAGTCTACTTCAAATAACCTACATACCAAATTCCGGTGGGAGCATACAATATAGGCATGGTGAATTTTTTTCATGTATGGTATCAATCGATTCGTTTTGTTGTGAGGATCAAATGTCTATATGGGGCCAATTGCGTTAAAGCAAACTGAAAAGTCAGAAATGAGACTTAAAGTCCGAGATTTGCATTTGTTTCTCAAAACGCTCCAAAATGACGTGCAAAAGTGACGTCACGATCACATAGTTGCCCTGTTTAAAGTATGGAAAAAATATGAAATTGCTATTTTTACAGTGAAATGTTGCGTTTATGTGTATGGTTGCCATACAATTTATTTTACAGTACAATGTTAAAAATCATTTCAATTCACACTTATGTTTTTGTAATTGTCATGAATAAATCTTTCATTCATTCATTCATTCATGTTTCTAAAAGAATGTTTTAAATGTTCATCCTTATATTTTTTTATTTTTGAAAAAAAAAATGGTATTCAATATTTATATGACGTTCTAAATAAATCAATTTTTTTTAACGTCGTAGAACGCAATTATTTAAAACGGGGTATTTACCGTGGGTATTTGTTTTGTCGAGGTTCCGATATATATTATATGCAACCAACTCGGATAAGCCGTTTTGGAGATAAATGGGTACATTCGTTTGTATGCAACTATGCACAAACAAACAGCCTGTCAACCTAAATGCATATACTCTCTCCGTTTCGTCTGAAGAATAACAGAGAGCTGTTAAGTAACGAATCCTTTCTCTACTTCGGCATTCGCCCGTCACAAATAGTTTCATAGTGGGCCACACAATATTACAAACAAAATTTTAATGAGGGTTTTCGCGATCCAGATTTTCACTAGATGGCAGCACCGTGGCATGAGGTCTTTTTGACAGCAGCTGTCAAATTCCACCAATCTAAAAAAAAAAAGATTAAACATGTGCCACCGTGGCATGAGGTCTTTTTGACAGCAGCTGTCAAAATCCACCAATCTAAAAAAAAAAAGATTAAACATGTGCCACGGTGCTGCCATCCAGTGAAAATCTCGATCGCGAAAACCCTCATTACGATAAATTCACTTATGACGATTTTGAATGGCCCCAGCCAAAAAGGCGCCATACGCGGGAAAGCGGATTTATATGCAGGAGGACCTCAAGTGGCAGGGACTGATATAAAAAAAAGGCGTATTATGCGGGACTTTGCTGCGGGACCTTAAGTGGCAGGGACTGATAAAAAAAAAGGCGTATTATGCGGGACTTTGCTGCGGGACCTCAAGTGGCAGGGACTGATATAAAAAAGGCGTATTATGCGGGACTTTGCTGCGGGACCTAAAGTGGCAGGGACTGATATAAAAAAGGCGTATTATGCGGGACTTTGCTGCGGGACCTCAAGTGGCAGGGACTGATATAAAAAAGGCGCATTATTCGGGACTTGCCTGCGGGACCTCAAGTGGCAGGGACTGATATAAAAAAGCGTATTATGCGGGAAATCGTATAAAACGTGATCGTATTAAGCGAGTTCTACTGTATAACCATATAAAATATAACCGTTTGACTCACCTGTATTAAGTTATAGACGGAGAGCTAGTCACGTCAGATATGAATATGACACATTAATGAGAGCGACGAAACCACTCTAATCAGTATGCTTTACTATGCTTACTTCTAGATCTGCACATCTGGCGGCTGTAAAGTGGTGGAGGTCAAAGAATGCAAACCACTTCAAAAAAACAAATCCAAGAGTTTGATGCAATATTATGAGAAATTAATTATATAAATAATTAAATTATATCAATGCCAATAGTTTCTGTTGGGGGAAAGTACGACGTATAATGTAATTTATAGTTTGCCGCCTACTGTTTTTGTTTCCGTAATAATACGCATTTTTTTTGTTCTAATGTTAAAATATAGGCCCAGTCCTTTATAACTGAGACAACTTCGGTAGTTTTTACCAATTTTGGTATTACTATTTTCCAATTCAAAAATTTTGTTAGTCTGTCACTCTGACCTCCACCCATTAAAAGCTGCCAGATGCCCGGGTCTAGCAATAATGATAGTATTAGTATAATATTATATTGTCTTTGGGATAGTATAGCAATCTAACCATACGGGTTTTGTTGCTCTCATTATTGTATCATATCTGACGTGGCCAGCTCTTATTAGTCCATTATACCTAACTACGCTCGACGTATTTCGGAGAGGTCTCCATTTTCAAGCAGTACCCGTAAACTTTTATATTGTAAGTATGCCTTAAGGAAGTTTGAATGTGGGTTTCCGCGATCGAGTTTTTACTAGATGGCAGCACCGTGGCGAGAGGTCTAGGTGTCATATTTTTGAAGTGAAAACTTCTTTAGCGGCGCTGTGCACTTTTTGTGATGGGGAAAAAATGTTTAACTCGCGTCAGGTCACGTGACCGTCAGATTCGTCAGATTGAAAATTCGTAAGACGGACACGTGACCTGATCGAATCTATATTAATAAT
Source organism: Pammene aurita (assembly GCA_947086415.1). NCBI lineage: Eukaryota > Metazoa > Arthropoda > Insecta > Lepidoptera > Tortricidae > Pammene > Pammene aurita. Next base: position 46,974,222 of record OX352291.1, on the reverse strand, counting down.
TCCGTCGAGGGGTACGGTAGACCCGAATTAAATTATGCTCAAATGAAAAATCGTAAAAAAATATAAGTTTTGAATCGAAGACATATATGGGCAAAATTAGAATTGTCGCGTATTTTGCATTTGAAGGTGTTAATTCAATGAAAAATGGTCGTTCATATTACATATGTTAGTGGTTGAGAACTTGACAGTGACGGGTGCGTTCGGAAATTGTGAACTATGTTTACGTCCGGCATATTTGACAGGTTAAATAGTTGGTCAAAAGGAGGACAAAAGTAAATAAATTATTCTTAATTTCCAGTTTTCACTTCTGCCGGCACTCCCGGAGTGCAAGCCGTTGTTTTTTTTTGATTGGTGGATTTTGACAGCTGCTGTCAAAAGAGCTCTCGTCATGGTGCTGCCATCTAGTGAAAATCTCGATCGCGGTAACCCTCATTCAATAACAATTAAATTATTAATATTAATTGCGCACATATTAAATATAATGTCCAATTTTCACTAAGTACCTACCCATATCTATCCGGTTCCTGAACATGTGACACAATGTAACTCAAGCAAAGCTCGCAACTAATAATAATTAAATGGACCATGGACATGTGAAGTGAGAGAAAGAAAATGTAGAGTCAAATAAAGCAAGTCGCCCACTGAATGAGTAGGTAGGTATAGCAAAGCCCGAGAAAACTACACACGGAACTACTACTGTTTTTGTTTTCGTAATAATACGCAATGTTTTTTTTTCTAAATACCTGGGACAACCTATTTTGGTATCCTTACTGGTTACTATTTTCCAATTCAACAACGTTGCTAGTCTGTCACTTTGACCTCCACCCATTAAAAGCTGCCAGATGCCCGGATCTAGCAATAACGATAGTATAGCAATCTAACCAGACGGGTTTTGTTGTTCTCATTATTGTGCCATATCTGACTTGGCCAACTCTTAGTCCATTTAGGGTCAAATTTCGTCAACTTAGTATAGTGGTATTTTTTTAAGATGTCGGAATCTTACTAAGGAGTGCTACCGACAATTCCGACATCTTAAAAAAAATTGTACTATAACTTGACCCATAGCTTAATTCGTAAAGCGATCGAGCCCCGGCCAGGCGTATCGATGCAGGTTCAAGTCCTGCTGGGTTGAATTTTTTTTCAATGTTTGCAATGTTTGTATTTGATTTAATAACAAACTATTGTATGAGTGAAATGTCCCACTTTAAAAACATGCAAAAAATAATCATTACCTAAGAAAAATCTAAATAGCGCCATTCAGGATTTTTACTAGTCTGCACAACGCCATCTAGCGTTCAATTGACACAATAATTTATGTAATTTAAAACATCTTCCAACTTATGTAGTGCCGACAACGACAAGTACTATATAATGATTAATGAATACGGCAGACGAGGGGGTGTCCGCGCACTGCCGCATATCTTTTGAATAGATTTCCACATGTACAAGGTAACAAACAGAACTGATAGGCAATTGGGTACTTGACTGGGTAAAAAAAATATAATTATATTGAGTCCGTCAGTTAGATTATCAAAAAATATTGGACACGTATTTTTTATTTTGTCAATCACACAAAAATTGGTGAAGATATAGCCCGTTAAAGTTCCGCGTGACGTCACATTTCAGTACAATTTTTAGTATAATGTGACGTCACGCGGAACTTTAACGGGCTATATCTTCACCAATTTTTGTTTGATTTACAAAATAAAAAATACGTGTCCAATATTTTTTGATAATCTAACTGACGGACTAAATATATATTTTTAGGAAAGTAGCCAATTAGTAAAGTTATATAAGAACTTTTTTTATAGATAGATTGCCTAATCATGTAACAAATGAGATAAAATAACCATTAATTCTAACTATCAATATAAGGTATTGTTTTATTTCCATAGACCTAACTCACTAAAAGTCTTATAATAAATAGATTAAGAGTTTTGTTTGTTAAATCTTATCTTAGAATGCAATATTAATATGCAATGCAATAAACAGTTTAAATAAAAATATTTTTTATTTATTGGCATACTAGGTACATTCACCGGCAATAGTATCTTTTTATACGAAGGCCGCAAAAATATGTGACACACTCTTATGGCCCTACAGATAGGAGCGTGTCACATATTTTTGCGGCCTTCGTGTAGGAAGATACTATTGCCGGTGACTGTACTAGAACCCCATCCGAAATTTGGTAACGCACGTAGTGAAGTTAAGAACACTTTGTAGCAAATATTTTGATGTTTTCAGTGAAAATCTAAGATGGTAAATTTTCAACAAATCCCAGCTTGTCTATTGCCAAGCTGCATAGTGGGCTGTCAACTTTACAATGCATCCATTGACTAAGTATGCACTCCTTAATCAGCCGAAATTCGATTAATTCCTACTGGACATTGACCCCTGAAGTCGTAATTACTGCTCATGATCGAATGACAACATGTATTATTATTATTAAGTAGACTCGCCATCTAACTCACTCATGTACCTACATACGAGTATAATATATCTGAGGTTAGCCCGGAAAGAAAATTGTCGTGGTTTATGAAATGAAATGAAAATGTATTACTCCAGAATAAATTCCATATATATATAATGTAATTAAAATAAAATAACACAATAACTACAATAATAAAAATACAATTAAAATTATAACTTTGACCTGGGGGCCGATTTTTGACAATCGAGCGCTCGAATTCAAAGAATTTAACCTCGAATATAATCGCACACAAAAGTTTGTCGCCATTATATACGCATTCAATTATTAGTATAAATAATCAGGATTTTAAATTACTATCGCTGTTATTTTTAAAACATGATTTCTTCGTTTTATTCAGTTTGAAATGTTATATTCGAGCGCTCGAATTTCAAAAATGGCTTGTACAGTCACCAGCAATAGTATCTTCCTACACGAAGGCCGCAAAAATATGTGACGCGCTCTATTGGTCCTACAAATAAGAGCGTGTCACATATTTTTGCGCCCTTCGAGTAGAAAGATACTATTGCCGGTGACTGTACCACGGTTCACGGTTCGGTTGGTTGTAATATGGGAGCTCATACATTTTCCGACGTTTCTCTTTCCGGACAGACTCTATGTAAGTATGCCTAAATATCGTTGCGTAGGTACCTAGTACCAATATTATTACAAGCTTGTGGTTTAGTTTGGCTAAGTAATTAAAGTATACAGGGTGTTACAAAAATACTGGTGATCCGTTTAAGGCCATGATTGGTACCGTATTAAAATTCGGAAAAAGTAAGATTTTTTTTGTATTGACGGTTGGCCGGCTGGGACGACGTGTCCATACAAAAGAATAATTTTTCCGCGTCGAAAAAAGAACTTATATCAAGCTTTGTTATTATCCTTAGATGGTTAGATTAAACATGGATTTTTCTAAATATCTAGTTAATGCTCGTTTAATTATTAATTTTTCCTACTTAATTATGTACAGTCGACGTCAAAGATATGTTTAAACTTTTCCACCTTACTCGTACTCCTTTGTAATATAATAAGGCTCCAAAGTGTAAACATATCTCTGACGTCGACTGTACCATTACCAGAGAGGAGAGTATATATCTCGACGAACGACTTTAACTACCTGCCGAATAGGGGGAATAATCCGCGGTTCTCTAACTTTTTTGAAGACGGAACACTTTTGGAAATCGAAGTATTTGACGGAGCCCCAAAATAAATAGAAATAAATTATATGTGCTAACTAGAGTCTAGCACATACAATTTATTTCATTTTATTCTGTCTAGCAGCTGGACAGATAGAGTAGCTGGGGGGCAATTTTTGAGATTCGAGCACTCGAATCTGACATTTTAAACTATGAATAAAATGATGAAATGATGTTTTAAAATTACAACGATAGGAATTAAAAATCACGATTATTTAAACTAATCATTTCATGCAAAAATAATAGCGACAAACTCTTATGTACGATTATTTTCGTGATTAATTTCTTTGAATTCGAGCGCTCGAAAGTCAGAAATCGGCCCCCATGTTTCTATTTTATTTGTCAATACTAAAAGTATTCTCGCGGAGCCCCCTCAGAGGCTTTGCGGAGCCCTAGGGCTGACGTCGACTGTACAGTAAAGTGAAGTGAGAGCTCAAAGAGGATGTAGTGTGTTGACGATGGGGAACCATCTTGTCCCGCCGTCAACACAGTGAATCCTCATTTATATCAGAGAGTATATAATTTAATAGAGCAGCAGAGTCTAAGAACTTTTTGAGGCCCAAGTCTGAAGCGCCATCTGGACGAGAGCAACCCAAAGATGCAAAAATAGCAGGAGAAAATTACATTGCGCTGCATCGCCATCTAGTAACGAGTAGCGTACCGTAGTAACGCTCGTCCATAGGCTACGGTAGCTGCTTACTATCAGGCCGATCGTATGCTTTCTTGCCGCCGTAGTGGTATAAAAAACTTACTTGTAAATGATGTTTTTACTGCTCAGCTAGAAAAGATATTCTTGATGTATCACTGACGTTAAAACTCTTCGATAATGTAAATTAACTTTCACTAAAATGCCAGCGTATTTTTAATATATAATTATTTTCTATATAAGTAACACAAATATAATAAAACGATATTTACTGCCACATACAAATGTACTTGAAATCTTGACCGAGAATTTAAAAAATAAAGTACAATCAAAGAAACAAATACCAAACGTTGCTTTTAATGATTGTCACGTGTGTTTCTATTGAAGTATTTGGTTGATTTGTTTGTTGAAATCGTAAATTTTAGTGAAGCATGCTGACCGGTTAGACAAGCGACGGCGGCTGGCCTAGCGTGCATCTACTTTTTCGTTAGATTGATATAAATTCCAACTTGATTCCCATATTTACATAATACACCCAAAGTCATTGGAAGTGGGTCACCTTGTATGGAAGTGTCCATGCAAGATGGCCCGGTTTTAGTGCTCTTGAATGTACCTCCAATATAACAAAGGCCAAGGCTCTCGTGGGATGAAGCAGGTAGCTGTAGATATGCAGACTTGCATTTAGTTATGTAAATATTAGTTATATAAATTAATAATCTAGGAGCCTTGTCGCCTGAAAGTACGGGGTACTGTGCGTCAGATCCGATAGTTCTGATTTTTTTCAGACTGGTTTATGATGTTGGCCCAATGAATAATCCAAGTTTGTGACCTCGAGCGCCGAACGCAACTTTGTCAAATATAGAAAAAAAAATTTCAGACTGTGGCAATTATGACCCTAAAGGAATGGTTTTTGATAGTACCTTCTCACAAAAAATTTAAAGAACACTAAATTCGCTTTCAAAATAGAACCGGTCTTCCCAGAACCGTTTACCTTTTACCTTTCCCCTTCTCTTCTGGTCAAAACGGTTCTTTTTTGAAAAGCTTTATCTTGGAAACTATTGAGTCTTATATTGTAGCAAATTTAGTCTTGAAAAGGTACTGTCACAAACTAGTCTTTAAGGGTTATAATCGCAAAAATCGGAAAAAAAACTGATTATTCATTTTTTGGCAAAGTTGCGTTCGGCGCTCGAGGTCACAAACTTGGATTATTTATTGGGCCAACATCACAAACATGTTTGAAAAAAATCAGATCTACCGGATTTGACGCACACGGTGATTGTATAAACTTACTGGATCATAACGTAACTCAGTCTCAAATAAGTTTGTGTAATGTAATGTCTAAGTTGGTATAACACAAAATTGGTATTTTTAGGGTTCCGTACCTCGAAAGGAAAAAACGGAACCCTTATGGGATCACTTTGATGTCCGTCCGTCCATCCGTCTGTCTGTCAAGACCCTTTTTCTCAGAAACGCGTGGATGTATCAAGCTGAAATTTATATCAAATACTCATATCTACTGTGCCTTGGAGCTGTGAAAAAATCAAGCTTCTAAGATAACGCAATCAAAAGATACAGCCGTTTATGCCGCATCGAAACTGGCAAGGGAATCAAAACATTCAAAACCTACAGGGTACTTCCCGTGAACTCAGAATCTTGAAATTTGTTACGAAGCAACACCTTATAGCACGGATAAAGGAAAAATTGCGAAAACCGTAAATTTTTAGTTACATCATATAATAAAAATATTTTTAATAATTTTAAAGTTACTACCCCTTTCCCCATGAACGCGTAGAGGTATTAAATTGAAATTCATATCAAATACTCAGGTCTATAATACCATTAAGCTGTAAAGGTTTGTACGGAACCCTCGGTGCGCGAGTCCGGCTCGCACTTGGCCCGTTTTTATTTTAGAGCGCACTATTCGCCAACAAACTGTTTTCAGTTTGGCGAAAAAAAGATGTATATATTACCACTTAAGTTTTCTCTTGAAAAAAAAAAACTTAATAACAGATGACGCGGCAATGACTCGCCGACAAAGGCCATGTATTAATTAATTAAAATGAATAATTAATTGGTAAGTAGTTTTTGATAAAAAAACAATTACAAAAAGGAACTAAACGTGGTCTTAATTGGAAAATTTTGTAAATTACATAGTAGTATAGTTAAGCGTGGTGATACTTTGATAAAAGTAAAGGTAATTAAAAAACAAACGTAGAATTATTTTTAGTTATTTAAAAATAACTCTTAGACAAAGACATTCGTCATTTATATTTAGCTATACCTACACAAGTAAGAATTTCCAATGGAAATCCTGTTTTGACGAAAACGTCATATGAGATGTTGGTGTCGGTGGGCCTTAGAACCATGATGATGACCAGTGGCCGTCATATAATAGAATAGAAATATGGTCTCCGTGGGGCCTCCTAGTAACCTATACGGCCCACGTTGTATCAAAGTGATAAATTCTCAAATAAAAAAATGACATTATGATAGATGAAATTGTATGACTTTCTTAGACGACAGTCCCATTAAAAAGGTTTAAAAACTGGCATAAACAAAGATAAATATATATAAATTATATATTGAAAAGTAATGGATTTTTTTAACAAAAAAATGAAATGAAACAAAACAACTAAAAACGGATTATATCGCGTGTACTGAGCTTAAATTGTCTACGGGTCGACTGAGGAAAAATATACAATTACCTCCGTTCAAAAACTATCACAATATGCAAACCTACCCACATATTAAATATTAAACAAACGTGATTGCACATGCCAGAGGGGCCTTTATAAAAAACAAATGCTAATAACGTCAAATACCTAATTTACAATGTCAAATAATTTTAAGTCACAAAAAATATATATATAAAGAATGTTAATACGGTCAAATGAATAATTTCAAATAATTTACAAATTATAATAATTGCACACGCCGTAGGGGCCTTTATGAAAATAAATATTAATAATGTCAACTAAAATCCTTACAAATGAAATAACAATAGTGTCCACACTGTCCACCATTATGGTCTCACAGTCCTATGTCTAGCTTGCTCCTTAACCAAATGAATAACGGGATCCCAAGCTGGTGGTACCGAAAAACCATCCTCTCTGTTGAAATTTCGATATTTTTAAATCTCAATCGCCTCTCGCAACATCCAGGGAATGTATCGTTTCTCCTTGACGAGGATTTGCGGATTGTCAAATTTAACTGAGTGATTGGGCCCTATCCATGACATGCTCACAGACTGCTGACCTTGGTCGACGGTGCTTTGTGCATCGGCTATATGTTCCTTTACTCGAGTAGAGATGCTCCGCTCCGCTTAGTCTGGCCTACATATGATAGACCACATTCACATTCCTTCATGAATAACTATCGCGGCGACCGAAGACAAAAAAATGAAAAATAAAACAAACATAAGTTTGCTATGTTAGTGACAACCAATAATAGTCGGTGGTGCACACGACAACAAAGGGCATTATACGGATTTTAGTGATGATGGGATCACCTTTTGCATAGTGAGACTTTAGGACCCATAGGCCATTTTAGGAAGCAGAGACACCTAAATTTATGGTGCGGTGGGGGTAAAAAAGGGGGGTTAAAATTTTCGCGACACATAGATTGAAAACTATAAGTCTTAGCAACATACTTCAAAGGCAAGAATTGTAGAGAATTTCATTAAGAATATTTCCTTTATTGAAAGTTTTGTGGTTTGTGATAACTTCAACCGTTTTTGCAAAAAACTATATGAATGTTCCTACTTTTGTGGGAAGTGGGGAAAACAATTGTTATATTTGTAACACATTATAGTGTAGAGTTATCCACCATGTTTATTTTCATTTAGTTACCTACTAACAATAGACATAAGTCACATATTTATTGTAAACAATTACTTTATTGTTAAGTAGCTATGTGATTGAGCGCGACGCGCCAACAAACAGGTCACTCCAGTTTGGCGCAATAATGTAACTCCCGAAACCTGTAATTGTTTTACATGAATAAATAATTTAATAATAATAATAAAGATTTGGCTTGAAAGTCTCGTAGCCAGGCCATAAATAAAATAAGTAAAATAATTATTTTCTGTTTTGACTAGATACTATTAAAATATTATTATTGGTATGGTATTTACCATGTATAGTTGAGTTAGGTATACACCCCGTTTCCAATAGTAGTTAAATTAGTACGTTAAAAATCGTATATTAAACAGTTTAATTGAAAATAATGATAATAATGATGCAGGTAATGTACTCAAGGCTAAAATAATCGATAGGTCCTAGGTATGTACCACTCATCACACCACTAGCGTAGCGTACCTAACCTAAGTTCATATATATTATAATGATATAAGGCGTTGTCCGTTGATAAAAGATTCAAGCGCCCCACGATTTTAATTTTTTGTCTTGTCAATGCTCTAGCTACATTGATGAGAAGAGTGGTGTGAGGACTGGTACCTAGAACCTACCGAATTATTTTTATAGCTTTTTGTACATTATCTATATCATTGTTTATTTTCAATAAAAGCTTTTGAATTTACCTAAACAATACTTTTTTTTTCAAGTTGTTATGTTACTAAAACTGTCCAAACTACGCTTACTTTATGATCCGCAAGGCACTGTGTTCTACTAATAAATCCCTTTCATTTTATACTTGATTGAGAGGTTTGTTAAGAAATGTGTAATACGCGGCATTCTGTAGCGGCAGCTATCTTGGATTTACAATGATACTGAATCTATTAAATTGTAATTGTCATCAGAACTTAAGGTGTGCACGAGATATCGGATCAATTTGTCAACAGAACGAGGGTATAATTTTAACCACAATATTATAGAGATGTGGGATGAAGCATGTAGCTGTAAATATGCAGACTTGCATTTAGTTATGTAAATATTAGTTATAATAAATTAACAAATTATCAAATAAGTTTGTGTAATGTCTAAGTAGGTATAACACAGAATTGTTATTTTTATTTTAGAGCGCACTATTCGCCAACAGACTGTCCTCAGTTGAAGATGTATACCTACCGCTTAAGTTTTCTCTCTAAAAAAATGAACGGGCCCTTATTAATAACCCGCAATGATGTACCTTCACTTGAAAACGTCACTAGATAACAGGGACTCCACCCCTCTATTTGATAACGCTATTATTTGGTTACAAAATTATATGGTTACCCTATATTCAATGTTATGCCCCTGTCTAATGTCTTAGCAATAGAGTTGAAATTAGCTTGATAGGTAAACGTCATTTTGGATTTTCATTTCGGTAAGCGCTACATTATCATTATCAGCAGCAGCAGCAGCAGCCAGTATCAGTCCTCTGCTGGACATAGGCCTCTCCCATGGCACGCCACTGTGATCGATCTTCTGCTCTCCTCCTCTAATTCGTACCCGCCAAGCGCTTACCTTTGGGTAACTCAATGATGTGATTACTAAATTGATAGTTTTTAAAAACTACCCTACCAAATACTTACTCGATCTAATACCCCTTTATTGGTAACCGGTTCCAGTATCTTCTAAAGGAACTCTTTATTTCACTTACGGATGCAAAGTACAACACAAGCATACAAAGGCAAGGTAAATAATAGCGTATGAAATGGTTGTCGTCCATTTAGTTGTGAAAGATATAATTAGGCAAGCATTAGAGCTCAAACCACATCGTTTTTTCTACATAATTAGATTGTGGTTGATAACAGGCCTATTATTATTATTATTTTCGTTAAAGATATTATAACCAATATAGGATTTATATACTTTTTATAAAGGGGAGTAACAGGACTTTATCATGAAAATATATTTTTTATGTTACGATCATAAATAAAAAAACTATAGGCATTTATAAAAAAATATCAAACGTTGATTTCATATTTTTTATGTTTTCTCAGTTTTCTTATATGGAAAGGTATAAATAAAATACCAGAAATGAATTCGGCATCCTTGCTTTACACGAAAATGATATAAAGCTTGACTATATATATAGCTCTATTTTATTTTTAATTAATTTTGGGGGGCACCCCCCACTTCGTCAAAAATTTGCATCAAAAATTTTCTTGGCTCCCCTTCTTAAATTTATCTTAGAGCCTAAAGGATTAGCTCTGCAAATGTAAATTCAATCATCATCATTTTCCGTATAAATAAGTGTACACCACCGACTATAAATAACTACTTACTTAGGTTATTAAGTATTTTATTTAACAGATTAAAAGGTGTGAATTTAGCGGACTGAGTGTAAATAGATTAGCGACTAGTTTTTTAAGTATCTTGTGAAATTAGAAGCATGTTATCTTTTCAAGGTAGGTAGATATATGGATATAATAGGATGTCCTAAATCGGTGAATATACTTTTATTGTATTCAAAATCATAGCGCATCCTATTAATTAATAGTTATAAATTAAAAAAGGTATTATTGGTCGTGTCGTAGGGACTTACCATCCGATGAACCGACCATATACGGGGATTACGGGGGGGTGTACAAAAATACGGACGGACAGACGGAAATGACGAAACTATAAGGGTTCCGTTTTTTCCATTTTGGCTACGGAAATGTAATAACGTTGTGACAGATCTTATGGGCAGATTAAGTACAATGTTGAAAGTTTTTGGCCGAAACACGTTCTTTTGGTGCTGCTAGCGACATCTATTGCCCACTTTATTACATAATGTAGTTCTGCTGCTCGCCGCTGGATGGCGTTAGTAGTGCCTTGTTTTCGGTGTAAGACTGATAACTATGATTTAAAAATACCTGTTGCCTAATTATCTATATACATATAATAAACGCGTAAGGAGAAAAAAATGTACAGTAAAGATATTTGTGAAAACCCAATTAAGGGGTCTTAGAAACGTTAACTAAATACATTTCAATGATTTTTGGAATTTTTGTCTGTCTGTTTGTGAGTTTGTCCGCGCATTACGCAAAAACTACTGCACGGAATTTCATAAAATTTTCTACAGTAGCGGTTTATACCCCGGAACAACATCTAAGGTAGTTTTATCCCGCTTATTTGAAAACAATATTTTAATATAATTTTAGTTTTTCAAAGTGATAACAGATGGCGCCTGTATACTGTGTATGGGTACTATGGGTAGGGTGTAGGTACCTAATAATACACGATCCTAATCCTTTTAATGTGCAGTCACGTCTGAAAATATGGATACATTTAATGTGTCAAAAATATGTAGCCACGACTCTATTGCCACTGGCTCTAGTCTTGGATACATGTTATTGTCACATTAAATATCCATTACATTATGTAGCCATATTTTCAGACGTGATTGCACAAACATTCTTTAAAGACTTTTTAGAATAAAAACAAAGCTATTTGGTCTTTTTCGGGTTCCGTAGTCAACTAGGAACCCTTATAGTTTCGCCATGTCTTCCCGTCCGTCCGTCCGTCCGTCCGTCCGTCCGCGGATAATCTCAGTGACCGTTAGCATTAGAAAGCTGAAATTTGGTACTAATATGTATATCAATCACGCCGACAAAGTGGTAAAATAAAAAGTGGAAGTTTTTTTTTAATTAGGGTACCTCCCCTATACGTAAAGTGGGGAGTGATTTTTTTTTCATTTCAACCCTAACGTGTGACATATTGTTGGATAGGTATTTAAAAATGAATACGGGTTTCCTAAAATCATTTTTCGATAATGTAAATATTTTCGGAAATAATCGGTCCAGAAGTAAAAATATATGCGTCCCCCCCCTCTAACTTTTGAACCATAAGTTTTAAAAATATGAAAAAAAATTTCAAAAGTAGAACTTTATAAAAACTTTCTAGGAAAATTATTTTGAACTTGATAGAATGAATAGTTTTTGCAAAAAAAATACAAAATAATTTCTGAACTAAGTTTGTAATTTTACCGTATAAGCAGATGTTTATTGTACCTGTAATTTCTACAAAAGTACAATGAAATGACGTGCTTTCAAATAAAGTAAAAACGGTGAAAATCGGTTCACGCAATAAAGAATTATCCCATAAAAATCATCTTCCATACTTTAAGCTCGCGCGCAATAGTTCACTTAATTTGCCGATAGATGTCGCTGTACGTGGAACTCTCATATCATATCCTACATGGCGCTGTTATTAACTCTTAAGTGGGGACACTTACTGTGACGGACGGAAAACTACGGAACCCTACACTGAGCGTGGCCCGACACGCTCTTGGCCGGTTTTTTTATTTTTTATTTATTAAACAGTAATTACACAATATATTTAGTAACATAAATTTTCGCCAAACTGCACAACGGTTTGTTGGCGAACAGCAGCACTCAGTACACTTCCTTATCTACTGTGTAACAAATACAAAAGTCTCTTATCAAACTTAATATTATAAGTATTATAACCTAATTCTATAACTACAAGAATATACTACCAAAACTCGTATTTACGCTCATATGGACACATATTTTTTTATTTAAATATTGAATTTTCTAACATAAACGTTTTTATCTTATTTTTAAAGGACAATAGGCTAGTAAAACCATCGGCTACCGGGATGGTCTGTTGTGTTCTTCCGATGTTTAAATTACGAGCATGGATCTTTAATCCTTAAAAAACAAAACCATGGCAACGGAACAACAACTGTGATTTATTGGTTCCGCGTATAATTTTCTCAAATAAATTAAATAAATAACACCGTTTGACGATTTACATAAATCCGGCCGCAATAGACAAGCGGTACTAAAACTCTTCTCTGCGGAGACCGCAGCGCAGACCTGCGGGGCCCGCCTGGGACACGCTTAGCCGCCTTGACAACTGACATTGTCATCGAAGTGGAAAAATCAACAATATACATCTTATTCGCATATTTCTACCTAAATTGTTACAACAATTGTGAAAGCACGTGCGTATGCCTGTTGTAAATGTGCGTGCAGTAACGGTGTTTTTGTTATTGAAGATACTATACTGACGTTTAATACCAAGGTCTCTCGCAACCTCAGAAGACCGCACCCTGCACCCGACAATCGTTCTGCTTTATTTGTTTGTTGTAAAAGTGCGTGCAGTAACACTGTTTTTATTGAAGAAACTATACCCACGCTTATACCATACCAAGGTATCTCGGAACCCCGTAGGACCGCACCCCACACTACAATCGTGCTGCTTTATTTGTTTATTATAATTTTTAATTTTTAACAGTTTGTACATACCATTTTAAGTTCTATTAGTTTTATGTTTATTTTGATTTAAGTTTTAATATGAGTTCCTCTTTCCATACTTTGACTTGCTCCCATTGCCCTGGTTCGTCTCGCAGATTCACGTCACACGGACTTAAAATACACATTGGACACCTTCACAAAGATGTAGCTCGCTAGCGTCACCAGCCTTCGGCCCCTCGGGTGGCTCCCAGCACCAGCCAGACTGACCGTAACAACACCTGTCCACAGGGCCCGCAAGTCACTCAACTACCTGGCAACGCCCTTAACCGACTCGGAGCCCTTAAATCATCGGTACGGGTGCTTCGCCACATCCCTAAGGGAGCGAGAAACCTGGCTGCGGAAAAATTAAGTAGTGTTATTAGTAAATGTATTGATACCAATGAGACTGCGGATTGGTGTGCGCTACTTACATTTGCGTACTCTGCGCTAAAAGCACCAGACGTCGAGGGCCCGGGTAATCTCACCACAAAAGTGAAACATAATATCAATAATTATTTGCCTAGTTCTTGTGAAAGTGTTAGCAACGTGCAGCCTTCCGCTCGCTTGTCCTCTGCACAGAGGATAATCGAGTCCAAAGTATTCGAGGGTGATGTGAGAGGGGCCGCTCGAGTGTTGATGTCAGACGACTGTATAGCACCCCCGGGCCCTGAGACTCTTGCTTCCTTACAGTCGAAGCACCCGTCCCCGTCCCGCCCTTTAGTTTTTCCTCGAGAGCCGGATAATTCCATTCAAGCCTTAACTGTCAACTTGGAGGAAATAGTTCAAGCGCTAGGGATGTTCCACAATGGGTCAGCTTCTGGTTTGGATGGAATTAGACCGGCTCATTTAAAAGAGTTGACTGCGAACTCCGCTGGCGATAACGGACAACGTTTGTTAGAATGTCTCGTTAAACTCTGTAATTTTTTACTCAGTGGGCAACTAAACCCAGAAAGAAGTCTGTCCGTATATCTATGGAGCGTCTTTGTGCGCGTTGACTAAAAAAGAGGGGGGTATACGGCCAATTGCTGTAGGTAGCACCTTTCGCCGTTTGGTAGCCAAGCTGGGATGCCGTGCCGTTAGGGAACGGATGGCTGGGTACCTTCAACCTCATCAGTTAGGTTTTGGCACACAAAGAGGGTGTGAAGCCGCTATTCATGCCACGCGCACGTTCGCAGCAGATCTTGCAAGCAAGACTTGACTGTTCTACTTCCGCGTCTCAAGGAGTTAGGACTAGAGGTGAATGCGACGAAATGTGAATTTTTCTGCTGCGGACCCACTTCTTCGTCTAATACGTTGTCATCATTCAGGACTTTGCTTCCAGGCCTAAAAGAACTATCGCGCAGCACATTTTATCTTCTCGGTTCTCCAATATTCCCAGACGCTATCTCAGATGCTTTAGAGACGAGAAGGCGACTTCTTCTGCTCGCTCGACAGCGTCTCTCTAACATCGGTGCCCATGTCGCCCTGACTCTGCTTCGAATGTGTTTCGCAGTTCCAAAAATTACTTATCTTTTAAGAACAACACCAACATGGTTGTATCCTGATGAGGTATCTACTTTCGATGAAACTTTAAGAGATACAACAGAAATTATCCTAAATGTGTCCCTTTCAGACGGTCAGTGGAGCCAAGCCTCGTTACCCATTCGGCACGGAGGGTTGGGTTTAAGACGCGCGGCTGTCGTAGGCCTACCAGCATTTCTTGCGTCGGCATATGGGGTTAGTAGCTTGGTATCTAAAATTTTAAAATCCAATGGAGACCAGGTTATCATTCCTTATCTCAGTAATGCCCTTGCAAAGTGGAAAACCCGCTATCCAGATACGTCCTTACCAGAAATCCCGCAAGTACAAAAATCATGGGACGAGGCCGGGGCCAGAAAGGAGCTGGCATGTCTAATGGATGCTGCAACAGGTGTCAAGAGCTGAAGCTGGTGCTTGGTTACAAGCTCTGCCTGCACCTTACTTAGGAACCCTTCTCGATAGCGATTCAATGCGTGTGGCAGTAGCTCTCCGCGTGGGCTGCGATGTTTGTGCATCTCATCAATGCATCTGCGGCTCCATGGTGGAAGCGCATGGTCATCACGCGTTGAGTTGCTGTCGCTGCTCAGGCAGATTTCCTAGACACCACGCACTCAATGACATCGTCCGGAGGGCCTTAGTATCTGCAAATATTCCCTGTGTATTAGAACCCCCCGGCCTCAGTCGCACAGATGGGAAAAGACCGGATGGGTTAACCTTAGTGCCTTGGGAGAGGGGAAAATGCCTTTTATGGGAAGCCACGTGCGTCAGCACCTTCGCCGCGTCCCACCTCCCCCGAACGATACAGACGGCTGGTGCCGCTGCAGAAATTGCCGCAGTCAGAAAACACGACAAATATTCATGCCTTGCTGGCAATTATTTACTTGTACCACTTGCTTTCGAGACGACAGGGTGTTGGGGGTCTGAGGCCTTTGTTAAGGATCTAGGGCGACGTATTGCCGAAAGGGGGTGTGATGTACGCGCGGGTTCTTACCTGGCGCAAAGGTTGTCCATCGCCATCCAACGTGGCAACGCTGCCAGTGTGATGGGCACCTTCGCGCCTGGTACAGCTCGAGGGGGGCTCTTTGAGTAGTTTTTAGTTTAGTTTAGTTTTTACTAGTGTTTTATATTTAAATTTAATTTACGTTACATGTATTGTAACTTAAATAGTAGATACTAATAAAATGGAATATCTATACATTATCAAGAATTGCAAGTAAAATATTTTTAAAACTTGTTACTTTCGTTTCAAAGTTGTAAGGATCCGGATATTGATGCTGCTGAAGCAATTCACGCTGCGACGTTCCGGGCTTGGGCCCTATGCAGTACTCGACCTAAGGTTTCGCATAAAATGACCATTCACGCTCGGGCCTTCAGCCCTCGGGATCGCCAAGACACTTGACCAATGACTATTACCCGGTGCCTGCCACGCTGCTGCTGAAGCAATTCTTGCTACAACGTTCCGGACCTGGGCTCCACGCGGTACTCGGCCTTTGACTTTCGCATACAAGGCCGATAGCGATAAGATCCTTAGCGCTTGAGTGGGAGGCCTTTGTGCAGCAGTGGGAAACTACAGGCTAATAATTAAAAAATAAATACCCAGTTTGATGGACATGGTCATGTAGAGAGCGTAAGTTTTACAATAAAGGCCTGGGTAAAGTCAATGTAAAATCAAAACCAGTTATACATACATATATATTGTTATTTTTCCTCTTTGATTTAGATTGTCTTGACGTTTAAATAATGCATCCTGGGTTTATCACTTGACACTCGAACCGCTAATTACAAGTGTTACATTTGGCTTTCCTAATGTGTTCCTTATTGACAGAACTACAAACTATTGGAATTGTGACGATGATGTTTGTATCAGATACTATACACACATATATATATATATATATATATATATATCCTCATCGATTTCGATGACGGCGACCCTATGCAAACCCTATGGAGGTTGACTATTGTGAGCCCTAATATGGCTAGCTAGGCCCAACTTGGTCTTAAATACCCTATTGCACATGTGACAGTAGAGCATACATATATACTACGGTACGCTACTCGTTACTAGATGGAGCTGCAGTGCAAATGTAATTTCCTCTTACATTTTGGGTATTTTTAGGTTGTTCTCTGAAGCGCAATTTACCCGGGTTATACAAATATATGGATTGACAACTAATTTCATTTCACTCCGTTCACTGTGGTCCGGTTACTAGGATCTCTTAAATACCTACAGTAACATATTGCCGTTTTCGTCCGTTTGTCAGTTCTTCAATCACGGTTCATAAACTGTCATTCAAAGTAAGTACGCAGTAAAATACATCTGTAATAAGAGAAAGAAACAGATAATTATCGCAATATGTGGGTTAACATAGTTACTGATAACTTATCAACGTCAAATATCTAGGCGAATGTTCTAGGAGCAACAAATAAGTACCTAGTTGTTTGTGTTGTAATGTAAATAAAAGTTTTTACGTAAAAAATATATAAATACCACGTGCCCTGTTTATATAATGTACAAGTTAATAACCTACCTATTTATTAACTTGTTACATTATTCCAATATGAACAGATATTTGTTGTAAGTAGGTATATTTGATTAATTTTTTTCAGTCGTGAAAAAAGTTCTTAACCCGTTTTGGGTTTGCGTGGCAACCAGGGAATGCAATAACCGATGAAATTTCATAACCGGTTATGCTATCGGTTATGACCGGAAAATAACCGTTAACCCGTACTAACCGGTTTTTTGTTGTTGACTTACTTGACTTATGATCCTATGTCCCCTAGATGGGGCAGAGGGCATCCACAGTGCTCCGCCATCCCGTTCGGTCTTGAGCTTCGCGCTTCATTTCGCTCCACATCTTGCCAATGGTCGCCGCCTCTGCGATGATCGTCCGCCGCCAAGATTGCTTAGGGCGGCCACGTTTCCGCTTTCCTTGGGGATTCCAGTCTAGGGCTTGCCTCGGGATGTGATCGGGGTCCCTTCGGAACGTGTGGCAGATCCAGTTCCACTTGCGGCGTTTGATCTGCTGGTCGATCGGAGTCTCACCGCAGCGTTCCCACAGATCTACGTTGGAGATTCTCTCGGGCCAGTATACACCGAGGATACGGCGAAGACAGCGGTTGATGAAGACTTGGAGCCGACGCGAGATGTCGCTAGTGACCTTCCACGTCTCACATCCGTACAGCAATACGGTTCTCACATTGGACCGGAATATCTTGAGCTTAACTCTTCAAGTCAGTTTCCGCGATTGCCATACCGGACGGAGCTGTGCAAAGGTTGCTTTCCCCTTGGCGATTCTCGAAGCGATGTCCTCTTTGGTCCCTCCTGATTTTTTGTTGTTGATATTTGATAAAATAAACATTTAAAAAAATAAGATAATTGTATAACGCAAGAAAAGCCAGAATGGGTCTTTAATTCGAAAGAAAGTGGAAAAGTTGAGGTTGAAGGTCAGTCGTTATAATTATAATTATGTTTAGGTGGTCATACTTGCTGAAAATCGCTCGCCAAAATAGAGAAACCTGAAATTATTATAAACTTATAGCGTATAGAAATACTATGATCCAGAGAAAAAAATATGATTTTACAACCTTTTATGTGTTTTATTTTAGGTAAAAATAGCATTTAATAAATAACCGAACTCGGTTATTCGCATTTTCAATAACCGGTTATTTAATTTTGACAAAATAACCGGTTATAACCGGTTTGCATTCCCTAATGGGGACTATAGCTCGATCCTTTTCGTGCAAAGAGACGTGTCTCCAGCAGTGAAAAGTATAATAATAATAATAATAATAATAATAAATACCCTTTATTGCACACCTCATACAGTTACAAGCACAAATTTTACAATTAGATAAATTTAGGTAGAGGTAACAACAGGCGGTCTTATCGCTAATGAGCGATTTCTTCCAGACAACCTTTGGGTAGTGGAGACTAGAGAAAAACAATAAGCAGTAGGTGGTGCATAGAAACAAAAGAGACGAAATAGATAACACAGCACATTCATATGAATATACATACTTAAATAAATACAAAATAAACATACATATACGTACATATATACATATATAATACACAGAGTAAGAAACAACAGTGTCAACTTAAAAACCTAAGGAAGAGATAAATAGTATTCCTTAAGTTGCGATTTAAAGCTACCAATAGATTGCGCGCGTTTTATGTTGAGAGGGAGAGAATTCCACAAACGAACGGCCTGGAACGTAAATGAGCAATTATAAAATTTGGAAGATGAAGATGGCACTTTTAGGAGCAATTTTTGAGAGGATCTAATAGAATTAAGATAAGAGAAACGCTCTTTGAGGTAGCGGGGAGTTGCAGGGTTAAAAAGTATAGAAAAGAGTAAAGAAAGTATGCGAGAGTTACGGCGGTGACGGATAGGGAGCCATTTGAGTTGAGAACGAAAACTAGAAACATGGTCGAATTTGCGTAATCCGAAAATGAACCGAATGCAGGCATTTTGAATACGCTCAAGCTTATTAAGTTGCTCCTCGGTTAGGTCTAAATAGGAGATATCTGCATAATCAAGAATGGGGAGAAGTAACGACTGAGCAAGCGCAATTTTAGTAGCAATTGGCAGGAAATTCCGGAGCCGTCTGAGAGACCCTATGGCAGCAAACATCTTCCTGCTCACTTCACTCACCTGAGGCACCCATGATAGACAACGATTCATGATTACGCCAAGATTTTTCACTTGGTTGGAAAAAGGAAAGTATATAATAGGCCAGCATAAAAAATATTCACAAGCCTACGAGACGATAGATTTCTGGCCCAAAAATGTACGATGAACTCACGTACGTTGTGGGCGCAGGTACAGTCGCCATCAAATATATCGGAGCGGCCGAGGTACTCCAAAATATCTGAACATGCACTTTATCGCCTTGATGAGGCGTTGTTCAGATATTTGTGACCACCTTGGCCGCTCCGTTATATCTGATTGCGATTGTACCTTTGCCCTTAAACTACGTAGGTAACATAGTGGGACATTCAGGTATTTCCCCTTTGACCCAGACTTAAGTAAGAGGATAAATATATTATAAGTTACTGTTTCTGAAACTCTGCTCTCCTTCTCCTGCTACCCTAAGGTTGTCTGGTAGAGATCGCTTAATAGCGATAAGACCGCCTGTTGTTACCATTATTTACTTTGTTAAATCTGTTTCTGTACTTTTTTTTCTTTGTGTGGTGAAAGAATATTGTATTGTATGACAACACTTATCATGAAATCGTTGAGTTTTATAGAAAGAGCGGTTATAGCTATAGCACTTAAGTCCTTTTATAGCAGTTAGGTACTTTGGTAATGACAACGACAACAATTCAAATGATCATGTTCATGAGTTCATGACTTATTTTTTTGGATGGATGGTTGAAAGGTTGGAAGAGAATAAAGGATACGTTTACTGTATTGGGAAAGTAAATTTTGAAATTTTGGTGTTGTTTTATGACATTGACTAAAAACACTCAATGTTTTTGGAATTTTAAACATTCATATTGGCCGTGTCTGTCATTTCTTTACTAGCCAAACTAGATAGGACTTATTAGTTGTTTTCATCATAGCACCATAATACACAACGCAAATGCTCTAACAGACATTAATACTGACCTTATTTTCACGACTGACTATGTGCAAACACCGGCCAAGTTACCATTTGATCACCTTATCATGTTTATACGACTATTTAGTCTCTATAAAGCGTGCACATTTGCAGAGCTTAGCTTTATCAGGCCCCCAGCAGACAGACTTAAGAACAAACTAACATAGAAAATACTTGTATATACGTAGTTTCTTTATCTCGAAAACTGTGGAATTTTTTTGGCGTATCGCAATTATAATTATATAATTATAAAATTTCCACTGCAATTTGGCAACACGTGACACGCATAAAGTTTTAAGCATACGTAGACTACTATCACGTCTATTCTAATCAGTCAAACCGTTGGCCTATAGTCACAGAATAAATAATAGTATTTTATATAGAACGGCCACGCTCCGCCCCGCCCTGATCGGAATTACCTCACCCCGCGGCGGCCGATTGGTAGGGAGCTAGTAGGCTAATCCGTCAGGTTGTTAGCGCATCGATAAAAAGCAAAATGGCGGTGTAAACTTCATTTACGACAGCGGAAACAGCGCCCTAAGAGTCCTAAGACGCACGCACACACTGAAGCGTGTACAGATGTGCCGTGCACACAAAGGCGCTCACACGAGTTTTGTAGCATGACGTGTCCGTCCTGTGCTATAGTTAAACTGAGTCGTTTCGTTTGCTAAGAAGATATTTTACTTAACTTTTTTGGTTTAGTGCGATTTGTATTATGTTAATGTAATAAAATACTATTTCTACTAGAAAAAAAAAAACAATACATATTTCAGCGACCGCCTGAGTTAAAGTGTAGGTACTTAGAGCAATTAAGAATACGTTAGGTTTATTAATTTATTTAGCTGCAACTGCATGTTTCGCAGTCGTATATGTTTATTTCTTGTTTCATGACATTAAGTCGGGCTCATTCAATATGTTTGCAGTTTACTGGAAGTTTCTTAATTATCTGATAGCAAAGCAAATAAATTCATTAGGAAACAAGGAAGCTTTGTAATGAGAGATTGATAACTAACAGGAACTCATGTTCTAGAAAGAAAATAAGGCGTGCTATTGATTGGATCGAAGTCTTATGCGACCTAATACTTAACCTAAACTACAATAGGAAATACGTAGAATTCGTTTCCCTGTTAGTATTATTACACGATTGTACTAGGTACATGTACATATGTTTGGGTCAAATATTGCAAGCTTTCGACCCACTTACAGTGCCCACAACTTGACTTGAACTGTGGTGTTTATATGACAATTAAGTTATGTTCGACACCGTCCTTCCAACTGCAAAAGGACTTTCTAAAGCTGGGGCCCAATTCGACAACCAAAAACTGACAGTCGCTGGTAAAACCACTTTGGATCAATCAGTACATTTGTCAAACAAGTGTCGGCATGTCAAATATAGCCCACCCAACGAAGGAAAACTTAGAGGAAATAATTCGTGTATAGCCAAATTTTGGTGTAGTTGTAAGCAAAGGTATAGATACACAACATACTAAAAGTACCGATGGGTGGGGGCGCCGCTAACGGGGAAAGGGGGGTGTAAATGTCCCTTATTTTGGTTTTTCGTAAAAAACTCAGTAACGGTGGCTCATACAAAAAAATGTTCTTTTGCTTAATTCATCCACATATAATTTTCTATAAAAAAGATTCTTTGCACTTTTTTTGCTGGGATCAATGTTTAATGAGATATCGAGGAAATACGATAAGCACTTTTTTAAACTTTTGGAGCTAGTATTTACAAAAGTATTAGTGTTTTCTAAAAAATGTTTTAGAATACCCTTATGTTTTTTAAAAGACCTATCCAACGATATTCCACACATTAGAGTTAGAGTAAAAAAAATATTTTCCCCCCCACTTCATGTGTACGGGAGGTACCAGCAAAAATTATAGTTTTTCAGATTTTGTTAAATACATTGTCGGCGTAATTAAATCACATACTCATACGAAATGTCTCTTGTCTAGTACTAGCCATCACTGAGCAGAGTGAGCAGGGTGTCTACCCTTATAGTTTCGCCATGTCCGTCTGTGCCCGTCTGTCCGTCCACGGCTTTGCTCAGTGATTATTAGTACTAGACGTCTAGATGGACAGATGGGGTCAGACGAACATGGCGAAACTATAAGGGTAGGAAGTGAGGTAGCAGGGTGAGCAGCCTGCTCAGTGATGGTTAGTACTAGAAAAGAAAAAAATCGTATGAGTATGTGTTTTAATCACGCCGACAAAGTTTTAAAATAAAATCTGAAAAAAAATATTTTTTCGGGTACCTCCCACACACACATGAAGTGGGGGGTAAATTTTGTTTTTACTCCAACCCTAATGTGTGGGATATCGTTGGATAGGTCTTTTAAAAAAAATATGAGTATTGACAAACAATTTATAGATATAACTATTGCTTTCGTAAATAATAGCTCCGAAAGTTTAAAAAAGGGTTTATCGTATTTCCTCGATATCTCATTGAACATTGATCCCAGCAAAAAGTGAAAAAAATCCTTTTTATAGAAAATTATATTTGGATGAATTAAGTAGAAGAAATTTTTTTCGTATGAACCACCGTTACTGAGTTATTTACAAAAAACCATAAAAAGGGACCTTTACACCCCCTTCCCCCCGTTAGCGGCGCCCCCATCCACCGGTACTTTTAGTATGTTGTGTAAGATATTTTTATCTACAACTACACCAAAATTCAGCTATACACAAATTATTTCCCCTATCAGGCAGTTAAGCGTCTTCGTTTGGTGAGCTAATAGGGGTAGGGACCGTAGGGTCCTCTTACTTGCTCCACAGGTAATAACAACTAAACTTATATTTTTCCCTTGATTATAATTCAAACATTGCTGTTATTAATATTATGAATATTATTTTAAAACATGAAGTGGGGGGAGGGATAATTTTTTTTTACTTCAACCCTAATGTGTGTTGTAAAAAGTAAGCGTATTCTAAAACAATTTTTGGATAAAACTAATACTTTCGTAAATAATAGCTCAGAAACTTTAAAGAAGTGTCTATCGTAGTTTTTCGATATCACATTAAACATTGATCCCAGAAAACAAGTAAAAAGATTTTTTTTTGATGAACATTGTATGTGGATGAATTAAGTAGTAGAACATTTTTTTAGATTTACGAAAAACCAAAAACAGGGATCTTTACAACTCCCCCCCCCCCCCGTTAGCGCCCCCCATCCACCAGTACTTTTAGTATGTTGTGTAAGATACCTTTAGTACATGAATTTATGTCCCCTATGAGCTATTATCTATTATTTCCCCTTACTAAACCAAAATTCGATTGTACATGAATTTATTTCCCCTATCAGCTATTATCTATTATTTCCCCTTACTAAACCAAAATTCGATTGTACATGAATTTATTTCCCCTTACTAAACCAAAATTCGATTGTACATGAATTTATTTCCCCTATCAGCTATTATCAGCTATTATCTATTATTTCCCCTTACTAAACCAACATTCGATTGTACATGAATTTATTTCCTCTATCAGCTATTATCAGCTATTATCTATTATTTCCCCTTACTAAACCAAAATTCGATTGTACATATATTTATTTCCCCTATCAGCTATTATCTATTATTTCCCCTTACTAAACCAAAATTCGATTGTACATGAATTTGTTTCCCCTATCAGCTATTATCAGCTATTATCTATTATTTCCCCTTACTAAACCAAAATTCGATTGTACATATATTTATTTCCCCTATCAGCTATTATCAGCTATTATCTATTATTTCCCCTTACTAAACCAAAATTCGATTGTACATGAATTATTTCCCCTATCAGGCAGTTATTCGTCTTCGTCGGTGAGCTATATGTAGGTACATTATACCTATTAATATATTTTTACTGTATAGAACAACATTTGTCATAATTTTGAAGTATATTAATAGATATATTCTACAATATCTATAACACTTAAAACATAATTACATTCCGTATAATATAGGGTAGATATAATGGTCATTCGGTATAGCAATTACTCAGTATAATTTAGGTATGTATGTGAAATCTACCGGTATAATACTTATATGAAGTCCAACGTAATTTTTGCCATCGAAATGAAGTATTCGTTCTGTTTTCGCAGTTCACCTAACACACTCCTCCTCGCTTCGCTCGTCGTCGCACCTACCTTGAATCCGTCAAATTATAATCTTCTGTAACTTTTCGAGCTTACCTTACGAATTAATCGAATTTCAGATATTGTATCTGTATGATTATAATACCTACAGGAAATAATACCCATTTAATTCTATATCGGATGGTATTATGAAATAATTTTAAACAAAAAAGAACCGACTTCACTTAGCATCCACCTTTCCAACAGCAAATGCTCGAGCTGCTGTAAAAAATACTCAAATCACTATAGGTGTGCCTATAATAGTTGAAGAGTTCCCTCGATTTCTCCAGGATCCCATCATCAGATCCTGACCTGGTTACAACGGGACCAACTGTGAAGTATACTCTGTCAAACAAAAAAGAATTTTCCAAATCGGTCTAGCCGTCTTCGCATAATCGGTGAACATACATTTAAAAAAATAGCAAAAAAAGAAAAACAAAGATCCCGACGAATTGATAACCATCTTCTTCGAAATCTTGAAGTCGGTTGAAAAGTACCTTTTACCGAATGCCGGTTATATCCTATAAATAATACGTTAGTTGTTGTTATACCATTATTTCGACCAATAATATATCATAAGTTGTTATATTTACATATAGAGTGAACGGCACCCCCATATGAATTGCTTTTTGCGGAACTCACACTGCCGCGTCTCGGTCCGGTGAAAGAGACAGCGCTATACACACGCAGAACGCTATCCCACTCGCGCACCGGCGCTGCATACGGAAACCGCATCAGTGTGAAATCCGCCTCGCCTATCACCTTCATAAGCAGCATCAGTTTCAAAAAGAGAGGTATGGGCACTGCGAATGGCATCTCGCTAAGTGTGGTAGGGCACGTTCAGCGAATGTCATCTCGCTCAAATCTGGAGCAGAGCCCGACTGCGGAAGTACCTCCACCTTATAGAAAACCACAGCCAAATAGCACTAGACCCTACTCATAGTGTTGTGTTCCTGCTGGTGAGTAAGGTTGCCAAAAAGCTCAAAGAGGACACAGTGTGTTGACGATGAGGGACCTTCTTGTTCCTTTAGCCGTCAACACAGTGAATCCTCCTTTTTGTAAAGGGTCGGCAACGCGCATGTTACTCCTTTGGAGTTGCAGGCTTCCATAGGTTACGGATACTGCTTACCATCAGGCGGGCCGTATGTTTGCCACCGTCGTGGTATAAAAAAAAAGCATCAAATTTAATGTCACTCTCAGAGAATTGTCATATATCCACCAATACAATACCAATATAGTTGTATCTTGACCTCTGCAGGATATTAGAAACCGACTAGGTATACTAAGTTATCATTTCAGGATGTTCTTCTCAAACTGTCTACGACGGATGCTTGTTACAAGTTAACGCCAATAAGCCCGATGTGACATAATAATTGTTATTAACTTATTATTAATACGCAATTGTACACTTTAATCGCCATTTGCAAAGTATAACTACATTGTTTGCGTTGAACGCGCGTGTGGGTTTTCACTAACTACACATGTTACAGTTTAATTATTATGCTGGGTATACATTAGCTATTTTTGAATAATTAAAAAAGTTATCGCTATAAGATTTTAACGATGACTGTACTTTTCCCCAGCTAGTTATCTATTTCTGGCTAAAGTGCTGGAGTGTGGGATATTACGACAGTTCTGAGGCAAACTACGTACCGAATCCTTTACGCCAGATCAGACAATGCCACGGAGCCTCGCAGCTACGTCGTCCAATCAGTCGTATTTAGGATTCTTTAAAATGATTAAAGTATGTGTGTCTGTAATCTGGGGGCCGATTTTTGACAATCGTGCTCTCGAATTCAAATAATTTAACCTCGAATATAACCGCACACATAAGTTTGTCGCCATTATTTACGCATGAAATTAATGGTATAAATAATCATGATTTTAAATTACTATCGCTGTTATTTTTAAATCATCATTTCTTCGTTTTATTCATAGTTTTAAATGTCATATTCAAGCGCTCGAATCTCAAAAATCTCCCCCCTGTAGTTTAATTAGTTTTGTAGTTTCACACCTTCATACTGGTTGTGTAACTTTGTTTGAATAATAAAATAACAAAAATCACTTTCATTTCTTCTTCATTACTTACTCATCCAGAAGCTCTATAAGACCGAACTTTTGGTCTAAATCATCAGAAGATATTGGTGGTATCTTGACATTTCTTTCTCACAAAAGTTTCCTAGGCTTTCTGCTAAAATTTGTTTTCGGCAATAAGTCGTTAAAATTTTGCTTAGTTCGCAATGGACTGAATTGGCCATTGGTGAATTATTTAAGTGAGGCCTTTCAACTGATATAACAAAGATGACCATGAAATAACAGTAATTTTTAGGCTATATCAATTATTTGTCCCTTAAATGTGATTTTGGACACAGAAACTATTGTATTTATTGCTATTTTGTAATTGATATCCGATTATGACAAATTTTGACACTTTCAAGCGCCTATGTCGTCCCAGCCTTCTGTCATATGTATACAATCTTTGATAGTTTATTTCTAGAACTGGTTGGCAAATAAAGATATTAACGTAACGGCGAGACAAATAAAGTTACGATTTTCGCTTACTAGCCGTGACGGTCGTAATTATTGCGATCCACCTGGCTCCCAGGAATACACTCTCAAAATAAATCAAACATCGCAACCTAGTGGAGCAAGCGCAGCGTAGGACGTCCACCCACAAGATGGACAGACGATCATGTTAAGGTCGCGGGAAGACGCTGGATGCGGGTCGCTTCCATCCAGTACGTGTGGAGGTCCAAGGGTGAGGCCTATGTTCAGCAGTGGACGTCTTATGGCTGAGATGATGATGATGATGAACTTAGTGGAGGGTTGCCAAATTACACAGCCGGTATGGTCTTTAAAATGATAAAATATTAGTATGAATCTCAATTAAAACGCTGTCTAATTATCCGTAGGTAAATTCCAGCTGGATCCTAGACACGCATACAAACCGGGATTGTCTTTCCTACTCCCGTTAGTAAAGGATTGAATAGGCCCCTAAATTCGTGCTGTGATTTATATTTCCTAAAACGGGTCTTCTCAAAATTGTGGTTATATTGTTTCACCAACGACTTTTTGGGCACAGAAAAGACATAATTCGAATCAATATATACACGGTGCCCGCGAGGATACGTAGAGTGTGCGGAAAGAGAGCACCGTGGTTTATATGAGAACGAATAAATTCAACGACACGTCTATATAACCCCTGCTAACGACAGTAACTCGTCGATTGGTAAAACTCGACTAGCAAACCACACTCGTTAGGCCCGGTTTAGGCACACATTGATAAGTATTTAGTGCGAGTTCATTTTCATTTTATGCTGGTGTTGTGTAAATGGTCCTTTAAGGAAGAATTCATAATTCAGTGGAGTAATTTGACAGTTCCTAACATACAAAGCGGTTGTCAAATGTATGTAAAGTGATGTCAAATTACTACATACACTGAATTATCAATTCTACTTTTGGTAGCGGGCGCGCAGTGGCTCATACCTATGCGCAGACGCCGATGTCGCAGCGCGCACTATATATATAAGACTGCGTCCACCCGCTACCATATTGATAAAGCAGCCAGTGGCAGCTGGAGGTGGCCATCTTGCTCATTAGTCACCAGGAAGAGGACAAGTATTTTTAAAACGAGAATTTAAATTAATAAAATGTAAGTCTGAACAGAGTATTAAATTAGGATTTTGATTTTTTAATAAATTATCAAAATACCTCGTCTTAAAGCTAGATTATTCTGATTTTAATATTTAAAGTAAGTAGTACCTACTCGGCAAAATAAATGGAATAGACACAAGAGCAATGAACTACAGCTAGACTAGGATATAAAGAAGAAGATATTATGTATGTAAGTACATACATATGACCAGTATATAGGTAGTAGCAATATTTTAAATTCAATTATATTATGATTAAACCTGAAAATATATGTACACAGTATTTTTACTAGCTGAAGCTTAGAACAATTAAAAGTACCATTAATTGGCCTTAAAGTAAAAATAATATTTTAGGAGCTTAAAAAGAGTCATTATCCACGTCTTAATTAAAAATTAAAAAAAACCCCCGACACAAAAAATAAACTCTAAACGCTTGGAAATTAAAAATATTGAACTTACATAATATATGTGACGATCATAATTATAAGAGGTTGAAAATATTATTTGTTAGTTTTTAGAGTTTATTTTTGTGTCGGGGGGTTTTTTAAATGTTTAATTTTACTTTTATTGTGTCCTTTTTGTCCTAAAGTAGGTATTACCTACATATTGAGAGACAGAGTTGGCCTTATTTTTAACTTTCAATATCATTGAAGTAACACGGTACCAAATTTTGAATCGATAGGACATATGGAAGGTAGTCAGATCCCCTCATCAACTGTTAAAGAGCTGATGATTTTCAAACGGCTTAACAGATTTTCATGAAACATGGCTAAGAACACTAGGGATAAAATTATCTATGATACAAAAACAACTAAACGAAAATTGGTTCATCCGTTTGGGAGCTACGATACCACAGCCAGACATGTTAAACTTATAACACCCCTCTTTTTGGCGTCGGAGGTTAAAAATGCTTGGCACTAGGCTTTAGCATGTTAAGAATACTGATACTTAATTTTGATATTTGGGGTTCCGTACCCGATAGGTGAAAAACGGAACTCTAAATATTATATAGATAACACACTAAAGGGTTGGTTGCACCAAATCGTCTGTCACCGTTAAAACGTCATAGTATCCAACCGAACGACGCTCTTGGGTCCGTCCAATGTGGTTGGTGCAACTAGCTGGCCCTAAGCCTCCAATATTTATATAATTAGGTCTTTCGTATGTATCAGAAAAGCTGACCAGACACTGTCAGTAATAATGTAATTATTTCTGTAGCCGTCCTTTCCTATGTATATGAAGGACGAGAAGGATGAGTAGAGAAATAATGTCATTATTACTGACAGTATAACGTGATGAATTCAGCGAATTTGCATTAATTTGTATAAAGGATATCTAAACATAAAATTACGATTGATTTCTAAGCAGAATATGCTGCATAGGTACACCCAGATTCAAAATTGCATGGACACTTATAAATGAATTCATTTCGAAATTGTCCATGCAATTTTGAATCTCACTGTATAAATAAAATAAGTGTTTCTTAAAAAAAAATTTGACCCAAGCTTTTACTTTTTTACCTACTCATTGAGATTCAAAAACATCCACACCTAGACCTTGCGTTGTTTTATCACAAAGTTCGTATGGCCAACCTAGGTCTTCATCATCAACTCGATGTCATCATAGTACTGTAATAGCCTCAAGGCAATCCGATCACTAAAAATAGGTCAAATTTAACTTGTAAAATCCAAACACGGTAAAATTAAGAGATTGTAATAATTGTGCGATTGTACGGAATTCTCCCCGCATCAGATATTCAAAGATTTCAAAGTATGACGTTGATGAGAATGACGTTGTAAGGCCGATGAATTAATTTAAACACGTATTATCAGCGCTTGGCAACGGCTTTATCTTGTACTTTATGATTTATGATAATAGGGCGTAGATTTCCCACAATAAGTTCATTAAAAAGTTTTCGTAAAGGGTGAAGATTTTGTTGAGACAAATGCCGTACATTATTAAATAATTGATTGATAAGCACGTAGGTAGGAGCCGATCAAATGCCATCAACGTGGCCAACTAACGTGTAGATAATAAAAAACCTTTCGAAACTCATGTTCTAATGGTTTACCATCTCATTCACCCGAAAGTGGGGTGGGGATAAAAACTTATTTAGATTCAACTTTATATTTAAAGTCAAGAGAAAATATTTATTTAATAAAATAAACTTAATTAATATTACGAATATAACAAAACAAAAGTAAGTACTAAAATTAAGAGTCCAACTTAAAAAATAAATATATACCTAAAATCGACCCTCTAAACCTTGGCTCCTCGGTAAGGTGCCCATCACACAGGCAGCATTCCCCTGCTGAATAGCTATAGCGAGTCTTTGAGCGAGAAAGCTGCCTGCGCGAAGGTCACCTGTGGCCTCTCTCAATATTTTGCCCAGTTCCCTGTGCGCCAAAAGCTACAAACTCTTAACTTTATATGGGTTTATTGGATATGTTTAAAAAACCGGCCAAGAGTGTGTCGGGCCACGCTCAGTGTAGGGTTCCGTAGTTTTCCGTCCGTCACAGTAAGTGTCCCCACTTAAGAGTTAATAACACCGCCATGTAGGATATGATATGAGAGTTCCACGTACAGCGACATATATCGGCAAATTAAGTAAACTATTGCGCGCGAGCTTATAGTATGGAAGATGATTTTTATGGAATAATTCTTTATTGCGTGAACCGATTTTCACCGTTTTTACTTTATTTGAAAGCACGTCATTTCATTGTAATTTTGTACAAATTACAGGTACAATAAACACCTGCTATACGGTTAAATTACAAACTTAGTTCAGAAATTATTTTGTAATTTTTTTTTCAAGAACTATTCATCCTATCAAGTTCAAAATAATTTTCCTAGAAAGTTTTTATGAAGTTCTACTTTTGAGATTTTTTTCATATTTTTAAAACTTATGGTTCAAAAGTTAGAGGGGGGGGGACGCATATTTTTTTACTTCTGGAGCGATTATTTCCGAAAATATTTACATTATCGAAAAATGATTTTAGTAAACCCCTATTCATTTTTAAATACCTATCCAACAATATATCACACGTTAGGGTTGAAATGAAAAAAAAAATTACTCCCCACTTTACGTATAGGGGAGGTACCCTAATAAAAAAAAAAAATCCACTTTTTATTTTACCACTTTGTCGGCGTGATTGATATACATATTAGTACCAAATTTCAGCTTTCTAGTGCTAACGGTCACTGAGATTATCCGCGGACGGACGGACGGACGGACGGGCAGACATGGCGAAACTATAAGGGTTCCTAGTTGACTACGGAACCCTAAAAAGGTGACTGAAAACAATTTTTTTATTTAGCGTAGGTACACCATACTTAAATTGTAATAACGGGACATCGTATGTCGGCCTTACGGCGGTCTACGAGTAGTGCAAGTATTTTTTTATTAGCAGCTGTAAGTATAGGTATCCTAGGTATGAACTGACCATAATGTGGGCCGGTTTTTTTGACATTGCACTAGATCCCCACATCAAGCAGTGACTAATTTAACATATATTAAATAATAGCAATAAACCAGTTACGTAAAAAATTAAGGAAAACCGATAATTACAGATGGACAAGAAGACTAACGTTTCGAAGAAAAACCCCGGCCCCGGGCTGGCGACGTCGGTCGAGGAGGCGCTCAACTACACAGGTCAGTCGATACACCAATAATAAGTCAACAATTATTTCAAAAGATGAGTCTTAGATACGTAGATATATAAACCATAGTCATGCTTACCTATACTAATTAATTCGTTTTTAGCAAAGGAAAAGTTAGATGCCAGTAAGACAAAATAACTTTATTGGTAGCTCGACTATTAAATGTACTAATATTATTTTAAAATAATATCGAGCATTTGTTTAGGACGGGTCTGTGAAAGTTAAGATTTATATAAAAAGCCTTTCAAATATAGATACACAAACTATAACTCCTTGATTTATTTAAATTCAGTATTGAAGTACGGGTATATTACATCACACATACAATGAGATCATAGTAACAACCACAGAAGGCTTACTCGGACGATTTTAGTTTACGCAGTGATCTTCGTGATATTTGTTAAAAAAGTTCACCGATTCAACGTGAGCCGGAGGCCTTTGGAAATTCCAAATTACGTATGTTTACAAGTTAACACGTCACCATACATTAATAGTAAACTGCACGTATAAATACGTCCTGTAATATAAGCCCTCAGTAATAGGTTAGTTATTTAGGAATATGTTGTAATTCCACCGCAAATTTAGTAATACCACAAACACAATAGAAAAAAAAACAGACAAAAATATCTACCGTAACATAATATATGTCCTTTTACACAGTTTTTAAATACTCTATAGAAAATGATATTCATCGTATGGGTGCTAGTGCTGACACAAAGACCAACCGTTGACCGTTTGTGCATCGAATGATCGAGAAATCGTTAAACAATTGAGTCCTCGTAACATTCCAAATTAATCAATTGATGCTCAATCGACGTTTTATGACGATCTCTTATTTAGTTATTGGTGTGTGAAATGATACCTACAGTTTTAAAAGGATACCACCTAAGTGTTGTTACAAAGATTAAGTAGTGGACGATACATTATTTATAAACAAAATAACAATAAAAAAGAAAAATACAAACATTGAAAAGATTGAAAAAATTATCAACCCAGCAGGACATGAACCTGCATCGATCGATACGCCTTGCCGGGACTAATTCATTCCGGGGGTATGAGTGGAGTGCTCCACTTTAAAAACATGCATAAATAATTATAAATAAAAAAGAAGTTTGAAAACATTACACAAATACTGTCAGGACTATTTATTCCCTACAGAAAAGCAATGTTAAAAGTATGTGAAAATTAATATTGCAAATTATTGTTAACAGCGCAAACTGGATACAGGCAATATCGTTATCTCCTTTCTATCGCACTTGCTAATATGAGCGTAAGAGACGCAGCTAATACAATTTCGATTTTGGAAGTTCACGGTAGTAGGCTTTCAGTTGTCACTGCCTGCCTGTTTATTAATTAAAAAAAATGCAAAGAACAGAGCACATAAAATAATGTGCCATAATTATTTACAACAGACGAAATAAAATTGAATTTTTTGGTTGTCAATTGGGGGAGATTCCCACTCCAATCCGCTTTTAACGTTAATGTTAAGTTTATTATTTTTATCTTGAGTCAAATGGTTTTCTCCTGGTACCAGGTTTCGGCAAATACAACTTCGGGCTGCTGCTAATCTGCAGCTGGACTCTACAGGCGATGGGGCTGGACCTTTTTGGTACCAGCTTCGTGGTCGCAGCTGCCGTTTGTGACTTAGACCTGGACATGCAGAAGCGGGCGTTGCTCACCGCCACGCCGCTAGCTGGTAAGGAACATTTGACAGAAGAGTCTAAAGCAGATTAAGTGTTTGGGTGCAACAATCTGTACAAAGTATACGGAATAGGAGTGTAAAATAACGATTGCGTACAACAAAGAGAGGTATAAGTTGGTGCTTATACTATAATCGACAACCGAAAATTTACAGTTGCCAGTTACCACTTTGAATCACTTAGTACATGTTGGTACATAGTATCGACCACGACATGCCAAACTGTGACGTGGATATCCATGCGAGATCACTACGTATTTGTTTGATGCATGTACTAAGTGATTCAAAGTGGTAACTTGCAACTGCACATTTTCGGTTGTCGAATTGGACCCCAGGTAGCTTTAATCCTTAGTCCGCGCATTTACTGCATAAGGTATGCTAAAGATACTAAAACACTCTAATTTTAGGACTAACAACGAAGTCGCGGAAATAAAATAATTATAATATAATCAGTCTCATCAGACGCTAAAATGATGCCCCAATCAATGCCAAGGTTCGAGAACTCAGCTTATCAGTCAAGTATCCTTTAGGTTTAGAATAGGTAATATCGCGGAAATCGCTGTAAGATATCTGCATTACTATAATTACCTCTCAATTTAGCTTTTATACTCGTATACCGTGTGTAAATCTTATACGGGCGTATATTGTAATGGCGATTAGTATTGGACCTAGGGAACCTATTTACATTTATTTCTTTATGAAAATAAGAATTTTTTTTTCATACATAATAATTCAGCCCGCAATGAATTGCATCCATGACAATTAACTTACCGGTGCGTCATGTCAGTTATGTCACTTTTAAATCAGTTGGATAGCGTACATTGGTGCCCGGTAGGACTTTAAAAAATCATTACACATAATTAATAACACTATTTAACAAAATGATTATACTATATGAGTTAGGACTCTTTGCTGGATACTATAGGTGGATAAAGTATACGCCCGTATAAAATTTACAAGCTGTATAGGTAGTATAGTTTTCATTAAATGATTAAGACTACGATTAACTTCAGAATCTGTTACTAAAAATAATGGTGTTAATTTATTAGTCAATCGCGATTTAGTAAAACGTCAATCCGTAATTAATATCTATTAGGACTAATCCATCACTTTTGATACTCAATTAAACTGATAATTGCTTTTAATTGATGAAGATGACTAAAAAGGGGAAAGTCTTTACGATTATAAAATTCTCGAAGGCTTGTTTAAACAAAGTAGGAAACGACATCAAAGAACATAGTCGGATTTAACTGCTGTACTGCACAGAAAGACCGAACAGGTTATTCAGAAGGTGTAAAGTTTTCGCTTTAAGTGGTGTTACCGACTGGATTCCGGTCGTTCGGCACTCCGGCGGCGCTTTGAAAATAGTGTGTTGCTTCTCGAAGGGTTGTTAAAGAAACCTTGATTTCGTTAGCAGACAGCTTCGCTTCTTGAAACAAAATTAAATAAAAATGTGATTTTTGACAGGCGTGGTGGCCGGAGCGCACTTGTGGGGCTACATTGCAGATACAAAAGGCCGGCGACTGACGCTGTCGCTCTCCATGTCCATAGGCTTCGTCTTCGCGGCCCTCAGCAGTCTGTCTCCTGACTGGAAGACTATGATGGTGCTGAAGCTGCTGTCTGCTACTTTGTGAGTATTTTATTAAAATTAGTGGTTACTTTAAAAAATATATATATACCACGACGGTGGCAAACAAGCATACGGCCCGCCTGATGGTAAGCAGCTACCGGAGCCTATGGGTGCCTGCAACTCCAGAGGTGTCACATGCGCGTTGCCGACCGATTACAAAAAGGAGGATTCACTGTGTTGACGACTAAAGGAACAAGGGGGTCACTCGTCGTCAGTCTTTGAGCTCGTTCTCACCGGCAGGAACTATTTGGCTGTGGTTTTCCGTAAGGTGGAGTCACTTCCCCAGTCGGGCTCTGCTCTAGATTTTAGCGAGATGACATTCGCTGAGCTGTGCCCTACCACACATAGCGAGATGACATTCGCTGAGCTGTTCCCTACCACACATAGCGAGATGACATTCGCAGTACCCATACCTCTCTTTTGGACATAGTTTAAGGCAGGGTTTCCTAACCAGTGGGGCGCGTGGAAATTGATTTATCCTGTTCAAACCTTTATATTACGTTATCTGTGACTTAAAAATATTATTGGGTAGTATACTTCTCTATTACATGTTTTTCATTGCAATAATAAATAGTAGACGTATTGTTTTGTCCGCCTAAATCGTTTGTCAACAGAAGTCACTACACTTTTAAATGTAAGTAAATAACCAAAGGAAAATTCGAATGTCGGGCCTATAAATAAAAGATAGTACGTCAAAGAAGGTTAAATATACGTCACTGATGTACACATTAAATTAAACTTCCCTCGTATCTTATCTTATCTAAGAGAAAATACAGTTTATTATAGTTACGTTTAGAAAATATAGTTACGTCGCGGGGAACTATTTAGGTGATAACTAGTAGTTTAATGTGTTTCTAATTTTTGTATGCAAAACACTTATTGTTAATGTCTACTTGTGGCATGATAATTAAGCAGATTATTTTTACTGTTTGGGAAACCATAGGATAATCTTCTTGTTCCTTTTTTAACAAACGGTTGTGACAGATACTATTTAAAAGCAACTTTTTAATTTTCTTCTTACTCAAATGTTATGATATAGTAGTTTATGTAACTGTTACGTAATAAGGGTCCTTAAAACATGAGTGGTTTTCATAATAAGATCACACGAGTGTTTTAAGGCCTAATTACGTACAGTTGCATACACTGCTTTATCTACACTCATATTATTTATCCTAAATGCCGTATTCCGAAACCATAGAATGGCCGCCATTGCACCGCCATGGCCAACTCGATTGTGCCGGCGGTCGGGGAGGCGCGTGTCGGCGGCCGCGCGGGAGCGTGCAGGTGTACATTATGTTATCAAAACTCATAACACATCAATAGTTGAGCATGTAAAGTTAAAATTACGTTACTGTCACACATAAAAAGCTTATCATAGTAAAATCGGTTGTGGTAATGCTAGCCATTACCTACCGTTTTTGAACACGTTTTAGAGGGCTTACAATGTGAGTGTAGATAAATAATATTATTGCAGCACGTCAGCCAGCAACTCAAGCGCATACACGTTGCTAGGGGAGAGCTGCAGCGCGCGTGCGCGCGGCCGCGCAATGCTGCTCTGCACATGCGCACTCATGTGCTCACAGGCTGTCGCTGCTGGTAACTATTTTTTTAAATTTTTGTTTAATTCTAGTTGGGCTGTTAAAGTCGGTCATACGAATTCTGGAATCAAATAATGTATCGTCATCAAGTTTGAGTTCGTTAGAATCTTTTATTTGATTTCTTAGGACATAATTATAGTTTCCGAACTCTTCCTGAATATGTATCGTTTTCTAGTTGTTTGATAGTGATTCAGATATTTCTGCGAGATGAGATACTATGCGACATTAGTGCGACTAACTTATTAGG
This sequence comes from Pammene aurita, assembly GCA_947086415.1. Lineage (NCBI taxonomy): Eukaryota > Metazoa > Arthropoda > Insecta > Lepidoptera > Tortricidae > Pammene > Pammene aurita. The sequence goes on along the minus strand of OX352291.1, from coordinate 46,937,053 downwards.
CGGTTAAACCCATGCGATACTTATGTTACTAACTGTACCTTTTTTTTACAGTCTTCGCTTACCCCATCCTCCCCCTCGACTTCTCCTACCCTATCGAGTTCCTCGGCATTAACTACCGTCCCTGGCGTCTCCTGGCCCTGGTCCTGTCCTTTCCCTGCGCCGCCACCGCCATCCTGCTCCAGCTCTTCCATGAGAGCCCCAAGTTCCTGGTCACCAATTCCCGGTATGAAGAAGCTTTGGAGGTGCTGAAGGGAATTTATGCTTGCAATACTGGGAAGAGTGCTGATGATTTTCCAGTAAGTGATTTTTTTATAAATAAGACTTAGGTTAGGATATGAAAGAGTGACGTATGCGGTTTGTCTCAATATCTGGAAAACCAGCAAATATAACTTTTTCAAGATTGCTATTATCAAACTATAGGCATCATATTTATTTGAGGCATCAAAACTCGGCGAAAAGAATCCTTGTAGTAAAAACTATATATGCTGATGCCTCGTCTTCGAAACACCTATACCGAAATATTTATGGAATACTCTGTAGGGTTTTTTTAAATATTGCTCGTTAATAATAGTCTACGATTAAGTGTTATCTATTATTTTATTATATCTAGTAATTCGTCAATATTGTGTCTTTGTAGGTGAAGAAATTAGTGGAAGACGAAGAAGACGCTGCGTCAACGATTCAGGAGACGTTCTTGAAGGCCCTGTGGCACCAGACCGTACAGCTCTTCCGTCCGCCTCTTCTGAAGAATACGCTCAAACTTTTCTACTTGATCATCGTTGTTTATATGACGTGAGTGCTTCTTGCTGTGATCTTTTAATTTCTGTTTGGGATCACTATTTACATTGAAAAGTTTCAATGTTAAAATGTCTGATGTGAATTACTTAATCTCATATTTTCCCCGTTTCTACATTCAGGACCGTTCTTCTAAATATTTCCAAAAAATTTGTACCGTTATCATGCCACCTCAATTCTCTAAAAAATTGTATGCGGATGCGGCTAGTCATGGCACCTACACCATAAACTCGAGAATAGCTAACTACTTTTTATAGATATGCTAATATTACTTCAGACTTTTGGGCGGGTAAGAAATTGCCTATATCTTTCAAATTATTTTAATAAAGATTGCGGGTTTCCTAACAACAATGTACTCTTCATTTCAGTGGCAGCGGCTTCGTGATGTGGCTGCCATACATCATGAATAACCTGTTCTCGGTGGTGGAGAGCGGCGATGGTGCTGGGATGAATCTTTGCACCATCATCCGACAAGGCAGCAAGAGTCTCCTCGTTGCGGATAATGCTACGGTAACTATCCTCTTCATTACAGGTTTAATGTTGGTTCATTGAGGTTCTATTCAATGTTTTTCAGTACATTCTACCATATCTGTCTTAACAGTTATTAAATTCGACTGCCGTGTTTTAAATCTCATTGTGATGCACAAATCCAATCTGTCTGTCTGTATTTTCTCTCAGACTTGCTAGTCGATGCAGACTTACCTGTCTTGAACTGATTAAACAGTTTTGTAGTTTATTCTTTTTTACTTACTTTTCAATAAGGTAATTAAAGTGCCTATGTGTCCATAGTGTCCTTCTTAGAAACCCGTGGAAGACATCTGTTTCTCTGACCTAAGGATGTAGTAGGTACATGATAATCAAAATAATAATTACTAGTTCTAATCAAACTATCTCTCCAGGCTATAACAGAAATTTGCAACGACACCATCCAAGAGACCACCCTCCTCTCAGCCATGACGTACGGCGCTTTCGCTACCTTCGCCAACCTCCTTCTCTCCCTAACCTGCGAGGCAAGGAAGCGAGTAGCTATGATGGGAATCCTCACCATGTCGGCTTCAGCAGCTGTTCTGCTGAATGTGGTCCGGGTGCCGATCGCTGGAGGAATTTTCTTTTTCATGTTCCTGATGTGTGCGCTCTCTATGGGAATCTTGAGCGTGTACTTTGTGGAATTGTATCCGACTTCAGTAAGGTAAGAAAAAAAATGAGACGAAAAATATTTTTTGTATTCGTACCTGATAGTGATAAAACATTGCCCGCATTTTGGGTACCTTGATGCGATCATGTTCACAGTGATGGAAAATAGAAGTGGAATAATAAATTATCATGCAAATAGAGAAGAACTTAATAACTGTTTGTTTTGTTTCAGAGGGATGGCATCATGCCTGTCAGTGATGCTCGGCCGATCCAGCGCATTTCTGGGTGTTAACGCCATTGGAGCGCTGCTTCAAATTAGCTGTGAAACTACCTTTTACGTCTGGGCTGTCCTATTACTTAGTAAGTGCCTACAAAAACACATTTCTTCTTCAAGTTGTGATATAATGAAATGCGTTTTCACTGTTTCTAAGGTGTTTCTGTTTTTTATTTGATTTGTAAGATTTTTCATGGTTATTCTGCCCATTTTCTAAACTCTAAAAAACAGACTTTCTTCGCAAACAACCTTCACTTCTTTAATAGAACGACTTTATTTAATCTTCTTAATGTATTTTACAGGTGCAATTGTATTCGCGTGGCTTCTACCAAAGGACAAAGTCATTAAGGGTGGCGATGTTGAACAAACCAAACTGTAGACTGCGATGCAAAACCTGAGAAGTCAATGATAAATGCAACAGCGGCTTTAAAAATGAGTTCACTTACTCAAAAAAGTGAGCACAACGCAGCAAGGTCTAGATTCAATAAACTAGGTAAATATTTGTTAGTTTCAGCATGTAGAAGGATACCCGATACCGAGAGGGTCAATCAATCAAAACTCATACTTGATCAATATGAACTTGAGGTTCTGTATGATTGCTGAGTCAATGGGCTAATTCGGTTCTGAGTTGAAACTGTTAATAGCATCCTAGGATGCGGTGATCGTAGTTGATGAAAGGTTTGATCTTGAGAATTGTTGAGGAAAATATTGCATGCCAAAGTAGAATATAGATTTTCAGTTGTGACTAAGTAGTTATATGCCTACATATGATTTAATTGTAGATAACCCTTAAAAAATCCTTTGGATCAAAGATTCATTAACCTATGCAAGCACAAGCGCTAAAGGTAAAAGAGTGGTCATGGAAGTAATGGTAGTTTAAGCAAGGTGAATATTGTTCCTAAATGCACCTATTACTTTGTGATTCGTTTGATAAGACATTGTAATATTCAGTGGTAATTTATGATGATAAACATGTCATTTATTTAATTGTTGGGTGATATACAATGTATATATCCGCACGTAAATTTTAAATGTGTTACTACGAGTATGCGGAGTATGTCCAAAATTTGAACCTTATACCCATTGTATATTGTATGAGGTTCCAATGACACTTGACATTTTATTTATAGACGTGAGTTGAGTAAATGTGTTTTAATTTATTTTAGTGTGATACGACTGAAATGTTCGGAGCAGGTCTCCCATTTGATTATGTACTGAATATAAATAAAATGTGTACCTGAAACTTTAACTGATATTTATAAAGTTGAACAAAACTTAGTTATTTTGTTGGCTAATATTGTGTTGGCTAATTGGCCACTTTTCTAATAAATAGTCGAATAAAAATCATCTAGCTGTTTCAAAGAAGTCATGAAATCTAATTTTAAAACTAAGTGAAACGCAATTTCGCGCTTTTGTTTTAATAATTATCATGAAGTAACATGAAGTAGGCGTAATGGTAAAATATATCGTAACGCCGCAAAATAAGCCTCACATACACGCATAGTAAATAAATTGATTTGACGTTTCTTATTCAGAATTTATTTTGGTATAATTTTGATGCCACTCGAATACAAATTGAAACGTAGTTCATAGGTATTGGAGTTAGATCATGTTTTAAAGTTAGAATATGCCCCAAGACCTTTCTGTTTATTTACAATAAATGTTATGCATTTTATAAGTATGGGGCATCGTGGCAATTAGAGAGCAGACATATTAGCCATATTAGACATATTACTAGCAATAAAGAAGATTAATTGATACTTAAATCAGATTGATATTAAGAAATAGGTAACGTTAGTTAAGTGTTGTTCTTTAAACTCTTAAATGTAAATGAGATTAGTTATACCTACCTACTCATAGTACTCATATTTGTGTAAGATTTGAACTGAATAAATAAATGAATTGTTTAAATAATATGTTTTTACTCGTAGTTTTATTGTCTACTATAAACATATAATTTTATTGACGACGACACGATACCAATTTTTTATTACATTCCCTTTATGATATTAATAAATTTCATTTGAAGATAAGCTTCAATGTATCTGAAATAACAAGTTCGCTATATTATAGGTAATTTGTGTCTTTGGGGGTCTATTTGACTTGTCAGTTATTGAAACCATACCTATAAATAAAAATGTAATTGTAAGTAATTGACTTCAAAATGAGGTCTTCTTTGTATGATTTAGTTATTGTAGTCCTAAACTGACATGAAATTTAAGTCAGTATTCGAATAAGATATTCCTTAGTTTACTCAAAAGTTGTAAACAGTGTAAAAATTTTTTTTTTCGTTTTGAAGTGCGCTATTTACCTAATGAAAAAAAAAACAATGTATGTTTGGGGGTTCTAAGGAGAAAAGCATTTATTGGATTTTTATAAGATTTTGGCGACGATTATACCATCATTATACTAGCGTATGTACCGGCTTTTGCCACAGCTCAAATGAGCATGGGGTCCGCTTGCCAACCTAATCCCATGAATTGACGTAAGCAGTAGTTTTAACGATATCGACTGCCATCTGAACTTCAAATCCAGAGGGGAAACTAGCCCTTATTGGGATTAAAGTCCGGTTTCCTCACGATGTTTTCCTTCACCAAAAAGCGACTGGTAAATATCAAATGATATATCGTATACATAAAAATGACTATCATTGGAGCCAGGGTTACAACCCGAGACCTCCGGTTGAAAATCGGACGCCTGTTCCCTTTGCCACCTGGCTACCAGCGCTATTTCAGACCTACAGTTTGTTCGTTTAACCTTTTGAATGCCAAGAAGGCTTAAAATTGCCATGCACTGCCGTACCTACTACGCCAACGACACCTAAAGGTGTTAAATTGGGTACTTTCTTGGGTAAAAGAAATATAATTATATTTAATCCGTCAGTTCGATTATCAAAAAATATTGGACACGTATTTTTTATTTTGTCAATCAAACAAAAATTGGTGAAGATATAGCCTGTTAAAGTTCCGCGTGACGTCACATTATACTAAAAATTGTACAGAAATGTGACGTCACGCGGAACTTTAACGGGCTATATCTTCACCAATTTTTGTTTTATTGACAAAATAAAAAATAGGTGTCCAATATTTTTTGATAATCTAACTGACGGACTAAGTGTATTTTTTTAGGAAAGTAGCCAATTATGTCGTATGTTGTCAAAGTAACCGTCATATTTACTTACAAAATACAAATACAAAATATTTGTATTATATAATACATAAATAATTTTATTGCGCATCTTAATAAAATACAACAGTACAGTACACAGATTCAAAGTAGCCTAGGCAGTCAGCAGGCGGTCTTATCGCTAGAGAGCGATCTCTTCCAGATAACCTTGGGGTAGCAGAAATCTAGTTATAGTCGAAAATAATCGTATGAGTAGGTGCAAGGCAAAATAAACAAATAAAATAACCAATAAACATACATATCCTACATACACAGAGTAAATAAAAACATAAATAAATAAAATACAATCAGCAAACATTTGTGTCAAGGGAGAGATAGGTACTTAATACTCCTTAAGGTGTTTCTTGAAGACAGGGATTTTGTACGCCTTATCTCTAGAGGTAAAGAGTTCCACAGGCGTATAGCCTGGAAGGTAAAGGAACTGTTATAGCCTTGATGAAGAGGATGGATGGATTTGACTTTCAAGTAAGGTTTATTTTGGCTCGCTTGCATCCGTGATCTTGGCCTGTAAACAAGGTTTTTGTAAGTTTGGCGTTCAAACGGTGAAGACTCTTCAATGAAGTGGTAGGGTCCCAACTGCCGGTGTGCTTCTGTTCTGACGCACGTGTCCCGCAATAATCTGTTGATAAGTTTTCATAAACTCGTAAATGGATTAATCGACAACCCATGTCATCGTACTTGTATATAAAGATAGTTTAGTTGTAAAACGATATTGTTCTCTGATAAATTCAAATGAATTCAGTTCGGTGCAAGTTGTTGGAAGTTTGTTTACTTTGGCCGAAAACCCGGACATATTTTTACATGTTTATGAAAATTTAATAAAATTGAGTCGCCATCAGAGGTTAAGAGTCTTTGTCCAGATATTTTTGATGGCGGGCTTACTAGCTTAGGTAGTGTTTTTTTGAGTATGTGCCAGTGCTTAGGTTTATATTAAGCAAATAGTTTTAAGCATGGAAAGTAAAATGAAAGAAACCATTAAAGTGCCTTTTGAAGAAGCATTAAATAGGACTGGTAAGTGTTTAGCTATATCCGCCGACAGTGTCCATCATAAGGGTGATGGAGTAGTCAGAGAAACTTTGCATAGTACTTGTATACCTTTAAGCTCTTCAATTTAAACAAATAGGTTAACTAATAGGAGTTTTCAGAACTCCCAATTTTTTGAATACACTAACGCTACTTTTCCATGGGAGCTTATATGGAAGCTGAGTATCTACTTCTATCGTCAATACTGCTCATGAGTCTGAGACGATACTTAGTAGGAATTACCTTGGTACAAAGATGTGTAAAGACGCCCTGTCCAGTAAGAGGTTAAACTATTATACATTTGTAGCATAAAGCTCTATAAATGGAGTACGCTTCGCCTCATCTTTCCAAACAAAAAAGTCTGCCAAAATCTGAGGGGGGCGAGGTAGCACGCATGTGATGTTTTCTAGTCAGTACATCATTGTCGGTTGTTAATACAGTTTATTTCTAAATGAATTTTTATGGCAACAACGCTTTATTGACAACCGACAAAGATGTACCTTTGACTTGAAAACACCAAACATATTTGACATATTCTTTTTATACTTCATAATACTAAATGGAGCAATAGATAGTCGACTGTACAAACGTTAACATATGGATCATTATTGGATGCAGTCTTTGCAAATGTCAAACAAAAAAGCCAAGGATCATTTTTGATTGTATTTTCAAACAAAATATAGAAGACAGCAATCCTTAAGCGCGTTAAATATGGAGAAATGTCAAACGTCAAATAGTTACTGCCCGTCAGAAAGAAAATTATTGTCTTTGAATCGATTCTGTAAACGAAGCTTGATTTTCGATTTAGGTTAAATCTTTTATTACGAAAGTAATGATAAATAAAGTAAAACTTTACTTACATCTGAAATGGTATTTCATCTTTTTGTAAACTAGACGAAATATAACATTTTTTACATCCAAAAACAGCGCATAAGGGCATTTTCACGGAGCTTGTTATCCATCGACAGCGATGACGAAAGTTCGTGACATCGATTATTGAAATAGTTTTTATAGATGTACTAGATTTTCCTGCCAATACCTTTGACAAAGGGAAAATGATACCTAACGCCTCTCCTGGTTTAGAACTCTCTGATTTGTAGTAATGTTTCAGGTTTCGGGCTCTACAGTTACATCAACACATTTCTGCCAGGGTTGGCCATCATATCCATGGCCTGTGTGGTCTACGGATCCACCTTAACAGTATCGGCCAGTGCTTGTGAACTGCAAACCACGGGGGCTCAGCGGGGGCTTCTGGTAGCAGCGCCCGTTATAGGTCAGTCTAGCTACAGGTACTTTTGCATGGTATTCGTGGTACAGGTCACCCTTAACAGTGGTGGGTGCCCAGTTCTTGCAAACTTCGGACCACGGAGGCTCTTTACTTCGAAAAAAATAAGAAGACGTGCGCTGCCTATTCAGTGTAGCCAATCACAATCCAATCAATATGGGCAATAAGGGCCTTCCTGTGTGGAATTTTAATTAATTTGTGATTAGTAAAAATGTTATAGGGAAGGCCTAAACCACTTACTCTCTTTTCAGGTGTGATCCTAGGCGCTCCGTTATGGGGTTACCTGGGCGATACGCGAGGCCGACGGCGAATGTTGCTGCTCGCACTCCTCACATCAGCTCTCCTCAACGCCTTGAGTAGCCTCTCCGTCAATTGGGTCATGATGATGGTTCTGCAGTTCATCGCATCATTGCTGTGAGTTATAGTTTTATAAACTTTTTTCCTTTCTAATGAACTGTAATAAGTTCGCGCCAAAAGTTCGCAACGCAACAATAGGTATGTATCATGACTGTTATGCTGTGAGTTTGTGGTATGAATAAATGAAGCGATCTGGTATTGGCACGACAAAACTGCAAAAAGAAAGTTGATTAGTTATCAAATACGTAGTCTATTTTGAGTAGTACAAAGTTATCTCACCTGCATTAGCTACACTGTTGATAAGTATTTTAATTCCAGAGGATCAGCGGATTTCACGCTATCGATGACGCTGCTCAGCGAGAGCGTACCGATGGCGAAGCGGAACACGGCGGTGCTACTCGTAAACAGTATGGTGATGCTGGCGCAGGGGACCATGGCAGGTGGGGAAGAGTTTGATTCCAGAGGATCAGTTACACGCTAACTATGGCGCTGCTTAGGGCCACCTTGTCGATGGCGAAGCAGAATACAGCAGTGTTGCTCTTCAATAGTATGATAACGCTGGCGCAGGGGATCATGGCAGGTGAGAAGGAGATTGATTCCAGATGACCAATTACACGCTATCGATTGCGCTTCTGAGCGAGAGCGTGCTGATCGTGAAGCGGAACACGGCGATGCTACTCGTAAATAGTATGATGATGCTAGCGCAGGGTATCATGGCAGGCGAGAAAGAGATTCCAGAGGATCAGTTACACGCTATCGATGGCGCTGCTGAGCGAGAGCGTGCCGATGGCAAAGCGGTACATGGTGATCCTACTTGTCAACAGTTTGATGATACTGGCGCAGGGGATCATGGCAGGTGAGGAGGAGATTTCAGAGGATCAGTTACACGTTATCAATGACGTTGCTGAGCGAGAGCGTGTCGATGGCGAAGCGAACACGGCGGTGCTGCTCGTCAACAGTATGATGGTGCTGGCACAAGGGACCAAGACAAGTGGGGAAGAGTTTGAACAAACCAGCAAAAAAGAGTTTGAATCAGGAGTAAATTGTAAATCAGATTACATAAGATTGGATGCAAATCTCCGATTCCACGTGCTATTATTTAGTGCGCCATTGCCACTTGACAAAACCTCGCCTTATGTTTGACATCATGTCATTATTACCCAAGATAATTTAATCATCGTTATTTAATTAAATCACATCGACTAGTCAGTACACTTTATGGTTTCGTTTTAGAGTTGAATCGTTTCCTTTAACATAGGAAAGAATCGTGATGCAGCTAACAATCAACGAAGTGACTTTCAACAAATGTATATTGATACGTTATTTTTTTAATTTTACTTATTGCAGTGATAGCCATCCCGATCGCGCCTTTAACATACTCCTACCATCTATCTCTCCTGGACATCCAGTGGAACTCTTGGCGCACCCTGGTGGCGACCTACTCCCTGCCGAGCGTGGTTTGCGCCTGCTGCTACTACTTCATGCAGGATAGCCCTAAGCTGACCCTGGTGAAGGGGGATGAAAAGCGGGCTCTGGAAATCTTAAGGACTATGCATAGAGTCAATATTGGGAAGGGAGCAGTCTTTGATGTGAGTTATAATCTTTTTAGAGTTGTCTCGAAATTTTGCCACGATGAGAACTTGGGCTACAGATATTAAACTAGACCTTATTGGGAAACTCTATTAAGAAGATAATTGGTAAGAACTTCAGTTTTACGCTTTGGGGACAATGTCTTGCTTGGGCAGGCCCAGTAAGTATTATTTAATAGACGTAAAACTTCACAAAAAGATGCGTTATTGAAGTACTGATGTAGTGCATAATAGTTATCCATCGTATTTTTTCAGAAAAGTATGTTTTTATCGTGCTCTCTCAATTAGCTTCAGGAAATGGGTACTGAAGCTAATTGAAATAAAACGGACTTTTCGAGAAAATACGATGGAAAACTATTATGCACTACATCTGTAGATTTTTTAATTGAGTGTCGTGATCTGACAGCTCTAGGCTTAAACAGTGATTTGCAAATGTAAAGTGCTGTCAAATTATTTTGCTCAATTGTGAGTAAAACACTGCTTTAATTGGTACTGTACCTGCCTTGCGCTACCTTTTTATTACAGCAAATTAAACTTATTTATCACCAAATGCACTTAGTTTTGACCGATTTAATAGTAGTTCTCTTGTTTCCAGGTCATGGAACTCAGCACTGAGGGTCTGATCAGTAGCTCAGCATCAAAAAAAGATCAAATTGTGCCGCTGTTCAAGGCTCCGCTGCTTAAGTACACGATCATCGTCAGCTGCCTTTTTATGTTCCAAATGTTGAGTATTTTAGTGAACGATAAAGTATTCTATATTCATTGTTTAGTTACGTACCTTATACCATCAGACTTTGATGTTAGAATATAAATGGACCCAGTTCCACAGTGAGCCCAATAAAGCTTTTGTTATGGGTACTACACGGCGATATATACAATAGATAAAAATAAATACTAAAATGCATTGAAAAATTCCATAACGCAGGAGCAATAACTATCCGTGATAAGCGGACACATTACCGCTCTTTAAGAAACGATAAATACAGACAGTCCAGGAAACTGTTAAATTGATTCATATTACTCACAGTTGCAAAGTTCAATTTCATATTTAAATGCGCCGCACCCAACAAAATTACAAAGATATTGCTTAATCTAGGCTGAATTAGACTTCAGAAATCAGTTCAAATTCTGTTTGCAATATAGTTAGGTAATGTGATAAGCTCGTAAACAAACTAATATCAAACATGACAAGATAACTAAAAGCAACCAACCAACCCAGGAAACCCAAAGAACTTCTTCTTCTTCATCGTACCATATCCGAACGGATGTCGTCACCATGCGAAAGTCCTCTCTGTGTTTCGCCACTCTATCCAGAGTGGCAGCGTCAGCAATACCGGTCCATACCCTTATATTATCACACCATGGTCTACCTCTACCTCTTTTTCCAAAGGGAAAAAGAGGTAGAGGTAGACCATGGTGTAAAGTAAAGACTTTTCCTTTGATTGTTTTTTAAGATTGCATATTTGTTTTTCAAAATATGCTGTTTTTCTTCTTTTAATTGTTAATAGGACTTCCTTGGTATTTTTCATTTTATCTTATACTGTTTCAGCACCCAAAGAACAGTCAAACCTGTTAACAAAATGTAGTTAATGAAGTTTGACCCTCCGTGCATGGAAGTGTACTTACATGCATAGTAGTCAAGTAATCTTTGTCGCTGACCTTGTCTGTGACGTCAAGTTTGTTCCAGGCCTGGATCGTTCCTCGCATGGCTCCCGACTATATCTAACATGATCATCAGAATGTATGAGACGGGAGAAGTGACTAACATGAATCTTTGCGGCATCCTAAATTCAGACATCGAGATACCTGTAAACGTAAGAACATTTATTTATCAAAATATTTTATGTTTACCTAGATTTTTTCAAGTGGAAAGAAATTCTCATACACATTAATGAATCAATATATTTAGTTCTAACATGATCATTAACGTTACAAAAACTAATTTAAAACCATTACCATGTGTATTTGTTTTGTTTAGTTTCCGATATTTCGGCACAGTTAAATACCTCGTTTTAAATAGTTTTTGTAATATATTTCGTACCGTAGAGTGAGAATTAAGACAAAACACGTTGTGCATACAATGAAACTGACTCCATTTTTTTTAGCTACCATTTGTGTAATTCTCCTACCCTATATTACAACACCTACATTACATTGTTGTTGAATATATTTCCCTCTTTCACCTGTCTCAAAAATACTTCATATTTATTAAATTGATTGTTTCAGCCGGATGCCACGCCCTGTGCTCTGAACACAACCTCCCTGCTCATGGTCCTAGCAGTCGGCGTAGCACAGTCTCTTCTCAACATATTCATTGCTCTTGTGAGTATTCTATTTAATTAAGGTTGTTGGGGCAACTCCGCCTGTGGCATAAGGTTGCAAACTGAGTGGACACTTGAGCGGTGGAGAACGACTGTACTTTCGGCGCATCGTTCATGGAAAACAAATGAAAACGTATGTGAGTGGCCTCAGTGAACACTAGTCAAATTGTGGTCACATCCCTGGAAAACTCAACGCAGCACTGGTTGCGAGTGTCGCGACCGCTGAACACGCCGCCAAATGCTCGCCATTGACGCCATACAGCAATGACTCGTTTACGAATAAAAGACCCCGAGGGTTTTTAACGCCTCGTTCGGGCAAAAACGCTCCAAAATGCCGTTCAGTTTCGTGAACTTGACGAGAGACCTCATCTGTTTGTTTCACGCTCTTAACAGCGCCAAAATTGGACACTTGGAGCAGTGTTTCGTGAAACAGGCATAACGGTTAGCTAAGAGCGCTGGTAGCCTGGCGGTAAGACGTCCGACTTTCAATCCTGAGGTCTCGGGTTCAAACCTCGGCTCGTACCACTAAGTTTTTTGGAACCTATGTACGGAATATTATTTGATATTTACCAGTCGCTTTCTGTGAAGGAAAACATCGTAAGGAAACCGGACCTAATCCCGATAAGATCTCTGTTTGGCCCTATGGTTGACTGGTAGAGAATGTCTCGAGGCATTAAGTCCGCCGTTTGTACTTATTTTTATTGTGCAATAAAGTTTAAATAAATAAATAAATAAGGCCAAAGACAATATACTAATAATAAGGCCTAGTTTGCCCTCTGGGTTGGAAGGTCAGATGGCAGTCGCTTTCGTTAAAACTAGTGCCTACGCCAATTCATGGGATTAGGTTGTCAAGCGGACCCCAAGCCGGGACAAACGTTAGGAGAAAGAAGAGGCATAACGGTTAGCTCGTAGATTTCTTATAATATCTTAAAATGAGTAGAAATCTATGTCAAAGTCATGGTTGCGTTGCTTATTACTATACAGGTGATATTTACTTCACCTCATTTTAATAAAATTGCCATTTTAACTGCATTGCTGAGTGGAGACAATTTCAGCCTCACATCTTTTCTGTTATGTATACTTCTTATTTAATATTTCTGTAAATGTGCTGATGTGTTGTCTGAATCAATTTTATTCTATTCTATTCTATAGGTAGTAATAAACCGCGCTGGCCGCCGCAACACCGCAATGGTGGTCACAGCCCTCCTCGGCCTGTGTGGTATCCTGGTCAACGTGGTCCCGAACACCATTGGGACCTCGGTGCTGTTCGCTGCCTTCCTTCTGGGCTACATCGTCATAGGGTTGTATACCGCTATTGCTGTGGCCCTGTTCCCTACGCATTTAAGGTAATTCAGTAACTCTAACGCTTAGAGTTTCACGTTATAAAAAAGCTACACCAGTTATTTTAAGTTAAATTAACCCATTTTTGCTTCGCGCTTAAAAAAAGATGAGACATCTTGTATCGCGCGACCAGGATTGCGTGGTCAAATTAGCCTTTTTCTTCGGAACTGAAGTCTACGAGTATGAATGTCACTTGATTCCTTGCAATGTGCTCGATATCGAGTCGAGTCGCTGTTCGCTGCTCCTTGGTTGGTCACCTTGTGCCGGATTCTAGTTTAAAAATACATTAACAACACATAAAAATACAACCTAAGTATTTCAAACATAACTCCAACACACAACAAACATTCAACCAATATTGAAGTTGTATTGGAGTTGCGTTGGAATATTTCTCAAGCAAATTCTGATATATCTGATTCAGATGTTTATGCCGTAGCTGTATTGCGTTGTTAATGCATTGGAGTTGTATTGAAGTTGGATCGTGTCTATACGTGTTTTAAAGTTAGAATACGGCCCCTTTTTTAGGGTTCCGTACCTCGAAAGGAAAAAACGGAACCCTTATAGGATCACTTTGTTGTCCGTCTGTCTGTCTGTCTGTCTGTCTGTCTGTCAAGTTTTAAACACCAAAGTTTTACGGTGCGGTATCTGTATCTGGTTTGGCTTGCAGTACATCTTGAGCCATCCATTATGGTGACAAAGGAACGATAAGTATCACCACCTGTATCTGTCTCCCCACCGTTTTTTCCAACAGAGCAATGGCGATAGCGATCACGACGACAGCGGGCAACATTACCAGTTTCGGTGCCATCCAGCTCGTTAACTTCCTCGTCTTCACACAATGCGAGCTCGGGTTTTATCTCTTCGCCTCCATCTTTGCTTGTAAGTTTTTGAACATAATTGGTTTTCGAAACGATAAAAATGTTGTATATTCATTTGTCACTACAAACTAAGGAGCAAATACTTAAATGCGAGCATGATGATTTCACGATGTTTGTTTATATATGTATATATATTTTTTAATACCACGACGGTGGCAAATAAGCATACGGCCTGATGGTAAGCAGCTACGTTAACCTATGGACGCCTGCAACTCCAAACGAGTCACATGCGCGTTGCCGACCCTTTATAAAAAGGATTCACTGTGTTGATGGCTAAAGGAACAAGAAGGTCCCTCATCGTCAACACACTGGGTCCTCTTTGAGCTCTTTGGCAACCTTACTCACCAGAAGGAACATAGCACTATGAGTAGGGTCTAGTGCTATTTGGCTGTGGTTTTCTGTAAGGTGGAGGTACTTCCCAGTCGGGCTCTGCTCCAGATAGAACGAGATGACATTCGCTGAACGTGCCCAACCACACTTAGCGAGATGCCATTCGTAGTGCCCATACCTCTCTTTTTGGCGTAGTTTAAGGACATACCCAAGTCCGGACATAGCTTAAGGACATACCCCGGGTCCAAAACAATATATACAATTAATCAGATTAGACGGGTAATACACATTATCAACATGTTAATGTGTACGTAATTCCGTCCTCAGCCACCGCCATCATCGCATCGTTCCTGCCCGACGACCGATTCCTGCAGAAACCACAGCATCCAAATCATCGCAAAGCATCAGTATACATGGAGAGATTGTGAAATGGATGTAACGATTAACAAGGAAATTTAGACTATTATTGTAGACACATAGGAATAAATAAAAAATAAGAGTGGTAAATTTAATTGAGATTTTTAAGTGGTAAAAAAATTCAAGAGTGGTAAAAAATTCAAGAATGGTAAATTACCTACACGTACCTAATTCGCAATGATTGTTAGTTATTTCACCTAAATCCTAAAGGAGCTGGAGCCATCTTGGCCTCCTAACACATCATTGGTTACAAGGCGTCTGTTTTCGGTACTAAGTGCCACAGCGCCATCTGTCGAGTCTGGAGTTGAGTTATTCTGTCAGCTTTAAGCGCCGAACAAAGTATTAGAAACTAGTATTTAGTGTCTGGTGTGACCGATAGATGACGCTAATGACAATGATGACGAAATAAGGGAACGCGATTTTGTATGGATATTGTCCATCCATGTCTATATCATCCTTCGTCACTGATCTGTGGTGGTCTTGTTCGCCACCAAACTAATATTTAATTATAACAAACCAATATATAAATAACAAAGGTACACAATTATTTGCGAAAATTTGTGTTTTAAAACAATATTGTTTACTCAGTAATTACTGTTTGGTAAATAATAAATAAAGATAAAATAAATAACATAATCATATGATGATTGCCTTTCCATATTATCTTCATTCTATTCAGAAAAATACAGTCACGGTGGTATGAATACGAAAGACGATAAAACTACAATCTTGGGCCAGCGGGGAGTCGATGTGAATTGACCATAAATTTAAGAATACTAGAAGAACTAGCTACGAAACATGGCAGCTTACTACGATGATATTTACTAAGGATGGGTAATACTCTAATAAAATAAGCAGAAAAAATACTTCCAGAGTTATTTCATAACTTAGCAACGATTATGTTAGGTTCATCTATTTTGACAATCAGTACATCTTTGTCACTCCCATTGTCAGAAAATTACAGTTTGTCTCTTTCTCACGCGGGTGATGGGAGCCGGGTATTGGCACGTTCGCATCTCACGCTGGCCGGTGCGCGACTAGCGACAATTGTTTGAATTCACTCATTTCATTATTATATCTGTCATTATTATATATCATAGGCTTACTATACTATCCTTAACACTAGATGCGGGCATTTGACCGCTTCGGTTGACGCCAAAGGGACAATCTACTATCTAGCAACATGTTTAGTTAGGAAGAAGGAATGTAAACGTACATAAAAGTGTCGAAATATGAAATAGAAACGCCTGACAATATTCTGCTTAAATACACCATCACCCATGATATTACACCAAACCCAAGACTTCTTCTTCTCTATATCTTGCATTGTATTCAAGTCATCTTTCTCTACCAATGACCAAATGCTCGGATTGAGTAGGTACTAAGTATAGTACCTGAGGCAAACCAAATGCGAGGTTTTCTAGTTCTCAAACTCGTATAAGCATGTTATCATCGTGTTTTTCTATAACTGCAATTTAGTCAGATATGACCTTTCAGTTAATACTCATAATCTGATTAAATGCTTATGTAATCATAATCTACACTAGATACCATTCCCTGACATAACCTAATTGCACGTATAAACTTGTATTTTGCGATAAATAAATTAATATAGATATATTTTTTTATATAAATACTTAGATTCACATTTGCAAAACACATTGCGAAGTCAAATATGGTAGTGCGGAAATTAAAATTAAAAGTGTAAATAAATATTAGTTATTATTTTAGTTGTTTATGTTTGCTTGTTAATGTATTTGTGTATTTTATTTTTTGTTAAAAAAATGTTATTACGTCACACCTGGCCATAATGTGAGTTTTACCACTCGCTACGCTTACGGTAAAACTCGCATTATGGCCAGGTGGGGACGTAAAATTGTGTACTCACAACGGGCAGTAAAAAAGAAAGCCCTCTATCGCATATTTACAACCCTCGCCTGCGGCTCGGGTCCCAAATACCTGCGATTTCGGGCTTTCTTTTTTTTACAGCCCTAGGTAAGTAATGTACTATTATTATACTCATTCATATAATAAACCTGTGTATGACTTTATTATTTGTGTAGTGTAGAGTTTAACTGAACAATTTTAAAATGGAAGGACAAAAAGAAGATTTTGGTAAAATATCGTTTGCTGCAGCTCTTGATAAAGTTGGTGAGTAAATAATACCTACTGAATTCCATTGATTAGAACTGAAGTGTATAAAAGCAAAATTAACACCAGTCGGAACACGCATAATGAAGGGTTCCGTACCTTCAATGGAATAAGAACCAAACTAATACCAAAAGGTCGTATTTTATGCCTATGGAAGAAGTTTTTTTGGAGATAACTCAAAAATAGCTTAACCGATAATGGTCAAAACATGTGACAAGGCGCATCTTCTTAAGGCGCTAGGCGCTGATTGTGGCCGAAAACAGTTACTTTCTAAGGGATATATCTCAATAACGGGTCATCAAAAAAATTTGAAAATAATATATGTTAATTACCATTTCATGCACAACATTGTCAACGTTTGAATAACTCGTGTAACGTATAGTTTCTCCGTTATTTAAATGTAACGAAATGTCGTTTTACGGTTAATTTTGCTTATATCTACTGAACGGCTCATTCGATTTAAAAAATTGTTGAACTAAAAAATGTGTACTACAAAACACTACAAACTCAACGTAGGATGTTTAAATTGATTTGATTTTCTTAAACAACTTTATCATAATTCCACATTTCGTGCGTTGGTAGCTCGAAAACGGCGTTGTTGGCAGTCGTGAGCTAGCTTTGAGACGAGGAGGCTGTGTCGCTCGTCGCTCCGTGCTTCCCTTGTACTACATATACTTGTGCATGGCCCGTGAGCAATAATATCGGACTTACTGTGCCTAAAGACTAAATAACTGCAGAGAGTTCATGCGGTGCGGACATAACGCGTCTTCTCGGAATCAATAAAGCATAGACGTTTTATCTTTTCAGATAATGTACTCGTATGCGTGTTCATGTACATTCTTATAAAAAGTGCATTTTATTTAGATTATAACAAGTATTCAAAATAAATGAAATAAAAATGGAGAAAAAAAACCAAAATCATGCATCTCATAATGCTCTGAAAACAAATTTGATCATGTAAGTATTATGTTTTAGTAGACTAATGCATCACGCAAAATAGGTGTTAGTTGCGGAAATCTGCTAGTAGTTACTACAATACAATAGACTAATCATTTATTTATTTAGGACCGAATTTATTTAAATATATTCATTTAGGTATTTATAACGTGTTCTAAGTTCTAAACGAATGTATTATGCGTTTTATTTTAAGATTAAACACAATCTTTAATGTTATACTTTAACTAATTTATCAAATCAAGAAATTGCGAAGAAAACTGCAAAGGATTGCATATAAACCGGCCAAGAGCATGTCGGGCTATGCTCAGTGTAGGGTTCCGTAGTTGCCGGCCTATTACAATTTACAATACATCCATTCAAAAGGTCGTTTATAAAGGGATATTTTGTGGCACTTACGTTATTTTACTATGCAGCACTTACGTCTTTTAACTATGCGTTTTTGAAGCATAACTCAAAAACGGCTCAACCGATTATATTCCATATAGTTTTTAATAAAAATACTTGATAAGTATTTCAATGGCCTCACTTCCAGGAATTTTCAATTTTTTTTGGAGCCACGGTTCAAAAATCAAAGGGCATTTTAAACTTTCGGAACTGTTATTTACGAAAGTATACGTTTTATTCAAAAGTTATTTAAGGCTTATTCTTTTTGAAATACCTATCCAACAATGTGTAAGTACTTCATGTGTTTCAAATATTTATTGTGTTACCACTTTGTAGGTGTAATTAAAACACATACTCGTACCAAATTTCAGTGTACTAACTATCACTGAGCATAGCCTGATAGATTATAATTAAAAATTGCTGATATTTAAGAGTTCAATGTACTTACAATGTAATATGTAAGAATAAAGGAAAAAAAGCTTTTTTTTATACCACGACGCTGGCAAACAAGCATACGATCCGCCTGATGGAAAGCAGTTATGGAAGCAGTTATAATTCCTATGGACGCCTGCAATCCCAGTGGATTCACATGCGCATTGCTTACCCTAAAAAAACTTTACTATGTCGGTGAAATGCAAATAAATAAAAAAATTATATTAATTATCAATACAAGTAAATAAATAAATTACTACTTAAGGTTAATACTACCTACCAAATATCTTTAAAAGACCGGTCAAGTGTGTGACCACGCATAATGTAGGGTTCCGTAGAAAGTAGTTTCTTGGAGATAACTCGAAAACGGCTGAACCGATAATATGTGAAATAATTTTTGTAGAAATTTAGTACTAAGCCGTATCTTCTCTTTTCCATATTTTTTTGAAATACGGATTAAAAGTTAGATGGGGGGGGGGGGGGGGAGGACTATTATATTTAGATATTCAAAGAGAATGATTTCTGAAAATATTGACTTAATAAAAGAAGATCTTCCATATATACAATATATTTTTAAAGCCGTATCGATTGATGTACAACATGTTCATATTTACAAAAAAAATATTTTTGACATTTAGTTTAGCATATGTATGTATGGAATGCCTCCCCTAAAAGTTTTTTTGGCAATTTAGGTATAAAACTAAGTAGCGGCACATGAAACACACCCCTGGATAAAATTTAATTAATATATGTTTTATAATAAAAATGGCTATGGCATACGGACAGACGGACATGTTTCAAAAAACTTTTAAGGGTTTCGTTTTTGCCATTTTGGAACCCTAAGAAGTGTTTGCGTTGTGTTATATTTTAAAGATCTAAATTTCATGGGCTTACAGCTCTCATGACAATTGTATGACGATTTCGTGGACAAATGCCGCTCCTTACATGTGCATTTTTAGTATTCGCAACTCGCAACAGGCTTAGTTTTGTTGATAATAAATAAAAGAAAATCCAAATTCACATGAAAACACCGCTTTGATGTGCATTCAGTTTTTTTTGCTGTGCTAGTCAGTATTTTTTATTTTTTTCTGATACGAGTATGCAGAATTTTTTTAACCATATTTTGTAAATTCATAAATATTTTGCCGCTCACTGTACTTACTTCATATTCAAAATTTATTACTTATCTTATTTAATAGGTAAGTAGCATTCCCAAAAATGTCACCACAGTACTTAGTAGTAGGTATTCACAGTATTCAAATCACAAAACATCCGCAAAAGGATCATAATTGTTATACAGTTGCCCGCACGCCTCTGGGTAAAGTCATATTCTTTGAACATCGTCCCGGTGCATCGCGGCGGATTTACGCACGATCGCAATGAGAGGGGTAAGCGGATGGCGCGGGTACAGAGCGCCCAAACCCTCAAGGACACTCCGGCGACAATCGTCTTAAAGAATTTCACATTTTTTGGCCTTACGGTTCAAAAGTTACTGGGGGGACATAATTTTTTTGACTTTCTAAGCGATTATTTCTGAAAATATTTACTCAATCACAAAACCTATCGATTTATGTACAATATGGTGATATTTGGTAAAATATTTTTTTTGGAATTGAATTATTTAGGTATTTATTTATATGGAGCGCCCCCTAAAAATTTTTTTTTTCCGTTTCCCTGTAAAATGGCTGTGGCATACGGATGGACAGACGGATATGAGGAAACTATAAGGGTTCCGTTTTCATTTTGGCTACGGAACCATAAAAAACCGATTTTTACAATTATTACATTAAATTTGAGAAGTAATTTATATTTTATTACTTTCGTTTTAAATGCAAGTTTTACAGGCTTTGGGCTATACAGCTACATTAACACATTCTGCGCCGGTTTCGCCATAATTGCTATGGTGTGTATGGCTTACGGCGCCTCCATGATTGTCCCGGTAAGCGCATGCGAGCTGCAGACCACAGGCGCGCAGCAGGGGATTCTAGTGGCAGCACCCGTCGTAGGTAAGTCTACAATCCTGTCATAGCAATGGTTTGTACTGAGCCACCACCACTGTTCTCTGTGACAGAACAGAAGGCCTAGCCAACGTGCCAATCGTTTACGCTCAGTCATTGCTCAGTAGCGAACGAAACGCAACTGTCACTGTCGCACTAATATGGAAGAGTAATAGAAAGAGATGACTACGCTACGCCACGGAGCATTAACGATTGCCACGTTGGCTAAGCCCCAAGCTTTTTAAGCACGTGGCTCAGCGCGCACGGTGCCTCCATGATAGTTCTGGCAACCATAGTTGTGCTTAAATAATTTAAAATTTTATAGAATAGTAAAGAATAGAATTAGTTAATTCGTAGACACTTACACATAATACATTGAAAATCTCTCTCTTAACACGATGATACCAATTGCTCATCTGATCTTACGATGAGGCCATTAGGTAAGAAAATCACGACAGGTAACACGAAAGAAGAAAAGTAATATAATGAACAAAATATAAAATTTTATTATTGAGTCTTAGCTAAAGGATTCGAGTCACATACTTCCTTCAGGCCTCCATGTTGAATTGTTGATCCATTATAACGTCTGCAAATCAATTACTTGGTTGATGAGATATCCAAATCACGTAATATATGACAGGACAGGTATAAGAGACCATCCCACCTCCCGGACCTTACCCAATGAACCATACTTTAAAATACCTAAAAGTATCAATGAATATGGGAATAGGGTCTGGTCAACATACCTACCTAATATCCTGAACAGCTTACCCAAACAGGTTGTAGAAACTTTAGAAAAAACCCTGTTAAGGCAAAAAATGTACTTAAGAAAGCACTGAATAATAAGGATTAATGTATTTAACTTATTGTTATAAATGTAAGCACTAACTACCTAAATAGAATACCTATATATTTAAGGCTTGGCTTAGTTATAATAATCTCAAAAAATAGAGATTGCAACTGAGCTCCTATATGTAACTTTGTAAATATGTAAAGTTGAAATAAACAGTTTAAAATTAAAAAAATATAGATATATTCGTAGATGTGTGCTAGCCACGTGCTAGCCGTTTCCGGTAGCCACTTCAATGCACCGTGTAGTGCATTGGGACATTGGATTTGCAATAGTAAAGTTATTACTAATCTTATTTTTGGAAGCTGTTACTCAGCAATCAATAGTCTACGCTTGTAAACCTAGCTTGTTGTTAAACCATAACTAATTCTTTATTGCAGGCCTTATCTTAGGTGCTACTTTATGGGGCTACCTGGGCGATACCAGAGGCCGGCGTAGTATGCTTCTCGTGTCTCTCCTGTCGTCAGCTGTCCTTAATGCTCTGGGCAGCCTCTCCGTCAACTGGGTGATGTTGATGCTACTGCAGTTCTTCTCTTCATTGCTGTGAGTTTACTGGACATTATATAAGAAATATTCAAAATATCTCTTTTGTAAGGCAAAGTCATGCGCGATAACGATAACACTTACAAAAAAAATGTCGGAATGACCGACGCGAACGAAAAGTTACGTGATCATTTCTATGCTTTATTTAAGTTTCGATTGGCGTTGTCGATAAACGATTGTCACTTGGCTACACCCTCGTAATGTTGCTTGCACTGGGAGCTGTTCTGTCTTAATGCGCCTGCATTGGACAGGCTAATCGCTTTAAAATTGTAACCAGTCCAATCTAGAAGTTGAAGAATCTTAAACATACATGAAATTCCTTCATGATGATGCTGGCACATAGTTGATCCAGGCAAGTGCCAAAAAAGATTCCTTATCCATCTTATCCACGTTTCCAAATAACAGACAAGTGGTCTCCGGCTAATTAACTTACAGGGCAGCAGCGAAGTACACCTTGTCGATGACGTTACTGAGCGAGTGTGTGCCGCTTTCGAAGCGTAAGCTCGTGGTGCTCATGGTATCCAGCATATTTATGCTCTCCCAAGGACTAATGGCAGGTAATTTCTTCCCATTTTTTTCTATACCATTATCAGCTAGAAATAGGATTTCCATGGAGACCGTAAACATTTTTGGTAGCCGCGGGCATCTAATTAGGCTTTTTATAGTCAGTTCACGTAAACTCCGCACAGAATTTTATTTATTTATTTACGTTACGGAGATCCAACAGCTATCAAAACAAAATAGCACTAATTAATAAGAGATGGAAAGCAAATTACAGGATCACACTTATAGCTACAAGTGGTAAAGTATTGAGAGGTAGAGCCAGCACAAATATCAAACTTGTGAAAAAAATGTGTTTATGGCCGTATATCTAATATTGCTGGTGCAGAGTTAGCGTAGTCAGACTCTATCAACAAGCTTCGTAAGAACTAAGTAACGATAACACTTTTATTAACTAAGTTTCAGAGTAGTTTCGTACCCTATCCAGCTTAGCTAATATCATTCAGTTCGTAGTTTACCTCTTTTCTGATGTTCTTTAGTACTACCTCTCCATCCTGAGGATTTACTGGAACTGGTGGCGCACAGTGATGTTGGTCTGTTCCCTGCCGAGTCTGTTTGCGCATACGTTTTAACTCTATTCTGATGTTTTCTAGTGCTAGCCATTCCCGTGATCCCCCTCACATTCTCCCACTATCTCCCTGCCCTGGACATCTACTGGAACTCCTGGCGCACGCTGATGGTGGTCTACTCCTTGCCGAGCCTGCTCTGCGCATGCGTCCTCTACTGCAGGAGAGCCCTAAGTTCGTGCTGGCGAAAGGCGATGAGAAACGCGCCTTGCAGATTTTGAGGAAAATCCAGAGGGTGAATCTGGGGAAAAAGGCGGTATTTGATGTAAGTAATAAACCGATAAAAATAGATACCGAAATTGCGATCCATATTGTTGATTTCAAGGGAAAAATTGCGGCACCAGAAGTCTTGTCCCAAGAAAACACTCAACGCAAAATGAAGATAGTCATGGTGTTAAATTCAACCTTCGATAGAAGATGAACGAAAAGATAAATATTCATTCTTAATTAGAGAGTCTTAGAGATTCTGCATGAAATTGGCACATAGACTGGGACAAGTGGCGTACAAGAAGAGATGCCTATGGTCAGCAGTGTGCGATAAAGAGCTAATGATGATGATTAGAGATTTAAACTTTCGCCTTCATAATATTAGCAGGGTTCTAACGATATTCATGTACTTCAGATATCAGGTTTACTCCCTGAGACCACAGCCCGCACTTCAGGATTGTCGGCCAAGGCTCAGATAGTGCCGCTGTTCAGGGCACCCTTGCTCAAGTATACCATCATCCTCGCTCTGCTCTTCATGTTCCAACTGTAAGTATATTTTAAACAAGACAAAATTAAGTAAAAAACTTTCTTGAGAATCCGACAATATTGAATCTTAAATATATAAAAGAAAGTGGTGTTAGTAAGACCGTTTATAACTCGAGAACGGCTAAACCGATTTAGATGATTTTGGATTAGTTTGAATGGTCACAGCCCTGGTTAACAGAATAAGTATTAAAAAGTCACAAAACCCTTGATTTCAAAGAACAAATATGACCTTAATTAAAAGCCGGCCATGTCGGCCATTTTGTTTATTGACATTGATATGACAAGCCTGTTCGAGCTCAATATTTAAAAGTGGGTAGCAGCTCAATATTTAAATGAGGGTAGTTATAAAATTGAATTGAAGCATTCGTAACATTGGCACGACGAGTCTGTTCAAGATCAATACATAAACGCCGGTAGCCGATTTTCAAATAAACTTTTATTTTATTTTTGTGTTTGACTGTTTGTTGTCATTGTCTGTCATAATTTAATGGTGAATTGTAATAATGTTTACAAGTCGTCATCTTTGTGTTGTGCCTTCGCAATCAAAGAAAAGTCTATTGCAATATTTTGAAAATCGACTATCTCAACTCTAGATAAAGCGTCAGCAACGACGTTGTCCTTACGCTGTATACAGCCTTGGCCAGAAGTATTGAGCATAGCAGTTTTTTGTTTACAGTTTTGATGTTAAGTATTATTTCCCAATGATAACAATGTACGGTGACGTAAAATGTTATATTTCATTTATATATCTAGTTAGAAAACTTCACTTAATAACAATTTCAAGGTAAATATAAAACATGAAAACTTAAGGTCACAAAAATGCGACTTTAGGTCGGTGGGTTAAATTGCAAATATTCTATGCAGTTACTCGTACTACTAACTTCAACAAAACATGCCTGTTCAGTTTGAATTAAAAATATAGAAACGCTGGACTAAAGCTTCGAGTTTTGTATGAAAATCGCAAGGGTGCTCAACACTTCTGGCCAAGGCTGTATGTCTTATGTCCGTAGACAATCTTTTATATTATATATATAAAAGAAAGTCGTGTTAGTTACACTATTTATAACACAAGAACGGCTGAACCAATTTGGCTGAAAATTGGTGGGGCGGTAGCTTAGAACAAGAAGACGGACATAGGATACTTTTTATCCCATTCCCGCGGAACGTGACATGAAACGTGGTATAACAAAACGCTATATACCATTTATAACTCAAGAACGGCTGAACCGATTTTCATGATCTTTGATTTTTAACCGACATCAAGATTTCAAAAGAGGATGTTCTCAATTCGGCGTGTATGTTTTTTTTTAGTTTATACTCGTATTACAGATTGGTCCCGTTTTTGTCAATACGCAGTTCAGATGATGGGATCCATGAGGAATCGAGGGAACTCCTCAAACTTTAAAGGCATACATATACATATTTTTATCAAGAAATCCATCATTTTCATTCAAAACAGTGAATCATTTCAAGAATGATTTATTTATTTTCTAAAGCTGTTTTATTATTAATTGTACCATCTTTTATAATTTCATATTTGTGTATTTAAATATTATAGGGTAGAAACTAGAAGCCGATAAAATTTTTTTACCCCTACTTCATGAGAACCTTACCCAAAAAAAATGTTAACTTCAGTTTTTATTTCACCATTTTTTCAAGAAGATCATTTGAAGAAGTAGATCTGCTGATGATGATCAAAATGGAACTCTTCAACGATGCATAGTTCACGTTTGGCGATTTGTCCTCTTCGCTGTGTTTGTTAAGCAAGTATGATTGTCAGGAAAAATTTTCGTCAACCTCAAGTTCTGATGATGGGATCCATGAGGAATCGAGGGAACTCCTCAAATCTTAAGGGCATACACATAGTGATTTTTGTATTTTTTTCAACAAATCAAGATTTTCATTCAAAAGAGTGACATTTGATAAAGTGGAACTGCTGATGATGATCAGAACGGAACTCTTCAACGACGCATAGTTCACGTTTGGCGATTTGTCCTCTTCGCTGTGTTTGTTAAGCAAGTTATTTCATTGTATGGAGTCTAAGAGTACACCGGGTCTCTATCGGTTCCCATAAATTTTTACTTCCGATTTTGTCAGTCCATAACGTTTTCCATCATAATTTTTATTAGTCATATTGTCAATAGTCATAAAATTTAACAATCTAAATTGCTGGTCCGATTTTTGCAGGTCATCATTATTGTTAGTCATAAAATCTGTTACTCATAATATTCTAAGTCCAGATGGTATCTATTACATAATGTTGAAGGCAATAAACTTGCTTATAATAATTGTTTTAAGTTCTTTAATCGCAGATTATAATGATAACTAGGGGTGTATTTTGGTTTCCACAAATTTTAAGTTCCGATTTTTTATAGTCCATAACGTTAGACACCATAACATAATAAGATCCTCAGGTAATATGTTATTCAATCAAATACAAACACTGAAAACATTGAAAAAAAAAACGCTTACGGCTGCTATAAAGTCGATGTAAAAATAAATGCAAAAAGATGATTGAAGGCATTGAGAATTTCGTCAACTCAGTAACTGAACCCATAGCTTAATTGGTAAAGCGATCGAGCCCCGGTTAGGCGTATCGATGCGAGGTTCAAATCCTGCTGGGTTGATTATTTTTTCAATGTTTTCAGTGTTTGTATTTGATTGAATAACATACTATTGTATGAGTGGAATGCCCCACT
Source organism: Pammene aurita (assembly GCA_947086415.1). Lineage (NCBI taxonomy): Eukaryota > Metazoa > Arthropoda > Insecta > Lepidoptera > Tortricidae > Pammene > Pammene aurita. The sequence continues at coordinate 46,910,230 of OX352291.1, read as the reverse complement.
TTAAAAAACATGTAAAATAATTATCCTCAGGTAAGATAATCAGAATCGTTTTCTTGGGGGTCGCAGTTCTAACCTAACCTAACCCACTTCTGACAACAGTTCGTTTTCTTGGGAGTCGCAGTTCTAACCTAACCTAACCCACTTCTGGCAACAGTTCGTTTTCTTGGGGGTCGCAGTTCTAACCTAACCTAACCCACTTCTGACAAAAGTTCGTTTTCTTGGGGGTCGCAGTTCTAACCTAACCAAACCCACTTATGGCAAATTATGACTAATGATGTTTATGTCCATAAATCACAATGGATATCATTTTATGACTATCGAAATTCGAAACAATATGTTTATGGGAAACAAAGGGATTACATTAAAACGATATGATTAACGACTATTAGTCCGATAAAATATATGCCTTAAAATATTTCTGAATAATTATTGATAGACCTTCGAATGTTATACTCATCAAATTTATGCCTTTTGAGATTATAGTGTTTAATATTATAGATCTTTATTATTAGAACTATGAAATGTTATGCTTTACAAAAATTATGACTATTGATGTTTATGCCCATAAATTATATGGATATCAATTTCTGACTATCGAAATTCGAAACAATAACTTTATGGGAAACAAAGGGATCCCGAGTACACCATCTACATAATAATCTTTCACCAGCTTTCCCCATTGAAGTCTTTCTTAAAAAATATTTGGATGTACATATCTCCACCCCGAATAACAGAATAACTATTAAAATATTGGAGAAACTAAAAAGAAAATGGAACATAATCTATGGAAGTAGGGTTACCAGGCCCAAAAATGAAAAAGCCGCTTAATTTAGCCGGACATTTGATCCCAAAAGCCGGATATGCCTTTTTTGCATACGCTACGCTGGTTTTTCGAATCGTGCTACTGGCGTGACTGGCGCGTAGCGTAAGTCAGACAGAAGCCTAACAAAAGCCGGACAGGCCGGACGAGGAATTATTTGGCCGGACACACTGGTAAAAAGTCAAACATGTCCGGCTAACACCGATAGATGAGGATGATAGGAGATGACCGTTAATAGGAGTGGATGAAGACAATGGGAGGAGGTGGAGACGATGAGACTGACGTAGTGTAAGAGTCAGTGGGAATGGAGACGATGGGATGGGAGTGAAGTAGGAGTCGGTGGGAGAAGGGTGGTGGAAGAGAGTGAGAGAAGGGTGGACAAGAGTGGGAGAGGGTTGGACGACAGTGGGAGAGTGGTGGGAGATGGTAGGACTGGCGTAGGAGTGAACTTGAGGTCAACGGGAGTCTGTGGAAGTTGGCGGTACGAAGTTCGCCGGGTCAGCTAGTATATATATAGAAGCGGGTAGTTCGTGTTTTTGAAGTCGAATAACGCTCGACATGTTTCGCTCCATAAAGTGTAGCTTAATCTAAAGCCATTGGGGAGAAACATATCGAGCGACATTCGACTTAAACCTGAGTTACTGGGTTCTATATCTACATATGTATATCTATATATATATATATAAAATATATATACAAAATAAAGTCGAGTCGGTAACATCATTTATAACTCAAGAACAGTCGACCTGATTTTAATAATGTTCGACTTTTTGGAATTATCTCCGCTCGAAATAGCAGAATAATTTATTAAAATATTGGAGAAATAAAAAAAAATTGTTGGCGGTCGAAGTTCGCCGCGTCACCTAGTATTTAATAAATTAATCATCCCCAACATCCATCGAGTTAAAAATTTACTTATTATCGTTTATGTATAACCTAACCTATGTTGTCGTCATCAATCAAATATTGTCATCGAAGCTGCGGCCCCTCATATCCCACTAATTGGTACAGAAAAGTAATCACTATTTCAATATTATATTCTTTGTATAGCTATTCGCAAATTCATTTCAACCCGTAAAGAATGCCACTTTAAAATATAGAAGCCCATTGTTTTACTGTTACTAGGTACTTGTCTGAATTCTGAAACGCGTGAGCATTCTGGAATACGAATAGGGAGTTTCGTCTTATTGACTGGTCAGTTGTTGCCCTTGTCTGTAGTTCGCCTTTAAATGGCTGGCGTGCTCGATCGGCACCAATTTAAATTATGTAATAAAAGATACTTATAATAGTAATGATTTTGATTTCAGCTCTGGTTCCTTCGCCGTCTGGTTACCTACGGTAGCCAACCGGGTTATACAAATGTACAACACTGGGCATGTAGAGGACCTGACTCTCTGCGGAATTCTGCATGCTGATATTGACATCCCTGTTGATGTAAGACCATTTACTGTTTGCGCACAAGGTCCGATGATTCATAAAGGAGCCCTGCTATGTCACACTCATGACCGGTTCATGGCGCCGCCCACATTTTTTCTAAACTTCTTATTGTGCGCAAGAATTAATGTTGCTTTCCGTTTACTTACGAGTAAGTTAGGTACATCATCATGTCTAACATTCTAAGGTACCGTACCTACTACCTACTACTGCTTCTTTGCTAACGAGACAGAACAGCAACAGCACATACATTATCTTCTTTATCTTCACATTAAAATGCCCGATTTACATTCCTTTAAGTTACATTTGCCAACTTTGCAAAAAAACTAAAAAGTTTCGTTTTAGTCTTAGTTTGATAGTTTCAATTAAGTTTTATTTGTAGACGTCTACCGTTACGTTCGTTTGAGTTTTAATAGAAAAGCAGTCGTGTTATGTTTGCAGCCTAACGCCACCCCTTGCGCCCTAAATACCACGTCTCTCCTCATCGTGCTTCTAGTAAATGCCATCCAGTCCCTCTTGAACTTGGTCCTTACTGTCGTAAGTTTGCACGTTAAATTTTAAATAAATATCCTCAAATATATTCTTTTAAATACCTACTAACTTAATTAATATTTGGGTTAACATATTACATATGGCAATCGAATGTAAATTTTCCTTTCAATAGGACTTTGCAACCGGACAAAACCCAATAAGGCCCAATTTGCTCTTGGGTTCGAAGTCTAGATGGTTTCATAAAAACCTATGATATCCAAATATTTTCAACCCTCCCAAGTTTTAATATCGCTGATATTGGTGATATTGCCATGTCTTCTATTCGTATCCTAAAAACTTATTAAAGAACCATCAGAAAAGACGAGGCTTACAAGAAAATAAACAGCACTAAAACCGGTCATTTCTGTGGATTCCATAGACACATTAAACTTATAACACTCTTCTTTTTCCGCGGAGTTGATACGCTAGCAACCACACCGTTACGAATTAGAAGATGATGACTTCCTTAGTTCATCGTAAAAAATATCTTTTCTACAGTTGATAGTGAACCGCGCCGGCTGTCGGAACACCGTGATGGTGCTCACCGTCGTAGCCGGCCTGGCTGGCATCTTGGTCAACCTAGTACCCAATACCATTGGAACCTCTGTGCTCTTCGGCTTATTCATCATGGGCATCATAGCTCTTGGACTGTACACTGCTATCGCTGTCGCCATCTTTCCTACGCATTTGAGGCGAGTATGAAATTGTACTGATCTTCATCTTCATCATTCATTCATTGAAACATTGATTGAGTCATTGTAACATTTGTAACTGTGAGCGGTCTGAGGGGTTCTGGTTATAGCTGTGCCGTGTTCAAAAATGTTCTTTGTTTTGTATGAAGAATATTCTTGCTTGAGAATATTCTGAGCACGTACATATTTAGGTATGTTTCGTACGTATTTGTGACAAGTATGTATGTATGAGCTAGCCCCAGCAAGCTACCTCGTCCCAAACAAATACCAACATGGAACCTGGGAGGCTGAACTGAATTATAACCTCCCAGGAAAGTTTATAGGAGAGTGAGCTCTTCGAACAAAAATTGCGGTTCAAAGTAGGGCCGGTGTCTCACTCGCACTCGTTACAAATTGACAAACCGGCTGTGTCATATTAACATTATTGTCTAAGAATGTCGTTACTCAAGGGAGTAAAGTTCATTAAGGAATCAAAGCAAGATGCAGACCTTCAAATTGACTTCTCATTCTGACTCATGGCACTGGTTGAAATATTCAGTTTGCCTTAGTACGTATAGTATAACGTATTTTTTTAAACCGCAGGGCAATGGCAGTAGCACTGACGATGACCGCCGGCCGTATGATGAGCTTCGCTGGCATCCAGATTGCTAACTATCTCCTGGCGACTAATTGCGAATTGGGATTGTATCTGTTTGGTGCCATCTTTGCCTGTAAGTACAATTTTAAGTTTTTAAAATGTATAATCTAGAAAGATTTATATTTTATCTTTAATGTTTATTATATAGCAAAAAGGTTTTGCTCAAAAATAATATTTTTATCGCCGGTATGGTCATTCTCGTACACTAGATCATCAAGTAGAATTTAACGTTAAACACCATCAAAAAAACCTTCAAAAAACCTTCTTGTTTGTACAGTTTAGAAGTAGGTGCAGTCTGCACGGCTAGCACGTCTTGCTAGAGCGACTTAAGCCGCGAGTAGGGAAATCCTTCCCGCACCTGTCAAAAATCTCGCTTTCCGGTAGCATAACATGCACCCGCGGCTGCACCTGACGCGAAGAGAACTCAAAGTTGTGCAAAGGATTTTAGTTCAAAGTCGCGAGTCGACAGTCGCGAGTTTTATGACAGTGGCATTTGATCGCGAGTCTGTCGCTCCTTTCACGCGCAAGTTGTGCTGCCAACTAGCGACAACGCATGAAGTCGCGCAGATCTGTCTCTTGTCGCGCCAGTCGCGCGTAAGACGTGCTAGCCGTGCTGAAAGCCTAATTTTGTTTGTAAAAAAGAGGTAGGTAACTAAAAAATCTAGACGCGAAAATTAAATTTACTGCAGAATTTATAAATATAAATTGTGTGTCTTTTTTACTAGCATAAAATTGTTGGGCAGCCTATACCTCTTTGTGCATCTTGATGTCATATAATAAGATTAAGCTCTGTTTATTTTTCTTTCAGCATCAGCGATCGTCGCATCATTTCTCCCTGATGACCGATTCTTGGGGCTGACCCCAAAAACCAGAGTAATGAACCACTGTTTCAACGGACACAACACACCACCAATCATCATCCGATTAAGTTAACACTTTCGCAACGGGGCAAAATTTTGAACAATACCCCAGAACCCGACAGAACCCGCCAGGCGGGCTAACAAGTGCAACGGAATGCTGCACGCCGCGCGCCCGGCATCTGAGCAAACATTACGAGTGCCTACCAGGCGGGTTCTTGGTTGCGAAAGTGTTAACAAACCACAGAAGGGCTCATCAACGTTAATCCAACATGTGTTGCGACCATTTATATTAAGTAGGTAGCCACTTATATAATTCCTACCTACGTAAAGGCCCGTAATCAAATAAATTATTGAAAACTGTAAACCGAACTTTTTTCTATAAAACTCTCATGCCTTCCCCTAGAAGTCCAGAATATAAATGTGAATCGATTGACACCTTATTTCTCAAAATCGGCTCTATAGTTTCAACCTCAGAGAAATAAACCAATGGAGTGGTAATTGTCAGGCGTCCCCCTCTGCCAAAAGTACAAGACCACTGGTCGTAGCGGTTATATAAAACTAGTTGTCGCGCGTCAAACGCCATTCAATGAATGTCAGTCAGCCCGGAACGATCTGAGGTAAAAATGCCGAATTGCTGCGTGTTTTCATGTAAGAAAAGATCTGAATTATCTAGTTTACATAAGGATAACGTTTATTTTCATCTGTAAGTATAATTACGTCTAAATAACATTAAAATAGTGCACGAAATTAGCAAAAAACTAAAAAATATTGTCAATCAAAGAGTGTTGCCACTTAATGGTACTACATGTGCTTTAGGGTAATTTTTAAACTTGACTCTTCATAGTACATTGTACCATCGGGTTCATAATTGCATACCCAATTTATCAATGAATTCATTCATAAATTGGGTATGCAATTATGAACACGATTACATCGAGGGAGGTAAGTGAAATATTGCAAACAAGAGTAATCGACTCCAGTGCGGCCATAGATATAAAATGGCGCTTGTCGCTAAAAGATAAACGAAGTGCGCAAAAGAGAAACCAACACGTATATGAACATTCCACGAGTGCAAAAGAGACACACGATAATTTTGAAGGAGTGACAGCTTTTGAATTTGGGTAGTCAGCTTACGTACCCACGTCGTGACAGCTCATATTTTAGCGTGGAAAATATAAAACAATCGTGAATAAAATAACTTGGGATGAAAAAGGAGAAACATGGTGTCGTGTTGTGTTCCAGATTGGACTATTACTCATAGGAAAAACCCAAGTAATTACTCATTTCACAGGTTTACATGATATTCCGATCGATGTCTTTGAAACAATATTTTGTCATATTAGCAAAATAAATCGTGTAAGTATTTACGAGATACTATTAATTATTAGTGTTTCGTATACTGTGTGCTAATATTTTATCATAATAGTTAATATTCATGATTATTTTGTGTAAAAACCGAAACATTTATTTTACGCTAGGGATTGACAAAACGTTTTAGGGTCTTATATCGATAACTGTTCCATATGAAAATTACAATTATTGCTTCAAAAAAAGCCAATTAATAAATTAATATTATATTCACATTACGCCATTACGTAAGACGATTAAATTAGAACCTTATTATATCCGGTTTTAAACGGGTATTTTTATTATTAAAGATTTTTTTACCTTGCAGTATTATTTCATTCAAATATGGCGCTCAACACATTTAGCGGAATTCGCTACCATAGTCAAAAAGCAGCGGAAAACGGAAATCGGGCTGAATATTGTATATGGGCTCCATACAAAAAATCAGCTCCCGTAAAGAAATTTCCGACTTTTATGCTGCGGCTGATTTTTATTTATGATAGCTGGATTCCGCTCAAGTGTGTGCCGCGCCTAAAAGCGACTAGTCAAACGATTAGAACGAGATAAAAATATAGTTGGAATGAGAGGTCAGCTGTCAAAATGGTCATGCGATCAATCGAATGCGCTTTCGACCGGCGAAATTCCGTTTTCCGTTGTATGAAATATTTGAAATTATTTTAGGAAATAATCTTGTTCACTTAATATTTTTAATTTAATAATAAATAATTTTGTTTATTTAAATTTTTTAAATACGAAAAATAATATGAGTCGAACGTCGGTCTGTAGTGTGAGAGAGCCAACTGGCGGAAAAATATTCGGAGGGCCGACCGAATGGGAAGAGGCACGGAGAAAGAGGAATAATATTAGTCGAAAATGTGCGTGAAATTAAACGTCAAGTTGGTAGTGGGGATGTCAACTGACGTCATAGTGTAAATAGCTATTAGACATGGCAATTTGTAGGGCCCAACCTGTTGTGTACCCTGCCTCTCCCTCACCCTCCTTCAGATCCCTACGGGCCCTCCCAACACAACAGGTTGGGCCCTACAAATTGCCATGTCTAATAGCCGTTTTACTACTTTGACTAAGGTAGAATCTATAATTCAGCGGAGTGATTTGACAGAACTTTACATACATTTGACAACCGCTTTGTATGCAGAGAGCTGTCAAATCACTCCACTGAATTATTAATTCTACCTTAGTCGCTTACGTCTGTAGAGGCCTTTAGAACGTATCGATAAGAAAGTCAAATACCGATAGATAATTAACCTGTTGTATTTGGCATCACTATTTTACGCTCACATAGACAATTTAGACACATACATGGATTTCATTTTTTTGCCACACTTTTGATCGTTGACAAGCATTCTTTGTCATCCCATTTCTCTGAGTGCGGCAGAAATACGTCTGCCATTATGTATGTCATTCATTGTCATTGTTATGACAGGTTACGCAATACACTTAAAAAATACTCCGTGGGTTAGGCAGAGACCCATTCGGCATACAGCCATAATTGTAAAGCATTGCTCTGTTAAAAAAGCAGTGTGTCTGTGTGTGTGTGTTGTTATTAAATTGTTTCTAAACATATTTTAATCGACTTTTAAATTACATATAATTTTTAATCATTAACAAACATGAAAAGATTAACGTCAGTACTTCAAAGGTAAAACTCATTCACACGCATAGCTTTTTAAATTATATATGTCATGGAGGACCGCCGAGGGCAGGGCTGTAAGGTGGTTTGGAACTCAAAAAACTGACACTATCAGGATAAACTAGCCTATAGCACATTACGCACGGACGGACGGTAATGAAATAAAACATAAACACTGTATTGAAATCAAATATTTTTAAAACTACTACTGGTTCGGAAGGAGCCCCAACTGAGAAGAACCAGCGTAAGAAACTCAGCGTATGTGTGCTTGTAGTACGGCACAATAGCTGAAATTTGTCTATGGTCTCAAAAATACAGCTACCATAAACAAATTTCCGTTTTAATAGACAAATTTCAGCTAGTGTGCTGAATTCCACACTGAATTCCGCTCTAATGTGTGGCGCCCCTTAAGTGAAATATACTTGCAGATGCTTGAAATAACGATATTCCTGTTTTGAAATTAATTCGTTCCTTTATTTTCACCATACATTTTATGTAGCATTTTAATTTTGTATGGATTATACTTTATTTATTATAAGGTACGGTATACACACTTATCCCCTTAAATAGGCACTTTTAATTTCTGACTCTGGTATCACTGTATCAAAAATAAATGTCGATCGATTAACATTAGCAGTATGTTATACTTTTTATTTATAATAGAAAATGAAGAAGAGATAATAGAAATAAAAACACAAATTGGAAACAGATGCCCATTACAATCAAAATATCAACTGCGAAGGACTCTGGAACATCACGGTGTCGCTAGTGACATCATTGTTCATTACAGTGAAAAATTCACTGAGGTGGATAGAGGAACGTCTAGTGTAATTGGAAGCACATTGGAACGGTAATCTAAACACGTGGGTTCGAATCCCGTGATGTTCCAGAGTTCTTTGCAGTTCAATGTTTCATTGTAATAGTTATTTGTTTCCAATTTGTAGTATTTTCCACTAAATTTAAAAGCAAATACACATCAAAATATTAAATTGATAATATAAAAGTTATTCTAAATCAGCTTGCAAGATTTGTCCTGAACAAATAGACAAACTTACTTACGTAGAATACTAACATTGTAAGCAATATGCTGGTAGAAAAACTTGATATTTAATCACAACTTAACATTATAATGTTATCAATAGCTAAACCTTATACTTGGTAAAGCAACAAAAATATATAACTAACCTACGATCAATGTTTCTCTGCGTCCGTAGGAAACACCTTAGACAACCCTACACGTAATCCCTGGGTGGTGCTAAAAGAGTTACAAGCTTGGCAGCTCTACTGTCCTACCTGGACCTCGCAGCACTCACTGGATTTTCTTCATCATCTGCTTTCCCACTACCCTAGGGAAGAAATGCCTATCTATATCCAGTGACATGTAGGCATACGATAAATAAATCTACGATAAAATGTGACATTTTCAAGTCAAAGGTACATCATTATCGGTTGTCAATAAGGCGTTACCATAAAAAAATCATTTAGAAATTAACTCTATTAACAACCGACAATGATGTACCTTTGATCTGAAAACGTCACAAATATCGATACTTAAGTATATTATTATCGACGCGTTCTTCGCACTGTGTACGTTTACTTAAAGATGACATTATCTCGTTCACGGACAGGTTGTCTGTGTCTGTGTTTATACTTGTGTGAGTATATTTTATGCTAGTGTATGATAATTTTATCGTGTGTGTGTGTGTGGCGACGTCAATAGAAAATGCATTAGTGTTAACAGTATTTGTGTGCGTTTCCTCGTCCCCCGCGCCGAAATTGGCAGCCTTTTTCTGATAGAAATTAGTGCGCGTCTCGCATCCGGTTGGTTTAATTATCAAAGGTTTCAACTGTCGAGTAAATAACAAACACGATCACTTATACAAATGTGGTAAAATCTATCATAATCCAATCATTGTGGAATCATCTCCATACATTGCCTTACAAAAGGTGGAGTAGAAAATATTTTAATAGTTTTTGGTAGGCTATAGGGTGGTAATTAAAATACTAGATTTGAGACCTTGAGGGGGGGAGGGCGCGGCCGCCATCTTGGTTTAAAGGTGCCAAAAGTCCGTTTTTGAACCTTGGCGCTTAAACGGTTATCAGTATGCCTAAAATTTCTATGGAACGTATGAAGAAGATAAAATTGTCTACAATATTTCCATACACAATACATCTGTAAGTCTTACAGATATAAAGATACAGGGGGTGAAAAAGTGTATATTTTCTTATATCATAAGAATTTTATTTATTAGCTTCAAAGTTTTGTGCTTCGAGATAAGGAAATGAAGTCGCTACCACAGTTTTGTCATATTCTAATGATTCTTTTAAAGGATATTCAAAAGTTGAATTCACCCCTGGAGCGCTTACAGAGGGAGTGAAAGTAGTAAGTCTCACACACAAAATCAATGTTCTATTACTCATCATAAAATACTACTAGGCGTTGTCAGGTATAGCAATCGATCAATTTGGGTATAATGAATTTAGATTTGACAAAAAACATAGACGCTTTCATAGAAAAAACATTTTTTTTTTTTTTAAACTTCATATAACTCTCAACTTATTATTAAAATATCGTATAGGCTTTAGCATTTTTACATAATGCCTGAACAGCTCTCTTTATGACAAAAATTTTTTTTTGGTATTTGTATTTATTCCGGACGTCTTAGAAGATACAAAGTTACAGGAAGGAAAAAATTACTCATACTCATTGTTTACTTCTCGTAGACATTTTTGTCATAAAGTCAACTGTTCAAGCATTATGTAAAAAATGCTAAAGCCTATACGATATTTTAATAATAACTTGACAGTTCTATGAAGTTAAAAAAAATAAAAATATTTTCAACACTTTCTTTAAAAAAATTTTTTTTTGTATGAAAGCATGTATGTTTTTTATCAAACCTAAATTAATTATACCCTAATTGATCCATAGCTATACCTGACAACGCCTAGTAGTTTTTTATGATGAGTAATAGAACACTGATTTTGTGTGTGAGACTTACTACTTTCACCCCCTCTATAAGCGCTCTAGGGGTGAATTCAACTTTTGAATATCTTTTAAAAGAATCATTAGAAGATAACAAAACTGTGGTAGAGACTTCATTTCCTTATCTCGAAGCACAAAACTTTGAAGCTAATAAATAAAATTCTTATGATATAAGAAAATATACACTTTTTCACCCCCTGTATCTTTATATCTGTAAGACTTACAGATGTATTGTGTATGGAAATATTGTAGACAATTTGATGTTCTTCATACTTTGCATAGACATTTTAGGCATACTGATAACTGTTTAAGCGCCAAGGTTCGAAAACGGACTTATGGCACGTTTAAATCAAGATGGCGGCCAACGCACCCCCCCCTCAAGGTCTCAAATCTAGTATTTTAATAACCACCCTATAGCCTACCAATAACCATTAATAGTAGTTTATGTAACTGTTACGTAATAAGGGTCCTTAAAACATGAGTGTGGTTTTATGAAATGAGCCGCAGGCGAATTTCATAATAAGATCACACGAGTGTTTTAAGGCCTAATTACGTACAGTTGCATACACTGCTTTATCTACACTCATATTATATATATTAAATTAATTGTTCGGAAACCATAGAATGACCGCCATTGTACCGTCATGGCCTACTCGATTGTGCCGGCGCTCGCGCGGGACCAATCGAGTTGGCCATGGCGGTAACATTATGTTATCAAATTCGATGTTCCAAATTTGAAACTCATTGCTTAAGAATATTTAAGCATGCATAGTTAAAATTACGTTACTGCCGCAGATAAGAAACTTATCATAGTTAAATCGTTTGTTGTGTAGGTGTTTGTGATCACTACCCAAACTCCGGGATCAGAAGGTTGGAATGTCAATTTAAAGTCACTGAATAACACAAGAAAAGTTTATTAAAATGTTCCACAATTACTGCATGAATCAAAGTTAACACTGAAGGTCAATAATATTAGTAAATTTAGCAAAAACGTTAAAGTACACTACACATACGTTTGTACGTTTGGGAACTACCGGACAAGTCGCAAGGCGGGGGACAACTGCCGAGGCCCGCGCCTCGCGGCTCGTATCTAGAATGCGATGTCAGCATTCTTGTTACAATGTGTCCCTACAATAGTCCTCCCCAATTTTTGGATTACCAAAAATTTCATGAAATATAATCATATATTCAACCAGTATGAATAGCTCGGTATCGCTTCGCTATCGGTGGGCGTCTTGCTTTAAACCTAGCTGTAACTCTATATCTGCACGCTCTGCACTTTGCGGCGACCGGCCGGCGATACCAGGAATTCATGCTGACGGAATGTTACACTGTTGTTTTGACTAAAGTATTGTTACAAAATATAAAATGTAATGAAAGTGAATGACAACTAGAATTAAGTCTTTTTGTTAAGTACACATTAATTATCAAAAATAAAAACAATTCGAAAACAAAGTTGTTGTTTTTTAACTTACATCTATTTACATGTTATTCTATGGTCACTTGCACAAGAAAAGATAGTAAGATGGCTTTACACAATTTAACAAACTGTTGTCGGCTGGACTGCCTGGGGTGGTAGGGTCTGGACCCGGACCACTGGTGTTGCTAAACTCGCGGCACCGACTTCCTTGCGTAACCAGCGTCTGGTTTTTTTCATACAAAGTCTTCTAATCGCGAACAAAAGGCTGATGGCTATCAAGCCTGCTACCACTATCAAAATAATGGATAAAGTATTCAATCTGGACTCCACTTGCGTAACATTAGAACCAACTTGGGCTTGAGCTATAACTTCGTTTTTGGCGTCTTTACTCTGACCGTAGCCCATCTTGTAAGTATACTTTCTTACGAAAAATATTCTGAAGAATGAATTTTAGCTCGAATTACTAATCTTTATATTACTTAAAAATATATGAAATTGCAAATATACGACATACTTATTTCTCTTGTGCAACGACTTACAAAGCGAAAAAAATACCTAAGCATGTTGTTAAACGTGCGCTTGAAATGACCTGATTGCATTTACACAACATCGTTAAATCAACAATATAATTATAACAAACATTTCAAAAATAAGTAAAATAATCATGAATATAACATTTGCTACTGGGACATCTGCTATATTCATCTAAGCCTAACTATTTCTAGTGACACAACCAGTATAATATGGCCTATGGGTATTCTTCATCGAAACGAATAGGTCTGCGAATGACTCGGCCACTCCTCGTTGTTCGAGGAATGGGCTGTACATCTATGCTTTTAGGGTCTAAATTCGTCTGTCCGTCAGTATAGTTGGTAGTCGGCTGATCCGACTCTATGTCAGTGGCGTCATTTAAAATGTACGCCGGCTTAAGGCGATCTATTGAGATGTTAACCACACGATCGGGAAGTTTAATTTTATAGACTTTGTCGAAACGCTTAAGAATTTTGTATGGACCGTCATATGGGGATTTCAATGGACGTCTAACTGAGTCGTCTCTGATAAAAACTTGCGTGCATGTTTTCAAATCGGGATGAACAAAAAAAGATCTATTACTGTTGTGCGATTTAAAAACGGGTTTAAACTTACCTATAGTTCGACGAATCCGGTCGACGAGACTATCGTCGTCACCTGTCTCTGTACCAGTAGTATCATAAAAATCACCTGGTAAACGAAGCTTCCTCCCGAATGTCATCTCGGCAGCACTAACGCTATTGTCGCTTCTCAGTGCTGCACGAAGACCAAACATAACTGATGGTAACTGATCTATCCACGAGTTATCAACCAAACTAGCCTTTAATGACGTTTTTAATGATTTATTGAACTTTTCAACCATGCCATTACCCTGAGCATGATATGGTGAAGACCTAAGCTTTTTGATTCCTAGAATCTTTAGCAAATTATTGAACAAACTACTCTCAAATTGCCTACCTTGATCACTGGTCAATTTTAGTGGACACCCGTAACGAGTTATCCAGCCGTCATAAATGGCTTTAGCTACGCTTTCTGCAGTTATATCTTTAAGGGGAAAAGCCTCTGGCCATCGCGTTTTCCTGTCTACGACTGTTACACAATACCTATATCCTTCAGCTGTGGTTGGCAAGGGTCCTATTATGTCTACATTGACATGCTCGAATCTGTCAACGGCTGGGTACTCATTAAACTCTGACAAAGTGTGTCTAGTTACCTTGGCTCGTTGACATTGTAAACAGCATTTCGCCCATAATCCTACGTCTCGATTCATACCTGGCCAGAAAAATCTGTTAGCAATCATTTTTCTGGTAGTGCGGATCCCTGGATGACTTAAATTGTGTACTGAGTCGAACGCTGCTTTCCTAAAAGCACTAGGCAAATAAGGTCTAATATTGCTAGTTGAGGTTTCGCAATAAATTGCCTTATCGCTCATGGGTAAATATACCTTCCTGTAATGCGATCCGTTGTTTGCGCTCGATATTTCGCTGGAAACATACTCATCACGTTCCTGCTCGTCAGCAACTGCACCGTAGTCGAGAAACGTGGGACAGGAAACGGTTTCTACTCTTGATAAACAATCCGCTGGAATATTGTTTTTACCTTCTACGTATCGGATGTCAGTTGTGAATTCACTGATAAACAACAACTGCCTGGTTCTACGAGGCGTTTCTTTGTTGTTATCCCCATTTTTGAATGCGTAAATAAGTGGTTTGTGATCAGTGAGAATGATTAAGGGTTGCCCCTCAAACATTCTCCTGAAATATCGAACTCCGAGAAAAATACCTAACAGTTCCCTGTCATAAGTACTGTACTTTTGTTGAGCGCTGGTCAACTTTTTTGAGAAATAGCCTAAGGGTTTCCAATTTCCTCCTACCTGTATCTGTAGAACTGCGCCAACCGCATAATCTGAAGCGTCTGACATTAACGCTATGGGAGCATCGACGTGAGGATGAGACAATGTAGCCGCGTTCTTTAAGCTTAGCTTACATTTCTCAAAAGCCTCCGTTGCCTCTGAAGTCCACTGGATTTTTGTCTTGTCCCTTTTTTTGCTATTGTGCAGGTACTTATTCAGCTCTGCCTGGTAAGATGCTGCTTTTGGTAAATGAGCACGATAAAAGTTTACCATACCTAAGAAGCGACGTAAGTCCTGGACGGTCTCAGGTTTCGGGTAGTCCGTTATTGCTTGCACTTTCTCTGGTAATGGCCGGATGCCATCTGTCGATACCTCAAAACCTAGAAAATCCAGCTTCGACTTACCAAAACAGCACTTTGACACGTTGATGGTGATGCCAAACTGGTTCAACCTCTCGAAAACGGCTTGCAGGTGTCGCTCATGCTCCTGCTCTGTCTCGCTAGCTATGAGGACGTCATCAATATACACAAATATAAAGTCGAAATTTGGAAAAACCGTGCTATTCATAAACCTCTGGAAGGTCTGGGCCGCGTTTTTTAAACCAAAACTCATTTTGGGAAATTCCCACAAGCCAAATGGAGTAATAATAGCACTTTTCTCGATGTCCTCCTCTGCCACGGGAATAAAATGGTAAGCTCTATTAATGTCTAATCTCGAAAAAAAAATTTTTTTGTTCAAAATGTACGTAAAGTCCTGAATTCGCGGAATTGGATATCTGTCTGGCTTAGTAACTGCATTTAAACGTCTGTAATCTCCACATGGGCGAAGTTCGCCGTTCTTTTTTGGAACGACGTGCAACGGACTTGCCCAGGGACTTTTGGAAGGCCTGCAGATACCCATTTCCTGCATGATCCTAAATTCCTCTTTAACTTTTTTGTAACGATCTGGAGGTAGTGGTCGAGCTCTGGCAAAAATTGGAGGACCTGTTGTTTCAATATGGTGCTTAACGTTGTGACTAGGTGGTTCTCTAAAATTTACAGGCTTCGTAATATCCGGGTATTTACTTAACAAGGCATAAAAAGGATGATTTTCATCAATAACTCTGATTGATGGATTACAACAATGTTCAATGGATCCAATTACACTCAAATATGTTAAACTATCTATTAATCTTTTTGATCTCAAATCTACAAGAAGTCCATAATTAATCAAAAAATCTGCACCTAAAATTGATTGCCTTACATCTGCAATTATACATGACCATTTGTATGCTCTTCTTAAACCTAGGTTAAGCTCTAAAGTCTTTATACCGTATGTTTTAATTTCCGAACCGTTAGCGGCATATAATTTACAAACACTTTCACCAATTGAATATTTGTTTCTCACTGGTATAACACTAACCTCGGCACCTGTATCTATTAGGAAACGAAAACCACTGTTAGTGTCTGTCACGGATAGGCGGTGCGACGGTGGAGTAGTACAAGCTTCCGCCACTTCTTGTACTCCTACTGGTTTTCCGTCGTCTTGGTTCTCCACGCACAAGGTGGTACACAACGTTGCGCCTTCTCCCTGTATCTATAATGGTATGAACAGAGCCAATCTGGGCTATCAGGCGTTCTTCTGGTGCTGCTCCTTCCACGCGATGTAGAACGGTGGCGCATGCCACTCCTGGAAACAGATCTTCCCCTTTGTCGGAACCGGTCACGGTTCGACTGCTTCGTCTGCTCTTCCAAACTGCATATCCTGCCCTCGAGTCTCTCTAAGGCAGCTAGGACAGCCACCATATCCGGAAACTGCGTCGCTCCGCCGCGCGAAGTTGACGCCTGCACCTCCACAACGTGTGGAGTGGGCCTAACCGCCTCCAACACTTTGTCCGCTATCACAGCCAGGCTATCTAAGTTCTGACTGTCGGCCACGGCGACTGCTGCTCGTGCTGCCTGAGGTAGATGGTTCTGCCACAATATGCATAATGTTTGATCAGGCACCTTACCCCTAGCGAGGTCTCGCATTTTCCGCAACAAATGCGACGGCTTCTGCTCGCCCAGCTCCATATCACTGAGTAGTTTCTGTAATTGAGCCTTTGCAGAATCTTCGTAAATTGCCAAAAGCTTCTCTTTAAGGGCTTCATACTTGCCAGTAACTGGCGGTTGTAGCAAAAGGTCGGTAATCTGCCCTATCGCACTTTTCGTTAGCTTCCCTAAAACTAGGTCATACCTCGCCTGGTCCTTGAGATGCTGAGGATTTAATATGGCTTCTACCTGAATAAACCAGTGCCTCGGTTGATCGGCCCAAAATTCCGGTAACCTAGATGCGACTGTGACAGCTGCAAGATCCAGTTGCGCGTCGGTCCTCTCGTTCGACGCTGCAGGCGGCGCGCCCGCCGGCGGCTGCGGCGGCTGCGGCGCAGCGACGCCGGGTGCTCCGCCAACACCGTGTGTCATGTTTGCTAATGACTTAATTTCCTTGCCCCGGCTAGTTCCCGCAAAGTGAGTTGCCCCCAATACGCGGATAAACAGAAAAAATTAATAAAATCCGTTTGGTAAACACAGTCTTTAAAATTGTCTTTCACTACACTGTCAGTTTAGTCTTTGTGTGCCCCGTTGTCGGGGTCACCAATTGTAGGTGTTAGTGATCAGTGCCCAAACTCCGGGATCAGAAGGTTGGAATGTCAATTTAAAGTCACTGAATAACACAAGAAAAGTTTATTAAAATGTTCCACAATTACTGCATGAATCAAAGTTAACACTGAAGGTCAATAATATTAGTAAATTTAGCAAAAACGTTAAAGTACACTACACATACGTTTGTACGTTTGGGAACTACCGGACAAGTCGCAAGGCGGGGGACAACTGCCGAGGCCCGCGCCTCGCGGCTCGTATCTAGAATGCGATGTCAGCATTCTTGTTACAATGTGTCCCTACAGTTGTAATGCTTGTCATTGTTTACGGTTTTTGAACGCATTTTAGAGTACTTACAGTATGAGTGTAGATAAAACATTTTCTACTCCACCTTTTGTAAGGCAAATGCTCCAATTATTGCGCTATCACCACGATCACCGTAACTTTAGTAGCTTCCGTCCCAAGATGAATGTCTCGGCTACTTTAGGAAGCGGTGTTGGTTCTGGAAAGTGAAACCGGAGCGGAAACCAGTGGACCTAGGTACCGTCAATATAATAATATAAGTTAGTATTCGAATGTTGATAATGATAACATTATGTATCGTAATAATATTAGGTATCTTCCTCTACTATTTTCCGGGTCTAGCTCTTCGGCTATTACAACTTGAAATTAATGTTATCATTGTGTTTTTGATGACTGACATTTCGTTAGATATGTCCATTTACTTACACTTATATCTGATTCTGATTAAATACTTATGAACAACTCATAGAGATGGGTAGGGGTGAGTAAATAATGAGTATTTACTAGGTATTCCTGTGAATACCCATATTTACTCATTTCGGTGGGTAAAAACTATTCCTAACAACTTATTTAAAAACGTGAGTTTTAATAACTAAATTGTTTTTTGTTGAATAATTCTAACGTGTTTTAATAATATTTATATTATAAGACTCATATATAACGCTTAGTTTTACGAAAAAAGGTAATTATCAGTGAGAGGCAATGAGGATCGGGATAGAATCCACAGGTCCGCCATTCAGTTACTGTGATATCCAGCTTTTCGGTGCATCGACGTTGTAGAGCTAGACATCGCCATTAGCAAACTTCACCCCGTACGAGCGAAATTGCGTGTTTACGCGGCACTTCCATCTTTTATTTAGGTTTTTTCACAGAAAAGTTGCCAATGGCTCAACCGATTATGTTCAAAGTAATTTTCTTAAATAATATTTTAAGCTCTACTCTCCCGATATATTTTTATATTTTTATGGCATTTGTTTCAAAAGTTTTAGAGGCATAAACATTATTTTGGCCTTTAGAAACAGTTTTTTTAAAGTGTTGAATTTATCAAAAATATGTTTAGAAACATACAATTTTTTTTTCAAGACCCATTTAATGATGTGCTACAAGTTGATTGTTTCTGAATATTTTTTGTGACAGTTAGTTACTTAGAATTGCGAATTGGATTGCCTCTCTAAAAGTATATTTCTTATCATGACACTATGGTTATGGTGCTAACTGTAGTAGTTGGCACCTAGATGTCGCTTACGGCTGCTATAAAGTCGATGTAAAAATAAATGCAAAAAGATGATTGAAGGCATTGAGAATTTCGTCAGCTCAGTAACTGAACCCATAGCTTAATTGGTAAAGCGATATCGAGCCCCGGTAAGGCGTATCGATGTTTGTTCAAGTCAAACTGGGTTGATTATTTTTTCAATGTTTCAATGTTTGTATTTGATTAAATAACATGACATATACATTTCAAATTTCTATATCCTTTTTAGCAGTCTAAATAGTTTATACCCACCAATTTGAGTATAAACGGGTAAACACGGGAATATTGAGTAAATACTAAGTATTTACCCGGAGTTTTTACTCACTACCCGTCTCTATAATCAATCATGTAAGTATAATAATCTCAAAAATATGTAATAATTTAAATCATAACCTACACTACTACTAAATTAGTATTTGGTGATCAATAAACATTAATTAATCTCTGATATAGATATAAGTTTTATCTATAAACATAAATAAGCTTGCAAACCATATTTTGAAGTCAAATTCATTACATTGGGTACGAACATTGATACATAAAAAAATGTGAAAAGTACACCTAATAATCTTATTAAGTACTGTTTGTTGGTTAGGCAATGTACTCGTATTACTTATACTTAATAAATGTTTATGAAATTTAAATTAAAAAACCTGTGTACGATTGTATAGTGTCTAGAATTTTTTCTTCGAAATTTTTTACTGAACAGTTTTAAAATGGAAGGACGAAAAGAAGATGTTGATAAAATACCGTTCGAAGCAGCCCTTGACAAAGTTGTTGAGTAAATGAATCTTATATTGACATAGGTAAACACTCTTTAAGTATTGCACATCTCGAATTAAAGAAACAAAGTAAGTATTTATATACAAGTTACAAACAGAAAAAGTTAAGGTAAAACAATTGGCGGTATATCCTTTTTAGGGTTCCGTGTAGTCAACTAGGAACACTTATAGTTTCCCCATGTCCGTCTGTCCGTCCCCAGCTTTGCTCAGTGATGGTTAGTACTAGAAACTGAAATTTGGTATGAGAATGTGTTTTAATCACGCCGAAAAAGTGGTACATCAAAATCTGAAATAATATTTTTAGGGCACCTCCCGTACACATGAAGTGGGGGAGAATTTATTTTTTGCTTCAACCCTATCATGTGGGGTGTCGTTGGATAGGTCTTTCAAAAATAATAAAGATATTTAAAAAAAAATTGTATAAAACTAATACTTTCGTAAATAATAGTTCCGAAAATTTAAAAAAGCGCGGGATCTTTAACTTTTGAAACAGTAGGTAAGTCCAAAAAAATTGAATAAAATCATACGAGTAGAAGTGGGGCCTGATAAGTGCTTTCAATGAAAATTATATTGAACTAGCTTTCCGCCCCGCGACTTCGTCCGCGTATAATAGCACAGACTGACAGTAAGGTTGACTGGTAGAGAATGTCTCATGGCATTAAGTTCGCCTTTTGTACGATAAGTTTTCTTTTTGTGCAATAAAGATTAAATAAATAAAGTTAAAAGCTCAAAAAAACAAATATCTCCCATACAAACTTTGAACCGCTTTGTAACCCCCTCAGGGGTGGAATTATCTAAAACGCTAAAAGTACTTTTATTGTATTTGAATAAGTAATCAAATCACCCTACAAAGTTAAAAGTTTCTAGCTCAAAAAAATAAATTTCCCCGATACAAACTTTGCACTCCTTTTTAACCCCCTCAGGGGTGAAATTATCCTAAACGCTGATAGTACTTTTGTGTATTCTAATAAGTAATATTCCTACAAAGTTGTAAGTCTCTAGCTCAAAGAAAGAAGTTTTCCGCATACAAAATTTGCACCCCTATTTAATCCCCTCAGGGGCGGAATTATCCAAAACGCTGAAATCACTTTTATATTTTTATAAATATCAGAAAACGTACGAAGTTTCAAGTCTCTAACTTAAAATTTAAAATCCTACACATACAAACTTTTAATCCCCTTTTTACCCCCTTATGGGTTGAATTTTACAAAATCGCTTCTTATTATTTGAACACGTTATAAATGTAACCCGACCTGCAAATTACAACTTTCTAGCTTCAGTTGTTACGGCCTCGCTTTAATACAAACTTTTCAACCCCGTTTCAAGCGCTCTCGGGTGGAATTTTGAAAAACGCTGAAATTTGTTTTTTTGCTTTTAAGTTAGTAGCTTGCAAACGAAATTTCAAGTCTGTCACAAAAAAAAATGTAATCTCTATACAAACTTTCAACCCCTTTTTTACCCCCTTAGAGGTTGAATTTCAAAAAACCCTGAAATTATTTTTATTATGTTTTAATTATCAGTAAGCGTACACAGTTTCAAACCTCTAACTTTAAATTTTAAACACCATCCATACAAACTTTCAACCCCCTTTTTACCCTCTTAGGGGATGTATTTTTCAAAATCGCTTCTTATTACTTGTACACATTACAAATGTAACCAGACCTGAAATTTTCAACCTTCTAGCTTCAGTAGTTTCGGCTTTCGATCCACGCAGGGATCAGTCAGTCAGTCAGTCAGTCAGGAGTCAGGACAAAGGCATTTATATATAGTATAGATAAAATCGGTTGAGCCGTTTTCGAGTTATAATTCAAAAACGCATAGTAAAGGGCGTAAGTGCCGCATAGTAAAATGAAAATGACATAAGTGCCGCAAGATGTGCCTTACGGATGTATTGTACCTATGTAATTAATAAGAAAAGAAGTTTAAGTTTGCGAAAAAAAAGAATAAGCTGACTTAAATTTAGAACCTATTTATGATGTTAATAACAAGTTTCAAATGCAATTAAGTATTTAATGTGTTTTCTTGAGTAAAAGTTGTTTATTTTTTATTTACCTAATTGAGTCGTCGATTCAGAGATAGAGGCTGCGAGTACCGCTACTGGTTCATCCAATTTCCTTGGCAATTCAGCGTAGCATAGCTGTTTAGTTTAACGTTTGAGCCAGCAATGGTTCGTTGCGGTCTTCACGACTAAGGTATTAAGGTGTAATTAAGATTGACAAAGCCTGTGGTGGATTTCGTATATAGAGTACTCATTTGGCGGCCGGCGTACGCTCTTATTGCTCGAATACAATATTGAATCTGTACAACGTACGACGTAAGCGCCTTCCACCACATGGTATCTTTTGATGTATACTATCACATATATTTTATCTAATGGCGTAGGTACCAAACCAGCCACTGAACGACTTTTGCTAAATGCGAACTATGAAATATCAAAGATTTAGGATTAATTTTGTTGTAATTTCTTTTAGTTGGTAATTTGACTTTTTATTGTTTTGTTTATTAGGATTAAAAGAAACTTAAACACTAGACGGTTTTTTGTAGAACTCCCTCCTTTTGGAAGTAAGTTAGATGTACCTAGTCTATGTCATAATGGTATAATTAATGTGATTTGTGTTATAATTGGCTTACTCAGATTACTTAAAAGATATTACTTAGGCTCAGTACCTACTCATACTAGTTTCCATGGTGGCTTAGATAGCACAAATAATAAAATAAAATAATATTGACAATATATTTACACTGAGAATTTATCGGTAACAACCCAATACCCCAATGTAACTTAGGTAACAGCTGATGTTTTGTTTAGAATTTTAGTAGGCATAGTTGCACATTTTTATTGCTTATATGGCCTTAATCACTGTTTCTGTAAAATAGGTACTTTGAACCTTAAAATGATAATCGAACTTCAATCATATTTTTTTATCTTTAATCGATGGGAATTTGAAAAGATTAATATGGCTATTTATTGTATCGAATGATAACATTATCTTATAAGTAGGGTTCCGTAAACAACAGGCTTATATGTGACGTTATCATGGTTAGGGTACCACTTTGTCGCTTATGGATTCCGAGATATTCCTGATTTTGTTAATCAACTCGAAAATAGTGAAAATTGGTTTTGATTAAAAATAGCTTCTACACACTTAAAATAATACGGTGTATTGATAAAAAGTTAAACGTTTCAACTAAAAGTAGGAAAAAAACCAGTCAAAGTTTACCGACTAGGGTACCACATTGTCGCTCATAAGCTTGAAGTAATATCGGGGCCATTGGAAAATGTAGTAACACGTGTTGTCTAAATCTCAGTTTACTCCCATCCATTTGCTTGACAGTTCCTAACTCAGCTGCCCGTTACGTTCACTTCGCTTTATGTTATGTTACCCTTTTAACAAGAGTGGTCAATAAGCAATAATTATTAAGACAAAGCAAAACTCTCTATTTTAGTCTGGCCTAAATCTAATCTATCTAGTTTAGATACAAAATATATTAACAAAATTTATATTTTGTTAGTTTATTCAATTGGATTGTTAAAAATAAATAAATAGATCACATAGGATAATAAAATTATTTACAATTTTAAAGTGCGTTGCGTCCAGACCGTCTTAATACGCCACGAATATATTGCTCGTACGCTGCGCACGCGTTGCTCTAGCCGGAGAGCTAGCAACGGAAATAGGTTTGCTATTATATAGAGAATTGAAAATTTCTCTAGTTAGTGTGCCATACTATCAATTTTAATAATCCGGGTGCCTGGCAGATGCTTTGAATACTGATTAATTACATAACAAAAACTTAAATATAAATAAGGGGAGGGATATAAGTTAGTGACAAATCAAAACTTTTTAACAGAAAATATAGTTGACTCATATTTAACAAGCTTCTGAGGGACAACCGTATAGATAATCAGTTAATAGTTAATACTCGTACAAAGTCACCAATCTCTCAATCAGACGTAAGAATTTAAATGACTTGGCGTCAGCACTTATGTACCCCTAGGTGCGAGGTTGAGTAGTGTAAATCATTTTCATAATGATGTTAAATGAAAATTATTACTTTTGTAAGTAATAATTTTATTAAAATAAGTCTTAATAATAAGTTTGATCTCATAAGTCATAAGGCGACAATGTGGGACCCTAAGGAATGTTAAACTAACAAACTTGATCTAAATTAGTAAAGCTGACGAAAAGATTGTTATTTATTATAAAATAAGTTATGTTATTGATTCATAATAATATTTGTATTAGATATATGCACTTATAGTGCGGACACTATGTTAAATAATGGAAGTAGAATTCTTATTTCTCTAAACTTATGAATAGCGACAATGTGGTACCCTAGATCACTTTACATACAAAAAATCATGTTAAAAGTCTAAACTTTGAAGTCACTTTTTTGATAGAAAACTACATTACTTTTGTGTTTAATTACACTTGATCGTAAGTTTTGTTCCTAAATTAACGTAAACTATGAGAATTAAAAATTATAATGTTGATTTTGTATATTTTTTATGTAAGTGTTGAATTTTTTTGTTTTATTATAAAAAAAAATTATGCCTTGAGATATGGTTGTTTCATTATTTTTATTATAAACCTTACCTACATCATATTCAGAAATCAACATAAGCCAGCTGAAAAGCTGAAGTCGATTTTGAGTTATATAAAATATTTTATTTTTGATACTTGACTCTACACCCTACGTGCATTATTATTGTATTATTTCTATAAAATGTAAAATGTTAGAGACAACATATGATTTGTCGAGTAATATAATGTATGTGGAACATTTTCAAATCGCTATCTCCATAACTTCAACCTATAACTAGGTTTTTTAGGCTTTCAAACTTTAAACTCGAATATTTCAAAACAGTACAAAGATATGTTGAAACTTCAAAAAATTATAAAAAAAAAAAACTCAACATAGCGATCTCGTTCTTTTTGCATAGGAAGGAGAATGTTTTGTACTGTAAGGAGGTACCAAAAACTCAATACCGACAATATATTACCTTTACCACGACAATGTCACATATAGTATATGGTTTTTCGTAAGTATATGATGTTGTGTTAGCCAATCACAACTTTGTGTGAACAAACATAACTTTATTTGAATGGCGGGAAATTTCGTATCGGGGAAAATAATATTAAAACTAGGGAAGAGGGTGAAGTGATAACTGTTAGTGAAACTAATCTAATATCAGGCGCTTTTATGTTGATTCAATGACTAATAAATAGAAAATCTTCTAAACATCGGATTACCTATTATGGTCGAGCGATAACTATGTAATTAGTAATGACTATGTAAATGTTTTCAGAGTTTCGAGCGATAACTATGTAATTAGTGATGACTATGTAAATGATTTCAGAGTTTTGCTTCACCACTATGGAACCCTTTACCAATCATCCGACATTCTCTTTGCCGCTATTACTAAAACTACGACATAATTGGCAACGATACGCCAAAATACTAAACGTGGGCGCCTATATCGAGTAGCACTTACACGACTTCCGTATTTATTATTTGATCTGTTCAATTTCATAATATAATTAAATTTTAGAACGTAAATCATTAGTCAAACTGGGTTAGGTCATAGAGCTGACCTTTTAACTATCTGAAAAATGTATTCTCAATCGGCAAAAGATGGAAAAGTACCTTTTGAAGAAGCGCTTGCGGCAACAGGTAAGTCTTACATTTAAGTACATTACATATTTTTAATGATCCGTTTAAAAGCATAAGTGGTACTGTATTCTAATTACGAAAAAAAAGAAAAAAAACACGGGAAAAAAAGGGTTTTGTATGGAGAATCGGCCGGCTGGGATGATGTGTTCCATACAATTAATTTTTTCGCGTCCAAAAAATTTTGTATACTTTTTCTTAGTCGCAACAAGATACCATTAAGCCATTAAACGGATCACCACTATTTTTGTTATACCCAGTATTCTATATTTTTAGTTGTTAAGTTAGTTTGCGTTGTGATATTAATGTGTAGAATTTTAAAATATTAGCGCAGACTACCGCTACTCGTAAACCGAGTTTTACAATATGACTTTTTGTATGTATTGATTGTCCTAATAAACAAAACTATACTTTCTAGGCTACGGCATATATAGCTATCTGATTATAGCGCTAGCGGGCGCATCTACCATATCCTTCGTAGCTTTAATGTATGGGACCAGCATCATCGTGCCAGCGAGTGCCTGCGAGCTGAACACCACGAGCGCGCAGCAGGGTCTGATAGTCGCAGTGCCTATCGCTGGTAAGGCCGTGGCCGTGTTTTGAGATTTTTCTATTACAATTATAAAAGTGACCTTCAAATGTTTCCTGCACAATTCGGTCAGGATGTCTAACATACTCGAGTCTGTATAAAAATCATCATCATCATCATCATATCAGCCGAAAGACGTCCACTGCTGGACATAGGCCTCCCCCAAAGAGTGCCACAATGACCGGTCCTGCGCCACCCGCATCCAGCGGACTCCCGGTACCTTCACCAGGTCATCAGTCCACCTTGCGGAGGGTCTACCCACGTTGCGCCTTCCGGTTCGTGGTCGCCACTCGAGAACCTTTCCGCCCCAACGGCCATCGGTTCTACGAGCAATGTGCCCCGCCCACTGCCACTTTAGTTTAGCGATTTGGAGGGCTATATCGGTTACTTTGGTTCTGCTGCGGATGGCCTCATTTCTGATGCGATCACGCAGAGAGACTCCAACCATAGCCCTCTCCATTGCCCTTTGGGTGACTTTGAGCTTTCTTATGAGGCCCATTGTAAGCGACCACGTTTCAGTACCATATGTATAAAAATAATACCCTTAAAAGGCCTTATTCCCAGAACGCGCGAATTTCACGAAATGCTTCATTTTCTTCGAAGGCTATGGCGAAAAAACTTAGTTTTTTTTAAATCAACTATTGATGCATATAATAGTTCATTTCTTTATCAAGACGGCCATCGGAGCAAAAATTACATTTTAAAAATAAAAATATGAAAAAAATTGGTTGTCTTTGAAGACCTTTCCGGATTCTCCAGTTAGATGTACCGTTTATTTTCAAACTATGCAAAAAAGGGTAACAATTCTTATTCAATTTGAATAAAATTCAATTGAGTATATCATGTCTGAGACGGCCATCGAATTAAAAATCGAAGATTCATTTTGTATAATAGACAAAATACCTTCTATTGCTTCTATGCCAGTTTTTTAATGAAAACACGGTTACATTGAATTTTTTCCACGAAAACCCTATAAATATTTAGCCCTAAAAATATTACCATAACAAAGTTAGACTGTATTTCTATCACGATAAAAAAATATCATTACTGACAATTATCAAATGACCTATAAATCACACTACCCTGGACACTTTTTGGAAGAATCGTATTTTTGGGTACTTAATAATAATAAATATGGTTCCAAAGTATTTTTTCGTATTACTAATACTTCAAACTATCTTATAAATGGCATTTTATGCGGCTTTTTCCATTAATACAGTTTTTCGACCTTTTAGGGAATAAGGAGCCTTAAATGCCGCTTCCGTTTGCAACAATATATGGCGCAATAAAAATCTAGCAAAGCATTCATCCTCCCCGTCTTTAAAGTTGTCGGATGATAATACGAACAAGTTTAACTTAAAAATTAATCTGAAGCTATTCGTTTGTCCTGCAATAAAATTATATTTATGAATAAATAAGTAAAACCGGTTGACGTCGGAGGGGGAGGGAGAGGGGGGGTTCTTCAGTAGATCAGTACACAAATTCTGATCCGTCTTCGCACGCGAAGGGTCTGATGTATCTTCTAGTGCCTCTGACCTTAATGGAGACTGCTCGCATTACTCCTATTACTGAAATTTGCATTTGAACTTTTAACCAGAATATAATTTGTGAATATATTTTTCTCCATTTCAAGTTTAATTTGGATGCTGTTTTTTCTCAAGAAACTGTTCCAAGTTATAATAAACCAATTTTTTTCCATGTCTAAAAAGTATATGCTTGTTTTCGCTAGGGGCAGCAATAGGTTCCCTGCTGTGGGGCTACTTGGGCGACACCCGTGGCCGCCGCCGCATGCTCCTGGTGTCTTTGGCGCTGGGCGCCCTCTGCAACGCCTTCGCCAGTATCTCCGTCAACTGGATCATGCTCATGATTGTTCAGCTATGTACCGTCACTTTGTAAGTTGTTACTATGACTAAATAGTCAGAACAGTTACTCAAAACCTTAGGTTCTGCCCTTTGAGGATTCAACCAACCGGAGTCGCCATTGATAGGCGTTCCCCTCTGCCGAAAACATATGACCAGTGGTCATACACATATATGGACTGACGTTTATCTGACGTAGCTATTTGTACGTTACGTACGAATAGCCATACATTTGACGTTCCCCTCCCCCGCAAAAATCGGCAGACTTTTTTTGTATTGGAAATGACAGACATGTCTACTCCATCCGGGTTGAATTCTCTAAGGTTGTGCCACACACTAGAACGAAAATGGCACATTAAGGTTGCCAAATGAGTCTACTAGATGGCAGGACCTACAACGCGCAAGGGTATGTGAGTCAAATGTTGGAGGCAGCACTGTCTATTGGCGTGTAATAGGTAGTTCCAGTTTTCGATTCAGACCAAAAGATGGCAGATCCTCCAACGCGCACGGTCCCTATATGGCAAGTAAAAAGCGTCATGAAACGAAGAAACCTTGATCGGTTCATCACTCTCGGTATAGATAAATAGGTAAGCTTATTATTTCCTCTATGCTCACGGAAGAATCAATTCCCAAGACCAAACAATAAATTATATACCTGCTGCCCAAAGTACCAGGTTAATCATGGTTTTCCTTTTTCGTGTTACGAGTGATTTTGCAGCACCTCGTGCCTCTTCAAAAGAGTGACAAGTTCCCATGTCATAAAATACAAAAAAATCTTAAAGTTTTGCTTATATTTGTAGGGGTGGAGGAATATACGTGTTGTCGATGACTCTGGTCAGCGAGAGCGTGCCGCTACAGAAACGAAATGTCGCCATGCTGCTCGTCTCTAGTGTTTTCCTTCTCGCACAAGGGATCATATCAGGTACTATCAATATATTCGCCAAATATTCTTTGTATATTTTTTATACCACGACGGTGGCAAACAAGCATACCGCCCGCCTGATGGTAAGCAGTTACTGTAGCCTATGGACGCCTGTAACTCCAGAGGATTCACATGAGCGTTGCCTACCCTTTAAGAGCCTATAAACTCCTTTTTTGAAGAACATCATACTGGGCTACAGGGAAAACCTCGGCAGGGAGTTCATTCCATAGCCGCAGCGTTCGCGGGAAGCAGGTCCATCTTCTGGTGCCAGTTTTTCGTTGAATTTTGGGACACGTTGTATAATACCTTGAGTTGCAACATCGAACTTATATTGGTCTAACTCACCATCAAGTTCTCTCAGAAACATACTTCCAAAAATACTTGTCTAGCTTATTTATCCCTAATCTATTTCTAATCTAATCATCAAATTTAATGGTATTCTAAAACCATTCCTCAAAATGTTTTCAGTAATGGCGATACCCATCATTCCATTGACGTTCTCCTACCACCTCGAGTTTCTTGGCATCTACTGGAACTCGTGGCGGACGCTGCAGGTTGTGTACTCTCTGCCGTGCCTGATCTGCGCACTGTTCTGGATGTTTATGCAGGAGAGCCCCAAGTACGCCCTGGCTATTGGAGACGAGGGTCAAGCACTGAGGATCTTGAGGACTTTCCATAAGATGAATACACGTGCGGGAGAGTTGCAGGTATGTTGCATCATTTAAACTCATCAATTCCAACAAAGATACTCGTAGCCATATTTTGGTGTGGTCCTTGATTGAACTGGACCACATTTAATAAAGCAATAAATTCAAATTTTACAAATCTGAAACTGTAGCATTGACTTCAACGCCTCTTGCCATTGATTAAGCGAGTGTAAAGGGTCGTTTTTAGGGTTCCGTAGTCAACTAGGAACCCTTATAGTTTCGCCATGTCTGCCCGTCCGTCCGTCCGTCCGTCCGCGGATAATCTCAGTGACCGTTAGCACTAGAAAGCTGAAATTTGGTACTAATACGTATATCAATCACGCCGACAAAGTGGTAAAATAAAAAGTGGATTTTTTTTTTAAATTAGGGTACCTCCCCTATACGTAAAGTGGCGTTTTTTTTTCATTTCAACCCTAACGTGTGATATATTATTGGATAGGTATTTAAAAATGAATAGGGGTTTTCTAAAATAATTTTTCGATAATGTAAATATTTTCGGAAATAATCGCTCCAGAAGTAAAAAAATATGCGTCCCCCCCCCCTCTAACTTTTGAACCATAAGTTTTAAAAATATGAAAAAAATCTCAAAAGTAGAACTTTATAAAAACTTTCTAGGAAAATTATTTTGAACTTGATAGGATGAATAGTTTTTGAAAAAAAATTACAAAATAATTTCTGAACTAAGTTTGTAATTTAACCGTATAAGCAGGTGTTTATTGTACCTGTAATTTCTACAAAATTACAATGAAATGACGTGCTTTCAAATAAAGTAAAAACGGTCATAATCGGTTCACGCAATAAAGAATTATCCCATAAAAATCATCTTCCATACTTTATGCTCGCGCGCAATAGTTTACTTAATTTGCCGATAGATGTCGCTGTACGTGGAACTCTCATATCATATCCTACATGGCGGTGTTATTAACTCTTAAGTGGGGACACTTACTGTGACGGACGGAAAACTACGGAACCCTACAGTGAGCGTGGCCCGACACGCTCTTGGCCGGTTTTTATTAAACCTATAATTATCTTATTACTTTAAAAAACATTTTTAGACACGAACATGCATTGAAATCATATTAATACTTTTTCATAGGTGAAAGGGGTGTTGTCAGAGGCAGGTGCCAAAGACAAGAAATCAGGTGTAAAGGAACAAGTGGTACCACTCTTCCAAAAACCATTCTTGAAGAGTACGCTAGTGATGGCCTGTCTGTTCAGCTTATTCCAAATGTAAGTGTTGTGAAGACTCTTTAGCTCAGTAATTGAAATGAAAGGAATGACGCTCGTTTACTCAGCTAAAGTGTATCATACTGGGTAAACAACAAAACAAACCCAACCCCATTTGTTTGTCATATCATTAATTAACTATTTTCTTAAATAGTATAGTAGCCTTCATGGTGTGGGCGCCGAGCATCAGCAATCAACTGATGAAGTTACTGGAAACAGGCGAGGGCATGGACCTCACGCTCTGCCAAGTTATCGCTACCGAAATCGAAGTTGATGTAAGTGTCCGACACACATATGTTCTTAAATACCCATCAGATATCCAGTTCTAAACAAAATTTGCTAGTTTTCTTGATAATTCACAATTCTTTTTTGGCGTTAATAAAAATCACGGGGGGGTCATCTATTTCTTGACCTTTTTCTATTAAACAAGTCCAATTTTTTCTATTTAAAGCGAGGGCTTTAAACATTTTACTTATTATTAAAAAAATCATGTGACATGTTCCAGAGCCGAAATTCGCCTGTAGTTTCTCTCACTATACTGTCTTTGTCTCCAGACCTTTCTGTCACGCTTTCTGTCTTTATTCCAGCCTGACGCTGCACCTTGTTCCATCAACAACATCGCTATGCTGCTGCTCTTGGCCATGTGTTTTCTGCATTCTGTCTTCAACACCGTCCTCAGTCTGGTAAATACATCATCTAATGACAATGTTAACCGCTATAATGTGGCTTGGTTAGTAACTTGTATTTTCTTCCAGTAACAAACCGAGGCTTCTCTGAGAAATGTTTACGAAACTAATATTCTGCCCAAAAATGTTCCATAATGTTGTGTCTGATGTTACATGTCACACAACTATATAAATTATAAACTGAAATAAATGTCAGGTACAAAGGAAAAAGTGACCACAGGCCTCCGGTGCCCAGGGAATGCTGAATACGCTGGCTCGATTCCAGCCCTGGGTACCGTAGGCCTTGGTCACTTTTTCCTTTGTAGATGGCATCTACTTATTTCAGTTTATAATGTTGTGTGTGTGTATATAGTTGTGTATCTACTTAAAATAATAAGATCAAAATATTTATTAAAATAACTTGATTTGTCGTATAGTTGCAAAAATGTTCCGTTTACGTTCGTCACATCCATGCATCCACATCTCATTGTAAACAATGAAAACAATCTTTCGACTGTTTGAATGATTCACGTGGCCGAAATAATGTACCAGAGACTGTCGTTTTTAACAGACTTCAAGATTTCAAAAGGAAGAGGTTCTCAATTTGGTTGTATGATTTTTTAATGTTTGTTTCTCCATAACTGCGTCATGTCTGAACCGATTTTGTTTTTTTTTATTGTAAGTATATACATACAAATTGGCCATGTTTTTGTCAGTACGCAGTTTTGGGAATCGATGGAACTCCTCAAATCTGAAAGGGTCTTAAAGGTGATTTTTGTGTTTTTATCAACAAATCAAGTATTTTCATTAAAAAAAAGTGAAATTTGATGAATGATCAGAACGGAATTCTTCAACGACGCATCACGTTTGGCGATTTGTCATCGCTGTTTGTTAAGCAAGTTATTTAATTATATGGAAACTAAGAGTTGCACTATAATCTTTCACCTGCCTCCCCTATTGAAGTCGGTTTTTTTTCTTAAAAATTATGTTAAGGTTCGTAATTCTAGTGAAGAATTAAGGATTAACTTAAAATGTAACATGTCCATAACTAATCTACAGATAGTGGACAAAGCAGGCCGCCGCAACACAGCCATGGCTGTAGCGGCCGTGTGCGGCCTAGCCGGCGTGTTGGTCAACGTGGTCCCCAACGCTATTGGAACTGCTGTACTTTTCGTAGTACTCTCTCTCGCCGTAGTCGTGATGGGGTTCTACACTGCCATTGCTGTTGCCTTGTTCCCTACACATTTGAGGTGAATATTGCTGATTGTAAATACGCAATCAGTTCTTTGACTTTGACAGAATCTATCACCTGCAAGTTCTCTGGCGCTGGAATGATCTGACAAAGGTTGATAGGCATACTAGATTTTATAAAGCGCCTGTCACAATATTTTTAAGAGAAAATGTCGCTGTAATAAGTTGCCTTCCTGCATGGACCAATTGCATTCCTGTTATTTTTTCTTTAACTCATTGATTCGTGTAGGTACTTATAATAGATTTGGCGATATTTTTTAAACCACGAAGGTGGCAAATAAGAAGCATACGACCCACCTGATAGTACTGCGTTGCCGATCCTTTAGTAATCTGTACCCTTTTTTAAAGAAATGCTAAAGAGTAGGTAAATGTATTAACTTGAGAGTGGTTGTTTTCAGGAGTATGGCGATAGCAATGACGATGATTGGCGCTCGGCTGACGAGCGCTGTCTTCATTCA
Organism: Pammene aurita; assembly: GCA_947086415.1. NCBI lineage: Eukaryota > Metazoa > Arthropoda > Insecta > Lepidoptera > Tortricidae > Pammene > Pammene aurita. The sequence goes on along the minus strand of OX352291.1, from coordinate 46,877,166 downwards.
GATCATCAACTACCTCCTCGTCAACGCTTGCGATCTGGGCTTTTATCTTTTCTCAGCTCTGTTCGCCTGTAAGTCATTTTCAATTTTCTTTTCTGCGACATCTGCCCTCAAAACTAGACCCACAATTATATTTGTGTCAAAAAAGTTAAATTAAAAAAACTAGTTCTAAGCCTTTGATCGTGTTCCTAGACAATTAATTTGGCAAGCATTAAGAGATCAATTGGTTCCAGAAATCTACATTGACCTACTGAAAGATCTATATTACGACGCAACCACACGTGTTGTAAATCCAGCGGGAATCAGTGGTGACTTTGAGGTTCGAGTTGGAGTCCATCAAGGATCTATTCTATATTAAGCCCACTGCTCTTCAACCTAGTAATTAACTATGTTACGAAAGATATACAAAATCAGCCACCATGGACGCTACTTTATGCTGATACATAGTTCTGGTTGCAGAATCCCTTCAACAAGTGCAGTCGGATCTGGACGCGTGGCAAGGGGTCTTGGAGGAAAGAGGACTTAGAGTCAGCAGAAGTAAGACCGAATATATGTATTGCAACTTCTCTGGTAATATATCTAATAATACACCATTTATAAGCGGTGTCCCCCTAAAGAAAGTCGATAAATTTAAATATCTCGGACCGGTAGTAGCCCCTAAAGATAGCACTGCGGAAGACATTCAGAGTAGGATCACTACAGCTTGGATGAAATGGCGCTCCATGACAGGAGTCCTTTGTGACCCCCGAATGCCAATAAAAACCAAAGGTAAAGTGTATAAACAAGCAATAAGACCCGCTCTTCTGTATGGTTCCGAGTGCTGGCCATCGAAAAAGACAGATGAACTGAAACTCCACACTACAGAGATGAAAATGCTACGTTGGGCTGGCGGAGTTTCTAGGATGGATAAAATTAGAAATGAGTATATAAGAGGGACCTTCAAAGTCACTAAAATCGAGGATAAACTTCGCGAAAATCGTTTAAGATGGTATGGCCATGTCATGAGGAGAAATGAAGACCACATGACGAGAAGTGTGATGGCTATTCAAGAGGGGAAAAGAGGTCAAGGCCGACCTCCAACGACATGGAGTCAGACCATTAAAAAGGACCTGAGATTGGTGGAGGTAGATACGGAGAGAACGAAAAATCGTGCATTGTGGCGTAAACGTACAAGGAGGGCTGACCCCAAATGATATGGGATACATACAGCCAGGAAGAAGAAGAAGAAGAAGAAAAAACTAGTTCTAAACAGCTACATATATGCTATGTATTCCAGAATTTACTTCAATCTGTGTATGATGACGTCTTGTCCTTTATTGCTAGGTTATTTAATAGTTTGGTTGAACCACTTTTTTGGAAAGAGTTTCGTAGAAGTGGTATGGTTTCTCATGGCGTTGCCGTTATATATCAGGTAGAAGTTTAGGGTCCCTACTTAAAAGGCCTTTAAAATTTGCCGATTCGTCCAAAAGTGCTTCCACAAAAGTAGAACACTTAAAACGACAAAACGACGAGCAGAACATTTTTCACCCTACCCCTCCCCCCTATCCTTAAACCTTCTTTGTCTACTATTTTTGTGTTTTTAATATTGATTGTTTCTCCTATAGCATCAGCGTTAATATTGGCGCTACTACCAGACGACCGTCGGCTGGTACTGGTACCGCCGCCAAAGCAGCCCGAGCGTCCGGAAGTGCCGGATGACCAACATGAGCAGAAGACATCCTTTTAAAGAGAAGAACTTTATGACCCCATCATTATCTAGTCAGACAAAAAAGAGACTTGTTTTCTCTTTGGACCTGTCAACGAAAATGGAAAATTGAGATATTGTTCGTAGAGGAAAACAGGGCCTTTGTTTCTACAGTAATTCAGTAGTACTCAAAGTGAAACTTGTAGTGATTCGTTGAAAATTTTTAGGCAGTTAGAGTTTAGATATTTACTAACAAGCTGTGAAAGTAAAATAACTAAAACAAAAAAAAATCGGTGCACGTTTTGTGTGTTGAAAAGTAACAACTTTTTGTATGGTATTTTTTATGATTAAAACCTCTGTATGGTAAATAAAGATCTGCGATTTTTTTATGTTGTTTTTGATTCCCGACGAACACCCTTACAAGTCTTTTTTTAAATTTTGTAGTACTATAATAACAGAACAAATAAGTAATGCAACACCCTCAAAAGTAGGAAACCACGCGTGTCGATTTTTTCATACTGAATTGATACGTATTTTTATATAAAAAATTTATCGCTATCAAATTTTTTGGTTTACAATTTCTTCATCGTAATACGTCCTATTCTATTTTAGAAGTCAATGCTGGATTTGGATACTAGATCCTTGGAAAATTAAATAACACGCGGAGAACGAGCATTTCTAGTTTGATGTAAAACTGTGCCTAATTATGCCTTCAGTTTGGCCAAATAATATCTACCCTGATATCTTTTGGGTGTAATATTTTTTTGGTATAAACTTTACACTGGTTGGTATTGTACATTGTTAATTACAACATGTTGTTTAGAAATACTAAAATATACGTACTTCGTAAATTGTTAATGTATTATTTGTTCTGTACTTTCGCTGTGCGCAGACACTGATAGTGTCTGGCTGGACTCCATTCGATGTTTACCTGGTGGTTTTCACTTTTAGGTCACCATAACTTCCTGTAGACATTTTGGGGAAGAGTAGCTTAATTTGGATTTAAACTATAATAATATTAATAATACATATATCAATCTTATTTGTAAGTATGGTGAGATATAGGTATATATATATATTGTATATTGTAATTTAAAAATGTAAATATTTAGGATAGTTATATAGAATGTAATGTAATATTCAAACACAATGTATATGACCTTTATTCATAAAAAAAACTTAAATAACATAATGATGATTAAGTACTATATCAAACTAAAACTACTATTAAAATAAACTAACTAATACTAAAAAAAAAACCTAACTTAAAAATAAAACACTAAAAACTTAAACCGGGACCCTTTGGCAGGGTTCCCATCACGCAGGCAGCATTCCCGCGCTGTATTGCAATAGCAATCCTTTGTGCGAGAAAGCTGCCCGCGCGAGGGTCGCCTGTTGCCTCCCTTAGGCGTTTACTGAGCTCCTTGTGGAGCCCGAGTGCACCCTTGCCCCAAGGTCCGAGTGTCGCGACGCCAAATGGTGTGAAGTCGTACTGGGCGCCGAGATAACTATACTTAGTGACCTTGAGGCGCTCCCGGGCGTCCCCCGCCGCTCCCGCTCGCTTACAGGTTGCTGGGAGGTAGGACGCCGCCAGCGTATCAGTGCAAGTGGCGTCCCACACCAGCGCGCGGCCCATTTTCCACGGAATCAATGACATCCCGTCAGGGCGCTTGCCATCGCCCCGCACAATCTGGGGCTCCAGAGCAGCGGGGACGTTGGCACTGACGAGCGCCCTTCGGAGGATGTTGTTAAGAGCGGCGTGGCGGGATAGACGGCCGGCGCCCTAGGAGCATGAGAGGCCGTGGTGGCCAAGTCGGTCCACAGGGGCTCCACAAGAGGCGCAACTGTGGCCTGTGCAAATCAAGCTATCCGGAGGGTTTCGGGGTCTATAAACGTACCTATATGGGGCGAGGGGTAGGCAAGTAGCCAGTGGCCTGACTCTGGCTTAGACGCTGCTAGTAACCTAGCCAGATCCCTGCCTGACGATGTGTCCGTGAGTGATTTAAGTATGGCGACGGAGGTTAAAGTATCCCAGGCCCTTTGTCTTTTTGGTCTGCTTGGAAAATTCGGGCTCGGTCCAGCTAGCCAGGCATTCGTGGCCTCATCCAAACACGCGATCTGGCAGTTTATGCCCGTAGGGACTTTTAGTATTTTACCTGCCAGATCTGACGTGCTGTGGATGGAGGACAGGAATGCCGGCAAAGCGATACTTGAAATTTTGCGGGTTCCCAAACCGCCGTGCCTTATTGGTAAAGCGGCTTGGGTCCATGCCTGCTCGCTTAGTTGCAAGTTCAAAATATAGGTAGATTCAGTTTGGCATTTCATAAGGTTATCAATAATAAATAATAAATTAATAAAGGTTATCAATAGGGTGAATCAAATGGGGGAATTTCCAGATTGGACAGCAGCGGAGCAGGTAAGTAAATTTAGGAACAAATAAACAAAATTTTAAAATAAATAAAGCAGAGTGACTAACTGACTACTAATTTTGACAAGGCGGTCCGAATAGTTGCTAAATTTTGTGGACGATTTATTTAGAAGAAGGGGGATTGCCTCGTCGAAGATGGGAGAGCCGAGAAGGTGTAGACTATCTTTAGGGACTATTTTTATATTTAGGGCAACGTTATTGAAACTTTTGATAATTTGAGATGCAGTGTCCGTGTTTACTTGTTCAGATATATATAATTCGCACTTGTCAGAATTTAATTCCAAACCAATATTGGTGAATTTTTGTTTAATCTGAATTAAATCTGCTAGGACCGTCTGCGCGTCTCCGCCTAAGGTCCCATCGTCGAGATACCACACATTTAATTTAGAATTTAGATTGTGGATTATCGGATTAATAGCCAAACTAAATATAGCTGGACCGAGAGGATCACCCTGCTGACAACCTACGGCCGAAAAGATTTCATTACTTTTGTGTACTACTTTTGAGGGACAATGGTAACACTGAAGAAGAAAGTTATAAATTTCCGGAACATGTATTTTTATTTCGTTTAGCAGGGTGTCCCTATTGACCGAATTAAATGCGTTATTTACGTCTAATTATAGGAGAACCTCGCAGGAGTTACCTTGTGCGAAGGTGCGTACGGCATGTACCGCCGCCTCGCAGCCTCCACGGGGACCAAACCCGACTTGTGCGGGTTCAAAAAGGGTCTGTAATTTTTTTCTAGTGAGCCGGACGCAGATCTTAGCTGCTAAACGTCGGAATGTCGAGCCTACAGCGATAGGGCGCACACCGCCATCTTTCTTTGTCAGGGCAGTAAGATTAGCCCCGTAGATTATCGGCGTCACGTCCGGCCAAACATCCCCCAGCAGCATGAGGTTGACCAGTTTTGTAAGGCTGGTGGTCAGCTGTTCACCAGCCACTCCTGTTCCGTAACTGGTGAGATCAATCAGATGTTGCGGTGAGATGCCGTCCAGACCCGACGCCGACCCCTTAGGGAAAGAGGCCAGAGCTGTTAGTATGTCTGTTTCGGTGGCATGTAGGCAGGCTAGGGGGTCAGACGGAGGGTCAACAAAAATGGGGGTGGAAGGGCCTGGGGGATGCTTAGACTGTAATGCGGCTGCGGTCTCCGGTGTGTCGGGTGCTAACGTGTCATTAGAAAATAAAAGACGCGTTGCACCTTTGAGGTCGCCATCGTGAATTTTTTCCTCGACCTTCCCAAACAGATCGTACTTCTTTCTGGGCGTTTTAGAAATATGGGTAGATATATTTGGTAAGGTCGGATGTGAAACGTTATTTTTGACCTTTTGTGTCAGGGATATATTGCTATGTGTTTCGTCTGAGACATGGAGAATTTTGAATGAAAATGTTAGAAGTTCCTGCCAAGAGTTACTATTATTATTTTTGACACAATTATTGATTAAGTTTGCTAGTTCTTCAGATACAGCGGAACGGGCGCCCCGTGGTATGCGTTTTATGATTGAGGTAGAATGTTTGAGTTGGCCGAGGAGAGTATGTAGTGGAGTGATAGGTGTTGAAGATGGGAGGGGAGGAGAGGAGCTGGGATGTGGGACATTTGGTAAAACAGGACGAAGAGGAGAAATACGAACCTGGTGGATACGTGCCTGGTGGATGTGCAGACCTTTCGGTGTTGGAAAAGTCCTTTGGCACACACAACATTCCATTTAGAGGCAACAGGCATTAAAAATACTAATTTTATATACTCGTACACACGCCGTATAAAAACTACTAAAAACCACTTGGAATTAGAAAAAAACAGTTAAATATAGGATATCTAAATCTAAACCTAAACATAAAATAGAAAACTGCTTGTGACAGTTCAACTTCAGTTCGACGGTAAAAATTATATTATACAATATATTATAATTATTATATATTATAATTATTATACAATGTATATTGTTATATTGAATAAAATAAATGAAATGAAATGAATGTGAGGCCTCATTTTAAAGTAACCTAGTTCTTTAGCGTAGTCATAGTCGTTTATTCACATATTACAAAATATTATATGTCCAAATTAATATATAGCAATTGTAGAACAAAAGTTATTGACACAATTGACGATAATTGTTATGGCCAAACACCTATTTGTAGTAAATGCATAGTATTTGTATACTATGCGAGGATTAGTAGGGATAGCTGTTGAAACTACCTGCCACCTCCCCGCATGATTTTCGCGTTCATTGGACAGGTGGCATGATTACGAGTAGGTACCTCGCTAATAATTTTACGAATTATCTGATACTGATGTTGGCTAATCTAAATATTTATCAATATGAATATTTATTATCATACATCTGTGGTATTCAAATAGCTACTTAGATAGAACGCTACTTAGATTAGATAAGACAATCACCTACTTATACAGCAGGGATGTTACAGAGCTCCGGTTCCGGTTCCGTTAAGTCGTAACTTCCGATTTCGGTTCCGGTTCTGTTACTTTCAATACAGAGGTTACATCGGATGTCATAGCAACGCAGCGGGGGGAAATGAGCGGGATACATCAAAAACAAACTCATCATTGCTCATGTCCCCGCTTGTCTCGTGCTGCTATCACTCGGGCTTCGATTCTGGTTCTGCTTCCGTTTACGGTTCCGATTCCGTTTCTGGTTCCGCTAAACTAAAATTGAAATTGTTTTTTTTATAGCCAGTTAAACAAAATTAGCTACGTAGCTATCTAATCAAATTAAGTCTTCATCTCTTCTAAATAAAAGTTAAAGATAGTGCTGTTAAAACTAATATCTGAATGACGAGATATACCTAATTAAACAAGATAGTTAAGTATCGCTGAATGATTATGCATGCAGTTAAACAAAATACCTAGAGCAACTCAAATTCACATTTGTGGTGAAGTGGGTATTGTTAACACTAAAGTATAAAATACAGTTGCAAAATAAGTTGTTCTTTAAATTACATGACAAACGACATAACAACGAAACAACAAAAGTTTATTAATATATTAAAAAAACCCGTAACGTAATTTGTAGATCAATAATGTCTGTAGGTATACATTTCGAGGGTTTCCAACTTCAGGACCGTCAACTGTGACCTGGGATATTTGTTTGAGCTCAAGATGGCGATGACATTTCAGAATAGTTTTTTGTTCATTCAAGTAGTGCAGTGTAGATTCATAGCTTATTGTGCGGTGATCTAACGAACAAGTGTGCAGCTAATGAAAATATAGTCTCAAAACGAGCGTAACCACCCTTTAGTTGAACAAACGGCTATCCGGGGTCTCGGCCACCACGTGTTTGTTTGTAGGGAGGTTATCACTTTGCAATCAGCAAGGCCTATACCGAACAACGTTGCCTATATTCTCATTGCTGTGTACAAAGGGAGAAAACCATTTTATATTAAAAAAACCGACCAAGTGCGAGTCGGACTCGCGCACCGAGGGTTCCGTTCAAACCTGTAGGTAGTAACTTCAAGATTATTAACAATATTTTTATTATATGATGTAACTCATAATTTACGGTTTTCGCAATTTTTCGTTTATCTGTGCTATAAGACGTCGCTTCGTACCAAATTTCAAGATTCTGAGTTTACGGGAAGTAAATTTGATTTTTTTACAGCTCTTAGGGACAGTAGACCTGAGTATTTGATATAAATTTCAGCTTGATACCTCCACGCGTTCCTGAGAAAAAGGGTGTTGGCAGACGGACGGACGGACGGACAACAAGGTGATCCTATAGGGGTTCCGTTTTTTCCTTTCGAGGTACGGAACCCTAAAAACAACGGGATGCACTCCGGGAGTGCCGGCAGAAGTGAAAACTTAAATATTAACGTTGTGCATTTTTGATATTTTGGAATGCTTAGGAAATTATTTTGCACGAATTGCTTTAATTATCAGTATAAAAGTCCTATCATTTATGTGGTAACATAAAATATTCATTTATTGAGCTATCATACCTACACAAACGTGTCAATTTATATTGACATTAAAAATTTTACACTTTAGAACTATTACAATTATTTATTCGATCAGGTCACGTGTCCGTCCTACGAATTTTCAATTTGACGAATCTGTCGGTCACGTGACCTGTCGCGAGTTTAACATTTTTTCCCCATCACAAAAAGTGCACAGCGCCGCTAAATAAGTTTTCACTTCAAAAAAAATGTGGCCTACGTATATAAGAAATGAAATGAAAAATTTATTGATAACATTTGTTATAAGTCATACAGTTGTAAATAAATATTATATATCTTTACATTATAATTTGTAAGTTTTATCTTATACATAGTACATATCTAAGTATAATTAAATTCAACAGCATTTGCAATTGTATTATTACCTGTACACTTTCATATCATGAGCAAAAAGTATGAGGTATTATTTATAATTAATTAGTTAGGTTCACTGGTTCATGTTTTATCTAGGACAATTAGATAAATATTCATCTAGCTCATAGAACTGGGATTTAATTAACCAATTTTTTAGCCTTAGTTTAAAATTACAGGAGGAAGGTGCATCCCTAATGCTTGCAGGTAGGCGGTTATAAATGTGTGGGCCAAGTATATAGGGCAAGCGTCCAGTTTTATCCAGCCTGTTAGGGAAAGGTTCGAGGCTGCCCGCATCCTTATTACTACGCAGAGGGTAATTAGTGTTTGGTTGTTTCTTAGCAAACTTCTCCAGATTTAAATGAGTAAAGGTTGCCACTTGTTGAATAAATACACTGTTAATATTTTATATTTAATAAAGTATTGGCGCACACAGATATCATCAGAAATACACGCTATTGCTCGTACGGCCCGTCTTTGCAAGGCGAATACCCGACGCCATTCCGCGGCTTTAGCCCAGAGCTCTGTGCCATATGAAATGAGTGCGTGCACAGTAGCGAAATAACAACTTCTGACGACGTCCGTGGTTGCCGTGCTGGCGAGCCTCCTCAGAGCGTAGCATGCACTGCCCAGCTTTGCACACAGGTGATCGATGTGTACGTCCCACTTTAGGCCGCTATCGATGGAGAAACCTAATAGTTTTATGTCCCTCACTTCAAGGACGGGGTCGTCCCCGGCATACGAGGTCATTGCCTCAGTTGAGTGGCCATTTAGGTTCAATCTCATGACAAAAGTTTTTTCTTTGTTAAGGGCTAAGCCATTTGTGTGGAACCAGTTACAAAGCTGTTTTAGTGTACTATTGACGTTAGTCTCCAGCTGTGGCAGTGATGAGCCGGTGACGACAGCCGTCACATCATCCGCATACATAAAAATTTCGCATCCTTTTGTTATTTGCGGGAGATCGTTAAGAAGGATGCTGAACAAGGTGTTTGATAAACAGGATCCTTGCGGTACCCCAATTTGGTTCCTCATTACATCAGATCTAATACGGCCACTGTCACCTACGACAACCTGACTCCTGTTCGACATAAATGACATCAGGAGTGCCAGTGCAGGGCCCCGAATACCGTAGTGACTGAGTTTTTGCGCGATTAGTGTATGATTGGCCGTGTCGAAAGCGCGCGAGAGGTCGCAGCACACAATAGCCACGTGCAGCCAGTCCTCACGCGCGCTCAGCGTACGCCAGACCACTTCCCTTACTAGATCGGTCGTCGAGCGGCCCTGGCGGTATGCGTATTGTCTGTCGGATATCGTTCGCTGTGGAAACCAGAAAGATAGTAGTCTGGTGTTAATGCCTACTTCTAAGATCTTACTAATAGCCGGTACTAATGATATAGGCCGATAAGATTTCAGGGCTGCCTTGGGACCCTTCCCTTTATACAGTGGGATGACTTTAACTTTTTTAAGGCTTTCTGGAACTATTCCTTGTCGTATGCAATTATTAAACAACTCCGACAGAACGAACGATATCGCCGGACCGACGTGTCGAAGGGTGCTGGCCGATACGTCGTAGATGTCGGTGCTGTTTTTTGGTGCTATGTGAGTGCGGAGTATCGATTCTACTTCGTAAGGTGTAAAATATTTTAATCTCATAGAACAGTTGCACTCGGCGATGTTACTGGATATGGCTATCAGCGAACGCTGGACGTCCGGTGCCGGCGCGCCACATACTTTAGCGGCGGTTATAAATTCCGTATTAAGTGAATTTACTGCGTGTTTTTTTGAAGAAAATGCCAAGCCACGATTGTCCTTAATGACATCGGTATAGTCCACGCGTTCGCGACAGCCTCGTCCTAATTCCTTGTTTATTACTCCCCACATACGTTTGCATTTGTTGGAAGCGGTCTTGATCTGCGCGCTGTAATAGTCAGTGCGCTTAAGTTTATAAGTATATAAGTACTTAATGAAGGTACTTTTTGGCTTCGACTAGCGTATGTTTCTTATATAAGATGATAATTCTTGATATTTTCTTACTTAAGGAATGTATTTAGATATATTTATTTTTTATTTCGGATTTAGTTACACCATATGAATAAGTAAATACGTACGTTAATTGGACTTGAATACCTACCGGACCTACCCATCCATCCATCAATAAATCACTGCTGATAGCATATGATTATTTATTTTATCAACTAATTTATGCCATTAATTTGAACAGATCATATCTCTCTTTAGTCATAAAAATTAGACCCAAATGAACAACGTTTACTTGAGTCTCAAAAATTAATCTCTTAAATTATAAAAAATATAAATAAAAGTATAAAATGTTGTCCTTTTATTAAAAAAAGTTTGTTAACGTAATCACTACTAACAATTTCAATTACAAGAGTGTTTAAAATGGATTCCCAGGTAGAAATAAATGGCAAAGTACCACTGGACGAAGCGATGGAAAAAACAGGTAATTCCTACATTAAAAAATTACACTAAAACTACCAATTTATCCTAAACTAATTAATATTAAACGTGTAAGATCAATTTTATGAGCATTGTCTTATAATATAACTTTTTAAGTGACGTTTTGGTGCTCCTTATGGACCGGGCGGCCACAGTATGATCACTTACCTCATCGAGAAGCAGTTTGGAACCTTATTAATAGAAAAGCAAAAATGTAATAAGTCACAAATCACTTGTCGTTTTCTTATTGATTTTCCTATCAAATATTATTTCATTTTATTTTTACATTCGTTATCAAAATTCAACCCCATTATCCACTGAGTTGCCTTAAAAGTTATACTTCACATTATGTTATTGGTATTTCGTAATTGATAGAAACTCTTAATAACGACGAATAACCTTGAGAACACAATATTATATAAAAAGTTTTTTCTAGGTTACGGCCTTTACAACTACTTGATGATAGGTCTAGTCGGGCTCGGCTCGGTGTCATTCGTAGCACTGACTTTCGGGTCTACCATCATCGTGCCAGCTAGCGCTTGCGAATTGGCCACCACAACCACGCAACAGGGGCTCATGGTCGCGGTGCCTGTCTTAGGTAAGAGTTGTTCTTTTCGTCTCACCATCCATCCATGTTTCATTCATGCCTATTTACAATTTGGTGCCGTGACCAGGATATATTTTGCATGATTTTTATTTATAACTATGTATTATAAATAAAAAAGGCCAAGTGCGAGTCGGACTCGCGCACCGAGGGTTCCGTTCAAACTAGGGCTTGTGATATACGTGTTACACGCGGAACCGTAGCTACGTAGCTTTAGCACCGGCGGTGCTAAGATCCCGTACTACACGGTCACGTCAAAGATATGTATCCGTTTCTGGATTCGGCTACGTTCCCGCGAATCTCGGCTTCGGCTCCGCTCGGCTTCGGCTCCGCTCCGCTCGGTTGTTGAAAGAGAGCTTGTGTCGAACGGACCCTTCGCATTATGTGTTATACTCGTGGTCTTTGCATTGATTTGATTCCAGATGTTTTTTTTATCACTCTATTATTATTTTTGATCACTCTTAAAACTTTATTTAAAATGCAAAAGTATGGAAACTAAAATTAAAAACTCGCCCCTTGCATTACATTCGGAGGTCTTAATGACACGCATAAAATCTACACTAAACGTCACGGTCACGACTGGATCCGATCTACGTATAAATAAGATACGTATCTCCGTGTACACGTAGCTACGTATCTTAATTACACGTAGCCGAATCACACGGAGCAAACGGAGCGGATCTCCGTTGCCGAGAAACACGGCAACGGAGATTCGGCTACGGGTACACGAAACACGGTCACGACCAGGAGCACTAGTTCAAACCTGTAGGTAGTAACTTCAAAATTATTAAAAAAACATTTTTTTATATGTTGTAACAAAAAAATTACGGTTGTCGCAATTTTTCCTTTATTTGTGCTATAAAACGTTGCTTCGTACCAAATTTCAAGATTCTGAGTTCACGGGAAGTCCCCTGTAGGGTTTGATTCCCTTGCGAGTTTCGAAAATTTGCGGAAATTTGCGGTATAAACGGCTGTATCTTTTGATTGCGTTGGCTTAGAAGTTTGATTTTTTCACAGCTCCAAGGGACAGTAGACTCAGGTCTCAGGTGTATTTGATATAAATTTCAGCTTGATACCTCCACACGTTCCTGAGAAAACGGGTCTTGACAGACAGACAGACAGACAGACAGACAGACAGACGGACAACAAAGTGATCCTATAAGGGTTCCGTTTTTTCCTTTCGAGGTACGGAACCCTAAAAATCATGCAAAATATATCATGCATAATAAATCGTGTAAAAATCTATGAGCAGGGCCCACTCTGTATAATTAGTAATTAAACGAACTTACCTTAAGTGAAGTTCCATTACAATTATACGAGCTTTGTGATTCCGAATATTATAATAACTTGTAGTAGCTCGTCGCTTACGCCCTTTTTGTCACGATATGTTTAGAGCTGAAAAGACTCCTAAAAAAATAACACTTAGAAATACAACTCCAATACGTCAAGTGACACACGTCACTGTCAACTCCTACGCGCCAAACTCTCATTTAGTTCAGAGCACCGCTGAGATGTATAAAGAAATGTTTACCTCTCAATAGTCACTTGATTATTTTACAACATAGTACTGTAGTCTAGTATGGTACAGTACACTTATACTGGGTTTAGCTTATTGTAATCATTAAGCACGGGTGGGAGGGTTACTAATATTCGGAATCACAAAACTCGTATAATTGTAATGGAACTTCACTTAAGGTAAGTTCGTTTAATTACTAATTATACTTCGCTTTGTGATTCCTTCATATTATAATAACTTGTAGATGTTCAGAGACTCGTAAAATAATCAGAACTAGATCCGCATATAAAACAGTATAGTTAACTAGAGAACATCAGAGAGAGAGAGATCTATCTGGTCCAAGGTATGAAACAATGCCAGGTTTAGTTTTTTATTTCTGGTCAATCAACGTAAGTTAGCTTTGTAGCATTAAAGTGAATTATAATAATTATTTACATATGGATTAACACTACACAACCGTGATAGCGATTGGGTTAAATTATATAATTATATGTTTGGTTTCAAAACAAATGAAATTAACATAATAATCTGTGGATCTTGACCTGATTGTGGACAAGAAAGTTTATAAATATTATTTACTAGCTGTGCCCGCGGCTCCGCCCGCGTGGAATTCGGTCTGTGTCAGTAAGCGGCTAATTCACCCCTAATTTCTCTCCCGCTACCCTGGAGGCGGAACTTGAAGTAAAGTTGACAGATGGATACGCTAGAGGACAGTAGTCCTAATAAAATATTTTACAATTACCACTAAATGAACTACACTCATAAATGTATACTTTTTTTTTATTATATTTGTTTTTGGCATGATTTAGATGACATAGAGAGTAGTAGGTGTATATCGGACGATACAGGACCACTTTTGTATTTATACGTTCATGTCCACGGCAAATATCATCCAGATCGATCCTCCCGACAAATTAGTTGGGGGGTGAGAGGGGGGGGGGGGTGTCACAAATGCAGAAATTATTTTTTTCTATTTTAGGTGCACTTGGAGGGGGGGGGGGGGGTCCATGACCCATGCAAATTTAACTCAATCGAGTGTAGTGGCTACCCCCCCCCTTTTAGACGTTGAATTTTTATAGGCTACGTATAACCTGGCTGGGGATTTTCTAGAATTGGAATTAGTAATCCTTAATTGGGTGATTTCCGGGATAACAATGAAAAAAAAAACCGGCCAAGAGCATGTCGGGCGATGCTCAGTGTAGAGTTTCGTAGATGCTGCCCTGTTACAAAACATCCGTTCTAAAGGTCGTTTATTTGGCGGCGCTTACGTCAGTTTACTATTCGGCACTTCCTTTCACTATGCGTTTTTGACTAATAATTCAAAAACGGCTGAACCGATTTTATTCAATATAGTTTTTATTGAAAGTTCTTATCAGGCCTCACCAAATTTCAGCTTTCTAGTGCGAACGGTAACTGAGCTAGACCGCGGACAGACGGACGGACATGGCGATGTAACTGTTACGTAATAAGGCCTAATTATGTACAGAAGCATACACTGCTTTACCTACACACATATTAAAAATCCATTGAAACCATTAGAATGACCACCATTACACCGCCATGACCAATATTATTGGCGTATGCGTATTATTGGCGCCGGCGGTCGGGGGGCGGATTTTCATTACGTTACCGTAGGTAATGAATTTTCATACGTTTTTACCACACTGTCACAGATAATACACTGATGTTACGTTATTGGTCGCAATAATGTTGGTAATTAATTACATACGGTTCCGAACGCGGAATAGAGGATTTATGATATTGGTGTAGATCAAGATATTTATTCGTCAATGTAAGCACATTACAATACACTAATGAACGTCAGAGAAAAATAAAATACGTGAGTGTCGTGGAAAGTGTGTGAATCAAGTGCGATTGGAACGAAGTACTTAATTTTATTTCATTTTTTACTTTTTCGTAAATTTTGTGGTTTTAATTTTTTTTGCATTTTTTAAAAATTTTGGAAATAGTGGAAATTTTGGAAATAGTGGAAAATTTGGAAATTTTGAAAGTTTTGGAAATTTTGTGAAATTTTGGAAATTTTGGAAAATTTGGAAATTTTGGAAATTTTGGAAATTTTGGAATTTTTGGAAAATTTGGAAATTTGAAAATTTTGGAAATTTTGGAAATTTTCGAAATTTTCGAAATTTTGGAAATTTTGGAAATTTTGGAAATTTTGGAAATTTTGGAAATTTAAATATTTTAAATTTTTGACATTTTCGACATTTTTGACATTTTCGACATTTTTAAATTTCTCGACTTTTGAGGTTCTCGACTTTTTTCACTTTTATCACTTTGCCACTTCTCAGTTTCACTACACTTCACTTCACTTTATTCTATTTTATATATTTTTTATTTCATTCCATTTTACATGTTTCTCAATCGTATGGGTGTCGCGTTTTCGTGACGTGACGCTTTTTCGTAACGGTCACGTGACTTTTTTTCGCCTAGGCCCCCATCCGCGAACCGTCCGATAAAGAACTTCGTTCCAAAACTCCACCGGTTCTAACCCTGTAGGTGTACCTCTGGCCCAAGAAGTATTATGACCGAAAAGAAATTCTACGGGACTTATTTTTTTCAAAACAGTAATACATTATTAGATCATAAAGATACAAAATAATGCGTAGTTCTTCAAGAAGACATATCAAAACTGCTTGAGAGACAGATAATGTACCTATTGTTTAATTATAAAGAAAAATAAATCCTAATCTGACTGCTTCACAAAACGTTTAATATGTTTTCCTACCTAAACGGTGTCCTATAAATGTTAGATGATTTTGTAGTAGTTTTTTGGTTTGCTGCAATAACCCTTTGACATTCATGACATTTTCAAATATTTCTTAAGAGCGGGTAATGGTAAATTTAAAGCATCGACGGGTAACATGTTATAAAAATCTTGACCAAGAAATTACAAATTATTTCAATACCAACTTTCAACATACAAACTTTCAACCCCCTTTTCACCCCTTCCAGGGTTGATGTTCGGGATGAAAACTGTTCATTATCCTTTCCCGGGACTCAAACTATCTCTACACAAAATTTCATCATTATCCGTTCAGCCGTTAACTAATTAAAAATACTTGGAACGTGTTCTGTTATCGATTCTAAGTATCTCCAGCCAACTTTTTTTCGAATATATTCCATGAACAGACTTTCGACCCTCTTCAGCTTTATTATATGTATAGATAGTTTTTATTGAAAGTACCTTTCAGGCGTCACTTCCATTATTTTTTTCAAATTTTTTGGACCTACGGTTCTAAAGTAAGATGGGGGGGGGGGGGGGGGGTTTGAAGAAGAAACTATCCTTTGTCATTTCTCGAGACCCATACTATCTCTATACCAATTTTCATCTAAATCAGTTCAGCGGTAAAAAAATCCTCATACCACCTTCCAACCCCCTTTTCACCCCCACAAGGGTTTGAAAACTATCCTATGACGTTTCTCGAGACTCAAATTATCTCCATACTCATTTCTATCTAAATCGTTTCAGCGGTTAAAAATTCTCCATACAAACTTTCAACCCCATTTTCACCCCCACCAGGGTTGATTTTCGGGATTAAAACTATATATTATCCTTTCCTAGGACTCAAACTATATCTATCCAAAACTTCATCAAAATCCGTTCAGCCGTTTTCACGTGATGCGCGGTCAAATAAACAGACAAACAGATAAACAGATAAACAGATAAACAGACAAACAGATAAACAGACTAATTCTAAAAATTGTTGGAACGTGTTCTGTTATCGATTCTAAGTATCCCCAGACAACTTTTTTTCGATTATCTTCCATGTACAGACTTTCGACCATCTTCAGCTTTATTATATGTATGTCTAAATCAGTTCAGCGGAAAAAAAATCCTCATACCACCTTCCAACCCCCTTTTCACCCCCACAAGGGTTTGAAAACTATCCTATGACGTTTCTCGAGACTCAAATTATCTCCATACCCATTTCTATCTAAATCGTTTCAGCGGTTAAAAATTCTCCATACAAACTTTCAACCCCATTTTCACCCCCACCAGGGTTGATTTTCGGGATTAAAACTATATATTATCCTTTCCCAGGACTCAAACTATATCTATCCAAAATTTCATCAAAATCCGTTCAGCCGTTTTCACGTGATGCGCGGTCAAATAAACAGACAAACAGATAAACAGACAAAAATTCTAAAAATTGTTGGAACGTGTTCTGTTATCGATTCTAAGTATCCCCAGACAACTTTTTTTCGATTATCTTCCATGTACAGACTTTCGACCCTCTTCAGCTTTATTATATGTATAGATGTATGTTCAATCACAAAAGAAAATGTGATTTGTAATATTTAAACAACGAAAATAATCATATATTATTAGTATCATGACTTTTACATCTGATGAAAGTATACCTGCTCGGCACATGGTATCACTACAGAACCAAACAACCCAATACCTGTGACTGTGAAGATCCAATAATTAAAATATAAAATATTTTTAATAATATCGTATTTTAATAAGAATGATCTGTAGAATTCTAAGTAATGAAACAAGAAAAAAAAATCAAGTAGTTTCATTACGTTTTAAGGAATTCTTTTTGAAGAGGACCACACCTGTTATGTCAATTTAGAGAAACCCCCTAAATAATTAAATACTTATATCTGTTTAGGTGTCATGAAAGTATTGACAGTATATAATCATTATAATGAACCAAATCTTAATAGGACACAATCTTATACGAGTAGATGTAATATGACAAATAACAAATATATTTATTTTTGTGACTATTACTATTATTATATTATGTTATGAAAACATAGTCAACATAGGTATAAATAGGCATGCCTATATACAATGCAGCCCAATGTAGCAACCCAATGCGGAATGACCGCCAAGGGTTCAAAGCACTTCCTTGATAAGTATTCTACCAATATATATAAAACACCGATTCACAATATTAATTAAAATTACAAAATTCATTGCATAACTCTGCTAGCAGACCAGAGATATTTTGGCTACCACTATAGGTACCTATATGCTGACATAGTATTATTTCAGGTAGTGCTTGAAGCATTTTGCTTTAACGTGCTTATATAAATTATTGAATCAATAAAAGCAAAAAATACAGCATTATTACATCATTAAAAAATCGTTTCTATGGCACGTCAGCTAGGAGGCTCAGAGAATCCCAACTGTTTAGAGTCCATTCATTTACTTCCATATCTTTTGATACCAAATGGTGACAATGACTACAATGAGCTAAGTATGTCAAGTACCATCTTTCTTGAAACATCATGACAATAGATGTCAAAAATAGGTAAGATAAAGTAGGCATGTACACAAAATTTGTAATAGGTGGCATAGCCTTCAAGTAAAATATTAATGATTTGTTAACTGCATTATGTTATATTAATGATAATAAAATCAATAAGATGAGCAGGGAACTTATCTTACTGAGCAAAAATTTTGCTGTATAATTATACCTTTAATAATTATTAAAGGTTATAACTAGGTTTATAGACAATTAGACACCAAGTGCATCAATTTTGTGATAACCTTACTCATATAAAAGTGTGTGTTGAGTACACACAGAGTATATCAGGATCGAGCATTAATTTACGCTAGGTATATAAACAAGAAACATATTTTTCTCACAACGGTATGCACTGCTTTTTACATTTCAAATAAGCATTTGACACATCAGTTTGCAATTTACTAGAACAAAGGTAATCCTTTACCTAAAGAAAAGGTTTTTATCTTTAACAGTCTACATATACTTAAACCTTTAAAAGCGGGCCTAGTCCGCCTAGTGGTTACGATTAGGTTTAATATTTATTTCAGTTAAAGAGTTTAATTGACAAATAGTTTAAACTAATAAGCGGTAAGCGTAATTTCCACTGAGTGTCATAATCCGTCAAAGATGTGCCACAACTGCCTCAAGGGCATAGGCATATTAAACAAAACAAAAAATATATCATTGTAGTCGGGTATATAATGTTTCAAATTAAGCATGGCAATATTCTATTTTTCCCCCTTAGCTGATATGGAGTTCTGTTACATATCAAAATTTTAGCAAACAATGCCAAGTAGTTCAAGAACAACAAAAAAAAAACCATAAGCAGATTTAACAGAGAGTAACCATATGGTTACCTAATGATCATAGAGGGATTAAGTAACAGTTGCTTTTATCAAGCAGTTGTTATGGCTTGTGCCAATAGGCAATTGTTTGTCTTTATAAGACAAAAAATTCGTTTTAAATGACTTTATATATTGTCAAATTTGATCCAATGTAAAATTATATTAAGTAGCTATGACCCACAAATACAGTGGTGTGGGCTCCATTACATATCAGCATGGTAAGGGAACCGAATAGTTATGCAATATACTTGCTAATATATGCAGCGCAGAATACTTTTATATTAGATCCATTTAATTTAAGTATTGTTGTAGACTTTCTTAACACTGGTAGTTGTGTCTATATCGAGTCCGACACACCAAACATTAATCAGGCTTTCTGCTGTTGTTGATAGGTACTGAAAATGATACAATTGTAATAACATAATATTAGAGTAGTAGATAAATTAGATAATAAATGCATCATGTTCTGTTTATTTTAACACAATTGCTGGATGTTGCTTTGAGTACTATCCAAATACGTAAACCAAGTTCTAACGTAACTCTAACAGTGATGCATTTTTCTCTGTTAATTAGGCTAAAACATAATAATAGCCAGCAGTGCAACAATTGGTAAAATTTAACAACAGCTGGAATAAAACCGAATGAATGTAATAATTATACAGCCTGGATTTTAAGTATGCCTGGAAATTAAGTAGTTGCAATAAACTCAAGTTTTTAGCATCATATAGAGCCAAAAATAGAGAATACATGGACGCATACAGTCAAATTATTACATCAGTAGAGCCTAGGAAAGCAGAACCACGCATGTTCCACTGCAATGCCATCATTGTTAATTTTTTGCTTTGAGTAGAGCCTAGAATAGCAATACCACAGAAGCATACAGTCTGAGTCTGACTCATAATCGATGGCAGCAATGTTTTCACTGTTACATTTTTGCTTCGAGTAAAGCCTAGGAAAGCAGAACCACGCATATTCTACTGCAATACCATCATTGTTAACTTTTTGCTTTGAGTAGAGCCTAGAATAGCAATACCACAGAAGCATACAGTCTGAGTCTGACTCATAATCGATGGCAGCAATGTTTTCACTGTTAAATTTTTGCTTCGAGTAAAGCCTAGGAAAGCAGAACCACGCATATTCTACTGCAATACCATCATTGTTAATTTTTTGCTTTGAGTAGAGCCTAGAATAGCAATACCACAGAAGCATACAGTCTGACTCATAATCCTGGGCAGTAATGTCTTCACTGTTAAATTTTTGCTTCGAGTAGAGCCTAGGATAGCAATACCACAGAAGCATACAGTCTGACTCATAATCCAGGGCAGCAACATCCTCACTGTTAAATTTTTGCTTCGAGTAGAGCCTAGGATAGCAATACCACAGAAGCATACAGTCTGACTCATAATCCAGGGCAGCAACATCCTCACTGTTAAATTTTTGCTTCAAGTAGAGCCTAGGATAGCAATACCACAGAAGCATACAGTCTGACTCATAATCCAGGGCAGCAACGTCCTCACTGTTAAATTTTTGCTTCGAGTAGAGCCTAGGATAGCAATACCACAGAAGCATACAGTCATAATCCAGGGCAGCACGGCATAGCATGTACTGCCTTTATTTACATTTTTTGACTGGTTTATAAACACAGATATAGACAATAATGCCATCATTGTAGATTTGTTTCAAGGGATAGGCTTAGCATAAATAAAAGTGCCATAAACTTTGTTGTTATGTTGTGCTTAAAACAGCAGGATGCAAAAAATTTTGCTAAGTGATTTGGTTAATATTGTGAGTACCGCCTTGTTCAAATAAATATCCAGCGAGACCACAGCTGTCATAGGTTACATCAAGCATTGCTTTGATCAGTATACCGTGGATGTAAAACTGAATTATGAATAATCAGCCCAGTAGGGTCTTGATATGCATCATGACGGTTCATGCTATAATGATTCCATGCATCTTCATCACAATAACAATTATATCTGTATTTCGTATCCCAAGTATGTAAATTTTGTCAAAATTATATCTGTATTTCGTATCCCAAGTATGTAAATTTTGTCAATATAAATCTCAAGACGCTTTTTCTTAAATATGTACATATTTCTTGTATTTTCATCAAGTGAGACTTAATGATTTACATCATTTTATTACATAAATTTCTAATTTGGTTGCTCAGTTACATCATAGTATGCCATTGTACACTATGTATATGTGTTAAGAAAATTAAATAATGTAATTGTGTAATACTTGTTCATGAATATAACATATTCTTACTGATTTATTGGACATTGATTTGGTTATTATTATCATTTAAAGTTCCAATTCTATCAGTTTAGTACAATATGGGACTTCTTATGCGTATTCTACATGCATGCCATTATTATTTTATTTTGCATTACTTACAAGAGACTAATCTAGGACTATTTAAGGGTTTATTACTCATTGAGCCTTTTATAAAACATATAAAACATATTTGTACTTTTATATTATGTGACGGATATATGTACTACACGAAGATGTTGATGTTAGCTCTTATAGAAAGTCACTTTCGTTTACGGTTCAACCAACATAACCTTAAAGTATAATCGACAAGAGAAGGTTACCTCTTTGACGTAATTTGTTTTACATAGTCCACCGTCTTGACATCATTCAAACCTTTAATAGTACATTCACAGTCGAAATTGCAGCTACTTTTGCTTATTTCGGCGTTTTCTTTCGTCGGCGTCGGCGTTCTTTGTCGGCATCTCCAATGTTTTCGTAATGCATTTTTCTTGCAATAAGTTAATTAGGAACCTGAAATACACTTTCCACCACTTCATATGCTATATTTAAGCAGCAATGCATTTTGATTTTCAACTTTCAATCGGAAATTCATTTAAAATATGAATAAAAGAAAGAACTATAGCGCGTGACGTTAGGGCGATAGCACGAAGATGAGAGTTTGGCGCGTAGGAGTTGACAGTGACGTGTGTCACTTGACGTATTGGAGTTGTATTTCTAAGTGTTATTTTTTTAGGAGTCTTTTCAGCTCTAAACATATCGTGACAAAAAGGGCGTAAGCGACGAGCTACTACAAGTTATTATAATATGAAGGAATCACAAAGCGAAGCATAATAATTAATTTTCTTTTATAGTTAAGGCATTACGCTTGTACCAGCTACTCTTTCATCAAAACCTGATCGGATCATATTATCATATGTTGATTTCTACGTAACTTGCTAGCTCTCGTAAAACTTGACATACTTGTAAGTTTATCCATTATGTAAATAACTACCACCGGGTCACTATTGATTCTATTACATACATTCAGCGATTAAACTAGATTCTTTGAGAGCAAAGGTAAAAAGCGGGTATTAGAGGTTTCGGAACTACTACTCGGAATGGAACTAACCTTGACTACGTCATACAGTCAGAAGATAAAGCAGCTAAGCATGCAAAGTGTTCACAATGATCTTAGCATGAACTTTGATACGACAATATTTAGGTCAATTCGAGCACCTCTGCCGCACAGATAATTATACCACTGTGGCTGACAGTACCACTTATACTCATAGAGAACAATAAAGAGTGTCCTAAATGCCATTTCTCGTAAGGCCAAGGTTTCGAATAGAGAAAACATGAAGGAATGTCTTAGTTATTTTTAAATTGATATTATATCTAATCAATTGATCAACATAATCAATAAACAGCTCATAATAATCTGTTACGTGATTTACCATGTGGTGTTTTGTCGATATCAAACTGATTACCGAAAAATTGAACATTGGGCTTGTAGTAGCTACATACATACATTATAACTTAACAGCAACAATTCTGATTTCTTGATTTCTTAGGTGTTAGAATACTAATAATCATTTGAAACTACGAGTAGGTTTTAATTAATATCCATATTATAAATGCGAAAGTGTATCTGTCTCTCTGTATGCCTGTGTATTACCTCTTCACGCTCAAACCACGGTACCGATTGAGATGAAAATTAGTATGGAGATACTTTAAGACCTGAGACGTAGGATAGTTTTTATCAAGGGAAATATCCCTAACAACCAAAATATCAACTGTGGAAATAGTTGCCACTGTGGTTTTCCATTAGATTTTATTGAGGCGTATTATTAATTACCTATGGCGAATGTTACGTTGACACAGACAAAGTCGCGAGCCGAGCGAGCCAGTACCATCAGTACGGTCATCATAGCCTCACGGATATGATCTCACTTGTCCACTGGACAGAGTAATTAAGACAGTGTCTAACTTTTTCATTCGAGCCGAGTTGTTTTAATAAATGACGTGGATAGTTTCGTGAATATAATCAGACACAAAATTTTGTCATTATTAACTAGCTACTTGTATTTCTAAAATAACTTCCAGTAAAAAGTTTTAAAATGACGGGAAGTTTAAAAGGGAGAATCATTCTGGTAAGAATGGTTAATTTTATTACAATAATGTAACTTAACCTTTTTTATTTTCAGGGGCGGTAATAGGTTCTCTATTATGGGGTTACTTAGGCGACACCCGCGGCCGCCGACGTATGCTCTTGGTGTCGCTGACACTGGGATCGGCATCTAACGCGTTTGCCAGCATCTCCGTCAATTGGGTTATGTTGATGATCGTCCAGCTCTTCACTGTCACTTTGTAAGTTGGGGATTGCCTTTTCTGAGTTGTCTTAACTAGATCTTATTAGTGCCGATTTTCAAATTAATGATTTTCTTAGGTTATTATCATTTCTGTTATAAGTCCTAGAAGAATCCTTACTAATAGGGAAATACACACGCCAGTAATAAATATAATTATTATAAATGCGGAAATTGACACGTGTAATACAAATCTTAATAAATTTTAGTAGAAATATAATTTTACGTTCTTTGGCGATGAAACCATATATTTCTATGATATATTTTACTTATGTTATCTCCACCATCGTGTTCAATGACTTCAGCATCAGCGTTAATCCCAAGAATAATATCATTGAGTTAGAATAATATATAATATAGAGCCCAGGGCCCGTTTGATTTTACTAGATTCTTCAGTATATTTATTCTTTATATTTTTTAGTGGCTCAGGGATATACCTGTTGTCGATGACTCTACTCAGCGAGAGTGTGCCACTAAGGAAGCGAAATGTTGCCATGCTGCTTGTCTCTAGTGTCTTCCTCCTCGGTCAAGGACTTATATCCGGTAAGCTTGTTTAATTTAAGGATCCATCACCATTGTCGTATTTATTTAGAGCTTGTAGGCGGAGCGAATTCCATGAACAGTCCTCTTAGCCCATTGCATCTAGTTTACTTTATATCAAGTTTGTGTACTTTTTTCGTATCTTTTTCTTCCTCTTTGTTGTGATGTGATTCGTGTGTGACTTAGTATACTCCCAAAACTAGCCGGATAAAAATACCACTGCTACATTCCCGTCTGAAAGTAATTTTACGCTATGGCTTCATACTCATTAAAAAAAACAAATGCTTCCCACGAATCAATTTGTATTTTAAATAATTTTAGTAATGGCGATACCAATCATACCCCTAAGCTTCTCCCACCACGTGCCAGCACTGGGTATCTACTGGAACTCTTGGCGAACGATGCAAGTGGTCTACTCGTTGCCTAGTGTCATCTGCGCGATCTGGCTGCTGTTCATGCAGGAGAGCCCAAAGTACGCACTCGCCTCGGGAGATGAAGGCTGGGCGTTGAGGATTCTGGAAACTTTTTATAGAAGAAACAATGGAAATATCGCTGAGGAATTTGGAGTAAGTCCAGGCTTATTTTTTAACCAGGTCGGTTCCGAACCAACATACAACCAGCGTTCCCAACCCCATATAAAGAAGTCGTAATCACAGTCGTATTTTTCCAGTTTTTAAAATTTGACCCAGCGCACTATGTTATTAGTCTATGCGAATTTCTTTATAAAATCCCAAGATTCTAAGTTAAAATTCATGACACAAATTAATCTCACGATTTAAAATATATACACAGGTACGAAATAAGCTACAAAAATATATTGAAAATGTCCGTGTTGACAGGTGAAAGGTTTGCTGAAGGAGACGGCAGCCGCCGAGAAGAAATCAGCAAAGGATCAAGTCGTGCCGCTCTTGAGGACGCCGTACTTGAAGTACACGCTGATCATGGCTTGTCTTTTCGTATTACACCAAATGTAAGTAGGTATATTATAATGTAATTCATTCATAAATGCATAATTAATCATGAATACGTACATGCTATAAGTTGACCTCTATCCCATAGGAGTAGGCAGAGGTCACTGATTTGATTTTACGGCCCATTTCTATTTTTTGTATCTGTTTGCGACTTGTTTGCTGCCGACAAACATCGTAATTCATAAACTTTATAAGGAATTCTTACGTTTTTGTGAATCATCATATTTTAATTAAGTAATTTTTGTCATATATGATTTCAAGCTCACATGGTCATTCACATTATAAATATTATTTGAAACGGGATATTTACCATGTATATTTGTGTTTATGAGCACCCGATATTTCGGCGCAGTTGCATGCACCATCATCACGGAGTAACTAACGTTGCGGCGAGTTTTACTTAGTAGTCTACCCACACACCGTAGCGATCTACCCTCTTTCACCCCTTATAGAAAACTGTCCCAATATTTACGCACACCAAAAGACAGTTTCCCACTTGAACGTCCAGGTGTTTATAAAATAAACTGTAGCTGTGGTAGCTCTTACATCGGTCAAACGAAGCGCACAATCTCATGCCGTATAAAGGAACACATCCGAGCGTACAGGAACAATGATCCTCGGAAATCGGCGATCGCGGAACACCTACTGGAGGCGGGAACAAATCATTGGATTGAGTTACATAACCCTCAGATACTTTCGACCGAAAGGCACTACATACCCAGGATGGTCAAAGAGGCCATTGAAATTTTTAAATATAAGAATTTTAATCAAGTGTCTGGTATCCAGTGATCCGGAAGTTCTCTAATCCAAAATACACTGTTTCGCAAAAAAACGCGCGAGTTGATACTGTAAGTGTTGTGTGTCGCAATCGTGATCGAGTTACAAGTGAGAACGCGGACAGTAGTAGTAGCAGTGACAATGGACGAAAAAAGCGAACTCGAAAGAGGGTAGATCGCTACGGTGTGTGGGTAGACTACTAAAACTCGCCGCAACGTCAGTTACTCCGTGATGATGGTGCATGCAACTGCGCCGAAATATCGGGTGCTCATAAACACAAATATACATGGTAAATGTCCCGTTCCAAATAATATTCATAATTTTTGTCATATTCATCACAAACCTGATTTTATTGCTATAGCTTTATAACTACACATTTAGTTTTACAGCGCATGTGCGCCTTTAGCTCTAATGCTATAAAATGATATCTGAATAAATTAATAAATATATCCCCGTCGATTTAGGCGAAGAAAATTCGCGTAAATAGGTATTCCCTATCTGCATTTAAGATAAGATACGAAAACCCCCTCCTACCTCTTATACTCGCCCTCTCCCATTATTTTCCCCTTATTCTCTCTCTCTCGTGACGTGACCATGTTGACATTTTTTTTTCAGTGTGATAGCATTCCTGGTTTGGGCGCCGACCATCACCAACAAGTTTATGAGGCTGCTGGCAACGGGCGAGGGAGCAGATTATACACTCTGCCAGATCTTCGGTACCGAAATCGAAGCTGATGTAACTATGGCAATATTTGTTACTTTATCAAGTTTACCTTTCTTTCTTATACCCACATATTTGTTTGATTTTTTTCATTTAATTCCTTTGAATACATGTTATAGATTATCTAGCTTCACTAATATTTTATTACACCCTGTTCTTGTGTAAGTCGGTAGGTACCATCACTTTCCGCAATTGTTGAGCAATTAGGGTCCTAGCTAAATTAGTTTTAATACTTACGCTATGGAATATCCAATTTAGCTAAAACCCTTAATGGCTCAACAATCGCGGAGCGTGACTATACATAAATATTATTTTCAACAGCCCAATGAAGTCCCCTGCTCTATCAACCGCAACGCCCTTCTGCTAATGTTCGGCGTTTGCGCAATGCATGCTGTCTTCAACACCATCCTCAGCCAGGTCAGTGTATGCTAACTGGTCCTAATGTTTTTGTTTACATTGTTTTAATGCTTAGCGATGTCCTTAAATCCATTAATGTTCACGCTCTTGTGTTAGCTTGAGACATCTAGGACTTTACTTTACATATTATATTCAAACATTTACCATTATTCGCAGGCAGTAAATAAGTAAACATTTTGTAGTCCAAAAGTATAGCGGCCAGAAGGCTTGAGTTCAGCTCATATTTACCTAGGACATAGTACGTTCATTTTACCTACTCCAAGCAGTTGTATATTTGACCTTTAGCATGTTAGTCCTCTCTGCTTAAAACAAATCCAACCGCGTAAATTTGGTTGTCTATTGTTTGCCCGAAAATTATATAAAATAATACTCATATGCCCGAATTTTATTTGCCCGAATTTCATTTGCCCGAATGGTTTGTTTACCATAAAAATGATGTGACATACTCTTTGTTTACCCGATTATTAGATTTCAGAACGTACGAGTGCCATACGTATTATTTTTCATATTATTAATTGTAATAATACTATTTAATAGAATATTTAAACGCCATACTAAATAATGGTTTTCCGAATCCATGCATACAAACAATGCATTTGTTCACTATATTCCTGTAGGCGCTCTAAAAATATTTACTTAGTCATATTATTATGTAGGGGCCGTTTTATTTTGTAGGAGATCACAGTTCTAACCTAACCTACTTTCTGGTGGCCGTTTTATTCTGTAGGAGATCACAGTTTTAACCTAACCTAACCTACTTTCTGGTAGCCGTTCGCTTTTTAGAGGATCATAGTTCTAACCTAACCTACTTTCTGGTAGCCGTTTTATTTTGAAGGAGATCACAGTTCTAACCTTACCTAACCTACATTTTGGTAGCCGTTCGCTTTTTGGGGGATCACAGTTCTAACCTAACCTTACCTACTTTCTGGTAGCCGTTTTATTTTGTAGGAGGTCACAGTTCTAACCTAACCTAACCTACTTTCTGGTAGCCGTTTTATTTTGTAGGAGGTCAGAGTTCTAACCTAACCTGACCTACTTTCTGGGAAGCAATTTGGATGGCAAATGATATTATGGCTTACAATGATCATGACAAATGATATTATTGAAATTGATTTTATGGGAAACAAAGTTTCTGGCACGTGACTAATATAGTAAACAATAAGTATTGCATATGTAATTATGGGAAACAATATAATGGCTGGTGACTATTATGGCAAATGAAATTCTGGCAAGTGAGTGTATACCCGTAAATTTGCTAGCTTATCACGAGCTTTATTCTCTTCAATGTTTTTGTTGTTAAAATATCTGATCCGCCATTTCTCCATTACAGATAGTAGATAAAACCGGCCGCCGCAACATGGCCATGTTGGTAGCGACGGTGTGCGGCGTGGCCGGCGTCCTGATCAACTTGGTGCCCAACGCTATCGGGACCGTGATCCTGTTTGTGGTGTTTTCCATCGCCTTGGTGTCCATGGGATTCTATACAACGATTTCTGTTACTCTATTTCCCACACATTTGAGGTTAGTTTTTTTTAAACGTGTCAAACTATGGACATGGTGGTAGCGACCGTGTGCGGCGTGGCCGGCGTGGCAACTTGGTGCCCAACGCCATTGGGATCGTGATCTTGTTCGAGAATACTCCACCCATGGGATATATTTTTATCTTTTTGAAGTGAAAACTTCTTTAGCGGCGCTGTGCACTTTTTGTGATAGGGAAAAAATGTTAAACTCGCGACAGGCTACGTGACCGACAGATTCGTCAGATTGAAAATTCGTAAGATCGACACGCGATCTGATCGAATAAATAATTGTTATAGGTCTGAAGTGTTAAATTTTTAATGTAATATAAATTGTCAGGTTTGTGTACGATACCGCAATAAATGAATATTGTATTTTACCACATAAATGATAGTACTTCTATAAAATAAAATACTGATATAATTATCAGTATAAGCAAGTTGCTTTAATAAGCAATTCGTGCAAAATTATTCCCTAACCATTCCAAAATATCAAAAATGCACAACGTTAATATTCAAGTTTTCACTTCTGCCGGCACTCCTGGAGTGCATCCCGTTGTTTTTTTTTATCAAACCATGTCCATATGTAACGTTGGTAGCGACCGTGTGGGACGTTCACGTGACCGGCGTCTTGATCAACATAGTGCCCATGCGCAACACCATCGGGACTGTAATCTTGTTGTTCGTAATGTTCTCCATACTGTTCAGAAACAGCGTAATTTTTAAATTTAGTTTCAGAGTTAAAACAAAATGATAATAAAAAAATAAAAATCACCGGGTTAAAGGCAGAACCGACTATTTGGAGTTAATTTTATTAGCAGATAGCTGGGTTTGCCTTTGACTCGGTGGAATATAAAGAGAAGTACCTACATATATTTTGGGTACTTTAATTCATGGAGATAAGCGTTTGGTAGCAATTGGCTAAGATATTTTTACATGTTCGGTTAAGGAAATTAAGACAAACGACGCACCACACAGATACATGCTTTGCCTACCTATTTAACTTTAGGATGTCCGTCTTTCGCGTATTGTGATTTTTGGTTCTGGACAGCAAACCCATACAATATGTGAAACTTCTTTCAATTAGAATATTGGTCTGTATATATATATTGGTGTTATTTGTCTTTTCAGATCAATGGCAGTGGCGTTGACAATGATCGGGGCGCGACTTATGAGCGTCTTCTTTATCCAGATCGTCAACTTCTTGCTCGCCAACTGGTGCGCAGGCGGCTTCTATGTTTGCTCTGCGTTGTTCGGCTGTAAGTTCATCATCATCACCTTTGTTCATGAACGACTAATCAAATATATCAGTCGAAGTATATTTTACTGCTGCGCACAGGCTACTCTTGAGAGAGATGGGCTATAGCACCCATGCTGGCCCAAAGCGGGTTGGGGTCTTTACACACTCCTTTGAATTTAATAGCGGATGCTCAATGTTTTCATTCACCGACAAGCGACTGGTAAATATTGTATCATATTTCCTTTATCAATTTTCTTATATTTAAGTTCCAAAATCCGGCTATATATAGCCCATATCCTCTCGAGCTTTAGAAGAGCCTTTGCATATGGACGCTCGGATTATTGTTAACTTTATATAGCGTTGTTTTTTTCAGCATCTGCTCTAGTCCTCGCGTTGCTACCGGACGACCGAAAGCTACATGTTTCGCCTCCGCCTCTAGACGCCGAGAACACGCAAACGCAAGAGAAGAGATCATCGTTATAAGATAATATTAATGTGTGTTTATGTAGGAACTAAAATAATATATGACTTAAGGAATTTAATAAATTATTTATGATTTTAGGCAAATGTTTTTATTCCAACCTCTTGCACTTTTTCTTCAGAACAGTGATAATTTAAATTAATAAAAAATATTCATTTAAAATTTACCCATTGAAATGTCCATATTGTGTATACGCAACGTAACGGTTATGGCCGGAAACGAGCCAATTCCTAATAATTTTACTTAATAACATCAAGTTTGTACCTACAGTCGCCATCAAAAATATCTGAACATGCGCTTTATCGCCTTGAAAATACAGAGCGTTGTTCAGATATTTGTGACCACCGTGGCCGGTCCGATATATCTGATGGCGACTGTACAAACATAATATCAACTCCATTGAATGCTAAACTATTGGCGCCTACGAAAACATACATAGCATATATTATGAGAGCTGAGTGAGACTGACTGAGAGTGCTAGAACCCGAATCGTTGACCATGTTCCTCATTTTAATATAAATTGTATCCATTTTTGCTTTATGTCAACAATCAGAGATATAAGTTGACCCAAAGAGCCCAAGTCGCAACAAATGGTCTCTAGACTCTAGTCTCCCAACCCAAGGGAGGACGATTGATTGCAATCTGCCGTACCGACTAAAGGCTCATTTACACATTGATTAGTGTTAAGTGCGAGTCCATACATTTTCTACTTGTGATTAGTAACAAGTGTATGAACTCGCACTTAACACTAATCAATGTGTAAATGGGCCTTAAAACTTAAGTAGTGTTTAACTAGGTAGGTTGTTATTTACTATCTAACAGAACAGTAATAATATGATGCTATCCGCTAAATTCATATACTTATTTAATAAGTACTAGGTACTGATAAACACATTTTGTCGAAGTCAAATACAAAGACAATTACCAAAAATAAAAATAATGTTTTGAGTACTAAAATACTAAATACCTACAATTAAATTAAAAGAATTTACAAATCAGCATAAGCGAATTAGCGAATTATTATAGCTGATTTAGTGATGAAAACAAAACTGTCAATTGAGTCAGCAATTAAGAACAAATTGAGTTAATTGATGAGCGTATGGTTTACTGGTCAATTGATGAGTCTTGTTCTGTAGTTGATTGTTGTTAACACTAAGGAAAAGACAGTGGAATATATACGTTTGACAATCTTTTGTAATACCAACTGTATGAGTATGGTACTTTTGTAATTTTAATAATAACTGAAATCCACAAATAGAACTGTAAACTATGGTATAATTGTATACCTGTTTTAAATACTCTAACACATATCGAGCAAAGTAAATTGCGAAAATTTTCCTCATAATATTAACCTAACAACATTTTGTAAATTTGTACTAGTTTTGATAACGATTCTAACAAAATGTAAATATAAATGGTTTGAAGATAACTAAGACGAACAGCAGAGATACGACGCACGAGCAAACAGGTAGCATCAGATTTACAGATTTCAGTGTAAAATGTTGCAAGAAAAATGTGAGGAGACGAAAGAAGTGGAATATAGTTACGACGAGGCTATGGAACTGGCCGGTAAGCAAATATTTACTTAATTCATTTTTCATAATCCAGATAGGGTATTCTGTATTTTAGTTATGTCCCAACTCGTTTTTATTCAATATTTTGAAACATTGAACTGATATGAAATTCATCCAACATGAATAATTTCTTTTTGTACAATTGTTACAATGAGCAGCTATTTGGTCGCTAACAGAAAGTCTAACTAAAGCGTTGAAACTATAGTAAAGTATGTTAAGTCGGAAAATGCCCTTCTTATTTTTTGTAATCATTTTATAGGTATATATTAATCGTAGCCAACTTGTTGAATTAAAAGCCTGTTCTTTTTACAAAACGGCGCCGTTCTACTGGTTTCCTGGACGATAGCGATAGCTGTAGCGTCTCATACAGCATTGAATAAACTGGCTGGCTGGTGCTTAGGCCATTCATAGAATTCCATCCCCCTACCACGTGGTCTTTTCTATGCAAAGCGCGAAGGACGAGGTAGTGACATGCTTTTATCTGTACGGTCATAAGAGCGTGTCACATATTTTTACGGCCTTGCTGTAGGATATCTTTCTATTGCCGGTGACTGTACCTAACAAATGTAAAATTTTGGGGGATACATAAATATAACGGAACAATTTTCCACAAATTAAACCAATAATTATAATAAACTTAATATTGTCTTCGGTTGCCGCGATAGTTATTCATGAAATAAAACAATTAAAAACGGATTTTATCGCGTGTATTACACGCGTGTGTGTTAATACACGCGATAAAATCCGTTTTTAATTGTTTTATTTTATAATAAACTTATAATTATCAAGTAATATAACAACGAACCACCACGTCAACCATCAACTAAATATTTCCAGGCCATGGCCGCTACAACCACCTGGTCCTGGTGGCGTGCAGCGTCATCAGCAACGCCGTAGCGCTGGACATGTTCGCCTTCGGCTTGATCCTGGCCACGGCCTCATGTGACCTGCAGCTGGGAATTAGCCATATTGGGCTGCTTGCGTCTGCACCGTTTGCAGGTCAGTTCTGGTGCTGGTGGCGTGCAGCGTCATTAGCAACGCCATGTTGGACATGTTCGCCGCTGGCCTGATCCTGGCCACGGCCTCGGTGTGACCTGCAGTTAGGCATTGGCCATATTGGGCTGCTTGCATCTGCCCCGTTTGCAGGTCAGGTTTTGTGCTGGTAGCGTGCAGGCGTAATAAAGATTGTTTATAGCCCATACAATACCATTTTGTTTGCTGCTGGAATTATAAAACATCCTTTCTTACAGGTCTTTTCTTTGCGTTCCCATGGGGCTACTACGCCGACACAAGAGGACGGAGACGGGCACTACTGCTATCCTGCTCTGTTGGCTTCATCATGGCCGCCATCGGCAGCCTGTCCCCAAACTGGCAGACTCTGCTAGTGGTGAAGCTAGTGGGATGTAGTTTGTAGGTATCATTCAACTTATATATCTAATACCCAGAAACACAATCAGACAACGTTTCTGCTTAATATAAAATTATCATATTTCAGTTCAACAGCGTCGTTCAGCCTGACTATGACTTTCCTGGGAGAATGCACGGGGAACAAACATAGAAGCCAGTATATGTTCATCATGAACAGCATCAACCTTTTTTCTGAAGCTGTCACATTCAGTAAGTGTTTAACTGATAGAAATATATTCAAGAGCAATGAAAACGGGTCACATTATATAGAAATTTCCGTACAAGGAGAAGAGTGTATAACATGTATCTGTGAAAAGTTCTCTTGTGAGAGGCTTTGTGCCTAGTGGGACGTAGGTATTATTTTGAGAACGCATGTTATCAGTATCAGTAGAAAAGTTAAGCTTAACCCTTTTCCGGCGTTTTAATTCTTCCGCAAGGAAATGACATTACGAATGCCTCTATCAATGTTCCACTGACAAGCGACCCTAGCCTACCTACCAAAAAAAATAGGCTGGTGTTAAAGAAAGTAAAGCAAGTCAAATATATTAAGTAGTTAAAGGTTGTTGAATTGGATCGATCAGGGAGCTCGCAAGTCTGCCACAAAACACAGCTGTTTTCTTACATCAAGGTCTGAATTGTATTTTTATCTTCTTGTTTCAGTTCTAGCCCTCGTCATTCTACCCCTGCCCTTCAATGTACCCATCCCATGGCTTGGCATTTCTTACCGGCCCTGGCGACTCCTAACTTTCATCTTGGCCATTCCCTTAGGAATCGGGGCGGCTATGATATGGTGTCTACACGAAAGCCCCAAGTTTTTATCCAATAGTGGGTACAATGATACCGCAATGGAGGTGTTGAAAAAAATCTTCGTAGTCAATGGAGGGAGGAAAGAAGAGTACAAGGTAAAATAAAAACCTTATTTAAGAGTCAGACTAAGAGTCTTAGGCCACTCGGGTGACTTCAATATCTATGCCTGGAATTCTCTGGGTCTTTCAGCAAGCATGATGGTGAGTAAGGTTGCCAAAGAGCTCAAAGAGGACCCAGTGTGTTGACGATGAGGGACCTTCTTGTTACTTTAGTCGTCAACACAGTGAATCCTCCTTTTTGTAAAGGGTCGGCAACGCGCATGTGACTCCTTTGGAGTTGCAGGCGTCCATAGGTTACGGTAGCTGCTTACCATCAGGCGGGCCGTATGCTTGTTTGCCACCGTCGTAGTATAAAAAAAAAAAAAAAAAAAAAAATGATGTAGTTGTTATTACATTTTAAAACGTTGTTATTACATTTTAAGTTCCTCTTCCTGACCAAAAAGAAAGAATGAAAATGATAGAACATTATAAGTGCTGAAGGAATTATTTGAAGTCCCAAGCAACGAAGAAAAAAGTTTAGGGAATATGCTTTTTGTTCCAGATATAATTTTTGAGAAAGGGGGATCACGTGTTTAAGATTTTTATTGCGTACTAATGAAAAATGAGATATAAACTAGTATTCTTTTTGATTTCAGGTGAAAAATCTATTAAAAATAACGGAAACACAAGACAAACATCCTGTTTGGCAGTCGATAAAAGAACAAACAGTTCCAATATTCAAACCGCCTTTCCTGGTGAGGACTATACAACTTTTCTACTTGATGCTCCTCTGCTGTGCCATGTAAGTGATGCTGATATTATACAAGGCATGAAACGGTTGTCACAGTCAATCACGTAAAATGGTGCTGATAATTAAGCTGTATCTCTTGTAGATCTTTGTCGTGCTGCTCTTCTATTTTTCCTTCCTTTCTACGAGTATCCTAATACAAAGATTATATTGGTAGTACACAAGATTGATAATCTGACAGTAGGGCACATTGCCATATACTTCACTTTGTTTTTCTTGTTTCAGCAACAACATATTTGTTATGTGGTACCCTACCATCGTCAACTCTTTCTTCACGTCCCTTTCATATGATGTGAAAGAAGACAAAAGCTTCTGCGATCGATTTGTTAGTAACCTGACCGCTGCTCCTAGCGATACAGAGGAAGTAAGTTCAGCGACAATGTCTAGCGATGGACTCGTTAAATTTTTTTGAATGTTCTTGTCATTTTTTTTATGTTGTTATAAGAACTGATTCTTTCAAAATTTATAAAGAAATGTGCTTTAAGAATTCACAGTCAGTATCATCTAAATTTACTTAGTTGATCGATTCTCACGATAGTGATCTTAGTTACGCTCACGGATAGTGAAAATGTCTCAACATCTACGGTTTGATATGAAATGAGCAGAGGCCGGATTTTTCGTAGCACTTTGGAGCTGTCATAGGGACTTCTCGTTTATCGACTTCCAATATACATATTCTATGGATACATTATACAACACAACATATTAAATAAAATTAAAATTATCTCTTTAAGATAACTTTTGAGTAGGTAGTTGAAAATATGAAATAGAGATTTGCAATGAAAACAATAAAATAGTTAATAATTACAATAAAATACTAATCAAAGATAATTGGCCGGTACCTATGTACATTTAGGCTCGATAGCAATTCTTGTTGCAATTTCTTTCGAAAAATATTTAAAAGGCATTAAAAATCCTCAAATTATTTATAAGAAACAATAAATTATTATTATTTTAATTCCTATTTAAAACTTCCAAAAAGTTAGTATCCAAAGGTTATCTCAAAGAGATCGCTCTTTTGCGATAAGATAGAACTGCCTGTTGTTTACTTCTGCTCGTAATCATATTTTAAATATTGTATTCTGTATTTATCGATATACATATTTGTATGTATATCGGAAGTCGATAAACGAGAAGTCCCTATGACAGCTCAAAAGTGCTACGAGAATTCCGGCTCCGAAATGATCCGTTTATTGTCCTTAAGTATATTTTATTTTTCAATATAACTTTTTTTATACCACGACGGTGGCAAACAAGCATACAGCCTGCCTGATAGTAAGCTGCTACCGCAGCCTAGCGACGCCTGTAACTCCAGAGGTGTTACATGCGCGTTGCCGACCCTTTACAAGAGGAGGATTGTGTTGACGGCTAAAGTAACAAGAGGGTCCCTCATCATCAACACACTGGTTCCTCTTTGAGCTCTTTAGCAACCTTAATCACCAACAGGAACACAACACTGTGAGTAGGATCTAGTGCTATTTGGCTGTGGTTTTCTGTAAGGTGGAGGTACTTCCCCAGTTAGGCTCTGCTCCAGATTTGAGCGAGATGACATTCGCTGTGCTGTGCCCTACGACACATACTTTACTTTATACTTTTGTACGTAGTTTAAGGACATACCGTGTCAGGACGCAGTTTAAGGACAAACTCGGGTCCAAAACCTACTAGTAATATGAACTCTAAAAACTATTATTTTAACACTTAGATAATATTATTTTAAAAGTCTTTAATGTTTGCATCTGAGCCTAGATTTCTTTTCACTCTTTTTTGTTTTATTTATTGCTTAAATCATGTTATCTTTCAGTGGTCATGTAACGACACTATGTCCACCAACACCCTTTATGCTGGCATCATCACTGGTTTCTTCTACACCTGCCTGAACCTCTGCTTTTCCAAGATCGCCATCTGGCGTCGCAGTGTCTTAATCACTGTCTTCTTGGTTCCTGGTATATGTCTGGTTTTAATAAATGCCATATCAGAGCCTATTGTCAGTTTGATCCTGTTTGCACTTGCCCAGGGCACGGCTATTGGCATTGGGGTGGTTGCGTCGTATTTTGTCGATCTGTACCCAACTTCTCATAGGTGAGTTAGTTTATTTAAATTAGTTTTTACTCATTATCTATCCATTATTGATGATTAAAGTCTGCCTGGAGTCACAGTATCTTAGTTACTACTATGTGGAGTGTGGATTTCATCCATTGAAGAGGGAAGATTTGATTACGGGTTTTACAATATATTGTGTCTTTCAGGTAATTTATGGACGCCACAGTGTCCTCCTTAATATGTTCTTTATCTCTTATATCTCAAGTAATCTGCTCAATGTTACCTTTAACGGAATCAAATCCTGATTTTAAGTAGGCATAGAAAGAAAAGAAGGAATCTTAAAGAAAGAAATTTGATTCAAGATTTTATTTGAAATAAATAACCTCAACAAATACAAACATTTGGACCCAGTTGGACTTGAATCAATATCGATACGCCTTGCTCGGGCTCGATCGCTTTACCAATTAAGACATACCATTTTTTTAAAGAGAAACATAAGTAGTTGGGGATACGTATTTATTCACCAAACTGAGGACAGTATGTTGGCGAATAGTGTGCGATTATTATATTACCAATTATTTTTTTTTTTTTTAATTTTTGTTTCGGGTTGATAATTTTTTTAACGTTTGTTTTGCATGCAAAAATAATTATGAATCTCAACAAACTGAACTGATTTGAACTAAACTCTTTTCAGGGCCCTGGTAACGAGTTTGGCTATGATGATAGCCCGGCTGGGTTCTCTCTCTGGGATCAACATCATCGGGATAGCCATGATTACCAACTGCGAGATGACTTTCTACTGTAGTGCTGCTGTCGTTTTCAGTGAGTATCGAAATATATGTTCATTAATCACGGCCATGGTAGGAGGACACAAGGTACCTATCTGTAACCATGTGCTCTCCTATACGTCAATGACACTAGGTACTTTTATTCTCAAACCTTAAATTTTGGGATAATTTTAACTCAATTAGTGGATGTGGTCATCTTGCGGAATGCAGGGCCAGGTTTAGATTCACCAGAGTTCCAGAGTATGCAGAATCCACTAAGTCACATCCACTAATTCCGTTAATAATACCCCGAAATTTAAAGTGTGTGAATGAAAGTGGTGTGGTTGTGACGTCAAATTTGCGTGATGTCGATAGTGATGGCGATAGTTTGTTTTCTTCTACTGTGATCACGGCATGTTCCCTTTATAAAGTCACCTATTTGGATAAGGGTTTTTTCCTTCCTGCTAGGGTGAGTTCAGGCTAGAACTTTCCTGATGTCCTCGGCTGATGAGACTATTATAATTATGATAAATATGGTAGTCTTTTATGGTCCTCATAGTCGATGTGAAAAGGAGTGTACGTTACTTGGTAGCGAAATTATTTTACTTGGAACATTAATTAACGGTTAAATCCCTCTCTAAGCTCAGGATTCTATTTCAGAATCCTCGCCGTTAAACAGGTCATTATGATCTCTTGTGACACAATCTACTACTTTAGTTCCTATAACTGTAACGTTTTTTTAATTTACCTACAGGTGGTGTGGTGGTTACCCTGCTTTTACCATCGGACAAACATTCTGACCGATGACTTCCTATGAGAAACAATTAATAAAGTGATTTGATGAGACCATATTTTTATTTTAGTTTACCCTGTAGTATCATAACTCAGAAGGCCTAGCAATCGTGCCAATCGTCTACGCTCCGTAGTGAACGAAACGCAACTGTCACTGTCACACTAATATGGAAGAGTGATAGAGAGATATGACTACACGGAGAGAAATTTTTAGTGGAAACAAGTAAAAAATATTAATCAATAGTAAAATTTTAGTGAATCCCAGGACAAGGAGATTATACAAACGGTTATAAACCAGTTTTACTAATAGTATTTACTAACACCAAAAAAATTGTCCTTTTTGGAAAAACAATACTGTTTACTAAAAACAAGTAAACTTTTATTTGAATTCAATAATGTAACATACTTGCTTTTAGCATTAAACAAGAATAGTTATTTCATTTCTAGTTAAATTTTTTGTGGGTTTTATTATAGCTGTACTAGGAATTATTACGCCGAGAAGTTTTATCGCGCCACGGAGCGTTAACGATTGCCACGTTGGCTAAGCCCCCAGGATTGCAAAGGGCCTACAGCAAACGTCGAAAATCCTAATTTCGTAATCTCCCTCTTTATCGTTCTTGCATATTCGAAAAAGAGTGATGAAAATAGACGAACGAACGAACTGGTTCGCGGCTATAGGCCAGGTATTGCATCGGTTCTGCATATTACATAGATCCTGGGGCCTATTCCTTAAAAGGTATTAGACCCGATTAGACCAATATTATTAGTCCACGAACTGTCAAATCGTATGGGTTTCCATGACAACACGCTAATAATATTAGTCTAATACCGTTCGAGAAATGGGCCCCTGCGACATGGCATAACTGACAGTAGGTAGCGAGACAACTATGAGATCACACTTTTGCGACAGTTGAAATTTGGGGTGGAATCACTCAAGAGTGACATCTAAAATGGTGGCCATAGATAGCCATAGACAAAACGCTCTAGCGAGACCTACTGACAGATTGACAGTTAGGTGTGGACCATGAAGTTAAATACAATCTGGAGGTCATACTTCGACCACAAAGTGAGGCCGAAAGAGAGGGTAATGTAGGGGGCTGCATCTCATTCTAAGTAGAGTGACCATATGTACTATGATGTATGTGGGATTGGGATAGTATGAAGATAAATATAAAATAAAATATGCTTGTCGTCTAGTAAGTATTGTCCAGAAAGAGAAGTCTCATAGTTCTAATGGGAACTTATACATTCTACTGACTTAAGGAGCTGGCCACTTCAGATACGTTGGCGCGGTAGTGGGAGCAGAGAACCCCTCTAATTAGTTTACTATTTTAAACTTATTGCTAGATCCAGGCATCTGGCAGCTATTTATCGGAGGACGTCAGAGTGACAGACCAGCAAAATATTTCAGTTAATAGGTAAAAACTGTCGAAGCCTATCGCTACAACAAAAAAGTAAAAACATTGTGTATCGCTACGGAAAAAAACAGTCGGTAGGCGACAAACAATACATTAACGTAACGTCATTTTGCACTATTTTCCCCCAACAGAAACTCCTGAAAATGATATAATCTTATTAATTACATGATACTGCACTGCATCAAACCTAGAACTGTAAGATATTTATTTCTTACAACTCGTTTGCATAACACCGATGAACAATTGCCAGATGTCCGCGTCTTAAAATAGGGGATAGTTAGTGTAGCAAACTAAAACTAAGTAAGTACAGGGGGTTCGTGGCTCTCACTATTGCGTCATATCTGATGTGGACAGTTCTCCGACTTTAATATACTTAAAGGTAACCTTTCGAAAGGGCCTAAAAGACCCGCGGGCCACTCCTGTCCTGTGTAAGTAATACTTAGGAACAGACCATGTACTTATGTACATTTCTGTAAAAACAACAAAACCGACCCGTAGCTTGCCGACATCATAGTCACCCTATTGTTTGACAATCTTAACTTGTTGTTAAATCGTAAAATTGAATGATTGTGGATTACCGGTGAAAGGAAAGTCTACTTTATTGTTAAGTCTACCCCTGCACCTTTTTACGCAACATATCTTGACCATTTTTACTTAAAAATGTTGTTACGAAATGTTGTTGAGCTGAGCGGCGTCATTTGAAATAATATCAGTGACATATTATGTCAGTGATGGGACTGATGGGATGGGGATACCAGACCGTATTTTAAATATTACAAAACTTACTACTGTCTGCAATATTAAATGCAATTCTTTAATTTAATGAATAAATAATATTTACGTCGTAAAAAAATTCAAAGCAGCTAAAAGGGATCAAAGTATTCATTCAAATCTTGCAATAAATTATTATAAGTAGGAAGTAACTTCTAGTGTGTTACTAAAATAAATGTATATAAATAAAACCACACTGGTAAGTTTCATAAGTTGGCAGCATTGTGCGAGTGAGACACCGCCCCCTACATTATGCTCTCTATCGGACCGTTTTTATTACTTTTTACTAGTGACCTATGAACGACTGTTTTGCTCGGTAATAAGGTTCAACTGTGGTTAGGGAAATATAGTAAAAGTACTATCCGGATTGTCTTATGATCCGTGGTGTGGACACGTGTGGACAGATGGATTTCACTCTATCACCTAGCGAGACAAGTGTGAGAGCAACATCTCGCAGTTTGGCATGTC
The DNA here is from genome assembly GCA_947086415.1 of Pammene aurita. NCBI lineage: Eukaryota > Metazoa > Arthropoda > Insecta > Lepidoptera > Tortricidae > Pammene > Pammene aurita. The sequence goes on along the minus strand of OX352291.1, from coordinate 46,835,872 downwards.
GAATCGGGCCCCTGACTACATATCAGCGGCATTGCGCCGTCACTGTTTGTGTTTATATATCCACGAGTCTTATCTTCAAAAGTGCTGCTGATGCTGGTAAGCCTGGCGGTAAGACGCTCAACTTTCCATCCAGAAGTTTGAGTTCAATCTCCGGTTCGCACCACAGAGTTTATCGAAAGTTATATACGGAATATCGTTTGATCCAATCGCTTTTCGGTGAATGAGAACATCGTGAGGAAACCGGGCGCAATCTTAATGAGACCTAGTGTCCCCTGTGGGTTGAAATGTCGGATGGCAGTCGTAAAAAGTTTGTAACAACTAATAATCCAATTCATAGGATTAGGTTGTTGAGCAGACTACAGGCTGAAATTGAGCCGTAGCAAAAAGCCGGGGCAAGGAGGGTGATGATTTCAAGTTTCTATCTTCAACTTTTAGGCTGTGGCTTGGTTGTCAGTCTCACTAAAAGAGGTAACGCAACTGTTTTACCAGATTTTACCTAAATACATACTTGTGACGTATGTTGCTCGTTTGTATTTAGAACCTTGTCTTTTTTATCTTCTTGTATCCATAGAAATGAAATAACTGATCTGCCAAAATTGTTAATACCCATAAGATATTTTCTCTTCGCAATAAAATAACTGAGTTCGTTAAACTAAGTGTTTCAATCGAGAGAATCCATAACATCTGGCGACCGTGACTTTGTGCATATATTAAATAAATATGGAATCTTGGAAACGCAAACGGACTCTGTTTCGAAAAGAGTTTACCATTCTCGCGGATAGGACGACTAAAGCAGTGGAGAACAATGATAGATACCACAGCCCTGCAGATGTTTGAACTCCTGTCTGAAGCGGCTTCGAATTTATTTGAAACAGAAGCCACATTGCGAGATTTATGGGTCGAAGCTGAAGACTTTGACGAAGATCAATTTCATGCAGATCAAGATAAGGCAATGCAATATAAAACACGCTGGCTACAAGTCAAAGCCTTATTTCCTAAGACTCTTCCTCGCGTCAGTAGCGCCTCGTCTCTACAGTCAGTGTCCTGACTGATCCACAGTTCTTGAGCCAAGTAAGCAGAGACGGCCTAGACTGCCTAAGCTGGAGCTAGTCAAATTCGACGGCAATGTCAAGTCATGGCTATCATTTTGGGGCCAATTTAAGAAGATCCATGAAGACGCAGAGATCGACTCCACAGATAAGTACCAGTATCTTCTGCAATCCATGACCCCAAACAGTAGTGCACGACAGCTTGTCGAAAGTTACCCACCTTGCGCAGAAAACTACAGTAAGGCAGTTGAAGCTCTAAAGGCTAGATTTGCTACAGATGACGTACTAATAGAATCGTATGTTAGAGGTTTGCTTGCCCTGATGCAACAAAAAGGAGAGCCTAAAAATCTATCAAACCTATACGATAACCTGCAAACACACCTACAAGCACTGGAAACACTCGGCGTGACAAAGGACAAGTATGCATCAATGCTGTTCCCCATGATTGAGTCAGCACTACCAGAGAGCATACTTCGTGCTTCGCACCGCAGTCGAGTTGACTCCAGAGACCTAGCTAACCTGATGCAGTTCCTTACGCAAGAGGTGGAATCAGAAGAACGCATAAAGCTAGCTAGAACAAAGATTGATGAAACAACCCTAGCTGAGCCAAAGCCGCCCATCACTTGTTTTGTGCAGTTGTCAGAAGCTAAGCGCAACAAGGAAGGATCCGGTAACCAAGGCGAGTCATCAATATCATCGTGTATATGGTGTGGCAAGGACAATCATTCAGCTGTAGAGTGCTACAAGGCAGCGAAAATGACAGTGGCTGATCGTATAGAATTTATCAAAGGTAAGAAAGCCTGTTTAATTTGCTTAAGAAGCAATCATATTGCAAAGAAATGCAAGAGTTTTCCGAAATGTCTGTTTTGCAAGAAACGTCATTTTACAATTATGTGCACAGACATAGCATCGGGTCTAGACAGTAGCAACAAACAATCGGAGTCATCAAACAACTTGTCATATCTGCAAAGGTCTGCAAAAACAACTTTATTGCAAACTGGCATGGTGAAAATTGCACACGGCAAGAAAGAGGTCTGTGTTAGAGCATTTATTGCAAGGCCTAGTAACTTCTTAACAAAAGTGTGTCCTTAGAAAAAGGAAGTCGAGTGCGGGACGGGTAACGTCATTTGAAAATTTCTTGGACGAAAAAATATTTATTCTAAGTATTTCACGAGTGGATTGGGGTTGTATTATATGTAAATAGCTGTATTTTAGTTGTAGATATATAATTTTGTGTATATAAACGAAACTTTGCACAATCCAAATAGTTTTCTACAGGCCGGCAGGGTGATGGGTTCCTCCGGCCCATCACCGAGGCCGGCCACCGGTTTACCAATGGAGACGAATTCTCCTTTAAGCCCTCCACTGATAGACCGACACGCTTCTGTCTCACCAGATTTAGATGCAGAGGAATTTGTTTTAGCCAAAACAGGTACCCTAAAAAGATCGTCGACAAATTCAAAAGAGGCGGTTACAGTTGATCCCACCAAAAATAAAGTAATTAAAACTAAAATACCACAAGCGGCAGCTAAACCTCCCATTGGTAGGCAGTGCTATTCATATAACGATGTTGGGCCTTTTGTGGTCCACGTCCAATTAAAACCGGTCCCAACAAACGACGGCAACATCCCCCTACTGCACCCAGTTAAATTCGGGCAATTTTTATGTGAAAACAGTATTAAAGGGCTTATTGAGGAAGGAATCCATAAGATTGGCAGGAACCGCCTAAGTTTAGTATTCTCAAATGGCATTACTGCTAACAGATTTCTGGACATGATTAATAGAGAGGACAGCTCACGTTACCTAGCCTTTATTCCCACATATAACGTTTCCCGGATGTTCGTAATTCGCAAGGTTCATCAAGGATTTGACCAATGAAGAAGTCGCAGCTAATCTGGTTATCCCTGAAGGGTTCGGCAAGGTTATAAAAACCAGACGGTTTAATGTTAAAAAAAAGGTTGATGAGGTCCATGAATGGATCCCCACCGAGTCACTGGCTGTCACCATTGACGGTCAGAAAGTACCCCAAAGAGTTTTTCTATTTCATAACTCTTTCAAGACAGAGAAATATAATTTACCAATCATTCAATGCACACAGTGTTGCAGATTTGGTCACGTCATGGCTCATTGCAGATTACAACCTCGGTGTTCAAGATGCCGACAACCTCACCTGACTTCAACATGCACCTCCTTCAATGATGTGGTGTGTCTATTTTGCTCCGGTGCCCATCCTGCTACCGATAAAAACTGTCCAGAATTCGACCGACAACACAAAATAAAGGCTACCATGGCTGAGGAGTCCATATCCTTCAGCGAAGCATCCCAACGTTTCCCATCTTCAAAACGGTCATACGCTGAAGCTAGCTCTACATCATCATATAAGAAAACTATCACGATCACCCGAAAACCCAGAGCCCCTCTACAGGAGGGTTACGATAAAAAAGCCCATCAGGCTATCATTAATAACTTTCGCATCCCGGACCCTCAAAATGGTTGCGCCGTTCGAGAAATGAGCAAGTTTGAATTAGGAGACTATACTAACGGCGTCAGCTCTTATCAGCCTATGGCTACACACAATTCCCAAAATTATGAATCTGCCTCTGAAAACACTCCATTAAATGACAGAGTCCTTGACTCCTTACTAAATACTTTGTTAATGCTCTTAAGCCTAGAGAACCTACCGTACCACGTTGCTTCCAAAATTGAATCTCTCTGCGTTATCTTAAATAAACGTTTACAGGATGTGTACGGCAATTCAGTGGAACGCACGTAGTATCTTAAACAAAAAACCAGAGTTGTCATATTTCAATAATAAATATAATCCAGTTTTATTTGCTATATCTGAAACATGGCTTAAACCTCAGCAATTCTTTAAATTACCAGGGTTCTTTACTCTTAGAGACGACAGGGTTGACGGGTGGGATGGTTCTGCCCTTTTAATTAAAAACAAAATTCCTTTCCACCAAATTTATCTTCCGGCTCACTCTAATAATATATATATTGTTGCAGCTTCCATTAATAAAATTTCTTATGTTTCAGTGTACATTCCGCATCCTTCTATACCTAATCTATCTGAATTTTACTCTATAGTTAAGGACATCCCTAAACCTATTATTATCATGGGCGATCTGAACTGCCACCATACGTGTTGGGGTTCAGGCGCTATTGATAACAATGGCAGATATTTACTTGACTTATTAGATAAATTAAACCTCTGTTGCCTAAATAATGGCAGCCCTACACGACGCACGGCTCCTAACCAACATTCCTCAGCGGTAGATGTAACTCTATGTTCTACCAATCTAACCTCCCAATTATCTTGGACAATTTCTTCCTTATCCCATAACAGTGATCACTTCCCTATTTTTATCTCCCTTTCTGGGCAAATGAGCCCATCGAGCCCTCTTCCTCCCTTATTAAAATATAACTTAGGTAAAGCAGACTGGGATAAATACTCTTCTTGTCTAGATAGTAAAGTACAGACTCTCGCCTCTGTCATCCACCCAAATTTAAATGACTTTCATGAGCTATTTAGTAATGGTATCCACAAATCAGCTGAGGAATCTATTCCCCTAAAAAAGCCTTATATTCGTCGCAATAACATGCCTAACCAGCCATGGTGGGATGCAGTGTTCTGCCGCGGTAAAAGAACGTAATGAAGCTGAACTGTCATATGTCAATAATATAAACATAGAAAACTACATCAAGTTCAAGAAAATTAGAGCAAAATGTCGTAAAACCCTTTCAACCAAAAAGTTCGAGGGTTGGACCTTATTTTGTGAATCTATTTCTCCTTCCACTCCTTCAACGCTAGTATGGAAGAACATACGTAGGTTCCGTAGAGGCACTGCCCCCCCGTCAGCCTTAGGATCATCTTTTACCTGGACCAACGATTTCCTTAATAAATTAGCTCCTTCTACTGTTCCCAACACGTGTGATATACCAGATACCTATTCATTTAACCAATCGGATAATTTCTTGGATACGAACTTTAGCTTAGATGAACTTAAAACTGCTTTATCTGCAGTGACTGACTTATCCCCAGGGCTTGATGGCATTGTTTATTCCTTTCTGAAAAAAGCAGGCCCAGTGTGCCACAATTTCTTCTTAAGCCTAGTTAATAAAATTTTTGAAACTGGTGATATCCCAGAGTCATGGAAACACCAAACCATTCTTCCCATCTTGAAACCGGGAAAAGATCCTGAAAATTTCATCTCATATCGCCCTATTGCTTTATCTTCGGTGCTATGCAAAATAGTTGAGCATATGCTAAAAAACAGACTAGAATGGTACGTTGAGAATTCGGGTTTCCTCTCAGAAACCCAATTTGGTTTCAGAAAGGGGAGAAGCGTTACGGATAGTCATGCATTACTGACAACAGATATTAGAATAGCTTTCTCACAAAAACAATCTGTCGTTGCTACTTTTCTTGACATATCAGCTGCTTATGACAATGTCCTAATCCCGGTACTTCGCAACAAGTTACGCTCTATGAGAATTCCGGAGAAAGTAGTTCTTTTCAACCGACTTCAAGATTTCGAAGGAGGAGGTTATCAATTCGTCGGGATCTTTGTTTTTTTTTTTTTTTTTTTTTTTTTTTTTTTTTATGTATGTTCACCGATTATTCGAAGACGGCTGGACCGATTTGGATAATTATTTTTTTGTTTGAAAGCGTATACTTCACAGTTGGTCCCATTGTAACCATGTCAGGGTCTGATGATGGGATCCTGGAGAAATCGAGGGAACTCTTCAACTATTATAGGCACACCTATGGTGATTTGAGTATTTTTTACAGCAGATCGAGCATTTCGTGTTGGAAAGGTGGATGCTTAGTAAAGTCGGTTCTTTTTTGTTTAAAATTATTATAAATAATCTTTTATCAGGTAGAAAAATCTCGCTAAGAGTACAAAATATGCAAGATATCTCCAAAGCTGTTTGGAAAGGTCTACCACAAGGCTCAGTTTAAAGTCCATTGCTATACAGTATATATACCTCTGACCTGGACCAGTCCATTAATCAGCATTGTAATGTTCTTCAGTATGCTGACGATATTGCAATATATTCAGCCCATAGGAACATTGTTGATGCGGCCTATTACATTAACAATGCACTTCATTCCCTAGGCCTTTGGCTAGACGACCATGGATTAGATTTATCCCCCTCCAAGAGCTCTGCCTTGGTGTTTTCAAGAGGACGTAACTGTCCTCCAGTTAATATCTTGTTCCGTTCCCAGGATATTCCGGTTCAACGCAACGTGAAATTTCTTGGAGTTATCTTCGACCCGAAATTGTCGTGGGCTGAACACATTAAATATGCTGTTGGAAAGTGTGAAAAAAACATAAACATAATACGGTCCCTATCTGGCTCATGGTGGGGAGCCCACCCTTATTCCCAGAAATTGTTATATAATGCCTTAGTCAGATCTCACCTTGACTTTGGATCCATTATTTTTGAACCATGTTTTAAAAAAGATTTTGGAAAATTTGATAGGATCCAATCAAAAGCTCTCAGGATAGTTACTGGTACCATGAAATCGTCCCCCATTCGAGCACTTCAAGTAGAGTGCGCTGATCCTCCTCTAAGGATTCGTCGTCAATATTTAGCAGATAGATACCTATTTCGTATCGCACAGTTAGAATCCCATCCCCTATTCCCTAAGTTACAATTGTTAAAAGACTATGTAGACCTAAGCCCATTCGTGCATTCTGGCTTAGAAAGACAATCCCGAATCTCGTTACTAGTTTAGTAAGACTAAACAATATCGACGCCCCTTTAAAAAATTCTCAAAGATTCCTATATATACAGTTCCTTTTGCAGCCCTTACCTTCCAGCAGCAATCTGCTAACATTGGTGTCGACCGAAACTCATCTGACATTAATGACAGATTCCTGGTCACAGTGAGAAGTAAATGGCAGGGTTGGGATTTAATCTTCTCAGATGCGTCAAAAACTCCCAACAGTCTTGTTGGTAGTGCCTTTATTCACGACAATTTGGATTCCACTCACAAATTTCAACTGCCATCAATTTGCTCCATTTTCACGGGTGAATGTATTGCTATTATGGAGGCAGTTAAATATATATTTGAACACAAAATACCTAAATCGGTAATTTTTTCAGACAGCCTAAGTTCTATCCAGGCCATTACTTGTAATTCTATTAAAAATTGTTCTAAATCCCCAATAATTTGCCTTATAAAAGAAGCCTTATTTTCCTGTCATTTGTTAAACTTAGAAGTGTTGCTTTCATGGATTCCAAGCCATAAAGGCATGACAACACAATCTCCTCAGAAAGACTTTTTACTGATTGGTCAAATCTTTGGATCCTTAATAATAAGTTACAGTATTTCCAAAACCAACCAAAGATCTATCCCAAACCCTGGTTTTTTAAATTTAAATTCAAGAAAAAAGTAACGAGCTGTTTAATACGTTTAAGGCTAGGTCACGTATGCTCCCCAGAGTTTTTATTTAAGATCAAAATTAAAGATAGCCCAGAGTGTCAGTGCGGGAATGAAGTCGGCTCAATTGACCATCTTTTCTTAGAATGCCCCTTAAATCGCCTCTGTTTTCATGACCTGTTGCTCAAACTTAAAGTCGATTTCCCATACAATGTCAAAACCTTACTAACCAACCCCGATCCCAAAGTTTTTAAAACACTAGCATATTTTATTGATAAAAATAATATGTCTCTATGATTTGTTTATTTCTATATGATTATTACATATACTTAATTATTACTATATTTAAAAGTATTCTTAATGTTTGTTATCTCATAACAGCAATTCATTATATATGTATATTAGTTATATTAGTCGAAATTTTGGGCAAAATTTATAGGTGCACTCTTCAGGTAAATAGTATCTAAAATACTTGACATTGGCAAAGTGCCCTAGGAGCAAAAGCCATATTATACAAAAAAAAAATCTTAAATTGCATATGTGTGCGTCATTGATTTATACAAAAAGGGAGATATGGTACCAGGCGCTCGATTGTGTGCCATCAAATATAGGTTCCGGCACCTATATTGAATTAGTCGTGTGGCAGAGTCTCTCAGTCAAACTTTGTGCAATGCGCAAAATATGGATATCTCCCTTGCATACCCGTGTTAACTATATAGGTTTATCTTTTTTGCCCATGATGCACATACATTATAGCGGTGTGTAGCATTTTACAAGTGTGTAGGTGCTGGACCACATTTCAGATTTGTTTACTATCAACGTCACTCGTCTTCCTTTTTATTTATGTCTAAGGTGTGCGTACGGTTTATAACAATTATTACCAGTATTTAAAATACATGTTTTTTAAATATAGCAACATTTAGAACCGACTTTAAACGATATTATACTTTGCAATTTCTCGGGCCTAATCAGTTTTGCACCCTGCCTTGCTTCACTCCCTCGACTCCTAAGTTTCCTATCATTTATTACATCTCTCTAACTGACATATCGGGCCCGAGAAATTGTAAAGTATAGTACTGGTTGTTGTCTATGGTGTCTATGGATTATGCTGTCAATCACCGCTAAATTCAAAATAAATATGTCATGTAAAACTAAAATTACTTGCGTTTTGGCTTTTGCTTTAGTTATAGCGTATCTACTTACTTGAAATGTATTTGGTTAAATATATTGTATAGGTAATATTAAGTGCCGGCCGGTCCGCAACCGTTGAAATTAGGAAAAATAGCGCTACTACCACTTTGCCTATGCCCGGGGAGTAGAAAAGGGAGAAACAGCAATGAAGATTATTTATATTACTTAAGTTTCATCATTTTCTACACCGATAACCACAAATATTTTATGGTAAGAAATATATTTCATGCATTTTTATCATAATATTATTACCTAATCCGGAAAATTTAACTTATTTACATAACATTTGGTTAATCATGAACTACGCGCACATAATTATAGAGGATACCTTTATCACCAGCCACAACAGTAAATAAATTGTTACCTCAAAGTGAGGGGTACCTTTAGTAGTGATACCGAAAGAAGGGAAGGCAAGGTAGGGAAAGGTAAAAAGGGAACTAGTAATAAGCATGTATACTAGCAGAATATCTTATGTATGCAGTAACGCGTTGTACTTAACACATTTGGCAGAGACAAGCAAGCAGAGGATAACGACGTAAAAGGATATCAAAATTAAAGATATATTATGTTTCTGTTGTGCAGGATAATAAGAAGATTCAAGGATGCATTAAGTGAAGCAATGCCACCTGGGCAGTAACTATAGCGGCTGCAACTTCAGGGAACTTGTCTGCGTGATGAACGGCTGAACGCAACATGCGTCCATAATAGTGTCATTCTTGAAGTCCTATAGTTCAATTAAGCCTAGGAACTAATAGAGCATTTCTATGAATGTAGGTAGTTTCTAATAATCATATGTTTTATGCCAATTGTATGTTTTTCGATGCAGTAACCCAGTTCTTTTAATACTTAAAAATAAATAAATAAAATAGCCTACATATAAGTTATACATTTAGTTTTGGTTTTTCTAATGAATTGAATTCTTGTTAGACCAAAAATGTGCCTACTTGCTTTATTACTTTTTGCATAAAATATAACTTAACTATTTTATTACAAAAATAGCACACAATTGGTACAATAAAAAAATATTTTTGAGTAATGCTAAATACATAATAAATACACAATAATCCTAAAAAAAAAAAAAAAAGAATACCCGTACCGGGATTCGAACCCAGGACATCCGCTTCACAGACGGGCTACTACCAACGAGGCCAAACTGGTTGTTAAATTAGTTACTGCGATCTACACGGGAGCGCTGTAGTATAAACGAACTTTAGTGACGGGATATTTTTTTGTATGTAGTTACCGTTCTTCTCCTAGTGATTATTATATTCTTTGAGCCGACTATTCCGGGTTACTTTTGACAGGTGCCATTGAACAGTTAGAAAACAACTTAACCGCTGTACAGACTAAATTTGGCTGGACTATTTAAGGTCCAATAACTGGAGTAAGTATACAGTTCGATGACAAACGCAATAACGACTCTTCATTGTCTAAGTAAAATTGATCTTACAGATTTATGGAGTTTGGAAGCTTTAGGCATCAACGATCCCGCAACACAAGCAACAAAGGCAGCGCGTGAGGAAGAAGTATTTACATCTTTCAACGACAGCATCAAGATCAACAAAGAAGGTCGTTACAAGGTAAGTTTACCATGGCGTGACGTTCCGCGACCAAAACCTAACTACGGGCTTGCTAAAAAGCGGTTAGATTCTAACATGATTCGCCTATTTAGACGAACAATAATAAGTACATTTTAATGCAAGGCTGGAAAGTATGTCATTACTTCACGAGTTCAGAGACTTCACGAGTGCCAAGATATGTCACAACTCGGGAGGAGTCACGAATGAAATTTCCGCGCGTTTCATAATACAGTTGAATGAAAATTATGATAAAATAAATATTGATTACACTAATTGGCACCACAGTTTTCACAAACATTACCACAATAAATTTTACCTAGCGATGATGAATATAACTTATAATGATTTAATCGTATAGCATTTTATGCATTAGCTTTCACATAATTGCAATTTGTTCGTTGTAAAAGTAAAAACACTACAAGTAGTACGCAAAATCAAACTTTCCGCACGCTAAACCAGTATTGATTAATGCCACTTTTTGAGCAACTGTTTCAAGTTCACACATCCGCTTAGCTTGAAAGTTTGTTTGAGACTGAGTGGATCAAAGTACTAAAAAAAACGTTCCTTGTCTCTTCTGCCGTTTAATTATTTTATCTAATTTTGTATATCTGAAGTAACGTCGACAACAATTACCAATAGCTGTTGAAAAATAGCTCTTATTCTGAAGGCATTAGGGATCATGGATAAATAGGTTGAGTCATGGTGAATTACTGGTGCGGTATTTTAGCAAATAGGTTGTTGTTAATGTTATCAGAAGAAAAATATTTGTACTTCTGTCCCGTATAATGCGACTGGGGAAGCTGTTGTCAGTAGTAAATTATGCTATTTAATATTATGCAAATAAACCAACCATATATTTAAATAACGTACGGTTTCCGTTCGGTAGCTAATGACACAAAGCAAACAGAAACCAGCCAAGAGCATGGCGAGACATGCTCAATGTAGGGTTCCGTAGTTACCGGCTATAATACACGCACTAAAAATGGGATTTTTATAGGATACTATGGACAAAACATGGAAAAAATTAATTGTGATTTTACTAAGGAATGATAACTTTTTGCGATATCTACCGATTTTATCCGCAAGACCTATCTTCTTCATCTCGTGTCGATGGTTTCACACTGTGCGGGACCAGAAAGTTTAGCTCCCTGTCTGTCGCATCACGGAGGTCCCGCTCGGAGCAGGAGTGCGGACACGCTGGACAGGATAGCATGTGCCCCATCGTTTGGGGAGATGGTCCACATGGACATTGGGTGTCTGAGCCGTTTAGAGCTATCTAACGACACCTTACACGATACGGATGATGCAAACATAAATCACCCCATTAAGTGTAGGTACGGGGAGGTACCCTTAAAAAAATTACCACTTGCCGTAATCTATTGGTACGCATACTATTTAGTACCAAATTTGAACTTTTTAGTTCTGAAGATCACTGATCAAGCCGCTGACTGACAGACAGACAGACAGACGTAGAACTATGGTGAAACTATAAGGAAGGTGACTGACTACGGAACCCTATAAAGATGTCAAACATGCTCATCAACGTACTAAATAAATGAGTAACCCTCTGGGTCTATGTCGATGTAGGCTCGCCATTGCTTCAAATCTGCAAAAACGGTATTTTCGCATTTAACGAACATCCGCATCCGTATCCGTAATGCATGCATGTAGATGTGTATGTTGTACAAGACCGTAAAGGTTGACTTGGCGGTTTTCACACTGCTGCGGTTATCGCATGTGGCGACGGTGTGCGAATCAGATAGCGCTATGTATGTCTAGAGTGCTGTCACGCTTGCACACCATCGCCGCGTCCGGTTGCGGCGCCAGTGTAATAATCGCCTTAGCGGCGGCTCTTGCAACGCACGTGCTAGGTAGTTTTGCTTTTTATTGGTTTTTTCATCGTTGATTATATTAATTTACCTTTCTTATATTAGGTACCTAAATGTGACATCAAATCTTGTTTCTTTTTACAAAAGGTTATATTCAATCCTAATATTTACAGTTCTACATACACGTTTTCCGAAAGACAAGACAGATACGTTTGGCAAACAAATTGATAACATAAGGTAAGTAAGTACGTAATATACACGCAATAAAATAACCGAATTAACAACTAGACATCTGCGCAGAATAATGTTACTTCAGTTCAGACTGCTGGCGGGAGCTGACAATATTGCAGATAATGTAATAACATTTTGTAACTCAAAATGGGTGAAAAATTACATAAAGTTTCGTTTGAGGATGCCTTGGAAATGACAGGTACATAATATTAACTCAGTCTACGTAAAAGCTGAATTCACAACCTTTGTATTTCTATAGCCGTGTTTTATACATGAGTATACAGGGTGGAAAGATAAGTCGGGCCTTGGAGGAAAACTACCTTAAAACGTTGAGATAGCTCAATTCACTGAAAGGAAACATTCTTTAATTTCTTTAAAGGGACATAACTGCATTTACAATTTTTTGGAAAAGAGTACAGTTTTCAAAAAAAGTATTTATTTTGTAATTTTTGCCATAATTAATTTTTATGACAATTGATGCCAATCGATCCTGTTTCCAACGAAGATAAAAACTATTAAATACCAATCAAGTTTAGGGCACAAGAGAACCCATAAATAATAATAATAATATTTTTCTTACACTTAGTATGGAAAAAAGTGAAAATTAAGAAAAAAACTGTGAATGCAGTTTTAGTTTTTAGGAAAAATAAAAGAATGTTTCCTTTGAGCGAATTGTGCTATCTCAAGGTTTTAAGGTAGTTTCCCTCTAGGGCCCGACTTATCTTTCCACTCTGTATATCTAACCAAGTACAAAATTCCCTGCCATTTCGTAAAAATCACAAAATTTTACAAAAAAATATCAACTTTACAATAACAAACATTACTCATTTATTTCAATAAAAAAATATTGAGGATAAATCCTGTTCTATTAATCACGTTCGGTTTATTTATTAAAAGTTTGTGCGAATTTATTTAACTAAATTAGGTAAGTACCAAAATTAAGGGCAAGTAGGTGCTTGTTCGGCATTGGCAACACAAGTGAAGGCGCCCGTACCTTCAAAGCTTCAAACAACTTCAACACAAAAAATACTACGGTGGAAATAAATGTTACCCGATCAAATACCCTTTTTTTAAGAGTTCAAACTTATTTGAGCAATTCAATAGCCAACATAAAGTAAATTAAGAATTGCAGTCCGTAGTTCACTGAACTCATATAATACAGTCGGAACGTAACAGTGGCATAGAAAAATATAATAAATAAATAATATATATTTTGGGACAAACTTACAGAAATCGATACTAGTCCCACGGTAAGCTCAATAAGGTTTCTGTTGTGGGTACTAGACAAAGAGGATTGTCCTTGGTACTAGACGACGATATATAGAATAGATCATCATCATCATCATATCAGCCGAAAGACGTCCACTGCTGGACATAGGCTTCCCCCAAAGAGTGCCACAATGACCAGTCCTGCGCCACCCGCATCCAGCGGACTCCCGCGACCTTCACCAGGTCATCAGTCCACCTTGCGGGGGGTCTACCCACGCTGCGCCTTACACTCGGGGCCGTGGTTTTTTGGTTCTTATCATGGGGGGTGAATGCCGTAATCGCCACGCTTGGCATGCGGGTTGGCGATCGCAGTATCTCCACCGCACTCCGAGGATGCTGCTGCCCATCCCCCGGTGGTCTTGGCCGTAGTTTTAGGACATACTCCGGGTCCTTATGTAATAGATAGTTATAGATAAATACTTAAATACATAGAAAACATCCACAGGAACAAATCTATTATAAATATCCGTGATAAACACACAAATAAATGCCCTGACGAGGATTCGAACCCGGGACCTCCTGCTTCATACGCAGTCACTACCGACTAGTTAGGCTAGGAAGCCATTGTTGAAAAGGGGTCCTGATACGACCTTTTTGCTGACGACAGTCTAGTTAATTAGATGTGGGTTCTGTCGTGGATGAACAAATTAAATCCGTGACGGTACCACTTGGTGCTTAAAACTGGTGGAGAAAGTGACTTCACTTTCTTTATTTATATAATTTCTGTTTCCAGGCTTCGGCAAATACAATTTGCTCGTGGGAGCGGTATGTTGCCTCATGTTAATAGCCATGGCCTTTGAGAGTCTGTCCGTCAGCTACTTGGTCCCGGCCAGCGCTTGTGAACTGGATACCACCACTATGCATCAGGGGCTCATGGCTGCAGTGCCTATCATAGGTAATATTCGTACACACACTTCGGGAATATTAACACTGTTAGGAAAATATTCCTACGTGTGTCTTTCTTTCTTTTTATCTCTAGCTCGGTTTTTTAACACTCTGGAAATGCTTTCCTATGTAGTTGCATCCTCGCGGGGGAAATTTAAATTCCCAGATTTGGTGTCTGTTTGTACGAGTATAAAGCGACAGTCATGTTCCTTTCTGGTGGGTTTAGTCTGGATTATTATGACTTAAGCACCAATCAAATTATTTTAATAAATATCTTGATTTGTTTATTTTAAGTAGACACGCTACTATACAGTGTGTAAACTAATACGGGCGAATCTCTTAACGGTGATTGCAATTAAAATTTTATCCATACAAAATAATTCGACCCGCAATGTAATGCAAACACACTCGCGTTAAATGCTCGTCGACAGTTACTTTCAAAAGCTCATATAAGTATCACGTATGTAATGTCATTATTGTCATTAACTGTCATGAGTGGGTAAATAATAACCAAGTATGATGATTTTTATCTAATAAACGTAATACTTATAGTCTGGCAAACCATTTCTGTCAGTAGAAACGCGCGGCAAATTCAAAATACGTACATGTGACAACCCTTTGTGATGAGACACCGTATTTCATGACGAACATTTCAATTCACATTGAATTTGTTTCTAGTGCATTTCACTCTCTCATCTTAAGCGCGAGTGAGATAGAACTCCTGCAACGTTCCCAATTAAATTTAAATTATTTTTTAAGCCATATGTCAATTGCCTCAACCAGATTATCTGTTGCAGTTGATGGCATATCAGACGAAATATATCCGTCTCCTTTTTACACACCGTAAATGTCACCTAATGAAAGGGGCGGAAATACCACCTAAAATTAAAATAATAAAATTTGATGATCATTGCTGCTTTTTTCACTGATTCTTAGTGGTGTCATACTTTTGTTCGCTGTACATTGCTACTGCGTTCGCTGTCTGGCCAGACTATAGTTTCAAATATAAAGTCAGATACTCGTACACGTAAAAAAACACGGACATCAAAGTTGAAATAAAATAAAAAACATTTCACTTTACCAAAGAGTTTGCCACGTTTTAAACAATGTACCAAACTTTGTGGTGTTTAGACTGTTTAGTTAATTCTCGAAATCAATTTTCGTAATATTAAAATTATCAGGCGGGCCGTATGCTTATTTCCCACCATCTGGTCTAACAAAATCAGTGATATCATAATAATTATGTTTAGTATTAAGTACTGATATGAAATGCATTTTCAGAAAAGTTGCTATCAAAGTATGTCTATGCTCAGTATTAGGAATCATCACTCCAAGTGCTGTTATCATGACTGATTAAAATGACATTAGATAGATACACAGTAGATGATGTCAGTTCTTTGTTGATAAAAATGATAAATAAATAACTTTAACATCCAAGAAGATTAAGCATCATCTAAAAACCAAAGTTTTCAACCAGTGTGTCTTGCCCGTCTTCCTTTATGGGATGGAAACCTCCACATTGACAAAAAGGTCTGCCGAAAAGCTTCGTGTTGCACAAAGAGCAATGGAGCGGTCAATGCTCGGAATAACGCTAATGCACCGAAAAAGAAACGAATGGATCAGACGAGTCACAAAACTAAAAGACGTGGTGGATGAGCAGCATAGGAAGTGGAGATGGGCAGGGCATATTGCCAGGATGGACAATACCCGCTGGACGAGACGCACCCTCAATTGGAAACCCGCTAACACACGCGGTCGTGGCAAACTACCAATGAGATAGAAGGACGACATCTGTCAACAGGCTGGCGAGAATTGGATGCAGATGGCAATGGATCGAGAAGCATGGAAGTATGGAGAGGAGGCCTATGTCCGAAGACGGGCGCTGTAAAGGCTGTTATAGATAGATAGATAGATCTAAATCCAAAGTAGTAAATTGGTTTACGGCTAATAACCTACTTTTGAACGCCAAGAAAACGAAGTGCATCAAATTTACACTTCCCAACGTCAAGCAGATTAACAGCAGCAAGATTATAATAAATGATGAAATAATGGAATTCGAAAATCAAACTGTTTTCTTAGGAGTCACTTTAGACTCGAAATTACAATGGCATCCACATATAGCTACCCTAGCTGGGAAACTTAGCTCTGCAGCCTATGCCGTGAGGCGAATCAGCCATCTAACAAACAGTGAAACTGCCAGGCTGGTATACTTCAGTTACTTTCACAGTGTTATGTCGTATGGAATTCTGTTGTGGGGTAAAGCAGCTGATATTGGGACCATATTTGTGCTACAAAAACGAGCTGTACGTGGCATTTATAAAATGCGCGGTCGAGCATCCGTAAGAGGAAAATTTGAAGAGGCAAATATTCTTACCGTAGCATCTCAATACGTACTTGAAAACATTATGTATGTGCGGAAAAACATCCATAAATTCAAGCTCAACAGTGATATCCATAACTATAACACTAGAAATAAAGATAAGATTGCTGAGGCTGGCCACCGCCTCGGTAAGGTTCGTACGTCTTTTGCTGGGAACTGTACACGTTTTTATAACAAAGTCCCCGCTGATGTAGTGAATTTGCCACTAAATAAATTCAAGTCTTATGTTAAGCGCTATTTGTTGAGGAGAGAGTACTATACTTTAAAGGAATTCATTGAGGATAACGATGCCTTTAAGCCTGTAGCTTGATATAGTTAGTACAATACAAATTGAGAAATTATTAGGTACATTACTCTATGAAGCAGCTTTACTAGTGTCCAGTATTACCTGTTTTTCATTTTTATTTTATTTTGTTTTTATTTAGTATTTGGACACTTAGAGACGTTATACATCTCTAAGTCTTGCATTCGCAAATATTTATATGTATAGATATATATTTAATGATCCTGACGCTTAGAGACATGTACATCTCTATGTCACTTTTATATTGTAATTTAGTTCACGCATGTAAAATACGAGCACAGAATATTGTTTCTCACCAGACTAAACATGGCTAGTTTTTATTAATTAATAAAGCCCGCCAGCTTGAACATGTCATGCTCGCTTAAAAGGCTCTGCTTATGGTGGCGTCGTTGATCGGGTCGCCACTTTCCCGAAGAAAGGTTGAGGGAGGCGATGGCTGAGATATGCGTCATACTCGTGAACGGGTGCTGTTTGTGGAGACCGGTCTGTTTAGGCTAACTGGGGCAACACATTTACGTAACTTTTTATTAATCATATTTAATTTTAGTTTAATTGGCTTTAGACACAACATTCGGTGCTTGATTATCCATATTTTTTTATTCAAGACACTTGGAGACCTTATACATCTCTAAGTATAATTTAGAAATAGTATGTTTATTGTATACTAGAATCACTTAAGTACTTTTTTTTATATTATTTAAATTCAAAGTTTGTTTCTAACTGTTGATGATGGATTATTATAATTTGGAAATTTATGTAGAAGACACAGTTCAGGTAAGAAAGTATATCAAACTTGTATGTAATTTATTTTCAATAGTCAGATTTGGACTCATCTTTTTTCTTTGGTATTTTTCTTAAACTATAACCTATTGTTGGTTAATCTAACCTTGGTTTGATATGTTTTCTTATAGAACAACGCACTATATGTATTGTTTAGTTTTGATGTACTGTTGTTTTGAAAAAATAAGTCCCGCCGAGTTTCTTGCCGGACATAATTCTTCTCGGGTCAGAGGTGTAGGGTTAGAACCGGTGTAGTTTGATTTTTTTTCTCTCTCTTTTACTTTGACGTGTAAAAGTGCCCTTGTGGCCTACTTACTGAATAAATGTTTGAGTTTGAGTTTGAGTTTGAGTTTGATCTTTAACATGTCTAGTAGCAGTCTAGTCTACCAAAATAACCACAAAACATTAAACGCAGTGTAATACTAACATGTGATTGTTCCTGCAGATATTCGGTAAGTTTGTAAATGCGTAGTAATCGTTTCGAATAGATATTCTGGTAACGCAATCATGTTTACAGTACATTGCTGCTGATAAAATTTTCAAAAAATAATTATGGGGTCACAGTTAAGTGTAAATTAAAAAAAAAATTAATTAATAATTACACTAATGAGTTCTATGTCTGGTTTAATTTATCGCCCGTATTAGATGTCAATACAAAGTAAAAAGTGACCTAGGCCTCCGGTGCCCAGGACTGGGATCCAACCAGCGTCTTCTGCATTCGCGGCAGACGCCTTGACCACTTGGCCACCCGGGTCACAGCAGCACCGGTCGAATTACGCCCTGACGCTGGTTCGATCCCAGCCCTGGGCACCGGAGGCCTAGGTCACTTTTTCCTTTGTACATGACATCTATACATATAAGTTTGGAATATTATGCTTCAAGGTGATGAACTTTGCAGAGTAATGCGGTTTACTAAAATAAACTTGTATAGATGTCATATACAAAGGAAAAAGTGACCCAGGCCTCCCGGTGCCCAGGACTGGGATCCAACCAGCGTCTTCTGCATTCGCGGCAGACGCCTTGACCACTTGGCCACCCGGGTCACAGCAGCATCGGTCGAATTTCGCCCTGACGCTGGTTCGATCCCAGCCCTGGGCACCGGAGGCCTAGGTCACTTTTTCCTTTGTACATGACATCTATATAAGTTTGGATTATTATGCTTCAAGGTGATGAACTTTGCAGAGTAATGCATCTACTTGATGCTTGTCAGTTCTTGAGAGCTGAAAACTACAATGCCAGCGGGTTAAGCTGCTGTCCCTGACATAGGTTCATAATTTTATCATAATTCAGGAGATTTACAAAAGAAGGAGAGAGGAGTCGTAAAGAGGTCCATTAGTTCTAGTGTTTTGTACCGTTTTGCTACCAGGGAATCCTCCTGGTAACAAGATGGTGGCACCACAAAATATGCCTAATATTGCGTTTCCAGGTATCTTGGCAACCTCGCACGTTTGGGGCTACTTAGCAGACATGCGCGGGCGCCGCAAAATTCTTCAGCTTTCACTCGTGCTTGGCTTCGTCTCGGGGACGCTTGCCGCGTTCTCGCCGCACTGGACTGTCTTCTGTGTTTTCAAGTTCCTGTCATGCACCTCGTAAGTGGTACAGTCACGGATTACAACTGATGATAGTTTGGATTTCTTGCATTAATATTTGATGCTAGTTGTTGGTTGGTCCGCTGCACTGGTGTAGCCATGTCATCTTCCTAAAACAATATAATAAACTAATTAATATCTTTCTGTGGGGCTAGTGTATAAAATTTCCGATAACTTAAACTATATTGTTGTACAGTTATTATCAAATATACCAGAGCGACCAAGGTACTTAAAAATATCTTATCATGGACATTATCACCGTGACAGGCGTTGTTCAGATATTTGTGACCATCTTGGATGCTCCAATAAATCTGATACTGTACTAGAGTCATAGATTTATTATAAACACTGCCATATGTATCTATATAACATCAGTAATGCACACATAAATGGGATTGGACATTTGGCATGTTTAAAACAAAAAAAATCAACTATGCCCTGGCAAATCAGTTCACATGACAATTATATAATAGCTCTAATAATTAGACCATTCATATATCCTTGTTATGTATGAGGCTGGAATGGACACAAGCGTATAAGCAGCAGCGGTGGGTGACTCCATCAAAATTTAGATTTTAATTAATCTATCTCGGGTAACCTAACCACAACATTTGCTCACAACACTAAGCCGAACTCCTACTAAAAGATGGCTCTAGCCAGTCAGTTACTCTCCTTACAGAAATGAAAATTAAATATGTATCCTTACCCAAGTGTGCTGAACAATGTTTCCACTGTTAACAGATTTAACTTTTCCTTCTGTGTTGTTACAGTACAATTTTTGATTTGGTAGCTCCGGGGTGATTCTAGCTTTTACATATCACCATCTCAGCATACTTGCACATAGCCAATGGTCATGTTATGTCTATTGTAACATCATTTCAAGTACCTGTGATTCACAAAGAAAATAATGATTATAATTATGCAATAACTCTTCACATCTAAGATCACATCACATGCCTGTTATGCCATGGTTTTTGGAGTAGGTAAGTCACTTATATAAACGTAGGACAACAGTTTAAGTAGCAGTTTCAAAATAAAGTCAAGGTTACTTATAGGTTATTGTTTTGGATTTCCAGTTTAAATCATTACACATAAGTAAGTAATAGATTAAAAGTTATAATTACCTTGCAGTTTTCGCTTCTTTCATCTTGGCAGGCATTAACGTTGTTCTTATTGGTGAAATACGACGACATCATAAATGCATTATATTCGGCAAATTGTCCAGTTGCGTCTTTACAAATCCGCTATCCGCATTGTACCTGCGTTGTTGTGTATTATATTATTATAAATGAGAAATGGCAGTGCTGCAGTATCTGGGTGACATAGTTGAGTTGTGGATAATGACATTGACTTGACATCAGCTCAGCACAACTGAAACTGACTAGAGCGAGCGAGCGTTCGTTCCACAGAGAACCTCCTATAGAGTAATAATGTTGCTCATTTTGTTCGCGCTGCGAATCACCAAATCTTGCGGAAGAAGTGAGGGGCGGGTGGGTGATAGCGGCGCTGCGATTGGTCGATTCAAGGACCGCGCGCTATCACCACGCTATCATGTGGTTGCGTAGTGATGGGACATGTGTACTACAAGTAAACGGTACTGTACCGTACCGTACCGTAATTTGTTGTTGTTGATTGAGGTATTTACTGTTTACTAAATTGATAACAAATAACAATAATGCAATATGTATATGCCTACTTTAAAAACGTGTTACCAATAAATTTTACCTAGTCGCCTTATAGACTAATCTAAAATTACCTTATATGTGCATTGAAAGTACTTTTAGAAGCGACTCCCATGTGACACCCAATTCAAGGTGTCTTCTAGAAGCAACGCTCATGTGACACCCATTAATAGTTGCTTAAAGCCACTCCTATGTGACACCTATTGAAAGCGCCTTATAGAAGAAACGCTCGTGTGACACCCATTTAAAGCGTCTTATAGAAGCAACGCTCATGTGACACCCATGGAAAGCGTCTTATGGAAGCAACGCTCATGTGACACTCATAAAACCGTTTTATAGAAGCAACACTCATATAACACCCATTGAAAGCGTCTTATAGAAGCAACGCACATGTGACACCTATTGAACTTTTCTCATAGCAGTAACGCTCATGTGACACCAATTAAAAGTTCCTTAAAACAACTCTCATAAGCAGGGCCCGTAATTTTCATGCCGATGACATCAATTTGACGTCACGCTCCATATAGGATGATCCCAAATAGTTTTATTGTAAATTATTAATCATTAGTCGTCAATCATTTTAATCATGTACAAATGACTTCGAAAGTACTCTATAAATAATACCTACATGATACGTGAAACGTAACGTAAATAAAACTATTTGATTTGTTTTTATACATACATTTTATTAAGTGGTATTGTTAACAACACATTACAAATATTTATAACGGGTTACTCACGTAATTAAATTACGTGAGTAACCCGTTATAAATATTTTTAATATGTTAGAGTCTCACGAAAGTTTTATAGTTAAAACACATTACAATTCATTTTAAAACAGAATTCCTCTCTAACGTAAAGCACGCCATCCTTCTTGCATTAATTCCCATGCAAAGAAAATCTAAATCATCTTCGCTTTCATACGTAATGCAATATTCATAAAAATATTTTTTTTTGTAATCGTATTTTTGTTTGTTGTGTCACACATTTGGTTAATTATTCCAACTTCTTTGCTAAAATGAAAATTATTTGCATGGTTGGTAATTTCTTGTTTTTGTTTAATAATGGCTGACTTAAACGACAATAAGGAAGTTCGTCTTGATGGAAGCAATGGAAAAATAGATTTATGTCCTTATTTTAAGTATTACATCTGTAGAAGTTGAAAGGTCCTTTTCAATATTAAAATGGATTTTTACAAACCGGCGATGCAGTTATGACCCTTAAAAACCTTGAGCAAATTCTAATTAAAAATTTCGAATCTAAATATAAGGGACAAAAAAGGAGAAATGTAAATATGTTTCAAATTAATTTGTAAATAATTATGTACAAAACTAACTTGTACAGCCTTGGCCAGGAGTGTTGAGCATAGCTCTTTTTTGCTTACAATTTTGATGTTAAGTATTAATTCCCTATCATAACAATGTACGATGACGTAAAATGTTATATTTTATTGATATATCTAGAAAACTTCACTTGATAACACTTTCAAGGTGTCTGTCTTATGAGTCATTAGACACCATTTGAAAATGTCTCATAGAAGCAACGCTCATGTGATACCTATTAAAAGTTACTTAAAACAACTCTCATGTGACGCCCATTGAAAGTATCTTATAGAAGCAACGCTCATGTGGCACCCTTACTACCCATATTTATTATAACTACATACATATATGAAAAGAAAAACTACCGACAGAATAAATCTTTAAATTCTACCAACTACTCAAACTAAAAGAAAAAAGAAAATAAAACAAAGATCTTCTGTTTTCTATTGTACTTCGTATATTTGTTAAGTCGAAAGTACGTGGTGCTGGTATATAAGTCCGGTACACATCATCCGCACATCACTATCCTTCACGTGCTTCCGTAAGAAAGGAATAGCACATTGCATTATTAACATGATAAAAAGAGACGGGCATACTAACTACTTCTCAATTGACTAATTCAAAATGAACTCCGCTGGCTAGAAACATATAAAGTAAAAACATTTGCCACACCACCTTACACTACAATATGCCAGAATGTTGAATAGTTTTCATACGTATTTTTAAAAAAACTTGCATACACGCACACTAAGTGCAGGTCTAAAACATTTACTTTTTACACTTCTTAAGTATTATTTTAAGCATATAAATTAAAAAAATGTGTTTGTAGCATAATATCATGGCAGTAACCATCGTAATAAAAAATATTTCGTTAAAATTTAAACTTCATGCATGTACCTAATTTGTGCTTCTATCAATACAAGTCATAGATTTTCAGCAAAAAAACACTAAGACATTCTAAGGAGGAAATTTCCTGAAGCAGTTTTCAGAAATATGCATCAAGCTTCGGTTGTAACTTACAACTCCCAGGCAAAGCGTCGTTATTCAAAAAAATATTTCAATGGCTCTGATCATGCATTTCAGTGTCTCAGGGACATTTGCGCTCACCTTCACCCTCCTGGGAGAGACTACACCTCACAGCAAACGCAACATGATAATCTTGATGGCCAGCAGTACCTATCTCCTCTCCACTGGAGCAATGGCAGGTATATTAGAACTTCTTGATTTTCTCTACAAAACTGTACTGGATGTTATTCGCTGTTCTAATAATTTTGAACACAGTTTTAGCATACTGCACATTTTTCTTTCCAGTGTTAACAATCCCGGTCCTTCCTCTTACATTCTCTTATTACATCCCGTACCTGGGCATCTACTTCAACTCCTGGAGGCTCCTCAGCATCATCTACAGCACGCCAAGCGCCCTGGCTGCAGCTGTCATTACCTATATCCATGAGAGCCCCAAGTATCTGCTAACCAAGGGTTTAGAGGAAGAAGCTTTGAATGTCATGAAGACCATGTATGCCGTAAATACTAGGAAAGATCCCGAGGATTTTCAGGTCAGTAACTATAAGAAATAAGCGAAAATTTATTGGATACTTTTGTTCGTAATATTGAACAGCAGCGTATATGTCTCCCAATGAGTACAGGACTAATTTTGTGTAATATCTAAAAGACGGTATAAGCTTTAATTTTAACAATAGTTTAAAGCAAAAAGGTAATGGATGATTATAAATAATGGACGTGCTCTTGTTCATTCAGACCTCTTGTTACCAGAAAACGAGTATCTATGGCTCGATTATAATCAAGGATGATAAAGACATGGATTGACAATGCCTATACAAAATCGCGTTCCCTTATTTCAGGCTAAAGCACTAGCGTCATCTATCGGTCACCACAAACACTAACTTCCTACTTAACCTTTTTGTTAAGCCCATTGGTTGACTGGTAGAGAATGCCTTATGGCATTGAGTGCGCCATTAGTACCATCTTATTTTGTGCAATTAAGATTAAATAAATAAATTCTAGTTTCTAATATTTTGTTCGGCGATTAACGCTGACAGAATAACTCGACTCCAGACTCAACAGATGGCGCTGTGGCACATTGTACCGAAAACAGTCGTATAGCCTGAAGGTTCGAGGAACGCGATTTTGTATAGGCATTGTCCATCCATGTCTTAATCATCCTTGATTATAATTTAGTACGGCGTATACTGTATAGTTTGGTATTTGACAGTGTCTCATTGGTTATTGTTGGACAGACCCTATTAAGGAAAAAAATAATTAATTGAGTTTCGGTTTTAGGTGAAATCGATTACATTGAACGAGGATGCAAATTCTCAATCACAATACAAGTCACTTTGGGCATCAGTAAAAGCACAGACACTGCCTCTAGTGAAGCCACCATTGGTGCGAAATACAGTTCTACTGTCCATCATGTTTGCCTTGATATATTTCTGGTAAGTTTTTAATTATTTGTAAAGACATATATTATTAAATTTAAACTTTCGTGAGACATACTATCACTATAAAATATAACGGTTACACTCACGGTCACGTCACTTAAGTCACTTCGCGCGTCATGTTCGCGTGCGCGTTCCTACCTAAGTGACCTAAGCTCTCCAAAACATGTCGCGCGAAGTGACTAATAATTTTATAGCGAAATAATTTGGTTTGTAACATTCAATTTTCTATCTTTACTGCTACGATGTTCAACCAGGCCTTCTTTTAGGGTATGTTTTTTTCTGATATCTGATGACTTGTTAGATGGATATGTCTTAATGGTTCTTTTCGGTCCGCAGCAAATATGATTAAAAATCCTAACCACGTTTAAATATTGCAGTATACACCCTTACATCGTTTGGTTGCCCTTCATAGCCGATGGCTTCATGAAATCCATTGGAAAGGGTGAAACTGACCTATCTATCTGCCAAATGTTGCGGTCGACGCAACAGGCTACTCATAATCAAACCTTAGACGTAATTGAAGAGGTATGCTATAGTAATTTATGTAACTGTTACGTAAAAGGGTCCTTAAAATACGAGTGTGGTTTTATGAAACGAGCCGCAGGCGAGTTCCATAATAAGATCACACGAGTGTTATGAGGCCTAATTAGTTACAGTTGCATACACTTATTTTTTTATTTATCGTATGGCTACATGTCACTGGATATAGATAGGCATTTCTTTCCTGGGGTAGTAGTAGTGGGAAAGCAGATGATAAAGAAACTCCAGTGAGTGCTGCGAGGTCCAGATGGGACAGTGCAGCTGCCAAGTTTGTTACTCTTTTAGCACCACCCAGGGATCATGTGTAGGGTTGTCTAAGGTGTTTCTTACGGACGCAGAGTAACATTGATCCCCAAACTGATGACACTGATTTATCTACACACATAAATCCTAAATGACGTGTTGGGAAACCATTAGAATGACCACCATTGCACCGGCATGGCCAACTCTCGATTGTGCGAACGGTCGGGGAGGAGGATAACCGCGGTCAGGGAGGAGGGCTGGATTTTCATTTCGTTACCGAAATTGATGTGGTTTCGAAGTTTAGAACATTATTACGACACTGGCACAGATTAGTACATTATGATACAAGTGTGCTAAGTTGATCAATACATACGAAGCGATATTGTGCGCACGAACGCATGTGAGTGCGCATAAGGAAGCTGAGCTTATGTAAATGATCAAGCACACGCGTTTCATACGACGTTTTTCAACACACTTGCGAGGAAATAATAGAATAGTATAATTAATAACTTTTGATAAATACATTAATTGTCAGAATGTTTACAGGGATAGAGGTACTTACGAACCTAAGATAATTAAATTTAACTAACCTTTTTTGTGATGTTATTGAGTATCTGGAACTCTTTTTCAAATCATTTCATAAAATTAAAGATTTCACATTTATTGTGCAATAAATTATAGTATTTTTTCTTACGTATTGCTCACTAGATTTTTAACCGACTTCAAGATTTGAAAAGAGGAGGTTCTCAATTCGGCGTGTATGTTTTTTTATGATGACATTTTACTATTATGTATCACAATTTTGAAATATATCCAGATTTGAAATATAACGCTAAAGTTGTCTTCTTAATCATTGAAAATATAATTTGTTTAAAATAATAAAACACGACGAGAAAAATCTAACAAATAAACAATGATTTGAGGTTAATTTATAAATGGCGCGCTATTTTTAACCGACTTCAAGATTTGAAAAGAGGAGGTTCTCAATTCAGCGTGTTTTTTTTTTTTTTTTTTTTTTATGTTTGTTACTCCATAACTCCGTCATGTCTGAACCGATTTTGAAAATTATTTTTTTGTTTGTAAGTATATATATACAGATTGGTCCCGTTTTTGTCAAAACGGAGTTCTGATGATGGGATCCATGAGGAATCGAGGGAACTCCTCAAATCTTAAAGGCATACATATAGTGATTTTTATATTTTTATCAACAAAACCATCATTTTCATTCAAAACAGTAACATTTGATGAAGTAGAACTGCTGATGATGATCAGAACGGAACTCTTCAACGACGCATAGTTCACGTTTGGCGATTCGTCCTCTTCGCTGTGTTTGTTTAGCAAGTTTAATTGTCAGAACAAATGTTCGTCAAGCTCAAGTTCTGATGATGGGATCCATGAAGAATCGAGGGAACTCCTCAAATCTTAAGGGCTTACACATAGTGATTTTTGTATTTTTATCAACAAATCAAGCATTTTCATTCAAAAGAGTGACATTTGATGAAGTGGAACTGCTGATGATGAACAGAACGGAACTCTTCAACGACGCATAGTTCATGTTTGGCGATTCTTCCTCTTCGCTATGTTTGTTAAGCAAGTTAGATTGTCAGGACCAATTTTCGTCAAGCTCAAGTTCTGATGATGAGTTCCACGAGGAATCGAGGGAATTGCTCAAATCTTAAAGGCATACATAAAGTGACTTTTGTATTTTTATCAACAAATCAAGCATTTTCATTCAAAAGAGTGACATTTGATGAAGTGGAACTGCTGATGATAATCAGAACGGAACTCTTCAACGACGCATAGTTCACGTTTGGCGATTTGTCCTCTCCGCTGCGTTTTTGAAGCAAGTTATTTCATTGTATGGAATCTAAGTGCACCATCTACAATAATCCTTCACCGGCTACCCCCATTGAAGTCGGTTTTTTTTCTTAAAAATTATCTGTTTTGGATGTGCGTGCAGCTTGAGGCAAAGGCGCGGACGTATAATGCCAAACAGCCAATATTAAAACAGACAATTCGTGTTTAAAACGTAATTTATTGTGTATTACGAGTAATATAATAAGTTGAAATGATTCTTATTCACAATCGGGATTGTATAATTTGTATTCTATCGTAAATGTGTATATTTTTAATATATTTACTTTTTTTTTTACTTTTTTAGAATGTAAACTCATAAAGAGTCAAAAAAAGTAAAGGTAATAGGTAAAAATACCCAACTAAATTACAACGATTCGTCTGCGTACGTACAACTTGGTACTAGAGTACAAACGTCACTTGACCGTATTATTAAATTATTCCACTAGTTGGATAATTATTGTGAAATGCACGCGTGTTTAATATCTAGGATTATGAGCATAAAAGCGGTGGAATAAGAACCTCGTTACGAGCAGGTGTGTTGAAAAATACACTAATTACATTACTGGTTGCAATAATAGTGGTAATTACATACGGTTTCCGAACGCAGAACAGAGGATTTATATGGGTGTAGATACATTTTATCGGTTTTTAGTTTCACTATAAATAATATATGTATATCCTTCAGTCTTAATTCCGTTTTCAATTGTTATTTCAATGTGCGTTATTAGTTTTACCAGACGAGATGAGAGCCTGAACTCTGAAGTTTCTTTGTATTAAAGGTTACATCTGTTGCAGGTAAAAGATTGTTCCTTGAACCACTTCGCCATGATGATCGTGCTTATTAATGGATGTGTCCTCGGGGTGATGAATTTCATCATGAGTGGCCTGATTAATATACTTGGGAGAAAGCGGCTGCTTATCGCAGTCCAGGTACAGTATTAATAACTATAACCTCTGTTCCTCCTGGCGTTTGTCCCAGATTTTTGCTCTATTGAAGCTGGGGTCCGCTCGTCAACTTAATCCCAGGAATTGGCGTAGCCACTAGTGTTTACGAAAGCGACCGCCATCTGACTTTTCAACCCAGAGGGGAAACTAGGCCTTGTTGGGATTAGATCCGGTTTCTTCACGATGTTTTCCTTCAACGAAAAGCGACTGGTAGATATCAAATGATATTTCTCACATAAGTTCCGAAAAACTCAGTGGTACGAGTCGGGGTTTAAACTCGCGACGTTCCGATTGAAAGTCTTAACGTCTTATCGCCAGGCCAGGCCACCAGCGTGCAGCGCTTCTAGTATTAATATCATTAACTATAACCATCGGTGTTTATTTTATTAGTGGAGAAAAACATAATCTTTAAATATACACATTGTTTGTTTATTTATGTAGTTTATAGTAATCAGTGTAATCACTTATAAATACATCTATAATTTACAGATAATCACCGGTACAGCGGGCATATGCATTAACTTCAGCAGCTCCTGGGTCCTAACGGCAATCATTTTCATGACTTTCATTGCTAACTCACTCAACTTCGCAGTCCTGACTACGTTTAGCGTCAACATCTTCCCGACTTATCTCAAGTTTGTATATGTTCTATACCATACAAATGTTAGCATAACATTCAGTGGTTTGTGCGCTGTTTGGGTTTCTTTTGCAATTCTGGCAGCAATATTTATACGTTTTTAAATTGTGTAGGTACCATTGTATTGCTTCAATCTGGATTTCTCAAGCTTAGAAATAAGTTGTTTGTGGTAGTTAGTTTGCAGTTACCTTTTGTTTCAACTTAATGTAAACGTCCGAGTTGCTATCACACATACTATAATGTTTACGTTACTTTTTTGTGAGATATTTGTCTTTTATCGCCATTATCTTCTTATTGTTTATCCCGGCTTAATTACCATGGCTCAATGGAGTCTAGGGTCAACTCAGCATCCTACTCTGAGGAATTGGCGTAGGCACTAGTTTCTTACAAAAGCTAATACCATCTGACAACTGCCTTTCTTGTATTGTATTAAGATGATTTTAATTTATTTCTCTTCTGTTTTCAGAGCTATGGCTGTTTGTTTGACGTTGATGGTGGGCCGAACCTGTGCGTTCTTCGGGATTAATATCCTTAAGCAGATGCTAATCAGCGACTGCGAACTCTCGTTTTACATGTTCGGAGGATTAACCATCGGTGGGTACTTTCACATGATTTTGAAAATGTATTATTAAGAAACTTTGATAGGAAAGTGATTGATTTTAGATTGAATCTGTATAGATTAGAGCTGGTAGTATTCCTTAAATAGTGGCTCGTTAAAAATAAGTTTTTTTTAAGTTAAAACTTTACAATAATTGTATAACTAGAGTCCATATCATACCACCATGATAACTCTGCATATAATTTGCAGTGACAATTTTCATATAAATTTTACATTTCTTTAGTATACATTTCAATTTGACGTTTATGCTAGTTCTCCACTGTTTTTCAAGCATAATCGGAGTTAATGTGGTCTGATTATTCATGAACATTGTAAAAATGCTCTAATTATCTTTCCAGCTGGCGGTTTGTTAGGATTTCTGCTACCAGCCGACGATCCAAAACACAAGCCTGAACAAAGGAAGTCGCCTGAGGACTGATTCCCAGTAAACCCAAACATTCGTGCTTCAGTAGTGTCTGAATGAAGTAGCAGCAATTTTGGGTGACCTGCCACTCGAAAGGCAGCCGAACTCCAAAGAAGTATTCCTAGATTGTCTAGATTGTGTGAATCTGGTTTTGTAACTTTAGTATTTGTCAGACATAAACGACAACATTGATAGCAATATTATAAAATAAGATTGTAAGTTTATGTAACCTGTAAAGTTAGTGTACCTGTTCGTATAAAGGAATTTTAGGTAGAAAGTTAAAAATACTGTATATCCTGAAAAACGTGTTCATATTATACATTTTAACCTTTTGAACGCCAAGAGCCACTAAATCGGTCGTATGCTGTCGTGCCTTCCACGCCAACAACCACTAAAGTGGCTATGGTGGACGCTGTCAAGTCAAAGCAATTGTCCTGATGACAGATGAAGTTTATATTCGTTATTTACTAGTCGAGATATTGGCGTGTAGGCCACGTCTTGACGCGAGAGAGAAAGCGTTCAAAAGGTTAATCTGAGTTTATTAGTGGAGTGGTGTGTATAGAGATCTGTTATAGAAGTATATAATTTATATTTTAAATGAAGTGTCTTTTTATTCTATATGTAATAAAGAACGGGATACACGATCAGCCCAAATAATAATAATAGTAGTTTATGTACCTAACTGTTACGTAATAAAAGGCCTAATTACGTACAGTTGCATACACTGCTTTATCTACACTCATATTATATACCTAAATGAAGTGTTCGGAAACCATAGAATGACCGCCATTGCACCGCCATGGCCAACTCGAATGTGCCGGCGGTCGGGCGGGCGGGTGCCGTTGGTCGGGAAGGAGGACAGGATTTATATTATGTTATCAAATTCAATGTTTGGAATTTGAAACTCATAACGTATCAATATATGAGCATGTAAAATTAAAATTACGTTACTGCCACAGATAAAAATTTAACACTTTTAAAACTTTTTTTTTTTTTTTAACTATGATAACATAGTAAAATCGGTTGTGGTAATGCTAGCCATTGCCTACCGTTTTTGAACACGTTTTAGAGGACTTACAATGTGAGTGTAGATAATAGTAGTTTATGTAACTGTTACGTAATAAGGGTCCTTAAAACATGAGTGTGGTTTTATGAAATGAGCCGCAGGCGAATTTCATAATAAGATCACACGAGTGTTTTAAGGCCTAATTACGTACAGTTGCATACACTGCTTTATCTACACTCATATTATATATATTAAATTAATTGTTCGGAAACCATAGAATGACCGCCATTGTACCGTCGTGGCCTACTCGATTGTGCCGGCGCTCGCGCGGGACCAATCGAGTTGGCCATGGCGGTAACATTATGTTATCAAATTCGATGTTCCAAATTTGAAACTCATTGCTTAACAATATTTGAGCATGCATAGTTAAAATTACGTTACTGCCGCAGATAAGAAACTTATCATAGTTAAATCGTTTGTTGTAATGCTTATCATTGTCTACGGTTTTTGAACGCATTTTAGAGTACTTACAGTATGAGTGTAGATAAAAATAATTAATGTCATTATGGGACAATGTCATCTTTATCGTTGTCAAAACTATACCCTAAAAGTCATGCTTCAAAAGAGGCCAAACAGACAATCTTCACAAATCAACCTAGTCCCACAGTAAGCTCAATAAGGTCTGTGTTGTGGTTACTAGGCGACGATATATATTGAAGATATATACCTACTATAAATACTTAAATACTTAGAAAACATTCATAACTCAGGAACAAATATCCGTGATAAACACACAAAATAAATGCCCTGACCACGACCAGGATTCGAACCCGGGACCTCCTGCTTTGTAGGCAGGGTCACTACCGACTAGGCCGTTAAAAACTGCCCTCACAATAGTGCTGTAAGAACGACCAGTTTCTTTGACAGTCTTATTTATTACGGTATAACAATGGCCGGTTACAAATTTTTACAAGCCATATTTTCGGTAAATCTTGTTTGGGACTTTACTACACCTACCTCTATAAATAAATAATAATAAATATATAGGACAATCTTACACAAATCGACGATAAAGCGCATCTCCTCAATTTTTTTCATATTTTTTGGACTTACAGTTCAAAAGTTACAGGAGGGGACAATTTTTCTTACTTTCGAAGCGATTATTTCAGAAAATATTCACTTAATCTCAAAATGGTCAAAGAAGCCTCAATGTTATTTTTAAAGACCTATCGATTGATGTGTCACATGTTGATATTTGGTTCTTTTTTTTTAAATTTATTTACATGTATGGAGCCCCCCTAATATATTTTTTTCGAATTTAACTACATAACTAAGTAGCGGCATACAAAATACACCTAATGTGTAAATTTTATTCAGATACGTCGTATAGTTTTCGAGTAAAATGACTGTGACATACGGACGGACAGACAGACAGCCAGACATGACGAATCCATAAGGGTTCCGTTTTTTGCCATTTGGCTACCCTAAAAAGACGGGTATAGAAATTGGGACATTATTACTGATAGAAGACCTATACACCTACGTTTTGAAGTTTTCTTATTGTCTGTATTCAACCCAGTTCAAGATATCGAAATAGGTTCTCAATTCGTCGGGATCTTTGTTTTGTTGCTATTTTCACTTCCCGAATTAAAAAACAAAATGTTAATTTCCCTAGTTTACATCATCTTAAACGTTTGTCAACATTGATAGAAACAGCAACACGTTCACTCGATATCTACTCGATTACAATCAATATACAATCAACTTTAAATCTAGAATCCAAAACAAAAATTAGTTAAGTGATTTGGAACACATCCTTGTCAAGACTATGCCAGGCCAGGAGTGCGATTTTTGAATCTCACCAAGTGACTAAATCTCACCGATGTGAGTGATTTACTATCGGAAATCACTCACATCGGTGAGAATTAGTCACTTGGTGAGATTCAAAAATCGCACTCCTGGTCTGATATCTATTTCCTAAATGCGAAAAGATACCTTAATGCTCAGACAATAAATGTCGTTTGAGTATCTTCACGCCAATCGGTGACCTATCACATTAGTGTAAAACTACCTTCAATTGTTTTTATTTCTAAATTGAACCGTCGTTACGATTTAATCTTTCATTTTCACCACGCCCCCGAAACGGTGCGCGCGATCGCATAATGTTAGTTTTGAATTTTGAATAATTTGTTTTATTTTTTTAGTGGCCAGCATGGAATTGTTTAAGTTTGTTTTGGTTGTGTATTTTTATATTGTGGTGGTATGTCCAAATGAGATAGTGAGTAAAAATGGTGGGAAATCTGGCCTCTTGGACCCACATGGCAAGAAAGGTAAGGTTATGTATATCCATGAAATTATTACACTATTTAATAGACATAGACATAGATTTTTTTAAATTAACATAACATGGAATTACAATTTTACAGACAATGCTACAAAACTAAAAAAATCCTTAAAACTAAGACTTACAAGTACAGAGAATGAGTTTTACATGTTGATAAAAACTATTAATGTATGATGTTAAAAGGAGCTTACCCTAGCATGATAAGAATATATTGTGTATTTGAACTTTAGCACAAAATGTACGTTATCGGTTTTTGTTGCCCGAACAAGAATAGGCATATTTAGTTAAATTTTTTTAGGGGGTTAATGGTTTTTGGTTCTATGGAAATGATGTTTAACTTTTTAGGGATATCATTAAAATAACCTTCAAGAAGGAAAATTTAACATTTTCATAATGATTTATAACTTGTAAAATAACTTAGGAAATTATTTCATTTGTAAAATTGTATAAGAAATGTTCAATATATGTAGGTACGAGTTATCTATGATCTACTCATATTCTAAGACTTTATTCTTAAGTCCCAGACACATTACCATAAATAGTGTAGGATTCTAGATAATAATTTACTCATTTAAAATATAGGGGTACAGAAATTCAGCTAGACTTCAAGAATATTTTGCATGCAGGTATTATATTTTTGGGAATATTTCTATGCTTATTTCTGGACCCGGATATCTGGCAGCTGTAAACTGGTGGATGTTACCTATAAAACTAAATAAATCTAAATACTACAAACTAGGTAAGATCACCGAGGTCCGACCCTTGCAAACTGCGCTTAAACAGTTAAATTTGAGGTAACTAATGATCAAGGGAGCTTTCGCAAGTGTAATATGTTCTTAGTTGACACGTTAAGGAAGCATTAAGAACACTATTTATAGAAAAATATATTTTGTTTAGGGCATGACCACACCCACGAGCGTCCCTGCGACGTCTGCCCTCGCCACGGGCGCTGCGTCCCCAAGATCCAGTGTCCAGCTCATCTGAGACCTGGCGCTGGGAACCCGCAGTGCCATCTGGCGGGCCAGAGGGACCTGCTTGGAGTGTGCTGTTTTACGGGGAGTCTACATGCAGGTATACATACATTAATCCACTTCCTAGAGTTTGTTCCGCGTTTAGCTACGGTTCACTAGAGCCTGCGATCCGCTGGCAACCTAATCCCATGAATTGGCGTAGGTTTTATGAAACTGACTTCCATCTGACCTTCCAACCCAGAGGGTTAACTAGGCCTTATTGGAGTTAGTTCCGGTTTTCTCACGATATTTTCCTTTATCGAAAAGCGATAGTAAATATCAAATGATATTCCGTATAAAGGTAAGTCCCGAAAACTGGGTGGTACGAGTCGGGGTTTGAACCCTAGACCTCCAGATTCAAAGTCGGACGTCTTTGCGCTTGCTAGTCTTGCTACCAACTCGTGCACTTATTTTAGGTACATGTAGGTTTACATTTTATTAGGTAAACACAGTGTCAGACAAAATTTGGGATGATCTAAGGTTTAAAACCTAGCAATCACAGTTCAGCATGAAATACTATTATCTCTTCTGTGGCTCAGCTTAAGGAGCAAACGGATATAAATTTATAAATAAATATTAAGGGACCATATTACACAAGTCAATCTAGTCCCACAGTAAGCTCAATAAGGCTTGTGTTGTGGGTACAAGGCGATATATAATAGATACGAGTAGATATAGATAAATACTTAAATATATCAATAACTCAGGAACCCGTGATAAACACACAAATAAATGCCCTGACCAGGATTCGAACCCGGGACCTCCTGCTTCATAGGCAGTCACTACCGACTAGGCTAGGAGGCCGTTAAAAATATTAACTATTAGGTATGTTCATCTTATCAAGCACTCATAGAGCTTGTAACAGGATTGTGAATTAGTGCGCGTGAGTTCTTGACTCCCAGAAAAAAGTGAAATACTTATTCGCCGTGTGCATGATTGTGGTGCCATCTTTTGGGCCAGGGCTCAATCTCTTTTTCTTTTTTTATGAATGACTTGTACTCCTTGCTTATATGAAATCTCTGGCTGGTTCACTGTTTTGACACTTGCCGAGTCGAGGTGATAGGTGATGTCCCTTTGCAGTTTCATTTCTTGTCACATCGTGCACTGCGATCGTTCACGTTACCCCCACCAGGCACTTCGCACATAGCGAGTGGCGAATGTGACAAAACGTTCAATTATCCTTGCAGCTGAAGTCGATCTGAAGGCTCGCGCTTCTGCTTCCGTGCCAGCTGAAGATGTGAAGACAGCACACACAGCTTCACGACAAAAGCTGGCCGAATGGCTGGGCAAGGCCTTGAAGTTGTTGAGAGAAGAACGGCATGTTCTGGTCAATAGTAGCGCACCAAGCTTTGCGCATCATTTGGTGAGTCGATATTTAGAGCATGTGTGATTAACTGATTAATGAAAGTGTTCATCGACTCCGGTACCTTAGAACCGATAATTTTGCACCCTAGTTACTAACAAATATGAAATGGAAACGAAACTATGTACGAACTGAGGGGTAATTTTTCTTGCTCTTTTTTGTGTGGGGTATCGTTGTATAGGCTTTTAAAAAAGAATAGCGGTCTACTAAAACAATTTTTGGATGAAACTAATAGTTTTGTGGGTCCAAAAAATTCGAAGAATTCATGGAAGTGAGGCCTGATAAGTACTTTAAATGAAAACTATATAGAAGAAAATCGGTTGAGCTGTTTTTGAGTTATAAGGACTTAACTGCTGCATAGTAAAACGACGTAAGCGCCGTCACATATCCCTCAATAAAATACCTTTGGAACGGATGTATTGTAACAAGCTGACAACTACGGAACCCTACACTGAGCGTTGGCCCGACATTCACTTGGCCGGTTTTTATTAGTAGTATTTTCAGTTGACTACACAGTCCAAATACTTCGCATTGGGAGATTTTGGGTTATAAATAGTATAATATTCAGTAGGATGCCAAATTTACCAGCCATTTTTTTCAGTCTGTGATGACATACGACGAGCGAGCAGAGAAGCTGGGTCACGGTGCACTGCTAAATCTGTTTGCTGCTCAGGAGTTGAAGACGCGCCAGGCGTTTTCTGATGACGACTTGGCGTTGGGGCTCACTGGGAACACTGACGGTAAGACTTTACCCAGCACCGCATTTGTCTCACGTGACTGTCTAATCGCGGGAAATCGAATTGACTAGCTTTATTAACCCAGGGTTCCAAAAATTTGATAGTCTGATCAATTTCATCTAAACATCTTTCAAAAATATTTGGGTCCTACCACAAATTATGACACCTCAATTTATTTTTTCCCCTCCCTATCCTAAGGGGGTCCTAAGGGACAGTTTGTCACGTATTGTGTACCCCTCCCCTGGTGTAACGTCACATAATTCATCAATTTTATTTGAAATATAAATAAAAAATATTTTTAGAATGAAAACAAACAGTGCAAAGTGTTTGAATGTCAGACAACATTAAGGAAATTCCTTTAAAAAAGTCAATTTTTAACCGACTTCAAGATTTCGAAGGAGGAGGTTATCAATTCGTCGGGATCTCTGTTTTTGCTATTTTTTTTATGTACATACATGTGTTCACCGATTATTCAAAGAGGGCTAGACCAATTTGGAAATTTTTTTTTTTACGGTTCCGTACCTCGAAAGGAAAAAACGGAATACTTGTCTTTCAAGACGCTTTTTCTCAGGAACGCGTGGAGATATCAAGCTGAAATTTATATAAATTACTCAGTTATTTTGTCCCTGGAGCTGTGAAAAATCAAACTTTTAAGCCAACGCAACCAAAAGATACAGCCGTTAAGGCCGCAAATTTTCGAAACTCGCAAGGGAATCAAAACCTACAGGGTACTTCGCGTGAACTCAGAATCTTTAAATTTGGTACGTAGTGACGTCTTATAGCACAGATAAAGAAAAATTTGCGAAAACCGTAAATTTTTGGTTACATCAAATATAAAAATATTTTTAATAATTTTAAGGTCCCCCCCCCTCATGAACCCGTAGAGGTATTAAATTGAAATTCATATCAAATACTCAGGTCTATAATACCTTTAAGCTGTAACAAAATCAAACTTCTATGTCAACTTTTACTTATATACCTACAGGTTTGTATGCGAACCCTCGGTGCGCGAGTCCGACTCGCACTTGGCCAGTTTTTTGTTTGTTTGAAAGAGTATACTTCACAGTTGGTCACATTGTAACCAGGTCAGGATCTGATAATGGCATCCTGGAGAAATCGAGGGAACTCTTCAACTATTATAGGTACACCCATAGTGATTTGAGTATGTTTTACAGCAGCTCGACCTTACTTTTGGAAAGATGGAGGCTAAGTAAAGTCGGTACTTTTTTGTTTAAAATTATAATACGCAAGGTAACGTCACGTCACAAAACTTGACCCCCTGCAACTCCCTTAGCGTGTGACGTAATAATGATTGTACCCTGTTAGGTAAGTATAGAGTAAAGTTATTTATTTCCCACTCCAGAATGTAAACTACTAGTGACGATTTATTTAAATAGACAATGCTGAAGCGCAATATTTACTAAGTTACTTAAAAAGAAGTATAAATACATAGATCCTTCCCTATCTTATGTACATAGTAGAATTTACATTTGAGATGATTTATTTTGATGATATTATCAGTTAGTATATATTTATTTAAAATGACGCGGTTGGATAACGTAAGGCAGACTAAACAAACTGTTGCGTGTATAATATACATATGTATACTGGTGTAATATTTACTTGCATCATCAATATGATTACACGCTGTAGGTACACCCAGATTTGGACACATTATGAATCAATTCATTCATAAATTGTCCATGCAATTTTGAATCTTACTGTACAAGAAGTATCTTACACAACTGCCCATAACGGGATTTGAATCCAGAGCATCGGCTTATTACTTAAACACAAGTTAAAAGCATTCGTTTATTCTTAAAACCACTTGATACAAGAAAGAAAACTGCCTCCTTAAAGCTAAAGAAAGGTCTGTTTCCAGGTCCATTTTGCCCGCCTCCCCCGTCTTGTCCGTCCCCACCCAGCCGCTATCGCAGCATCGAGGGCGAGTGCAACAACCCGGAGTTCCCAACCAGGGGCGCTGTTCACACTGAGTACGAGAGGCTACTGCCACCAGATTACAGCGACGGTAATAATGCCTAAAGGTCAATGTTGCCCGTGGTCTGTCATGCCCGTCTCCAGCCGCTATCGCAGCATCGAGGGCGAGTGCAACAACCCAGAGTTCTCCACCAGAGGCGCTGTTCACACAGAGTACGAGAGACTACTGCCACCGGATTACAGCGACGGTAATAATGCCTAAAGGTCCATTTTGCCCGTGGTCTGTCATGCCCGTCTCCAGCCGCTACCACAGCGTCGAGGCAGAGTGCAACGACTCGGAGTTTCCCACCAGAGGAGCTGTTCACACAGAGTACGAGAGACTACTGCCACCAGATTACAGCGACGGTAATAATGCCTAAAGCTCCATATTGCCCGTGGTCTGTCGTGCCCGTCTCCAGCCGCTACCGCAGCGTCGAGAGAGAGTGCAACAACCCGGAGTTCCCCACCAGAGGCGCTGTTCACACAGAGTATGAGCGACTACTGCCACCAGATTACAGCGACGGTAGTAATTAACTTATACGTACCTACTGGTAATGATTTAAACTTACACGATTTTCACTCATTATTTTGACAAAAACGGGACTTAATCGCGTACACTTAATTGTATTATTTCCCTGACGTTTCGAGCGTGCCGTAACGCTCGTGGTCGCAGGCAGACTGACGAGGAATTGTATCAGCATCTCCTAGCTGCGCGGGTTTTTTGAACTACCCGCAGTTGGTCTCGATTATACACATTCACGCTAGGGTTGTCTACTTTGCCTACACACAACACTCACGACATCTGGTGGTTTGGAAATGCAAGTATTTTCACGCTTATATTTGCTGATCACTGGATTCCACGAAGACGAGATCCCTGTCCCTCGTTCTCGTGTGTCGTTCGTTCGTTGAACGAGGGACAGGGGATCTCGTCTTCGTGGAATCCAGTGATCAGAAAATGTAAGCGTGAAAATACTATAGTAGTAGCTTGGTAGCTATTATACCAGTACTGTGTATAGTAATAGCTTATTCCGTAGGGAGTTATAGGTATGGACTTTTGTCTTGTGTGTGATGAAATTCCGAGGGTTAGATAAGAATATTACAAACTCGGGTCATGAAAGCCCTCGGCTTAACCCTCAGCATCCATTAGACTTTCTTTCGTAATATTTATCTTACGTAACGTAGGGGTACGTTGCGTAATGTACTATAATTACAGTATATCTTTATCGTACCAGTGGGACAATGACTCAATAAACCTTTTGCACAGGAATATGGGCACTGCGAGCATCTACCACCGGCCTGCCGCTGCCCAGCGCTCGGCTGGTCAGCCAGAGTTTACTTCTAGATGGCCACTACCCCAGCAGCACGCACAACATGATGTTCATGCAGTTTGGCCAGTTCATAGCGCACGATGTTAGCGCCGGAGTCGTGTTCACTATAGGTACTCTTAATCATATTTTTATTAAATATATTTACATGTAGTGGGGTCCTCGCGTAATTTAGGTCG
Source organism: Pammene aurita (assembly GCA_947086415.1). Taxonomy (NCBI): domain Eukaryota; kingdom Metazoa; phylum Arthropoda; class Insecta; order Lepidoptera; family Tortricidae; genus Pammene; species Pammene aurita. The sequence continues at coordinate 46,795,740 of OX352291.1, read as the reverse complement.
ATTTTCGCGCAACAATATCTTCCCTGCATTCACTCGTGACAGTGCAGGTACAGTCAACGGCAAAAATATGTGTTTCCTTTATTCCTTTGTAATAAGGTTCAAAAATGTATACATAATTTTGGCGTTGACTGTACAGTGATTCAATTTCAATTTGCTGTAGTTTCATTTTGACGTACATACATATCTACTGTTGATAATGCGTCAGATCTTACCATGGCATCATGCTGAGATGGCATCCAGGGCCTCGATTCAACATGCCAAACTGCGAGACGTGGCTCTCACACTTGTCTCGCTAGGTGATAGAGTGAAATCCATCTGTCCACACGTGTCCACACCTAACTGTCAACGATTCAACATGCCAAACTGCGAGACGTGGCTCTCACACTTGTCTCGCTAGGTGATAGAGTGAAATCCATCTGTCCACACGTGTCCACACCTAACTGTCAATCTGTCAGTAGGTCTCGCTAGAGCGTTTTGTCTATGGCTATGGCCACCATTTTAGATGTCACTCTTGAGTGATTCCACCCCAAATTTCAACTGTCACAAAAGTGTAATCTCATAGTTGTCTCGCTAGCTACTGTCAGTTATGCCATGTCGAATTGGGGCCCCGTACAAGTACTTTTAACGCAAATTCAAAGAGAGGTTATGCATAAGGCCATGGTTGTATTTGTATTACTTGTGGGTTCGACGCCACAGAACAACATATTTTAACAAAATGGTGTCAATGGATTTGTTTTTATAGCACAAATTACACTTAATTAATTTTCACAGGGAACGGAAGTGCGATCTCCTGCTGCGCAGGCGACGGTGAAGTGCCACTTCCTGCAGACCAGCAGCACTGGGCCTGCGCGCCCGTAGAGGCGCCCCCTGATGACGTCTTCTACGGAACCTTCCGTCACACGTGCCTCAACTTCGTGAGAGCCCAGCTGGCTCCAGCCAGCGACTGCTCAGTAGGCTATGCTAAACAGGTATCAAGCTTCAGGACCATTTTTGGAACCTTAGCACACAGCATATACCTGCCTACATTGGCTTTGTGAGATCCCAGACAAATAAATGTCGACTGAGATATTTTTTCTTAACGACGAACAAATTATAAGGGATTATAATCCTAGAAGCTTTGCCAATTCTTAGGAGACTAGTTACACCATTAATCTTTTTTATTCGATAATCTTAAACAAAACAATGCCTGGGGCAGAGACAGACCAAAGAGGAATGGTGGGACGATCTGGACGCATTTTGTAACGAATGGCGAGAGCATGCACTAAGCCATGATGAGTGGCGGAAGCGATGGAGGCCTTTGCCTAGTAGCGGGTCATAATATAGGCTATAGAAAAAAAAACAATTTAGGCATGCTTTAGGGATCAGAATCATTTGACACACATTTTAATTTCACTAACATCACTAAACTTATTAATTTCTCAGATGAACGGCGCTACCCACTACGCAGATCTATCCCAGCTGTACGGAAACTCTCGCAGAAAACCAGGTGTGCTTCGAGCGCCTGGAGGTCTTCTCAACACGTTCAATGACTACGGCAGAGACCTCCCACCCCTGACCAGGAAAAAGGAGTGCATGACCACCAATGACGGAGCTGCTTGTTTTGAATCAGGTGATAAACCTGTGTTAACCAAATAAAATAACATTACCATAAATCTAAATAATTTTCTGAATGTAAAAAAAAGGTTATATTTCTTGCAGTTGATGTCCTTTACGAATGACATTCTGCATATTTTTTTATCGAAAACAACCCGTTTCAATCAAAACCCCTATGAAGGAGGTCGTGGCAGAGTGACGCCAGGAGCCATAATTTGTTATGGACACATTTCTAGAAAACATATTTTATTTTATTAGAAGACCATAAAATATAGATTTATAACCTACAATACAACCTATTCAAAATGCCTGCATTCGGTTCATTTTCGGATTACGCAAATTCGACCATGTTTCTAGTTTTCGTTCTCAACTCAAATGGCTCCCTATCCGTCACCGCCGTAACTCTCACATACTTTCTTTACTCTTTTCTATACTTTTTAACCCTGCAACTCCCCGCTACCTCAAAGAGCGTTTCTCTTATCTTAATTCTATTAGATCCTCTCAAAAATTGCTCCTAAAAGTGCCATCTTCATCTTCCAAATTTTATAATTGCTCATTTACGTTCCAGGCCGTTCGTTTGTGGAATTCTCTCCCTCTCAACATAAAACGCGCGCAATCTATTGGTAGCTTTAAATCGCAACTTAACCGATTCGTTGCGTCTTCCATTTTCGAAAACTTTTGGCTGTTGCGGCGAACAATTATTTCATGACACGACAGGCGTGCCATACGCCATAGAATATGATGACACGCCTATCGTGTCATCAGCCATGTGTAAAAAATTATGTAATTTTTTGTGTTTTTTCACTGATTTAGACTTGATTGAGTTCATTTGAAATCAAACCAAGGAAGTAAACTGATTAAAACGTTGTTTTAAATTTTTAGTAGCATTTAAACTACCTGTTTTACTTGAAATGGATGGTTAGTGACTTTAAAAATTCAGGTATCACCAACATTTTCTACTAAGTACAATTTTTATACATATATGTATAGTGGGCTAAGTTAGCCCGGCTAACAGAATGGGTAAATATATTTTTTTTACAGTGCGACGCGATTTAAAACTATGCATTCAATATTTTCATAATTTCTCCTTGAATTATTTATTCGAGCCATATAGATAACAAATAATTTGTCTTGAATCACAAAAAGTCAAATCTTCATTCTAATATTTTTGATGTATACTAGGCATACATTTTTATTTTATAATAAAATATTTAAAGAGGGTAAATAGGTAAATAGTTCTGGTGTCTATGACATTAGGCCGTATTCGCAAGCTAAGAGATAGAATGATACATACATACAACCAATGTTTATATCTCCGTTTGCCCTACAGTTTAGAATGACCATTCCATGTCGGACAATGTACACGCGGCTTTAATAATTGCCATTGGCTGTTTACATTGATATTTCGTAGTCAAAAGGAATATTTAAAAGGTAAAAAACAATACATTAATGGATTGTAGTAGAGTTTGTGCGTAAATAGAAGTGTTATGTTTTATATGAGAATTCATACGAACTATATTACTTCACTTTCCGCATAAATTACAACTTTGCGTCCATTAAAACGGTACAATAATGAAAATCATTTTAAGGGTTCCATACCAAATCGATAAAAAACGAACTCTGTCTGCCTGCCACAAAGCCAATTTTCTCAGAAACTACTAGCCCGATTGAGCAAAAATTTTGTACACATATGTAATTCAGCAAACGAAAGGCAGGTATGTAAGGTATGTAATTTTAAATATGGGGGGGCATTTGTGAGGGGTAAATGAGAAATAAATAAAAATTTGCAAAACTACAATGTATGACATATCAAATAAAACGGCTTAATATGAGGATCTCAAATATATTTTTTGTATAATTTTAACGTATGTAGTATTGAAGTAATAAAAAAAAAACCGGCCAAGTGCGTGTCGGACTACGCATAATAGGGAGTTCCGTACCTTCAATGGAATAAGAACCAAACAAGTACCAAAAGGTCGTATCTGATGCCTATGGAAGAAGTTTTTGGAAGATAACTCAAAAATACCTGAACCTATAATAGCGCAATAATTGGAGCATTTGCCTTACAAAAGGTGGAGTAGAAAATGTTTTAATGGTTATTGGTAGGCTATAGGGCGGTTATTAAAATACTAGATTTGAGACCTTGAGGGGGAGGGGGGGGGGGGGTGCGTTGGCCGCCATCTTGGTTTAAACGTGCCATAAGTCCGTTTTTGAACCTTGGCGCTTAAACGGTTACCTAAAATGTCTATGCAACGTATGAAGAACATAAAATTGTCTACAATATTTCCATACACAATACATCTGTAAGTCTTACACATATAAAGATACAGGGGGTGAAAAAGTGTATATTTTCTTATATCATAAGAATTGCATTTTTTAGCTTCAAAGTTTTGTGCTTCGAGATAAGGAAATGAAGTCTCTACCACAGTTTTGTCATCTTCTAATGATTCTTTTAGAAGATATTCAAAAGTTGAATTCACCCCTAGAGCGCTGATAGAGGGGGTGAAAGTAGTAAGTCTCACACACAAAATCAGTGTTCTATTACTCATCATAAAAAACTACTAGGCGTTGTCAGGTATAGCTATGGATCAATTGGGGTATAGTTAATTTAAATTTGACAAAAAACATATATGCTTTCATACAAAAAAAAATTGTTTCAAAGAAAGTGCTTGAAAATATTTTTATTTTTTAAACTTCATATAACTGTCAAGTTATTGTTAAAATATCGTATAGGCTTTAGCATTTTTTACATAATGCTTGAACAGTTGACTTTATGACAAAAATGTCTACGAGAAGTATAAAGACAATGAGTATGAGTAATTTTTTCCTTCCTGTAACTTTGATTCTTCTAAGACGTACAGAATAAATACAAATACAAAAAAAATAGAGTCTTTATAATTTTCGTAGACATTTTTGTCATAAAAAGAGCTGTTCAGGCATTATGTAAATAATGCTAAAGCCTATACGATATTTTAATAATAAGTTGACAGTTATATGAAGTTTAAAAAAAAAAATTCAAGCACTTTCTTAATAAAAATTTTTTTTTCTATGAAAGCGTATATGTTTTTTGTCAAATCTAAATTCATTATACCCGAATTGATCGATTGCTATACTTGACAACGCCTAGTAGTATTTTATGATGAGTAATAGAACATTGATGACGCCCCCCCCCCCCGCAAGGTCTCAAATCTAGTATTTTAATTACCATTCTATAGCCTACCAATAACCATTATATAATATAATATTTTCTACTCCACCTTTTGTAAGGCAATGTATGGAGATGATTTCCCAATGATTGGATTATAATGTTCAAAATAATTTTTGTAGAAAGTATGTGAAAAGACGCATCTTCTCAATTTTTTTCATATTTTTTGGACTTACGGTTCAAAAGTTACAGGGGGGATGACACAATTTTTTTGACTTTCGAAGCGATTATTTCTGAAAATATTCACTTAATCACAAAATGTTAAACTTCGATGTAATTTTTAAAGACCTATCGATTGATGTGCAACATGTTGATATTGAGCGTTGGGCGCCCTCCCAAATTTTTTTTTTCTGCAATTTATCTACATAACTAAATAGCGGCATACAAAAGACACGAGATTCTACACCGTGAGTCGGACTTAAGAAAAAAAATCGAGGCGCGAGTCCGACTCGCACTCGGCCAACCTATAAGATTCTCATGTAATCATGCTGAAACCATCTTTTTTCACATAATGTATTAAAAATCGGTTGATGTGATAAATTATCCGTCAAATACCAACTTTCGTACGTTAGGTAGCAAAAACTAGTGACACAACTTTACCAAAAGATGACGATGCACCCTGTACGGGAGGGTGGGGTTCGACGTGCCGATTTTCAAATATCATAAGATTGTCATAAAAAAAATAGTTTTATAAGAATGTTTATTTTTCTTTGAAACAACGCAGTAATTGCAACGAAAATCTTAATAGCTTTTTCTATACAAGCATTTATGCGACCAATTTCGGAGCGGAAATTTTAGCCCCTCTTTGGGGCAAATTGTTCCGGATAGATTATGCTAAAAGATTGTCATAAATGCCTATGCTCTACACCACAAAGTGCTACATATGCTTTTTCGGGCATCATGTAAAAAAATATATTTTTTCTAGTCACCCGTTTTCATTTGATTCTACTCCTTTAGCTAATGTTTTAAATATTTTACATCTTTCAGTCCTATTTTAGTAGTTTCGCATCGTATAGTCTGGCCAGCCAGCGAACGCAGTAGCAATGTACAGCGAACAAAAGTATGACAACACTAAGAATCAGTGAAAAAAGCAGCAATGATCATAAAATTTTGTTTTTAATTTTAGTTTGTATTTCCGCCCCTTTCTAATTAGGTGACATTAACGAGTATCGCGCCACAATTCCAGTAGATGGCGACCTAGTGGCGACGAACTGTCAACTCCCATAGTGATCGTACAGATTGTATCAAGCGCCCATATACATCCTACATCGCGCTAACGAAGTTTCTGATGTCAGTTGTGTATATGCCAGTTCCAACCAACTCTCATGGGACTTCGGTCCCTGGGAGATCTCTCTATTGTCCACCTACTATTCTTTCTCCCACAGATCGACCAAAAATTTTTTTTGTACAATTGAGGTCGATCGAGGTGAGCTGTTTTTGGGAAAAACTTGCCCTTTCAAAAGGGAACATTGAGCCCCAAGTTGGGCATACGGACTAACGCTGGCGTACTGGGAACCGTGTCGATCAATTTAAAAAATAACTACACAAGAAGATACCTAAATAATATCATTATAATCTAGGAAAACAACGCTTGAATCGATTCAAAGTGCGCAGATACAGGCCAAATAGGTCAAGCACGAAAAAATGTACAAGTGTATCATTTTGATAGCTTCTGAATGTTTGCGCACCCATCCACTCAACCGTCAGGATTAGTGGAAATAAAATTGTTGCCAATATGGCGTGTTATCTGAGGCTATAATTGCGCATTTTGACCGTATCTCTATCTTTATTTAAAAAGTTATTGAGGTCGGCACAATAAACCCCCGGCACTTCCAACCCCACTCTCCCCTACGTTCGTTTTTCTGAAAATCATATAATCTGAAGTTAAATTGAAATCTTGTTGTAAGATGTTATTATGATTAGTTATTCAACGAATAATAATATTTAATACTAGCCTTTTCCCGCGGCTTCGCCCGCGTACTATAAGTATTCAAAAAGGATACGATACCCATGTTGATTCAGACTTTGTGACCACATTTGCCCCTTTTAGGGGTTGAATTTTCAAAAAACCTGAAACACGTGTTTATTCATTTATCGTTAGGAATACTCCTGTGAAGTTTTGAATAAAACAGTCTAACAAATCTTGATTCGCCATACAAACTTTGGACCCCCATTTTACCCCCTTAGGGGGTGAATTTTGAAAAATCCTTTCTTAGTGCATACCTTATAAGGAACCTACGTGCCAAATTTGGAATCTCTAGAACCAGCGGTTTGGGCTGTGCGTTGATATGTCAGTCAGTCAGTCAGTCAGTCAGTCAGTCAGTTTCTTCTTTTATATATTATGAAGTAATGTTTAGGCCGTAAAAATAATGCAACTTGAAAGGTTGTTAACAACAAATTTTGAAAAATTCAAACAAAATCTAGAATATTCCAGAAACGAAGGCTACAAGCTTGTTCTACGTGACAAACAATAATAATTTTGTTCGGGGTGAACCCTTCTGAAACTTAATTTGAAGAAGTTTTAATCGGTTTTAAAATGACACTCCTCTCGTGTCATACGCCACACGTTAAAAACATTGATGACACGCCTGTCGTGCCATCCGCACTGAATCGGTTAAGGAATACTATTTATCTCTTCCTTAGGTTTTTAAGTTGACACTGTTGTTTCTTACTCTGTGTATTATATATGTATATATGTACGTATATGTATGTTTATTTTGTATTTATTTAAGTATGTATATTCATATGAATGTGCTGTGTTATCTATTTCGTCTCTTTTGTTTCTATGCACCACCTACTGCTTATTGTTTTTCTCTAGTCTCCACTACCCAAAGGTTGTCTGGAAGAAATCGCTCATTAGCGATAAGACCGCCTGTTGTTACCTCTACCTAAATTTATCTAATTGTAAAATTTGTGCTTGTAACTGTATGAGGTGTGCAATAAAGAGTATTTATTATTATTATTATTATTACAATTATGGAGCCATACACGCAATTGCCATACAAAGTGATTTACAATATATGGCAGGAGGCAGGAGCTGTCAGAGTACTGTACAGAGAAACGATTACTGTAGTAGAGTAAACCATTGACACAGTATGTGGCATACAGCTTCAACTGGACACCAAAGCTTTAATTTAACACTTGCTAATACATTTCCAGGGGACAACCACGGCAACCAAGTGATCTCGCTCACCCTCCTCCACACGATTTTCACCAGGGAGCACAACCGCGTGGCTCTGGCTCTGTCTAGGTTCAACCCGGACTGGGACGAGGACACCGTCTTCCTGGAAGCTAGGCGTATACTCCAGGCGGAGTTCCAGCATATCATTTACAATGAATGGCTGCCGTTGCTCTTAGGTAAGTACTAACTATAGCAAGCATAGCAAGGTAAAGCCATACTAAGATGACGTCACTGTCTTCTTAGGATTAATGGCTGCCGTTGCTCTAAGGCAAATATATTGAGCCTCGTTGAAGTTCAAGCCAGACTGAGATGAGGACACAGTCTTCTTGGACGCCAGGTCTATACTCCAGGCGGAGTTCCAGCTGTTCAATTACAATGAATGGTTGTTGTTGCTCTCAGGAGTCTTAGGTAAATATATTAAGCCCTTTTCAAGGTCCAGAGTTCCAGGGTATCATTGAAATTGGACTGAAAAAATGAATAACGAAAGAATGAAAATAGATGATGGGAATTTTTCTACCAAAACTTCACGCGTTGAGATCCTAATAGTTACAACTAAATATATCTAATCACCTTTGATTCACGTTCTAGGTCCGCGCTTAGTCCAGGCGTTCGGTCTGTCCCCAGCTGGTGGCTACTCCACGTCGTATGACTCTCACGTCAACCCAGCACTCACTACGGAATTCTCTACGGCCGCCATGAGATTCGGGCACTCTGTCGTGGATGGGAAGTTAATGTAAGAGATGTATTACAACTGTAGAAAAACAACAAACCAAAAAAAAGGAAAACTGAAGTGTATGTACTTATATCAAATTAGTTCACACCTTTGATATTTAGTCAACAGAAGTAGTAGCTAGCGTGTGAGGTGTCCAATATGATCTGAGGATAAGAGCGAGTGAAGGTCATTTTGAAGCAACCCACCCGCTAACATACTTCTATTCTACTGATGACTAATCACGAATAATGTGTACCTATACAAAATAGCTAAACTATAATTTAAGCTATACCTCGATTTTTCGTATCAGGTACCGCAGGGCATCTATCGAACGGAATTAAAGTTATTTTGACATCATTAAATCGCCAAACAAAATGGATTCCAGTGGTAACTGCTGGATTAGTGACGCGATAGGCCTAGAGCCTTATAGATAGGTCTGTTTCTTATTAGTTTATTAGAACTAAAAATAAGTATAACATGTTCCAGAGTCCCGAGTCCGGCGAAAGGAACCGTGTACGAGACGATCTCGCTTCCAGAAGTGATGTTTCAACCGTCACGCTTGCGCCTACGACCTTTCCTAGATCGCGCGCTCACAGGTCTTTCCTGGCAGCCGATGCAGGCCGTTGATCCCTTTGTCACAGAATCTGTAAGTATTCGCGTTATACTTAAATTTTAATTATTCTTATCGATTTGTTATCAACCGACTTCAAAATTTTGAAGGAGGAGGTTATCAATTCGTCGGAATTTTTTGTTTTGCTATTTTTTTTATGTATGTTCACCGATTATTTGAAGACGGCAGGAGCGATTTGAAAAATTATATTTTGTTTGAAAGAGTATACTTCACAGTTGGTCCCAGTGTAACCAAGTCAGGATCTGATCATGGGATCCTGGAGAAATCGAGGGAACTCTTCAAATATTATAGGCAGACCTATAGTGATTTGAGTATTTTTTACAGCAGCTCGTGCATTTGCTTTTGGAAAGGTGGATGCTAAGTGAAGTCGGTTCTTTTTGTTTAAAATTATTTTATAAACGTTTTTCTTGTTGCGTAAAAACTCTTCCGTTATTCTTAATTTACATGTTGGTAAAATAAACAATACAAGGTAAGTACTTAACTACTTACTTCCTTATAAATATGTTTACATTCCTAATATGTGTCTTAACGTTATGTTTGTATTGTAACTACGTTTGCTTTTGTTTGTAAAAAACAATATTTTCTTTTGTTCTTAGTTAACTCGCTACCTGTTCCACGGAGGCAACCCCTTTGGCTTAGACTTGGCGGCCATCAACATACAGCGCGCACGCGACTACGGCGTCAAAGGATACAACCACTATCGCAAGCTCATCGGACTCCAGCCCTATAGTGACTTCGGACAGTTCCCACCAAGTGTGAGTTTGGACTTTTGTCTATTATATGGCGGCATGGCTGCCATCAATATACAGCGCGCACGCGACTACGGCGTCAGAGGGTACAACCACTATCGCAAGCTCATCGGACTCCAGCCCTATAGTGACTTCGGGCAGTTCCCACCAAGTGTGAGTTTGGACTTTTGTCTATTATGTGATGCCCTGGTGGCCATCAACATACAGCGCACACGCAATTACGGCGTCAGAGGATACAACCACTATCGCAAGCTCATCACCATCAGACTGCAGCCCTATAGTGACTTCGGGCAGTTCCCACCAAGTATGAGTTTGGACTTTTGTCTATTGTGTGACGCCCTGGCGGCAATCAACATACAGCGCACACGCGATTACGGCATCAGAGGGATACGAGTGTAAGTTTTGACTCTTGTCTGTTGTGTATGTTCGTAGGCAAGTCGGAGCTGATTTGGTTTTTACTTTTTTATTATTAGGAATTAAGTTCTATGGATGACCCGTAGCTGATAGTTGTCTTACAGAATCTGCCAGTTCATCCGGAATCGGATTCAAATCATTTATTCGATACTTACAAGTCACATTCTTAATATTTGCACCGTGTTGGCATGAATCCTAAATAAACGAATTAGGAGCATATTATTTACTTCTTTTTTCAATTATTCAGGCAGCAAATCGTCTTTCCTCTGTCTACACCAGTCCTGACGACATTGACCTCTGGATTGGGGGCCTCCTGGAAGAGCCAGTGGAAGGCAGTATCGTCGGTGCCACCTTCGCTAACATCATAGCAGACCAGTTCTCCAGGATGAAGAAAGGAGATCGATACTTTTATGAGCACGGACCTGATGTCAACCCTGGCGCTTTTACTCCAAGTAAGTTATTTAGGAAAACCTTATGCAAGACTGTTATGCTAAATCCGAAAAACGACGGGGAATGGTTTCAAAATCATCAGATTGAAGAAATCAATCAGATTAATACCTTAATAGCATGGACCGATTATCCTCTTTGCTTAATAGTGACACCTATTAATCTAAAATGAACTATATCCTCGGTATCAACAGTTTTAGCTACACCTAGTTCAGAAACTGATTTGAAAAATCAAGGTATCAAGATAACTTGGGGTGCTTATTCTAATCTTCATAATGATTCTGTTGTATCCAGGTCAGCTTGCTGAAATAAAGAAGGTCACCCTCTCCAGAATCATCTGCGACAATAAAGACGGCATCGAGCTCTTCTCACAACCTCCTAGTGCATTCCTAAGAGCAGATTTACCGGGGTAAGTCAATTCAAGATCTCAAGATTCGCATGTAAATAAGTTAGATAGTTGTAAGTCCCATCTCCACGGAGCACCGTGGAGATGGGACTTACAACTATCTAACTACTATCTAACTATTCTATAGTAATAAATAAAGAAGGCGCGGCGGCGGAGGCGCCTGAAGCCATCATTAGGTACAAATACAGGAGTCTCGACGCCAACTACAACTTTGTTGCATTTGGAGTCGAAACTCTTGGTCGAAGCACAAAAACTTTATAGAGAGTTGGCTAAATATAGAGATATAGACTCGGTGGTCGTGGTCTCACGACAATGGGATAGTTCTCAATACTGATAAAACCAAGGTACTGATTATTCATTCCCCGTATCTACCACCTTTAAACAACCATAATAATATGTTCCTATACGCACACACCTTTATTTGCCTCCACCAAAACATGTCTAACTGTACCTGTGAACCTATAGAAAGAGTCAAATGTATTACATACTTAGGCATGCGAGTAGATGAACATTTTTCCTGGTCATACCATGTAAACTATATTTGTGATAAACTTAGAGTACTTTTAGGCAAATTTTTCCACTTAAGTTTCAGAGTTCCTACTATAGGCCAAGAAAATTAGATTTTTCGAAGAATTAATTCCCAGCAGGCTGGAAATCGCTTTAATACCTTCATGTGGTCCTAAATGCATGTAATCCGAGTTTGCCCAATCCCAAGAGGTGTGCATAACTTTTTAGCGAAAAATTTGCTCTTTGTCAGGTTTTTGCTTGTAGCTCGAAAACAGTACGTCCGACGGAAAATGTCATGTATATCAATATTAAGAGGGTTAAATTCTGCGTCGAGTGAGTAACTTAACTTCTAATTCGGTTCAGCGGTACAGCCGAAATCAAAAGTTATAAACCGGGAAAATGTCTCATTTAATTGAAAAACTCGTATTTTGACTTCCCTACAACATATCTTTGAAACAGATGACTCCTGTTGAAAAACCTATAGAGTAAAAGTTGTAGAGAATACAATTTAAAGTTATATCGACATCTCAATTTTCAAGTAGAGTGATTTTGAAAGACTAAATTTGGCATGAATTCAAAATCAGTTTTTTCTAAATCCTCCTGAGTTGCATATTTTCCATAAAATATGAGGTGTGAGGCGTACATTTAATGCATCGTTACAACTAAAAACATTTAATTGCAAATTTCTAATACGTATCTAATCAGAAAACTATTACTGAATTTTTATTAGATTCTATACTGAATTATGGTCTAAGCGAAAATATGCAACTTAGATTTTTAAAACTACTAGTTAACAAAAAAAATAAACACAAATGCAAAAATAACTATAGACAACTATTTCAAATTTGCAAAATATTACCTGTAAGCTTAAAACATAAATACTTACTTGCTCTAAGTAGCCTTGGCTACCTTGATCATAATTCAGTAAATTTTCCATTGAAACCTCCAGATCATACATATAGTACTAAATCCATGACTTCTGGTAAACTATTCGTTCCGAGAGTTAGTAACTATTATGGGGACAGAACGCGTAAAAAACGCATCCCATATATACTCAATAGTTTACCGGAAGCCATTCGATGCGAGAAAAAATATGCTATATTTAAGAAAAGATTAAAAGAACATATCCTAGACATAGCTTTATAGATTGTTAACTTTATAAATACTTGTTTTAAATGAGACTGCGGATCCCACAGTCAAACTATTATCATAGTTTTGTGGGACAATGTAATAGTTTTTAAGTTAAACATTGTGTATATTAAATAAATATAATAAATAATAAATAAATAAATGGTTGGTCAACATAACCGGGGATAAAAGAGCTGGCAGCTTCCTCGCCCACCGCTGAAGTATTGCGGTCCAGCGAGGAAATGCTGCCAGCATCCTCGATACCATGCTACAAGGGCGCAATTAGAAATAAATTTATAGGTATTTAATTTAGGTTATTTCATTGTAGGGTTTTTTTTGTTTTGTTTAAAACTATCAATAATATCACTTAAAACTAACAGTAAACTATCTTTTTAGATAGTAGTTTATTTTATTCAAGTTAGATAGCTAGTTAGTTGTCATTAAATTTTTATATCTCCGCTGTAGAGTAGAGATAAAGTACAAATTGCAATGACAATCGTTAACCTTGGGTAGCAGACATCACCGCAAGATTATAAAAACCCAGGAAACTTTCAAGTACTTTATGATGCTGTGCTGTAGTCCACCAAACAAACTCGACTGTTTACTTTTTTTTTCAGAAACGAACCGGTGCCTTGCGATAGCTCAATAATCCCGACGGTGGACCTCAGCAGATTCAGGGATATTTAGTTATAAGCTCTTACTTTAGGTCTGGAACATCAAATGTTTCACGATCAGTGTTGGATAGTATAATAGTTGTTTATAAAACTAGTATCAGCTTGAAACGTTTAACGTCTCCAGTGCTGAATTTATTTGATGTAAAATGTACTCGTAGAACTGTTCCTATTAGATTATAATAAAAAAATCATTAAGTACGCATTCATTTCTTCCTTTGTTCCTAGGTATAGCATGGTTGGTTTCTTTAAAATGGTTTTTATCATCCTCTTGCACTGCGTCTTTACTGTTCTTCATTTCCTTTCACACTTGCTCGACTCAAAACATATCTATTTTATCCATCTTCTTTTTTTCCTTACAACTCTTTGACAGTGTTTTAAAAGCGATTCCTATTGACCAATTTTGCATGCAACCTTTTAAAACATCGTTAAAATGCTGTAAGTTTGGTGATTATAATGACTTCTTTATGTTGATTTGTTCTGACACAAAGCTTTTATCGTTTTGTGTTCTTTTCTTCTTTTCCTTTCCAATCTAGAGTCCCACTGGTGCCCGACAGTGGGGTTTGAGATTTATTAAAACGATATTAGATTTGTGTCAATAGCTAATTACTTATTTGACTCTAGCAAGTGTTCTTCGTCTGTTATCTGTCTTTCTCTTGTGAACGTCAAAGAACCCGATTCAATGATTTTTTCCGGAAAAAATACATGAATTGGGAGTTTGATGGATTTGAATATTGGAGGAAATTAATTGTGGAAATGTGTGATTTAAGAGTGCTATTATAGTTTAATGTTTAAGCTGATTATGTCACAGGTGCATGCTGCATGATACTGAATACATTTTACATTCAGAGGGTGACTTGTGCCTACTGAGCTAACAAGTCATACGAATCAAAATAATAAGAGTAAGTACAAAAGCAGCAGTGGTGAAAATAATAATTTCAAAAGTTATATAGGTAGATAAACAAGTGTACGTAATCTGTAAGAATAAATTTTAATCATTGTATAGAATCATTTAGTTTAGTAATAATTTATTGTCATTCTCTATAATGATAAGTCTTAATCATTATGTTTAATAGTGTAAAAGCGGTATACTCAATTAACTTTGTATTTTTCATATTAGTGTAATTAAATGTAAAGTTAAGCTAAGGATGTATTATAATAAACTCGGATAAAAATTGGCTGTGTATATAGTATGTCACAATACACTACAAATATTAATCAAATAATGTAAATAATTTCAATCATTTTCTTAATTTTTTTCGATACTAGTAAATATAAATTTTTTTTTACATATTGTATCGATATTCAGTCAAATGGAGCTCCAGAATGTAGATTTTTTGGATAATAAAATTAAATAATGAACTCTTAAACAAGGTTGTATTATTTTCGTTCGTGTGCTATGTAGTTAAATGTATTGATTTGATCGTTTTATTTTGCCGTGGACACCTAAAATATAACATCACGATGTAATGGTGCGTTCACAAGTATGGTCTTATTCTATGAGACAGTATACTCGTACCTATGCAGCCAACCTGACATAACTTCGGAGTCGTGATCATCGGATTGAAAATCGATAGTTTCACCACCAGGCTAACAGCGCTTTAGAAAGACAGGTTGATGATGTGAAGTAGGTAATTAAATATATTGTTATGTCTCCCTATTAGCCACGTGTATCACCGAGGTGACATGTTTGTCCATTTCAATTAGCTCTAAGTTCACTTTAAACCGCGAGGCGAGGCGAGTGTCCTATTTAAAGGACATAGCTAATATTTGCCTTATATATTTTTTACATTTTTTTTATTAGCGTCTGCCCGCGACCGCGCTTTGTCCGCGTAGACATCATGAAATTTACCTGCCTCCTTCTTACTTAAACATCTCATACCTTGAGCCCTCATCACCTACTTAGAGTATGAATTCCGGGATATAACAATCTCCTTTGTTCTTTTCCAGACTATAATTTACCTATGGTGTGTGCCAAATAGAACCAAATTCATTAAAACCATATTTTACAAACAATCTGTATTTATCAGTCTAGTATTTATGTTTTGTTCTTACCTGTCACATTGACAGTTTTGTTTGTTAGAAACAGAAAAAACATAAATTTACTAATTGAGGTCTGAGAGACGTTTATGATTTATGAATAAGGGGGATGTAGTACTTAGAAACTTCAAATATAGAATCAGTAGGTATACACTGTACGTGTCAGTCATCATCAGAAGAAGCGAAGAAGTGAAGTGTTCAAAATTATCTCTTATTATCATGAGAGCTCGGATTTTTCACGGCAAAACAAAACACTAGCGTAATTTAGCCAGTGCTTGAAATATTATTTTATCGACACCTATCGAGTCTTACTAGAGTATATGACAGGTATTGCCTCAGTACATTTTTTCTTTTTTTATTCGATGGTACACCTATCAGTGTGAATGTCAAAATTTAAAAACTAACAAACGTGCGAAAATTTCGAAAAACAGGAGACTTACTAGAGCTCAAAATCAATATTTTTGACCAGTCTAAGGTGACCTACTGGGGGTTAGAAGGTTGTGCATTAATTACCGGACATCCTGTATAAGTAATAAAATAACTTTTCATTTTAGCTTTGCCATAGTCGAGCAACAAAGAGGTAGGTCTGCATGTACAACTTAGAACGAAGTAACTATACCACCTCATTTAAAATGATAGAAACGACTGCAAATTTCATCTCACATGACATATGACATTCACACTTTAACTGTCATTTCATTACGTATAAAACGTAAATTGCATCTAGGTATTATTTATTTCGCAACGCATGGCTCCGACGTGTTGGATATACGTATAATAACTTAATATTGCAAGGTATCAATTAATACAAAAATGAGTAATGTACAAGATCGGATCAAAACGTGGATTGAAAATCACCCTGAGTTAGTCTATAATGAAGTGACCTCCACTATATACTGCTCTATGTGCGATATGCATCTAAAACTGAAGAAATGCAATATTGAGAATCATGTGAAAAGCAACCGCCACAATTACCGTTCGGGGCAACCAAATAGGAAACATCAATTTTATTTCGATTTAATTATTTTTCTTATTTCATGCAACATACCATGGGCAACAGTCAACAACAATAATTTTCGTCATTTTTTTAACAAGTATTTATGTTGCGACTGCTCTATGACTTCTTTACCGGACGAATCGACCCTGCGAAAAAATTTATTTAAATCTCGTGTACAAAAAAACTATACAGGGTATAAGAGAGGTAAACAAAACCAATTATTTGTGGATATCTATAGACGAAACACCAGATTTCATGGGAAAATGTGTGACAAACGTGGTGATTCGGTCTTTGCAAAAAAATTGTTCTAAGCAATTTTATCTTTTGGGGTCGAAGGTTTTAGAGAAGGTAAATGGGGAAACAATAGCAAACATAATAATAAACCAATTAAAATTTTTGTTTCAAAATTCTTTCAATGATAACGTAAACAATTTGCTTTTACTTTGCACAGATAGTGCCGCATATATGCTTAAAGCCGGTCGTATTTTAAAAGCAACGTTTCCTCGTATGAAACACATTACGTGTTTAGCTCATGGTCTGCACCGGGTTGCCGAAGAAGTGCGAGATAATTTCAAAGGTGTGGATGGGTTGATATCGAATGTCAAAAAGATATTCCTAAAATCTCCAGAGCGTGTACGCCTTTTTAAGGCAAAATATCCGTCCATTCCCCTACCTCCCGAGCCAATTATCACCAGATGGGGAACTTGGATATCTGCTGCGGTATATTACGCTCAATACTATGAGCAAATACGTGATGTCGTCTCCATACTTGCTAATGACTCGGCAGCTATAAGAGCTGCAAAAAAATGTTTTCAAACACGCAAACTACGACCGGAGTTAAATTTCATTCGCGACAACTACGAAGTAATAGCCTCTTCAATAGAACAATTGCAATGTTCGACTTTATCCATTGCGGAATCCTTCCTCATTCTGGATACTGTTCGTTGCTACGTAAACTGGAGTAAACTTTTACCAGTGATACGTAAATTTGAAGCCGTGCTCGAACGAAATCCTGATTACGAAATTTTAAGAGACATATCTGAAAATATTACCCGAACTGATAATGAATTCTATAAATTTGCTCCCTTGACGTCAACTGAAGTTGAACGTACATTTAGTGTACATAAATGGATTTATAGTGATAAACGCAACTGTTTACTCCCAGAGAATGTTGAAAAGATAATGATCATCTACTCCTAACACTATTACCCAAATAAAATGTCTTGTGCTGCTGTGTGTACTGACGTAGATTTTGAAGAAGAAATTGCGTCTGTTTCTAATATATAGTAACTTTATACAAATGTTTTTATTAGTTTTATTACATATTAATTTTATTTGGTGACTTTTATTTCTTCTAGTTCTGAATTATCGATATCGATAAAATAATATTTCAAGCACTGGCTAAATTACGCTAGTGTTTTGTTTTGCCGTGAAAAATCCGAGCTCTGCATGACAATAAAGTAGTATCAGGCCAGGACAGTAACTAAGACACTGGTCCCACCGCGGGCGAGTAACTATGAGCTATCGGCTACTTTCTTGCCCAAGGAACGAACAAAAGATAATCGTTCCCGTGTAAATAAAAGAGAGAGATGTATATTTATAGTTCATCGCAGTGTGAACAGCCAGCGATGAACTATAAATATATATCTCTCTCTTTTATTTATACGGAAGCGATTATCTTTTGTTCGTTTCTTGGGCTAGAAAATAGCCGATAGCTCATAGCTTACTCGCTCGCGGTGGGACCAGTGCCTATGGGGGGCATTATTTATTTTTATTTTCACAGGAAAACTTACAGCTAGAGTAACAAGATAGGTACGAGTATTAGTGATGTAGAAACAGTGAGCCAATTAAAAGTTTCCACAGGTAGAAAATTATGGGGCAAATGCCTACCTTAAAATACTAATATATACCTTAAAAGCTACCATCGATAGTTTAACTATGACAATAAAGTAAATGTCGTACCTTAAAATTGGTCATGCCCTACCTTACATTAGCACTACCCTATCCTAACCTGTAACTCTGGCTACAGCCTGTAAGTTCATTTTTAAAACCTCACCCGCTTAGCTACTTCTGCAGCGAACTGTACGTGCCACTTCGTCATATTTTAAGACAACTAAACACGGCATGGTAACAATTACAGATAACCGATATTCATTATAGTACCGTAAGTAAAAAGACCGCGACACATAATATGCGTTTAGGGTTGTCGCTGTTACCTGGTACGGTCACGTCTGAAAATATACATGTAATGTGACAAAAACATGTATCCAAGACTTTACGCCTTGTTAATAGAGTCTGGCTACATATTTTTTCACATTAAATGTATCCATATTTTCGTAACCTACCTAAATAATTTACAAAGTTTTAGTATAATAAAATGACATTCAGACACCGTAGTCGTAAGTAGGTCAGGATGTAAAATAAATATTGGTGATCCGTTTAAGGGCATAAAATAGGAAAATATAGGAGAAAAAATAGGATACCACGTGTTTTTGTTAAATAAATATTTTGAATTTTTTTGAATTTTTTTTTTTTTTGAAAAAAAAAAACAATTATGCCCTTAAATGGGTCACCTGTATTTTTGTTTCACCTTGTATAAGGTAATCGCCGTCAATCCATCATCCATCAAATAATATGAAAACGCTCAAAATGCACTCTATAGCCTTGAGGACAACAATATTGGATAGTTTTTTGAATTTTTTTTTTTTTTGAAAAAAAAAAACAATTATGCCCTTAAATGGGTCACCTGTATTTTTGTTTCACCTTGTATAAGGTAATCGCCGTCAATCCATCATCCATCAAATAATATGAAAACGCTCAAAATGCACTCTATAGCCTTGAGGACAACAATATTGGATAGTTTTATTGGAAATAGTATGTTTATTGTATACTAGAAATCACTCACTTTTTTTAAAATTTAAATTCAAAATTTGGTTCTAACTGTTGATGATGGATTATTATAATTTGGAAATTTATGTAGAAGACACAGTTGAGGTAAGAAAGTATATCAAACTTGTATGTAATTCAGTTTCAAATAGTCAGATTTGGACTCATCTTTTTTCTTTGGTATTTTTCTTAAACTATAAGTACTATAACCTATTGCTGGTTAATCTAACTTGGTTTGATATGTTTTCTTATAGAACAACGCACTTATATGTATTGTTTAGTTTTGATGTACTGTTGTTTTGATGTGCCGAGTTTCTTGCCGGACATAATTCTTCTCGGGTCAGAGGTGTAGGGTTAGAACCGGTGTAGTTTGATTTTTTTTTCTCTCTTTTACTTTGACGTGTAAAAGTGCCCTTGTGGCCTACTTACTGAATAAATGTTTGAGTTTGAGTTTTGAGTTTGAGTTTGAGTTTGAGTTTGAATACCATGGTGCTAAGATATGACTACTCGTTATGATGTAAAAATAAGTAGTAAATTAATATTTTTTTTCAAAATTTTATTTGATTCTATCTAAAATTTTTTTAATTAATAAATAACCAACACAGGTACTTATGAACTGTCACGTACGTTAAAAAATGTCTGTAGGTTATTAGTTGTCTCGCTGTGTGATTAAAAGAAAAGAGTTAGATGTTATATGTTTAAAAATATAATCAATTTCCAGTAGTGGCATTTAAAAAAAAAACCTATTGACATCAGATCATGAGGCTTAATATTCAATAAAACGTCTTTAGATTTGTGCCAATAACTATAACTAAGTCTTTGACTTTAACAAATGCAGCCATCTATGATGTCATATCTTCTCAACAAAAAACCAATAAGGTATCTAAATGGTTTGTCAATAATATCGACAATGTACTTTTAATTTCCAGCCAGTGACAACCCTATTCTAATTCCCGTCTCCCAGAAACGCGTTTATCATGCATCAGTCGTTTTTTACACGCAAATATTAAGTTCCTTTGTGATTCGTCGAATCAATGTGCGAGAGAAAAGGCAATAAATCTGGTTATGAAGTCGATTTAAAAAATAAACTAATACCATATAATAAACCATTGCCCGACAGTTTTTTTGGGTATACCCTCGGTTCGTCTTAAAACTATTCGTCGAATTTCAGTTCGTCTAACAACTTGTAATATAACGATCGATTTGCCTACAACTCTCTTTATATAAGCTTGATTTAACTACAGAGAGTACAAAGAGTTTCCATTGTTATTACTCAAAGAATACATCTGAATGATTATCTATTTATTATTTTATCGAAAATCATTTTGTCTAAACTTCATTTTATATAAGTCATGGTTCGTCGAATATTGTTATACCTACCTAATAATCACGTCGTCGATTTTCATTTAAATTATTGATCGCATAGCCGAATATGATTTGATTTGATCTAATATCTATTAGATATTAGTATGCTAACTAGATAATACCGAAATCAACTTCAATGCCACTGCACAGGTTAGTAAGACTAAACTTGCGGTCATAAAATAAACTAAATGCTATTAGAAAAGTAGGTTAGATTAGAGCTGCGACCTCAGTAGAAACGAATAGCTGCCAAGAAAATAGGTTAGGTTAGGATATAACTGCGACTTTAACCAAAACAAATCGCTCCCAAGAAAGTAGGTTGGCTTAGGTTAGAACTGCAACCTCAGCAGAAACGAATATACTTGGTTAGGATAGGCTAACCTTAATAAACTCGTGCAATCTAAGCCTAAGAAATAAATAAATATATAATTACATAAATTGAATATTCGACATAATGACATAATACCAATTAAAATTAGGTGTACTTAATAAAAATTTGACGAATCAACATTAAACATAATGGATAGGATACGAAGTGAAACTCGACTACCTAAATGAAAATTTGACAAAATGAATATGTATGCAAAGTGAATTTAGATGAACTGAAATTAGACGGGCCGAAATTAGGCGAAAAGTTGATAGACATAACGTAGGTAAACTATTGTTTTTTAATTCACTTTAAATTTCGGTTATTCTATTTTTCACATGTTTGCTTCCTAAACAAGGTATCTTTCCACAACTGAGATGAACCTAACGATACATTACACATTTAAATACCACAAACGGTGTAGGTGTTTACGGCAAAGAATGAAACATACTACATACATAATGCTCGGAAAACATAACCTTTATAGTAGGGCAAGCACATAAAAGTCTGTTGCTAAAGCGATTATTTATTTATTTAAACTTTATTGCACATAAAAAAAGTTACAATGGGCGGACTTAATGCCTTTAGGCATTCTCTACCATTCAACCATCGGGCCAAACAGAAATGCGTCAAGGTGGGTACAGTGAGAAAATTACTATCTGACTAAGATAACATTATTTACAATTAAAAGCTAATTAAAATTTACTGATTATCACACTGGTGCAGTAACCAGATGTGGCGACGGTGTGCAAGCGTGACAGTGCTATACACATGCAGAGCGCTATCTCGCTCGCGCACCGGCTCCACATGCGGAAACCGCAGCAGTGTGTAAAGCCGCCTTAAGGGTAACTTTGTATTTTGTTGGTTAGGTGAAAGCGACCTACTTAAATAAATTAAAACAAAAAGTTCTTACAGTTTGTCAGTTATGAAGTGAAAGTGACAAGTTAAAGATATCACTTTACAATATCAGCAGTATCAGCACGCCTAGCATAACTTGACGTTTGACGCGACAGTTCATACTTCAAGCGCTACTCGAAGTATGGAGTGACAGGCGACAACGTAAGATATGCTAGCCGGCCTGATAACATTTCGTCCAACTTACAATGTAGAAGAATTGCTATTCTATAACATAAGGCGTTTGAAATCCATTAAACCTACTGGTACAGCTACTGGGAAAAAACTCAAAAAACACTCAATCTTAGTATTCAGTTTTGCTTTTTTAAGTCCTAAAGGAATTAAGAACAGCAGTCTTCAACTAATGTGAAACGGTAGTAGGTACTATTACTTATACAGAGTGTTATTGTATGAAACAGCCAAAATTTTTTTTGCGATTTCAGAGATGGTCGAATGGTAAAAGTTGTTCAGTACTATATGCCTACCAAATCACTTCGCATAATTATGGCTAAAAATAACCTTTATAGCTATGGGTTCAAAAAACACCATGTAAGTATTACTTTCTCACTCTAGAAAATAGCTGCCTTCTAGTCTTTTCGACTGACTGCATAGACTAAGAGCTAGCCCCGTATTGAGTGACACAATTTTGGGAGCAATTAAATGAGGTACCTTATTAGTTTGCTATACTAGTTATCATTTTTGTTTTCTCTTGTTAGAATTAATTCATTTATTTAGTCATTTAAATTAAGTTTACACAATATCACAAAATATCACCTGTCCAAAGCAATAAAAAAACGATCACAATTTAAGTATACACCGAGAGTATACCTAACACAGTCCAATTAAAATTTAAAATTAAGTTTTAGTACCGTCAAATAAGCCCCCACGAGTTGTCCCGGGCGCAAAGGTGGCCATAACACTTGCCGCATTACCACGTTGGATGGCGATGGCCAACCCTTGCACCAGTATAGATAGCACAAGCACCAGCGGACAGCTATTTATCGATTGAGGTCAGAGAGTGCAAACTAATGTGTCCCATATGGGTAAAGGACACATTACGAGTAGTTGGGTCAGGCAGGCAGGGCTGTTCGGGAGGGGTGTCGTGGTAGACGTGCTCACGATCCCATTGCACCCCCCCTTAACGACATGGACGGAAATACCGCTGAAGGGTTTTTAGTGGGTATTCCCCTCCCCTAGAGGGGTGACTCCCACATACCCTCAATTATGGGCCTTCCCCGAGCCCCGGGGGGATGCGTAAATGCATTTCCGCTGAGCCAAAAAAAGGCAGGCAGGGCCAGGCTTGTCAAAATGTCACAAGGTATTTCAGGGAGGTACCGACCTATGCAAGCAGCATTTAAGTCCAAGTGTATATGATTGTACACACGGCGTGTAACATACGATCATTTTGGGTTGCACAAATATAGGTACGGTCGGCAAATTGGTTTGTTCACGACTTTCGTTCTGCGAATGCTTCCAACTGGGTACAGTCGTGGCTAGAAGTGTCACTGATCTGTATCGTAAGACTTAACTGATGAGAACCGATTTAAAAAAATCACCATCATTTCAGCCGAAAGACGTCCACTGCTGGACAAAAGCCTCCCCCAAGGATCTCCTCAACGAAGGGTCATTCGCCGCCCTTAACCAACTGTTTCCCGCGACTCTAACCAGGGGCCGATTTTTGACTTTCGAGCGCTCGAATTCAAAGAAATTAAGCACCAACACCTTCGACAAACCTTTCTGTGCGATACAGAAAGGTTTGTCGCCATTATTTTTACATGAAATTAATAGTTTAAATAATCGTGATTTGAAATTCATATCGCTGTTATTTTTAAAACATCATTATATTCAGAGTTTAAAATGTCAGATTCGAGCGCTCGAAACTCAAAAATCGCGCCTCTGATCGTCTGTCCGTCGGTTAAAAAATATACTCGATTTAAATTGAAGTCACGGCCGTTTTATTTTTGAGCTCATAGATCGATGAATCTATTTAATATATAATTTAATTCTTAACTAGTTTGATATATTCAAAGGGTACTTGAATACAAAATAGAGTAGGTACATAGCGGCCCCCTTTTTAGGGTTCCGTAGTCCACTAGGAACCCTTATAGTTTCGCCATGTCTGCCCGTCCGTCCGTCCGCGGATAATCTTAGTGACCGTTAGTACTAGAAAGCTGAAATTTGGTACTAATTTATGTATATCAATCACGCTGACAAAGTGGTAAAATAAAAAGTGGAAAAAAATGTTTTATTAGGGTACCTCCCCTATACGTAAAGTGGGGAGTGATTTTTTTTTTCATTTCAACCCTAACGTGCGATATATTATTGGATAGGTATTTAAAAATGAATAGGGGTTTACTAAAATCATTTTTCGATAATGTAAATATTTTCGGAAATAATCGCTCCAGAAGTAAAAAAAATGTGCCCCCCCCCCCTTTAACTTTTGAAACATAAATTTTAAAAATATGAAAAAAATCTCAAAAGTAGAACTTAATAAAAACTTTTTAGGAAAATTATTTTGAACTTGATAGGTTGAATCGTTTTTGAAAAAAAATTACAAAATAATGTCTGAACTAAGTTTGTAATATTAACAGTAAAAGCTGTTTTGTTTATACATTAATTACACGACAACGCTCAAGGCAACGCTAAAGATGGCGCGGGAATCTCTCTTGACAGTTCGGTCCGATAACAGGTGAGCTGTCATCTCGGAGATGTTCCAAAAGCTGGCTAACAGATCGGCCATCTGACCAAACCCTTCGCCCTCGAAGGACAATTCAATCTGTGCCACGCTGATCTTCATCACCTCACGCTTCGCAGCTGAACTCAGCCACTCACTAACTCTGTGAACCGATCAAATTCAATTTGAATGCGTAACCCGTATAATCAACAACGCTAACGTCTAATAAAAAGACCTTTAATTTATAAGTATCCAACCAATGATTAAATGTTCCCATGGATAAAAATGTGTCATAATGAGAATATAGTTTAACCGATTCGCTCTTACATTACAGACACACATTTAGAGGTGGCCCTTATTCAAAATTTACTATACAGAAAATTTACCAGGTTCATAGCTCTTGATTTATTAAATTTGTCATATCTTATTTTGTTTGCTTAAATTATGAGTTTCCTGGACTACGCATAACTTGGGTAATCAACGCTTCACGTGGTCTAGTAAATAAAACAAGGAACGAGCTCACAGTTCACGCCAGGGCTATAGATGGTACATGCTCGTTGCTCCACGCAGGGTCAGCTTAGAAGACATCGCGCTCGCTCGGCTCGCTGCGGCTCAGCCGAACCACAGGCGCACAGCTTCACGTCTATGGCCGCCTCCAATGCAGCTCATGATAGCAATCATACACCATAGCTCTGTAACACACATTAACGCGTTCCTTGTCACAATTAGGATTACCAATGTCATCGCCAGAAGGCGCCGTGACCATAACATCACCGCCCGTGGGCGCCGTGACCAAAACATCACCGCTCGAAGGCGCCGTGACTAAACATAACCGCTCGAAGGCGCCGTGACTAAACATCACCGCCCGTAGGCGCCGTGACAAAAACATCACCGCTCGAAGGCGCCGTGACCAAACGTCACCATCCGTAGGCGCCGTGAACAAACATCACCGCTCGAAGGCGTCGTGAACAAAACATCAACACTCGAAGGTGTCGTGAACAAAACATCAACACTCGAAGGCGTCGTAACCAAACAAAACCCCCGCAGGCGCCGAAACCAAAACATTACCGCACGTAGGCGCCGTCACCAATCAGCATAACATCACCGCTCGAAGGCGCTGTGACCAGACATTACCACCCGTAGGTGCCGTGACCAAAACATTACCGCTTGTAGGCGCCGTCACCATCAGCATAACATCACCGCTCGAAGGCGACGTGACCCCAAGACTAAAGGCATCACAGAATAAAACGTCATGAATAAAAACGTCACTGCACAGCGGCGTTGTGACTACAGGCTTACCACATGCTGCTGTCTCAGGTTTATCGGCTTACTGCTTAGTTCATCTCACTGACCACCGCAGCCATGTTCTCGCGCTCCGGCCACTCGCCTGGTGTTTCATACTGCTACTCCACGCGCTGGTTGCATTTTTGGCCAGCAGCAACATACCAAACACACGACATACTTGCGCATGTTTATCTGAAAATTTACTGAAGACAGTAAATTGATTCATGTCATCATATACCATCAATGGCTTTATGCAGATTCATATTGTTTTATACCAGTCGTACGTGACTGGGTCCCATTAGTTAACTATACTACTGTTGTAACTTGAAGTTTAACATTTTATTTTAAGAGCGTTTCCTGTTATATTGTATGCTTTAATCATAATAATAATTTATTTCTTTGTAAAACAAACATTTAATCAAATCAACCAGGAAATTCATTCAATCGTCATGTAAAAATCACTTGCTATTTACTTTTATTATCATTAGTCATTTCTCTCACACTGTCCTTTACATAACCTTCTTCCCTTTCTTTATCAATGGAGTCAAAAGTAAAGTCCACATACTGGGACACTTACCCTTGTATACCTACTATCATTTATCATGCATGATGACATTAATTATGACAACTTTGCAGATTGTAAATCAAAATCAGATCAATAAGGACTCACCTTTATCAATTGCCCATGACCAAAAGTCTGTATCACATTCGTACCATTTATTCCTGTCTGTTCAATTTATTTCATATGTGAAAAATACTAAACACAGGTAGTGGTCAATTAGATTTTTATTTTCCCTTGTGTCAACTTTATACGGCTAATGCAAACTACATGCTAGTCATGCTTGCATCATTTACTGCTTAAGACAGATCAGTATACTGTCACCAATACCTTATCTGCAAACATAATGTTAGCACACACACACACACACACACACTCAGACACAGGAAACTGCCAGTAAATAATAAACAGTACCTCCATTTCTTATTATCTCATACTGTATCTTCTTAAACGGCTTAGGTTCACCCTTAATACAACTCTGTGGCTCCAGTGAAAAACGATACAAGTCCCATAAAACTTCTATGAAACCTTTACCGCTCCTCATCATGGCCTATTATTCAAATCTGAGAAAATAATATGAAGTGTCATATCATTTTTTTATTACTAGCTATCATCGAATCAATTTCATTTATATTTGAACATCATCAAATTCAGACTAACAATCATACGCCTTTATTATACATAAGGCTTTATACAATCTCACCTTACATGAACTACCTTTATAAATTTATACCTTTTCCTCATGTGCAGTATTTATCATTAACTAGTCTTTGGTGCACATAATAAAATTATACCTTTGTCAGTCTTCATTGTTAACTAGTCTTTGGTGCACATAATCAAATTATACCTTGTCAGTCTTCATTGTTAACTAGTCTTTGGTGCACATAATCAAATTATACCTTGTCAGTCTTCATTGTTAACTATTCTTTGGTGCATATAATAAAATTATACCTTTGTCAGACTTCATTGTTAACTAGTCTTTGGTACACATAATATAATGATACCCTTGTCTCATTTGTCAGTCTTCATTGTTAACTGGTCTTTGAGACGCATAATAATAACCATATCTTGCTTGTTTTTACTTCCTCTTGTATGGACTTCATATTATAAAATCAAGCAGCTATTAACTTAATGCTTGTATCATTTGAAAAAAAAACAACATTGCCTTACAGATATTTTATCTGTGAACATCTGTAAACATAATATAAGCACAAACACAAAACAATAAGAAACAATTAGTCACCACTTCATACTTTTACATACTGTACTATCGGTCTTTATTGTCAACTTGTCTCTGGTATGCATAACAAATATCACCACTAGATTTTGTCTTTACCTCCTCTTGTGTGAACTTCATATTGTAAAACCAATCATCTATTAACATTTTTTTGTATCATTTGAAGAAATCACAAATGTTTTATCTATGAAGATCTGTGAACATAATATTAACACACACACAACACAAAACAATAAGACACAGTGAGTTACTCCATATTTTACATACTGTATTGCCAGTCTTTATTATCAACTTGTCTCTCGTATGCATAACAAATATCACAACTTCATTTTGTTTTTATCCCATCTTGTTTGCTCTTCATATTTTAACACCAAGTAGCTATGAGCTTGTATAGTTGCACATATCCAATATTGTATCACACATATTTTATCTGTGAACATATTAATAAACACACACACAAAACAATAAGTAACAGTGAATCACCACTCCATATTTTACATACTGTATTGCCAATCTTTATTATCAACTCGTCTCTAATATGCATAACAAATATCACATCTTCATTTTGTTTTTATCCCAACTTATGTGCACTTCACATTATAAAACCAAACCGCTATCGACATTGTTTGTGTTATTTGATGAAATCACAAGTATTTTATCTATGAAGATCTGTGAGCATAGTATAAACACACAGACAACACAAATCAATAAGAAACAGTGAGTCACCACTCCATATTTTACAAACTGTATTGCCAGTCTTTATTATCAACTTGTCTCTGGTAAGCATAACAAATATCACAACTTCATTTTGTTTTCATCCAACTTGTGTGCACTTCATATTACCTAGTCGGTTACTAAGTTCTGTTACTAGAGTTTTCACTAAATAAATAGGAATAGGTAGCAACATTTTAATTATTCACGAACATAATTTAAAAGCTTATTTAATAGTCAATAGATTACAATATATTGAATTGAAAATTATTGTCGCAGTTTTTCAGAATTCTTTATAACACTCGGAAAAAGGCGTAAAAAATATACGTCAAAATTACACTCCTTGTTCATGTTGATTTTAAATCCTATTTATTTTTAATCACGTTTAAGACGCATCAGTCTTGCACAATTCGGTAGCTATATTCTTTAGCTTCAATTTGGTATATGTAGGTATAGTTCACGTGGGTCTATCCGATAAAATACTAGACTATACTTTGCAAGTCTGCTGGTTCCATAGCAGTCTAAATGTATGTCTTTTGTGAAAAACTTAAAAATAGGAAATGTTTCAAATGGGAATATCTGTGGGATAAAATCGCAAGAAAATTAAATGGTGGTCACGCAATTACCTCTAATACTAAACAGGTTTCTTACAAACAAGCAATGGAACCTTATAAACAAAGGTGATATTTATTTGATGCACTTTTGTAAAGTGTAATTTTCTTAAATTTACCGCCTGTTTGCGTCTTCGGGCAATCTTGTGCTTAACGAGGATTTTAAATAAATTTCCCATCTGATTTGTATATTATTATACCATATTATGTTCATTAGAAATTAGGCTATTAAATAATTACTTTAATTTTTTAATTAAAACTTTATTTTATATTTTATCAGTCAGAAATCTGGTAACAGAACTTAGTAACCAACTAGGTATAACATAACATAACATAAATACTCTTTATTGCACACCTCAAATAATAGACACAAAGTATACACAAGATACAAACAAAAAAGCAGAGGCAAAACAATTGGCGGTCTTATCGCCAAAGAGCGATCTCTTCCAGACAACCTTTGGGAAGCGGAAACTTTTGTAAATTAACAGAAAATATAACATCAAGCAGCTATTAACTTAATGCTTGTATAACTAGTTGCAGACATCCAATATTTTATCATAAATATTTAATCTGTGAACATATTAATAAACACACACAACACAGCAATAAGAAACAGTATAATTTCATTCTTTACATAGGTACACTGTACCTTAACTTCCCATCATACTACTGTTATTCAAATAAAATACATGTGTTGTAACTACTTTTAGCAATAATCATCATCATCATCATTATACCAACTGAAACTTGGAATGTTTTATGACACTATTTCAATTTAAAATTCAATCAAAATAATGATTGCAAGTAGATTCTACTTAATTTAGTTCTCACAAACTTTACTCTCATCATAAAATTAATCATGTATATTTTTATTTTTCATTCAAACAATAATTATGCAAGTTTAGAGCAGGGATTAGGTACATCCATTGACATCACCAGAAGTTAATTTAACATAATCATTCCTGTCTTACCATTTAGAACCATTTGACTATTAAGTATGAATTTCAATACTTGCGGCATGGTTGATCATGCTGAGTGGTCAGTTATTACTCCGGTCACTCCGCTGAACTTCAGCAAACCCTTATTAATGCTATGGATCTTATTGTATTTCCTGAGTTTCTTCTCATTTATGTATTTCCAGACTTTTAGTGAAGGACACAGCAACCATAGAATTTCAGTCAGTTCATTGTTGACCAACGACTGGGTGATGGATGAATATCCGGATCCAATATGTTTTTATCTTAGTTGTTGTAATATCTGGCAAATTGCACCACAACTATCTCTTTTCTGGAACTTAAATACAAACACACCACACACCAAGCCAACATTTATAGGTATTATTATTAGCACAATTATTTCAATGTACATGTTTTATGCTACCTTACCCATTTGTTAGGTACAGTACATCTAAAACACATCCAGGAACATTCAGATCATACCAAAATGTGCAAACCAACCACAAAACTCATGATCAAATTCAAATGGCATCCATTATGTGTAAGTTATAGATGCGTATATATTTCTATAACTCAAATCTGTGGTATAGTATAGTTGTATGGGAATTAAACATACCTGTATTGCATTTGATCAAAACCCTTTTGTCACTGTAGGGCATCAACGGCAATCATAATTACTTACAGTTTACGTTGCTTCGGATTAGTTAGTGACTTACCGGTAATATTATAATTACCTACGACTTTCATCTTGTCGACACTTCATACGCATTTAACCAAATAACTTATGCGACTGCGTATTTCGTTTCACTTCTTATGTACGCTCGTACATAATGCATTGTAATAAACAATTACACTTTCCGCGATCCAAAACTCTGTGCATTTTACTTGCTACAAAAGCGCGCGTCTAATGCGACTTTGCGACAATGGCGCTCATTACGATTTCGTACGAGAATTCATTTATTTCATAAAAATTACTTGTGGACATGAGTTAATTCATATCTCGCTTCTGAAGTATTAACAGTGAAAGCACCGAGTCTTGGATATTTGTTTTATTTATACATTAATTACACGACAACGCTCAAGGCAACGCTAAAGATCAGTGTTGCCAGGTCCAATCATAGATTAATATGTATATACTGAGATAGATAGGCAACTCTACGGCTCGTACTTGCAGCATCTAGTGCCGCCATCTAGTTTTATAGTGCTACATTTTATCACGTTACAGGGGAACGGGGGAAGGGGTATACTGGGTGTGGGGGGGTTAGGGAGGGGAGGGGTAGCCCTCGTCCCCCTCACCCCTTCCTGACAGCCGTTTGGCGGGAAATCTAAGTTTGGACGTCCTGTAAATAAAACTAAGTTTATGTCAAATGCATACAATATTTATTGTACATATCATTATATTTCATTAGGTACATACTTTGCACAATTATTATACCTACATATAACTTGATATCTGACAAAAACCTAATAACCGGCAAAGAGTAACCCACAACACGAGCCTTATTGAGTTTACTGTGGGCCTAGGTCGGTTTGTGTGTAAGATTGTCCTATAATATTTAAGAGTCTGTTGGGCCATAGGTTTCGTAAGTACTAGTTTGTTACAATGAATAATATAAATATACACAATACTATGGACAAAACCAGGAAAGGAAGTATTTATTATGTGGCACAATACGTATTGTCACTTATATTATAAGCGATAAAAGCCCTATTACACTTTACAATTTAAAGGTCACAGCTCATTACAGCCACCCGACCCGCACCGCCTGGCCTCGAGCGGTCACTACAACAACTCCGTAGCATCACCAGATCGCCTGACTCGCGAGGAATCCGCGCGCGGACTGCGAGTGGGCCACTCGATGATAGCTCGCTGTTGGCATGCTTGCCTCGCGTGAACCGCGAGCTGGTAACGCGCGGTTCACGCGAGTGCGATGCGGCGCTCTCCACCAACCCTGGTACTACCAATCAACGCTGGTAGACTACTCGAAAATTCGTTGATCACGCGAGATTCACTCGTTGACCACGTGACGTCCACTCGTTGACGACGCGAGGTCCACTCGATGACCACGCGGGGTTCACTGGTGACAACGCAGCGTCCACCCGTGGACCACCTGTGGACAACGAGTGGACGCCGAACGACAAGGCGGTGCGGGTCGGGCGCCGGGTGGCTCTAATGAGCTGTGACCTTAAGTGTCCTAACTAGCATCCTAATTAGGATGCTAAATTTTTTCAATAGTAAATTTACTTGCTAAATGCGGTTAGACTTGACTAAAGTTAGAAACTAAACCATTTAGGAAGCTAACTAGGACAAGTGTAACAGGGCTTTATCTTTATGCCTTAACTCAAACGGCTCAACCGATTTCATGCATATTTTTTGTATCTACGTTTCTCAAGTTAGAGGGGAGGGTACTGTCAGCGTCAAATAGTTGGTAGCAGCCAGAGTAGCCAAATATATCGGTACAGATCTTTATATGTATGGCGGTAAGGGTGTGTTACGATATATTTGGCGACTTAGACTGCTACGAACTATATGACGCTGACTGTACGTTCTTTGACTTTCAGAGCGATTGTTTCGGATAGTATCGACTTTATCAAAATATTGTAATATTATAATTTTATAATTTCTACCCTCGCATTTTAAGAACTCTTATTATGTACCTATTGTACGACAGATGTACTTAATTAATCCATATTTAAAAAAACTATTTATTTAACAAATATACCTACATATATTAAGTTGAAAAGCTAATTTAAATATTAACCTTAATGACAGACATGGTGCGGTGGTGCCTAGAATGTTATAATTATAAAATGAACCTATCTTAGACGATATTCTTTTTAAAAGATCTCACACAATACTTGTTGAACTTAATAAAATCACCCCCAGTTTATGTGTACGGGAGGTACCCAAACAAAACCACTTTGTTTTACAACTTTGTCGGTATGATTAATATAATACATACACTCATACCAAATTTGAGCTTTCTTATATCACTTAATAGATCACTTAACTAGTAAGCCGTAGACATACAGACAAAAAGAACAGACTACATGGAAAAACTATAAGGGTTCCTAGTCGACTACGAAATTTTAGGGTTTCGTAGTCAGTTTATACCCGTATAGTTTTACAGTAACAGTCATCCTAAGTAGTTTTTACTACTTGCAGAAAAGCATTTCAGGTTAAAGCATTGTTTTATTTTAATAAGTGACATTTGAAACTAGTGGCTCTGCTAGCTGTAAGGCCGTGTCCTACGTAGGCGAAAGGAAGCGAACACATTTGCGAAGCGATGCGAAGCGAAGCTGCGGGGCAATTCGCGCGCACGTAGGACAAGGTTAGGCCCTTGTCCTACGTGGCTAACGCGAACGCAAAGCGGCGCGGCGCGTTCGCGTTGAATTCGCTCACGTGGGACACAGCGTAAGGCGACCGACGTGACGCCCTCCCGCCTTGAGCGTATATAATGTAATGAATGAGTTATATACTCTACTATTGTATTTTATCAAAAGATGAAAAAAATACTTCCTTTGTTATTTCAGTGTTACAGCTAACTCACAATGTTCCTAAGCGTGATATACTTCAATAGCGCCTAACTCCTTCATGTCAATTCAGCAATATAAAAAAAAATTGAAAAACTGCATTGACGAAAAAGTTGCATGCATATAATTGTCCGGTCAACAATGGCAAAGTAATTTTGTTCATCATTACGTACACAGTTTATCAATTCTCACATTTAGGGTCAAAACTTAAAATTACAATTTACAAGTAAATTTACAACTATGTACATATCCCCTCAGCTGTGGGAGATTAATATGGCCGCTCCGCTTCGTCTGTGGCAGCCTGCGGGGTCTGCCCCACAGACAGGGTTTCCAGGTCCAAATGCAGGTGGAAAATTGTGATTAATTCCGTTCTTTACAATGTTACAGTCTATAATTTGTATTTTTTCTGCTCTTTATTAAATTATCTAAGTGGAGCTTGAAATTACGACCATAAAACTAGCATCAAATAACTGTACAGGTGGGTTCATTATAAGGGTACCGAAAGTTATCTCTTATTTTCGATAATAATTAAAAAATAAACGGTTTTGAGGCTTATCTGTTGCTTTAATAATGTACATAATGTAATTATATACATAACAAAATCATAAAATGCCAGGCTCATTAATAAAATGTTTAATATACACCATTTGAAAACTTTATTGAAATGATGTCTGCCCTAGAAATGGCGTACGTAAGTGGGTTTCGAATTACATGCATTGTGGAGTGCTACTACACCCTAGGTATTAAATTTATAGAGAAGCAAGAAACTAAAGTTGTCAACGATCTGTGGCCAAAGCAATACTATTGCAGGTGTAGTAGTTATAAGGTAAGATATGTTTAAAAAATGCATTTATTTATTCATGCAAAATGATTGCCCACAAAATGTTGAAAAATCTCAGCAACCAGCAGCCTTGATCCAAACCAATTCAGTTTCCCAGGATATTAATAAAACAGACTTAAATACAAAATAACTGCACTTGCTCCTATTGAACAAAAAACACCTAAAAACTTGATCTGAAAACAAGACAAATATAGACCTAATCACATATATATGGTTTGATTAATATGGACATACCTAGATCGTGAAAGTCTGGCATTAAAGGGATATTTCCAAATGTGTGAAGAGTAACACGTTTGTTTTTAGAATATTTGTATTATTATCTGACATAAATCTATAAATATTATAAAAAGAAACACTTAATCTGTTAGTAAGGTCTCAGACTACTTTTACAAGTCTAGATACGAAAAATATATAAATAAATTAACAAAAAACGTCGATGCAACTGACAGCATAAATCTCACAGCAAAAGACAAGTAACAAAAGGATATCTATGCCTTTGAGATTTTGATCCACATGATTAAAACCTGCTTCTCAGTAAGTGGAATGTCCATGATATGCAAACGTGCGTTAGTAACATGACTGCGCCGTCTGTGGCGACAGCCTCGCAGGTTCTCGTCTAGTCTGTGGCGACAGCCTTGCAGGTTCTCGGCCAGTCTGTGGCGAAGCCCGAGAGGTCAGGTGCCGGCCGTTATTCAGTTTGTGAACTATTTATCACTTTAAACAGATTTTAAACTAATTTCATTGTATTTAATAAAACATATATGAACTACGTCATATAATGATTGTTTTGAGACACAGTAAAACATAAAAAAATAACAAGAAATCGAGCATGAAAGTTCCGGCTATGACTTAGCATGTTGTTTTCTTCACAGGTTTAACACCGAAATTACTCAAAAAACACACTCAAACATAATAATAACAAAAGTTTACATATATTTCCCCAGATTTCCAAAGGTTTCACCATAAAAATCAACAATTTTAACTTAAACACACGTA
This sequence comes from Pammene aurita, assembly GCA_947086415.1. Taxonomy (NCBI): domain Eukaryota; kingdom Metazoa; phylum Arthropoda; class Insecta; order Lepidoptera; family Tortricidae; genus Pammene; species Pammene aurita. Next base: position 46,760,147 of record OX352291.1, on the reverse strand, counting down.
ATAACTCACTCGCCCAAGTGGCTGTTTTTGACTGACGAAATTTAACGTATTTTTCCACCGTTGAACATTCAAATGTTCGCTTGCTAGCTGTCTTGCTTCGTTCACTCCACGACGAAATAAATTAGAGTGAGGCAAACATACGTTTCACTGATAGATAACAACAAGTCTAAACGCGAATGCAGCGAACCTGGCAGGTCGAGCCACAGATTAACCGCCATTTTTATGACCACCTGAGAGGCGCTCCCACAGCTGAGGGGATATAATATTATTATATAATACAAATGGGCGTCTCACAAAATTTACAAGTCACAATGGAAAATGTAAGTAAAAGTAAATTATTGTGGCAATTCAGCATATTACAAAAAACCGGCCAAGAGCATGTTGGACCATGCTCAATGTAGGGTTTCGTAGTTATCAGCCCGTCACAAAATATCTAGTCAAAAGGTTGTTTTATATAGGATATTTTGCAGCACTTACGTCATTTTACTACGCGGTACTTACGTCCTTTTACTATGCGTTTTTGAGTTATAACTCAAATAGTTTATTCAATATAGTTTTCATTAAACGTACTTATTAGGCCTCACTTTTATATTTTTTTCAAATTTTTTGGACCCACGGTTCAAAAGTTAGGGAATGGTAGATAGGGGGGGACGCCCTGTTTTTTAATTTGAGGCAGACGGACGGACGGACCGACGGGCGGACGGATAGACGGACATGGCGAAACTATAAGGGTTCCTAGTTTGCTACGGAACCCTAAAAATTACATACTACAAGTATTTTTCTCAAACACGCGCGGAAAAGTTGTCGTTACGTTCGTGAAAATAGACTCTGATCGGAAGCATCACGTTTCGGGTGCCTTAGTGACACTTGATATGAAAAGGGATTTCATACTACTTTGCAGGGCGCTGCCGGTCACTGTCGGGCGGGCGCTAGCCTCGACACGGTACCTGCACTATATCGAGAGATCTCGAGTACGATCAACTAAATGAACTTTTAGGTTTTAAGTATTGGGTTTTAGGTCTTATTTCCACGCATTTTTTTAAGAAAAGCACGATAGGTACAGTCACCGACAAAAGTATCTTCCTACACGAAGGCCGCAAAATATGTGACACGCTCTTATTTGTAGGGCCGTAAGAGCGTGTCACATATGTTTGCGGCCTTCGTGCAGGAAGATACTTGCCGGTGACTGTAGATGCCTCGGCGTGAAAACGGATTCCCGACCTCGTATCCCTATCCTATCCTATATACTTACATGGCTGGAAATCCTTATTTTCCCAGCCTATACTGTAATGTACTATTTCCGGAAAATCTATCAAATGTGCAGTTGACAATTGTACCTATACCTATATAAACGGTTCGTGTTACGATAAATTTAGTACAGTTTACATACCGTACCGTTTATATTAATTAATAATAAGTGCACATATTTGTGAAACTGTCATTACAAGCTCACAATTCTTTAGGTGTATGAATCAAGAGAATTATAAGTACAATTTTAACAAAATATTACGAGGATTGTTTTTTTCTATTATTTGACGTGACCATCCAACAATACTTGGTGGAAAAGTACCTTCAGTCACAATTGAGTCGCTTAACTTCAAACTCGGGTAAATCCATCTGTCAGATTATGCGATTTTGGTATTAACAAAAGGTAATAGGGTAGATATTTGTTAAAAGGGTCGATTGGGTTTACCGGAGTTTGAAGTGAAGCGACACAATTAACAATTGACATAAATCTTGGTACAGGAAAATTTTATTTTACTAGTATATATGTTACCTAATTGTGGCGACAAAAATTAAATAACGCAAATCTGATCTGATACCTTTTCTGATTTTTGTGGTAACGGAAAAAATACCATAAATAGATAGCTATTTATGGTGTTTTTTCCGGTACCACAAAAACAATAATTGATCTCGAAACATGAGGTAATTTTTAAGTTAATATAGTTAATATATATAAGTTAGTTCCGTTTTAGTTAATAATCATAATACGTAAAAGCCGTGAAAGTTTAAGTCTTATTGGTGATGACAATAATAACGATGCGTAGGAAGGTACAATCTTACATATATACCGTAATTTACAGAAAGTAAGTGTACAATATACATTCTTCTTGAAGTGATAGGGCTCCAGCGTTTTATGTTGCTACATCACCGTATTCTGGTGGGTTCATAAGCCGACAGGTATACCTAGAACATAAAAGTAAAGACTTAGGGTGGGTTGCACCAAACCGCCTGTTAACGTAAGCCAAATGTTACGCTAATCGGAGGTACTTAACGATTGCTAACATGAATGGGTTCCACCAAGTGCAAAATAACAGAACGTAAGAGTTACGTGGGATGCCACTGTATAAACGCATTTCTAACAACATTTTCACGGTAGAATATTATTTTCATATGGCAACCCAACCATAAGTGCCAAACTAAACTTGTCAAAATCGTCAATTCGTCACACGAAGAAAAAATCTAAAGAATAGAGCGCGAACTAAACTTTGCACTCTGCAGCTTGAAAATCAAGAATATTCAACAATTTTAACCATTCCTGAACATGTTTATTACTCAGTCAAAAAGTGGGCTATCTATAGCGCCCTACAAGCAAACTTTTTCAAAGGATAATGTAACTTGTGTTGCGAGTGGTGTTTAAAGAGAAAGCCAGAGTAGTCGGCTGGTGTATTATATTTTATATTATAGTGAGTAAATTATCCTTCTACTTTATTACTACTTACAGAACCCTAAGCAAGTAAAGCGGTTGCTGGAAGCACCAAATGGCGAGGTGCCCAATCGCAAAACAAACGCGCCACTAGTTTTGAGAACTCTCCTTTCGAAAATTCGTAAATATAGGATGCTGAATCCCTCCAACCTGGTTGATTATGGCTGGCATTGTAACCAACGACCAAAATATTGAACTTATTATATATGTACCTACTTACTGAAAGAGTGTTCTAAAGCATCTTTGTGAAGTATAGCACATAATTATGTTACATTCATAATACACAATGTTTTTTTATTTCAGGTTTGAATTTACCTTTGGTATTGAAGACAAAGATGAAATCAAGGCTTATGCAACTCAGTGCTCAACTCAAGGAACTTTTAAAGTGAAAGTGCAGTGGTTTCAAGAAATTTGTAGAATTTCAAAGTAAAAATAAAGAATAATTTTATTAACATAATAAATATTTCAATTTTGACAATAAAATACATATATTTAGCTACCCTACTTTGTTTATATATTATTCAAACTCTGGCATAGGTTTCCTTTGTAGATAGGGGCAAGACAATGACATGCAATGATTATTTTCACCATTTTTGTAGCAACTGAAGAACAAATAAAATTATTTTAATAAATATTTTGATTTGTTTATTTTTAATAATAATAAATAAATGTTTATTCACGAAACGGCTTACAATTTTTTACAACAGTTCTTCTGCCAAACCACAGTGTGGTTTGTTGGCAGACGAGGCTCCAGTTAACAAATTCTATAGTAAGCTATATACATGTTACATTATATTTCCACCACCACCACCAACAAAACAGTAACACCCGACTGACCATTGATAGACCCTATCCCAATGTAATAAGGTACAGAAACACTACTATATAAATTATAAACTTATATGGATGTCATATAAGGAAAAAGTGACCTAGCCCTCTGGTGCCCAGGGCTGGGATCAAACCAGCATCTTCAGCACCGGAGGCCTAGGTCACTTTTTCCTTTGTATATGACATCTATATAAGTTTATTTTTCTAGCAGTTAACATTAATAATCAATATGAACATTGCCTGTTGTTACAGGCAATGTTCATAATGATCATTAATGTCAACTGCAGACTGCATTGTTATGCAGTCTCATACTTACTAAACTTGAAACTATTGAAGTATTTTAGGCCAGATAAATCTAAGATAGTATAAACTCAACCCGTGGTCAAGGTGACCCAGCTTCTTGACTGGAGAAAAAACTTCATATACTGAACCACAGATGGTTATCAACAATATGATACAGGTCAAAGTGACTATGGTCAAGTAATGTTTTATGAAACATTACTTATCAATATAAATAGATAGTATAAATTGCTGTAGTTGCTTAGTTTGGCTAGGTAAGATTGTCCCAAAATCATGAGTAAATTTCAAAAATGTTTTATTATCACTTGTATCTTTGTAAACTATATGTTACAAGTCATACAAACAGCCATGTATGTACTGACTGTACTATTATGTTTTATTTGTAAATAGGTACCTATCCTGATTAGTAGAGATATATGACATTGATAAAAAAGAACCCTATATTATTTATTACTAATGAATTTTTAGGTACCTACTTATGTTAGAGCACAGTACATAAACCCTTATCGGATCTAACATATTTAGCCAAAGCCCAAGGCTAGGTCTTTGCTTCCTTTTTAGACCATCATGAAACAGATACAAAATGCAAATGCATGTATTTTGTGTACAATTTGAATGAAAAAAACCATGTTCAAAATAATGTCCGATATAAAAAATACTAATGTGGAATGGAGGAAGGCATCTATCAAAGGTTTGTCAGATGGTGCCAGCATAGCTTTGTAGGTACCTATCATTCACTAGTTTTTTCTATGGGATTTGGCTTAAAGGGCTATAATTAATGCCAGAAAATTCCAAATAAAACAATAATTTGCCTTAGAAGAGCAACACACATGAAGTCATATTAGCTAAACCATGCTATTACCAAATTGTCAGTAGATAATTATTTATTTATATGGGGTTATTGTCTCTTCAGATCTGTAAAATCTGTGCTGTGAATTTATTTCACAAATGAAACTGAAATACAGTGTAAACTATATAGCGGCACTCAAGGGACCGGATTTTTTTTGATGTTATTCCGAGTTGTCGTTAAACAGAGACCTACTGTACTTGATTTATGGCCTATGTAAAATCAAATAAAAAAACAAGATTTAAATGAATCAGTATAATTAATTTTCATAGACATTTGAATTTGTGGATACCAAACCATTGTTGGACTATTTTTGTTCCACAACACTTGACACTCTTATTTACTTGATTGTATATTCCATATCACGCTTTATTTACATGTAGTTCTGATCATTGTTTAGTTGAGTAGAACATTGTCGAGGCTCGATTTCGGTGGTATTGGCGATAAATGTTTGGTTATATATATAATAGCACTGCTGCTATGGCATGAAATTATATTGGTTAACTGGCACCTTTTGAATCGTATGACTTGCTCCCATCGAGTCTTTCTACCGTGTCATAAAACACGTTTTTCTTCTTGACCTGTTCACTCCACCGCGTCAGAGGTTTACGCTCCCTTTTGCTTTCTACCTTAGAGAATTTGCAGTATTCAAGTCTTGTAGTCAGTCATTCGTTATTTCCATAGGTTTGGTCTTCATTGACAAAAACAGTGGTTTTTAAATGATTATCATGATTGTTCTGCAGGTTTCGCTCGCTCTACGGCTGTCGGCTTTCATGACAATGACTGTAGGTTCTGGCATAGTTCTGGTATGTCTGTTATAACAGAAGTCTGGTCTATTTCAACCTGAAGTCACTTGGTACTCGGTTTTAACTTAAAAGCGCACTTTTTACACAGAATTATATATTTATTATTAGATACGCGAGTTGAAGTGTGAATAATCCAAAACGTCAATCGTATGACCCTTTTGCGTTCAGATACGTGCATATATTTATTACTGCGAACAATATTTTATTATTTTTCATCAAATATCACTGTATTTTTGTCTAATCAAGCATTAATCTATGAAATACGAGACATTTTTGCAAATTATCCGCCATATTTTAAACGTAGATTTGACGTTAACCAGTGCTCGACGGCTGGTTAAGGTAAACGTAACTTTCTGACCGCTAAAGTGCATGGTGCAACGGAAAAAAGGACTTAACGTTTACTGTAACCATGACGAGTTCGTAAAGTGTGCGTGGTGCAACCCGCCCTTATTTTACATACAGTTACGATCTAACATATCTAGTCGATTTTTGTGCCTACCAAAGTATGTGTGCACGACCATAGTGTTATTTTATGAGATTAATCATTGAAGTCAGTACCATATTATCAATAAACACAATCAGTACACAAAAAGAGGCACAGTAAAAGGCGTCGCTCAGGCCGGCTTGTGCCGTTGACAGTCGATCATACTAATGAAATTGATAAGTCACAAAAAACCAACAAAGCGCTTCGTTATCCGTCATTTACATTCAGGCCTTCAGCCCCTGTCGCTGCCCCTCGCGCTGCCGGCAATAATTCCCTAAATACTGCTGCAGCAGGATCGAGAGGAGTGTGTGTTTACGTACTGCCCTACCACTCACTTCGCTTTCAAGTTTCGGCAATGGCAGACGTTGAAATAATTACAGCGGCCGCGCTGTCTTTTGCGATCCTCCAGGCGCTTGACGAGTACTGAGCGACGGAGCAGAATGTAAACACGTACTGCCGCTCGCGCTGCCGGTCCTTTGACTTCGCACAAAAAAAACGCCATTTAGGGGAGCGCCGGGCAGCGCGAGTGGCAATAGCAGTGGCATGAGAAGTATCGTGTTTACACACTCGTCCTTCCCACTTCCCTGCTCAATTCGGCTGAATGTAAATGCGGTATTAAAATTAAATTATGTAGCCGCCGTAATCAGAATCTCGACGACTCAAATAAAAACTTCGATGTATAAGTAGGTGTATAATTCCAAAGTACTGGTTAACAAAAGGTAGTGCCAAAAACGGTTAAATAAGAGTGAAAGTGGTTGAAGGTTTGGAAGCTAAAGATGGAGATTGCGGTAATGATTTGTGAATTACGTCGGCGGTTGTTCTATAGTCACTATTAAGCGACTGAATTGTAATATTACAAGACTCTGTACAATGTAAGCGCTGCTCATTGATACCTGTGATCATGGCTCCCGCGCCGATTGTCGCTAACCCAAGCCGTCCGCATAGCTCTCGTGTCACGAAGTTCGAAGAAGCGCCGTTGTCTAGGAGCAGACGCGCCTCACGAAGCACCCCGTTCGCGTCACACACTTGCACCAACGCTGTGGATAGCATTCCAGATAATTCGCTAGTTACTAGGACTTCAGTAAAAAAACATCGTTAGGAAACCAAACTTCTCACAATAAGGTCTAGTTAAACTCTGGGTTTGAACTAGTTTGAAGTCCAGATGCAATCGCTTTTGAAAAAGGTTAGTCTTGAGCATAGACATATAAATTATGAAGACGTAATCCCACGAAGATAAAACTGTGATTCCATAATGAGCCGCGATCTCGTGCACACACACGTCGTTTCACACACTTTTGACGTTTGAACCAATCACCGCTCGTCCACGAGTTGTAGATGTGTGCGTGTCGCGCGTAAACACGAAGAAATCGGCTTATTATGGAATCACAGTTTTGTGTTCACGGCGTTACGTCTTCTTATTTTATACGTCTATGGTCTTGAGGATAGATTGCCAAAAAGCTCCTTTACTTATAATAGCACAAGTCACATCACAGATAATTGTTTCTTGTCTACCCAACTCCTCCATTTCTTAGTTAATGCATACTAATATTACAAACACGAGAGTAACTCCGTCTGCAGAACCGATTAAGATAAAATTTGGTATGAAAACAGAGTCTAGGATAACTATCCTTTTAATTAATAATATTTTTTTTTATTAACGGAATTATTATTGCTTTCATTTGGCATAAATCTCATCTTGCTACCCAATAAGGTAGTTTTAACAGATTTATATGAGCCAATCCATACTAATATTATAAATTCGAAAGTGTGTCTGTTTGTCTTTCTGTCTGTCTGTCTGTTACTTCTTCACACTTAAACTGCTGAACCGATTTAGATGAAATTTGGTATGAAGATAGTTTGTGTCCCGGGGAAGGACATAGTTTTTAACCCAGAAATCATCCTTAAGGAGGTGAAAAGGGAGATGGAAATTTGTACGGAATTGTTGGACTTAAGGCACTGGTCCCACCGCGAGCGAGTAAGCTATGAGCTATCGGCTATTTTCTAGCCCAAGAAACGAAGGAAAGATAATCGCTTCCGTGTAAATAAAAGAGAGAGATGTATATTTATAGTTCATCGCAGTGTGAATAGCCAGCGATGAACTATAAATATATATCTCAAGGTCATTGGCGAATAGGGCCCTCTTAAGTTTTTCACCTTATGCTGGGCCACCCCGGCTGAGCTAGTGGAGCGAGTAATCGCCCGTCGCACGCGAACACTCGCTTATAGCCGAGCGTCAAAACTATCAAAACTATACTAGCTTCTCGCTTCTCGCCCACTCGTTTGTAGTTTATAGTTCTACTCGCTTATAGTTTGTAGCCGGCGGTGGGACCAGTGCCTAAAATAGCATATATGCTAACTCAGTACTTGCTACACGATTTTACTAAGGCGTTTTATTAATTCCTCATGACAATTTTATTTCCACGCGGACGAAAGTGTCTGTCTGTCTGTTACCTCTTCACGCTTAAACCGCTGTGCCGATGTAGATGAAGTTTAGTATAGAGATAGTTTCAATCCCGGGAAAGGACATAGAATTTAATAGTATAGTTTCATATACATATATTTTAGGCAGGCAGTCTTATTATATTGCCTACCTGAATTATTATTAACTGTACTCTGTAATGATTTCTGTTTTGGTGTAGTAAAGAATATACATATCTAATAAGGTAGGTAAATTGTTATATTTTCTTTGATGTTCAATGGCTGCAAACAGAGTATTAAATAGAACTACAATCGCAACACATTTGTATTAATTTCAAGGAAAAAGATTTTCCGAATAGTACCTATTGTTTCAATCGACAGTGAGAACATGAAGGATATACTTAAGGCAATCGTCAACTGCAACTACAGTTAGGTAGGTACTCACCTAATTAGTCAGTCTCAGTCAAAGAAGCAACGGCAACTGAATTCGTCAGATGTGAGTAATGTGTGATAATGTTGGATAATGGGTGTCATACATTTATAAAAATCAACTTAGTACATATGAAAGGTACATTACCTATGGTATATTATGGCATTGTGTGGTTTGGCGGCTATTGGCCACATTAGCTACTTATTTGAAAGTTTCTATAATAAATATTGATATATTTGACGAATATTTGCTTCGCCTTACATTGTCGATGCATTTAGCAGTGGGGTGGGTATGTATAATGTTAATATATGTACTTTATTATGGACTAAGGTTATGTTAACAATTTAAATAAATCTTACATCAGAGCAGCATGCTGGGGCCCCAGGGGTTGTGGAGTACGACGTACTGGCGGTAGAGGATAAAGCGCGTGCGCGTGTGGATCTAGCCTCACGAGCGGTAGCTGTGCTAAGCACGTCGAGCACCCTGCACCTGCACGCGTCACGTAAGCCACCTGCAGGAGTGCCAAAACTGTAGTGTAGGTCTATACAGACGCTGCATCTATCATCATCATTGCTTACATAAAAGCATGGTGCGTTGCTTTCAGGTAAAAACGCATATCAAGCGTTTTTAGAGATAAGTTGGTAACTAACTTCAACGATACGTCGATTATCTGTTTTGCTGCCAGTAATTTGTTATTGTCCATATTATTAAGTTCTATATTTATCTTTTGTAAGTAATATGTACTGATTTCTGAGTTTTACTCTGTTACGTACCTAACCCACTTATTAGTTTCCCTCCATTAGGAAACATTAACATAACTTTTACTATAAATTTCTTAAATTTACATTAGGTAGATACTTCTCGATGTCTGATTAAGCTAAAATTTTGTTTATTTTCGTAACTTCGATGAAAACGAATAATACCCGAGAGCAAATGCCACAGAGCTACCATAATACCTAGTACATCACATCAGAGGCCGGGAAAACAAAGATTATAAGGAACGTAAAGAGAATAAGTACTTCATTGCATGTTTGACAAATAGTACATTTCGATACGAGGACGGTATGTCATTACATTACATTCCACCCGTGTATCGAACGACGTTTTTTAATACAATTGGGAAAGAATGACAACATGGAATTAGTCACTTTGAGAGAGCACATTCTTTGTATATCCGAACGGTCGTCGCTCTCATGCAGTGCGCCATGAATCCTGAGCAGTGATTGAGTGAAAAAGTAAAAAGCGGTAGTGCGAAAATTCAAACTTCCCGCACGCTAAACCCACTATGAGAAAAGCCACTTTTTGAGTAATTGCATTACAATATTATTTTATACAATCGTGACATAATGAAGAGCTTTTCAGTCGAGTACCGTGTTTAGGCCACCAAGCTTACCTGCTATCTCTATACAATTTAGTAACCTCATCTCCCGGTGGATTGTATCGGGGAGGAAGACACTCCATGAACGTGTTATAATATTGTATGAAAATCCATAAAATCGTCGCCAGCGATGGTTTTATTCAATATCATGAAGGCTCTATCGAAAAGTATGCGCTAATAGTTCGATCTATAAAGTCTTAATTCAAGCATTAAAGTAGAAAAAATACTAGTAACTAAATTACTACAGGTGTGCCTATAACATATGAAAAGTTTTCTTAACTTGTCATATGTAATGAAAATGAAACCTATTAAAACATTCATAAATTATAATTCCAATGAGACCAACTATAAAGTTTACCTTTCAAAACAAAAACAAATCGCACCAGCCGTTCTAAAAATAATATTCGTTCATATGCACTGACAAACTAACAAACAAACATGCCTCTCACCCTTAATGCATATATGTACCTAGTACCTATTACGCCTGGCCGCGGTCGAGCTTGCATTTGGTACAACTTCTTCATGTAGCACTGCTTCGTTGCCTCAAATAGTTATAACGATACACAAACTTGATTTTATCCTTAACATGCTGTTTTGAAAAACCCTATTAATGAAGTAACTGTTCCATACGGAGACCATAATAGCTCCAAGTAGTATGTTTGTAAATAAAAGTACCAAAGGAAATTTATTGTTTCTGGTAAAACTAAAACTAATGAGTCGACTTCGGAAACCAAATACGTTCGCTCGCGTACTTTCGGGATAAGTTCTCTTTTCAGCTACCGACTACCGAGACTTACCCATATGCAGCATCATCATTTCAGTCCTTTATCGCCCAATGCACTGCTGAGCATAGGCCTCTTCGTGTAGGTACGTCACTTGTCCCGGTCCTGAGCCAATGTCATCCAGAAGTGACCCGTAACATTCCGAATAGGGTCTACCTATCGAGCTAACGGACGCCAGTGCTTCTTTGACCTGAAAGTGGCCACCACCACCTTTTGCAGCAAACCGGGTATTTTCCCATCTGTTCCCGCTTTGGTCGTGTGCGGTATGGCAATGGCCGGACAAATGAAATAAAATAAACCTACTCGAATCTGTCCATGTCGGGCGCAAATGGGAATAAACCAATAATAGGTAGGTATACAGTCGACGTCAAAGATATGTTTACACTTTTGCACCTTATTACAAAGAAGTAAGATTCTAAAGTGTAAACATATCTTTGATGCTGACTGTACCTAATGTCATGTCACACCAATTTTAGCTTAAACATTAGGCCATAAAACTCTCACCATCTATCCAAGTTCAAACTATGATCAATATGCGGCGCCTCATCTGCTTTAATCCCTTCGCCAACGCAGGTTTATCTTTCTAACGGGCATAATAGTCCACATTTAAGACTTAACTCGCTGTTTACGGTAACGTAACGTCGATCAGCGCTCTTGAAGCACAGAGTAACGTCTTAAAAGTTTCTAGTCTGCAAATTGTTTCCAGGGTTGAGGTAGGCTGCTTGTCGGGAACTGTCTGAAATTATCATTAAAATTTATTATTTTATTATCAAAGTCTGTAGGTAGGTCTTTATAATGACTGAAAAATCATTGAAACGCACTTTTGTTATGATTAAGTACTTACAATAGAGAACATGCGTAAAAAATATTTTAATGAATTTGTTCAATAAACACGTTTAACAACCCCAAATTAATATAAATAAGTGGAAATCCGTAGTATTTTTTAACAGTTTTTTAAAGATATTGCGGTTTAAAAACGTAAAATTTTAGGCATTTTTTTTTATGCCTCAAATGTATTTTCGAAACCTCAGTTCGATTAATTATGTTCTAACAAGAAAAAAAATGTATGACAAATATATAGCTAAACGCATTTTTCGTGCCTAAAATTACAAAAATGTTCCAAAAACTTGTTCCTTCCAAACAGTTTTCTGCAACTTTGCGGTCGGTGACGTCACAAACCTCACGCTTTTTGTATGGGGCGTTTTGACGCGCGGCGCAGACGCCTAATGTATTTTCACATTTTTATTGGCTATCATAGATAGTAGGTTTATTAGAGACATATGAATCTACAGGGAAATAGAATCGAATGACGACTTCCAAAAAAATCATGCATATTCCTAATTGTATTTGCTTATGGCCTGGTGCATCGGGAGCTTGGGTTCAAACTCAAACTCGAACAAGTCAGTAAGTAGGCCGCAAGGGCACTTTTACACGTTAGATAGTTCAAAGTAATCAAAGTAAAAGAGAAAACAAAAACAAACTACACCGGTTCTAACTCTACACCTCTGACCTGAAATGAATTATGAATTTATGACCGGCAAGAAACTCGGCGGGACTTATTTTTTCAAAACAATAGTACATAAAAACTTAAAAATACATATAAACGCGTTGTTCTATAAGAAAACATATCAAACCAAGGTGAGATTAACCAAATACGTTATAGTTTATGAAAAATACCAAAGAAAAAATACGATTATGACTCCAAATCTGACTATTTGAAAATAAATTTTACACTAGTTTGATACACTTTCTTACCTGAACTGTGTCTTCTACTTAAATTTATAAATTATAATAATCCATCATCAACAGTTAGACACATATTTAGAAAATATAGAATAAAAAAAAATTGTGATTCTAGTATACAAAAACCATACTATTTCCAAATTATGCTTAGAGATGTATAAGGTCTCCAAGTGTCTTGAGACAGAGACATTTCTCTAAGTGTCCAAATACTAAATAAAAACAATAAAATAAAAACGAAGAACAGGTCATGCTGGAGCTCGACACTAGTAAGCTGTTTCATAGAGTGATGTACCTAATAATTTCTCAATTTGTATTGTACTAACCATATCAAGCTACAGGCTCAAAGGCATCGTGTTCCTCAATAAATTCCTTTAAAGTATAGTACTCTCTTCCTAACAAATAGCGCTTAACATAAGACTTGAATTTCATTAGTGGCAAATTCACTACATCAGCGGGGACTTTGTTATAAAAACGTGTACAGTTCCCAGCAAAAGACGTACGAATCTTACCGAGGCGGTGGCCGGGCTCAGCAATCTTATCTTTATTTCTTGTGTCATATCACTGTTGAGCTTGAATTCATGGATGTTTTCCGCACATACATAATGTTGTCAAGTATGTATTGAGACGCTACGGTAAGAATGTTTGCCTCTTCAAATTTTCCTCTTACGGATGCTCGACCGCGCATTTTATTAATGCCACGTACAGCTCGTTTTTGTAGCACAAATATGGTTTCAATATCAGCCGCTTTACTCCACAACAGAATTCCATACGACACAACACTGTGAAAGTAACTGAAGTATACCAGCCTGGCAGTTTCACTGTTTGTTAGATGGCTGATTAGCCTCACGGCATAGGCGGCAGAACTAAGTTTCCCAGCTAGGGTGGCTGTATGTGGATGCCATTGTAATTTCGAATCTAAAGTGACTCCTAGGAAAACAGTTTGATTTTCGAATTCCATCGTCTCATCATTTATTATAATCTTGCTGCTGTTAATCGTTAGACTTTGTTGTTTCTACCGGTATATTAGAGAAGAACTGCTCAAAATGATCTGCAACTTCACGGTCAGAACTTACTTAATTATTATCAATACGTAGGTTGTAGTGCGGATCTTTGATTTTACGTTTCCCAGTTTCATCGTTGATTACTTGCCAAACCGTTTTTACTTTATCCTTGGAATTTTGGATCTTTTTGGACAGATAATCAGCTTTAGCAGCGTTCAGAGCACGTGACTTGATACTTCCTAGGGCTCAAAGTACTTAATCTTCACATTCCATCATGATTGAAGACAGGCATTCATTGCCGAATGGAATGAATAATTTTAGCATGTAACTGAAACAGGGTAACACTATTAGTATGGGACTTCAGGCCCAAACCTTAAAAATTGATCCCATCCGGATAGAAGTATGAAACTTCGTATGTACCTATATGTAGTATAGAAAATAGTAAGAATATTTTTATTTTTATAAATTATTAGTGTTTCACATTTAGCTTAATTTATATATTACGATGATGCATGATGAAATTGATGAAGACCCATAACTTTTTATAAAGATGAATAATTCATTTTAAGCCTTCAGTGGATAAGACCTATATTACTTACATTAAAAAAGCGAAACATATCAACATTTTAAATAATTATTTAGAGATTTAGCAATTTGCACATATGATTTTATATTAAAAAACCAGCCAAGTGCGAGTTGGACTCGCGCACCGAGGGTTCCGTACAAACCTGTAGGTATATAGGGGTAGGAACTTTAAAATTATTAAAAACTAGCTGTGCCCGCGGCTCCGCCCGCGTGGAATTCGGTCTGTGTCAGTAAGCGGCTAATTCACCCCTAATTTCTCTCCCGCTACCCTGGAGGCGGAACTTGAAGTAAAGTTGACAGATGGATTTATCCTATTGATTTTTATTGGCATGATTTAAACGACATACAATAGTAGGTGTATATCGGACGATACAGGACCACTTTTGTATTTATTCATTCGTTCATCTCCACGGCAAATATCATCCAAATCGATCCTCCCGTTAAATCAGTCTAAGCATGAAAGGTAAGAACAGGCGCGGTTGAAATGGGGGGGGGGGGGGTCACAAATGCAGAAATGTTTTTTTTCTATTTCAGGAATTAGTAATCCTTAAGGGGTGATTTCCGGGATAACAATGCAAAAAAAACCGGCCAAGAGCATGTCGGGCGATGCTCAGTGTAGTTTCGTAAACGCCGCCCTGTTACGAAACATCCGTTCAAACGGTCGTTTATTAAGGGATATTTGGCGGCGCTTACGTCACTTTACTATCCGGCACATCCTTTCACTATGCGATTTTGACTGATAATTCAAAAACGGCTGAACCGATTTTATTCAATATAGTTTTTATTGAAAGTTCTTATCAGGCCTCACCAAATTTCAGCTTTCTGTCACTGATAATACACTGATGTTACGTTACTGGTTGCAATAATTGTGGTAATTACATACTTCAAGGTAAGCACATTACAATGCACTAATGAACGTCAGAGAAAAATAAAATACGTGAGTGTCGTGGAACACTCTGTTGGAACGAAGTTATGTTATTTAATTTTATTACATTTTTGACTTTTTCGTTAATTTTTAGGTTTTAATTTTTGTTGTATTTTCTTGAAATTTTTGAAATTTTGAAATTTTTGAAATTTTTGAAATTTTTGAAAATTTTGAAAATTT
Organism: Pammene aurita; assembly: GCA_947086415.1. Classification (NCBI taxonomy): domain Eukaryota; kingdom Metazoa; phylum Arthropoda; class Insecta; order Lepidoptera; family Tortricidae; genus Pammene; species Pammene aurita. Next base: position 46,744,733 of record OX352291.1, on the reverse strand, counting down.
TGAAATTTTTGAAATTTTCACTTTATTCTATTTTATATATTTTTTATTTCATTCCATTTTACATGTTTCTCAATCGTATGGGTGTCGCGTTTTCGTGACGTGACGCTTTTTCGTGACGGTCACGTGACTTTTTTTCACCTAGACCCCCATCCGCGAACCGTCCAATAAGGAACTTCGTTCCAAAACTACCACCGGTTCTAACTCTACACCTCTGGCCCAAGAAGTATTATGACCGTAAAGATACTCGACGGGACTTATTTTTTTCAAAACAGTAATACATTATTAGATCTTAAAGATACAAAATATTGCGTAGTTCTTCAAGAAGACATATCAAAACAGCTTGAGAGACAGATAATGTACCTATTGTTTAATTATAAAGAAAAATAAATCCTAATCTGACTGCTTCACAAAACGTTTGATATGTTTTCCTACCTAAACGGTGTCCTATAAATGTTGTAGTAGTTTTTTGGTTTGGGCCATGCATCTTTGTCCGTTTATTGCAGGGTTATTGCAGGTTCGAGTATTATATATGTATAATACTCGAACCTGCAATAACCCTTTGACATTCATGACATTTTCAAATATTTCTTAAGAGCGGGTAAATGTAAATTTAAAGCATCGACGGGTAACATGTTATAAATATGAACACCTTGACCAAAAAATTACAAATTATTTAAATACCAAATTTCATCTAAATACGGACAGCGGTTATTGGTTGTTTCTTCCCCATGTAAACTTTCACCCCTTTTGTATCCGTTTAAAGGATAATTTCCGAGATAAAACTATTTTATTTCCTTTTTTAATTAATTATCTCCATAACAAATTTTATCTAAATCGATTCTGCGGTTAATAATGCCCTATACAAATTTCCAACTATCTTTTCACCCCTTTAGGGTTGATTTTCGGAGTGAAAACTATCATTTGTCCTTTCTTGAGACCCATACTATACCAAATTTCATCTTTATCAGTTCAGCGGTTAAAAAATCGTCATACCAACTTCCAACCCCCTTTTCGGGGTGAAAGGGTTTATTTTCGGGATGAAAACTATTCTGTCGTTTCTCGGGACTCAAATTATCTGCATACTAATTTCTATTAAAAAATCTCCATACAAACTTTCAACCCCCTTTTCACCCCCTCCAGGGTTGATTTTCGGGATGAAAACTATTCTTTGCCCTTTCCCGGGACTCAAACTATCTCTACACAAAATTTCATCACAATCCGTTCAGCCGTTTTCACGTGATAGATGTATAGATAGATAGTTTTTATTGAAAGTACCTTTCAGGCTACGCTTCCATTATTTTTTTCAAATTTTTTGGACCTACGGTTCTAAAGTAAGGTGGGGGGGGTCTTTTTTCAAGATGAAACTATCATTTGTCCTTTCTCGAGACCCATAATATCTCTAGACCAATTTTCATCTAAATCTGTTCAGCGGTAAAAAAATCCTCATACCAACTTCCAACCCCCTTTTCACCCCCACAAGGGTTTGAAAACTATCCTAAGACATTTCTCGAGACTCAAATTATCTCCATACTCATTTCTATCTAAATCGTTTCAGCGGTTAAAAATTCTCCATACAAACTTTCAACCCCATTTTCACCCCCACCAGGGTTGATTTTCGGGATTAAAACTATATATTATCCTTTCCCGGGACTCAAACTATCTCTATACAAAATTTCATCGAAATCCGTTCAGCCGTTTTCACGTGATGCGCGGTCAAATAAACAGACAAACAGATAAACAGATAAACAGACAAAAATTCTAAAAATTGTTGGAACGTGTTCTGTTATCGATTCTAAGTATCCCCAGCCAACTTTTTTTCGATTATCTTCCATGTACAGACTTTCGACCCTCTTCAGCTTTATTATATGTATAGATATTTTTATTATATGATGTGAGTAAAAATTTAAGGTTTTCGCAATTTTTTCTGTATCTGTGCTATAAGCAGAGCTCGGATTTTTCACGGCAAAACAAAACACTAGCGTAATTTAGCCAGTGCTTGAAATATTATTTTATCGATATCGATAATTCAGAACTAGAAGAAATAAAAGTCACCAAATAAAATTAATATGTAATAAAACTAATAAAAACATTTGTATAAAGTTACTATATATTAGAAACAGACGCAATTTCTTCTTCAAAATCTACGTCAGTACACACAGCAGCACAAGACATTTTATTTGGGTAATAGTGATAGGAGTAGATGATCATTATCTTTTCAACATTCTCTGGGAGTAAACAGTTGCGTTTATCACTATAAATCCATTTATGTACACTAAATGTACGTTCAACTTCAGTTGACGACAAGGGAGCAAATTTATAGAATTCATTATCAGTTCGGGTAATATTTTCAGATATGTCTCTTAAAATTTCGTAATCAGGATTTCGTTCGAGCACGGCTTCAAATTTACGTATCACTGGTAAAAGTTTACTCCAGTTTACGTAGCAACGAACAGTATCCAGAATGAGGAAGGATTCCGCAATGGATAAAGTCGAACATTGCAATTGTTCTATTGAAGAGGCTATTACTTCGTAGTTGTCGCGAATGAAATTTAACTCCGGTCGTAGTTTGCGTGTTTGAAAACATTTTTTTGCAGCTCTTATAGCTGCCGAGTCATTAGCAAGTATGGAGACGACATCACGTATTTGCTCATAGTATTGAGCGTAATATACCGCAGCAGATATCCAAGTTCCCCATCTGGTGATAATTGGCTCGGGAGGTAGGGGAATGGACGGATATTTTGCCTTAAAAAGACGTACACGCTCTGGAGATTTTAGGAATATCTTTTTGACATTCGATATCAACCCATCCACACCTTTGAAATTATCTCGCACTTCTTCGGCAACCCGGTGCAGACCATGAGCTAAACACGTAATGTGTTTCATACGAGGAAACGTTGCTTTTAAAATACGACCGGCTTTAAGCATATATGCGGCACTATCTGTGCAAAGTAAAAGCAAATCGTTTACGTTATCATTGAAAGAATTTTGAAACAAAAATTTTAATTGGTTTATTATTAGGTTTGCTATTGTTTCCCCATTAACCTTCTCTAAAACCTTCGACCCCAAAAGATAAAATTGCTCAGAACAATTTTTTTGCAAAGACCGAATCACCACGTTTGTCACACATTTTCCCATGAAATCTGGTGTTTCGTCTATAGATATCCACAAATAATTGGTTTTGTTTACCTCTCTTATACCCTGTATAGTTTTTTTGTACACGAGATTTAAATAAATTTTTCGCAGGGTCGATTCGTCCGGTAAAGAAGTCATAGAGCAGTCGCAACATAAATACTTGTTAAAAAAATGACGAAAATTATTGTTGTTGACTGTTGCCCATGGTATGTTGCATGAAATAAGTAAAATAATTAAATCTAAATAAAATTGATGTTTCCTATTTGGTTGCCCCGAACGGTAATTGTGGCGGTTGCTTTTCACATGATTCTCAATATTGCATTTCTTCAGTTTTAGATGCATATCGCACATAGAGCAGTATATAGTGGAGGTCACTTCATTATAGACTAACTCAGGGTGATTTTCAATCCACGTTTTGATCCGATCTTGTACATTACTCATTTTTGTATTAATTGATACCTTGCAATATTAAGTTATTATACGTATATCCAACACGTCGGATTCAATGCGTTGCGAAATAAATAATACCTAGATGCAATTTACGTTTTATACGTAATGAAATGACAGTTAAAGTGTGAATGTCATATGTCATGTGAGATGAAATTTGCAGTCGTTTCTATCATTTTAAATGAGGTGGTATAGTTACTTCGTTCTAAGTTGTACATGCAGACCTACTCGTACCTCTTTGTTGCTCGACTATGGCAAAGCTAAAATGAAAAGTTATTTTATTACTTATACAGGATGTCCGGTAATTAATGCACAACCTTCTAACCCCCAGTAGGTCACCTTAGACTGGTCAAAAATATTGATTTTGAGCTCTAGTAAGTCTCCTGTTTTTCGAAATTTTCGCACGTTTGTTAGTTTTTAAATTTTGACATTCACACTGATAGGTGTACCATCGAATAAAAAAAGAAAAAATGTACTGAGGCAATACCTGTCATATACTCTAGTAAGACTCGATAGGTGTCGATAAAATAATATTTCAAGCACTGGCTAAATTACGCTAGTGTTTTGTTTTGCCGTGAAAAATCCGAGCTCTGGCTATAAGACGTGGCTTTGTACCAAATTTCAAGATTCTGAGTTCACGGGAAGTACCCTGTAGGTTTTGATAGCTCCAAGGGACAGTAGGCCTGAGTATTTGATATAAATTTCAGCTTGATACCTCCACGCGTTCCTGAGAAAAAGGGTCTTGACGGACGGACGGACGGACAACAAAATGATCCTATAATGGTTCCGTTTTTTCCTTTCGAGGTACGGAACCCTAAAAATTAATCAATAATACATATCAGAAGATATACAAGTAGGTATAAATATTCCCAATTCGAGATGCTATGGGTAATCGAATTACAAAAAAAATATATAACTCAACATCTATCTATTTCTTTACTGGAACGGCCTCCTAGCCCAGTCGGTAGTGACACTGCCTTCGAAGCAGGAGGTCCCGGGTTCGAATTCTGGTCAGGGCATTTATTTGTGTTTATCACGGATATTTGTTCCTGATTTATGGATGTTTTCTATGTATTTAAGTATTTATCTATATCTATCTATTATATATATCGTCGCCTAGTACCTACAATACAAGCCTTATTGAGTTTACCGTGGGACTAGGATGATTTGTGTAAGATTGTCCCCATAATATTTATTTATTTATTTATTTATTTACTGGATACCTTGATTACCTGTTCCCATAAATGACATTTTTTTTATAAAAATTAATTTGCGGACACGACACTTTCTGATAGCAAGTAACAAGCCTGTTTTATTAGGGTTTTTCTAGTGAAGTCGTGGATGTCAGTGCTAAGATCGCCTAGCATTGCACTTTCCGTTCCGCATTTCGTTACGCGCTACGCTCGTAGCCGAAGTTAGCGTTTGCCTCGTATGTAAATAGAGGAAAGCGACTACGAACAGCAAGAGCACGCTTAGAGTACCTATTCGTGGCAGTCAATGTGAGCGGCTGGCTGATCTCAAACTATTACCTAAGACAGATAATACTAGTGTATACGTGTAATAAGTAATAAGTTTGTAGTAAAAAAAATGTAATCCGACTATGTCATTTCGTGGCAATTCTTTCTACTTCCGAATAAACTATATTCTATTCTACTCTATAGTCGGTAGAAGGCAAGTATTAAATACCTTACTTTTAGTTTTTAGTTGAGTTTCAAGGTTTTTCATTATTTTCTTGAAGGACCAATATCTTTTCTTGGCGATAGTTATCCTATTATTGAGTTCCTTTGTTGTGAGATCGTTTGGATCACCAAATTATTTATTTATTCAATTGACTATTTGTCCAAGATACCAGTAAGTATAACGTCATTCAAACTAGAAGAAAAAAGATAAGTGTACTCCCCCACATATACCTAGTCCCATGAATTGACGTAGGCACTAGTTTTTATTACGAAAGCGACTGCAATCCGACTTTCTAACCCAGAAGGGAAACTATGCCTTATTGATATTAGAACGGGTTTCCTCACGATATTTTCCTTCACCGTAAAGCGACTGGAAAATATTAAATGAATCAAATATATCGGAGCGGTCAGGGTACTCAAAAATATCTGAACATGCACTTTATTGCCTTAAAAATAGAGGAGTTGTTCAGATATTTGTATGTATGTTCAGATATATGTGATGGTGACTGTGTACATAAATTTCGAAAAACTCAGCGGTACGGGTCGGAGTTCGAACCCGTGACCTCCGAATTGAAAGTCGGACGTGTTACCGCCAGGCTACCAGCGCTACTTTAGCTTAATTTATTTATATAACCATCTAATTTATTCCAAGTTTCAAAAGCGATTAACTTAAAAATTCCTCGCTAATGTACCTGCGTTTTGTTTAGCTAGCTCTCCAAGACGAGTGGCAGTCCTTGGTGTGGTGAGAACTACCTACGAAGTAGTCGAACAGGAATCAGTTACTGTGTGCCCACTTTTCTTTCTTTCCAAATTTCAACATGATGAGCAACATGACATCTTATTTGCACTTTTCTGCAAAAACTGAAAAATTTACTGGTAAAAGAAAAAAATAAGCTAGAAAAATAGGGATTATCAACCAATAAGTTTCTGACCATATAAATAAGCCAATTAGATACCTACTTATATTAATCAGGATAGGGATACGAAACAGTACCGTTAGTACCTTTAACACCGAGGCTTTTAAAAAAAATATTTGCTTTAACTTGCTAGATCTAAAAATCTAAATAGCAGCTGAAATACTATAAGCCTACTTCTTTTTTTGCGCAAACTCTTTATTTGTATTGTTCCCTTTAAAAGAGACCCGACAAAAAAGATAGATTTAAGCTCTGAATGTAGATACTTACTTGAATCAGCAACGTAGATCTATTCTATAGGGTCTCTTGATTATCTGGATCTTAGATAGTTGACTTTGGCTTGCTTGATTTATATTTACAGTAGACTTATTTACAATAGTATCTAACATTAGTTGACCCTCTTTTTTTTATATTTCAAACAATAATGTCTCGCCTTCAGCTTCATGCAGTCTGATTCATCCCAAAAAATCGCGGTGTCCGTTAAAATTCTGTTTATATCTCTGCACCAGTTGTTTATAAAGAACACAATGCTGTGTCTCAGCATCAATTTTGTTAATTGTGCTGCGTGATCAGGGCAAGTCAGGAAATGTAAATCAATGTGGACAAGGCTGACACACTCTATGTATTGCGATATGAATTTGATGTGGCTGGAGGTTTTTAGGACTTCTATGGTCATATGCTCTACTTGGCAAAAGAAATCAAATACATCACGGGACGGATATGATAACCACGTTTTATCCGCCTTGTACTCTTTAATTTGTATATATGCATGAAAATCCTCAATCCCGTTGCTTTCGAGGTCGCGTTTACAATTTTGACAATTTTTATAAATTTTCTTTTTTAAACAGTATATGAGCCAACCACTGCAGTATGCTATTGCTGCACATTTCTCTTTGCCTGCCGCAGATGTAGAGGAGATCAGTTGTTCAGTGTCAATGAGGCCAATGTTCAGGTGCCTTTCCTCTAATTGCATTGCTGGAGTCGGTGCAGCCGCTTCAATGGTCGGTGAAATGCTCTCTTCAACTAACCATTTCAAGGACTGCAGGCACGTCTCGTCGTCCTCTTCGCAATTCGAACCTACGGAATGTGGGGTCGTCAGATTTCCTATCAGCAGTGCCTTATAGGACGACTTAAAGGCACTTGCGCTAGGCATAACATTCCGCAGGCCGTGTGCACGAATGGAGCCGAAGAAGTTCTCTAATGGGTCCTGATTAAAATGGCGCAGCAAAATGGAATTAAGCCCCAGCGAATGCAAGTGTCTTGTGACTGATTGAAATGACTCAATAGTTTTAATCCAGTTTGTGATGCACCGTACGGTGTGGCATGGGGCGCCACTGGCAGTTATATACTGCATGGATCTCAAAACCCGCAGACTGTCGCTCCACAACCTATGGTGGGCAGACCTTGGCGAAACTGCAGACCGATAAATTTTTCCTCCGACAGGCTTGCTAAAACTACCATTTACAGAGTCAAAAAGTCGATCAAAAAAAAATAATATATCTGCTGTATCCTTGCTTTCTTTTGGGAGATATCCAATTTCTGAAATAAATAAAAAAACAAGGGTACTATATAATTTATTGACTTAAAGGTGATGTCTCCTTAAGGTCTGACTGGAACAATAAAAAAACATGTAAAATAAGAAAAAGTTTAGGTCAAAAATTACATATTTTTAATATGTACAAGCTTTTAACGCTGACTGTACTTTTCTTGCAAGTCATCTAAGTTCTCGGCAAGACGAATAAAATGAGCTCAAACTCGACGGCTTAATGTAGTTTTATTACAAAGTTCCTATGGCCACCTTCTAGCTCAATCATCAATTCAACTCCATGTTATCATAAGATTGCATTGTCACGCAATATTCATATGCCTGAAAATTTTCAGCTCAATCGGAAATCGGGAAGTGGGTCAAATTTAACTTGCAAAATTTGATTACAGACAACGAGACAGGCAAAACTTGTAATAAAAAAAACGGATATTCATACAGGTCTTGACATTCTGATGAACGATGTTATTGTCCTCTGTACACATTTGATAAATAAGTCTAAAATCAATTAAATACTAACCATCACTCGCCATCCACCCTATCATTTTGCCTACACTTTCACTGAACACTTGAGTGCAGTATTTGACCCTCATCTTCGGGATTTGGTTGGGAATAATATGGTAAGCTGTCAGTTTATTAACGAGGCTAACCCCTTTATAATTTGGAGCTCTCCTATACAGAGCTTCCAAATGCGCCCATTTAGCTCGTTTTCTAATCCCTTCCTCCTCATAAATCAAGTCTTTGTTTAACAAATTATTTCTGATCTGTTTCATGAGATGAGGTGGGTCGTAAACAGGATAGATTTTTTGGTCGTCAATTTGGAAAAATCCTCCTCTGTACTCCTTGCCCTCTCTTAAATAGTTCTCTCGTGTCTCATTGAGCAATTTATTAACTGCAGCCATGTTGGTCGGTCCCTGGTCGCAAACCGTGCTTATCACGCGTAAGCCAGTGGCCATTACTTTTCTGACGACTGTTTTTATTAGGGCTTTTAGTTCATTTGTTCCCGTTGTAGCTGCACAAAACGTAAAAGCCACTGGCTGTTTAAATTTTTTTATAACTCCCCGCACCATAAACACTAAGACATGGTCGCAAAACACGTCGTTTCTTGAGGATCCGTTATCGATAAAACCGTTAATCTCATCTTTGTTTTTGTCATAGTTTAGGTGCGGGGCGATCGCCATTTCATCGAACACGATGGTACACAGTTTGTGGTGGTTGGGCATTTTATCTACTCTTTTTTTTAAATGATCGAATAGATTCTCATTTATGCCAGGCAATAAGTCGACTTTCTGCAATATTTTGTCAAGGGTCCGGCGTTTTGGCAAAATGCAGATTTTTGAAAGAAGTTTGTACGCCTTCGGGCACGGTTTGTATACCGACAGCGCAAGAATTTTCTCATCTAGAGAAAAACGTCGACCTTTGGGTTTTTTCCCAAATTGCGAGATCTGCATTTTAAAGAATGTCCTAGCGGCAGGAGACATCTTTTTGCTGACCATCTCGAATGCCGACGTTTTCATAATCTTATGAGTCAATTTCAGTCTTGCTTTGAAAGTATTTCTAGATTTTTTACACCTTGCCAGAGTGTTTTTGGTAAATTTGAGTGTATCCCTCAATTCCCGCTCAGTTGTTGTCATGGGTTTTGGCTTCTTTGGTTGTGGTCCTGCAAGTTTATAATAGCCAATAGGTAGGTAATGGGTACTGACATAAGTGAACAATAACAATGTAAATAAGCCATACTAATATTATAAATGCGAAAGCGTGTCTGTCTGTCTGTTACGACTCGATTTTAATGAAATTTGGTATGGATTTGGTATGGAGATAGAATAGTTTTCATCCCGTAAAACAACCTTTAAGGGTTGAAAACGGGGTCGGAAGTTTGAAAAGTGAATTTTTAAGAGAGAGCCCCTGAAAAGGATATAAGATAGTTTCCATGCCCAAAATCAACCCTTAAGGGAACGAAAAGATTGACAGTGCGCCCTCATAATTTTCGTGTTTTAATTAAATTTAAATTAATAAAATAAGGTTTTGTCCCGACTGTGGCTGCTATAGTAGGTACACATATATGGGCTCCAGCCGTGCTGCTAATGTGCTATCAAGGCAGAAAACAGCAGTTATATTTAGCTATACTTTAGGTACTATTTAGTACTATAGAAGAGTTTTCATGACTTTTACATAACTAGCCCCATAGCGATGTTGAGGGAGTTTTTAAAAAGCTAAACCATTACGTTATGATCATACAAAGTCCATTTATGGTGCAGATTGATCCTGTAACAGTGTTTACGATACTGCGACAATACTAGTACAGTCACCGGCAATAGTATCTTCCTACACGAAGGCCGCAAAAATATGTGACAGGCTCTTACGGCCCTACAAATAAGAGCGTGCCACATATTTTTGCGGCCTTCGTGTAGGAAGATACTATTGCCGGTGACTGTACTATAAAAGTTATTTTGACACATTATTAGTCCAAAATAGGTACATAAAAGTGTCAGTAAAGTCGTCTATAGTATTAAATTGTACCATAACCGCTTTTTGCATGTCTATTACAATAATGCATGACTTCAAAAACTCTTTTATATGGTCCTTTAAGTGTTCTAAGAGCTAAATTATAGTACTTAACCTTATAGAATCTAAACGCCCTGTTAAAAACCTTTATAGTACAAGCAGTCACAATTGTTACCATTATAGGGCAAAAATATCACTGTTTGGTGATATAAGGCCTTGGTTATAGAACCTTTTACTACTTGGGTATACGAGTACAAACTTCCAACCAAACTTCCAATCTACCTCCATATCAAATTTCATCTAAATCGGTTCTGCGGTTTAAGCATGAAGAGGTAACAGACAGACGGACGGACGGACGGACGGACGGACAGACAGACAGACAGACAGACAGACAGACAGACAGACAGACAGACAGACAGACAGACAGACAGACATACACACTTTCGCATTTGTAATATAAGTATATGGATTTCAATACTTTTTTGCGATTGAAGAACTGCGTTGCGAGACTTGCATTTTTGTACATGTCATGTTTTTGATGGGATCTCATTCTTTTTGTAAGTAGGGTTCCCTTTTCTCCTTCCACGTTCATGCCCTGCACATTCCCATACCTATTCTCACACCAACCCTTGCACAATCGCATGCCCACATCCGAGTGTATTGGCTACCTAATTTGCAACCTTCTATTTTTAACAGACTTCAATTTCATAGAAGGAGGAGGTTCTGTATTCGGTTTGGGCTTTTTTTTTATGTATGTTCACCGATTACTCCGAGACGCGTGGTCCGATTTGAATAATTCTTTTTTTGTTTGAAAGGATATACTTCCAAGGTGGTCCCATATTAATCTGGTGCTGTTCTGATGATGGGATCTATGAGGAATTGAGGGAACTCCTCAATTTTTAAAGGCCCATGTATGGTGATTTGGGTGTTTTCTTAAGCAACTCGACAGTTTTCTCTCGAAAACCACCAATTTGATGAAGTGGACCTGATAATGATGATTGTTTTGATGATAATGATGATGATTTTTTTTAAATGTAGGATGTTCAGCGATTACTCCGAGACCCGTGGTCCGATTTGAATAATTCTTTTTATGTTTGAAAGGATGTACTTCCAAGGTGGTCCCAAATTAATCTGGTGCTGTTCTGATGATGGAATCCATGAGGTATTGAGGGAACTCCTAAATTTTTAAAGGCACATGTATGGTGATTTGAGTGTTTTCTTTAGTAACTCGAGCATTTTCTCCCGAAAACCACCAATTTTATGGAGTGGACCTAATGATGAAGACCACATATGACATGTGAAACTTTCCTTACATCGATTAACGTATTATGACTTTTTCTTATATATCTTCACCGATTATTCCGAAATCTGTTGTCTGATTATGATAATTATATAAACACTAAAAATGGAAAAATAAAAACTTTTTACAAAAAAAAGATAAACCGACTTCAAAAAGGATAAAATAAATTATTATATTATTTATATGCGTTACAAACTGATATGTTTGAAGTCGGTGCCAAGCCAAAAAATTACAATACCGATCAAATCAGCTTCAAGTCTAAAAATCACAAAACAGCTGTACTTATATTGCAAAGGTGAATGTGATTCTATTTGTTACTTTTTCACGTCTAAACAACTAATCCAATTTTGATGAAATGAGGTACCAGAGAGTATCTAATTTTATACAGACGCACAGTCTAAGAAATTTTTGAGCCTTCAAGTCTGAAGCGTCATCTGAACAAGAGCAACCCAAAATGCTGGAGGAACCATAGTAACGCTACTCGTTACTAGATGGCGCTGCAGCGCAGATATCGTTTCCTATAGCTTTCTTACATTTTCGATAGCTTTGGGTTGCTCTCGTTCAGATGGCGCTTCAGACTTAGAGCCTCAAAAACTTCTTAGACTGTTAGTCTCTATAAAATAGATTTTCTCTGGTGGTACCTACGTATATATTCTCTAATACACGTCTACTTTGTCAGTAATCAGAAAAATACGGCAAATAAAAAAAAAATTAGTCGCGTAGGGTTGACCTTCCATAGAAAGGAAGAATATCGCGCCTTTTTGACAAGGTGAGTGTGTCTGAGTACAGAAATATAAATCTAGCGATTGAATTCCTTTATACTTTAACATTAAACCTTAGATGAAGGGGATAAATAATTCAAACTGAAGTATGGGCTTCGTTCGAGATATGGATAGTCCGAAAACTAGTAAAAAAGTTCATTTTAACAAACATAAGACGCATGATGATTATACTTTCTGTAGATACTTACCTAACAGTTAACGCATGGTCGAAACGAATGAATACCGTATTAGATTAATTCAATAGTATGAAGAATAAATCACTGAATACTAACCTCGTTCGTTTAGATATTTTGTGATTTTCAGACTTGAAGCTGATTTGATCGGTATTGTAATTTTTTGGCTTGGCACCGACTTCAAACATATCAGTTTGTAACGCATATAAATAATGTGCTGTGTTATCTATTTCGTCTCTTTTGTTTCTATGCACCACCTACTGCTTATTGTTTTTCTCTAGTCTCCACTACCCAAAGGTTGTCTGGAAGAAATCGCTCATTAGCGATAAGACCGCCTGTTGTTACCTCTACCTAAATTTATCTAATTGTAAAATTTGTGCTTGTAACTGTATGAGGTGTGCAATAAAGAGTATTTATTATTTATTATTATTATTAAATAATATAATAATTTATTTTATCCTTTTTGAAGTCGGTTTATCTTTTTTTTGTAAAAAGTTTTTATAATAATTATGGTTAGCGCACACCAATAGGCTCGTCAAGGGCTATAGGCACGGCCTCGTCTCATGCATCGCTCATACGACAACAAGCCGAGGCCGGGCGCTTCCGACCGATGACGTTAAGTGTGTGTTACAGTACGGACTTTCATATAAATAATACTGTCGATGCCGCGCCTGTCCTGTGCAGAACCTATGTGAGCGACAACCTTACTCATCTATCTGTCTAATTAAGTAGCTGGTGTAAAAGAATAAAATTAACTGAAAAAGTAAATTCGCATATAATATATTTCTATGGGATTGGAATATGATACTTTTGCGGTTTGTAAAACCAGATTACGCTTGATGTTTAGGTTTTCTATGATTTTAGAGCCTAATCACTAGATGTGTTCAAAATTTGGTGCTTGTAGGCCTGCTAGAAGTATTTTAGAATTATGATGGTCAGTGAGTCAATGGAAAAACTAAGGAGCTATGACTTGCAATAATTTTTAAAGTATAAGTCAGAATATAATTATTAATTCAATCATACAATCATTATTAGATAATGATAATGAGACAACTTACCACCACGAAGTGGAGCGATATGTGCAGAAGGTCTGGTCCGTTTTCGATTTAGGTGATCTGATAAAGATAAAATAAATACATTATGCTTTGCAGAAGATACAGTAGACGCGGGAACAACGTTACTGACTCCTGCTACCGCGACTTCCATTGGCAGTGGCACATCTGCAAAATATTTATAGAACACATTCATAACACGAGAGTCACATGGCTTATGTCTTCATGTGTGGAGACACTCAAGAGCATGAAAACTGGTATCTTTGTATGGAAAGTATGCTTTCATTATTCTTGTGTGCAGGCATCAGCTTAACGCGGCAGCATGCGTGGGTTTAGTCGGATTTTACTAATAGACTCAAGTCTTACCTTGAACAGGCGAAGGCTTTGCAGAAGATACAATAGACGCGGGAACAACGTTACTGACTCCTGCTACCGCGACTTCCATTGGCAGTGGCACATCTGCAAAATATTTTTAGAAATGTAAAATTTCATAAATTGTCATGAAATGTAAAACTTCATTAATTTTCATGAAATGAAATGAAAATTTCATTTCATTTCATTTCTTACCTTGAACAGGCGAAGGCTTTACAGAAGATACAGTTGACGCGGGAACAACGTTACTGACTCCTGCTATCGCGACTTCCATTGGCAGCGGCACATCTGCAAAATATTTATAGAACACATTCATAACTCGCGAGTCACATGACTTATGTCTACATGTGTGGAGACACTCAAGAGAATGAAAAGTGGTATCTTTGTATGGAAAGTATGCTTTCATTATTCTTGTGTGTAGGCAACGCGGCCGCATGCGTGGGGTTAGTCGCGTTTATCTAATAGACTCGAGTCTTACCTTGAACAGGCGTTGCAGAAGATACAGTAGACGCGGGAACAGCGTTACTGACTCCTGCTACCGCGACTTCCATTGGCAGTGGCACATCTGCAAAATATGTATAGAATACATTCATAACACGCGAGTCACATGACTTATGTCTACATGTGTGGAGACACTCAAGAGAATGAAAAGTGGTATCTTTGTATGGAAAGTATGCTTTCATTATTCTTGTGTGTAGGGTAGGCAACGCGGCCGCATGCGTGGGGTTAGTCGCGTTTATCTAATAGACTCGAGTCTTACCTTGAACAGGCGTTGCAGAAGATACAGTAGACGCGGGAACAGCGTTACTGACTCCTGCTACCGCGACTTCCATTGGCAGTGGCACATCTGCAAAATATTAATAGAACACACTTATTGCTGTGTGTACATACATATATTATATGCATTATTCTAACACAACTAGTTGGGGCTCATCCAGAAATCATGTGATACTTTATCACGATGGGGGAGATACGTAAAGAGTAGGCAAAATATGATCACATGATTTCTGGACGAGCCCTTACGTAATACACGAGGATGATAGTTCAGTTTAAAGACATTTATGTCCCATAAGATTGTTTTGTAATAAATGTAATTTTTTTTACATATTTCTTTTTCAGTTTTTAATGTAACACCAATATAATATTTTACACCAATGTTTGGTTGCAGTTTAGCTACAAGAAGCAAAATATTGACAAAAACCGGCCAAGAGCGTGTCGGGCCACGCTCAGTGTAGGGTTCCGTAGTTTTCCGTCCGTCACAGTAAGTGTCCCCACTTAAGAGTTAATAACACCGCCATGTAGGATATGATATGAGAGTTCCACGTACAGCGACATCTATCGGCAAATTAAGTAAACTATTGCGCGCGAGCTTAAAGTATGGAAGATGATTTTTATGGAATAATTCTTTATTGCGTGAACCGATTTACACCGTTTTTACTTTATTTGAAAGCACGTCATTTCATTGTAATTTTGTAGAAATTACAGGTACAATAAACACCTACTTATGCGGTTAAATTACAAACTTAGTTCAGAAATTATTTTGTAATTTTTTTTCAAAAACTATTCATCCTATCAAGTTCAAAATAATTTTCCTAGAAAGTTTTTATAAAGTTCTACTTTTGAGATTTTTTTCATATTTTTAAAACTTATGGTTCAAAAGTTAGAGGGGGGGGGACGCATATTTTTTTACTTCTGGAGCGATTATTTCCGAAAATATTTACATTATCGAAAAATGATTTTAGGAAACCCCTATTCATTTTTAAATACCTATCCAACAATATATCACACGTTAGGCTTGAAATGAAAAAAAAAAACACTCCCCACTTTACGTATAGGGGAGGTACCCTAATAAATAAAAAAAATCCACTTTTTATTTTACCACTTTGTCGGCGTGATTGATATACATATTAGTACCAAATTTCAGCTTTCTAGTGCTAACGGTCACTGAGATTATCCGCGGACGGACGGACGGACGGACGGGCAGACAAAGCGAAACTATAAGGGTTCCTAGTTGACTACGGAACCCTAAAAAAGAGTTTTATGGCCAAATAGCACAAATTGGCTATGTGGAATTCCTGTCGGTGAGTAAGGATGACAGAGAGCTCAAAGAAGATGCAATGTGTTGACGACGGGGGACCCTCTTGTCCCATGAAAGGGTCGGCAACGCGCATGTGACACCTCTGGAGTTGCAGGTGTCCATAGGCTACGGTAGCTGCTTACCATCAGGTAGGCCGTATATTTGTTTGCCACCGGCATAGTATAAAAAAAATGCATATAGTGCAAAAATTTTACTTGGTGAGAAATTAGGTACCTAACAGTAACTATCGTACCGTACGTACCGATTCGCACAGGCTTCCCTAATTATTCGGCGCTTGGGTAACTTCCCTACAGATCATGGAGAAAAGGAAAGCCAAATTAGCTCCGGCTTGTCTTGTTTAGACGCGCCGCCACTGGTACCTAAATATTTCGAAGTATTTAGGTACCATTCGAAATTCAGCTATAATAGACTAAAACCAGCCCGAAAAACGGAAAAATCCAATTTCTGTCTGGTTTTTGTTTGTGACTGGTGACTTAATTTTTGTATGGAGCCCAGACAACTTCAAATTCAGCCGGAAGTTTGATGTTTCCGTTTTTCGGGCAGTTTTTGTCTATTATAGCTGAATGTCCATCAGTTGGCTGTGGTATCTGAGTCGAATATTGTAAGTACAGTTTAACTTATTTTTCTCAGTCTGACTAAGCTGAATTATTTTATTTATGATAACCCGATAATGCTTAGGTTCATATATACCTACCTATACTTATATTAAAGGTATTTAAGTTAGTAACAAAACACCTTACCACGAGCTGGGGCAGTATGTGTTCTTGATCTTGCTGATGTAGGAAGTCCTGATGAAAAAATAAAAACACGTAGGTATTGGCAATAATGAGTACCTAAGTTAGTCGGTAGGTCGGTACAATGTAACTTGGTGTGATAGCCAGATGAGAACTGCAAAGATATTTATTTATCTATGCCAACCAGTGCATGGTCGGCAGCGACCGTGCAACAGTGCGGGATTTTGCGTATAAATATATATATGGATATGACTATAATATTTTATTTAATACTATTATATTACGCCCAATAAAACATTATTTTCAAACAAAGTCGTGTGATTATAAATATTTCCATATTAAAATTACTATAGGAACCCCACGGTGTTGCACGATCGGTGCCCATCACTTGGTCAATACGGATTATTTCTGGCTTTTGCCTGCTCCTTTTTGGAAGTCTGTTAAAATGATACCCGGGCTATATTATTATTGTTATTGTCAAAAGATAAAGCCTCTATCAGATGCAGACAAAATATCACCTCAATGAACAACCGACAGAATTCAAACAAAACCTTTTCCTTGTAAATAACATTTAAACTAATTAAGCTGATTACATTATAGAGTTAAAACTTACCTGGTAAATGAAGCGTTGGTATAGCCAAGCGGTTGAGGCGCCCAGTCGGGTAAATATATTTGGCCTCAAAATGGCGATCGCATACCCGCGCATTATTGTAGATCGCCGTGTCCGCCTTGCCCACAATACTTCCACCGATCCTCATTACCCACGTTCGGAACCTTTCAAGTTCTGAAGGGTTCCTGAGATTGGTGGGATTTGGGAATGTATGCATTAGAATTCCTGAAACAAGCATCATTTTTCGTTAAGTTGATCCGGTCCACGCTCTTGGCAGATTGATTATAGAAAAATAATATTATACTAGCCCTGTCCTCGTTGATTATTGCACAACGGCACGCAGCACTTTGGAGGCGACATTTTTTATATGATAATTTATATAATAATTACCCTGCACCGAAAAACTATTTAATTATTTTACACAACTGTCAAGTCACTATCTTCAAAGCTTGCGCTTAAAGAAAGAAAGAAAATTTGACTTCGCCGCCATCATGATCCCGATTTTTTTTATTTAGCACAAATGTTGCCACAATATCTACTACTTTCTACTAGTGTTTTAAAAATCTATGTAAATCTTGAAGAAACAAACTATTGCACTATTTACCCGTAATTAAATAATAAAATGCATAAAAAAAAGCATGTTTCAATAATAAACTAATTTAAAAAAACTTAAACCCAGAATATTTAAAACTTCTATGTTTTTCAAACAGCAACACAGCCGTCACATGCCGCACAGCGCTATCTAGCGTACTTTAGAAAAACCAAAATCACAAGTCGCTCCTATTTTGTAGATGGCGCAGAAATTATAAAAATATCAAGGCTCCTGTCAAAGTTCTAAGAGACCATAGCATGGGTCCAATCTGAAAAAATCAGTAGATACGAGCCCTAAAAAACAGGAGATTAAAAATAAAAACAGTAGACAAAATTTCTTTCATAAAACTTACCAAAATGCAATAAATTAATATGCTATTATGCTGATTATTTTCATCCTCACTTGAATTGTATCATCTTATTTACATAGTTGTCAATTTTCTTATCTACAGGGAAAGGTTTCTTACTTATCTAACCATAACCACAGAATAATATAATAGTATTTCATACAGAAGAACGTCTTCCGTACGAAATCAACGTTTGACAGAACTTTGACAGATGAACGGTGACACATGACGTCTCCATACAATTTTACCTTTCGACGTTTTAGGGTTGACAAGTACGTAATTAGTATAATTGCTGGACCTGCCCCAATCTGCCTTAATCTACGTAATCTATCAGTAATTTTATTACAATATTAGATAAATGTCCGATTTATTACCTTATTTGCCCAATCTAATTATTATTTTAGTACAAAACTACTACTATAAACTACTTAAATACTTTATCTTGTCTGTGGTCAATGGTCATACCGCGAATAAACGGAAGGGATTTTGACAACCCCGAAAACGTATCCGATACGTTCCAAGGCAGTAGCTGTCACAGCGTGGAGATAGACACCCTTGCCATAACCACAGACCACAGGGTCCACAGATTCATCGTTCTGATCGTTCATTTCGTAACATCAGAAATTGTGACATTAGATGTTATACACTACGATTGAATTTAAGGGCGTCTTACACTCACTTCGATAACTTTGACAAGTTATGCGTACATTATAGTTTTTTTTCTTGATTACACGAGTGAAATTCTTAAATCCAGTAGAATTTGAGAGAAAAACAGTAGAACAGTAGACACACCCTAAAACCAGAAGATCTCCTGTAAAAACAGGAGATCTGGCAACACTGCTAAAGATGGCGCGGGAATCTCTCTTGACAGTTCGGTCCGATGACAGGTGAGCTGTCATCTCGGAGATGTTCCAAAAGCTGGCTAACAGTTTTTTATTTTGTCAACCAAACAAAATTTGGTGAAGATATAGCCCGTTAAAGTTCCGCGTGACGTCACATTTCAGTACAATCTTTAGTATAATGTGACGTCACGCGTAACTTTAACGGCCGGGCTATATCTTCGCCAAATTTTTTATTTATTTTTATTTTATTTATTGCTTAGTAATAAAAATACTTAAAACTACTACAAAATTACTTTTGTTTGATTGTCAAAATAAAAAATACGTGTCCAATATTTTTTGATAATCTAACTGACGGACTAAATATAATTATATTTTTTTACCCAGGAAAGTACCCAATTGGGTAGCTTAAGGTTAAAGAAGAAGAGAAGAATTGAGAAAATAAGCAATAAAAACAAATACTCATACAATTTTTGGCCGGAAACTTGTTCTTCCAAATAGGTTTTTGTTACTAGCCAGTTTCCACTTTCGAGCGCGACAGTCCAAGTTCAAAGTCAAGGCTCTGCAGCGCTTGATTTACGATATGGGTTCTTTGCCCGTTATGTATGTATATGTACGCACGTAAGTATGGACCTAGGATAGAATTCTTGCGGTCAGGTTTGTGCGAATATAGTTTAAAGTTGGTATTTGTGGTAAATCAGAGTTGAAGATGGGTTAATAGAACTCGAGTTACACCTGCTTATTCGGAGGGTACCTAGGTATGTACATGTATGTCAGTTTCTGGCATCGTATCTCTCAATCAAATAAATCAATTTGAGAAAGTTTAAGTCTTGTCTGTCGAAATAGTTTCTACTTTTTAGCTCATTAATTAATAGTGCTATTATAACTTCGTTACGAGTTTTTATATTTTTTTATCGCACTTAGGGCCGGTTGCACCAAACCGTCTGTTAACGTCAACGTCATCGTTAAAAAGATCTTGTATGAAAAGTTTAACAGTTTTCTATGGAATGACAGCTCCGTCGCCATATTTAACGTTGATCAGTTCGTTAGTTATGCGTGGTGCAACCCACCCTCAGTCTTGTTCATAAAGCGTTGTGATCGACGCGGTTATATTATAGCGGGAGTTATAGTCATTGATTACTTTTACACTTTTATTCTACACATATCTCTATGACAAACATTTCTCAAATGCACAATACTTATTACACAACTGATCCACGTATTGTCTAAATTTCAAGACCGAAAATTGCAAACTCTAAGAGCCATAGTACCAAATAGGTACCTGTGTGCACTTGCACTAGTAATTTTCTATACTTTAAGCGCGCTCAGGCTGTAACGGTAAACTTAGCCTGGCCCGTTTCATCCTGGATTAGCAATTCTAAGCCCTAACAGGAACCACAGTTAGCTGCTTTAATGGCGGCTAATTCACGAGCAGGTTGATCGTTGGATCACGATGTTAGGCAGTTTGCAAGGGGTTATACGCAATCATATGCAATGTTTTTGTTCTAAGTAATATAAAACCTAGGATTTGCCTTCGATATGAGATAGCTTTGTCAGTTTTACCTACCCTGGTACTCCGCTTTATCTACTAAAAACTTTTGCCGGTATGTTACTCTGACCTCCACCGATGAATAGCTGCCGTGTCCAGATCCAGTAATAAAGATAGTATAACTAACTAACTAGAGGGATTTTTTTTACTTTCTCCAACGAAATGCTTGGAAGTTCTATATTCTAATTAATTATCTTAAATACTTATAGTAAATGCTAAATCAAACCAAGCACTCTAGGAAATGTACCTATTCTTCAAGTGGTTTGCTTTATCTGATCTCCATACAGAAACAGCTGCCTAATAGTATAAATCGTTATTGTGCCATCTCAAATTTTCCGAGGCTCTTTATCTGTAAAATTAATCTTCAGGCTTTAGAGTGAAGTTAATTCCTTAAGAAAGTCTATCGCGTTACGAGTTTTGTTAATTTGGTAAAACTAGTGACAACAATATTCTAGATAGATAAAGAAAATAAAATGTAGGTATAACTCTTCATTTCAGATTCTAAATTAGTCACTTTCGCTTGTTACCTCAGTGTCTTTGTTTTACCTAGTTCGGCGTTTTTGCCGTTTTTTCAGTACCTAATTAGTTAATTGTTAAACGCTCGCGGCCACAGATGACACACTTTTTACAAACGGAAGAAACTTCAGACAGGAAGATGACATTTCTAGACAGGGTTTAAATACTAATAGAATACTGGCTGACCATGGGCTGACCATTAACAAGGTGTAACAAAAATTCTGTGATCCGTTTAAGGAAATACTTATCGTATTCAAATATATACATAAATATATAGATACATACATAGGTATCGTATTCAAATTATAAAAAAGTAAAAAAAAAACTGGCCAGCTGGGACGACGTCGTCACGACGTGTCCCATACAAAAATTTTTTTTCGCAGCCAAAAATTTTTCTTCTACTTTTTCTCACTCGTAATACGATACCAAATATGCCTTTAAACGGATCACCAGTATTTTGGTTACATACTGTATATACCTTACCCCATTGCAATTAGACTTACCTACGGGAAAATAATTAGGTAACGTTAAAATTATGGTCACTGGGACGTTGGGAGGATGGGCATTTAATTTTGGCGTCAAAGGAGATCGTCAATTCTGGGCCACCTGATATAAACCGTATACAGTTTGTACTGCAATGTAAAATAAATACTCATTTTATTACTAAAGTAGACAAAATATTGCAAAAAAATGAAACGGGAATTAGAAATACTAAATAAATAAACATGATGTTGATTTTTCCGCGATTAAAATACAGCATGACAAGTTGTTAACGTCCTTATGGCATTGACATAAAGTTTAACTTCACCCTGGCTTGAAACGGGATTGTTTTTTGGTTTGACACTGTCAATGTATACCGTTACATAATCTGCGTTTTGATACTGTTCGGTAAGTTAGAACATTGTAATATTAAAATAGTATCTAAGCCTACGAATACGGAAGTTTAAATTAGAAATCGACTGTATTAAAACGCCTAAAGATTGAAAATGCGCATTTTTGGTCGGAGTTTGAATATTAAAAGTGGGTTTCATAATGGCATAATATCATGCTCCTTCGATAACGAAACGCATCTTTTTTTCAATTTTGTAATGTCAGATACTAGTGCTATCGCACTTAACGGTGGTAAACCTTATCCCTTCGCAATAGGTGTTAGGAATGTTCAGTTAATAGTATCAACGATGGTTTGACAGCAGTCTTTGTTTACCGAAATACAGGAACTATAAATACGATCAAAATATGACTTTTTATTATTTCATCATGATTCCCGTTTTGTTTTCAAGTCCGCTTTTGTACATTATCTTTAAAAAATCGGTACTTTTTTACATTAATATATAAATCATAGGCAAGGACGCTTTCAAATATTGTTCTTGTCAGATTCAAGTTTTAAATGCATGATTTTTCAATTTTCCCTTTAGATTTCGCAATATTTTTACCACCATCCTGATCTAGAAATTATTTAAAAGTAAGAACCATTCCTAAACGGTCCTAAATAATCTGGGCCAGATCACCTAACAAAAATTGACGATCTCCTTTTACAATTAATTAACGTAATTATTAATCAATTATGAGACGATTTATACCAATGAAGTTACCAAGGCGGAGGCCTTGCCTTAGCATTTACAAAGCACTGAAGAGTGCTCAGGGCTAGAATCGAACCAGCGTCTTCTACTTTGCAATTTTCTCGTGAATAACTAAGCATACAATCTTTGTAAATGCTAAGGCGAGGCGCAGTTTTACCTTGAAGATAGAACAATCCCATCAAAAACATAAATGTGAAAGGCTGCCAAGTTCGATACTATGGGAATGCTTCGCCTAAAGTGAGATCTGAATAAGTACCAAGTTCCATAAAAATACCTCAAATCATAAATAGTTATAGGAATGCACACTTAATTTCCAGCAGTTTTTAAGGTACATTTTGAATAAGTATCACGTTACATAGAAATACCTAAAATTATAATAGTCAGAGAAACGCACACCGGTTTTTTTAGCAGTTTCCTGATAACATTTATTATTTTCAGTACTTTTTAATGATGTTACTTGGCAAGTTTTCACACACCACACACCTTTTCAATGCAATGAATCGACACCTTTGGACTGCAATGTGTCAAGTATATAATTTTCTATTGAAACTTGCCAAGTTACATCATTAAAAAGTACTGAAAACAATAAATGATATCAGGAAACTGCTAAAAAAACCGGTATTGTCTTAAATTGGTATGTGTCTAAATTTAAATAAGTCATTTCCACTTCATACCTACTTATAGTAGAACAAAATTACACATTCGTTGTTTTCGAAACTGACTCACACTTGGCCGTTTTCAGATTTTTACTTTATTTCGACCTAAAGACAAACCTTCGAGCCAAATTTCAGGTCGGTACGACCATTGGAAGATAGACCCACTTAGTTCATTATGACTTCATAGTAGAACAAAGTTACACCTTCGCTATTTTTAAAACTAACTCACACTTGGCCGTTTTCAGATTTTTCCCTTTACTTTGACCTTAAGACCTATCTCCATGCCAAATTTCAAGTCAGTACGACCATTGGAAGTGGTCTAGGTTTTTGATGAGTCAGTGAGTGAGTGTATAGTAAAAATAGCGATTTTCTGACGTCAATATCTCAAGAACTGCTATAGGTAGAATAATGAAATTTTGTATTCTAGACAATTAAGGGGATGTCAACAGACACTCGAAATTTCATATGCGTAGATAAAATATGTTTGGAGTTATAGGGTGGTCGAAAATGGCCCGAAATGGTTCGTGTAATATAACCCACGGCCGGTGTGTCGCTTTTTTTTGCTCGAACTTGGCGGACACACTGCCGTGTGTCTAGATTATGTGTGTATTTGACGGGTGCTGATGTCATCCTGGTAACTTAGGGGTTAGGGTGTATTTTTTCATTTACATCAATTTAAGTTTGTAAGTTACCTAATTTATAGAGTTCCTTGTTACAAGTAGATATAGATAAGCTTGTAGAAGTGCCCTTAAATAGTTTTCTCGATTAGACGAAAGCCTTTCTATAAATAGCCAGGACCGGACTAAGGGCCGATGGCCTCTCACTTCACCATTATAGATACTACTACACGTGCGTTTCTAGATCAAGCCAACGTCATGACGTATCAAGAGCTAAAATAATTAGCGGAAAACAGAACGGAATGGCGATTACTCCACCGACAAGAGCCAGGCTCTTCAAATTGTGATGATGACTACATAATAGTTATACATTACAAATACGTTACACGGCCTCTTTATATAGACGTGAAATTAATAGTGTTTCATTTAGTACAGCCACCACCAAATATATCGGAGCGGCCACGGTACTCAAACATATCTGAACAAGCACCTTATTGCCTTAACATAAAGGCGTTGTTGAGATATTTGTGACCACCTTGGCCGCTACTTAAAACACTTTTTTAGTCTAAAAAGATTACCTACGCATTTTGCCACGTAACCTCAGTAAATCTCACTCTTCTTGTTTCCAAACATAAAAAATCTTTTTGTAGGGTACAGTCAAAAAGGAAAATCCGTAGGTTTCATATCTACTTATTATTTTCCTGTATAATGAGTCGATTAGTTAAACCAAACCTCTTACACAAAAGTAAGAGGTTTGGTTTTGGAAGTTGGTAAAATGTGAATCTTTTTGGGACCATTTTTACGGAAGGCGCTTATTGTGTGTGTGCTGTAGTGTAGACAGATTCAACATTGTATGGGAGGAATAGCACGGTGCCATATTCTAAAAGTACCTATGTAAACAAAACATTATAAACACAATCTATCACCTACATCACTCCAACACACATCAAATAATCAACCAATATTTAAGTGGTATTGGAGTTGCACCGGTATAATTGTCATGCAAATTCTGATAACTCTGATCCAGAGTTTAGGCGTTAGCCGTATTGCGTAGTTAATGCATTTGACTTGTATTGGAGTTATCGTGTCTAACTAAACGTGTTAGTTTTAAAGCTATTATAGAGTGAAAAGCATCGTGCCAGTACGGCAATAAAATAAAGGAAGAACGCTGCGACGCGTAGCGACTGCAGACAGCGAGAGTGAGGGAGACGTCTAGCTGAAGAAGTTTTGACTCAATCGGCACGTTGCTTTTGGCCCAACTATAGTAGAATACGGCCCATGGTACCTTTTGATCTATATCACAAATATGTACCTATTGTGTTTAACACAAATGTAACCCAAACAGAGTAATAAAACATTTTTTTGAATATGACTGACCTAAATATGTAGTCTGAAAAAATTGAGTTGTTTTTGTATCCACGAATAATTGAGTGCAATTTAAATCTAAAAATACGTTTTAGGGTTCCGTTCCGTTGTATCTTTTTGTTTGTAAAAACGTATAATTATACGTTATGTTTCCCTACTGTCAAAATTAATTTTAGCTAATTACCCCAGACTTCTTGATTGACACTGAAGGATTACAAGGAGCCCTAAGATAATACAACGCTACCTCCGCAATGAGTTTCAGCTCATTACAATCGTATTACGGCAGGAGACGATTGTAATACGTATAATGAATATAATTATCGATGAAAGTTTGTTTCTAATTTTTTTCTAATAATAACTGAAACTATTAACTTTCGTGAGATATACTAACACTATAAAATATAACGGTTACGCTCACGTCACTTTAGTCACTTCGCGTGACATGTTTAGGAGAGCCTAGGTCTCCATCTCAGTGCTACGGGCCGGTTCAAATAGCACTTAGTGCTTGAAGATGGATACCCAGGCTCTCCGAAACTTGTCGGGCAAAGTCACGTGAGTGTAACTGTTATTTTTATATCAGAATAGAATAGAGCATTCCTAAAGGAGAAACAAATAACTGAATTCAGTTTCATTAGAGATAATCTCTAATTTCATTTTTTTAAATAATAAAAGTCCGAAAAGATATAAGGTCTAAACGAAGCCGATTGACAAGAATTAATCAATGAATATCCATATCCTTTTTTCCCGTGGGATAATAAAATTGTATGAATGGCAATAAATATTACAGAAACACCACAACCCAAAAAA
Source organism: Pammene aurita (assembly GCA_947086415.1). Taxonomy (NCBI): domain Eukaryota; kingdom Metazoa; phylum Arthropoda; class Insecta; order Lepidoptera; family Tortricidae; genus Pammene; species Pammene aurita. The sequence goes on along the minus strand of OX352291.1, from coordinate 46,718,525 downwards.
AGAATAGGCACGATTCCTGGACACGGAGAAAAAACACAAAAGAGTCTTTTCACCGCTTTTAGCGACAAAAGTGTTGCACCTATTTTACCGTATATTTGCCACTTTTGAAGCCACCCGTGCCAATTGAAATTAGCTTTTAATGTCTAGACAATACGGCGGTGCGCAGGCGCCGTGTCAGGTATAGGCATAACTTTTATGGCGCTAACCGAATTCTAAGAAGGTTGTTTTTTAGTTTTGAAGCGCCGTGGAGCTATGATATACTGTTTTATGGAAACATTTGGGAAGATATCGGTCATAGAAATGCAGGGAATGCATACCTATGTGCTGAATAAAAGACCCCATATCTTTGACATGTAAAACCTTCTTTATATTAACAGAAGAAGTGATAATATTGTCTTTTGTTGTGGCGACAATAATTAATTATTATATTACAATTACAACGGATTAATCTCGTGTTAAGTAAAATAAATACATTTCCCGACGTTTTGAGTTCTGTTGTTCACGGGATAGACCACCAGCGCTGTAAAGAGCTCGAAACGTCGGAGGATTTAAATTAGTACTTAACACGCGATTAATCCGTTTTAATTGTAATACAACAAAGAAGTGATGTTAAATTTTATTTATGTTGAATTAATATGTTCCATTTTACAATTTAATATTAGTCATATCATAAGAAAATTTAAACATTGGTGCAATATATTTAATAAATTCTGCAAAATAAAGACAGGCATCTACTTAATAAAAGAACACAAGCACCATAGACGAACTTTAAAATTGGACATTAGATAAGTCCCGTTTCAGTAAACAACTAAGCGGGTGCAGTTTAAAAAAAAAGCTCGAATTTAGTGTTAACAAAATAGCTCGTATTTTGTTAACACTAAATTCGAAGCTGTATACGTTGTAAAGATAGTGTTAACACCTCCTCCTCTAAGCTACTTATTTTGTTGAATATACAAATAAAAATTTGAAAAATGAAAAAAAAAATCGCAACCAGGAACCCTCCACGTTATAACATCACGCGCACACGGCCCCACGCATGCGCGCTCTTTTGACAATTTCGTCCGACATTTAGTTGTCAAGTTAGACAGCCGCTGTCAACTTGACTACCGTACGCTCACGTGACTCATACCGCGATAATCACGAAGATCCGTGTACAATTACTGCTTATTTTTATACATACAATATTATAAATGAGAAAGTAATAATCTTTTTTGCATGTTACATCTTTACTTCACGCTTTAATTGCTGTACGATTTAAATGGGAAAGGCAAATGTCAAAGTGACATCTCCAACATTGGTCCTTAGAAAGGCTTAATATGTATGGCGCGAAGAACTTTTTATTTATATTCGCGATATGACTCATTGTTTTGTCTCAAATTGCTGCGAAATTCGTATAATACACTAAAATGCTGTAGATTAACGCCATAAGGAGGGTTTTTGCCTAAGAAAAGCTTTTTGACTGCATACTAGTTAAGGACTATTCCTCCTCTGTATCTTTCTCTCATTGTATATGTGTCTCTTTCTCGTATTGTATGGAATCTGGAACAGCGCGCTCTACAAAAAGTTTGCACCGCCCTCTCCCATTAACCCATATAATATAAGTATCGGGATATTTTGAGTTCCGGGGAAGGATATACATATAATCGTTTTTGTTACGGAAACGGATTCTATTGGTTCTTAAAAACACATTTCCCGCAACACATCCTCACTCATCTCTGGTGGAAACGCAGCCTTAAGGGGAAACCATATTCACCAGGAGGAACACAGCACTATGAGTAGGTATGGTCTATGTCAGGGTTTCCCAACCAGTGGGGCGCGCCCCTCATGGGGGGCATAGAGTGACCCAAGGGGGGGCGCAGCCAGTGGCTCCAGATTTAAACTGTATAAGGCCTGTACCGCGGCGCTGACGGTCCCCAGTTTTGACTATCCCCATTTAGGCCCCAAGGGGGGCGTAGAGTTTTAGTATAACGTTTGGTGAGGCGCATAGGGTAAAGGGAACCGCTGGTCTATGTAGTGCTATTTGGCTGTGGTTTTCTGTAAGGTCAAGGTACTTTCTCTATCAGGCTCTGCTCCAATTTAAGCGCGATGTCACTCGCTAAGACTTCACTCTACACCTAGCGAGATGAAATACGCAGTGCCCATACCTTTCTCAATATCTCTCAATGAGGGTTCCCGCGATCGAGTTTATCATAGATGGCAGCCCCGCGACGAGAGGTCTAGCTGTCGTAATCCACCAATCATGTTTAATCTTTTTTTTTATTGGTGGATTTTGACAGCTGCTGTCAAAAGGACCTCTCGCCACGGTGCTGCCATCTAGTGAAAATCTCAATCGCGGAAACCTTCATTTATTTAAAATATTTAATACAACACTGAAAATCCAGAAATCTTTAATTACTTCTAACGTTAGATAAGTGACATTAAAGCCATCGTACGATCATTGCGTAAAACTGGATCTATCCAGAAGTGTGATCAGTGACCACTGACGTGCAATTTGCAATGTTTAATGACCACTTTAGCGGAGTGAAAGTGCAACTAGCTGCATTACACTTCGCTTCTGAGCTGCAATTTTTCTGTAGTCTGAGACCATAGTAAAATTAAACAGCATGTTGACTTAATAATATCGACCTGAGCTCTATCTGTATCTGTAGAAATGCCGAGGTTAAGTGCAACAAGCTGTAACAGATTATATTCTTCAATTAAACCTCTTCTTCTTCTTTCTCGTTCTCTCACTACTGACGATCGCGACCACATGTAGCTCGTTTCCATAAAGTGCGGTCATAGGCCATGTGGACTGCACGGTTCAGGCCGCTGCCAGCCGACCTTTTTGCAGTATTCGCCCATCTCATCCGTGCCCCACCGTGAGCACGTTTGGAATTCATACGGCCTAGAATGATGTGTTTCTCAACCTCATGTGTTCTAGACCGCATAATATGGCCGAAGAACCTAAGGTGCCATGAGCGTGCCATGGCAAATTCCTAAACCTTCTAAACGGGCATTAAAAGAAGTGCCGTGAGAACTCCAAGTACTTGCAGGTATAGTGGCGACTGGCTAATTCTAAAATATAGTTAGATGCGCTTTATAAATTTATATAGATGTCATATATACTTATGCACTTTTTCCTTTGTATATAACATCTATATAAGTTTATAATTTATATAGTAGTGTGTCTAATTAAAAATAATAATAAAATAATTTTGTTCACGTAAGTGATTCGGATAGGAGGTGCAAGCACGTACTGCGCATGCCCTTAGAGTATGGTCAACGGCGGCGCCTAGCCGTTTCAAATTCAGAGATTGTATATACATGAGAAAATTTGTCAAGTTCCGCCGTGACCGGGTGGTCTAGTGGTCAGGACTCAGGACGTCAGCCGCGAAAGCTGAAGACGCCAGTTCAAATCTGGCCTCGGACACCGGAGGGTTTGGTCACTTTCTCTGAAGTATATGACATCTATTTTCAGTTTATATATAGTAGTGTAACTACTTAAAAAATTGCAAATCAAAAAAATATTGAACAAAATAATTTGATTTGCTTCAAGATTTAATTTGATTTGTTCTTCAGTTGTAGATGCGATTTATTGGACAAAAATATTTGAACACAATCTTATGTGTATGGGTTTCGCGTTCGCATATTTTTGTCCAATTAATCGCTTCTATATTTTAGAGCTCGAATGTACGAGTACGGTAGTCATTGTACTTAATAAATGTACTGTGTCTTTCGGAGTTGGCGCCAATAATTATAATCATAGATTATATTATATCATTATAAATATTAATTAAAAATCATCATCATTATAATATATTTAAGAGCTAGGCTCTTATTGGTGGAGCAATTTCCATGCCTGTCTGTCATTTGCCTTCTTTTTTACATCCTGATATGATACGACGTATTGCAAATATTATACTATACTATAATACATATGATATCATAACTTTTTATTTACGATTAAACTAAACATGAAATTATCAGTTCGAAAATATCCTCTTCCCAGTTTGGTTTTATTTTTTGCCTTGATGGAAAACTATTTCGAGATAAAACGCATGTGAAATGCAACACACACTTAATTGAACTTATTTCACACTGATTTTGAAAAAAATGCAAATTTGTTAAAGCGGAAGGGCGCATGACGTCGCACAACTGTCGCAATACTGAATATATACTAAATAATTTTTAAGAAAAAAAACCGACTTCAATGGGAGTAGCCGGTGAAGGATTATTGTAGATGGTGCACTTAGATTCCATACAATGAAATAACTTGCTTAACAAACGCAGCGGAGAGGACAAATCGCCAAACGTGAACTATGCGTCGTTGAAGAGTTCCGTTCTGAACTTCTGATCATCAGTAGCAGTTCCACTTCATCAAATGTCACTCTTTTGAATGAAAATGCTTGATTTGTTGATAAAAATACAAAAGTCACTTTCTGTATGCCTTTAAGATTTGAGAAATTCCCTCGATTCCTCATGGAACTCATCATCAGAACTTGACCTTGACGAAAAATGGTCCTGACAATCTAACTTACTTAACAAATACAGCGAGGAGGACGACTCGCCAAACGTGAACTATGCGTCGTTGAAGAGTTCCGTTCTGTTCATCATCAGCAGTTCCACTTCATCAAATGTCACTCTTTTGAATGAAAATGCTTGATTTGTTGATAAAAAGACAAAAATCACTATATGTATGCCTTTAAGATTTGAGGAGTTCCTTCGATTCCTCATGGATCCCATCATCAGTACTGCGTTTTGACAAAAACGGAACTAATCTGTATATATATACTTACAATCAAAAAAAGAATTTTCAAAATCGGTTCAGACATGACGGAGTTATGGAGTAAAAACAGTAATAAACATAAAAAAAAACATACACGCCGAATTGAGAACCTCCTCTTTTGAAATCTTGAAATCGGTTAAAAAAACAGGAATGGCGCTCTACTGAACTCACAACTAATTATCTGCGATTCTCAATACATTGCGGTTTTTGATCCATCGATTGAAATCGTTGCACATACCCAGACATCAACGTATCGAAATTGCCAGCGATTTTTGCGTCGAATTTGCGCCGAGTATAGACCTCTTATGGGATGCATACTCAGACCATGCTCAGACCTAATGTAATAGTCTAGTCTTCCACTCGTTACGTACACATAGTTTTCATAGATATCTCATTCACATCACATCACTTGTTCAATCGACAATGGTGACATCTCTACTCACCCTTACCCGTACCGCCCATTCAACTGATCAAACATAACCCTTATTTTCAACGTAATAAGAACTACAAACGGTCAGAGTGTTTCTGTGAGTACGCGAACGCAGCCGGTCAATTCTAACCTTTTCTTCAGCCATTGCCACGGTCGCGGGCTGTGCTGCACGGACGCGCGCGGCCGCCATACTGGATTTTTGAATTTAGAATTTTGGACTTCGATGGTGTTTTGGTTGCGTGTTGTGTTTTTGAATTTGGAATTATGGTGTGCAAGACAGCGCCGATAGGGAGTCGTGAGTTTTTTTTTATTTCAATATTTTGTATAGCTATACAAACTATCTGTCTATAAAAATAGTCAAAAACTTTTTTATGTATTTTAATTGAAAGTATAATATTTTTTTTTTAAAGAATTATTATAGGAAATATTTCTTGTTTATTAATAAAAATGTTAACTTATTAAAAAAACAAACTTGTTCAACACTTAGATACCAACCGCGTATGTGCCATTTTTGTATACTAAAAACTAGAGAAAGATAACTATAATATACAGTAAATATTAAATCAAAGCCCACGCTAAAAAGTGACACTCAAAATATTCATTGACCCATATGGAATATAATGTACCTATGGATTAAGTTTAGTTAATAGATATCGATCAATTTGTCTCTAACACCCATCGTAGCAGTTGAATGCCGATAAAATTAATTTAATGAAGGCTTCAATTAAAGGAAAGACCTGTATACTTACCTATTATAAAAGCGCATGCCATGCAGCGACCGCAACAGTCTGAAATGTGAAAACACAGCAATTAGGAATATGCATGATTTTTTTGGAAGACGTCATTCGATTCTATTACCCTGTAGATTAAAATGTCTCTAATAAACCTACTATCTATGATAGACCTGAAACGTCAAAAATGGGAAAATACGTTAGGCGTCTGCGCGGCGCGTCAAAACGCCCCATACAAAAAGTGTGAGGATTGTGACGTCACCGAACACAAAGTTGCAGAAAACTGTTTGTAAGGAACAAGTTTTTGGGAGATTTTTGTAATTTTAGGCACGAAAAAATGCGTTTAGCTATATAGTTGTCATACATTTTTTTTCTTGTTAGAACATAAGTAATCGAACTGAAGTTTCGAAAATACATTTGAGGTATTAAAAAAAATGCCTTAAATTTCAAGTTTTTAAACCGCAATATCTTTAAAAAACTGTTAAAAATTATTACGGATTTCCACTTATTTATATTAATTTGGGGTTGTTGAACGTGTTTATGGAACAAATACAATTAAATATTTTTCATGCATGTTCTCTATTAAATATAACGGAATAATTATCACAGCATCTTGTATTTATTGACCGAAATTCTTTACTTTAAAATCTCTATTCTTTACAGACAAGACAAGACTTTCAATTAAAAAAGCCGCACTTAAATCGGCCTATCTAGACAGAGACAGATAAAGACACCCCTCTCTACACGTCTCCGTTAAAAAATATTTTTCCGTAATCGAACCCTTAACATGCTGTGTGCATGTACGGAATCCTCTATTTACTTCTAAAAATGCGTCACTGATACTCACATATGTTGATGAAAGATTTCATTGACCACTTTACTTCTCTTTGTACAAATCAGCTACAATTCTAAAGAACCCAACCTCTTTGTTTTATTAGATACAGCCAACTTCCGTGTTTGATTTTAGGCCTTTAGGGGTTTGTATCTCAATGGTATTTTATTTATTCAATTACAATATAACACTAAATAAATACATAAATGATACATAAATAAATATTATGGGATATTCTTACACAAATCGACCTAGTCCCACAGTAAGCTCAATAAGGCTGTGTTATGGGTACTACTTAGACGACGATATATATGAATAAATATTTACTTATATACATAGAAAACATCCATAACTCCTGAAGGACCTCCTGCTTCGTAGGCAGGGTCACTACACTACCGACTGGGCTAGGAGGCCGTTAAACACTGTGTTTTAAATTAATACAGTTAGGTTAGAGACTAGGAGATGGCCCCGGAAAATATGACACCCGTAGAGTAACGAAACCCGTCTAGTTAGTTTGCTATACTATCCTTAATAACCGGGCAGAGGGGAAATAATGAAATCTAGGCTATACCTATTTCATGACAAACCACGCGATACTTACCGCCTCAGTTAAGCAGGAGAGCTATCTATATATATCGTTACTGAACTAGTGACCCGCGATTAAGACATCCCCCACAGCGTTTTCCGAAGAGTCGGCGTCTAATTAGTGCTGTTGCTGCTTGACGCAACGGCGACGCTACGACATTTGGTATATCGCTGTCTAGACTTCTACGCTCAAAAGACGCTAGGGTAGGGTGTCTCTAAATGCGTTGCTAACATATTGTTAGGTCACATGCATTAATTTCGGGTTCAAGCCCTGGCTCGGACTAGTGATTTTTTCGGAACCTATTATGTCATTTGATACGTACACCCATCGGCAATAGTATCTTCCTACACGAAGGTCGCAAAAATATGTGACAAACTCTTATTTGTAGGGCCATAGGAGCGTGTCACATATTTTTGCGGTCTTCGTGTAGGAATATACTGTTGCCGGTGACTGTACCAGCCGCTTTTTTGTGAAGGAAAATATCGGAAGGCTACATACATCCGCGAAGAAATTGAAGGATGTCATAGGTCATTTTAAAGGTGTCATAGGTCATTCGGTGGCATACGACCCCTTTTCAGAATACTGTACCCGGCAGAGTGACGATATAGATATTTATAGGCAAACATAATTTTTTTTTAACTTTCGTACACTGTTAATTGTTTATAGTTTAATAAGTTTCGTTTGTTTCAAGCAACGCACAGAGTAAGCGACCAAAATGGGCAGGCTCAAGAAGTCGCGGACTATGAAACTGCACTGGATGCTGCTGGTAAGTTAATTAACGAAACGTTTTAATTAAGAAACTATTATACGCAGGCATAAATATGACTAATAATTATGAGTATGTATACGGTGTTTCACTTACGTAATTTAGGTAGCAGGCAGGTGGAAAACCTGTCGAAGATCCTCCTAACGGATCGAAAATAAATGTCGGGCAAAATACAAACTAATCGTGCGACTCGGACTGAGGACTCACGATTTCCTTGCAAACGAGTTGACCAATATAATAAGACCTTTTTGTGGTTTTTTTCGTGCCTTCTAGCTCCATAATCCCTTCATCGATCCTGCTCATATACGAACTTAAATTATATGTATCTCTGCTACAACCCACACAAATTTCATAAAGATCAGAAAATCATTACTAAAGTTATTGCGGAACAACTATTCAAAATCAGATAGCCAGCTGACAGTTCCGTTGTGTCCGAAGTTGTCTTTAAGAACTTCACTTCACTTACGCTCCGCTCGTTCGATAAAAAAACACTAACAATATTGCATTATATCAATAAATGTAATAGTCTACATGAAAAGGTAATCTTTGGGGAAAGGCACTGACTTAATATAGTACCGGCCAATAATATATTACGTACATGTTTTTACGGTAGAACTTTTTTTAAATATTTGTAAGTGCTTTCCACCTTACCACAAGTAGTCTATATAGTTGTCTTTTTTGACAGCGATGAGAAAAATTGGTCTCATGTAATGGATTTTTTATAGAGGTTTTCTTTTTAAATATATAGTAAACTTAATTTTTTTATTAGAGCTTTTTTAGTAATATGTTGAGTCTCCTATTGTAATTTACAGTATTTCATTGCAGTATTCATCATATATATTTGTATAAGATGACTAGTAAAATATGCAATCTTCAAACTAATCTATATTGTTTACTCTGTATATGCTCATACAAAAAAAAACCCGGCCAAGTGCGAGTCGGACTCGCGCTCCGAGGGTTCCGTACAAACCTGTAGGTATATAGGGGTAGTAACTTTAAAATTATTAAAAATATTTTTATTATCTATATGATGTATCTAAAAATTTACGGTTTTCGCATTTTTTCCTTTATCTGGGCTATAAGACGTTGCTTTGTACCACATTTCAAGATTCTGAGTTCACGGGAAGTGCCCTGTAGGTTTTGATTCCCTTGCGAGTTTCGAAAATTTGCGGACATTTTTTCACAGCTCCAAGGGACAGTCGACCTGAGTATTTGATATAAACTTCAGCCTAATACCTCCACGCGTTCCTGAGAAAAAGGGTCAACAAAGTGATCCTATAAGGATTCCGTTTTTTCCTTTGGAGGTGCCTACGGAACCCTAAAAACACAAAGGTGATATAAGATATATTATTGGCCGATACTGTAATTTGTCACCGTCGTGGTATAAAAAAAATACAATTCGAGATACGGATATTAAATACCGGTATATTTGTATGAAAATAATACCGGTATACGATCTTTGGTCTCAGCACGATACCTAGTGTGAAAATTACAGCACAGTTGTTTATATTTATATAGTAAGACTTGTAGCAAATTAGTTTTCTCCAAGCACTTTATATAATGAGGTCGGTAAGTCGGTATCTCAAGTTACTTGCAATGCGAATAATGGGGGGTAACTATAATGTGCTACTTTTATCATTGGCGAGGGGTCATTGAACGCAATTCTAGCTTTGTGTTCAGAAGATGCAGCAGAACTAATTTACCGGACGAAGTGCTCAAAATTATCTAAACACGCTCTTATTGTCTCGACGATTAGGTCGTGTGAAGATTATTTTGTAGACCTGGCCTGCTTAGCAACTTTTGCTGTTGAGTGTATATTGATACCAAAATAGGTGTCATGTTTTATGTAAAGGTACCTTAACACACTACAATGGAAATTAAATCGGTTGAAGGTCCTAGAACTGTCGCCGGTAATATCATCTTTTTTAGTAGAGAAATGTAATTTTATTTTGTACCACCACCACACTTCAGTGGCCTATTTAATAAAGCCACAAGTGTCAATTTGGATAATCGTTTACGCTTCAAGATGGCTGCATCGTCTTTGGAATAGTTTTTTGTTTTTTGCTCATTTACGTAGTTCAGTGTGTAATATTGATAGCTTATTGTGCGGTGACCTAACGAACAAGTGTGCAGCTAATGAAAAATTAGTCCCAAAACGCGAGTAACCACCCTTTAGTTGAACAAACGGTTATCCGGGGTCTCGGCCACCCACGTGTTTGTAAGGAGGCTATCACTTTACAATCAACTAGGCCTTAACCGAACAACGTTGCTTTTATTTTATTTTACGAAAATGAATAAAATCCTAAGTGTACCTTGACATTGGCAGAATTCACCTCGCTAAAATAGGCGAGGAGTAAAAGCCATTAATAAAATAAAATAAAGTGTCAATTTACAAGCGGTAGTCTCTTGCTAATAGATAGGGTTAGAAAGAGACTTCCGCTTGTAAATTGACACTTGTACCTTATATAAAACAGTGGTCTAATTAATAAAGTTACAAGTGAAATTAACAAGCGGAAGTCTACGTTATAATTAAGATACCTACGAGTAGCTGAAGTATGAACACATCAAAAAATACTATTTTGCTATAAAATTGTTTTGTAAAAAAAAGAAAATGATCCATTTGGTAACAGCAGAGCTGAGCTAGCACTTTCTCGGCAGCCTAGGAACGTGCTGAGATACGACGCGTACGATCTGTTGATAAACACGCGCGCGCGCACGTTTTCATGTTGTTGTTGCTTGGAGGAATACACGATAGTGAGATGCTGAGCTAGCTCGATCGACTGTTGAAAATTATAGTTTACTATTAAATCAATATGTAGGAAAAGTATGTATTCAATGAATTCTAATTCTGGTAGCGGCCCATAGGTTAAGACGCGGGTTCAAAACTTCAAACCCAATTTCAATCGAATTTCGCTATGCATGTTACATTTTTTACACCACGACGGTGGCAAAAACGCATACGGCCCGCCTGACGGTAAGTAGCTACCGTAGACTATGGACGCCTCGAACTTCAGATGTTAATATAAAATAAGGGAGCACTCACTATGTTAACGACTAAAGGGACAAGGGTCGCTCGGCGAGTGACCTATTCATTTAAAATATATTTTGATACATTTTTCATTAAGTCAGATTAATTATGATATATTACAGTTAGCTAAATGATGGGGATGCGGATGTCTTCAGCTTAACAATTTGGCATAATGTTATGACTCTCCACTCCAGCTATGAGGCACACAGATGTTATGCGTACAGGCCACTGTTATGCTAAACAATTCATTCAACGGCCAGATAAGAAAGTGTTATTTTGAAACTGAAATGTATTGTTAATTACGTAATTGGCGATGAGTAAAGTGCCGCGCACGCGACCTCATATAAATATTTTCATATATTTAATTTGTGTCAGTATAGGAGGAAATCGGAATTAAGACTGTGTTGACCGTCCAGTGGCGCCCTCATTGGGGGGATTGTATTGCCTAATAAACTAATCAATTTCTGTATAATACCTCAGTATTAAGTTGTAGTCCTACTGATTACGCTACTTTTGATCTTTGTCACATAGTTTCATTTTGCGCATTTTTTGCTTCATTACCTAAACGGCAAATGGTGGCCAGTTTTTTTCCGTTTAGATGATGAAGTCAAAGGTAAGTAATATAAAACTGTATCACATAGATCATAAGTTGCGGAATTAGTAGGACTACAACTTAACATGATGGATTATACAGAAATTGATTAGTTTATTAGGAAATACAATCCCCCCAATGAGGGCGCCACTGGACGGTCGACAGTCTATGAAAATGGGAAAAACGCCCAATTATATGACAGGAGAACATTCAGCAGCAGAAGCAGAAGTACCGTAAACCGGCCTATTATTGAATCACAATTTCGTCTTCACTATGGTCTTCATGGCACCGCGTCTTCTTATTTTATATGTCTATGATTCAACCCTTCTATTTTTGCGAGAAGCGATGGTTACGCTACAATCGATGACAGAGTGGGCTAGGTATCAATCAATTTATCGTAAAATGCTTTATGCCTTTTATCTTTTATGTCGCATTGTTGCGATCTACCGCAAGAATAGCGTGGAACTTATTTTATTGTCACTGGAACAAAGGAAATTATTTAATAATGCGTTCAGATCTTATTCTATAAATTCCTGTAATTTTTGTCTGACTAAGCGCAGCTAGGTGCCGTACCTATTCTAATTTTAAAATACATAAACAATACTTATATTAAATTACAATTTGACCCCAACACAACAAATAATCAACCAATATTAAAGTTGTATCGGAATAATTTTCAAGCAAATTCTGATATTTCTGATTTAAAAGATACCAATTACGCCCTTAAAATAATCACCAGCATTTTTGTTACACATTGTAGATTCTGTAGATCATTGGATCTTAACCGCTGGCCCACGGACCACTGGTTAAGAGGCTGACAACACCCGATGACCTTCAAATTGACTTTACTCAAACAGTGTTTTAGCTATAAATCCTTAGTATGTTATTCAATCAAATACAAACATTGAAAACATTGAAAAAATAATCAACCCAGTTGGACTTGAACCAACATCGATACGCCTTACCGGGGCTCGATATCGCTTTACCAATTAAGCTATGGGTTCAGTTACTGAGCTGACGAAATTCTCAATGCCTTCAATCACCTTTTTGCATTTATTTTTACATCGATTTTATAGCAGCCGTAAGCGACATGTAGGTGCCAACCACAAGAGTTAGATACCCTTCCCGCCGACCCTTTTACAAGTGTCACAACGGAAATAACAGATGGCGCCTGCTATCAACTCATAATTATTTTACATGTTTTTTTAAAGTGGGTATTCCACTCATACATTAGTATGTTATTCAATCAAATACAAACATTGAAAACATTGAAAAAATAATCAACCCAGTTGGACTTGAACCAACATCGATACGCCTTACCGGGGCTCGATATCGCTTTACCAATTAAGCTATGGGTTCAGTTACCGAGCTGACGAAATTCTCAATGCCTTCAATCATCTTTTTGCATTTATTTTTACATCGACTTTATAGCAGCCGTAAGCGACATCTAGGTGCCAACCACTAGAGTTAGATACCCTTCCCGCCGACCCTTTTACAAGTGTCACAACGGAAATAACAGATGGCGCCTGCTATCAACTCATAATTATTTTACATGTTTTTTAAAGTGGGTATTCCACTCATACATTAGTATGTTATTCAATCAAATACAAACATTGAAAACATTGAAAAAATAATCAACCCAGTTGGACTTGAACCAACATCGATACGCCTTACCGGGGCTCGATATAAATCCTTGTTTTGAGAAAGTAAAAAAAATATATGTTATTATTCGTTATATTTGGAAGAACTTCGTTGATTCCGATACACGATTGGACGAAATCGGCTCGATAGAAAATAATTCCAAAGTTACATCTTAAAATTTGCTTTAAACAGTCGTATGTCTTCGTTGAAAAAACTTCGTTGTTTTATATTTCTCAATTAATGCATAGTTTTTTTTTTAATTCATCATTTTGAAAAAGATAGGGAGGGAATTTAGCTGTTGTCAGCCTCTTAACAATAGAAGCACCTGAATTGGACTGCGAATGCATGAAAGAAACCCTTTTGACTTTGTTATATCATAATATTATGTCGATTTGTGCCGTATCACGGAAAGGTTTAAAACCACTGCTGTAGATGGTCACAGGCTAGTCAGTATAAAAAAGTAGCATAAGAGTTGGCACAAACACTTACTTAAATAAACTGTTTAATGCGCAGGTTACGGCCGATTCAGCCGCGCCGCGCTCGGGGCATGCGCGTGCGCCTTCTTCACAACGGGCGTCCAGAACTGCATCATGTCTTACGTCTTACCGGCAGCCAAGTGTGAGCTTCAGCTTACTACGTACCAGGCGGGACTGGTCAACATGGCGTTTATGTGTGGTAAGTGTTTGTAACTCGTACTATATTTTGGCCAGAATAGGAATTGCCAACCTCGTGTTAATGAACGGCGTCGCTTTGCTCGTCCGTTTATAACTCACTCATCGTGCCGTACTCTTCATCTTCTTCACAACGGGCAACCGGAACATCATGTCTTACGTCTTACGTATGCGTAAGTGCTAATAATTTTAAACAAAAATGAACCGACTTCACTTAGCCTCCACATTTCCAAAAGCAAATGCCTGAGCTACTGTAAAAAATACTTAAATCGCTAAAGGTGTGCCTATATAGGTAATATTTGAAGAGTTCTCTCGATTTCTCCAGGATCCCATCATCAGATCCTGACCTGGTGACAATGGGACCAACTGTCAAGTGTACTCTTTTAAACAAAAACAGAATTTTAGGAATCGTTTCAGCAGTCTTCGAATAATCGGTAAATATATAAAATATATATAAAATAGCAAAAACAAAGGTCCCGACGAATTGAGAACCTTCGAAATATTTAAGTCGGTTGAAAAAGTGATTATATTTTATAGAGCAGTCAAACAAATGCGTTTCTGTTACGTTAGGCTAGGCTTTCCGAAACATGTCGCGCGAAGTGACTAAAGTGACGTGAGTTATATTTTATAGTGTGAGTGTTTCATAAAAGTTTAAATTTAATTATTGTTTTGATACTTATTTTTGCATTTGACTGTAGGGATAGTGACGAGGACGTTTAGGTACTTTATCAACTCCTTGAAAAATAGTCCGACCTTGGAACTAATAATTGCACAGCAATATTCGCGAATCTGCGATGAGTCTCCAAAAGGAAATACCAAAACGGTATGAAATTAGCGGAGGCGTGGTACTACGACTATTATTGTCCACTAGAGCAAGTAACTATTCTGTTTATCTAATTGTAGGTAGGTACAGTCGCCATCAGATATAACGGAGCAGTCAAGGTGGTCACAAATATCTGAACAATGCCTCTATTGTCAAGACGATAAAGTGCATGGTTTTGAGTTCCTTTAGTCGCTCAGATATATTTAATGACGACTGTACCCGTAGAACTATTAGCAGAAGGAGCTAAACTATTCAAAAAGTATTTTGTTACGTTCTTGTTTAAAGTTAATTTTATTTGAATAATAAGAAAAATGAAATAATACTACTAATAATCAAATAATTCCTCATATGGAAGCGCTGGTAGCGTGGCGGTATACCGTCTGACTTTCAATCCGAAGGTCTCAGGTTCAAACCCCGGCTCGTATCACTGAGTTTTTCGAAACTTATGTACGAAATATCATTTGGTATTAACCAGTCGCTTTTCGGTGAAGGAAAACATCGTGAGGAAACCGGACCTTATCCCAATAAGGGCCAGTTTCTCTTTGTTGGAAAGTCAGATTGCAGTCGCTTTCGTAAAAACATATGGTTCTACGCCAATTTATGGGATTAGGTTGCCAAGCGGACCCCAGACTCAATTGAGCCAAGGCAAACGCCGGGACAAACGCTAGGAGAATGTGAATGTGAATTACTTAAATAATTCCCACTTTCCAGAATGTGTCCCTTCCCGTGACCAACCATCTTGAGCTTCTTGGTCTAAGTTTAAAATCCAACTTAAACTTCGGGTTGGCTATCGAGTCCAGGGCTAAAACTGCTGCCAAAAAACTCGGTGTCTTATTTAAGGTGAGACGATATTTCACGCCGAATCAGCTTCTAACCCTATACAAAGCACAGGTTCGTTCGTGTATGGAATACTGTTGCCACCTATGGGACGGTTCCGCCAAGTATCAGCTGGCGACCCTGGATGCGGTAGAGCACCGGCCTCATAGACTTTTTGGCGATGACCCTGCTGTCAAGTCAAAATTACAGAGCCTGGAGCATCGCCGTCGAGTCGCTTGTCTATCGGTGTTCTATCGGATACATTTTGGGGAGTGCGCACAAGAACTTCATGACCTGATTCCACCTTCCCCTTTCCATCATCGGACTACCAGGCGCGGGGAGCAAATGCACCCGTTCGTTGTTAGCATTCCCTTTGTGCGCACGAAGCGATTTGCTTCATCTTTTTTGGTGCGGACTGCCAAGGAATGGAATGCGCTCCCGCCATCTGTATTCCCTGATAAATACGATCTCGGCATTTTTAAAGCAAGAGTGAATAGGCTATTACTGAACCGGTGAGCTCCATCTTAGGCCCTGTCTTCACTTTCCATCAGGTGAGATTAGGGCCAATCGCTGGTCAGTCCCATAAAAAAAAAAAAAAAAAAATCCTCATGCTAATGCTTATTTATATGCTCATGATTATTTACAGAGTCAGAAAAAGTGGTTCTTGATCTCGACCTAGAAATCACGCTGAATAATATATATCTACATATAATCTTACTTGGAAAACACGTGTCAAGCATTATTAAAACTGTGGAGGGCCCAACAGAATTATACCCAAATTTTGCCACAGCACAGTGTGTCAAAACATACTGGTGATCCAATAGCGGGATAATCCGTATCGTATTGCGACTAAAAAAAGTAGAAAAAAATATTTAGGTGCCTAGCGATAAAAAAAAAACTTGTATGGGACTCGCCGTCCCAGCCGGCTAAGCCAACCCTCCATACAAACCATTTTTTTCGCATGAAAATAAAAATTACGCACATGAATCGCATTTAATAAGATAGTTTGAAGTCTTGTTATTGCAAAAAAGTTCTTTGGGTCTATATATATTAATATTCAATACCCTAAAACTGAATTCTTACAGAGCTTGTTTCCTTAAGACGTTGATTCGTGCAATCTTGTCGCTTGATTATTAGATATTATTTTGTATGGCCCCTAATATGTTTTACATTATCTGATTAGAGCATGAAGTACAGTTTATTTCTGTATTTTTATTTTTGTCAAATGCTTTAATACCTTCCCAAAAATATCACCTAAACTTTGGCAAATTTTCATAAAATTGCTCTAGCTAAACATACTCTCCCTTAAAAAATATGTATGAAAATGAAAAAAACTGTTCCACTTATTCCTCAGACAACTCATTATCCAACGTATTTATGTATTTTATCTACACCAATATCATAAATCCTCTATTCTGCGTTCGGAAACCGTATGTAATTAATTACCACCATTATTGCAACCAGTAACGTAACATCTCTGACAGTGTGGTAAAACGTATGAAAATTCATTACGTAACGAAGATTTGCCCTCTCCCCGAGCGCCGGCACGCGCCCGCACGACCGCCGACACAATCGAGTTGGTCATGGCGGTGCAATGGAGGTCATTCTACTGGTTTCCGAACACATCATTTAGGATTTATAATATGTGTGTAGATAAAGCAGTGTATGCAACTGTACGTAATTATGCCTTAAAACGTAACAGTTACATAAACTAGTATAACTCAATTTTAATCAATAAAAACCTTACTCTTTTCACCTCTCCAAGCAAAAATCGCGAAACAGGTGTTAGATTAGGATGAATTACTTATAAATGACATAAGAAAATAAAAAAGCGTTCCATTTATATAATTTAAAAAGAAACGTTCTTCAAAATATGTATACAAAACTGATAGAAAGGCCATGGCAGGGTAAGGGAACATCTTGTGCCTTAATAGCTTTTCAGGCTGATTTTTTTTGTGATGATGGGCCCTGCTGTTAGTAACTCCTATACAAAATTACAGCATTCTCCTCTTCTTACTTTCCAAGAAAAAAAATGATTAAGAAAAATCATTTTTCGTGAATATTTCCGCTTCCGTAGATTGAATTTATTCGTGCTTTAAACATATAATACACATACCAGAGACGGACAATATGTCACTATAAACCGCATAACATTCCATAGACAAAAAATTTTTTTCAAGGGTTAACATTTTTCATTTTTTTTTTTCATAAGTTCTGAGAGAGACACCTCCAATTTTTTAACACATAATAGCCTTTTTGACGGCCTATAACATAAATTAAATTCAAGCGTCTAGCATTGGTGCACCATAACAAAAAAAGTCTTCACTTAATCGTCGTCGTCACTATTTTCGTTAATTACAATACTTAGGCCTTTTTTAAACAGATTGCTCAGTTTTTCGGCTGGTCTAGGTATTTTAGTTAAAAATCTACCATGTGATAAATAATAAACTATTGCTGCAATATGGGAGCAGCAGCTGACTGTACGTAATCCGCATGCACACTCGCAGAAGAAGTTTTTAATACCGTCAATTTCGTTGCAATTTGGTATACATATATTCCACAAAACAACGATACCGGTTTCTGGACATGTGTCTAGACTGAACCTGTATTTTTAAGATGTTCGATTGGTCTTTGACAAATTGCATGTTGATAGTACCATCCTCCAAATGATGTTGCCAACGATTAAAAGTTATTATCGCATTGCATCATTATGTTTGAATCGTTATGGCCAAAAGAATACATTAGATGACTCTACGACGGAAATTATTTTACAAAGAATGAATGAAAAAAGACATGAAGAGAATGTTTTAGTTAAATAAGTCGAAGAACATGGATGGCTCCGAAAAAAATTACCATTACAACAAATAAATAGTAAAGAAATCTTGGATTTTCCAGAGTTGACGGAACAACAGCTAATAATTTTTTTTAGTGGTACATATCAAATGGGTCAAGCTGTGTCTTATTTAGGAGAAATGATTTTGGAGGATGGTACTATCAACATGCAATTTGTCAAAGACCAATCGAACATCTTAAAAATACAGGTTCAGTCTAGACACATGTCCAGAAAACGGTATCGTTGTTTTGTGGAATACATACCAAATTGCAACGAAATTTACGGTATTAAAAACTTCTTCTGCGAGTGTGCATGCGGATTACGTACAGTCAGCTGCTGCTCCCATATTGCAGCAATAGTTTATTATTTATCACATGGTAGATTTTTAACAAAAATACCTAGACCAGCCGAAAAACTGAGCAATCTGTTTAAAAAAGGCCTAAGTATTGTAATTAACGAAAATAGTGACGACGACGATTAAGTGAAGACTTTTTTTGTTATGGTGCACCAATGCTAGACGCTTGAATTTAGTTTATGTTATAGGCCATCAAAAAGGCTATTATGTGTTAAAAAATTGGAGGTGTCTCTCTCTCAGAACTTATGAAAAAAAATAATGAAAAATGTTAACCCTTGAAAAAAATTTTTTGTCTATGGAATGTTATGCGGTTTATAGTGACATATTGTCCGTCTCGGGTATGTGTATTATATGTTTAAAGCACGAATTAATTCAATCTACGGAAGCGGAAATATTCACGAAAAATGATTTTTCTTAATTATTGTTTTTCTTGGAAAGTAAGAAGAGGAGAATGCTGTAATTTTGTATAGGAGTTACTAACAGCAGGGCCCATCATCACAAAAAAAATCAGCCTGAAAAGCTATTAAGGCACAAGATGTTCCCTTACCCTGCCATGGCCTTTCGGTTGTTACTGCAAAATAGTATCAAATAGTTGAGCGAAATCGAAAAAAAAGTTAAACGGACTCTTAAAGGGATCACAAGCATTTTTGTTACAGCCTGTATATTTACGCAAAATAACTCCTCAATAGGGGTTGAATGTGATTATTATTGATTGTAAGTCAATGTTGTCAACACTCGACGGTAGCTTAGGTACATTGTTATAGGCATGTCAAGATGTTGTCACACTTATGAATTTGGGCAAGGTCAGTGTGTTTTGGAAGTTATATATTATCGCAAGCTTATGGTTTTTTAGATGTAAATAGGAGCTGAAACTTTGTTTATCATTAGTATCATTACGGTAGCAAACGTGTACCTATACACCCCCGCCTTGCGGTCACCCTAGCTTTTCTTTTATATTAACGACGGTGGCAAACAAGCATACGGCCCGCCTGATGGTAAGCAGCTACGGATGGACGCCTGCGACTCCAGAGGTGTCATATGCGCGTTGCCGACCCTTTACAAAAAGGAGGATTCACTGGCTTACGGACGCTTGTGCTTGATTTGCAGTGCTAGCCCATTTTGTCACATTGACTGTTTTACACCATAAAATATAATGACATTTTAATGACTGCTTCACGCAAAAAATATTTAATTCTAAATTTTGGGCACCCTAATAGGTATGTGTACGTTTTTATCTATCAAAGCAGGGTAATAGGGTACTAGACGGATTTACTAAGGAAGGGGGGGTGGGGGGGTGGGGGGGGGTGGGAATGAAATAGAGTACTAACTCTTGTTACTATGCAAATCTATAATTATTCTCATTGGTGCTGCCGGTTTAAAAGCCAAACGACAAATTACCCGTATAAACCGACAATTTATTTAGTGTTACGAGTAGGTATTAGGTATGTTATCGGGTTGCGCTATTTGCAGTTTTGCATCCCTATGATTAATATATAAAAGTTTTATGTATTGATTTATGTCGTGTCGTTTGCTATACGAGTATTTAGTTAAGTTCACATCTAACTTCATTTTAACTTGCATCAATTGTAATCCATACTAATATTATAAATGGGAAAGTGTATGTGTGTGTTTGTTTGTTGTCCGTCTTTCACGGCAAAACGGGGCAACGAATTGACGTGATTTTTTAAGTGGAGATGGTTAAAGGGATGGAGAGTGACATAGGCTACTTTTTGTCTCTTTCTAACCCCCCACTTCCCTAAAATGGGGGGTGGAAGTTTGTATGGAGCATTCCGGGGGGCAATCAGGAAAGGGGAACCGTGTTACCCCGAATTTAACGCGAGCGAAGCCGCGGGCAAAAGCTAGTATCAAATATTTTATAAGTTGCATGCACTTTATACTCCAAAAGCCGCCTCGCTTTTGGTAACATTCGTATGTTTCTGACTTCCATGGCACAGGCCTAGCCTAGTGTAGGAGTCACTGATGATCTGTAAATGTTATATAAAAAGTATTTATGGTCAATAAAATATTTTGACTTTTTTTTTATAATACTAAGAAAGTGATGCAGCGACGCATCACAATAACACAACACGAAGTAAATTGCGGCATAATTGCAATGCGCGAATACTTTGATTGTTGGCACCGTCAATAGCTGCTAATAACATCACCAATCTGATAAACTATCTAAATAGTATGTAAATAATATGTAGAGCTAGTATTAATTAAATATGTACTCGTAAAGGGCGTATTTACCACACCTATGTACATCAAAACAACTGTCAACACGTAACATTTGAGTAACAGATGTTTATTTATTTTTGCTGACATACTTTATCTACTTCTTTGTTATGCTAACAATTGTCTAAATATATAATAACAGTAGCGATACATAGACAGACAGAAAATACTAAATCGATAAAGTGGAACTTGGGAATTGGGAAAATACTATATTTTCAAATCGTAGGAGGAGATCTTTACTTGATGGGAATTTAACCTTTTGAACGTTTATCCTCTCGCGTCAAGAAGAGGCCTACACGCCAATATCTCGACAGGACAATTGTTTTGACAGCGTCCGCCATGACCACTTTAGTGGTCGCTGGCGTGGCAGGCACGACAGCATACGACCCATTTAATGCCTCTTGGCGTTCAAAGGGTTAAAGAGATAATTATATCAAATCTAGAAATAGCGCCCATCACGAAGAAACTCACTGAACATCGGCTAAGATGGTATGGACACATTATGAGGCGTGACGATGACCATGTCGTTAAGAAGGCGCTGACCCTCCAGGAGTCCAAAAGGGGACCAGGACGCTTGCTACATGATGGTCCACGGTGGCGAAGGGTTTGGAACGAGCCCGGTTAAACTCACAGACAACCCAGGACAGGAGATCCTGGCGCATGAGAACGAGGAAAGACGACTCCAAATAATGGGATAAAGGCAAAGGAAAGAAGAAAAATATATATAAAATCTAGAATTCTAGAGCTAGATCGAGTAGCCGTCTATATGCCAATATTCTAAATAAGCATGGTGATTTTTTTTCATGTATGGTAGCAATCGATTCGTTTTGTTGTGAGGATCAAATGTCTATATGGGGCCAAATGCGTTAAAGCAACATAAAAGACAGAAATTAGACTTAAAGACCGAGATTTGCATTCGTTTCTCAAAACGCTCCTAACAAAATGACGTGCAAAAGTGACGTCACGATCACATAGTCGCCCTGTTTAAAGTATGGAAAAATGATGAAATTGCTATTTTTACAGTGAAATGTTGCGTTTATGTATATGGTTGCTGTACAATTTATTTTACAGTAAAATGTTAAAAATCGAATGGCATCATTGTTTTTTTTAAATTTCGCACTTATAAAAATTTTGGGCCATTTCATTCGAATTTATAAATTTTCTCTTCAGTTGGATATATTGATCATTTTGCATCCTATCAACTAAATTTTATTGCATAATTCAACATGTGTCATCATGCCTATTACTAAGTGCTAAATACTCTTCTAATTTTACCACACGAGTACTGCCACTTTTTTATCCTTATTGTCTCTCCATATCTCCCATCAACCTGTCTATTTAATCGTCCTCCTACTTAGTAACAAACATCTGAATAGTACTTACCTTTAACGATTAAGATAGTTTGCTAGGAAATATCTACATTGATACTAGCCTAAACATTATGCGGAATATCTAAAATTGACACATATCTGCTAAATGATCGACAAAACCCCGTAACAGTAGAATTAGTACATACTTATAAGGATAATGGGCGTCAATTTGTTATTACATGATTCAGATTAGAAAACGTTCATGTTATTGGTATGACGCCATAATTATACAACGAGATTCCATCTCTTCTCTTTAAGAGAATATTATGCAGCTGCGTGTGCACGGAGCGCGTTCACTGTACACTGTTCACATACTACTGTTTATGAAATGATAGTGATATCTGTAAATAAGAAAAGGTTCGTTTTTCAAGACGGCTGGAACTTGTGGGCCACGGAACGCACGCTGTGAGTGTGCAGGCTCGACTCTATCGACAAAGGCCATCTTTGGTTGAGGGGTAAAGGATTGTACTCTGCACAGTTGATAGTGGAATAAAATAATTTTAAACAATAAAGAACAGACTTCACTTAGCTTCCACCTTTCCAAAAGCAAATGTCCGAGCTACTGTAAAAAATACTCAAATCACTATAGGTGTACATATAACAGTTGAAGAGTTCCCTCGATTTCTCCAGGATCCCATCATCAGATCCTGACCTGATGACAATTGGACCAACTGTGAAGTATACACTTTCAAACAAAAAAAGATTTTTCCAAATCGGTCCAGCCGTATTTTCACCGATTATTCGCATAATCGGTGAACATACTTAAAAAAAACAAGCGAAAACAAAGATCCCGACGAATTGATAACCTCCTCCTTCGAAATCTTGAAGTCGGTTGATAAGATTAGACCCATGTCTTTTATTTAAGATATCTGTTAGTGATTAACTTTGGGTTTATGGGAATCAGAATATATTCTGTTTGCTCATTGTTAACATTTGTTGTATTCCTGTTTTTCCGACTCAGGTTTTCTAACAAAACTGATTTTTCATTTTTTCATACAAAATAAATAAATAAATACATAGAAAACATCCATAACTCAAGTACGTATCTGTGATAAACACACAAATAAATGTCGTTACCAGGATTGGAACCTCCTGCTTCGTAGGCAGTGTCACTACCGACTGGGCTAGGAGGCCGTTAAAATGTTTACCTTAAATCCTAAACTAAGCTAGGTTGTCCTGGTAGTTAACATAGCAGACGATGTGTAATAAGATAGTCTATAATAAAGGTCGTTTGCAGGGTTTTCTCTCAACCTAGTAAAGATAAGTATGAACTCGTATCGTATATGTATCGTATCAAGGGTCTACTTTCCCTTTACACATTACTTTCAAACCATTAGCCTATGCCTAGCGGTATAGAAAAACCGTTTATGGTTAGTGCAGCCAAGATTATTTAGAACGAGATTTTCTTGTGGCTTCGATCATCATCTTTACGATCCATTTCATCTGTTTCACATATGTAGCTATTTGTAACAAACGTTACATGTCGTTAAGGAAAGAATAGCTACTATTAAATAAGCTTGAATCTACTGACTGAAACATGACCAAAAACACCTTTTACAGAAATCCTGAGTCATCTACGATACCTCGCTCGCTCTTTAGCGATAAGACCGCCAATAGTTTTACCTCTACTTTTCTGTTTGGAACTTGTGTGAACTTTGTATCTTTAATTTTAGGTGTGCAATAAGGAGTATTTATGTGATGTTATGTTATACCTCCCAGACACACGGTTACTGCGATAAACCCGCGCCGTAACACTGAATACATATGGATTACGGTGTTGCTACAAGTCTCAAGTTGTCGAAGAATACCTACACAGACAACCTCATTATGTAACAGTGCAATCGGACTTTTAAAACTAAGCTTGGAACTTTCGGGCACCTGAGGCCGTTTATAGATGTTTCTACGCCGTCTTTATCGTTTTTCATGTATGAGGAGATACCTAAGGCTAACTAGTCAACGAGCCGCGCTTTTGCTTCTTATTCGGTCACCTGTATAGTCACTTGTAGTCAGGACCCCTATTAGACATGGCAAACTGTGACACGTGGATATCACAGTTGGATCACTACTGGATAGAGTGATATCCATCTATCCATACCTAACTGTCAAAAATGCAGTAGGTTTAGCTAGAGATTTTTATTGATTTTTATGTAAGTGGATATCACACTTTTGTAAGTCCTCTATGAATTCATAGCGATTTTAGCTGTCACAAAAAGTGTGATATCATAGTTATCTATCTCACTATTAGCGACTGTCAGTTTTGCCATGTCGAATAGGGGTCCTGGTCTTGGAACCTTTGGACCTGACGTTATCATCTTTTATTCTTCCGTCCTTATGTTATGCCATTTTAATTCCACCTTTTGATTCCAGGTGGCGTAGCCAGCGCGTTCTTCTGGGGTATCGTCGGCGACGTATTCGGTCGACGAAACGCACTGATGATGACGCTACTGTTGGACGCGGTGTTGACACTGGCACAGAGCACCGTGGCCGACTACCGGTGGCTGTTAGTGGCTAGGTCTATCAACGGGTTTTTAATAGGTAGGAACTCTTTCTTACAGCGTCAGCGTAAGGGGCGTCCATTAATCGCGTCATACGTTTTTGGCTTGTTTTAGACCCCCCCCTCCCCCATGGTGATCTTTGGTGATATTTTCAGGATCCCTCCCCCCCTCGTCCAATATGACGTGTAATTTTTTGCTAACTAAAGTAAGTACAGTTTTCTAACACGTGAAAACGTAACGTACGTACACGTGAAGGAAAAAAAATGAAACTACATGTATGCACATCTCACTATTTTCATTAAAATAATATTTAATATAAAAAAACCGGCCAAGTGCGTATCGGACCACGCATAATGGAGGGTTTCGTACCTACTATCGAAAAAGTAATAAAAGGTCGTATCTGCCTATGAAAGACGTTTTTTGGAGATAACTTAATAATTCCTAAACCGATAAATATTCTCGATTATTTTCATATTTTTTGGATCTCCAGTTCAAAAGTGACAGGGGGTACATTTTTTAGACTTACGGGGTGATTACCTAAATATATCTTTTCAGCAATTTTACTACAAAACTAAGTAGCGGCATACAACAATACACTTTATATTTATTAAGATACGTTTTATAGTTTCCGAGTAAAATGGCTGTGACATACGGACGGAAAAACGGACATACGGACGGACGGACAGACAGACATAATGAAACTATAAGGGTTACGTTTTTGCCATTTTGGCTACCTGGAATCCTAAAAACCTACTGTGAAGAAAATAATATTTCAAATGCCACTAAAAAATCTTTACAATCATAGTGCATCTCATAAGAGTCATAACAATTACTCCCAAGACGTAAAAAAACCTTGTCGTGGAGGAGTTCCATTCTGGTCTTCACAAGCAGTTTCAATTTCACTAAATAGCACTATTCAAATGCAATTGTTTGGTTTTTAGATTTTAAAAAATCGCTATACGTCTCCTTATAAGGTTTCAGGAGTTCCATTGATTCCTCATGGATCCCGTCATTAGAATTTGATTTTGATAAAAATGAGATCAATCTAAGTGAACCCGTGCATAAAGCATAGCGACGCCTCGCCCGCTCAACTAAACGCAGAAGTCCAACTGCGACGCAAATTTTACTCTGGTTTTCACAGAATGGTTCATTTCAAAGTTCATAATTTTTATTTTATTGAAATATTTGAAATACAGTATAGCACGAAGGAACAAAAAAATTACACGTGATACGTGTCCAGACCCCCTCCCCCCTGTGGTGATCATTGGTGATTTTTTCTTGACCCCCTCCCCCCCCTATACAATATGACGCGATTAATGGACGCCCCCTAATCTTCAAAATGATAGCACCTTATAAGTCTTATAACATGCACATCTGACATCTGGCATATATCTCTATCTCACATCCGAGAATATTCTGTCAGTGACGCTGTTGCGAGAGGCGCTGCTGAATGTGAGGACCATGGCGGGCTACCAGTAGCTAGGTTATAGGTAGTCTTCGAATGTTTCCTACGAAATTCTGACCGATATAAATTTTTTACTCACTGTGACCTAATTCAAGTTTATAAAATAATTTCAAAGAATAAGTTCAAAGAACGTTAATTTGAAGAATAACATGGTGTAGTGGTCTTTAATTCTAAGCATATTTATCTAGTTCGTTAATAACCTAAGAAGAGCATTATTTTTGACTTCATCATTCCAAGCTAATTATAGCTTGTTGCACTTTCAGGTGGTCCATCGACGTTGACGTTCACCTACATGTCAGATCTGGTGGGCGAGAGACGACGGCAGTTCTACCTAACCATCGTCGGCATGAGCTTCGTCGGAGCTTGGCTGGTGTTACCAGGTAACTTGTGCAGGTGATTCACGTTGACGTTCAGGACCTGTGCTATAATTGCATTCTATGCAACTTAGTTTACTAACAAAAAAATGCCTGATATGCTGTTCTGGTCACACATCAGCTGTAATACTTCAATGAAAATCGGACTTTTGGGCGAGGGGACCGAGTGCAACCTTACGCAGTTGACGTAGCATGTGAATCCTCTGGAATTACAGGCGTCCATAGGGTATGGTAACTGCTTACTATCAGGTGAACCGTATGCTTATTTGCCACCGTCGTGGTATTCAAAAAAACATTCGCACGAAGCGATTTGCCTCGTCTCAAATGTCTTATGAGGACTGCTAAGGATTGGAATTCGCATCCGTCGTGTGTATTTATCAATACGATTAAGGTATAGGTATTTATAGAAAGAGTGAATGGTCGGTTACTTACTGAATCAGCAAGCCACATCTTAAGAGTCCGATAATAGTAGTTTATGTAACTGTTACGTAATAAGGGTCCTTAAAATACGAGTGTGGTTTTATGAAACGAGCCGCAGGTGAGTTTTATAATAAGATCACACGAGTGTTTTAAGGCCTAATTACATACAGTTGCATACACTGCTTTATCTACACTCATATTATTTATACTAATTGCCGTGTTTGGAAACCATAGAATGGCTGCCATTACACCGCCATGGCCAACTCAATTATGCGGCGGTCGGGAGGGAGAGTGCCGGCGGTCGGGGGGGGAGCGTGTCGGCGGCCGCGCGGGCGCGTGCAGGTGTACATTATGTTATCAAAACTCATAACACATCAATGTTTGAGCATGTAAAGTTAAAATTACGTTACTGTCACAGATAAAAAGCTTATCATAGTAAAATCGGTTGTGGTAATGCTAGCCATTGCACGTTTTAGAGGACTTACAATGCGAGTGTAGATAAAGTTTTTTTACGTCACATCTGGCCATAATGTGAGTATTACCGCACGCTACGCGTACGGTAAAACTCGCATTATGGCCAGGTGGAGACGTAAAATTGTGTACTCACCACGGGCAGTAAAAAAGAAAGCCCTCTATCGCATATTTACAACCCTCACCTGCGGCTCGGGTCAAAAATACCTGCGATTTCGGCCTTTCTTTCTTTTACAGTCCTTGGTAAGTAATGTACTATTTCGTTTTCGCTCAACTTTTCGATATTATTTTACAGTAACTAATAAGACTAATTTTAGTTTGTATACATATTTTGAAAGATAATTCATTTTTAAACTGTATAAGTGGAATACTTATTTGATTTTATGTTTCATTTATAAATAATTCACCTTAATCTAACAGCTCTTTCGCGATTTTTGCTTGCTCTCCAAGTGAAAACAGTAGGTAAGATTTTTATTGAATAAAATGATGTTAAACTATTATGTAAAATGTATAAATACGTTGGAAAATGAGTCGTTTAAGGAATAAGTCGAACAGTTTTTTACATTTTCATACATATTTTTTAAGCATGAGTATGTCTACCTAGAACGATTTTAGGAAAAATTGCCGAAGTTTAGGTGGTATTTGGGAATTTATTAAGGTATTTTAATAAAATTAAAATATAGATATAAACTTGGCTTCATGTTTTAATCAGCTAATATAAAACATATTGGAGGGCATAAAAAATCAAGCGACAAGATTGCACGAATCAATGTCCTTACTAAACAAGCTCTGCAAGAATTGAGTTTTCGGGTATTAAATAATAAAAAATGTGTACCAAAAGTATTTTTTTGCCATAACAGGTAGGCGGGGTATACTATCTTGTCAAATACAATTTATGTGCGTTATTTCATTATTAGTGATTTTCGTTTTCAAATTGTTACCGGACTCTTAAGCTCTTCACTTTTCAGGAGGGTAATAGTCGGTGGTGCACACGACAACAAAGGGCATTATACGGATTTTAGTGATGATGGGATCACCCTTTGCATAGTGAGACTTTAGGACCCATAGGCCAATTTAGGAAGCAGAGCCACCTAAATTTATGGTGCGATGGGGGTAAAAAGGGGTTAAAATTTTCGCGACACATAGATTGAAAACTATAAGTCTTAGCAACATACTTCAAAGGCAAGGATTGTAGAGAATTTCATGAAGAATATTTCCTTTATTGAAAGTTATGTGGTAACTTCAACCGTTTTTACAAAAAATATATGAATGTTCCTACTTTTGTGGGAAGTGGGGAAAACAATTGTTATATTTGTAACACATTATAGTGCAGAGTTATCCAATAATGATTTAGCTTGAAAGTCTCGTATCCAGGCCATAAATAAAATAAGTAAAATAATTATTTTCTGTTTTGACTAGATACTATTAAAATATTATTATTGGTATGGTATTTACCATGTATATTTGAGCTAGGTAAACACCCCGTTTCTAATAGTAAAGTCAAAGTCAAAGTCAAATAGTTTATTTGTACAACATGGGTATATAGTACAAACAGAGGTACAGGTCTAGTAGTTAAATTAGTATGTTAAAAATCGTATATGAAACGGTTTAATTAAAAATAATGATACTTAAGGCTAAAATAATCGATAGGTCATAGGTACCACTCATCACACCACTAGCGTAGACTACCTAACCTAAGTTCATATATATTATAATGATATTAGGCGTTGTCCGTTGATAAAAGATTCAAGCGCCCCACGATTTTAGTTTTTTTGTCTTTTCAATGCTCTAGCTACATTGATGAGAAGAGTGGTGTGATGAGTAGTACCTAAAACCTACCGAATTATTTTAATAGCTTTTTGTACATTATTTATCATTGATTATTTTCAATAAAAGCTTTTGAATTTACCTAAACAATACTTATTTTCTTTTCAAGTTGTTATGTTACTAAAACTGTCTAAACTACGCTTACTTTATGATCCGCAATGCACTGTGTTCTACTAATAAATCCCTTTCATTTAATACTTGATTGAGAGTTTTGTTAAGAAATGTGTAATACGCGGCATTCTGTAGCGGCAGCTATCTTGGATTTACAATGATACTGAGTCTATTAAATTGTAATTGTTATCAGAACTTAAGGTGTGCACCAGATATCGGATCAACCGGTACACCAGTACGCCTACAGCAATTATGGAGATGTGGGATGAAGCATGTAGCTGTAGATATGCAGACTTGCATTCAGTTATGTAAATATTAGTTATAATAAATTAACAAATTTTCAAATAAGTTTGTGTAATGTCTAAGTAGGTATAATACAGAATTGTTATTTTAATTTTAGAGCGCACTATTCGCCAACAGACTGTCCTCAGTTGAAGATGTATACCTACCGCTTAAGTTTTGTCTCTAAAAAAATGAACGGGCCCTTATTGATAACCCGCAATGATGTACCTTTCACTTGAAAACGTCACTTGATAACAGAGACTGGAGAACCCCTCTATTTAATAACGCTATTATTTGGTTACACAATTATATGGTTACCCTATATTCAATGTTATGTCCCTGTCTATATATATAATGTCTTAGCAATAGAGATGAAATTAGCTTGATAGGTAAACGTCATTTTGGATTTTCATTTCGGTAAGCGCTACATTATCATTATCAGTAGCAGCAGCAGCAGCAGCCAGTATCAGTCCACTGCTGGACATAGGCCTCTCCCATGGCGCGCCACTGTGCTCGATTTTCTGCTCTCCTCCTCCAATCCGTACCCGCCAAGTGCAAGGTACCTTTGGGTAACTCAATGATGTGCTTACTAGATTGATAGTTTTTAAAAACTACCCTACCAAATACTTACCCGATCTAATACCCCTTTATTGGTAACCGGTTCCGGTATCTTCTTAACGAACTCTTTATTTCACTCAAACTCAAACTCAAACATTTATTCAGTAAGTAGGCCACAAGGGCATTTTTATACGTCAAAGTAAAAGAGAGAAAAAAAAATCAAACTACACCGGTTCTAACCGTAGACGCCTCTGACCCGGGAAGAATTATGTCCGGCAAGAAACTCGGCGGGACTTATTTTTTCAAAACAACAGTACATCAAATCTAAACAATACATATAAGTGCGTTGTTCTATAAGAAAACATATCAAACTAAGTTAGATTAACCAACAATAGGTTATAGTTTAAGAAAAATACCAAAGAAATAAGATGAGTCCAAATCTGACTATTTGAAAATGAATTACATACAAGTTTGAAATACTTTCTTACCTGAACTGTGTCTTCTACATAAATTTCCAAATTATAATAATCCATCATCAACAGTTAAAAACAAATTTTGAATTTAAATTAAAAAAAAGTAAGTGATTCTAGTATACAATAAACATACTATTTCCAATTATCCTTAGAGATATATAAGGTCTCCAAGTGTCTTGATCTATATATTCTATATAAAAAAAATATGGATAATCAAGCACCGAATGTTGTGTCTAAAGCCAATTAAACTAAAATTAAATATGATTAATAAAAAGTTACGTAATTGTTTGGCCCCAGTTAGCCTAAACAGACCGGTCTCCACAAACATCACCCGTTCACGAGTATGACGCATATCTCAGCCATCGCCTCCCTCAACCTTTCTTCGGGAAAGTGGCTTACGCATACAAAGGCAAGGTAAATTATAGCGTTTGAAATGGTTGACGTCTGAAAGATATAATAGGGCAAGCATTAGAGCTCAAACCACATCGTTTTTCCTACATAATTAGATTGTGGTTGATAACAGGCCTATTATTTTTTTTTTTTCGTTAAAGATATTACAACCAATAGAGGATTTATATACTTTTTATAAAGGGGAACAACAGGGCTTTATTATGAAAACATATTTTTCATGTTACGACCATAAATAAAAAAAATATAGGCATTTATTAAAAAAAATATCAAACGTTGATTTCATATTTTTTATGTTTTCTCAGTTTTCTTATATGGAAAGGTATAAATAAAATACCAAAAATGAATTCGGCATCCTTGCTTAAAACGAAAATAATATCAAACTTGACTACATAGCTCTATTTTATTTTTAATTAATTATGGGGGGCACCCCCCACTTTGTCAAAAATTTGCATCAAAAATTTGATTGGCTCCCCTTCTTAAATTAATCTTAGAGCCTAAAGGATTAGCTCTGCAAATGGAAATTCCATCATCATCATTTTCCGTATAAATAAGTGTACACCACCGACTATAAGACTAGGGCCAATCTTTCGTCAGTTTCTAATAAAAAAAAAACTATGTTAACTATTTATTGAATTGGTGTGATTTTTATTGTAATTTAACTGGCATTGTATTGTATTTAAATAAAACGATATTATACTATATTAACTATATGAAATACGAAATCATTAAAATACCTGATTAAGTTAGACCCGACTGTTTTACTAATTCACATAAAGCTTTTACTTCGCAGCAATGTACGACATTGTACGTGCTAGTTTTAAAATGCTTTCCTAGCTACCTACTAAATAGTTTAATCTATTGTAATTTTAGCTGCAGACAGTAGTTTTGTCAAATTGGCGGTATTGGTTGAAACAGACGTGACTGCGAGCACATCTAGTGTAATTGTGTAATAGTGCAATCAATTGATTAACGTCAATGTTATAAATACTATCTGACAGTCCTTGGTAGGAAAATCCTTTTTCTACTTGTTGACTATTGCTTGAGTTGAGACTTTGTCTTTGTAGACCAAACTACTAGCGCATACTTTTCGAAGGAGCTTTGATGGTCGAAAATTTTAGCAGCGTCGCGGATGTTGAAATGGATTTTCAGACAATATAATACAATGGTCGGGTAGGACGACCGTCCTCCTCGCCGACCGTGGTACGATCCAGCGGGAGATCGAAGTTACTTAATTGTATAGAGGGAACAATTAATTATGACCGACTTGCCTATTTTGAGCACTCGTAGAAAAAGTATTGTATACAATAGTGACATAATTAGGATTTTCAATATTGTACATACCTAATATATACTTACCCCCTTATTCATAAACAGCCACTAAAGTTAAGAGGTCGCTGATAATCGTTTGTCCTATTCCCTCATATAGGTTGGACGGAAAGTTGAACTTTAGTAGACGTTTATGAATAAGGGGGTTAGGCTACGCAGCAACCTTCGTGGCCTAAACACGGTACTCGACTGAAAAGCTCTTATTATGTCATGTCACGATTGTATAAAATATGATTGGTCAACCGACTTATTAGGCACATTTTATATCTAATTATAAGTAGTAATTTAATTTTGGACCCATATTATAAAAACGCCTAGCCTAATACTAAACAGAAAAAGAAATCTGCTGACATTTAATAAGTGAATTCGCGAGTAGGTTATTACTTTCACCAATATTAAAAAGTGTTTACTTAGCTCAATGCAGCTTTCATCATCATGTCATGTCATGCGTGACAATTTGGAGATCAATGCCAATAGGTATGTGGGCTGGACAGATCACTTTTTATTAGATGAAGCATGCAGGCTATGGGCATTTCGGGTATTGGGCGTTTAGCAGTAAAGTACCAATAATCAGTGCCGTAAATAGCCTTTTCTGCGCCCTGTGTGAGCTTCTATAACTGCGCCCTTGTTTTAAGGGTTCCGTAGCCAAAATGGCAAAAACGTAACCCTTATAGTTTCGTCATGTGCATCTGTCCGTCCGTCCGTCCTTCCTTATGTCACAGCCATTTTACTCGGAAACTATGAGACGTATCTTCGTCAAATTTTAACAAAAGGTGTATTTTGTGTGCTGCTACTAAGTTTTGTACTGAAATTGCTTAAAACATTTTTTTAAGGGGGGCACTCCATACATGTAACTAATTGTCAAATAAAAATTCTACCAAATATCAACATGATACACACCAATCGATAGGTCTTTAAAAATAACATTCAGATTTTTTTGAAATTTTTTTGATTAAGTGGATATTTTCAGAAATAATCACTCTGAAAGTCAAAAAAGTTGTGTCACCCCCGTGTAACTTTTGAACCGTAAGTCCAAAAATTATAAAAAAAATTCAAGAAGATACATCTTTCAATATTCTTTCCACGAAAATTATTTTGAACACTATTGGTTAAGACGTTTTTGAGATATCGCCGAAAAACTACGTACATAGGCAGATACGACCTTGCGATATTATTTTTTTCGATAGCAAGGTACGGAACCCTCTATTATGCGTGGTCCGACTCGCACTTGGCGGTTTTTTTTTTAGATATTATAGGTACCCTAGGGCAATGCTATGTATAGGCCCAATTTATTTGATTCAGGGTGATAAAATAAAGCACAAGGAACTTGGTGTTGGTTGACCAATTTTATAATATTTCGGAAGAAAAATCTAGTTTTTTAAAGAACTGATGTGGGCAAACAAGCAGACGACCCATCTGATCTTAAGTCGACCCTTCGCCTATTATACCACCCACTGTGTCTCACTCACTAAAACTCACTTGCCCACTCTGATGCTTAAGATTTAATTTTTGGGTTAAAGCAATGGTGCGTAGTTTCAGTGACCGCGAGGCAACCGGATTGCTCGAGGTATTTAAGCTCCCGAAGTGACAAGGAGCCGCCCTGTGCAACCCGAACTGACCCAACTAGGACTGGGGCGGGAAAATATTTTTTTTGGTTGCCTGAAAGAATGTACGCTGGTTATATAACAAAATTTTAATGCCATCCCTCCTGGTTGGAATTTGTTTTGTATAATGTGGAAAATGATATGGCCAAATGCCATCCCTCTTATATGAAATTTCATCCCTCTGTGGCCACCCCTACAAACGAGAAATTCGTCAAATTTGAATACGCGCAATAAAATGTTTTGCAATCAATTGCCACGGGGGGATGAAATTTCATAGGAGAGGGATGGCATTTTGGCATATCGTTTAAAGCAACCGCTGTTTGTCTCTAAAAAAATGAACGGGCCCTTATTGATAACCCGCAATGATGTACCTTTCACTTGAAAACGTCACTAGATAACAGGGACTGGAGAACCCCTCTATTTAATAACGCTATTATTTGGTTACACAATTATATGGTTACCCTATATTCAATATTATGTCCCTGTCTATATATATAACGCTTAGCAATAGAGATGAAATTAGCTTGATAGGTAAACGTCATTTTGGATTTTCATTTCGGTAAGCGCTACATTATCATTATCAGTAGCAGCAGCAGCAGCAGCCAGTATCAGTCCACTGCTGGACATAGGCCTCTCCCATGGCGCGCCACTGTGCTCGATTTTCTGCTCTCCTCCTCCAATCCGTACCCGCCAAGTGCAAGGTACCTTTGGGTAACTCAATGATGTGCTTACTAGATTGATAGTTTTTAAAAACTACCCTACCAAATACTTACCCGATCTAATACCCCTTTATTGGTAACCGGTTCCGGTATCTTCTTAACGAACTCTTTATTTCACTCAAACTCAAACTCAAACATTTATTCAGTAAGTAGGCCACAAGGGCATTTTTATACGTCAAAGTAAAAGAGAGAAAAAAAAAATCAAACTACACCGGCTCTAACCGTAGACGCCTCTGACCCGAGAAGAATTATGTCCGGCAAGAAACTCGGCGGGACTTATTTTTTCAAAACAACAGTACATCAAATCTAACTTACGTCTCACTCACTAAAACTCACTTGCCCACTCTGATGCTTAAGATTTAATTTTTGGGTTAAAGCAATGGTGCGTAGTTTCAGTGACCGCGAGGCAACCGGATTGCTCGAGGTATTTAAGCTCCCGAAGTGACAAGGAGCCGCCCTGTGCAACCCCAACTGACCCAACTAGGACTGGGGCGGGAAAATATTTTTTTTGGTTGCCTGAAAGAATGTACGCTGGTTATATAACAAAATTTTAATGCCATCCCTCCTGGTTGGAATTTGTTTTGTATAATGTGGAAAATGATATGGCCAAATGCCATCCCTCTTATATGAAATTTCATCCCTCTGTGGCCACCCCTACAAACGAGAAATTCGTCAAATTTGAATACGCGCAATAAAATGTTTTGCAATCAATTGCCACAGGGGGATGAAATTTCATAGGAGAGGGATGGAATTTTGGCATATCGTTTCAAGCAACCGCTGTTTGAATCTGTTGATAAAAAAAAATGCACCCCCCCCTCTATTTCCGCTCCAGTCCAAGTTGGGTCAGTTCGGGCACAGGGCGGCTCCTCGTCACTTCGAAAGCTTAAATACCGCGAGCCATCCGGTTGCCTCGCGGTCGCTGAAACTACGCACCATTATTTTAATTAATGTGGCAAAAAAAATAAATGTCAATATGTGGTCTTCATACTTCTATAATAAAATAACACCCTGCAAAGTTTCAGTAAACTGTAAATTAATTAAATTTTAAGTACTTGGTATGGTAGAGTTTGGAATAAGGAAGGTAGCATAATATAAATTGCGTTTAAGTATGAATTGGTGAAGGTGGCCGCTTGACTCCGATAAACATTTAACACGAATACGCTCGTGCGCTGCCAAAAAATGAGCATGATGTTTTGTCTAATTTAATAGACGTTTTTGATGATACTGGCATGTAGATATTTATACGTATGTGTTGGAATCGAGCACAAGGGGCGCAGCGGGAACTTATCAGGAGCAAACCGATAAAATATCAGTCCTGCCTGGTCTGGCCATTCTTGCGCCCCCCAGAGTTTACGCACTGTGCCTGGGCACCCCGGTGGCACCGCCCTATTTACGGCGAAACTGCCAATAATCTAAAGTATTAAAATTGAAATAAAGCTAAACTGACGTTTGCGGTTGTGCATTCAGTTATTATAGAGCGAAATTATTTTTAAGGCGTTATAACTACAAAACAAATCATTTTAATTAAATACTTTGATTTCTGTTTTTGTTAGTTATGCCTTAAGTCACCTATGTTATTCATAATCGGATAATCGTGTGTCCCTATTTGTCTATCTGTTTGTTCATACATATACAGCCTTGGCCAGAAGTGTTGAGCACCCTTGCGATTTTCATACAAAACTCGAAAGTTTAGACTGGCGTTTCTATCTTTTTTCAAGTTATTTTATCAATTAATTCAAACTGAACAGGCATGTTTTGTTGAAGTGAGTAGTAACGGCATAGAATATTTGCAATTTTTCGCACCGACCAAAATTTCGCATTTTTGGGACCTCCACTTTTCATATTTTATAGGTACCTTGAAAGTGTTATTAAGTGAAGTTTTCTAGATATATCAATAAAATATAACATTTTACGTCATCGTACATTGTTATGATAGGGAAATAATA
Organism: Pammene aurita; assembly: GCA_947086415.1. Classification (NCBI taxonomy): domain Eukaryota; kingdom Metazoa; phylum Arthropoda; class Insecta; order Lepidoptera; family Tortricidae; genus Pammene; species Pammene aurita. The sequence goes on along the minus strand of OX352291.1, from coordinate 46,681,569 downwards.
CTTACTATCAAAATTGTAAACAAAAAAGAGCTATGCTCAACACTTCTGGCCAAGGCTGTATATATTTATTTAAGAGAGGTTTACTAAGTTGCATGAACAAGTCATAGTTAAAACTTAAATTACAGTTATTTTTAGTTTCATATATAGGTGATGATTTTTTAACTGTTTCAAGTAATATTAAGTCATTCTGAATAACAATGAGTAATTTTAAATGAATTTTAAAATGTGAAGTAAAACTTACTCTTAAGGATGAGCGTGTATAACGAATAAACAAGAACGGCCGCGTGTGGATTGTGTGGCGAACGTGAATTTCGTACCTGATTTATGATGTGGATGTGGAGTCTATGCAAGGTAGTCCTTGGTAACCGGTCAAGTGTTTGTATAGCGGTAGATTATTGATTACTTTTTCTTTTTGCGAAACCTGATTATGTGCAATTGATAACCATCTCATGAGTAGTTTGACAGTTAATTAATATAAAACTACGGTTTTTAGTGGATCATTTGGAATTTACAGCTTGAATATTAGCTCAGTTACCGGGTTTCGTTTTGAAACGCCTTTGCAATTAAATTAAATGATGACATTGCTATTTATATAGTACATTACTGCAGAGGCCGTGAAGTAAGGGATTTAAGACGATTGTCGCCGGAGTGTCCTTGAGCGTTTGGGCGCTCTCTACCCGCGCCAGCCGCGTACCCTTCTCATTGCGATCGTGCGTAAATCCGCCGCGATGCACCGCAATAATGTTCAAAGAATATGATTTTACTCAGAGGCGCGCGGGCAGATTTATAATAATCATACCTAATCCTTTTGTGGATCTTTTGTGATTTGAATACTGTGATTAAGTAATACGGTGACATTTTTTAGGAATGCTACTAAATAAGATAAGTAATAACGATCTCGATTAGTAGATTTTTATGTAAAAAAATGAAAACCTAGATTTTGAACTTGAAGTACAGTGAGCGGCAAAATATTTATGAATTTACGAAATATGGTTAGAAATATTCCGCATATCAGAAAAAAATAAAAAAATACTGACTAGTACAGCAAAAAAAAACTGAATGCACATCAAAGCGGTGTTTTCATGTGAATTTGGATTTTTTTTGCTGTGCAAGTGAGCTTAATAGATGGTTATTTTTTGTTGCGATTTTAAATATTAACCGTAAAAATTCACTTAATTACGATAAATTAACAAAACTAAGCCTGTTGCGAGTTGCGAGTAGTAAAAATGCACATGTAAGGAGCGGTATTTGTACACGAAATCGTCATACAAATGAGAGCTGTAAGCCCATTAAATTGCTAAAAAAACTTTTATGTGAGGCACTCCATACATACATATGCCAAATTAAATGTCAAAAATATTTTTTTTTGTAAATATGAATATGTTGTACGATACGGCTTTAAAAATATCTTATATATATATAGAGTATTTTTAAAACTTTTTATTAAGTCAATATTTTCAGAAATAATTACTTCGAAAGTCTAAATATAATAGCCCCCATCTAACTTTTAATCCGTAAGTCTAAAAAATATGAAAAAATACCAAGAAGGTACTTAATTTTCTACGAAAATTATTTCACATAATTTCGGTTCATCCGTTTTTGAGTTATCTCCAAGAAACTACTTTCTACGGATTTATTCACTTGTTATCAACACAATTAATATAAAATTTGTATTTATTTGCATTTCACCGACATAATAAAGTTTTTTTTAGAGTAGTCAACGCGCATGTGAATCTTCTGGGGTTGCAGGCGTCCATAGGCTTTATAACTGCTTTCAATCAGGCGGGTCGTATGCTTGTTTGCCAGCGTCGTGCGATAAAAAAAAGCTTTTTTTCCTTTATTCTTACATACATTGAACTCTTAAATATCAGCAATTTTTTATTAGATTCTCAATCAGCTTTGGTATGAGTAATTATGTGTTTTAATTACGCCTACAAAGTGGTAAAACAATAAGTATCTGAAACCCATTGTTGGATAGGTCTTTCAAGAAGAATATGCCTTAAACAACTTTTGGATAAAACGAATACTTTCGTAAATAACAGCTTCGAAAGTTAAAATGCTCTTTGTTTTTGAACCGTGGGTCCAAAAAAATTGGGGAAATTCCTGGAAGTGAGGCCATTGAAATACTTATCACGTATTTTCAATAAAAACTATATGGAATAAAATCGGTTGAGCCGTTTTTGAGTTATGCCTATAGTAAAATAACGTAAGTGCCACAAAATATTTCTTTATAGACTACCTTTTGAATGGATGTATTGTAACTGGCCGCCAACTACGGATCCCTACACTGAGCATAGCCCGATATTCTCTTGGCCGGTTTAGTTCTAGATTTGAGAAATTAGTATAAAGTATAAAATTAAAGATTGTGTTTAATCTTAAAATAAAAACGCATATTACATTCGTTTAGAACACGGTATTCTTAAATAAATATGTTTAAATAAATTCGGTTCTTTGGAGTTTTTTATTAAATTAATTATTAGTCTATTGTATTGCTGTACTAGCAGATTTCCGCAACTCGACGACTAATGCCTATTTTGCGTGATGCATGCGTCTACTAAAACATAATAATTTTAGTTTACTTACATGACCAAATTTGTTTTCAGAGCAATGTGAGATTCATGATTTTTGTTTTTTCTCCATTTTTATTTAATTTTTTTTTTACTTGTATTATAATCTAAATAAAATACACTTTTTATACGAACGTACATAAACATGCATACGAGTACATTATCTTAAAAGATAAAACGTCTATACATTATTGATTCCGGGAAGACACGTTATATCCGCACCGCATGAACCCTCTGCAGTTATTTAGTCTTTAGGCACAGTTAGTCCGATATTATTGCTCACGGGCCAAGCACAAGTATATGTAGTACAAGGGAAGCACGGAGCGACGAGCGACACAGCCTCCTCGTCTCAAAGCTAGCTCACGACTGCCAGCAACGCCGTTTTCGAGCTAATAACGCACGAAATGTGGAATTATGATCAAGTTGTTTAAGATAATTTTATCAATTTAAATATCCTACGTTGAGTTTGTAGCACATATTTTTTAGTTCAACAATATTTTAAATCGAATGAGCCGTTCAGTAGATATAAGCAAAATTAACCGTAAAATGACATTTCGTTACATTTACATAACGGAGAAACTATACGTTACACGAGTTATTCAAACGTTGACAATGTTGTACATGAAATGATGAATAACATATATTTTTTTCAAAATTTTTGAATGATCCGTTATTGAGATATATCCCTTAGAAAGTAACAGTTTTTGGCCACAATCAGCGCCTAGCGCCTTAAGGACGAGATTGTGATAGACGGCCGAGTCGTGGACGAGGCCGGATAAAGCGAGTCCTGCAATCCCTGTTCCGGCCAAGGATTGTATAGTGCTTTTCTCAAACAATGTAAGAAAATATTATAATTAAAATAACTACTAAGTAATCAAGTAAATAAGTTTAAATTGCCGCCTTTTTTATTTATATTCTTGACATTTGAAAAAGCTATTCGAGCACCATGTTTAACCGCTTATAAATTTAATACCATAGATTTTGTTTTTTCGTTTTTAATTTTAATGTCGCAAGTATACTTACAGAGAGAGTGGTCGTTGGCTGTATGTAATATTTCCTTTGTCAGTCTAACCTTAGTGAGCAAATTTAAAAAGTTAGAGCAGCGGACAATAATGTTCGTTTCATACTAACTCCCTACATTACTTCTTGGCCTAAGGCCAAGAAGTAATGTAAGAAGCCATAAATGAGCAACTTCATGTCTTCATTTCGTGACATTAACGCATACATTTCGGAGTATGTTTGAGAAAATAATATTTAGTTTACTCCATATAAATTTTTGACATTTAAAAAGTTAGGGGGCATTTAACGATTGATTTATACAAAAAGGGAGATATGGTACCAGTCGCTCGACTGTGTGCCATCAAATATAGGTTCCGGGACCTATATTGAATTAGTCGTGTGGCAGTCTCTCAGTCACACTATGTGCAATACGCAAAATATGGAGGTCTCCCATGGTCTCCCTTGCGTACCCGTGTTAACTATATAGGTTTATCTCTTTTGCCATACATTATAGCGGAGTGTAGCATTTTACAAGTGTGTAGGTGCAGGACCACTTTTCAGTTTTGTTTACTATGAACGTAACTCGCATCTTCCTTTTTGTTTATGTCTATACATTTAACGCTTATGCAATAGGCTACTTTCCTATGAAGTCAAATCAGCTACGCCTTAGGAAACGTCAAAACGATTTATTACTATGGAGTATACTACTACTATACTAATATTGTGACGTCACAATACTATATGTTAAATTCATCTACTTTATAAAAGTCTAAACCATTGTAATAGTAGTTTATGTAACTGTTACGTAATAAGGCCTAAATACGTACAGTTGCATACACTGCTTTATCTACACACATATTATAAATCCTAAATAAGGTGTTCGGAAACCATTAGAATGACCGCCATTGCACCGCCATGACCAACTCGATTGTGCCTGTGGTCGGGCGGGCGCGTGCCGGCGGTTTCATAACACTGAGAGACCTACCTATTCAGATGGGGTCACAGGTACAAACTTGCTTCTAAGGAGATACTAACGGAAGACAAATTTTACGATTGGGATCATCATATAGCAGACGAAGGATATCTTGTCCTGGCTGGTAAAGTGAGACAGGCAGATGAAAGAGGAATCATTGAAGAAGTAATAGAAAAACATATAAAGAGGAAGGTGTGCCCTGATAATCTTTTTACCCTCCACCAAGCTACGTCTCCTGTGACGAAAGGCATTTTAGAAATCATTCTGAATAATCAACTTTAGTTCTTTTAGTTCTCTCACGTAGTTTGGATGTATAATATGAGAAGACTTGCTGTTTTGATTGCAAAGGCTTTCATACGTTTTTACCACACTGTCACAGATATACACTGATGTTACGTTACTGGTTGCAATAATGGTGGTAATTACATAGGGTTTCCGAACGCGGAATAGAGGACATGATATTGGTGTAGATAAAAACATTTAGAGCGCAAACACATGTTACACCTGGATTTTCCCGTGTATTTTTGAAATTTTGAATTTGAATGCAACGAAACAATTAAGTTTATCTATTGAAAAGTACCCAATTGGTTAGTTTTTGGGAATGTTACATTTATGTTTGCCATGTTTTAAATTCACGGGACACAATTCGACTCGAAAAAGTGACAAAAGGTGACATGGCTACGAACTAACAACCACATGGCTACCTTTCACAATAGGTAGCGCTGCAATATCTCGGCTGAACCACGGACCAAGAGAGAAACCGGACATTGCTCTATTTCCCTAATAGACGGAGAGCTAGTATTGCAATCTTACTAGACCGGTTTCGTTGCTCTCATTATTGTCATATCTGACGTGGCCAGCTCTTAGTCCATTTGTACAAAAATTGAAAACAATACCTATACAAAAAATATTTTCTTGACTGACACTTTAATTATATTTTAATTTTGGAAATCGGTCGGAAATTTCCGTTTACGTTACCGCTTCTACAATGGATTTATTATGCATTGTTGCTAGTGAATACTATTCATTCTGCCCGTCTGTCCGTCGTTGGCACAGTTGACACAGATACATTCTATTGTGGCAGCTGGATTTGATGATGATCGATCTCCCATGTAGATTTACCTATTTCAAGGCTAGTTTATAGATATACACGGTGCTCGTGAGGATTGCGAGAGACTTTAACAGTGCATTCCTGATCATAATTGGAGACTAAAATGTCGTATAAACTTTTCTGGAATTCGCCTAGTTTCAGAGTTACTATCAATTAAATAAAAAAATATTTTTTATTGTGACTCAGTGCAAAACGCTTTTTTGATGGCGATTTCACCCTTTATGGGGTCTAGTCTAGACATTCTTATTGACAGATATCAAAGTGCCAAGGAATACTTTACGTAAACTATTTTTTACGAAAAAAAATGTACTAATTTATTTTAATCGACAGTTTTACCAATAACATTTATGTTTTCATGTTCAAAATCATTAAAAAATCGAAAAAAAAAAAACAAAAAAAAATTTTTTTTTTGGCGAAATTGACCTAAATTTATATAACATTTATTACTCCTTATGACCTCAGAAATTCGTGGTTAAAATCTCTCGCAATGCTCACGAGCACCGTGTATAATGCATAACTATATGCCGATAATTTGTATGAGGAGGGAAATAAACCGTATAATTAATATGACTCGGGATTATAGTGTACCTACCTACAATACTCCTTAGTCTTCGTTGTTTAGTCTTAGGTTTTAATTTAATATTTACCCTGAAAACCAGCATCGTGGCATTTATGGTCTCATGACGTATGCACCTAATTAATAATGTAATTTTTATAATTGAAAGAAAAATAGAAAAATTCACCGCGTTCAGCAAGATTCGAACTTGCGACCTTTCGGAACACTGGTCCGCAATGAAGGAACTGATGGAAAGATTCAAGATTCGAGGTTGAGTAGACGTCGATAGCTCAGTTGGTCAGAGCGATCTGACCGGTGTTCCGAAAGGTCGCAAGTTCGAATCTTGCTCGACGCGGTGTATTTTTCAATTTTTCTTTCAATTATAAAATTGAAATTTTGCTTGCAGACGTTTCTGCTTAGTACGAAAATTAATTAATTATGTCATAATAAGTATATGCTGAGCATAAGTATATGCTGAGTGGCATCTTATTTGGTGTACCTGTTTTCTTCTTGACGAAAATTTCTTGATGATGTTTTGGTTTTTACTTTTTTTCAAGCTAAATAATGAATTTATATACTTACCTACTATTCTATTCCATACGCATTTTAAAAATAGGTATTTCCAGGCCAATTTCTATTACAGCTATAGCTTGGCTCATCATCCCCTTCAAGATCGGCTACACCACCCTCCTGCCCATCTACTCCTGGCGCCTGATGCTGGCTGTCTGCAGCATCCCAGGCTTCGTCGCTGGTCTCTGGACCTGGAGCTTGCCTGAGAGTCCCAGGCTCCTGTCTGACACGAACAGGGGTGACGAGGCTTTGAAGATCCTGGCGAGGATGCATAAGATGAATAGGGGGAAGAAGGAGTTTAAGGTCAGTTTTGAGGGTACTCTCCTGTCCATCTACTCCTGGCGATGCTGACCATCTGCATCGTCCCCGGGTTCGTCGCTGGTCTCTGGACCTGGACTCTACCTGAGAGTCCCAGGCTCCTGTCAGACACCAATAAGAGTGATGAGGCTTTGAAGATCCTGGCGAGTATTCATAGGATAAACAAGGGGCAGAAGGAGTTTAAGGTTAGTTTTGAGGGAACTCTCCTGTTCATCTACTCCTGGTGATACTGGCCGTCTGCAGCGTCCCCGGCTTCGACACTAGTCTATGCACCTGGAGTCTACCTGAGAGTTCCAGGCAGACAGAGAAGTAATGTGAGGCTTTGAAGATCCTGGCGAGGATTCATAGGATGACCAGGGGGAAGAAAGAGATTAAGGTCAGTTCTGAGTTGAGAAGTTACACTAATACTAATAGAAGACCCTAAAGTAATAGAAGCCTGATGGGAACTCCAAATCACAAAAGGGTTAAACACGTGCAGAATAATAAAATTGACTTTCTTTTTCCGAAAATTAAGGATATGAGCATTAGGAGCATAAATTCTGGTGTTATGTCAAAATTGTCCATTAAACAGATAATATATGGACTGTAGAGTTCAACCACGCTAACGCTGCATGAAGCAGCTGGGCGCAGCTGCAATATACTGTCATTGCTACCATAGTAAGCGGCATTTTCATACAAATATAACGTTTACATATTTACTTTCAAAATCGGTGCAGAGGTAGCGTGACCGACTCTATAAAAATTAAAAAATATAATAGAAAACATTTATTCAAACAACACATATTACAAATAATACAGCAGTATAAATAATAAAATAACTAAATCTAGATGTGAAACCGAAATGGTCTCCACTCGGCAATGCAGTCGGCACGGCTAGCGTGGTCAACGGCGCTGGTTTTCTGTGGAGCCAGTAAGGAGGGTGTGCAGGACAGCATACTGCGCGACTCGAAGATGGTGACGTTAATAATAAATACATAAATAGCATCAATTTCACCTGTGTCTGGGTACTTATCTATTTTTCGGGAAGAACAAGAAGCTAAAACCTTTTTTTTAACCTATCATAATAAATTCTAGGTGAAGAAATTGATCCAAGATAACATCTTTGTTGGCAAATCCCTTGGTGAGGAAGACAGTCGGACGAAGGCGCTGTTCATTGGAGTCCTCAAGGACTTGAAGACCTTTGTCTCCAAGAGCTACGCTGTCAAGTCGAGCCTCATCCTGTTTGCGTTCTTCGCTAATATGGCTGCGTAAGTTCTTGTTTTAATTAGTATGTAGAAAGTCTTCAACCTAGATTGTTTAGATTAAAACAATACTTCTTCTTCCTCCTAGAGTTTGTCCCGATTTGGGGTCCGCTTTACAACCTAATCCTATGAATTGGCGTAGGCACTAGTTTTTACTAAAGCGACTGCCATCTGACCTTCCAACCCAGAGGGGACACTAGGCCTTATCGGTATTAGGTCCGGTTTCCTTACGATGTTTGCCTTCATTAAAACAATACTTACATAACGTAAATAATTTTTCGTTATAAAAGTTGCGAAGACTTCGTGGTCTTGGGATGCGAAACCCAAGGAGTGTATCAGGAACTCGAACATATCCGTTCTCTTGATCCGAGTCTTGCGTGGATTTCTTAATCGCTTCAACAACTGTCAACTTAAATACAACCTACCTACTCCTACCTAGAACTACCTACTAGACAGGATTTTGGATTCGAATTCACCATGTTTATCCATGAACCACCCAAAGGCTTCCTTAGTTGCATTTGTATTACATTATCATTTAATGTTTACTTGTTCTTTTCAGCGGCTTCGGCTTAAACCTTTGGATACCAGCGTTACTCCTTCGGATGCAAGGACAAGAATGCAAGGCGCTGCCCCAGAACGCCAAACTCTTCAGTGCAGCCAACAGCACGTGGAGTGAGAGGAACACCAGCGTCGTCGACGTGGTCCAGTGCAGTGGAGAGATCAGTGCTGACGTGAGTAGAGTCTGTTCTTTTTGTAGTGGTTTTAGAGTAAACTGGACCTCCTCCCAGAAAATATAATAAGAAATCTATACTGGCCAATCCGAAATCTAAACCGTTGTTAAACCATTACAGATTTTTACCTCCGGCCTAATCGTGGGCGCGTGCTGCGTGCTCGGCAACGCGTTCTGCGCGCTACTCTCGCGCAGCGGCGCACGCGGCGTGCGCTACTCCGCGGCAGCATGCGCGCTGGCCTGCGCGCTAGCGTGTGGTGTGCTAGCAGCGTGTGCTTGCGCGTGCGCTAGTAGTAGCAGGATAGCGGTGGCGGCTGGGGCGGCGTTGACCGCGGCCTCGCTGAATGGGAATGTGCTGCTCATTCGGTTGCTGCTTCACGCGCTGCCGCCTAAACTTAGGTAACTTTATACTCCTGAAATTGTGCCGGTCTATAAAAAAGGGTTCACGGGGCCGTTCACCAGCACGATGGACTGACCACTGCCAAAGGCGAGGAACCCTCTCAGCATTGTGGTGAGGAAAGCGATGGACCGGAATCGATGGCGAGAGTGTGTTTGGGCCCGAATAAATCCCACCAACCACGATCATCAGGTGGATGCGACCAAGAAGAAGGAAAACAAGGGTTATAATCATGGATTCATGTCTATACAAAATCAGATTCTCGTATTTCAGGCCAAGGTACGACATCTATCGTTTTACAAACGCAGTAGGTCTCAGTTTCATTCATATTGTTTGGCGACTGACGCCGCCAAAATAACTTAACTCTACCTAATACCGAAAACCTGAAGCCTGAAGTTTGGAGGTATGTGATTTTGTACATACCCAAAAATGAATATGCTTGTAAGCCACACGTCCCATCGCTAGACTATCAGGGCAAAGAGGATCTTGGCTTCTGACACTAGAGACTGCCGATTTTCCTTATTTTGCGCCAGGTCGCCCAAGGGCGGTCAAAATATTTGGGGGTTTTGTCGTTCCAACATCTATTTAGGTCGCTAAGTTCACTAAAGTTTTGTTTTGCAGTGGGCTCGGAGTATGTTGGGGCGCGTGGTGGGGCCGCGCGGGTGGCGTGGCCTCAAACCTGGCCGTCGGAGTTCTACTGGACTTCTCATGCCCCGCACCCTTTATCTCCGTAGCTGCTCTGCTTGCTAGTAAGTCTTCATTTATAACTTCTTCGCATTTTGTTTCTTCAGTAATTCAAGTTGATTGATTTGTATAATGCTGCTTCTTCGAGATGATTTTCAAACGGCAAATTGCACCTGCTGAGTAGATCTTGGTAGAGATGATTAATATAGCATGCAAATTACGTCAATGTTTAATTTGAGCATTTTTTCATAAAGCTTCTTAACTTAAGTAATTGACCATACTATTCCTATATCTTTTTTAGTATCAATCGTCGCCATAATGCTGATAAAGATGGAAGAACAGAAAGAAGAAAGAACTGAACCAAAAGCGACGGAAAAGAGCACAGGACTTGACAGATACATATCGACGCACATGTAAAGGAAAACGTATCTAAAAGCTTGAATTTAAAGTTGATTTTCAAAGTGCCTTATTAAATTAAGTTTTTGAGCAACATTGGATATGGATTAATTGTTAAAGGAATGTAATTGGGTGTGAGAGAAGGCTGAAGAACTATTGAGTTTTGAAGAATAATTTCGATTTGATGGTGCAAATGATAATGGTGCGATAAGCTCGAGTAATAAGGAATATTGTTCTTTAACATACAAAATAATACTCGTGTACATACATGTGTGTAATCAAGAGTTTTGTTTTTAACGCAGACACAAGAAGTTATAGAGGGTTCTGATTTTATTTTTCATTTAAAAAAAGAAGGGAAGAGAGTCTTCGAAGTTTTAGTGCATTTCCGTTCAAGGAATATCAGCAGTGGTGTGAACACAAAACTTTTTAAAAATGTTCAACACTTTTCCGGCTTGCTTAAAAATTTTTAAACGCACTGCCGCTAATTTTTATAGAGAGCTTTCTATACACTTAATTTAAGTAGGCATTTAGTCTTCGAATTTGTACGTAGAGTCGTCTTGGAATGATCAAAATATTTTTAGGTTTGGTATGCAATACCGTATCTCGAGAAATTAACTGTGATTATTGGTAACGATTATGACAATTTTCTGTAAAAATCTTGGTTGATCCAACATACTTATTTGTATAGTCCGAGTGGAATTATTTATGTGCAAAGTGCGTGATTGGTGAAGTGCAAGGGATGACAACGCACAGCGTGGATGAAGATTCTCCTTGATTATTGACACATTGCGGTGTGCATAATGTATTTATACGTAAGAATGATATTTTATAGAATGAACTTTATTTGAGGTAAGTTCAAAGCGTTTAAATAATAAATCGCTTGTACAATACAAGCACTTTTTACCTCTATTTGTTTGATTGGAAATCAAACTAATACTCTGCTGTTTATGCGACTTAAAGAATTACCTGAAAAACAAGTCCTTGAATTCCTAGTAAAGTTTAGTTGTAAGTATTTTCGTATAAGTTGTACTATTTATAATAAAATATTGAAAGACTCTATGGATTTTATTAATCCCAATTTTTAGGTGCCACAGCGCAATCTATTGCATGGATGATGAGTTATTTTGACAGCGTCAATAGGGAAGGCCGATAAAATCTTTTTGTAGAGGGCGCTGTTCCAGATTTAATACAACGAGAGAGATTTAACAATGTACTGAAACTATACACAGTGAGAAGGCTTTTCTTAGGGAAAATTTTTCCCTGTCGCTTTATTCAACAGCATTTTTATTTTTGAGTATTTCGGCAACCTCATAATTTCCCTTAGGGACCAGTTCCAGACCAAGCAGTGAGTCATTTTCGCTATAATAAATAATATTATTAAACAAAAAAACCGACTTCGCACTAAGCCTCCACCTTTCCAAAAGCAAATGCTCGAACTGCTGTAAAAATACTCACTTGATTTTGCGATTACTATAGGTGTGCCATAATAGTTGAAGAGTTCCCTCGATTTCTCCAGGATCCTATCATCAGATCCTGACTTGTTGACAATGGGACCAACTGTGAAGTATACTCTTTCAAACAAAAAATAATTTTCCAAATCGGTCCAGCCATCTTTGAATAATCGGTGAAGATAAATAAATAAAAAATAGCAAAAACAAAAATCTCGACGAATTGAGAACCTAGTCCTTCGAAATCTTGAAGTCGGTTGAAAACTTCTTCCCGCCATACAAATTAAGCTTTTCTAAGTATGGATGGTACAAGGAGGATCGGTCTCTCTTATAGGAAAACGGTCGAAAAAGTGTCCAGCGGTAAGCACTAAACAATAGCTCCAAATATCTCCGGGTGGCGCTAGGTATAGTTAGGTAAGCATTTGAAATGAATTACCGATATTTAATACTTATATGACATTGTAAATAAAATTAATATTCAGAGTGTTTTTCTTCTCCGCAAATAATTATTTTCTAAATATGTATGGATTTATTTTTTAATATCAAATTTAATTAATTTAATCAAATTTAATATTAGTGCCGCCATCAGTTTATCGCCTTCCGACGGACACTTTTGTAACATAGAGATTTTTATCCTCTTATTGTACCATCCATACTTTTCTAATTCCGCATTCATTATTGAAAATCAGATAATCAGAGATCAGATTAATTATTGAAAATAAATGTTTAAAAAGTGATCATTGTTGGAAATGTCCTTGTGACAGTTGTCTTCCCCATTGTATGAAACCTTTTGATGTGCGTTTGCCTGAATTAATAAAACTTTTTTGTATAGAAAGTTGTCTTTGTTAGTCCAAGTTTTAGATATACGGCTACTGCTACCAGATGTGTACGTTCTTGGTACTATAAGTACCTACGACAACTTATCGGTGAATAAAATACATTGTAGAATTTGGTATTTATTACTTATACGTATATTATTATAGGTACATATAACGGATAGACTTTATAACAACATTTTATATTTTTTAAATCAAGGACAGTAATTAAAGAAGAATTTTTAACTGATTTTTTTAGGACGCGCAACGTGAATTTTCCTTAATCCGACAGTTCCTGACATATATAGTGGTTTGCAAATGTATGTAAAGAGCTGTCAAATTACTTCACTTCTAAAAAAAAATACTTTACTTAGGTACTTAAATATGACTTGGATATACTTAGGTATTTGTAGACAAACGTTATCATGTTACCTGGGTGCGAAGCCAACGTGCCAATCGTGAACGCTCCGTAGCGTATCGTAGTCACCTCTCTCTATCACTCTTCTATGTTCGTGCGACCGTGACAGTTGCGTTTCGTTGGCTACGGAGCTATGGATGGTACAAGGAGGATCGGTCTCTCTTATAGGAAAACGGTCGAAAAAGTGTCCAGCGGTAAGCACTAAACAATAGTTCCAAATATCTCCGGGTGGCGCTAGGTATAGTTCAGCATTTGAAATGACATTCTAAATAAAATTAATATTCAGAGTGTTTTTCATCTCCGTAAATAGTTATTTTGTAAATATGTGTGGATTTAATTTTTTTATATAAAAACTCGAGAGTTATGTTTTTAACGCAGACACAAGTTGATGATGAGATTGTAGATTGTTGATGCTCTCATCAAATTTATGTTTTTAATTTAATCAAATTTAATATCACTGTGGCGCCATCAGTTTATCGCCTTTTGACGGACACTTTTGTAACATGGAGATTTATATTCTCCTTGTACCATACATATACGGAGCGTTAACGATTGACATGTTGGGTACGCACCCTGTGAAGCATTGGTGTTTTTAAGTTAACGTCAAAGTTCACATAAGTGTGTATTTGTATTATAAAAGCATAGTAAAATCGAATGATAACCTGCATATTTTACACTTTTAAATACCAATAATTTATGTATTACTACATATAAGGTTCGACGAACTTTAAATAACAATACATAATTCGGATACTTTCTTAAAATGGAAAAACTGAATGAATTCAATACATACAGTCAGCAGCATATATAGCGGGTAAGCGGGGATGGTGAGGGAGGGAGGGGGTAAGCGCGTGAGGTGTGCAAAATGATCTTGCAAGCCCTGTTCTTATTGGTCTAAGAGCTGGCCACGTCAGATATGACACAATAATGAGAGCAATGAAACCTGTATAGTTAGACTGCTTTACCATCTTTATTGCTAGATCCGGGCATCTGGCAGCTTTTAATGGGTAGAGGTCAGAGTGACAGACCAACAAAGTTTTTAAGTTGAAAAAAAAAAAGTAACACCAAAATAGGTAAAAACTGCCAAAGTTGTGTTATTTATATAGGACACTTCTGGATATGGTATAATCTAATTAATTACATAATTTCCCATAATATTGCATCAAACCCAGACCTCTGGGATTTGTTTTCTTCAAGTTATTAGCATTATTTGACCTCCACCACTTTACAGCTGCCAGATGTCCGGATCTAGAAATAAGCATAGCAGACTAACTAAAGGGGTTTCGTAGCTCTCATTATTGTGTCATATCTGACATGGCCAGCTCTCTGTCTATATTATCCTAAGTCTTTTTAGGGTTCCGTAGTCAACTAGGAACCCTTATAGTTTCGCCATGTCTGCCCGTCCGTCCGTCCGTCCGTCCGCGGATAATCTCAGTGACCGTTAGCACTAGAAAGCTGAAATTTGGTACTAATATGTATATCAATCACGCCGACAAAGTGGTAAAATAAAAAGTGGAATTTTTATTATTATTAGGGTACCTCCCCTATACGTAAAGTGGGGAGTGATTTTTTTTTCATTTCAACCCTAACGTGTGATATATTGTTGGATAGGTATTTAAAAATGAATAGGGGTTTACTAAAATCATTTTTCGATAATGTAAATATTTTCGGAAATAATCGCTCCAGAAGTAAAAAAATATGCGTCCCCCCCCTCTAACTTTTGAACCATAAGTTTTAAAAATATGAAAAAAATCTCAAAAGTAGAACTTTATAAAAACTTTCTAGGAAAATTATTTTGCACTTGATAGGATGAATAGTTTTTGAAAAAAAATTACAAAATAATTTCTGAATTAAGTTTGTAATTTAACCGTATAAGCAGGTGTTTATTGTACCTGTGATTTCTACAAAATTACAATGAAATGACGTGCTTTCAAATAAAGTAATAAAAACGGTGAAAATCGGTTCACGCAATAAAGAATTATTCCATAAAAATCATCTCCCATACTTTAAGCTCGCGCGCAATAGTTTACTTAATTTGCCGATAGATGTCGCTGTACGTGGAACTCTCATATCATATCCTACATGGCGGTGTTATTAACTCTTAAGTGGGGACACTTACTGTGACGGACGGAAAACTACGGAACCCTACACTGAGCGTGGCCCGACACGCTCTTGGCCGTTTTTTTTTTTTTATGAAATAGGAGGCAAACGAGCAGACGAATCGCCTGATGGTAAGCAATTAACGCCGCCCATGGACGCCCACAACACCAAAGGGGTCACAAGCGCGTTGCCGGCCTTTAAGGTGGGAATACGATCTTTTCTTGAAGGTTTGAAGGTCGTATCGGTCCGGAAATACCGCAGACGACAGTCAAATTCCACAGTTTTGTTGTGCGAGGCAGGAAGTTTCTCGAGAAACGCACAGTTGAGGACTGCCAAAAAGTCTAAAGACACTTCGTCTATATTTTTATAATAAATATAATGACCTGCTGGCCTTGGTCGCAGAAATTTCAGCCTTCTAGCTTTATCGACAACAGAATTAGAGGGTGGTCGAAAATGGCCTGAATGGCTTCGGGAAAAGGATGGTACGGCCGTGCTCGTTTGTTTTGCTCGACTTTTACACGGTGAATCTGAGTAACCCGAAAGATTTTAACCATAAATTCCTGAGGTCATAAGGAGTAATAAATGTTGTATGAATTTAGGTCAATTTCGCCAAAAAAAAATACTTTTTGCTTTCTTTTTTTAAATGCTTTTGGACATAAAAAACATAAATGTTATTAATATTGTCTTCGGTTGCCGCGATAGTTATTTCATAAATGTTATTGTTAAAACTGTCCATTAAAATAAATTTAACATTTTTTTTTCGTAAAAAATAGTTTACGTAAAGTAATCCTTGGCACTTTGATATCTGTCAATAAGAATGTCTAGACTAGACCCCATAAAGGGTGAAATCGAATATACTACATTTTAGTCTCCAATTATGATCACGAATTTATGGTTAAAATCTTTCGGGTTACTCAGATTCACCGTGTATATTTCAAATATTTTGGTAGCTACTAAATATGTTGCTGACATACATCACACCGTCATCATACATTACCTACACATACATTCTGACATCTTGTACTCTCCAACTATATATATATTTATATATAAATGGCAATTATTAACTACTTATTCTTAAATTAAATACTCACAGCGCACAAATTTTAAATACTGACGCCATTTTAAGTACATTAAGATCATTAAATTCATATTAATACAGAAAATGAGGGTTTCCACGGTCGAGTTTTCCACTAGATGGCAGCACCGTGGCGAGAGGTCTAGCTGTCATAATCCACCAATCATGTTTAATCTTTTTTTTGATTGGTGGATTTTGACAGCTGCTGTCAAAAAGACCTATCGTCACGGTGCTGCCACCTAGTTAAAATCTCGATCGCGGAAACTCTCATTACAATCGGCAATCGTTCGGCTCTCTTCGGCAATGGGGGCCCTAGTACTAGAACCCCTTTTTCTGTACTGTTGCGTGTTGACTTCAATTCTCTGTAATTTAGGTACAGTAAAACCAATGTTTAAATGGTTGATTGTTCAGATCGAATCCAGATCCGGATACTTCCGTAATTTATTCCAGATTGCTATGCCAACTCTCTACTAAACGTCACACTCAAATATGTATGTGCGTACGTAGTGGCGTTTATTTTTGGATTGGTTATATCCTACACGCATAATAGACGAGGCTAAATATATATTCTCAGTATGTAGAATCAACAGCAGAAGAAGGGTGAGGAGTTAAAAATGGCATCTCATCCAATTAACACTACTGCTGCTGACAGTAAATCAATTGACTACAAAAACTAATCACTAACATCTCATAATACTACGTTTACATTTGCATGTTTGCACTCGCGTCGGCACACGTCGAAACGTTCGACGAATGTCAACACGATATGCGGATTCCCGTATCTCTCCGACGCGAACACGTGCACGAATTCCAGCCGCATGTGTAGACAGTCCGCTCGCTATTCACCGCGTTGCCTTGCCACTCGTACGCAAGTATAAACGCGGTATAAGATGCATATTGCACGAATATTGTCTGCCCTATTACCATTTATTTATTTAAGGTCCTTTCCTGAAGGGCATTATATTGTACTAACAGCACTATCCTAAAATCACAGACAGCCCTTGTTTCAATAATAATAAGGTGCATAATTAAATAGCAGTCGTTTTATCTTCAGGCTTCACTTTGTCGGGCGGCAGGAACCAGGCCGCTACCACGCTACCTGTAAATTATAGTACGAGAGTTAACGATGGTTTTATTAAATGTCATTCACATTTTTAATTTAGCAGTATCAATTAATAACTAAGAACTGAGTCCTGTAAAGATAACAATGTTACATTACTAAATCTAATAAAGTTTTATAAAACTTCAAGTAGTATTGGTAACCAAATTTGTACTGTATTTAATTAAATGTAGTGAATAAAAATTGGAATAGCCAATTGTTTTAAACTGAGGCTGCCAGAATATTCTAAGTTGTATTATCCAGAACTAGTCATGGTTAAAAATACGTAAAAAAATACATATGAACGGTCCTAAATAATCTAAGTAGTTAATATGCGTATTTTAACTTACTCAAAACCAGTAGCGACCACAAATAGAAGGTGATTTGGCAGTGGTTGAAGATCAAGTTCCCCACCAAGTTGATACCGACGAATGTGCTGCTCCGACCTACCATTATACTTAGGCAGGCCACCATTCCTCTGAAAATATTTAGAATAAATAAAGAATAACTAAAGTAAAAATATAATTTGGTAGTGCAGAAATTGATTCGAATTGAATATCATTGTAAGTAATGTGAGTGTACGTTTGAAACTAAATATTACGTATCATCTACATGCTCGCTAGCGGGTCACATCTCCGCCTTCCATAGAGGGCACAGATTCCAAAAATAAAGTTGTTCAACGCATCATCAGCATCAGAAGTTCAACCATTTAGACTTTAGATACAAATATAAAACCTGACCATGATAACTCTGCAAGCATTTTGTAGCACTAAAATTTAGAAGATTAAGTGCTACCATAAACCTCATTTGGACCAGATTTGACGGATTTTTCATAGAATTTATACAGATCTGGTTCTTCTACACTTGTCACATTGAAAGTCGGTGCAGATTTTACATAGTCTGACAACAATGTCTTTGCAATGAAGTTAAAAATCTTTTACATTACAAGTTTGGCGATGATAGACAGTATATAATTGAATGGATGCTTGCCTATGAGACGTCGGGTACAAATCCACAAAATACGAAGCTAAAATCCCCATCCCCAGGCACGTGCAAGTAAATAACACGAAGAAGAACACGCTGGACACCGGCTCCGACATCAGGTTACAGAAGACCCCGCTCAAAGACGACAGGGTCAGGATCGTGAGGAGCACGGTCTTGCGGTGGTTGGGGAGGTAGGAGACGATGAAGTTGAGGAAGGAGAAGGAGGCCTGGGACGCGATCAGGGTCAGGATCACGTTGTCTTCTATGTAGCCGAGGCAGGAGTTTGGGGACTGAAAAGATAAATTACAAGTAATATAATTACCTACGTGGTAAGACTATGAGAAATTCTAGATACAGTTAGGTACAGAAGAGCTACATTTCGGAGTTTAATATGAGTGTCTGACTCTTGCTTATGTGTATGGAATTGGAGCATGTAATCTTTTAGAGCATGATAAGATTTCGAAATATGTAAAGATGTTTCAGTGATTTCATTATCAACCCAGAATTTCTGGTCAGAGGATCAATGTTACTCTGCGTCCGTAGGAAACACTTCAGACAACACTATATGTGATCCCTGGGTGGTGCTAAAAGAGTAACAAAGCAGCTGCACTGTCCCATCTGGACCTCGCAGCCTCACTGGATTTCCTTCATCCCGCTAATTCTACCCCAGAGAAGAAAATGCCTATCTAAATATATCCAGTGATATGTAGCCATACGATAAATAATAACCCAGAAGTTAAAGGTCCTAGGTTTCATAGAACATATCCTACAGTTACGACAAAACATACACAAGCAAACAGCAACAATCGAACATAATAGGTAGTATACTTCTGGTACTAAACAGACACAATTTATGTTACAGCCCTTACCCACTTCCTAAGTTAATAATCTAATTGTAAAAAATAAATTTAAACCTACTATATTAACAGTTTTCTCCGTAGAATTAGCGTAGTTATCTGTAACGTTCGTCCCGTTAACGGTGCGGTGTGTGATCAGTGTGCAGATGTTATTGCCTTCCGCCGTCCCAGTTTCCATGGATATCATCACAAGGTTGAAGATTTGTGGCAGCCATACCAGGAAGCTGTTGTTACTGCAAGAGAAATGATTTATTTTAAGTAAAGCTTTAATAAAATAGAATTAGTGGAAAAAGTAATGTCAAATATGAAATAAATTTCCTGATTTATTGAATCAATAAGTGTTATATATACCAGGATACCTATATATACAATGCCATTAAACGCGAGTTCGTAGCTTAAAAATGCCACCCAACACCAAATAAAAAATGCTTAGATCTTCAACGTACAGGGTACGATTCGACATGCCAAACTGTGAGACTTGGATGTCACACTTGTATCGCTAGTGGATAGAGTGATGATACTGATGATATCCATCTGTCCACACGTGTCCACACCTAACTGTCAAGCTGTCAGTAGGTCTCGCTAGAGCGTTTTGTCTATGGCTATGGCCACCATTTTAGAAATCACTATTGAGTGATTCCACCCTGATTTCAACTGTCACAAAAGTGTGATATGCTATCATAGTTGTCTCGCGAGCGACTGTCAGTTATGCCATGTCAAATCGGGGCGAAGTTTTAAATTTAAGATTTTGTAAATATTTTGTTTGTAACATAAAATTGGCTAGCAACTACTTTGTTCTCAGACTGTGTTTATTCCGTGCCAAGATCGAACAGATTTACCACTTAGAGCAGTTTCATAGCCTATCTGGATGAAAACGAGAGTTTGGCTCCTTGCCTATGGCGGCAGTCCAGATTATATAATACACGTGTCTGAGATATTTTAAAAATTATGACAGTGTAAGCAGACAAAAAAAATGTGGAACGGGAAAAATTGTTGTGATGTGCAGAAATGATAGTAATTTTTTTGACAAGGGTCTAAAGTAGGCCATATTAAGTAGGTAATATGGCTTTTAGACCAGAGTAATGCATACTATTTTTCACTTCGATTGTACATCGACAATAACTAAACTAAGGTGAAATTATGGTTTAACTTGACGGTCTTTTAATTTTTTTAACTTCAATGACATAGATACAAAATATAAATACCGCGAATAATTGCCACAGACGACGGTATAATTAGCTCTTTAAACACGCTTCAAAGCGCTTCCAAAAAATTAAAATCTTTTTTAATGATTGTGAAGTATGATCTAAAAAAAACACCTCATGTTTTGAGAATAAATTGCGTTTTGCTGATTGGTCGATTTTAACATTGCTGTAATCTGATTGGTTGATATTAAATTAAATACAATGGTTTTTCTTTAAGGACATAAATGATTTACACTAGGGATGTTACGGAGGTGGTTTTATCGGAACCAAGCCGAAACCGGAGTTTTTAAATTTGTTTTAACGAAACCGAAAGCGAATCCGAAACAGAACCCAAAAGCGAAACCGAATCCGAAACCGGAGCCGGAGGTGAAGGTGGAGGAAGGTGGAGCCCTGGAGGGAGACTAATGTGATGTGAACCTAATCTATTTATCAACAAAATTTAAAGGAAGATCTTGCAATGCAATCTCTGCAATAAATGTATCAATTTCCTGGGATTTTGGATTCGACGTACACCATTTTTGGTTCTTCGTTAAAGAGTCCTTTAGTGTGAGCTGTTTTTCGGCCTCTTGTAAAGGCGTCGACGTCGAGGCGGTCGAAGACTGTACGGTATTCTTTAAATTGTCTAATCTCGAAAAATCTTCGTACTCAACTTCGTGAACCGATTTTAAATTACTTTTTAATGGAGTAGTCGTTCCGCCCTGTCTTGAGTATGTTTTCTCACATATTTTACACTTTGCAGTGTTTGCGTCTACTTCAATAAAGTAGTTCCATATGGGACTTACTTTAGCGTTCATCCGCTTCATCGTCAAATGTTACTGTCACACTAACTAACACTAACACTTTGAAAAAACACACTGAACAACCTGAACCAAAACAATAAACGAATGAGTAAACAATCGTCGTAAAACAGGTGGGGTGATTCCCGGGGAGACAAGTCAAAACCTGTTTGTACTCCTAGGCACACGCCGCGCGCCGCGGTTGCTGACTTTCGGCTCCGTTAAAACCTCCGCTTAAAATTAGACGAAACCGAAGCCGGAGCCGGAGGTGTTCGCTTCAAATTAGACGAAACCGAAGCCGAAGCCGGAGGTGTGAATTCAGCCGAAAGTTTCGGTATATCGGAGCCGAAGCCGAACCTCCGTAACATCCCTAATCTACACACAATTATTCGCACCAAAAAAGTATCTACGTTTTCCAATTAACTTCGATATGTGTTGTGATTGGTGGATTTAATATGGTAAAGTGTTCTGATTGGTAAATTTAAAATGTTTTGTAAATCATAAATACGTAGACATGGTGTCACCCTCTTTCATAGACAGAAATTTCATAGAATTTCGTTTTTCAGAAATTATTTCATAGAGTATTTGGTCATATACTTTCTGTTCCAATATTATTGTTTCATAGACTGTTCAATTGGTTAAAACATATTTCACAGACATTCAGTTCCATGTATATTGCTATCAAACTTTTTTAATTTACAAAGTTATCGAACACTAGAATCATATTTCATGTATTTTTGTTTCGTAGACACAGATTTCATAGACTGTTGTTTCATAGTTACTGTTTTATATAATATTTAGTTCCAGTATTTTCTTTTCCAATATTATTATTTTAGTCTTTATGCACTCCATTTACATTAATTGCAAAGAAACTTATTGCAAATAATATACATAATGATATTAGATCTGTTACACACAAAAAAAAATCCAGAAACAAACGGTTGCCGTAAAAGTTGGCTAGGTTAGGTTAGAATTGCGGCCCCCCAGAAATAAATTGTTGCCAGAAAAGTTGGTTAGATTAGCTTAGAACTGTAACCCCCACAGAAACAAACTGTTGCCAGAAAAGTTGGTTAGGTTAGGTTAGAACTGCGACCCCTACAGAAACAAACTGTTGCCAGAAAAGTTGGTTAGGTTAGGTTAGAACTGCGACCCCTACAGAAACAAACGGTTGCCAGAAAAGTTGGTTAGGTTAGGTTAGAACTGCGACCCCTACAGAAACACACGGTTGCCAGAAAAGTTGGTTAGGTTAGGTTAGAACTGCGACCCTCACAGAAACAAACGGTTGCCAGAACAGTTGGTTAGGTTAGGTTAGAACTGCGACCCCCACAGAAACAAACTGTTGCCAGAAAAGATGGTTAGGTTAGGTTAGAACTGTGACCCCTACAGAAACAAACGGTTGCCAGAAAAGTTGGTTAGGTTAGATTAGAACTGCAACCCCCACAGAAACAAACTGTTACCAGAAAAGTAGGTTAGGTTAGGTTAGAATTGCGTCCCCCACAGAAACAAACTGTTGTTAGAATAGTACAATTAGAATAGTAAAATAAAACATATTACTAAATTAAATATATAAAGTGAAATACATTAATAAAAGATACATTTTTTTATTTGAGTTTAATAATCAGCTTAATTGATATGAAAATTCTACAGTTTAATTCTCTTTGAAAAAAAAAACATTTAGGATTTAATGTATATTATTACAATAAGTATTGAGAAACTGAGTCTTCTATGAAACGAAAATATTAAGTTTGATAAAATCAGAAACAACATTTTATGAATATGCAGGCTTTGAAACAAATGTTATACAAAGTAAATACTATACGGATTAATAATATTTGATTTAAAACGTAATGAACTGAAATTCGAAAAACTACTTATCTGAACAATAAAACATATACAAAACCAGATTCTACAATGTAAGAGCTCTGACAAATGATCACTCTATGAAATGAAAATATGAAAAACATTTTCTATGAACCAATATTCTGCGAAAATGTAGTCTATAAAACAACGTACAACCACGTAGACATATTAGCCCTAGAGGTTAAATGTACTACTTTAGTCCGCCTTGGTAAGCATAATATGACACACTGTTTGAGCATGAGAAGTGAAACAGTTATTAACCAATGGTGAATGCTCCACCCTCGATCTGGAGCATCGATTCTATACCTATAGAATCGATAGATTCTATAATGTTAATAGGTACTTACCTAACCTATCCATAATTATCGAGCGTGTAGTAATCGAATATTCGCGGCTTTCTACCCGATACTTGTAAGTTATTTATACTACACACACGACAAATATCATCGATACTCTGTAGCGCCAGCGGCCAGAGTGAATGTACAAAAATAAGTGAGTAAAATATCAAATACCATTACATGACGTCGTCTTGTGCGGTAGAACATTCAGAATTTGACAGCAAAAACTCGACTGTTTACGACGGCGCGGCGGTGTATTCCCAACTGTCCCCACTGCAGTCGCGTGCGGTATAGCGACGGCCAATGGGAATGACACCTATTCCCATCCGTACCCGGCGGGTACATTTAGGGCGACGGCGGTCCAGTACTGAACTGTATACATGTATGTAAAACCTGGTTCTCACGTGATGTACACCACGGCGACGATGTAGAAGAGTTGCAGAGTGCGCCACAGCAGTGGGGGGCGGAAGAGGGGGGCACTCTGCTCGTACATGGAGCGGAGGAGGGACATCTGCTTCTTGGATGCTTCTTCGACAACTTCAAGTGCTTTCACCTGGAAACGGGTGTTTATAATGTTAATTGACAATTCAGGGTCTTTGGGATTTCACAAAACGTCTACATAACGTTCAACAGACGTTTCGATCAAAAGCCTTTAACTTAATGTAAATAACTCTTGATACAGCTCATACTAGTAATGTACAAATCTTTGTCAACCATGTCTGACCGATTTCTCTCAGTTGCTTTAAAGGTTAGCTCGATGAGATCCCTTAAAGGGATAAGTTCGCCTTTGTACACACTCACTATATTTTTGTTGGTCATGTATTTGTTTTGTGCAATAAAGTGTTTTACTACTACTACTACTACTAGTAAACTAAACATAAACCATACAGTCATTGTAATAATATGAGATAGATTTTATTACAGACATACTGGTATTGTATTTTATATGTTAACGGAAGTATACAAAGCGAAAGACAACCTGGGATCTCCGAGCATACGAATTTTTTTTTAATGTTTTCCTACGTCATTGGTAAATTTTATGATATAAGTGCATTGCGTAACAGGAGATGACATCCCTAAGAATGTTTTAATCCCAAAAGTTGTAGTGAAAATCACTACAAGTCTATACTACTCTTTGATTCAGTCATAGCTGTCACCCGCCAAACATGGCGCACAAAATTTGTTCTCGATATCACATCTAGTAGAATGCATAATAAATCAATGTGAAAGTGTATTAATTAAGTAAATATTCAGTACATTCAGGTGGTAATTTCTCGTCTTCTCAAAGCATGACTATTCCTAGTGATGACTCTAAGAGATTAGAGTAGGTAGTATTATACTTTCTTTCACGCGAAATACGCAAAGGAATATCTCCTTACGGATAGTCCTTAGAAAAACTAACGAACTCACTTTAAAATCATCCCGAGCACATCTATGATTAACAGCATAAATGCTCCTCATCACATCCAACGCGTCATCCTTCCTGCCAATATTGGCCAGGAACTTAGGACTCTCATGGAAGAAGTAGATGGCCAAGCCGCCGATGCCAGAGGGGATGGCCAGCACGATGATGAGCAGCCGCCAGGGTCGGAAGACCACGTTTAACCAAGTGAGCTCTACTGCGAAGTCTAGCTTCAGAGTGGGGTAGGTGAGAACTGGAAAATATTATAGCTGTTAGATAATGGTGACCTTTAACAACATTAGGTTTTGTATTTATTTTAAGTGATGAAAAGTACACGATTGTCTTGTAGCAATAAAGGTAATGGTCTAAGAGCTGGCCACGTCAGATATGATATGACACAATAGTGAGAGCAATGAAACCTGTCTAGTTAGATGGCTTTACCATCCTTATTGCTAGATCCGGGCATCTGGCAACTTTTAATGGGTGGAGATCAGAGTGACAGACGAACAAAGTTTTTAAGTTTGAAAAAGTAATACCAAAATAGGTAAAAACTGCCAACGTTGTGTTAATTATAGAGGACAGGGCTTATATTTTAATATTAGATTACAAACCATTGTCTATTATTGCGGAAACAAAAACGTTAAGCGACTAACTAAAAATTGCATTATACATCATTTGGCACTACTTCCCCTAGCTGAAACTTCTGAACATGATATAATCTAATTAATTACTTAATTTCCCATAATATTGCATCAAACCCAGAACTCTAGGATTTGTTTTCTTCAAGTTATTTGCATTCTTTGACCTCCACCACTTTACAGCTGCCAGATGTCCGGATTTAGAAATAAGCATAGTATAGCAAACTAACTAAAGGGGTTTCGTTGCTCTCATTATTGTGTCATATCTGACGTGGTCAGCTATCCGTCACGATTTATCAAATTATCGATTTAGTTTAGCCATAAAAGTGATAAAACAATAGGTGGGTATTATAATATTAAGATTTTTGATGTTCGAATGGCTACTACAAAATTTACTTAAAAGATACAGCACTTGTTTGGAACTTATATAAACTAGTGACCTTAAGGTCTTGCATAACATAAACTAGTGACCTTAAGGTCTAAAGCATGTGCTTGGGACAGAGATTCATCATGATTAGTACTCGTAGTTGTAAGTAAGAAACACCCTACACAACGGCTTTTGAGCGTCGGCGTCTAGGCAGCGCTATGACAAATGACGCCACGTCGCCATTACGCAGTCAGGGTCAAGCAGCAGCCATAGCGCATAGTAGACGCCGACGCTCGGTAAACGTTACTATGGAGAATGTCTAAGGTAAACCCACCACCAGCCGCGGCTGGCGACAGTAGCAACAAACACGTCATCAACAGCATGTACTTGCTGCGCATGCGTCTGACGCACGATTCGCCCACCAGCGTGTACGTCGCTGAGTTCGCGGCGCATGAACTGAAACATAATGGAATCGTCTTACTTTAACTTTATGTAGAAAAGGAGGAGAGGATGACTAAAATTCAAAAAGTAGTTCAAAATATTGAAACAGCTATTTTGCCATTTGTTTAAATGGCACTTTGCGTACGTACAGCTTATTGTACAATAGTAGTTTATGTAACTGTTACGTAATAAGGGTCCTTAAAACATGAGTGTGGTTTTATGAAATGAGCCGCAGGCGAATTTCATAATAAGATCACACGAGTGTTTTAAGGCCTAATTACGTACAGTTGCATACACTGCTTTATCTACACTCATATTATATATATTAAAATAAGTGTTCGGAAACCATAGAATGACCGCCATTGTACCGTCATGGCCAACTCGATTGTGCCGGCGCTCGCGCGGGACCAATCGAGTTGGCCATTGCGGTAACATTATGTTATCAAATTCGATGTTCCAAATTTGAAACTCATTGCTTAACAATATTTGAGCATGCAACGTTAAAATTACGTTACTGCCGCAGATAAGAAACTTATCATAGTTAAATCGTTTGTTGTAATGCTTGTCATTGTCTACGGTTTTTGAACGCATTTTAGAGTACTTACAGTATGAGTGTAGATAAACTAGTTTAGTGTACCTAACCTATAAATCGTTTTTTTTTTATTATTAAAATAATCGTGCGATTGTCGTCGTGCGTTTTCTTTGGAAAGCATTTTAAAGCTCTCCATTTTGCCTCTTATTATCTTAAATGTACATCACGAATAATGAAAACAAATATTCTGGTTTTAATTTTTCCCTGATATGGTTAAAAAAAAAATACATGGGCGATTATTTGTCTAATTTCAAAACAAATGAGGTATAAATACCAGACATTATTTAAGAACGCGTTGATAAAGAGGTAGGAAGATAATGCTTTTTCTGTCTTTAGTCAGCCTTGTACTCCCAGGCATCAATGCTTACAAGATTTTGCCTTAGATTGAGAATTAAGAAACGAAATCGTCCATAATTGTACAAATTCTTCCAACGACTAAGTCACTAAAACGATATCCATTCCTAAAACGTTCCATAAACCTACAAGTATAAACAATAGCTTCTACAAGTCTATCTTTAGACTCGTATCTACTTCCATCTATTTCCCCGCAAGAAGCCGTATAAACGCACCCGGGTAGCAACTCTTACGTGACAATACATGCACTTGACATTGACCGGCCCATCGATTAGCTTCACAATTAAAGAGGTCAAATTAATAGCCCAGCAAACTAATAACTCCCTCGTGCGGAATGCTCATCAACATCATTCATGTATTTATAGATTGGACAATTGGTCTTAAATTTCAATTAGAAATAGGCATTATTAAAGCATACAGAAACAATGCCTATTTAGGTAGGATTTATTTGTTTGTTTTACATGAGTAGTAATAGTTCATAATATAGGCAATATATTAAGATGATCTATCTTAGTAATAAATAAATCTTTAACATATATAATTATTACACGTTAAAAAAACGAAACAAGACACATATACACCGGGCAATAACAATAATACTCCTATCGTACACAAGAATGTATTCCAAATCATATATAACACACGTAAATGCACATTTACACAAATTCACATGGTTATTACAGTAAAGTTTCACATAAATGTATATATTAACTGACAAGTAGGTAAGCAAATCGACCATCTACTAGTAAGATGAACCTTAGAAATAGGTTAATAAAAAATCTGGAAGTTTTAGCAGAGTTTTAATAAAGTTTATTTCTATGGAAAACCTGTAAAAATCTTTGTATTTAGAAAGTAATAATTCACAGGTATGGTCAGTATGGTGTAATAGGGCATAAGGTACATCGAGAAAACTTGAACCAAAGAACTACCTTGAGAGTACGAAGATTTTGCCTCTTATGTAATACTCGTAGTCGTAGAACTGAACTTACTAGTACACGGAGAGGAACTTGAACAGCCCGAGGAACAGCTAATTGGCAGACACGCTGGTAAGACATGACAGCACGAAAGCAGTCAACAGCGACAGCACCAGCAATAACCGGCCTTGTTTTGTTAGTCTACAAGTAAACTTACAAGCACACAGAGAGGAACTTGACCAGCCCGAGGAACAGCCAGTTAGGGGACACGCTGGTGAGACATGACAGCACGAAGGCAGCCAACAGCGAGAGCACCAGCGAGTACCGCCGGCCTTGTGTGTCCGACACGTAGCCCCACACGTAGGATACCAACAGGATACCTAGAACAAACATCATCAAAATTACCTGGAGAAACCTTTTCTACCTATACTATTTTGTTTTGTCAAATTAAACGTAGATAGAACACTTCCACGTTTTTACAATTGACTTTTAGTCAACACATTCGCAGCAAAATGGAATTATTTAATTTGTATGTCTTTCCTGACCACGGAACAATGGTGTTCCGGACCTACTGGGAGGCGTATGCGGAGCCAAAGCCAACGCGCAGAGTCCCATTCGACAATTTAATGAAAAGCGAGGGGTACACTATTAATATTATTTGTTTCTCCTTTAAGGATCACGGGCCTGTACATCCCGGTATTTTGATAGCGTAGAGATACGGATCCAACACGTAAGGAGTATCCCTTTAGAGAGTTTTAATAGTAATATAATATGAGTAATATAACCTGCTAGAACCCATTCACATAGGCACATAAATAGATACCTATTAATCACTCCCAGCAGTATTATTATTGGTACCTACTGTCTATGTACAAGGCCTCGTTAGAGCTGCAAGAAATATTGATAGCTCAGCGTTGGTCTATTCTCCATCTGTCCCCCCCCCCTCGATCGCGCACAGTATGGCGATGGCGGGACAAATGGGAATAATTACTATGTAAAACCTGTTCCCATCTGCTCCCGGTTGGCACAGATTGAAATACATCTCCTTGAAATGAGGGAGGGTCTAAATCTTATTATTTCCACAAGCTGCACATTTAAATTAGACTGTTTGTCCAAAGAAAGCAATGTTAAGTAGGACCACTTTCTGGTCTAGGCTACAGGATAGGAGGATGTTAATACCTTTTAGTCTGAGTCTACTGCTATTAAAAGCTAGCGGGGTATAAGTAGTTACCTTGGGCCTTGCAGTGACCCGTCAAATAAAAGCAACCTCGGCTTTCCAAAGTTCTAGAAGTTGTTGTTAAGCTCACCTACAAAAGGCAACGAAGTCAAAATACCCTTCTCAGTCACTGTGAGGTTCAGGTCACAGGCCGTCGCTACCACTAGACTGAACCCGAACAGGTCGACTCCAATGGCTAACAGGATCCAAGCGCATGTTATCACGAGCAAAATGTTGTATACGCCGTTTCCTGCAAAAATAAGGAGACTCTTAACCTTTTCAAGCTAACATGGTCATTAACATCACATAAACTATTTAAAACGGGGTATTTACCTTGTGCATTAGTTTTTCCGAGTTTCCGATATTTCGGCACAGTTGCATGCGCCATAACAAATACACATAGTAAATAACCCGTTTTAAATAGTTTTTGTAATCTTGACCTTTTTTATATGACGACGGTGGCAAACAAGCTTGCCGCCCGCCTGATGAGCAGTTGTGGTCGCTAAAGCGCTTGTAACTCCTGCAAAGTCACACGCGCGATACCAGCTCTTTAAGCATACAAGGATTTATTGTGTTGAAAGGTTAAGGGTCAAATAAAGGCCTCTCGCAACCAACACAGTATATCTTTGGGTGATCAGAGGGCTTAGCTAAGATGACAATCGTTTGTAGAACATGAAACGATATCTCTATCACTCTTTCATATTAGTGCGATAGAGAAACGGATAGCGTTTTGATTCGTTTTCTATAAACGATTCTCATCTTGGCTAAGCCAGGGCGCTTCCCAGCAGGAAGATTCCCAGGGGGGAATCTTATTATTCTTACTAAGAGATTTACATTAAATTGAAGATTGACTTCTTTAATCCTTTACAAAAATTATAGGACCGCCCGGAGTGTTAAAGCTATGGTTTGGTAAAGTTGATTGGTTGTCGTAACATGCTGTTAAATGTAACAATATCTTAAGAAGCAAAACGCCAAATTATGTCCAATTCAAGTTCATCTTCTTCTCTTGGCTCGGGGTCCGCTTGACAACCATTGGCGTAGGCACTAGATTTTATGAAAGCGACTGCCATCTGACCGTCCAACCCAGAGGGGAAACTAGGCCTTATCGGGATTAGGTCCGGTTTCCTTACGATGTTTTCCTTCACCGAAAAGCGACTGGTAAATATCAAATGATATTCCGTACATAAGTTCCGAAATACTCAGTGGTACGAGCCGGCGTTTGAACCCGAGACCTCCGGATTGAAAGTGGGACGTCTTATCGCCAGGCTACCAGCGTTCTTCTCCAATTCAATTCCATATCTAAGTAAAATAAAAAACAACAAGTTGGATTATTTAAATAGATCTTCAGGACTCATCTGTTATTTGATAAGGTCTTGCACAGATTCTGCGAATTGCACATTTCTGTTTAGTGTATATTTGTTCATCTTATATTTACTTTAAAAATAATGTTTAAATTAAATTCATGTAATAGGCATGGTGTTTTTTTTTCATGTATGGTATCAATCGATTCGTTTTGTTGTGAGGATTTGTCTATATGCGGCCAATTGCGTAAAAGCAACACAAAAGCCAGAAATTAGGCTTAAAGTCTGAGATTTGCAATTGTTTCTCGAAGCGCTCCTAACAAAATGACGTGCAAAAGTGACGTCACGATCATATAGTCGCCCTGGGCCGCAATTCAACATGGCATAACTGACAGTCGCTTGCGAGACAACTATGATATCACACTTTTGTGACAGTTGAAATCGGGGTGGAATCACTCAAGAGTGATATCTAAAATGGTGTCCATAGCCATAGACAAAACGCTCTAGCGAGACCTACTGACAGCTTGACAGTTAGGTGTGGACACGGGTGGACAGGATGGATATCACTCTATCCACTAGCGATATAAGTGTGACATCCACGTTTCACAGTTTGGCATGTCGAATCGCGCCCTGTTTAAAGTATGAAAAATTATGAAATTGTTATTTTTACAGTGAAAGAAAGAAAATACATTTATTTAACGCCACAAATGAAATGAAATGCGCCAGTGAAATGTTGCTTTTATGGTTACCATACAATTTATTAAACAGTAAAATGTTAAAAATCGAATGGTATCATCGATTTTTTATAAATTTTCTACTTTTTTTTTATATTGAAATTTTGAAGCATGATATCTTTGAACCATTTCAATTGATTTTTTTAATTTTCACTTTATTTGGATATATTGGTAATTCTGCATCCTATCAACTCAGCAACTAAATTTTATTGCATCAATTCATCATCCCTATTCCGCTATTTTACACAAACTATCACAAACAAATGTAACTTCATGGAATTGTTTAAAACAAAGTTCGAACAATATAGGTAAGTGTTACTATGAATCTGTATGTGAATAGTAGTATGCATGTAACAATGTAGTTTGAGCAGAATAAACACCACAATTACTATTCACTTTTATTTGTTTATCTGTGAGTTCAATGAAGTTTATTTTTTTAGAATAATGTGCGGACAATAAAAATGTCAACACGCTGAAGTGCTGCAAACAAGTTATTGAAAATCGGCTAGCAGTGGTGGAATAATACGCGTGTTAATGTTATTATCGCTATGGAACAATGCGTTTACCAAAATTAAGACAATAGAGTGATTAACTTTTAGTTTGTATAAGTTTGACGTCAAAAACTGACACGGGTTATATCTATTTGATATCGTTACTAAATGGCCCCATGAAAGTAACATTTCAAACTGGAGTCTTCGGTCATAGACGGAGAGCTGGCCACGTCAGTTATGACACAATAATGAGAGCAACGAAATCCATGTAGTTAGTTTACTATACTATGCTTATCGATCTAATCACGATACTGTTAAAAACTTTTTGGAACTATATTCGAGGCAACTTCAAAACAGAAAAAGGGCCGTAGTTTTTGGTGACTTTAATCTGAATTTACTGAGGTCTGAAAAACATGTAAGACACTATAAATTAACTCTAAAAGAAAATAACTACCAGATAATAAATAAAATTGACAAGGACTACTCTACACGTGAAACCCCTACTACAAGAACTTTATTAGACCACGTATGTACAAACTTAAAAGACAATAATTTTCATATTGCTATTATTGAATCAACCATGTCGTATCATAAACGAATATACTTCGAAATAAAAAAATACCATCCACCACCTTTGCAGAGAAAACAATACGAAAGAATTAACTATGCAAATTTGTACAAAACCATTGAAACTTGCAAGAATGAAAATAAAAACAATGACTATGCTGTACTTGAAAAAAACTCGTATCTAGTGTAAACAAAAATAAAGTAACGAAAACCAAAATACTTAACCCGCCAAGGCAAGATTGGATTAATAAGGAAGTGATAAAGGAAATGAACTCCAGAAACACTCTATGGCAAAAATTAAAGCAGAACCCAGAAGACACAAGGTTGAAGCAAGAGTATAAAACAAAACGCAACAAAGTGGCAAATACCATTCAAGGCACTAAAACAAAATACTATCATAAAGTTTTCATGGACTGCAAAAATAATCCATCGAAATTGTGGGATCTCATTAACAGTCTATCAGCAAATAAATCAAAACAGCGTTTGGCACCGGCAAAACTGGATACTGGAACAGGATTTACTTCAGACGAAAAGGAAATGTGTGAGATCTTTAATGCTTTTTTCTCCGAAATTGGATTGACGCAGCAAATTTAATCCCCGAAAATTTTAATAACAATACAACCTATACTTGTACCTCCACATCAAACCAATACAATTTATCCAAATTCGAACCTGCTACTTCTGATGAGATTTCTAAAGTAATCGATAAATTAAAACTAAATACTAGCTCAGGCTTAGATGGTTTAAATACAAAGTCAATAAAATATTTCAAAAACCTTATACTCGAAGAACTAACTGGTTGCATAAACAGATGTCTAAATGAGGGTATTTTTCCTGATAGCTTAAAACTAGCTTAAGTTACCCCAATTTACAAATCAGGAATTCAATCTGATCCAAGTAACTATCGCCCAATCTCTGTTCTCCCGGTAATTTCAAAAGTATTTGAGAAGGTCTTATATAGTCGTATTAAATCATATTTAGTTAAAATTAATTTCCTCTATGAAAAACAATACGGTTTTAGACCTCAATCTAACACATTCTCAGCAACAATTGACTTAGTTACAAGAATTAAAGTTAATATAGACAACAAACAAATAACATTAGGCATCTTCATAGACCTAAAAAAGGCATTTGACACGGTCAGCCACAGCCTGCTTTTGCAAAAGTTACGTGCATTAGGAATTACCGGTACAGTTTTAGACATTTTAGAATCTTACCTTACAAATCGTAGTCAGGTTGTCAAGATTCAAAACCATCATAGTGAGGCTAAAACGATTACATGTGGCGTCCCACAGGGCTCAATTTTAGGACCGTTATTATTCTTAATTTACATCAATAACATAAATAAACTGGGTCTTAAAGGCGATATTACACTATACGCAGATGATACTAGCCTTTTTTATTTCGGAAATTCTGTCAGTAATGTTATTAATGACGCGCAAAACGATTTGGACTTATTAAATATATGGTTTCAGTGTAACCTATTAACTATTAACATTTCGAAGACCAACTATATCATTTTTGCAGCCAAAAATAAGAAAATACCGGAATTTCAATCTCTTAAAATAAATAACATAATTCTATAAATAAAATAACCCATAAAGTGGAACAAGAAAAAAATCTAGGGTTAATATTGGACAAACATTTAAATTGGAAACCACATATCGATAAAGTAAAAGCTAAACTGACGTCACTAACCGGGGCATTGCGTAGTTATGCAAAAAATATTCCATCTCAAATACGCTACACAATATATAACTCGCTTATAAAACCCCATATAAACTATCTAATTTAAGTGTGGGGTACTGCCGCAAAAACCAACCTCGCAGCTCTGCAAGTTGCTCAGAACAAGCTTATAAAAATACTATTTCAATATCACTTTTTAGAGGCAACCGAAACAATATATACCGAAACTAAACTATTAAATATAAGACAAAGCTATGTGTACCAAAATTGCCTACTAGTAAGAAAAATACTTTAAAAAGATATACAAACTCAATTAAATTTTACTAGGAAACACCATGTGCAAAGAATAAATTACGAAATGCCAATGACTTAATTTTACGTCCGTCGCGGACAAATTACGGGAGGAAAAGTATTTTAAAGCTTGTCCCAGAAAAAAATGTCGTTTATTAGTTAGTATGAAATAATGTAAGCAATAAAAAGTTACCAAATTTTTGACAACAGTTTATTAGAAATGTAGTAAACAATACGTATTTTTGTTATGTTTTTGTTCTATTGTTTATTCATCCAGAAACTTCGTAATTTTCTTTTGATACCTGCCATCAGGTTTTGTACATCAGTGTCTGTGATTAGTTTTGAAGCTGCATTCCATTTTCGCTTGAAGTTTTCAACTGATGTGGCGTTAGTTTTATGTTTTAAGAGCTTCTGCTTCATACGAGCCCAATATTTTTCTATAGGTCGTAATTCAGGACAGTTAGGAGGATTTTGGTATTTTTCCACAAATTCGACATTATTGGCTTTGTACCATTTTATCACATTTCTAAAATAGTGGCACGTGGCCAGATCAGGCCAAACCAGAACTGGCTTCTTGTGTCGCTTAAAAAACGGTAATAATCGCTTTTCCATGCACTCTTTAAGGCATATATCGCCTTTCATAGTTCCTTTAGCAAAGTATGGAGTGCTGCGTTTGCCGCAAGAACAGATCGCTTGCCACACAAGAACCTTCTTCACAAATTCATCCGTTTTTAAGACATTGTACTCGTCATTGATAGTTTTTCTATCGGTCCCCGAATAAAAATGAGGTCCCGGCAGTGATTTAAAATCAAGCTTGCAATATGTTTCGTCGTCCATCACAATACAGTATTTTTTTGTCGTTAATTTTGAATACAGTTTTCTGGATCTCGTTTTAGCGTCAGTTTCTTGTTTCGAATTTCTATTAGGCACTTTAGTTTGTTTGAAAGTCTTTATAGAATTATTTTTCTTTACTCGTTGCACAGTGGATTTAGACGTTTTAAACTTTTTAGCTAAATCTCTTACAGATGATGTAGGTTTTTTCAGCAAAGCAGCTATGATACTCTTCTCAATATTTTTCTTAACAAACCCGGTCTTCCGACCACTTCCAGGACGCCGTCGAATACCGCCAGTCTCTCTGAATTGTTTTAGGACCTTTGCACAGTTCTAACAGACGTGTTTAGCTCCATTGCCACTTTTTTCGTGAAAATGCCTTAATATTGGACATATTTGTACAATATTTTCTCATGAAGTTTTTCTTGTGGAGACGAGATCTTTGAAAATGTGACTGTGACAGATTTTTTTCTAATATTAAATAAAGAACCGAGATGCATTCAACATATAACCAGCCAGTTACAACCATTTTCATTGAAACCTGATATACCAACGCTGCGTAAACTAACGACATTTTTTACTGGGACAAGCTTTATATGAAGGTGCTCAATTATTCAATAAACTTCCAAAAATTATCATGGAAACAAAATCAATGTCCCACTTTAAATCACTGCTTAAAAAACATATAATAAATAATTTTTGACACGTTCACAAGTAAATAATAAAATAAAATAAACCGGCCAAGTGCGAGTCGAACTCGCGCACCGAGGGTTCCGTACAAACCTATAACAAGCAAAAGTTGTAGTATGTTTATTACTAATTTCAATTTAATACCTGTACGCGTTTACGAGGAAAAAGGCAGTAAGTTTAAAATTAAAAAAATATATATATTTTTTTGTATGATTTTACTAAAAATGTCTACTTTTCGTAATTTTTCCTTTAACTGTGCTATATGAAGTTTCTTCGTGCCAAGTTTCAAGTTTCTGAGTTTACGGGAAGTACCCTTTAGGTTTTGAGTTTCTTGCGAGTACTCAGTTTCAAAATATGCGACTTAAATTGCTATTTCTTTTGATTGCGTTGACATAAAAGTTTTTTTTTTTTTTTTTATGAAATAGGAGGCAAACGAGCAGACGAATCGCCAGATGGTAAGCAATTAACGCCGCCCATAGACGCCCGCAACACCAGAGGGGTCACAAGCACGTTGCCGGCCTTTATGATGGGTTTTGCTACATCTGAAAGGTCCTATAGCCCTGATTATTTGACACGAATTTCAATTTAATACCTCCACGCGTTTACGAGGAAAAAGGTAGTAAGTTTAAAATTTAAATAAAATATTTTTTGTATGATTTTACTAAAAATGTCTACTTTTCGTAATTTTTCCTTTGTCTGCGCTATATGGAGTTTCTTCGTGCCAAGTTTCAAGTTTCTGAGTTGACGGGAAGTACCCCGTAGGTTTTACGAGTACCGAAAAATTCTAAAATTTGCAGCATAAACGACTGTATCTTTTGATTGCGTTGGCTTTTAAGTTTGATTTTTTCACAGATCCAAGGGACAACAGACCTGAGTATTTGATATAAATTTCAGCTGGATACCTCCTCGCGTTCCTGAGAAAAATGGTCTTGACAGACAGACAGACAGACAGACAGACAGACAGACAGACAGACAGACAGACAGACAGACAGACGGACAACAAAGTGATCCTATAAGGGTTCCGTTTTTTCCTTTCGAGGTACGGAACCCTAAAAACCAAGATATTAGCACATAAAATGAAATACATAAGGGCAACAACCCATACAAAGTACGTACTGCGAACCTACTTACTAACTCATCGTCATCATAAAAAAATAAAAAATAAACAAGCTTATTACACTATTATTATACTATTTGATAAACACAAATAATATTTATAGTAAGATATATTCTTCTTATCTAGCCTTAAGTACCTAAACGTAATGTAACAATAAATTCTACTTTAACTACGCTCGGCGTACGCATGCCGCTTCCAGTTGTAACCTTTCCGTGTACCTATGTATTACTAAACTTGTTTTTGCATGGATACTTGCTCGTTATCGCTAACCGCGTTGCGCGCGGCCAAATAATAAGCGAAATTGTAAAACTACCTTTAAACTACCTTTTAGTATATACACCGTGTTACTTGAGCCACTAAAAACCCCAAATGACTTATATTATTGCTAATTAATCTAGAGTATTTATTTTTCATTCAGTTAATTATTTCGAAAGATATTCGTATGTTTAGTTTTCCTTGCAATTCTATTCAATTGTTAACTCTACATTTGTGGCGTTGTTGTCAGTGTTGTCACATCTCTATGTACATGTGTCATGCCATGTCAACCTACTTTGTTAATTTCTATGACATGACATAAGATGACAAACTTTGACAATGACAATCTACATAACACTATGTACTGTGGAAAAAACAAACTTGTCAAAGCTGCCAGCCATTATTAAATATTCAACCTCTATACAGGGTGACTGGTAATTCGTCGTATTCCTTCAAGGGGGTTATTCTACAGCTTATTTGGAGTGATTTAAGTCCAGTCAAGCTGGGGTCAAAACTCATTGGTTTTCAAGTTATTCAAGATTTTAGATTTTTTTAATAAATACCCGCTTTTTGACCTAAAAGTAGTATTTTTTTTAAACTACATATTTTTCAAATAAAAAAAAAGATTTTCCGAATAGCCAATGCATCACTGATTACGTAAAATAATAAAAAAAGTACAAAACATATCAAAATTTTGCAAATAAAAGCATCTGAAGTCAGAAGTTTTTGTATTTTTTTTCAAATCTTGTTACATTTTAAGGCATAACTAAAAAAAAGTAATAACACTTCGCGTACAAATTACAGAATTTATTTCCTCAGTTCATAAGCTTTCTAAAAAGGTACAATTTATGACATTTTATGCTCATTTTTTACAATTAATAATAATAATACCAGAGCTGGTACATGACTTAGCGTACTTGACTTTACTTGTTTGTGTCGTTTTAAACTCGCCGAAGGCATACTGTGTCT
Source organism: Pammene aurita (assembly GCA_947086415.1). Classification (NCBI taxonomy): domain Eukaryota; kingdom Metazoa; phylum Arthropoda; class Insecta; order Lepidoptera; family Tortricidae; genus Pammene; species Pammene aurita. The sequence goes on along the minus strand of OX352291.1, from coordinate 46,643,193 downwards.
CCAGTTTCTTATCTTCTGAGACTTTAAGTTGCCCGGGGTGATACTTTGGTAAGTAATTAAGTAGGGGAATAAGAAAAATTTAAAAAAAATACAGTTTCATTATTAAATAAAATTTAATCTTAAAAAGGAAAAATTATAAATCTTGCTCGAACTGTTTGCTCTGCCTGCGTATGCAAGAACGAAGCCTTCTTCGTACTTCAGTGATTGTCACTCGCCTCGAAAGCCCGTCTTTCATCGTCTGTGCAGCTGCTAGGATTTTTTGCCGTAGGTCTTCTACGTCACGTATCGGTCTGTCGTAGACCAACGCCTTCATGTGACCCCAGATGTAGAAATCACACGGAGTTAAATCTGGGCTCCTGGCTGGCCAAGGGGTTGGGCCACCTGGACCAATCCATCTTCTTGGGTAGTTTTCATCCATTCACTGCCGCACACCCTGGTAAAAGTGAGCAGGGCAGCCATCGTGCTGATAAATCATGTTAATTCTTATCGCAAGCGGCACATCTTCCAGTAGCGTCGGTAGCTCATCCCTCAAAAAAGTTTCATACGCGATGCCGGTTAATCGAGCTGGCAGAAAAAAAGGTCCGATTAAATTATCGTGCACGATTCCCATCCACACGTTCAAAGAAAATCTTTGTTGGTGAGCTCCTTCGTTTGATTTCTTTGGGTTTTGACCTTTGGGAGCCCAAAAGTGCAGATTGTGGTAATTTGTTATCCCGTCACGGTCGAAATTAGATTCGTCCGTCCACAATATTCTCTTTAGGTATTCGGGATCTTCGATATCAGCATTAATTAAAAATCTGCAGACATCCATCCTTCTTGCTGGGTCTCCCTCTTCAATAGCGTGTACTGGAGTGTAATGATACGGAAACTGTCGAGCTGAGTGCAGGGTAAACCACACCTTCCACTGAGGCATACCGAGCCGGTTAGCCATAATTCTCGTCGAAGTAGTACCGTCTGCCCGGAAAAAGTGCAAGATTTCTTCTTCTTCAGCAGGATCGTATTGTTGAGGTCTTCCAGCATCAGCTTGACGGCGTTTAACTGATCCTGTTTCCCGAATAAGACGGTACGATGAACCAAACACGCTTACGTGAGGTAAACGGCGGTTAGGGTAACGAAGTTGGTACTCCCTTCTAGCTGCAGCGGCGTCACCATCACAGAGTCCGTAACAATAAATGATATCTGCGTATTCTTCAAATTCGTAAGTAGCCGTTTGAGAAAAAACTTAGTCATCAATATCGTCCGAATTGGAAAGAAAGTTGAAAGTAACTAACTGATTAATTACTACATGACCTATTTAAACCTGGTTAGTCTCACCCCCACCCCATGAGAAGCATCGCCACGCAATAAAATTAAGATAAGATAAGGAACAGAAGGCGAATAACCCACCGTAAGAATTAAAGTGACACAAAAAAACTAATTAAAGTAATTTAACTTCATTAGCTCATTAGCTAATGACCCTTAATCAGTTTGTTTGTTTCACCAAAGGCAATCTGCAGTGCCTACTACCTCAAGGAATAAGATAAGATAAGAAACTGGAGACAAAGTATGCCTTCGGCGAGTTTAAAACGACACAAACAAGTAAAGTCAAGTACGCTTAGTCAGGACTAAGCAGGTACAGGTACCTGCTCTGGTATTATTATTATTAATTGTAAAAAATGAGCATAAAATGTCATAAATTGTACCTTTTTAGAAAGCTTATGAACTGAGGAAATAAATTCTGTAATTTGTACGCGAAGTGTTATTACTTTTTTTTAGTTATGCCTTAAAATGTAACAAGATTTGAAAAAAAAATACAAAAACTTCTGACCTCAGATGCTTTTATTTGCAAAATTTTGATATGTTTTGTACTTTTTTTATTATTTTACGTAATCAGTGATTCATCGGCTATTCGGAAAATCTTTTTTTTTATTTGAGAAATACGTAGTTTAAAAAAAATACTAGTTTTAGGTCAAAAAGCGGGTATTTTATTAAAAAAATCTAAAATCTTGAATAACTTGAAAACCAATGAGTTTTGACCCCTGCTTGACTGGACTTAAATCACTCCAAATAAGCTGTAGAATAACCCCCTTGAAGGGATACGACGAATTACCAGTCACCCTGTATATATAATGGTAAACTGTAGTATTCGAAACGTTTAGACTCGATACGTAAAAATTTGGAAAATTGAAGAAAAAGTATACCCATGTTAAGATATACTGCTGTTTTCAGGTTTTTAGGGTTCCGTAGCCAAATGGCAAAAAACGGAACCCTTATGGATTCGTCATGTCTGTCTGTCTGTCTGTCCGTCCGTATGTCACAGGCATTTTACTCGGAAACTATACGACGTATCTGAATAAAATTTACACATAAGGTGTATTTTGTATGCAGCTACTTAGTTATGTAGTTAAATTTGAAAACAAAAATATTTTTAGGGGGGCGCTCCATACAGGTAACTAAATTTAAAAAAAAAAAATTTTTTACCAAATATCAACATGTGACACATCAATCGATAGGTCTTTCAAAATAACATTGAGGTTTCTTTGACTATTTTGTGATTAAGTGAATATTTTCTGAAATAATCGCTTCGATAGTCAGAAAAGTTGTGTAACCCCCCCCCCCGTAACTTTTGAACCGTAAATTCAAAAAATATGAAAAAAATTTAAGAGATGTGCCTTATCATATACTTTCAACGAAAATTGTTTTGAACATTATCGGTTCAGCCATTTTTGAGTTATCTCCAAAAAACTTCTTCCATAGGCATCAGATACGACCTTTTGGTATTAGTTTGGTTCTTATTCCATTGAAGGTACGGAACCCTCCTATGCGTGGTCCGACACGCACTTGGCCGGTTTTTAGTATTGGGTGTAACACGTTGTATATATAAGCCGGCCGCAAAATTGTTTTGGGTTATCTAGACTATCACATTTCTAAAAATAAAAACATAAAATGACTACTATTAAATATACATAATACAACAAACACAATTAATAAGATCGACATTGTTTCAAGTCACCCATCACGCACCACTTTTGTGGCTTGTGTGCACAAAATTAAATTTTGAGGTCTTATAGCTTTCTGATAAACGGTCCTAACGTGACCAAAGGATCCATAATAATTATACGTAGTCAGAGAGCTCGCTTATATTGTTTTTAGCTTGTAGTTCGCAAGCGACGACACGACAGTTCAGTTCACAAGAAACTTAATGAACAGCTGAACAATTGTATACTTACTTGAATAGTATGAAATTATAAGTATTTGTTTGAATTGCGAATTTAAGTATGAATGAATTTAAGTATGAAGTATGAATGTAAGTACCTTACCTACTGTTTGATATGATGCCCACGGCAGCTTTTTATCACCGCACCGCTCGCCGCCGGCAGGGTGTTCATCCTCACACCCTGGAGCCTAATGGGTCGCGCACTGTACGGTTTAAGAGGAATTTCCTCCCACGAACGCTGCGACTGTGGAATGAACTCCCTGCCGAGGTTTTCCCAGCGGGCTACAGTATGAGGTTCTTCAAAAAAGGAGTGTATAGGTTCTTAAAGGGTAGGCAACGCGCATGTGCGCCTCTGGGGGTTGCAGGCGTCCATAGGCTACGGTAACTGCTTACCGTCAGGCGGGCCGTATGCTTGTTTGCCACCGTCGTGGTATAAAAAAAACTTTTTACCTATTATTGGGTTTTGCTACACTGAAAAAAAAAGGATAAACGAACTACTTCAGCTATTTTATTAATAACCAAAATTCGGTAAGGAGACTAAGGAGTTAATAAAGTGTATTTGCTTATGACTCAAAGTTTACGTATAAACAACAAAACATTTTGGTAGGTAATAAGCCGTAGTTTGTGAAGTCCCAAAACTTAAGTTACTGGTAGACGAAGTTTGGTTGCTGGTAACAAATTATTTTCTTCAGTGTAGCCACCACTTCCGAATTTCTTTCTCATTTGCTCAAAGGTTAAGTGGAAGAAATCCTTAAAGGGATAAGTTCGAATTTGTACACCCTGGTATCACGTTGCGTAAAGAAACAAGTCAAAAGTTGTATTAAAACTATACTTTGCACTCTAATGGACAAAATTCAATTTTGCTCGATGTTTTCAAAAAATATAGTGCGCAAGTGCAACCGAGTACACGTATGGTGAAAATATAGTAGAGGTCATAATGACGTGAACTTTTCGGCTGGGGAACTCAGAAAAATCACCTAATATGAGCTAACGTATTGTTTTAAAACTTTGCGCGTTCTTCCTCAAAACTTTGCGCTATTGTACAGAACGCCATGGACAGAAGCCGAATGGAGACGGTTCATACACACAAAGTGCAAATCATCCGGTGATGACCACGATCGTCAGTCATGAGGGAACGACCGAAGAGAGAGATTGTTTTAAAATGTTCACGTAAACCCGTTGTTAAAGTTGTTTGTGGCCACCAATTGAGAATCAATTCTTTTGTCATTTACAATTTTTACAATTACTTTTTTTTATGGTATTACTTTTTGCGGTACTTAACATTTTGCTTTGAAGTTTAATAAAATATTCACAACGAAAATGCTTGAATGGGTGTTATTTTTCATTGATATATATAATTTTTCGTTACGTTGTTGCATATAATGGGGAAGGCAATTGTCAAAGTGACATTTGCAACATTGGTCCTTAGAAAAGCTTAATTTGTATAGCGGCAAGTAGTTTTTATTTATTTTCGCGAAAATGAGTCAATGTTTTGTCTCGAATTGCTCCGAAATTGAAATCCACCGGTTTCTGAAATACACTAAAATTAACGCCATAGGGAAGGTTTTTGACTATAGTTAAGGACCATGAATCTTGTGTCTCGTTCTCTCGTTGTATATATGTGTCTCTTTCCCTTATTGTATGGAATCTGGAACAGCGCCCTCTACAGAAAGTTTACACCGGCCTACCCCATTTTAGCAAGGCCTGTAAAATGTTCCCTTAACAATATGTATAGTCGTAGGTCAAGATTATATTGATCATATGATATTATACATATGTCATATATTTTGAACACTCCACCCGCTTGACTGTTTCTGCTACTGGCTGTATCTAGAAGCGTTACTTTACATTTTATTTTTACTTTATTAATACTTTATCTAACACTTGACTTAAAAACTGGATGCGGTTAGGCCTCAGATGTTTAATGAGCTCATTAAATAACACTTATTTAGCTTAATTCCTTTAAGACCCAAAACATATTTGCAACTTCACCTAAGTAGCAAGATAAGCAAAAAAAAATGCTTAAAAAGCGATTTTGTTAATATATTTCATAACTTCATAAGTCATAAAAGTTACGTAATTTAACCTGCATGTATACTAAATAAGTAACGGTGAAGAATTTTTATATATTATTTATTATGTGTCGGTTACTGAAATAATTAGAGGTATTTCTAAAATTTTATTTATTTATTTTATTGTCGATTGAGTTGTGGTGCAGTCGCTAATGAGTGGGAGCCCGAAAACTCAAATCGGCAACCTGGCAAGCCCCTCCGGCCATGGCAAGATGAACTGGACTCCTTTTCGGAGGAGTGGTCAGATAGCACACGATGGGGATCGGTGGGGGCATTAGGGGGAGGCTTTTGCCCGGCAGCGGGACACGATAGACTCTATATAATAATAATAATAATGGATGGAAAACTAATAAAGAGAATAATAATAATGTTATTCAAAGGTTGTCTGGAAGAGATCGCTCTTTGGCGATCAGACTGCCAATTGTTTTACCTCTACTTTTCTGTTTGTAACTTTAAAGAGTACTTATGTTATGTTTATGTTATGTTATGTCTGTCTTACATGCTATCGTATATTTAACTGTGGGGTGTTATGCTTTAATGATATAACGATGTCGATGGGATATATTCCAGGCTTATATTCCAGGTACACCTTTTATTTAAAATCTGATCGCTCCCAAATGCGCTCCTTGAGATGTTAGTTATTTTGATCAGTTAGAGATTGTGCGGAAATAAAGTGTCGTGGTTTAGATGGGAACTAATGAATTCTGTGGCACTGTTCTTTCCGCACACTACTATTTTATTTTAATAAGGTGTTGTTATGCAATCAATCTCCTTCACAGTTACGCATATGTAAGTATTCATGTCCATTTTTAACAAATTTAGGAACGAAAACGCAATAAAACAAAGGCACCAATTGGCTTGATTTGTTCAAGCTAACATATTTTGCTATTTTATGTACCTACTGACCGTAGAAAAAGCAGTGGGTATAAATCTACTATGACTATGACTAAGTATTTGATAGCTATCGTTGCTAAGTTACAGTATTTACTAGGTTTATTTATTTTAATGAAACTGGCCTGCGTCTGCATCATTTTATGTTTATAAACAACGTTCAAACTCCATTTTTAACCCTTGGGATTGAATTTAATTATTATTTCTTGCCTCTCGCGTTTGAGACAACATGGTGCTGGGGGTCAGAGGATCTAACCTTTATAAAGGAAGTGGGGCGCCGTATTAGGGAGAGGAGCTCTGAGGCTCGCGCGAGTTCTTACCTGGTGCAAAGGTTGGCTATCGCCATCCAACGTGGTAACGCGGCAAGTGTGATGGGCACCTTTGCGCCCGGGACAACTCGTGGGGGCTTATTTGACGGTACTAAAACTACATTTTTAATTTTAATTGGACTGTGTTAGGTATACTCTTGGTGTACCTACTTAAATTGAGATAGTTTTTTTAATTACTTTGGACATGTGATATTTCGTGATATCTTAATTTAATTGACTTAATAAATTTATTTATTTAAAAATATCCTTTATCTACACTCATATTGTAAGTTCTCTAAAACGTGTTCGAAAACGGTAGGCAATGGCTAGCATTACCACGACCGATTTTACTATAATACGCTTTTTATCTGTGGCAGTAACGTAATTTTAACTTTACATGCTCAACTATTGATGTGTTATGAGTTTTGATAACATAATGTACACCTGCACGCTCCCGCGCGGCCGCCGACACGTGCCTCCCCGACCGCCGGCACAATCGAGTTGGCCATGGCGGTGCAATGGCGGCCATTCTATGGTTTTCGAATACGGCATTTAGAATAAATAATATGAGTGTAGATAAAGCAGTGTATGCAACTTAATTAGGCCTTAAAACACTCGTGTGATCTTATTATGAAACTCACCTGCGGCTCGTTTCATAAAACCACACTCATGTTTTAAGGACCCTTATTACGTAACAGTTACATAAACTACTATTACTTGTTGACCTTTACGATCAAATAATATGTAAAAAAATATAAGGTCATATCCTTGATGGTAAAAACGCCAGGCCCACTAGGTATACTTAAGACAGTTAGGTCACATACATATATGTAATTTAAGATAGAGGGGCGGTAAATGCCTTGGTATTGCCTTATTTGTTTTGCGAACTGCCTTGTATATACATTTCTTTGACGGGACTGTCTCGAAGTTTCGACGCGCGTCAAAACAGAACGGTTAATCAATTCGTGTTATGGGCCGTAAGGCTAATGAGATCAATACGTACAAATTGTACGTATTGTACAATCAAGCTGTATGTCAACAAACATATGTATGTCTGTATGTCAGCTGTATGTAAATATTGTATAAATTGAATGTCATGAAAGAGTGACCAAGACCTCCGGTGCCCAAGGTTGGAATCGAACCAGTCTAAAGAGTCTCTTGCATTATCGCGGCAGATGCTCAAACCTTGGTGGTTAGGCTACCCGGGTCACAGCGGCAATCGTCAAATTTTCTCGTGTATACGCAAGCTTTGTAAATGCTTAGGTGCATTTTAAACATTGTAGAATGTATACTTCCTGGTAAATTTCTTCACCTAATAGCAAGTAATAATCATAAATATGTCAAATTCCTTTAAATAAAAAGTACGGCGAGATTAAAAGCATAGGTTTTGCGTAATATGTTTTAAATTGAAACTTGAAATATAATTGTTTCATTACTTTTCTAGCTGAAGTTTGATAACTGTCCACTTCTACTATAAACAAACATACCACTATCAAGTAATTTATTTCCTACTTTTTAGTTATCTAGACTAGGCACATATATTTAAGAAGAATTTAGCTAATAACACTTTTAACAAAACTTTAAGCTTTGTCGCGTTAGAAAAGTAGTCTATTGGATGATTTGCTTTTTTAAACTTTTTTATTTATTTTTTATTTAAGCCATTTAATTCCATAATAATTAATTAATTATGCATTATATTTCATTCTAAAATTAAAGTTAATACGATACTACAAAATTAAATAAATAATATTAACAAATATATTTTATTCATATTTAACTATGTAGTAATTTCATGTAAATAAGTAGTAGCTTTTATACATTTAAATGATTAAGGACCTCATTACGAGGAAAGGCCTTCTCCATTTTACTCCACATTTCTCGGTCTTGGGCTATTGTTATCCATTCGTCACTTGCAAGTTTTTTCAGTTCGTCTGTCCATCTTTCCAGCGGGCGACCTGATTTTCTTTTACCGGGAGGTCCTGCCCAAGTAGTGACTCTCTTAGTCCATTTTTTGTTGCTCATGCTTTTTTAAACATAATGGTCCTTCATTATAATTATTTTATTTTATTCTAAAGAGTGACTGTTTTTTGTAGTCAGGGGAAATATACGTAACACTATGGAACAATAACAAATGAAACATTTTAAAAGTCCTCAACTATGATTTTTTTAACTTACCGAATTAGTGTGTTCAATCTCTAGACTTACCAGTCTTATCCAGGGCCTCCTCAAAGGGCACAGCCTCAGTTTTGCGATTATCAGTCATCCCGCGTACAATCCAGCGCGCGTAGGGTCGAAACTTGCGCGCGCGCGCGTGGTCAGGCCAAGACTGAAGCTGAAAGAAAGCGCGAAACGTTTTCAAAGTCACGGAGGCGCGGCGCACAGTGGGGGGAAGAAACGACTGAAAACCGACCCGAACATACGATGACAATCGATTCTCATTACGAGAATAAAAACCCAAAGATTAGAAATGATGCATTTTAGCCGCCATTTTGGAACCATTTCTGACGTTGACGTCTAGGTCTAATGAGGTACCATAGACTGTATGGATTTGACATACAAACCATAACTATGTGACGCCATCTGTGCATATTTTTGCGCGTTTATACTCATTGTATTAGTATTGTAATGTTATTTGGACTCTTAAACGTACGTGTTTTTATTCAATATAGTGTTCATTGGACTTATTAGGCCTCACTTTAATGAATTTTTCAAATTTTTGGGACTCACGGTTCAAAAGTTACAGCGAGACGCACTTTTTAAAACTGTAGAGCTAATATTTACGAAATTATTACATTTATCCAAAAATTGTTTTAAAAGACCCCTTTTTTAAAGACCTATCCAACGACACCCTACTCGAGATAGGGTTGGAGTGAAAAAAAATCGCCCCCCACTTCATGTGTACGGGAGGTACCCTAAATTATTGTTTTTCTATTTTTATTTTACCACTTTGTCGGCGCAATTACTACATGTACTCGTACCAAGTTTCAGTTCTCTAATACTAACGGTGACTCAGCTAGACCGCGGACAGACGGACGGACTGACGGACATGGCGAAACTATAAGGACTCCTAGTTGACTATCGAACCGAACCCTAAAAAACTGTGACTCCAACTTATTTGATACGTATTTTATTAAATTGAATTCACTATTTTTATTGTGTAGTTAAATTATTGAAATCTGATAAGCGACCGACCTATCTTAATAAAAATATTTCATAGTCGCGCATTGATTAACACACGTGAATCACTTGACGCATACAGTAGTATCACTAAAACAATAGTAAATACAGCCAGTTCGACGATTCATAACACATTGACATTCTAGATCAAGCCGGTGTTAATGTCAGAGCCAATAATATGCGGCTCAAGTAATCGATTATCGCTTAACGATACACGCGATTTATAACCGCAGCTATCTAGAATGTGAAAATATAGCCATTCGAAACGACAATAAAATCCAACCACGCTAATTCTGTATGGACTTTGCAGTGACAAGATGTGGAACTTTCACCTTGAACGTCATTTTCTCATATAAATTCGACGTTTATATGCTGGTTGTTCCACACTTTGTCGCCTTCAAAGCATACGCATAGTCAGACTTGGTCAGACTTGGTCAGCTTGGTCAGACTATAGAATGCTTCATAGAAATACATGGTTAGTTTATATATTTGCACACTTTTATGTAGACAAAGCCATCTACTAGTGAGCGAAGGCCGCAAAAATATGTGACACGCTCTTATTTGTAGGGTCATACGAGCGTGTCACATATTTTTGCGGCCTCCGTGTAGAAATATACTATTGCCAGTGACTGTATCAAAAAAATTTTGATAGTTACTTGTTCTTGAGTAACTAAGGAATCGGGAATAAAGATATGTATATAAAACCTATGGAGCCTGCATGTAGCACGTAATGTGACTGACACTGACGTCAGGTTAGATTGCCGTCTCTTTCTGTAGGATCTTCTCTTAGTAGCAGCTTAACAGCGAATTTCCAGTTTTTAATTCAACGTTGCTGCGCTATAAATAAGAGACAAAGCAACGTCTCGAATATTGGTGGACATATAAAATTAAATAATAATATTTATTTTTTATTTTTTTATTAGCATATTTGGTGTCCTACTGCTGGGCAAAGGCCTCCCCTCTTTTCCCCCATTCGACCCTGTTGGTTGACAAATTCGACCTCTCCTTACAGAATGCGTCCAAGTCATCCCGCCATCTCTTTCTTGGTTTGCCTCTGCCCCGGTAGACATCCTGTGGGATCCAATCGGTAGCACGTTTGGCCCATCTTTCCGGATGCATGCGAAAAAACGTGTCCTGCGCAGTCCCATTTTAGCTTGGCGGTCTTGACACCAAATATAATAATAATATTTTATTAATCTTTTGCCTAAATGCCTAAAAGTTGTGGACTAGGAAATTAGTAGTTTTTATCATGACAATTTATCAATATTTATTATTACGTCTTTCATGTTACTAGTTTGCGTAATAATAAATATTATGGGACAATCCTACCTACACAAATCGACCTAGTCCCACAGTAAGCTCAATAAAGTTAGGTACTGGGCGACGATATACATAGATAGATAGAGATAAATACTTCAATACGTAGAAAACATCTATCACGTAATCGTTCATAGAAAACATCAACTGAGGAACAAAATAATTTTAAACAAGAAAGAACCGACTTCACTTAGCCTCCACCTTTCCAAAAGGAAATACCCGAGCTACTGTAAAAAATACTCAAGTCACTATAGGTGTGCCCATAATATTTGAAGAGTTCCCTCGATTTCTCCATCAAATCCTGACCTGATGACAATTGGACCAACTGTTAAGTATACTCTTTCGAAGAAAAAAATAATTTTACAAACCGGTCCAGGCGTCTTCGAATAAACGGTGAACATATCAACATACATAAAAATAAGAACAAAGATCCCGACGAATTAAGAACCTCCGCCTGCGAAAGCTTGAAGTCGGTTGATAAATATCTGTGATAAACACACAAATGAATGCCCTGACCGGGATTGGGACCCGGGTCCTCTCCTGCTTTGCAGGCAGGGTCACTACTGACTAGGCTAGGAAGTTGTCAAATGATATTAGTTATTTAAACCTAGCGTAGTATAATCAGTGCAATAAGTCAGTGCATTGCGTCAATTAATTGCTGTATGTGAGGCGTATGCGGCGTCCCATGGCTTGACTTACAATGTAAGTAAAACCAACTATATGGTCTTTAAGGCGGGAAGTAAATGTCCGTTCTTTGTTCCACCTATAGTCCTAAATGGTGTTCCCCTTACAAGGGTGAAACAGTTTAGATACCTAGGACATTTGCTGACTGAGGACCAAAAAGACGACGTAGATATGGAGAGGGAGCGCAGGGCATTGTCAGTTCGAGCGAACATGCTAGCCCGCAGATTTGCTCGTTGTACAGATGAAGTGAAAATAACACCATTCAAGGCTTTCTGTACATCGCTGTACGCGTCAAGTCTGTGGGTTAGATATACACAACGTGCTTACAATGCCCTGCGCATTCAATACAATAATGCTTTTAGGGTGCTGTTGAGACTGCCGCGTTTCTGCAGCGCATCGTCCGTGTTCGCCGAGGCGCGCACAGACGGCTTTGATGCCGTCTGGCGCAAGAAAATGGCCTCACTGCTAGACAGGGTGCGCGGGAGTAGCAACAGCATCGTAAAAATGATAGCTAACAAGATAGACTGTCCTATGCTGTGGATAATGGGTCAGAGGACTAAATCGCTGTTTTGTATATATTATTAAGTAACTAATATTAGACTAAGTTAATACTAACATTGTATGGACCATTGTGTTGTCTTTTAATAAATAAATCAATCAATAATGGCAATATCATTTATCGATTATATGTACATATATTTAGGTATTATATAGGTAATCAATTACCTTTTGAATTTAGCAGTGTAACCGCTTTGCTAATAAATAGCGCAATCATTGGAGCATTTGCCTTACAAAAGGTGGAGTAGAAAATATTTTAATGGTTATTGGTAGGCTATAGGATGGTTATTAAAATACTAGATTTGAGACCTTGAGGGGGGGGGGGGGAGCGTTGGCTGCCATCTTGGTTTAAACGTGCCATAAGTCCGTTTTTGAACCTTGGCGCTTAAACGGTTATCAGTATGCCTAAAATGTCTATGGAACGTATGAAGAAGATAAAATTGTCTACAATATTTCCATACACAAAACATCTGTAAGTCTTACAGATATAAAGATACAGGGGGTGAAAAAGTGTATATTTTCTTATATCATAAGACAAGTCCTTTACCTTCATCTTTTCCTCCTTATCCTTTACAAGACCTTTTGTAAGGCAATGTATGGAGATGATTCCCCAATGATTGGATTAAAAGTAATAAATATAAAAATTCTTAAATGCATCAAAATTACAAATAAAAGATTAATTGCAAATACTATTTTTTTAAAGCTTGTTGTGTGCATATACCCAAATGGATATTGTAAGAAGTATCAAAAATGTATTTTCCATCTGTAGGACTTATGACTTGGTCATCTACATTCGTCAGTGTGTCATATTGACAGGCTTATAGCTGCTTGGATCTAGAAAACGCGTTATCCGCTCCCACTGCACGCCACGCCTTATAGTGGCCCGAAACGGTGAACACGCGTTCCTGTCCATATTCCGAAGATGCTACGACACTTCATCCTTAGACCCTATCCACTGCTCTATTTCTACTACCATTATCACTACCCTTCTTAGGAAACAAGCAATGTATATTCAACAAAAAGTAATCAGTTTGTTGGTGCCAGAATAAAACTACGTAAACGACAGTTTTGTTAAACACAGAAGTGTCTTCTATGTTCTTTGTGGTTGGGCGATTTTCGTTTGTTTTAAGAGGATGTTTACGTCTTCTGTTTGTAATCTTAGTTTAGTTTGGAGTGAGAGTTGGCGGTAGTCCAAATAGGAACAAAACAGAAGACAAGGTCATGACGACAGTGTAAATACGACAAATTAATATCGTGAAGTACATTGTACCCTTCGGTATAAATAAATGTTGATTGTTAGCTGACCTTACGAAGCTTGGGGCTCTTGTGCCCATTATCACGTCAAAGTCAGCCTTATAAGTCGATTTTCACTTTAAGTCTAGGTACTTAGTTCCTCTAGGCTAGGGAACCGTGACGGAACTCATTCCACAACCGGAGCATTCGCGGGAGGAAATTGCTCTGAAATCGTGTCGTGTGCGATGGTGTGGTGACACTGTGGTGTGACACATTATTCAACGTAATATTGGTATGAAGTTGCAGATATTTATATACTTACCATAAATTAATTTAACTATTTAAACTTTATTGCACAGTAAAACAAAGTAGAAAGGACGGAAGGCATGCAGAAGGCACTCTACCAGTCAACCATCAGGCCAAACAGATAGGGCCCGTCCACATGTCCGCGGCGCGGCGCCTTACCGCCCGCGCGTTTCTGCAAAAGGACAGTGCGACGTCGCGCCGCGGCGGCGGCACCGTATAGGTAGCTCCAACGCCTCGGGAAAAACAGTGATAAACCAGTTGACATGGACCCCTTAACACGTATTCTACTTATGTTGTTCTTAAGAAGGTGCAGAAAATAAAATCAGACAAATAGAAAATTTTGGGTGAGCCCATATCTTTCTATCATGAATGAAGATGGAGGTAATTTCAAAAGAAAATATGAGGCGTTGAAAATAAATGGTAACAAATTTCCAGACTTTAAGAATTTTAAGCAAAATATCTCATCGAATAAATAAACAACACATGCGGCGCCACACAGCGGAAATTTGCGGTGCCGCGTTGCGGCGCCGCCGCACCGCTTTGCGCCGACGCGACCGCCAAAATTTGGACGGGCCCATAGAAAAGCAAAAGTGTGAGGAACGAATACAAAAGTTTAGGGTAGGCAACGCGCATTTGAATCCTCTGGGGTTGAAGATGTCCATAGGCTACGGTAACTGCTTACCGTCAGGAGGGCCACTATTTGCCACCGTCGTGGTATAAAAAAAAACAAAATTAGAATCAATCGGGCCGTATGGTTGCAGATCGCGATGAAACTCCGGATTTGATTGTGTGAATCAATTAAAAACGCTCAGGGACCGATTACGATCACGGAATATATTCCGTGATCCGTGAGTCAAAGTGTGGTGGCGGTTGCTGCCATAAGGCTACTTCAAGTAGAATACTACCCAATCATTATTTACTTATACCTTAGATTGCCTTAGTTATGGAACAAGTCCAAATTGAAATAGCAACTTTATGCAAATCACGTTTCAGATCAAGTCTTGTTGAACTTAGAAATTGTTATTGAATGTTGATGGAATCATAATATTTGAATATCGGTTTCAATTTGTGAAAAGATTTCTTTTTGTGATTCTTTTGATTGTAGAATCAGTAACTTATTTTTATCAACACGGATAAAAGTAATGTTGCTTTATGACGTATATTTTTTTCGAATACTTCATACTTACATTAAAAAAAACCGGCCAAGTGCAAGTCGGACTCGCGCACCGAGGTTTCCGTACAAACCTGCAGGTATAGGGGTAGTAACTTTAAAAATATTTTTATTATATGATGTAACAAAAAATTTACGGTTTTCGTAATGTTTCTGTATCCGTGCTATAAGACGTTGCTTCGTGCCAAATTTCAAGATTGTGAGTTCACGGGAAGTACCCTGTAGGTTTTGATTCCCTTGCGAGCTTCGAAAATTTGCGGCATAAACGGCTGTATCTTTTGATTGCATTGGATTAGAAGTTTGATTTTTTTCACAGCTTCAAGGGACAGTAGACCTGAGTATTTGATATAAATTTCAGCTTGATACCTCCACGCGTTCCTGAGAAAAAGGTTCTTCACAGACAGACGGACGGACGGACGGACAACAAAGTGATCCTATAAGGGTTCCGTTTTTTCCTTTCGAGGTACGGAACCCTAAAAATTAGTCATTAGTTACTTACTACAATGGGTGCTGGTTTAGTGACCCAAGGAGCATCTTCGTCTCGGACACTAGAGACCGCCACTCTTGCCTATTTTACGTCACTTTTAAAAAAAAAAATACCACGACGGTGGCAAACAAGCATACGGCCCGTCTGATGGTAAGCAGCTACAGTAACCTATGGACGCCTGCAACTCCAAAGGAATCACATGCGCGTTGCCGACCCTTTACAAAAAGGAGGATTCACTGTGTTGACTAAAGGAACAAGAAGGTCCCTCATCGTCAACACACTGGGTCCTCTTTGAGCTCTTTGGCAACCTTACTCACCAGCAGGAACACAACACTATGAATAGGTCACTTCGTACCAACTGGATAAGGGCGATCAGATGGATAAGAGCTTCGTCGCTTCAACGGTATTTTAGTCGACCGACGGGACGTCTCCCTACTTACGCTCTCCTCACCGCACAATCGTCTATCCTTTCCACGTGTCAGCCAGCGGAGTCGTACGTTCAATTCTATTGGTCATCGCTACCAGTCCTTCCAACTCCCTGCTTTTACTACGCCACCACTCCCCATTCTCGTCACTACCTGATGGTACCATATACGAGTACATCATCATCATGGAGCATATCATTAGCCGGATATTTTTATCGCAATAATTAGATACTTAAGTCGTGGTCTGCGGTTGACGCTGAACGCATCGCACAGCGTCCCATACTCGTAACGAGACGCTGTAGGCTGCGTTCAGAATCAACTGCAGTTTTACTCACGTATTTAATTATTATTAAAAGTAAGTATTAGGTTTCTATAATATAGGTACCTAGGAAGCGAAAGTTAAGCTGCAATGTAATGTAATGTAAACACTCTTTATTGTATAAAAACTAGTCAAAAACAATATAATAAAAGGAAAACGTAAGTACAAAGGCGAACTTATCCCTTTAAGGGTTCTCTTTCAGTTAACCTTTGAGTAGATGAGAGAAGAAGTGAAAAGAGGTAGCCAAATGCGGCAACATGTACAACAAGGTACGAGAAAGGTAGATACTATAGATACATACATACATACAAAATTTATAGGAAAGCATATACAGGGTGGAATTTTGTAATGCCACCTGAAGGGGAAGTACTCTTAATACTGTAGATAGAAAATTTTACTCAAAGAAAACATTCCTTTATTTTTGAAAAGAAAGAAAACTGCATTCAAAGATTTTTAAAAATTCGCTTGTCGCACCCGGTAATCGAACCGACTAAAATCTTAAAAGTTGCACCCTGTACTTTTATTGCATCGATCGTTAGGGTCAATTATAAGGATGAAATCTCTCTAAAAAACTTCATAAATTAAAAGAAAGGAAAACAATGAAATCTTAAATTATTTTAATTATTTACAAAAAATGGTAAACTAACTAATTAATTGTTCGAAATGGGCTCCTCCTTTCTGGTTAAACAAATTTATTCTTCTAAGGAATTCATTTCTAGTAACCTTTAATAACGTGTTGTGGTGAATGTTATAAATCGTATTCTGAACTTCAACTCTCAACTCGTTTACATTCTCATAAGATTTAATGTAAATTTGATTTTTTACATATCCCCATAATAAATAAATCTATTTTCAAATGTAACATTCCATATTTAAACTACGTCGCACACGGAGTTATGTCGCATCTAAGAAAGGAGTCTGCATTACAAACACGTGCAAATTGTAATCGTCTTATCTAAAAAGTAATACGTCATTTTAATGGATAAATGACGTCAATGATAATTATTAATTAATAACATAAGTAAACAGATGGACCTTTGAGTAAAAGTGCTTTAACTTGATCCATTGAATTAATAATTTAAGATTTCATTGTTTTCCTTTCATTTAATTTATAAAGTTTGTAAGATAGATTTCATCCTTATAATTGACCCTAACGTTCGATGCAATAAAAGTACAGGATGCAACTTTTAGAGATTTTAGTCAGTTCGATTACCGGGTGCGGCAAGCGAATTTTTAAAAATCTTTGAATGCAGTTTTCTTTCTTTAAAAAAATAAAGGAATGTTTTCTTTGAGTAAAATTTTCTATCTACAGTATTAAGAGTACTTCCCCTTCAGGTGGCATTACAAAATTCCACCCTGTATATACTCGTATTACACAGGAGAGGAGTGAGGAGACAATCATAATAAAAACACAGAAAATGTACCTAAATGATTTAAAAATATTTTCATAAAGAAAAAATTAAATACACTATTTAACTAAGTTTAGGCCCAAACTATAACGCTACCGTAATCGCGCAAATATTACCTTACCGACTTGAGTTTTAAATTAAGTGGTGTGCCTAAACGCCTAAACCATCCAGCAAAGTACGGTCAGTAAAGTTTGCTTCAACTGTTTCTACAGGCGTTATTTATTGTAGTCAAGTCAAGTACCTGTTGTCTATAAAATTTACTATGTATGTACTAGTTCATATTATTTATAGATTGATAGTCTTTTAGTACATCGTAGTAGTAATCTTAGAGACCATTTACAATAGGAACCGAGATGCTTAAGGTATTACGTATGTGGTAATAATGCACACAACACAATTCATTATTGTCGTACAAGGTACAAGTGATACACAATATAGATTAATAACGGCTATTTAAAATCAAACATATGCCCTATCAAAAGAGAAAGGTAAAGATGATAATGGGTTCTGAGTTTTTGTATGGAATATTAGATATACAAACCGTTTAAGCCACGATTCGGTCAAGTGGCCCAATCGTATCGCGCCTCATTGTTCTTAATCAAAACCTAAACTTTGTACGCTTCACTGTGAATATGATACATGTTAATTAATTGTGCATCTTGTCGATAATTTTGGGCGTACATGTTAGGAACAGAGCACGAGTTTTTAAAATCTATCGCATTCACTGCGACAAGGTCCTAAATCGGTTCCCGATCTTAAGTGTCCTAATCAGTACATCCTTAATTTAATTCTGCTGATGAGTTAACCGCCGCGCCCCAATAACATGGGTGGCCGTTTTGGAAACTAGGTTCCGTTTCCGGCAATTGCCTTTATTGATAAATTTCGTTGGGTTTTGATAAAATCTTCCTGTCGGTCATCCTAAGTATCACTGAGCGGACAGAGTGCAGACAGATATGCGCCGACTTGGCGCCGGCGAAAGCTGGCAAGAATAATATGCACCAAGCATCGGAAACCGTACTAAAATACCGGTATTTATTCGTCCTTTTCGTTGTTGCATACACATATTGGATCGGACTATTCAAATAATATAAAGTCGTAATGACTTAGTCTGACTAAATACAATAGTGAGTTTCTACATAGAGACTATAAAATAATCAAATATGTTGAGATATTTCGGGGTTTTCTGCGAAAGCCGGTTCCGAGCCCTGCTGATAGGTATGCAGATGATCGAACAAAATGCAGTGTTTTTGTGTTGGGCGCCAGTGGCGCCACTACCTACACATTTTGGGTCATAGTACCAACTAAGTAAATAAGTTTAATTTTGTTACGGAGTACCCCAAGAACGTGTACTGGGTCCACTATTGTTTCTCCTTTGCACCAATGATCACTGATCTGGAACAGGCAATTAACGACTTAATAGTCTTTTTTGGCCACGACAGTTGATTTAAACATATTCTTATGAAATTTATCAATATATTAAGTACACGTGCAGTCTGTGGGCAACATTTACGCATAGAGCGACCTGAGGATGCTGTTGAAGGCTGAAAGCTGCCGAATTACTGTAATGCATCCGGTATGTTCGCGGAGGCGCGAACGGATGACTTTTACGCCCAAGGCATATAAAAATTGCGTCTCTGCTGACACGCGTGCGTGGCAGTAGCAACAGCCTCCTTTAGGACGTTGGCTGAACGCCTTGAGGCCCTTGAGTGCCGTCTCCTAGCTACTGGGTAGATGTGTTGATAGGATAGGCTAGGCAGAATTTATAAGTCAGATGTAAGTACTAACATAGGGTGTAAGTTAAAAATTCCTGTTACTAAAAAACTATGGATCAATTCGGTCCAAAATAAACATATCGACGGTGGAAAGGAGAAAGGCCTTAATCGACATTTTGGGAAGAATTGAGTTTTATATATCGTTGGAATCGGCTTTTCTTTCTACGTCGTTTGAGCCAGGTTACGTGGCGATCTGATGACTTTGATGTCGGTTAAGGTATCGTAGAAATAGTAGACAAAGGACCATGGGCAAAATGTCCCCACCAACCAACAGAAACGAAACATGTCTCATTTAATAGATCTTGGCAACCTGATGATTTTTTACTATGACGAGGATCACCATATGTATGGGGTTTTCTTGGAGAACCGTATTTTGTTTTCATATATATTTTGTTACAAAGTACAATGTACATTGAAAGTTACAAGAAGAAGGTTACAGAAACATTATGTTACTAGCAATAATAAACAACAACATTTCTTTTAAAAAAATACACCTCTTATTTTTGAAGTTGGTTAAAAAAAAGGATAACAAAAATTCGCTTATAGAGCTATATATTTTTAGATCTACAATACTACTTAACATATGATATATGATACATATTATCAGTGTTAACTTAAAATTATTAATATTTTTAGCCAAAACTCTTAAAGAAAATTGAAGATGTCTGTCCTAAATATATGTGTGTGACGTATATATATATATATATATATATATATATATATAAACAAAATACGGTTTTCCAAGAAAACCCCATTCAAAGGGCAATCCTCGTCATAATAACAAATCATCAGATTGCCAAGATCTATTAAATGAAACATGTTTCGTTTCTGTTGGTGGGTGGGGACAGTGCCCATACAAATTTGCCCATTGTCCTTTAGAAAACACCCCTTCATGCGACACATTATTTGACTTAAATTTAAACTGTGTCACTTAAGCCTACACACATTTATATACGTACCCGCTTAAAGTGATTTTAAAAATGCACGTATTTATAGTAACGGCGCTAAAGTGTTTATATTATTTAGGTCTGGTGCTTAATTGGGTTTTGTGGTGTGTCGAATAACAACTGCTGTCGGTTAATTGAATTTCACTGAATTTACCCCAACATTTCACTACTTTAAGCGACGCTATCTAGTTTTATCGTTATGTTAGTCTATCTTTGTATATGATTAGAATTACGTTCAACAAGATTGTTATCTGATAAATAATGTTGAAACTAAGACTGATTACGTGAAGTTATTCAAGAAGAGGAAATTCGATACCTAAAAAGGCTTGTTTTTTTCAATGCCGTTTAAATTTATTTGTGCACGTTTAACCCACTTCCACACTTAATATCGCAAAACAACTTTAACGACACGGTTATATTTCAAAAGATATATCTTGTACACATTTTAAGGCAACAATAAGCATGATGAATTATTTTCATGTATGGCATCAATCGATTCGTTTTGTTGTATGGATCAAATGTCTGTATTGGGCCAATAGCGTTAAAGCAACACCAAAATCAAAAATGAGATTCAAAATCTGGCACTCGCTTTTGTTTCTCAAAACGCTCCTAACAAAATGCTATGCAACAGTGACGTCACGGTTGCATAGTCGCCCTGTTTAAAGTATGGAAAAATTATGAAATTGTTATTTTGACAGTGAAATATTGCGTTTATGTATATGGTTGCTATACAATTTATTTTACAGTAAACTGTTAAAAATCGAATGGTATCAATGTTTTTTTTTTAATATTGTACTTTAAAAAATCGTAATATTTTGAAATTTTGAAGTCTCGTATCTTTGAACCGTTTCAATATATTTTTTAAATTTCACTTAATTAGGATTTATTTATCATTTTGCATTCATTTAACTTAATTTTATTACAAAATTCAACATGTGTCATCATGCCTATTTCATTTAATAATTAGTAACAGTTTCCCTCGCCATTGTTGCTTAAATTAATATTCCAGTAATAGATAAACTATGAAACGTCGTTTCATTGTTTTTCTAGTGCCCATCTAAAAACTAGTGGTGTCGCTGATGTGGTTTATCCGGGAGTACTCTCAGGTCAAATTAAGTTAAGCGACATTTATTTCAGAAGTTTTCAAGGTTTTTTTAATTAAATTTATTATTGAAAATAGATGTCATATACTTCAGAAAAAGTGACCAAACCCTCCGGTGTCCTCTCTGGCCTCGGACACCGGAGGGTTTGGTCATTTTTTCTGAAGTATATGACATCTATTTTCAGTTTATATATAGTAGTGTAACTACTTAAAAATTGCAAATCAAAAAATATTGAACAACATAATTTGATTTGCTTCAAGATTCTTAAATTTATTATTGTTAAATAGCTATAATAATTTTACGTAATACGTGCATAGCACTCAAGTCTCTAAAATGTCTATAAAAAAAGTTACGAATTTTTATTCAAAAAAATACACTTTAAAACGCTCTCCTGAACAGTTTACAAAATGTCGTTTAAGGCATTTCTCCTTTCCACCGTCGATATTTATTTATTTATTTTGTGAAAACATGGTGAGGAAACTAATCCCAATAAGGCCTAGTTTTCCCTCTAGGTTGGAAAGTCAAGTGGAACGGCAGTCGCTTTCCTATGAACTAGTGCCTATGCCAATTCATGGGATATGGTTGGAGAGGGCTTAACTGAGCCGTTGGCTAAAAGCCGGGGCAAAACGGTAAGAGGAGGATGATGATGGAGGAATGCTTATGAGCATTTTCGATAATATTTATGTACTCGCCCACTCTGTTAACTGCCCATCGGTGGACCTTATGTATTTTGTAATAAGGTGTACCGATGTATAGTCAAGAGTGTTGCTGGGCCGCGATTCGACATGCCAAACTGTGAGACGTGGATGTCACACTTGTATCGCTAGTGGATAGAGTGATATCCATCCTGTCCACACGTGTCCACACCTAACTGTAAAGCTGTCAGTAGGTCTCGCTAGAACGTTCTGTCTATGGCTATGGCCACCATTTTAGATATCACTCTTGAGTAATTCCACCCCGATTTCAACTGTCACAAAAGTGTAATATCATAGTTGTCTCGCAAGCGACTGTCAGTTATGCCATGTCGAATCGGGCCCTGTTTGTACATTATTATTTACTAGTTACCAATAGTCTTCACAAAACTAGGTAAAGGTTGTGATAGCAAAATATACATAAATGCAATTTGTTGCATTATCTACATAAAGGGAGTATTAATGTGAAATTAAGATAAATAACTTATTGACACCATAGATTAATTTATTCGTCCAAGATTGACACTGCCTTCGCCTAACCGTGATCTACTAGATAGTTTACTAAACCAGGTCAGATCGCCAGACGATAATACCAAGGATAGGATACATAAGGCGTCTTTCACACATCTGCGGTTTCCGCATGCCTGCCCCGCTTCCACACCGTCGCCGCATGCGGTTGCGACGCCTGTGTGGTAACCTTTGGTGGTAACCGCCTAACTTGTAAAAGGAGGGTGGGCAAATTGGCCTATATCACCAATAAGGTCAAGCGATATGTCACTGGATAGCTTATTTGAAGTTCTAAAATTTTTACTATGACAGGTAGCCCCAAATCTTTGTGAAAAAAA
Organism: Pammene aurita; assembly: GCA_947086415.1. Taxonomy (NCBI): domain Eukaryota; kingdom Metazoa; phylum Arthropoda; class Insecta; order Lepidoptera; family Tortricidae; genus Pammene; species Pammene aurita. The sequence goes on along the minus strand of OX352291.1, from coordinate 46,620,281 downwards.
AGTTAACGAGACCTAAAAGTAGTTTGAGCTGAAACGTTACTATGTAGGTTTTTTGATAATAAGTTCTTGTATCGCTCTACAGATTATGAAGGTTTTATAACTGTCGATGATTATGTGTCATGTTTTTGTTTCTTATGCGTTTTCATGTTTTTTTGTGTCATTCTGGTTCATTTATCAGTTTTATCACACGTCCATTCGAGATTTTCCGCCATACAAAAAGTTGTAGAATATGAAAAAACCTTTCCAATGGTATATGGCTTTGTCATTATTGGTTTCTAGGCCAGAGTCCATACAAATCTCCCATCCTCCTTTTGCTATAATTGCCAATTTAGTTTAATACTAATAACGCGATAGGATATACAACTCTGTTAGTCTCATAATAATAATAAATTAGTTACTATTTTAGGGGTGCTTTGGTAAAGAAGAAATCTGCGTCCTTTCATATTCAACGACCTCCTAGCCTAGTAGGTAGTGACCCTGCCTATGAAGCAGGAGGTCCCGGGTTCGAATCCTGGTCAGGGCATTTATTTGTGTGTTTATCACAGATATTTGTTCCTGAGTAATGGATGTTTTCTATGTATTTAAGTATTTATCTATATCTATCTATTATAATATATCGTCGCCTAGTTCCCATAACACAAGCATTATTGAGCTTACTATGGGACTAGGTTGATTTTTGTAAGATTGTCCCATAATATTTATTTCATATAAGTTCAAAAAAATTTGTATCAGGTTTCATGTCATGTCATGACTCATGCAATGCAATAAAATACAAAATAAAAATCAAAAATTCTTTATTATTAAAAACACACGTCTTTATGATGTAGGGCGATGGAGCCACCCGGTAAGCAAAAAATGCCTGTGTTGGGAGGCTCCGCTCTTCCTTTAATACATACAGTAATAACTTATAATATAACTAATGCTTACAATAATATTATATGCTTAACTAATGAGCAAATGAGTAAATAAAGTAAATAATGAATTAACTTTAGTTTACTGTTACAAGTGTGTGTGAGCGTGTGTGTGTGTGTGAGAGCGCGCGCGCGCGCGCGTGTGTGTGTGTGTGTGTGTGTATGTGTGTGTGTGTGTATGTGTGTGTGTGTGTGTGTGTGTGAGCGCGCGCGTGTGTGTTTTTCTCCCTTAATTTAGTAAATAGGATTTCTGTTTAGTAAACTCTCTGTTTCTTCATAGGTTATAGATTTAAGCCAATTTTTAATTACTCTCTTACAAGCAAAATAGTGTTTCGAGTAAATACCTAGTTGTTTGTTTATTTTATTGTAAACATCCGAGGATTTGAACATAAACTGTCTGCGAGCAAATGCCGACCCAGTTTTAACAAAACTTGCTACAGCAGTTCTGTTTCTTTTTTTAAATACATAACTTTAATTAAGGCCCGTTGAGCGCGTTCAAGGTGAATAAAGCGAGACTTTGCAGATCCACCCCAGACGCAAATACAATACATCAGGACAGATTGGACCAGGGATATGTATATTTCATTTATGATGTTTCGCGAGGTTGATCGATTGCTCTTCCCTGGTACAATGTGTCTTAGAGTTCTAAAGATCCAGGTTAATTTCCTGACTCTGTCAATAACGTGCTCAAGCTGAGGATACCAGTTAAGATGTTCATCGATTATCACTCCCAGGTATTTCGTTTGTGCAACCTTTTCTATTAAGGGACAGTCACAAGCAGAAAAGCTTGAGGACAGGCAACAGTGAATCCTGATTGACATATCCCTGTCTGGTTGAGTTTTTTTAGAGATGCTGAAGCATATGTAATTAGTTTTGCTTGTATTTAAAGTTAGCAGGTTCATTTTGAGCCAGCTGTCTACATCTGCTAGACCCCTTTCAGCATTGTTCTTAGCCTCAGACCAGGATTTTCCAGTAAATATAATTGCAGTGTCATCGGCATATGAGAAAATTCTTGCATTTGGGATCGACATATTGCATAATTCGTTTATGTAAACCAGGAATAAGGTCGGTCCAAGCACACTACCCTGCGGAACACCATAATCGATTACTTCAAGCTCACTGATGACATCCCCAAGCTTGACCCTCTGCTTTCTGTACGTTAGATAGCTTTCTAAAAGTGACTGCGATGTTCCCCTAACCCCTATTCTGTAAAGCTTCTGTACAAGGATGGGAACAGAGACTGTGTCAAAGGCTTTTTTCAGGTCTAGGTAGACGGCCAGGCACATATTGCTGTTGTCTAAAGTTTCAGTGACTAGAGATGTAAGAGCAGTTATAGCGTCCTCGGTTGATTTTTGCTGTCTGAATCCAAATTGGGCATCAGAGATAAGGTTAAATTTGTTAAAAAAGCTTAAGAGCCTGGCGTTCAGTAGTTTTTCGAGGATTTTTGCTAAAGGTGTTAGAACTGAAATTGGCCTATAATTACTGACGTCATCTCTGTCCCCTCCCTTGTACACAGGTGTGATGATGGACTGTTTTAGAGAATCAGGGAAAACTCCGCGCTCAAAACTGAGATTTATCAGGTGAGTTATAATAGGGACTACTTCTTTAGATACATGTTTCAAGAATGTGGTTGGTATGTTATCATAACCTGTAGCACTTTTGGATTTCAAGTTCGTTATTGTTCTAAGAACCTCTTTATCACTCACTGGTAGTAATACAAAGGATTGAAGTTGTGAAGCGGCCGAAGATGGATTATTTAGAGGCGGGCATAAGTGAGAGTTTGGTGCAATTTTTAGCGCGAGGTCTTTGCCGATGTTTGCAAAATATTTATTTATAAAATTGGCTGACTCAGAGGGGGTAGCTCTCATATAAAGTAATTCGGAATTTCGTTTATTTTGACTATTAGTGTAAGTTAGGGATTTTATATTTTTCCAGAGTAATTTGTTATTATTAATGGATTTTTCAATAAGCTCCCTTTCATATTTTCTTTTTAATTTTTTAATAAGGTTGTTACAATAGTTTCTGTATCTATGATACGTTATCTTAAGAATATCATTAAATGCATTTTTGCGCAGATCTCTCTGTAGTTTGTCACGATTACGTATACAACGCAGTAAACCAGGCGTAATCCACGGTTTCATGATACGTTTACTACTAGGTATCACTATGAATTTTGTATTTAGTTTTATAGATTCGCTTAGTAAATAAGTTAGGCGCTCAGTCACAATGTTAGGGTCTTGGCAAAACATCAATTCAGGAAGGTTTTTGTTTTGAAGATATTTTAAGGCTGCATCAAAATCTATGTTGGTTTTAGTTTTATGAGTAATTGGTGTATTTTTAAAATTTGAATGTGAGAGAAACATAGTCTAATGATCAGTTGTAGTTGTTTTTATAATTGATATAGTGGAGGAGTATTTTATTTTATTTATTTTTAGTATAAAGTAGTCTAAACAGTTTTTTTCTCTGGTGGGTCTCGTGTGACCAGCCAAAAGGCCAAAGTTGGATAAAGTGGTCAGGTAGTTCATTCTGTTTTTATATTCATGTAGCGGTTCGAACTGCTTTGATTTTTTATTTATATTAATTTTTTTTTTTCATGCAATGGATCAATGTTACTCTGCGTCCGTAGGAAACACCTTAGACAACCCTACACGTGATCCCTGGGTGGTGCTAAAAGAGTAACAAACTTGGCAGCTGCACTATCCCATCTGGACCTCGCAGCACTCACTGGATTTTCTTTATCATCTGCTTTCCCACTACTACCCCAGGGAAGAAATGCCTATCTATATCCAGTGACATGTAGCCATATGATAAATAGAAAAAAATATTAATATTAATATCCCCTGTTATAATAAATTTTTTATTATAAGATTTTAAGGATTCAAAATGGGTTTTTAAAGAGTCTATAAAGTCTTCAGCATTGGTGTGTGACGGGGACCGGTAAATACAGAAGACAATGTTATTTAAAATGTCTAGTTGGAGAAAGGAAGCCTGGCTGAGTTTTATTTCTTTTACTTTATGCTTTAACGTATTTTTAATGTAAACGACCACTCCGTCGTTTTGGTTTTGTTGGCTTGTAGTGAAGTAAGAGTCATAGTTTTCGAGTTGAGGTAAGGGCTTATTGGGGTGGAGTCTGCATTCTGTAAGGACAATAACGTCATTTTTAAAAGTAAAGCTGGATAAAGTAAGTAAAAAATTGTCAAAATTACAGTATATGCTTCTTATGTTTTGAAACGTAATTGTAAAGTCACTTTTGTTTATTTGCAGTTGCTTCATTAAGTCTTCTGTACTGTCACATTCCATAACATGCGATATCTCGATGTCATCAATTTCGGTTATCGATTGCAGTGTGTCACTCATCATTATCGATTGTGAGTAAGCAAGTCATAATTAGTACATACTCGTAGTTATATATGCAGTTTATTAGAACATACCTCGCATAGCGCAGAGTACATAGCAAGGGCCTCGAAGAGTCTGGTTGATTTTTATTTTTTTCCCGTGGAAAATCAGATGATTTACTGACAACGGAAATATTTTTGTGTAGGTTTAATGGATATACAGTGTATGGGTGGGAGCTTCGTTTGCGTGCATGTGAGAGTGTGTGGGAGTATCTGCAGAGAATAATTGGAATGTACGAATGAGAGAGTAAGAGTAGAAGCTTAAAACTAGGAGAGAGTGATGTAATTTCGGCATAAAAATTGTAGTAACTGTAGAGGTATATAGAGCTAAAACACCATACACAGATGTCTATTAGTCAGTCCTGGAATAAGCGTTGCACCTGTTCCTCGGAGTTTATCAGAATAATTCGGGATTCATTCATTTTCCGCATATAGATCTTCCCGTAGGACGTCCAGCAGTGCTTATAGTCCTTTCAATATGAGGTCTCTTGCAATATATATTGCAAATACAAAATAAAAACAACTGGAAAATAAAACAAAGTCGAGTTTTTACTGCTATCTAAAATTTGAATGGATTTGTATTAGAGTAGACCGAGGTGAAACGGATCGCATGGCATAATTGATCAAGAAGCATATTTGTCATACAGTCAATCAGCGTTCCGCGTTGCGTAACGCAATCCGGCGCAAAAAAACCGGTTTTCGGTAAAAAAACCGGCCAACAGCGTGTCGGGCCACGCTCACTGTAGGGTTCCGTAGTTTTCCGTCCGTCACAGTAAGTGTCCCCACTTAAGAGTTAATAACACCGCCATGTAGGATATGATATGAGAGTTCCATGTACAGCGACATCTATCGGCAAATTGAGTAAACTATTGCGCGCGAGCATAAAGTATGGAAGATGATTTTTATGGGATAATTCTTTATTGCGTGAACCGATTTTCACCGTTTTTACTTTATTTGAAAGCACGTCATTTCATTGTAATTTTGTAGAAATTACAGGTACAATAAACACCTGCTTATACGGTTAAATTACAAACTTAGTTCAGAAATTATTTTGTATTTTTTTTTCAAAAACTATTCATCCTATCAAGTTCAAAATAATTTTCCAAGAAAGTTTTTATAAAGTTCTACTTTTGAGATTTTTTTCATATTTTTAAAACTTATGGTTCAAAAGTTAGAGGGGGGGGGACGCATATTTTTTTACTTCTGGAGCGATTATTTCCGAAAATATTTACATTATCGAAAAATGATTTTAGGTAACCCCAATTCATTTTTAAATACCTATGCAATAATATATCACACGTTAGGGTTGAAATGAAAAAAAAAAATCACTCCCCACTTTACGTATAGGGGAGGTACCCTAATAAAAAAAAAATTTCACTTTTTATTTTACCACTTTGTCGGCGTGATTGATATACATATTAGTACCAAATTTCAGCTTTCTAGTGCTAACGGTCACTGAGATTATCCGCGGACGGACGGACGGACGGACGGGCAGACATGGCGAAACTATAAGGGTTCCTAGTTGACTACGGAACCCTAAAAACGGGGTTTCCCATACAAAATAAAAACCGATTGCATGCCCTAGTTTGACCTTCCCGCACGCCGCTGTGTGATTTTATGAAATTGACAAAAATGCTTAACTTGATCCGTTTTTCCCTGCGATCCAATTCTTTGTTATATGAAATTATATAAGGTGCTAACAAATTATGTTTAAATATTTCTTTAATACAATTGCTCAAAAAGTTTAGTTTATGTAGCTGCAAATCGTGCGTAAAATTTGATTTTACGCACGGTTTGCAGATTTTACGCATGATTTGCGATCAGAATTTTAATAAATGAGTATTATGCGAGACCCGCTTATAAATGACCCACCTGAGCCTGAACTACGCGCGATTGGGCATAAAGGAATATTATGCGAGACCTAATAGTATTACTTGAACAACGCGCGAATGAATGAAGCTGTCTTTCGTACACTGACAGAATATAAATGTAATTTTATTTCATTGTAGTTTTTTCGCAATTGTATTAAAAAACGTTGTTCGACACACGTGCGGAAGTGTCATTTTCACTCGTCCCGAGTCTTGACCCTCGTCTGTCGGCTCGGGTCAAGTCAAGTAACCTCGGTGCTCGTGCAAAATGACATACTTCTCGCACTTGTATCGAAAACTACTATTACAGCTGATAGTACTCGGCTCCTGGAGTATATTGATCATTATAAGTTTTATGATGCTTTTTTTGAAAAAAACTGGAAAACAAATTAGCGGCGTAAAAACACCCTGTTCATGAGATAAACAATAATCAGTAATGAGACCTCCTTGATTATCTCTTAACTCTATCACTCGACTGGCCACTTGCTTAAATAAATGGCCTTGATGTTGTCTCAGACTAGATATACCATAGATAGACATGCGATAGATCCCGCGTGTTATTCTTTGACACACTGTGACTTCTTGCTCCTCGCTCTTGTAATAAATGCCATTTGTGAAATCTATGACAAATATCACTTGACAGAAAGTGATATTTGTCAACACCTTGATGATGTTTGATTGACAGAATTTTAATTTATTTATTTTGTTCGGAAATTAAAACAAAGAAATCACAAAAAAGTTTTCTTAATTTCTATTTAAAGTTAATTGTTTCGGTGTAAGTTAACTTCTCATAAAATAATTGTTCTTAATTTGTGAGCACCTTATACACTACCAATTATACTGTTTTATATAGAGATGACATCACTAATTTGGTATATAGAGCAGACGTGTGAGCTGATTGAATTATTTGTAAATAAATACATAGGTTGTAGTAGATAATATACATATTAATATACCTAGTGCAAATAATCTTGCTGTCGGTTTGTTTGGAAATGTATACAGGAAAAATGGAGATTACACAAGGATTTCAGTTTACACTGAGATTAAAAAGGTTCCTACTGTCTCTTTTGTACATGATTTTGATTATAAATGTTTCTTACATACGTTAAGACACTTTTCGCCGTAGAGTGGATTAAATTGACTTATTAAAAAAATATGTTTTGCGCCCAGTAATAAAACCACTGAGGATTAAAATTAAGAACATAATAATAATAAATAAATAAATATTGCTGATGACCTTCTTGGATAAAACGAAGCAAGCATCTGCAGGTCCGCCCAGAAACAAGAGGAAGAAGCTGTGAAGGTTGGCCTACGAATTAATCATGAAAAAACTGAGTACCTTCATATGAAGAGATACAGAAACACGAAGAACCGTAGGAAAGACCTCATGGTGGGACATATCTCCTACAAGGGGGTGGACAGATTTAAGTATCTTGGATGCATTGTTTACTGATACCAACCAGAGGGAAGACGAGATACAGGTCCGGATCTAGAGCGCTCTTCGTTGCGCGGCTGCCCTACACAAAGTGTTAGTGTCCAAGCTAATGAACAGAAAGACGAAACTTCGCATATACAAAACCATTATAAGGCCAATATTAACATACGGCTGCGAAGCTTGGACACTAACACAAAAAGAAGAACAGGCACTGCTGGTGGCTGAGCGAAGAATCTACCGCAAAATACTGGGACCCATTCGCAGAGTGGATGGAACTTGGAGGCTCCGTAAGAACCAGGAAATCGAAGATCTGGTGTCCGAGCCGAACATCATTGGGGAAACAAAAGCCGCTAGACGCCGCTAGACGTAAGTAAGTAAATATTATAGGGCAATCTTACACAAACCGACCTAGTCCCACAGTAAGCTCAATAAGGCTTGTGTTGTGGGTACTAGACGACGATATATATAATAGATAGATATAGATAAATACTTAAATACATAGGTAACATCCATAACTCAGGTACAAATATCTGTGATAACCACACAAATAAATGCCCTGACCAGGATTTGAACCCGGGACCTCCTGCTTCGTAAGTAGTGTCACTACCGACTGGGCTAGGAGGCCGTTACATAAAGTAGATTATCTAGAAATGCGTTTAGAAAGAATGAAAGTAAAACAGTATGAAATACGGAACGTGCAGGACGGTTAGTTACATAATTAAGTACCTACAATAATTGTAGTATTTCTACAATATCATCAAATTAGGTCACACTTCAAACCTGAAATACAATGTCCTTAGCTCATTTAGTTGAACACGCAATTTCGATATTTCTAATTGCTAGTGCTAGTGATTAGAATGGTGTAAACAAGTCAATGTTCTTAAGTCACTATGGTTCTGGGGTGCAGAATTACCACAGCACGAGTGCGTATCGACTAGAGTAACTTCCCATAGATTGTGCATTCATTATTAGATAATGATAATTAGATAATAGGCAAGATGCAATATTTTCATTTATGCTTTCATTTGAAAGAATTGCACGTAGAATAAGACCACAAGTGTATTAAACAATTAAAATACTATAGTTTATAGTCAAAAATTGCTGTTACAAACTGACAATTTAAATTTTCGCGCCTAAAGCCCAGTTCCTGTGACGTCACTCATGTATGTTACTCGCCATATATGTTCGTCCACAGTGTCAAAATCTTGTTCTTTTTTTATTTTTATTCACAGCAAACAGAACAATGGTGCTGTTTGCTGATGACATCACAGTGATAGTAAAGGCACCTACATACCAGCAGCTTGAACAAAAAATAACACAAACATGCAGCCAACTTCATAAGTAGTTCTCAGCAAACGGCCTCATCCTCAATGTAACGAAGTCCAACGTGATGTTGTTCTCAGCCGGAAATAACACAAACATCCCCTCGATACAGAGTCCGATACCACACTGTAATTCATGCAGGTTCCTTGGATTCAAAATTGACACCAAAATGAAATTGAAAGAATACGTAGACCAGTTATGTGAAAGGTTGTGCAGTGTCCTATTTGCAATGCGTAAACTGAAGCCAATCGTATCTAGTAATGCACTACTTCAGATTTATTATGCATATTTCTTTTCACTCATGTCTTACGGTTTAGTTTTATATGGCAACTCAACAGATTCAGACAGAGTGTTTAAAATACAGAAACGAGCCGTACGCATATTGGCAGGTGTAAATCCGAGGCATCCATGTAAAGAGCTGTTCATAAAATATAATTTAATGACGCATTACTCGCTTTACGTATATGAAATAATTATGTTTAAGCGGGCATATATCCCTGGCAGAATAACCCGCCAGAGGGGGAGATTACTACTTGGGGCCGATTTTTGACAATCGAGCGCTCGAATTCAAAGAATTTAACCTCGAATATAATCGCACACAAAAGCTTTTCGTAATTATTTACTCATAAAATTAACAGTATAAGTAATCATGATTTTAAATTACTATCGCTGTTATTTTTAAAACGTAATTTCTTCGTTTTATTCAGCGTTTTCAAATGTCATATTCGCGCGCTTGAATTTCAAAAATCGCCCCCCTATACCGCGGCGCCTCGCAATACTCGACAAATCTCCGAGAGTGATCGGTCCGTCGTTTTATGAACGACTACCCGCCAGCCTCAGAAACGAAACCTCAAATGACAAGTTTGAACAACGACTAAAATAACTTTTAATGTCAATGTCGCTATATTCAGTAAAAGAATATAGTGATAAACCACGTGCTAAATAATTAATTACATTATTTATTGTTTTCAAATAGCTTATTATTTCAAATTAAAACACTAGATTTAATAAATTTGACGTATATTGGACTGTATTAATGTAAATACTTTTTCAATTTTTTTTAAAGCTTTTAGTTTATGACACTTGAAAATACCTAGGTTCATCCTAGTTGTGTATACAAAAATGACATTTATATTTTTTTATTTCATTGTATTTTTTACTTCTTTAAGTAGTAATTAAGTAAATAAATAAATCTATCTAGCTATCTTAAAACACGTTCAGTTTCACATTACTTCAAATCGTAATTATTATTTGAAATTAGTATAAACTAAAAGAAAAACGTTTCAATACCAATTATATTATGTTTTTTCAACATTTTGATCACAAAATAATGGTAAATATTAAAGCTGCATCATCCCTATCATCTAACTATTCAGAAATTGCAGCTTCTGTTGCGGGTGCAAAATGTTTATTTAATAGACAAACTGTTTAGTACGGAAGGAATGTAGGTACAGTCGAGAAGCGTGTAACGTGAAACAAAACTGAAATGAGCGATTGCGTTTTCACTTTTTAGCTCCATAACTCGCTTGGTCGTATTTATTCTCCGATACTAAGACGAGTCTTCTTCGAGTTTATTTCTACGAGTAGTATAACTACTAACTTTTCCATTCATCAATAATACAAATTCTTCATCATTAATGCAAAACCATCTTTATCTTTGTCTGTCTGTCTATCAAACTCCTTGTCTTTTACATTTTATATTGAACCGATTGTTATGATATCTGTCATGCATTGCGGGCATCATTGAAACCTTACAAGTACAATCAGTAGCGAAGTTGGTTAAAAGGCGAAATGTTCAAAACGATCGTGACATTATGCTCATTGTTTTCTTGACTATAAAGTCGTGTCAAGATTTTGAATCCTACTTTGATACTTCTGCTGCTGACTGTACTATTATGTAAAATGCGAAACGCTTTCTAGTGGGTATGATCTATGACATGGTGCGACGTCTGTACATACGTCATTAGTGTCAATTCCAAGTGTGATAATGATAACCGATGTACACACGCGTAATGTCAAGTTGCAAACTATGTGATAACTACAATTAACTAAACATTTAGGTACTTTATTCGACAAGCGTATAAATTATCGATAGTGTTTGTAGATAATAAGGTACCGTTGTATTCCCAAGCGGTAAGTCGGCCATTCTACTTTTCGTTTTCGACTTTTTCGTAAAATGCATATTTTAAAGTACTTGGCCATTACTTTCATTTGCTGGTTTGTGATGGAGAAAGAGGCTTAATTAGGCTATCAACCCTGATAGCTTAGTGTAATAATAACAACTGTAAATATTCTTAATCACAGTCACTCAGTGGTCCTTGATTGTCTCCCGATTTGTATGAAAATAAGGCATTTACCACGGCGTTACCATCTTTTTAAATTAATCAATATTAATATACGAACTTTGGTTAACAATTTCCTATTATTTGGTTCAGGTACTGTAAATATTCTTAATCACAGTCACTCAGTGGTCCTTGATTGTCTCCCGATTTGTATGAAAATAAGGCATTTGCCACGGCGTTACCATCTTTTTAAATTAATCAATATTAATATATGAATTTTGGTTAACAAGTTCCTATTATTTGGTTCAGGTACAATTTGGGAATTCAGTTTTATATACGAAATTCAATGTCTTATCATATTTTTTTCTGGCAATAGATTAATGGACACGAAAAATTAGAATGACCCAAGTGACGTCAATTCGACGAAGGTACGACGACAAGCCGACAAACTCGTAAATACAAGACAAATCTTGTTAAAACGAGAGAATTAGTCCGTGCGTAATTTATCATCAACAATGAACTCAGAAAGCCATGGGTACTGTGGTTGTTATCTCGCTCAAATCTGGAGCAGAGCTTAGTGTAAGTACCTCTACTTTACAGAAAACCACAGCCAAAGCATTAGGTCACTCTTATTGTAGTGTTCCTGCTGGTGACTAAGGCTGCCAAAGAGCCCAAAGAGGACCAAGTGTTTTGACGACGGGGGACTCTTCTTCTTTAGCCATCAACACAGTGAATCCTCCTTTAAAGATCGGCAACGCATATGTGACACATCTGGAGTTGCAGGCACCCATAGGCTACGACTTTTCCACCGTCTAATATAAAAAGTCGTAGTATAAAAAAGTTATAAATTTCGTTCATGAACGCCATTTTGGATTACCCTAATACTGACCTATTTCATTAACTGGAATGTTAGATAGCAGTTTGTAATCAACTGGCTTTAATACTGCCGGTATTAAAGAATGGCTTAATCTAATTATATTTATCTACACCCATATCATAAATTCTCTATTCTGCGTTCGGTAACCGAATGTAATTACCACCATTATTGCAACCAGTAACGTAACATCAGTGTATCATCTGTAACAGTCTGGTAAAACGTATGAAAATTCATTACCAAATCGATATAACGGTAACGTAATGAAAATCCAGCCCTCCTCCCCGACGGCCGGCACGCGCCCGCCCGACCGCCGGCACAATCGAGTTGGCCATGGCCATGAAATTACGTGTTCGGAAACCATTAGAATGGCCGCCATTACCCTTAAAACACTCGTGTGTTCTTATTACGTAACAGCTACATTAACTACTATTACCTACTTATAGTACTAGAGCCCACGACCAAAACCATGTATCATAGCAATACGGCAAAAACCCTATAAAATCGTTAGATTATAAGATTCTGAACCCGACTAGGTGTGTAGTAACGGTCGAAAGTGTAGCAACTGCGTGGGAGGCCATTTCTGCTGTGTCAAAAAAAAAGGCAGTCGGTATTATAGCAATACGTCTGATATTGAAAATGTACATAGATTTTATAATTGTATTACGAAAAAGTTTGTTTTCAGACATTTTGCGCGTAGCATATAGCCTGAGCGCATTATTGAAAATGTCAACAAATTTAGCCGACCTGTATCATAGCAATACGGATATTTTTTTTTTAAACTTTTCGTATTGCTGCCAGGATTACCAAAAACCTGTTTTCAGACACTTTAAGTGTAGCATATACTCCCAAAAACGAAAATAACGTTTCGGAGTCGTAAGAATATTTGTAACTTTGAATAAACCGTTTTTTTTTCAACTTCATCCCAGTTTCCTTTTGCGCGATTTATTTCAGTCCTTCAACTTCAATGTTACGGTTTCGGGTAAATTCTTTGTTAATTATCATCTAATAAATTCAGGGTCGCAACGTATTCATTGGTTTGTAACAGAGAATTCAAGATGCCTCAATACGATTTTTAAATGATATCTGAGTATCGAAAAGTTGTCTGATAGAGAAGGTGCTACACTTAATTTGTCTGATATACATTTTTTGCACATGTGGACAACTTATTTTATCATGTCCAACAATTTTCAGACATATTGCTATGATACCGATCGGTAAAATTTGTTAACATTTTCAAAACGGTCTCAAAATTTAATGCGTTCACATTTTCGTCTGAAAATTGTTTTGTTCGCATCAAATAACCAAAATTTACTAATAAAAAAGATTTTCAGACGTATTGCTATGAGACATTTTTTTTGTCTCATTTTTAATTTTTTTAAGTGATTTTACGGGTTTGCGCTACACCACTAACGTCTGAAAAATATGTTTCCGGTATCTCAGAACTATCATTCAACTACAGTCTGCAAATCAGACATATTGCTATGATGCAGTTCGGTAAAATTCTTTGACAATTTTGAAAATTCGGTCAGATCAAACGCTACGCGGAAAATGTCTGATATTGGTATTTTCGAGTTCAGGATAATCGTATCTATCGATTTGATGCGGTTTTGGCCGTATTGCTATGAGACAAAAATTTTGGTCGTGGGCTCTCGTACTATTAACATTACAGCACTGATAATTTTTATGAACACAACTAAATACATTTTTTTTCGCTAAATTGCTAATGAACTTACAGATTTTGCGATAATGGAAAACTGGAAAACAGTGTTTTGGGCTAGATTGTTGGGTTTGGGTTGTTAACTTCAAGATTTCGAAGGAGGTTCCCAATTCGTCGGGATCTTTGTTGCTATATTTACGTACCTATGTTCACCGATTATTCGAAGATGGCTGGACCGATTTGGAAAATTATTTTGACATTGGAAATGTCTTTTCGTTCGTTCCAGTATAGGCCCCGATTTCACGAAAAAGTGCGATCCCCTTATAACTCGAAAAGTTGTAAATATATGATATTCAAAAATGGCTCAAAAGACTCATATTTACGAAAGCTATAAGATGCAAAAATATTTTTTAGAGAAAATCAAAAAAGAAAAAAGTTATGGCCGGAATAGTGAAAAAATAAATCAATTTTTTCCAAATTTTTGATTTTGGCGTTCGATATTTTGGAAACGAAGAATGATATCAAAAATTTCAGAAGAACTCCTCTGGACAATTTAGTCAGCTACAATTTAAGCGTAAAAAAAAGACGATCTGGTTAAGGGTCTGCCCTGTAGCCTAACCTTTTTGAAATTCTCTCTTTCACATTAATTTTTTTTTAACTGACTTCAAGATTTCAAAAGAGGAGGTTCTCAATTCGGCGTGTACGAGTATGTTTTTTATTTTGTTTTTTTTTTTTGTTTTTTTTTTATGTTTGTTACTCCATAACTCCATCATGGGGAATCGAAGGAACTCCTCAAATGTTAATGGCACACATAGTGATTTTTATCAACAAATCAATCATTTTCATTCAAAATAGTGACATTTGATTAAGTGGAACAGCTAGGGTTGCCAGATCGACTGACCCTATTATCGGGAGAATAAAAGGAATTTTCGGGATTTTGGGACTTTAGTCGGGAGAAACAAAAAAAAATGAAATTAAAGTAAATACAGTAAAAACAACAACATTTAACATTATTATTACATAGTCCGCTACCGATAGAAATGTCCACATAATTAAATACTATTAATAAAATCGGAGCTTCAATGGTATAAGAAAAAAAACTAATACCAAAAGGTGGTATCTGCTTATGCTTATATAAATTATTTCGAAAATTTTTACATAATCAAAAAATGTTTTGAAAACCTCAAAGTTATTTTGAAAGCCCTATCGATTGTTGTGCAACAAGTTGATATTTGTGAAAAAAAAGTTGATATTTAGTTACATTTAGTGCCCCCTTTACTACAAAACTAAGTAGCGGCATACAAAACATACCTCTTGATAACATACGGACGGATTGACAGAAGGACATGTTTTTGCCACTTTGGCTGCGAACGGAATCCTAAAAAACCGGCCAAGAGCGTGTCGGGCCACGCTCAGTGTAGGGTTCCGTAGTTTTGTAATTTTTTTCAAAACTTTATTTGAAAGCACGTCATTTCATTGTGATTTTGTTGAAATTACCGGTACAATAAACACCTGCTTATACGGTTAAATTACAAAGTTAGTTTAGAAATTATTTTGTATTTTTTTTTCAAAAACTATTCAACCTATCAAGTTCAAAATAATTTTCCTAGGAAGTTTTTATAAAGTTCTACTTTTGAGATTTTTAAAATATTTTTAAAACTTATGGTTCAAAAGTTAGAGGGGGGGGGACACATTTTTTTTTTCTGGAGCGATTATTTCCGAAAATATTTACATCATCAAAAAATGATTTTACTAAACCCCTATTCATTTTTAAATACCTATCCAACAATATATCACACCTTAGGGTTGAAATGAAAAAAAAAAAACAGTCCCCACTTTACGTATAGGGGAGGTACCCTAATAAAACATTTTTTTCCACTTTTTATTTTACCACTTTGTCGGCGTGATTGATATACATATTATTACCAAATTTCAGCTTTCTAGTGCTAACGGTCACTGAGATTATCCGCGGACGGACCGACGGACGGACAGACATGGCGAAACTATAAGGGTTCCTAGTTGACTACGGAACCCTAAAAATTACAATACGAGTATTTAACAAAATATAAAAGTACCTAATTTATTTTTAGCTTGCCACATGTATTTTGTGTTGCTTTTCACAGATTTAACTACATTTTGTTCTTTTTCACTATTTATAGAAGACTCGAAATTCAAACAATTTTCCTCAAAATTGAGTCGAATTATTAACTCTGCTTTTATTAATTCCATGCATGTTCCATGCACGTTCGGTTCCTTTATCATTTATTCAAAATAACACATAAGTTTACAGTATTTGACCAAAACACTTATATGCTAATACAATATACTTTATAAAATTGGTATAAACTATAAGAGAAACACAAGAACAACTTTCGTTTTTTAGGGTTCCGTAGCAAAAATGGCAAAAACGGAACCCTTATAGTTTCGTCATGTCCGTCTGTCCGTCCGTCTGTCCGTATGTCACAGTATGTCCATTTTACTCGAAAACTATAAGACGTATCTTAATAAACTTTAGGCATAAGGTGTATTTTTATGCCTCTATTTAGTTATGTAGTTAAATTCAGAAAAAAGTATTTTGTGGCGCTCCATACATATAACTATATTTAAAAGTATTTTTTAAATCATATATCAACATGTTGTACATCAATCGGTCTTTAAAAATAACATTGATGTTTCTTACGCACTTGGCCGGTTTTTTTGTATAATACTGTTCAGTAAACTAAACATTCCTTCACAATACATAAGAATTGCTTACTGGAATGGATAGCACGAAACACATGCCCCGGGAATTCGGAACTAACTTAATTATGTTACGACTGTAAAGAAAAGTAATGAAATAAACGCATTTGTATTTTTTTTTATGAAGTTGTTTTTCCGGGAGATATTTTAGTTTGTCGGGAGTCGGGAGGACATACAAAAATTCGGGAGAATCCCGCCAAATCCCGACCGTCTGGCAACCCTAGGAACAGCTGATGATGATCAGAAGGTAACTCTTCAACGACGCATAGTTCACGTTTGGCGATTCCTCCTCTTATCGAACACACATGGGTGTTTGTTAAGCAAGTAAGATTGTCAGGACAAATTTTCGTCAAGCTCAAGTTCTGATGATGGGATCCATGAGGAATCGAGGGAACTCCTCAAATCTTAAAGGCATACACATAGTGATTTTTATCAACAAATCAAGCATTTTCATTCAAAAGAGTGACATTTGATGAAGTGGAACTGCTTATGGTGATCAGAGCGGAACTCTTCAATGACGCATAGTTCACGTTTGGCGATTTGTCCTCTTCGCTATGTTTGTTAAGCAAGTTAGATTCTCAGGACAAATTTTCGTCAAGCTAAGTTCTGATGATGGGATCCAGGAGGAATCGAGGAAACTTCTCAAATCTTAAAGACATGCATAAAGTGATTTTTGTATTTAAATCAACAAATCAAGCATTTTCATTGAAAACAGTGACATATTGATGAAGTGGAACTGCGGCTGATGCCATAAACATGTGAAATGTAAAATGAGAAAGGAATTCTTCAACGACGTATAGTTCACGTTTGACGATTTGTCCTCTTCGCTGTGTTTGTTAAGCAAGTTATTTCATTGTATAGAGTGCACCATCTACAATAATCCTTCACTGGCTTTCCCCATTGAAGAAGTCGATTTTTTTTTTGCTTTAAAATTATTTAGCTATGTGGCTACCATTTCTCGAGTTGACTACGGATTTGTAATGAAATAATTTTCTTGTACTTTGAACATTATTATATTCTGCTTATTAATCTAAAAATGAAATATGTATACGTAGGTGCCACGGCGACAATTATTCAAACTTCGATATGCGTGTGGAAATTTTTCAATTTGTTTGTTCACAGCAGAGTTGGGCACACTTGATTAAAATCGGTGATCGATTACTAATCATCGCTGATTGAATAATTGCTGATTAAATCATAACACAAAACAATCAAGTAATTTCGCCACGAGTAAATCATTAACGACGGGCGCTGATTGAAACTAAATTAACGCTAATCAACTAACTTGTTCAATGTGATTGACAAATATATGATTACAGATAAACTGATTTATATTATTACTTGAATAAGGCGTTTGTTCTGAATTTCACATATTGAACCAGATACATATGTAGAAATTTTGAAAATGAAAGTGAGAATGAGAATGAGATTGAGAATGAGAATGAGAATGAGAATGAGAATGAGAATGAGAATGAGAATGAGAATGCTAAAATGAGAATGCGAATGAGAATGCGAATGAGAATGAGAATGAGAATGATAATGATAATGAGAATGAGAATGATAATGAGAATGAATGAGAATGAGAATGAGAATGAGAATGAGAATGAGATTGAGAATGAGAACGAGAATGAGAAAGAAAATGAACAGCGCATGTGGAAACCGCAGCTGTGTGATAGCTGCCTTAACTTTAGCCGAAAACCGCAATAAAACCGAACAGGCCGTTTCAAAGTTAAATGGGAGCATTCATTTGTACACTCATACCAAAAAATAACAAAAAAATTGTCGATATTATGGTAAAGGTAACATTTGCCACTGGTATTTACGCTTTTATTGCTCAATATTGAATCTGCACTATAAAACTTAAGACGTAAGCGCCAACCGCCAAATGATACCTGTAGAAATATTGTCCCAAATAGCCATTTATCCTAAATGTATATTACACTCACCTAGGTACCGCCTCTGTTTCGTCAGGGAAAAAAGTGAAGGAGCTAGTAGCTACGCAAAATCTAATCATCTAATCAACTAAATCGTTAGTTTAACTAAGCATACTGTCTTACTTCAGCTAATCATGAGTGAAACTAAAAATCGACATGATTTACTCATGTCAATCAGATATGAAAGCTCATGATTGAATTCGTAATCATATTCATATGATTATGAGTAACGTTCTCATTTTTAACTTTACTTTCAATCACGTTAATTTTTTCCCAACTCTGGTTCACAGGCGTTATGTCGAGGATACTTATGTTAATCTAAGAATAGAATAATTATCATTCAATTTCGTAGTTTTATTTTATAACATTTTCCTTACCCCGACTTTCTCGTCGCTCAGCGACAATATTTTTTCGAATTCCGTAGATTTATTTCCAATGTGCTCGATAGTCGTGTGAGGCACGAAATCTGTGAATTTTTTTTGTTTAAAAGGGTATTCTTCACAATTAGGATTGTTCACTTTTTTTCACCCTTATTTTTATTGTATTTTCTAAAAATATAGGTTAATTTAAGATACTAATTTGAATGATTTTGTATTTCGTGTCTCAGTTAGTTATTTATGATTTATTATAAATATGAGATACGTTGTCTCGTAAATTACATGGCTAAGCTGAATTGATAAAGCACAAGCATACAAATTCATGAAAAAAATAGTTGTCATTTTCATGATGTCATCTGTCAGTATTACCGTGTCAAGTGAAACTTCATGTAAATAAACATAAACATTGATTATTTAGAAAATTTCCATGGAAATACCTTTTATTGTGCAAAAAAGGTATTGATGCATTTCTTAGTGTTACAATTACACCACAGGATAACCAGTACCACCAACAATGTAAGTTGTATAAAATACTATTTTAACAGTTTCCTACCAATAGTACTAATATGCTTTGGCTAGCTAAAATACGAAAACTATGAATAATCGCAGTGAGATAACGTTGTTTAAGTACAAGATATATATCATTAATATCATTTTTATAACCCCAACACGTTATTTGTAATAATAACTACGAATATTAATGAATATTTTTCAATGCATCTTGACAGTAAACATAACCCTAATATTATTTCCACTTTCAGCGAGAATTCAGGTCCAGAAGCTATAAACGGACCAAAATACGCAGCGCTCATTTTGTAGGCAGCGAGAATCCCGATAATCCTTTACATTATATGTTCCTACAATTTTTATGACAAAATAAATCAAACATGAAAATGATATTGAAGTGGTGGTAAAACTGGTGGAATAAACATCTTTGAGTGGTCCTGCTCAGAACACAAGAGGTGAACAGTGAACATTGTCTTCAACATCAAGCAAGAATCACCAAACGTTCATGTCCAAGACCGCTATCTCATGGACCAGCGGGTAGCAGTTGTAATTGAAAATGAGATACCTACTTGTTACTTAATTTTTTGTGCGATTTGGTTGGCGCAGTAAAAATTGCATACATGTACCGTCAAGTTCATAATTGCATACCCACTTTATGAAATGAATGAATATTCATTGATAATTTGGGTATGCAATTATGACCCCGATGGTACAAAGAAACTTGTTTGCGGTTTCAGAGAAAATGGTAAATAAAAAGTGTCATGCTAATAATTCCTTCACACAAAGGTTTGAAAGGTCTTCTTCAATTAAAACAACTGTTGAAAGTAATAAAGCTATTTTATTTAATTATGTTGCAATTTCTTTATATGCTTACCTGTAGCAATATTTTTTGATCATAATCATAATATCATTCATTGCACCATGTTAATATAATGATAAGTTACTCATAAAGACAAGATATTTTATTCACTACAATGTGAAACATATTAGGCGGAGAGCTAGCCACGTCAGATATGACACAATAATGAGAGCAACGAAACTCATCTAGTCAGTTTGCTACACTATGCTTATTTGTAGATCTGGACATCTGGCAGCTGTAAAGTGGTGGAGGTCAAAGATTGCAAACCACTTCTAGAAAACAGATCCTGAGTTCTAGATTTGATGCAGTATATGAGAAATTTATATAAATAATTAGATTATATCATTGCAAAAAGTGTCTGTTGCGGGAAAGTAGTGCCAAACGACTTATAAATGTAATTCATAGTTTGTCGCTTACTGTTTTTGTTCGTAATAATACGCAATGTGTTATGTTCTTATGTTAAAATATAGGCCCTGTCATTTATCACTGAGGCAACTTCGGCAGTTTTGACCTATTTTGGTATTATATTACTATTACCCAATTCAAAAATTTTGCTAGTCTGTCACTCTAATCTCCCATTAAAAGCTGCCAGATTCCCGGATCTAGCAATAAGGATAAGTATAGCAATCTAACCTAACGGGTTTTGTTGCTCTCATTATTGTGTCATATCTGACGTGGCCAGCTCTTAGTCCATAAGCATCTTAATTCACAAAACTATCAATTAGAAAATCTGTGACAGCAAGGAACAATTTCAATTTTTGGCATATGGTGTCTTTGTCCTCTGGCTTTCTGGTATAAGTTTAAGTTAGGAGGTGATTATATAATTTTACTGCTGCATGCAAATTTGTCACGAGAAGTTTGTATTTTAATCTTCTATTTAGTAACACTCAGAACAAATGCATGTTTTTTCTCACATACATGCCATGTAATTTATTTGGTGGAGCTGAAATGAATGAGAAATCATTAGTAATAAACCACTAGATTGCCTACTAGTGACTAGGTATCTAAACTGTACAGACATAAGAATGGCGATAAGTCCACCCTCTAGCTAGCTCCCGTAGCTATTCAATATTCATTTATATCATACAAAGTGAAATTACTGTAAGCTTATAGTGTTATTGTAAAGCGCCAGTGAAGTAGCGGGGACAGGTCTTTTACTACTATACATGAATGATTACTAGTTTCAAAGTATACTTACTGCAGTCATGGCATCATAAATATTTGAAATGCTGGTTTGGGCGACGATTTCCGAAATTTTATCATTGTTTACCATCTCGGTCATTTTCGAAAAATGGGCTGCCTGGAAACATTATAGGCCTTTTGTGTTGTGTTGGTCATGCCAGAGGTCGTTTTACACCGGAACAGCACAACGTTTTATCACTTTAATAATTTTGTGAATAGTTTTTCCATTTCGAAATGAGTTGAAGGACAGCTTGACACTGAGTCTTACAATATGTTCATCCGCACGATGTTTCTAGTCAGTTTGTGTACTGTGTGTCTATAGTTCACGCACGGTCCCTTATACCAAGGACCCCAAATTACTCAACAATCGCGGAGCGTGATTGAAGGTACATACAGCTTTTAGGAAATATTTTCCAAGAAATTCGTCATCAAATTCGTTGTGCCCGCTTCACAGTAGGTACAACTCATTCCTGGTAAACGGTAAGGTTGTATGTAAATAGGGTAATTGTGCTCCTTTTCGTCCACTTATCGATTTTGCCAGCTTTGTGATGCAAAAAGAATATCTTAAAGTACCCTTACTTAAATGTATTATATTTCATTTTATAGCTTATATAGTCAAGTTTATGTTAATATTACGCGATAATTATCCATACTTGCGAGATTTTGTATAAAAAATATTATTTGAAAAAGTGGGGTATTCGTTAGTTTTCGTCCATAAATGTCAGTTTTCCGTCCTGGGCTCTGCTAGTTTTCGTCCACTGAGTAGGGTGATTATTTCTGAAAATATCCACTTAATCAAAAAATGATAAAACAAACCTCAGTGTTATTTTTAAAGTCCTATCGATTGATGTGCAACATGATGATTTTTGGTAAAAAAAAATTGTT
The DNA here is from genome assembly GCA_947086415.1 of Pammene aurita. NCBI lineage: Eukaryota > Metazoa > Arthropoda > Insecta > Lepidoptera > Tortricidae > Pammene > Pammene aurita. The sequence goes on along the minus strand of OX352291.1, from coordinate 46,598,050 downwards.
ATATGTATGGAAAACCCCTTGTGGCTCCCCCCTAAAAAAAATCTTTTCAGCAATTTTACTACAATACTAAGTAGGGGTATACAAAATACACCTTCTGTTATAATTTCATCAATATTAGTTATAGTCTCCAAATAAAAAATGGCCATGGCATACGGACGAACTACGGACATGACGAAACTATAAGGTTTCCGTTTTTGCCATTTTGGCTACGGAATCCTAAAAACTAATGATAGTAAGGATTAACACCATGTTTTTTTATTTCCGTTAATATTAGCATACAGTTAGGTACGATTAAGGAAACGAAATGGCGTAGTTAGTTTTTATAAATTTGTTTTTTCCATACAAGTATGTATTGTTAAATCGATCACGGTATTATATTTAACTCAACCAAACAATCGAATATTATAACTAAGGCATTTTATCACCAAACAATGATATTGTAGGCCTTTAATGTTAACCTGTCACTGCTTGTACTATAAAGCCTTGGCCAAACAGCAAGCGTGGCGCAGCGCCGCGGTCGCGCGGCGCGACCTGCCGTGCGACGACATATCGCCTGACTTCGTGTCACTGACTTTGAATAGAACTTCATACGCGAACGTACTGCTGCGGCCTGCGGTCGGGTTCCAACTTGTTTGTACCTTAGCCTTGGCCAAACAGCAAGCGTGGCGCAGCGCCGCGTCTGCGCCGCGTGACGCCGAAGCGATGACTGTTCAAACAGGGCGCGCGCGGATCGCGCCGGCCTCGCGCTCTCAACACGCCCTCATTGCGCGCGCGTGAACACGGCGCGGCCGCGCGCGATGCGGACGTGACTCGCTCATTCCTTCCGAAGCCAAGATTATTTTTTCGAAGAGAAGATATTTTTTTCTATATCCATAATCACAATCACAGTATATTGCTACGCTCGCACGACGCACCGCGCTGCCTAACGTCCGACTGATGTGACCCAGCGCGGCGCAGCGTGCCGCCGCGCAGCGCTACGCCCGCGCCGCGTGGACGCGGGGGACCGCGCGGCGCGGGGCGCGACAGAAGCGGGGCGCGGCGCCGGCGGGTCGCAGTCTGTTTGACGTCGCTAACCTGTTAACATGTGCCGCGGTCGCGCCGCGTGACCGTGGCGCTGCGCCACGCTTGCTGTTTGACCAAGGCTTAATGCAATTGACACGACTAGAGTAGTCAACCGCGCATTGGATCGTTCATTATTGGGTCGTTCCTTAGAGAATTCAACCCGGAGTAGCCATGTCTGCCGTTTTCTTTACAAAGCAAGTCTGCCGATTTTTGCGGGGGAGGGGAACGTCAAGTGTATTCTGTGGCTATTCGTACGTAACGTACAAATAGGTGTAAGCATGACCACTGGTCATATGTTTTCGGCAAAGGGGAACGCCTGTCAATGGCGACTCCGGTTGGTTGAATTCTCTAAGGGTCGTGCAATACCCGGAAAGGTTTCCGATTGGTTCCGATCAGATCCGAAGGTTATGCGACTATTTAAAAAAGTAGCTTTTTTCATAGTTATCAGATCAAAACACGAGACTTCCTTTTTTCGGATATTTGTTCAAATATTTAACAGCGCATGTTTTTGTTTGTTTGTTTTCGTGTGGTTTTAATTGCCGGTAAATAGATAAAGGTGATGTGATAGTGCTTAGTGAAAACAACGGATAATATTCATTGTGAAAGATGTATGGGTGTGTGTGCGTGTGTGTGTGTGTGTACGGACGATGGCAATGGCACGATCACAAAGCTTTCTTTTGAAGTGAAATAAGCAGAGCACGCCATAGTATGGAGGTTATAATTGTTATTCTACTACCATTTGGTCATTCTAATGTTAATTATAGTTTTGTCTTCTCACAAATAACTCGTATATTAACGATAACAATGCAACAGAAGAGCTAGTTTTAGTCTTTGCTCAAGTCATTTAAATGTTTTGTTTATTACATTTATTTACGTTACGTATACATTATATGAGGAATGGACAGAAACTAAAGTGTGTAGGTAATCAAATATAATATTACCATACTACTATATACTATAATATTACGTATTAATTAAGTATTTTGAAGTAAAATAACCATTAGAAATATTTACCTAGCTGTCTGGATTTCCGGGATCAGATGGTCGCAAAACTGAAATTTATACCAAATTGCTCTGCTAGTTTTGGTCCACAAAGTTTATATATTAATTATATTCTAAAACTTTAATCTCCACTTAAAATATTGTACAATTAACTTTAAAATAGATAATTCATGCCAAACATATTTAGTGCACTGCCTAAATCATTAATAAAACTCATCATAAACTTTTCCCGCCACAAGTTTTTTCTTCATTGCGATGACATTTGCTAGGGCCGAATTCGAGGCGGCTATTAATGTTTTATTTTTAAAGGCACTATTTGTCAAATTACTTTTTTATGATAGTAGAATTGTTTCTTAGATATTATGGATCGCAACAAGACCAAACTTCCGCAGGAAAATTCATTTACGTTCAAGTTTTCTCCATATATTTGTAGCAGAACCGTCAGGTGGACGGAAACTGACTATGGACGGGAAACGAGCACAATCACCCTACTCTGGCTATACAATACCATATAAATACAATAGGTAGTGATCCTACCAACATATCAATTCTATACTTAGGTACATCGAAGTGGTACTCGCAGCAATACTATGTAAAGTATTCCACATTTACTTCACGTAACCATTTTTCACGTAGGTCTTCGCGGATTCGAACAATTTTTTTTGTACTATTATTGGAATCATTCCTACACGTAGGAACAGAACCATTTCATTTCTTGGTTTTGATATACTGTTGAAATATTCTGTTTATTAATTATAATTTATAAGTTTTATAACATTAAAATCGCAACAAACCAACGATTTAAGTTTAACTGAAAAAATTGAGATTTTTGTTATGACAATGATGACTTTGACAGTTACGTGAGTGACGGATAAGAACTATGGTTCAGTAACTTTTTTTATAGATTTTTCGATGACATTACATATTCAGCCACGAGTAAGGTCAAACTAAGGTCATTCATATATTTATGGAAATATATTCAATCATTGATTATTATATAGTAGCAAATGTCGAAAACTGCTTGAAAACCTTATATCTCGAAATGGTTTTCGAAATACATTATTTCAAAAAAAATGAAGAATCCTAATTGGTCCCATTGTCACCAGCTCAGGATCTAATGATGGGATACTAGAGAAATCGAGGGAACTCTTCAAATATTATAGGCACCGATTTAACTATTTTTTACGCTAGCTCGGGCATTTGCTTTTGGAGATGTGAAGTCTAAGTGAAGTCGGTTTTTTTTGTTTATGTTCCCGTTATCTTCAAAGGTTCCAAAACGTTTTGCCTCATTTGGTTGCGGTTTTTGTTAAAGGGGAGGTGACACAGTGACACTAAATTACATTTTTTATTAAGTGAATAATCTTCCAGCTCCTGGCATACATAAAGCCGCTTGTAAAGTGCTGTCAAATTACTCACTAAATTATGAATTCTACTTTAGCGATGGTTCTTTATAGGTAACTCAATAGATGAAGCAGTTATCCTTTTATCACGGCTCATAATTTTGTTTATTTCATCTTTTTATATACCTAGTTGTCCTAAATTCCTAATACCTTGTGGGAAACCTAACATAAGCATAGACGTATAAAATAAGAAGACGTAACGCCGTGAAGACAAAACTGTGCTTCCCTAATAAGCCAATTTCTTCGTGTTTACGCGCGACACGCACACATCTACAACTCGTGGACGAGCGGTGATTGGTTCAAACGTCAAAAGTGAGTGTGTGTGCACGAGATGGCGGCTCATTATGGAATCACAGTTTTATCTTCGTGGGATTACGTCTTCTTAATTTATATGTCTATGAACATAAGTAAGGTTTTCTAGTAAACAAACAGGGTAATCCAATGAAGCTAATCAGAGGCGACTGACCGAATCCTGACATTGCTATCAAGGAGAAAAATACTTTAATTGAGTTTATGAGTGGCCATTATGAAAGGTTTATCGAGAAGACAACATTTGCTTCCTATTAAATAAACTGATATAGGTAATTCTGAAATTCATATTGCATTTAATGCGATGTACTTACTAGCTTACTATGAATTACAGAAAATTAGGGACGGATAGACAGACGGACATAACGAAATTATAAAAAGAAAAAAAAATCTTCAATTTAGGCACATTACAATGCACTTATGAACGTCAGAGAAAAAAAACTACTACCGCTTCTAACCCTACACCTCTGACCCGAAAAGTATTATGACCGGCAAGAAACTCGGCGGGACTTATTTTTTAAAATCAGTAATACATTAGCTCATAAGCTTAGATTATATAGGGCTTCCTAATTGACTAGGAAACCTTAAAAATTACCACATGACCCAAAACTAAGAAATTAATCTGTAAGCGCAGGTATGTTATTAAAGGAGAATGGGCATTTTGTACCATGAGTGTATACGATTGAGACATATCTCATTTGAAAGGTCTTAACTAGTGCATTATTTAATTGTATGACGCCATCATTGGATAGCGTGCAGGGTCCGAGCTATTTAAAAAAAAAGGTTGCGCATATAAACGGTTAATTTATAAAATATCCGGTCTATAACCAGTGATAGCGTATTTTATATGAAAGAATATAAGAAATGCTTCACGCATATTTACCACCACCGTCGGAAAAATATGTACAGGGCTGGAATTAGTAGATGAAACATTTGCTAATATGTAAAAACACCTGTAGCATAGCGAAGCTAACTTGTATACAAAAGTCGTATGTAACAGCTAAAAGGTATTTTTATAAGTTATTTTTCGTAAATGATACTTGCACTCTAACTTATGCAGAGACCAAAATAAAACGGTTTTATGCGTTAATTAACTGTAATTAACGACAGCCTAATTCTTCTATTGAACACTAGATGGAGCTTTGGCAGCAAAATGGACAACTTTTGCCACTGGCGTATACAATTGAACCTTATCTCAAATGAAAGGTCTTAATCATAGCATTAATTAGTTATATGGCACCGAAGGCCGTAAGGGTGCACGGAAGCCGGTATTCATTATTTCGTGTCTGCGCTGTGGCCTAGCTGTGGCAAAAACTGGAACTAACTAACCTATACAAAAAAGGTTAACTTTTATACACATTTACATAGTTTATTCGCCTGAAATTAATTGTAAAAATAAGTCATTAATTTTTTGTGACTAATTAATGTTAAATGACCGCAATTAACTACTTAAAACCAGTTAATTAAAATCAGTTACTGGCGACATCTTGTATGCAATAGAAGAACCGACTAAGTTTATAATATAGTCTATATAACTCCATAAATATTAATAATGCTGGCTCCATATCATTGCTTTTTAACGCTCTAAAATCTGTGGTCTAAGGCTTCACGTCGCGTAATTATATATAAGTTAGTTTCTGAACGTTGACTATAAACTAGCTGTTCTAGGGGGTTACCTCAAACAACAGAATTTGAATTTGAAGATTCGTCTATTTGCCTTTCTCTTGCCCTTTCGCAAATACGAGCGATGAAGCGGAGATAGACTAAACTTCCTTTTTCGACTTAGCGCTGTCAAAAAATAATACTGTTTTTTTTTATCACGACGGTGGCAAACAAGCATACGGCCAATATGATGGTAAGCAGATATATAATATAAGCAGATATACGTTGTCATGAGTCATGATGGAGTTAGACCGACGCGCCGGCACGTCGTTTTTCATAATGTCATTTAGAATTTTGGAAGCTAGCTCCATCTAGTGACGAGTAGAAAACTTAGAACTTCATTAAGCACAGTTAATTAACATACAAAGTCGATATATTTTAGTTCCTGCATGCACTGGAGCTAAAGTATATATTACGAAAAATAGTTTATAAAAATACCTTTGACATGTAATATACGCCTCCCGTATACACATTACCTTGGCTCTAAACCGAGCGATATTCATGTCAAGCTTAATTTAAATTAATTAATTCTAGCCCTGTAAGTATTCAAACTCAGGGTGTTTTACAGAGAATTGAACCATTTCTCATATGCTTTCAGATAAACCATGCTATAACGGATTACATATCGTATCCTTAAAAAAATGCTCTTTATATGTTCGCTCTTTTTTGTTAAATATCTCGGTCCCTGCACGATATTCAACAATGGTACCATATAATAAAATAATCCGGTGATCACGAGCTTTAAAACGAGATACGTCTCAACAGTATACATCCATGGTACACTCCCCATACAAAAATGCCCATTCTCCTTTGATATCCGTTTGACTTAAATTTGTTATCAATCACATCACGCGTTCGCAAATTATAATACCTAATGCCAGTGCAAGCGCATACTGATGTTGTTGTCCTAAGGCTGCGTTTCCATCAGAGATGAGTGAAGATGCATTGCGAGGAATGTGTTTTCAAGAACCAATGCTAGAGCTGCGTTGTGGAAGGATAAACAAATGAAGTGATTCTATTGGTGCTTAACAAACACAATCCTTGCAACGCATCCTCGCTAATCTCTGGTGGAAACGCAGCCTAAGGCACCCCCCAGGTGAAGAGGGCATTCATAAGCCTTCCAATCTTCAGCGACCTTCTAGCCTCGTTCAGCTCAGTCCAGCCGTTCGAGACGACTCCATGAATAAAGGCCGCCCGACGGACGGACGACTTACATTTGACGGTTTCCAATTATTAATTAATAATTGGAAACCGTCGGTAATTTAGAAAAAAAATATTTACCAGTTGAATTTGCTAATACTAACCGAATAAAACGACGGCCTATATATGTATGTATGTATGCTATATATGTATCTTCATTTCCGTTTCGATCTCTACTTGAATGGGTGTTTTTTGGCATATATTTTACAGCCATATAAACATATTTAAGCATCATAATTATTATAAATCTCGACAGTCAATAACCATTTTCATCTTCGCCGCTGTCGAGTAAAAAGCTTATAAAATGATAACGAATTACGCAAAGCGTCATAATTTTGTCAAGGGTGTTGATAAGATCCGTCGGTTTTGGCATTGAATCGCGATAAGAATTAACCTTTAGTGTTTATGTGCCAGTTTTGTATGTTACTTTGTACTCAATACCCACGCTTTTACGACGAGGTACCTACATACAGAATAAGTTGGTTTGGTACTTAAATGAATAGAAAAGTTAAATACCAAGTAAAGACACATTAAAAAAACAGGCCAAGTGCGAGTCGGACTCGCGCACGCAGGGTTACGTATCATGCTACAAGGTGTAACAGAAATGCTGTCGATCCGTTTAAGGCACAGGCCATAATTAATATCGTATGCTAATTATGAAAAACTGAGAGAAAAAAAATCGCGCAAAAAAAAAATATTGGTTTTGTATGGCCGGCTGGAACCACGTGCCATACAAAAAAAAATTTTTTTTCGTCCAAAAAATGTTTCTTCGACTTTTTCTTAATCGCAATGTGTTATAGCAGCAACAGAAATACATCAAGTGTAAAAATTTCACTAGTCTGACTATCACGGTTTATGAGATACAGCCTGGTGATAGACGCACAGACGGACAGCGGAGTCTTAGTATAGGGTCTCGTTTTTACCCTTTGGGTACGGAAGTCTAAAAACAGTAAATAATTTTGTCGTCTACACAAAATAAGTTATCCGGAAGTAAGAATATCAACAAACACAAAAAAATACAGCTCAAAACATAAATATACTTCCTGTTATGGCTATTTTAAACGAACTGCGGCGAAGTAAAGTTCAATTTATAAAACCAATTTGTATAAGATAATTGTAAACCAATATAATATTGTATAAAATCTTTAAAAAAATTATGAAAAATTTAGGTTTCATTGTCTTCCATTACATAAATAACTAATTATTATAATCTAATCTTACAACTTACGGCATTATCTGAAGTTACATCAGTGCCTTTCTTTTTTTTTTTAAACCCCCACGCAAAAAGAGGGGGGTTATAAGTTTGATCGCTATGTCTGTCTGTCTGTGTATCTGTCTGCGACACCATAGCTAGACGGTAGAAACGATTTGAATGCGAGTTTTTTATTTATAACTGGGGTTTCTAGCGAGTGATCAAAATTGGTACAGCCATTTTGGAGGTTTACCTAAATTTTTAATACCACCTCGATTTCCAATAAGAGCACAGCCCATCTGATGATAAGCAGTTATAGAAGTCTATGGATGCTTGCAACTTCGGGTGTGATTTCTATGCGTTGTTTCGTTTAATATAATATTTATTTTAAAATCATGGTGTACCCGTACAAATAGGGAAACGGCACCGCTAGTGGACGGGAACCCAATATGGAACATTTTTTTAATACAATTAATTTTTGTATTAAGCAGAACGTCTGCTAACGATACACAATGCTTAGAAAAAATGGGAAAGTAGAAAAATCCACTGCCTCAGGCGAGACTCGAACTCGCGACTCTGGGATACATGCCCATCGCTCTGACCAACTGAGCTACTGAGACACACCTGATGGCTGCGAATTTCTCCACTATATCCCATATGCAGCATGGCATCTTCGGCAGATGTCGCTAGGCGTCCCCCCCCTAAGACGCATATGGGATATAGTGGAGAAATTCGCAGCCATCAGGTGTGTCTCAGTAGCTCAGTTGGTCAGAGCGATGGGCATGTATCCCAGAGTCGCGAGTTCGAGTCTCGCCTGAGGCAGTGGATTTTTCTACTTTCCCATTTTTTCTAAGCATTTTTTTAATAAGCTAAAGGTTACTTTGTATTATAATTATTCTTTTTTACCTAGAATGACACTATTATCGTGACCCTCGTAACTAATTAATAAGTGGATACCTACTATGTACTGGTACACTTGTGTATATTTTATCTGTGATTATACAGAATGTAACAAAAATACGGGTGAACCTTTTAATGGCATTGGTATCGCATTCTAATTATGAATAACTAAAAAAAAACTTTTTGGTATTTTGTATGGCGGGTTATTACAAAAAAATTTTTTTTTCGAGTCCAAAAAATTTTTCTCCTGTTTTTTGTTAGTCGTAATAACGATACCAATTATGACCTTAAACGGATTACCAGTAATTTGTTAGACCCTGTATTTTATTACAATCACAATAACTTTGTTCCCATGTTACTCTGACCGTACCCTTTGCTACTGACTCTGGACGTCCAAAAACCGGGTGCTCAAAGATGGGCCCTATTACGTTGCATTAAGGTTCACTAACGACCTAACTATGTCGACGACGGTAACGTTTTCCAAGTACGATCGCCCACACTGTTAACTGCCCATCGGTAGACCTTATGGCGTATGTAATAAGGTCCACCGATGTGCAGTTTGTGTTGCTGTTTGTACGCATACCATGTGTTTATATTTAGTACCTACCAATAGTACCGCTCCATGCTCCGCGTATGAAACACGTTTCGTGCAACTTAAACCCAGTTATTATTTAAAACATGATTTAAATTTATCGGTACTCCATACTACGAGTAGTAAAACATAACGTTGGCATTTGAATGGTGTGATTTCTGCGCGGTGTTTATTTTAGTTTTATTTTAATTTCAAAGTTATGGAGTAAGAATAAGGTTATGTTAGCGTGTTAGCGCACCGGTTTAAGCTATTGTTTTGTTTTGTGTTAAGTTGTAATAATGAAGAACTCTGCGGGACACAAGTTGGAAGATGGACAGGAGGTCGATGATATATCATTTGAGGATGCGTTCGAGAAGACGGGTAAATGTTTGATAATATTACATCATTGTGTTGTTGTTGTGAAGTTTTCCTGTATTAATTAAAAAAAAATTAACATTGTAAGTAACAATGTTAATTTTTATTGACTTAACTTTGTAAGTATCCATTCAGGTCTCTTGCTAAAAAATAATTTTTTTATATACTTATTATGGTATGTATATTACTTTAAGACTTTATTAATTATGCTAGATAACAACGTTAATATTTTGGATGTTGTTTAATCAACATATTTATAAAAATATGTGATGATTATAGCTTGAAATAAATTAAAAATATTTATAACTCACGTAATTTAAGTCGCTTTTTGCTAGACATGTTTCGATCAATTTACGATGACGAATGATTTCCGGGAATGATCATCGTAAATTGATCGAAAAATGTCGAGCAAAAACCGACTTAAATTACGTGAGTATTAACCTGTTATAAATATTTTTAATATGTTAGAGTCTCACGAAAGTTTTATAGTTAAAAATAATTTATTCTAGAGTCTGACTATTGAAATATTACCCAAATATTTGGCGGGAAATTCAAAAAATCATGGGCTGGTCACACCCTGTGTAGCAGGAATAATAGTTTTGATACTAGAAAATACTTTTGACTTCTGTGTACACGTAAGGTAGGTATGTAGGTAGGTAGGTAGGTTTAGGTTAAGGCGCTAGGCGCTAATTGTGGCCAAAAACTGTTACTTTCTAAGGGATATATCTCAATAACGGGGTATTCAAAAATTTTGAAAAAAAATTATATTAATTACCATTTCATGTACAACATTGTCAACGTTTGAATAACTCGTGTAACGTATAGTTTCTCCGTTATTCAAATGTAACGAAATGTCGTTTTACGGTTAATTTTGCTTATATCTACTGAACGGCTCATTCGATTTAAAATATTGTTGAACTAAAAAATGTGTACTACAGAACACTACAAACTCAACGTAGGATATTTAAATTGATTAAATTTTCTTAAACAACTTGATCATAATTCCACATTTCGTGCGTTGGTAGCTCGAAAACGGCGTTGCTGGCAGTCGTGAGCTAGCTTTGAGACGAGGAGGCTGTGTCGCTCGTCGCTCCGTGCTTCCCTTGTACTACAAATACTTGTGCTTGGCCCGTGAGCAATAATATCGGACTTACTGTGCCTAAAGACTAAATAACTGCAGAGGGTTCATGCGGTGCGGGCATAATGTGTCTTGTCGAAATCAATAGCGCATAGACGTTTTATCTTTTAAGATAATACTAGCCTTTTCCCGCGGCTTCGCCCGCGTACTATAAGTACTCAAAAAGGATACGATACCCATGTTGATTTTCAGACTTTGTGACCACATTTGCCCCTTTTAGGGGTTGAATTTAAAAAAAAACCTGAAACACGTGTTTACTCATTTATTGTTAGGAATACTCCTGTGGAGTTTCGAATAAAATAGTCTAACAAATCTTATTTCGCCATACAAATTTTGGACCCCCATTTTACCCCCTTAGGGGGTGAATTTTGAAAAAATGCTTTCTTAGTGCTCCCCTAGACCTTATAAGGAACCTATGTGCCAAATTTGAAATCTCTAGACCCAGCGGTTTGGGCTGTGCGTTGATATGTCAGTCAGTCAGTCAGTCAGTCAGTCAGTCAGTCTGTTTCTTCTTTTATATATATAGATACCCGTATGTGTGTTCATGTATTTACGTTCTTATCAAAAGTGTATTTTATTTAGATGACCTATATTACAAATTAAATAAAGAAATGAAATAAAAATGGAGAAAAAACAGAACTCATGCATCTTCAGTAATGCCCTGAAAACGGGCGTTAGTTGTCGAGTTGCGGAAACCTGCTATTGCTACAATACAATGGACTAATAAGTAATTTTCGAAGTTATTATTTACGAAAATATGCGTTTTATCCAAAAATTGTTTAAGACTTATTCTTTTTGGAAGACCTGTCCAATAATACCACACACTATCGTGTATCGTATCAATCGCGTGGGTTGGAGCGAAAAAAAAAATCACCTCCACTTTATTTTATTTTTCTGATTTTGATTTACCATATTGTCGGCGTGATTAAAACACATACAAATTTCAGTGTACTAACTATCACTGAGCGAACCCTGATCGAGATTCTAATTAAAAATTGCTGATATTTAAGAGTTTAATGTAAGTAAGAATAAAGGAAAAAAAGCTTTACTATCTCGCTGAAATACAAAGTTATATTAATTATCAACACAAGTAAATAAATAAATTACTACTAACGGTTAATACTACATATCAAATATCTTTAAAAGACCGGCCAAGAGTGTATCGGACCACGCATAATGTAGGGTTCCATAGAAAGTAGTTTCTCGGAGATAACTCAAAAATGGCTCAACCGATAATATGTGAAATAGTTTTCATATAAATAAGAACAGCCGTATCTTCTTTATTTTTTTCATATTTTTAGGGTTCCGTACCTCGAAAGGAAACAACGGAACCCTTATAGGATCACTTTGTTGTCCGTCTGTCTGTCTGTCTGTCTGTCTGTCTGTCTGTCAAGACCATTTTTCTCAGGAACGCGTGGAGGTATCAAGCTGACATTTATATTAAATACTCAGGTCTACTGTCCGTTGGAGCTGTGAAAAAATCAGACTTCTAAGCAAACGGAATCACAAGATACAGCCGTTTATGCCGCAAATTTCCGCAAATTTTCGCTAGCAAGGGAATCAAAACCTACAGGGTACTTCCCGTGAACTCAGAATCTTGAAATTTGGTACGAAGCAACAGAGCACAGATAAAGGAAAAATTTTGAAAACCGTAAATTTTTTGTTACATCACATATAAAAAATATTTTAAAGTTACTACCCCTATATACCTACAGGTTTGTACGGAACCCTCGGTGCGCGAGTCCGACTCGCACTTGGTCGGTTTTTTGGACTTACGAATTAAAAGTTAGATGTGGGGGGACTATTATTTAGACTTTCGAAGCGATTATTTCTAAAAATATTGACTCAATAAAAAAGGTTTTAAAAATCCTCTATATATACTTAAGATATTTTTAAACCCGTATCGATCGATAGATGTACACAATGTTCATATTTGCAAAAAAAAATTGTTTTGACATTTAGTTCGGCATATGCACTCCATACGGAGTGCCTCCCCTTAAAAGTTTTTTTTTTCAGCAATTTAGCGAAAAACTAAGTAGCGGCACAAGACACACATATGGATAAAATTTCATCAATATATATTCTATAATAAAATGGTTGTGACATACGGATGGACGGACGGACAGACGGACATGTTTCAAGAAACTTTTTTAGTTTTGTAAATTTTTCGTAATTATATAAGTGATTTTTACGGTTGATATTCAAAATCGCTACAAAAAAATAACCATCTATTAAACTCACTTGCGCAGCAAAAAAACTAAATTCACATGAAAACATCGCTTTGATGTACATTCAGTTTTTTTTCTGATATGCAGAATATTTTTACCAATATTTTGCCGCTGACTGTACTTCAAATTCAAAATCTAGGTTTTATTTTATTACATTAAAATCTACTAATTGAGATCGTTATTACTTATCTTATTTAATAGGTAAGTAGCATTCCTAAAAATATCACCATTGCAGTACTTAATCACAGTATTCAAATAAAAAAATATCCACAAAAGGATTATAATTATTATAAAGCTGCCCGCGCGCCTCTGTGTAAAGTCATATTCTTTGAACTTCGTTCCGGTGCAGTGTGGCGGATTTACGTACGATCGCAATGAGAGGGGTAAGCTGGTAGCGCGGCCCAAGTAACACATCAAAGCAGTATAACGGCCGTCTTACAGCATATCTGTATGCTTTTAGCATTTTGAGTTCGTTTTCTAGTAGCATTATAAACGTTTATAGTGCTGATATAGGTCTTAAATGGGCACAAATTACCCAGCTTGAGATCCTATACAGGTCATTTAATAGCATTGCAGGCGCATTATGTCTGCGCTATTAGCATTATCGTTGTCATGGAAAGTGCCAATCGTCTCAAAGAAGCATTAGTACGCTCTATTAAGTTGCCGACTGCATTAAAGAAGCCTTAATACGGCCAAAAAACTTGCTAATCGCAGTAAAGAAGCATAAGTACTCTCGATTAACTTGCCAATCGCAATACAAACGCATTATACTAGCATAAGAGTGTAGTAAAATAAACCTTACGTCAATGCAAAAACGTCTCTAACACCGACGCAACAAATGTTATAATACAATGAACGTTGTGATTTAACTACTTTGTCTCGCAATATAAAATGGACGAAGACGGAACAAAAAACTGAATGAGTGACACGTCATATTTGTTTGCATCCTAACAAAATTGATAAAAGTTTTTGACTCTTTTACGTTATTATATCCTTCAAATATTACTGCGCAATGTAGTTTACTGTAAATGTGTATATAAGTTTCATTGAAAATTTTCACGCGCCTTTGATTTATTGTGGTTTTGCTATAAAATATTATAAAAAGATATGCGTCAAATAAACAAAACAATTGTGTAATCCTCGTATAGAACGAGTTTTGCATTATTAACATAATAGTGTTGGTTGAGCAGTCTTAAATTAAGTAATTTCATTATTATATAGGTATTTTCCTTGTATAAATAGGTCCGCATGATTTTATTTTTAGGTTATAAATTATTTACAAAATGGCGTTGGTCTATATAGACGGAGAGCTAGCCATGTCGGATATGACACAATAATGAGAGCAACCAATCCCCTCTAGTCAGTTTGGTATACTATGCTTATTTCTAGATCTGGACATCTGGCAGCTTTAAAGTGGTGGAGGTCAAAGAATGCAAACCATTTCAAGACAATAAATCCTAGAGATCTGAGTTTGATGCAATATTATGAGAAACTATACAAATACTATACAATATTAAGAGAAATTATACAAAAGTTTATGTTGGGAGAAAGTAGTGCCAAACAATGTATAATATAATTTTAAACAAAAAAGAACCGACTTCACTAAGCAATCCACCTTTTCAACACCAAATACTCGAGCTGCTGTAAAAAATACTCAAATCACTACAGGTGTGCCTATAATAGTTGAAGAGTTCCCTCGATTTCTCTGGGATCCCATCATCAGATCCTGACCTGGTTACAATGGGACCAACTGTGAAGTATACTCTTTCAAACAAAAAAAGAATTTTCCAAATCGGTCCGGCCGTCTTCGAATAATCGGTGAACATACATAAAAAAAAAAAAAAATAGCAAAAACAAAGATCCCGACGAATTGATAACCTCCTCCTTCGAAATCTTGAAGTCGGTTGAAAATATAGTTCATAGTTTGTCGCCTACTGTTTTTGTTTCCGTAATAATCATACATCGGGGTTTTCGGTGCGGGAATGATTTGAGAAAGAGTAGAGATAAACAGATAGGTTGAGAGTTATTCTGAGAAAATATGATATTATGCCTAATGAATAACTACCTCTCTGTGAATAGCTTACACACTATGATACGAGCTTTTTTTCTTAGAGGCATGTTTGTATTGACTATTATATACTTAGTATTTTAAAAATGCAATTGCATATCCGAAATTTATTAACTAGATCTACCTAAGACAAAGACACGGTATAGTAAGTGTCAAATATTAATCTTGACGTCCGATATTTATGAACTATTTGATTAACTGAAAAGGTTGACAATGATCAGTCATTACATGAATTAATAAAAAAATACTTGAAAAAATCATAGGTATATGTACCTACAATATATATACATAATAGTCAGCTATTTCATATAAATTGTATATACCTATGATTTTTTCGATCAATTATTCATTAGGTAGAAACGTGCTAGAGTACATTCTGTGTTTTAAGTTAATGCCTACTCTTTGGCTAATGTCAAACATTCCCGCTCCGAAAACCCCGATGTATGGTAATAATACACAATATTTTTTGGTCTAACGTTTTTTTTATATCGATTTTTGACCAGTTTTGAGTCGATATTCCAACATATTCACTATAGATAGAATTATAAGGCAAACGACTATCGGTTTTTGAATCTTTTATATCCATTCTGTAGAGCCGGATCTTGAAATAAATGAGCCGTTATTTTTTTATGATATTTTTAAAATATGGTCTAAAAAAACACTTTTATCGATATTTGAATGGTGTAAAGAATCTTACATATACGTAATCTACATATTAGGGTTCCTCTTTGATGTCTCTAAAAACTGTAGAGAGATCTTAATTTTTAACTAATTAAAACAAAATTTATGACCATAAAACCATTTTTTTAGCCTAAACCGGTTCGACTTTGATGTCAAATATCTCGAAGACAATGAATATTGAAGTAAATATAGGTAACTATATTGTTTAAAGCCGTTACTGATAATATGATAAGCTATATAAATAATTAGAAAACTAAGGGAATCAGATTTAAGGTCGTTGGCGCCAGGGAGCCCCTTAAAATATAGGCCCTGTCCTTTATAACTGAGACAACTTCGGCAATTTTTACCTAGTTTGGTATTACTATTTTCCAATTAAAACATTTTGCTAGTCTGTCACTGTGACCTCCACCCATTAAAAGCTGCCAGATCTAGCAATAAGAATAGTATAGCAATCTAACCAGACGGGTTTTGTTGCTCTCATTATTGTGTCATATCTGACGTGGCTACCTCTTAGTCCAATAGCAGCTCAGTGACCCTTCAAAAATGCCTTATTTATGCCTACAGCATTACACGTGAATAATTATGCTATTAAACAACATTAAGCATTTATTTATGCTATTGTAGAACCTAAGGCACTAAAACCGCTAAAAGCTGTATAGGGGCTGTTCATAAATTACGTCATCAATTTTTGACAGTAAAGCTGCCAAATAAAGTGACGTCATTAAAAAAAAATGCGTTTTAAGCTTAATTGTAAAATAAAAAACTATTTAGTAGATAATATTTTATAGCATTAAAAGTTTATAGAAACACGACTTTCATTCCTTTTTTTACACATTGATGATGTGATCTTCGGAATGACCGCCCCCCCCCCCCTCCTACGTCATGTCACGTCATCCGATGTCCAGACCCCCCCCCCATTTGAAATGACGTAATTTATGAACAGCCCCTTATAGTGAATTACTTGGCCTTATAATGGTTTATATTATTGCTATTATACTGCATTAGGAACGTATTACCTACTTATAAATGCTATTGGCTAATATTCATGCTCTTAAACAGCATTAAGCATTTATTTATGCTATTGTAGAACCTAAGGCACTAAACCAAACCGAAGCATTAGTGTAGCAAACAAAAACGCAACTGTACAGCATTCAGCTGTACAGTTGCATGTTGTTCGCTGCACTAAAACTAATGGCTAAACAAAAGCATTTACATATGCCATTATACAACCGTTATACAGCGTAAAGCATCATAAAATACTATTGTAGAACCTAAAGCACTAAAAACAACCGAAAGCTGTATACCGGATTTACGTGGCATTATAATGGCTAATATTCATGCTCATAAACAGCATTAAGCATTTATTTATGCTATTGTAGAACCTAAGGCACTAATCCACACCGAAGCATTAGTGTAGCAAGCCAAAACGCAACTGTACAGCATTCAGCTGTACAGTTGCATTTTGGTTCGCTGCACTAAAACTAAAGGCTTTACAAAAGCATTTAGATATGCCATTATACAACCGTTATACAGCTCAAAGCATCATATAATGCGACAAGTTGCTCGGTGAACGTATATAAGAGTTTATACGGTCCTTAAGTTCGAAATAAGTTAACTATTCATATGTTATAATGCTTCCTGTGTTACTTGGGGGGTACACAGCGCCCAAACGCTCAAGGACACTCTGGCGACAATCGTCTTAACAGACAGAAGTCAACGAAGTAAACAAGCTTCACAGGGTGAAGATCTTTAACCGACTGCAACAAGAGAAATACATTCAGAAATTAAATTCCCCAATACATGCTCAGCAGCAAGTAAAAACAATCCAATAACTATGTACTTGAGTTCCCTATTCACTTGTTTTAAGGGATGGGTTTAGTTGGTTTACGTACTGTATAGACATATTTCGCGAAAATATTTTTATTTATATTTTTACATAAAATTACTACTGACCAGTCAGTCCACAGATTTCTACTAAATTTTGGTTTTCAGTAACTTCTTACGTTCCAATGTTTTGATTGTATTGATATTTTCCAGAACTTTTAGTTTATCCGTTTCTTTACACACTTGTCCTGTTTATGAGATTCAGGTATTAATATATTCACGTACTTAATCAAAGTTATAGGCAAATGTTAGAACTAGTACTCAAAGTATCATAATATTAATAGAGCTCCAACCTACAAAATTGTTGACGACTTGTAAACATTGCAGTTTTTCGTTATACAACACGCTTCACGTCAACTTCGCACATCGTCGTAATTATTTACGAGCCTAAATAATAGTTTGCAACCACTCGGTACAGTTATTTTTAATATTATTTAAAATAAACCCCTTATAAACCGTGAACAATTGGAAATAATGACATAAATTGACAACAGACTTTTAGCTTTTTTTAGGGTTCCGTACCTCGAAAGGAAAAAACGGAACCCTTATAGGATCACTTTGTTGTCCGTCTGTCTGTCTGTCTGTCTGTCAACCCAGGTAGCATTTATACGTCATTATGTCGTCCGTTTACGGTACTGCTCGACGTAAGAGACGTCATGTCTCGACGTCGGGGGGTCCCAGCAGATGACGTCAATTTGTCACAGCCTCAAGACGTCTGTTTACAGACGTTACAGAGACGTCATATACTGAATGCATAGGGACGTTACTGGGCCGTACATATTAGGTTAGCCACTGACGTTAGAGAGACGTCATATACTGAATTCATAGGGACGTTACTGGGCCGTAAATATTAGGGCAGCCACTGACGTTGGAGTGACGTCATATACTGAATCCATAGGGACGTTACTGGGCCGTGCATATTAGGGCAGCCATTGACGTTGGAGAGACGTCATATGCTGAATTCATACGGACGTTTCTGGGCCGTACATATTAGGGCACCCAGTATGTTCGAATAACGTCACACACAGGATTGATTGTGGCGTTACTAGGACATAGGCACAGGTCAGGACCTAGGGGGGCTGCATTATGCTGCTGTGTTCACGATATCAGCAGTAGAAGTTAGCGATTTTCAATTTTATTAAGGCGGGTATTATATAAATTTAAATAACATCTCTCAAAACACACTGCTGATATCGTAAGCACGGCAATATGCTCCTCGTAGCTAGGATGAGTGGGTAGTCTGTTCAAAAATAGAACCGACCTGGCTGTTGAGTGAACTAACGACGTGCTAGATTTAAGTTCTAAGACGGTTCTAACTTATTGGCCAGGCGCCCTAGACAAGACGCCAAATTCTTACGCGTAAGAGTAGAAAAGAGTTTAGCGCTTAGCATAGCAGGCATCTTGTCTACGTACCCTGAACAAACTCTAGGACTTATGGATGAAACTAAAAAACGCTATGTAAGTAGTATAATTTATATTTAAAGAGGCATTAAAGGACAGTGGGAACCAATAGCCCCATAACAATAATCCCACCAAAAACATAAATATGAAATGAGAGCCAAGTTATATATGCCTTGGTTGTTGACTTCAACGACAAAAGAAGTGAGATCTAAATGGGTGCCAAGTTCAATTGTCAGTCCTAAAATTTGTTTATAACAACATAATAAAATATAACAACTCAAAATATAATTTCTTCTTAAAACTCACTATAATATATTAAGCCTAAGGTTTGACTTGTCTAGTTAGTCTAGGTACAAGATTGTTTACCTTATTTCTATTACTAAAAAAACAAGTATAATTAGGTAATTTTTGTTTTAATATGTATGAGGCCATGACTTAAAATAACATTTATATCTCTAATGCCCACTATCGGACTACTAAACTAAAAAAAAACAACCGTAAGCATGTCAATTTTAAGTAGATACATTAAAACTTCGAAGAAGTAGGTAGGCAACACTTCCTTAATGAAGGCGGCTGACCGCGTGTTCGCTCGCTCACATTGGTCCTACTCCTCTCTATCTTAATAGCATTAGTAAGAGAGAAGGGGACCAAAATGAGCAAGAGAGCATGCGGTCAGCCGTATTCATGTAGGTCAAAGCCACGGACAGGCTAGGGGGCATACCAAAAAATGTAATCCATAAACCGATTTTGAATGATTTATAAAAATCTGTAGTATTTCCTGAGCCAAATCTATACCAAGTTCTCTGAAATCTATAGGGAACCGTAAAAGTGGTAACTCTCCAACATGATAGTCTTCATCAAGCTGCGAACGAAATGATTCATTGGTCCTTGTAGGCGCTGACGCATTTTAATAGATCACGCGCCAGCGATATTCATTCACCTGCCTCTATGCACTTGTCACAAGCTGAATACCTACGATACATACTCGCAGGCGCAGTTGGCTTTTTGTTGGATCTCTTTCCATAGAAGTTTTACTGTTACTACTGTGTAAAACAAAATTTCATCAACCGAGACACTTTGCTGGAAATATCCCTGCCTCTAAGTTTTCACGTATGAAACCTGTAACAAACAAGAGAATGTATAATTGTAAAATAGCAAATTATTTGTTGATCAGACCAAATGTGAAAAAAGTGAAGATTTGAAATAACTTTCTTCATACAATGTTTTGTGATTGTTGTGTTTTTTTTTAAATATACAGTCAACTTAATTTTTTTATTGGAGTTTTTTTAGTAATATGCTGAGTCTCCTATTGTAATTCAAAGTATTTCATTGCAGTATTCATCATATATTTGTATAAAATGACTAGTAAAATATGCATTCTACAAAATAACCTATATTGTTTAGGTTTAACCTATATAAGGTGAACTTTTAATATTCTTTGTATATAATATCATATTTCCAAGGGAACCATGGTATAAAAATAAGTACATTAAAATATTCAAACAGGGCTCTGGCTGAAAGTTCTTTGAATATGAGAATGCGGCAAATATGTTAATGAACTAAAAATAACTACAGATATCTTATAAATCTTAGGAATGAAATGCTATGCTTTATTATTCTGACATGTGCAACAAGTAGTTGTGCAATGTGTCAGGATTTACTTCATAACAGCTGTTGACTATAAAACTCACCTCTATAATCTCCTAAGCCTACACTGCCAGCGGCTTGAAATTTTTGTATTTTCTCAAAGGTCTTTTTTTCAATGGTGGTGGGATTGTCATTATCTTCGTCGCTGCTAGAAACATATCTTTTGGCCCTTTTCCGTTTAAGACCTGGTTCTGATGTATCCTCATCAACCAGTTTTTTTTGCTTTCTCTATGCCATCTTTAGGTACATGCAAATAAAATAAAAAAATACACACAACATGCAAACATAATAAATGAACACAGCATAATATTAAAACAATGTTATCACGTTATTAGTAAAAATATAGGATGGAGTTTCATTAGTTGGAACAACCTGAAGTTGTACAGTCAACCACTTTGATTAGTAGGTTATCACATTTGTCCAAGCAGTTTTAAAAATTACCCATATTAGGTAGTAGTCACACAGTAACAGAAAACTTTCACCAACATCAGTAAGCTCTCGGTAAATCAGGAAATCAAACTGGAGACGTGTATGCCCAACAGTGTGCGTATAGGTACTTACTCGCTGAAGAAGAATAAATCAGAAAATATTGCATCCAGAAACCAGGAAACGAAACTGTTTCGTTAGTTTTCATAGCCAAAGTGGTTTGTAAAAAAACTATTAAAATATACGTACCAGTATCTCAAGAAACTCTTTGAACACTGTATAATTTCCATTTTTCATCTGGTGTCTTGACATCAGCCAAAACCTTTTCAAACGCTTTAGTTCCCTTAACGGGTGGCCAAAAGACTTCACAACACTTTGGCGTAAACCACTGATTGTTTACGCCGTCTTCTACACTAAACTGTATCACTGAGTACATTTTTGTTCTTGTTGAAAGTTTTTATTGGCAGTAGTACGGGCAGCAAGGCAAAGAAAAAAGGAGGGAAAACAACGTCACTCAAAGCGTCACTTCAATCAAAATGACAGAATTTCGTTCCGTTCCAATTTCTTATGTTTTTAAAAATCACATTGCTCAGTTTGTTTTCATGTTTAATAACATTAAAAAATCTGTAATAAATGACTTTATATAAGTATTAACTTTGAAGTTAACTAAAAAGACGTAAATGTTTTTTTTACTTCATGAATGTTTTACATTACAAGATTGACAAATTTTATTGATATCAAGAAACGAAACGCGTTATATATATTTAAGCTTTATTTTTAAGTCGGTAGTAGGTCGGATACTTATAGAGTTTGTCCGGAAATAGATGTATCGTGGTTTATATGGGAGCTCATACATTCTATGACACTTCTCTTTCCGGACAGACTCTAACGACTAATATGAAACTTCAAATTTCAAATTCCTATGCATAAGTACTGGCTTACTGGCTACATAAAGTCTTGTTATAATGTATTAATTAGTATTTTCTCTTAGCATTCGCTATGATAATGGACAGATTTACGAAGAAAGAAGATTTACAAAGCCTGAGTAAAGTATAGGATAACTTACTAGCATATAAATTAACTGCCACATAAAACTTCCTGTTGAAATAGTTTACGTGTCACAAACATCTAACCGTTAATAGTGATCCCAAAAATTGACATTAGCAAAACTTCTCGTTGCCGACGGATACTGTACGTCTTACTGTACATCGTACATAGTACAGGTGATGACCTTAAACTGACGTTATTGAGACGTTCATTTTGCGGTAAATATGGTAAGTCCAGATGCTGACCCTCAATTGACGTTATTAAGATGCCCACGTTGTGACGAATACGGTACGTCCAGGTGCTGACCTAAAATTGACGTTATTAAGACGTCCACTTTGCGATAAATACGGTACGTCCAGATGCTGACCTAAAATGGACGTTATTAAGACGTCCACTTTGCGACGAATACGGTACGTCCAGATGCTGACCTAAAATGGACGTTATTAAGACGTCCACTTTGCGACGAATACGGTACGTCCAGATGCTGACCCAAAATTAACGTTATTAAGACGTCAACTTTACGACGAATACGGTACGTCCAGATGCTGACCTAAAATTGACGTTATTAAGACGTCCACTTTGCGGTGAATATGGTACGTCCAGATGATGACCCTTAATTGACGTTAGTACGACGTCCACTTTTTAACCTGACCTTAAATTGACGTCACTATAACGTACGTTTTCAGCGAATAAATGACAGACCTTAATATGACCTAAAAATGACGTCGCTTGTGCGTCGCTGACGTCAGTTTGCTACCTAGGAAGACCATTTTTCTCAGGAACGCGTGGAAGTATCAAGCTGAAATTTATATCAAATACTCAGATTTATATGAAATTTATATCAATAATCTACTGTCTCTTAAAGCTGTGAAAAAATCAGACTTCTAAGCCAACGCAATCAAAAGATACAGCTGTTTATGCCGCAAATTTTCGCAAATTTTCGCTCGCAAGGGAATCAAAACCTACAGGGTACTTCCCGTGAACTCAGAATCTTGAAATTTGGTACGAAGCAACGTCTTATATCACAGATACAGGAAAAATTACGAAAACCGTAAATTTTTAGATACATCATATAATAAATATATTTTATAGTTACTACCCCTATATACCTACAGGTTTGTACGGAACCCTCAGTGCGCGAGTCCGACTCGCACTTGGCCGGTTTTTTAAATCATAGACAATTGGTGATACAACAAGGAAATATCTGTCAACAATATTTGGCTATAGTCAGACTCTATACTATGCCTCGGTTTTTCTGATTAGAAAAATAACGGTTGATTTCGCCAATGTATCTGTATTTTTCTCAACCATAAAAAGTTCAAATCCAAATATAAAATTCTGGGAAAAATTTAAATGAGACTACTTTTTTCCATTATCAGTGTCGCTTAAGCCTATAAGATGCAAAATGGCGAATTTTAAAATCGTTTACCCAAAAATCGCACTACGACAATCGCACGATTTTTCTAATCTGAAAAAAACGAAGTAAAGATTATATCCAAAATAATATAAAATAAAAACAAAATTGTTGAAAATGGGTTATAATATAAATTATAATATAGGTACAGTCGAGGTCAAACATCTGTCTTTACTCTTGCACCTTATTCCTTTGTAATAAAACTAATAAAGGTGGAAAAGTGTAAACATATTTTTGACGTTGACTGTACATAAAACATACCAAAGTTAGGGTTATCGCTCAATCGTTCATTTACTGGTGAGTTCACCCTACTAAGTAATTTATCTCAGTCGTTTTAGATAATACGTTTTTTTAACATACTTCATGGTAATGAGTAATGACTCCCACGTGTGATTAGTCCATTAATGTGAAAAATTTCGATGTCAACTACCATTTAATAGCAACTCACATTAATATGCATGCCATTTGATTGTGTTATCTCTAGGCAATAAAATCGGTAAAAAATGTATAATTATTACCGGTAAATCGGTGTATTACCGGTAATTCTCATCACTACATAGTATAAAACAAAAATCGCTTTCCGCTGTTTGTCCCTATGTATGCTTAGATCTTTAAAACTACGCAACGGATTTTAATGCGGTATTTTAATAGATAGAGTGATTCAAGAGGAAGGTTTATATGTATACTACATGCATAATATAGTAGAGAAACTGATAATTTTAGAGGTTTCTAATATGATGTCGTAAATAAACACATTTTCTTGCGCTTACATTGCAAACGCTGGCTGAACCCTACGAGATAGATCAAAATAATGTACAACAGTATTGTACACCTTAAAAAGGTTTACAAAAAAGTCCGGGATGGTATATGTCTATCTCTTAGGGATAAGCCATAATAACCATTTTTTATCCCGTGCGAAGCGTTCCCATATTTAGGTATCTCCCCTTGCATTGAGGTAGAATATAAAATAAATCGATCTGTGTCGCCTTGCCAGAAATAAGTTCAGCCCTTTTTTGCGTGGTAAGAGAACTAAAACCGACATTGGAGTAAAAATACCAAACCAATGACAATCTACTCTGGCTATCTTTGCGGTTATAAAATTTTGCACGACTCATTTTAGTATTGAACAGGCAAATGAACCTCAGTGAAGGTCGTTTACCTGCCTATTCATAAATTCAATTGCTACGGTGTTAGAGTTTCTGCTCGAGACAACTCGAGAGTTTTGGCTCAATTCGAGACGAGAAAAAAAGACCGGAACTCGAGAATTCTCGAGTTAAGTAGTAATAATAGTAGTAGTATTCTATTTTGTACGGTTTAAAAAAACTTGAGAAAACTTGAGAAATAGGGGTCGTGAATTCTCGGAACTCGAGAATAAGAATTGGTGGAGAAACCAGAAACCTTATACGGTGTATTCCCATCTGCCTCCGCCTCGAATGCGAGTATGGGGACAGATTGGAATTATTTCCATGAAGAAGCCTATGCCCATAATCCGTCCCCGGTCCTCGGCGGGCACTGGTGGGAATAATACACCATTGCTACAACAACGAAACTAGATT